>OX443563.1:80340926-83082635 GCA_949372485.1 Cheilosia soror
TTTTTGTGAAAAAAATATTGATTTGTGCTTGTGTTTGCACACGTTAATGTATTTTTCAACATTCAAATCATTAATTTGAATTAGGTGTGTTCGTTTATTACATTCAAATGAACAGCGATCTTATGAATATTCACAGAAATGCATGGATTTCATCTGTCATCTTTCTGTATGCAAATGTGTAGTTAAACAAATTCTGTATCTATTTTAAAATGTCAATAAATTAGTTGTGTAAAAGTATAATTTTAATCCTGCAAATGCATGAAAATTGTGGTTTATTTGCAAGCGGGTTGCACGTGGTGCTTAATGTTATCATGGATTAGAAATTGTCTTCCTTCTTGCTCAATGTTAGGTACAAAATCACAAAAAAATGTGTAAGCTCTTATTGTCACTACATTATATGTACTTATTTCATCCAAACAAGGAAATCAAATAGATCCAGTTCTAGCAATTAAAACATGCATGTCACCATGTTTTAAATCAGAAGACAAATAGATGTTTATTTTGAAAACAACTTGTGAGTTGTGATTGTGACAACATTAATTTAATCGTTAAAAATGGTTTCATTAAAATTCTGTTTGTTAACATGTCATATACGAACAGAACATGTCATCATTCCATTATTTTCACTATTAATTGATACATCCACAACATCAAAAAAACAAAATTCTGTCTGATATTTTAATAAATAAACATTTTTCACAAAAATCATTGATCTATTTATTTTGTTGGAAGTGTTTTGATGGGCAATGTCAAATGAAATTTTGTTTAGTTTTTCATTTCAGACAAAGCTACGGATTATAGGTGCCATGTGTATGAACCGTAAAATGATTATTTGAAGGTGCACTTTGTATATTTACACGAGAAGATGTCTAAATTTAAATATTAATGTTTACATCAGTGTCTGAAGAAGATACCTAGAACTATTACTGAGATTGTTGGACAATGTTTATAGATGGTACTCGATGATTATTAAAAATATAAAAAAGCAAGAACAATGAAAATCGATGAGCAATTCAAATTTTTCCTGTCATTATCAAACGTCTTTAATAAATTGTTTAATTTAGGACTGAGTTAGGTATAACAAAAGTATTATGTTTTGTTTGAAGCGAAATGGAAAAAAGGATGCGAATAGGGATTTTCTTTTGAGTCACTTTTATTTGCATTACGAAAGACCTATTTTATTCGCACTTAGACAGCTTGAAAACAACACAAAAATAACTGTCAAAACTAATTGATATTGGACTGGGTATATTCAGGACTGTAGCTTACTAGTGAAAGGTAAGAGATTTTATTGGTCTAGCTCTGGGCTAGTCCATATGAACACTTATTTTATTTGACATATAAATACGTAGAGGAATCTGTCATTTTGAAATTTGGATAGATCAAAAGAGGCATATCGGTTGGTCGTCCAGGACCGTTCGGAAGCAATCCGAACGCTTCTGAAAGCGTTCGAATGGCTCTCAACTGACAGTTCTTTTTCTGAAAAGAAGATAAATTTGCTTCTGGATTTGAATTCATAATCGCGGAGAGTTCTTCTGAACGGTTCTGGAAGACCAACCGAAAATGACATAAGTCAGTTTAGTTTAGGTATACCTACATTGTCATTATAATTTAAACGGGGAAGTGCGAATAGCACTGCCATACCAATACCATATAAGATAAATGGATCCCGATAAATCCGGGATCTTTTTTATTTACTCTACTTTTTCACAGAAAAAACAATCTAATTTTCTATAACAAAAATATAGACCGCGTTCCATTGACCGTTTGATGACTAGCGGCATGTCAAACTCTATGTAAAAAAAATGACATTTCACCTATTGTTCTGGAGCTCTAGCACTTATTGTGAAATATCCTTTTCAAGGAATTTTTTTTAATCCAAAATCAAATTGCAAATCCGCATGACTGAGAAAAATGGTGAAAACAGATTCAGGAAATAAATTAATTTTTGAAGTGATAAAAAAAAAACATGAAGAAAACCAAATGTGATTTTTGTTCCGCTGGTACTAGAAGAGCTCTAGCGGTCGTTCTATTATGTGCTAGACATCTAGCAGTCAATTGAACGCGACCATAGTTTAATACTTTGGAAAAATGTAACAATCTAGCGCAAATGGTTAAATGTCACTTTAATTGTATTTCTGACTATTATGTGCTAGACATCTAGCAGTCAATTGAACGCGGCCATAGTTTAATACTTTGGAAAAATGTAACCATCTAGCGCAAATGGTTAAATGTCGCTTTAATTATATTTTGAGATTTGACATTCCACTACGGCACTACCCACTAGGTCTCGACTATAGTCATCTAGCGATTAATGTAAAACATTAGTAAGGTGCAGCGTCTTAACAGCCCAATTGTATTTTATAGAAATAAGTAGCGATCTACACCAAACTTACAAGTCTTTAATCCTTGATAAACCTGATGAACTGGATGAGGTGGTACCGGCGGAATAATTCTCTCCTGAAACAAATTCACATGATGATCATGTGAAGTGGTCCTTGCGGACCGATGTGAATTGTTGGTACTCATTCCCTTTCGACTGTTTTTTCGGACGCTTCGACCCACTTTGCCACACAATTTCGATTGAACACGTTTCTATTAAAAATCACACTCCGAAAACACTTCCGAACAATAGAATGAAAAACTTCCTTTCGTTTCGTCTGAATACCACGACGATAGCTATCTAACTAAATAAACGCCCAACGAAAACTCATTCGCCTGGACAATACGCAGGAAATACGGCCGACGATCTTAGGTAGATTACGCCTTGTCGATTTTCCAGGCGAGAAAAAGAAAATGTTTAAAAAAAAATGCTGTTCAAAAACATTTCGAACAGTTGGAGGATTATTTTCTTTTTGTATTCTCGAAATTTTATTTTCGTTCTGGGACTTGGATTTGCAATGGAACACATCAATGTGATGACGCCCGACGAAGGTGGTACAGGCGGTCGGTGGTGTAAACAGAACACAGCAACGAGTCGACATGCTTAGCTTATGCTCCGAACCGAATGCTCCGACATACCGGCTAATGAAAGCGAGCCTGCGGTGCGGTGTTCGGCGATCACTAAGCTTTGTATAGTTTATAGTTGGATGTTTGTTTACGAGTTGCCGAGTAAAAATTGTATAAACAAACAGATTTATACAGTGGTGCCGATGCCGGATTGATGACGATGTGTGTGTGTTGTGTGCGGATATTTATTAGCGGTCGGTGCGGTTTATCTTCCGGATTATCGAGTATTTTGTTGGGTAAACCTCTGTAAAATATTTTAGATGATTTTATTTATAACAAATTCGTTTTTTTATTGATAAACAAAAGGTTATAAAGAGCACACCAACAAAGTGTACGTCATAGGCTCTACTTTAATGGTGTCGAGCGATTTGTTGTCTTGTTAGAAACATGTCTGTTTAGTTTGCGAAAATATATAACTTTTTAAATAATTAACAAAACTAATTAGATTTTGTACTCTGAGCTGATCGAGATGTACAAATAGCCCAGAAATCGATTGCGTTGCAATAGAAAATTGCTTAACTTCTTTGAAAAGAGAAAATTTCCCCTCGGACAAATTTAAAACCAAAATTTAACCGTTTTTGGTGGTTAGATTGCATAAATTCAGTGTATATTTAGTTATGTTCGCCATTTGGCATTTGACATCAAACGGTTCATTTGTATTTTCGTCGTTCGGGGCTGGGCTTGTTTTTTTTTTTTTTTTTTTTTGTCAAATAGAAACTCAGCTCGTCCGGAAGCAATCCGAACACTTCTAAAACCGTTCGATTTAGCACTCAACTGACAGTTCTTCTACTAAAAAGAAGAGAAATTTGCTTCTGCATTTGAATTCAAAATCGCGGAGAGTTCTTCCGGACGGTTCTGGACGACCAACCGAAAACGATATAAGTTGGGCAGTGGCAATAATGTCATCTGTCACAATTTTTACTTCTTATGCTGGGTTTCCACTTGTTGATTTGAAATTGACAATCGCCGTATTTTTAAGCCAATTAAAAAATAGGCAAGTGGAAATATCGAAAAATTGCTTGTCAATGAATTGACAAACAGCGTTTGCCAAAAACAGACAAAGAATTCAATTGACAAGTGGAAATATAGCTGAATTGTCAGACAAAATGTCACTTTTTCTCTAATTGACATTAAAAATTAATTGACATCAAGTTCATAAGTTTTTCAATCAACTGACAAACGTTTTTTTGCCAATAATTGGCATAAGTGGAAATGAACTGACGGTGGTTTCGTTCAATGACATAAAGACGAGAGCTGTCAAACTTTGTCAATCAACCGACATGTGGAAACCCACATTGGAGTATGCAGTCGTGGATTAGGTACGTGAAACTTTGGACACAGAACAAAGCCCTGAGGTAAACCCCGCCTGAAAATATTTTGTTCCTTACAGGTTCACTGTCGGTATGAAACCCCAAAATCCTACCTCTGAAATAGCTGGCCTTCATCGGCTACGTTGACATCTTTCTGAGTTATCGTAGTATTTAAATCTAGTTTGAAGAATCAAAGCCGTTTTTTGTCGACGGCTATGATAAGGTAACTTTCACGCAACTAAAATGAATTGATTACCAACAATCAGACAAATAAAAAAACACGCTTCCATTACAGAATGTAAATACTTTCTTTATTTACATTAAGTTCATAAAGAGATTCCACAATAAAGTCCTGGAAACATTTCGATCCACAAATGACAATTTCCTTGGGAGTACCACATTCAAACTGACCCAGTTCCTTGCGAATATCATCCTTTCTTAAACGATGAGGATATACATTCTCTTTATATTTTAATAGTTTTCTGAAATGTTCACAATCAATATTATCACATCCATTATTACATATCTGCCGCGAGAGATAAATTCTACTAGAGAAGTTCCAAAACTTCTTAAACTCTACCAATTTATCACGAAATATGATGTTGTCCAAACTTTCAAAGCAAGAATAATGATAAATTCGTGTCATGTCGTCCTCGTCATCGAGTATGCCCTCCACAATAGGAATCGTTGGAGCAATAGCAACACCGTGTGAAAAAATCATCAATATTCGCTCAGACTTTTCGCTGGGTTTATGTGAAAATGTTCCAATTGGACCACGGAACTCCACCTGATCGCCCAGTTGAAGGTTTTCAATGTATGTCGTCATTTTTCCACTTGGTTTTAGATTTACTAAAATTTCAAATTCAAATTGTGTAACGTTCGTCCAAAATGGCGAATACGGGCGCAACAAGTATTTGTTGCTAAGGTTTTCCGTTGCTGGTAGGTCTGGCGCTCGCATCATTATGTGGTGACCTGGCGGACAATCCAGAATGAAATCCGTCAGCTGTTTGCTATCATCTGCGATTGTAAATTTTAGTTGAAGTAGATGAAGTGCGAGTTGAATTCTTTGAATTAACTTGTATTTGCGATAAGTATGAAGAACATTGCTTTTGTTCAGTAAATCAGTTCTAGTGGTTCGCGTTGATAATGGTTTTGAATCGAGAATACAATTTGCACAACCATTTCCACAACAATCACTTTCACCGATTTCTTCTGACGAGTTTGACATTTTTTGACAGTACAACAACTGGCGCGAGGTCTGTTCGATTAAGAATTGGAAGGGCAGTCTAATAAGAAGTTTAAAGCAAAGAAGTGCAATTACCTATGTGTTTAATTTTTGTATTTATACTCTTTTATAGCATATTTACACCGCACTGAAGACAGAGTTTTCGACAAAAAGATTACGAAAACTCGTCGATGCATTACACCAAATACCGGTGCGTTTTCGTTTGACGTTTCAATTAGTCTTGAAACTAGCTATGAAATGTTTTGGGGCGACTAGACTTTTATTTTAGCAACTTAACTCCGCTCGTATTTATAGTATCCTGGATAAATGACATCTGTCTTGTTCTGTAGTCTCGTATAAAGTAAGTTTTATTTTATTAAATCTGACATTTTATACAGTGTGAGCATACACTAAAATTCTGACAATTCATATAGTATTTCAAGATACTACAGTATTGACTTAATATACAAACAAAATGAATTAAGCTACTTAATAGTCGGTAATTTATGGTTAATAATGCATAAAATAATTAACATAAGCGACAATCAAAATCAAAACATGTGAAAATACCATTTAGTGTGGCAGGTTGTGCTGCCGTTCTTAAATTCTAGAAAAACTGAATAATTTGAATTTTATGGTGCAAAGATACCAAGAGATTCCACGTTATTTGTAAACAAAAAACTAGTAGAATCGATAGCACTAAGTGAGAGCTATCCTGTCACCAGTTTTGATGAACTCGCTGAATGTTGCAAAAGCAGTGTCTGCTTCAACAACCCAACATTTGGAAGTCGTTTTCGTTTCAAATATCATTTTGAAAACTGCAATATACATGGGAAAACTGCTGTTTTCAATTAAGTTTTTGAGTGTTTTCGCGAAAACCGGGTTTTCGACTCGGTGTGAATAGGGTATTATATTTGTATTCATTAACTCATGCGCTCTCTGTAGAATGTTAATAGATTAAGCATAGTCAACTAGCAAAAACAGCTTCATAAGGGAAGACGTATTTGCAGTGATCGCAAGAAACTGCCAGAAACTTCGCTTATCGCGTATCCCAAAGCCTTGCGTTCAGTCCTACCGCAATAATAGCTAATGCAGAATGCCAGTGGGAGCACATCAGAAAGGCATCATTAATGACATGATTGATGGGCTGAGATTCACTCGACCAGCACCACGAAACTCCTGGTTTGATGAACAATGTCAATAAGAAAACGCATTTGCTATCCTCTCCGAAAGAGGATAGCAGATACTCGCTAGCTCTACAGCCAAAAAGAAAGATTAGCTACTCGGGAAGACTAGAAAGAGCACGAGTAATTGAGAGATGCTACTAGGAATGTATGGATATGGAAGCTGTACCAATAGATAAATAGAACGTGTCAGGCCAAGTTCCACGACGATAAACAAAGCGTCCGTTCACCTGATTAAAACAAAGAAAGCGTAGCAATATCTAATCTGAAGGCCAATAGACCTGCTGGATCTTGTAGCCATACATATTCGGCATAAAACGCTAGTAGGCCTCTTAGGCTACGGACAGAATGATTGCGAAAAGCGCGGCGAAAGCTCAAGATATAAGCAAAGCGAATGGTGTCCACAATAAGCGCTAACATTAACAAAATCCTTGAATTATATGTAAATGGATTCGTCAAAAGAAGAGGACCTTCCACTAACTAATTTATTTCTCACCCATTCTCATTGTTTGGAAAAAACAGTCCGGTCAATAGATTAAGAAATCCCATAATAAATATGACGAATTTTATCTTCTTTACAAAGACATCCGAAAATATCCAGACAAAAATTGCTGAATATTTTTGAATGTCATTAAAAGTATTCGATTATGTGGCCAAATCTATTGACAGCTTCATTTTAGCTTGAATTTCTTGTTAAAAAACTGAGCAGAAGAATTTATTCGCTTTTCGGCGAGTTTCGCTTAGCATGAATCATAGCATCGAATCTACTATGGACAGTGCAATTAAAATGTATGGGCGCAGTTAATTAGCTTTTACCCGTCAATCCTTAGCTTTAGCTTTTGCTTAGCTTTTCGCATGCACTCTGTCAACTCACAAGAACGGAAGATGTTGCAAAATTACAAAGACCTATCAAAACGTTTGTAAAAAGGTTTTCGCAAATTTCCGTGTCTACATCGACTATAATTTCATCTTTTGAATGCCTCTCTAACATCACTTTCTACCAGTGAAATTTATTTTTTGGTTTGTAAAAACAAACCAAAAGTGAAAATGTAGGTACGCTTAGTAAAAGGAAGCATTCCATTCCCTATTTGAAGAAAAAAAAAAGTTAAGTAAAAATAGGTACCTATGTAGTTTGTTTTTTTGTAGATTCATCCCAAATCAAACAGATCTAATAATTTTTTTTGTCGATTTCTACCTAATACTATTTCCCATAGATGTCCCCATGATCACATAATAGTTTATTTTGACATTTCAGTTCAATCATCTGTCATCGGCTGTGTGGCAGACAATTCTCTGTTGCATTTTGCTTTTACACAAATTTTTCTTTCAAAACACTAAAAATTTGATACAGAAAATCAAATTTTCCATTCATATTTTCATCACGAGATTTACCACACTTAAAATGTTCAACTAGATTTGCACACTATGAATTTACAATCGCTATTTCGGGACTTTAATCCCAGGTAAGTTGCATTTGCATCATGACAAAAAACTCTTTCCTGATTAAAAATGTTCTATTTCTTATTTCCAGCAAATTCATTGTTCACTGCAGCCTCTTTACATTCATAACGCTTTTCTGTCTACGACTAGATGGTTACATAGGTAAATCTAATATTCTATCAGCTTCCATTCTCTACAATATCATCTCCATTTTTCAGATTGGCCGTATTGGGCAATATTTACCCCACTCTGGATATGGAAAGGCATAGCAGCATTGGGAGCTACAATTGGGGCTATCGTTTGGTGTCGCTATCCACACTATAGGTGAGTACAAACCATATACAAACAGCTGAAGTAACAACAAAATTCCAATTCAGATTGGAGGGTGATTCCTACACTCAGTTTAAGGCAATGTTGATCTCGTTGTCGCTGCATTTGATACTACTAATGTTTGAACTGTTGGCATGTGATAAACTTACATCGGGACGCCACATTTGGGTATTGGTGTTCATACCTTTGATCTTTGGCAGTGTGGCCAGTGTGGGCGCATGTGTTTGGGCCGTAAAGCATGACAGATCCTTTGAGCTGGAGCTCTTTTTGGCTGTGAATGCATTGCAATTTGTTTCGTTGCCACTCAAGTTGGACGGGTTTGTCTATTGGAGTTGGGAAGTGGTATTCGTACCGATGTGGATTGTTGTTTGCTTGAGTTTAGTTAGTAAGTTGACACATATTTTAACGCACTAGGTTTGTACATTTATTTTTACATTTATTAGGTGTCCTATATAATATAATTTTCTGTGGAATAATGATGAGAACACCAGAGATTTCACTGCAGCAGAAGAAAGCCGCACTGAATTCAGCTATTGGCAATGCGTGTACAGTGCTACCATTACTTTGTTTTCAGGTAAGAAAAATGTTATTGTCGATTAAATATCCCCTTAAATATTGGAACACGCATAAGGTTAAGTGTGCGGAAAATCTTAATAGCTTCGCGTCTCCATTTGATTTCCACTAAACATGTGTTAATTGAGATCAGGTCCACCCGGGGCTGTAGTAAATCCGACAACAAATCTGACGTTGTGGTGCCAACGTACTTACCTCCTTAGCAACTCCATTGAAAATATCCCTTTTGAACTTTACGGACAATTCTCTCGATATTCAATGAAAAGCCCCATAAGACTCTGAGGTACTACTTACCGACAGCCAATACCTTAAACACACACTCGATAAATCCCATCATTTTTGAATCCACCTAACCATTCCTCTTGCATTATCTCATTCTAGGTAGTGATTGCAGACAAACTGGAAGGCGAACTAAAATTCCCCTACATCGTCATCTTCAGTCCGCTCCTAGTGGCCATCTTTACCCTCATCATTCTCAGCTTCAGCGCCAAGGGTGGCAACAAATGGTGGTTTGGCATCCGTAAAAGTTTCAGTCAATTTCTGCTCTCGGCCATGCCATTCCTACAAGAATACGGCAACATATCGTATCACACCGACAACGGCGGCCAATCTGTGCCACTGGACTCAACCACTGTCCACCTGAGCGAGTACGAAAAACACGATAAAAAGAGTAAAAAAGGTCTCAAGAACGACAGCATGAAACCTGTCGTTCCCATCATTAGTATTGATTTACCCGATTAAGTTAGCTCTAAGTAGCTCATTTCCAAACTGCATAGAATTCCTTCATCCATCTCAACTATTTCCAACACACAACAAACAAAAAAAAGTTCAAATAATGTCCTCTGTCTCTGACACGCATTTTTTCAATGCACAAAGGCAACGCCTGCACCTCCACCATCGTCATCACCATCATCATCGCCATTGTCCTCATGCATTATATTCTCTGAATCTCTTGAGGATTATCTGAAGAGATTTAAAAATCCATGCAACAGCAGCATCCCTCAACTCAATCCCACCCTCAACTCTCTATTTATCTTTTTCTCGAACGTTTCTCCCGCTCATCCCCATCGTTATGCTATAGATAAAATTTTATCGATAAGGAGATTTTTAACTTGAATAAGTTCCAAGCTAAATGTGGAATCTGTATAAAGATAAATACACACAGTTACAGTTACAGTTCACAGGTTTTATATTGACTGTAACGTTACCTATACTGTGGAAGAAAGAAACGGGATGTTACTCTGAACCTAGAGCACACTGATTAACAAAAACGTTTCTGTTTGTTTATTTTTTATTTTTTTTTTTAATAAGTTTAATTTGCTTTTAGTTTTATTGTACAAAAGAAAAAGAAAACCATGTATAATGTAAAGGTATATGTAATAGGAAAACATTTTAATGAATTAAATGTGAAAATGCAAAAGTGTCTGTGTTTCTATGTGAAAACTTTTCGGATTTATTTAGACACTGATTGGCATCAATTCTGGCGGTGCCCAGTGATGCAACTGTAACTACACATCAATTGTGGTTATTTTACGACCGCGTAACAACCGCGTGCTGGTATATTGTCCATCAGTACTTGATTTGCTATACTTTTAAGTGTGAGGATTAAACAGGAAGAAAATAGCACTACTACAGTTCTCTTTTGGAATTGATAAGCAATCTCTCGATCGGTCATCATCCCGATTGCATCGATGGGCGCCTGACATTCGCCAACAAGGTGCACACGCCGCAGGAACTCGAGGGAGGCCATAAGCGTCGGGCAAGTCTCGGTAGCACTCATTCATGTTGGCGAGCCCGGCCCCTCCCAAAGACCCCCTGATATACGCCAAACTTTTTTTTCCTTTTTTTAAATACATACTTCTCCCGGGAAAGGCGAACCTATAACGCTTCATCAGCGCCCCGAGATGCTTGCAGATATTAGTTCCTCACTTAAATTGCTGCAAATTGTAGTCTTCTGGAAATATATCCCCAGGAAGCGAGTTCCAAAGTTTGCTTATCCAGTAACAGAAGGAGTTTTGGAAAATTGATGTCCTCGCGGTTGTCGTCAAGTGTACTGTATGGATTAGCTGTCTGTCTTGTGGGGCGCCCAAAAGCTGCATTTCGAGGGATTATGTCTTTGATATACCTATAGAACAAGCAGAGGTCAGCGACTTGTCTTCTGTGAACCAACGGTTGTAGATTCGATGTAAGTGTAGGGTTCTCCAATAAGTCGAACTGCTCGTCTCTGTATGCTGTCAATTAGGTTAAGTGAATGTTTTGGGGCCGAGCTCCATATATGTGAACAATATTCCAGGCCTGGTCTAACCTGTGCTTTGTAGAGTAGGAGAAGTTGCTTGGGGCTAAAGTACCTCTTTGCTCTGAACCGCAGGATTTGAGGCCATCCTCAACCTGTGTCCGCTAGACATTCATATAGACAACTATCGGCCGCAATTAGTGCAATGAGAATCAGCCAATCGGTAAAATGGAATTTGAACGAAATGGCTCATTCTACGATCCTACAGAAGTATTTCGACCATGTACCTTTCACGGACTACATTACGCCTTACCTAGAGTTTACAAGACCCTTCTCTAGCGCCTATCCCAGCAGGGAAAAATGGAGAGACGGACTCGTACCTAGCACACCAACCATAGCCGTATTCACAGACGGATCAAAAATGGACACTGGGGTAGGGTCAGGCGTCTTCTCTAAATCGCTGGGTATATCAAAATCGATACGCCTCCCAGACCATAGCAGCGTTTTCCAAGCAGAGGTGCTGGCAGTGACAACAGCAGCCCGTGAGTCTGTGGTAAGGGCAATACCACCTGAAGGTATTACCTTCTTTATCGACAGCTAGGCAGCAATAAAAGCCATAACTGCACCAGAAATAAAATCGAAGCTTGTGAAGTGCTGTCGCGAATAACTAAAGGTTCTTGGTACACAGCACAATGTATGACTCTGCTGGGTTCCGGGACATAAAGGCATTCCAGGCAACGAGAAAGCAGACGAATTAGCAAGACAAGATTCGACAGCTGTTTCAGAACAAGCTGATCCCTCTGTGGACATCCCGCCTTGCACACTCAAGCTCGAAGCAGGGAGGATAGCCACAAGAAAGGCGAACGCAAGATGGGCTACCTTAAACACTTGTAATACCACAAGAATGCTATGGCCGTCCTTCAACGAATCCAAAACCGAGAAGATAATGCGGAAGGATAGGAAATCCCCGTCCACCCTCGTAGGTATCATAACAGGGCACAACATTCTGGCGGTACCATATGAAGAAAATGGGCTTAACGGAAGAGGAACTTTGCAGAGGCTGCGGTGATGAGGAAGCTCTTGAGGACACAACCCACTTCCTATGTCACTGCCCAAGTCTCCAACACGCCGTAGGGAGTCAGTTCTTCAACGACCTAGACGAGCTTTCCAGCACATCAATAGACAAGATAATGAACTTCGTCAAATCAACAAGATGGTTTGTATGTAGCAGCACAGTAAGTAATTTGAATACAGGGTTATAATGGGTAAGGGACAACCTCTTTCCCCTTACGGGAATCACAATGGGTCAGTATTGACCTGAGTGTGGCACGGAGAAATCGTCGCCACAAACCTAACCTAACCTAGCGGACGCCAATCTTGCGATATAGGATATGTGGTCTTGCCATGTGATTCAGATCACTTTTTGTAATTGTAAGCCGTTTTTAATTTCAAAAACTGGCTGAATGAGTTTCAGAATTGAATGAACTGTGATGGCAACAGTCCGTAATGACAGATATTTTACGTGTAAATATTTGGAGCTGCGGAACCAGCCCAGGTTAATCTGTTGGTATTTTGGCCTATGAGTCAGTTTTCAGTCCTTAGAGACCTCCTGAATGAGCAACTCGAGTGAGTGCATTGGCGTTCATCATACAGACGCGCCAACGTCAAGTTCTTCCAGTAGTGGATCCTACAACCGGCTGCCAAAAATCTCAGATATATCTCCCGTGTCATAGTTACATTAATACCTATACCTACCTACCGAAAAAAGCTGAAATGCGCATATGATAACTTCACAGCGCAAAACAAGGGCAATGAGGGAATCTAGCATTTAGCCAGGCGAAGGGACGAGAAAAACCTATAGATATTAGATACACTTAAGCAGCATCTCCGGTAGTTCCTCAATGGCCATAATGTAGAGAAAGAAACGAGGGAAAATCCAAAATCCCTTATGGACATAATCTCTCTTTCTTTTCTTTTTTTTTTCTCTTTTTCCAAAATCTTCTGGGACGAAATCTCCTATGCCAAAATATCCCACAAGCAAACTAAACTTTGCATATACCCAAACTTGCACCTACTCCAAATCCTAAAGTGACCCGAGAAGGGGAGTTGTAGGGGGGCAACATGCCCCCGTACGTAGCTCACTTTTTAACACCATTTTTAGGTGTCGCGGAGACAGAATTAATAACATCAAATGTAATAAAAATGGGGGATTTTCTCTTAGGGTCTTTTGGAGTTAGGGATTTCAGCACAGGGGATTTTGGAAAAGAAGATTTCATCACCAACCCGAAGAGAAGTCATGTCAACTTAATGAAAAGCAACCACACTCACGAACTACATAGAAGAGGTAGGCTTTGCTATAAAAAAAACCGTCGAAACAAGGGCATTGGTTCTGATCTGATAGCTTACTAATGAAGTTCTTCAAATTCAGAGGAAATATATGATAAGGCTTGGGTGCCATCAAATCATCTATCAAAGCAAGCTCTATAACTAGACTATAAGCACCCTATACGTCCCATAAAAAAGCTTATCGTATGTTTTACAAAAATTGTCGAGGGCTTATTTCTGCTTACAGAGGATATCCTATCCAACCTATACCTTGTGTGAACGTCTTAAAACCGTAAGTTCAAACGTAAACCATATTTCTCACTGAAGCAAATATTGTCAAAGGCCAACATTAAGTCGAGATCGAGACTCAAATCGTAGGTATATATGATATGATTTATCGTCAGGAGATGGCGATGCCAGAATTCAGGATCCCGGCAAAACTGATGTTCGACAAAAGTCAATTACTTTACCGAAGACAATGTTTTTCCTGATTTCAATAGCAAACAATCATGCAGAGCATAAGTCTTTTTAAAGTCATAAAGGTGCTAGTACACGGTATGTAGCACGCCACATATATTTATGTGTACATACCGTGTACTAGCACTTTAAGTCTCTTCGTGCTCGTCAAAAAACTGAAAAAGTACCTTAACGCTTAACCTTCGCCTACACTATCCGACAGAAAATTGGAACAAAGCCACTTCCGCCTAAGTATGTAGGCAAATGAAAGACAACGAGTAGGTATCTAGCTAGAAGCTAGCAACTATAAAGCGTCCTTGAACTCTTATAAGATAAGAGTTAACGCATCGGCATCACCCTTTGTGTAAAAGTTTTAAGGCATTGCTGACCATGATTTCAGAAAACAGTGTGTCTTTTCTCAGTAGGTATACTAAAATAGGCTGGTACTCCAACTCCTAAAAAATACAGCTAATATGCCGCGGAGCTAAGGCTGAGCCAGCTTGACGATTCTCCAGCACCTCACTTCGTCCTCAACCAATCCATTAACCTAATCTAATTTTGGTCGATTTAAAGCGATAAAGCGTTAGACAGGCGACGAAAAAACTTTTAAATCGCAATTTGTACCAATTCCCCCAATTACCAATTAAAAAGTCAATCAAAAGACTAGGGATCGACTGACAAATCCGAAACTCGAAAGACCATTTTATGCGCTCCATTGAAACATTTAATTAAACTCATTGAATTTAAACATAAAAAGGATTCCCATTCCCATCGCCCCCACCCCCGATTTCCTCAAATTCAGCGATGGCATTACTACAATACTGATAGGCGAAATTAAAAGTTAACTACCCCTTTTGTGTCAAGGACAAAAAGTGAGACCTATTCGACCACACAAAAGCTCTCGCCTCATCCACCCACCCCAAACAGTTTAGCCAATAACACTTTCTCGCACACATGTGTGCACGCATGCATAAAACAAACTACGGCCATATTCCACTTCCACACCCAGACACAGTATACCTATTCTATTGAAGTGCGAACCGCTGAAACGAAACTGTTTTCCTTTATCAAGGATTTATCTCTTTAAATTTCCGCTTTCACACTCTAGAAGTGGATGGCGGTGGGTGCTTAGCTTCACTTTTTTTTTGTGATCGCTTTTTGTCCGTGCTCTCAGTGAAGTAGTGTCCAACGTCAAAGTGGCTTAAAGTTCGTCCACACCCTATTAGGGATTGTAACTAGCGCAATAGCGCTACTATCCCTTATACCCTGGAAAAACGCTTGCACTTCAATACAAAGAGCGCGAGTCCTCAAATGGAAATGTATAGTGATTCCATTATTTGCTCTTTTGCTAGGAAAGAAACATTTACATTTAACTGGGAATGGGATTGGGAATGGGAATGCAATGGGATAACAGAGATAATCCTTTATCTACTTTCGGGAGAATGCATTTCCCTGGAAAACTGGAATCGAAAGAGAATGGGAATGGACATTCGGATTAGTGCATACTTATTGCAGCAATTCGGTTTTGTTTACACCTTATTTGGAATAGAATCTGGAATGTTGTGTACATGCAGTTAGAAAAGCTCTAGCTTTCCCGGTGAACTGCTCGCTCTGAGAGGGTTGTGTAAAAACTTTATAGAGGACGAGGAAGAAACAAGACAAAGAGAGTCAGAGAGTTAAGCTTGAAATGAACATGTTGGTGATGCCATCTCGATGGTTTGATGATGGTACCTAACGAAAGGTATCACTAAGAAGACTATATAAGATCAATCCCAGTCCTGGACTGTAGCGCCATCTAAGTAAGTTAGTAAGTAATGGAAGGTATCATATACATATTCGCTATACATTACCTTGCAAGTCAAAGACATGGGACGAAAACTGACTTATAATAGAAAGAACAGGCTATAAGGATGAACACGAAGAATTTTTAATCGAGAAAATTAAAAGATGGAAAAATGGATACATTTTGGGATCTTTAACTAAACGGTAAAGAGGAGATGGCAGGATAACAAAATTCCGTACACTAAGACCCTAGCGATGAAGGGAACCTTGTATGTTATATCTCAGAATCACAGTCGAAGTTGAGATTATGGAGACTATACTTCTGCTGTACAATGTCGATATATACATCATAGTTCTAGAGCCGCGATCATTGTAATGAATTCCCAGAACTTCCGTCTGAAAAGTGAGGACTTGATAAAATTTAGTCAGTTAAAAGTAGAATACACTGGGCGCAGTAGCGCAGTGGTTAGTGTGCTGGACTACTGTGCGAGGGATCCCAGGTTCGATCCCCGGAAAAACACAAATTACATCTTAAAGTTTTTTTCTACTGCGCCACCTCTCGCGAACGTCTAACAAACATCCGAGAGTATGACTGTCATGAAAAAGCTTCTCAATTCAGCCGTTCGGACTCGGCATAAAATTGTAGGTCCCTTCCATTCGTCCCAAAAATAGAAACTCACACAAAACGAATGGTTGCGAGAAGCTAGGCCTTGGGTGTTACCCGCCTGTTGCGCCACCTATTTATTTATTTATTTATTTTTAAAGTAGACAAAAAAATTGGAAACTAAACATCATGTGTCCAATAATAAGAAATGAGATTCTTTGAACAGGGTCCGCCATCTTTTAAGTTGAGTATTGAATAACTTTGACATTTATCAACCGATTGACTTTAATAGACAAGTTTTTGAAACGTCAATTCAGTAGCTAGGTACAGTTTTAACCATGAATCGCTTCTCACCGAAATAACGCGCAGAAATAGTTGGGCGTGGCAAACAAATGGCGACATTGACTGGCCACCCGGATCTCCAGATTTGATCCCTCCGGACTTTTTTTGGGATTATTTTGAAAAGCAAAGTGTACGTCAGCAAGCCTTGGACCATTGATGAGCTCAAGGCAAACATTATCGTGAAGAAATTATCACTTTACCGCCCGATATGCTCGAAAAAGTGATGAAAAATGCAACAAAAAGGGAACATTTTGCTTTGGTCAATAGAGGTTGCCACTTGATTTATGTTGTGTTCAAGAACTTGTCCAAATAAATTTGTTTACTCGTAAATAAAAAATTTAATAAAAATACCTCATATATGGAAATGGTTTTTTTAAGTAAGCATGTTTTATGGCTAAAAGCTTCTAGAAAAGGCAGATCTTTTCGCTAATATGTTTTCAGAGAATTCCGCCCTAGATTCTGCACAACTAGAGCCACCAAATATCCCGAGGGTGCAAACATCGATGGCAGAAGTGAGATTTCGGCCTCGCATTCAACCTATTCCACAGAAAGGGAGGAAATGTCTGCCACAAAACTATCGTCTTTCAACTTTCAATGCTCTCAAAAATAATGGAAAAGGCAATAAATTTTGAAATAATCAAATATCTAGAAGGCCACCGATTAATAAGCGAAAGGCAATACGGATATCGGTGCCGTCGTTCCACTGGAGACCTGGGGGCTTTATTCCCAAATGCGCGGCGGATCGTTTTTCATGGCGGATTGATATTTTTGTATTTCCAAAAGCTGTCAAAAGCGACAGCTATTCAGGTAATCAGGTGACGGATTACTGGCGGATTTATTGCCAGCAATCCTCACAATAGCTTTTGAATGGATCGAATCGCTTTTGGAAATATAAAAATAGGTACCAATCCGCCATGAAAAGCGATCCGCCGCGCATTTGGGAATAAGCCCCATGTAAAGCTACGTAACGCACTTATGGACGCAAGCAATTGAACAACACGGCGAATCTAGAGCCGTAGCCTTGGACATATCAAAGGCATTTCAACGAGTCTGGCATAGAGCCCTATTAGGCAAGTTGGCGTCTTATGGATTACCACAACAACTCTGCGGATGGATGCAAAATTTTCTTCTGAGAAGATCGATCCAAGTTGTGGTAGATGGTGTATCATCTAATTTGTTTGCTATAAATACAGGACGGCCCCAAGGATCTATTCTTTCTCCAACTCTATTTCTTCTCCACATCAACGATTTGCTTGGATCGACAAACAATAATATCTACAGCTTTGCTAATGACACCGCACTCTTATATCATCCCTCTCAGTGGGCCTGTGAATGCGGCTACATCACACAGTCAGAGATGTGAACGAATTAGTTCTCTAAATGATGATTTGGACAATATCTTAAAGTGGGGAAAATACAACTTGGTCGTAGACACAGCTCACAACATTTTCTAGGAAAAATGCATCAACAGTTCCAATGCACCTTCTAGGAGTCACAGTCAATTCAGGAATCACATGGCAGGATTACATATCCACATGTCGCAAAATCGGCGTCCGTTAAGTTGAGCTACCTATTTAGAGCAAAGAGGTAATATAGCCCCAAGCAACTTCTCCTTCCCTACAAAGTACAGGTTAGACCAGGCCTGGAATATAGAGCTCGGCCCCAAAACATTCACTTAACCTTCTTGACAGCATACAGAGACGAGCAGTTCGACTTATTGGAGACCCTATACACTCACATCGAATCTACAACTGTTGGGTGCACAGAAGCCAAGTCACTGACCTTTGCTTGTTCTACTTTCATGGTAGATGTTCCGAGGAACTAAAAGACATTATCCCTCGAAATGCGCCCCACAAAACAGACAGCTAATGCTCATGACAATCGGATAAGAAAACTTTGGAACTCGCTTCCTGGGGATATATTTCCAAAAGACTACAATTTGCAGCAATTTAAGTGCGGAACTAATATACATCTCGGGGCGCTGATGAAGCGTTATAGGTTCGCCTTTTCCGGGAGAAGTATGTATTTAAAAAAAAAAAAGTTACGCACTCCAAGTTGGCTGATGCACCATTTCATTTGTGCGTGTCACCTAAAAGGCAAAGTCTTCCTCCACTAGTTTGTCCCCCTGGGTTGGAGTCGAAGACTGTTCGGGTCGGAGCTTTACCGTTCGCTCTACCACTCGTAGCCACCTTAGACAACTGATTCGCACTTTTCGTCAAAGGTCGAGCTGAACTCGTAGAGTTAGCTGGTAAATCTCATTTTGCAAATTCCGTCAACGGAAACGGGACCGAAAATCACTGGAAAACTCTGCGGTTAAAACGTCCAATGTAGATAAGAGTCATCCGCCTTCCTTCTTTATTGAAAAGCTTCCACAGAACAGTTATACTCTGTGGATTTTGTCAGACAATCGCGAGAGGTGGCGTAGGAAATTCAACTTATTAAAACGAATGGCCAAACTTACTTTTACCATCAAGTCACCGTTAGCATTTTTATTATGTAGGTATGGCATCACCCAACTTGCTTACTATCGAAATGAACCAACAACACTTGCAAATAAATCTTTCTTTATCATCCATCATCCAAGTGAATTTAACTCCGTCGCTAGGCAACGCAACCCCACCCTCCAATTGCACCCATGTACACATTCCCATGTTCATTCATATTAGCATCGATTCAAACATTTTTTTAGGGGTTGAAGACTGGAAACGCATACACAATTTCTGTTGGAAAAGCTCAATGAATGGAATCACTACGACGACGAACAGACAAAATTCCGCCACTATATCCACGTTTCCCATAGAGTATCTCTCCCACACACACAGTGAACAAGTGTATCTGCGAGACATCGAAGCCGAACCAAACAAACCATCATAACATTCCAATGTCTGGTTCAGTTCAGGCGTAGTATCACCACTAGATACATTTCAAATTTGCTGGAGATTCTTAAAAAAAAAAAACAACTGTACCAAGTACACCAACATCCAACAACAACATCGAATTGCAGATACATCCGCAGAGCGAAGGGAAATGAACCATTTTCTCGTATTCATAGTTCATACTCTAGCTAGGACGCTTTTACACATCGAATCTGAAAACAGCAGCCGCCGTTGAACGATATTCCACGGGCGAGTGTTGTCGCAGAAGGGTCGTCGCAAGCGAGTGCTAACGCTCAATAAAAACAAATAAAAAAAAATCGTGTTGTGTCTACAGAGTAAATTTTACAATCAAATTATTGAAAATTTTCAAAAAGTGTTTTCGAGATATGCAATAAGTAACAACGCACCAATTTATACTGTGCGCACTCGGTGTGCAACGTAGTAAAGCTTCATTTTCATCCCTTCCTTATCCCCCCGCCCAGTTCGGTAACCGTTTTTGCGTTCTTTTCCTTTGGGCAAGGAATCAGGAAAACGAAACGATAAAAAAAAAATACCTTCGTAGTAGAAAATTTGCACCAACTTTTCGGTGACGTCGCAGATACATATACGTGTGTGTTTCCTTTTTATACCCCTAGGGGATGATTACAATAGTGGAATAGTGATGATGAAAATTGTGTCGTGATAGTTAAAATGGAAAAAACTTCAATTATGTGAGGGAAATAATTATAAAAAAAAGGAAAAATATTTACCACCACAAAGTGTTCATAGAAAAAAAAAAAAATTAAAACAAAATTAAAACTTTGCCTCCGGGTAGTTGGCAACCATGGATAGCTCTCCGGATCTATCGTTAAAACTCCGCCGTGGGTCAAGTGACTCTCGTGACTCATTTTATATGGATTTCGCTCAAGGAATTGACTCTGATATCGAGGAAGTGGACACCACTGTCATCGCACGCCCGCCAGCACCTCCGCCACCGCCTCCTCAGACTTTACCAGCTCCGGCACCGCAACCGGAACAAATTCCAAGTTCTAGTTCACCGGCTCCAACCCCACCAGCACCATCGGTATCGGCTCCTAAACACCCACTACCACAGGTTCCTGAAATTCCGCCAATGTCCCACTACAGGTCGGGGCCGTCCGATGCAGACTTGCAAACCGACACCGAAGGAGATGACGAGGACGACGGCGACGCTGACGACGATGATGATGACGACGGAGATCGACCAGTAATGCCACCACCATTACCCCCACTCCCACCAAACATGCACTACACCCTCGATTCAGAGGAAACTACACCAAGCTCGTCCTCATCATCACCACCACCCACACCACCGCCGTGTGCACCACTATCCATAGTTCCTCCACCACCACCGCCATTGCCGCCATTGCCAATGTCGCCTGCAGGCTCTCCCACACTAATGCAACCACTTCCGCCGGGTGACTTTAGCGATGGCGTTGGCAGTGGCAATGGTCCAACTACACCACCCCCCGAGTTCGACGGTGGTGACGAATCAGTACACCCTTCCGGTGGACCTGAACCGGATACAGAAGACGACGACGACGACGAAGACGATGAAGCACGCAATACTATCAATGGTCTGCACGAGTACCCACCACAACCGGAGGAAACACATAGCATCGGCGGAGGCAACAACGATGACTCGTCAACAACAATTACAACGCCACCGAGTAATGGATTCTCAGCATCGCTGGCCTTAACCCCGGCCGCCAGCAGTAACATGACCATGGCAACGGACTTAACTGGACTTGAATCGGAGCCAGTGATTGTTGTGCCACCGCATACCACCCACCCGCACCGAACAATGCCAATACCAGTTCCAGGACCAACAGTCCCCAAATCAGCTCCTCCGCATGTCATTCAACCAAAGTCGCTGTCACTACGAGAAAGGTAAGTTGACTAAAGATTTAAGAATCATTTATCATTAACTGTGCGCCGAGCTGGAGGGTTCAGTGAACTGCCTCCCTAATTGATGCTCCAGCGATATGTGAAATTCACCAGACAAACAGTGACTAGGACAAATACTAGACCTGCGAACAGACAGAGTCCTTTTATTTTGTTCCCGGTAGGTATGTTTAATCATCAATTATTAACGCGGGTACATGTGCTAACCTAGTTGGCCGGTTGGGAGTAGTTCATTTGAATATCTATCGCTCCGCTGGGTGAGGGTAAGCGCAGCATTGTTCAAAGTGGGTAAATGTGGTTATCTGCTTTATTTGCAATAGAATGACCTAAATTGCGAAACAAAGTGGATACAGCAGCGGAGCGCATCCCAATGAATATCAAACGAGGGAACTTGCGAAAGGAGCCCTAAGGCTGCTTGAACTTTTTCTTCATACAATCTCATTGAAAGGAAATAAACTTTTTTTTTCTAGGCAAACACTGTCGCTGGGGGGGTTTTGCCACTTTGAGTAGGAAAAGGTCCTTCAATTGATAATATGCTAATGCTGAATGTCTTGTGAAGCTGATGAGCGATGGGATGATAGATATAATTTAGAATGAGTGGCGCTTGAACCTTTGGCTGAATGTTGGGTCTGTCATACACCCATCATCCGTCTGTCATTATCTAGAATTTAAAGTTGGCCAGTGACCCAAGTTAGGGTTATTTTTTATCTGTATAAAATTGTCTTCATAAAATTTGCTAACATAGACTACCCACTACACCCTATTCCGGCGATGTATCAAATTTATTTCTAGGATAACACCTTACTGTAGGTTGGCGGAAAAATTCGAACAAGAATGGAGATCTCAATGCCACTTGTGCTCCCATAATACTTTCGAGTCTAGCAAGACAGACGTGGAAAAGTAATTATAGAATCCTGCAATGGATATATGTACATTGCAATTGTAAGATTAATTGTCAATAAAGTTGACATAAGCTTAGTCTTGGCTTGACTATAGCTTGGTCAAAACGATTAAGCCTATAGCTACAACAAAAGTTGCTTTTAATAAAGTGCAAAAACTGGCGTAGGTATCTTCTTGGAGTTAGCTTCTTCTTTGGTTTGTGCACGGTTCAAAAACTCGAAAAGTTCTGCCCCGAATGAGCTAAAATTTCAGGCAATCTTTGATATTGGCTCGAGAGTGTTTTTGCTGAAATTTAGTCAAAATTGGACAAAGGAGCGTGGCACCTCCTACACCAAAAAAAAAAACTTTTAAAATCGAATGAAACAATATCTAGGTCCGTAATGGCATTGACCACCTCGGCTTAGCTTTTCCCAAGCATCTGTTTGCGTCACTTTTTACTTTTTAGAACGAAGCACAAGCTAATAATGGATTCCAGCCTTTAAAATCTTACACTGAGATCTACGTTCTCAAATGCTCAAAAGAATTATCAGAAATTAGTGCTGTCCTGTACGACAACGGCCTCAACCAACGAGCCCCTTCAGGTAGCTCGGTCCCTAGCTAGCTACCTCTAGTTACGAGAGGTCGTTCTCCATTTATGCGCGCCAACTGAGGTGGGTCTTCCTCTGCTTCGTTGTCCCTCAGGGTGGACTACTGGACTCAAAGACTCATCGGGTTGGTGCGCTGTTTTCCATATGCTCCTGCTGTAATTTTTAACTTTTTGATCAGATCAACGCCACTACATAGCCCGTAAAGTTCGTCGTTGAATCTCCTCCTCAACACTCCATCGATATAAACTGAACCGAAAATCAGGGGGCTTATTCCCAAATGCGCGGCGGATCGCTTTTAATCTCGGATTGGTATTTTTATATTTCCAAAAGCGATTCGATCCATTCAAAAGCGATAGCTATTCAGGTGACGGATTGCTGGCGGATTTAAAGCTTTTGACAGCTTTTGAAAATACAAAAATACCAATCCGCCATGAAAAGCGATCCGCCGCGTATTTGGGAATAAGCAAGCTCCAAGTAAAAGAATCTTTCGCTCAAATATCAGTGCCAAGAAGTTTTCATCAGTTTTCAATAAGGTTCATGCTTCTGCGCTAAACAACAGATCTGGGATGATCAAGGTCTTGTAAAATATTTCATTGGTTCTGTGAGAGAGGGCTTTACTTTTTAGATGGCTTCTTAGCCGCGATGAAACAGCGATTGGCAAGAGTGATTCTTCGCTTGATTTATATGGCCATGTCGTCTTGCGAGGTAATTGTAGAGTCTAGGTAGACAAAGTCTTTAGCTTCTTCGAAGTTGTATCTGTCCCCTGTCCCTGTGTCGTTGTTCCCGAGTTGCCAATGTTGTGTGTCCTTTCTCGATGACAGCATATACTTCGTTTCTAATGCTTGCAAAAGCGCCACTGACGACAGCTGAGATATCCCGATAATGCCAATATCATCTGCATATATGCAAGTAGCTGAACGGACTTTCGAACATTTTTAATTCAGATATTGGCTTGTAAGTTCCGTATAATTGCTTCAGAAATAATGTTAAAGAAATTACATGATAGAGCATCAGCTTGTCTTAAACCTTTTCGATATCAAAGGTTTCCCTGGTGTTCTTTCCCACTTTGACGGAGCAGCGAAATTTCTCCATCAACATCATCCTGCACGGATGGACGAGTTTGGCAAGGATGCTGAAAATTTGACATGGTTTTGGGTAGGCGACCTTGAAGTCGATAAAGAGGTAGTGTGATTTTTGTAAGATCTGCAAGAGATGTGAAGATTTAATCGATGGTTGAGTTTCCCAGCCGAAGGCCACACAAATATGGGCCGATCAATGAAAAGTCTTAAGCCTTCACACAGTATAGTCGACAGGATCTTGTATATGCAACATCTATGAGGCTTATTCATTTGTCAGAGTATCTCCTCTCTTGTGAATGGGACACACAATGCTGAGGTTCCATTCATTGGGCATACTTTCTTCTGACCAAATTTTGCATATAAGTTGGTGTATTGTATATGCTCGGCCAGCAGGGCCTTGTTAGATATCGCTATCATTACCTCGTTTTGGTCGGGTAGACGGCAATTTTGACTATCATCGTCCGGATTGAATGGATCGTTAAGCCTGACAGCGGAATTCTGGTCATCTTTGCCGTTTAACCGTCTGCAGAAGTTGAATTTCTAAATTCTCAGCACCGACTGTGGATAAACCACCGACCGTACCTATTTCCATGCTCATCTCTGCAGATCTGTTATACACCTATTTCATCCTTTTTCATTCATTTTCAATGATTCGCTTGTCCATTTAGTGGGTCGCGGGTGTAGGTTGCTCAAGTGGACCCTTCATAGCTCGCGGTTCTCCGCCATCGACTCTAAATCATCAAGGAGAGATTATGGACTTGATCTAACCATCTCATCCTTGGTCTACCTAGAGGACGCCTCCCTGATGGTAAGGCTTCCAAAGCACGTGTCGTGGGATCCTGGTTGGGGACATGTCCCCATATACCTATTTACAACTGAAAAATATTTAATCACTGACCTTTTGTCATCTTTCTGTAAGTTATATAAGTTCTCGTAAATAGATGGGCCCGTCCTTTCCTTATTGGGGGCTAAGACCACTTTTCAACACTATTGACTTGCATTCTTCTTTCTAAGGAAGCAAAAGAATAAAATATAGTGACAATTCACACTTTGGTCTTTCATCTTTATAACGTATTGAACGTATTGTAAAATCAGCAAAGTACATAGTTTTTCAATGAAGCTTAAACTGTCAGCTGTCAAATGATATATAGCAATAATGAATACGAGCTTAATCTATTACCTACTTGAAGCCAACGCCATTTGTTTGAAAAATATGTTTTCTGACAACCAATTTACTTTATGTGCAACTTTTTGGAATTATCGTCAGCTTTTCCTCTATTTGCAAAGACGGAACTAGATGCCTATAGTTTTGACCACAAATGATTAAAAAAGATACACGATTAGTTTACGATCCTGAACATTTTTCAATTGCATCAAAATAGGATTAGAATGTGGATGCAACTCACATGTTGTGTGTACCTATCTATCTACCTACCTGCATTCATAAGCCAACATTAAGAAACTAGTTAGGTATCAAATTTGTACCTACTCCTATTCTAAAAATTGGAAAGGTTCATCAAAGGTCTATGTCCGTTTAAAGAGATAATGAAGATAATGGCACAAAGATGGCTTCTATTTAGAATTCGAAGTAAGGCATAAAGTGTATCCTTTCAGTTACGCACCTGTGCTTCTCAACCAGCTACCGTATGAGCCAACTAAAGTGGCTAATCGCATTAAAATAGGAATGTTGTGGTAAAACAACTCCATTACTGGCATGACCTTAGATCAAGGCCGGACAGACGTAGAAAAATCGAATAAAAACAAATAATCCTACCCTAGCCGTGAATATGCTTCACATTGCTGTCTTATTGTAGATATAGCTGTTGTTTATATACAAAGGCAATCAGATTGCATCTGACACCCCAACACGGGTAAAAAAAGCGAAGGCATTTCCTTCCAGGTGGTGATTTATTTCCACCCCCATCCGGGCACGGGTGTACTCGTCGTTTTTTTTTTTTTCTGCACATATTATAATAAAACACGAAAGGGAAAGTCCTCGTGCTGTTAAGAGTAGCGCTTCCACCTTTAATCCGTATTTGTTCCTTTCACAAACACCCCATCTGTCCCCAACTGCTTGTTGCTAGGATATATATAATATATACTCTCAGGTACATACAATATGATGGAGTCCTTTTTACAAGAAACTCTACACCGTATGTACAGTACAGCTTTGTGTGAAGCCAGCTGATTGCACGGCACCTGATTGAAGTGGAACAAGACAAAAGATTGAAACGACAAACACGACGAAGGGTTTCACTGTCATCATAACGCTGGGTAACTGGAATACCGGCATATAGATGTCCTGTCGGCGAAAATCACCGTCATCCTGGTAACAGGAGCTGATTCCTCTTATTCTGTGTATGTATATGTGTTGGGGTTTTATTAGGATTTATATATTAGTGTCACCGCTGAAATAAATTTCTCTGGAGCTTGTTTATGTAGGTACAGGCTACACATCTAACCAAAGGAGGCGCACACGGAGCCATAACTTAAGACCGGTCCCAGAGGTTGGGTGTCGCATAAATAAATTTACAAATTAGTTCCCCTCTATGCCGCCCGTTTTCGTATTGGTTTCCTTTTTTTCGGCGGGAGATTTAGCTGTCAACAGATTGTATTAAGAGGACCGACTCGCAAGTCGCCTCTGACGAATGGAGATTTTAGATTTTGCGGATGGGGGGAAAACTTTAAATTGAATTTGTGTCAATAATGGTCGTTAAAAGTTGCGTGATCTGGAAAATTAGCTTCTCGTTGGTGCTTAATATTATAACACGACGCGGCTAACAGTAACCATAGCCCCTTGAGAGCTGGTTTAATACGAATTTATTTGAAATGTTTCTGCATTAATTAGTTTATGTGTTTATGTATACGTGTACTCCTAGGACAGTGAAGTGTGTTCTATCGCATCTACTTATCCGAAATTAAAGATAACTTCCAGACGATGTGACATAATTACACGGCGCGACGTTTGAGAATGTATATGTATAGAGTATACGTAACGTATACCTGCACCTGATGGTAATTCTGAAGAACAATAAGGCTCTTGGGAACACGCGCGCACGGATGATGTTTATCCTTTTACAAGCGGTTAGGCATGAAGCCAGAAGGATGCTAAGCATTTTTCGGGAATTAATTATTTCTATGGGGAATGGGGCGGAGGCGAAGATTTGAAAAGTTTAGTAGATTATGGAAGAAAAGCTATTAAGCACAGGATGTTGGATATATTATTCAAGAAACAAGTGGTTACACAATTTTGAAGCAGAAGATTTAGGCCCATGAAGAAATTTGTATGGAAACAGTCAAGGGAAGAGTTCCAAACTGATTTTGGACATTGCACTTTGAAGTTGTTGAATATCCTATAATTCTAGCTTTGCTTTTACATGTCGACCATATTTCCTTCGAAATTCCATAGAGCTTTGCAATTCGCTCCAATGGTCAGCAACTAGTTGGCTTTATTATATGACCTCCGGATGATGTTTCGATCTTGAGACTCTTCGATTATCCTGAATATATTGCGTATCCCCTTTTTTGTCCAAAGTATATATTCTTCTCGTTGTGGGCATAGTTATTCAGTGGTCAGTTTGCTGGATACTGAGCGAGGTTCATCAGGTTTAATCCCTGGAAAAGCACAAATTGTCTGATAAAGACCCGAGAGTATGACTCTGTCCTTAGAAAGCTTCTCAGTTAAACCGTTCGAACTCGCACTGTCATTCCTCCCAAAAAAGTAAAACCCACACAAAGGAATGGTTATGAGAAGCTGGGAGTTGAGAAATATATACGCTGCACCATTTATCCTTTTCTTCTATCTACTCCTAACTCCTGACTCCTTCTCCTCTTCTGTCTTTTTTTTTCCTTATACATATAAACATACCTACATATATCGTCTTATTATTAGCTCCTTCATTTGCGGCTGAAACCTCTCAGCAAACAAGACGACTGTAGCATTTCATTCGAGTCGAGTTCTTCGGAAGAAGATTGCGTTCGCCGATTAGTTCAGCAGAGAATTCCAGGCGATTCTTGTGTCCTATGAAATGGTTGGCCAGCAGTTTGCCAAAAGTCCACGCGAGTTCACGTAGTTCATGTAAAAAAAATGGAAGTACTTACAAATGGAACATAAATTAACGAAAATGGGCAAAAGCTTCAGAACTTTACATTTAAGATTTTTACTTTAATTTTTTTTTCTAAAGAGTCCTTGTTACTTTAGTAATGGGTATTTGCTCCCCGAACATCCAATAAAATTTTAATCCGCTTGGGCATACCTTAGACAAGGTTCCTTACGATGTTTTCGTCCAAATTCTCCCATTCTTCGAGCAGAGAAGATTTCAGCCCATTGAGTGTCTCTGAAAGGGCAGGTCGTTTCCTAATCATTCTTCCCAGAAGGTCCCAAACGTGTTCGATGGGATTAATATCCGGGTCCGGGTGCAATGCAGACCAAGCCATGACGTCGATTTTTACTACTTGTAAAAAGTCGGTAACGCACCTGGCAACGGTCTAGCATTGGCATGTTTCAGAAGGAAATTTTTTCCAATAAATGGTGCAATTCTCTCCAATAAATCGTGCATGGAAATTCCTGCTCACACCATGACGGAACCTCCCCAGACATTTTTTCTCTGGGCAAATTTCGGCGAAGCGCATCTCTTACCTGAACGTCTAATATTGGTACAGGCGCGGGTATCTTCAGCGAAACACTAAACTTGCGAGAATCATTCCGAATCAACGATGACTTTGCCCTAGCGGCAAACGACCTAAGGAGACGACACATTGCCGACAAACAAATCACTATATACTCTGACAGCCAAGCGGTTATAAAAGCCATGGAGTCAGTCGTGGTGAAGTCGAGGGCAGTAAGTCATTGCAAGAAATACCTGGACGAACTATCGCAAGCCCTATGCTGGGTACTGGGGCATATGGATATTCTGGGAAATGAACAAGCAGATGAGATTGCAAGAAATGGGTCAAAGATGCACGCATCAATGACCTTAAAATCTGTAAGAACTCCGCTAAACACGCTTTCTTGGAAAATCGACATTGAATCCTTGAATAGAACAAATCAACGCTGGAACAATCTCAACACCTGTAGGCATGCAAAAGAATTATGGCCAGAAGTGAGCAAAAATAAATCCAAACTCATGATCGGACTTATAGCCGCAAGGATATCCGCATACTCACGGGGATCATTACTGGACACTGTGCGATAGGGGTACACGCGAAAAGGCTGGGCATACTGCATAATGACTTTTGCAGAAGCTGCAGAGACGTTGAAGAAATAGAATCTGTTCGTCATCTGCTTTGCGAATGTGCAGCCTTTAAAAACAGTAGACAGAGGATTCTCAACAGCTTCTTCTTCTATGATGAACTATAGGATTTGGTGAATGTTGACCTTAAGGAACTCCTGAGATTCATACTCAAATCGGGGTGGTATAAAACTCCACATCCCTTCGGTTGCTCCTAGGACATGCTGGGGAATCTGGATACAAGAGCTTGTGAATGCCTATGATGAATACCAAATCTAGGTGACTCAATAAATATTCTTTGTCTCCAACAGGTATGAAATGGAAGGTTCCCGTGTTGGAACCAACTGATGGTCTATGTGAAGCTTTGGCAGTCGCCACAAGAGAACCCAATTACCTACCTACCTACCTACCTACCTGAACGTCTCCACACTCTGCTACGTCCATCTGGCGAGCGCAGACAAAATCTGAACTCATCGGTGAAAAGAACTCTACTTCAGTCGGCCTTGGTCCAATCTTGGTGAAAGCGAGCAAATTCCATCCGACGTCGCTTATTCTGTATCGTAGGTTTCGGTACACGAGCAGGTCTTCTTTCTCTCAAGCCGCTCTCCACAAATCGCCACATCACCTTTTGAGCACTCACATTCGTCCCTCTAATGGATCTAAGTTTGTGAGACAGCTCAACCGCTGTTTGGTGACGATCTCGCATTCTTTGAATCACCAAATAGTGTGACTGTGCCACTTTTTTTGTGACTCAGTGTACATTAAATACATGGTTAGGATCATTCAACACTTTGAAGGTCGTCATTTTGCATAACGTTTCACCAGACATGAAGGAGATTCGACATCAAACCCTACTCTATACACGGCAGCAACAAAAAAGCAATAAAATCGCCCTGTCTAGTTTGTATGCCCGACAAGTCTTAAATTGCGACATATCATTAAATAATATGTCCTTCTCGGAACTTTAACAAATATCCGTTTATTTGGTTTATTAAAAGCTCTCCAAATCCGCCAAACAAAACAGGATACAAGAATACTTATCCTTTTCTAACTACTAACGGCATTTCAATTCCGCTAAACGAAAAAGCAATTAATTATATCAAAACGTTGTAAGGCCATTAAATGCCTTGCTGTTTGTGTCCTCACCAGACCGTATAAAAAAAGCATTTAGGTCAACATCATCATCCAATTCTGCCGCAGTATCAAGTATAGGCTACGTATAACACCACCAGGAAGCCTATAAAAAAAACAATCTTTCTGTGGACCAACTGCTGGGGAATTACTGATTCCAGCTTTAGATACTTCAATTAGTGTAACTGCCACGCCCATGGGGTTTCAGCAAAGCGATGGAACCTAACCCAACTAATCCTCTTAAGGATCCTTCAATTCTTCATAAATGCAAACACCTCGTAAAGAACTCAATGCCAGTGTTTAGCATATGAAACATATGCTTGAGTTTTTTTTTTTTTATCTGCATTGCTGGATCAGAAACTCTCTGAATCTGAAGTAAACGAACTTACCAGCTCGGTTAACGGTTTAGATATCATACCCCTTCTTCCACCGGCATATGTGTGCATATCCAATTCAAGAGTTAAAAAAAATTATATATATAAAAATTCAAGTGCATACCCTCTCGTAAAAAAAAAAAATACATTCACGGTTCTTGAAAAATATCACGTCTTTACATAAATTTTGTGTAAGTAAATGTTGTTTTTCCTTATTTTGCTATACCCCTTGGGGATGAATGGATTGTTTGGGGCCGTGGAAGTGGATGCAATGAAAAGACACAGGAGTGGTGAATGTTTTTTACGCGCGCTCTTGCTTTTCAATGGAATCAATACGTGAAAGGTTGTTACCCTTCGCGGGTGTTGTATACTCCTCTGCCAAGAGATGCATGAGATGGAGTGTTGTACGAGTAATAAAATAGATTTCCCATTGGATACGATTTATTGCGAACGAAGGGAGCAAATAAAAAGCGTATTTTTTTCTTTCATTTTTATTGCAAAGGCTTAGGTAGTGAAAAGTGTTGACCGCACAATTGTCTGAAATTGGGTCGACTATTTTCAGGTATTTACACTTGAAGAGGCCCATCATGAAAGTGTTGTAATTAAATGGGTTGGTGTATAGGCAAGTGAATGAACTTTGGTCCTTCTAGCCGGATTGATGTTGAAAGATGTTTTTTTTGTTTGTATGAAAAAGTAATCCAATTACTCAGATTAGTGCGAAGTATCGTAAAATGAGGTCATTGACGAAAAAAAGAACAGAATATTTAAGTAAGAGGGGTATAATTGGTAGGAATACCTTCATCAAGACTTGAGCTAAACATTTATTAAACATTTTAAGAATATTTCACCTCCTCGGTTGAAATTATAGATATTTCGAACAAAACTGATAGTCACCATTAGACTCGTAGATCGTTTCTTAATTTTTTTTTTAATGTTTTTGAAAGTCTATTCTCCGTGTAGATAGCCCGGATCAACGCTACCACAAGTGGGGCTTATCTGTGATGTCCTATGATGTCATTCATGATTCAGCATGTTTCTTATAAAAGCACCTAAATCTGGGTGAACTGTAAATTATATTTGCTGTGTCAAGTATCTAGTTAACGCTGATGTGTTCTGATAAAGCGATTGGTGTCGCATATGCTTCGCTGTTTTTTCTGTCTTTGTTGCACATAAGGGGGTCGATCTTTCGTCTTTGGCGCATTTGTGTATTCCTCTTGCAGAGACACTTGTTTCCCTCAGAGCACATGCAAGCTCGCGTATACCAAATTATTTTGTGTACCCTCTAACAACAGTGTGGTCTAAAACACAGTGCAGGCTTCTAAAGAATTATGCTAAATGTCCTTATATGGATAGAGTCGCTTTTACTGTAATCAAATTCACCCCTATCGCGAATAATCTTTCCCCCGGCCCGGAATGTTTCCCATTCAGCAATTTAATTTACGTTGCTGACAAAGGAAATATTTCCATCGGAATTTATTCACGATGCCCCTAATTGTATTTCCTGGTATAATTTGTGTGGTACCTATACTCAGAATATGAGCACGCAAGTTATTTACGTTAATATAAGGGCTTTGTTCATCGTCCTGCCTTTCTGTAGTCAGTTTGATCGTAGATGTGGAGCTGATCACATCTATTTGCTGCCGTTCACCAGTCTACACAATTTACATACAATTTTATTATTTCATTCAACTTTCTGATGTCAAATTGTGAGTTTAGAGAGTTTCAATATTCGTTACGGTACGGAATGTGGCCACCAGGTGACATGTGGGGATATAATAAGCCCTTCCTACAAGGCTACAGATGAATTAGAAGAAGACATCGTTTAACGTATGAACTATGTTTCAGCCACAATAAAAAAAAGACAACATTGTTAGCGCAACAGGTCCGTGTAGGCGCAATGAAGACCTAGCTTCTCACATCTATTGGTTTTGTGAGTTTTTATAATGGAAGGGACCAACAATTTTATGCTGAGTCCACTGTCCAAGCGAATGAATTGAAGAGCCTTCTCAAGATGGTTATACTCTCGGATGTTTGTCAGAAACTCAGAAGTTCGCAAGACAGTAGAAAACATCTTTGAATAAAATGATCTTTAGTCACCATAAAGAAGAAAAATAATAAATTATCTTACCGCAGCGTCATCTATTATCATGTAGTGAAACAAGAGACAAGAAGAATCGGCCATGTTGGTTAGGGTGTGGTTTCCAGCATTCTCATTGTGACAGCTCGAGAGAAGAGATTCTTTGAAGAGATTTATTGAATCTTTGGATTACATATTTTCAAAAAATTTATTTGTAATAATGTTTACGAAAACCTACGCTCGCCTCACTTTAAAGAACTCAGTTGCTGTTTTGTGTCAAAAAATTGGTAAGGATTTTATTTTTCTTGTAAAATTTACAACGATTGCTAGACGCCACCCAAAGTTCTGGTCTCGAGTACCAAATAGAAATAAATTAAAATGTATTTTGCAAAAGACGGGTCACGTTTCCGTCATGATTTCCATTAGTTTCGGTCAATATACATATGTATCACCCGCTTAACCTGTAGATGGCACAGTGCCTCAGTGGTTAGTCCGTGTTTGAGTGAGGACTCTCCGGTTCAACCCCCAGAACATCACTAAAGTATTTTTTTTTAAACTCCGCAAACTCTGGTGAACGTTTAAAAAACATCCGAGAGTATAACTGTCCCAAAAAAGCTTTTTCATTCATCCGTTGGGATTTAGACCTTATAATTCGTGCCAAAATTTAAAACTTACGCGAACGAATGTTTGCGGGAAGCTAAGCCTAAAATGTGTGCCAACTACGTATTTAATTATATTATTTTCTGATTTATTTTAGCCATCTAACTTCTAAGTAAGGTTGTGCATTTGCAATGTTAACCTTACAGAAACTCGCATTTTGCAATTTTACATCCATCCAGCGGTTTAAGCCCTAAGTTCCTGAAAAATCAAGGTCTTCAACATCTTAAGAGAAGCAAATCAAAGGAGTGGTCGGAGCATGACTTGGTACAGGAAAGGTATCTAAAGCATTCAATGGATGGCCATGGTGAAGCGGTTACAATGTTTGCTTCTGACACTGCTAGTGGTATATAATACACTGGCACTGACCATAAATTGAAACAAACTATGTACGTCTAGAAAAAAATATGGGAAGGATTTCTGATCGATCCCGAATTTGGAATCCCAATTTATTTTTATTAAAAACCATCCTTTCTATAGCCCCTTCAATAGGTTAGGTCAGGTTAAGTCTGATGGAGGCAAACAAGAACCCCCGTTTATTAGGCTCAATACAAGTTATAACAATGACTTAAAGCTACTGGAACTTATAGGGAGGTAGTGCTGCGGTTGAAGTCGAAAATGGCGAGGTTTAAGTTAACCTTTCGCAGCATACCAGCGATTGGTTCGTTAGAGCCATAGGAGGTGCGGTTGGTTGGTTGAAGATAGAAAAGACGGGGCCAACGTACACTACGAGGGTTAGTGTTAAAACAGATATAGTTATAAAGAGACATGGAATCAATGGAGCCTGAGAGGAGTCTGTTAATGAAAAAAATATCCGCATTCCTCAAGGGTATTTAGGCTAATAAGAAAGGAGTGGAAAGTGGCTACCAGCTAGGAAACGTTAACACACTTAGACCAGCGTAGTTTCATTGTAATACCACGAAGAACGGATTATTATAGAGAACGTTCGTCTCTCCATACTCGTTGAACCATTTTGAGCTTCTTATGAATCGTAAGAGGCTGTGTTTATGTCGGATTAGTTGTTATAGTAGAAGGCTCCTAAGTGAAGCTTTCGTCTACGTGAGAGAGCTGCGCACGAACAAAGGAGATGAGGAATAGTTACCTTCTATTCTTCATCCATACAGCTTCTGAAAAAGTCATGAGCAAAAAGGCTTAGCCTTACGGCGTGCTTCCCTATTAAGCAGTAATGACACCTATTGTAGTGCCGATATGGAGTCTGTTCAAATTCTTAACGCGTTTAAAATCCAGCTTAGGCCAAATTTGTTTTGTGGCCTTATACATCTATTGCCAATTGTCCACTTAAGATTTACACTCTTGATACCATCCAGCTTTAATTTTTGCTTGCAAGTAGCCTTTCTCCGACTTGATGGGTAGAGCTGTTTCCATTCTGGGAAGTTCGTCGGCCATACAATTTCCTACAAAGTCTCTTTGCCCCGGCACCCAAAATAGGTGAATGTTGAACTGTTCGGTCATCTCCGTAAGAGACGATCGGCAGTCTTTCTAATAATCACTTCTAATCTTAACCTTAAATTTTAAGAAAAAATTGGAAAATATCTTAATTCTGAGTTCGCTGAATATAAGGTAGGCCAGGACACTAAAAATGAATATTATTACCGCGTAAAATGTCGTTTCTTCCTCTCCGTTGATTGTAATAATAAAAACAACATCACAACAACAAAAAACATTTTTATTGGCGCCTTTTAAGGCATCTCACCAATATTTCAAAGCCTAATGGATATTGCCATTGGCATTTCCAAATCATGGCGCCTACGTTATCAAGCGGAAGAACCTCTCCCTCAATACAAAACAACGTTAGACTAAATGACGCAAACTTTACTGAAATCAGTTGTAGGATCCTTTTCTAATCTCCATGAATCTATAGAAATTCCCCAAACTACTTCTGTGATAAACAAAAAAATAAACAAACTGTATCCATGAACTCACTCCACTTGCTGTGTGATTTGAAAATTAAAATTATATCCTTCTCCCACCACACACTCAATCTGAAAAATAAACAGAAAAAAACTTTTGAGAGAATCAAAAATCAGGTCACCAGTAAAGAAAATAAATAAGAAAGTCTCAACGACCATTAAAGGATTTCTTTCCCAAATTCAAAGTCCGCACATATGTATCTATGCATATATACACTGTTCGCCTTCGCATATTTGCCATTTTCCTATTGAATTTGTGTGAACAAACAACACACCAAAAAGGATCAATGTCGTATAATATCCTTTCTGAGCTGAGAAATAAACTGAAAATTCGCCGAGCAGTGCGCCACGTTACTTTTTCATGGGAAATGGTCCTTTCAATTGGCATAGTGATGTGATGTGATGTGATGCGATATGAGAAGGACATATATAACACACAAAAAGGATATACTCGTAGATATAACTATAGTTATGTGTCTGAGCAATTTATTTCGGATGGTAGATGGTATTTCTTCTATACTTTCTCCGGTTGTCAGTGCTATACCCTGTCGTTCCAAGACCACGTCCTTATCTCCATTTAAATTGTTTTTACTTTTTTTTTTTATTCCTTTTTCTCATTTTTAGCCAGGATATACCATCCTGAAGTGGTGCGTGGGAGTTTGTTACGAACCAGCCCCCCCAAACACACTATAGTATGGTAGATCATGTTGTATATGTGTGTGTGGGCCTGGTGTGCTCGGCTTTAACTTGATTCTTAAATTGTCTATTACTTTTCCGGTTGAAACGTCAAATCGAGGGGAGCGACCAAACACGAAGTAAGAGAAGGCGGGAGGGGCGCCGACGACGAAGAACCCATTGGCGCATGATAACATTTGTCGGGAGGCATATCGTGGGGGAGCTCTGGGGGTTGCTTGTTATTGTTGTTAGTGCGGCGATGGTGGTGGCTCCATCCTTCATCATTCGGCAAAAATAAGTTTCCCTCTATTTCTTTACGCCAACTTATTTATTTCGCAATGGAATTTCTATACCTATATGCGAAAGGCTAAAGCAAAAACTGAGGACTTCGCACATTGCAAGCAAGAACGAGATCGAAATTTGTATGCTGGCAGATAGATAGCATTTATTTTTCTTCACATGCGGATAGGTAACATAGTGGAGAAAGAGAGGGTGACCAAATATTCCTCCAGGTGAGGGTTGTTTACCCTTAAAGAGGTGTTGTGTTATAATTTAAGACGACCGATTGAATGAATTTCTATCGCGCAGTAACGCAATGAAGTTTTTAACTTTGACAGCATAGGTACTAGCATTAGATATCTAAATATGTTCCTACATAATATTCAAAAGTCATTACAATGTAAGGATCGATCATTAAATTTGTATATTGGCAAAACATTCGATTTCGATTACACCATCCAACACGATGCATTCACATCGGAAATTCTTAAAACATTTTCCTGTCATTGGCTCCTGTTCCTGTGGATGCTTTCGTCTTGCTCTTGTCTCCTGAAGTCTGGCATTTAATCGTTTCATGCTATGGCTGTGGTGTTTTGCCCCCTAATGGATGTTTGATAACTCAATTTCCACCCCCTAATAAAAAGTCTGCCAGAAATTGTTCCTCCCGTAATTATTGGTTCTGATGTAATTCTTGATAGAATCCTTAGCTACTTCGGTATGTACATAGAACAGAGAGAAGTTGTGCAGTAATCGATTTTTTTCCATAAGTATAATTCCAATCAGGAAGTTTGGTATTCATTTTTCTTTGGCACATTTTTTCCTCACTTTGTGACTGATGATTGATTCAGATTGTGCGGTCGTCGGAAATCTAATTTATTAAGAGGGAAATGGAAACATACCTACCACTTGCATCAATCCTTTCCTCTTTCCAATTCCTTAACTGACACAACTTTATCTCTCATCTCAATTTAATATTCAAAATGAAATCCAATCCAAACGCCGGCCGCCTATTGATTTCTTCGACACTTGTCTTATCACGGGGATTGTCATTGTACCTTCCTGTTCTGTTCTCACTGTGTCTACTATCTCGTTTTAATGGAATTCATTTCCTTTATAGCCACCCTAGGATTTCTAGGAAACACTGTCAACCTCTTGAATTTTGATTATGAACCGTATGTACGCGTTGACAGACTTTCCCCAATTAAAACTGCAGAAAAAATGAAAAGAAAAGAAAAACAAATATGACGGCAGCATCCAACATCTGCTCCTTCGTGAACCCCAGTCAGACGTAATTTTCACGGTTAATTTGATGCATTCCCTGCCATTACAGTATAGTCTCATAACTCAAACTTAATCGTCGACGACTTTGTCTATTTTTAGAATACCTGATGCACTGCAACCGGATCAGTGAGTCCCATAATTAATGACCTCTTAATCAAGACCAAAAACACAGATAGACAGACACACCATATACGAGTATACACGACAATCAAACGGGCCAAGCACATCAGACACAGCACGAATCCCAATTTGCATGACATCCAATAAATGTCAAACTCGACAACTATACCTACTGTGTATTTGTGGCAGTGCACATGAGGGGGGTGATAATGCTGATGATGACAAAATTTCATAACTTCCAATTAATCCCCCAGAAATGTTTGTGAATTTTTTTTTTTCATTTGTATTTGACGTGGACACACACATACACTAACCACATGACATATATGTCAACTTCGAGCACCTACAGCTTGACAAGGTAGAACTGACATTCGAATATGGTTGTGATTCTGAGAGGGTGCGGTGGTTAATGGTTCAACTAAGTTGCGTGGTCGAATTGAGAACACCAGAGAACACACAGCTCTCGACGGGTAGAAATGTCACTCGTGCTTACGCAAAAGAATGCCCTCTTTGACAGTTGTCCGGTTTTTTTCAATTTAGACTGATCTTCCGGCTTCATTTGCTGCTATAGGCTGGTGGTATTGAATTAGGGGGGATCAGGTGATGTGTTGCGCTACCACAGTATTAAATATGATTTAGGGCAAATGTGTGACAAGTAGTGTCGCTGTTCCGTCAAGTGGTAAATGATTTTAAGCGGCATGGTTTCATATGTGCGGGGGCTACAATTATATAAACAGCTACAGAGATAAACTTTGCGCGCCGCCGGATAGTTGAACCTCGACTTGCAAACAGTTTGACTGAAGCGTGAATTGATTCTAGAGCGAAAAGTGCTTAATTGTTAGAGGGAACAACAAATCTGTTTGTTTTGAGATAATTGAGTGAATTAGTGGTGGTGGTAATTATTAACCACACGAGATTCACCTTGGACTTGAACCGCGACTTTTACGAACACAGGAGACAAACTCGACGGGGACTCGTTAAAATGTCAAAAATAAATTTGGATTTTAAGAGCAAATATAATGGGAAGGTGTTAGGTCTTATCGCCCAAAACCATAACACCCAAATTGAAAAATGTCATAACGCCCAACACATTGCTAGGTAATTCGTTGTTGTGAATTTTACGTAAATTTGGGTGATGTGACATTGATTTTGGGCGTAATGGCATTATTTGCATAACGCCCAAAAACAAACAACAAAATGGAAATAAAGGCCAAAAAGAATTTGCAGTTTAATACGTATGGGGGAACATGCTGCCCCCCTGCAACCCCCTGCTTGAGTTTACTGTCCGATTTGGGGTGTATGCGTTACTTTGGGCGATATGTCATTCTATCTGGGCTTTGCGACGCTTAATTCCTTTAAATTTTGGGCGATATGGTGGTTTTTGGGGGTTATGGCATTTTCCAATTCGGGCGTTATGGTTCTGGGCGATAAGACCTAACACCAAATGGGAATACAAAATGGAATGGACTCAACGTCTATTTTTTATGTTGCGACGTGTATAGCAATTGTCTTGCTGTTGTAGTGATCACTCAAATTAAATTACTCATAACAATTATTTAGAGCTTTAGACCATTACCACCAATCCTCTTTCATTCTTAATCATTCGTCGATTACCCATCTTGAGATTTTATGAATTGCCTACTAGTCGAGTTAGCTACCGAGTTAGTCTTCAACAAACTTGCACACGGCTCAGAGCAAGCTACAAATTATTATCATAAATTTTAAGTTTAGTTTTTAAGTTGTATATTTATGTAGTTGAATTAAAGATGTTTAGTACATAAAAATGAATTATGCATTTTCAATTGCATCACTGTCAAACTAGGCTGTGCTGTATTGTTATGTAATTAAGTTAGCTCGATTGGTAAAATTAAATAGATTTGTGGCAACTTCAAATTACCAGAATGTGTCGACTAGCTACATTTTCAATGTATGGGTACATGATTGTCACCTGTCACTCTTTCTCTAAAATATATGCAATCCTACACTATGGAAATAAGCCCTACATATTTAAGCAAGTCATACAAATCTTATTAGGCTATAAACTCAAAGGCTATTCGGGATGGAGATTTGCAATCTTCGATTTTATCTCTAATACAGAGAACTCTTTTATTGCCGCTTGGTAACTAAAGCAATATCTGCATGTGGCATGCCATCAATGCTCCCTGTTTATAGGCTGTTCGACACTAAATAGATCATAGATGTGTTCAGCTCCACATCTCAAAATCGACTGACTGAAGAAATGCGGAACAAGCTCTTATATAGAGAGACAACAGATGTTACTCTGTGGCACATAATTGACTTGTGTGGTCAGGTTCTAAGGATAGGTCACCACACCTTCCTTAAGTCTTGTACCACACTGCAGTAGTCTGATTGAAGAGGATACCCAAAAATGGGTATAGTCTGTGCTTGCAAGGATTTATGAATTTTGGATTTGCGCATAGCAGACTAAATTCCCATAGTGATAGTACCAGTCTTACAATTGCCGTGTAAGGCCACATGACTCTTTCAGGACCAGAAATCCGGGTTTGGCCGAATATTCTATTACATATGTACATAATTCTAATATTCTATTACAGGCATCATCGCATTCTTTGTCTTATTTTTAAATTTGTTGAGATTCCAGTTCAATCTCCGATCCAGGAAAACTTCCTTGCTACTTGGAGTTATCAGCGGATTCCCTTCAAAATTCTAATTGGTAAATAAACCTAATTCCGTCTTCGGGGGTTTACTGGCAGTCCTCATTTCTTTGTGTATTTGATCACTGATAGGGGATTGGAATTCCTTATGTCGTTTTCGGTTGGTCGTTCAGAACCGTCCGCAAGCAATCCAAACGCTTCTGAAAGCGATCGATTAGCACTCAACTGACAGTTCTTCTATACTGAAAGGAAGAGAAATTTGCTTCTGGATTTGAATTCAGAATCGCGGAGAGTTCTTCCGAACGGTTCTGGACGACCATCCGAAAACGACATTAGTTTGTACACCCCCTAGTTCTGAAATAATTGGTCTAGTTTTAAGCATACATATTCGACAGTGGAACTGAATCTGTTTTAAAATTGTTTAAGGATCTTTCAATGCTCAGAAATGTATTAGTGTATTCCTTAATTTTTAGTTTTTTTTCCACAATGGTGACTACATTATGGGGAGTTGTTTTTACATGTTTGCCTTTTGTCTAATCTAGATCCATAGCAAAATAACACTCAGAGATACACCCGTTCTCAATTTATTCCGAATATAGATATATCAATGAGGCTCTCTAATATTTTTAGAACGACTAAGGTTATGTTTTGTTTACCAGCCTTTGGCATAAAGACTTCATCAACTCCCTACCATGATTTTGAAACATATCTTAGCTTAAAGCTACTTAGGGATACGTTTATCTATGTGAAGATTTTTGAAGCATCACAGTGAATATTCCATCAATTCGAAGAGATTTAAATGTTTATTGTCCCCATACTTTTATTTTCCAACGTTATCATTTCTGCAGTAGCAGAATACTTCGGTTTTTTTTTATCAAAATTTATTTTTTTTTTATTAATTGGGAGTGTTAACATGCAAACCAATACCTTTCACCGTGGGCGTTGGACTTCGTCAGGGGTGCGTCTTGTCCCCTCTCCTTTCCATTACTTATATGGACTGGATGTTACAGCGCAGTCTTGGCGAAGAACGTTTCGAATTGGGAGATCTGAGGATAAGTCATTTGCTCTTCGCTGATGACTTGGTCATCCTTGGGTCCTCTCAGACTGAACTTCAGCGCGCACTCGATCGGTTTGTAGCCGTTTGTGTTGAAGCTGAGATGAAGGTAAATGTGAACAAATCTGAAGTGATGGTCGTCTCCAGAACGCCTGTTCAATGCACTCTGCATGTTAGTGGAGTCCCATTGAAACAGGTGGAGAAGTTTAAGTATCTCGGGGTCCTATTCACGAGTGATGGAAGGAGCAATGCCGAGTTTTCCTGTAGGATTGGTCAGGCTGGATCGATTTTAAGACAGCTTGGTCATTCTGTTTTCAGGAGGACTGAACTTGGTGTCAAAGCTAAGTTGTCAGTCTTTAATTCGGTGTTTGTTCCAACTCTTACCTATGGTCATGAGGTTTGGGTAATGACCGAAAGAATAAGATCGCGAATACAAGCTGCCGAAATGAGATTTCTCCTCATCTCATTTCGCATTAGAAATACTCGGAGATCGCATTAGAAATACTAGAATACGTGAGGAACTCAATGTCGAGCAGCTACTTCTCCGGACGGAGCGGTCCATGCTTCGGTGGTTTGGTCATATTAAACGTATGTCCCCGACCAGGATCCCACGACGTGCTATGGAATCCGTACCGTCGGACAGGCGTCCCCTAGGTAGACCCAAGATGAGATGGTTAGATGAAATTCATAATTTCTCCTCTACCCGTATGGGGATTGCCCTTGATGATTTGGAGTCGATGGCGGAGGATCGAGAGCTATGGAGGGTCCACTTGAGATACACCCGCGGCCCACTTAATGGATAAGCGGGATATTGAAAATGAGTGAATGAAAATGAATGAACATGCAAACCAGGTATAGCTTCATTGAGCAGAGAAATCGCTCCTGCTCAAAGGTGTCATAGTATCAGTTGGTATCTGATTGCAAGGGCGCTTGGCGAGTTCGCGCAGTGCACATTAAAATCTGGTTTATAGGGGCTTCAGTTAACTTGTTATGATGTATGTTCATAAATTTTAGTCAATGGAAAAAAGCTTCAAGCAATTTTATTTTTTTTTCTATTTCTATTTTGGCTCGATGTTGTGTACACAGACTTTTCGAAAGCATTTGATACTCTATTAATGAAGCTAGGTAAAATTGGTTTTCATTCTAATTTCTTAAAATGAATTAGGGAATACTTACGTGATCGTATCCAATACGTTCGTATTAATAATCATTTTTCTTTACCGATTTATGTTACATCGGGAGTCCCACAGGGTAGCCATCTTGGCCCTCTTCTCTTTCTTTTATTTATCAATGACATTCCTGATATATTTTCAAATTCAAAGAGCTTGATGTATGCCGACGACTTAAAAATTGTTCGTTGCATAAATTCTGAACAAGATTGAATTCTATTGCAAGATGATCTGAACAGTTTATCAAATTGGTGTAAGATTAACTCCTTTACATCTTAATATTTCCAAATATCAAAGTTTAACTTTTTGTCGCAAACGTTCGCCAATTAACTTTACGTATAAAATCAACAATAAGGCATTATCTATAGTAACCTTTAAAAAAGATCTTGGTGTAATTTTTGACCAAAAACTTAATTTTTTGAGATACATTGATTTTGTAGTTGCTAAAAGCAATTTTGGGCGCAGTAGCGCAGTGGTTAGTGTGCTGGACTGCCGTGCGAGGGATCCCAGGTTAGATCCCCGGGAAAACAAAAATTACATCTTAAAGTTTTTTCTACTGCGTCACCTCTCGCGAACGTCTGACAAACATCCGAGAGTATGACTGTCATGAAAAAGCTTCTCAATTCAGCCGTTCGGAATCGGCATAAAATTGTAGGTCCCTTCCATTCGTCCCAAAAAATAGAAACTCACACAAAACGAATGGTTGCGAGAAGCTAGGCCTTGGGTGTCACCCGCCTGTTGCGCCACCTATTTATTTATTTATTTTTTTAAAAGCAATTCTATGATGGGTTTCATCCTGCGGAATTCAAAAGACTTCTCACATCCACAAACTTTGAAATGCTTATTTTTCGCATTTGTGAGATCTAATCTAGAGTACTGCAATATAATATGGAACCCCACATATGCAGTTCACTCTTTTAGAATTGAGAAAATCCAAAAACGATTTACTAGAGTTGCAGTGAAAAGACTTCGTTGGGATATGGACATGCCTTCTTATGAAACGAGATGTAAATTATTCGGAATTTTACCTTTACACATACGAAGGAAATATTCCGCGGTTATGTTCATTCGGGACATTTTGGCGGATAGTATTGATTTTCCTTCTATTTTATCTTTGATTGGGTTCAATGTTCCTGTGAGAATGCTTAGAAACCAACCTTTTTTAATATCCCATTCCACAGAACTGTTTATGCCGCCAACGAAGCTATATCTAGGTGTTTAAGAGAAGCAACTACTGTCTGCGACATGATAGATTTTAATCTTAATAGATATTTATTTAAAACAAATCTTTTATTAATCCTATATAACTTTAATGGTGGTAATGTTTAATATTTAATATCTATTGTATCAAGTAATCACTGGAGTATTGTACCTTTGTTTGATGAAATAAACTAAACTAAACTAAACTTCACTTCATTCAACTTGAAATTATATTCCTAAATCGAAACCAATAAAAAAATCATTTTTTGCCACAAGGTGGGTTAAAAACCTCAAGATGTAATTTTATGGTTTATTCCGGAAGCCACTATTCATACTCTTAAATAAAAAAGCCGACAAACAATATTTTCAGTGACTAAGTTACACAATATATTATTTATTAGTCAGAACGTTTAATTTATCTATTAGCCAGTTTTCACTTATAAGAGCAAAAATTTAAGAATCCATTTCCCTTAATCGTTGAGACTTCCTTTCATTAGAAACGCATTGTTCAAGAATACTTTTCCAGACAACAACCCGCTACAAAACATACAGGACCAACTAATGTCAATAAATCTCTAGCTCTAAACTCTTCTGGATAAACGTATGCATGTACACTTTACGCCCACTATCACCAGCACCCACTTATAGTACCTTACGCATATAACAATTGAACAAAGGATTCATTTAATCAACGCAATGATCGCGTATTTTCATGCGGAAAATCATCGTTTTTCATTCTTTGTTGATTCCAGTCCGCACCCACACCATCAACGAAGTATACTCTGCTCTGCTCTGCTGCTGCATGTTCCGCATTTCACTTTGCCAACAAAGAAAATCCTCGCAGAATAGTCCAATACGACTTTGCAAGGATGTGTATATACACCTTCCTCTGACTCCTGAATCGAGAATGATAATAGTGAATCCGCCTTCAATTGGACTACTGCTCTATTTATCACACGGCATAGTTCTGCGAAAATGATTATTTTTCTTGTCCTTTCACTTCCATGACAAACAAAACAGGAGAAATAATATTTCATCCTAAAGATGCCACGATAGTTGTCAGATTGGTGTGGGGTGAGTGTGTACAGCTTTGTTATACGTGCATTTCACGTTTATTATTATTTTCAATGGGATTTTCCTGGTTCAAGGAGAGAAAATTCCCTAATCACTTAAGCTGTGGAAAAACTTTATGTAACCGCAGCGCAGAGCAGAAACTATGGAAGCACCTTTGTTATATTTTAAATACAGATATGTTAAAAATGCGAATGTTTTGTAGTTTCCGGCAGTAGTAGTTGCAATAAATCCTTGTCTGAAACGCTTAGCTTATCTTACCTATTCTTTTTCGAAACAATTGCCATACACATAGATAAAAAAAATTCAGTAACGAAAATGTGAGCAAAGAGTTTTAAAACAATACAACCAATTTGGAATTGCTTTTTTTTTAATAATTTAAATTTCATGTTGACTTTCATGGATTTCATTTTAAAATTAAAAAAAAATTAAATTAAATTCCAAATCATTATTGTTTAAGAAATCAGATGATTGATTAATAATTATGCCTGCCTATTTGTAAAGGGTTATTTTTTTTAGAGGTTTTGTTTAAACTGGCAGCACTGTTTCTATATAGAATGTCAATTTGACAGCTGAAAGTTGATTTGTGGTAAGTACGTTTTTGCCATTTTATGATGAATAGATTAACGCCAGAACAACGCGTGCAATTTGTGTAAACTTGCAAGTTATTCGGAAGACGATCAATTGTGTTCGCACGACTTATACTCTAGGCTAGGGGATAATACGCATCCCCAAAGACGACAAACATTGCAAACAGAAGAAGTTATTGCCGTTGTGGAGCACAGTGTTTAGGAGAATCCGAATGAGTCGATTCGCCATCACAGCAATTGAAGATATGCTCATCCACTTTGTGGACGATTTTGAGCTTATAAGATCCAGCTTGTAAAAGAGTTGAAACCACGTGACCATTATACGCGTTGTTGGTTCGGTGAATGGGCCATAAACATGATTCAGCTTGATCCTCATTTTCAACGCAACTGAGAACTAGGATCCACGATCCGATAAATCAGTAGAGGAAGACCTCGCCTTAGGTGGCGCGCACAAGCTGAAGGGGACCTCAAGCTCAACCAACTTGGAGTGTGCAACTGGAGGCAGTTAGCCAAAGATCGTGCTAATTGGAGAGGCGTGTTGGTTGAGGCCCAGGTCCACCCCCGACATAAAAGTATCTATTAAACTAGCGGACCCGGCGAACTCCATCTCGCCCCAATTTAACGCCTTCAGACTCTATTGATAATAGAACACAGATAGTTCAAATTTCAATGTGATTTATTTGAATGGAATCGAAATCAGTAGAGAGCGATGTGATAAACAATGTTTTTAGATTCGTTTTCGGGTGCAAAAACAAACAACGAAGCCGGTTTGCCAACACGCGAACAGGCAACGTATACAGCTGACCGTGAGAAAAACAGGGAAATTCGAGATTAATCCCACAAACTTTCAACGATTGGCCTTGCGATTTATTAATTGTCATCTCAAAAGCCAATCGAACGGGGAACTGGGAACTCAATCACCTTAAATTGGAATGGAAGATCAGTTGGAATAATCGGAATTCGTGGGATAAGGATTTCCTCTCCGTTGAATTTGCCCTTGACGATTGTCGCTTGAATTACATTGATCACCAGTTTCTTGACGGACAACCGCATACCGTGGCACAATTTCGGATAAATCAGATTCCGCAACATGATTATGATCGATCCAACCTTCAGCTGTAAATTATGCGGTGGAGTGCCTTGCACATCAAGCGAGTTCAAAAAATCCGTCGGATAGTTGGTCGCTTCATCCTCATCGGTCATGCTATTAACAGTCATGACCGACATACAGTTCTCCAGCGATTTGTCTTTGAATAATGATATTCAAACTATCGACGTCCTTATTCTTTGCTGCTAATATTCACTAAATCGAAATTTTTATAATTTTGTGCAATGTCGGGAACACTTTGGTGATGAGTTCCCCCCTTCAACGATGTGAAGTCGCAAAAATTTACCGGGAACGATATCAATCCAGTCGAAACATCAACGGGAATTTGGCCATTGCCAAGCGCCAGCAGTTGTCTCGAGAATTCATCAGCCAATGGGTCGTTCTGCAGTGCGACTCTCATGTTCGCGCCTTCGCGGTCAATTTCAACTTCTTGACATGCCGCCCGTCACGAAGATGACGATTTCAGGCATGCATTAAGTTTATCGGCGTCGGTTCATCAAGCGTTTTATGAAAATCTCCGGAGAGCAATATTATAGCCCGACCAAATCGTCTCGAATCACCTCGTAAATCGTCGTTCTATTCATCCCAAATGATGATTTTGCATTCTCGCATCAATTTCGCTGTGGCCAACTTCTTGGTCATTGTGCACGTTGGCTTGTCAACCGTGAGAAGATTCATCGGCGGCTTCAAAGCGGAATGTGCAGAGTTCGACAAAACGTCTTTTATCACAATGAGTTTCGCAATTCTCCGAAATTTTCCAAGCTTCACAACGAATTTTGCACCACGATAAAATGCAAAATTTCGTCGAAAAAATATTTTTTTTTTTTGCGTTTTTCGGAATTTTCCGAGTTTTCTACTAAGACTTTTCTATTTTTCCATTTGCAAAGCCTTTCCGAAACAATTGCACACAAAATTCCATACAAAAAATTAAGTTTTCCCAAAATTTTCTTCTGGCAATAACGAACAACTGACAAAAAATTTGAGCCAAATCGCCCCAGCCGTTCTCAATGGATGAATTACTATACATTTTTGCCACCATTTTTATACAGTCGTCGGCATAATTATTTAGACAAAAGTAAAGTTAATTGTCTCATTATTTGAACTTACTTCATGTTCATTTTGGCATCAATGGAAAGAAAGGTCATTTAAATTCCGTTTGAATAATACATAACTTTGCGTAACCCATAAAATACCCATTGGAAATTTGGAACTTTTGTAAAAGTCTACTTTTTGACTTTTTTCTTTGACCTTTCCATCGATGCCAAAATTTACATGAAGTGAGTTCAAATTTACTCAGAAATTAGCTTTACTTTTGTCTAAATAATTATGCCGACGACTGTATATATAGATTTTCCCTTCTTCGGCCAATAATAAGATAGAAAGCGATCGCCTTGTAACTTGAAACCAAAAGCCACAAACACTGGCTTTAGGTTTCAAGTACCGATGCGATTTTCCACCGGACATTTTCCTTATTGACGGGAAGTTAAATTATAAATATGAGATTTTTAGTGACTTACATTTTTTGGTTTTAAAGTACCACGCTAACTTATCGTAGTTGTTAAATAACTTTTTAAATATTTTGATTAGTTATTTTAAGGAAATTACTTCAACTAAAATGTTGAAACATTATATTGGTATTAATCATAATTCAGCATTTTCACCAAAATATGGGTGTGGCAATTCCGGCCGCCTCTGTGCACAGTGGACTCTCAACCAGCGTTACCAAACAAGCAGAAAACTATAGAACCTGATATTGTAAAGACGCAAAAAATGTTAAGAGAATCTTCAATGTTTTTTATTTTTGTAGTAAAAAAAGTTTTAGTTGTATGTATACAAATTCAATATTTAAGAACAAAAATGTTAAGCTTACTTTCGGATTGTATTAGCCCTAAGTGGGTGGTAACAGCTTTAACCCCCTCTATTTTTATACTACTTCGAAATTTAAGACTATCACCTATTCGTTCCTCTCCCATGTCTCATTCTGCCCGATCTGCCTTCCTCTTCCCATCGCTTATTCCTTTGTTTGGAGTTCGGAATTACTGCATAAAGAGCCATAGAAAGTTTCATTTCATCCTGTCGCTTTTTAGTTTCATTGAAGTTTGGAAATGCTAGTCAATGAAAATTTCTAAAACAAGAGAGGTGGACGCTGTATCGTTTGATTACATATTTATGTTGCAAAAATTTGTAAAGGTTAAAATATTTTTGATTTAGCTATTTATTAATTTTGTGAAGTAGGTAGGTAGAGTTCCTTAAGATCTGCATACGATTTTGTAATCAAAGTAACATTTTATGTTCCGCTGAAACTGAAGATGTCTGTTAAATTTTGCATGCGGAGAGGTACTCCATTCTGTATATGGAATATCTTCTAAATTAGAAAGGATTATAAATAGTTAATAGGACATTTTGTAGTAGTCGTCTATAAAAGTAACGTCCGGGTGCGACATTCTTTGTGTAAAAGTTGGAAGCATCATTGAGAACGAAAATGTATTTCTTGTCCTTGTTTGCATACGGGTGGAGCAAACAGGAAAGGAACTAGTTTCAGTAGTCCATCCATCCATTCAATACCTATTTCTATCGAAAGTATTACCTTAACTTGTCTTGCCACCTCTTATTTGCACAAAACTTCCCAAATGACTTTATGCACCATTATTGTCTTGGTGAAACCAATCATCCGTTCAGGCATTCAGTCAAATCGGTTCATCCATTGAGTGCAACAAACCGGCAAAACAATGCACAATCCCGCATTCTCATTGATGGTGCGACCTTTATACCCGCCAACAAAACGACGATGACGTCTGTCATTCTTCAAATATTTAGTTTCAAAGTCAAACGCAACTACACTCGTACGCACGTCTATATGTACTTTATACTGAACTTGGGAAACAACAAAGCCAAGCCGCCCTTGGGAGCAAACATACTATGATGCTCATCTTCGAGCCATCATCGCACACACTGGATGCAAACATTCTGCTCCCAAAGTCTACAATCCGTCTCCTTTCACACAGCAGGCAAATAGTATCAAACTTGAGATTTTCTTAACCCTATCCGTACAATCAGAGTCGCCTCAAGGGCTACGCAATATATCATCTCATCAGCATCATCCGATCCTAATCCGTACAGCATGATGGTTATGCTCTACTTCCAACAGGCAGCTCACATTCAGTTGCCATCACTAAGGCCATTTACGAATATTCAAAGGAACAATGAAGATTACGTTCCGAACTATACAAGTAGAGATATTCATTCATTCGTCCCACTGGAACACCTTCAGGTGCAGGACATACAGTCGGCCGTTAACCTCGTACACTATAGGGAAAACTTACAACAACAACAACAACGACCGTGTGGGGGAGAAAAACCAAGCAAAACTGCAAAAAACACACAATAAAATCAAAAGGATACTCGCCTCTTCGTCGGTCGGTCGGTGAGAACTGAGCTAAGGGATCCCTTACCCTCATCCCTTACCCTTTCGGTGTATTCTTTATTTATATTGTTGTTTTGCACTCTTTTTGTTGTCTCCTATTTTTCATTATTTAATGCGGTGACATTCCTCAATCTTCTCTCCTAAATGCCGCTTTCATTTGTAGGCACTGCATGAGAATGTCTGTGAGTGTTTGTGTTCACTGATGGTAGTGTAGGTATATCCCCGAGCTATCGGAAAGTAGTGGAAAAATGTTCTATCCAAACTGTTTTTTATTCCTTGTGTGACGACGACAACAACGACCGACGACGGTGACAGGGTGGAATGTGAAAGCATGGATAAAGCATTTTCGCCCAGCAGCGATAGTAGCAATGTGATTTAGTCCTAAGAGACAGCGAGGGTTCTATAAGACCTCCCGCTGTCTGAGGCCATTCCACATCTCCTCTGTTGATACATTTTAGTTGGTGTACGTTCATTACTGAAAAAGGAGCCAAGCATCAACACATCTGCAGTAGCTTAAGTTTCCAGCATCCAGTTTCTCGGGAGACATTGAAATTCCCCCAAAAAAGAAAGGACTAAATTATTATCGTTTGACGGCGAGCCTTGAAACTTGTGTCAGTACTCACTGTTGTTGGGTCCGGACAATGAGAAGAAAACCTATATAGAATGTTTTGCAACTTGCTGCTGCCCAAATGAACCACTAAAATGTCCAGAAATTCAATTATGTCGTTCGAATCCTTTTTATTCGCCCCGCTCCTGATGCGGCCAACGAAGATAGATCGATTCGGTTACAATGGCAACAAATTGCAAAAAGGAGTGGAAACTTATGTGCGCACAGACTGAATCGGATTTAGGTAGGTATGTGTCTGGTCTACAGAGTCAAGTGTTGTGTCCAGGGTCAGCAGCACAAAGTGTTGAGGGACCTGACACATTGGTATAGCTTAACAATTACTTTTTGTTTGTCCACTTTTAAGGAGTGAAGACGAGTACTCCCCTGGAAAACTACTCTTGAATGGTATGAACTTGTCTAGTCTGTTGATACGTTTCTGGCTGGAGTGGGATTTTTATTCGCTGTCATTTGAATGGGCTAAACTAGCCGTGAGGACTGAGGCAATTGAACTGACAGTTTAAGTAGACCAACGTGGTTAGAAATACTTCTATTTGTCAGTGCCAATAATTAAGTGGATGGGTATGTACAAGTTTGACGGCGTGTAGAGATGTATGCAAAGTATTTTAAATTTAACAGCTAATAACCGCCTAAGACCCTCACAAAGTGCATCCATTCTTTTGTTTGAGCTCTATTTTTAGAATTATGGCGGATCTGCAAAACAATGGCGAACGAAAAAGAGAAGTCTTCTCAACGTTTTTGGCTTTTGAGGTGGGGCAGTTAAAAACATAAAATGGTGGCAAGTTCAATTTCAGTTTGGAAGTGGTGAAGGGGTTAAGGAACATGATCATAAGGATGGGATACACTTCTGCCTTTAAAGCCGATGTAAGTCTCGCTTGCGAAAAGCGTGGTCTAGTTTTGACAGTTTTCGTTTATACGAAGAATTTTGCACAAGTCAACTGGCTTGTTGTGTGTGAGCCGTCCGTGAAAATTCGACTGGGCCCCTTTTCGGTCCTAGTTCCATGAGGAACTAAATAAATGGTCTTGTGTATAATGTATGATCGAAGTGTAGACCCATATGAGACTGAACTGGCTGAAAGGGTTGAGGCCCAATATGCAATTTGTGTTTTTCGAGAATCGAACCTGACACCCATCGCTTAGCAGCCGAGCACACTAACCACTAAGGCACTTCGCCCACTGTTATGAAGCATTACTCCGAGATTCTCGACCTCGCTAGCGTATGAAATGCCGACCTTTTAGAATTAACTATGCCAGACGCAGACGTTCTTGTAGAAAGGACGTCTTCCCATTTGAAAGGATTGACTAAAAGAGCATTTTTAATGCATCATTCATCGAGTTGCCAGAACTAGAACATGCTTTTCAAACGTCGCGTCGTTAATGTACAGTCGTGGATTGGACCAAGTACTGGCTCTGTCGTAACACCTACCTGTAGATTCTGAGTGTATCTATGAGGAAGTATTTCAAATTTTTATAAACCTACCTCTACCTATCTGGTAGGTAGGTAGGTGTGGCGGTTGAGAAAAACCCGAGTATAGCACTAACACTATACGTGACTTTTTGTTACCACAAACTCTTGTGACCTTGTAAGTTTGTTGAAAAGGAAGCCTCTAGAATTCAGAAGGGTTATCAGTTTTCTATAGTGCTACTCTTCGAGACCTCCTCAAGAGAGTCGAAGAATCGTTTTCCCAGAGATCGCTGTCTGGTCCTAGACAGGCGCATAGCGGCATAGGTATAGTCAGTGGTAGTCTCTTTTTTAGCTGCGTCATTGCAACTCCGACAGTGCGAAATCGGGAGCTAATTTCCCGCGGGAAACGGTGGAATACCTTGCCATCGCCATGCATTTATTTGCCGCTCCCGCTTTCTCGTTTCGCGTTGGTTTGAGCAGACCTTTATGTGGGTCTCATATAGGCCAGTGGCCTCGGCCTGTGGTGACTGCTGTTATTCTGGCGATATCTTTTCGTGTTTAACTTAGACGGTAGGTTGTTTTTTTTTAACTGTAGGTTGACCACATCCTTCTGGATATGTTGCAGTTCGGTAGTCTCCTCCACCAATCGTTGGCATTCGATAAGAATGCTGAAAAGATTTTTGCTTTTACTGGTCCAAACAAAAATTTAACTGATTCCGCAACTAGACGGTGGAGCCTTTTGAACCTAGCCTAGGGTGCTACTAGTTCTCCTGATAGAGAAAGCAGAATGTTGCTATGGCCGTAGGGTTTCGCTAACAAGCACCACGACTCTCTGAGTCTGATCGCGCTATGTGCTGTAATGTTTGTCGTGTGACGGTCTAAGGGTAAAAGATGCAGAAGGTCCGTGAGGGCGTCTGACGATGTTGACCGCAGAGTTCATGTGGTTCCTATATATGTATGCCATTCTTTGGACTTTATTGAGTTTGGTTATATTGTAAGATTTTCTTAGAGCCAGTCACTAAACTACTGACCGCCATAGGTGAGGATTGGTCATACCAAGGCTGTACAGTGTAGATCCAGTTCAGCTTGGGATCCAAGACCACTCCCAGATACCTACCATTGTACGATAATGAGATCGGTTGGCCGTTTAGGCGAGAAAGTGTAAAGGGGTATTTTGATTTTTGGTGGTGAAAAGCATCAGTTCGATTTTGCTCGGGTTGACCCAGGTGCTAACCTTAATCAGAACATTTTCAATAATTTACAGAGGGAAATTTTCCTGTCACTATCAGCATCACTTTGTCGTCCGCATATCCGACCACCTTAATTCTTTCTTTATCTAAACACCCTAGGCCTAGCCTCTCACAACCATTCGTTGTGTGAGTTTTTTTTATTTTTGGTACGAATGGAAGTTACCTACAATTTTATGCCGAGTCCGAACGGCTGAATTGAGATGCTTTTTCAGGACAGTTATACTCTCGGATGTTTGTCACACGTTTGCGAGTGGTGGCGCAGTGGAAAAAACCTTAAGATGTAATTTGTGTTTTTCCGGGGATCGAACCTGGAACCCCTCGCACAGTAGTCCAACGCGCTAATCACTGAGCCACATTTGTGCGATACTTGGGATATATGTAGGTAATATGACGTGTTTCTTTCCAGGATTTGGAGTCGCATCTTTTGTAGTAAATTCCTTCAATATTATTGCCATTAAACTGGAATTGATGACACTTTACAACAGATTTTGATTCACAGCCCAAGTATACACTTTTAGGGGATAAGATTTCTCTACTCTGTTTTCACCCTTAAAATGCGTTCATTGCCAAGACAAACTAAATAATTCTCTATAATTTTCTTCAAACAAAATAACAAGTAACATCTCTGATCCTGTTCGAGAACAAAATTGGTACAATTCAATTCAATTACATAGGATTTCTCAATTTCTCGTTAGCTAACAAAGGACACTTTGCTGTCACTTCAACTTATCATTTCAACAGCGCAAAGTAAAAGCATTCTCATAAGCCCTTTACAGAGTCCGTACCGTAATGCTGCGGGACTACATCCCATTTCATTTCGTTAAATTAAAAAGAAAGTAGCAAATTCTCCCAGCAGCAGTGTATCCACTTTGTTAAGGGTCACTGACACTATATATATTTTCCACAATAATGTGCGGTTATTGGGCGACTACACTTTGCCATTCCTTTTCGCCTTCTCTCTCTCATGTTCATAAAAATCAAAGAATACGGGTATCGAATCGACTGGTACTGAAATTCTGTAAATTCACCCGAAAGGACGAAAATAAAAGCACTTGCTGTTGCTACTAAAATTTACAAAGCAAAAGCACCCGCAACGAGTGAAAAGGAAGAGAAAAAAAAATCAATGAAGTGTTTCTTTTGATTCTCGATAGCACCATCGCATCGCCCTCCTACAGCACCCAGCTAAACAAAGACTTTTTCCCATCAAATACAAGAATGAAAGGACTCCAAAGTATACACATTCCATTTCCACATCCTCCATCATTCTGACGAGTGGAAAGTCCGATCTAACTATTTTTAAAGCATAATTTTCTATTTTTTTCTCTCTTTCTGCAAAAAAAAAAAAAAAACTTCTCTGGCAGGTTCTTATCCTTATTCGGTTTGATAAGCACAAACTATACGCGAGACGTAGTCATTTGAAATGTGGGCTCGTTTTTGACCGAAAGAAAAATAAAATAAAATTCCATATCCCGGCCGGAAGGGAATTTGGTAACTCGGTCAAGCCGCCGCACTCCAACAGCATTCGCGCACAAAAAAAAAAAAAAACAAAAAAAAAAAAAAACAAAGTCTAAAAGGACATTCAGCCGGAATAGCGCAACAACCGAGGCACTATGCTGATTGCTGCCATAACCTACTTTTTTTCCAACGGAAATCGGATTGCAACAAATCTATTTTTGTCGGCTTTTATTATCCAAAGTCCTACCCAGAAAGTTGGTTCATTTTTTGCGAGTGTGGGTGAGGAATGCAGCTGCTCGGTTATAGTCGTAGACTGCCATAAAAAGGGGCTCTGCAAAAATGAAAATTTATTTTAAATTGGAAACTCTCTGGGTATATGGTAAACTTTCGAGATGTGTTTTTCTATTTCCTCTTCTTCTTTTTTTTTTTTTGTGAGTTTCCCTTTTGTTAATGTGAATTAGCGGATGCGGATGGTAGGATGAACTGAATGAGATTAAAATCGTCCTTTGGAATACAAATGCGAGGTAAAAAAGCAGCCGTAGTGGGTTTAGTTGGTTTGCGTTTGCTAATACGAATTAAGGGGATGCATGCAAGTGAATTTATCGTTTCAATTAAACGGGACAAAAGTAGTGGAACTCAAGTTATGTCATTCGTTTATTCGAGAACAGGCCTGGTACGAACAGAGTTTTAAACTCATAGGGTCAGGGGTTTTATGTTAATTGAATTTTTTTTTTCGAAACAGAGATTTTGGAATGTGCCACGTTAGGCCATTAAATGCTTAAGCGCAGAACGATTTCGAGCAGCAAAGAGATTTAGATAGGTTCAGGGTTAGCAAATAGCATTAGCCTAATTAAGGGGAAATTCGACTTGTATCAGTTTATTATGTCAACATTTTGGCTTTTCCAGTTAGGTCAAATGCCGGCATATATATGGTCTATCCATATACGAAGTGATACCTTCCACCTAATCGGGCGAGCAATGTGTGGAAGTTGGTAGCTTAAAGTTCCAACAGTTATCAATCTATACCATAAGTTTATTACTTTGCACCTGGCAAACTCTTTAGCCGTTTTAGAATTATTCGGGGAACTACGTGCAAGTTTCTGGAGCAATTTTTGAGTCGTTCAAATGTCAAAGGCCCGTCCATAGTTACACCGAGCTATTAGTTACGTTTTGGGCTGAAGTCTACTATTTGACAAAACATTGAATATTGCTTTACAAACATTTTAGATATATATACAACTTGGCAGCACTTACAAAACAGTTGGTTTTACAGTGTGTAATAATTTATTTGATTTTTTTAAAATGGGCTGTGATCGACAAATAACCCCAAAATTACAGTAAAAAAAAATATTCTATTTAGGTAATTGTATTCGTAAACCTAAGATATTGTATTTTTCCGGGGATCGATCTAACATGGGTCTCTTGCACAGTGGTCCAGCACAAACCACTGAGCCACTGCGCCAAAGCTTAAAAAGAAAAATTGTTTTCTGAGCTGAGTTACATAACTATATAGTTGGATGCGGATCATCTTATTTTACTGGGCTCATAGCGAAGTATTGGCTGGAAAGTATTGCTCAAGTTCGAGTAGATATATGTAGAAATCTCATCAGAATTTAGGTATAGCAACGTCAAGCTAGAATAAGGCAGCATGATAATAAGCAAGAACGCAGCAAAATTAAATACGTTTTTAAATACGGGTTTTTCAAAGTTCGATGTTGGCAGCATATGACGACCATGTTGTTTTGGCGGCGTCTGTCTAATCTGGTGCTTATTATTCAGTCGCACTGATGCTAAATCACCATGGCACGTTACACGATTGAGCAGCAACGTTTAACGTTTGGTGGCTAACTTTCAACATAGATCCGTCCTTATTGGACCCGTTAGTGAATCTTCAGTAAGATCACCTTCTACTCATGACTTGTGCTGTTAGAAGGGCGTCGCAAAAATACTGCATCCTGTATGGGGGGTCGTAGTACGAAACGATTTTGAACCCTCGGGATCAATTATATAATGCATTTTTGGAGATTTATTATTAGTCGATTACCTTTTTTAATAATATTATAAGGTTTAGACGTTTGACCGAATTTAACAAAATGGAATGCGGTCAAATGTCAGATTTTGTCCGAAAATCAATTTTTCTAGTGGCAACACTGAATTGAAAAGTGAATTGACCACTGAAACTACTATCCATATTGTCACTTCGATTAGTCCAGCACTTAATGCAACTCTATACTTTGTTTTCACTAGTTTCGTTTCGTTTGATGAAATTCAGAAAATATTTACAAATACATCCGATTCAAATTTATCAATTTCCCAAAATATGAAGTGTATCCAATCCAGTGTCACAGTAAACGAAAGTCAAAGCAGGAATTGAAATAGCATTAAAACGCAAATGTGATCATGATGTTAACTAGAGCGACTTAAATCTAGAATGGTCAAAATCTCGAAAATGAATTTGAAAAATCTTGAATGGGGCAAAATCTAGAAAGTACAAAAATCTCGAAAGACTCTATCTCGAAAAATATTTAGAAAATAAAACTGCTTTCGAGATTTTTATAATTCATTAAATTTACTCCGAAAGTAATAAAAACAAGTCTATTGTCGATTTCCATTGGGCTTTTACCATTTTGCTCTCAGATCTAAGATTTTTAAAAAATAAAATAAAATAATAAATTTTTAACAAATAGTCATTCATAACAAAACACATTCGAAACCATAGCTATAACTATTCAACAGAAAATAAGTTTACATATTAGTTTCATTAAGGGTGTTTGTCCAAACGTATGTAAATATAAATGTCGGAGCTAAGCCACGCGGTGTTTTAACAATAGCACGTCAATAAGGTTTTAGAAGACCTGGGAGCTATAACACAACGCTACGAGTACTTGTAGAATAAGTATGTGAATTTCTACAATCTTTTACACATTTCTGGAACACAAAGTTACAAGTTCAATGCTGATCTTATGATGATCACCGGCGGACAAATTCAACACAGGCTCTTGTAAGACTCGTTGATATGCCGCGTTGTGTTATATGCCCCTACTATTAGCTAACTCATTTGTTTGCATGAACAGTGAATCAAATTGTTATCAAATTGTGTATGCAATTCAAATAGTTTTTCATATTAGTAAATCTTGAATTAATATTAATTTTTGAGACAATGGTAACAATCCGCGCGCTTCTCAAAAATTAATATTTATTCTAGATTTTTGTTTTCGAGATTTTGGTTTCGAGATTTTTTCATTCTATATTTTTTTTTCGATATTTTTGTTTTCTAAATTATGGTTTTCTGTATTACATTTTTCTACATATCGGGGTAGACCCCAAATAGCTACTAGTTGTATTTGTGAGGAATTGAATTTTTGGAAATATACAAGTAAAAACAAGCTTTTTTCACTGAGATAGATGTGCAATAAAACAGGCCTTACGTGAATAAATAAACTATATGTCTTACACCTACACTACACTACACCTATTAGCAATTGGTATAAGTAACATTTTGTAGTTATGTAGTACCTACCTAAATATACATACAATTAAAAAATACCTACTTTTACGTAATTTGCAAAATTACAACGCCTAGGAACAAAGTGTTGCATAAATAACCATATATCCTAAAAAAATTTGCAGAAGAAAATGACCCAATCACTAAGAAAGGCATTTTTGGACAATATCTGTTTCAAGAAATACAAAATTTCCCTTTTCACCGTCATTAATTATTGTGGAAAAACAAATTCTAACATTATCAAAGACTTATTTAAAAATGTCGCAGAATAATCAAACCGTATCAAAATATGTACTAGCAAAAAATCGATAAAAGTACTGCCCTGTTTGCTTAAAAAAACGCAAGTGGCAACCTTAAGTACATTTCTATGAAAATGGCGTCGCTTCCCATTCAGAGAATAAAAATGTCATCGTTGTCTCGGGCGAAATTTTTTCCATTTTTCGATATTGCAATAGTTTTTTTTTTTAATTATTTTAAATTAAAATTTTGTAAGTTAAAAAAAAAAGCGTAGATAGGGCTTTTTACGTTTCACACGCTATATTATCTAAAAAGACCTAAGTACACCAATCTGCAAACTATTTTTATTTAAATTCTTTATTTTAAATAAACTGAAAATGAAAAAAATATATATTTATGCAGGTAAATAATATTTATGCATTTATTTAAAAAAAAAAATGTTTTTATGACATTTGATATTATTAAATCTAATCCAAATTTAGTCTTTTCGTTAATTAATTTTTTTTTCTGATTTATATTCAGCGCTAAGTTTACAAGCTTTCTTGCTCTATTAATTTTTAATTGTTTTTGTTTATAATAAGCAAATCACATGTCAGTCACAAGCCCCAAAGTTAATGCATAAAAACGAAGAAAGCCAACTGAAAGCCAACTACGCACTCTCCACTCCATTCAAACAAAATTTAAATTTGTAAGACCAGGCACTTTGAGAAAGAAAAGCCGGTAGAAAATTTAAACAAGTAACAGTGTTATTATCGGCCGGGCCGTTGCTTTCTTTGATACCCCCCAAAGTATGTACTGTATAGGTACACGCATGTGCCAAATATAGGTTTTGTATGGGAGGTACCAGAACTATGTACTTGACCGTCATAGACAATTTTTAATACCAACCTGACAACGGTACAAATAAGTCCTCTCACAAAATTTTATTCGCCTAGGTTTGATGGCGTCCGTGATTTCTTCCTTACAATAACTTATTTCTTACAATTTTTTATCGTTAGAAGAGAAATCAGGCTGGAAAATTTCTAAAACACCCCAAGCCTAACTGCCACATAGGGCTTTTAAAAAAAATATCTTGGGTCTCTTTTCTGATGCAGTTGTTTATAAAAGGCCCTATGTGGTAGTTAGGGCTTTTTTAAATATTGGTGCATATGATTTGTACTTAGGGCTTCTAGAAATTCCCATTTTCATGCTTATTTGAACATTTAGCCCCCAAGAAATAAATACGAATAAATCAGAGACAAGGCCCTAACTCCAAATTTGCAAGAAAATCAAAATCAAAAATTTTGTAGATAGGGCATTTACGAGATTATGGGCAGAATTGTTCTCAATAAGACGAGTGCTTTGAAAAATTAGAAATTTTACAGAGAAATTATAGAGCTCCGATATATATTTAGCATATTGTTCTTTAACTCCAGAACTAACCCCGAAAAAAATTTTCATTGTTTGCTAATTCACATAAACAAAGCATCCTATGTTCGCATTTTGTTATTTCGCGTAGGCTTTGGCGAATTGCCAGCGATTCTTCCATCGACTTTCGTCGCGGCGTCAACTATTTCACACAACACATGTCTCGCCTACGTTTCTCAGATGAATCAATGCAACGAAACGCAAATCGCCTTGTTTGCTTGGTCCAAGATTGCATAGGTTTCAAGACGTTTCAAGACGTGTCTTCTGCTTATTTGTGAGTTTTGAGTAGGCCCAGAGTGATTAATGATTAAATCAAGTCCGACATTTCTCTACAATCTGGACGGCCAGGACATTGAAAATCTTAAAGAGATTTAAAGTTGTAGTTTTTTGTATCTATGCACGCCAAGGGGATATACAAATCTCATTTTTCTTAAAGCTTGCTAGTTGTTACCAACAAATGATGCTGTTGAAAAGCAGCGGATCTGATATTGATACTCAAAAAAAAAAATCCTTAGGTATTAATGTAATTTATGGCTCGGCTTGAAGAGGCATATAATCAGACCTTCCCTCCTGACTTTTTTCAATTCTTAAACCCACATCAAGTATACCTACTGCAAACCATTCCATCATCATGTCCCTTTTATAAAGTTATACAATGCCAACTCACTAATTTGCCAACACTGACATTTACATGAACTCATTGACATGGTTTACATCATGCATAGCCATATAATGTTCAATTAAAAGAAAAAGACTTCTCTTCAGTTCAACACCTTGTTACACATCCCATGACCTGCCATATTCATGTCACCTCAATAAATCAAACAAAACAAAAAAATCAGCCCACATCACGAGAGCATTGTTACCCTTCTCCCTTGGGCCAAATATCGCAAAACACTATCAATACCCAAAACAAAGAATTCAACTTTTCCAATCCCATTGTTAAACAAGTTTGGAAAAAAATCCCAAAGTTTTAGGTCGAACAAAAAAAAATTGTCAATCTATGTCACCCCAATGCGGCAGATGCATGTAGCCTCGTACACAAAGTTTCTAAAAAGGTGACAACACGTTCGTACCTTTGTTGTGAACAAGTTCAATCGTTTAAACCGCATGCGGATGAAAATCTTCTTAAATTTGCAAATTTAAAGTCCTACCATAAGGGAGAGTCCCTACTCTCGCCAACATGCCTAATCGACATAGACATAAAGACATCATCAGTCTGCTCCATTGCGATGCCTAACAGCCTCTTAAAAAGATGAGGAAAAAAAGTAGAAAAGCAAACACACACTAGGATGTAAAACATCCTGTGCCTTTTGCAAACTTAATGACATTCCAGCTTTCAAGTAATAGAGTGGCAAGGAGGACTTCAAAATGGGTGGCAAAAAAAAAGAAGAAATAACACCACCTACACCAAGAGAGACAGGACCAAATTTATGACAAAATATTAATGGAGTTTGTTTCCCTTAGCATCTTATAGAAGCACTATCCTTGTGCCACTTAAGGGCTCTGCATCCTAACATATACAAAATACATATATCCTGACAAACATCTTTTCCCATTCCTGCGACGTAATATGCTAATAGCATTCCATGTACGCGTATTATAGTTGTTGAAGAGTAATTGTCTGGGAGTCCACTTAAAGTTCTGCATCCTTCGTCGCCATTCCGTTAATGGATGTCGAAATAAATATAGAAAACATTCAACATGTTTATGGTCTTAATTCCCATCTGCACCTAAGTCATTAACCTTTATAGAATGTACCAATGGACCTTCTATAAGAGAAGACTTTGACTGAGCAGCTACCCTAAATCATCGTCACTCCATACAAGGGAATGAGTTTGAAATTAATATCAAAACTGTAGGGGTTAGGTATAGGACACCTTCATGTCACATTGACAGCTTATTACAGCTTCTCTACGAAGCGATTAACCTATAAGCAAACTATCAGATATTTCATACAGGCGGGTCATTGACACGCTCCCGGTCATTTTATACCCATTCATTTCATCTGTAGAATATTTGAATTACTAGGACAACTCATCCTTGGACATATTATCCTATTTAAATTATTGGACAGGTTTTTAAAAAAAGAGTTGGATTGTGTCCGAAAATTATAGGTTGCACCGCGAGTGAAGCGAGCCACCAAATCTTTGAAATTATGTGGATTTTTCGTAGTTGGTGGCTCGCTTCGCTAGCGGCAAAATGTATAACCCCTAGTACATGCATTATCGACATAATCCTGCACGATTAGGGCACACTTTGTCCTTAAAAAATATGCCGAGGCATAAATTTAAAGTTGAATAAATGTGCGTGGATGAGTTGTCCCAAAATAGGGCGCAAAGTACATCATCTGTATTCACACCACAATGCGGCCTTAGGATAGGTTAGATTACAAGCGGGTATAAGCTTATCAGAAGGCTTGAGGCAATACCATAGCGCACACCGCGATTCCTAGGAAGCTTTCACAGTGGAAAACCTAAACAAATTCGCCCTTAATTACCCCACATAACCTTTATAATGGTCTCAATTTTGGTCAGGAAACTAATCTTTTTAAATTGCTAAAGAAATATGATCCGAGGTACTTTCACATTCAGGGAATATATGCCTTTTATCGCAATGGACCAGCAATCCTAATAAGAGTAACTCCCTCTTTCTCTTTATTTTCTTCCAATCAGCCGACTAATCCTTAAGTACAGATTCCTGTCTTTCTGTTTTCATTATACTCGTAATTGACAATTCAATTAGGTGTCCTCAAATTGCTGACCTTTCTTGAAGCACACAGTGTGCCCACTTAACAAATCCAATAACCAACTTCACCTCAACCCAACCCTTAAGTATTTATTCAGCCATTATCAACTGGATAATGTCAGCCAACCTTCCCCTTCCAAATGAAAACATTGCAAAACCGCAATTGGCAAACATCCATTAAGCAACCATCGCATCACCGCCGACCGCCGGCCGACCGTACCGTTCCACCTTCTACTCCATTAGGTTTGACAAAGCAGCACTTCTTAGCCAGTTGGCTAGCTTCCCACAAATAAGTCATTTAAATTTTCCAAATGAATTTTCCTGGTTTTTTTATTTATTTATTTTTTTTTTCCTGAATGATACCCACCAGCCAAACCAACCACATTTAGGACAACGATTAAGGACGAACAGATTTCATCGTTTACCTTCTGCTATTTGCGTTTATGCCTTCGTTAAGAGTCAACAACAGAATCTGTGGCCTCTCGATTTCAAGGGAAAATGTGTTCCAAGCCATTAAAGGGGTCAAGTTACAGTTCATCCCAGCCCTAGAAGGAATGTTTACAAAGCCCAAGTTAAGAGGCTTTATGCAAACTTTCCCGTAATAAGCAGAAACCTAGTTCTTTCCCAGGCAGAAGCAAAAATAAAAACATGTACAACCGGTGAGAGGGAGGGGGCGATGCCTTCAAGTTAAGTAGTTAATCCGAACGAAATCTCGTCTTCACTTTTAATTTAGAAAATACTCATCAGGGTGGGTGTAGGGTGCGTATCTGGAATGTTGGCGTGGCGAGAGCATGTATTCGTGTGATGCTGTTGACTTGTGTTTAACTGTTATATCACTCATAATACAACACGACCGGCAAACGATGATTTTATCACTGGGCTCATCTAAATAGGTCACTAGACAGCTGAAGCACCCTCGGGTGTGACGAGTGGTTGTGGGGTTTCTTTGAGGGGGGAATATGAGTACAATTTCTGTATGGTTAACCTTGACAGAGTATGGATATTTCATCTATAGAACTATGATTTTATAAACTGACTCGATCAGACAGCACATTTACAAAAGAAAGACGCGTAAAGTATCTCTGAGAAGATGAAAATGAAAGAACGCAAACACTTGACACCGGAAAAGTCTTGACAGATTAAGTATCTTTTAGTTTGCTAGCATACGATACGATACGATTGTGTAGATAAATCTTTCGTTTTCTGAGGTTTATGGGCAACTTAGGTTTTATTGGACAATTACGTGACAGTTTCTCGATTGGGAGTTGGACACTTAGTGGATATCTGTTGCAGATGGAAATCGATGTCGAATGACTGTCAAGATACAATTGATATTTTGAGTTAAGCTACCACTGCCCTAATTTATAAAAATGTGCAAGTCCGACAGGTGACAGTTTATAATGTACTTTAAGGGTCGTAAACAGTTGGGAATTTTCGAAAATTGTCGAAATCTTTCAATGTTCTCGTCATAAAAGTTTTCGTGACAAGAATTTTTCGAAAATGTATCGACAGAGAAGAGAAGAATGGTAAAAACGAACGTACTACATTCTTATTTAAATAAAAAGTCGGATTTAACTTGAAATGTTTACGAGCTTCCAAAGCATTATGGTTGTCAGATGGTATAGATGCGCCAAAAGGGTCATAAGTGTTCTTACTGTTTCTCGACAACAAAATCAACTTAGAATAGGTATACACGGAACATATTTTTCCTCATATAGGAGAAGATCTGGAGCTGCTTGGGGTTGCTGTCAAATATCGACTAGATATAGTTGGTGTCTTTTCAACAAAGCAAATGAATTCTGGAACTTGTGAACCTTGCGGATGAAAACTGTCATGTCAAGAGTCTTAGTCGAATTTGATGCAGCCCTTGCCAATGTGTAAACCAAGGATCGTTATACCCAATCGATTGGAGAAGCTACCGCGGCAGGTATCTGGAAGGTTTGAACAATTTCCAAATGTTCCACTGAATGCAAAGAAGGAATGGAAGTTTCTTGTAACAACAGTCATTACCTCTGCAGGAGATATTTGACCTATGCAACGGCTTGTTGTGGCGGCTGGTAATGAGAATAAGCTGTGTGGTTTCAAACGCCCAAAAGCCATTAGAGATAGGAAGCATTTACGTGGAGGACTTGGACGACACAGAGGCGCGAAAAACTTCCAAATTAGTGATTGAGACAGCCAAAGACCAATCTTGGAAAGGTTTCGGCGAAAATTTGGAACATGATCTGATCAGAGATCTGCAGGCTAGGTATTTTGGCAGACTATTCGAATATCATTGAAAAAGTCAAATCCAAAAGTGGCGCACTTCTCTATAATGAGGAGGACATCCTGCCAGTACTTTTCCTTTCTGAGTTTCTCAATATAGGACAGGGCATTGATGATATGACAGATTGGTCGCCTTTAAGGTGGGTTTCCACATGTCGGTTGATTGACAAAGTTGGACAGCCCTCGCGTTTATGTCATTGAACGACACCAACGTCAGTTCATTTCCACTTATGCCAATAATTGGCAAAAAATCGTTTGTCAGTTGATTGACCAACTTATGAACTCGATGCCAATTAAATTTTCTCTGTCAATTATAGACAAAGTGACATTTTGTTTGACAATTCAGCTATTTCCACTTGTCCAATGGTTTCTTTGTCAATTATTGGCAAACGCTGTTAGTCAATTCATTGACAAGCAATTTTTCGCTATTTCCACTTGCCAATTGTTTAATTGGCATAAAAATACGTCAATTGTCAATTTCAAATCGACAAGTGGAAACCCAGCATTAGTCCCACGCATGATGGAATAAGTATAAGGTGGTCTCGTCGGCAAAAAGTAGTCCCTTAACTATACTAGTAATAAGTGCGTGTGAAAGGGTTCAGCGTAGTAAGTGTAAGTGAAACGACAATAGAGTTTGCAGAGAGAGCATGTTCATGAGTATGTTGATTAACCTTTAAGTGGAGTGGAATTGGTTTGAAGTTGCCTTTTATAATAAAAAAACATTTTTTTTTTCACAAGGGTTGACGTTTTGCAAACAAATTCGTCCGCACACAACCTTTCGGTTCAACAAGCAAACGCTCACTGAGAGCTGAGACTGAACGTTAAGGGACCAAAAAACGAACGATTCGGCAGCCGACGAGACCACCTTATACTTATTCCATCATGGTCCCACGGTGAAATGAGTGACTTTTGTCATCAAATCGTTACCATCGTTACCAAATCGACGGGCGTGTATGAAATTCAGACAGAAATGTCTAAAGGTCTAAGTGAAGAGGAAGTTAAAGGACAAAATAAAGTGTCACAAATGCATCGCAATGCGTCGAAATACTCGGTGATTGGTAAACTAAGGTGATTGTGCTCCCTTTCTAGAAAGAGGCTTAAAGACAGTTCTACATTATAGCGGCATATCACTTTTAAGTCTCCCCAGCAAAGTGTTTTCCAAGGTGTTTGAAATGCATAGCAGAGTTGGAGTGGAGTTACAGTTGGGAGGGGGTTTTGGCAGAAAAAAAACGCTTGAGAAGGCTTGACAGATCGAACTTGTAGACAAAGTTAAGCTGTGGGGTTTAATAGGGTATTTGTTTCAATTCTTACCTATATCTATGATACATATTTAGGTACTGACGGAAAGAATAAAATCGCGGATACAAGCTGCCGAAATGCATTTCCTACGTTTGATTTCAAGCATGACACGCAGAGAAACGGAGCGGTCCATGCTATGATGGTCTAGTCACTTTGAACGCATTGTCCGCAACTCGAATATCAAGACGTGCTATGGAACCCGTGCCATCAGCCAGGAGTCCTTTAAGTAATCTCAGATAGTTAGATCAAGTGCATATACAGGGTTTTTCAATAAGAGCGCTACGAAAGTTTTTTTTAAATAAAACAACAACGGTTTTGGATATCAATGAAATTCTTTATTCCTGTGAAAGTACGTTCGATGCCATTATGTATGGGACTCGATTTCTTTTGCATGGCCACCACGGGCACGCTTGCAGAAGTGCAGACGCTGAACCCAATTTTCGACGGTTTTTGTATAGGAACATACCTACGTACCCACTTTGACTTATTACTTATCGGGAAGTAAACTCTTCGCTTGCCGGACAATTGATTAAGCGCCATGGTTTTGATTTGTTTTAATGGTTGTCTAGAGCTCGGAGGTTAATAATTTCATTGACAAGCTTGTGTTCAGTGCTGCTGATCATTTGCTTTGTAATAAAGACTTAATTGCATAAAAAAGCATCTTCATAAGTCCACAGCTTTGTATTCTTTTTTCGGCTCATTTTCAGTTTTTCAATGAAAAAAGTTGAACTTGTAACTAAAACGCCGACAGTACGGTTGGTCATTATATCTCCTACGCGCCTACGCCCTCTTAGCTCTCCACTTCAAACCTCTCCAGAATAAATTGCTTTCACAAAAAAAATAAGTACTACAAGAAAATGCCCAATCCAACAAATTTATCATCGCGGCTATGACAACAACAAAACAAACCAAACAATAAATAAAACGACAACGCCTCACAATCAAAGTATAGTCCCTCTCTCGTCAGAATGACAACTATACAATTGACTTGATTAGCCAGCGCTATATAGTCAACTCTGAGAGGAAGCGCTCACCATGTCCATCAGCAGTGTTTGATTTGCACCAGTTGGCGCGCGTAGTAGCATCGTCGTATCCCCAGTGTACGAATATAGTGACGATGATGGAAACATTTGCATAATTTCACTTAAATCACACATGTAACTGTCCAATACAATTATTTCACTTTCTCCCATCCGACAGATCCATGACATCGTCATTTTACATTTAAAGTGCTTAATATACTTTTAATTTCAATTTCTTGTCTTCTTCCACTTGCAGCACAGTGACAGATATGCCATCGCCAATTGCAACAACGATAACAGCGCCTGCATCGGCAACGCACATCAACTTCTACGATGAGCACATGAAATCACCATTGGGCAATCATTTGCATCATCATCACCATCATCAGCAGCAGCAGCCGGCACATCACCACCTTCATCATCATCATCACTCACCGTATCAGGATCGACATCCGACACCTCCGCCACCGCCACAGCCGCCATCACCGATGTCTTCCGCAAATCTCTTCCTCTCATCCGAGACGGGCAGTCATAATTCGTCACCGGCAAAGTCATCGTCACGTCTTCAATCGACAACCCACTCACATCATCGGGTGACTATCGATGATTCTAAATTACCGCTGTCAGCATCATCGACACATCATCAGCTGGTGACAATCACAACAACAGATCCACCTTCCGGGGGATCATCACAACATCAATTGGCCAACATAACCGATCGACAAACTGGACATTTGGCACTGATGTACCATCATCATCAGCTGACCAGTTTTCCAGTGTTGCCAGCGATAAAGCGACCATCACATCGATTAAGTTACATCGAACAGCGCTACCCACCGATTAAAGCGTAAGTAATAGTTTATTTCGAACAAATATGGTTTTATTTTTTTATTTTATTGTCATTCAAAAATCTTGTTAAATATTTCCGATGAAGGAAATGAGATTAATGCTATCATTTCTGACATAAGCTGTCAAACGATCTCGCGAAACATCTTTTTCGACCGTATATTTGTGAGTTTGTTTTGTTTGATTGTGGTTTAATGATCGCATGTTGGTCTTTCCTTGGCGAACCCCATCCAAGTCTTCATTTCATACAAAACATTTATCGCTTGCGATTCTAAGATGAACTCGGTGGCGGAGTTCATCATAAAAATAACCGAGATCCTATACGGGCCGTTGTTCTTACAAATTATTTAAGCAAGGTTCATTTATCGTTTTTATGGTTCGTCTGAAAGTAATTTTAAAATCCGATGAAACGAAAAAGCGACAGGAAACGAAGTTCGTATGGCACTTTGGGCATTAATTCCGAACTCCAATAAAATGAAAAGGGAGTGGTAACTTGCGCGATGAGGCTTAAGACAGAAACGAAAAGGAGCCACAAAAAAAACCATCGTAAGAAGTGGACAACATTTCTGGGCACAAGATTTAAGTTGCTCCTTAGAAAATATATACTCCACGAGTTATGTGGTGACTGGTGAGCTCTGAAGTAGTCCTTTGCCATCCGCAGAAATTTACTGTCTCAACCTAAAGATGTTTTCTAGGACGCATCTGATCGATTTCAAAGGTTTGGCTTGAGGTTAGATTGCCGAGCTCTGTGGAACTCTTTTACTTCCAACTGAGTGTTTTATTAATTGTTTTTTTTTAAATACTTCTCCCGGGAAAGGCGAACCTATAACGCTTCATCAGCGCCCCGAGATGCTCGCAGATGTCTGTTAGTTCTGCACTTAAATTGCTGCAAATTGTAGTCTTCTGGAAATATATCCCCTGGAAGCGAGTTCGAAAGTTTGCTTGTCCTGTAACAGAAGGAGTTTTGAAAAGTTGATGTCCTCGCGGTTGTCATGAGCATTAGCTGCCTGTCTTGTGAGGCGCCCAAAAGTCGCATTTCGAGGGATAATGTCTTTGAGTTCCTCGGAACATCTACCATGGAAGTACCTATAGAACAAGCAAAGGTCAGTGACTTGTCTTCTGTGCACCAACGGTTGTAGATTCGATGTGAGTGTAGGGTCTCCAATAAGTCGAACTGCTCGTCTCTGTATGTTAAGTGACATATGAGATAGAGATAGATGATGTTCATTACACTTTTTCACCAAATTTTGACAGCAAATATTGTAGGTGCAAAAAAATTGCTCATTATGGGTCATAATGCAACAATTTCCCCTAACTTCAGCATAAAGATTACCCCGCAAAGGCATTTTAACTCCGCTAGTTTAAAAACACAAAGCATGCAATCTTGCTTGTGGCATGTCTCACCTGATAATATCAAAATCAATTAAATCCCAACACCAATCAAGATAGCATCTATATTAGTGCGCCAATGTCCAGAATTTAACTAACAATTACTGTCGCCCATCTACTTGTTCCAGGCCTTAGCTTAATTGCCTGCGCCTATTAATCCTGCCCACACAGTTAGGGCAGTCGTGCTAGAATTAATCACAGAAACATCAGTGATATCCTTTCAATCGCAATGGCATGTCCTAAATGTAAATAGTCCAACCGCACCATAAACAATGCACGTACACCATGAGGGGATACGTGATTTATTCCCTGATTCCCTGTTGCTCTGTTTCTGTGCAAGTGCAGCAAAGGGTGAATGCATCCCTGACTTGCAGGTTGCAGCAGCTGTGTGGTATTTTGCTGACACTGCCATTGCACAACAAGTGTGCTGGTGTGGTGTGCTGCTGCTGCTGCTGCTGCTGCTGCTGCAGTTGCCGCCCGTCGAAAACACAATCGGTTAGTTCATTAAAGTACGCGCGTGCAACAACCCCACATCATTGTCATTCATGGCGTACAACACTAGTGGTAATGTGGGATGGCAACTCCAGTCTGAGAGGGGGCTGCACTATAAGTGTCGCAAGGACTGCGTGCACATTTTTCCTTTGTGCGGGCGTGTGTATTTGTTTGTGTTTGCATGATGATTGTAGAATTGCGCCAGCAGGACCGTTAATTACACAACGCGATGTTGATGTATGTTATTATTTGCGAAAGTTTTTATCCACTCTTAGTTCGTACATATCATCATTCTGCACCTCCCAGTCCCGTCCCACGCCCACCTTCGCACGAAAATACACTGTCTGTGTTGGGGATGATTTTTAAACACACTTCTGTAGTTGTATTATAAATAGATAGCGTGTTTTGTGAGTGCGGGGTGCTGGATGGAACTCCGCAAAAGGAGTTATTGCGAAAAGTTTTACAATAAACTTCACAGAAACTAGAACGAGGGGGAGCTGTTGTAATTCCCTCAGCCGGAGGGTGATAAATATTTAAGAGTTGCAGTTAGTTTCTTCTTAGATTATGAGGAGCAACTTTGCCGTTATAAGTTGTTACATTGTGAGAGTAATTATGCGGATCTTGTTTGACAATGCATACGCTTGAGAGTAATTTTAAGGAAAATCCCACAAGTACGTAGGGTGCTTACTTCGAAAAGTGCTACACCTTTATGATGCTATATACTGTAATTTGTTGAAGTAGACCTTGTTAGGGATTTATTGTTCATCAAATCGTGTCTGGTTTTATGTAGCCTTGAAGGTGTGCTTTAAATAGTTTCACGGTCCTTCCTGGTTCTTTATCATGTTCAGCCACTTTTGACTTGTTAAGATTGCCCGCACTTGAATCAACAGCTAAGCTTGACGTATTCTACTAACCATCAGGATTATTAGCATGATATCTATCCATGACTACGATTGACTCCCAACAAGATCCGCAAATTATTCCTCAAGATGATTTTATCGATTTCAACAGCGCCCTTGGCAACATTTATGTAGAGGCGAGCTTAATAATGTAAATCAATTCTCGTCGGTCTGTACAGAATGACGAAGTGAAGCAGCTTCTCGCTTCTCTGTTTATCGCTTTCCAGCCGCTAGTTTACTCTGCTGGTTAAAAATAAAGCTAGCAATGAATGGGCGCGTCCATAGTCAACCAGCTTCTGGCTTTAACAAGCGTTAGCCATCTTTTACCGGAATGGATTTTTTAATTCTTGTTGACGCCGGTAACCTCTTTTCAAGGGTATTGTTTAAGATTTTTTTTCTATTTTGATTTTTCGAATGTAGGATTTTTTTTGGCCGTTAAAAACTCGAAAACTACTGGACAGATTTCGATGAAACTTCTTTTAAATATTCCTAAGACTGTGAGATTGCTAGTCCTTATTTTTAGAGTGAAAATATATACATACACCTTGCTACAAATGGATGTTTATACTTTTGCGATCTTGCGACAGGACCAAATATAATTTTGTGCGAGCGGGCAAGGCGAGCAGGTAGTATTAAAATATTTTCTTTCGATAATCTTCTAATATTTAAATACATAAATACCTACAGAATATAGTCAAATGTTTGCTCTGTTATAATAATCACACAAAAGAGCCAAGTTCTCTTATATAGAACAGCAAAAATGGTGCATAACTAGTCAGCCACGAAAAGTAATCAGATCTAAATGTACGCCAAGTTCTTAGTTTAAGAAGTTTAAATGTTAAAAAAAACATTGGTAGGTTGGTGTTTTTGGTGTGATTTCAGTAGGTACTTTTTGCAAAGTTTTTTTTTTATTAGATTTCACAAACAACGTTGAAACGTCTTCGCTTTTTAATATGTCAATAGACAGTGACTACCATCACTATAAACTATTCATTAAAATTATATTTAGCAGGTAGATTGAGTTCAATTCATATTTTAAGTGGGCAGTGTGCTGGACTACTGTGCAAGGGATCCCAGGTCCAATCCCCGGAAAAACACAAATTACATCTTAAGGTTTTTTCTACTGCGCCACCTCTCGCGAACGTCTGACAAACATCCGAGAGTATGACTGTCATGAAAAAGCATCTCAATTCAGCCGTTCGGACTCGGCATAAAATTGTAGGTCCCTTCCATTCGTCCCAAAAATAGAAACTCACACAAAACCAATGGTTGCGAGAAGCAAGGCCCAGGGTGTCTACCACCTGTTGCGCCGCCTATTTTTTTTTTTAGATTCCACGCCGCTTTAATGGACAATTTTTAATTTTTGAAATTTGTCCTTTCGTACAATGCAGGTCCTACAGCTGTACCGAATTTCAACATTCTATGGCAACTGGAAGTGGCCCAAATAATAATAATAACCGATTTTCAAAAGTGGGCGGATACCACGCCTCCTAAAGGGAGAATATAAAATTTTCGATTTTTTTCTTTCTGTACACTGCAAGTCCTACCGCTCTACCAAATTTCATCATTCTACGGCAATAAGAAGTGGTCCAAAAAAATAATAATAAATTTTCAAAAGTGGGCATATAACACGCCCCCTGAAAGGAAAATATCAAGTTTTGGACTTTTCCCAGTGTATGCACCACAGTATCTAGCATTCTGCCAAATTCTACGATTCTATGATAGCCGGAAGTGCTTCATAATTTTGATGATCATCTAAGTGAGTGAGTGAGTCACTTAAGTTTTTTCGAGGTTTTTGCGATTTTTGAGGTCCTGTATTTTGAGAACCATTAGTGGCTATAGAGATGAAATATGGTGAGGTGGACCTTTTTAGAAAGTTTTATAATTGTTTTAAGTTTGAAGTTTTTGCCTTAATCGGTTCCGAAGTTAGAGGGGGTCGAAAACATCCTGAGATTGTTCCTGTAAAAAGGGTAAGTGCCTTTACTAGAGAACTTGGCTGGGGCTAGGGTTACCAGACGTCAGGATTTAGCCTGACGCGTCAGGCTTTTAAGGTCTCTGTCAGGCTCAGGCCAGGCCTCACGCTTTGTCAGGCTTTTTAATTCTTTGTTGATTTACTATTTACATCAATTCAATTTTAACGAAAAAAAAATTTTAATTGTTGCTGAATGCAACTAGATCACTTGGAATGGTTTTATTTATATTCGTTCAGTAAAAGAGACAATACTATTTACGAAATGACAGCAGTCACATATGCGGCAATTCAATCCCTTAGTTGGTAACATTACGTAAGTCACAAAACAATGGTCAGTATTTCTCAAATGCTTTAACCTTTTTTTTGTGGATGAAAATTTTAAAGGATATGGATTCTTTTGATTCTGTATTTGAAAGATTAGCATTTGTAAAAGAATACAATATAACACTAAATGATTCCTATTTGTTTCACCAATGTACCAAATTCGAAAAAAATTGCCAGTCAACAAGATAGTATTTTTTTTAATCATTGGATATACAATATTTAAGCTTAATATTTTGAAAATTGCAAAACCAATCCTACGGAAATAAAAAAAATTGTAAGGCCCCGCTAAATAAATTAGGTATCTTCGGCTAATTTTCTGACACTTATAAAGAGTTCACAAATTCAATTCTTAAAACAGAGATTTATCGGATGTCACGGTATTAATAATTTATTGAAACTCAGTGTTTTATTTCCTCTTGAATATTCTAGCAAAAATCAAGCAAAAGAAAATGTCAAAAATTTGCATATAGGATATTTTTTTGTCTTACTCCCGGAGCAGGATAAACTGTTGACAACCAAAAATTCGTTTTCCACCGCTATAGAAAATTATTCGAAAATCATATTATTTATCCCAGTTAACACACGGCCTTAAGATCAAATAACTTATAATTTATTTATTTATTTATGAGTAGGTATAAGTAAGAGCATGTGATTAAAATTTAACGGTACTGCGATGTCATATTTCAGTATTGTCAGGCAGCGCAAATGCTTCCGGATTTTTTCTCGTATACAGTCCTTATACATATTTTGAAGAAACTTGACGTTTTAAATCAAATATATGCAACTGTAAAATATAAAAAAATGCCTTAGTTAAAAAAATTCTGTGTCAGGCTTTTTGCTCCATAATCAGGCTTTTCTCTCCTACTTGTCCGGCTTTTTGATTTTTTGTGATGGTAACCCTAGCTGGGGCACTACCGTACCCTTCGATCAGTCGCGAAAAAAAACGGACAATAGTTCCTCACTTGAAAACACCATGATATCGATAGAAGAAAAGTAGGTGGCTAATGTTTATTATTATCAAAGTAATCTTCTAGATTATGGTCTTCTTCGAATTGATATTCTCATTCTCCTTCAAGTCCATGTAGCTTCTGCATATATCATTTAGACGCAGTGTGTATGGACATGCCTCCCAATGATGATGTGTCCCGTAATGACATCGACTGCTTATATAAAGGATCTCTTTAGTTTTATTAGATTGTTGGAGGGCTGAAGATTCAGCTTGGGCCAAATCTATTTCTTTATGGAGCACTTGGTGCAGGTGTAGTTCGACCAACTGCGGTTGGGAGCGTTTATCGCACTTTGATTAAAAGTTGGCAAGTAGCGTGTGACTATAGTGAGCAGTTTTGGGGTGTGTATAAGGTGACCGAATCTAGAGATTTCATAACGGGTTGAATATCGCTGAAAATTGTATCTTAGCCACGACAGGCCTACCTTTATCGCCTCAATTTTCAATTCGAAAGGAGACCTTACAGATCCCGCGCTTCTGTTTTCGTTTTTGGATCCATCTGTATAGAAACAAGCGGATTATTTGCAAGACCCTACATTTCTCCCGCAGTCGGTTCTGGATTGTATATTCGACGTGTTTATATAACTTAGCTGGGGGAGGGTGTACGAGTAATCAGTGTATTTTGGGATGCATTCAAGTTTCCTTAGAATAGACGAGTGAGTAGTTTCCCGACTCAACTGGTCCGAAAAAGAATTGCTTTAAGCGAATGGCTAAACTTACCGCCACTAGTTTACAATAGATATTCAGCGGCAGCATATTTAGCGTCGTAGAAATAAAGTTACGAATTTTCTTAATTCCTTGTGAAGGGCACTTATTTGGTCCCAGGCCACATTTGTTGATTCATTTAGACAACTGGAAAGGGTTCTCCGCAGAAGTTGCCTAAGTTTATTGAGGAGACAGCCACCTTAGTATAAGAAACTACCTTGCGCCCTCTCCCTTTTATGATAAAAGCAGTACATTCACCCCTTTTGTTGACAAGATTAACTTAAAGTTGGCAGGTGTGGCATAAAGATACTTTGCCCAAGAATTTTGCGCTACTCGTACATATATAGTAAGATGTGACAGGCTTCTTAGTTGGACCTGAAATGACATTGCACCCGTTTTGTTAATAGGATTTCCAGTAATATATGCGATTCTGTAAAATATCTTTGGCTAAGCGGATTCATGCCTTTTATATTGACTGACTTGCGTTCATCCTTTCGATAGGGAATGAAATGCGATAGTTTGTGATATGTCATCAGCAGATAATAATTTTCTCCATTTTCCTTTCTGTGACTTCTGTGATGTCCCACCGTGCAATTAAATTGTGAAACATTTACCAGCGATTTAAAGTCATTTTTCATCCACCTACAACGAACTTCAAAAGCACACGATACACCATTCATATCCCTTTGAAACACACTCGCAGATACATCACTTATTTCATCAACATTCTTTATGATTCTTATTCGCTAATATAAAGAAAGTAGCATAGTGAAAGTATGCCCCACCACACACCATTACCCATCACTTGTTTTTCTTTGACTCCCATCCTGACGATGCTCTTGCTCATTTTACGTTTTATCCTTTTTTCTATACGTATACATATTTTATTCTTGTCAAGTGTATCTTCATAATATTTATGTCCTTTTTTTGCTCCTTGAATATTTACAGAGCGGATGCACTGGCAACACTGTTCTCTGCACTTTATGGAAAATTATTGGTAGTGATGGGAATTGCTTTTCCAATGGCTGAAGTCATCTCCACGTATATCCCGCCATCGTTCTATGAGGTATGTATCCGATGCGCATATGTATTTGTATCTGCATTTGAGAGTAGAGCGTAAGTTATAATATTTAAAAGCCGCACCATCGTCATATAAATAATTCGCTTAAATATACTTTATGGTTGTGCATAAAATCCGTATCGTGCGCGTCTGACGCTCTGAAAGTGTTGAAGTGGAAATGCAAACGAAAGAACGATACAGAAGGACGATCATCAGCGTCCTTCTTCATCTGCTCGTCCTCCTCCTCATCATCATCATCATCATCATCATCGTCAACAGCGCTATAACGTATATATGAGCAATTAATCGGAACGAAACATGAAAATAACATTTATATGACCGGTTAAGGATATTGGCTGTGAAGGGGCAATTGGTTTGAATTCGGCTGGCATGGGCCACATTTTTCTATAGAAAGTAATTAAGGGAATTGGCAAACGATAAACTTTTAGTATTGGAAGAGTTTTTCTTCGTGTTTTATGACCTATTCTTGATAAATGGCCATCGAATGAATTGCTGCAGACTCATTTTCTTGACAGATTGTCTGGTGCCAGTATAGGTGTTGTATTGCAATTGCGAAGGATATATGAAGTGATTGATTGATTCGAAGACAGAAATACCATTTCTATGTCAATCAAGGGTCTGTGATTGAAATATAAATGTACAGTCTTTGCATAAAGTTGCGAACTAGGTTGCTCTATCGCCCTTTTACACCATGCTCCTACCCGACGAAGTTTTGATATCAGTCCAGAAATTGTTGGGAAGCAAAAAAGGAAGAACTACCCAAATTGACCTGCAAGATTGATTAAATATTTTGCTTCTAAAGCTATGAAAAATCTAATTTTAGATATACAGATGCACCAAAGGTGGTTCAGCCTATCTGAGACTTCCGTCTCATTCTCATGTGAGTATTTCAGGCATACAGGCGATCGTTTTTGAAAACGAAAAGGAGAATCAAAAATAAAAAGGAATCTTCGTGAAGATCAACATTTGTATACTACTACTTACTACTTTGTCGGAGGTTGTTACTATCCGATGGAGCACTCAGGCACAACTACTGGTCCATTGTACTGCCAAACAGACACCTTATATCCTATTCACACCAAGCCGAAAACCGGGTTTTCGTCAAAAAAGTTTAGAAAACTCGTGGATGCATTCACACCAAACACCAACTCGTTTTGGTTTGACATTTATTCAATTAGCTGTGAAACTAGCTATGAAATGTTTGTGGCGACTAGACTTTTATTTTAGTTACTAAACTTCGCTCGTATTGACATAATATACAAACAAAATTATTTAAGCTATTTGATAATCGTTAACTTATGGTTAAATAATTAACATAAGCGACATTCAAAATCAAAACATCTGAAAATACCATTTAGTTGTGGCAGGCTGGCAGGTAGTTTGCTCTTTATGGTGCAAGCAAAGATAACAAAAAAACTCTCAATCTCACTCTCACTCTCACTCAGTCTCTCACATCCTGTCAGCAGTTTTTCTGAGCTCGCTGAATGTTGGAAAGGGTGTGTCTGCTTCAACAACCCAACGATCGTACTCGTTTTCGTGGCGTTTTCATGGAAAACGACCTCAAACAACTCGTTTTGAAAACTGCAATATGTATGGGAAAATTTCTGTTTTCGATGAAGTTTTCCACTGTTTTCGCGAAAACCCAGTTTTCGGCTTGGTGTGAATAGGGTATTACATTGCTGTACTTAGTTTTCCCGTCTTTCGAAGAAAGATTAGAAGGAGCTTCAGTGATGAAGGGCTTAGATGTTCGGCACTCACCACGTCAGCCCCAAAGATCCGCCACCTGATGCGAGCAAAGGCAGGACAACTACAGAGGAAGTGCTCCGCTGTATCGTCATCCTCTCCACAAGCAGGACAGATGGTGGTGTTGCTCAAGCCCAACACATTTAAGTGTTTGTCAAAAGCTTGGTGGCCCAAAAGGACGCCCACAAGAAATCTGCAGTCGATTCTCCTGAGAGACATAAGGAAAGACGCCGACCTCTTGCAGATGTCCGGACGCAGTCGTTTGGTCTATCTACACCCAGCACAGTCACGCCAACGACACTCGTGTTCACGAGAAACCCAAGTGGTCAATGGATGACCTAACCACAGATGCAGGCAAACCCAACGCAGGTTCAGGTTCTAAGAAATCTTCTTCTGAACCCAACCTGGCAAGCCCATCAGCGATCAAATTCAATATCGACGAAAATACCCAACGCGTACTCCTTCCGAACAAGAGCATTTTCGATCCCACCAACGAGGTTCTGAAGCGCAGTTTCACAGGATTTTCGCGCTGATAAACATGTTGCATCTCAGAAAGAGGATGCAATCGAAGAGCAACATTGCGCATGTGCAGCTCAACCAGTCTCTCCAAGCTTTTCAGCAGGAAGGAAGACAGACTTATGGGTCTGAAACTTTTGGCGAGAGTATAGTCATTCGTCTTACCGATTTTTGGTATGAACACGACTTTAACCATACGCCAAAGGGAGGGTATGTAGGCCAAGGTCAAGCTAGCGGTGAAAATTCTTTTCAAGCCTACTGGTTGCACTTAGTGATTCGACCTCCTCACAAAATGTCCTATAAGAGTCATTTTTCGACTTTCGAATTAGTCTCTTAAATACCATTTTATACTTATAAGGAAGTGATCGTCCCTGAAATTTGTCAACATAGTCTCCTTTTAACCAGTTTCTCTATTTTTTTGTACGTACTCTAAATAATACGATTCCTTGAGGCTCTCAAAATATGATTTTGTTTTATCAACGACTTTTTCATTAGACCCAAATCTTCTATCGCCGAGCCATTTCTTCATGTTTGGAAAGAAGAAATAGTCGCGGGGGGATAAATATGTTGATGGCGGAGCAATTCGTAATATAATTCATGGAATTCTACCATTGCGACTGTAGACTTGTTCACCGGTGCATTGTAGTCTAGTAACCGAGAACTTCTGTCCTCGTCAATTGGGATCGCTTCTGCTTCAAATCGCCGTCGCATCGATCCAACAGCTCTGCATCGTTTTACCACTTTCAAGTAGTTAATCAATGTGAAGGATACATCGGGCATCCAAAAAAAAAACAAGTCGCGAGAACCTTGTTTGCCGGAAGATCACACCTCACCTTCTTCGGGTTCAATAGGTACACCAGGAGAAGTCAACTGTTTCGAATGATCTCTGTTCTCCGGTCTGTTACGATGAATTTATGTTTCGTCCACGTTTATGTAACGGCCCAAAAATTTAGATCTTGATTGAACATCGCCAAACGCATTTGAGAAGTTGTCAAACAAGCAAACCAAAACAAACAAGGCACACATCTGGCGGATAGCTTTTTCATATGCAAATATTTTTTGCATAATTGAAATCGCTGAACCCTGCGATAGCATCTTCAAGTTCACGCACTTTCACTTGCCACAATCCTCCAATACCGTGGAATTTATTCAGCATTTCTGGTGTGGCAACCTCAATTGGGTGAGCAGAACATTCGGTATCAATTGCAAAATTGAGTAAACCAATTGTGGATAGTACCAATCGTTGGTAAAGAGTCCCCCATATACTTTTCAAGTTTTACTATGATTTGCGTCATTTTTCCACTCAAAAAAAAGTGCTTAATGAGCCCAAAAATGCACGTCTTCAAAAATCTCATTGGAGTCTATTTCAAATGTGACAACAAAACTAATTGACAGATGCGTTCTTTTGAAAGACACTTCTTTGGCAAGCAAAAGGTTGAATTTGAGGTGGCAGCGCCATCTGTTTTAATTTTTAGTTACTTATTGACCCAGCTAGAAGGTTTCAGACTTAACCAATCCAAAACAACTTGAATTGAAAGGCCCGAAAAGAGAAAAGACGCTTCAATCCCATAAATACGCATTTTCGATACAAATTTTAAACCAAACATTGTTGTCGCCAAATTAAGACGTTGAGATGTCATCATTTCAATCTTTTTTTTAGCAGTTCTTGTCACTGCCAGGACTGCAGATTAGAAAACGATGCTACAGTCAGGAAGGTAACGAAATGGCCGCCGTTCTGGCCAAAAATGAAGCAGAGCTTCCACCAAATGAAATAATGGGGAGGGTATAAGACAGCGGCCGAAAGTTATTCTTGAAAAAGCTAAAAATAGGGCAGACCTAAGATGGTCACCTTTAGGAAGGCGCAGGGTCCCAAAGGCCTAAGTTAGATCGGAAAAATCTCTATGATTGTTGAAACTCATATCAGATCAAAGCTACTGATAGCTACAGGGATACTCTCTGGGCGTTACATTCTATAAGGAAACACGCTGATGTAGGGAATTTAAGTGCTTGGGCGAATTGGTTTAGATTTTGACCATGAAGGTTGCCGAAGGATGGCTATAGGCCCAATATGATGCCTAGTCTATTGTGACGAACTAACATCCTACACAACTTAATCTAAACTACATTCAAGAAGTCTGAATAAACTATATAGTCAGAAGTCTTCAGAATAAAATTGCAATTCAGTATTGATTGATTTCCGAACCGTATTGTTGATTCGTTGGATATTGGTAGCTAGTTATCCTGTCATTTTCTTAGCTGCGAAAATTAATAACGAATAGTATTGCAAAATGTGGGCGCAGTAGCGAAGTGGTTAGTGTGCTGGACTACTGTGCGAGGGATCCCAGGTTCGATCCCCGGAAAAACACAAATTACATCTTAAGGTTTTTTCTACTGCGCCACCTCTCGCGAACGTCTGACAAACATCCGAGAGTATGACTGTCATGAAAAAGCTTCTCAATTCAGCCGTTCGGACTCGGCATAAAATTGTAGGTCCCTTCCATTCGTCCCAAAAATAGAAACTCACACAAAACGAATGGTTGCGAGAAGCTAGGCCTTGGGTGTCACCCGCCTGTTGCGCCACCTATTCATTTATTTATTTATTAGTATTGCAAAATGTAGACGAGAAGTTGCATGGTTGGAAATGACTCAGGCCGATTTGACGAAGAGCTGTTGTTTGGAAAAAAAGCCTTCCGTGTCCTTCTTTATTGTCAGTTGGGATAATAACCTACTATACAAACAGAGGACCTGTAAAAGGATTTATAACTCTGCTCGGGGTAGATTTTTGTTTGACAGAATTTATAATTGCCAGCATGCCTGAGTGTCTAGGGACCCACAGAAAATTGTCTCCTTAGTTTTTTTTTTACTGATTGTGTTGTTTCATTCATCAGACACAAGCTTTGATGGTCGGATATAAATAATACAATTTGTCATAAGCTATGTTTAAATTTCATTTGTTTGATAGAAAGGAGTCATCAACAAATTAGAGTACAAAAGACACTCGATTGCGATTGCTAAACCTAATCCGAATCAATGTCTGTATGCGAAGTAGAGAAATCCTTATCCTTTAGAATATAATTTCCGTGTGTAACCTCAAGGAGGCCCTCACAAACTACAATTAGTATCCAAACCGAAAACCAAATCTAGTACATACTCACTGTACTGTCTACTTGGATCCAATTGAAACACAAAAACCATATTCCAACTCCTCTCCCAATCCCCAGGCAGATAGATATCCTTAAATCCAGTTTATAATGAAAATTTACTAAATTTCAAATTTCCAACCCCCACACAAAGTTAAAAGTGGTCGGTCCATCATACACACAAATGCGTTTGCACGTATATCGGTGTATCTAACCAGCTTCTGTGCATGCCCTGGCGCCGGAAATTAATCACTTGGAATCAATTTTAATCTCAGACAGTCCCATAGTCAAATTATCTCACTCCAATGCGACTGGTCCCGGGGTCTACCTTCTATTAACCAGCAACCACCTGCGCCCACCCTACACATACCTACTTTCGTCAAAATAGGGTGTGTTCGCGTCAGTAAATCATGTGCATATACCCTGGTGTGCATAGACAGTTTATTACACCGTAGGGATTCCGGTGTGCGCTGTCCTTGCAAACTGCAGACAAATTTCGTTTCTCCAAAGCATTCTGGGTACCTTTAGACGTTTTATAGTAAAGGACAGAGTCTGGGTCGTTCGACTGGATATAACACTTTCACTTGCTTCGGGTTTATTGATGTGTGGTACACGGTGGTGTTGGCACACCGTTGGATATTTACCGTCTTCCTTTGCGCCCTGTTGGGTTGGAGCGAAATTGGCAGAATTTTGCACCAAACAAACTTGGTTGCTGATTTTCTTTTTCGCTATCCTAACCTCACTTTGTGTTTTCAGGATTTGTTTAACATCATATCGTTGTTTTAGGTTCACTGCGATGCATTTTTATTTTACTTTTTTTTTTCATTTGTTGACGTTTTTTTTCTGTTTGTATCTTTTCAGGTGTTCTATCTGTATCTGTATATTGGCAGCATGCTGTTTTTGTTCTTTATGTACGCCACATTGCTCTGGGGTCGACCGAAAATTCCATTAAGCATAGGTGAGTTAAGTTAGTTATAACAATGAACTACGGTCCAACGGATATGGGAGTGTGTGCCTTTTTTTTTCGTATTTGCATTTTAGTGCCAGCGACATGGGTGTAATTGCATTTTACGCTAGTGTTGTACTAGAGGCGAAATTTCAAAAACCATATGTAAAATGGCGCAGAGTGCGTTTTTGCTTCTAAATAAGTTTATCCCGGTTGTAGGGTTGCCTCACCGGCCGCCCGCCGTATGGGGAAGCAATGTATTCGCCCGTGGGGTTTGACGACAATAATTTTCGAAACTTGAATGGTGTTAGTGTTGGACAAGGTGAATTTGATTTTGAGGTTTATTGAGGCAATTTGGCTGCCGACCGCAACTGTAAAATTTGGCATCACTTGCAAAGTGCTCCTTCAAATAACTGCATGAAGTCCCCAAACTGTTTGCAATCGAATAAATGGGTAAAAGGATTTTAAATGTTTTAGGAATTTTTTAGTGTAGGACTTGGTAAATGCAGGCAAAAGCTCCATCCGTGACTTATATGGATGTCATTTAGAATGAGAAAAAACTTTAACTTACGCCGATTTACAAAAGAAATTTTATTTCTCAAAAAAGTTACGTATACGCCTGGGTGACTATACATTATGCAGATATAGACTATGTAGTGGAACGAGTCTCATGACTCGTACACTAAATTGTAAAGTCTCTGGTGTTCACATCTCTTTGATAGCTTCTTGAGCTCCAGCCCTTTCAAGCCACACAGGAAGAAATATGAATTCAAGTCGGAAATCCAATCGTCCCATCAGCCTCATGTCTTTCATTCTACAGAATTTCCCGCTAAGAAAATCTCAACATGCTAATCAACCGGTTAAATCGGTTGATGATGATGTGGAACTTTCGGCGTTAAAAACTAGAGGGTGTCTTTAGGGGGTGTTCTTTCGCCACTCTTATAGTACATACACATTGACGATCTACTTTAATCCCTATCATATCAAGGGATCGATGCCATTAGGATATGTCAGGCGACGTAGTAATTATTGTCAGTGGTAAATTCGAAATCATGGCTTCAAAAAGACTATAAAATGCACTATCGATATAGTTAAGGACAGAGATCATGTAAACAAAAAAAAAACATTTATGGTGAACCACTTCAAGTCAGTCAGTCAGTTTTGGCAAAAACTCTTCCATATTCTAGACTGAAGTCCATGCCATTGTAACCATTGCGGTTGAATAAATTTAAGTTCTAAAACACGTGGTAAAACTATATTTAGACAGCCAAGCAGTTCTCAAAGGTCTTGAGTCATATTTCATAAAATTGAAGCTGGACCTGGAAATGTACATTTAAAATGTACATGGCTAAAGTAAATTTCACTGGATTCCAGCTCCCATAGGCTTTGCTGGCAATAAAACAGCTGACTCACTGGCTAAAGTCGGACCTGAACCCTTCTGCGGTATCAGTAAAAACTATTTTAGGAACCGCATCAAGAGCTTGGCTCAATTTGAATCCAATGAAGTCTAGCTTAAAGCATATGGGCAGAACTGAACCAGACAATTCTTCCCAAAATTCTCCTACAAAAAAGCATATTTTCTCATTAAACTGGACAAACATAATCTGAGAATCGTGATAGGTATAATTAGTGCCCATATGGCCTTAAGAAAAAGAAAGATTGTCCGGCTCTCTTTCGTCTCAGAAAGAATACGGAATAATAGAGAATATTGCCCTCACCACAGAAGTCTCCTTTTGAAGAGGCCACAGTACCACAGCCCATGAAGGCTCTCCCGATTTATAATCGAATGAAAGCCACCCAGTTATTTTCTTACCATCTGTTTCGACTAAAGCCTTATGACCATCGTTCCCACTGAATCTTTAGTGATTGGGCTTAACACAAATTGTCTCCTTTTAAAGGGTTTGTTAACAAAAGTTTTTTTTTTAAGAGAGAGACAAAATTAAAAGGGAACAACAAGATGTTACCCAGCAACAAGGTGTTAGCCAGGTTTTACCTAACTGAACGAAAATCTTTACTCTTTCGCAAGAGCTTGTGAGGCATACTGCGAAGTCGGTTTGTGGATCTTGTCGGCAATTAGTGCACCTATTTCTTCCTGCGCCACCTGTTGCGAACGTCTAACAAGTATTCGAGAGTACAAATCTCATGGAAAGCTTCCCTCAATTCCGGCGTTCGGACTAGGCATATTCACCGAAACGAATGGCTTTGAGAATGTATTATTTTTAGGCCTAGGGTGTCTATACGGAACTGTTGGCTATTCATTTATTTATTTATTTATTTATTTATTTTATTAAATTTTGCTCCTTAAAAAATGTCCCCATAATTCTTGCCCATCCCAGTGCCACAGTTAAACCACAACTCGTGCATTTTTATTTATGTATGCACTTTATGTGAACGCTCTACCGCACCACACACTCTGCATGCCGTTCGATCTGCCGCAAAAGCACTTAAAAAATAATTTCATTCTAAATATTTTCCTCTACTCTTCCCCATCCATTTGCAGGATCTCCAACGAAATCTTCCTCGTCGAAGAAACGCAACTCAACTAGTGCCTCATCGGAGAGCATGGACGAATCAGATACAGAAAGTAGCAACTCAACAAATAGCAAACCCATTCCAAGTACGATACCATCAGCGCGTAGGCCATCGCTGTTGGCTCCATTGGGACGGCAGCATCACTACGGAAGTTTCTACTTAAGAATGGGCGCTGTGGGTAAGTAAATATACTGCATAGTTGCTGTACCAGTGATCCCTTCCATTACACATGTATGCAAATGCACGGAACTTCCTTGTCAACTTTGTTTTAGTCGCGCCTCCGACTCCGTCTTCTTCCCTGTGTAGGTGATAATCAAAAGAAGATTATTTATTCCATCAACCTACCAAACCACCCCCTCAGAGTTGTGAATAATTATGAATATGAGGCCGGGACCGGTTGCGGAAATTTTCACGTTAAGTGAACTTTGTTCCTTAAAAGAACTTTGAATGCACGGAACCTGGTGTACACGTGACTGAATCTTGCACAAGAGTGTTCCGCCGAACGAATAGTTTAAGAATAAGGACAAGGATTGTGTGCTAATGAGTTTCTGCCATAGTTGCAGAGTTGTTGTCAAAGTCTTGCTATGGTAATGCGCCCTTAGTTGCATACTCTCTCTAGGTTGACAAATTAGGTGTTCTACGATGTGATTATCAACTTGAACTCCATTATAGCGCCCACCCACAGACAAAAAAAAAAAAAAAAAAAAACAAAAAAAAATTAAAAAATCAAGGAAGTTAGTCGAGAGTTCTTAGCGCTACTTTTGCTCAGTGGCACTGTTTCCTTTTTCCATTTTTATCGCGGTATTATAATTGAATTAAGACTGTGAGTCTTCTTTTAAGCATCAGTGGAAAGGGAAATTGGGTTTCTTTTCTTTTTGCACGAGATAGCAGGAATACGAAGTAGGAAATGTAAATTTGTTGCGGAAAGCAGCTCCTTTGGGAGTTGTGTGGTAATTAATTATGTTTCCGCTTTCATACTTGGGCCAAGTTTTATGATTTATGAAAATCAAAAGCAAAAGAGAGAGGGCGTCACATTGGCAACTTTTTTTTTGTTGGTTAAAAGTTTCAAAGATTAAGTTTCAAAATGAACACTTCGAAGTAATAGCTTCGCGAGAAAGTTGTTAAATAAGAAATAACGATATGGCGGACAAATTATAATGGCTTTGAGTTGAGATGCAGTTTATACATTTCAGGTTTTGGACAAGTTTTTTCTGACATTACAGTTGCGTTTTTATAGGTTTTAAGAAACTACCTGTGACTGAGATTTAAATATTGACTGACAGTGACTTTGACTTCAGTTTAGTATTTATTCAAAGAAATCGAAAGAAATTTTCTAAAAATTGACTTCAGATTGTCAGTTTATAAAATGGCTGCCACTGTTCCAATTCCAATATTGAAAAGTGATGTATGTTATATTAGTACAAAGCAACAAGTAGACCGTGTGTCAATTGGGCTAAATAATTATCTTCGGATAATTTCTTAACACTTATGAAAGCGTTGAAAAAGAAGTTCACCAAACTCCAATCTTAAAACAGAGACTCTCAGAAAAGTTTACTATGCAGAAAAGTTGACCAAATTTTAGCTACCATACGACTTTTGGTCAACTTTTTAGAGCGTGACTCTATTTATTTTTTACTTGCATTTGGGTTTTTCATATATCAAATCATCAAACGATGTTACTAACTTTTTCTTACATGTATTGTCCATTCGCAGATTTAATTTTATTTGCTGGCCGGTAATTAACTAAATTTTGGCAAAAGAATGGCACAATGGAACAAAATACTAATTTTCTACAGATAGTGTCCAGAAAAGTTGACAACCTCTGAGACATTTCGATCAACTTTTCCGAGCTGCCATTGTATATCGAATTTTACGCTTTTAATATTAACTAAAATTTAGTGTTTAATTTCCTCTTCAAAATTCAATCAAAACTCAAATGTAAAAAATAGCCTATAGCATAGTTTATAATTTTGCTCCCGGAGCAGTACCAGCTACCTACAAACAAAAGAATATTCGCGAGTTTTGACAGTTCGTTCACATGGGCACTTTTCATTGTCGCTGCAGTTCGCGAATTTCAGCCATCAGTAAGTTTCTACCAGCAAATTCTAATTTGAGGTTAAGTTCGAACGAATGTCTTAATCGCTAGTTTGTGGAACGCGGTTTAATGATGTGCATTGCGAATAAACTTTGACAATTCGCGCCGAGAGTCTTTTCGTTCGCGACAATAAAGTTCGAAATTTCGCTGCTTAAACTGATCTTAAACTTGTTTTCTGAATACATTTTTATGAGATAATATAATTAATTATCCTACTCTTTGAATAAAATTGGCGCAACAGGCGAAAGGTGACGCAGTAGAAAATACCTTAAAATGCAATTTGTGCTTTTCCGGGGATCGAACCTGGAACCCCTCGCACAGTAGTTCAGCACAATAACCACTGGGCCACTCTTGGAATAGTAAAATGTGCAATTTTCTGTTCATAAATGCATCAAAAGTGGTTTGTTCACTGTCATGTGAATGGTCCTTAACTGATTGACTCACTGACAGATCATCAAAATTATGAAGCACTTATTCAAAAATGTTTTAAGTTCTTTGTGAAATCTAATACAGTAGACGCTCGATATAGTGAACTAATAAAAACCATGCCTGATCAATATATCGAAATTGTTCACTATTTCGAGAGGGAGTTTTTAAATGTTCAAGTAAGCTTAATTTGATATAAATAAACATATTCCTAAGTTTTTATTTTAAAACAAAAAAAAATTGTATGAATCTTTTAAAAACACAAAGATGAAGATATTTTTTTGAGGAACACAGAGATAAATATCATTTTTTTTCAATAATTAAATTTTTAAAAAATAATTTGTCACCTATATCAGTCAACTTCATTTCGATACTCTCGTCAGAGGCAATAGTCGTGGGTTAAACTGTTTCGATCACCCTTCGTCTTTGCCCTCCCTGACGGAGAATCTCTAATTCTTTTTTTCGGTACCAAGCACTATGATTGCTTGCTTCAATTAAGCTCTTCTGGTCAGCACCAGTCTTTGTCTCGTGGACGGGTTGTCAAAGGAAATAAACGGGGACAGAGTGCTACGGTTACCCTCCATCCTTTTCTTCCAGTAGACTATCCCTCCACTGACTTTTGGTTAAGCAGAAGAACGGATTGATTCAACCGCCCATTTCTGCCATGCATCAGTCTCTCTCTCCTCAGTGGTTGACTGTCGGTTACTCTCCATTCATACCCGAAAACAAACCGCCACCAGGAGATACTAAATGCAAACATTTTTAACCAACTGAGTTGACTGCTTCAGCCATCATTATGACCTCCTAGCACAGTAAGATGAACGGAGATACCTTTCTTTAAAAGAAATTCATATGTAGCAATAAAGTTCCCACCTGTAATGTTCTGGCCTGTTTTTGGGACAGACACCTAACCTAACCTTCAATGAATATCAAAAAAACACACATATGAACGGTAAATTGTTTTGAAAAATAGTTGACATTTAGGCGCATTTGCGAAAAAGTCTGAGTTCACCAAATCGAGGTTTTCATAGTTCTATTTAGAGTAGTCTGTTGTAAAATGTTAGTGGTTCACTATATTTGATAGTTCACTATACAGAGGTTCACTATACCGAGCGTCTACTGTAAATGGTAAAAAAAAATTTTAGGTTAATGGTGGATTTACATTACCACGCCACGCATTTTTGCATGACTTCAGAAAGAGAGATCCGTTTGCTACAGTCGAGGCTAATGATCTGTAAGAGTGAGAACACAAATCTCCATAAAAAAGTTATGGCGGCCTAAATACAATTGTTAGGCTCGTGGTCTCACTCTTACACATCAGTAGCCTTGACTGTAGAAAATCGGATATCACTCTCTGAAGTCATGCAAAATTGCGTGACGTGGTAATGTAAATCCAGCATTACATGAAAGTTTTTCGTTCATATTATATTATTTAATATATAAGAATTTACAAAATTAACCAATGAACCTACCAATTTTTAGTACATTGAAACTTTCTAAACTGAAAACTTGGCGTACATTTAGTTACACCCTTTTTTTTGTTTTGTTAAGAGACCTTGGCTCTCTTTTACATATATGTTTTTGGTGTGATCGTAATGTCATTTTTGACACAATCGATAGCATTTCAAAAATATCTAAAATAATGGAAGTTTGGTATCACAGCTTTTATCGGAGTTAAGGCAAAAACGACGACAATTATCCGGGCAAACGAATCTTATCTAAATTTGGATTTGGGTTTTGTTAAGCCTATATAAAATAGCCGAAAAAATACTAGTAATAATAATAACAGTAAACTTTTGTTTTATATTTTTAGTAAAAGTATTAGGTGTAATAAAAAAGAAATTCATTATTTTGCATAAATTGATTTATAGACTAAGAGCTGGCGACATTTTTACATAATTATTTTGTCAACAAAAATTTGCTTGAGTTGTAATTGTTGGAAACATGACAGATGTGGAATTTAGGCGGACCTGGGCCGGGCCCTTTAGATAGAGGTTTAGGGGGCCACAAAGTTGTAGAAAAAAATCTGATAAAAAAAATAATAGAGTGTCAAAGTAAAAGTCTATTCAAGAGATATGATTCCAGAATATCGTATATAGACGTACGTGAAAAACTTGGGCTGCAGGAAATAAGGCCGAAATTTGGGGTGTTATTTCATAATAAAAAATACCCCAATTTCAAATATGAAATAAAGCCCCACTGCGACGAAATACTGCCCAAAAAAAAGGAAATAAGGCCCCAAATTTGGCAGTAAACCAAAGCAGGGGCGTTGCAGGGGGCAGCTTTCCCCCATACGTTTTCGTTTTTTTTGTTTGGGGCCTTATTTCATTTCTTCTTTTGGGGTCTTATTTCATTATGAAATAAGACCCCAATTTTCATTAGGAAATAAGGTCCAACAAAATGAAATAATACCCCAAATTTTATTAAAAATCGTTGTTGTTGTTTCCTGTATAATTGTTTGGGACCTTATTTAATTTTTCATTAGGGGCCTTATTTCGCAGAGCCAAAAACTAGATAACTAGAATCGTAGATAATTATTTGTCTACCTTGTCTCTGGTCATTAACTTTGAGCTCTTGGATCAGTTGGATCTGTAGGCAAGTCGTAATGTAAAATTCAATAAGTTGAAATCTGCGAAAGACCGACTTCTTATGCAGGCAAAGCAATTGAGGGCCCTGCACACTTCTTTTGAAACTTCTCCTGTACGTTATTTTGACATACAGTTGGCTGATTGTTTACCGAACCGATAATCTCGTATTTGGCCACCAAATACGACTTTGGAGAGTCGACTTCGTGTGTGCCCGTCTGCCGTAATCTTTGCACTGACGAACATGTCAATAAGTATTAACATTTGGTGATTCTGCTCAATCGTGTAACTTAGCATGATAATTTGGGATCAGTGACTAAATAATAAACATTAGTGACCAGATTATACGATAGACGTTAACAAAACAACTTGGCCGCCACAGTCTGCCAACATTGACCCGTCCCAATTGAAAAAACCCTTACTTTATTTTGCAGCTACTCGTTTTATCTTATGAGCCGATTTTTGACGAAATTAAAAAGTCGGTCAGATTCACTTTTTTTTAGGGCAACACTGTATATCTTATTGTTTTGATTTTAAGATTTAGAGTGAGTCGAAATAAAGAAGTCAATGAAAATAGATCGGTAATGTATTTTTTATCGGAGTGTGACCTTTCCACCCCTCCTCAGCACATATACATATTTGACAGATTAAAATGACGCGAAAATTACGACAGTTGGAGCTTTAGCATTCTTGGAACTAAGATAGTCATAAAAAATCAAGAATGCGACCATGGCACAGCAGGTTTTGGATTTATAAAACACTGCTTTGATGGATAATGGTCTAAGCTAAGGCGTAAAATTGGGCAGTTGCGGAGTCTGACCACAACCTCTTTAGAAAACTCAGGATGTTGAGGTTAACAAATGCCTAAAAATCTCCAATGAAGTTGTTGGTAGAACTAATGTCCACATAAATAAACTAAAAATGTTAAGAAATAACGAAATGTTTGAGAGATAATCACCCTTATTCCCGTTGGCGTTTGTCATATACGACTCTTTTGTCGTGACGTTATAAAAACGATATTCAGATTTTTTTCAAACTTTTGTTAATTTTGCTTCTTTTTCTATTATTTTCAAATCGCTTGTCTCAAAAAAGTTACAAACTCTGACTTAAAACCGAAATGAAATATTAGGCGTTTACGACAAACGCCAACGGGAATAGGGGTGAATGACTTGTGGATAGATAGATTATGTAGCTACGTCACATAACTATATGACATTAAATTCAAAAAAAAAAATGTATAAATCTTCGAGATTATTTTTAAATATGATAATCAAGATTTTTCAGAAAATATGATTCTCAAACACACACATACAACACACCCATAACACTTGTTTGTTTATTTAATTTCAGCTTTCGGAATCGGTAGCATGATCTATTCAGGACTTGAATTTGGACAATATTTTGAATTGGAACGCGATACTAAATGTCACAATGTGTTACTGGCTCTTACGCCCGCCACACGAATGGCTTTCATTTTCATCCAGATGTACTTTATTTTCCTGAACAACGAGGTATACATGTGTGTCCAACAACCAAGCTCAACTAACATGTTCACATTCTTTGCAGCAAATAAAAGTCTACCGGTACAAGATCATTGCACGCTTTGGTCTAATGCATATGATCGGAACGAATTTGGCTGTCTGGCTAAATGTACTCATCCAAGAAACGAAACATGAAATTTTGACTTTCTACAATCCAGAGAATAGGACTCTAAGGATATCACATCGACTGGGTAAGTTTTTGGATATTTTATGCCTGGAGATCAAACTAATTCTTATATTTTTTTTTTCCTCTAGGACATCGAGTACAAAACCTCGACCCAATGGCCCACATTCGAGTACCTCGTGGATTGAAGGGTCCCTACCAAATATTCGAATGCCGTCGTACAAACATACTCGGGACGTTAGTGCAAGACGCATCGCCCTTCCTCTTTCCGTGCACCATTGAGTACTCCCTGATCTGCGCCGCCATTCTATACGTGATGTGGCGTAGTATATCGCGGCCACAAACTCCGCCAGCTCTTCGACCGGAAACCGTCAACTCTCCGTGCAAACGATCGCCACACCATTATTCAGTGGACTGCGCACGCGCTCACAAGGGACTCTTTGTCGGCATTCTTATTCTAGTTCTCACTATCATCTCTCTGATACTTTTCTTTGTGCTGATATCGCGCCCGGACTTTGTCAGCCTCGCCGTAACCGAGGTGACGATCTGTGAACTGCTTATCTATGGAACGGCGACAATCGCGACCTTAGTCGGAATGATTCAGATAAGGCACTTGCAATACGATGCAGCACGAAGTTTCCAATTGGATGACATCCTGTTGGTAGGCGCACAAACTGGCTCTTTCCTCTACAACATTTTCACAGTGATCGCAGGACATTTCACCCTCCGACGCGACACGATCCTTGTACTGATCAACGCCTTAGCGTCGATCGTTCAAACAGCATGCCAAACTATGTTCATCTTAGACGCCAGTCGTCGTCAAGCCGTCAGTCCGGAACACATTCGAAAGAAACCAGGCCGGGAAATCGTAACCTTTATGTTGGTTGTAAACCTGGCTATGTGGGCGATCAGTACGCTGGAGAAATCACGCGCCGAATCACATCCCATCCAGCTGAATTTCTACGGCCTCTGGGCATGGACGATAATCACACACGTCTCGATGCCATTAGCGATCTTCTATCGCTTTCACAGTACGGTCTGCCTTTGTGAAATCTGGAAGAGGGCGTACAAACTCAAGCCGACTTACATGTGAGAATGTGCCAGGGGGCGCTGTTATTGTTACTCTGATTTAGATTATCGTGAAGAATTTGTTTTGTCGCGCAGCGAGCAGGCGGATCCTTATTCAGTTTTCGTTATTTCGGATGCCAACTAAGTTCGAAAATGTTAAGTTAGGTATGAGTTGTTGTTTTTTCTCTGTTTTATTAGAAATGTCTTAATGACAATTTTAACTTAGTATTAAGTTTTCTGTTTTTTTGTTTCAATTTCTTAATTTTGTTGTTAAAAAAAGCAGTCCCCCCTAAGACAGAAAAAAAACAAAAAAAAATCTTTTTGAAAAACCACTTGATGACCAATTTTTTTTTTCATCAACCAATCAATACAATAAAAGTACATTTTAGATGAAAACATATCCTTAAGACAATTAATAAAAAAAAAACCTTCAAATAAATAATGTAAATACACTCGAAGCCAACGCTACCCTCACAAGATAGCTCTGAAGATCAAAGTTTTTCGAACTTTTAAGAGTCTTCCACTGATGATTTATTTATTTTTTTTCCTGGAAATTTAATAACTTTTTCGGATCAAATTACTCAACAATTACCCACCAAAAGCCACGAGGTTAAAACAGAATAATAAACTTGCATACTATTTTTGTATCATAACTCTTATATACAAAGATTAAACAAAAAAAATACTGTAGTAATTTTTCACACGTAGATAGTAGTTTTAAAAATGTCCCTAAAATAAAAAACAAATTTCTTAAATATGTATTGGAGTTGTAACTGAAATATTTTCAATGAACAAAAAATTTTAAAATGTAGAATTTGTCACGATCTGAGATTGCAATGAGATGTTTTGTTTAAAATTATAAAATGTTTGAGTCATATTTGAATCGATTAAATTTAGTGCGCATATTAAGTAGTCACTTTAAATCCCTGTAGGCTTTATTTAAATTTTACCAGTGATGAATACTAGTTTTAGTTTAAGACCCCCTGATATATATCTGATATATCAGTTCAGTACCCAAGTACTCAGCAAACTAAACGATTAGAGTTTCATTCGCTTCGAGTTCCCGGAAGGTCATTTCCGGCGAGTTTGTCTGAGTATCCCACGCGAGGCGATACAAGTTTCGTGTGAAATGGTTGACGTCTCGGCAGATGATGTCTATGGAAGAATCGATGGCGATTCGCAAAAACACAAGCGAAAAAACATACGAAACAGATTAAAGTGTTATTAAAATTTCATCAATTACATACCTAGTCCTAGTTTTTTTTTTAAACCCAGTGATGGAGAGAAAAGAAAAATAATAGCGGAGAGCTTCACATTTGAGTTTAAAGGAAAGAGAGTGAGGTTCTGATCCGCGTATTTCTTGAATCTTTATATGTCAGAGGACTCTGAACGTGCCCATGTGAGTTGTACCTACTCGTTTTTCTGACGAATATAAATTTAAAGATTGTTGCCAAATCCGAAGGTCTGAAAAACCTTTTGCATCTATAATTTGATATGTCCAACAGACATGCCAATGCCGAGCACTATGATAAGCCTTCTGATTCCTCAATGTCAGTTTCGTTCAAAAGGCGGCACTGTGTTTTTGACGCAGTAAACTCAACTCTTTTTTTTAATTATCACAATTGAGTTGACATTCGTGCACTTGCCAACCCGACCCGACAGCTTGTGCTTGATAATCGACAAGCAGTCGACAAACGAGTTATTAGTTATCGGGCTCCCGACCCGTGAAGAGTCTCTGCCTGAGACACTGCAGCCTTCCATCCTCTACGATCCCGGGCACGCTGCTTCCAATTGTCCAGACCAAGCGCTCTGGCATCCGCGATGGCTTGGTCTTTGAAACGGAGGTTCGGTCTTCCTTGTCTTCTCGAACCTGGGGGCTGGGATTCGAAGACCCTCTTGGCTGGAGCATTATTGTCCATTCGCTCGATGTGGCCGAGCCAATGTAGTCGACGTGTTTTGGCTTTTTGGACTACATCCACATCTTGGTACAGCTCATAGAGTTCGCGGTTGTATCTTCTCCTCCATTCGCCCTCCTCGCACACAGGACCAAAAATCCGCCGAAGTATTTTTCTTTCGAAGGAGCCCAGTATCAGCTCTCCCTTCTTGCTTATCGTCCAGCACTCGGCGCCATAAAGCAGAACTGGCAGGATAAGGGTTTTGTAGAGCACACATTTCGTCCTTCGAGTTAGGAGTTTTGAACCCAGTTGTTTTGCCAAACCGAAGTAGCAACGGTTTCCTAGGGTAATTCTTCGCCGGATCTCCACTAGGGTGTCATTCGTGGAGTTTACGTTTACTCCGAGGTAGGTGAACTCCTTAACTACCTCGAAATTGTTGCTATCAATAGTGACGTTTTGTCCTAGGCGGTGGACAGATGCTTGTTTGTTTGTTGATAGCATGTACTTAGTCTTGTCCTCATTTACTACAAGTCCAACGGATTTCGCCTGTTCTTCAATCGCCGTGAACGCTTCTATCACGGCACGCTGGGAGCGACCGATGATGTCAATATCGTCCGCATAGCCAAGCAGCTGGATGGACCTGTTGAAGATAGTGCCTTCCGTGTTGACACCTGCCCTGCGCACTATCTGCTCCAGTACGAGATTGAAGAAGTCGCATGATAGAGCGTCTCCTTGCCGAAATCCGGTGCATGTTTGAAAAAGTTCGGAAGAGCTGCTTCCAAACTGCACGTTGCAGCGCGTGTTTTCCAGCGTCACGCGACACAGCTGAATCAGTTTTGCCGGGATTCCAAATTCGGCCATCGCCATATAGAGCTCCTGACGATGTATGCTATCATACGCGGCTTTGAAGTCGATGAATAGGTGGTGAGTTTCGACTTGAAATTCGTTGGTCTTTTCCAAGATTTGCCTCAGTGTGAAAATTTGGTCTATAGTCGATCTGCCGGGCCGGAAGCCACACTGGTACGTGCCGATTAGTGTGTTGCAGAACGGTTTTAGACGTTCACACAGTACGTTGGATAGGATCTTGTATGCGACATTTAGCAAGGATATGCCTCGATAGTTCTTGCAAGACATAGGATCGCCTTTTTTGTAGATGGGGCATATGGAGCTGATAGTCCAGTCATCGGGCATGTTTTCTTCCACCCATACTTGGTTGATGATTCGGTGCATGCTCCCTACCAAAACATCACCACCGTATTTAAAGAGCTCCGCTGGTAGACCATCAGAGCCTGCGGCCTTGTTGTTCTTAAGCTTTTTTATAGCTAAGCCAACTTCTTCTATACTAGGTGGTGGAACTAGTTCTTCATTGACTGGACGTGGGTTTTCTTCTTGCCCTATCACTCTCTCTACATGATGCCCATTAAGCAGCTGCTGGAAATGCTGCTTAAACACATCTACTATTCCCTGCGCTTCGGTGACTAGGTTCCCTTCGCTATCTCGAAGAGCCTGCGTTCCGGTTTTGTAGCCAGCAGCCAGTTGCTTAGCTTTTTTATAAAACCTCCGGATGTTATTACGATCGCGCGACTCTTCGATCTCCTTGAGCTGGGAAGCTGCGTAAGCCCTCTTCTTTCTACGCAGGATCTTCTTTTCCTCCCTTCTCCTGGCTCGATACTCTTCTCTCGCTGCCCTTGTTTTGCGCTGCAGCGCTTTCTTGTGTGCATCTTCTGTCACCTTTTTCCTGTACACGCATTCATCATCATACCACGGGCTCTTTCTCTGGGGTGGCTGGTACCCTACGGTGGTTTCGGCTACCTCCTTGATGATGTCGCGATACTGGCACCACTGATTGTTGGCGTTTGTGGTAGGTGAGTGCACAGAGGAGAGTTTCATACTCAGGCGCTCGCTGTAGGCTCTGGCTACTCCAGGTGTGCTAAGGCGTCCAACGTCGAATTTCTTCTTCTGGGCAGTTCGCAGCTTCTTTTCGTTGGACAGTCGAGCTCTGAATTTAGCCGCAACAAGAAAATGGTCAGAGTCGACGTTTGCCCCTCGGAATGTGTGCACGTCGAGGATGTTGGATGCGTGCCTCGCATCGATTAGCACATAGTCGATTTGGTTGGCGGTTCGACCGTCTGGAGAGCGCCAGGTTGCTGTGTGGATCCTTAGCCTTGGAAACCTAGTGCTACTTATCACCGTATTACGAGCTGCTGCAAAATCGATTAGTCGGTAGCCGTTGTCTGTTGTCGTTTCGTGGATTCTGTGCTTACCAACTAACCCGCCAAAGATGTTTTCCTTTCCGACTTTAGCATTGAAATCCCCGAGTACAACTTTTACATCATACTCCGGACAGGCTCCGTAGGCTCCATCCAGGAGGTCATAAAACTCCTCCTTGATGGGATCTTCAGCCTCGTCGGTAGGGGCGTGTGCACATATTAGGCTTATGTTTTGGAAAGTAGCTTTGATGCGGATCACAGAAAGGCGATCACTTATCGGCTTGAAGTCAATAACTTTTGTCCTAAGCCGATTTCCCACGACGAATCCGCATCCTAATACATGCAGCCTTTTGTTGCAGCTGTAATAAATGTCGCAATCTTTTCTTTTCATCATGCCTGATCCTATCCATCGTATCTCCTGGATCGCGGTAATGTCTGCCTTGTACCGCATGAGGACAGACTCAAGTTTTTGAGTGGCACCTGGGGTGTAGAGTGTTCTTACATTCCAGGTACATACTCTTAAATCATAGTCCATTGACGTTCCGGGTCTGGTTGCCATTTGTCGACAAACGACAAAACATCTAAAAAGTCAGGAGTGCTGTCTACTATACATACATACATACATACATTTTCAATGGCCCGCTTATCCATTAAGTGGGTCGCGGGTGTAGGTTACCTAAGTGGACCCTCCATAGCTCTCGATCCTCCGCCATCGACTCCAAATCCTCAAGGGCAATCCCCATACGGGTAGAGGAGAGATTATGAATTTGATCTAACCATCTCATCCTGGGTCTACCTAGGGGACGCCTGCCCGATGGTACGGATTCCATTGCGCGTCGTGGGATCCTGGTCGGGGACATACGTTTAACATGACCAAACCACCGAAGCATGGACCGCTCCGTCCGGAGAAGTAGCTGCTCGACATTGAGTTCCTCACGTATTCTGGTATTTCTAATGCGATCTCTACGAGTCACACCAGCATTACCACGGAGAAATCTCATTTCGGCAGCTTGTATCCGCGATCTTATTCTTTCAGTCATTACCCAAACCTCATGACCATAGGTAAGAGTCATGTCTACTATGTCATCTGTAAAGGAATGGATCAAATTTCGCGTCCAAGAAACAAAGTCATTGATAAAAATTAAAAAATGTGTCGGACTGAGGATTAAACTCTGCGGCACAGCAGCATTTATTTGAAAGGGGTTAGAAGTAGAGCTGTCTAATTATAACCTGCATAATGCGGTTACTTAAAAAATCCTAAAGTCTCAAGCGATACTCTATCAAATGCTTTAAAAATATCAAATGCTACTGCTCTGCATTCAGCATTTACTCTATAGATTGTTTTCCCAATTCTTCTTTTTCTTTTTTAACGAGGTTATGGTCTGAATTATGGGGAACTTAGCCCTCCCACTTTACTGCATCCCTACTGGTCCGCCTGTGGGGTTCGCCGATTCGACCTCAAGAAACATCGGCAGGCCTCCCTGTCTCGGATCACTTCATCACTGAGGCCGATCAAATGCTGTTGCTTTTGCATTTGTGTGAACCAGTAGTTTTTAGGCCTGCGTCTCTTTCGCGTTTGCATTGAAACGTTTATAGCTATTGAATTTTTAATGGGGTTTGACGGATCTCTCCTTTGAACATGAAAGTACCAACTGAACCGGTCGTACTTAACTTTCTTAGAGATGGGTTCTTTGACATAAAGGCTTCCTCTGATCTTCTTCTTATTCTATCGAGCTTTGTTACTCCTGCTGTCATGCGAAGCATCTTCATCTCAGTTAATTTGTCCTCATACTTTTTGTGCGCTGTCCAACATTGTGAACCGTATGCGAGCGCCGGACGTACAAAAAATTCCTTTCAGCTTACGGGGGGGCATTGGTGCCATGAAATAAAGTCGTATGCAAAAAGGTCCAAAACGTAATTATGGACTTTATTGCACTTCTGAAATTGCACTAAAGCCCAAAACGATTTTTGGACTTTATTTTTCTGTTACAAAAGACGGCTGCGTTTTTCCGCCACTTTATCCACTCTATACGCTTACGCGATGATTGATATCGTCATCACAGGTTTCTTGAGTATTGATCATAGAACACAGATATTTCAACTTTTCGCACTTGGGGAGCACATTTCCATTCAAATAAATGTCTGGAATAGGCCCGAGTGGATCGGAGAATGGGTTGCCCAGTATTTTTTTTCCATTTATTGGTCCATGATTTAACCGGTTTTGTTCAAGAAATGTTATTCGTGCCATATATGCATACTTATACTAAGCAGTTGTTAATTCGCCACTTCTTGACCATGAATTGGTTGAAGCTTAAAACAAAGTAGAAGCGTCCACGTAGGCACTCTCAAATAAAAAGATCGCTCGAACTTGAGTCAAATAATAAACCGCAACTAATGGTCGCGTTCCATTTAATACTTAAATAGTTGGCGCATCAGGTCAATAGAGGCACCCCAGCTTCTCGCAACCATTTGTTTCTGAGAGTTTTAATTTCTTGGGGCGATAGAAAGGGACCTACAATTTGTATGCCGAGTCCAAACGGTAGAATTTAAGAACCTTTTCCTGAAACATAAAACAAAGTAGAAGCGTCCACGTAGGCACTCTCAAATAAAAAGATCGCTCGAACCTTGGTCAAATAATAAACCGCAACTAATGGTCGCGTTCCATTTAATACTTAAATAGTTGGCGTAACAGGTCAATAGAGGTACCCCAGCTTCTCGCAATTATTTGTTTCTGAGAGTTTTAATTTCTTGGGGCGATTGGAAGGGACCTACAACTACAATTTGCATTCCGAGTTCAAACGGTAGAATTTCCAGCACAATAACATACACTCTCGGGCGTTTGTCAGAATTTCGCACTAGATGGCGCAGTGGAAAATGTATAAATTGTGCAATTTGTATTTGGGATAGAACATAAAACCCCTCGTTCAGTAGTTCAAAGAAAATTTCACAAATTTAACGCAACATTATTGATTAAATGTTGACAATGCAGATCTTTCTGTCTTATATGATAGCCATCTAGTGGTCAATGGAACACATCCACTGACAGCTCCAATTGATGAATTCCTCTGACAATAAGAAAATAGAATTCAAATTTGTGAATATTCGTCAATCACAACTCAGTCTTATGAATAGTAATTTGCGGTCGTAATATTTTCCACTCGAAACTAGCTACAATCACTATTAGTTAACAATGACTACCATTTTGTTTTGCATCTCATTCAATCTCATAAGAAAAACAAAGCTTCCAAAAAATTAGATCTAAAATAATTAAAATAAAACTCCCGAATAGACTGATAGAGTGTTCATTTCTTATAATAACAAAATAACTACCTACTCGTAATCATAAACAATCAAACAAAATTTTCCTCATCCTAAACGATCATTCATTAAATTTTCCTATTGTCTTTTAAAATTTTATTTTTCTTTCCATTTTTTTACTATAAAACAACAGAAAAAAATAAAATCAAAATAACATTATGCTCTGCTTGCTGAATTGTTTAAAAATATATAAAAAAAATATTATTTGTGATAATTTTGACATGCTTATATAAACATACATAAACAATTTGTCAACTGTACACATTTTCATAATTTCGCAACTAAAAACCAAACTAACTATAATTATAAAAAACAAATATATATAGATTAAGAAAACGAGAAACAAAACAATTCCATATACACTTGATATTAAACAAAAAAAAATTATATATATATAAATGTATAATCAAAAAAATAAAATGTCGTATAAGAAACATAAGATATAAATATTATAAACCAATTGAATTCGCATTGCCATTTTATTCAAATTTAAATTAAGAACAAATTCCAATGAAACATTATTTAAACAGTGATACAATTCAAAAGCAAAACAAACAACAAAAGAAAAATACATTGCCAAATATTTTAACTAAAACTTTGTTTTATTTCTTTCAGAATAATTAAAACAAATTAAATCTCTCCAATAGATTTGATATAATATGTTAAATTAAAATGTCACATTTATGATAAAGTAATTAAAAGAAAAAAAAATTAAAATTAAAAAGAAAAGAAATTCTAATAGCCAATAAGTTTTACAGTGAAATATTTTATTTATTTATCTTGTTACTTCAAAATATTTTATATTATAATGTGTAATTTAAAAATTTAAATTCTATTATTGCTATATATGAATAAAATTAGTTGCTTGGTAAAGAAAATATACAAATGATAATATTATTCGATTGATATAAATGATAACGACTTATTTTAAATGATTTTGTAATTTATTTATTTCTTTTTTTCGAAAGCAATACTATTAATTTTAAAACTAAACAAAATGTATGAACAAAGTAGAGACATTTTATTTCTACAATGTATAATGGTATTTGATGAAAATATATAAGAAAAAAAAAACTATAAATAAAGTAAAATTTCAGAAATAGAAACAATCAAACAAAAGTGTTCTTTTTTTTGTCTTATTGTGGAAAATCATTACTAAAGCGATCTTTAGGGAAAGGTCCAAGGACCCTAGATCTACCTTCTCAAACAACCTTTGTGTAAATTTTATTTTTAGGACGACTAAAGACTACAATTTTATGCCAAGTACGAATGGCGCGAAGAGGGCTGTTATACCCTCGGATGCTTGTCAGACATTCGCGAAAAAAAAAATTTTAGGATGTAATTTGTGTTTTTCCGGGGATTGAGCCTGATATCTCTCGCTCAGTGCTCACCGAAAGTACATTCAATCTTGGCAATTTGCTAAGGTGCTAGTAAATGGCATGTAGCAAGTCACATACGTATGTAACACTGACGTCATTTTTACGTCATCGAATGGTCCCAATGGGTACATGCCGTATCTATACAAGCTCTCTTTGTGCACTCTCTGTTGACCTCTGAGCTACATACGTATGTTGCTTGCTACATGCCGTGTACTAGCACCTTTACCAACTATGCCATTAGTTTTCTTGGAACCGTTTTCAGGCAAAAATTAAATATGGAAAGATATTTAGCAAAAACAACGTTCATGCCGAATATGCTCGAAAATTTGGCTGAGCTATGTTCTGACTTCAGAATGGATGGTTAGACTCTTCTCCAAGAATGATAGAGTTTCCTTTTGTGTCTTTACAGGGTCGTACTACTCCATAGCTTTTATATGCCAAAGAAGTAACGATTGGCAAATATAGTGCCGTGGTAAATAAAGTTCCTGATTACCTTAAAATTATAGCTGTCTATAATGAAGTTCCGTCTGACTCGTTGATCTTTTATTTTTCCCCCTTCCCAAAGTTCGGGCAAAAGAATGTCTGCAGGTCAGCAGCTAGTATGTTCATAACTTTTTTCCTTTTTCCGCGACTAGCCCAATTCCGCTTTTATTCCAATATTTACGAATACGCCAGTGGAAGCTCGCTGAGCCCTTATATGTCAATGTCATTAGAGTACCGAATTGAGAAAAATTGTGCCTCTGATTATTGTAAGTTTCGCGAATAATTTCTTAAGTACGATGTTAGATGACATCGCTTTAGCTTGTCTTGTCTAAATAATTTTTGGACATCAAAGGTCTCAGTGAGATTGTTTCCCATTTTAATGAAGTAGCGAGTGTTCTCCATTTTCATTCTGCACAACCTTGGACTAGACAACATAGCTCATATATATAAATCCAGTCATATGCATCCTTTAAATCGATAAAGAAATGTTTGATATCGATCTGGACTTTTTAGGGTTTCTCCAAGATCAGCCGTTTCGTAAATATTCGATCGGTTGATGACTACCGGCCTGGTAAGAGACAGTCAGTTCAGTTCATTGACAAATGGTTTCAGGTATTCCCATTCCCATTGTACGGAAGACGATCTTGTCGTGTAAAGGCGACTAACGCCTCTATAGTTCGCGATGCTTACATAGCAGTTTGTTTCGACTGCAGCCGTTCAACATCAAAGGCGTTTAATGTTAGTGGCTTCTTCTTATAGTTATATATAAGGTAGTACTTCGTGTCTATGTTGACAGCTCGAAAAGTTTGGACATCTAAAATGCCGAAGGAGTACCATACGTCGATAGCAGTATGATCAATTTGGCTGACTTGAGGTTATGGCATTCCAGAATGTATTTTCGTGTTCAGTAGTCACCACGAACTAAGCTCACAAAGTTACAGCCTTGCTAAAATGACATGAGAAAAAACGTTGCTAGCTCTTAAGCCAGTATTAGATGATTATGTTGAATCAGCATACGTATGCTGAAAATTGTGTTCCAATCACAACTTATCGTACATACTATGATGACAGAAATTGTTTTTTACACGATGTGTTGTGATTGGAACACAATTTTCAGCATACGTATGCTGATTCAACATCAACATATCATCTAATACTATAGCTTTACTCTATTATGACATTTTTTCGAGGAGCTAGTATAGAAAAGATGTTTTTTTCCCCTGTGGGACATTGGAGCGCATATCTGGCTCATGTTGATCAACTTAGCCTTGATGCGGATTTTAATAAGACGTTCTTTAACATGCCAATAGCTCTCGAGTCCTTGCCTTAGTCTGAGGCGTATAAAGAATGCACATCACATCCAAATCAGTGCTTATGGATGTGCTCGATATGTTGCTGTGTTCTTTGTTTTTGTACTCGCGCTTATAAATTTGGCAAATCACGTGCGGGTGAACATTAGTCCATCCGTGTTACCCAATATAGCTACAACTTGGAGGTAAAATATACACAATTGATAGGTATGAAACACTTCCAACGACTGGACATCGTGAATGTGCAAAATGACAATAATTATATAACAATCTAATCAGTAGCATTGTGGGCGGAGTAGCGCAGTGGTTAGTGTGCTGGACTACTGTGCGAGGGATCGATCCCCGGAAAAACACAAAATACATCTTAAAAGTCTTTTCTAATGCACCCCCTCTCGCGAACGTCTGAGAAACATCCGAGAGTATGACTGTCCTGGAAAACCTTCTCAATTCAGCCGTTCGGACTCGGCATAAAATTGTAGGTGCCTTCCATTCGTCCCAAAAATAGAAACTCACACAAAACAAATGGTTGCGAAAAACTAGGCCTAGGGTGTCACTCGCCTGTTGCGCCACCTATTTAATTTTTTTTTTAATCAGTAGCATTTCTAGGCAATCTAGTTCAGACAAAAACAACTTACTAGATTAGTATTTTGTTTTAGAAAACGAAATGGACAATTTCGATAGTTCAGAAACACATTGGGTGCAACGAACACCAACGAACACAGTGAACAAGTTCAAGTGCTTGGCTCATAATTCCACTAGTACCTAGATAGCAAGTTAATGTGTTTGATATCTATTCCTGGTCATCACATCATCGACTATGATTGAGGTTACCTACTTATTACTTATCCTACTTGAACCGCTCCCTTAGGGGTGCGTTCGGTCTTCGTTGTCTTCTCGAACCTAGGGGATTGGAAGATCCTCTCAGCTGGAGCATTATTGTCCATTCGTTCGATTAGACCGAGCTAATGTAGTCAACGTATTTTGGCTTTTTGGACAACATCCACATCTTGGTAGAGCTCGTAAAGCTCGCGGTTGTATGATCACCTCCATTCGCCCTCCGCACACAGGACCAAAATTTCGATGGAGCCCAGTATGAGAGCTCTCCCTTCTTGCTTATATAGTCCAGCACTTGCGCCATAAAGAAGGAACTGGCAGGATAAGGGATTTGTAAAGCACACATTTCGCCCTTCGAGTCAGGGATTTTGAACCCAGTTGTTTTGCCAAACTGAAGTAGCAGCGGAAATTCTTCGCCGGATCTCAACTAAGGTGTCATTCGTGGAGTTCATGTTTACTCCGAGGTAGATAAACTCTTTAACTACCTCGAAATTGTTGCTATCAATAGTGACGTTTTGTCCTAGGTGGTGCGGACAGATAGATGCTTGTTTGTTGATAAATCGTTCATCATCAAACGAATGCTCCGTTGGAAGCTCGTATGATCATGATGTATCGCACAACAGTCCGAAATCTTCACCACACAAATGTATCTGTCCGAAGCGTGCAGTCCTACTCCATATGGTCCACTTTCAACTGCAACTGAATTCAATGTAAAAAAAGCAACCTGAATAAAAATGAAGACAAATCTCTGTTCATTTACAAAATACAAAAAAAGCTCAAAGGTCCTTTTTTGTATTTTTCTGCTTTTTTGCAATAAAAGAAAAACTATAATAATAGCATTCATCCATGGGTAGGCTATGTACGCTTTTTCTACCTGCGGGTTCAATGTTTCTCAAAGTGTTATCTAAAGTGTGGGTCAGTCGTATCCTTAGGTGTTTACACACAACCAAGTATTTCCATCAAAAATGCACACACACCCACGGCCTACGGTATCTATGAATTATTTCTGTGTCTCGAAAATATACCACCAGGGAAGTCAAATAAAATACTATAGGGAATTTAAGGCAAGTGCATACAAGTATTACTTACAAAGTCCTTATGGCAATCCTTGCCCTCGATTCTTAAGTATTCTCATCGAAAAATTCCTTTAAAATAAAGCAAAACGAATTAAAGAAGAGTATCAGCCCACCCAACCGCCCTTATCCGACCCGACTCCAATTAGTCAAAAATGTTTTTCTTTCTGTATATACAGATAAATCGAAAAAACGCGGGCAAAAAGTACTCAAAAAAACTGCAAAAAGGATACAAGTAGCATCGCAAACCCTATATATACGAGTTTGTATGTATGTACGTCCACCCTAATGCCACTATTTATGTGCATTAATAATGTTGTTGTACTCCAGTGAATGCGAAAATCCTGTTTTCATTTCTCATCAATTTTTTTTTTCCTGTTCTTCCTACTTTTTTGTGAGCTTTTTGCTTTTTCCGCGCAGAAACAACAAAAAAAAATGAATAAAAACCGAGGAAAACTCGAAAAACAGAGTCCAGAAAGGACAACGAACAGAAAATGGAAAATGTAACAACACGGGCAGTTGTCTCACTGTTTTCCCCTTTTTTGTTGAATGGACTTCCCCATGCAGAGCTGAAAATCGCTTCGTCCTTTTCCAAACATTTCAGTGCATCTATACCCACCGAAGGGGTATTGTTGCTCCCTTTTGCTTTGTTTTGAATAGGAAAGCGCATGGGCAATATTACACGGTTTCGGGCAGGTAGGGTACTCGATGCTGTTGCGTATACAGAAAGTTGTGCTGTGCATTTTAATACAAAATCAATGGTGGGGCTCCTGTAAGTGTGCTCCTTATGAAAATGCAATTGGAGTGGTGGTATGCCATTAAGTGGCGGAAAATAGTTAAAGCAATCGAAATCCTGTTGCAACTTTGAAAAAAGTTTTGTAATTTTTGAAACAAGCCTTGATTTTTAAGGGGTTTACACAACTTGTAGTACATAAGCTTATCTGTATAAATAAAATATTTTACCTTTAAAGATTATCCATTCATGTGGATAGTTGCTTCTCAAATAAATCGATGCTCTGAAATGCTGGTTATTCGTGAGTCGTGACTAGCACCCTTTTGCAGAGTCATCTTAACTCTCAAACCAAAAGGATTTATTTTATTTACATATAGGACATTTACTAGCGCCAGGATATATGCAGTGAGCGATGAGAGAACTTCGAAATGTCCTTCACCAAGAAGAGCAGCATTCGCCTAGACATGCCACAAACCAATATCCACATTCATTTTGTGGATTTAAAAGAAAAACTTCCTCGAAACGGTTATGCGGTTAGACACGAGAATCATACAATTCTAAGGATATTTTTGATTTCGGATAAACGAATAACGTAGTATGACGTAGTCATTGAATAACTACAAATAGAATCGGCACCGATGCAATCATCCGCTACGCGGTCTATACGTCGCTGCGATCGTTTGTGCTGGTTTGTGAAATGGATCTGGGCATATCTGGGATTGAAGATTGGATAAACAAAATCCCAACAAAAATATCCCTCTAAGGAATGCTGGATGGTTCATTTTTTGTTGTACACCAGTCTGAGGTAGGATATTTCATGCTTTGCCGTCGAAATGTATATAGAGAAAACCAAAGAAAAAAACAAAAACAAACTGGTTTGCCTTTTCTCTTTCTTCATTCCCCATCCTCATCCATCAGTATAAAATTCTTTCTGATATGACGTAACAGGGTAGGGAACTAGTTTGGTTTGGAAGACAGTAAAGGAGATGCAATATTACAAACAAGTATCAATAACAAAAGCAGTGTGTATGATTTATGACTTTAGGAGAGGGAGGGTGATACAAGGGGTGAGTTGGGAAGGATAAATTGAATAAAAATGATTTTGGCTTTCTTGCTGACATTATATAGGTACACAAGATTTTAAGATTGTGCATAAATGTTCTATGTTAGAGTCTCACTATTTTGCCTATATTTTTGTTAAATATGCATAGATTTTATTGATTCTTTTTCTAATTATGTAATTCAAAAATGTTATATCTCACAAACTACCAAATCGATTGAGTTCCAATTTCCAGGCAATCTTAGGTATTGGACCGATATTGCTCCTGTGAAGATTGGTCAAAATTGAACAATCGGACTGAATAAAAACCATAGGAATCTCATACCTACATTGGTATCACGATAATCACCTACCCGATTAAGCTCAAATTAAAAAAAAAAAATGTTTGTTAATGGCCCAAAGGTAAAAAAAAACTCAAGCACTTTTTAAAATATGGAACATGCATTGGACTGATAGACAAAAATGTATCTGGGCAATACAATTCCTAGGCACGAGCAAAGCCGACGGGGTAAAGTAGCTTAGCTATGACTATACATGGCGTTTTTGTTTTTAGGTTTATCTGAGCTCTGAACAAAGCTCGAAAATGTTGAACATCTGAACTAAAACACACTTGAGCACATATCTGTCATATTTTTTTAGATATTAATTGTTATTATTTATTAATTTGGTTTACCTACTGTGCCAGAACAACAACACTCGTCCACCACTTAACTATACATACCTATTTTGTTTATCCTGTCAAATGTCACTGTAAAGTGTGTAAAGCTAAGTACACATGATTGTAAGATCTTACAATATTGTCAGATCTGTCAATGCTCTGACAATGACAGACAATGAGCTTACAACAGCCAACTACCTTACATACAATACAAAATTGTGCGTTTCAAACGGTTGTAAGATTTTGTCTCAAAGTCTTACAATTTCATTGTCAGATGCATGTCTTACAATGGTCTTACAATTACTTTTCTGACAACGTTGTAAGGTTGAAAATTGTGTGTTCACACGGTCGGCACTCGGCAGATATTTGAATATGAAACATTGGTCGATCTGTTGTCAGACATTGGCAGATAAATTCAAAGTCTTGTGGTTTTTTTTGTAATAAGGATAATGAATTAAAATATTGCACTCGCAACTATTTTAACTGCCTACATGTTGGAAGACAACGAGGAAGATGAATTTCCTTAAAAACGACGTCGTGTTTATACAAAGGATTCGATAGCCCGTCGCGTCGTCAGCAGAAGGGATTCTACTCCAAATTACTCGTCGAATTGCGACCTGAGGAGCCAGAACTCTATCGCAATTTTTTGCGGATGTACTCAAAACTATTTGATGATCACGGCATGTTCATGTTGACGGTATACCTATCCCCTTCGCCAATATGAATATCTAATAAAAAGGAAGTGTCGTCGACTGCCTAGTTTTAAAAAAAACACACAGAAAACAAGAATTATATTACAAACTTCAGACCATAAATTTTTTTTTAGTCTTTTTTAATGCTGGCGACTTTTCCAATGCACAGTTGTTTGCATCGATTAAATTATTTTCCATTGTGTATAAAAGTAAACTTCGATTTCGCGTCTATAACATAGGTTAAACTGTCTGTCAATGAAAAAATTGTAAGCTAATGTCAGCTTCCATAAACAACGACATCTGACAATTTCTGATGAGTCTTACAATGTCCTAATTGTCTGACAGTAATAAAAATTGTGTGTTCAGACTTGTTCCGACGATCGTTAGCAACCTGACAATTTCATTGTCAGTACTAGCCAATCCAATCCTGCGATTTGTGGACCGCCTGTTTTCTGGTCCCGAAAATACCGGAATTTGTAACTACATATTAGATAGATACATACATATTCACGGGATTTATACGGAACTATAAATAGAAGTATGAATTAAGAAAAGGACGGCGTTCCTTAAGGTGCCAAGTTTGATTTTGAATTGGATTTCGAAATTTTGTATGCTGAAATGTTGAATTCAGACGAGGTGTAAAAGTACTATGTATAACATAATTTCGTAGCAAGAATTTAATGTAAACTGCAAATATTCTTAATATTCCTACATACTATAATCCAGATTTGAAATTTATCGGGATGAGTTGGTTGATTGCTGCAATAGCATTCAGCGTAGCACTGATCTGCATACAGCTGCTCCTAAAATAATTGTACATATTTAAATACAAAAGGTTAATTTTGGGTTTAAAATTAAAATAAACAAATGAACTCGAACTGTCAGCCCACAAATCGCATACCTACTTATTCACAGTTTGAAGCAAACTACCTACTAGAGGTACAAACGAATCCGCCCTGTCGTTTAGAGTGCAGATAGGTACCTACCATGCAGACAGACAGACAGAATTGCGAGACTCACTTTTTGATCTCTACAATCCTCTTAATATCACAATTAATAGATCTAAATTTGGATTTAAAACAATATCTTTCTGATCACAGAATCCGTCGTATTCGGAATTTTGCTATACGAACCCCGAAAGAACTATCACAGATTCCGTTGTGGTGGAAATTTTTGCTACGAATTAAATTCCGAATACGACGGATTCTGTGATCAACCAGAATATACTTCCTACATGATGAGAAAACTGAAAAATGGGATCGATCTAGGTAACTACGTGATTTTATTTCCTAAAATTCAATCAAGCTTCCCTACTAGTACACTTACCATGAACTTTACGTGCTTACCCACCCCATAACTTTCAAATCATCAAAACCTGCCTTGACACCTAAGTTCAAAAGCCACCACCATGCCACCGCTGCTGCCCATAAATCGAAGAAATACAAAATATGTACTGTAAAGAATCTGATCTGTGATTTCATATTATTTCTCCTTTCCACATTGTTATCCCAATGCACATCACACTCGTCTCCTCATGCTAAAATTACCCCTCCCCCACCATACACACCACCGCTAACTTCCTATACATATTTGCGAAAAGTACCCGATCATTGATTTAATTTTCCTTCGCATATTCCACTTCTGCTCCACAACCATTATTATGCAATCGGTGCAATCTCTTTCATCTGCATGTTGTCAATAAGACGAATAAGAAAAGAAGAAGGGGGTGGTATTCACAAGAAAAATAAACATTGGAATATTTTGGGAAATTATTTTTATTTAATGCACGAACCTAGAAAAAGGTGGTAAATGCATACACTAGCTTAATACAAATTTCCGCCGCAATGAAGGTCCGTATGTCGCTTCAAAATGAGCTGTGTCCACTTCTATTTGTAGTTATTCAATGACGTAGTCATGTAGTCCTTATGCAATTCATCGTGTGTCATGGCCTTATTCTTCCAGACTTGAACCATTTATTTCGGAACGCTGAATTGTGACGGAAGGACATAATTTTAGGTTTATCTTTTCGTCACCTCCGAAAAATAAGTGAAATAAAATGACAACCATCTTTGATTTCTCTGAACTCTGAGTATAATGTTAGAGCAGCGGTTCCCAATCTTTTTTGGTCGCGGAGCACTTTTCCGGATAGAAATTTCTCGCGGAGCACTTCGTTTCCGTACGTACCTCTTTTTCGTTGTTATGGAAAACTAGTAGATATGTATTTAAAAAAAAATTATTTTGTGTTTTTATTTTTGGGACGAATGGAAAAGACCTACAATTTTATGCCGAGTGCGAACAGCTGATTTTAGAAGCTTTTTCAGGTCAGTTAAAGTCTCGGTGGTAGATATATAGTTCCACCTCTTTAATATTTTCGAAAAGCTCTTCAGCATTTCTTGATTTTTTGGCTTAACGAGGCTTTTAATGCTCTTTCGATGTTGGTCCACAAGTTATCAATTGGGTTCAGGTCGGGACTTTGCGCGGTTCAATCCAAAACTTCTATTTTGTTATCTGTGTAAGCTATTGCTTCACTCTCAGCAGAGTATGCTAAGGATCGTTGTGGTGTTAGAAATCATATGTTACTGGCGATGTATGAGAAAAAGGGTTTTCTCTAATATGCTTTCAAAAGCGTGTTGATCAAGGGTCGACCCTTATACAACTAATTGACCAACACCGAACCAAGAGAATGCACCATAGACCATTACTTTCTCTCTTCCATGTCTTATGGTCTGAAGCGTTTACTTTTGCTGCAATTCATTGTTTGGAGGACGCCTTAAATACACTTTTCTTCTTAGAAACCTGTATTTCCCCGAAAACAAGCTTCGTAAAACAACTAAATCTTTCCGTTATCAACGCCATTGATTGATTGATTCGTTTTCCTTTTGATACCTTTGAAGTTCTGGAGTATCTACACGATTTATTTTTACTCATTTTTGTACTATGTAATCAATACACAAATTCCATCGCGAAGTTGTCGAGTTCGAGTACCTTGTAGGTAGTCTCTCAGTTCAATTTTCCACAACTTGATAGGTCTGCTCATTAACTTATGTAGGTAATAAGAAAAAGTTAGGGAACTCTTTTGTAGTTGAAAGTAGTAAATTTGTTAATTCTTAAAAATTACAATTTTATTTTGTTTTTTATTAACTGCTGCTCCGTTGGACCGTGGCTACATGAATGCCGTTGGCTATACACAAAAACTATGCGTTATTTAAATAAGGGTTTTTGTTGCAGATAAGGGAATCGCGAAATCAAAAACAAAACCGAATTATATTGTAAAGTCAAAGAGTAAGGCCAAATCCACAACGCCCGATGGCCCCTTTACACTTTCATAACTCATTCTGACCGAGTTACCTAAGTTAGTACACTTATTTTCGTTTCCTTCTCCAAGTCTATCGCATTTTCATTCCTCTACCATTTCTGATTCTGCCCGAGCTTCTTCACCGCATGCTAACCCCTCCGGTCTCCTGTCGCTTTTTCGTTTCGTTTCGTCGGAGTATTGCTTACTTTACTACCCAACGAGCCAAAAGAAGTCTTACTTCCTCTCATTCTGTCTGACATAGTAAGATAGCTGTCTTATTACCCTTTCTAACCAATCCCTTTTTTCCTTTTTAGACAATGCGTGCAAGAAGCCATCGTAAATCTCTATACTATATAGAAAACAATTGGTACAAATTGGGACCGCGCATTTAGATCTACCTATGGATACGTATCTGTTATCAGACCAAAGCTGCGACTCATTAGGAATATCACAAAGAGCCTATACCTAGTTCTATAAGCGAAACTCACTCCCCACTGGACATCTTTGGCAAACAATCAACTGTAAATAAAACTTATAGACTGAATCGTCACAGATATTCGTTTGTAGATTCAATTTTGTTTCTAACATCTAGCTCTTCTAGGCATCACTATGACAGAAATGACAGTGCAGCTTAAAATACATAAATACTTCTATGCTAGACATAAGATAAATTTCAGGGAATCGTGAGACCGATCGACGACGCACTCGCCAGCACTACTTTACTTTAACTAAACTCGTCAAAGAAGCTGTCACTGGGTATGCAAGTAGCTAATTGCATTATTATAATGAACACTAGCTATATGCAAACAAAAACTTGCATATAAAGTAAGCTGCTCAACATGTTGTACTCCCAGAAGGCCTTTCCATCGTAAAAGCGTCCTGCTCGCATTTAACCGCAAAAACTGTCGTCTACTAGTATTGCTCTCTATGTTATCCAAGATACCTAATGCAAAAGGCAACAAATGTCGAAATAATCATAATCGACAGGCTTTCGACAGGCATGGATTCCGCAGCCGTCGTTTCTCTGCAGACACCTTTTCAGCTATTTATGGATGCAGGCAATCAAACAACATGCTGACTCCATAACCAAAGCCTTGGATATCTCAGGCTTTTGATCGGATTTTGCATAGAAGAGATGGAACTCTTTCAAGTTTTAGTAGCTAGATAATGTATTATGAGATATCTTTGCTGTAGACGCATGCCTGCCTTGGGTATATTTAACGTGCAGAAAATACAGCTCACCACTGTTTAAATAAAAAGATTCAATGGACGACCAACCATCCAAAGGATCACCGTTCTCAAAGTTAAGTTTACTATTTAGAATAATTGGTACCTCATCCCGAACCAACTCCACATTCTCTATAAAGCATAGGCCAGGCCTCGAATATTTCTCCCATATCTAAAGCTCGGCTCGGAAAGACTGACTGAAGGAGTCCCAAAGGTCTTACATGACCCCCTCAGAAAGAGGACATACAGAGGATGAATCGACAAAATTGAATGGTGTTGCCAACAGTCGAGATGGCAGATACCTTGCGTGAGCTACTCTGACATATTTGGAGCAAAACATTTACTTAACCTACTCGACTTCGACGAATATTTAGATTAATAAAAGACCCTAATATTCCATAGGTACTTATTTACTACCAGTTGAGTTGTTCGCTGGAACTCAACGAAACTATTCCTCGAAACGCGACTAATGAGCAACCTACAACACAGACAAAAAATACACCTCACCTATCGGCGCGCTTAACAGCCACTAGGACACTTTTTGAAAACTGCTTTGCCTACATGATCAGCAATCTTTGGAACTAGCTTCCAGGAGACATACGTCCAGGGGACTACTACTTACAATAATTTAAGTGCAGAACTAAAAACTTTCTTTCTTTGGTGGATTCGTGTGGACGCTATCTATAACAGACAGACAGACGGACATGGCTAACTCGATTCAGAATACAATACTCCGGTGACTCTTGTAATGAGTTTAAAAACATCCACGTCTTCATACAGCTAAGACAGCAAGAGTTCAGTGTCGGCTCACTTTTCTGCTTATTGTGCAGCCAGAACTGGTATGTATAGAGCATTCTGAAAATAAAATTGTAAACTTCGCCCTACTGTAGGATTAAGTGGCTTACCCCATATCAAATTGAGGTACCCTGGAGTCACCATGAGAACTAGATGCTGAAGTAAAGTAGTTTATGCTCTCAGGAGTTGCACTGTACAATGCCTTCCCTGCAACAATCAACGCGGCTGTACTCATATCCTGTGCCTGCTAAATTTTTGAACACTTACCCTATGTGCACCACCCATTTTAAGTTGGACCTCGAAAGTCATCCAATTATGTCCCATTGTAAATGTTGACTATACAAAATGTCCTTCTCCTGTCTTCTAAAAGAGTTATTGCTGATGATAGCGATGGCACTGAAGCTGACTGCGACTATACCTAAAAATATTCAAAAAATACTGTGTCGCCATCGCCAACCTTCTGAAATTCAAACCCTGTGGAAGAACAATAATAACAACCGCCAGCATCTGATGGAAACATTTTTTGTCGTTTTTTATTTAAGAACAAAACTTAAAATCAAATTCTTTGCGTAAACAAAATTAGGGAAGTTTAAAAAAAATTAGCTTTATCGTTCCGAGTTATTCATGACATTGCGATGGGAACAGCAAGAAACAAAAAACAAAAGCTGGATCGCGCTGTATGTACCATGTGTTTAAAGGTAGAACAGTTTGTTGGCCAGCTCCTCGCCGCTGGATCGTCGCACGCTCTGTCCAATGAGATAGGCCATCTTGTGGGCGTATTGGCAACATGCCGGCACTCGCACAGTGCCCGGCCAGTTGTAGTACATGAAGCACAGCTTGTAGCTCAGCCGCTGCAGGATGTCCGGTGAGAAGTCAGAATCGTCGCGCACTACAATATAGTGAGTGGGACTGACTGTACCCTGTCGCACCATCTGCGAGACCAAGAAGAAGTCGTAGAGATAGCGTTGGGTTACTGTGTTGTCGAGCACCGTGCCCGGCATGGGGTTGGAGAGTTCACCTCGATCAATCTTGAACATCCTTGTGTTGATGCGCTTCTGGACGACGACGAAAGTAATTTTTGTCGAATAGTTTTGAAAGCCCTTGCTGCAGGCCGCTTCAAACTGTGGAATCTCATAGTTGGCGACCAGGTCTAGTTGACCATAGCCGACGCCATCGCGAAAGATGATGATTTTTTCCGGCAGGCAGTTGTTCTCCTTCTCGTAGGCTTTGAGGGCGGCTATCAGCGAGACGCAGAGGCCGTTGACTATTTCTTCGCGTTTGGTCTGCACTACTGCTTTGCTGTACCAGCGTGTGTATTTGGAGTTAATTGAGGCGACAAAAGCGGCGACCGAGTTGCCCTTGTTGGTGGCATCGTGATAGGAATCAATTCCGCAGATCATGACATTCTTCAGCGGGATGTTAACGCTCCAGAGGGTGCCGCCTAGCTTGCAGTTCATTTGGAGAGCAATCTTCTGAACTATAGAACGATTCTTGCCATCGTTGGCCAGCGTCCGTGCGTTGATAACCTGCGATGGAATTGGCATCTCGGCACAGCAGATCTTTTTAATGGCAGCGTAGCGATCGTCGCGGCTGGTTGGGCAAATGCAGACGACAATTTGGACGCCCTGACGGATGTTTTCCCGAAGAACGCTGACGTACGACTCGATGCGGTCGTTTTGGAGGGGAATAACTGTTGGCCGCTGAACGTTGATGCCCATGGGACGGGAATTCCTTTCCATGCAGTCCATGAAGGCCTTTGCAGCTCGGCCATCATTCTGGCAGTGGATCAGTATCCAATTGCGTAAGTGAACCACGTCAATGAGTTCGTTGTTTGTAGCATATTTGTTGAAATCAGCCTGTGGACCTGCGGACACCTTGTTCTTGGCGAAGATTATCTGCTGCTCTTCGAACTGGCGAGCAATTACCTCTTGCGGAGCCATTGCCAGCTGAAGGCCCCAGGCCTCTAGGATTTGTCGAGCCGCGGGAGTTTCGTTAACGTTCTTGCTAAACTTCTCCAGAGCGTGAGCTCGTTGATTTGGTGACACCCGCGTTACTGATGCAATCTCACGCATAATCTTAAAATCACTGCGAAGGTCATCGCGCAGTCCCGTCAGGTAGCACAACTCAGGAATGAGGCAGAAAATGATCTCCTCGGGTTGGGGCTGGTTCGACACACGCTGCTTTTTGATGCTGATTAGCAGCGGTTGTCCTTTGTCCTTAATTTGGATATTGTGGTGAACACGATAGTACTCATAGTAGCTAATCTCCGACGTTTTTGTTTTGAAAGTGGACATGGGATTCGTATCGAAGGAGATGTCGTCGATGCGGTAGGTGTTATTGTTGTATCTTGTCAGTACAACGGAGCCGAGAAGGGCCTTTTTGGCGTTCTCCTGATAATGGCTGGCCCCCGACTGATAGGCCTGCTTCAGTGTGTCCAGCACAGTTGTCTGGTTGAGCAAACGATGTGATACATCGCAACACAACATAAGCCCGCCTTCGTACTCATCGACAGCAGTTACATAACCGGGCCACACTTCGAGTTTGTGCTGCGGAATTAGCTTTGGACAGGATGGGTCGTACTGCTTGCGTTCAAAGCGCACGTAGTTGAGGGTGTGCATAATTCGGTCAAACAGAATGTTGTACATGTTGATGCAATCCTTCAGGGCCTTCCTGCGCTTGTACAAAATGCGTATCTCAATTTCCGAGTTGTCAGCGGGATTGTGTGTCACGTATGTCGTCAGTTTATTTGGCAATAAAATGGGCAGAAAGAGTACAACGCCGTCAAAAGTTTTGGTTCCACCAAAATTGGCAGACTGTTCATTTAATAGCTTAATGCGTATGGAACGCGAGTCAATGTTGGGACAGAACCGCACTTCGTACTCATAAACGCCTTTGTTTGGATCTGACTGCATAAGCCGTATGTAGTTGCACAATACATTAACTGGTCGCCCCTGAACACCGTGCTTGAGCACCGGATCTAATGCAGTCAGTTCTTGGGTTGGCTCAGATTCTAGTTCCTCGCTGGCAGTGGGAAGTGAAACTTGAATTTTACTTACTCGTGTGGCGAGTTTCTCCAACTCTGGGGACGAAGATGAGTCGCTTCCTGATGCTCCAGATGGTGTGGTCTTCGTCAGCTCGGAAGAAGCCCCATGCAGGAACTGGCCACGAGCCAAGCCTCTAGAAGATCCGGGAAATATGACGCTGTCTGATGTTGCGTTCGATGAGCTCAGCAATGTCTCAATAATCGATGCTCTGCCCCGACCACGGGTAGGACCAGTTGGTTCATGAGTGGCAGTCGAAGACAGTGAAAGTTGTTGCAGCAACCTGCCGCGTCCCATACGGGGAATTTCTGCACTTGAAGTGGGACTCTTTGAGTCGATACCACTGTCCTTGATAGATTTATCTCCGCCGCTGGAATTTGAAGAACCAAGCGACGATTGTGCTGCTGGTTCATCTATTTGCGAAAGTATTCGCTTTCCACGCCCAAAACCCGACATTTTTCACGAAAGTTTGTTAAAATTAAATGTGAAACTCTTATTTTACCGCTTTAAATTAAAGTTTTAAGAAAAAACAATCGCTAACGGGACTTGCAATCACAAAAATGCAACGCAGAAAAAAAAACAACAAATGCTACCAACAAGCTCAGTGCAAAAACATAGTTCACTTCAGCAGTCGACACACAAACAAGTAGTGACAAGTTTTCGATTTTCGAAGAAGAAAATGACAGCTGCATGCTATCGTTCAGGCGTTGAGGAATGAGGATTTGGAATGGCAAATATTTTGTATAGGTACCTAGGTAGTTTCTTTTATTGTTTGGAACATAATTAAAGATCAAATATAATTTATAACTCGTAGATAATAAAATATATGGCATATTAGCTTTATTTTTCGTTTCCAAATACAGATTTAATTCAGGTACATAATAGAAAAATAAGTGAAAGGTTTCTGAATTTTACCCAAAATGACTGCATGAGTGATGCCAAATCTATCTGATTTGGTTCCATTTAACACACCCAAAAGATGCATAATTTGAATAAAAATTGTTTGTTCAGATTTCATTCGTCTCAAAAATAAGAAAAAAATGTCAAATAATTAAGAGAGGAAACCAAGTGAAAGCGAAAAAACTTCCAGGAACACTATCTTAGTTTTTATATAACCCCGACTAGTGTATTGTTGTAAATTTTATAATAAGTATTGCAAAATTGAAATTTTGTGACATTTTAAACAAAAAATATAGCTCATTATGTAAAGGATACATATATTTATTATGTAGCAAAGTAAAATAACCTAAGAACTGAAAAGAAAAATTACCGTATTGTTGATATCATGTCGTGTCGTAAATTTACCATTTTACGCGAATGGTAAACTTACGACGTTGCATGAATACCCTTGTATTTTTCTGTTCAATCGTTTGTGAAACTTTTATGCATTCGAGGAATAGGTACTCCATTCGATCGAATGTAATATCGATTTCTATTGGGCTTTTACCATTTTGCTCTCAGATCTCAGATTTTTCCTGCCCCAATGGAACATTAGATTAGGTACTATTTTTTTATTGGAATTTGTGTTTACAAATTTCTCTTGTTTTGGGATTGGTGAAAGTATGTGTGAATCTCCCTCTCCAATCAAGATTCGAAAAAGGAATCTGAATCTTAAAAAAAGAGCTTTTTTCTGGAAAACGAATTTGATAGACAGCTGATTTCTAGAGATGACTGCTTTGAATCTGAATAAAAATTTTTGTAGGATGGAAATGAATAGTGAATTCACTTCAACTTTGAGATTAACTATACCATGAAGTAGGTACACATTGAAAATAATTTAGGATCTCCAATACATACGTCATACATATTTATGGCGTTTTTAGTTTTCATTCAAATTTATTACCGAAATCAATTACATTCCCATTATTTTTAAAAAAGTGTAGGTATCCCTTTCCTACTATACGATCGAAATGTTGAAAATATATTTCTGCCAAGGTATACTGAGTTTGGTAGCACTGCACTCATAATTCATAAATTACACTGCGACTGCAGCTGTGTGTGTTTTCCCGCCTGTAAAATTATAACGGATTTTTCTTTTTGGCTGTTTAAATGATCAGCTTCAGAGAATAGAATATCGAAAAAGCTTCTAGAACATTCCAAGGTCATACTTTTTCATTTTCCTTTTTGTAAGTTGGTAAGTGAAGGAAAAAACAAGCAATTCAATAAGAACCGTTACCTTTCATAGTGTTTCATCTGGCTAGCACAAACGAAACAAAAAAATTAAATCGCTTATCCATTTGTGTTGAAGTGATAGTCAGATGAGTAGCCCTTTAGATGGAGCACACTTGAATTTAATTGTAATAATTGCACGTTCTTCGTAATTACTGTTAACTCATTAATTTCTTTCAATTTGATTGTGTTTTTTTAGGTGGGTGCTTGGTAGAGAAATACTAGTAAACAAAACACAATATAATAATAATTGATTAACGTTCAATTATTTGATATTTTAACGGTCTTCAGTGAAGAAGCTTATAGTGAACGCTTTATGACAATCTGCATCAAAGTTAAATTCGCTAACATTTTTATGCTATAGCCGTAGGTATTGCCATTCTCAGATTTTTGCTTTATATTTCAGATTTCGTGTTACATTTTATTTTCTTTTATTTAATTTTAATAGGTAATAAATAAGTAAACGAATTTTATGTGATCGTTTGCTGTGTTTATTGGGCGTTTTGTCACAGTTTTGCGAGTTGGCATGAGATTCTAGTAGGAGCCCGGCGCGATGGCTGACTGGAAAAGTTAATCCAGTTGCTTATTTGGATTAGTAGAAGATTCACGGCACGGTATATAAATTGGAGGTAATACACTCTGCGTCACTTGAATAGCACACCCCCTAGGTCGGTTTTCTATCGCCCACTGGTCCTAAAGCAAGCATGCTAGAGACCTATTTTTTTAAAATTAGAGTTAATTTAATTCATATTTGACCAGAAGAAAGATAACTACAGCTAAGTATTAATAAAAAATTGTTAACTAAAAACCGGCAAAATATGGGTTTTGCTCCACTTCAATACCTACATTTTAATTCTTTTAAATATGTTGCAGTCTAAGAAATGTAATTTTACCTGTTCGTGAAAACAATTTGGGAAAAGTAAGTACGATTGAAATTAAATATGTTGAAGTCAATATTTTTTTTTATATTGAATAGATTTAGTGGTAAAGTGCAAGAATGCTAGCAAGAGAAACTACATTAAAAACTGGGACCAAAACTTGGGGAATACTGTGGAGTTCCATATTACATACAGTCATACACATTGTACATGAATCTAGATGTGCTTATGGTATCTATGCACCGAATCTCCAGAAAAGTTTATCATGATCGGAAGTGTAGCTCTTTCCAAAGAATTATCTTATTTGTAGGCGCCTTTAACTTAAAAAAAATGACAAATTTTAACTCTTTCTTTCACAAGAACAGAAAAAATATCTTCTTTTGGATTAAGCATTCCCAATCTTGTATTGCGTGTGAAGAAAATTAAATCATGAGATATTATATTTTTGTAAATCCTGAAGCTAATATCAGACAATATGTGTACACACAAACATTTGTGTAAAAATTTGGAAATGATTGTCAAAAAAATACACTAGCCGTCTAAGCCACAAATTTTATAACCACAAATGGTATACACAAACGATATGTGCCTTACCTTACCAACAATCAAATTTAGACTCGACTTTAATGCAAAAGTCGAAACTAAAAAATATTGGGTAGGTACCAATAGGGTAAACGCACTAGTATCCGGACACTTAACGTGTCTCTTAACTTTGAATTCTACTCATTTTCTTGCTATAAACGCTACCTTGGATAATTATATTGTTTGTAAGAGTGTATATATTTTTTAATAATATAGCATCCACATAATTTGCAAATATAACATTGTTAAAATTAATAAAATAAAAATTCAAAAAAGTTAGATTTTCGCTATTCTATCTTTGCATGTTTTCGATTCTGCTTACATGAACTTGGTGAAAGGGAGACCACGTTTTGCTGGCGTATTGGAAGAGGTGGCGGACAAAAGTGGTGTAGAGAGATCTGCTCACGTAGGTGTCGGAGAATTCCTTTGACCACCGTTTAAATAATCCGAGGATATGGCTTTACGAATAATTATCTCATAAATAAGCAAACGGAAATTAAGCTCACGGTCGTACAATATGCCAAGTTCACGAAGAGACTTTACGATGGATATAGGTTGATCATTAAGAAGGTATAGACGGAGAGGGGACTTGTTGTACTTACGTGATAAGGTGGTAGATTGGCATTTGGGAATTTTGAGCTTTGGGCAGTATTTGAAATATGTACCAGATAAAAAAATTACATATCTAGATGTTGTTGCAGCAAACAGGGGCCTTGTGATGAAGATACGCGTTTGAAAAATGTGGTATCGTCGGCACAGATATAGATAGAGGAGTGTTTAATGACCCTTTAAATATCGTTTATAGTTAAGATGAAGAGAAGTGGACCTAGGTGATTGCCTTGTGGTACCCCAGAGGTTGCGAAGAAAGGGGCGAATAGGAAGGACCTGCAGCGAACACTGTAAACCGTATTCATTTGCCGCTTGCCTGACTTATGTAGTTTATAGTTATTATATATCTAATAAGGCCTGTGCTGTGTTGTATGAATTCATTGCTTCAAAATAATAAAGAAGAAGATACGTAATATGAATGAAAACCACAAATTTCATACAAAATAGAGTTGTCCGGACACTGAACCTTTTTTTTTAGTATCCGGACAGACATATTCAAACTTAGTAAACCCTGTCCGAATACTGAAAACATAAGAGAAAAACTCATTCCTCCTTCTGTAAATCATAGAAGATATGCCATACTATCATTTAGGAGCATTGAAAAGAGAATTTGTCATTTCTCTCATATTTTCAGTAGCCGGACAGCTTGTCCGGAAACTGAAAATCATCTTCAATATTGGTTTCAGTGTCCGGACACTAAAAAAATTGCCAAAGATATTAATTAATTTAATTTTTTTTTTTAAATTGTTTAAATTTATTTTATTTCAATGAAAACTAATTACTTTCCAATATAATAAGTCAATAAATACTTGTTCAATTACTTATTTTTTTAAAATGCTCACACTATTTTTTTTTTTAACCAAAGCGACAACACAGCCGCACTCTTCGACCTCAGACACTGAACCGACGCATAACTCTTAAAATATGCTCTTGATTTTCCTGAAACTTTGCATGTATATGTAGGATACATAGGGGATTGAATTTGTGTTATTATTTGAGACTATTTATGAGTGATGTTAATCTCAAAAAAAAGGCAGAGTGTCCGGACACTAACACTGTCCGGATACTAGTGCGTTTACCCTACAATAACCAATTTATCCTCGAGTTAACCCTAATGTCGACTCTTAACTTTCGATCCTGAGAAAGTCGTGTCTAACTCATGGTTTAAGCCAGAGGTTTAAGTATTAAGTGCCATCGTAGTAGTGTCATTTAAAGGTGTAATGTCTGTTTTCCAGCCAAATATGTTATATACCTATAACACAAATGTGTTTTTATTTTTCATTTTTCATTTTTTCATTTGAAATTAGATAGGTAGCAATGATTCAATTAGATTTTATTAATAATTGTCTCTGAAATTTCATAGATCGTGTTGGCGGTAGAGTGGAAGAATGAAATCGGTTTTTGTGTTGATAAAATATTCGTTTATCAAAAGCAATGTTTTCTTTTTTCTTTGATGTTTGGGATCTTTGTTTTATAAAGCGTCTTATTTTAATCATGTCGAAATGCAATAGAGTATGGTAGATAACCTACAGAACAATTTCCGTCTTTTTCAACTTATTGCAGATGAATACACTTATGCCCAGTTGTACAGTCAGAGTTTAAACTCTCGTTTTGGTTTAAACCTTCGTTCAACAAATTTTCGGTTTTACTGTGTTCGTTTAAACCCAAAGTGGAGTTCAACTCTCGGTTTAAGTTAAACGCCTGCATTCTGCCGTTTAAACTTTCGTTTCGCATTTTGAGGTTTATTTTGACAGCTGCTATTTCATACAGAGAGATAGAGAGAGAGAACAGAAATGAGAAATTGTTTGGGTGCTGCACTTCTTGATTTTATATGAGTGAAAAGTAGAGCTATGATTAGTTCCAGCATTACTGCGGTAAACCCACTGTCATCAGAAAATTTCAATAGATTTTCAACCAATATAATGTACTTTTCAATGAAAACGCCTTTTTTCAAGTGAACATCAGGTAGATCTTAGCCCAAACATAATGTAGACAAGCGTAAATTGTAATGAGGTTTTTTCAATACAAATCATTTCTTTTCGTGTGTGGAAATGACGATTATTTTTTTGTAATGTACTAGTGATTTCTTTAGATACTTCGCGAACAAAATATATTTCTATACGTACCTACTCAAATCTTTCACATTTTGTTTTGGCTGAAACAAGACACTTCCCACTCTATTCTTTTTACAATGCAATTTGTTTGTCCGATTTTGAACACACTTCTCGGCACAATGCCTGTTCAGTTCAAAGGTTTCGGAGTTCATACCATTTTTGTATACAGATCTGGATTACCTACATTTTTTGTTTAAAAAAAAAGTAAAACCAGAACAAGATAGCGCAGATTTTCGTAGAAACACCAGCAAAAAACTTTGCGCCTACCTATTACCAGACAATGACCCTAATTAGAGGCTCATAAAATCCTTTCAATATTTTACTGGCGACGGGTGATTGGATGTGGTAGCAGCAGTACCTGTGATCGCATCCGTCTGAATGCCACATACATTTCAACAACTCGATATGTATTATTAGTGAAAAAAAAAGAAATAATAATTACTGCAATAATTAATTGGTGAAAGTAGATGACAGTTCAAACATGTGTCGAAAATAAATCAATTCACTTCGTTAATACCAAAATACACAATGTAGGTAATAATATTGCACACATTTTCTTTTATTTACAAATAGATAAAGTAGAGAAAAGCAATAACCATTTACTTGGTCAAAAGTGCGCTGGTAGAAAAATATCCCCTTAAGGGAAATTGTTCTGCGCTTCCACAACTGCGTTTAGTTAACTGTCAGATTATTTTGTACTGTGAAACTGAACGAGTTAAACCAAAAGTTTAAACTCTCGGTCAGGTTTAGTTAAACTTCAGTTTAAACTCTGTACAACTGGGCATTAAGGATATTATGCAAACTACGAAATGTGCTTTGTGCATTAAATTCCAATATGTAGTCCATTTTATTTGCGCCCTGAGTCCTATTACAAACAAATTGTGTGAAATTTTTGATGAAATTTCATAAAAGAAAAAGTTTCATAAAAAAAAGAAGGAAAAAGAAAAATCTGAAATTATTAGATATTTGATTGAAATTTTAATTTGCGCTTGAATAAAATGTCAGTTTTGCGAAAATCGTACTAGCTTTGACTCATGTTGTACTATAATTTGTACTAAAGTCGTTTTTAGTAGACTTTCGATTAATTTGGTTATTGGTAGCTCAAAAGTTAAACACGAGTTTAGTGATTGTTTATTGGTTAGGCCCATCTTTTTATACACTTTTCAGGGAAGTTCATTGGTTGATCTTGAAAATTTCCAGCTCTAGTTTTTTATTTACCCTTTAATTTTATGGCTTATTGTTGGGAAAATGTGTACCTGTTCAGAGGTAGCAAAAGTTTCCGGGTACAAAATTTCCAACAGGTAGGTATAACGACTGAAAATCGATTGCAAAATGTATGGCCTCATCCTAGTGATCGCCAGTGTATTTTTAAACTGTAATAATAGATATTCCTGAGCAACAGCTAGGTATTTCCAAAAGTCAACTGAGAGGAGGTTTTGACACCGTTGCCGAAGGAGTAATTGACAGTGTGGAATCGTCTTTTATCTGTTAAAAACAAAAATTTTATAATAAACACTTTAGGGTATAATAATGACAGCACAGCAGAAATCAAAAGAAGAATTACACTTGCCAACCACCATTTCTTTGGCCTAAAAAATCAACTGACCAAGATTTGCTTGGTCGTTTCGAACGCAAAATTCTTCGAGTGTTTTTCGGCCCCTTTGTGTTGATGTGCTTTGGAGAACGGGATTTAACAACGAACTCTAGGAGCTGTACGTACAGCAACATAGACCTGGTCAGAAAAGTACGTGAAAGGGGACATCAACCAACTTGGGGTATGTAACTGGAGGCGGTTGGTCAGAGATCGAGCTAAGTGGAGGGGCGTTTTGGTTGAGGCCCAGGTTTACCCCGAACTATAGCGCCATCTAGGTAATAAAGTAAGTTAAGTTTTATTCAGAATGTGAACAAGACAAGTTCGTTGCAATACAAAATCAAATATTATACCGTCGATAAAATGTTTTTATGAGCCAATTGTGTCCTATAAAAAAAAGGACTGGGCACCGGCGGCTGACATTGTAGCGAAATTTCCGTTGCTAATATTGATCTTAGAAATAGTTCTAGATCGAGACAAAAATATTTTTTTGAAGGTTCATTTTGATTTTGTTGATTTAATTCTTTCTTATGTGGCTATGTTAATTTATATTGCCCTCGCTTGTCGTTAATTGAAATGTTACATATTTATTTTTATTTTTTGTAGCTTAGCTTGTATCTTGTAAATCTCGGATTTAAATCAAAGAATTTAACACAAAAAAAAACAAATAAAGACTGAATTTCTTAACAGAAAACTAATTCGTTTATCTTATAAAAAGCTACGAAGCAGTCAAATCTTCCTTCATTGAATAACACGCTAGAAAAAAGGCTTTAACTTTGAGGAAAATATTTAAAAGGACAAATTAATGATGGGACTTTGTTACTAAAATGACAGGTATGCTAAATTTGTAAATTTGAAAATGTAGGTACTTGTATCTCGAAATATTTTTAAAAAAAGGGGCTACTAATTTCAATCCTCCTGCCTTTCCCCTATTTGTATTGTCACCTATAGCGTCTTCAAAGATATTACATTGGAATGTTCTCTCATAAAGACACTTCCTTTTGTTTCAAGCGGCAGCTGATTTCACTAGATAAAATAAACGGTAGCGATAGCGACTGATCGTTCCAGTTAGGTGGAGCCATTTTAGGGATATCCTTGTGAGCTAGTTCGACATATTTGAATCACACGTCTATAGGGATATTTAATTCTGAGCCAGGCTGTTGGAAAGGAGTTGATGGCGCTTATTCGTATTCGGCAGACTTGGGCAAGAGTTCCTGAGCTTTCTTATGACAGTCCCCATAAAAGATAAATTCGCCAACATAAGTATGATCATGCCCCCACACCAAATATCTCCCTATATCTGCGTCAGTGTAAGTTCCTATTTTATTTTTAAGTAAACTAAACCATTCAAAAATGTCACATGTGCTACCAGAATAGCTCCATCCAGAGATAGGTACCTACCTACCCATCGCTATTTTTTTCACATTTTTTCCAATTGAAACAATATCGTAGGTACTTACCTACAGACAGGTTTTGGATAAGAAAACGGTCTTGTGAAATCCTTTTGTCGCTTCACTGTCAATACGATGAAGGAGAATATTATACCTTATGACCTAAAGCCCGACCCGCATCCTTTGGCCACAATAATAAGAGAAAACTCTCTTAACGGCACATTCTGTCTTTACCATCTGCAAATTGCTAAATGCCCCCGCCCATATTAAGGGGTTTATTGTTTTTGGTCAATTTATCATAACTCTTCAAGCGGAATAATATTTCCACTCTGGCCATGGTTCACAGATTGTTTTTTTTGCTTTGTGCCTGAATTGGTGTCCAAAAAGGATATCCTTTTTGGTTGCACTCCCCTTTTTTTGGCCCGCTGTATGTTGGTAATTTTGTTTTTGTTTTGCTTTGCGGATTGCAATAAAATTTCCTAAAAGGATGCTAACATATAGAGCAAAAAAAAAAAAACAATATTGTGTGTAGGTATATGATATGCCATGAACAGCAAAACGAAGCACACACCGACACCATACCAGTCAGAGTCAGAGCCAGTACACGGAGAAATAAAAACAAAAACAAAAACAACTTACAAACGAAACGAACAAAAATAAAAAAGTATAAACTGAATTTGGGAGAAAAATACCCTGAGAAAGTACATTGAAGGGCTGAAATGCTCAGTCGTCCTTTTCATCGCCTTCTCCGCCGCAATACCATTTAGATAAATTGTATTGGGGTTGTGTTTTGAATACGTTATGGTGTCTGTGAGTGAGGCGAAATGGTATCCACGCTCCATTCCCATTTCCCAGCCACCTTTGCCCAAAAACCCAAAAATAACCGATTGTGTGTATAAATAGTGATCACACTGCTTATGAAAACAAATAAAGACGAAAGGATATTATTATTATTACGTATTACCGTATTACGTAGTATAAGGGCTAAGGAGGGGACCGAACGGTCAGCACGAGTACAGCTTCCACTGTACGCCATTGGAATAGATTGAAATAGAATTTATATCAATCAAGCAGTAACGGATGACCTTCATAAATTAAACCAATAGATATACTCGATGGGGTGATGGGTGGATCTGTCCAAATTGATTGGGGATAATTGTGAATTATGCGGCTGAGTTACTTTGGAATTCGAACGAACTGTGGGTATAGATTGGGAATCGATATTGTGAGGTATCTTCTAGATGGGAAGGCGGGTTGGTACCTACGTGCTGGACACTTTGTTTGGGTCTTTAGCGGTTTATCATTGGTCATACGCAGTAAAAGCTGTGTTCGGGTAAACGGCGTTAAATCAATACCTTTCACCGTGGGCGTTGGACTTCGTCAGGGGTGCGTCTTGTCTCCTCTCCTTTTCATTACTTATATGGACTGGATGTTACAGCGCAGTCTTGGCGAAGAACGTTTCGAATTGGGAGATCTGAGGATAAGTCATTTGCTCTTCGCTGATGACTTGGTCATCCTTGGATCCTCTCAGACTGAACTTCAGCGCGCACTCGATCGGTTTGTGGCCGTTTGTGTTGAAGCTGAGATGAAGGTAAACGTGAACAAATCTGAAGTGATGGTCGTCTCCAGAACGCCTGTTCAATGCACTCTGCATGTTAGTGGAGTCCCATTGAAACAGGTGGAGAAGTTTAAGTATCTCGGGGTCTTATTCACGAGTGATGGAAGGAGCAATGCCGAGTTTTCCTGTAGGATGGGTCAGGCTGGGTCAATTTTGAGACAGCTTGGTCATTCTGTTATTAGGAGGACTGAACTTGGTGTCAAAGCTAAGTTGTCAGTCTTTAAATCGTTGTTTGTTCCAACTCTCACATATGGTCATGAGGTTTGGGTAATGACCGAAAGAATAAGATCGCGTATACAAGCTGCCGAAATGAGATTTCTCCGTAGTATTGCTGGTGTGACCCGTAGAGATCGAATCAGAAATACCAGAATACGTGAGGAACTCAATGTCGAGCAGCTACTTCTCCGGACGGAGCGATCCATGCTTCGGTGGTTTGGTCATGGTAAACTCATGTCCCCGACCAGGATTCCACGACTTGCTATGGAATCCGTACCATCGGGTAGGCGTCCTCTAGGTAGACCAAGGATGAGATGTTTAGATCAAGTCCATAATCTCTCCTATACCCGTATGGGGATTGCCCTTGATGATTTAGAGTCGATGGCGGAGGATCGAGAGCTATGGAGGGTCCACTTGAACAACCTACACCCGCGACCCACTTAATGGACAAGCAGACCATTGAAAATGATGATGATGATGATGATGATCTTTGGTTATTGTTCATCATTAGAAATATTGGGAGTGGCTAGAGTGGTTAGTTGCTAGTAAGTTTATTCCATGGCTGCGTAAGAGCTAAGAGAAGGCAGGAGGTACAGCTGTTATAATTATCAGCTCATAGTACGATCGCGCTTCAATGTCGTTCGGATTAATTCCTGAACAAATGCTGTCATTTGTCAGACTGATGTCAGAATACGGAATGGAGTTTTAATTCGAATAACGCCTCCAGAGTGATATTACATTTTTATACCCTCCACAGGAAGGTGTATTCACTTTGTCATTACATTTGTAACGTCAAGAAGGAGTCACCGGAGACCCTATGAAGTAAAGGGTCCGCCAAATAACTTTTTTTTTTTTTGAAAATGCTATAAAAAAAACTACTGAATATTTTCTCAAATTTCTTTTTTTATTTGAAAGTACAATCCTTCCGGTTAATAATGGAAAATAATTTCATTCAAATGGCTGCCTCGGCTGGCCATGCAGTAGCCTACACGATCGGTCCAATTTTTAAGCACATTATCGATTGTGTGCAGCTGTATTTCACCAAAGGCTTCACGAATATTGTCCTTTAAAGCGTCAATTGTATCTGGCATGTCGGCGTAATACTTATCTTTTACGGCACCCCACAAATAATAGTCCAACGGTGTCAAATCGCAGCTCCGCGGTGGCCAAACGACATCAGCTCTGCGGCTGATAATGCGATCTTCAAAAACAGGGCGCAAAACATCGAGCGTAGCTTCGGCTGTGTGGCACGTAGCGCCGTCCTGTTGAAACCAAATGTTGCCAATATCCTCCTCTTCAATTTTTGTGAACAAAAATTCGTTCAACATGGCCCGATAACGATCGCCATTGACTGTAACGGCCACTCCTTGCTCATTTTCGAAGAAAAATGGCCCAATTATGCCTCACGCACACTTTCTGCCACAGCAGCAATTTTCTCGGGTGTACGCACTGTTTTTGGCTTTTCACGCTTTGGTTTATCGATGAGGATGCCAGTTTCTTTCACTTTTATCACAAGATAACGAACATACGGAGCTGACGGTGCTTCTCTTCTTCCAAAATCCGTACGCAATTTTCGCATACATTCTGCAACATTACAATGATTTTTAAAGTAATGTCGCAATATTTCCCAGCGTTGTTCAAGCGTATACACAACCATATTCGTTCAGCGGAGGGATAAAACTAATTATCTGTCAAATCAGACATGAACTGAGTGTTACGTTATGAATGAAATTTTGTCAGAGGACTTCTTTTTACCGTCGTCAGGTTGGCATTGAAAATGGGGTATGTCGGTTAAGTAGTTCTGATACCTTCCATAGAAAACCAATATTAGACACATGCGTGTACAGTATTATGGTGATAAAACTTTTGGTGAACTTTTACTTGTTACATTTAATATAGTTTTTGACCAGCAGGTACCTACCTATACAAGGTGGCGCAAGGGTTGTCACCCGATGTTTTTTGAGTGTAATTTTTTTATAAATGAAAAACATCGGTTCTGCTTTGAAATAGCTATATATTTATTTGATGTCTTTAATTTTCTTCCATTTATTTTCCAGAAGTGATGACCATTCGGGCCCGATTTATTAGCATTTCCCATCATTTAGGCGACCCGGAAATGCAGTTCTTTGAATTTCGGATCCGGGTCGTGCCATCCTGTTGGATTGCAACCACATGTTCTCTAGTCCGAATTTATCCAATTAAGAAAGGAAAAAGTCGTTGAGCATGGTTTTATATAGCGCTCACCTTCCGCAGTAATCGTTTGGCCTGCGGAGTTTTGACCTGGTTTTGACGCCTCCAGCGTAAGAAACACTCCAGTCCATGCACTAACTTTGAGCGTGAATAATTGCTCTTCGTGGGTTATACGCGAATTTTCGTTGCCCCAGACGCGATAATTTTGCTTATTGACGCAATATTCATCAACTCAGAGTCGTGATTTAGGATGACTTGAGCGTATAGGTTGGCGGTCAACAACTGATGCACTGTCTGCACTTTGTAAGGGGACATCTTACAAGTCTTTCACCAAAATTTTTTGTATAAAGACCCGTCGATTGATGTCCAATTGTTGGGTACGTCGTCTCCTCTGCAACGTCTTAAGCCACAGCTTGACCGGCCAGTTCCATACTCTTTTAGGAACGTCCTACTGTTTAACAGGGGATTCAGACCTTTTAGGCTTTTATGTCTCAAAGTAGAAGTGGTACGTCTTCTTTCGTCACACACCCTTTCTTGAGCTGACCTTAGGTTAGGTTAGGTTAAAAAGGGGTATGAGAGAGATGTCTCATACTTCACTAGGCACCAAAAGGGCCCAACGCGATCCCTAGGGGGAACCAATTGCAGTCACCTACAATGGAAAAACACCTGAACACTTGAGCCCTTGAGAAAGCCCCTATCTCCCTGCAAAAACCAAGTAGCCCCTTAAGCCTCGATTACACCTCCATTTTGTTGACTCATTTAAATGGCGCTGTGACGATTCGTCATTGAAAAAATGGCCATCACAAAATCAAATGACGGACACTGCGAGTCATTTAGAATTTTCCGTTGGGATGGCATTGTCCTAGGCGTCATTGAAGAGCGATCACACGGCCATTTTTTTCCGCCATTTAAATGGCACTTAATTCATGTCATTTGGTGCGCCATTTTCCTAGTCATTTAAATGACGCTGACAAAAATGGCGATCACACAGAGCGACATTTAAATGACTGCTTTGTGACGGGATTTTTACGTCAGAGCGCCATTTAAATGACTCGAAAAAATGGCCGTGTAATCGTAGCTTTATAGTTGGTATTAATTGTCTATCTCCTCTAAATGTTGGAAGAAGAACCTGCCCAGAAATTTCTTTCTACTGCGACTAACCTAGAGCTAACCTTACCTAACCAGAACCTACAAGAAAACCGTGGTCTGTTAAATTGAATATGGAGTTGTGGTGGTGGACCTGCACTTCAGTAGAAGATATTATTATGAAATGAAGTATGAACTGGGTATGGGATGTCAATGTCATTGGATGTTAATGGGTCATTTCATTAAACTTTAAGAGATAAAAATGAATTAATGTTTAATAAAGAGTCGGTTCAATATTATGATTGATTGGGATAAATCCAAGTACGGAAACGGAACTGCATGTAAAATACTGCCCAGTATTTGTGAAGTTTTTTCATTGTTGCCATCAAAACGTTATGCAACACATAAAACTCAATCCACAAAACCAGCTCGTAGATCCATCGGAGCGACTTAGTTACGAAACAAAGTGGCAATCTACAAAACAAATTGAAACTTTTCCCGCATTCAACACAAAAGTTCACTTGATTTCAATGAACAAACCGCCATTGATTCATTCAAAGTCTTGCTGCACTCTATTATAAATAATGATTATACAAGTTCACCGCAATCGAGAAGAGTCCACTTGAAAGCCACCATTTTATTGCGAATCAAGTTTCAAGTGCTACCAGGTAGACTGAATTAATTCAATTCTGATGAGCCAATAGTCCAGCTATGTACATACCTTCTGCAATATCTGCTACCGCAAAACAGCGGGAAAACCGTCATTTTGTAAAAATTGTCGGGACTATGTTGAAACCGATTAAAAATGAATATAATTAAAATCAAAAGTAGGGTCGATTTAATACCCCGGACAGTGAAAATAAAAATTAAAAACCGCATCATTATTTTTGTTGAGAAGGGGGAGTATACAAAAAAAAACACAATCCCCTGGAAAGGATATTTTAGCCGGGAGGCAGGCACAACCCATCGAAATGAAGTAGGGGCATAATTCCACGTATTTTGATAATTTTTGTTGCTGTATAAAATACAACCGTGCGTTGCGTCACGTCGTGCATATATTGCGATGACAATGTTTTCGTTATTTGCATACGTGAATTAAGTTCGGGACAATGTCAAATTGAGTATGAGAGCTTGGGCTTGTATTTTATTAATTGTGGTATACAGTGGAACACGATTCGTTAAAGTAATTATCGATTATTATATTATTTTAATTTTTCAATTATTTATTAAAATTTCTGTAAAAAAAAACATTTTTACAAATTTAATTTGAATTTCGTTTGTGTTGTCTAATTTTTGGGGAATGAGTAAAACAAAAAATTGCGGTAGTAGCTGCGGAAAATGTTATCTCTGTTTTTGAAAACAAACAATAACAGCCTCATGTAGGTTTAGATTAATCGATTATCATATTAAGGGTGACATGATTACATCCTGAAATCAAAACGTGATGAATGACCGCATTGTGTCTGTGGTGTGCATGGGGAAGTATTCTACTACTTGCACTATTTGCACCATTGTCCATTTACACTGTTAGAAGGTTTGCAGTTCAAATATTTGTTTTGATGCAGCAACTAGTTGCTGTTACATTTACATCATGGCATGTGGCATAAAAATAAATAAATATGTAGATGGCGCAACAGGTAGATGTACAATGTCCCTAGGCCTATCTTCTCACAACCATTCGTTTGTGTGAGTTTTCATTTGGGCCTACGACTTCTGAAGGACTGAATTGAGAAACTTCCCAGGACATGCCGGAGCTGGCAATTCATATACGAGTAGATACTGGAGTACTTGGCACCTCTTCGATATGTCTCCAGCAAAGTAAACTGATACGTACCTACAGAGTGGACCATCTAGTGGTTTATTTTTAAATCATAGGTTATTTTGACACTGACAGCTGTTTCCCGCTCGAAATCTTGACAGAAATTCAGTTCAGTATCATACCAACAAACCATACATAGAACTAGACCTCGCGCCGACTTCCGTGCATCTGTGAATACATGTGAAATGTCAAAATCAATTGCGGCAATAATTTTCCATGCTATACCATGGGCCTGAGATTTTTCAAGTATGCGGGCGTTAATGGCGCAACTTTGACTGCCCGCAGGCAGGTTGTAGACAAAGTCCGTTATGTGGGAGCAGCCTTGGATTTACCCTTAGGCCAACAAGGCCCAGGCCTAGGGCATCACGACAGATGGGGCACCACGAAAACTTCAAAACAAACGCAACAATTGAAATTGAATTTACATGACGATCTTTCCAATTCTTACTTTTCTTCATCACTTAAACCTTCTGTCAACTATGAGGTCTAGCCAGACCTTTCTGACTCTTGATGGGAGTTTTCTTTAAAACATAATGCCAATAGCTTCTTGAAAGTTCAGGATAGGGTCAACGAAAATATTTTCTGTGATTTGATCTTTTTTTTTAATGTAGGTACTCGTTGGCTGGCCAGACCTTTCCGACTTTTGAACCGAGTTTTCTCTAAGAAACAATGGCCACAGCTTTTTGAAATTCCATGATAGTCACCACGAATGTTCTATGTGGTTTGGTAATCCGTATGTCGTTGGTAACACTGCAGATAGAAGAGCGAATGAAGAATCCGTGGGTTATAAAAATCGAGGGTTTTAAAAAGGAAATAAGTTCTCTTATATTTTCTGCTTTGTCACTTTTATTTGTATGCAAAATATGTGCAGGTCTGGCCAGACCTTATGGTTGATGGGAAGGTATAAAAAGCTATAATTGATTAAGAGTTAAAACAAAACTTCACCAAATTCCTCTAAATATTTGAATACAGATTAATGTCTTAGGCATTTATAATAATACCTATACATGTTTACATAGTTTACTGTTCCTTGCTTGCAGTTTTCGTTTGGTTTGTTTAAACTATGCGACTATGCGAAAACGGTTTGCAAATTTACGGGGATCCATTGGTGGTAAAGAAGAATATGTGCGATATTCGTCACTAGTTTATACACTGCTGAACTCTTTGTGTTATCTTGGGTCAAGGTGCCTACACCAAAGTAATCCTTTTCTTAAATTCTTAGCAAATTATATTCACATTGGAGATAGACGCTAACTGTAGAACTATTTTTCTTATATTATACCAACGAATCATTTCCCAAAGTATTGAGATTGAACTTCGAAACACCCTGTATATTCAAAGTGGGCAATGCAGACAAACTTATAATCTACCAACAAATTTTTAAATCAACCGCTGACCTACACATTTTTTAAATCCTAAATAAAAACACTTGCACAACAAACTCGCCAAGCGTTACATTTGACGTGTCCCAGTCACTGTTTTTTGCATTGACATACTATACATTGACATACTATACATGTATAGTATATGTATATCAATGGTTTTTTGGTTTAAAGTCGATTTAGTGTAACGTAGCGAATTCTGACATCATTTCGTGCGCCTTTACTATTAAGGACCATTTACATGGGAGCGAACGAACGAATTGATGAAATGCGAATAAACCACTTTTTATGCATTTATAAACAGAAAATTCCACATTTTATTATTCCAAGATATCCTCCTCTTGGAATAAGGTTAAGTTCGAAAGAATTTTTTGTTCGCTACTTTGTGGAACGCGATTTAAATGATGTGGATTGTGAATAGACTGACAATTCGCGCCAGGGTGTTTTCGTTCGCGGCAAAAAATTTGGATTTCGAAATTTCGTTAATAAACTTGTTTTCTTAATAAATTTTGATGGAATAATTAATTATCCTCATCTTGGAGTAGTATAAAATAATATGTAGTTTAAAAAACTAAAAAAACGCTTTTATAAGTAGGTACTGCACTAAAAGCAAAATAATAAAAATTAACCAATCTATTTTGAAGGTTTATCCTGGAAGGGGCTTAGTGTAAGCCATGTTTGTGTAGTTTTCACTCAAATAATACAATACATAACTACAAACATGGCTTACACTAAGCCCCTTCCAGGATAAACCTTCAAAATAGATTGGTTAATTTTTATTATTTTGCTTTTAGTGCAGTACCTACTTATAAAAGCGTTTTTTTAGTTTTTTAAACTACATATTATTTTATTTTTTGCTTTTTAGTGCAGTTTAATGTCTACCTACATGCTTATAAAAGTTTTTTTTTACTATTAGTTTATTGTATTGTCATCAAAACTGAAACATCAGCATGCAAAATTTCAAAGTCCTAAGTCATTGGACATAATAGATAGGTATGTATTTCACATAAATGAATGACAGGTATGGTTTGATTGATATTACTACGCGTACCTACCTACTTATACACTTTCCATAGCTGCAGATTCATTCATTCATTCATTTCATTCATTTTCAATGGTCCGCTTGTCCATTAAGTGTCTCAAAATTGACCCAGCCTGACCAATCCTACAGGAAAACTCGGCATTGCTCCTTCCATCACTCGTGAATAAGACCCCGAGATACTTAAACTTCTCCACCTGTTTCAATGGGACTCCACTAACATGCAGGCAGAGTGCATTGAACAGGCGTTCTGGAGACGACCATCACTTCAGATTTGTTCACGTTTACCTTCATCTCAGCTTCAACACAAACGGCCACAAACCGATCGAGTGCGCGCTGAAGTTCAGTCTGAGAGGACCCAAGGATGACCAAGTCATCAGCGAAGAGCAAATGACTTATCCTCAGATCTCCCAATTCGAAACGTTCTTCGCCAAGACTGCGCTGTAACATCCAGTCCATATAAGTAATGAAAAGGAGAGGCGACAAGACGCACCCCTGGCGAAGTCCAACGCCCACGGTGAAAGGTATTGATTTAACGCCGTTTACCCGAACACAGCTTTTACCGAGGGGCAAGTAATCGGTGTATTCAATGAACTTTTCACATGTATTCATATGTATTTACGTGTATTCACGCGTATTCACAAGTATTCACGCGTATTCAAGCGTATTCAGAAGGTATTCAAGTGAATTCACGCGTATTCACATGTATTCTCGCGTATTCACCTGTATTCAATGTGTATTTTTTGTGTAGTCACGTATTCACACATTCATTTTAATTGCTCTTTATTAAGATTGCAATGACGTCAGAATTATGCGTTCGTATTATTATTGCACTTGCCTTGACGCAATATGCTCGTCGTTGGTGTTTCCTTGTACATGGTGTCCCAGTTAAGCAATATAATGAATCTTTAAGCCAAGATTCCTGAATTTTCGCCAAAAAAAAATTGTGTAATGGGGGGCTTACTCACCATATTTCTCGTTATAGCCCATCAAAGCGGGTGACCTCTAATTCGGAGGTGTAACCACTTTAAGCGCTATAATTTCTAAACTATTATTTGGGTAGGTACAACAAGTAAAAGTTTCATCATCGGCCTGGCCGATGCTTTGATACTCTCCATTGGATATCTACAAGTCATGTAAAATGTTATGCATGTGAGTTAGTACATATACGTACGCAACAAATGTGTCTAATACTGGTTTTCTATGGGAGGTACGAGGTACAACAACTTCTCGACCAATATAGACCGCTTTCAATACCAAGCTGACGATGGTAAAAAGAAGTAGGTACTCTTACAAAATTCTAATTGCCTAGGTCGATTCGTTTGGACGCTATCGTGTTTTCAACAGACAGAATGACAGGCGGAAATGCTAAATCGATTCAGAATGTGATCCTGATTCAGAATATGTATATTCTTTTGGGGTATCTGGTGAATATACCTTAATGGTTTTGTACATTTCGAAAAGACAATTGAGGTAGCACATACTAAATTGTCTTATGCACTTTGGTACATCTGTGAAGCTACAAAAAAGTTATGGCTTCTTAAACTGAAAATTATGAAAGTTTGTTATTTAATTAGTACATATACCCTCCGCAGGAAAGTATACTTACTTTGTCATTACATTTGTAATGCCAAGAAAATGTCACCGGAGACCCCATAAAGCTCCTCTAAAGGGAACGACATTCAGACGCAGTGGCGGCAGAAATTGAGGGTGGGATCTTGCGTGCTATGGAAGTTCAGCCTTTTCAGGTAATAGATTAAACCCTATCCTTTTAACACCGGTACAGGTTTTGCTACCAGGAGATGCGCAAAAAAGATTGGAATTTTGCAAGTGGCTACTGCGCAAACAGACAGAAGGCGGGCAATTTCTCAAGAACACTCTGTGGACTGACGAAGCGCAATTTACAAGAGATGGGATTACAAACCCCCACATTCCTCAACCATACTTTTAACGAACGGTAAACTAGTCGATTTGGCTTGGGCATCAACTCTTAGCCAACCAGACCCCCTGACCTAACACCCAAAGATTTTTTCTTCTAGGGTGATATGAAAGAAAACAATTTTTTTTTTAGACTAGATGTGTCGAGTTCCTTTCTGATCATTTTTGTCTGGCAAAAAATGGCTCTTACTACAACTTCTGTTGATCGTACGTAAAAAAGCTACTCAGCATAATTTTTAGAAAATTTCTTCAGGATACAAATTTCATAAAAAAGATAAAAATGTATAAAGTAAACATTTAGATAAAAAACATTTTAAGTAAAAAAATCAAACAAAAAATGTTCATAATTTTTAGTTTAAGGATGACTCCTTTTTTGCAGCTACACAAATGTACTCGAACTTTCTTTTCAAAATATACAAAAAAATGTTCTATCTATAATAGTAGTTTAAAGTGGTTACATCTCAGAATTAGAGGTCACCCACTTTGATGGGCTATAACGGGAAATAGGGCTGTAATAGACCCCCCTGCCATACAATTTTTTGTTCGGTGGACCTTCAGGAATTTCCCCTTAAAGGATTATACTGCTTAACTGGGACACCCATCGATGAATTAGGCAGCATGGTGTAATGATTACTGTTTTTTAATTCTGATCTCAAAGATGTTTACCTATTTGATCCATGCATTTGATATTACTAATTGCGAAGGACCTTCAAATCAAAATACAAATTGTAATCAATATAATTTGAATCACTTTGAACTTCAATTTAAACTTTATTTAAAAGGATAGTCCTTTATTTTTGTCCTGTAATTTTACGAAACTCATGTCAACATTTGCCAATAGAATTTTACATTTTTGGAAGTAGAAGAACTTCAGAGGGCCTTATTTCATGAAACACCAGATTGACCTAGTATTGAAAAAATTCTATCAATTATTTATTAAAAAACCGACTTATTTTTAAATGGCGTGTAACTTTTAGATGAAATATGAAAAACACAAACTTTTTTAACGGGGACGGTGGCGAAGCCACGGATAAACGCAAATTTTCTGTAAAAAGATATGTTAGTGATATTAAATTAAGAGTCGTATTCATAATTTTTTTACGGACATCCACCTAAAGAAGCACATGCCGCCTTCAGATACAAATTTCCATAGTAACGTAAACAAAATAGCGACATCTTATCGAAAAAGGTTCGTTTGCATATATGTATGTTATGTACCTATACCTATAGTAACCTAAAATAAAATAAAAAACGACATTTATCACCTTTCTGTCATATTTTGTCAAATATTCGTACCTATTTAGACACCCAAGTTCGTTAAAAGCAATAATTATAAAAAATGCTTTTAAATAACATTTTCGGGAGAGCTAAAAATACTAAAGCTAAAGCTAAAAATCAAGTGTATTCAAATTTTGTCCATTTGTATTCAAATGTATTCGTATGTATTCAAGTGTAGTCACGTGTATTCACGCGTATTCACGCGTATTCATAAGGTATTCGAGTGTATTCACGCGTATTCATATGTATTCACACGTATTCACAAGTATTCATCATGTAATCACGCATTGAATACAGTATTCCGTGTATTTTTGTGTATTCTGTAGTCTAGGTCAACGCAAAAATATTGATTACTTGCCCCTCGGCTTTTACAGTTTGTGTAAAGAGATTGAATGGCTCTCAAGAGAGAACCATCAATTCCATACTGCTGTAATACACTCCAGAGTTTCCCTCGAGGGACTCGGTCATATGCTTTCTCCAAATCTACGAAGCAAGCGTAAACAGGTGTAGCATACTCCCAAGCCTTCTCAAGTACCATTCTGAGAGTGAATAACTGGTCGGTTGTGCTTCTGCAGATCTCAAATATAAGTATGTACGATTGTGCATGTGCATACCTACATATTTACGCATCACAAACTCCTATATACGTACATATGTACATAGTTTGTACAAATCCAAATCCATTCCCTACATCAAATTCAACTGCGCCATACATATGTATGAGCATACATTCTGAATGCCCGCCGCAGTGACAATTCTATTTTTAGAACGCAAATAAAACTACCCTTCCTAAGCACAACTGCAATCGAGATAGCAATTTTTTTCGCATTTGGCCGAATAAGATCTATTTTCAATTTATTATATCTTGCCCTCTGGATGGATTAGAAAAATGAATGTTAGCTCAAAATACTCGGTAAAGTATTGCCTAACAATTAAAAGGATTTTTTGAGTTGACCTACATATATTTATGAGTATAATGGCAAGTTGAGCGTTGTAAGGTCGAAATAGAAAAGTTTGCACCCCCTTTTTTCAACCCTTGTAGGACGAATCGGTACAAAGTATTAATTAGATATGTAATACTTTTGACTTATCTATTGGCATATAAAGTTTCAAGTTAATACTGCTAATGGATCATGCGTTATGAAAAAGCCTCCCTTAAAGGGGCAGGGGAAGTCAAAATCCAAAAATTCTTTCTAAATAGTGCATTGTCTTCACAACCCAACCAGCATGGAAAATTTCAAAGTTCTAAGTTTAGAGAAAGTGGTTCAAATTTGACTTGCAAGATTTTGACACAACAAATTTTTCACGAAGTTAAGTAAAAGCCTTTAAAAATGTGCAATTTTCTGTTTATAAATGCATAAAAACTGGTTTGTTCGCATTTCATCAATTCGTTCGTTCGTTCCCATGTGAATGGTCCTTTACGCTATACTAATAAAATAATTTTTAGTGTTCAGGCATTCACAGTGGTGAATATTTTCATTTAAAATTTATCTATTGCGGCCGTCAAAATAAATAAGTTGATGATTAAAACTGATTATTCGTAAGGTCCCTTGTCAATAGACAATATTTGCCAGATAATAAATGAAAGGAAATATGAAATAGGGCACCATTTGTTGCCTAAGGCCCAAAAAATGTAAATCCGGCGCTGTGTGGGAGGTGTCGACGGTCTAGTTCTATGTGGTTTGTGATCATATACCTCCGCGGAACTAAATGAGTCGCTTTACGCTTGAACAACAACGTTGGGAAATATTGAAAACTTATTTCCAAAGTGAATGCTGTGCAGTCTAAATAGTGCGTTTTTGGAAAAGAAGTTTCGGCCGAAATGAATGCATCCACCGCGCCTGCTCTACGCAAGTTTGTGCAAAAAGACTGGTATGCTCGCCATGCCACACAGCCCCATACCACAATCGATCTTTTGCGCACCAAATTCCCAATTCGAGTGTTCAGCCGTCTTGGCGATGTCAATTGGATGCATCGGAGCTGCGATTTGACCCCTTTGGGTTTTTTTTTTCATGAGGAACCGTGGGACCGATGTTATGCCAACAATCCAGAAAAGATTCAAGCTCTTAAGGCCAATATCATGCGCTACAGCCCGAAACCATCAACAAGGTCTTGGAAAATTAGAGTGACAGAATGCGCTGCTGCGAAGCAATCCGAAGCAGCCACTTGAAACGACGTTGTGTTCCATAATTAATAGGAACGTTTGCTCTTACTATTAAAGCCTTAATACACGAGACAAAATTGAATTTTGTTCATTTTATTGCATTTTTTAAAATAAAGTTGTATATGGCCCACCCTTTATATAACATTTGGTAGCTTTCGGCAATTGTGACGTTTGTTTTATACAACTAGTAGGTCCCTAGTCTTGAAGCCTGGAATAAAAGAGCTTTTTAATAAATCATTCGTAGCAGAATGAGCTGTCTGAAATTTTCTTTGACAAAGATAAGCTCTTCGGTTTTTCTATTTAATTCAAAAAACTTACCTATACTTTCTGGCTAAGTCCCAGAGCGAAGTTTGTTACGGCGGTAGATACCTACCCTTTGGGATATGAAGTCTCTTTTAATATGTTGCTTTTGTCCCACAAATCTTTTTTTTTTTTTTGATTTTTACTTGATCTGACATAAAGAACTAACAACCCAACCGACAATGTACTGCTCCCTGCCGATAAGACTCGGTCATGGCATTTAGTTTCAATACTTGACCTCATACTTGACCATAGAATTTAGCCGCACAACGTCATACATCATAATGTGTAGACTCAGAGCTCTTAAGCCGATTCTAAGAAATTACTCAAGCCGAAAGCTGATATAATTTATCAAAAAGGACCTCATCAACCTATTTTTACTGAATAATGCACGAACAAAGAACACTTCATATATCTATTCAGTATTCCAGTTCCAACATCGAAAGCCGTACATACGCTTCTCAATTGCTTACATATGCTTTTCCAAATTGAAAAGCATTTCCACCAGGAGATGAACTAGACCGAGCACGAGGACTCGAACTCGAACTCGAAGTCCCTGTGAAATCCTTAATCCAATAACCAGTAAATTGTAAGTGAATCTCTCTTCGTGTCCAAGATTTTCGCATCATCTTCAAAGGCTCGCCGTATACGAGGATATACCTCTGCACTTTTGAAAATGGATGACACTCGAGCTCTCCATTCTGCTTTCAGATGGGTGGGCGGAGGCGGACAGCATTTAAAGGCGGCAGCGACGACGGTATCGGCTAGTGGATGGGTGGCGTAGGAAACACAAGAGTGAAAAGAGATTTATTTGCTTCCTCTCTGCTTAACAAATTTGGACATTTCCATATATTTTATTGGTATTACCCGAAAGGAGGTTGTGTTACCCACCGACACGACGACTACTCGTATACAGAAGCATACTCGTTTTGGTCATACAAGAGTGAATCTGGATACATCCCGGTGTACGAAGCAATGTTGTTGGCATTGGCATCACTTTTTGAAACTTTACCCTTTTTCATTCGCTTTTTCGTTACGGAGGGACATGCGACTTCGTCCATCTCTACCCCCTTTACCGGTCAGAAAACTGCTTAAGGTTTTGTCCCCAATCTGAAGTTCGAGAAGGCCACTTAAAGCTGATGCTTGTGAGAGAGGGTAAACGAAGGGAAATAATGTGTAGTCGTAAACATGGGGGCTACCTAAGACGATCCGGTTTCGGTCCATCCCAAGTTTATCGAGCAGGAGGCAAAGCGGAAGAACATTTTTCATTTTCTTGGATATTTATTACTTTGCTCCCTGACATTGTGGTGTTAAATGTTATTTATGCACGTGTATGTGTGTTTTTTGTTTTCACATATGAATATACATACCTATCCATATTTGCGTAAGTAAGCGAGCGAAGTGAAACACTTGTTCATTCGCAAAAGTATGAAAAACGGATTTCTTCCGTCCCGCGTCGCCGACGGCTGTCGCAGTATTTTTTTTGTTGCAGATTTGATTGGTTGCTGTGGAAACTTTGATTTGTGCAAGTTTTTCAACCCGGATGCAGATGCAGATGAATGAGATCTCAGACGGAAGATGGCAGCGATATATAAATCAGTTTTTTTCCGAAGTTTTTTGTTTGACATTAAAAGCAATTGAACAGTTTTGGAAGATAGATTGACCTTCTTATTGTTGGAACTGTTGGTCCTTGTGTGATATGATTGGGTTCAGAATTTGGCAGCGAAATTGTTTTGATAGACAGACAACCAGAGAGAGATGGAATGAAATGGTGGTTCTACTTAATTGTGCATTAATTTAGAGAAGAAGTGCTGCTGGACAGAAAACGAGAGAATCACTTACTTACTTATTCCACTTAAGGTGGTGCTGATATGTGGTTCCGCGTGGATCTAGGCCTCGTCCAACAAGCGTCTACAGCCAGCACTATCTTTATAAAGCTGTCTCTAGTTTCGCACGCTAAGTTGGTTAAGGTATAGCCTACCTCTTGCGTACCTACGCACTCTCGCGGTCTTCCCCTACTGCGCCGTGCCTTGAGTGTGGATTCGAAGATATTCCAGGTCGAAACATTTTATTCGTTCTATATGACCCACCCAACTCAGTCGTTGAACCTTCACTCTTCTATGGGTAGGTCGATGTCGCTGTGCCGTCTATGCAGGTGGGACGAAAAAGAAGAATTTTCCTCTCGAAACAACTAAGGGTAACATCATCCGTTTTTGATAGAGTCCATACCTCTACGCAATAGAGAAGGACTGGGACTAGGGTTTTATAAAGTCGTTATCGAGAGAGGGTTTGTCTGAGTTCATAGGAGAGCCTAGGAAGACAAAGCCTCTAACAATCTCAAAGTTATATCTGTCTGACGTTCTGTCCGAGACGTCGGTGTTGGGTGTCCTTGTTGACAGCATATAAATACATACCTACTTGTACTTAGTCTTGCCCTCATTGACCGCCAAGTTCATTTTCGCCGCCTCCGTCTAAATACTCACGAACGCGTCAACTACAACTACCAATTATGTCGATGTCGCCGCCGACCGTACGCGAGTAGAAAAATAAACGGACTTTTGAAAAATCGTGCCTCTGACCTTGGCGTTTGAGCTTTGTACTATTCTTTTAAGAACGATGTTAAAGAAGCCACATGACAGCGCATCGCCTTTTCTAAATCCTTTTTTGACATCGATCGAACGTATCGGTGAGTTTTTTACCGAGCCTTATGGAGCGTGAATTCTCCATAACCATACTACAACATCATAATGCACAATCGGACATTGCTCTGGTCTGAACACACTGATATAGATCGATTAGGTTATTGTTTAGGCATTCGCGAACAAGGCAGATAAGATCTTATAGGCAATGTTAATAAAACTGATACCAGTTGGCGCAGCTCTGAAGATCGGGAATGCTCATGTTCACACTTTCCTCCGACCATATTTTCATTCATTTTCTTTTATAGGCGTATTTATTTGGGGAGTGAGTATAACAAAACCAAAACTGAGTATAAAAGTTTTGCATGTAAAAGTAAAAGTGAGCTAGCTATAGATTCTCAAAAAAATACGCCTTATATAATAAGATACTATTTATTATATCTGCATTTAAACAAGTACTGTTGCTGGCAGAATCCAATAATTTTAGACAAATTGTCTTCCTAAAATTGTGACGTCTATACCTATACAAAAAATCACAATTGTCAAGAGGTGACATAGATTCTGGAATGCGGCCTCTTAGACGTATTTTTGACAGATGGCAGTGGCCACTCAACTGTCAACGATTTCAAAAGTTTATTAAGATTTTTTTTGAGGTCAATTAAACAAAATAATAAACGTGGTAAATGAACTGTCAAAATTTGTATGGAAAATCATTTACGACGAGATGGTAAACTTACGACGACGTGATTGTGACATTTCACATTTAAAATAATTGAAATAAAGGCGTGAAATCAGAAAAAAATACTTTCCTATACTATTAAGAGAACAACTTTTAAAAGAATGGATATAACGAAATTTCCAATTCCAAGCAAAGTGAGTTTTCGTTCGCTGCAAAAAGATTGGAATTGGAAATTTGGTTTTTAAACCCTTTAAAAAAATGGTTTCTTAATACAATTTGATGGACTATTTAGTTATCCTACACTTGGAATAGTAAAATGTGCAATTTTCTCTTTATAATTGCATCAAAAGTGGTTTGTTCGTATTTTATCTATTCTTTCGTTCCGTGAAACAAACAAACAGCAATTGGGGCCTTCATGAAACGTTTGTCGTAAACTTACCATTTTACGCAAATAGTAAACTTACGACGTTGCATAAATACCCTTAATTTCCTTTTCTCTTTGGGCGAATATTGTGAATCGACTGTGAAACGCAGGATATAAGGACCATTCACATGAGAGCGTTTTGACAGTTTTGACAGTCCGTTCACATGAACACTTTTCTATGTCGCGGCCGTTCGCGAATTTCAGCCATCAGTTTCTACCCGCAATGTCTAGTTTGAGGTTAAGTTCTCTCTCATGTGAATGCGTTCCTATACATGAGTGACTCTTATCTGTTTCTCTCTACTTAAACATACGTTGCACTTAAGTCTGTACTGTGAAATCGGGCATTAGTCAATAAAACTAATACCTAGAACTATAAAAAATCTCATTTCAAACATCCACTTAAACTGGTAGGTTTAAACATTAATTTACAAAACAATGGAAAGGAAATAAAGGTGACTGAGATTGGGTTTAGAAGAATCGAAGACCGATTGCCGTGACCCAAAAAACGCTTCTAATTCTGAATTCGCATTCATCGAAAAACTAAAACTGCGACTGTCTCCATTGTCCCACCTCTCGCGAATTAAAACGAAAAAAAAAAAAAAACTTTAAGAAGTTGTTATAAAAACACCTCTCGGCTACCGCCATTCAGCTCAAGGTCCCTTCCATTTGACGCGCAAGACTCTTCCCTTTTCTTTTCCTATTTCTTACGTTTTTTGTAATAGAATATTTTGAATTTACTTTTACTTCCGACTGTCACACCATATTACCTTCATTTCTTCAGAGAAATTACCCCTCTTGTGGAATATTTCTTTATATGGATATGTATTTACTCTAAGCGAGTATAAGCTTAGATGAATGTCACTTAGTGGTGGCATTGATCAACCTTTATACCCAACTGACTTTACGTCACTTACGTAATTTATTTCCAGTTGGATTCCTTATCTCTTGGATAGATCAAAAGAAATTTATTCACAAAATTTTTATCATTTCTTTCTGAAACAAAAAATCGGGTAGATTAGATACATAAATCGGAATCCTTTTGAATATAAATTTGAGACAACTAACTGATATTTTTATGAAGAGTTTCATAGAATATTTATAAAAACGTATTATAAATTCTTAAAAAGAAATACACTTATTAAACTGGCCCTTGAACTTATTAATAAACGTTTGTAAAAGTTATCCATTACATACGTAGCAGTTGGGCACAATTTTTATGCAGTATCTAACTGACGTTTAATAGAAACTTAAATAGTACCTAAGTCAAAATATAATCGCTCGATCTTAATCCAGCTTAAGTAAAAGTACGATTACATTTAAATTGAATGTCGTGAGCGTTGAACTACCTAATTGAATTTTAGCGTACGGCAATTCGAGCAAAGCGACAAAAATAAGAAATCAATATATTTGAGAATCTATAGCTAGCTCACTTTTACTTTTACATGCAAAACTTGTATACTCACTTTTGGTTTTGTTATACTCACTTCCCAAAAAAATACGCCAATAATACGCTACCTACCAAATTTAATACGATTCGTAGAAAACATAAATACCCCGCCCCTACAGTATTATTGAGTTATATAGGGAATTATATTGGAATAATATTTCTATAAAAATCCTTTTCAATTTTTCACTTTGACCGTGGAAGATATATCACGTTTCATTTTCGTGTCAGGTTGAATTTTTTAAATCACAATCTGTAAGTTATGAGGATATCGATATCTATCTACTGGTATAGTATTACGTGTAAGTACTTGTAAAGTTATCCTCTAAAATCCTTGCGAGTGTAAAGTATACCACTTTTGAAATTGAATTAAATTTGAAAGCTAGAGAAGGATGCACGAGCGTATTGTATGTACAACAAATAAATATGTAATTGATTTTCGTGGGGAAGAAAGGAGCTTACTGCAATTCCCACTAGCTGGTGGATTCATCTTGATGTTTTATTGGCTAAAGTATAATAGTAGGTATGGGTATAGATGTGTACGAGCTTGTCACACCGAAGGTATTGTTAGTTTCGTGCATATTGAAAAGGGAGTTTAATGGCAAAAAACATTATTATGACTTTGAATGTCTGATCATTGAGATATACCTATTTAATAAATATGCTGAACTCGCATGACAATGACAACCTTCGACTAAAGTTCGAATAAGACAAAATATATAAACATGTGGAAGTCGATGGACATGTTAAGTTCGCCCTGACAATCAAAACCTGTGTTCGATTCGAGGTAAGAACTGGAGCGGCTAGGTATTTAGTCAGGGCAAGAGTTCAGTGCTGAATTTTGAGGTCATAGGGTGCACTCTTATTTCAGCCATCGAAATTATTGAGGACAATCCCCATACAAATAGAGGAGAGATTAGGAATTGGATCTAACCATATCATCCTGGGTTTACCTAGAGGACGACTGGCTAATAGTACGGATTTCGTAGCACGCTGTGGGATCCTGGACGGAGACATGCGTTTAACATGACCAAACCACTGAAGCATGGACCGCTCCGTCTGGAGAGGTATAGCTACTCTACATTGAGCCCCTCACGTATACTGGTATTTCTAATGCGATCTCAGGATTCAGGATTGCCATTGCAGAGGCGAGCACTGTGCATGAATTCTAAGCACCTCGTCCACTTAGTGCCCAACGCATCAACCAATTTTATTCAACTCTGTGTTGAACGCGTTGCGGGCCCCGTACACCTAGTTGATGAACACATCCGATTTTGGCAAAAACAAAGTTCTTCGAGTTGGACAACAGCGTTTTCGTTGTGGTTGCTCTATAAGAGTTGATGAACACGTTGATACCCTCGTACATTTAACCAAGCATTACTTGTTGGGCAACGCATTAAACGCATTTGTTAGCTGACAGCTTCTCACACCTTCATGAAATATTTCGACATTAGTAAGTTTGGTAGTGATCTTCCTAGGGTACAGAGCATTGTATTTTAGCTGCCGCGTTAATAATTTTGCTAATGTTTCAGCAATGATCTGCGCTGTCTAGATCTAGACCATATAGTCTTTTTCTATAGATAACTGAGTTGCAATTTAATGGTAAACCGTACACAGTGCATGAACAGATGTCAGTTTATTAATTCCAATGGCTCAACTAGCACAGGCACACAAATTTCGTCGCCTCCAACACAACTCGAGTCAACAAAAAATTTAAGAAGTTGAGCAACGGGTTGGGCAGATAATGTGCAGCAAATTATTGTAAAATCGTTTCTTAACGATTGCGTTGCACAAGCATGTTCAACGTGCAACAAGAGCTCGTACACTACCCGCACACTCTTTTAGCAACGCGGTGAGCAACGATGTCCAAGTCCAACCAGATCAAAGGCGTTGGTTGGATACAATTGAGGGCATCGTAGGTACATAAGAGTTAAATGTGTTGAATTCGAAATTGATGCATTGGGCACTAAGTGGACAATTGACCGACATAAACGTAGTATTTGCGGTCCCTTCCTGCAGCCAAATCGAGGCGATCTGCGTATCCCGCGTTTGCTCTCTGTACGCTTAGGACGTATAGTCTGTTTTGCATATCACGGTCAGCTCATGTCGCTTTTCGTCGAACAGCAAGTCGCCTTTCTGCGCATGATGCTCGTTATCGACACATAAAGATACCCAATCTATATAAATCTATATACTTACTATATGTACACTTTACATGAGCGTCAAAAGTGAGTGAACACCAAAGCGGTTTTCATTTGTCTTTAAAAATATGTTTAATTATTATTATTTCGTAATCAAAATTTGTACGAATTCTTAGGTTCTTAGACCTATTCCAAGGCCCTAAAGAAAACTCAAAACGTCATCGATGTTCACTTACTTTTGACGCTCACTGTATATAAAAATGAAGTTTACTACTCACTGATCATAAACGGCAAGCCCAAATCTATTGCTCTACAAAACTGAACTTTTGCACAGAGGTTCCCTCTATGAGCACTGCAACTGACAATCAATCGTCTGAACACGTCTGAAAAATGTGCATTATTGTCCAAACTCATTAGAAATTGCCATAATGTCGTACTTTACGGAAGTTGACAGTTGCTTGCAATTTCTTCCTTGTAAGATGCTGGGTTTCCACTTGTCGATTTGAAATTGACAATTGACGTATTTTTATGCCAATTAAAAATTGGCAAGTGGCGAAATAGCGAAAAATTGCTTATCAATGAATTGACTAACAGTGTTTGTCAATAACTGACAAAGGCCGCGTTCCATTGACCGCTAGATGACTAGCGGCATGCCAAACTCCATATAAAAAAAACTGACATTTCAGCATTTGCGCTAGAGCTCTAGCACATTTTGTGAAATATCCTTTTCTGGAAAAATTTTTCAATCTAGCGCAAGATGATCTGCTAGGTTGGAAAAAAATAACGAACTGTCAAAATAAAAGTGAAAGTGCAGAAGTCAAATATTTCCAATTTGGTGTAAAATGGGAATTCAAGCTTCTATGTAATTAATATTCATTGTATTTGTTTATTTAAATTATAGTGTATTAATAAATATGCGGCATAATGGCCCAAAATACATTTTTGACTCTCATGAAGATGAAATGATACGAATTCAAATTGGTTTTAATGTCACTTTGCCGCTGCCGCTAGATCTCTAGCGCCAGCGTTCCTCCATCAGGGATATTATGTGCTAGATGACTAGCGGTCAAAAGAACGCGGCCAAAGAAACCACTAGACAAGCGAAAATAGCTTAATTGTCAAACAAAATATCACTTTGTCTATAATTGACATAACTGACATAAGTTATAACTGACAAACGATTTTTTGCCAATAATTGGCATAAGTGGAAATGAACGTTGGTGTCGTTCAATGACATAAACGCAAAGGTGTCAAACTTTGTCAATCAACTGACATGTGGAAACCCACCTTTAGTGGTTTAGATGCAAAATCGAGGTTTGTTTTTACATGGTGGAACATAATTCAGAAAATATTGATACGAACAACTGATGTGAATTGGGAAGGTCGCCAACATGCAAAATTTACAGGAAAAAGGTAGGTACAGAGTTAATGGTCGCTCGAAATCATTCTGAAACTGATTCTGGAAATCGAAATGCGACGCAGAGTCTGTATGATGATTTGCTGGAAATATTTCAAATAAATGTTGTTCTTGGAGTCCAACAAAGTGATTCAATCAACGCAATCCACTACATCTTTACAATTGTAGGGTATAGGTACCTATGTACTATTTCTCTGTCATTTTTGGTTCTAGTTTCTGATACAATTTTTGTTTTCTGGGTTTTTGTGACAATTCATCATCCTGTTATCATCCTGCTGTCTGAAAACGATCTACGAATCTTTGTATAAACAGCAGTTTTTCAACCTGACAACGTGCGTCGTCAAAAAACTTATTGTCAGACCATCGTCAGACATTCACATTCTACATGACAATGAAATTTTCATACAACCGTGTGAATGGACATTTTTTTCATTATAAGGTAGTTGGCTATTGTTAGCTCATTGTCAGTGATTGTGACAGCTTTAAGAGATCTGACAATATTGAAAGACCAGACAATCGCCTGCACTTAGCTTTACAAGTTATATTCATTGGGCCTCAGCAAAAATCATTTTGAACTTACAACTTAAACATTTTTTATGGACCTGTCGCACGATCGCAAAAGTATAAACATTCATTTGTCGCAATGTACATTTATATGTGTATGTATATATTTTTTTACTTCAAAAAATACATTTTGGCTAAAAGCTGTTTCTAAGGGCGTGGCTATAAACGACAAAGCCTATAGCAGTCTCACAATCTTAAGGAACATTTTAAAAAAAGTTTCATTGAAATCTATGGTCGATTGGATGGTGATTTAAATTAAAAGATAAGTTCAACCCAACCTGAGAAACGAAAAAAAAACAACTTTATTTTAACCTCCTTTCTCGTAAAAATAGTTTGTATTTTCTAATATCCAAGTGCAAGACAATATATTATAGCATTTGCATGTCAAACACATATAGACATGAACATGACTATACTATAAACAAAAAAAAACAGACTTCCATAACCGTTATCCTTAGAACAAAGAAACAAACATCACTTGCAACTTTTCGCAATAATAATTACTTTTCATTCGGCTGTGCTTACCTTTTTCGTGTTTCCTTCTATTCTGCACCACACAAATGAAAACTGTTGATTTTAATTTAGTACCACATGTATCCCTATCCAATCCACCCAACCCAACTACCCAACCACCTAGCATTCGTTATGTTTCTTCCGAATCGTGCACATCCAAGAATTCTAGCATTTCGTACACGTATTGTAATTTCAGACAGAACTGGTAATTGCAGTACAATTACATACAACCCTTGAAACATCATGCCCCCCATGGCCCGAGCAATCCATATAGCAATAGCATACGTGCTTCAAAGCATCAGGTGTATCCGCATGAAGGTGCACCATGCCAGATAGAACCAAAGATAGGATGCAAGGTCAGCAACACCCATAGAGAAGTTCAAGCTGTGTTATTAGACATTTGCCGCATGTCTGTATGTGCGGCTCGGTGTTGCTGCTGCGGTGCAGTATACAATAACAATTATAATCTGCAACCACCTGCAGAAATTCTAAAGTGAAATAAGCGCATTGGGGATGTATTCTGGTGTGGTATACCGACAGGAAAATGAGAAAAAATAAATGAGCGAAAAACTTCATCATCAGATCAGAGTCGCATAAAGAATCCTCCTCTCGATAATTGGTTTGATAATAATCTGAAATGACAACACAGTCCAGACACCCTTTCTCGTTGAACTGTCAAATTGACACAAAAAATGTGTTTAACCGAGAGATAACTCATCGGATATTATGACAGCACTCAATGGAGTGTTTAACACGACCAAAGCATTCAGATAGTGTAACATATGCCCCCAGGGGTGATGATGATGACCACAAGTAGCAAATGTCAGATAATATGCTCAGTTGAGGGTATTTTGTCATGCATAATGTAAGGAGCATAGCAGTTGTGAATTGAAATGGTTTGCAGGCGAGGTTTTTATTTGAATTTTGCATTGAAATTGAAAAATCTTGCACAGATAAATCGGATTAAGTGACAGATAAAGCTTGCGAATGAGATTTAAAATTAAAATTGTTCTAGAAATGTCGAGATTGTCATAGTTTATCACACATTGTCAAACATAAAAAATTCTTCTCTGCGTCTATTATCTTCTTTACGAATCAATAATGCTAATGCAGCTATATTGTTAAATGTCCAAGGGATTGGTTGTTACCTCGACACGTGATGGTTAGGACTTTATTACCGACTCACTGCCACTAGCAACTGGCCAAAAATTCAGCCTCTGAGTATGCAAACTTGGCCCCCAAAGTTACACATTTTTTCTATTTTTTTAGAGTTCTTTTATACAAATTTTGAAAAGTTCTTCGGAAAATAAAAACAAAGTTTGGAGAACTGTGGTTTTCAGACTTCCTGTTCCTGGTGGACAAAAACGCAATTTGTGCCATTTTGAGAGTATGACTTTCGAGACCTGTACTTACAGCGTTGTCGAAGTGGCACGATTGTGCTTTTTGGACACGCAAATTTATTTGTGGCACGGTGGCACGCAAAAATTGAAAATTGCACGTTATCTTCATTTCTCTAACCTTACACAAATAATTCAAGCTCAGTGTAGGTTGGTTGGTTCAAAGTGGCTGCCAGCTAGGAAACGCCAACACACTTATACCAGCATAGGTCCATTGTGATACCACGAAAAAGGATCATATAAGATAAGGTCTCCCTACTAGTTAAACCATTTTGAGCTCTTTATAAAGCGTATGAGGCTTCTGATGTTTGTGTTTGTCAAATCGCCCAAACTCGTTGTAATGGAAGGCTCCTAGGTGCACCTGTCCACCTAAGATTTGTATACTCTTGATAGCATTCAGCTTCAATTTTTGTTTGCAAGTAGCGATTGGTATCCCTATTGTTCCTTTATCCGGCAGAATGGATTGAGTTGTTCCTATTCTAGCGTGTTCAACGGCCTTCCCTGGAATGTCTCTATGCACCGGCACTCAGATTAGGTGAATGTTGAACTGTTCGGCCATCTCCGTAAGAGACGATCAGTAGTCGAAGGCTACTAGAGAAGTTATAGAGATCGAATCCAAGGATTTTATGGCTGCTTGGCTGTCCAAAAATATGCAGATATCCTTGGCGGATATGACGTTTTTCTTGAGCCAAGATAATATCTCTTTAATCGTCATTATTTCCGTCTGGAACACGCTACCGTAATCTGGTAGACGGAAGGAGAGCTTAAGAATTAAGACTTTCGGAGAAAACACCCCCACCAACTGTAGAAGTGAACTGATACATCTTCTGGGAAAGTATCCTCATCCCAAATTGCTCTGGAGGGGATAGTGACAAAAAAGTTCTTGTCAAAGCTCAGTGTAAAGGATCATTCACATGGTCTTCGGTTTTTGTTTCTTTGGGCACGCTAAGGGCACGCTCCTCTGAAAAAAAATGGCACGCTTTTTTTATTTTTGGCGGCAACGCTCTGTACATAAAAAGGAAGGTATGTATAAGTGAAGTTCAAAGCGAGTATTTGATGTCTGAGATTGCAGAGAGGTTTGCATAGAACAGCTTGCATAGTGCGCGAAGTCTGGTCTTCCTTGAAATGATGCAGTTCTTTAGATTCGTCTAGCTAGCCTCTGCCATTGAAGTTCAGGAAGATTATTCTCTCTTTAGGTAATTTAAATTCCCAACGATGGATAATCTTTCTCCGCAGATGTTACGCAAAGAGCGTAGCCACGTCTGGGCAATACTTCGCATCTCTCATTTCCTTCAATGTTCTATTGGGCCTTTCGGACCAGCATTTGAATTCTTTATAATTATAATGGTTTTTATATGCAGATGCACAGGCAGACTATTAAGATTCACGTAAAGCGCTTCGGTTGGACTTCTTCGTAGGGCCTCGTGTTTTGAATTTCAGCTCTTCTTTGGAATCTAAGGCAGGCCACCATATCAGTGATCCATGAGTAAAAAGTGCTGTGTGAATGTAAACAACCATTTTTGGTTGAAGTTCAAACATTTTTGCCCAAAAGCTTTGCTACATTCATAGAATGCTACTGGCCTTCCCTATACTCGGTGTTTGATCTCTATGAGAGATTACTAGATCGATTGAGAAAGGACGTTATTAAAAGTGATTTCTATATCTAGAGAGGTATCTGCGGTGTATTGGTAATAGTAGAGTACCTACTCTTTTAATTTGACGCACTTATTCTGGGCAGACTCTGTAGTGTATGCCTTCCCTTGAGAATTTCAGATAGACGTGTTGGGAATTATATAAAGGGGAAATTTCCAGCCCAGGAATATGTTCCAATGTTGTAAGTATGAAGAAGGTTAAACTAATTGATCTGAAGTGTTTCGCGGATTTATACAGCTTTTGTAAATTTGCTACATTGCCCCTTTAAGTTTTTGCGACAAGATGGGAAGACTGCCGTCTCATCGCACTGATCTAAAGAAAATTGTTTCTTGCTTATAGCAAGTTCTATTTCCTCCCGATAGGAAATTCGGTTCCAAATTTGTCATGAGTTCTGATTAGAGTTCTAGAGTGTATTCGGTTCGGTTTTTCAACCATATGGTTACTATTACTATAGAGAAGGTTCAAAACTCTAGTTTACCAAGTCTGAAGGGAAATTTGTATTGGCTTATGTCGTTTTCGATTGGTCGTCCAGAACCGTCTGAAAACTACGCTTCTGAAAGCGTTCGAATGCCATTCAATTGACAGTTCTTCTTCTGAAAAGAAGGGAAATTTGCTTCTGGATTTGAATTCAGAATCGCGGAGAGTTTTTTCGGACGGTTGTCCGTGAAGTGATTTCTATATCTAGAGAGGTATCTGCGGTGTATTGGTAATAGTAGAGTACCTACTCTTTTAATTTGACGCACTTATTCTGGGCAGACTCTGTAGTGTATGCCTTCCCTTGAGAATTTCAGATAGACGTGTTGGGAATTATATAAAGGGGAAATTTCCAGCCCAGGAATATGTTCCAATGTTGTAAGTATGAAGAAGGTTAAACTAATTGATCTGAAGTGTTTCGCGGATTTATACAGCTTTTGTAAATTTGCTACATTGCCCCTTTAAGTTTTTGCGACAAGATGGGAAGACTGCCGTCTCATCGCACTGATCTAAAGAAAATTGTTTCTTGCTTATAGCAAGTTCTATTTCCTCCCGATAGGAAATTCGGTTCCAAATTTGTCATGAGTTCTGATTAGAGTTCTAGAGTGTATTCGGTTCGGTTTTTCAACCATATGGTTACTATTACTATAGAGAAGGTTCAAAACTCTAGTTTACCAAGTCTGAAGGGAAATTTGTATTGGCTTATGTCGTTTTCGATTGGTCGTCCAGAACCGTCTGAAAACTACGCTTCTGAAAGCGTTCGAATGCCATTCAATTGACAGTTCTTCTTCTGAAAAGAAGGGAAATTTGCTTCTGGATTTGAATTCAGAATCGCGGAGAGTTTTTTCGGACGGTTGTCCGTGAAGTGATTTCTATATCTAGAGAGGTATCTGCGGTGTATTGGTAATAGTAGAGTACCTACTCTTTTAATTTGACGCACTTATTCTGGGCAGACTCTGTAGTGTATGCCTTCCCTTGAGAATTTCAGATAGACGTGTTGGGAATTATATAAAGGGGAAATTTCCAGCCCAGGAATATGTTCCAATGTTGTAAGTATGAAGAAGGTTAAACTAATTGATCTGAAGTGTTTCGCGGATTTATACAGCTTTTGTAAATTTGCTACATTGCCCCTTTAAGTTTTTGCGACAAGATGGGAAGACTGCCGTCTCATCGCACTGATCTAAAGAAAATTGTTTCTTGCTTATAGCAAGTTCTATTTCCTCCCGATAGGAAATTCGGTTCCAAATTTGTCATGAGTTCTGATTAGAGTTCTAGAGTGTATTCGGTTCGGTTTTTCAACCATATGGTTACTATTACTATAGAGAAGGTTCAAAACTCTAGTTTACCAAGTCTGAAGGGAAATTTGTATTGGCTTATGTCGTTTTCGATTGGTCGTCCAGAACCGTCTGAAAACTACGCTTCTGAAAGCGTTCGAATGCCATTCAATTGACAGTTCTTCTTCTGAAAAGAAGGGAAATTTGCTTCTGGATTTGAATTCAGAATCGCGGAGAGTTTTTTCGGACGGTTCTGGATGACCAACCGAAAACGACATTAGATTGGTAAAATTTTTTCAGTTGACGTTTATGGAGACAAATCTATTGTCAGAAATTTCTCAACTCATGTAGGTAGGAAAGTTAAAGTTATAGTGATTTCTAGTTGTTGTAATCAGTTCAGGACAAACCTAGTGAAGAAAAATCTTGGAATGTACCCTCAAATTGGTTTTTGCTGGAAAAAGTGTTGCCAATTTGAAAAACAAATCACTAAAAAAAAAAATACCCAAATAGGTATGCAATGAACTAGTATAATAAAAATTCGATATTTACGATGACTTTATTATTAAAACAAATTTAAATCCGAATGCATTTTAAACTTAAACTATAACGAAATTCAAATTTGTACGTTGTACCGTTTTTTTCCGACCTCATTTGCATTGGTTGCGTTTGTCAGCTTTTGTTTACGTAATATTGGCTCCATATCACTGTATACTATAGAAGGACAGACATCTTCTGTCTCAATTGCCTGAACCAAAGTCATACAATGCACTTGAAATAAAAATCAATATGTCGTAGTATAGTACAAGCGATTCTTTCCAAACATCGAGACAAATCTATGCGGATTGGCATGCATTTCCTACAGCTGCTTCGCATCCTTTTCTGTTGGCTTCCATACGCCATATCGCCTGGGGATATGCCAGTCTCTCCAGGGATACCATTACTGGAAATCGGACGTGTTTATGCATACAATGAGCGTATAGTGTGTCGTGTGTATAGCTTTTGCCTGACGCTATCAGTTCGTGTAAACAACGCATAGACATGGCATACACTGGAATCGAACGAGAACGCTGCTTCACAGTCATGCCATCGCATCACGGGACTGTGCATTCAGATGAGTTTGGATGTAACTGTATATACCGTGCATGCACCAGCCTCAGCCTCATGCATCGTTACTTCATTTGTACCTCGTTAATCATTGGGGGTGGTTTGGCTTTTTGGACATTTTGCGCTTCCGAATTACATTACACCACAATGCGTCCGCATAAGGTATACGGTCCAAGGAGTCCTTTTGTTTTTTGTCACCATACCAACGCCAAATCTGTGATATCAATGAATCTGACAAAATGACGGGCCTTTGTAGTGCGTGTATGCAAAAGAGATCCCGTCCCGATAGTGTAAAAGCCTCGACTCGGGATAGTTGTTTGTGTCTGCTACAATGTGCGCCTGTGCTTGAAGGTGCTTAATAGGCATTTTGATAGAAGGTCTGAAAAGAGGGTACACTCTTGCCATCACCTATAACAAGGGAATAGAATTGCAAAATTGGACTTTAAAATGCTTCTCTTATGAGGACGAAAGCAGTTAATGGATATCTGTAAAGTGCGCAAATTGAATTTGGCTCTTTGACGATGTGTTGATTTTTTGTTTGACCATTCTACACCTGCGACCGATCCTTGATATGAATCGATGGGAATGGGACATTCAATATAATAATGATTTTTTTAAATACTTCTCTCGGGAAAGGCGACTCTATAACGCTTCATCAGCGGCCCGAGATGCTTGCAGCTGTATGTTAGTTCCGCACTTAAATTGTTGCAAATTGTACTCTTCTGGAAATATATCCCCAGGAAGCGAGTTCCAAAGTTTGCTTGTCCTGTAACAGAAAGAGTTTTGGAAAGATGATGTCCTCGCGGTTGTCAAGTGTACTGTATGGTCATGAGCATTAGCTGCCTGTCTTGTGGGGCGCCCAAAAGTCGCATTTCGAGGGATAATGTCTTTGAGTTCCTCGCAAGAAAAGGTGAGAGACTTGTCTTCTGTGCGTCAACGGTTTTAGATTCGATTTGAGTGTTAGGGTCTCTAATCAGTCGAACTGCTTAGCGGACGCTAAGTTGCCATATGATTCCTGAATTGGCTATGACTCCTAGAAGGTGCATTGAGTCCTTGGGATGAATTGGAAGGTCATTCGTTTAGATCTGAGGAACTGTTGATGAATTTTTCTTAGAAGATGTTATGAGTTGTGTCTTGCTTGCATTAAATACAACCAAGTTGTCTTTTCGCCACTTTAAGATTTTGTCCAGATCATCATTTAGAAAACTAATTTGTTCACATCTCTGACTCTGTGATGTAGCCGCACAGGCCGACAGTTCTGGTGCACAGCTCTTGAGTACTATAGCCGGGATCCCGTCGGGTTCAGTTGCCTTATTGCAATCTAGTTCCTTAAGGATGCGTTCAATTATTCGGAGCCGAAATTTCACTTCTGCCAGCGATGTTTGCACCCTCGGGATATTTGGTGGCTATAGTTGCGCAGAATCTAGGGTGGAATTCTCTGAAAACATGCTAACGAAAAGATGTGCATTTTCTTTAGCTGTTGTTGCTAGCGTGCCGTCTTCTTTTACTAGATGTGGAAAGGAAGAGCAACTAAAGTTAGAACTGATTGTCTTTGTCATGGACCAGAATGCCGTTAGGACAACCAATTACTTTGTTAGTGACTCTTTCGTTGTAAGTTGTCTTCGCCGATTCAATAATTAGGTTGCATCTATTTTAAAGAATTGTAAATTCAGATCTTTTTTGCTCCGAAGGGTTTGACCGCCATTCACGGAAAGCCTTGTTTTTCGCTGCAGTAACTCGCTTGCATTCTTTGTTAAACCAGGGTTTATTTGAAGCTGGTTTTTTGATGAAATGTAGAATAGAAAGTTCCATATACCGACATCGAGTAAAATCATTTCGGTTACGGCTTTTGCGCACATATTGACATCGGTATCTCTAAAGCACATATCAGCCCATGGCAACAAAGCGAAGAAATTACGCAGCTTGTCCCAGTTAGATTTACTATCATTCAAAATCGAACGATGGTGATCCTGGTCCGCTCCTATTGGTTTCGGTATAGAGAGGATATAGCAGATATCAGAGCATGATCCGAATTCCCTAAGGGAACAGATATTTTTATTTTATAATCATCTGGCTCTTTTGTGAGAAACAGATCGAGAGTGTTCCCGTAATTTGATAGATTGTCTGAAATTTGCGTGGGCTCATCAACGAGCTGAGTGAGATTGCATCAAATGGCGAAGTCTTCAGCTTGGTTCCCTGCCTCGTCCGTTTTGTATAGGTTTTGTATGTTTCGTACAATATCACTCGTTGGGTTTCGTTTATTTCAGCCAGTTCCAGTTGCCAAGTGCTCTGGCATCTGCTTTTGCTTGGTCTTTAAAACGAAGGTTCGATCGTATTAGTCGTCTCGACAACGGGGGCCTCTGGGATTTAGATATTCCTTAGGGTGAAACTCGATGTGGCCTACTCAATGTCGACCATATTTTTGTTTTTTGATCTTCATCTACATTTTTCAACGCAGTCTGTGGAGTTCGCGGTTGTATCTTCTCATCTTTCTTGCTTATCGTGCAGCACTCAGTGCCATTAAGAAGAGCTAGGGGAAGAAGGGTTCTGGAGGTGCATACATTTTTCCTTCGAGTTAGGAGTTTTTAAGCCATCTTTCAAACTGAAGAACCAAAGGTTGCCTAGGCATATTCTTCACCAGATTTCCACTAGGGTATCATTCGTGGAGTTGATGCTTACTCTGTGATAGATGAATTTCTTAACTGCCTCAATGGTTTGTAGTAGATGGTGAATAGATGTCGTTCAAACAAGTTTGCTCAATCACCCTTGGAAGCAGCTACAAAAAGAGGGTTATTTAGAAGTTTGTTTGATTTAGATATCGCAGCTCCCGCTATCAAGGTAACTGAATTTGATCAAGGCATCTGGAGCAGAGTTGGCAACTTAGAAAAGGCGTCGTAGTCAGCATTGCAAGATCACATATTTTCAACTCGGTAGAAGCTAGTTCTAGGTTATCATCATTGTGGTGTATTGAACTATTTCTGTCTTAAAGCCCAAAAAGCCCTGTAACTGTAGGTAGGTAGTAGTGGCGGTTTTGGTAAAAACTTAAGTGGCACAGAGTGCCGTTTTGTTACCACATACTCATTTGATGTGGTTGTTGTAGGTATGTCGAAGGGTAGATTAGATCTAGCCTGTGGAATTCAAAAAGGTTATGAGTTCTTTGATGCTATTCTTCGCGGCTTCCTCGAGGGATGTGAAGAAGGGTTTACCCAGAGCTCGTTGTCTAGTCCTAGCTAGTGCCGGACAATTAGTGCATAGGTAGTGAATGAGGGTTTCTTTTTCGGTTGCGTCGTTACAACTGCGACAGTGTGTATTATGTGGGATGCCTAATCTGACCGCATGGTCCCTTATAGGCCAGTGGCCCGTGGTAACCGCTGTTATTCTGGCTATATCTTTATGTGTTTTACTCAAGAGGTGGGATGTTTTGTCCCTGCTGTAATTTGGCCACATACTTCTGGATATGGCGCAATTTGTTAGCCTCCTCCATCTGAGATTGGCTTTCGATAGGTATTCTTCGGAAATTTTTGGCTTGACTGCTCCTATTGGAATTTGGATCGATTCCGCAAGTGAGCCGTGAAGGCTTGAACCTCGCATGACCAGCTCGTCAGCCTGTTCGTTTCCATAAACGTTGGTGTGGCCTGGAACCCAGATCAGGGTAATTCGGAACTGATCAAGCGAGGCCAACTCCTCTCGGCATTCTAATACTAATTTTGAGTTTATATTGGCTGAGGCGATGGCCTTGATCGCAGCTTGACTGTCACTGAATATGTCTATCTTTTGCCTTGGAACTATGCCCGTGTGTATTTTGATTAGGCGACAGGCTTCACGGATAGCAAGTATTTCCGCCTGAAACACACTGGCTGTGTCCGGGAGCCTGAAGGATTTTGTTTTGCTCAGGGACTCCGAAAATACACCCGCACCTACCCCACAGTCCATCTTTGAACCGACAGTGTAGATTGTTAAATTCGAGTCCCTGTTCACCCTGTAACTGTAAACCTGAGGAAAAACAACAGTGCATATTGAAGGACTATAAGGAGTGGTAAACGGGTTCTGTGGCAGTGGTGCCAAGTTAAAGGCTGTATTTGACACAAATTTGACACTTTTTTCACTATTTGGCTATTTATATATAAATATCTCAGAGCTGGTAAAACCTAGGTTGACGTTTTAAATTGTGCTGAAATGAGGAGAAACAGACGCTTCGTTTGAGAGCTAATCGGTTCCTGTGGCTTCTATACAACAATGATGACAAAGCGCCAACTTGTGAGCAGCTTCTTTATAACCTATGTTCATCAGTACTGCTTTGATCCACAATGGAAATCTTGAATCCACGCCGTGCCATCTGGACTTGTTAATGATAATACCCGTACGTTTTAGGCTGGCCAAATTCAGGCCCTGAACAAGTCGGTGCCAACCTTGCTCGAATTATGGTCAGCGAGCAACATACTTCTTTGATTCGCTATTCGAAATTTTATTCACTTACAGTGTGTCAGGCTTAACCTGTCGAAAAAATGCGACAGAAATCTGGCTGAATTGAGAAGCTTTTTCAGGACAGTCATTCTCTCGGATGTTTGTCAGACGTTCGCGAGAGGTGGCGCAGTAGAAAAAACCTTAAGATGTAATTTGTGTTTTTCCGGGGATCAAACCTGGGATCCCTCGCACAGTAGTCCAACACACTAACCACTGCGCTGCTGCGCCCTTTTGTTCCTTCATTGAGGAAAGAGAAATAAAGCCATTTCGGACCAGGCGTAGGTATAGTAAGTGTCAGTGTGTCAGAATCTGGGAGCGTAGTCTTACCCATTGGTATAAAGGTCACTATTACTCTAATCCTCTGCCATAGGAGAAAGTATAATCAAATGAACATTGTTTGGTGTGCTCCTTGAGTCCGTTGCTATTTTTGGTATCCGTAATTACCCACGTATATACCTACGACTGAAAGTGAAAAACTCTCAAGAGGTGTAACTGTGTTAAAACTGGTTAAGAGTTTCACAAATTTAACCGAGAACCCATTCTCCATATCTTAAAACCAGCATATCACAGAATGTCTTTGCTTGCAACCACACAAATGCACGCGCTAATTACTTACATCCTTCGCCATAACAACACCCAAATTAAGTCTAATTGAACAAAAAAAAAAACAGGAACCCCTGAAGGAAGTAAGAACGTCGGCCCAAACTATAAGATGAAGACAACACAAACTTTACGGCTTAAGAAATTCATCACCCACTTTCTAACCAATCAACAAACTTACATTCGCCACATATACACACACATGCCGTATCTATATATATGTATTATATAGAAAACGCTCCTGGCTGGTGTCGTTCTGCGAACTACTCGTGTGCCTTCGTTTGTGATTTTCCACCCTTGTGCCTTTCAAAAGCACTACCGTAACACATATAACAATCTAACATCTCAATTTATTCTTACCGAGGAGCCCGGTGATGACACATCTAGGTACGTGATTCCAATAATAAACGCGAAAAGCGTAAACTTCGGTTCCTACTTCGAGATCTTTTCCTATCCTCGAGCGTCGTCGTGTCGTCTCGTTGGTTGAGCCCCGCCAGCCAACAACACACAGAAGGTACAATTACCCGCTTGACTTCATTTCCAGGCAAGGATGCGACATCCTAGAGTACGAATTAAGGTTTCCTCACAGACATGCCCAAGCAAAAGTGTGCGAAATTGTTTTTATTATTCTTGGTCCTTTTCTCTTTTGGCGCGCCGCGCGCCGTGTCGTCTTCGTCTAAAAATTGCTCCTTTGTAAGTTCCCGAATTTGTTCTAAGAGGATGAATAGAGAGCCATACGATGGCTCTCCAGAAGGTGAGGGACAAAATTGCATCCTTTTATTTCAAAAGAACTATTTGTACGTATATTCCTTACAGATGTTCCTTCCATTTGGGGGAAAGACAAATCAGAGGTGCACGCCTCAGAATCAGTTCACCCCACACAGCACACTCTGCCTCAAATGCCACCCGCATATCTATGTCACCGTTCCGATATATAGAAAACCGAAGAATGTCAACAATGCAGCAGAAGCCAGGGATAGTGTGCAGGATCTTTTTCGGCATCCCAGAGGCAAGTCAAAAGACAAGTCTAAATATTTATTTGCACGGTAGGACGCAGAGAGTTTTTGGCCAATCATTTGAATTTGAACTCGCAATCTATATCCACACCGCACACATATACACATCGTGCATCAGTTCCGTACCTATGTATATAGGTATGCGTACGTATATGCTGTTATATAGAACTTTGACCGGTCGACTGTGCGGTGTCCCGATGGAATTCGATTTTCTTTGCGTTTCCTATTTCTTCGATTCGTCCGTTCTATTGACCATTTTTGTTCAGCCTGTTTGGCTCAGTTTCGCACTCTTTAAAGTTTCACTTGTGCAAAACCTTAATGGCTTTAAAGGATGAATTGAAAGGATAAAGCGTAAAGGGCAGCAACATTGGATGTATGGTGTGTCCGCATGTGTGTGATCCAAACCCGGTTCCATATAACTGAATTTGTTTTTCTATTCCGGAAAAGTATCCGATGAGGATACGATTAATCTAGTATTTAAAAGTTGTTCGACCGTAAAAATGCCAAAGTGATATGTAGGAGGTGTGTATAGGCATTTATTCGGAAACACGTACAGAGAAAGCGATGAACACAGAGGAAAAAGATTAACTTTTAGTTTAATTTCTATAGGTATATATTTTAAAGGGGAAGTTTAGCCAAAATTGTTGGCTCGCAGGGAAGGACGCAAATATCCGCACTAAACTCTGAGTCTGAACTCTAATTTAAACATCGTCTTTCGCAGTTTTTGTGGGCGCAGTAGCGCGGTGGTTAGTGTGCTGGACTGCTGTGCGAGGGATCCCAGGTTCGATCCCCGGAAAAACACAAATTACATCTTAAAGTTTTTTCTACTGCGCCACCTCTCGCGAACGTCTGACAAACATCCGAGAGTACAACTGTCATGAAAAAGCTTCTCAATTTAGCCGTTCGGACTCGGCATAAAATTGTAGGTCCCTTCCATTCGTCCCAAAAATAGAAACTCACACAAAACCAATGGTTGCGAGAAGCTAGGCCTTGGGTGTCTACCGCCTGTTGCGCCACCTATTTATTTATTAATTTTTTTTTTTTTTTTCGCAGTTTTGAAAAATATTGGAGAATAATATTGGTGCCTTACGCACTACTAATGAGGGTATACTGGGTCAGTTACATACCCTACAGATATAGACCTTCATAATATGTCAATGCAACACATGCAGTGCATATTTTCTGGTAGAGGTAGAAGTTCTGGTTCTGGGATAAATGTCCAACAGGAATATCGCTATCTACACCACAGATAGTCAGGCTGCGGTAAATGTGTTAGTCTTTATAATCAAATCAGAACTAGTCGCGAGAGCTACCGCACAATGCTAGGAGAACCATGTCAGATAGTTGTGGACACTGTAATATTGAGGGTAACGAAGGGCACACATCCTTGCCAAAAATGGAGCGGAGCGCACCTATTGCCGTGGCCAGGAGAAATATTCTTGAGAAAACCAAAGAAAGGGCACTCCTGATATGGTCACATACAAAAGGTTACATACATCCGGGTTTTAAAGGCTCTGGTGGCCTAGATTAGATCTGAGTCTGTAGAATTTTTAAAACTCATAGCAGATTAAAGTTACGGCTACAGGAATGCCCTCTAGGCTCTGGGCATTGTCTTCTGCGGAAGCACGCTAGGAGAAGGTACTATAAATACCTACGTCCTACATGTAGCAGTGGATATTATGTTGCTGTGAACAGAACGGATTCACATTGGAAGGTACTTTTTCGACAACTTAGAGGAGGTTGTGGGCGCAGTAGCGCAGTGGTTAGTGTGCTGGACTACTGTGCGAGGGATCCCAGGTTCGATCCCCGGAAAAACACAAATTACATCTTAAGGTTTTTTCTACTGCGCCACCTCTCGCGAACGTCTGACAAAAATCCGAGAGTATGACTGTCATGAAAAAGCTTCTCAATTCAGCCGTTCGGACTCGGCATAAAATTGTAGGTCCCTTCCATTCGTCCCAAAAAATAGAAACTCACACAAAACGAATGGTTGCGAGAAGCTAGGCCTTGGGTGTCACCCGCCTGTTGCGCCACCTATTTATATATTTTTTTTTTAGAGGAGGTTGGATTCTCAAACAAAATTGAAACCATTTTAAGGTAGGTACTGTAGGGAAATTCAGTATTTGGGCGAATTGGTTTAGTTTTTGACCGTAAAGGTTCCCCAGGGATGGCAATGGGCTCGATAATGGTTCCTATTGTCTATTGTTATGATCTCACACAATACACAACCTAACCGAACTTAGGTTCGTATACATTTTTTTATATTTCATATTTTTATCTTATTTGACTACATGTGGTTTTAGGAATAATGCTTTCCAAAAAGACAAAAATTACGACTGAAATGAATTTATTTAAGATTTTTTATATGCCAAAGACCCGAGTTTTTGCGGTGACACAACCACATATCTTCAATAGCAAATTTGAATAGGTACCTATGTTATATACTATATGCTTATCTCATTGACCATTTGTTTTTTTTTTTTTTTTTGGAACTATGGCCTCAGGGAATTAATAAAAGTGGAAGTGGTGTTAATAATGATAAGAATATCTGTGGAAAGACGAGAACTATTTTTAAAGTTTTATGTTATCTAATTGGAATATAATAGCAATATACAGCGTGTTCCAGTTAAGCGGTATAATTCTTTAAGGGAAGATTCTTCAAGTTCCGTCGAACAAAAAATGTTATGAAAGGTGGGTCGATTCTCACCATATTTCCCGTTATAGCCCATCAAAGTAGGTGACCTCTAATTTAGAGGTGTTACCACTTAAAACGCTATAACTTCTAAACTATTACATATTATAATAAACTATATTATAGGTACAAAAATTGTTTTGTACATTTTGAAAAGACAATTAGTCTTAGCGCATACAAGTCCTAAGCACTTCGGGTACATCTATGTAGCTACAAAAAATGTATGGCTCCTTCATTTCAAAATTTTGAACATTTTTTGTTACATTTTTTAAATTAAAATGCTTTTTTCTTAAAATTTTTATCTTTTTTTTTATAAATTTGTATCCTTGAGAAATTTCCTAAAAATTATGTTAAGCAACTTTTTTATGTACGACCAACAGAAGTTGTACTAAAAGCCGTTTTTATGTCAGACAAAAATGGTAAAAAAAGACTAAATTTTTTTCAAAAATAAGGTTTTCCTTTCTAGTACCCCAGAATAAAAGATCCATTGGTGTTAAAGTCAGGAGATCTGGGTCGTGAAGGACTGGGGACAAATCGACTAGTCCACAGTTCGTTAAAAGTATAGTTGAGGTATGTAGTTACCCCGCTGCTACTATGACAAGGTGCCCCATCTTGTTGAAAGAACATCGCTCTTCTCTGAACGAGAAGAACATATTCAAGGAGCTCCGGCAATCGTTTTCTAAGAAATTCTAGGTAGTAATGCGAATTAACTGTTTGTGGAAGAACGTGCGGGCCTACTTAAGTGTTTTCAAACATTTACGCTAAACCTCCTTTGAAATAAGCACACATTTTGAAGAAGTTGTTCACAATAATTAAATTCTTACCTTTCTTTGAAAGGATGTTGTGCGTATTAAATGGGGATTGGGGTCTGACCAATGGTGCAAATTGTGGAGATTTGTATCTTTGTAACTTTTTTTGTGAATAGCGCTTCGTCAATCCACAGAATGTTTTTGAGGAAGTGCCCGTCTTCTGACTGTTTGCGCAATAGCCACTGGAAAAATTCCACCCTTCTTCGCGCAGTTCGTGGTAGTAAATCCTATACCGGTGCTAAAAGGAAAGGGAGTAATCTATTACTCTGAAAAGTTGTCTGAATCCTGGTTCTGAGAAGTTCCAACTGCGCAGCTAGTCTGCGGACCTGACTAAAAGATTAACCTCTACAGCACGCAAAATCCAACATTCAATTCCTGCCACCGCTGCGTCTGAACGTCGTTCCTTTTTATTTCGAGGGGCTCAACCGGCATTAACAAGGCGCTAATACGCATCAGCGAATACTCGGCTCGGCTGTACTATTATGGTGTACTACGATTTGGGTATCGGCGTTGGTACTTCTATCTTTCATGGCAGAACCCGCTTACAAACACTATTTCCGCGTAATCATGTTTTGAATACATTTTGTGGAGATCAACTTATCAATGTTAAGTTTTTTTTCATATTCGACAATTAACTGTTAACCACTGCTCATAGGTACCTACGTTTGTTTGTTATTTTGACTTAATTTTGTTTGACCATTTTTGTCTGACGAAAAACGGCTTTTACTACAACTTCTGTTGATGGTACGTAAAAAAGTTGCTTAACGTAGTCTTTAGGAAATTTATTAAGGATAAACATTTCATAAAAAAAAATAATAATTTATTAATTAGCTAAACATTTTGAGAAAAAAACATTTTAAGTAGGTAAAAAAAAAATGTAACAAACAAATTTTAAAAAATTTTGAGTTTAAGGAGCCATTACTTTTTTGTAGCTGAACAGATGTCCCCGAAGCGCTTAAGACTTGTATGCGCTACTAAATTGTCTTAAAACCAAAATATATAAAACCATTTCTGTACCTATAATAATTTAGTGGTAACACCTCCAAATTAGAGGTCACCTACTTTGATGGGCTCTAACGGGAAATATGGTGAAAATCGGCGGAACTTCATGAATCTTTTGAAGATTATACCGTTTAACTGGGACATCCTGTATATACCTATAGGTATAGCACAGTATCATAATAGTCTTAGGAGTTTTATTTGTTCATTATAAACCAAGCATTCAGTATAAGAACAAGAGTCTAAAAATGAAAGCATTGAAAGATCTTGACAAAGTTACGAGTCGTATTAGCTATTGAGAGGTTTAACGAAATAACCCTTTTCAATTGTGAGAAGCTAGGCCTTGGGTGTCTTGTCTACACGCCTGTTGCGCCAATTATTTATTTTTATTTTTAACCCTTTTCAATTATACATAATTCAAAAGTGTATTCAATGTTTATAAATTGTTATAATGTTTATTGTTTTTTTTATTCTACTCTAATAGTGCGTGCTTCTCAAAAGATTCAGTTTGAAAATCGAATTTCTCATAAAGGATGTGGCAGATAATTGTGAACCAAGAACTTCGATTGAGAGCGCTGTAGGAACAAAGATAAACAGAAAATAATCGCGACTGGTAAAACAAAACATACAAAATATAAGCAGAGCAGCGTAGGGGATCCGCAATCTCTTTGTATGCATCTTTGCAGCAAAATATTGATTGTCCCCAAATAAATATTTTTCCTAATTGGTATTTTGCTGGCTTGCCACTTTAAACGTCAATGCACAATGCTCTCGTCCTAAATAAATATACACACATGTGTTTATTCTTCAATCGTCATTCTTTCATTGCGCATCAGACTGCTCAAGTTAATAAACTCCCACTTCCACCACGATACTAACGATCACTTTAATCGTCACCATCGCGCAACAAAGTAGCATGAGATATTTGACTGGCAAAGAATTAAATTTTTTGTATATTCTTTTTATTAGTTCGTTCTTTCGTCGAACTAATAAGATGAAGATCAGCTTCGATAAACATATGCATAGATCATATCAGTTCGATCCCTAATAGGTCAATAATACGCCAGGGTATTGGTGAAGAGTTTGTTGGGGAATGAACCATTAAATATGGGTCAACGATTATATTGATGTCGGTAGTTTAGTTTAGTTTAGTTTAAAGTGGCTCTCGATGAGAGAAACACGTAGGCCGTTATTCGGCCCATTGTGCATACCACTGGGATTTGGGGAGCTGTTTCTTTGCAGGCTACTCATGTAAACCATTTGCTGCCGGTTATAAAGCCAAGAATGTTAGCGGCGCTGATGTTACCTAGATCACTGAGATCATTGAGAAAATAGTTTCCTAAGTAGGCCCTTCTTACATTGGCCAGGCAGGGCAGCTGCAAAGAAAGTGAGTGACGGACTCGTCCTCCTCCTCGTCCCTACAGCTTCTGCAGAAGTCATTATATGGCAGACCAAGCCTTTGCGCGTGTCTGCCTAATACGCAGTGCCCGGAGATCACATTAACGACTTTCGAGATGCTGGATCTATTAAGTCGAAGAAGCTCCTTGGATCGCTTTGCGTCCAGAGCTGGCCAGGTGAGCTTGGCAGTATCGCAGTATCCCAATTGTTTCCATCTGAAGCCTGCATTCATTACTGCGTCCGCATGAATTATTTGTTTAGCGTAGGAAAGTGGTGCATACACGTTGTGCAGGCTTATGCTCTTCACGCCAGAGGAGCCTTGCCTTGCTAGTTCGCCCGCTGCACAGTTCCTTGGGATGTCACAGTGATCTGGAACGCAGCAGAGGGTGAGGTTGTACTGTCCAGCTATCTCGTTTAGAGATATGCGGCAATCTTCCACCGCCTTGGATCTTATTTCGCTGGATATTAGGGATTTGATTGCAGCCTGGCTATCAATGTATCAATGTATCCCTCGACGGATAGCTGTAATTTCGGCCTGAAAAATACTGCAGTGTTTCGGAAGACTGAAGGAGAGGCCCAGGTTCAATTCCTCTGAAAAGACTCCGGCGCCCACTCCCTCTAGTGTCTTAGAACCGCCTGTGAATATTGACAGTGATTTGTGTAGGACATTTTGTCTCTTTCGAAATTGATTTTCGTAGGCAGATAATCGGTATTGGTGGGCAGGGGGATCGTCTGTAGAAGGATGCTGGCGTGTCCAATTGGTTGCCCTCTCCAGTGTTTCCATTCCCTTAATCTGATCGCCACGTTGGTGGCATATTCTTTACTGACGATGTCTAGTGGAAGTAGGTTAAGCATGGTTTGCAGAGCGGCGGTTGGAGATGTCCTCAGTGCGCCCGTGATGCATATACATGCCAAGCGCTGAATCTTCTCTAAGACCTTTAGATTGTAACTTTTGTTCAAGGCCGGCCACCACACAACGATGCCATATAGAATTATCGTACTTATGACCGCAGTATAAAGCCAATGCACTATATTGGGTTGAAGGCCCCATCGAGAGCCTACAGGCCTTTTGCAGGAGTATAGAGCCACTAGGGATTACCTAGCGCGTTCGGCAATATTTTCTCTCCATAAGAGCTTCCTATACAGCCTCAGCACCAGATATTTAGCGCTGCTAATGAATTCGAGTGGAGTTCCTTTGAGATTTGGGGGAGTGACAGCGGGAAGCTTTATCTTTACCTTTGATGTCGGTAACTCGTCCGTAGGTATAATGCAACTGTCTCCCCAAAAATAACTACAGGTATCGGAAAAGAATGAATTTTACTGTTGAGAATCTTGAAAAAAAAAAAAAAAAATTACGACATTTGGATTTGTTTGTAAACTGAACAGAACAATAAGCAAGGGCCCTCGTCTTCGACTAAGTGCGATCGGATATGCCGGAGAAAAAACTCTTTAAGGTAATCGTTAAAAAGAGCAGGGGTAGCATTTATTTGGATATTGATTTGGTATACGCGGTAGACTGCCGATGGATGCATCAACGTCGTAACTAATATAATAGGTTTCACCCGACCATCCCCACGAAACATTTGGTTTGATAAAAAGGGCCAGCAAACACATGCAGGCAAAGAATTCGCCTACAAAGCGTCTCAGCAGGACGAGAGCAGCTCGTAAGCTCTCTACCGGCAAAAGTGGTGGGAAGAACATCGGCTTTTTAGGGGAACATCGGCGTAAAGACTGACGAGCAATATTTGGAACATGTCAAGGCAACAAGACCCGAACACAGATTTATACAGATATACAGAAGGGAACCTTTTAGTAAAATTAAACAGTTGTTGCTGTGGATGATATGGAGAGACAAGTTCTGCAGACTGAACGGCGAAGACGACTTAGAATGAACCACTCAATCTGGATGATGAAAAACAAGATGCAGAAGCTTGTGTTCTTACTTTTACACCTCAAGGCTACTGATATGTAAGACTGTAGAAAAACGGATCTCTCTCTCTCTCTCTGAAGTCATGCAAAATTGCGTGGCGTGGTAATATAAATCCAGCATAATACCGCATACAAGACGCTGTCTGCCGTACCATTTCTAAACGAACTGATTGAACTACCAGTGCCTACTTAATCCCGGTAAGTCCACAATGGGCCAAATAATCCAGATCGATAAACTCACAGAGGGAAGTTTTTCCACAAGTTCAATTACTTGCATACGCGGATGACATTGCGTCATTAGCAGGACTCCAGTGAGCTTCCACTGGCGCGTTTGCCTATTTATGAATTAGGAAAGAAGCGTTAAAAATGAGTTTAGTCGTCAACGAGAGAAAATCAAAGCAGTGTTGTTAAGTCGTGAGAAATTTACCTTTTCGTGTTAATTTTGAGGATCAAAAATCATCGGGAAACAATTCGGCTTCAGGGCTAATCCGTAGGAAATTTGATCAACTTAAAGAAGAACATTATATTCATATAAATTTCCACCTCAGATCAAAACAAATATGTAATCTGTTTTTAGCATTTTTGTTTTAAATAAAAAGAGCAAGAATTGTGTTTGCTTGCAAAATCATTCATTATGAAAAATGCCTCATGAGATTATGTTTTAAACACAATTGCGGTCATATGGCCTCTTCGGCAGTTTTTATGAAGCGCATATTATAAGTTAACACAAAGCGGAATAACACAACAAAAACATCTTGCTCATAGTAACCACTACCCAGCAAACGCACAAAAAATTGTTTTGCACATAAGCCTAGCGGTGTCCTTCAACCAAAAAATGCACATAAGCCTAGCGGTGTTCTAAAACCAAAAAAATTGTTTTCCACTGGCAGTAAGACTATGCGAAAAAAATTGTTTTCAACTTGATCTTGCGGTGCAATAATATGTATTGTCTTGCACCCGCAATGTAACCATGCAAAAAAAATTGTTTTCCATGTTTCGGCAGCTAACAATACATTGGAGTCAGTTGTAGAAAATGGTCCAAGCTATCAAGAGCTTGTAAAGAAAAGTACAACACGAAACCGGAGAGTTTATACAAGTTCTCATAGAGAACAGAAGCTATATTATTAAGACGAAGAAGATTAGATAAGTGATTAAGAAGTTATTGTTGAAAAATAAAAACTTGTTCAGTACCTAAATGAAGGCATTTTAATTTATATACTGTCAGCTCAATTTTGTACCATTCATTGTAGAATTTGGGGTTCCATCTCCCCAACCCCTGGGATAGATCGCAGTTTATCTGACTTTACATATAGACCCACAAGAAGTAATTAAAAGGCGTCAGCTTGCATGATCTTTGTGGCCACTTCACTGGACCTTTTTGGTGACATAATGTTACAAGTCAATCGATCCCTTAGAAAATCAATGGTGGGCACTATATAATTGAGGTAGCAGCTCAAGGAGATAGTGAACAAGCTAAATTTAAATTATATCCACAAAGGTAACATTTTATGTGATCTTCAAGCTAGTACGAGTAGTATCTTGATAATCGGTCCATTCTTACTTACTTACTTAGATGGCGCTACAGTCCGGGGTGGACTTGGGCTTCAACCAACACGCCTCTCCAGTTAGCACGATCTTTGGCTAACTGCCTCCAGTTGCGCACTCCAAGTTGGTTGAGGTCCCCTTCCACTTGAGCGCCCCACCTAAGGCGAGGTCTGCCTCTATTGCGTTGTCCATCCGGGTTGGAATCGAAGACTCTTCGGACCGGAGCGTTGGTGTCCATCGCTTTACAGCCATCTAGCCATCTTAGTCGACTGATACGTACTTTTCTGACCAGGTCGATGTCGCTGTACAGCTCGTAGAGTTCGCTGTTAAATTTTCTCCTCCAAAGCCCGTCAACGGAAACGGGCCGAAAATCACTCGAAGAATTTTGCGTTCGAAGCGACCAAGGAAATCTTCATCCGCTTTTGACAACGTCCATGATTCTGTGCCATAAAGCAGGACTGGGAAGATGAGGGTCTTATATAGAATCTCCTTGGTGTTTCTCGACAGGGCCTTACTAATCAATTGCCATCTTAGGCCAAAGTAACAGTGGTTGGCAAGTGTAATTCTTCGCTTGATTTCTGATGTGATGCCATTTTCAGAATTAATAGCGGAGCCGAGGTAGACAAAGTCCCAAACTACCTCAAACTTATAGCTGTCTTTCGTGACGTTCTGTCCGATTCGTCGATGTTGTGTGTCCCTTTTTGTTGACAGTGAAAGAAACTGTCAGTGACTTTTCAATAAACGAGTCTAGGTTTTGAGGTTAGAGTTGATCATTGGAAAGCAAAACTGACAGCTGAGAATAGAAAGAGATTCGAACACATCAGTGAAACGATTGGTTCCAAATTGGAGAAACGAGAATCAGCTGTTCATTGAAATCGATTTCGTTCAGTGAAATAATAAAATTGAATTTAAAGAGTTTTATTCAGAATTAAGTAATTTCTTTCGTAAAAAAATTGCACAATTGATTACCTTTATTTTGATACCAACTAAAAAGCCAATATTGTTTAATTAAAAAAATAAATAAATAGGTGGCGCGCAACAGGCGGGTAACACCCAAGGCCTAGCTTCTCGCAACCATTCGTTTTGTGTGAGCTTCTATTTTTGGGACGAATGGAAGGGACCTACAATTTTATGCCGAGTCCGAACGGCTGAATTGAGAAGCTTTTTCATATATAGTCATACTCTCGATGTAATTGTGTATGACCATAACCTTTAAGATCAAGCGAAGCATTGCGCTTGCCAATCGCTGATTATTTGGCTTAAGAGGGCAATTGATTACATAGTAAAGGCTTTGTCAGGCAACTAGAACTATTATTCGTTTTGAAAGCAAAGACTGATCTAATTGGCGTATACAGTTGAGGCCCAGATCCATCCCGGGCCAAGGCAAGGAAGGGATACTGCTCCAAGTATATTATTCGCGTACATTTCAACTTTAAGGCCTTGCCTCAAGTTGCTTTAAATTGAAAAACTTTGTATTTTCTGTTTAACAAAATTAATAGGCGGTAATTGCTTAATGCAGAATGAATGACATCCCTGCAGTAATTGACATTATCGCATTAGTTTAACGCAAATTAAATTTATACACAATTTGTGCGCATTGCATCGAAATTAATCACGCGAAGGGTATTATACGTTACGTACGTAGATCTCTGATCTACCCCCCTCCAGTCCTACCTCGCAGTATTGTAACAAGTTTATTAGCGATGAAAAAAAAAACACAACTCCAACTCCGCGCATTCATGTTGATGGCGTTTCCTCATGAATTCATTATTGCACCCAGAGACGGCGACATCATGAGTGTACAGCGAATACAAATATATTTAAACAATAGAAACGGTTTTATTGTTGAATTTTTAATTTATCCCCATCCAGAGGGCGTTGCATTATTTTTATGTGAATACAATTTTCAAATTGGCTGCGTTCTTCCGCAATGAAAAAAAAAAAGGAAAATAAATTTCGCGTTAAATGCGATCTGTCTCCTTCCTGAATCCTGACACACCGGCCGGCCCGGCCGGCGACCGCCCGTCGGTGTATGTGTTTGCAAACACCACAGTCGTCGACACGATAGGAGCTATTTTGTGTGTGCCATGTACCACCACCACCCTCCGGGTTGGGGATAGAGAGGGAAAATTATTGATTTTCAATACGATTCGAATTATCGCACCTCTGGGACAAGTCGGACAAATTGAGTTAACTGTTGCAATCAGAAACATTAATTGGAGCTCTGATATTAATAAATAACCAACTATGCGGCAGTTTGAGTTCATTCAGTGGAGGTGCGGCAATGAGATGGTGGAACGTGGAACAACACTGGAAGGACTGTTGATTGTGATGATGAGATGAGCATGTTGAGGCAGCGGTCCAGCGCATATATAGGGGGATAGGTATCGTGGCCAGTTAAATACAGGCGCAACTGTATGTAGTTTGGCTTCCTATAATTAAGAACCGATGATGCGTTTTTTATTTCATCCCACTATGCCGTAGCTGAAGGTGAATGGATGATGATTTTGTATGATCGGAAATGAATCAATGTTGGCCAGGAGACACTGACTGACACTATAACGGGGGGCGGTGGGCACTGAAAGTGGACAGCAGCAGCTGGGCATTGTTATTGGCGATGATATTAATTCATCACAGTTTGATTGAAATATTCATTTCGCAGACATACATGCGAGGTAGTGGTTTTTGGTTGAGGGAATTGAAATTAAACCCGGACTGAGGGTAGAATTATAAGGATGTGTGAGCATCGTAGTGCCTGGAGCTTTTACGCCAGATTGAAGTGAAACTTGACGCCCGAATGCATTCGTAACCGACTTTTGTATAGTGGGAAACGTGAAGCTGCTGCAATTTAATGTTTAATTTTAGGAAACGGTGTGGTTGCATTTAATACGTAGGTACACAATGTAAATACATACTTGCTTATGTTGTTTGGTGGAAACTTGAAAAAGAGAGCATATCATAGTCGCACTTAACTTTACTTACTTACTTACTTACTTACTTAGGTGGTGCTACAGTCCGGGGTTCACCTTAGGCCTCAACCAACACGCCTCTCCAGTTAGCCCAATCTTTGACTAACCGACCACCAGTTGCGCACTCCAAGTTAGTTGAGGTCCCTTTCTACTTGTGCTAAGGTGAGGTCTTGCTCTGCTGTGGTGTCACTTCGGGTTGAAATCGAAGACTCTTCGTGCCAGAGCATTGGTGTCTATTCGATCTACATGTACTTTTCTAAACAGGTCGATGTCGCTATACAGCTCGTAGAGTTCGCTGTTAAATCTTCTCTTCCATTCTCTTCTCATCAACGCAAACCCGAAAATAAATTAAAGAATTTTACTTTCGAAACGGCCAAGAAGATCTACATCCGCCTTTGTTAACGTCCATGCTTCAGCGCCATAGAAGACTGGCATGATTAGGGTCTTATATAGAGTCTCTTTAGTGTTTTTTTGACAAGCCTTACTAGTCAGTTGCCTTCTTAGGCCAAAGAAACGTACCTAACTTAACTAAATTCAAAATTCCTCTCCATGCATACCATACTAAATATTTATGTGAGTGTACGATTTACATTAGTCCATGCCCAAGAATGGATGTCTGAGAGCTAAATCAGTCTTTGAGCTCAGGTAAGGTCTGTATTACCAACTGATTTATCGGCTCTGCTGGGATGTCAACCTGGGAATTTTTTGTTTATACACATATTAGCTGTACCCGCAACTTCGTTCGGGTCGTAAAATAAAAGTTTTTATTTTATTTTCCTATAATAATCATAGTAACTAAACCCATCATAACATCAGGCAAGTTTCATCCATCTGCGCACCTCCTCAGCCAAACATTGCTACCACTGATTGAACGACATAGCCTAAAACCATCTCACAGTCTTAAGAAACATTTAAAAAAAGTTTCATTGAAATCGGTTTAGTAGTTTTCGCGCTTTGTGGTAACAGATTAAATTCCTACATTTTTATATGAAGACTAGCGGGCCCGGCAAATGTTGTTTTGCCTGCTAGTACATTTTTTTTTTCATTTTATTCGTAATTTTTTTTGTAGGGTGTAGCTATATTATTTGAAATTGTATTCATGAGCTTATTCTTGCTTTTTAATTTTTTTTATATTGTTGAGTGTTTATCATTTGACATTTTGTGGAATCGGATCGCAGCGCAACCAACCGGGTCCAATTGTGAATATAAACCATCCCAAGACCCATTCAAATACACACACAACATTTTACTAAAATCGGTCCAGCCGTTTAGGAGGAGTACGGTAACAATCGCGGACAGAAGAATTATATATATAAAGATAAAGCAGATAACATGCAAAGCATAAATGACAAAAATGTAGCAAAGATGACAATCAACTAATCGACAAAAAGCTATAAAAATGTGAGAGCTCCTAAACACAAAGAAACCTTAGCTCCTGAAAAGGCAAAATAAATAGAAGAAATGGTAACACCAGGACAATAATTAAAAAAGCTACCCTTACGCCTAACAGGGCTAACAAGAAAAAGTTCAAAACGACCTAGAAATCGACGGACTGACAGAGGGGTACAAAAACATCTTGGGCACCTTATCCAAGAGGCAACGTTCAGAGGAAGAGACAGTAGAAAGTCGACCAAAACCTCAAAAAGCCTATAGCCCTAGAGCAGTCATTAATATGAGCAGTCATTTGACGAGCAGAAACACATCGACGCCGACATGAAGTTAATATCCCATCTGAACAAGCTTACCGAAAATATCATCCTCAAAGTCATGATGGTTAATATCGTAAAAATGGGAACAGAATACCCTTTCGGTGAAGTCGGATGGCATAAAGGAGTCAAAATAGCGGAATGCAACGACATGTAGATATTCCTTTGATTTTCGTTTCAAAACCATCGCCACGCTAGTATTGGCGAACTTTGGAAGGGAGCAAAACTCAAGGTAATACCCAAGTCTGCACTACCATCTGATGAGACAGAAAGTCAAGGTGTAGTGTGAAAAAAAAAAATAGAAGTAACAACCAAGAGGTCAAAATAGAAGACTGGTGATAGCCTGTACATAGTACTCCTATATTCAGGTCACAATAGAATACTCTTTACAATCGACCTACAACGAAACTTTAGAAGACCTATGGGAAAACGAGTTTGGCAGAGTGTGCGAAAATAGTTAATGAGAAGATACAACATCCGAAAACATGACAATCTTACTGACAGTCGTCCAATCGACAATAATAAGATGAATAAAGCCTATTTTAGACATTGCCTCATTTCTCGCAACCACATACGCAAAAACGCAAGTCGGTTAGGCAGCGAGCTTAAAAGTAGCGAACAATTGTTAGCACGCCAGAGTAGAACTGAGGAAGACGGAAATGATCATAGATCGGAACTTGATCTGCATACTAGAGTAAGAAGAAGGACACAATTTGAATCCTGAAAAACTCTAGACTTTTTAGAGACCTAAAAGACCTTTAACGGACTCAATCTGGGATCGAATTACAGCATCTGTGAGCGACCAAAGGTACGTCACTGAATTATGCCGGTTTTACATGCAAAACAAAAACAATTTGTGTTGATTTGGCAACAACTTCCTTCTAACCTCACCTTAAAAAAATTACATTTCGTCAACATAACCCGCACTTATACTGTCATTTTTCGATGAGCAACTTGCCGTATTGTGCACAATAGCTAATTCCTAATTATGTGATGAAAACCAAAGCTTTTACTTCATCGAAGCTCATTAACCTCTCCCAAACAAGATAAATTCTAACGAATTCGCTTTGACTCACTTTTAATAAAAGACAGCGACCGACCCACACAAGTCCTCGACACAAACTCTACACAAAAAGCTACAAATTCATTTATATTCTTAGCCCCGAAAAATAACATAAGAACCCTTGTGCTGCCATCCCCAAACAACCGCACTTGAGGCAACAACCACAAACCCTTATACAAGTCCGTCTTTTATTCGAATAGCACAGTCGACATCACTCCTCCTCGGCCCATTCTGCATCAGCCTTTCAGCACGAAAATTATGAAATAGATACTCAGGCCAAAGGCAGGCACTCAAGCATCAACTCGTTTGGAGGGCTTAAGGAGCCATTTCTTCCCGCAGGCAAGTCGCATGTCTTATTTACCATATCAACAGGTCAATTACCATGGGAGAATAACAGGCCACAAGTTGCAGAACGAGAGAGAGACAACAGAATTTATGAGCAATGCCCGCTTGAGGAAGCAACTTTAACATTCCAATAGCACTTGTGTGCGGGTGGTTATAGAAAATTATATACACTACCCTGTCAGGGATAATTTTTCCTTCTGTCTTCTCAGAGGCTGTGTCATGCTTTTCGATTGAAAGCGATACTATGGATGGGATATACGCTCCAAAGGTGTGTAAAGTGATACAAGCACACCTGAGATACCGACGATGAAGGTTAATTTACTTAGGACACGAATCTTGAAACGAGAAACAATGACCAAAGAAAAGAGGTCCTGTGCGTGTAACCTAATTCCCTTATCATAGATGCGCACCATGTTTTCCAATCAATCACTTCTGCTTAAGCATTGAAACGGATATGTCGGTATTTTTTTTTTTCTGAGATACTTTGTTTTGTTTTGCGTGTCGTTGTGGGTGTTGAAACAAATCAAGTTGCTTATCTGGGGTGTAAAGGTGACAAAGGCTCATAGCCATAACAGCGTGGATTCCTACCGCAGTGGGGAGTCAATGAAATTTTGTATTCCATCACGTCCCCGGATTGGGGTACTTGAGTAAATAAAAATGTCGGCATGTGTATATGTATGGGATTTTGGGTATGATATGACCGAAAAGAAAACAGTGGAATAAAAATTGTGACTATGCATACGAAAATTATATCCGAATCGGTAATTGTGGAAAAGTGCTTGCAAACGTGCCAGAGAAGGTTAAGTATTAGGAGTGGTTACTCACTCTTGAAATAGCTTGCTTTTTAAGACCTTTGTAGCTTTGTTGGACTTCAATTTGAATGTTGTTTGAATATTGCAGTAGGGCAAGACAAGTTACAATTAAAAAGTTATAATTTTCTAGAGATTAGCTTTCAGTTTAAGCAATGACACAGACCAGCCTGGTATTTACATAAATAAACGCTATTGACCCCCTACACTATCCAGATCCAATATAGATAATAAGTAGAGAATCTGCTCGCCGCATAAAAAGCAAGCTCCCTGGTGAAACACCGACAAATTTGGAAGTAGAGTAGGTACAACCTTGATAATTATTTATAGAAGCTAAGGGATCTAAGTTGGTGGTTGGGTGTGTATGAATCGGGTAGGCGCTGATTGGCATCAACTTGGCGGTGCCCAGCTGTTGTAACTTTTTCATACACATCAATTGTGCTTATTTTACCTCCGCGTGGTAACCACCGGGTACTGGTCTCGCTCAACCGGGCTTGGCTTGCTAAACTTATAAGCGCGAGTGTTGAACACGAAGAAAATAGCAACACTATAATGCTCTGTCGGAATGACTGACTGAACGAGTCTCAGAGGTCTTACATGAGCCCCTCAGAAAGAGGACATACAGCGGATGAATACACAAGATTGAATCAACGGTGTTGTCAACAGTCGAGATGGCAGATACCTTGCGTGAGCTTCTCTGACATATTTGGAGCAAAGGTCTGTAAGGATTTTCAGCACTAGTCAGGGTGCTGAAATAGAGATGGTGGCGGATGAACCCTTTATGGGCCAACGGCAGCACTCATATCCCCGAAGTGGGTTACTGACAACGGAGTATCCGACCCTCTGTCCTAGGGTTATCTTAGGGCCTGGTCCTCCAGGTTGGGGGTTGTGCGTGGGGCTAACTACCCAACCACGGAAAAATTAATGGTTACGAAGCAACCAAGAGCCTCGGATACGGATGGATTCACTGTTGACGACCCTGCAAAACGAAAAAAGGACAATGACGTTCGGGTCTGCACGTGGAATGTTCGAACCCTGAACAGACCGCGTGCAGCCGAACAATTAGCGGAGGCCCTAGACTGCTACAAGGCAGATATCACCGCCATTCAGGAGGTGCGGTGGGATGGGCCAGGCAAAAGAAGGATGAAAACCTGTGACATCTACTACGGTGATTGCTACAGAGAGCAGAAGCAGCGTCTATTTGGATGCGGATTCGTTGTAAGCGGCAGACTTAGGCAAGAAGTCTTGAGCTTTCGACACGTAAGTGAGCGCCTTACAACTATCCGCATCAAGGCTAAATTCGCCAACATCAGCCTGATATGCGCTCACGCCCCCACAGAAGATAAAGACGACGCTACCAAAGAATGTTTCTATGAGCTCCTCGACAAAACATATGAGCAATGTCCTAAATACGACGTTAAAATTGTCTTAGGTGATTTTAACGCCAAAATAGGAAAGGAGGACCTCTTTGGTAGCACAATCGGAAAGCACAGCCTACACGACACCACGTCTGGAAACGGACTTAGGCTAATTGACTTTGCTGCGGGACGTAATGCTACTATAGCAAGCACACGGTTTCCACACCTCAACATTCACAAAGGAACATGGCGGTCACCAGACCATCAAACGGTCAATCAAATTGACCATGTTGCGATCGACGCAAGGCACTCCTCCAGTATTCTAGATGTCCGAACTTTCCGAGCGGCCAACATAGACTCGGATCACTACCTTGTTGTAGCCAAGGTACGTATGCGGATATCCCAGACACCACAACAACGAGGAAATACTGTCAGAAGATTCAACGTTGAACGGCTACAAACGCAACAAACCGCCAGAACTTTTGCCGATCGCGTCTCCCTCAACCTCTCGAGAAGTCCTGTGCAGCCAGCATCAAGTGCTGAAGACCAGTGGCATCGATGCCAAGAAGCCGTCAGAAAAGCCGCAACTGATGTGCTAGGTTTCACCCGACCACCACCGCGAAACCCCTGGTTTGACGAAGAGTGCCGGCAAGCACATGCAGCAAAGCAACTGGCCTACAAAGCGGCGCTGCAGAGAAGGACGAGAGCAGCTCGTGAGCTCTACGAGCAAAAACGGAGGGAAGAACACCGGCTTCTCCGGAGGAAAAAGAAAGAGCATGAGAAGCGCGCGATCGAGGAAATAGAGAGGTGTTACTCCAGGAACAATGTTCGGAAGTTTTACCAAAAGGTAAAAAGAACGTGTCACGGGAACAAGGCCCGAACAGAGACCTGTAGAGACGAACAAGGAAACCTTGTAGTAGAGTCACAGTCGGTGCTGAGGACATGGAAAAACCATTTCTGCAGACTGCTAAACGGCGAAGACGACACAAATTCCGCTGTCAGGCAGAATGAACCATTCAACCTGGGCGATGAAAGCCAAGACTTCCGTCCACCTGACCAAAATGAGGTAAGGATAGCAATATCCAAGCTGAAGTCCAACAAAGCTGCAGGACCGGACGGGGGATGACTTGGTAGAGAGCATACACCAACTCGTTTCTAAAATTTGGTCAGAGGAAAGTATGCCTGAAGAATGGAGCCTCAGCATTGTTTGCCCGATCCATAAGAAAGGAGACCCTCTAAACTGCGCCAACTATAGAGGCATCAGTCTCCTTAACATCGCTTACAAAATCCTGTCTTCCGTACTGTGTGAACGCCTGAAACCATTTGTCAACGAACTGATTGGACCCTATCAGTGCGGTTTTAGGCCCGGTAAGTCCACAACCGACCAAATATTCACACTACGGCAGATCCTGGAGAAAACCCAAGAAGTCCAAATCGATACTCATCACCTATTTATCGATTTTAAAGCCGCATATGACAGCATTTATAGAGACGAGCTATACAGAGCCATGTCTAGTTTTGGCATCCCTGCCAAACTTGTCAGGTTGTGCAGAATGACGATGGAGAACGCTCGCTGCTCCGTAAAGGTCGGAAACAATCTCACCGAGACCTTTGATGTCAAAAAAGGATTTAGACAAGGTGATGCGCTGTCATGTGACTTTTTCAACATCATTCTTGAGAAAATTGTGCGAAACTCGCAAGCCAACACCAGGGGCACAATTTTCCAAAAGTCTGTGCAACTACTTGCATACGCTGACGACATCGACATCATTGGCAGAACACAGCGAGCTGTCACTGGTGCGTTTGCAAGTATCAGTACAGAGGCGGCAAAAATGGGTTTAGTGGTGAATGAGGGCAAAACGAAATATATGCTGTCAACAAGAAGGGACACACAACATCGACGAATCGGACAGAACGTCACGATAGACAGCTATAACTTTGAGGTAGTTCGGGACTTTGTCTACCTCGGCTCCGCTATTAATTCTGAAAATGACATCACATCAGAAATCAAGCGAAGAATTACACTTGCCAACCACTGTTACTTTGGCCTAAGATGGCAATTGATTAGTAAGGCCCTGTCGAGAAACACCAAGGAGATTCTATATAAGACCCTCATCTTCCCAGTCCTGCTTTATGGCGCAGAATCATGGACGTTGTCAAAAGCGGATGAAGATCTCCTTGGGCGCTTCGAACGCAAAATTCTTCGAGTGATTTTCGGTCCCGTTTGCGTTGACGGGCTTTGGAGGAGGAGATTTAACACCGAACTCTACGAGCTGTACAGCGACATCGACTTGGTCAGAAAAGTACGTATCAGTCGACTAAGATGGTTAGGACATGTAGAGCGAATGGACACCAACGCTCCGGCCCGAAGAGTCTTCGATTCCAACCCGGAGGGACAACGCAGTAGAGGAAGACCTCGCCTTAGGTGGCGCGCACAAGTGGAAGGGGACCTCAACCAACTTGGAGTGCGCAACTGGAGGCAGTTAGCCAAAGATCGTGCTAACTGGAGAGGCGTGTTGGTTGAGGCCCAGGTCCACCCCGGACTGTAGCGCCATCTAAGTAAGTAAGTAAGGGATCTAAGTTTATGTGTCGAAAAAGAGCATCCCATAAGGAACTTTGTGACCAGTCCAATCAGTCCAATTGGTAGGTTAATAAACACCTTGAAAAATTACATAACATACTTTAAACTGAACTTTTAAAGCTGGCTACGAAACTAATTGCTCGCCAAACTTTGCAGGACTATCAATCCCACCTCCTTCCTGCTATAAAGCATGCAATGGAAGGTAGAACTGTATGTGTTTGCAAGTTTGCTATTTGTAGTTACTTTACTTCTATCATTCCTGCTCATCAAAACCTTGAAAGGAAAGAATTCGCTATAGGTACCGTCGTTGACAAAATATTTTTGGCTACGTCCCTGCTTGGAGGCCAATTCTCCATTTTTTGCCGTCAACTTTAAGAAGGCGTCGAAAAAAATTCCAAGACAAATTCAGTACAAAAAAAAAATGTATTTCCTTTAAAATATGGGGTATACAAATAAATCGGTAAAATAATTAATCAATTAAAATGAGATACATATTAGGTATAGTTATGTAGCAAGAAGTTTCATAATATGCGCCATTTCAATCTTCAGTTTTAATTCCTTCAAGCTTACGCTTAGTGCATATGTCACAGCAATCTGGGCGCTCTGTCAGCTTGCTGCAATCTTCCTCGAATAGCGTCAAAATGAATCGCCTTCTGCACTCATTAGTGGTAACGTACATCTTTATGTCAGACTTTGGGAATGGTGCTTCACTCCATGTTGGGTCATAGAACACGACACATTTCGTCGGCTTACCATCACGTCCTGCTATGCCAATTTGTTGATAATAAGTTTCAACATCGTCCGCCACTCCATAGTGGATAATTAAATGAACATCGGACTTATCAAGGCCAGTGCCAAAGCATGCCGTTGCTATGATCACATTATTATGACCAGACATAAAATCATCTTGTGCATTTGTGCGAGCGTTCATTAAAACATCACTATGATAGACATCACACTTTACACCGTTATCGATTAAAACTTTTTTTATCTCGTCAGCTTTAACTTTTGTTAGACATTTAATAATAACCGATTCACTGACGTCATCTAGGTAGGGGCCTATATCTGCCCATGCATCTGAATCAGATATTTCCTTAACGATAAATTCCAAATTGGGACGATCTATGTCATCTAAGTAGATCTGCAAGAAAAAAAAAGAACAGAAACGAGCTGTGAGCATCTTTTCAAAAGTAAACGATTTAAAATTTAAAATGGACAAGTTAAATCACCTACACTCAAAATCATTATTATTAGAATTTGGTAAATTTCAGAATTTTTTTTATTAAGATCAAAAGTTTTGCTTATTTTTTTTAAACAGTTCTCAGTTATTTTTATACTCATACATTCGAAAAGAGGCTAATAAAAAACAGCACATCAAGAGCTTGGCTAAAATTAAGTCCAACGAAGTCCGGCTTAAAACACCTAGGCAGAACTGAGCAGAACAATTCTTTCCCCAAAATTCTCTTCCTGAAAATCATGTACATATTTGTACACTAGAAATCTTTGACGACTTTTCTAATGCTAGGATTAATATTTTGATTTCATCAGTAGACGAACCACCACATCTGCCTAGCTGAACTGTTTACTCGATGTTTACCAAGCCTATATGAAATCCCAACCACAAAGTGACTTTGAACCATAACCTTATACATACAAGTCTTTGTTCAAAGATTAATCGTATAGGATTTATTTGCCCGTGGTGGCGTGGCCTGGCGTAGTTTAAACAAAAAAAAAAAAACATTGTATGTACGGGATGCATTCATCTCATCCCGTCGCATTAAATTTTGAATCGAGGATCCAGCACCCAGATGGATGACGCTTCAGTTAATTCAGTTGGTAACTGTCTGCTCTGATCTGACCATATGCATTGCATTGGGGAAATGTGTATGTCTATGTATAAATAAAACCAAAGAAACAAAATAAAAATAAAATGGTTTGCCTTTTCTCTTTCTTCGTTCATTACGCCATCCCCCACAGCGTTGCCACTTTGCTGCAATTGCAGTAGATCTACTGCATCTTTTTTTTTAAATTTAAATCTACTGCCACCAAAGTAAATCTACTGCATTTTTTAAAAGCTTAAATGAGGAAGCCAAATCCAAAATAGTAGATAAAATACAAACAGAAATACAAGCCAATTTGGGAAACTGAATTTTCCTGGCTTAAATTGTCGAAAGAAACTGTTTCAGCAAAATATGTCTTACAGGTCAAATTCAGACGTCGATTCTGAACAAATATTTTCTAGCTTGATGGGGTTTTTTGTGCCGCAATTTTATATCGAGGTTTGTCAACAAATAAAAAATCGTTTTAATTTTAATGATGAAAGACTGAAACCTCTGAGGTTCATAGATACAAAGTTAGTACCTAGTGGAAGACAGTATACCCTCGATATTGCCTATTTTAAAATTGTTTCCTTTTTATGATGATGACAAAGAAAACCTTAAAAGCCAATGAAGATGAACAGTATTCCATGTTCATTAATATTAATGCATTTTTCTGTTTTGTTTAAATAATCGTTTTTATTAATTTTGTATTGTTTATGTTGTGTTTTGTAATCTACTTTGTTTGAAAAAAAATCTACTGCAAAAAAATTCAATCTATTGCATTTTTTAAGAGAATCTACTGCGAAAAAATAGTCCAACAGTGGCAACGCTGATCCCCCATCCTTCAGACTAAAATTCTTTCTGATCAGATCTTACGGCCACGGCCACGGCGCGCGTAACAGGAAGGAAAGGGAACCAGGGTTACCTCCGAAAATGTTTGTGAAGTGTCCAAAAAGGTGTCCGCGAGGTAAAAAAAGTGTCCCATACAAATTTATATTCAAACAAAACGACATTAGAAAGAAAATTGTGTCTTATTATCTGATTCTAGTTTGGGGTATATTTTTTGAGATGTTGGCCATTTTTGCCAGCCCTTATTAAAATAGACCAATAAATTAAGTCGTTCATAGTAAACGTATTCTAAGTTCACAACATTAATTTGTAATTGCCCATCTAGTATAAATTTGCATTTCCATTGACATACGAAAAAATCATAAACGAGATGTGGGCATTAAAATCCAAATATTTTTTTTTTTTTTAAGCTTCTGACTTGCCGGAGCATTAGGATGCACGTCGACCTAAAAGATCTATTGTGCTTGGCGTCAGATATATGTTTAGGTTAGTAGCGCTTCTACTTTCCTAATGTAGCTGATCATACAGAAAAAGGACCTCCTTTGTTCTTCGGTTCTTATTACTTCCCTGAAAAATAATTTCCTTCTTATACCGTAAAGGGCCGGGCATTCACATATTATGTGTTCGGCTGTTTCGTCTTCTTCTAGACATAGTCTGCACTCCGGTGAGTCGACTAAATGCATTTTATTTAGGTGATATCGCAGACCGTGGTGACCCGTTAGGTAGCCTACTAGGTTTTTGATATCATGCCTGCGAAGATTTAGTATCTTTCTGGCATCTGCTTTGAAGGGCTGAATAGCTCTTTTGGCCTGTCTTAGGCCTGGGATGTTCTCCCAATACGAAGTACATAAAAATACAAAGATACAAATCATGTCAAAGATAAGAGATAGCTAATTTTTTGAACAAATACAAAAGTTCCTAAATCCCAAAAAAGTGTCCAAAATCGGTTATTTTTAAAAAGAGGTGTCCTGGTGTCCGAGTGTTCGAAAAGGTGTCTAATTGACACAAAGGTGCCCAAAGGTAACCCTGAAGGGAACTAATTTGATATTTTATAGAAAAGGGGAAGAAAGAAAAAGAGATACAATATTATAAACTGTTGTAGCAAAGCAATGCTATAGGTATCATAGGTATCATTGGTGAGGGAGGACAATGCAAAGGGTGATCTGTTGGGAAAGATAAATTAAGAAGAATCGATTTTGGTTTTCTTTCTGACATTACCGAAGATTTTAAGAATGTTGATCAATGTAGGCCAATTTTTTTGGTGTTAAAATATGCATTGAAGAAAGTGATTGTTTTTTTTACAATTGATTCGAAAATAAATTTAAACCCAGAAATATTAATTAATTTCGGAATCACGAAACCACCGAGATTATCAGTACGAGCGTACATTAGTAGTAACAGAAAATATTAAGTGGCAGCTTGGACATATGACTTTAGAGATTGTTTACCTAAATCGGCATGCAACAACGAAATATATAATAGCAGAGCCTCAGTCTGAGTTCACTTTAAGAAATTACTTTTACGAATTACTATCGGCTCAAGTTTATATAAGTGTGTGAGTATATGCGCGCGATGAGATCATTATGCGTTGCATTTCAATGTGAAGTCGTTTCAGAGCACAGATCCCTTTCAAATACATTCGGATGTGTGCATAAGATCTATGTATGTATGTATATGTATATACTCCATCGCAATTTAATAAAAAAAAGAGGTCGGAATGCAACTTATTATATTCTTGTAATAATGACGTCAATTACTGATACTAAACATTTTTTATTGCTGGTCTGTTGGTTTATCAAATCTGGTTTACTGGTTCGTTTTACTTAAAAGTGTAATCTTTTGACATTTCAAGTGGGTAAATGTATTATTACACCAGCATATAAATTTGGTAATTTTGACAGATAAAATGTGGCACAATTTGTGTAGGTTAGGTATGCATGACCATCAGTATGCGGTATGCAATAATGACCAATTTAGGTATATTGCAAAGGGTTTTGTCAGTTATTAATTTTTGTTCACAAATTTTTATTTGATTCTTGGCCAAAGATTAAATAACTAACTATGTATAGGTAATAAATACAGTAAGCGTCAAAAGTGAGTCAAAACCAATATGTACTCTTTTTATTTGTCATTGGAGCTTAAAAATATCTATGCTCTGGAAATGAAATATGTTTTGCTACTGTTATTTTGTTATCAAACATATTACAGATTGTTGGTTTTTAAAAAAATGTTTCAAGGTTAGGTTAGGTTATGTAAGGCCGCGTTTCCATTTGCAAGAAAACTTCTGCAAGAAGTGTCAGTCTGTCCGACAGTAACTTGCAAATGAAAACAGCTATGCAAGTTCGATTGCGACAGTTATTGCATAACTTCTTGCGAGTATTTGCGAGTGCAATTAATTGCAAGTTTAAACGGCTTTGCAATGACTTGCGACAGTTCTTGCTGCTTATATTGCACTCGCGGCTGGTTGAGGTTGACGTCTTTGATATGGTGCATAAAGAAATTTTAAATAAATACATTACTATTCGAGTCTCCTAAAAACAAAAAAAAAATAAAATAATGATTGTCAAAGCGAGTCAACCTGCTGCATGCATATACTGTCGTTAACTAATGGGCATATCAGATTTTAATTTCAGATCTCAGATTTTTCGTGGGTCGTGGCAAATGGAACATGAAAACAGATTGATCTGGTTTTGTAAATGAATTAGTGCGTTATTTGACAGTACTTCGGCTGTGCAAATTGTTTTCGTTTGTCGGTGGAAACATACGAACTTCATATGCATAATCAAAGCACAACGATGAAGAATCGAAATCCACAGATGACGTAGAAGAAGAAGAATATAACGAAGATGATAGCAATTGCTCCAAAATGAAGTCCATGTCCATTATTTACGTTTTTGTTCTGAATAGCTAATTGCTTTTCGATAGAGTTTTTGTAATTTCGTTTTGAAAACAAATTCAAATTTCAAATATAATTGGTATTAATGAGAGTATGTGTAAATCTCGAAAAATATCGAGAAATATATTTAGTTCGTTTAATAAATTACAGAAGGCACCAGCCTTCTTAAAATCCAATCGGGAACCCAAGTTCACCTTTTTTTCTTTTTAAACAATAAAATGGTATTTGTATCTGCTAAACGTTGACGTCTTATCGCTATGATTTCACAATTTTCAGTAAATTACCAAATTTCTTCCGACATTAATGGCTCTCCTGTGTAAACACCTCTGCAATAAATTGCGACAATGTGATGCGCGAGTTACTTGTCAGATATTTATTGCAGAAGAAATTGAAAGAATTCATGTGACAATGTACGCTACTGCAAGAAACTTCTGCAAGACTTCCGCGAGTTTACTTGCAAATGGAAACGCGGCCTTAAAGTGGCTGCTAGCGTACGCCAGCACACTTAGACCAATGGTACGTCCATTGTGATACCATCAGGATCAAATATTACTCTACGCCTAATTGTTAGAACCATTTTGAGCTTTTAATGAAGCCTAATTAACTCCTAATATCGTTAGTGATGAGGTCTCCAGGGTCGTTGAGGAAGAAAGTTCCTAAGTGGCACCCAGAACAGGTAAATATTGAATTGCTCTGCCATCTCTAGGAGAGACGAGCGGCATTCTTCAATTTTACAACAAAATATCCTCCAAGATATTCATTTTGATTTTCTTACATTTACATATATATATTTTTATATATTTTCAGAGATTGCTAGTATGAGTTCCAATCGATCGCATCTCTTGCACTTTTTGCATTGTTGAAAAGTTTCCTACAATTATTTCTGAGCGATCCTAATTCTGAAGTCCACTAATGAGGTTTATTTTTGCCTCTAGGTTTAACTAGAGGGCAGGAGAGGACTTTATTGAGGACTGAGGTAAGATCTGTAACCATTTGATCCAACTCCTGACTGTTGCAGGGCGTTATGAGAAGATCGGGACGAACAAGATTTTTTAAGGTTTCCCAATATTTAAGCCAGTTGGTTTTACGAGGATTTCGAAAGGCCTTTGGGCTTGGGAGAACATATCGTCGAGAATGAATTGGAGGTATCGATGTCGAGCCTTAGCCTTCAAATCGAAAACTATTGGCCCTTTTTCAACGGTAGACACAATTTAAAAAAGCGCTGCCGCTTTAAACTATGCACTGTTAAAAAATACCAGGTTTATACAACCGTATGTGAAAATTCTGATTTTATTCAGTGAATAACGTCGGTTTTCAAAATATCTTCAGCGAGAAGAAGGAACCGAAACCGAAAAAAAATACTAGAATTGATTTTAATAACAATAATAATGACATCAACTAATTCAATCTATTTATAGATTAGTTGGTAGTTACATACCCCCGGATTGTCCATTTGTAAAGTCTCGATGACATCATTTCGAACCTTCTTTGTAGCAGGAGATGCAATCGCAAGAATAGGCACTTGCGGACATGTTGTCCTCAACTCCGCGTTCAGACTGCGATAATCCAATCTAAAATCAAACCCCCATTTTGTGATGAAATACGCATCATCGACGGCAATTAACGTTACACGATCCTTAAGTTCATTTAACACTTTATTCGCTATAGCACATTCTGGAGCCATATACACAATATTGTACATCCCAGCGAAAACTTCATTCATTATTTCATGATGACCTTTCTCTTGTCCAGTACCAAGCAAACACGCTGGAATTCCACGCTTGACAAGCGAGTTCACTTGATCTTTCATTAAAGATATAAACGGCGATATAACCATAGTTACTGTATTAAGATAAACCGAGGGAAACTGATAGCAAAGCGATTTTCCATATCCCGGTCTCAGTCCCAAAAAATTGTCTCGACTGTCGTTGAGTATTGATGAAATCACTTCCCATTGCTCTTCGTAAAATTCTGAATGACCAAATCGCGTTTGTAAACACTCAAGATACTTTTCCGGTACGGAAACGGACGCCTTCCACTTATGTTCGCCCATCTCGAACGACTTAATTCAACTGATATTGGGGTTGAGATTTGGGTGTTTGGGACTTGCTATGCTATATGCACTCGCACTGTGTGTGCTATCGGCATTGGGAAGGGGTATACGAATACGAGTATGTTAGTATGTACAAAAAAACAATTATTAAAAAAAAATGTCATTATGTATTTAAATTGTTTTGTTTCTCTTTTGTGTGTGGTTTTTTTTTTTAGGTAGGATGTATGCAGTAAAAAAAACTAAAAAATGTCTAGAAGTTTCCCTCGCCTTATCCGATTTCTTTTTGTGCGGTTTCGCCTTTGCTGGAAATGCTTTTAAAATTCGATTTGCGCGACGCGATGTGACGCATCATACATTTAAATAAAACACGTTTTGTCGTGTTGCACCAAGTGCAGGATTCTATTTTTAGGTGAATAACTGGTGAAAGAAACCTTGAAAATTTATCCAGAAGAAATACACTCGAACTCGTTTTGAGGCAAGATAATGAACGCCTATGCTCCTTACCGGGATTTAAAAAAAAACGGTCTGAAGTTAGGTACTCGTTTTTTTTGAAACTCCCACAATTTTTTTTAACCCTAATTTCTGAATAACTATTATTATCTAACCTTTGTTTTTGTTTAAATTACTCATGCTCTTATATTTATTCCCTCACACAGCCTTAAGGATTTGGTAGGTACACTGAGATTCCTTTTCCGATCACTGTTATATAAGGGTATTCCGATCGCTACTTGCAAACTCTATAAAGTGGTACCAGATAAATAGCGACAAAGCAGCTTTGCTGGATCTAAACACTCTAAGATTTTGGCGTCTTTTAAAAGTATTTTCGTAGAAGGTTGAAAAGGGGACAATTCTCAACTTTATCTGTACTTAAAGGGCTCTCTTAAAAACTAAATCCACTAAACACAGCCGTTCGAAGTATCTTACGCTTCAACTTCAAGTTCAAACGACGATAGGGGAAAACAATTTCCTAGATTTATGTGACACCACAGGGAACCTTATAAGGGCCCAAGAGTTAGGTATACTGCTTTTTGCTGACAGCCTGACCTAACTTAACCTAAGAAAACAAAAACTAAATTAACTGATAGTATTTTTTTGTTATTCTAAGCATTTTGCGGTTTCTGCGATTAATTTTTTTGTAATTTTGCGGTTTTTTGCGAAAAATAAAATAAAAATTGCGGTATAGGCATATAAAAATCTGGCAAGCCTGCATCGGCCATACGATCATAATGTACATACCTTCATACAACTGACCATAGCTATCACTGCGAAAACAAATCAACCCTTTTCGAATGTGTAGTATACGTATGCTAGTCTTGTTTTGTTTTTGTTTGTCCTGTCGCACGATCACAAAAGTATAAACATCCATTTATAGCAAGGTATATACATATGTGTATGTATATATTTCCACTTCAAAAAATACATTTTAGCTAAAAACTGTTCCTAAGGACGTGGCTATAAACGACATAGCCTATAGCAGTCTCACAGTCCTAAGGAACATTTTAAAAAAAGTTTCATCGAAATCTGTCCAGCAGTTTTCGAGTTTTTAACGGCCAAAGAAAATTCCTACAGTTTTATTATATGTATAGTAATATGTGGCAGGAAACCTAAGAAGCAGTTAGGTAGTATGTATATCGTATGTATGTATGTATCTCTGAAAAATACCCTATTGGAGAAAACAGGTCAAAAATTTAATGACCAATTTGTAAGTATCGCCTAAAAATGGTTTCAATGTTTTTTTTGTTCTGTGATGATTTAGATTTATGGCAAGTTGAATGAGGTAAGGCCATGACCAGACTTGCTTTGATACCTAAAACCAATTCCCGGTCATCGCATTATTGCATTGCCTTTTACATCAGAGTGATACGAATGACTCAACGAGTGACAAACCAAAATATAAAAAAATCATATTAGCTTAGGTTAGGTTAGGTTAGTGGGTTGGCGAGTATTTCTCCGCAGATTGTGATGCCCGTAGGTTAAAGAGGTTGTTCCTTACCCATTATAACCCGCTGTATTCAAATTACTTACTGTGCTGCTACATATAAACGATCTCGTTGATTTGACGAAGCTCCATTATCTTCTGTATTGATGTCTGGAAAGCTCGTCTATGTCGTTGAAGAAGTGGCTCCCTAGGAATTTATACCTATTGTATTGGAGACCTGGGCAGTGACATAGGAAGTGGGTTGTATCCTCAAGAGCTCCCTCATTACCGCATCCTCTACAGAGTTCTTCGTCCGTTAAGCCCATTTTTTTCATATTATGGTATCGCCGAGTGTTGTGTCCCGTTATAATACCTACGAGGGTGGATAGGGATTTCCTATCCTTCCGCATTATATTCTCTGTTTTGATTTCGTTTAAGGGCGGCCATAGCATTCTCGTGGTAGTACCTACAAGTAGCTATTTAAGGTGGCCCATCTAACGTTCGCCTCTCCTGTGGTCTTTCTCCCCCTACTTCAAGCTTGAGTGTGCAAGGCGGGATGTTCACAGAGGGATCAGCTTGTTCTGAAACAGCTGTCAAATGTTGTCTTGCTAGTTCGTCTGCTTTCTCATTGCCTGGAATGCCTTCATGTCCCGGAACCCAGCAGAGCGTTACCTTGTGCTGTGTACCAAGAGCCTTAGGTTCTTCGCGACAGCACTTCACATAAGCTTGGACTTTATTTCTGGTGCAGTTATTGCTTTTATTGCTGCCTGGCTGTCGATAAAGAAGGTAATACCTTCAGGTGGTATTGCCCTTACCACAGACTCACGGGCTGCTGTTGTCAGTGCCAGGACGTCTGCTTGGAAGACGCTGCTATGGTCGGGGAGGCGTATCGATTTTGATATACCCAGCGATTCAGAGAAGACACCGTACCCCCTTCCCCAGTGTCCATTTTCGATTCGTCTGTAAATACGGCTGTGGTTTGTGAGCTAGGTTTGAGTTCGCCTCTCCATTCTCCTTGATGGGATAGGCTCTAGAAAAGGGTCTTGAAAACTCTAGGTAAGGCGTGAGCGTGATGTAGTCCGTGACAGGTACCTATATATGGCCAAAATATTTCTGTATAGGGGTGCCATGAAATAAAGTCTTATGCAAAAAGGTTCAAAACGATTTTTGGACTTTATTTCATTTTTAAAAGTGCAATAAAGTCCAAATCGAAGTGGAAATAAAATCCACAATGGCACCCGGCCTGTATAGGATCATCGACTGACCCGTTTCGTTCAACTTCCAGTTTACTGATTACTGATTGGCTGATTCTCTTTGCACTAATTGCGGCCGATACCTAGTTGCATATGAAGGTTTAGCGGAAGCAGGTCTCTTTAGCCTCTTTAACTTGCAGCTGTATTTTGTTTTAATGTTTTTATTCATTTTCATTATAAGTGAAAAATGAAATGAATTTTCATATACATACCTACGATTTATATTTCGAAAATGGCTCAAAATTGTGTAAACAAACTTCGACGGCTCAAATATTTCGGATTCAATTCAATTTGATTGGCTTGTTTGTTCAATTAGTCAAACTTTGAATTTGGAAATATCCCAAAACAAAATACATCAACATCACTTTATCGCAGCTTAAATTATAGCCCCAGCATAAAAACCCACTCAACAATCCTGTTCCAGAAGATTGCCTGATTTAACACTGGTGCTCTCTTAATACTGCATAATATCCCTTTACGGTATATACCTACAACCTTAAAGCGAACATAAAAAAGCTTTTATTGTTCCGCATCCAAATCCAGCCCATACACGTTCACCTGTCTGTCTCTTCATCGAACTGTTGCTATATTTGAGTTCACCGTTACCATGTCTGAATTGCCCATGTGCTGCATTAACTTGGCATATATAAAAACCTGTTACACCCTAAGGTCATGTATATACCCGTAGACCGGAACCGGAATACCTACAACATAAAAAAAAACAACCAAAGAAAATGGTGCTCCGTGCAGCCGCAACAGACTTGCAATTTCAATAACCATAAAACAATTTCTTACCGCTTAAAACTTTTCAAATAATGTTATTCTGATGGCGAAGAAAAAAAAGAAAGTACCAACCACAACCAACCCTGATTACGTGTGTTTGTTTGTGTTTCTCTAGTCTCGACGCGACGTCTTCTTGTAGTCGCCGGCCGTCATCGTCCCCAGAGAAAGTTTCATTTTGCGATTTATTTTTTTGTTGGTTCTTTGTCGTTCTCAATGTATTTCTTTCAAATTTGCCGCCAACTCAAGTTCTTAGACGGCGAAAAACTTTTCTATTTAATGACTTCCATGTTGGTTTGCATGACACTTTGTAACGGGACTTAGATTCTCATTGCTAAATGTCATAAGTCATACTCATAACTTTTGGCGAAAAATTTAGGGAGACCCTCCGCCTCCCCTACTTGAAAAAGTACGAACATGGCGAAACGGAAACAAATTCCTCGAAAGATTTTCATTTATTTTGCCAGTAAACACACGAGGGGTATGTTCACAAACTATGGCGCAACATCTCTATTATTGTAATCATAACCATCACCGTTATCATTATTTCCATAACTAAGTGAAATTGAAAATCATATTTCTCCACAGCAGAGTGCGAATAGAGCTTGCTCTAATAATACACAGAGAGAAATCCATTAGACTGTTATGTGCACATTCCGACTGTGACTGTTATTTTAATTGAATTAATCATGCGATGCAGTATTGTAGCACTACCACACCAACACCACGCGCCGCTGCCGGCCACCCCCCCGCCAATGACAACAGCAACAACAAACGGAGTAGTAAAGTTGGGTTAAGTTGGCCGATGCACTCAGAAACCCGAAATAACTGACAACGACGGCCCAGTCGGTTGTAGCTCGGTGGTATCCTTGCGGAGCAGTGATTTTCCGCTGACTAGGTGTTCATTTTGAGAGAGGGCCATTCTTGTGTACCTAACCTTTGGCATCCATGATTCCATGAATATTTCACTTTCCAAAAGGAAGGACGAACAACGCAACGTTGGTGGAACACATGCATTTGTGTATACACTGTACAGTGTGTAGTTGTACACCATCAATGCCTGGGGGGAAAACATTTGTAAATCTGGCGAAAATGGGATGTAACGGTGAAATGGAATGAAGTGCTAAGCATAAGGAAATATGTAGTAATTTCTTGGAATTCGGTTGTCCCGCAAAAGTGGTGGCACACACACACACAAACACACACACAATTTGGCTAAAAGGGAATCGGATGGAATTTCTAATTGTTTCACATAAACGTTATTTGAGGTTAACTTTAGATTTAGACTGATCAGGCTTTAGTTTTAATTGGCCAAGTAAAGAACTTGAGATTTTGGTATTAAATATATACCAGATACCTACCTTCGTTATTTTTAGAATGGTATTGTCGCCAGTTAAAGCATATATTTGCCGCGGTGTGGGAAAGTTTTGTGCGACCCAGTCGTAAACTTTGAAATTGTAAATATTTTTGGGGGTGAACCATATCTCCAGTAAAACGGGTACTTTCGTGCGCCGCGCCGTTAGATAACTAATCTACCATTTTCGAAGATAAGACAGATTGTCGGGGTGAGGCCGCTTAAAGTAGAGAAACTGGAGTCTTGGCCAGGGATCAGTGAAGTAATTGAAACTTTTATGGCGACTCAAAAGCTAAGATCGAATAATCCGTAACTCGAAGGTGACAGGTAAGCCATATTGAGGACCTGTGATAATGTAGTAGATGTACCCAAGAATACAACCTTGGTAGTGGACGTACACGAAATGCAAGATGCGGGCTGGAGGTAGCATTCGTGAAATTGGGCTGGGATAACAAGGGTGCGTCTTATGGAAAGGAATGACAAAACTCGTATTAACAATGAATCACTTCCAGACAAAAAACTGATGAAATATTAAACCATGATGGATGGCGCAACAGGGACAGATAGCTATCCACTCAGAAGAACTGGAACTAGCTGGTCACGTTTACCTCGGGAAATACTCATCCGTATACGAGGCAGAGATAATTGATCAGAATTATTTAATAGAAGGTCAGATAAATGGAAGATATGTCCCTCTAGAACTGAATAATCAGGCAGTGATCGGACGAATGGACCAATATGATATGACAGCATCCTTAGCACTTGATTGTGTACTCAATCAGTGTAAACCTTAAAGGACGGAATCCATTGCAAAACAGGAGTCAACTGTAAAATTGCTGGGACCAGAACCAATTCCTTCAATTAATAGAAAAATAGTAAAATACCTGATGTGTTCGACCAACCTGGAAAGCCTATTGGCTTCTTCACTGCAAGTGCCAGCGGTAATGGCTGAGGGTTGAGGTTTTGCTTTGATTATAGACGGCAGCGTTGTATTTTGGAAGCATACAATTTCACTCGAATGGTTTAATTAAAGAATGTTGTCAAGTTCCGAATTTAATGGCATAAAATGAAACACCAAATGTCAGTTTAGTTCATTTGATGATAGGTCGGCCATGTTTGTACAGTGTACACTACGAACTTTATTAGATTCTATGTGCAGTCTAATTCTCGCTGGGGTTTCCCCGCTAACACTTTTCATCTCGAAAAAAAAAGTATTAACCTGCAACTCATTTAATCAATGCAACCCAGGAGTGCGTCTTTTAATGTACCTCAACTCAAATAAAAAAGGTCGGGTGCAGGTTAAAGGTCTGTAAAAGATTTCGGAAATACCAACTTTAAATATGTAGTCACTAGTCACCTATAAGCCAGAAAACTAAGTCACACTTTAATGGGATTCACAAAATGTCAGTGACACAAATCACTGTAAATATTCATAGACGGTTCTAAGACACTGGAGGGAGTGGGCGCCGCGCCGCCGGGGTCTTTTCAGAAGAATTGAATCTGGACCTCTCCTTCTATTTTCCGAAACACTGCAGTGTCTTCTAAGCCGAAATTACAGCAATTCGTCAAGCTACAGCGTGGCTGTCGATTAATTTGATTTCGTCATATACATTGATAGCCAGGCTGCAAACAAAAAATTTAATATTCAGAGAAATAAAATCTAAGGCGGTGGAAGATTGGCCTATATATCTTTACGAGCTGGACAGCAGAACCTCACCCTCTCCTAGGTTCCTGGTTATTGTGACATCCCAGGGAACTGTACAGCAGACGAACTAGCAAGGCGAGGCTCCTCTAGCGTGGATAGTAAAATTCTGCACAACGTGGATGCAACACTTTTCTACGGTAAACAAATAATTCACTCGGACGCAGCAAGCAGAGCAGGGTTCAGATGGAAACATTTAGGATACATCTACTGATATGGCTAGGCTCACCTGGGCAGCTATGGACACAAAGCGATCCAAGGAGCTTCTTCGACTGAAAAGATCCAGCATCGGCGTTAATGTGATCTTCAGGCACTGCATATTAGGCAGACTCGCACAAAGGCTCAGTCTGCCATACAATGACTTCTGCAGAGACTGTAGACATGAAGAGGAGGACGAGCCCGTCACTTACTTTCTTTGCAGTTGCCCTACCCTGGCCAATCTAAGAAAGGCCCACTTAGAAAACTATTTTCTCAATGATCTCAGTGATCTATGAAATACCAGCGCTGCTAACTTTCTTAGCTTTATAACCGGCAGCAAATGGTTTACATGAGTAGCCAGCAAAGAAATAGCTTACCAAATCCCAGTGGTATGCACAATGGGCCGAATAACGGCCTAAGTGTTTCTCTCGTCAAGAGGCACTTTAGACGAACTAACTAAAGTTACACTTTAAAAAAACAATATTCGAAATCAATAGAAGTTGCAAACACAAATCGCGCCGTAGAATTTTCATGTACACTTTCAGCAGAACAGTGGTGGGCATAAGTATTTTGACAAAACTAAAATTAATTCTACCTACTCATAATTCATGTAAATTTTGGCATCAATGGAAAGGTCATTTAAAAAAAATTGTTTTCAAAAATCTATTCGCTAATATTTTTTATGATTTTTTGAAAAAGTGGAAAAAGTGGCTAAAATAGTCATTTTTAGGAATTTTCAAAAAATCATAAAAAATATTAGCGAAGAGATTTTTGAAAAAATGTTTTTGCAGTCACTATTAGAATAATTGTTTGGAGAGCATCAAAAAATTTTTTATTTGACAGCGAGGAAAAAAGTCAAAAAAGTAAACTTTCACAAAAATTCCAAATTTTCAATGGGTACTTAATGGGTTAAAGAAAGTTTTGTATCATTTAAACGGAATTTAAATGACCTTTCCATTGATGCCAAAATTTACATGAAGTAAGTTCAAATTATGAGTAGAATTAATTTTAATTTTGTCAAAATACTTATACCCACCACTGTACATACATATACAGTGCCAACCTTACTATAAGGCAATTGGATACAAATATATGAAAAACCATCAACCAAATTCAAATTTACTTGAAATTGTTATTTGAAACTTTATCTTGATGCTATTTTCCCGAAAACGAAAACAACTTAGAATAACAAACAAAACCTCAAAGGTTGCAGTTGCAATTGCAAAAGGCTACCCCAATTTGCTTAATTGCATTACCCTTACTGATGTAATCGATAATAGAATGAGAACACGAATGGCAGTGAATAATAATTTTAAGACCTCTTACAGAGTTTTCAGGGAATCTAAACGAAAAACGTACCATACCCGAATGGCGGTGAAAGGACATCGAATTGCAATATTGTGCTCATACATACAATAAAACGAAGTGAACAGGAATCTGGAATGTTGACGTTTCCAGTAATTAGATGTTATGTTGAATAATTTTTAAAGCGAGCTTTTGTTTACTTTGTAAACAGATTATCGGCAAAAAAAAGTCATAGCTGTGAGTGGAAATGTTTTTCGAATGCTTTGCAGGTTGCGCGATTTATTTGGAATTTCGCATCACAAATTTGATTTTTGCCAGCTATATCGTCCGAATTTCCATTATATTCCTTTTCCTTCCTATAGGTAATGAAAATGATGATTGTGTTGACTTCACAGAGTGCAGTGGATTCCGAACCCAGAAATATTTTGACACCTTTCTTCCAAGCGGTTCCACAAAGTGGCTGGGCCTTCGGATTGAAGGCTTTGCGTCGGAGTAACTTTCCAACCACGGACAGCAATTTCTGTTACAATACATCGACATTGACAAATCTCGGATATGTACTATTCGATATCACACCTTTTTGCCCCGAATGCAGGAGAAAATACTAACCACGCAATGTTCATCTGTATCTGTACGCGCTTTGCAGGTGGTAGAGTGAGCTTACCAATCTCACTGCTTCAAATAAGCCGTATGTTTTGGTCAGATCAGAAGACAACTGGTTGGAGATATGTTTCTTTACAACGAGCATAGACTATTCTTTGTGCACTTGTCAAAAATTGTATTATTCTAAAGGTTAGACAATTTCTTAAAAAAATTATATGACGTCCACCATAAGTCATGTGTCAATAATTTATTTACCTCTTGAAGAAAACAAAGTTAAGTATGTACTTACAACCATTTCAGTTTTTTGTATGTTTTGAAAACTGTATACTAAGTTTAAACCCAGCTGAGCAACCGATCGTGGCGGAAGTATCCAACGGCGAATTGGCATTTGACGTTTCTCTAACATATCGCCATTATCAATTTTTCGAATCGAGCAAATTAATTTACCGACAGCGTGAATCTTTAGGTAGCAGATTTTCGAAAGATGCACTTTTTCGCCAAAGGACAATAGATGAACTTACTTTTGACTCATCATCTATCACTTTTGATTGCGATGGACATGGACTTTGAATTTAAAACGCCTCTGGGTCAAAACTGTTTTCATAAGCCTGCCCTTAACGGCAAAACCACATCCAAAACTGTGTCGTTTTTATCCATGGTAGAATCCTCAACCTCACTGCTGACTACATCTACTTACACACATGTCGATAGTGTAAAATAAATAAATAGGTGGCGCAACAGGCGGGTGATACCCAAGGCCTAGCTTCTCGCAACCATTCGTGAGTTTGTATTTTTGGGACGAATGGAAGGGACCTACAATTTTATGCCGAGTCCGAACGGCTGAATTGAGAAGCTTTTTCATGACAGTCATACTCTCGGATGTTTGTCAGACGTTCGCGAGAGGTGGCACAGTAGAAAAAACTTTAAGATCTAATTTGTGTTTTTCCGGGAATCGAACCTGGGATCCCTCGTAGTCCAGTCGATAGTGTAGTATATCTAAAAAATACTGATTGCAATTTTGCTTGCATTTCTTGGTACATTTTTTGGAATATGTATGTATGGATTAGGCTTAATCATGTTTATAAAGAACATTAAACATCGAAGTAGTGCAATCTGATATGTAAAAGAGTTTGTCCTGACTGATTGGTAATCAACACCCAGCGCAAACGGTAAGAGCTTTGTCAAGGTAAGCACTTAAAAGTGATTTGAAGAAATTCGAACTTTAAAAGAAGGAAAAGGGCGGTCAATATGTTTGTATGGGAAAATGCTTGTTTTTATAATATTATCGACGCGAAGCTACGATTTTTCGCATTTCAAAACACCCAATTTTACCCCCATATCTTAAAATGAAAGAAAATCATTTCGAATCATTTCTGTTCGCTGTGATATTGATATTGATATTGATAACGTTCGGGCAGGACAAGGCCTGCAGGTCCGCTAGTCACTTTAACACTTCCTGGAGCATAGGGCGACACCTGGGCCCTGTTTCATAAAAATTGACAATTGCGACAGGTGACAAGTGACAATTTGTAAACTGACAATCGGACAATTGTCTAATTTCTGTAGAATTGTAGAATTGTTGGAAAATAGCAGACAAGTTTTGGTTTCATAAAAAGATTGTCAGGACAAAATTGTCAAAATATAATAATAGCCGTATTTTATTCACCCCTATTCCCGTTGGCGTTTGTCGTATACGACTCATGTTTCGTGTCGTTGTAAAACGATGTGCAGATTTTTGGTTTACCTTTTGTTAACAGTTTTGTTTTGTTTTCTATGTGTTCACCATTATTTCAATTCATTTGTTTAAAAAATGTTACAAAAATCTACTAAAAAATGAAGTGAAATACGAGTCGTTTATGACAAACGCCAACGGGAATAGGGGTGATTATGCCCGTGATCTGAACCAGATCACAAATTAACACTAATTCGCAACAACAACACATGATCCAACTTTCTATCTGGATCATTTTTCTTGATCCAGATAAATAGTATGATAGTATACATTTAGGCGAACAATTTTATTCGTGTATGTTGGTAGTTCTATGAACAAAATACAAATAAAGTGGCTTACAAAATTTGGACAACCCAATAACCAATCAAACCACTCCATTTCTCGCATAAAATTTGTAAGCCACTGTCAAATGTCAAACAAATTATAGAAGTAAACAATGGAAAAGGACCAAAAATTGTATTTTGTATTTTAAAACATTATGTGCATACTACATACATATATTTTCAGACCAAGGAGAAACTAGACAAACAAAGAAACCTTCACCTTTCTCTGTACATATTCCGAAGTTCTCCCTTCGCGTTCTTTTCGATTTAAACCAAAATTTATTTGTTCTTATTCTTACATTTAAACCGAAGAGAACGCGCACTTGTGAAAGGGATAACTTCGCGAAATACGCCACAGAAAAAGGCAAATTTAATTTTCAAATAAAAACTGTAAATAAAAATATATTTAAACAACAATAATTGCCAACCAAAGTGCTTTTACCTCAAACACAGCTTGCTCCATTTCGGTTTTGTTTACTTTAGAAACGTCAAATTTTGAAGTATTTCACGTCAAGTTCTTTCAGTAATGCCACACGTCAAGAGAAAAATTACAATTGATCCTAGTTTGTTTTATTATGCTGATCTGATCCGGTTCAGATCACGGGCACGGCTTGACAAAATATAGTCAAGACAAATTTGTTGTTGTATTTACCTGAAAATTAAGTCACCTGTCAATATTTCATGAAGTGAATATTTGTCAAAGAAGTGCGACAGATTTGTAGAATCGTCACCAATTAATGTCTATGAAATAGGGCCCAGGTCCTTCCATCTGCCTCTCTTTCTTCGTTTATGGCTTCATATCTAAGCTATGCCCACGACTGCAAGGTCTGGGACTCCGTCTTCGTCATAAGAGTTAACCTTAATGTTGTTTTTGGACTACGAACATAACTTATACCTATAAGATTCCATTGTAAGTTTCACTATGTTGTCATCTAGTTTTCTCTATGTTATTTTCAGAGTTATTTTCTCAAAATATTAGAATACGTCATAAAAGTTCTTTGACTTTGCCATTAGTTAGTCAGCCAGGACAACAAGTGCTTTTCGTCGGGTATCTACTCTAGCCTCTCACTTTCTGGAGAGCTGTCATGTCCTCTTTGTACTAGTCTAAAGTCCTCACTGTTTCATCTCCTTCTGGCGGATAGTTCATTAAATACAAGTTCCACTTGCAGATCTGTTAATCATTGATCGGAAAACTTCGTCAAAAGCATCAGTTTTTGTATGCACGTTGTCTTAACTTAACAACAACGCAAAGTTTATATCTGACACCGATTATAAGGTCGCCACGTACTCCTTAACTTTCTTAAAAGAGAATTTAATTGAAGCAGTAAGTTCATATGACGACGTTCATAAGGGGAGGTGCCACCGGACTACGGCTGACGCGTTTCAACCCTTCCTAGTACAAAAAAAAAATAATAAAAGCCAATCCACCGTTGAATTACTATTAACTAAGCCCACTTAACTATGAGAGCTCGAAAAAAATTCACATTTAAAATTGGGGCCGTCATTGTAGTTGCACTTTTATATTAAATGCCCTTTATACCTTATCTTCATGTTATTTAACGATTTAACATCAATAATCCTCTCATCGCAATTTCAATTCAATTACGCGATTGAAACTAATTATTTCATTTGTATTCACAGCATTACAAACAAAGAGACAAGCACATTATTCACAGCCGGATGGTTCTTAAACAATCCGGTATACCGGCACCTAGTCACACATTAAACCAGAAAAAAAAAAACAATAATAACTCGAAAATATTAAATCCGCAATCAATTAACACCACCACACGCATCCCATCCACAACACTGGTCAATTCAATTTTAAATTATCATATTAATTGTTTCAGATTAAAATGTGTGAAACCCTTCTACACGACAACATCAAAGCAGCACGCACGCATATCCTGCCACACGTTGCGCACTATACGTTTACGTTTCCACTGCAATTAGGACCAAAAAAAAAAAAAAAATGCCAATAAAAAGTCCAAGCAAAAAATTGTATATACATAACCCCACCGAGCACGAGGATATGAATTTAATTTGCTTCACTATTTGTGAAGCGTTCGTGCCTGCAACAACCTCAGCTACTACAGTTAGGCCCGCCAGCTAGAGCACTGCAGGCAAACAGTTTTTACATATTGCGGCAGTTAAATTGATAAAGTGTCCTTTTTGCAGATGAGTTGAACAATGCCAAATTAAAACCAAAAAAAAGTGAACGGAAAGAGTAATCGCTGCTATAAAAAATAAAAGAATATTCGAGTACTAGCTACTGTCAGATTGTCACAGCTACGGATAGATACATTTCTATATCAGTTAGCTTCACTTTAACCATCAATAGATGGCACAAGCACAATACACCATAGAGCCACTCGTGCGAATCTTTCTCCAGAACCCTGATACCACCATCACCACTACCACCGCTTCCCGTTTCAGAGGACACCCTCTCAGACTCTGTGGGACATTTGGGACGTGCCGGTGTAATACTTCTGGGAATTAATTAGATATTCATGACATGAATGAGGGAACATCCAGCCGCAGTACTCGTACTACATTTGCCTACGCCCAGGCTGGTCCGCCGCCCTTTGTGCAAACCCTGTACCTCCGTTGTCGGTTTTAGTTGAAAGATAATTTCAATATCAAAGAGGGGATTGAGTTTAATTTTAATTGTGTTTTTGGTAAATGGGAAAACCGCTATAATTTGTAAAAGCCACATGGACACGCAGCAATGCGTGTAGTTCTGGTTTTTGTGGATTTCGTAAAATTATTGATTTTCTTTGTTGTAATCGTTTGGTCCTCTTTTTTTGTTTTGATTTTTGTTGGCAAAAGGGCAAATTTAATGAAATTAGCTTAGATTAGCATTTAATTAAAAATAAAAATTAAAAATTGGCTGGCACTCAACGATCTCCCTTAATATGGTGTTTAGGTGGCTTTTGATTACCCAATGTGGTTATGGATGCTTGAAAACAATTGTGTTGCCAAAATGAGGTAGCTATACCTGAGGGATTTCTTATAAACATTAGGAGAGGGAAGGTGTATTCAATACACGTGAATTTGACATTGCGAAGTGAAGGTCATTTCAAGTATATACCTTCGTCTATACAACGAAATTATCATAAGCACCTATAAAGAGGTTAAAACAAGAGAAGGACTTTTACTTTCTTTTAAAATTAGGTCCGAAAAAAATATATGTAGGGTCCCGAGTTTCTAATCCGTGGAGAGTAGGTACCTGTCCGAGACACTACAGCCTTTCATCGATTTCGGGTACATTACTTTCATTCGTACAGACCATCAAGAGCTCTGACATTTGGTATATTTGAAACGGGTGTTCCTTGCGCATCGTCTCGAAGCTGGGGGTGTGATGTGGGGAGGCTTTTGCCTCGAGCATTCGCTCGATATGTAGGCGCAGTGCCTAAGTGGTTGGTATGCGAGGGATCCCAGGTTCGATCAACTGAAAAACACAAATTAAGGTTTTTTTCACAGCGCCGCTTCTTGCGAACATCTTACAAACCGAAAGAATAACTGTCCTGAAAAAAACTCCTCAATTCAGCCGTTCGGTATGACTACTCGGCATAAAATTGTAGGTCTATTCCATTCGTCCCAAAAAGAAAAACTCTTACAAACGACTGGTTGTGAGAAGCTAGGGCTTGGGTTTGGGTGTTTATAAGGACCCGTTGCGCCAACTATTTATATTTTTATTTTTTATTCGCTCGATTTGGCCGAGCCTATGTAGTTGACGTGTTTTGTATCTTATATCATTCTCGATAGTCTCTTTTTCGAACCAAAAAATTGTGAAAGAACTTTTTTTGAAATAAGTCCAGTATCAGCACTCGATGGCAGCATATAAGGGTTACATTTCGACCTTCGAGTTAGAAATTCTGAACACATTTGTTTTGCCAAACCGAAGTAGCAGCGGCAGCGGTTTCCTTGGGATATTCTTCGCTAAATCTTCATTAGGGTGTAATTTTCAGAGTTGACATTTATTGCGAAGTAGATAAACTCCTCCAGTATAAATTATATAAAAAAATATTAAATTACGAATTTCGATTGTTCACTCGGGCGTATGTGGAACACAATATTTGTAAATTTTGTTTAAGGAAGGCTGACGACGAATCTGCTTCTATGCAAATTAGTATTTTCATATTTTTGACTGGTGAATGTTTTTATATACTTCTCGTTTTATTTAAATAGCAAAAATTACAGTCGTTCGGATATGGCATAGAAGTTGCTCTCCCTGCAGGTAGGTCACTGCTCTGCTCAGTAAAAAAAATCGTCTACTCCATTATAACACAATTAGGGCTATCGTGAATAAATTCTGATGGAAATATTTCCCTTGTCAGCAATGTAAATCAAATTGCTGAATGGGAAATATTCCGGGGGAAATATTATTCGCGATAGGGGCGAATGTTTTCGTGCATCCAGCGTGGTCCTTCAAGCTTGACTCATTTCTTTAGCAAGACGCGCAATGATGTGGTGAGCAAGTGATCTGACAGTGGCGTGGTGACCAAGTGACAGGTGGAATCGCTAAAGTCTATGTAAACAAATGAAGACAAGCGCACCAGAGCGGAGTTCGGGCGACGTGGTATTTTGCCAGGTATGGCGTGATGGCACTAATTTCGAACAAGCTTAATTTTCAAGTGGCAAGCGGCTGGAGATGCCGTGGATTTTGCACAGCAACTGCGTATTTTTGTTTACCCGGAAACTAAAAACATGAAAGACGACCAAGGATTGAAATACCTTTACACCACTTCGTCGCCATTCCATCGTTACGGCAAATGTTCACCAATCCTATCCCACCTGCCACTTGGTTACCATCTTACTTGCTCACTACTGGAGTGCGGGCCTTGCTTTAAGCTGAAGCTGAATCATAACTTTTTTGTAGTTTATAGTTTAAAAGTAGTGGCGCAGTTCCTCCTCATTGGTTAGATCAAATTATTGAACTAGAAGCAACGGTTTCAATGCCCAGAAAGGTAAAAGCATTTTCAGCGAAATATCTCAGATACAACAGTCCATCTGTCGTAAGGAGTTTTTCTAATGTCAGCCCTTATATGGCGTTAATCGATTGGGTTGCCTTCATCGGTGGGAACTGAAAACCGGCTGAAGTGTTAATGCCCATTAGATATATAATATCCTACCCCCTTTGACGACTGATGGTCCATGTCGATTGTTCAGCATGTAGAGTTTGCTATTAAGCCTCCGTCATCAAAGCTCTTCCACGCAAACGGGACTGATAAATTATTCGCTGCTAGTAACAGCACTATACGACTATATTAAGTTCGAATACAGCATTAAATTGTAGGCCCCTCGTGCCAAAATAAATGGCTGAGAGGAGCTGAGACTACGGTCCCGTATTCACATGTTGGACTCAATATATTTTTTAAATCAATAAACAAATAGCGCATGTTATCTTTTTTTATTTAATGACTGTTAGGAAAATAGAATAAATTTATCCTTCCTAAATCAAATTGTATTATCCCGAAAGAATATCCTTCCCTCTTTCCGGAAACTCTATATAACAATTTAAGTGATAAGTTTATCAAAAATTCACACCACGACGAAGCAAAATTGGTTCAGCCAAATTTAGGGCGTTCAAATCATTAAATTTTCGGTAATCCGTACACGATCCCAGAACCGTATATAAATTGTAGGTATATACCTATACTTCGCCTTTGAGAATTCAATATATAGTTTTCCAGGACCAACATCGAGCAAAACAATAAAAACAAAAACTGTCTTCCTTTCGAGTAGAAGGGTAACAAAACTCCTGCAACAATAAGAAATTTGTCCACTGGCTTTACCTTGTCGCGTCGCGTCCTTTTCGTCATGTCGTTTTTAATAATCATAACACTGACATATTTGTCGAGGAGAAATTACCATGTATCGACACGTATCAATACTACGTGACTTGTGTGACCAATTGTCAAGCAAACAACACTCACGGAAGTGATGATATGGTGTAGGTACCTACTAGAGTAGAGCTGGATCTGGTATCGAACGGAATGAGGTTGGGCAATAAAAATCTGGGTTGTGACGGGGGTAACATAAAAATTCTTCAAATGCCAAAGTACCTACCACAAGATACTCTATATGCACTGCACTGCACACTTACCCTTAAGGCTTATAGACAGACCATGGGTATACACTTTGGTGTGCAACAGTGGGGATGACGACGAGGAATTTTCTTTGTTTTATTCTGTCCTACAGGGTGCAGTTTTCGGAGATAAAAAAAAATCGCTGAAAGGAATTCTCATGTACCCTATCATTGTGTCAAATATTTTTCTATTGGAACTCTACAGAGGTCGCAAGACTGTTCAGTTGGAAACATTTGAACACATCATTGTTAGTGTGAACAAGTATACACGACATCTACCACAATTGCAGCGCTTAAGGCCAATGTCATACGACCTTCTTTTCCATGAGTATACACACGCAAACTTGAAGAAAAGACACCGACACCGACATTTTTCAACGGTTGATTCCATATGGTCCTGCGCCTTAAATAGAACAGTAAGCACGAGAGGGAGCACGAGAGGGAGCTTACTGTTCTATTCGAACTTCGAAACGCAGGACCAAATGGAATCAAGCGCTGAGAAATCACCTCGTATGCTGCTCGTTGAAAGTTATAATGTTTCAATTTGTGGAACTAAACAGTGATAAGTGGGATGGACTACCAAGAAAAATGGCACAAAATACCGCACCGAGTGTCAAACAAACCTCCGGGAGTGTAACTGGCCTGAGAAAGCTTCTCAATTCAGTTGTATGGATACCGACACTGCATAAAATTGCGGGTTGCTTCCATTAGTATTAAAAATAGAAAACAGAAGTGAATTGTTATAAGTAGACAGAGAGAGTGATGCCCTTCATGTTGCATCAAATACTTATAGTGGTCCGACGGAAATTGTAAGTGCGCACCTAGCCTTATGCCGCGTTAGCGCTTATTTGGCCTATAGAAAATTAATAGGATATAGTCGAGTCAAAGGTTGTGGTATTTGTTATAAGATAAGCCCGAGTTGTTCTGTGCTAATATTTTGATGATCAAAACACAATGTTGCTTAGACTCTAGACTGACTCTTACTAGCAGCAGCTGAAATAAAATTCGAGCGGCTTTAAGGACTAGCTTGGAGGGTGATCAATATACTGAGGTTTTGAGGTTGTTGGCGTAGCAACGAAGTGTCAAAATTATCTGAAAATTTCTCAAGCAGTTCTCGAGAGCAAACTCGCAAGTGGACATAGCCTTGAGAGTAGTTCATGGAGAGCTAATTTTTTACTCTCGAGATTTGAGCCTTTTGTAAGTTACTCGCAAGTGGACACATGTTCTGATCACTATCGGAGATTAGCTCGCAAAATTCCGACATGGTTCGTATTTTGCGAGCAACTGTCGAGAGTCGAAATGGCAAAACAATGGACATCGGAAGAAATAAAACAATTTATAGAATTGCCATACACACTAAGCCATGCCAAGGCTTCCCTTAATTTTGGTATCCTCTTTAAAAATATTTGGCCCAACAGATTGAATAATTATAAATGTTCTATTTCACTTGTTGTCAAACGGTTAAAATTCCTGAACTCCTCATCAGACCATTCACCAGCATTTCTTTTTTGCTTTATTCTTTGTTTTAGGAACAGTGCTAATATTTATTAACGCAGCGGCAACCTTTTGCTTGTAAGAATACATTTTAACTGGTAAGACCCGTTTACACGCACCGATTTTTGTCTTACGACTCGAGAATGTGAAGGTAAAGGGGATGAAAAGTGCAGGGGATAGCCGAACACGAATGGGCCGCGAATTCCCATCGGATTCTTGTGTTTCGTTCTCTTTCGTAATTTTCAGCGTTGCTTTATTCTTAAACCGTACTCGGTCGCGCTAGACGTCTGCATTTGCTCTATTTTCGAATTGTGTGCGGCCTCAGTTTCGAAAATGCAGCTACCACCGCGAACGACGAATGAGAAAAAAAGGAAACAAAGACAATTTGACAATCAAGGCACTAAAGTGAAAACACGGGACGTATTAATGCACCATAAGTGCCCAAAAGAGAATTTAGAGTGTCGTAAGACAAAAATCGGTGCGTGTAAAACGGGTCTAACTAGCAGACGAAATATATCAAGTGGACACGGTTATGAGAGTACTCTCAGGGAATCTACTCTCAAAATGTTATCGCAGAACTCGCGAGATTAAAATCTCGAAATTATTAATCTCAAATGGACAGCCACCCGAGAGTAACTCTCGAGAGTTTACTAGCGAAAGTACTCTCAAATGGACAGGCACCTTAAGGTCACCTTTCCCTTGCGTGCGCTACCTGAGTCGCGGTCTTCCTCTACTGCGCCGTCCCTCGGGTGTGGACTCGACGATCTTCCGGGCCGGACTTAGCTTACCTACTCTAATATTCGAACTATTCACTTTTGTCGGTGCAAGCAAGGATCCATATCAAACACGTATCCCTCCTACTGGCTGGGAGCGAAAGTTTTCCATGTGATCTTCGTTCAAGTTGGATTTTTCGTTTTTGAAGGAGAATGAGGAACTATGTGGGCTGTACGTCAATATCGAAGTAGTTAAGGAGTTGCAAATAAATGGACTAAGATGGGTAAGACGCACATAAATAGCGAAAAATAATGTCAATTTCGCAGCCTTGAGAATCTTCGATTATCCTCCAGAAGTATTATAAATCGCACTATGGTGCTCGGCCCATTTTACGAAGGCTATACTTAAATTAGCATGTTTTGAACAGCAAAGGGAATCAAATCATCGCCAATTTTCCTGTTTGCATGTAAACAATCAAACTGCACAAAATGTCCTTTGAGTGATGGATGAATGAATTTATAAGGTTTGTAGTATGGTATATAATATAAAGTCCCATAAAAAAACTCCATACTCTCAATGATTTGCTTAACATTTCATCGCCATCAATCAAACATTTTAAGATTTGAAACATCTGTTAAATCCTTTCACACTCCACCTCATACATAATATTATCCCAATGCCCATCATTACCACCTGTACCGGCGCGGCGGCGGCTTAAAGCATTCATTTTGCAAATCACCACTGCGGCATTTTTCTCGATTCGACAACAACAACAATTGCCCAAATTCTCGAAATATAAACACCGCTATGCAGATTTATGATGGCAACAACCTCGTAACAAATTTGTATAGCTACAAACAAACAAACAAAAAAAAAATCGCAAATCATCGACCGGCGTGAAGTGCAAAAAAGTTACAAAAAAACAAAACCCCCCCACCCACAACGACAACCACAACAAACCCCATAGAATGAGGTGGCAAACTGGTAAAAAGGATATTCTTGCGAAAAGAAAGAAAAGAACACTCGTCGCAATCAAATTGAATCTTTTACATGCCATAAATTGAAAAATTCACCGCCGGCATGAAAACAAATCTCTCGCTTCCAAAATAAGTTCATCCTTAGTCCATCGCCGACGCGCCGTAAAATATGCAAAAATAAGTCCTTTAAGCGGTATACGTAAAATTGAGAAAGATGGATTTGTGTCTGTGCGGCGAAAAATCAAAGGAAAACAAAAATAATGATAACCATCGAGCATCGACACACCAACCAACGCATAAGGACAATATTAAGGAAGCGGTAAAGGAAGACAATAAAGATGACGCGCAATGGAAAGAGGAAAGTACATATACATATTGTAATTTTCATTTTATTAGTTGGAGTTGGAGTTGGAGTTGCGAGCCCCTAAGCATCAAAATAATATTGAATTTTATGAATTCTTCTCTTTATGTGTTCATTTGTTCGGCGCGGCGTTTTCTGTTTTTTTTTTTTTCTTGCTTTGGTCGGTTGCAGCAATTTCGAGAGGATCTTCGAGCATCTACTGAACAAACAATATTACGATTGAATTGAATCTTTTACTGCGCAATTGATTACAAGGAATGGATATTTTATGAGTACAAGGATGATGCTAATAGGCAATAAGTTGGATGTAAGCCCGGGTGGGTAAGCAATGAATTTATTCATTGTACAGAAGGAAAGAGAGAGATTAGAAAGGAGTGCCATACTGAAGAAGGATGCTAATGTTATGTGGATAACGTTTTTAAAGAGGATTCAAATTTAGTGCAGAGTCTACAGTTCTGTGATGTAGTGACATCTGTTGTATTCTTTCAAATCACTTTTTTCGGGGTAACATTTTTTCAGGGTTTTCGTAAATCATCCACAGCCAAGTAAGGTTAGGTTAGGTTAGGTGAGGTTGACGGGTTGGTAGAGTAGGGTGAACCCTACTGTACCGCACTTAGATCCTCATGGACCCATTGTGATGCGCTTTCATGGGGGTTAACCATTGGTGTTAGGGTGGTTAGCTTCGTGTCTCTTCTTCTTGGATTTACCCGACGCCGTCCAGCAATCCTGATATCCTCAAGAACCTGTAAAGATCAGAAAGTGGAAGTGGTAACTTCCAAGTGTTCTGTTCCTCAAGTGACAGAGACTCGGGCAGTGACAGAGGAAGTAAGGTGTGTCCTCATGGACCTCTTCGTCTCCGCAGCCTCTACATATATCGTCATCTTTGAGATTTAGTTTCATTGCGTGATTTCTTAGGAAGTTATGCCTCGATAGAGCCCCAACCAGCTTAGACAGCGATGACCTGTCAAACTGTAGAAGTTTGATGGTTCGGCCACTGTCATACTCCGGCCAAAGCTTCCGTGATACTTCACAGGTCGTTAGTTCTTTCCACCTTTTGTTGGTTTTCATACGAATCTTGTTCTCGACTCGTTCTCTCAGGTTGCAGAGTGGGGGCTTGATGGACTAGTGCTCTATCATGGTCCATTGTAGATCAGTCTCTTGCCAGTTCGTCATCCTTCTCGTTGCCGGCTTTGTCACTGTGTCCAGGGACCCAGCAGAGATTCTTGGTGTGCTGCGAGCAGAAAACCTTGAGCTCAAAAATCCAACAGTGGGAACATTGACAAGTAGCACTTGATGCACATCGTGTTGGAGAAGAAAATACCTTTCAACTTGCTATATAATTACAAAGCGATCATTTTTTAGGGCCAATCCCAACTAGCGAGAATCGTTGTTACTCCCCGCTTCCTCAATCAATAAGTAACGGACATAGCCGACTCTGCATGTGGTAGTCCAATGGCCATAATATGGTCTAAGTACATTTTTTCGAATGTATCGGATTGTTGTCACCTAACCTAATCTAACCGGCCCTCCCTCCAAGACTGACTGGGAGAGTGATGTAATGTCTCACAAGAGATCCGTCTACTTCTATACAGATGGGTCCAAAATGGAAACAGGAGTAGGGAGGGTGTTTTCTCCCAAGATTTATATTGTATGATCTCATTCCGTCGTCCTAATCACTGTAGCGTGTTCCAGGCGGAAATCATGGCGATTAAGGTGGCCCTGTCGTGGCTACGGTATAATTTAATATTCGCTAGGGATATCGTGATTTTTACCGATAGTCAAGCCGCGATTAAATCCGCGGATTCGGTCATCTTCAAGTCCAAAACCGCCCTCAATAGTCGCTTATCTCTTAACGAGATGGCGGAACAATTCAACATTCACCTTACATGGGTGCCGGGCCACAGGGACATTCCAGGAAATTGCAGGGCCGACCAACTCGCTAGGCATGGCACAACCTTGTCGATTCTACCGGAAAAGGAGAATCTCTATATTCCTCTCGCTATGTGCAAACTTTTTATTAAACAGAATGCGATAAGCGCCACTAATCGAAGGTGGTCAAATTGCACCACGTGCTCCATCACGAAGCAAATCTGGCCCGAGCTGCATCTAAAATGCTCCAACGATCTTGTAAAACAAAAAAGGTCCAACATTAGTAGGTGTCATCACGGGACCTCAGTCTGGGCCTCCCTTCCAATGATTTCTGTAAAAGCTGCATGAACGAGGAGGATGAAGAGACAATTCTTCACCTCCTATGCACGTGCCCAGCTCTTTCAGGTCGTAGAAAAATATATCTCGGAGAATACTTCTTTGACAATCTTGACGAACTCGCTAATACAAGCATAAGCTGCCTCCAAAGCTTCATTCACCTCGGCTTGCTAGTCCGATGTCGGTGCTAACTAACAAAAGTATTCTGGTCAGTATGCGTTTAATGGTTCCTCATGCTTCCGCTGTTTGCTTAAATTGCTTCGAAATTTCCTTAGCATTTATATAGAAGTTTCCATGTTAAAAAAAATACTATTCATATTCTTGTCCTCTACTAATGTTGGACTTCCCCAACTCAACTTAATGTTACCGTTCGTTACAAGCAAAACCCACCTTTAGAACTTAATAATATATCCATTAAACTCGTATAGCCTATTTCTTTCAAGCCTTCCGTTGATAACTTACTGAAAACTGTTACTTTTTGCAAAAACACAAAATCATTAAGGATTCAATTGCCTACTTCCTGTACTTGAGGAAGACAAATAATAAAAAGAAGAAGAACAAAACAATGGCAACACTATAGGAATTAATTTAACGACCCAAAAATAATTTACATTTAGATGCCATCATTCCCAAGGCAGGGCAAATGGGAAACTTTTGTCATCCTCAAATCGTAGTCACGTTCTAGATTTCTTATCCTTTTAAAAAACCGTCCTTCCCTGGACAATGACTGAAAAGTAGTGTCAAGACATCATCCTGTTATGCTTCTTCATGGACTCGGATCGGACTGGTGGTAGTTGTAACATTTCAGCATTAAGCTTTGGCAAGGCTGCCGTAAAAGCATCCAACTTCCCCTGTTCAATGTCACTCATAACTCATTCCAAGCACTCAAAATCTCCTGTGGTAAAGTTTAAGGTGAATTTCGTATTGGAAATGGAGAAATTATTCGTCGACAGTGGTGAGTTTGGTGAAAAAAAAACCCCAACGAACATTTGGAGAAAAATATAAAAACACATACCTACGATGTTGATGGATAAGGTCAGTGCCATTCCATGAAACAAACAAAACGCAGACGAATCCCATCCACCCCTGGAAAGAAATTTATTCAACAATATTCAGGTCCATCTTTTTGGTTGAATTCAGAGTCATGGTATGTCGTCGCTTCTTATAGCCAATAAATGATGCAAATAACGCCACAGCAACGGCGGCTGCTAGACCGAACCCGAGTCCATACGAGGATGCATACGAGAGGACTAAAGAAATTCAATATTTGTGTTTGGTCTCTTGTAGGTAACTAAATTTTGCGACTATGAAAGCGCCTCCTACCACTTTCGGTGACGGTAATTGTAAAATTGGACACCGTTCCTCCATTGGTGGACACCTGAAACTGGCAGCTCCAATTGCCAAAATCATCTACGTCCACCTCATCGATTCGCATTCCGCAGAATCCCCTCTCAATGCCCTGGCCAAAGTACCTAACATGCCTGCAGGGAAGAAAGTATAAACGAGTAAAGGAATATTTTCCGGTCGTCTGTTAAACATTTGCATACCCGGTCATCTTGGTTCCGCCTATGGAGCTCGCCAGCAAATGCACCTGGTTCGACGGATCCACAAATATGCATTTCGATATTGGTTCATTGAATGCTGATTTACACATTAACTCCAGAGAGTCGCTCTCAGCCACCCTAATCTGGTCCTCAAGCACCCGACCTAGTTTCGACTCAGTGACAACCTGTGCAAAAAATTGTGAGGCGACAGATAGACAGAGAGAAAAGAGATCTAAGCTGGTTAGCTGTTTATAATAAATGAACAACCGATACCTACACATATATGTGTTGGTACCCTTTATAGAGCTCACCTCAATAGCCTGGACAACTTCGTCTTTGTAATCGGATCCACGTAGACCGCACGACCATATGCCGGGCATACTTTGTACATTGATGAATGTGCAAATGCCAAGGGCACGGGACCGTTCAAATATTACACCCTCCGGGAAATGGACAATATTCTTTGGATCCTTTAGATAACAATCGTCCACAACAAACGGTACGGTGCATGTAATTTCCGAAATTGTAGTCTCCGTCGTGTACAGCTCTATCCGACGATGGAAAGTGGTCGCCTCTTTGGCCTCATCATCACTTTCGTACTGTTTTCGTTGGCGTTTGAGTTCATCCTCGATGATGGCTTCCTTACTCTGGCCACCGACGTAGAAGAGACAACCGGTAAGTTGGCTTGCTTCGGAATGTTGAATTTTCCAAAGACCCATCTCGTAATGTTCAAGGGGTTTTGGTATCTCTAAGGCGCACATAGATTGCGATGACCTACAAAAGAGAGAGAGCAAAATGTATGTTCACAAAGAGATGCTGTACTCGGATTTGTGGGCTAAAATGCGGGCTGGATTGTTGTTGAGTTGGGGATTGTGTCTCTTAATTAAAAAAAAAGCCACAGTCTGTGTATAGTTTGAGGAATGCGTACAAAGTTGGGTAAACATTTTAATTCAAATATTACTGTCATTCTACATCTGGACAAGTCCATAATTAACTATAGAAGATCGCAAACAATGTCAGAAAAATGCTTTTAGAGAAAAAAAATATGCCTACGCGATGGATGTGAAATTGTATGAAGCTCTATAAATAGATAAAATGATGAAGCTCATCCTGGACCTGGGCCACAAGTATGTAGGTATTTGTTTTCACTTTGCTAAATGCCGCATACCTGCTGTTGACTTGGATACTTTACATCTAAAACATCGAACTTACATCTACAACATAGAACGGGATGAAGCGAGTTGGTATCCCGCGAGTGCTTTGTACACTCACCCATGACACGCGCCACCTTTACCGCTCATGGCTCATTCCGTCCGAGTTAGTGCCCACCACCACCACGTGCAATATGCCCACCGATTTTGGCCCCTATTGTGAGTGTCGATAGTTAAACGTTGATCGACAATTGTCGATCGATCGGAAACTGTGATTGTCGATTGCGATTGATATTTGTCGATTTGACAGTCGCTTGTAGTCAATTACAAATGTCTGATCGATGCTTTCTCTTGGAAGTGAACAAATTTTGTGCGTACGAATAGCTAAAATCAATCGACGCAATCGACCATTGTCGTGACGATCGCTGATCGACAATCACAATAAGGGCCTTTATTCCCTACTCTGATTCTGTCGCTTGTCTCATTTTGCCCGTGCCCGTCATCACGCGCTATCCCCACCCGTTTCATGATGCTTTTTCATCGGAGTTCGAGAATTCGGAATTTCTATTACTGCCCAACGAGCCATACGAAACAGTTTCCTTTGCGTCCTCTATAATTTCTTTATAGTTTAATTGTATAGCAGAATTGTAATCTGGCAGTGCCTGTGCCACCATAACAGTAAAATAAAGAAAAAACGAAACAATAATGATATCCGGGAAGGAAATAATAAACGAAGTGGCTATTTGCACGTTCACTTTGACAGATTTTGTACTGAACTGACGTTTGCCGATTTTCGGGACACGACTACGTAATCAACGTAACGTAATCCTATTTTCATTAAAAACTCTTTATGAATATAAAAATTGGATCCTAAACGTACGGCATAATGTCCGAAAATGATTATACTGGAGTTTAGAGTCCTTGCCGCGAGCGTAGCAAGCCACCTTGACGCAATATAAACTTTGACATTTCGTTACGTACCCGTGTCCGGAACAACGCAACGTGCGAATAGCAACACCTAAAATAAAATTAAACGATGTTGCTATTCGGCCGTCGTTCGGGACACGACTACGTAACGAAATGTCAAAGTTTGTATTGCGTTAAGTTGGAGTATGTGGCTCGCTTCGCTTCGCTCGCGGCAAGAGCTCTTAACTCTAGTACATACATATACGATTTTTGGACATTATGCTGTACCTTTAGGAGCCAACTCATATCGTTATACACAGTTCTTAATTAAAATATGATTACGTTACGTTGATTATGTATAGTAGTGTCCCGAACATCGGTAAACGTCAGTCAGTACAAAATCAACGGCCGAATAGACACTTCGAAAATTGAAAAGAGTGACAGATACTATTGTTGGACTTGGAATTCTTTAAAAGTAAATAGTATTGCCATACATAAAGATAATAGTTTACTGCTGTTTCACGAAATGACGGGTCGTCATGGGAGGGTACTGTCAAGACTATAGTTGTTGTCGCCGCTTGAATTCACTTTCAAGTCTCTTAGAAAAGTGTTCATTAAAACAGGTTAAATAATAATTTCCAATTCTTTTACAACTACAAAGTGCCTTGTGCTTTGATTTTGTTCCTATAGAAATAGAAACCGCTTGCCATGAGGTTCAATCTAACCTAAATTTTCATATAGCACGTTCCGTAAAATATTGTCAATCTACTATACGAAAGCTATTATATAAAAAATAGCGTAGGTAAAAATTTCTCATCTTACTGCGTATCATATGAAGTGTATCTGCTACTGCTCAGTCCATCCATTATATACAATTGTGTCTTCCTGTCTGGCATTTCCGCTCGACATGAATGCAACGCTGTCGACTTCATATCACAACGAAGCACATAGTGTTCATCTGTTTCCTCTATACTCGCCTCAGAATACTGTGTACTGGGAGCAGCCTCTACGCTTATCATTTCAATGCTTTCGTCCATACTGCCCCAGGACATGGTACGACATTCAAAACTACTACCATTGTGAATCGTCGTATAGAGATCACATTGACTCCATGTATCTCCGGATATCGGATTTATTAACTTGCAGTATTTTGTGTATTCCTGTTTGGTGCACGAAATCGTACCCTTTCCCAGGGGCTTTGTCACTTTGGTATCGAATTTCGTTTTTGGTGCCGTTAAAATGTTAATCTTAATAGCACCTTCAGTGAATTCTCCTTGATGATTTTCCGTTTCCAGTTTCCAAATGCCAATAGAGGCAGAAGATACTTTATCGACTCGTATTCCACAGATTTTCTTTGAAAATGGCCGTACATGTTCTCCACGGATGGTTGTTATACTATCATTGGAATTTTGGTCGATGGCAATGCGTTCATCACCTGAAATTTAAAAGAAAATATTTATTAAACTATGACCCCAAACATGAGATACCTTTTATAACTCTAGGCTACTAATTAGGCTGCAAATTATAAAATATTAGGTATGCTCTTTGCTTTAGGTCCAGTCCCATAGTTTCTCAGTAAAGTTTGTAAATTATCAGACCTGCCCCTTTTGCCGGTACGTTTATATTGTTCAGGTAATAGAGACATTGATGTTTTGTCAGATTTCCCACTAGGTTTCTGTTATCATGCTCAGATTTAAGACGCTTTTGTCATTATTATTGAACGGCTGGATAGCTCGTTTCTCCTGTCTTACATAGATCTGGGGTGTTCTCCAAATGTAAGATACTTTTCGTATGTTCCCAACATTTTATAACTGAATCTAGCCGATTTGTGGAAGGAGTTTCAGAGCCTCTTCTGGCCAGTTCTTCGGCTTTTTCGTTTCCTCTCAAGGCTCTCATGAAAGGTAACTCATCTTGAAGCTTGCGGCGGAGTTTTAAAATGTTGAATGTTGATCCATGAATACTAGCTCCCTTAACCGATTCCATTTTGTATCCGTATACTGCTTTAAGTCGTTTTGGTGGGCTATTGCTTGTCAATGATTTTTCTGTTGGAGATTTCCATAGAAAATCGTTTTATAGCGAGGCGGTCTATAAGCAGGCAAACCATGCGTCAAGTTCTGGACAAGTTTGGCTAACCCGAAAGTCTGCTGTTTACAGCAGATTCTTGTAAGATCAAGGGTCTTTAGATTAAGCACAGTTTCTAGCCCTGCTGTTGGGGTGATTCTCATTTTCCCACGCTTTGATTCTGAGCCTTGACGATAAATCAGTTAGTGGATCTGTATCTATGAAGTGCAGTGCGTATACGAAATGACGTTTGGAACATACTCTCGCTTGGGTAACTTTGCAAGAGAGGAGATAACTGCGACATCGTATCTTTGAAGGAAAATTTGATATACCGAATTAGAAAGAAAGCAGTCATTGCCTTCTTTACTTTTTTCTTCGCGTTAAGACTCTATAATTTGGTTATCGCATTCGTTATTGATTTTAACCCCATATTTTAGGTAATAGGAACTTTTTTCTGATGGAGGAAAGCTGAAATCGCATTTTCATAAAATAGATTTAGGTATAAAGGAGCTAGTACTCGGCATGTAGCAAGCCACATACGTATGTAGCTCTGACGTCAACAGAGATTGCACAAAGAGGGCTTGTACACGGCATGTAGCCATTGGGACCATACGCTGACGTCAAAATGACGTCAGTGCTACATAACGTATGTAGCTTGCTACATGCCGTGTACTAGCGCCTTAAGAGATAATCGAGGTTTCTGCCGAAGCGTAACGCTTCCAAATTCAATCAGGCAGTTAAAAGGATGTCGAAATTAATAAAAATCGAAAACCTTTAGTACCTAACAACTTTTAAGCTAGTTGTTAAATTTAAGTTAGTAAGCACTTGCTTTGGGTACATTAATACATCCATACCTACTCTAATTCTTTCAATTGCTAATGTTTGAACAATTTTACTAAAGGTTTGCACTTTCCAGATAAATAACGTAAGATACATCTTAAAGTGTCCTTATCTTACCACCAAAATTAAACCAACAATGACTGATGTTTCCAAAACTCTTGCCAACCTCCAAGTAAGCAACAAAACCCTCTCCATTCGTAATGCTCAATTCAGAGCTGGGTCGTATTGAAGCACTTGTCAGGCACAAAGGAACCACTAGAACAACTATTAACAGTACCGAACAGGATAGCATATTCTAAAAACAAAAATAAATATTTAAACTGTCAAATTGTAAAGTAAAGTTGAATTTTAATATTCAAATGACCAGCAACTACCTACTAGCTAGTATGCTAACGAATTAAAGCGCACGAACCGACTGATAATAACCGATGTCTTGGCTATCGGGGCTAAGATAAAGTCATCAAGTTGGCGACAAAAAAAAATTAAATCAGGCGCTAATCGTAGGCATCTACTAACTAATCGTGTAAACAAAAAAAAATATCACACAAACATCAAAATAGGTAGGTATCAACAAAATGACTAATTCAATTGTCAAACAATGAAATAAAGTCAGTGAGAAAATGAAACTAAAGCTAGAGAAGGCTCGGGATTGGTCTCTCTTAGATGATGGTATAGACGGTATTTCTGATCTGATTTATCAGCAATGCTACATGTTATGCGAGATTTCATCCAGATTTCATTTCATTTCATTTTCGTTCAACAAAGATACATAATATAAAAGTGTTAATGGCATGTTTGCAACGAATGAGGGATATATATATTAATTTATTTATAATTCGTAATTATCACCTGGCGTTTGGTTATAAATATTTTATATCACGGGTTGGTGTTAAAATGAGCTTTTCCGTTCTAATTAGGTGCTTGCTTTGGGCCACCAAGGTAGGTGGTAATCGTAACATTGGAAACTGAGTTAAATGAAAATAAATAAGATTTAGATTTTAGTTAAAATCGACCCATGCATAAAATAATATTTGAATACTACCTGCAGGCCAACCCAACTAACAATTTAATTTGTATAAGGTCCACTTTTATAAATTTAATAAGCTATAAAACTTCTATAGTGGTGAGCTACGGACATTAACCATTTTGAAAGATACATTTTCAGTAATAGCTTCTTTAAAGCTCGAAAGTTCTTGAAAGAATAGTGCAAAACTCAAACGCTAACACCCAGGCCCAGAGAGGCACTAAGTCCGTCCATCTACTCGCCTACACCGCGCCGACGACATCGACATAATCGGCAGAACGCAGCGTGATGTCACAGGAGCTTTTGTGAGCATTGAGACGGAGACGGCGAAGATGGGTTTGGCGGTCAATGAGGGCAAGACAAAGTATATCCTGTCATCAAGGAAGGGCACCCAACGCCGACTTCGTGGACAGAATTTCACTATAGACAGATAAAGGGTTTTTCAACAGGGACGCTACAAAAGTAGAGCGACAGGGACAGCAAACGACGCCGAATTTCTTGCCGCTCTTTTGACATTTCTCTTCAGTAAGGTTTGCGATTTCATGATGGAAAGATATACGAGCCAACAACGAGTCGAAATTATTAAAACTTACTACCGAAATTCGGAGTCAGTGGCCTCAACGTTAAGAGCGCTACGTCCAATTTATGGTCGTCATAATCGTCCTAGCAGATCAACAATTGAGCGTCTACTGGACAAATTTGAATCCACAGGCACAGTCGTGCGATTTCACGCCGTTAGACTATTTCCTGTGGGGCTACGTCAAGTCTATGGCCTATGCCAACAAGCCAGCGACGATTGATGAACTTCGTACAAATATCGAACGTGAAATTGCAGCAGTATCGGCCGATTTATGCTTGAAAACCGTCGAAAATTGGGTTCAGCGTCTGGACTTCTGCAAGCGTGCCCGTGGTGGCGGTGCAAAAGAAATCGAGTTCCATACATAATGGCATCGAACGACCTTTCACAGGAATAAAGAATTTCATTGATATCCAAAACCGTTTTTGTTTTATTTAAAAAAAACTTTTGTAGCACTCTTATTGAAAAACCCTGTATAACTTTGAGGTGGTAAAGGACTTTGTCTACCTAGGCTCCGCTATGAACTCAGACAATGACACCAGCACTGAGATTAAGCGAAGAATAACTCTTGCCAATCAGTGTTTCTTTGGGCTAAAAAGCAACTGAGTAGTAATGCCCTCTCTCGAACAACTAAAGTGACCCTTTATAAGACCTTAATCATCCCAGTCCTACTGCTCTGTCAAAAGGGGATGAAGTTACTCTTGGTTGCTTCAAGAGGAAAATTCTTCGAGTAATTTTCGGTCTCATCTGCATAGACGGTGAATGGAAGAGGATATACAACGACGAACTGTACGGGCTGTACAGCAATATCGACCTAGCCAGAAGAGTGAAGGTTCAACGATAGCGAATGGACGTGAATGCTCCCGCCCCAAAGGCGCAGTAGAGGAAGACCGCGACTCAGGTGGCGCACGCAAGTAGAAGGGGACCTTAACCAACTTGGCGTACGAAACTGGAGACAGCTGGCCAAAGATCATTCTGGCTGGAGATGCTTGTTGGTTGAGGCCCAAGTCCACTCTGGACTGTAGCACCACCTTAAGTAAGTGAGTAAGTAAAGCTTCTTTAAAGCACTTGCGAACAAATTTCGCTAACTGTACGGCCAAGTATAAGGTATATTGTTGTGTATAAAGGCGGCTACAAGTCCTGTCGAAGTTTGTTAATAGAGGTCTGAAAAATAATAACTTTTATAAAGAAAATCCTCTACAGGACTTGTGAGCTGAAGCCTTACCTTCAGAGTGCCAGGCCACACACGCCTTCCCATGAAAGTCGTGTCGGGTGAGTAATAAAAAGAAGGGATTTCGGTGTAATCTATACCTTTTCTCAACGAACCTAAATGTACCTACCTACCCTTCTCCACCCGACACGACTTTCATAGGAAGGCATGATTGTGTGGCCCAACACAATCAGTACAAAGCTATGGAAAGTTAATAAAATTAAAGTAACGTGTGCCAATTGCGCAGAAATTGGACGCGTTCCATCGACCGCAAGATGACTAGTGGAATAATATCATGATATAATAAATAAAAAGATAAATAGGTGGCGCAACAGGCGGTAGGCCTGTGTGGCCTAGCTTCTCGCAACCATTCGTTTGTGTGAGTTTCTATTTTTAAGACGAATGAAAGGGACCTACAATTTTATGCCGAGTCCGAACGGCTGAATTGAGAAGCTTTTTCAAGACAGTCATACTCTCGAATGTTTGTCAGACGTTCGCGAGAGGTGGCGCAGTAGAAAAAAACCTTAAGATGTAATTCGTGTTTTTCCGGGGATCGAACCTGGGATCCCTCGCACAGTGGTCCAGCACACTAACCACTGCGCTACTACGCCCACGACATTTCATGATATGCACATTATGAAATATGCCTTTTCAAGGCAAATTTTTTTAATCTACCTCAAAATTAATTGCTACAAAGATTGAATAAAATTACCATCTGCCAAACCGAATCTATCAAAAATCAAAAATTAATATAAAAAACACAAAAGCAGAGGCGGAAGTGTTGAAGTCAAATTGGAAGCGCTAGGGATCTATCGATAGCGTTGCTTTATCTTATCAGGGATATGGGCTAGACGTATAGCGGTGAATGAAAATTTCCAAATATTTGAAAATTTTGAAAAAAAAAAATCTTAGTTGTCAAAACAAATTACTTGCCATTATTTATGGCATTTACAACACAATTAAAAATTGAGGCGTAAAATATTTATTCAGGATCATTGATGACACCAAACTCATAAAAGTATAAATTGTTACTTGAACAAACGGGAACTGTGATAAAGTGGTGAATTTTTTTATGTCAGTGTTGTAATATAGGCACCTTGGATTCAACTATTTTACCTACAATTAATTCGCTACAACATTTAATGCAATTTTATTCAGCTTTATAGAATGTCAATGCTTATCTCCGTAATATAGAGTCCGCCATCTAACGTTTTTTTTTTTTTTTTCAACTAGTGCTTATTTCGCGAATGGTAACACTTAGCTCATGTCTGATTTGACAGATAATTAGTTTTATCCTTCCGCTGAACGAATATGGTTGTGTATACTCTTGAACAACGCTGGGAAATATTGCGACATTACTTTGAAAATCATGGTAATGTTGCAGAATGTGTGCGAAAATTGCGTACGGATTTTGGAAGAAGAGAAGCACCTTCAGCTACGTATGTTCGTTATCTTGTGAAAAAAGTGAAAGAAACTGGCATCCTCATCGATAAACTAAAGCGTGAAAAGCCAAAAACAGTGCGTACACCCGAGAATATTGCTGCTGTTGCAGAAAGTGTGCGTGAAGCGCCATCAACATCAATTCACCGTCGTTCTCAACAATTGAACATTTCGGAGACATCATTGAGACGAATTTTGCATAAAGACTTAAAAATTGGACCGATCGTGTAGGCTACTGCATGGCCAGCCGAGGCAGCCATTTGAATGAAATTATTTTCCATTATTAACCGGAAGGATTGTACTTTCAAAAAAAAAAAAAGGAATTTGAGAATATATTCAGTAGTTTTTTTTTTATAGCATTTTCTTTTGTTAATAATTTTATTTCCTTTTCTATGTGTTCACCATCATTTCAAATCACTTGTCTTAAAAAAGAAAAAAACCACCGACGAAACAAAGTGAAATACGAGTCGTTTACGACAAACGCCAAATGTACCAAAGATAGTTTTTATATAAATACTCATACTCATTTGTTGCTCCTAGCATAAACACTTTTTGACAGTTTTTGAAAAGTTAATTAGTTAAGTTAGCACCACGATATGATCAGACAAATTACCGAGGAGAATAGAAAATAGAAATAAAACCCACCGTTTCCATTATCCCATGAATATCCAGAAACCTTTTGCCACAAAGCAACAAACCTCAAATCAAAGTAACAAAAGTGTAAGCTCTGCCTTAACTATATTTTTATAAACAAAAGTTGTCTCTCTCCTTCTTTGCGGATTTTTGACAGTTCCTCGTTGACGGTATTTTGATAAATTTTGCTTGTGTTTTTTTCTAAACTTGTTGATAGCAATTTTTGGAATATACTTCGCAACGGACACAAAATGTGCTCGAAATAATACTAAAATTTCGCATATCAAATGGAAAATATTCCTCTACGGGTTCTTTAAATTCCATTTACCCACTTTGCTCGAATAAAAACAATCATGTCCTACAACAATGAACTTCTCGACATCAACTGGAGTGAACCCTTTGAAATGGCTGCTCCCACTTCGGAGGACTCCATACCAGAAGCATACATTCAGTGTTTACAAAAGTCCTTTGGTCACTCACGATTTCGTACAATGCAATGGACCGTCATATCGTCCATCCTACATGATGCTCGCGATAACTGCGTTATCATGGCCACTGGATATGGCAAGTCCCTGTGTTATCAGTTCCCATCCGTATACCGGGATACAATTACCATCGTAGTGTCACCTTTGATATCCTTAATGCAAGATCAAGTTCTGGCAATGCGATTTTCCAATCTACGTGCATGCTTTCTCGGTTCTGCGCAAATGAAGCGCGAAACAGTCCACGAAGTAATCGATCGTCAATACAACATAGTGTATGTAACTCCGGAATATATAACATCAGAATCGGGAACATTTCTACTCGAACGCATACGAGAGCATCTAACCCTGATAGCTATCGATGAGGCGCACTGCATAAGCAAGTGGGGTCACGACTTTCGATCTGCCTATCGGAATTTGAGTAAATTGAGAGCGCAATGTCCATCGGTGCCTATTCTTGCCATGACTGCTACTGCAACAGAACAAGTCCGAGATGACATCATTCAAAGTTTACAGCTCTCCAATGCCCAGGTAAGCGCTCCTCCGTTTTTTGAATACCATTTAAACAGTTTTGCTTTCATAGATTGTAGCTACCGGCTTCGATCGTCCCAATTTGGAGTTTATAGTTCAAAAAAAGTCAGACCCTTGGCAGGATATCGGCGCATATATCAAAAATATTAAAATTGGCTCTGTGATTGTTTATTGCATCACGAGGCGATACGCTGAAGAAGTAGCTACTGTAATATCATCACAAGGCTATCTTTGTGGTGTATATCATGCCGGACGTTCTCTCAAGCATCGTCAGACCATCCACGACGATTTTATTCATGACCGCATACGCGTAGTCGTTGCAACTATCGCCTTTGGCATGGGAATCAATAAGCCCGATGTGCGTCTCGTTATCCACTATGGAGTGGCTAAAGATGTGGAAAGCTATTACCAAGAAGTCGGTCGAGCCGGTCGTGATGGTCTGCCTGCAAAATGCATTATGTTTTATCAAAAGAAGGATTGGCAACTTCATCGCATGATCAGAGAAAGGGCTAACATTGTGACGTCCAAGGAGCAAATGGAAAGCCTTATTCTGGCGATGAGAAAATATATCGATAGTACTAAATGTCGCAGACGTTTCATACTCTCCTACTTTGGAGAGGACTGCGGCAAGTTGCTGAAGCGTCAGGACTGCTGTGACAACTGTAGACGTACCTATTTCCTAACAAATTCCCAATCATCTACCAATCTCTTCCAGAAATACCAAGGCGTAGATAAAGATGGTCTGCTTGACATAACCGATGAATCTTTAAAGATGCTCACTCTTCTAAGGGACATGGGTGAAAAGTATGGTATTCGCAAAGCGTTCCTTGTATTGCGCGGATCAAAGTCAAAACTGGTGCCACAGCAGTTGATCTCCCATCCGCTCTACGGCAGTCTAAAGGACAAATCGGAGAAATGGCTAGAAGCTATTAGTAACAGCCTAACGCACATCCAAATGCTTGCGATTATTGAAGTGACGCAGGCGAATTCTTTCTGCCAATATGTGCAGTCCAGATATACCCTCACTTCAAAGGCTAAGGTATGGTTGAGTGGCATTATTAAGCAGGATCCTATCAAAATCGTACCCGGTGAAGAGATAATTGGATTACTCAAGCCGAAGGTCCAGGGTACACCCAAAATACTGCAGATTCCAGATAGGCAGCCAATCACCCAACCATCCACATCAACATCTATAACATCGACGACAGCGGCTACACCACCCAAATCCTTATCGGATATCTATCGTCCACTGGTGAAAGTTCGCTCGAAATTAGCCAGCTTATTCGATGTAATGCCTTACCTTGTGGCATCGACCAGAGCCCTTCAGCAACTGGCGAAAATACAGCCGACTACTATGGAGGAATTGAGAAATATTAGACTGGATGGGTACTCGGAAGAGAAGACCCAACGCTTTGGACCAGTTTTCCTAAAAGTGATCAGGGACTATCATGCCAAGATGCGCAAGACACCTAACCCGACGCCAATAGACAAAATCTTCGAACCAAAACCACCAGCAACGGAAGATGAAAGTCTTGAAGGTGAGTTAATAAAATTAAACAATCAAAAAATTTCGAAATTTTTTTTATTGCAGCGAGTACCAAAGTGGCACCTAGTGAATTAAGCTCAGTCGTCTCCGGCAACGAGCAGCTGAATGGAGCAACAACCCTGCCAACAACAGATGCAATACCTGCAATCGACGAGCCCTCCGAAAATTCACAATCCTCACAGGACTCAATTGAAATCATCGAACCACCACCGCCACCACTTATTGTAATCGATTCTGATATCGAAAAAGCTATCTTTACAGACTGGGATTCGGATACTGATGACATGGATTGGCCGCAGATCAATGTAAAGGTAGAAAACAACGTTAACACGCCAACAGTTTGTGGTAACAGCCAGCTAGACCTATTAATCGATGCGTTAAAGTCTGATGATCTTTGTCCAAAACAAACGAATGTGAAGGAAAACCTCTCAGTTGAATCGCCGCATGATAACGGCACTGGCTCTGATTCGGACATATTCGATGAAGACTGGGACTTGGATATCGATGACTCGGATTTAACACAAGTTTCCGAACAAGTTGAGTTGCAGATCAGACTGTCTGCGGGCGAGGCCAATTCCACATCAACAGTGTCTACAGCTGCCACCACTCCATCTGTTACTAATGACGTGAAAGCTGATCCCCAGTTGGACTCGAATCGGAATATGAGGAAACCGCGCATCATCGAACGGAAAGCGCCAGAGACATTTGAGTATGAGGACGATTCGAGCTCAGAATCGGAAAGTGACACCAAGCCTATTGCGTCGCCAAAAAAACGCGCTTTGCCCAGTTGGATGCAGTTGTCTTGTAAGAAGAAAAGATGATCAAATGAAGCATTTACTGCAGTTTTTTTTTATAGTTGCCAACTTTTATAAATCATAAGCTACCAATAAAAGAGAATAATGACCCTAGGACATTTTTGACTCGTAGTCACAGATAGAAAAATTGGGAGGGCGTAAGAAAGCGCTAGAGGTGTAGACACCGTTGCTACCACAATTGCAGATGTGCCGAGAAACTTTTAGCACTCTAAAAGAAGGCACTCCTGAATCCACGGTTTTAGCAATCTCCTTGCGCTGGGAAATTGCGTAGGTCTGCTTCTTTCTCTGTCGTGCGCAACAGAGTTTTATCGTGTGCAAATCATTCGTCACCTATTTCAGACGTGCTTTAAGAAAATGCTTAAGAGCAGATGGAAACCAAACTTTCTGCTCAAGAAAAAGGCCATTCAACATGGCCGATGACATGCAAACCTCCGTTCAAACGATCAAGGCAAATGTCGGTCGACGCAGTTGACAAACGACTGTCTCTCTCCTTGCCGTCACTACTGATTAAACCAAATCAAAGACCCATTGATATACCATACGTCGTCTTATATTTATTTACTAAAATCTAACTGTCCATACAATACTAAGGATGTGCCAATAATATGCATGCAAACTTTAGTCACCTCATTTGACCTCCAGAGTTCTCTGGAACAGAGCCAACGCCAGGGCTTTGATTTTCTCGTTAACTGGCCGGCGGAAGTCGCACTCCTGCCTGGGTAGTCCGCACAATTGACGACGTAGCTTCAAGTCGTATCTGGCGCTAAGTGCGCGACTATTCGGCCCACACGCGCCGATAATCAAATTGCGTCGTTCCGCACGTCGTGCTCTCTCCCCGACTTGGACGCATGCGATCGCATGCAGGCGATTTAAATCGAAGTTATCGCCTGCAGTCGAATTATCTGCTACTTGGAGGTTAACAGGTTTGGTGTCTTCCTCCTCGACCGACTCCGTAGTTGCGTCTTCAGGCAGCTCGTTCTTGATTTCCAATTTGATTTTCTTTACCTCGCCCAGTTCCTCGTCCAGTTTCTCTTTGGCTTCACTGAGCAATCGCTTGGCAAACTCCTCGCCGGCCATTTTCATTGAGATTCCCACATCGAGAATGATGCGATGTGGCTGCCACTTCTGCTTGGCTGTGGTCTGTTCAGATGGTGGAGACATGGGTATTTTGGCTTCCTTGATTAAAGAAGCCCAATCGACGCCTAAGGCATCGCCAACCCCCTTGACGCGGGAGTCCTCCTCCAGCTCACCGTCGGAAATCTCCTCAAAGTCGGGTATGTCGTCCTCGGCGACTTCTGGTTTGGAGTCATCAGTGACTATGTCTTTCACTGGGCTGCCTGAGGCGAGGGTGTCTGTAGCAGTGTCACCGACGTTCTCACCGGATGGTGCTTCGGGTGCAGCCTTGGTTTCTTCTACCTTGTCGAGGATATCATCATCGCTGTCGGAAATCTCACTAAGATCATCGGGCACTGCTTCGGGATCAACTGGCTGGTCGTCAGCAGCCGCTGGAGTAGAGATTTCCTCTTCCTTCTTCTCGGGAGTAGTTTCGGATTCCACTGGTTTTTCTTCAGCGCTTGACACTTCAGCCGGAACGCTTGTAGTACCTTCTACAGTATTTTCGACCGTTTTCTCGATTTCTGGGGGTTTTGTTGGTTCATTCTCCGGCTCTGTGGGAACTTCTGGTTCTTCAGCTGCTGGAAGTTCGGTCGCTATGGTGGGTTCCTCTTTCGGAACCGACTCCTCGGCCTCAACCGTCCGAGGATGCTCTTCAATTGGCGCTATAATTGTGTCTGGCGGAGGTATTGGCGGCAAGGCCAATAGCGAGGGAATGGCGGAACCGCCGGGCGTTGTTGGAATCGGGCCAAGCTTCTTTTTGAGATTTGGGTTGGTATAGGTCATCTGGCGCTTCGATGGGAACTGCCGAGTGGGCGGATGATAGCCACTGTGGATGGCCATCAGTGGTGGAGGGTGTTGACGAAATTTCTGACGGTCGTGCAGGAATTCCAGCGACCCGTGAGGTCCACCGTGTCGATAGTTAGCACCCTTACGATGCGTAGTAGACGATTCAACTGCGGATGAGTGACCGCCTCGCCATTCTTGTGGTGGCCAGCGACCGGACCGGCTGGGAGACTGACCGCGCTCCAAAGCACGTTCACGTTCGCGTTTTTCACGCGCTTCTTCCCAAAGTTGTCGCGAAGCACCTCCGAACTCCTCCGCATCCCAGTCGGGTTCGGAGGGGGGACGATTTGGCTTGCCGCCGCGTCCCCAATTCTTTTCGTCCCAGCGGTCCTCTGCAGGCCAGTCTTCACCGCCTCGACGGCCCGGGTAGAGTTTCTCAATTTCGCGTTCCTTGATTAGCTCCAGCTCCCTTGGATCCCAGCTGCGATCACGACGACGTTCCTCCTCGGCGTAGGCTCGTGCATACGCAGCTCTGAAAGAAAATTATTAAAAAATAAATCGATACACCCGATAATGGCCTTACCGCTCTTCCTCGGAATACAAGTCCCTTTCGTCGCGATAATGCCCGGGACTTAGAACATCCCTTCTTCTAACCATCAGATACTCTCGCTCCCGCCTCTCGTCTCTTTCCAGTACTGGGCCACGATGGTGCTCAGCAGCCATGTATTCACGCTCCCTCTCATATGCTGGGTCCCTTAATCGACTAGCATGACTATGTCGAATCCTTCCTTCTTCTTCTATGGATCTCTCACGGCTATCATAACCTCGAGCTACAGCTATAGCAATTTCCCTCTCCGCCGGGCGTGGAATCAAACGATCTCCGCGCTCTGCGACATATTCCTTTTCCTTTTCTCGTCGCAGTTTCTCACGGGCTAGCCTTTCTCGTTCCCGCTGTCTCTCCTGACATCTAGCAAGCGCTTCCTCGCGTTCCTTCTGGCGTTCGGCTTCTCTCTCCGCCCGTTCTCTGTCCCTTCGTTCGCGTTCCCTTGAGTCATCATGTCTCAATTTTAATTCCCGCTTCCTCTCAGGCGTACGTTCTCGGGTTCTCGTCTGAATGATTATCTTCTCTCTCGGCGATAACTGATGCCGTATGACTGGCGGAACTGGTGATTTTCTGGCCCTCAATTTTGCTTCCAGTTTTGCCAAAGTCCTTGGGGACCGACTGCGAATACGTTCCCTTTCTCTGGCGCGAAGTTTCTCTCTCTCAGCAGCGTGACGTAGACGTTCTTTACTTGTCGCTCGGATGTGCTTTTTCTCGCCGGAAACTTTTATTTTGCTTGGACTTGCGGAAGCCACTCCACGGCGAACAACATTAGAGGTCAGACCTCGTTTTTTTGCAGCTTTGGCTTCGCGTAATTTCCTCTTCAAGTGGTTACGCTTTGCTTCCAGTTTCTTCTGGTGGCACGAATGTGCTTTTTCACGCTTGCGGCGTTCATCTCCCGATGAGCTACTTTCGCGACCCTTCTTCTTGCGATGAGCTGCTTTCTTTTCCGAACTCGAAGAAGAATATGAACCGCTACTGGAACCTGAATCAGAATCGGAACTGCTCGAGCTGTCTGAACTAGAAGCGGCCGCAGCTGCACGGGCTTTTTTATACCGCCGAAGGGCTTCCTTTGATTTTTTATCCATTTTAGTAGATGGACAATGAAACGGCTAATACAATGATTTTGGCTTTTGTTGATATAATTCACTACTTTCGATATAAATTTATATTTTGCTACCTAAACACTTTTTAGAAATTTTCTGACATCAAAGCAAGAAAATTTTCACCAGTCAGTTGTCAATTGTCAAGCATAAACAACTACTGCCTATTTATTGATTGCAGCGCTATGTGAGTAAAATACGAAACTATTGCAAATTAAGGTAGCCATCACATTTGATTGTTTTTGGGCACAAGAGCAGTAGGTAGGATTATGTGATAAAACAATCGGGAAACAGAATGAGTATAACATTTTAGGGAGAGAATATAAATTAGTTACTAATATATCGCAATAAGCCTCTTGTGATCTCGCACTTGCACCAACGTTAGATGACGTCCACTTTAGAAGGATACCTCATTGTGTGCGTAACTATAGAGGCAGCTAGTGAAGTGATGGGTCGATATGGCATGTTGCTTGCACTTGAAGCCAAGGTCCGCTCGGATTTTAAGGTAAAATAAACCTATTAATTTCATATTAACTACTGTTTATAAAATCCTGTTTTACAAAATTAAGTTCACAAAGTCTTGGACAGTTTTTCTATTATTATCTGCGTCTTTTCATTAACAGAAAGAGATCAATTGTCTTAATGCCATGAAACCCCTCTGAGTTTATCCGTCCGTGAGAGGTTATCAAATGGAACAAGCATACAGCGTGAACTTTGGTTTATTTTGTGTTCATTTGTTAATGTCAAAATATTAAGCGCCAAAACAAATGTGACAATCTGACAATACAAACGAAAAGAAGAAAGAAAAAGTAATATTTTCAAGACAAATATTTATAAATTTTTTAAATGTAATTTGTTTTTATTAAAATGCATGCAGTACAAGAAAAGGAAATCGTGGACGCAAGCGGAGGAAGAGGCTCTCGTGGAACTTCAAAATTGACAGCTTATGACGCTTCACAAGATTTCGGTAAAAGTCCATCGAAACCTCGCGATTTACGGTCCGTACTTCTTTAAAAACGATGCTGGCCAGAACGTTGCAGTCAATGGTGACCGCTATAGAGCCATGGTTACTGACTTTTTTGTTCATTAATTGAACAACCATGTTCAGCAGGAGCTATGGTTTCAACAAGACGGCGCAACATGTCACAGTCACACAGTTCGTGCCACCCACAATTGATTTATTGAATTAAACGTTTGGTAGCCGCATACTTTCACGTTGCAGACCCGTGAATTGGCCTCCAAGATCGTTCGATTTAACGCCGCTTGACTATTTTCTGTGGGGATATGTGAAGTCGCTAGTCTACGCCGATAAGCCCGAATCCGTTGACCACTGGGAGGACAACATTCGCCGCGTTATTGCCGATATACGTCCACAAATGTTGAAAAAAGTCATCGAAAATCGGACCTCCAGATTAGACTACGTCCGAGCCAGCCGTGGCGGTCATATGCCAGAAATCATATTTAAATTATAATGACAGAAGATTATCTTTAGAAAAAACTAAACTTCATATCAATTTAAAAAAACTAACTTTGCTTTATTCCATTTCAATGTTCTATACCTCTAAAAAAACATCCTTTATATCAGATGATGCAGACTTTGTAAAATTTATAGCAACGCCACAAATATGCAAAATTTTGAAAATGTATTTTTGACAGAATTAAAATGATTGAAAACAAGCACACCTAACACATACACATTCTCCTTTACAAAATAGAAGTAAGATGCAAATCATAATAAACAAACATGATATTAATACATTTTCAGCGGAATGACTCAACTGATTTGATTTGTTTACCGCATTCGACTTTATGGCCAATAAAATTGCACATTATAGCATCTAGCCGTGAAATGAAAATAGAAACACTATAAATGTCATCAATTTAAACAACACTATTAATTTTATTATTATTATACCTATCCAAGTCGATTTTTAAATAAATATATCACCTTAAAAAGGATAGGTATCTACATCTTTTTTCGCTACAGAGCCACACACATTAATATTAATTGGTCGAAAATAAATGCTCCCGGAATTATAAAAAATTTTCACAGAGTCGTTAGTCATAGAAAATGCTTCACATTTTTCGTTCTATTTTAATAAAATGAAAATTTAACGAAATCTTAAATTCCATAACAATATAAGAAGAAAACGTAAATTTATTATCATGACGACAGGAGCTGTGTAGAAATTATGTACTACCTAGTCAGTGTCTGGTCGATGTTTTTATTACTTACTATAGGAAAGTATATATATTCACAAAAAAATTCTTTAATTTAGAGTGAACATTATTTAATTATGTGTTAACTAGTTAAAATAAAAAATAATCGCGGAATAGAAGAGTCGTGTGTTTCCAGTAGATGTTGAGTGTATAATTGTTCGATATATCGTGACAAAAAAATAAATTATTAAACTTATATGAAAGTGTTCCGACTGAAATATTTTACTGAAAAATATTGTTTTCGTCCAAAATTTAGAATTTTAAATAAAACAATGCTGATCACAACTTCTTTTAAAAATGACATTTGTTTTATAACAGAAAAAAAACATTCTCATTATTTTCTCGAAAACGGCTCTCTAACGATTTTGATAAATATATCCCCTAATTCTGAGATTCGATTCGAATCGAAAGTCATTCGATTTCAGCCAACTGACATTCCAACATTCGATTTCGATGGAGATTCGTATTTTGTTTATTTTACCCCACATTCTCAGTACAAACCAGAGAGATCGTGGTGAGATCGAAGTTCGCACTGTTTGGTTTGGACTCGATGTGGAGCTATAGCGCGACTCTGATTCTTCGGATTTGGTCTACAGAAAGAGGTTAACATTAGAGCAGCAAATACATAGCAAAATACAGCTAAACTTACTTGTTTGTTATTCTCGATTGTCTCGATCAGGATCAGTGTCTTCACCGACAACCGAGAGTCCTGTTTCGACAGCGCGATTTTACTGCGTCGCGATGCCATCTCCTGCTGCACGGTCGTCAAAAGTAACTGTTGTGTCGTGTCTATGGACGAAATTTCTGCAGCAAAGAACAAATTTCAATGTAGGTACTCCAGAACTTCCTATGAACTGCAGTTTTACTAACGTTTGATAAGTTTATCAACCTACTGCTCCAACCTTAAGATGACATTTGCACTAAACTTGCAACTTGGCTGTGCTGCAGCTGGATAGTCCGCACCGCACACAACTTGTCCTTTTTTTGCTGCAAAGTCTTGTGTTTGTACTTCAAATCAAATACGCACACTTGGAAATTGGTTTGCCGAGCTTTACATATTCCAGATATTTTTGTATAATATTGGGAATGTCAAAGGCTAACATTAGATTCTCGTCATTTTCATTATAATTTTCCATGATTTATGAGGAACTTTCACAATTTAATTTAACTTTTGCGCAAAATATGCAACTGGTTGCACAAAAAAAAAATATTTAATTTAAGCTGAACTGTCAACGGGAAAAAATTCAACACGGCATTATGACAACTTGATGACAGTTCAATTATTTCACCTCCCGCCATTTAGAATGTTGTTTTGCCTATTCAGACGTATTCACATGACAAAATGTACACAAAACATATAGAATTAAATAGGAAGCAACATTTGTTCGTCTTATGGAAAAAAATTTAAATATAAATAATCGAAGGTCGCAATTAAAATGGAAGCCGGAAAACTCCAACAAGCGAAATACCAAATGCAAACCTAAAGCTACTTCGTCGGGCATATTATCGTTTCTTCCTTCAGGAATATCTACATAAATGCCATCTTTACTCAAATTGAAACCAACAACAATTGACAATCTGACAGCTAAATATTTATACAGCTGATTTCGAGTATAAAATTCATACAATGAAATCATTCGATAATAAATTTCTTTCCCTCGAAATTTAGAATGCGAGAAGTTCATTCGAGTGAAAGTTTTTTTTTGTTTGCTACAATCCGGACGAAATGGACCCGGGCCTTAACCAGTAAGCCTTGTTTGGGCACCCTGTATTGCATTGTACTAAAAATAGTTGTAGATAGTTTTCACTCAAGTTTGAATTTGCATATAAAGTGAGAGAAAAATAAAAAGAGATGACTGTCATCAGTTGTGAATTGAAAGAACGGTCGTTTTTTATTTCGTTGGACAATTTTTTGGTTTGTTACCGCTACAAGTAACGTTTGATTTGATTTTTGTGTAAAAAAAAACTATACGGAACAAGCCTCAAACGTCTACAGTTAGCTTGGTCTTTGGCTATAACTGCCTTCAGTTGCACATTCCAAGTAGGTTCCGTCTACTTATGCGCGCCTCTTAAGGCGAGGTCTTAATCTTCTGCGTTGACCCCCTGGGTTAGACTCGAAGACTCTACGGGTCGTAGCGCGGGTGTTCATTGGTTCAACAGCGAAGAATCTTTCACTATAGTCTAAGCTTAAGCGCCATACAGCATAGCATTGGGATGATCCAGGTATTATACATCAAGGTTCTTAATTTGTTGGGATAGGGCTCTAATATTCAATTGCCTTTCAATTGGCCTTTAGTCCAAGGAAACAGTGGCTGGCAAGATTTGTTGTTCTTTTAATTTCTGCTGAGATGCATTAGCAGAGCCGAGATAGATAAAGTTCCTTATTACGTCAAAGTTAGCTGTCGATTATGACGTTCCATACGATTCATCGCTGTTCCTTCATATTGACAGCATCTACTTGGTTCTAACCCTCCTTAACCGCTAAACCCATAGCAACCGCACAAGTGGTAGCTTGCGATCTTCTACCAATTATATTCGGAAGATAGTACCTTGGAGTTTCGCACAATTCCCTCAAGTATGAGATCGATAAAAGTTACCTGACAGCGGCCCATCTTCTCGAAATCTTTTTTTGATATCAAACGTTTCTTTGAGATTGATTCACCTTAATGGAGAAGCGAGTGTTCTCTATCGTCATTCTTCACAATCTGACGAGTTTAGCAGAAATGCAAAAACTAGACATGGATCTACGTAACTCATCTAAATAAATGCTGTCATATGCGGCCTTAAAATCGCATTCAGGTATCGATCTGAACCTCTTGGGGTTTCTCCAGGATTGGCCGCGTAGTGTATAAATTCAATCGGTTGTGGAGCTATATAACCGTACTAGTAGAGGCCCAATCAGTTCGTTGACAAATGGACAGTACAACAGACATGAACTTGTATGCAATGTAAATAAGACTTAGGTAAGCTTCTTTAGTTGGCGCAGTCTAGAGAGTGTTAAGAGTCTTCTATCTATATGGACCGAACAAACAATGCTGAGGTTCCATTCATCAGGCGCACTTTCTTCCGGCCAAGTCTAGGAGATAAATTTGTAAATGTTGTCGTCTTCGTTGCTTTAATTGACAGGCTGCCGGCTCCAGCAGCCTTGTTGGACTTAACTTGACTTTCATAGTTTATAGGTTCGCCCTGCCTGACAACTTTATTTGTGGTTCCATTCCATATCCTCAATAACGAGCGTAACTCTGCCACAAAGTTTCCTAACTAGTCCTGAAATATACTCACTGAACTCAGCTCCATATAATATGTATAAGACTTGCTCATATAAGTTATCTGTCAACTTGACTTTTGACGACACCGTTGATTCAAACTTCAAACTAGTAAACTCTTTCGCCGTAAGTCCTCTCTGAGGGGCTCTAAGTGGATCATGTATCATGTTTCCAGACTCGTTTCGGAGGTCAATTGCTCTTTTCTTCATGTTCAACACGATATTTTACAAATTTTACTAAGAAAAATATTTAATTTGATTTTTTACAAATACTCCTATCTGCTCATGCCCAGACCAAAGAAAAGGCTGACGCTATACCAGAGACACTTTCGACGATCTCCCCGCAGAACCGTACAAACAGAAACAGTGCTCAAAAAGCGCTTTGAAAATGTCATCTGCCATCTGGGGCTCTAGTACCTTACCTATACACCTTTGATCACATTCCTATGGATTAGCTTAATATACGAGTATAACAATATATCTCAGATACACAGAAACAATGTCACTCCCACCGCCTATTTATACATTAATCCTAATTTATATGCCCCTCTATCGCTATACTGATTCAGCATTCTTATTCTATTTCTTAATTCAAGTAAAAATTAATTCAAAGTATTTTTTTTATTACCATGTGATCAAAAATAATAATATCGTTGGCAAGCGAATTCAAATTTCTGATCTCTGTCCAAACATCTTCGACTACTTCTTTGCACGATTACTCACACCTCAATAAATTGTCTGTCACCAGAGTGTACCAAATAAATTCTAGATCATAAACTGTATTCTTAATATTCTAAACAAAAGTTGGCAGAAAATAAAACAACAAAAAAATTAATTTTACTTGTTGGAACAACAAAAGCAAAAAAAATTCTTTCAGAAGTTTTCCGTCTCACAATCACCGGCCAGTGGCCAGCGTTTGGCGCGCGGCGCCAACAGTCAGTCACATATCAATCCGTGCTGTCACACTGACAATGGATAGTTGTCATCCCCCCAACAATAAAACATTTACATTATGTCAAAGTGTTTGTTTAAAATCATTTATTTATCCAGAGAACAATGGCCTTTGAAGCAGACAGACAATTTTGTCTGGCATGATAAATTAGCTCCGAAACGACCCACAAAACGGGTCGACATGAAATAAAAATAAACCGTTAAAATATATTTTTAAAACTAAAAATTGTATTCTATTCAAAAATACATTCTTCTTACTCAAATTCAGTGTTAGTAAACAAACAGATGTCTGAGGAGATTTTATTTTATTTTAATTTAATACATTATAATGTTTTTACTTTATTTGGTAAATACTAACATTCACGTATTCCGAAATGAATGTCTATTTGTGTCTTTAAATACGTAGATACATTTTGTTTTGTGTATAATAATAGAATAAATATTTAATTAAAATTAATAAGATTTTTCGGTCTCTAAGTATGTCCTCATCGGACAGTCGCCCACCCCTAACTTGTCTAAAATTTGTAAAATATCGTTACAGTAGCGCTCTTTGTTTTTATATTCCTCTTCGGTGTATTGGTCTTTTGATTCGCGTAGTTTTGTTATGACCTGGAGTTTGGCATCGATTACAATGTAATTGGAGGGGGGAATGAAACTGTCGCACTTATTGTTGATATAATCAATGATGGCCTTTAGTTCAACTGCATTGAGTTTGGCATTAAGAGCGCCACAAGCAAAGTCCTGACTTTTGAGCATTTGTGCGTGCGTTGACTTTTGTTTGCATTCCAAACAATTCCAATCGGGTTGCGGTAGACTTTTGCATTCGGGAACAGCCAAGCCGCTACATTCAGTGTTGCGACAATAGAGCGCTGAGATAAAAGAGCCATTTTCCTAAAAATAAATAAAAAGTTGACTTTTAACAATTTTCGACAAGTAAATAAAAAAATTTAAGACAATTTATTCAACTAATTTATTAATGAACGCGTCGCAGATAGATAATTTACTTAAAATAATTTTTCAATGGGCGTATTCCATTGACAGATAGATGATTAGCGGCATGTCAAATTACATATAAAAAAAAACTGAACTGTCATCATTGCACTAGTGCGCTAGCACTTATTAGGTCTGTTCCTTTACTTTTAAATTTTACGAATTTTTACTAATTCTTACGAATTTACGCATTTTTATTCAATGTCGTTCCTGAACTTCAAAAATCCGTAAAAGAGAGCGGCTTCGAGAGACCAAAATATTGCCCCTCAACTGAGAATCTTATTAGTTTTTACTCAACAAATTTCTTTGAGTAAGAATTGAGACAACTGTCAGTCGCTTGAAAATTGACAGATGGTTTGAAATTTGTTGTCCTATATTTGGCTTTTTTGTCTTTTGATTTCCTGCTATATGAACAACAAGTTGGTATAAAAATGGTATCAGAAGGCGGGAAAATAATGAAGCTTTTTCTCTTCTCGAATGCTTGTAGTTCAGCACAAACTCTTCCACATAGGTACTTTGGATTTATAATCGCATGCAATTTATGGAAAAACAAAATGCATCTGTCATTTTTCATGATTACTAAAAAAGCGTTCACTAACGTTTTTGTAAGTTTTTCTCTTTGAGAGAGACTTCATCCCCAACGCCAACACTGCCATTTTGACAGTCTTTTCCATTTTTACTACAAAAGTAAGTGAAAAGACCTCAAAGCTCAAATGTCATTTTTGTTCCGCTAGCGCTAGAACTAGAACCCTAGTGGTAATTTTTTCTTCATCTGGGATATTATGTGCGATAAACACTTGTTGCCATTTTATTTTATGGCGAGTACCTACTGTTTATTTATATAAGTCTTACAAACTACAAGGACAAGGTAAAAAGAAAAATAGGGAGCATAAACCAGGGAGAAAAATAAACTAAAATTGGTTGCCTTAAAAGTTAGTCTAGATCAGAAGTATTTGAATACCCTCATACACAACGACCTCTTTACAGTTCAATCCGTTCGAATAACTAGCCCCCCACTCACGTCGCATCACCGTTATCTCATTCTCTTCTTTTTCCTGTCGCTTTTTCGTTTCATCCTACTTGGGTATTAATACTGCTCAGCGAGCTACAACAAGTTTCACCTTAATCTTATGCATTTTCTTTTCATTTGAGTGGTGAATTACTACCAACGATATGTGGCTCTTTCGTTTCATGGTTTCCGTTTTATCGTAGTAGGTATGGAACTTCTGCCCAACAGGTCCTAAGGAGTTTCACTTCACAGAGCACCTTATGCTGGTAGCAACAAAAATGCAACGAATTTGGATCACTATATCTTTGTACTATAAACTACAAGGTGGGTCAAATAACTATTAAATGGGCTTTAAAAATGTAAAACCTAGGAACGAAGTAATGTAGAGAAATTTTTCAATTGTAATAGTACGCCAAAGTCTAAACTATCCAACAGTTAATTTTGGTCAGTTTGACAGGTGATCGTCATGTTTTAGCTGATAAAAGCTCTGACAGGTCATGGCCATACAATGAAACTAATGTCGTTTTCGGTTGGTCGTCCAGAACCGTCCGGAAGAACTCTCCGCGATTCTGAATTCAAATCCAGAAGCAAATTTTTCTTCTTTTCAGAAGAAGAACTTTCAGTTGAGTGCCAATTGAACGCTTTCATAAGCGTTCGGATTGCTTCCGTACGGTTCTGGACGACCAACCGAAAATGACATAACTCTCGAGTCCTCTGTCACTATAAATAAGTTTGTGTCACTTGATGTGCAGAACATTTGGAAGTCATTGCTTCGATAACTTCTAAGAACTTTCTAATGTCTCATTGTCAAATTTTTTTATGTTTTTGAGGATATCGGGAATCAGGTTGGCTGGATGGCCGGCGTCGGGTAGCCACAAGAATAATGGAGCAAACTTTAATACCAACGTGTAACCCCCATAAAAGGGCATCATAAGTGTGCTATTGTTGGGTTGACCCTGAACTACCTACATGCTAACCAAACCTAAGCTAAATTTATATGCAATTATTAATTATTCGAATTAGACCACATAGCGCCAACCAAAACCAAATCCTTAGCCACTTTCAAAAGTGAAAAGTCAAAAATAAAAAACAATGGAAACACTTTTTCTTTCTTCTCGAAGAAACCGCGTTTTGGCAAAGTTGTGGCACGCGACTTATTGAATTGATCTTTTAAAACCAGAGAGACATGTTTTCGCTTGACGTCATAATAAGAGTACAATAGATTAGCAAGAAAGACGAAAATATGTGCGTGCGCCATTTGTTTATTTTTGTTAAGATTCAAACAAGATGGGTCATATTGTGGGTGTAGTTTTTGTTTTGTTTATTTTTTTTCTTACCAGAATCATTTTTTATGAATGGAAATTGGTATAGTATGGTTAGGTCTATTGTCGGCAAAAATGAGGAACTACAGCGCATATTTATGACTGATTAGTACCTATGTACATACCTACATTATGAGTTCTTATAAAATGACATTATTTTGACACTTTTCAATTATTGCACTTGAATTCGTTCAGCGCATCTGACAGAAAATAATGGGGCCGTTTGGATTTCTAGCTTAGTAAGTCAGCAGTATAACAGTCTCTTTTGGTTGGTCTAGTTGTCAGCTAACAATCTTGCCAAAAGACCCGTCCCATAAGTCCTCTTTGTTAACTAAATTAAGTAAAAAAAATGTTTGGTATTTGACAGATTAAGCAGGGGAACATTTCAAAACTAACGCTAGCAAGTTGTGCTATAGTTTTCGATGACTGATGATATTATCAAGAACACTCTAATGTCGTTTTCGGTCCGTCCGGAAGAACTCTCCGCGATTCTGAATTCAAATCTAGAAGCAAATTTCTCTTCTTTTCAATAGAAAAACTGTCAGTTGAGTGCCAATCGAACGCTTTCAGAAGCAAAATCAAGTTAAAAATTGTCAAATTTATTTGTCATTATTTCATTTTCAACGGCCCGTTTATTCATTAAAATGGTCACGGGTGAAGGTTGCTGTCTTTATGGCTTCAATCTTCGCAACACTTGGTTTTATTCCCTCACTTGCACTAACATGGCCAAGTAGTCAACTTTAGTCGCCAGTCGCCATATAGCAGGACGGAGATGATAAGGGTCTTAGAAAACGTTTGCTAGTTGCTCGTGAGAGTGTTTTGCTACTCTATTAACCCCGTCCCCGTAGAAATAGCAATTGTCAAGAGTAATTCTTCGCTTGATCTCAGCATTGTTGTCATTGCTGGAGTTCACCGCAGGGCCTTGGTAGACAAAGTCTTTCACTGTCTCGAAATTATGACTATCCATTAATACGTTCTTTCCAAGGCGCCGATGTTAATTGTACTTTCTTGTAGACAGCATAGAATATTTGGTTTGGTTTTTATTAACCGCTGGCCGATTTTTGCCGCTTCTGACTTAATACGCACAAATGCTCCACTGACAAAGTGACAGGTCGCCGAATTCTTTCGATTCTTACAGTGTTATCGGCGAATGTGAGTAGGTCGTTGCACATGCACAAAACGTGCACCAGACTTTTGAACGATTTTAGCTACCTCCAGAGTTGGCTTGTGAGTTTCTTTCAAAGAATTTTACGTTCACAATGGCCCTTAGTAATAGAAATTCGTAAAGTCGCTCCTAAAGTCGAATTTTGTTAGGAGTAGCTCGGCTACTTTTAAGCTTTCGTAGTAATAAATCAGTTTTAACAAAACTCGAATTTAACGTAATCATTGTGACTCAAATATACCCATTTACGCTATTGTGAGCTAGCACAGCTAATTTTGGCAGAACAACAAACTGCAAATTTGATTTTTCATTTCGAATGTGGTAAATTCATTAATAAATTCCACTTTCATTAATTTCTTTTATCTATTATACATAAATTTAGAAACGTGAAAGGGAGTGTAATTGGACTATTGAGGAAATATGTGATCATCGTGGATTCAAAAACCAATAACACCACAATGATAACAAAAAGAAAGAGATTCGTGGAAAATAATTGCCGAAGAAATGACTAGTATTGGTGTCAATTTGCCAATTCCGAAATTACACAGTGGATGAGGATGAAAACTTTAGCACGCCCCAATATATCTAGTTATCGAAAGGAAACGCATGCAACTAGTGGCGGAGTCGAGCTCGAGCCTAAGGAACCAAATTGCCTCGTGGGTCTAATGTCGTCGTCAATTAAATGCGTTATCCAACGTACGGTTTCCTTGTAAAATCTTAGAGAAAGACTTATTTTATATGAAGTGTGTGCATCTAAAAATTTAGATAATCTTACCTTTAGTTTTTCTTAAATTCTACATTACTGTAATATTCTAATGCATTGAATCGTGTTTTATATATTTTTAAATGTTTGACTGTCACTTTTAAATTCGACTTAGTTACGACTCGGCCATAACTAAATTTTTTTCGATTTTAGAAGTAGATCGATCGTTTATTACTACGGATTTCGTGTTAAATTCGAATTTACGTAAAACTCGAGTTTAAATTCGTTTATTACTAAGGGCCAATGAGATCAAGTTATACTTTCCCTGACTGATCCCTATCAACTTTGACACCTATTTAACATCTATGTATTTATATAATTTTTTATTTTACTATAAATTGTTTTAATTTTGACTGACAGGTTAAAGTAGGTTAAATGTTTTCCTCTCATCGCCAAAATGTTAGCTAATTGAGGAGGAATAAAAGAGATGTGTCTTCGAGTTAGGAGTATTAATTCAACTGTCACTTTATTCGTATAATATAAATCAAATGTCATTTTGAGTGGGTTGCTATTATATAAGTAAGTATAATGCGCTAGATTAGTGTTGTTAAAAGTAGGTATTACTACATTAAAGCATCTACTACACATAACACAATTCAATTAGAAACATATTCGACTTCTAACAAATTATTTAATGGGATTTTTCCTTTACTGTAAATTTAAAAATTTCAGCTCAAATGGAGGTGAAGTTTTCGTAAAAAAATAAATAAATAAAGAAATAGGTGGTGCAACAGGCGGTAGACACCCTAGGCCTAGCTTCTCGCAATCGCAACCATTCATTTGGACGAGTTTCTATTTCTGGGACGATTGTAAGAGACCTACAATTTTATGCCGAGTCCGAACGGCTGAAGTCAGAAGTTTTTTCAAGTCAGTCATACTCTCAGATGTTTGTCAGACGTTCGTTCCTTAAGATGTAATTTGTGTTTTTCCGGGGATCGAACCTGGGATCCCTCGCACAGTAGTCTAGCACACTAACCACTGCGCTACTGCGCCCACAGTTCTTGTAAAACCTTAACAAAAAGAAAAAAAACACGATTTTTTCTCTCATGATTTTAAAAGTAAATAATTATGTAAAATAATAATTTCAACATCTTTACCTTCAAAAATGAACTGAAATAAAATTTTAAAATGTAATAGAGTAAGTGCTGAACTTAGCAAGAGAAGGTAAATCATCCAACGTTTACATACACATTAAGGAAAAACAAATTTGACTTTTATAGAACCAAAAATAAACATTTTGACAAATTCTCACATAATAAATAAAAGCTTTTCTTAGCAATAAATCCTAATAATATGTCAGTTTTTTATAAACATATTTCATCTGTGTAGCTGTCAAGAAAGATGTCTTTATACACATTCTTTTTTTTATAATTTTTTTTTTATAAATATTTTCTTTTTTGATAAATGCCGTTGTTGCCTTTGTTCAAATAGTGAATATGTTTGTCAACAATTCGTCATATTCAACTTGCTTGTCCCCACAAAACATGACATTTTGCTAGATATTCCATTTTGAATACTTTGCAAAAATTTGCGAAAAATATAATAGTCGATTAAGAAGAGGTGTATAGGTTGAGAAGATTTTTATAATTCATAGGTTTTTTTCGTTTGATGTTAATATAATATATTTTTTTTTAATTTTGAGAAATATCCTACAAGAAAATGTTTTTAGATATGTGATCCAAAAGAAGTAAGTCAAATTAGTGGTTTTCTTATGTTTTATGGGAATTCTTAGTTTTTGTTTGTTCTTTTATTTAATTTTATTTTTATTAATAGTAGACCTGTTTAAACTACAAAAAAAAAAAAAAACTTAAATATGTACGTAAAACAAGGAAATATTTCTAGAATGATAGTGCTGGTCAAATATAACTAAAGCTGAATTTATGTAGCACTTAACGTTTTCATTCTAAAGATTCTCTATTTCTATAGTCTAGGATCACTGGGATAGAGGATAACATAACACGTTTTTAACGTTTCGAAAACGACTCGAATAGCGATAATAAATGTCATAATTCCAATTATGCATTACTTAAAAAGAATTTTTGACAGAGCCAATTTAAGAACTATTCAAAAAAATGCGTTTTCAACCTTTCGAAAACGACCTGAATAGCGATGGTAAATGTCATAATTCCAATTTCGTAATATTCATCTTAAGAAGAATCTTTGACAGAGTTTTCCCCTACCTCTAGGACAAATTAAAAAAAAAAAAACTCACCGTGGGATCACCGCATCTATCACAGCTGCAAGTAAACCGTTTCTTCAGCTTCAAGTACAGATGCCTCGACGTTCTATTGGCGAACAGTCGCGTATAAATCGTTGTCAACTCTCTCCCCTCGGGTATATCCATTGCTGCCTTGACAGTCATAACGTTTGTATTCTCGTCAAACGAATATGTGGTGTTCGGGATACAGTCATGATTTAAAACTCCAAATAATGGAAACAGGGCACGATATGGGAAATCCTCATTATCTGTGGTCTTAAAAGCCCTAGCTGGATCAAATCCATTTGTCCTAACCACTGCCACTGTTCGAGTTATAAGTTCAATGAACTTCTTATCTTTCGGAAATTGTCTAAAGAACTTTTCTGCCGCTCGTACCTCTGATCGATGATTGTTATCCAAATTTGCCTGAAGGCTACAAATCAACTCCTGCTGCTCACTGGTTAAAAATAATACCCGCGCAACAGACAACAAACGAATAACTAAAGAATGTGCAATGTAAGGATCATGGGGCTCCCACGACCTGAAGAGTTCACACTCAGTCGTATGCTTCTTATTTTTTGTACACACTCCGCACACGGGCAAACCACATCCTTTCCGACACATAAACTTTGTTTCGTCTAGCATCTCATAACAGATGGTGCACATATTCAAGCAATCCTCATACGGAACCGCGAGACCCATTAGAAGTGGACTCTCAGAAAAAATATCGTCACCTCGTTTTAAATTACGCGTAGCGAACACTCCGCGACCGGCGATTTCCGAAGCACGAATAGCCCAACAGGGATCTTTATCGTTTAAAGGAGCCACATGAAGCTGAACCAGCTCGGATAAGCGCTCGGGACAGGTCATTATGTTTCAAACGAAAATTAAGAACACAATTCCTACTGTTTGCGATACAAGTTAAGATTTTTAGAACATTTTTTCAAAACGAACGGTTTAATGTCCCCCAGAGAACTGTCGTCCGTTGTCCAGTGTAGCTCATATTTAATGGCGCTGTGGGGTATGGATATGACACCCATCGATCGTATCGCGCGTTAGGCGGTATGTATTAGTATAGTTTTGCGGTGGTGGGCAATTAATGTTCATCAAATTGTTGGACCTAGGCCAACGACAATGTATTATACTAGCACCGCGTTCTGTTCCAGCAAATTTTTTGTGCGTTCTTTTTTTCTGTTTTGGGGCGATTTTGATTTTTTTGCATTTTTGGAGTGGTAAGCGCTTATTGTGGTGTGGCGTGTGGGTCTGGCGTATGGGTGTGGCGTGTGGGTGTGGCTCATCATAAACGAGCAATTGACAGAAGACCCTATTTTTGGCCTCTGCTTCTATCTAAAACTACTTCTGAGATCTACGATTTTATGTTTTGGGAGTATCCAGAAAACGCAAGGTCTGATAAGTGTGTGCACTGGCTCAATGGTTAGTGTTTTGAATTAAAGAGCGGGTGTGTCCATTTTCCTAATATCCAAACTCTGGCGAGGCGGCAAGATGAAACCAATTAAAAATTTCGAAAAGCAGTAGTGCGGGTACAAAAACAACATTCGAAAAGTAAATTATAATCAGATATTAATCTGCAATTTCGATTTCACAATTTCATAAAAAACGTCTTTAATCGGTAGGTAGTAGGTACTCTAAAACAATACACAAATAATGGACTAAAAGAATTTCCATATCGCACCTCCAGTAAAACAACGACGTAAGTGCAAAAATTTAAATTTCTGAGTTAAGTATGTCAAGAGCTTAAAAAATTATAGTTCTTTCCATTAAAACAAAGACCTACGTGATTAACACTAATTTTGCCACTAGGGGGCTGATGCGTCTTTGTTCCGTTCCGTTATAATACACCGTGATTGAAAAAAAAAATAACAATGACATATCAGTCAGTTGTGTTCTGAATCCCGCAGGTGAATTTCGATTTTTGGTGTAACAAAGACAATTATGACAGTGATAAAATATATTTTTAGGATTTTTTCATTTTGTTTTCAGTGGAACAACGACATAAGTGCTTATTTTTTTAATGGCAATTGAATTTTTTTTTTTTGGTTATATTTTCTCAAATATTGTTTTTCTTAAAATTGAAAGTGTGTGCCTGTGCATTTTTCTTTATGTTACAACTAACTTTAATAATTTTAAGAATCGTGTTCCTTATTTTTTTTTTAATAAAAACGATTTAAAAAATTTCAAATGCGTTTTTCTCATAATTAACATTTATGCACTTACGTCGTTGTTTTACTATGGAGTTGCGATATTACGAAATAAAGTTTGAAGCCAGCCGAACTTGTATATCGCCAAGTTGGTATTGGTAGACATGATTTTCTTTGTGCGTGGACCCACGATCATGGGCATGACTTTCATTCCCATATGAACGATTTGGCTACATTCAAAAACAAGGCATCATTCCAGTGAATTAAAATTTGCCAGGTACAGGAATAGTGAACTTTGCACTGTGCACTTTGTGCCTTCCCATGGACGTTGTGTCAAGCGAGACAGGTAGATTTTGAATGGGTAGAGGTAGATGGTACTGAAAATGCAACGTAAATCCACTTTCAGAAATAATTCTCGCATTGTCATAAAGGTTCTTTTCTGCACCATTGCGTGAAGACGTCAAATAGGGTCTTTTGGGCTTTACCATAGAATTTGTTCGTGTTTTCAATTTCACCCTCTCCTGTTAAATTTTATTTCATTTTAATAGAGTAGTTCGCATTATACAAATTGAAAACATTGCAGAATTGAAATTTTAGTGAATGCTAGTGTTTGCAAAAGTTAAAAAAAAATAAATAAATAGGTGGCGCAACAGGCGGGTGACACCCAAGGCCTAGCTTCTCGCAACCATTCGTTTGGTGTGAGTTTCTATTTTTGGGACGAATGGAAGGGACCTACAATTTTATGCCGAGTCCGAACGGCTCAATTGAGAAGCTTTTTCATGACAGGCATACTCTCGGATGTTTGTCAGACGTTCGCGAGAGGTGGCGCAGTAGAAAAAACTTTAAGATGTAAAATTTGGGTTTTTCCGGGGATCGAACCTGGGATCCCTCACACAGTAGTCCAACACACTAACCACTGCGCTACTGCGCTACTGCAAAAGTTGAATGCTTAAAATAAATAAGAGTTTATTATGGATTTTTGTACACAATCTCTTCAAATTTAACCATTTAACTTTTGCAAACACTTTTAACAAACACAAATTTTCAGTTCTGCAATGTTTTCAATTTTTATTTCGCCACATTTTTTTTATCTAAGCTTTGCACCAATAAACTATAGGTAAGACCTATTCCCCACCATATAAAATTTCGTTTGTATTCCAAGTCGTTCATGGTAATGAATGTCATGCCCATTACAGTGTATCCATACACTTTATGGCATGCATGCATGTTGTTGTTTTATTTAAGAAAATTGTAAAATGCGGCTCTACTGGAATTTTTTGGCAACTACTGCTTGGCGAGTGGGGTGGAGTGAATTTAAGATTTTTTAATTTTGTTTTTGTTTGTTTTCCAATGTCTATCGTATAGTGATAAAAGTTGAATTTGATTTTTCCTTCACGCTAATACAAGTTCTTAGCAAAAAAATTAGGTCCCGGGGGTTCTATATTCAAAAACAAAATATCCTCTTTTTTGTTAATAGGGAACTAGTTGGTTGTACCCGCTTCGCTGGGTATGCAAACAAATATTTGACAAACAAATCGATTTTACGGAAGCTCTTTGAAAACTATATTGCGTGTGAATTGAGGAGAATACCAACCTCTGGGCGTTGTTATTGCTATGAGGTATTTTTTGTTTATTGCTGTTCTCTAGGATTGCTTCGCCTCTTCCTCTCTGTCCCACAGACCAAACCACTGAAATGACAGTGCATCAATAGACGCATTTTGAAATGCCAAGACGGCCAAGCTAGGCGAGCTCAAGTTAATCTACCAGATTGCCATTTAAATAAATATAATTTTGTCTATAATTTAGATACTAATATTAAAGTATGCGGGTGTCTTAGAAGTCTCATTCGACTTGTTCTTCGCTTGAGATGCCGATTGCGACTTTTTTTTATCCAGAACGCAAGAACCGAAAAATACTATTCGTTGGAGAAAGCATCGTAGGAACTTCTCAACAGGAACAGCCTCAAAAGAACTATATTCAGCATCCCCATACTTGGACTTCATATGAAAGAATGGAGGCTGCGGTTACAATTTTTGCTTTGCACGATGACGTACTTTTTTTTATGCATTTTTCCCAAACCGAACAGATTGCGCGCTTTGCTTCAGACAATTTGTTTTGAAGGTTTTGTGTTTATTCATGCTTAAGTTAGGGCCAGGGGTGATCAGAGCTCCAAGATACGATACTTATATTCTGGTACAATTTCAATACTTTCACCTTGAAAAGTTCCAACATTAGGTACTTAATATCACCATCTTTGATTTTGTTAGATTTACAGGAAGATTGCAAGTTCTGCAGTAGTTATCAAGCATTTTTATCATAAGCTGCATGCAGTCGATAGTTTTGGCTAGAAAGACAATATCATCAGCAAAGATGAGAGCGGGGATACTTGTTCGGTGTAAATAGACTCTACCTTTTACAGTGCCAATTGCAGTCTCAAAACCTTCGGACAAAGTGGTTTCCAACCCAAACGAAACCTATATTTCTACTGTCGTAGAAATTCCACATCTATAAAGCTTATAGAAAAGTGCCGAGGAATAGAGTCAAAAGCTCCTCTGAAATCAACAAAAAATGAGTAAAGCTTCTTGTGGTTTCTCTTATATATTTCGGCAATATTAGAAACAAAATGTGTCCCAGAAGAGAACCTAAATGTCCTCCCAGACTAAAAAAAATTAGATTTCACTTTTCAATAACATTTCAACTTAATCGTTGTTCGAAAAAAAGCGTTTTTAACCTTTCGAAAACGATTTAAAAAGCGATTGTAAATGTCATAATTTCAATTACGCAATACTTATCTTTAGAAGAATCTTTGACGGAGTTTTCCCTTATCTATTAAAGCACGTTTACGTAAAATTAAAAAAAAAAAACTTACCGTCGGATCACTGCATCGAGCACACTTGCAAGTAAACTGTTTCTTTAGCTTCAAGTACAGATGTCTAGCGATATTATTAGTAAACAGCCGCGTATAAGTCGTTGTCAACTCATTGCCCTCGGGTATATCCACTGCTGCCTTGACAGTCATAATGTTGGTTTTCATGTCAAACGAATATGTGATGTTCGGTACACACTCATGATTCAAAACTCCAAATAAGGGAAACAAGGCACGATGTGGGAATTCCTGATTATCAGTGCCCTTATCAGGCTTAGCTGGATCAAATCCATTTGTCTTGATCACTGCCACTGATCGACTTATAATTTCGATGACCCTCTTCTCTGTTGGGAATTTCCTGAAGCACTTAGCTGCAGTTCGTACCTCTGTTCGATGGTTGTTATCCAAATTTGCCTGTAGGCTATAAATCAAGTCCTGTTGCTCCTTGGTCAAAAGTAATGCCCGCGCAACGGACAGCAAACGAATAACTAAAGAATTTGCAATGTTGGGCTCATTGGGCTCCCATGACCTGAAGAGTTCACACTCAGCCGTATGCTTCTTATTTTTTGTACACGCTCCGCACACGGGCAAGCCGCATCCTTTGCGGCACATAAACTTTGTTTCGTCTAGTATCTTATAACAGATGGTGCACATATTCAAGCAATCTTCGTTCTGAGCAGCGGGACCAATTAGAAGTGGACTCTCATGGAAGATAACTTCACCTCGTTTAAAATTACGCGTAGCGAACACTCCACGACCGGCGATCTTCGAGACACGGATAGTCCATGAGGGATCTTTATCGTTTAACGGAGCCACGTGAAGCTGAACCAGCTCGGATAAGCGCTTAGGACAGATCATAGTTTCAAACGAAAATTGAAAACACAATTCCTTCTATATTAAGATTTTTAGATAATTTTTCAAAACGAACGGTTTAACGTCTCCTAGAGAACTGTCGTCTGTTGTCCAGTGCAGCTCATATTTAAAAGCATTTCGCTGTGGGGGATGGGGACTGCACACATCGATCGTATCGTTCGCTCGGTAGGTGGTATTAGTGGTTTCGCGGTGGTGGGCAATTAATGTTCACCAAATTTTTGGACCTAGGCCAGCGACTACATATAGCCGCGCCGCGTTCCGGTCGGTGCAGTAAATTTTGTGTGGGGTTTTTTATTCCGTTTTGAAACGATCACTTGTTCGACGCTTGACGTTACAATTTTTGTGAATTTTAAGAATGTTTTTCTTAGAGAGATCGTGTCAAGTGGGGAGGGAGATGATGGTAGTTAGCGCTTGGTTGGAATTGGCTGCGCGATTGCATCCATCCGGGCGACAGTTCCGGTCGTTGGAGGATTTTTCGAGATTGCAGTATTTTTGCGTGGCGCTGCGTTTCGTTGTTGCCCTCGTTCTCTTCCTCGGACGGCGCTCACATTTATGTGTATATGTATAGAGACTTGGTTGAGCATGAGCATTGAAGATGATGAGGCGATAATTAACATGCTGCAGACACGAAGTCGGCGATCGACGATCTGGGGGAGATCATTTTGGCTGGCGGGACAGGAGACGGCAGTAAGTGGACACGAAATTTGTTCTTAAAATTTAAGTACAAGAACGTGTATAGGGGCGCGCTTGGATTTTGCAATTATTCATTGTTGGTGTTGTGGGTGATGGATATGATTTATTAGCGATGGCATTACAATGAGAATGGCGTTTTTATGATCATTTGATCAGTGCGGTGCTGTAAAAATAAATATTATGAATGTGCTTTTGGAGTGGAGGCAATGGCATTGAAATTGTTCTCCTTAGCGTACGCAAGGGGAATGTACGGCTGGTCCGAGATCAAAGACATGGTGAACTTGTACGGATGGTTATTAACGAAATGATATATTGGGAATGACTTAATCGAAATAAATTTTAAGTGCAATTGGCTTTTATACGAACGGATGTGGGAATGCATAAATAATTCAACAATATTGTTGCAATGAGTTCCACATGAAAGTAAGTGCGGTTCGTTTAATTGATTTTGCTCTTTTGGAACGGAAGGAAAGCGCTTACTTTGGTGTGGCCCATGATAAACGAGCAGTCGACAGATGACATACTAACATTTGTAAGAACATACGCCAAGACTACCGTCCGTCCGACCAAAATGAAATAATGAAAACAATGTTTAACTCAAGCCTAACAATGCTGCTTGACCAGATGGCCAATCGGACGCTCTATTTCAAGCAGCGCCCAACGACTTGGTAGAGAGCATATAGGCACCAACTCAACTCCAAAATTTGGTCAGAAAAAAGTACCTATATGCCTGATGTTTCTATCAAAAGATCTTTGACCTTTTATAGTGTCAATTGCTGGCCACAAGTTGGGAGCTAGTACAACATTGTCATTGCCATTGAAATTGCCATTTCAGAGCCGTATCTGGCCATTTTATCTACTGCTTGGTTCTCTTCCACACCAAAATGTCCAAAAACACTAGCACAGCATTGCTGTGTGATGGTTTAATGCTCTAAATGCCGAGAGGCACTGACTTATGGATTTTTTTTTAAGTGCTGCTTAGCTGTCCATGCAGAGGCCAGAATGTAATTTTCTTCATTGCTATAGTAGTTCCCTCGCTAAGACTGAGCTTTCTTAACAGCGTAGATCCCTGCCTGGAAAACGCTGCACTAATCTGCCAGTCGGTATGAATGGCTGATACTTAGGCCATCTGTGAAGATGGGTATACCTTTAATGACAGTACTCGGGGAGAGCCAGTTCTGCCTGTCCAGACTGTAAAATTCTTTGCAATTGGGTTTCTTGTAGTCTGTAAGTGGAATGAATCCGCTCTGATCTGAAGTATGCATGAGTGACCTTACGTTTCGGGTGTGGCGGACAACAAATGAACTCATCAACATTCTCCGTGGACATGGACACAGCCACAACCACAACAGTCAACAACTTCTACACCGCGTAACCATCTTGTTTGCAGTTGTCACTTGGACCTACTCTCTTCTTTCTTGACAGCGACAGCGAGCAGACGTCAGTAATTATCACGTGTAAAAAATATCAAATTTTTATAACCTAAATGAATAAAGTAGATTAAATTTTCTGAAGTATTAAAACTCTTCTTTTATTGCGTTACACGGGCTTCTAAATTTTGTTCTCTCTTAGTCTGAGAACACTTTTGGCTGATACGTTCTTAGTGTATGGCTCGATGGGTTGTATGTTTAGCAACGTTTCTAGGCCTAGTTTTGGTGTAGATTTTAGTCAACCCATTTCTTCCCGACGGTCTTTGTGTAGGCGTAAAAGGCATTTAAGGCCTTTCCTCATTATTTTCTTCGTATTCCGTTCCCAGCTTAATTTGGAGTTGAAGACGATACCCAGGTATTTGGCTTCGGGTGAGAGATTAAGAATGCCTCTCAATTTTGGTAGTTCCAATTTTTTTTATCTTCTTCTGGTGAACAGGATGAGTATTCAGTCTTGTTGTGGTTAACCGATAAACCGTTGTTCACTTAGATAGCTCTGATAATGCAGATTCCATTACTTCACTAATGGCGGGAAGATATTTTCCTGAAATCAGCACAACTATGTTATCTGTTGATTTAAGAAGTTTGTTTATTGAGATGTTCCATAGGAGAGGAGATAAAACCCCACCTTGTGGCGTCCCGCTATTTACCGATCTCTCAATCGTATTGCTGGATCCCAAGACTGCTGTTAATGATTCTGCTGTAGCATAGAAATGTATTTTCATATCAATCGAACATGAAAATGCACTCTAAAACCTGTTACTTTAAAAATGCACTTTGTGCCCTAGAGCTGAATAGGAGGACTTTTTATTAAATAAAATAATTTTCTAAATTTCTAGCTACTCATTGTTTGGAAAAATAATCCGTTCCAGAAATTAATAAATCACATAATGCAATGGCAAATTTCATTAACTTTACGAAGACATCCGAAAACATCCCAAATATTAGCTGAATACTTTAAGGACTATTCACATGGGAGCAACCAACTACCTACGAACGAACGAATATTCGCAATTTCTGACAGTCCATTCACCAGAACAATTTCTTGATCGCCGCAGCTCGCGGATTTCAGCCATCAATTTCTAATTTGAGGTTACGTTCGAACGAATGTTCTATTCCCTCGTTTGTAGAACGCTTTTTAATGGTGTGGATCCCGAATAAACTTTGACAATTCGCGCCAAGGGCAATTTTCTGTAAATGCTTAAAACGTGTTTTTTTTTTCGAATTTCATCAATTCGTTCGTTCGCTCTCATGTGAATGGTTCTTTAGAGTTTAGATTGACATTATAAGCATTAGAATATATATCCGAATCTATTAACAGAACTAGACAGAGTTTATTAGCTTTTAGTGCCAAGTTTAGCTTGACATGCACTCATATTCAATTCAATTCAATTTATTTGCAAATAATCTTAACACAGAAAGATACAGTATCTTCTAAAAGTGTGCAAGCTTCAATAATGTATACATTATAATATGTTACTTTTGAAAAAACCAAGAGAGAACAAAGAAACCAAGTTCAGTAGAATAGAATTTCGTTAATATAAGTAATTGTGTTCATAGATATATATAAACATAAATTCATTGTAATATATTCCTAAGACTAATTTAAAACAGAAAGAAAAATACAATAATAAAAAAGGATCAAAAATATTGGAAAACAAAAAAAAAACCTTCATCATCATTTGCCTAAAGCGCCTCCAGATGCCGCCTAAGTCTGCTCTTGAACTGAGATGTACAACTTATTACTCGAATGGATCGTGGTAGAGAATTCCACAGCCTAATTGCGTTTACTAAAAATTGACGCTCAGAAATTAAATAAGAGAAACGTACTGGCGCAAGACCAGTAGTTCTAGATCTCTGAGAGGGTATCATATTGTAAAGATAGAGTGGTTGGCAGGTATGTAATACATAGTGCAGTCGATTTATTGTCCTAAATTTGAACAGATTTTCCAGCGAAAGGCCATATATGGATTTCGAAAAACTAGAAACATGGTCATACCTCCTTAGTCCGTAAATGTATCGTGCAATACTGTTATAAGCAACATTAGTTCTTCTTTTATGTTCAAAGTCACAATTTCCATATATTTCACAACCAAACAATAATATTGGGATAACTAATGTCTTGGCTAGTATTATCCGAGTTTTAATGGGTGTAATTTGAGTTGTCCATAACATTCGGAGGCTCCCATATACTTTTCCTAGCGTTAACCTAATGTGGTTATTCCATGTAAGAGTTTTATTGAATGTTATACCCATGTTCTTAGCCGTATCAACAAAATCAATAGCGATATCATTTAGATATACTTTAGGTAAAGTAGAAGTATCAACAGATGTTCTCGAAATGATCAAGCATTTAGATTTGGCTGGATTCAAGCATAAGCCATTAGTTCTTGACCAAAGTTGTATATTTTTTAAATCTTTATTAACCTCATGCATACCATTCTCGACAAGACCCAACGGACAATTGCTATACAACTGAACATCATCGACGTACATGTGTATGGATGAGTTAGGTACATAAGAAGGAAGCTCATTAATGTAAAGTGGGAACAATAACGGACCCAGATTTGAGCCTTGAGGAACGCCTTTGCTAACTGGAAGAAATCCCGAGACGGTGTCATTAGCGACAACCGCCTGAGATCTGTCTTTTAAGTATGAACAGATTAAGCTTGTGGCAGATGGAGAGAAATTAAACTGATTTTTAAGCTTACTGCAGAGCATGTTGTGATATCTTATGTCAATTTTCGTTGGGCTTTTATAATTTTGCTCTCAGATTTTTCCTACACAATGGAACATGACATTACTTACTTACTTACTTAGATGGCGCTACAGTCCGGGGTGGACCTGGGCCTCAACCAACACGCCTCTCCAGTTAGCACGATCTTTGGCTAACTGCCTCCAGTTGCGCACTCCAAGTTGGTTGAGGTCCCCTTCCACTTGTGCGCGCCACCTAAGGCGAGGTCTTCCTCTACTGCGTTGTCCCTCCGGGTTGGAATCGAAGACTCTTCGGGCCGGAGCGTTGGTGTCCATTCGCTCTACATGTCCTAGCCATCTTAGTCGACTGATACGTACTTTTCTGACCAAGTCGATGTCGCTGTACAGCTCGTAGAGTTCGCTGTTAAATCTTCTCCTCCAAAGCCCGTCAACGCAAACGGGACCGAAAATCACTCGAAGAATTTTGCGTTCGAAGCGCCCAAGGAGATCTTCATCCGCTTTTGACAACGTCCATGATTCTGCGCCATAAAGCAGGACTGGAATGATGAGGGTCTTATATAGAGTCTCCTTGGTGTTTCTCGACAAGGCCTTACTAATCAATTGCCTTCTTAGGCCAAAGTAACAGCGGTTGGCAAGTGTAATTCTTCGCTTGATTTCTGATGTGATGTCATTTTCAGAATTAATAGCGGAGCCGAGGTAGACAAAGTCCCGAACTACCTCAAAGTTATAGCTGTCTATCGTGACGTTCTGTCCGATTCGTCGATGTTGTGTGTCCCTTCTTGTTGACAGCATATATTTCGTTTTGCCCTCATTCACCACTAAACCCATTTTTGCCGCCTCTGTACTGATACTTGCAAACGCACCAGTGACAGCTCGCTGTGTTCTGCCAATGATGTCGATGTCGTCAGCGTATGCAAGTAGTTGCACAGACTTTTGGAAAATTGTGCCCCTGGTGTTGGCTTGCGAGTTTCGCACAATTTTCTCAAGAATGATGTTGAAAAAGTCACATGACAGCGCATCACCTTGTCTAAATCCTTTTTTGACATCAAAGGTCTCGGTGAGATTGTTTCCGACCTTTACGGAGCAGCGAGCGTTCTCCATCGTCATTCTGCACAACCTGACAAGTTTGGCAGGGATGCCAAAACTAGACATGGCTCTGTATAGCTCGTCTCTATAAATGCTGTCATATGCGGCTTTAAAATCGATAAATAGGTGATGAGTATCGATTTGGACTTCTTGGGTTTTCTCCAGGATCTGCCGTAGTGTGAATATTTGGTCGGTTGTGGACTTACCGGGCCTAAAACCGCACTGATAGGGTCCAATCAGTTCGTTGACAAATGGTTTCAGGCGTTCACACAGTACGGAAGACAGGATTTTGTAAGCGATGTTAAGGAGACTGATGCCTCTATAGTTGGCGCAGTTTAGAGGGTCTCCTTTCTTATGGATCGGGCAAACAATGCTGAGGCTCCATTCTTCAGGCATACTTTCCTCTGACCAAATTTTAGAAACGAGTTGGTGTATGCTCTCTACCAAGTCATCCCCTGCTGCCTTAAAAAGCTCGGCCGATAAACCGTCCGGTCCTGCAGCTTTGTTGGACTTCAGCTTGGATATTGCTATCCTTACCTCATTTTGGTCAGGTGGACGGAAGTCTTGGCTTTCATCGCCCAGGTTGAATGGTTCATTCTGCCTGACAGCGGAATTTGTGTCGTCTTCGCCGTTTAGCAGTCTGCAGAAATGGTTTTTCCATGTCCTCAGCACCGACTGTGACTCTACTACAAGGTTTCCTTGTTCGTCTCTACAGGTCTCTGTTCGGGCCTTGTTCCCGTGACACGTTCTTTTTACCTTTTGGTAAAACTTCCGAACATTGTTCCTGGAGTAACACCTCTCTATTTCCTCGATCGCGCGCTTCTCATGCTCTTTCTTTTTCCTCCGGAGAAGCCTGTGTTCTTCCCTCCTTTTTTGCTCGTAGAGCTCACGTGCTGCTCTCGTCCTTCTCTGCAGCGCCGCTTTGTAGGCCAGTTGCTTTGCTGCATGTGCTTGCCGGCACTCTTCATCAAACCAGGGGTTTCGCGGTGGTGGTCGGGTGAAACCTAGCACATCAGTCGCGGCTTTTCTGATGGCTTCTTGGCATCGATGCCACTGGTCTTCAGCACTTGATGCTGGCTGCACAGGACTTCTCGAGAGGTTGAGGGAGACGCGATCGGCAAAAGTTCTGGCGGTTTGTTGCGTTTGTAGCCGTTCAACGTTGAATCTTCTCACAGTATTTCCTCGTTGTTGTGGTGTCTGGGATATCCGCATACGTACCTTGGCTACAACAAGGTAGTGATCCGAGTCTATGTTGGCCGCTCGGAAAGTTCGGACATCTAGAATACTGGAGGAGTGCCTTGCGTCGATCGCAACATGGTCAATTTGATTGACCGTTTGATGGTCAGGTGACCGCCATGTTCCTTTGTGAATGTTGAGGTGTGGAAACCGTGTGCTTGCTATAGTAGCATTACGTCCCGCAGCAAAGTCAATTAGCCTAAGTCCGTTTCCAGACGTGGTGTCGTGTAGGCTGTGCTTTCCGATTGTGCTACCAAAGATGTCCTCCTTTCCTATTTTGGCGTTAAAATCACCTAAGACGATTTTAACGTCGTATTTAGGACATTGCTCATATGTTTTGTCGAGGAGCTCATAGAAACATTCTTTGGTAACATCGTCCTTATCTTCTGTGGGGGCGTGAGCGCATATCAGGCTGATGTTGGCGAATTTAGCCTTGATGCGGATAGTTGTAAGGCGCTCACTAACGTGTCGAAAGCTCAAGACTTCTTGCCTAAGTCTGCCGCTTACAACGAATCCGCATCCGAATAGACGCTGCTTCTGTTCTCTGTAGCAATCACCGTAATAGATGTCACAGTTTTTCATCCTTCTTTTGCCGGGCCCATCCCACCGCACTTCCTGGATGGCGGTGATATCTGCCTTGTAGCAGTCTAGGGCCTCCGCTAATTGTTCGGCTGCACGCGGTCTGTTCAGGGTTCGAACATTCCACGTGCAGATCCGAAAGTCATTGTCCTTTTTTCGTTTTGCAGGGTCGTCAACAGTAAATCCATCCATATCCGAGGCTTTTGGTTGCTTCGTAACTGGTGGTGTTTTCCGTGGTTGGGTAGTTAACCCCACGCACAACCCCCAACCTGGAGGGCCAGGCCCTTTCTGTGACCCCTTGGACGAAAGGGGCCGGATATTCCGGAGTCAGTAACCCGCTTCGGGGATTTGAGTGCTGCCGTTGACCCATTAAGGGCTCTTCCGCCACCATCTCTATTTCAACACCCTGACTAGTATTGAAAAATCCTTAATGACCTCAGCTCCAAATATGTCGAAGTAGCTCATTAAAGTATCTGCCATGCCAACTGTTGACGTCACCGTTGATTCAATCGCGTGAATTCTTCCGCCGCACGTCCTCTTTCTGAGGGGCTCATGTTAGACTTCTGAGACTCGAGCAGACAGTCAGTTCCGACAGAGCATTATAGTGTTGCTATTTTCTTCGTGTTCAACACTCGCGCTTATAAGTTTAGCAAGTCAAGCCTGGATGGGCGAGACCAGTACCCGGTGGTTACCACGCGGAGGTAAAATAAGCACAATTGATGTGTATGAAAAAGTTGCAACAGCTGGGCACCGCCAAGTTGATGCCAATCAGCGCCTACCCGATTCATACACACCCAACCACCAAACATGACATTAGAACACTTTTTATTTGCACTTGTATTGGTGTGCTATTTGACAGTCAACTATTTTTAAATTGCAATTTGTGTCTACAAATGTCACTTTAGTTAAAGTTAAAGCTATGCTTTCATTTGTCCCGAAACTATACCCTTCCACAATTGAATGGATATGAGCAGCTGGACCCAGGTTCTTATTCCTGTAGTGAATTGTTATAGTTAGTCATATGTATTTATTTATTTTATTTTTCTCAATATTGGGGCCACTAATGGTTCCCCGCCCACTCTCCCCGCGTTAACATTTAATTAATTGCTCCAAATTATGCGACTACTATAGTGAAAGAATTTTTGGAATTTTTTAAGTAGTTCTATAGATTACTCAATACATACAAATTTTACCTTTTACGTGTAGAAGTATCATTTCATTAGTGATATCAATTAAAATAAATGTAAATTCTTTAAAAAATAATACTACTACCTACTTACTCCATTTAATTGTTACGCAAGGTATGGCTATAAGGAAATCATTTTTTTTAAATATGTAATTCAAATTACGAACACAATCAGAAGAGACCGCACCAACGCTACTTCGTAAATGTCTTAACCTTGGCATTTTCAATAGGTAAAATATAAATATTCATATGTTGTAAGGCAAAAATATTGTCTTGTGACAGATTAATATAAATAATGTTTTATTTTTAGCATTAATCAAAATAAAATGCGTTTTGGTTTTTAACTTCAACAAATAAATGTATTTAACTTAAAATGTAAGTAACACAAATTCTCTTGGCTAGCCCTTCACTAAAAATTAATTATACTTCTTGTCAACGAGAAATAATAATAAAATTGTTAAAGAATGACAATATACACAGAACAGGAACAGAATAATATTAGACTTTGTCACCCACCTACAACAATGTCCATCGGTGGTAGAGGAAAGAAGCACGTGGAAAAATCCCACGCATCTTTCCATCCATATGAATCATAAAAATAAGAAGGAGTGTCTACGAATAAATAACAAAAATAAAATTTTACATACCTACATTATTAAAAATAAATAATAGAATTAAGTGAATTAATTATGAAAAGAATTTAAGCTTTTGAGATTCTTAAACTGGAAACAGATTCCTTGGATTTTAATAATACCTACTACAAATTGTTTGCAATGTCAATTGTCAACACGCTAAGCGATGACATGAATCTTGAGAAATTATTGCCACGATAATCATGGTACAAATGGATGCAAAAGACATTGATCTCGCATTGAGTTCAGGAAGATAATCCTTTTCGATGGTATTTACATTAATAAAGCTAAAAGGCAAGGCATTGCTTGCCAAAAATAATTACAGAGAAATGGATTTTTTGATGTGCTTTCTTTGGTAAAGTAGAAAGCATTTTTGTCAAGATACCAATTTTTGCCAAGTACATATGAACGTACTTTGTGGTATGAAGAGATATTTTGGTTTTCTGAAAAATGTTGAACTCAAACAAAAAAAAAACTTGATTTCATTTCCCAATTAATCGTTTGACTTTTAACATATCAATTTAGTTGTTTCTTGGATATACATTGACATACTATTAGGTATATGGACTGCTAGTGAAATGTCAGTTCCATGCAATCTCTGCCCAGAAAATGACTCCAACATAACTAGCGCTCGTGGTTTTATGTAAAAAATAAGTGAAATTAAGGTCTACTGTCCACGTAGCTGCGCTTCATACGCATGCTTTCGGCTTGCTTGTAGCTTGCATAAAAACAAAGCCAAACAAAGCTCCGTGGACAGTGATTTATTTGTTTACTACGTGAACGTGACCCGGCAAACGTTGTTCTGCTTGAAATAGTTATTTTAAATATTTCAAGATTTGTTTGATATTTTTGTTTAATTATTTTTTAATAGGAATGAAGGCTGATATCGGACTTACATACGCACCTACGTTTTTATATAATACAGCTGTACCTGCCCGGCTTTGCCCGTCCACAGAAATTGTATTGCTTAGATCTTAGATAATAATGCTCTCTCGTAAGATTGTTTGTATTTTTGAGCTCACTCAGGTCGGCGGTTTTTGAGATATAGGTACGATTTTAAATGTTTTTTTTTTTTTTTTGTATGGGTGGTGCCACGCCCCTTAGTCCAATTTTGACCGTACCAACTCAGAAACCTTCATGGGCTCATGCACAACAACTTTGCTAAAGATCATCACATGATTTATGATTCTATAGAGGACATACAGACAGACAGACAAACATTCATTTTTATATACAGGGGTTTCCAAAAAGAGGTGTTATTTTGGTATTCAAAGAAAAATGTCATTTTTGAGATGATCGGATGTTTATTTCATAATAAAGAGGAAGGTATGCCGTTAATAATGAAAAACTGCATCAGCCAAATGGCCACCACGAGCACGCTTACAGGACCATATCCTTTTCATGAAATTGAAATAGCCAAATCGCAAAGCGGCTGCCCATGTCCTCGATAGCCTCATTTTTCGATGGAATTCCGGATCATTTTCATGCATTTCAAGGACCCAATCAGCAAAGACACGACGTTGTTGATTATCGGCCGGCTTGAGTTCTTGTGTTAACTGATCTTTATAAGCCTTAAGACCCAAGTCTTTGTGCAAAATACGGTGTAATGACGTTTGTGGAATGCCCAATTCCAAAGAACGACGAGGAATGGACAAACCTGGGTTTTCTTCAACACTTTGGGCTAGGTACAGCAGCAATATTCTCAGTTGTTCTTGAGCGACGTGCACGGGGGTTATTCTTCACATCACTAAATTGCCCCAACAGCTCGAATTTTTCCACAAATTTCTGTATTGCGGTCCGACAAGGTACTTCATGACGACCAAAAAATGCTTTAGTTTTGCGAACTGTGACTGCAAGATTTTTACCATTTTTGTAGTGAATTTTAATAATTTCAATGCGTTGTTGAAGCGTGTATCGTTCCATTTTTAGTAATGGCGTAGTTTCTAGTTGTCAAATGTCAAAGAATAAAAGTTTCAAAAGTGACAGCTACCGAAATAGCGGGCCATTCACAATAACACCTCTCATTGGAAAACCCTTAACATATTTAGATATGATAGCTGCAAGGAAGCGGCAAATAACGAAAGCCTGCATATGATTACAGTTTTTTTTATATCGAACTTGACATGCCGCAGTTATCTAGCGGTCAACGGCGCGCTGCCATTATTTAGTTTTTTTTTTTTTTACTCAATCCGAAGCAATCCGAACGCTTCTGAAAGCGTTCGATTGGCACTCAACTGACAGTTCTTCTACTGAAAAGAAGAGAAATTTACTTCTGGATTTGAATTCAGAATCGCGGAGATTTCTTTCGGACGGTTTTGAACGACCAACAGAAAACGACATTAGTAGTAAATCGATAAATTCTTGACTTTATTTGTCTTGTTGGTATTGCGGTCATAAATGTCAACTGAGAAAATTGTTCACATGACCAGTTTAGCCCAATGAAAACTCAGCAGCATGAAGTTACAGAGCTGTCACTGTCAGACTTACTAAAGTAGATTTTTGAACGCCCTCATTAACATACTTCCATCAGTCTGTCTGCTCTCTTTTGTTTAAGTAAATTGATGAAGGCTCGCCAATGAAATTTTAAATTGAAATTGTAGGCTCTAAAAATAGGTATCTATATTACATGTACTTACATTTATCTTAACATAATTATTTTAGCCGTATTTCTCTTAATTTTTATCAACAAATATTCTATTAGAAGATACATGGTCCACTGTTGCCAACTGAGCCCTTTTCCGCCAGTTCTGATGCTTTTTGCAGTGCATTAATATGACATCTAGATAGCCATGTATGTTTCCAGAGCAAGCTTCGATTTTATGACAGATGAGAGATGAGTCAAGCAAGAGCTTTAACAGCTGCTGGGCTGTCTGAGAAGACAAATATAGTTTCGCCACGGTTGGATATTAGAACTTTTATTTATTTTAGTGCAATGGTTAGGACTTCAAGGACTTCGGCGTGGAATATGGATGAGTTTTTGGCAAGACTAAAAACTAACTACCAAAAGTTCGCCTGATGCGACTCTCCATAAATGCCATTCCTTTTAAAAATCGTATGTATTTTGTGTCGCAGACGAGGTCAACTTGTGATGGATTTGGGTTTGTAATGCTTCCCAGTCTTCCCTTAGTGAAACGATGAAAGAGGAGTTTTTATGGACGCCATATTCAGTTAGCATTTTATATATCTAGAAGCATGTTAATGGACTTTCAGTTCCAGGTTCCAAGTAGAATGAGAAACGGACGACTGTCATCAATACCTAAACTACTGCAACCCTGCGACTGCAATGGCATTAAATTTTGCTGCAATGGCTTGTGAATAGCCCATTCGGATTGTCGCTTTTGCGAAATCAAATAGCGGGCGGGGCCTGTAGATTATGTCGGAATAGATACAGAGTCTGACATGACTAGTCGATTTTGTTAGTAAGGAGTGTTTGGGGTTGGAGTAAGGGGGGACCCCATAAAGTATAATAAATCCAAATAGCCGATATCCACAAAAGACGCTGGATTAAAAGCAGACCTGATGCTTTGCTCTGGCTACGCATAAAACAGAGGATCTCGAAGGCATTAATTTTTCAGATATTAATATGACATAATATTTAACTTAGTTAATCGTTTATTTATGGAATCTTACAAAAAATATTGACCTACTCGCACGTCAGAAAAATAATTCGCAGACACAAGAATGTTTACCAATTTGATTTTTTTAGCAACAGCTGTCATACTATTCGCTTGATGTGTCATAAACTGTTCCGTTATGCATATTCTCTGTCTGTAATAAACACCTAAGCAAATATTTCCCTTCCCACAAAGTACACAACGCATAATAATTTTAAAATCACGCCGCCAAACCACACATGCAGCAAATCTCAATTAAAAAATACAAATTTCATGAAATTTCGCGAATAAATTATTTATTTTTGTAATTTTCAACAAAATAATGATTACATTCACATGTTCTATATGCTCTAAATATCCCATTCACTTGAAGGAGGTCTCCTTCGCATCATCTCCCGCTGTCATGGCATGGCCAAAGCAAATATTGACATCAACAAAGCAAGTTTTCCCTCTCGATAAAATAGCTCATGCTGACAGCGAATAATTTGGATTATTTGCCAGATGAACTCGAAATACGAATTAGCTATAACAATATCATTTTTTTTCGGACATACATTTATAGAGAAAATATTTATCCACCATCAGCAATGTAGTGAGCCAAAAGTGGTTCGACACGGGAGACGATAGAAAAGACTGCGATAGCGAGCTGTCAGAGTTACAAGTACCACATCCGTGTGAATCAACATTATTTCGCACTTCGAAATTCGAAAACATTGTAGGTATTTCCACGAATTTGCAAAAAGGGGGAAAAAAGTTTTCAATTTCTTTTTAATTAGCAATGCATTGGAATGGCATGGCGTTGCATTTTGTGTGACAGCAGCAAAACCTGTCAAACTTTTTATTTTTTGGTGGGCAGAGAAGATAATGGCAGAGCCAGCCGGTGATCTGACAGTTCAGTGACTGCGATACTCATAATTTATCAAAATAATCACCGTGAAGAATCACCAATAGATTTCAGATTCTAATCTGAGTGCCAGAAAACTTGTCTCGCCTGAATGAAAGTCGGATATATACCTACACAGGTCTGTGTGTAGGTAATGCCAACATTTTGCCGATACTTGTACGTTGTACTTGTAGAGCGAATCGAAATTTGACGATCAGATGCATCATGTTCAATGTTTTTCGAAAACATTTGAGTTAACAATTTTTTTTTTCTTTTTAATTTTACATTTTTCTTGGACGTAATTTCTGTTCGGTTAAAGAAATTTGATTTTAAAATTCGTTGCAGCAAGCGGGGGCGGTTTCAGTATTGGAATTCAAGGAATGTAGCCTTTAATTGGCGTCATACATTTTTGAACAGATGAATGGGGTTTTGAAAAGTGTGAGCAATTAAATGCAGATCACTTGATGCTAAGCGTGAAATGAAATATCTATATATATGTAAAAGTTTTGGTTATTTTTATTAATTATTATTGTGGCATTTTGTGGAAAAATAATAATTAGGTTGGCAAATCAAAAATCATATGACTGTGGTACATATATTTCGTTTTAGGTGGCAATGTTGCAAAGCGGATTTAGTAGAACAATATTTAGCAAAAAAGTGTAATATTAAAAAAATGAATTTTTCAAAAATAGCATTCATTGAAGTTCATTCATTCATTTTCAATGGTCCGCTTGTCTTTTAAGTGGGTCGCGGGTGCAGGTTCCTCAAGTGGACCCTCCATGGCTCTCGATTATCCGCCATCGTCAAGGGCAATCCCTATACGATACGAGTATAGGAGAGATTATGGACTTGATCTAACCATCTCATCATGGGTCTACCTAGTGGACGCATGCCTGATGGTAGGGATTCCATTGGAGTTCAATCTTTCAAAATCCAATTTATTATTATACAGACTACAGTATGATTCCTGGCTTTCCGTCGATATACAAACTGTCAAAATTTCACTTGAGGAAATGGCCCGAACCATTTATTGGTGCACTCAATTTTGACAGTTACTTTGTGTGCAGTCGAAAATGAAAACTTGATTTTTTAGATAGAGCTGCCCGCTCTAATCTGCTCGGCGTTAATTTACTTACTATTTACATGCCCACATTCGGGGCATCCCCATCAGTTACCCCCATCCTTATAGCCAACTGCCTCCAGTTGCACACTGCAAATTGGTTGAGATATTTTTCTCTTTTTGCGCGCCACCTTAGGCGATGCATTCCTCTACTGCGTTGCCATTTTGAGTTAGAATAAGAATCGAAGTTTTGGAGTAGGTATTGGTGCATCCAGTCCATTTGCTTTACTAAGTTGTCCCCTCCAGTACCTGTAAGCACAATTGGGTCTAAATATCTTACGAAAAAAAGTTATCTCGAAGCTGTCAAGAATATCTTCACTCCGTTCAGATCCGTAAAGCAGGGCTGAAATTATTAAGATCTTATAAAGAGTCTTCTCAGTAGTTTGTGGAAAGGCTTTATAGGCACTAAAGCGTTGCCTTCTCAGTCCAAAGAAACATCGATTAAATAATTAAATAAATAGATGGAGCAACAGGTCCTTATAAAGGCACCCTAGGCCTAGAAACAGCGATTTTTCAATAGTTTCGAATTCGAATTCTGATGTGATGTCGTTTGTAATAGCATAAATCTTTCTTTCTGTAAGGTGGCGCTACAGTCCGGGGTGGACCTCGGCCTCAACCAACAAACGTATCCAGCCAGCACGATCTTTGGCCAGCAGCATATTTTCCTCCGACCATATTTTACAGATGAGTTGGTGTATATGCTCCTAGCCAAGTAATCGCTTGCCGCTTTGAATAACTCGGTGGTTAGGCAATCTGCTTCAGCGGCTTTGTTGTACTTAAGCTTAGATATGGATATCTTCGTCCAGGTCGGGTGGACGGAAATTTTGGTCTTCATCGTCCAGTCCAGGTCTCTTCTTGTCTGCGCGTAGAGCTCACGAGCAGCTCTGGTTCTTTTTTGTAGTGCCGCTTTGTAGGTATGCCTCTTGTTTTGCTGCATGTGCTTGCCGGCACTCGTCGTCGAACCAGGGGTTTCGTTGCGGTGGTCGTGTAAAACCAAGCCCAAAAGAGGCGGCGTCTCTTATGGCTTTTTGGCAATGTTGCCACTGGTCTTCAATGCTTGATGCTGGCTGCATAGAACCTCTTGGGAGATTGAGAAAGAATCGATTGGAGAAGGATCTGGTGTCAGAGTTACGAGTTACGAGAAAATTCATATTTTTTTAGATAAATGAGAATCCGCCGATTTTTTTAAACACCCTGTCTGAATTTTGTTTACTCTAATTATATGAAAACTGTTTAACAAAATACATAATCTACATTATACTTTAAGAAATCGGCCTAATCATAATTTTTTAGATGAGGCATCCCTATCGGATCACAAGTGGATTCGTTTTCAAATAAGCTTCCAAAATAAGGACAACAGTACCTATAGAAACTCAAGAATAGCTGACTGGGATAGGTATACAAGGTAATCGTAGGGCAACATCTGGATGGGCCAACTCGCATGACCAACAATGCGAAGACTTACATGTCGTAGAGGATATAACTCATCTACTCTGATGTGAATGTCAAGCTATTGCTCGGTACAGGAGGAAATACCTTGGAAGATGAAGGTACTTCTTCGACAACTTGGAGGAGGTTTGCCTCGCAAACAAAATGACACTGTCCTATAAGTGACCTTGGTTCTATGCATCTACTCGATTTTTGATTAAATATAAATTTTCTACTATGAAAATCGAAAGTCAAACTTGTGCACTTCGAATAATAATTTAAGTCTCCAACCCACCTCTCCCATAATCTATCAAAATCTATAATTTTTTTGTCTATATTTGAAAATAATTACATGCTTGAGTTCCAATTAAAATCAAAGATAATCAGGTGTCCTGTCCGATGATGTGCGATAATGCACCAACCAAAATTGTACTACCATTAGTAAAACCGAAAACTACAAATCTATTTTTAAATCACATGGTTTTAATAAATAAATGAATAATTTATAGCTATATCCCAAACTATAAATTATTCATTTAATTACAATGTTTTATATATTTTATTTTCCACTTTCCGCATGAATTGGATTTTATTCAGCGAGGAGGAAAATTTATTTGAAATATGTACCTCAAAGATGGCGTTGCAAATTATATTTCTCTTTTATTTCCTCTTTTTTTTATGTCACCACAAATGCTTGTGGGGGCTATTCTTCTCTTTTCAGAAATTTTTAAAGCGTCACCCTACGTGTCTGAGATACACAACTCATATTTGCTTTAGGGGGAAGATTAACAGATTCCTTACTTTATAGGGTCCTGCTAAAAAAATCAAAAATAAAATTCATATTTTTACAGTTGAAATAAATTCTCGCAAAACGGAAGTTGGGCCATTGAAATAGAAAAACTTGCATCACATACTTTTAGGATGAAATTTATTTTCAAATAATATAGAAATATTAATTTTTTGTGTTGTATAGTTTTAGTTGCTAAGGGAATAGAAATAAAAATTCAAATATGGCGTTCACGGTAATATTCAAAGTCAAACCAACTTAGGTAGGTATGTGATGTATTCAAGTTTGTTTGCCTTTTTCTGACTCTACTGTTATATTATAGCTCCTTGTATAGCAAAAATTGCGTTCAAACGCACAATTTACATTTTCCCTTACTAGGCTAGGCAGGCACCTATTTTTAAAGGACTTTCTCTTTGAAATGGATAGATAGTCTACCTGTTGTGTGACTGACAGTTCATACGTATACATACCACAAATTATACTGATAGATTGGTAAATTTGAACATCATTCCGTTAATAAAGTATGCAACCAATTTATTGAACAAATCACTTAATAAAATTAACTACAATGAAAATGAAACAATCCAAAACATCTATACGTCTCAAATAAATACAAATACAAACGATACGTTGTATCCTTCACCATTTAGCCTTATTTCGGAAAATGCCGACATCTCACCCGACGGACCCCAACTACCATTTTACCGTAACGCCCAAAGAGGCCAAAATCGTGGCTAATAATCCATTAACACCACAACCTATAAATAAAACACTTCACTCTCGAACATAATTACTGGTGGACAAAACTTACCGGCACTTTATCTTAAACATTATACCAATATCAACTATTATTTAATAATTACTCACTTCTGTTATAAAAATTCAATATTAAATATAGTATAAGTTTGGTTCCTAAACTCTCAAATGTCCTCAATACTAAATGTAAATGTAAAACAGCATCCCTATACACACATATAGGTAGATACTTAACTTTTAATTAAAAAAAAATAAAAAATCCTAATTTACAACTATTGCATCATGAAGTAAGCGTGTAAGTGAATGACTCATACTGTTTTAGTCTTCCGCTTACCCACCGTAGTTCTAAGTACCTAGTTCCAAGTTTGTACATACCTACCTAGTTTTAAGTATTTATAAGTATCACTATAGTCATCGACACTAAGTCAAAAGAGACAACAACATATCTACATTGAGCGATAGCTTCTCATAAAACAAAAGCCATGTTGGCATTCAAAATCAAACGAACCAAAAAGAGAGCCATACATTATAGCCTCACATATGTCAAATACTTAATGTCAAAATATCAATTGTCAAACTGTTCTATTAAAGTCTCAATAAAGAAATCTGAATCTGATTGGTAAATTTGAAATGCTGCGCAGAGCTGCATTTAAATTCTTCTGTAAGTGTGTAGGGTGCATGTAAATTAATCAATTATTTGCATGCCAGACCATTCAATCCGTAATCACTTTATTCCGTCAGTGAGCCTTTCACTATAATTATGTTGCGAAATTCATCACATTATTTCGCATGGCCCACATAGGTAAGGTGTTGTAGGTATAGGTAAGATAGGTAGGGTGACTCTCCATGAAACGCAATTTCAATTTCTTTGCGATAATAGGCATGACAGTTACAAGGCAATAACAAACAACCCAACTACCCTATTCTCTGTGAAATAGTTATGTTGTAAAATATGTCGAGTTTGTCGGCTGCACGCCCAAAAATTACTGAAAAATGTTCTTTTGTTGATGTATATCTAGTATTTTATAAGCTTCTCGGTAATTTGTGTAAGATAATAGCAGCAGTCCGAAATGACCTTATTATTTAAGGCATGAATAATATTTGGTAAATTTAAGGCATGAATAATATTTGGTAAATTTAAGTGGACTGTAGCTATTATTATGTATGTACCTTTAGATCCAAATATTAGAAATAAAACATGAACTGTTTCTAACGAACACTGATTTTAACTTTATTATAACGCTAATTGTAGGAACAAAACACGACTGCTTCCTTCAACGATTGAATACAAAGTATCCTGGACCAAACACGTCCGACGTCCTCGGTGGTTGAATTGTAAGTCATCTCCTTCGTCTCATGAGTGCAGCATACTGCACAGAATTGAAGGATCGTGCACAGCACACTCGATCGCCCATACAACAATCGACGTGAATTTGTGTGTTCAGCCACTTCCTCGCTTCGATATCTATATTGTGCGTACATGTATGCGGACAGCTTATCGCCATTCGATGTTCTTCACAATATTGAACAAGGCATTTAATGGCCGAATACATCTTCATCATATCCGTCATTCAGATCGCCATTAATTTCGCCTCAAAAACTAGACTAGGTAGGTACTAGAGTATTCAGGCAGAATAAATGATAGGATATGGAAAAAGACGAATTCAAATCATCGAATTCAAAACCGCGTATGATATCGTCGTTCGGAATCTTAGCAACACTCGTTTTGGAGCAGATAGTGCGCTGGGCAGGTGTCAACTCGAAAGGCACTATCTTCAACAGGTCCGTTCAGCATCTGGGGTATGCGGACGACATGGATATCACGGGTCGATCCCAATGTGCTGTGATAGAATATGCGAAATTCGTTGACCTTGAAGCAAATGAGCACAAGACTAAGTACATGCTTTCAACAAACAAACAAGCATCTGTCCACCGCCTAGGATAAAACGTCACTATTGATAGCAACAATTTCGAGGTAGTAAATATGAACTCCACGAATGACACCCTAGTGCGGAGATCCGGCGAAGAATTATTCTAGGAAACCGCTGCTACTTCGATTAGGCAAAACAATTGGGTTCAAAACTTCTGAATCGAAGGATAAAATGTGTGCTCTACAAAACCTTTATCCTGCCAGTTCTGCTTTACGGCGCCGAGAACTGGACGAAAAGCAAGAAGGGAGAGCTATACTGGGCTCCTTCGAAAGAAAAATACTTCGGCGGATTTTTGATCCTGTGTGCGAGGAGGGCGAATGGAGGAGTAGATACAACCGCGAACTTTATGAGCTGGACCAAGATGTGGATGTAGTCCAAAAAGCCAAAACACGTCGACTACATTGGCTCGTCCACATCGAGCGAATGGACAAATGCTCCAGTTAACAGGATCTTCGAATCCCAGGTTCAAGAAGACAAGGAAGACCGAACCTCCGTTTTAAATAACAAATTTTAAAACTTTATTCGCGAAGCTAATTCTTCCAATGGCTTACCTGGCTTACGTTTAGGATCTAACTTGGGCCAGATCTGTTGTCTGGCGTGCCACATGTCCACCTAAGGTTTATTCTTTCGATGGGATCCAGCTTCAGGGTTATACACTGCACATAAATTCAACATTTCAGCAGACAAAATTTCGAAATTGAATTTTGTGTACCCACTGAAACTTCAACATTTCAAATGACAGCTAGTATAAGAATTAATTACCTACTGATGTTTTTTGTGTTTCGAAATCAGAAGTGGTTTGTACCTAAAGAATTCATTTTTTAGTTATATTAATCTAAACATTAATACAAGTGATAATTTACTATTCAGAAATATTTTTCCTACTTCCTACTTTTTTAGCTTTTACAATCTAGTTTTACAGCGGTTGTTTTTTGTTAGTGAGCTAAAAAGTCATCAGAATAAGGTTTGTTCGATTTGACAAACATGCAAATGCAGCGATGAAATTCAACATTTTGCTAAAGTCCAACATTCGAAATGTTGAAAAATATATGGCGAAATGCTGAACATTTGGCCTGAAATGCTAAATTTAGCCAAAATGATGAATTTAGGTGCGGTGTACACATACACTGAAAAAAATATTGGTTGTCATATTGACAATCGGTAGTTGTTAACTGGAAATTGTTAAATTGACGAACAAAATTGTCGATATGATGAACATTTTTTGAAAATATCGAATACATTTAACAACCGGATAGTCAATATGAAGAACGTGCTGTTGTCAATTCTAAGTACCAAACATTATAAAAAAAGTTGTAAGATTAACAATTGCAGTTGTCAATATGAAGAATGCGTTCGTTGCATTGAAAATCGGGGTTGTCTATATTATGACTACCACCATAAGTGCAGTATTTCAAAATCTTTAAATTAATGAACTTTGTTGTAATATGGACAATCGCAGTTGTCAATATGAATACTCAAGACAACACGTTTAGGTTTATGGTTCACAGTCACTTTTGACTTTGAAGACACATGATTAGGCAGATGTGTTGGTTTGTCTATACTGATGAGCCCGATGTTGTTGGTTATCGGGGCGAAACGCATTCTGGAGTATATTCCACACATTATCAATATAATATGTTGACACTCCACTGTAAGTATAAATTCCTTAATCTAGCAGGTGTTTTCAATCATGACGTTTTTATTTTGAAAATCGAATTCTTGATTTTAGTTACTTCCCCAAATTGAAGGAACATATTTTTACATATGTACAATGTTTTTTGGGCAATTATGTTTATGCATTAATCACTTTACTTTTCTGGTGAAGTGTCGTTGGAAAATTAACGCACTCACTGCCAAAATCACAAGTTTGAGTACAGCCCCCAGTTTAGCCTTCAAAACAGCCGATAATCGCCATAAATGAATGCAGAAAATAAATAATCGTCGTGTCGTTAAAACTTTGAAAACGATATTCTACCTCTTATTACTTGTTTTTTTTTTTAATTATTTGAGGACGACTTTAAAATGTTTTGTTAAATTATAACAATTATATTTGTACCCATCTATACACTTTACTAGCTTAAACGATTTTCTAGTGGAATTTGATAATGAAAATGTAATGGCAATTGGAGACTGCAATGCTAGAGTAGGAGACTCGCAGATATTAGAGGTTGAGCCTCAGCTTTTGTCACAATCCTTACGCTTTCAGAGATACGCAACGGACACCAAAATTTATGGGAACGGAAAACTCATGGAGATGTGCGAATCTTTTGGTCTGTCAGTTCTTAACGGCCGATCTAAAAGTGACAGAAAGGGTGATTTAACTTTTTTTAAGAGGCAGTGCCTGTTCCACCATAGACTATTGTTTTATACGTGGAGAGTGGATGGAGTATGTGACTGATTTCAGCGTTAATGAACAAATATTTTCGGACCACATACCGTTAACAGTCACAGTTAATTTAAGACAACCGCTAAGACCGGCGACCCCGGAGACTGAACGAAATTAATGACAACGAAATTCGCTCTGATAGTGGTGTGGACCCTCTCGTTTCCTGTATATCGGATGCTGCGAGGAACTTTCAACTGACTGGAAGGTACAAGAGAAAGCAACAATGGTATGACTGGGAGTGTGTAGCTGCGAGGAGAAAGTCATTTTCCTGCTTACGATTGGTCAGAGAACTGGGTACCAGCATGGCAACAATTATGTACCAAGAAGCAAACAAGGCATACAAAAACATTTGCAGACGCAAGGAATCACGGTACTTGGAACAGCAGACAAGAACACTTGCGGGAACAAAAGACAGTTACTCGTTTTGGAAACTTGTCAGGACCCTTAACGGTGTAGGTTTTGCAAGAGCCATTCATGTTGAAACGACTGTACTTGCTGATCATTTTTAGTCATTATTGAACCCGCCATGCAGTTCTAACACGCTAAGTTTTGCTCTGCCATATACAAGAGTGGACTCACTAGACAGGGACTTTTCCCTGCAAGAAGTTTGCAATGTATTGCATCGTTGCAATTTAAATAAAGCTCCAGGAGAAGACCGCATTCACTACGAGTTTTTTAAGTTTGCGACAAATGGCTTCCTTGAAAAACTAACGATATCATACAACTACATTTTCGAAGCGGGTGAGGTACCAGATAGCTTTAGAAGAAGTATAATATCTCCATTATTCAAAAAAGGAGACCCAAATGATCCGAACAATTATAGAGGTATTTCCTTTATGAACACCGCTATGAAAATATTAACCGGAATCATCTTAGAACGCCTGACAAATTGGGTACGGGAAAATGATTTACTCAGCGAGTTCCAGGCGGGTTTCGGAAAAGAGTACTCCACAGTGGATCATATATTCTTGCTTTCTATACTATCGACAGAAAGGCTTTATTTTACAAATTGAGCAATCTAGGAGTATCGACGAAAGTCCTTAGGATTATACAAAGCCTGTACAAATATAACAGGGCTGCGGTATGGAATGGGAAACAACTATCCAACTGGTTTGAATCAGAGATGGGGGTTAAGCAGGGCTGTCTTCTCAGCCCACTTCTCTTTTCAATTTTCCTTGACGACCTTACAACATTCCTGCAGGGTGGAATCGTGTTTGAAGGAATTCATATAAAGCTGTTACTTTATGCGGATGATATTGTCATTCTGGCGGAGTCCTCAACGATGATGCAAATGATGATGAATAAACTGCAAGAATACCGTACAACGTGGAACCTCACAGTCAACGTCGCTAAATCTAAAGTAATGGTGATTCGAAATGGAGCTGGGAGGTACGCAAGGCAGGAAAAATGGGTTTGGCAAAATGAGGAAGTTGAGATTGTTAAGACTTATAAGTACCTTGGCGTAACCTTAACACCTACAATGTCATTTAAGTACCACCTTCAAGAAAAACTAAAAGAAGCGAAGAGGGCAATCAACTGCAATTGGAAGGCGATAATCGGCAAAAAAAACATCCCACCGAGTGCTAAATTTAAAGTTCTCGAGGCTGCCGTTCGATCTATATTGTGTTATGCTGCACAAGTTTGGGGTATCTCTCGGTATGACGAAGTAGAAAAACTTGTAAGATACTTTTTAAAGAAAATCTTCAGGCTTCCAGAAAACACATCAAATTATATGTTGCATCTAGAAACAGGACTGCCTCCTCTATACACATTTGCAATGAGACTACATATGCAGTATATATTGAAAGTAATGATGCTTCCCAGCCACCGCCTTCCGCATATAGTGGCAAAACACGCAATACGTGGAAAGCTTCAATTTTTTAAAGAATGGACCAGATTGAGCGCCGAACAGAATTGTGGAAAGAAAGTATACAGGAGCTGTTACGGAAAATCGATGAAGCCCACCGTACCGAGTGTAGAGCCAGAGCACAGCAGAGTGAAAACAGGCTTACGTATCGGGTACTCAACCATGATCTTATGGAGCAAAACTATTTCCATGATCAAAATAGTATTGAAATTATTTCGACAATTTTTAAGGCCAGAGGTGAACTTCTTCGTTTAAACTATATGCCACACAGATCGGACAGCAACTCAGAATGCAATCTGTGCAATCTACGTGTGAAAGAAGACGTTCAGCATTTCATCGGAATTTGTCCTATACTAAGAATAAGAAGTATCAGAAGAGCACATTGGGGTAAATGTATACTTACGGAAGATGAAGTTGTTCTGTGTTTGAATGGTCAGGATTCGAATGTACTTTCAAGCTATGTAAGATCGGCTATGAAATATCGACAGCAAATTGTAGACGAAGCATTTTAAAAATAATCTTATTTGTGTAAGCTCAAATTTTAAAATATTTTAACTTTCTAACTTTTGTTTATAATAATACTGTAAAAAATCTCTCTTTATCCGGCTGACGGCACTTGCCAATGCACGTTATTGTGAATTATGTAAAATGATTTTAATATAATTAAATAAAATCACAATTACTACTACTACACTATAATCATAATTTTAAATATTTCAAAGTTCAAACACTGCCACAGAGTGAACATTTTTTACACACTCATCGCAAGTGTTCAAATTTTCTTTTACCAACTGTATAGCGTCGATTGGCGCATGTACCTCTTCAGGTGATTCCTCAAATTGATTAGGTGGCACCGTGCACAGATAGCCATCTAATAAATCGGGTGAATTCACAAGATCAGAATCTTTCATCTCTCTCATATGCCAGCCATTGACACTGTCTAGCACGTGCTGCACCTATGCTCCATCTATTTACGTATGTAAACCATATAAACATTTCCCCACTGTCGCCCTGCTGCTACCCCAAATCCGTCATCAATTAATGTTTTTTAAGCTTTGCCGAGCTGATAGCAGAGAGAAATAAAAAAAAAAATACTAGGTAGAATCTCTTCGAACAGTTGCCGCTGAAAATTCGCTTCGATTAGTCGCGGTCCGCTCGGGCGATATACTACAGTTCCCATTCGAACGATATTTTTTAATAATGACGTCTATACCGGCGGAAACACTAGCCCGACTGATCGATGTACATTTGGGTGAACTCAAGGAAGCCGATCCCAGCTGGAAGGTCGATAGCTCACCAGTAGCCGGTCGTGGTATTATCGCCGCACGTGACATCCAATCCGGGGAATTGATATTCCGGGAACGTGCTCTCATAATTGGTCCCACTGCCCGGAAAGGAACCCCACTCAATACGTGTGTTATATGCTATAGGCTTCTGGACGATGAGGATTTTCTCTGCAAGAAAGGATGCACCCTGCCGACGTGTGCCACTTGCTCCGAGGCAGACCAACACAAGATAGAGTGTAACCTATTCCAGAGGTGGCAACCGATTGATGAGAGTCGTGTTAATCCGGTGACATTGCGCATACTGACGGCAGTAAGGAGTTTCTTTTTGGCCAAGGATCAGAGGGAACTTCTTAATTCGATGCAGGCGAATGCCGATCGGTATTATCGCGTTGAAATCGAACGCGCTGCCGAGGGTTTCAAGAACTTTCCCAAGGACCAGAAGGTTCTCGATTACATCTATCGGACGGTTAGTGTTTTGAATACGAATGCCTTCGAGGCTCGCAACATGGTCGATGGCCATGAGATTCTGTTGCGTGGTTTGTTTCCGCTCGCTGGAATCATGAATCACGAGTGCACTCCGAATGCGTGTCATTACTTTGAGAATGGAAATGTGATAAATATCAAGGCGGCCAGGTTCATCCCGAAGGGCACCGAGATCACAACGACATACACCAAAATCATGTGGAGTAACTTATCACGTCGGGTGTTCCTCAAGATGACGAAGCATTTTGTTTGTGAATGTCCCCGCTGTAAGGATCCAGCTGTGAGTAGATGGAATTTAAATTGTGTGTTTTTTTTATCAGAAAAATCTTTATAAATCCAAAAACATTTGTGTGGGTTGATTGGGCAATATCAAAAGTGGAGAATGATTGAAAATAGAAAATACACGAGAGAAATATCTATTTGCTGTTGCCTCACGAAAAGTTCCATGATTTATTTTTGGAAACACTAGCTATTTCTCATGAGGTGTTTGCTGTTTTGAAGAGAAAAGTGTGTTATGGATACTTTGGGTGAGAAAGCTTACAGGGGAAGTGGTAAACATTGAACTATTGTTATGAGGTTTTTGACTTATTTTTTTTTTTGCTTTGTTTTTTGTGTTTGCTGGTACTCTAGTATTTTTTTTCTATTAATTTACTCGTAAAATAAAGCGTGGCGCATAAGTTACCTGCTCACTTTTTTGAATAATTTAGAGGTACTTGTTTTTATTTAAAATATAAATGCAATACTTTCTTAGAAGGAATAAATAAAACAAGGTATACTTGAAAATTGTTTTACACTTGTTGTGGAATTTGGTTTTAATTACCCTCACAAAGCCGTGCGCTTCTCAGTGAGATCATCTTCCATTATATTTATTATACCATTTTCATTAAGGGTATTCACTTAATCTGATAAATTTATTCAGCTCGTAAATGTATAAATTTCTGCGGTGCTTTAAATGAACACCCCTCGGAAATGTTATTGCGTAAATCGCGTAAATCGACTGTAAATCTGGAATCAAACAAACAATTTATACGGCTGTTTGACATTTGTGACTTGCGTAACTTTCCGCGGTTGATTTCCGAGCCCAAATCGTCGCGGAAAATTATGAGGTCTGCGTAAACTATTCTCCATACAAAATTTGACACTTCATTTACGAGGGTATAAATTTCTGCAGTTTACGCAGTTTATGAGGTTTTTACGCGTTTAAGTGAATACCCCTATTATTTTTTGTGCGTTTATATGGCATGTCATTCGCACAGTATGTTTTGTGTGTGTAAGCCTATGTCTTTACAGAACCAGATTTGTGTCCGAAAATCCTAGTCCTTTAGCACGTTTTCTAAGAAAACAGTTTCCAGACAGGATTCCTATTTTCCTAGTCTCCTTACCCTAATTCCTGAACTCTAATTTGCTCTGCTTAGTACAATAATTTATTTTATTTCGTTTGTGGTCCATTTTTGGTCCTTTTCTTGCCAAAAGGCCTTGGTACACGATGGCCGGTTGTGTTTGCTGCTTATTTTTGTATTACTTTCAATAATTTGAGGGTGGGCTGACGAAAACTTTCTGAATTATCGAAATTTCTAAATGTTGTTTTGCGAATTCGTTGGCGAATTTGTTTCCACTTATACGCTGCAGTGCTTTAGGAGCAACCTGGCTTTAACCTTTAAGTGTGGCTAGAAACTCCCACTGAAAAATACTGTAACTATCCTGCAGTCATGATGAACTTTTGAAGGCTTTGGTTTGTAAATGGTCCGCCAAATAACTTTTTTTTTCGAAAAGGCTTAAAAAAATACTACTGAATATTTTCTCAAATTTCTTTTTTTATTTGAAAGTACAATCCTTCCGGTTAATAATGGAAAATAATTTCATCCAAATGGCTGCCTCGGCTGGCCATGCAGTAGCCTACACGATCGGTCCAATTTTTAAGCACATTATCGATTGTGTTCAGCTGTATTTCACCAATGGCTTCACGAATATTGTCCTTTAAAGCGTCAATTGTCTCTGGCATGTCGGCGTAACACTTATCTTTTACGGCACCCCACAAATAATAGTCCAACGGTGTCAAATCGCAGCTCCGCGGTGGCCAAACGACATCAGCTCTGCGGCTGATAATGGGATCTTCAAAAACAGGGAGCAAAACATAGAGTATAGCTTCGGCTGTGTGGCACGTAGCGCCGTCCTGTTGAAACCAAATTTTGCCAATATCCTCCTCTTCAATTTTTGTGAACAAAAATTCGTTCAACATGGCCCGATAACGATCGCCATTGACTGTAACGGCCACTCCTTGCTCATTTTCAAAGAAAAATGGCCCAATTATGCCTCTGGACCAAAATCCGCACCAAACAGTGACTCGTTTTGGGTATATCGGCTTTTCAATGTACGCGTGCGAGTTTTCTGTGCCCCAAATGCGACAATTTTGCTTGTTTACATACCCGCCAAGATCAAAATGAGCTTCATCTGAAAAGATGATTTTTTTTTGGCAAAATCGGCATCTTCTCTAAGTCGATCGCAGGCCCACTTAGCGAAGCGAAAACGCATTGGATGGTCAGTTGTTCAAGCGTATACACAACCATATTCGTTCAGCGGAAGGATAAAACTAATTATCTGTCAAATCAGACATGAGCTAAGTGTTACCATTCGCGAAATAAGCACTAGTTGAAAAAAAAAAACGTTAGATGGCGGACCCTTTATATCGAAGTTCAGTGAAAAGCTAATTTCATCCGATCGGATTACCATTGGAATTTTTTCCTTTTCGAAATTTGGTCGCTGGAAGGAAGTTTCTTTGGACACACCATTGCTTTGTTTTTCAAAATGTTTTCAGGGTCGCTTACATATGATAAACTAAGAGTGATTATGCAAGACGTAAGTTAAAAGTACGGCTTGAATAACAAAAACATATAGTTGCCATCTGTATGGCTCAAAATTGTAAAAGCCTTCAAAGAAAATTCGATCTCGCCTCTAGGGGGTGCCAATGGTCTCACCCGCCGGCGTGTGGCAGCAATACTCTGTTTTCTAGTTATAGACTACGACGATGTTACTGAAGACGATATTCAGAACGACTATTATCACGACGATTTTAAAAAATTACGAAAAATTTTAAAATCATCATTGGGATGGGGTTCCCTGTCATTCGCTGACATGTCACGTGGATTGGCCACCACGATTGTATCGCGTTTTTGCATAACCACATAAAAGTGAATCTTCCGGGTAACTCCAAGATCTGGTCCAATTAAATCCAACACATGAGACTTAGAGGTGAGGTAGGTTGGCGATACTAAAGAAAAATGTACCCGGAATACATTTAGATCAATTTAAATCCATTACGATGCGAGACCAGGGGCACAATCGTTGGCAGAACACAGCAATCTGTCACTAGTGCGTTTGCAAGTATCAGTACAGAACAGAGGCGTCAAAAATTGGTTTAGATGGTGAATGAGGGCAAAACAAAATATATGCTGTTAACAAGAAGGGACACACAACATCGACGAATCGGACAGAACGTCACGATCGACAGCTATAACTTTCAGTCCCAGTCCTGCTTTATGGCGCAGAATCATGGACGTTGTCAAAAGCGGATGAAGATCTCCTTGGTCGCTTCGAACGCAAAATACTTCGAGTGATTTTCGGTCCCGTTTGCGTTGAAGGGCTTTGGAGGAGGTGATTTAACACCGAACTCTACGATCTGTACAGCGACATTGACCTGGTCAGAAAAATACGTATCAGTCGACTAAGATGGCTAGGACATGTAGAGCGAATGGAAACCAACGCTCGAAGAGTCTTCGATTCCAACCCGGAGGGACAACGCAGTAGAGGAAGACCTCGCCTTAGGTGGCGCGCACAAGTGGAAGGGGACCTCAACCAACTTGGAGTGCGCAACTGGAGGCAGTTAGCCAAAGATCGTGCTAACTAGAGAGGCGTGTTGGTTGAGGCCCAGGTCCATCCCGGACTGTAGCGCCATCTAAGTAAGTAAGTACGATGCGAGACTAAAGAAAAATGTACCCTGAATACATTTAGAGCAATTTAAATCCATTACGATGCCCATGGGTTCGGCATAGACTAGCCACTAGTGACTTCACATACCCCCAAAGAAATTAATATAAAGGTGTGAGATCACAGGATCGTGGAGGCTAGTTCTTAGGTCATTACGCAAAATTATACGCTCAGCAAATATTTATCGCAACAAATTGATGGTGTCGCGTGCTGTGTGGCATGTTGCGCCATCTTGTTGAAGCCAAAGCTCTTTTACGTCAATGCCATTCAACTTCTTCTGTTCGCACTCTTTGTCGTCTTTAGGGATAGTTATTATCCACTAGCGTATGTGGTTCGAAAACGATTCATCGTATTTCGAACAACTTGCTCAGATGGACGATTGTGTCGACCGTAAAATGGACGTAGCGCACGATAAGTTTGGCGAACCGAACCATGGTTTTTAAAATAAGTTTGCACAATTTGCCATTTTACGATGCACGCATTGCTCTGGCTTCATCGTAAAATGACAAAAAGTAGATACTAACCAGAAATCATTTTTCAACTGTCAAATTAACAGTCTGTAGAACAAACCAGTTTAAAAACCAAACCTAACACTTTATGTAGAATGCTCTCAGTTTTCTTTATATTTTTTTATTAAATGGCCACATTTCCTGGTTAGGACGCAGGAATCCAGGTTATCTTCTCGATAGGCATTTTGTCAAACGATTTGTTTTATGTCGATTATATGATTTCTCGAGGTCCTACAAATGGGCGCTTGTTTCATCAATGACCCCTTCAATTAACCCAAATTTCTAGACATCGCGCGCATTCAAAAAGACCTATCTTGGCATTTTTCGGCTTCGATTCACCAGGAGAAGTCTACTGTCTCGACTGTTCCTTGAGATCCGGTATATGATGAATAATCTATGTTTGGTCCACGGTTATAAAATGGCGCAAAACCTCGTTTCAGATCGCGAAACTACTTTGAAGTTGTCAAACAATTGAGTTTATTGTCAATATTGTAGGTAACCAGGACAGGTACCTGGCGGATGGCTTATTATATATCCAAATATTTTTGCAAAACTATAAGATAAGCTTGTATTAGACACTTCAAGTTTGCGCGTCTCTTCTACTGGTATAACCGGACCCAAATTGGGTAAACAGTTGTTGATGGATCCAATCGATGGTGAAGAGTCTCCATAATACCTACTTTTCAAGCTCACGAAATTTAATTTTTATAAGTATAAAAAAAATGTTGCTATACGTATTTTTGAAATTGATGTCACAATTATAATGACAGTCTGAAAATTTTGTGCGCGTTCTTTTGAAAGACACTTACTGAGAAGTAACGCCATCTGTTTTAATTTTCAGGCACTTGAACCCTATCAATATTATCCGCCTCAGTGATGATGATGATAGTACCTAGAGCTATGGCATGTCAGATATCTGCATACGTCTTTGGCTGCTAATAAGTAGTGGTCTATGTTGTCAGGTCGGAACGTTCGGACATCCGAATCACTGGAGGCATATTCGGCGTGCGTCGATCGGGTTTTTTGATCTAGAAAACCCTTGTGAATAATATTGAATAATAAGGAATAGGGTTTGCTAAAAAAAATTGCGTTTCGCGCTACCTTAAAGTGATTTCAATTTTAAGCGTTAACATCTTTAAGACCCGTATGTATGTATGTACCTATGTATTCACGAGGAGCTGCTTGAGACTCTGTTTATTGACTTCTCTATAGGGTCGTGAGCGTGGCTTATGTTGAGGAAATTACCCTTTAATACAAATTTTTAGCTATCGCTTGCCACATCTCAACAGCCTTGTAGTCTTTCAGATCATTTGCAGCCTCTACTCCACGGCATATACCAGAGGTGTGTCACTCCATTCACAAAAACAATACATCAAATGAATCGATGATTTAAGTGGATACAATAGAACTCTAGACAGGGAAGAGTGCCTCCACTAAGATGCATTGTGTCCCAGTTGTTATTCAATTACCTATTCCAATACGCTTTAAGAATAACTACAGGTCACATCCTCAGACAAACCTTAATGTGTTCGCCACCCAATCGCTTTCAGTCTTCTTGCTCTTGGGATCACTTTCACTTTCTGACCTAAATATTAATTTTCTCTTTGATACTTTCTAAGTGCACAACATGTTGTGTTGGGTATTTGCATTTTCCATACAAGCACACCCCATCTCAGCTGTTCGTCTGCCTCCCGGACGATGGCAACCCAGCGTAATGTAATCCATCTCCACATTTGCCAACGTGTGTGTGTGTGTGATTGTGTGTGTTTTCGCATGAATTGAACCTGCTACACAGAGTGAACAGTGAACCGTCTAAAATTACCCAACAACAACAAAACATGAAATCACAAACCAGCATTGCACTATATGCAGCTAAATGACAAATCGAACAAAACGAACCCCGCCACTGCCCATTGGCATCCCCAGCCCCATCAAGCGTGGCATAAATTAATGTTCTTAAGCTTTCGCCATCGGCGCGCCGCATGCCGCATGCCACATGAAGAAATGAAAATAATGACCAGACACCAGAGTATCCCTTCAGGCCAGTCGACGGTGTAAATTCAATTCGATTGGTCGCGGTTCGGTGACAATAATTGGCAGGATTGACAGTTTGCTTGCGAAATGTCCGCGAAGAAATTAGCCCGACTAGTCGACATCCATCTGGGGGATTTAAAAACAGACGAGCCCAACTGGAAGGTCGATTGGTCACCTGTAGCCGGTCGTGGTGTCTTCGCCTTGCGTGACATCGAACAGGGTGAATTGCTGTTTCGCGAACGTGCTGTAGTTCTGGGTCCAACGGCGAGAAAAGGATCCGCATTGAATACGTGTGTTGTGTGCTATAAACTGCTTGCTGTCAGCGATTTCCTATGCCCCAAGGGGTGTACTCTGCCGGTGTGCGAGAAATGCTCCATCTCAGAGCAACACAAACCGGAATGTGAGTTGTTTCGCGAATGGCAGCCCATCGATGTGGGTGGTGTAAGCCCCATGACATTGAGGATACTCACTGCGGTGCGAAGTTTCTTTGTCAGCAAATATCACAAAGATCTCATTTTTGCAATGCAATCAAACGTTGACCGCGGATATCGCAATGAAATCACGAGAGCAGCAGAGGGTTTCAAAAATTTCCCAACTGACAAAAAAGTCCTTGATACTCTGCTGAAAGCGGTCGGGGTTTTGAATACCAATGCTTTTGAGGCGCCCAAAAAAGTAAATGGCTATGAAATTCTATTACGTGGCCTTTTCCCCTTGACCGCAGTCATGAATCATGAGTGCACCCCAAATGCGTGTCATTATTTCGAGGATGGCAGTCTGGCTGTAGTCAGAGCGGCAAAATTCATCCCAAAGGGTGGTGAAATAACAACGACATATACGAAAATACTGTGGAGTAACCTGATGCGGAGAATGTTCTTAAAAATGACAAAGCATTTCATTTGCGAGTGTCCACGGTGTAAGGATCCAACTGTGAGTTTCTGTGTGTGTTTCTTTTTATTTTTTTAAGGGAAGGTTGTGTGCAAATTTATTGCAGTTTTTTTTTTGCAGTGAATCTACGCCATTGCAGGGGGTAATTTAATTTATGCAATTGAAGGGAGGGGGAATATAAGTGCATTATAGTAGTTGCCGATTGATGTTTTTGATTTTAATTCCGTAATGAAGATGTCACGAAAGCAAAATCATGCACGGAACACGTTTTACTACTTTAGCACGAGTTTTCAATTTCAAGTTCATCATTCATCAGAGCTCTGACAATGACAATAGTTTTTTTTTATATATTAGTACGTGCTAGGATAACGCTTGTGATTTAGAGGCAAACTATTGGAAGTGTCAAGACTCTCTGTCCAATCCCGCCTACTTTTTATTAAATGCTTTGAAAAGATTATTTATATGTACCTACTAAATTTGAAAGCTAAAGTAGCTAATAATGTGAAGATAAAGGTAATTTTAAGATTTAGATTAGCGCCATCTCTATAAGAAAAATTTAAACTTTGAGACATGACATTTTCACTCCATAGTAAATAATTGTAGTGTAAGTTTCAGCTTTAGGTGAAGGGGGAGTTAAATGGCTTTCTCGTGTCATTAAAGTGGCCTGGGAATGCGGCGAAACTCCCAGTGATTGGCAGATTGGGGTGATTGTGCCCTTTTGAAGGAAGGGGTTAAAAGGGATTGCTCCAATTACAGGGGTATATCGCTTTTAAGTCTCCCCGGAAAAGTATTTGCTAAGGTGCGTTGCAGAGCTGTGGTCGAGTCACGATTAGGAGATGAGCAGTGCGGTTTTCGTCCCGGCAGACGCACAACCGACCAGTTATTCACTCTCAGAATGGTGCTCGAGAAGGCTTGGGAGTATGTTTACGCATGCTTCGTAGATTTGGAGAAAGCATATGACAGAGTCCCTCGGAGTAAACTCTGGAGTGTATTGCAGGAGTATGGAATTGACGGTTCTTTCTTGATAGCAATTCAATCTCTTTACACAAACTGTAAGAGCTGTGTTCGGGTAAACGGCGTTAAGTCAATACCTTTCACCGTGGGCGTTGGACTTCGTCAGGGGTGCGTCTTGTCTCCTCTCCTTTTTATTACTTATATGGACTGGATGTTACAGCGCAGTCTTGGCAAAGAACGTTTCGAATTGGGAGATCTGAGGATAAGTCACCTGCTCCTCGCTGATGACTTGATCATCCTTGGATCCTCTCAGACTTAACTTCAGCGCTCACTCGATCGGTTTGTAGCGGTTTGTGTTGAAGCTGAGATGAAGGTAAACGTGAACGAATCTGAAGTGATGGTCGTCTCTAGAACGCCTGTTCAATGCACTCTGCATGTTAGTGGAGTCCCATTGAAACAGGTGGAGAAGTTTAAGTATCTCGGGGTCTTATTCACGAGTGATGGAAGGAGCAATGCCGAGTTTTCCTGTAGGATTGGTCAGGCTGGATCGATTTTGAGACAGCTTGGTCATTCTGTTATCAGGAGGACTGAACTTGGTGTCAAAGCTAAGTTGTCAATCTTTAATTCGGTGTTTGTTCCAACTCTTACTTATGGTCGCGGATACAAGCTGCCGAAATGAGATTTCTCCGTTGTATTGCTGGTGTGACCCGTAGAGATCGTATTAGAAATACCAGAATAGTGACATGACGTGAGGAACTCAATGTCGAGCAACTACTTATCTCCGGACGGAGCGGTCCATGCTTCGGTGGTTTGTTCATGTTAAACGCATGTCCCCGACCAGGATTCCACGACGTGTTATGGAATCCGTACCATCTGGCAGGTTTCCTCCAGGTAGACCTAGGATGAGATACTTAGATCAAGTCCATAATCTCTTCTCTACCCGTATGGGGATTACCCTTGATGATTTGGAGTCGATGGCGGAGGATCGAGAGATATAAAGGGGCCACTTGAGCAACCTACACCCTCGACCCACTTAATGGGCAAGCGGACCATTTGAAAATGAATGAATGAATGAAAAGTTTCAGCTCAATTGACAGAATACTTTTCGAAGTTCGAGGAAACGCGTTTGTAATGGTTTTTTTTTTTTTTTTTTTTGGAAGATACTACCCCTCTGCCAATACCTAAGAATGTAGGCTTAATCGGTTTGGTGGTTTTCGAGATATAAGCTTGTGAATGTTTTTTTTATATGTTAGCTTTCACGCTTCGTCACCTTTAGCCCTCCCTCGCATCATCTTATAATTAACCTAAAGTTTGACCATTGATAGAATTTTTTAAATCAGCCAAGTTACCACCCTTTAAACTGGCAACACTGTTTCTACAAATTGTCAATTTGACAGTTGAAAGTTGATTTTTGTTTAGCACGTTTTGCAATTTTACGATGAATAGATTAACGCCAGAACAACGCGTTCAAATTGTGCAAACTTATTTTGAAAACCATGGTTCGGTTCGCCAAACTTATCGTGGGCTACGTTCATTTTACGGTCGACATAATCGTCCATCTGAGCAAGTTATTCGGAACACCGAACACAATGCATTTTTTTCGCACAACGTACGCTCTTGTGGATAATAATAATAACCATCTCTAAAGACGACAAACAGTGCGAACAGAAGAAGTTGAATGGCATTGACGTGACAGAGTATTGAGTTCAACAAGATGGCGCAACATGCTACACGGCACGCGACACCATCAATTTATTGCGGGAAACACATACTGAGCGTATAATTTCGCATAATGGACCTGAGAACTGGCCTTTAGATTACTTTCTTTGGGGGTATGTGAAGTCACTAGTCTATATAACCAGACACTTTGGACTATTTGGAAGTCAGTCGCCGTGCTATTGCTGATATACGGCCCCAGTTGCTCGATAAAGTTGCCGAATATTGGACTTTACCATTGATATTCATTCATTCATGCGCATATGCCCGAAATCATTGGCATAAAATTATTTATTAAATAAAGCTACATACATCATAGACATTAACATTAGCTTCAAGTGTTTTGTTTCATATTGAATTTGTATACCCCTAAAAAACCACCTTTTATACATATTCATATAAAGTGAGCGTCAAAAGTAAGTGAACACCACTGCGGTTTACATTTGGCTTTGGATTTTGGATAAAATTTTGTTTAAATATTTATAAAGTATTTTTTGCTGTCGACATGAAATATGTTGTATTATTGTTATTTCGTAATAAAACTTTTCGCAGATTGTTGGTTTTTTAATCCTGTTTGCAGACCCTAAAGAAAGCTCAAAAAAGCATCGGTGTTTACTCACTTTTGTGACGCTCACGTGTGTACTATAGTCTCAGCCTCAGGCACGAAGCGTGACTTTTTGGGAAGCGGAAGCACTAAACTTTAAACTTAAAATTAAAAGTCCTTTATTCAAGAAAATATCGCTTTATTAAAATTATTTAAGGCCAAAATGGTATATAAAAAGATGCTTTTAAAATTCATTAAAAACAAAATAATAATAATAATAAAACAATATAATATATAGGTAGGTATAGTTTTGTACATTAAATACAACTTTTTGTTTAAGCTAAATTATCTATTACCTAGTCACAATAAACCTTTGGCTCAATATCGTTTCGTATTAATTGCACATATAAAAGAAATATGTAGATATAGAATTCATTTAAATAAATAATAATATAAAATAATAGGTAATAATATAATAATTTAAAAGGTTATATAGGTAAGTCTTGTACTTTAAATTAATTCGTCTTTCTTTTGAAGCAAAATTATCTATTATTTGGTCATAAAATTTCCCTTTGGCTTTCTTTTGCCAATGGTTTTTTAATCAAATTAAGGGCTAAATTGGGCGCAGTAGCGCAGTGGTTAGTGTGCTGGACTACTGTGCGAGGGATCCCAGGTTCGATCCCCGGAAAAACCCAAATTACATCTTAAAGTTTTTTCTACTGCGCCACCTCTCGCGAACGTCTGACAAACATCCGAGAGTATGACTGTCATGAAAAAGCTTCTCAATTCAGCCGTTCGGAATCGGCATAAAATTGTAGGTCCCTTCCATTCGTCCCAAAAATAGAAACTCACACAAAACGAATGGTTGCGAGAAGCTAGGCCTTGGGTATCACCCGCCTGTTGCGCCACCTATTTTTTTTTTTTTTTAAGGGCTAATTTGACAACCTTTCTTGTCCACTTTTATTTCGTAAGTAATTTTCTATTAATTTTATAGAAAATGATCTCTTTACAGACGCTCTTGTCACGGAGAAAGTCAACAACAGCTTACAAAGCTTAAAATATTCAATAAAACTTTTATCCTAACCTAACCTTTGATATCAGTTTTTGACGTAAAATTCTCGTCATCGAAAATCAACTTTAGTTTTGTTTTCAACGTTGGATTGTTAAAACATCCCGGGTATGAGCTCTGAAAATTATTGAGCAAGTTAACAGGAAAATTGATTTTAAAATATTCATACAATGCTGTGTCAAAAAGTTTCAAAAATTCAAAACATGAAAGGTCGACTTGGTCGACAATTCTTGTTAAAAGATCTTTAAAATGTGCCTTTGTTGAAAGGTTGATTTCAGAACGCATATTGCTATTGAAATTGGCAAACTTCTCATTTTAATTTAATTTTGTACAAAAAGAATCGAAATTGTTGATTCAAGTAGATTAGAAATACTGTTTTTGAATTTACTAACCTGATTTAGACAACATTGAACATCGCTGGACTTTGATTGAAGAATTTTAAAATGTCACTTTGTTGAAAAAACTTATTGAAAAATACGCTTTCGAGTAAGTTAATGGTACGTTCAGGAGAGAAAAGTGTTTTATTTATATGATTTATGAAAATGAAATTTTTTATGTAATTTCGAATAAATACATTTTTTGTTATGAATAGCTATTTTATTCTTTTATTCTAAATTCTTACGGAAGCACTGCTTCTCTTCAATAAACGGACGCTTCCTGCCTGTATAGTCTATAGATGACAAGAGCTTTTTAACCAAACATCAGAATACTCTAATCGAAAGTATGTAGCCAATATTTAGTCAAAACAGAGAAACGTGTTATGCTACGTTTCCACCGGAGATTAACTCCGAGATTAGGATTAATTTTCGTTAACCTCGTAAAAATCTCGAGATTTATCATACAAAAATTAATCTCATAAAAAGGAGATTAAAAATTAATCTCCTAAACTGACTAGGTTTACATGTAGAGTTCGGTATCTGAACACACTCTCCATAGGTCGAAAGGTCTAAAATTAAAAACAAACAGAGCTACATTTGACATTTATGTCATAGGTGAGCAAAAGAAAAAAAATCGTTTTTTTTGTACCCACCCCTAATAGGGACTTCTTGCCAATGCAACCGTTAAAATGTTCATAGATATTAGTTTTGAGGACAAAATGTTGCGGTAATAATATTTTTAGATTACTGCCACTCATTTTTTGTTTTTACTTTTAATTTCGAAAGTAGAGATTTTTTAATTTTTTATCATTTGCCACACTTTTTGATTGGACAGCTGATGACAAAATCTGGTGAAATGTCAAATTAATCTCTTTTTTTTTGGTGAAAACACTTCAGGATTAATCTTAAATCTCTTGCACTTAATCTCGGGGTGAGCGGTGGAAACATAGCATTACGAGCTAAGATCTTCTATCTCAAGTAATCGAATTTTAGTTATTTAACAAGTTTACTATTTACCTTGAAATCTATGTTGCCACCATAAATGTAGATCTTTTAGATTATTAGCGCCGCTAAGCTCGATCACTACTCACAACTTACGCACATTACGGATGTCATTTTCTCTAATTTACCTCGACATCGAATGATTTTCGACTTTTGTACGACGAATTTGATAGTGCCCAGTTTTTTTGCTTACATTGTGACGAATCTACGTGAAGTAAGAGAAAACTCAAAACACTTATGGCGGACTTATTAATACTAGGAAACGTCATGCACATATTATCTTCTTTGAGTATAAGAAAATAATGAAAAATGTTAACCGATAGCTACTGAATTTTTTTTTCTTTATTAATGAAGGGTAAGGGTAGGGATTTAAAATTTGGTTCCAAGTAGCTACTTATGCGTATTAAAAATTTGACAGGAGTTTCGCTAATCCAAGGCGCAGGCTTGTTGCCACTATTTTGGTCTTTTTCAATGAACATTTTTAAAGCATCTATAATCACTTTCACCATTCTCTATGCCTTATTCAGGCCAACAATAATTGATAGGTATACTTTCTAGAAAACATTTACCAAAACCCATAATGACTTGTCATGTTTAACTCCTTTCATTAGTACAGTGAGCGTCAAAAGTAAGTGAACACAAATGCTCTTTTAAGTTATCTTTTGGGTCTTGAAATAGGTCTAAAAAATCAAAAATCATTAATAAGTGTGGTAACGAAATATCAATAACACAACAGATTTCATTTTGACAGCTTAATATACATAATTTATATATATTTAAAAAAAAATTGGTTATTTTACGTATTATTTGGTGTTATTCACTCACTTTTGACACTCACTGTATATCTTTAGTCTTCAGTAGAAAGTTTTTCGGAATGTTAGTCAGTAGTTTTGACCAGGGTTGTCAGGTTTTAAAAACCAGAATCGCCAAACGTAAAATATAAAACGCCAAAAAAATCGCCAAATTTCAAAATTCCACTCTCCAAATTCAAAAACCATAAAAATCAAATGAATTCATGCAACTCGTAATTTTTACGTAAAAAAAAAAAACGTAATGCAAATTCTCCAAGCTCCGGAAACTCTGGCTGTCCTATTGTCATTTTGTACACCTTGTTCCAAAACTTCAAAACGTCTTCTTCGGTTACACTTTCTAGATATGTAGATAAAATTCATTTAACCAATTGACAAAAATTAATTTTTCCCACTGAACCTCAGTAAGTTATATGATTTTGGGTGGAATCAAGCTTACAAACCAGACTTAAAACAGGGTCGCAGTTGGCTTAAGCAAACGCCTGGCTAAAAATATCCCAAAGAAACTAACGCTGTGTTGCAGTCAGACAATCTTCTTTGCATTTCTCTTAGTAAAACAAGAATCAAATCGTTTACTTACTCCTTAACTCCATTCACAAGCCCTGTGCTACCACTGTTTTCGCGATTCCTTCAAAATCCGACCCTAAATCAATATCTTTCCAAGTTTTAAAGTTGTCTTCATTCTTTCATTATAATTTTAATATTTCGTCACAGTCATCACAGATGTAAGGTTTGAGTTAAAATTATATAAAAAAAGAAAAAATATGAGGATTTTGGCTAAAGGCTAAAAATATCGCCTTTTTTGGGGTGCGTCGCCAAACCGATTTTCGTGTCGTGAAATTTCAAATCGCCTGTTTGGCGATAAATCGCCACATCTGACAACCCTGGTTTTGACATATTTCTATCCATAAAATAATATGTTTCAACCCAAATTATAGTAAAACTGTCCAGAAGAATTTCGAAACCTCCATGGCTGGCTGAATGGTCTGTTCTGTTCCAAAAACTGCAGTCAAATAATAATATATACATTTTTTGCGCAATATTTTTGTGCCCCTGGGCCAGACGTTCACGAGAGAAGGTACAGTGGAAAATACCTTAAAGACAATAATTATAGGTAGTCTATGTTTTTCAGGGGCTTGCACTTAGAACCCCTCGCTCAATAGCAAACAAACCACTTCGCAGTCAGTTGCCTAGTGAAATAGTTATACATTTTTGTAAATGTCGAAACAAGATTAGTAATTTTTAAAAAAATCTAAAAATACCGCAAATTTGTATACCTATGACACTAGTCGTCTATGACTCTTAGTCCCACTAAAGTGGCCATTTTACATCTTCAATGGAAAAAAAACTGCAAATATTATTTTCGCCCTCATTCGCGTTGTGGTATCGCTTTCAATATGATCCGCCTCGTATTTGGTAGAACCCCTGTTGCTATCCTAAGGTTAAGAAGTAGTATCACTTTAACATGTCGCTTTGTCGTTTCATCGTAGTTCACAATTACTACCCAACGACGTTGCCGCAAAGAGAAAAAATGTGCGGGCATTTTTGAGGGCCATTTGCAAATAGCTGGGGCCACCGCCACATTTCATCAATGAAAGTTACCTATTCAAAAAATTAAACTCAAATTTAATAATACGACAACATAAAGGGTGTCCCAGTTAAGCTGTATAATCCTTTAAGTGAAGATTCCTGAAATACTGCCGAAAAAAATGTACTCGAATTTGGAGGTGTTACCACTTAAAACGCTATAACTTCTAAACTATTTATTATAGGTAACATTTGTACATTTTGAAGACAAGACGATTTAGTGGCGCATATATAAGTCCTAAGCACTTCGGGTACATCTGTGGAGTTACAAAAAAATTATGGCTCCTCAAACTCAAAATTTGAAAAATTTTTGTTTCATTTTTTTACTTAAAATGCTTTTTTCTCAAAATTTTTATTTTTTTATGAAATTTTTATCCTTGAGTAATTTTCTAAAAACTATGTTAAGCTACTTTTTTACGTACGGTCAAAAGAAGTTGTAGTAAAAGCCATTTTTTGTCAGATAAAAATAGTCAAACAAAATTAAGTCAGAATAATAAATTAACGTACCTATGAGCAATGGTTAACAGTTAATTGTCGAATATAAAAAAAAGCTTAACATTGGTAAGTGGATCTCCACAAATAAATAAATAGGTGGCGGGATAGGCGGTAGACACCCTAGGCCTAGCTTCTCGCAACCATTCGTTTGTGTGAGTTTCTTTTTTTAAGACGAATGGAAGCGACATACAATTTTCTGCCGATTCCGAATGGCTGAATTAAGAAGCTTTTTCATATGACAGTCATACTCTCGGATGTTTGTCAAACGTTCGCGAGAGGTGGCGCAGTAGAAAAAACCTTAAGATGTAATTTGTGTTTTTCCGGGGATCCCTCGCTAAGTACCTAGTCAAACACACTAACTGTGTTAATGTATTAAAAAGTGATTACGCGGAAATAGTGTGTGAATGAATGCATTCAGTAGGTATCAGTTTCAGTATGCAAACTCGTTTAGATTGCAAATAAAATGAAATATTTGAGATCGATTTTAGGATTTTATTAATTATGTATGAAATGTAATCATCTATGTTGCATGAAATCCAAAAATTTAAATTACGGTCCAGTAGAGCATAACAAGTTTCAGTTCATGTCCCGTCTGCATTTCGTCGCATTTTGAAATTCCCGCCCAACGAGACTTTAAAATTTCCACATACTTTGACAATATACTCAAGCAAACACCAATAGGTCAATCAACCACCAGAGATCACACCCAAATTTCTAGTTCGTTGTCCCAACTGGACGAAAAAAAAAAAAACAAAAAAAAAAAAAAAATGATTGTCAAGAAATTTAAATCACATCCGCTCAATTCACACTAATTAGCATAACATATTCGGATTCTAAAAATAATCGATTGTTAGGGGGATCCGAATTAAATCCGTCAATGCAAATGCAGGTCCCAATTAAATGCTTTTTTGTTGTATCGCATTCGTATGTAAGTCTTGTACGCTGATTGCCTCGAGTGATTAAGACAAATGCACATTAACTTTTTACATATGCAGGGGATAAGGCAATCCCCTGATTCACCCTAATTAATTATTTATTCTTTGGGAAATTATACTCTGTTTAACCATTTAATTTAATTGTCGAACCGTTGACAAGTAGCCGCAAATACTGTGTGCACACTGCACATTAATCCAATTACCCGTTCGGGGGTATTGATTTAATACATATAACATATGTATACATATATGTATAATAGGTTAGGTGCCACTGCCTACGCCTATACCTACGATGGGTTTCATAATTTTCTTGTCACCTTACATTCGTTTCTTTCTGATTCTGCTAAAATCGATAGGACAACGTGACATCTCGAGGGTTGAGTTTTATTTCTATTCCGTACAGTCGCTTGTAAATATGATTGATTTTGTTTTTTTTTATTTTCACTTTCAGGAGAATGAAACTTATTTGGCGGCCCTGTACTGCCGTGAGCCCAATTGCAAGGGGATTGCTATTCCCGTCCACACTACCAGCCTGCAACCCGATTGGAGATGTTGCAAATGTGAAGTCGTATCCGATCATGCTAAAATGGGCAAGTATCAAGATTTTACACTTAACACGATTCACAATAAAATCAACAGTTGCTCCGTCCGCGACATGATACATTTTATTGATAATATCTGCCCGAGATTTTGCCCATCGTCCAACTATGTGCTAGTCGAAGCGAAACTCAACGTCATATGGCGCATGCAGCGCAGCAACGAGGAGTACACCGAAGAAGACTACCGCGCCAGAGATCAATACTGCAAGGATGTAATCGTTATCCTGGACAAATTGAATGCCGGAGATTGCACTCTACGGAAGCTGATTACAAATGAAATCAAGTGAGCGCACGTATAGAGTCTGCGTTATGTATCTAATCGATTTTATGGGGAAAATATTCATGTTGTGCGTTCGCTATGTTTTTGTGTGTGGATGCGTGCTTGTCAATCATTTTATTATATTTACATTTATAAATAACTCAACAGAATAAATGTTCAATAGGTACTTTGTCACTAATCAACATGAGTAGCCAATTTATTGGGCAACTCATTTAATCACTTTTTTCATTTTCGTCTTCGTTACCTACTTCAGCGAATGGAATGCGTCATACAGATCGGACGCACCGATAGATTATAATTAGATTTTTACATATATAAATTAAAAATTCAATTTTTGAGAGAGAATGCCTCATCAACCGATGAGCGGGTACATGACTTTCGTGTTAATTAAAATCAGCTTACACTACACGGGGTTACCTTCTCATCTGGGAAAACACAATAGACTTGTGGACCTATTCAGGTTTCAGATTGATGGCTAAGTTTAAGTTAAATGTTTTCCGACATGTATTTAATAATTGTTTAAATGAGTGGTGGCAAACAAATGCTTGTTATAGAAATTTCGTGCTAAAAAAATGTTGTATCTAACCTTAAAATAGAAATAGATAAATTTAACTACAATATTGTTTCTAATTTTTTGTCAGATCTTTCAGATGTTTCTCTTGTTGGTGGCAGTGTCTGCAATTTTTGTACCCTATATTTATTTGGTTTTCAATTCAACTGTTTTTTTTTTCAAATGCAATTTTTTCCTTCCTCTCGTTTGAAGCCATGTACCTGATTTTAGCCAACAGATCGATAGGAAATATTACTATGGAATGGACTATTGAAAGATGCGATAACTCTTTGAAAATTTAGATGACTTTCTGAAGACCCATGGTACCTATTTGACGAATCGTACAATTTTATGAATTGAGTAAAGAAAATAAAAAGCAAAAAGTTCTTAACTACCATTTTTTTCTATTTTATTTACTAAGGGAATTTATTTCAAAATGAAATCGGAAAGGTAAGTCTTGGATTAGGGATATTCAAAATTCTAGCAGAACAGTGAATGCAACTACATTATCTACACAATCAGAGATGCAACCAAATTAGTTAGGTAGATAATGAATGAAGATCTGGAAACAAATCTCTTAAGTGGGAAAAAAGAAAATTTGGTTTTATTTAAAGCACAAAAAACACAGCTCACCATTTTTATGAAGAAAAATGCATCGACTGAAGCTCAAACTAAAATGGACGACTAACCCATCCATCTTAAGAAATTAATGCACCTTCTTGGAGTCGCAGTAATTTGGGGAATAAAATGGCAGGCCCACTTATCAAAAACTGAAAGATTAGCATCCTGAAATTTATCTTTTCAAGACAAAAAAGGTAGGAAAAAAGTAAATCTTTCTCCATAAAGTACAGGAGTGGGATTTTGTTTTTTTCTGTCATTTTTGAATGAACGTTTTGCTTCATGGAACTTCAAAAACGAAAAGAATTATCATTTGCGCGAAAGGTATTTATCGACGTTTTCGGTTATATCTCTTTATGTAACTCAAGAAAAGGAAAGACATTTCGTTTGAAAGAAAACCATCGACAGCTTTTAATTGGCGTTTTTAATTTTCCTTGATCAAGAGTTAAGTCCCATTTGTGGCTATTTCTAGTTATTAAGGTGCCAAAAGGAAGAAATATTTCTGCAGTCTCGAAGTATGAAAATTACCCTAAAAGTATAGTATACATAATTTAATTACAGACAAAACGAAAGAAGTTACATTAAGAACATTTTCGTTTTTGAATGATATCTTTCGTTCTATTGAAAAGCGAACGCTGTTTTCGTTTTCTTTTTTTTTTACAGAATCCCATCCCATATTAGAGTAGTTCTCAAATATTGCTCCTACACTATACGGTCAACGTATCTGCCCCAAAAAAAAAATTGTTTTTGTTAAAAAAAAAAACTTCTCTCAGGAAGGACGCTTCAACAGCACTCTGAGATGCTTGTCACCAGTGGTACTAGATCTCCCTAGCCTATATGCAGAGACATGACTAATAGGGGAACCTACACTAATAATAATAGTAATGGAGAGGTTTTAATGCACTGCGGCCTTGTGGCCTATTGTGGCCCCTGCTTACACCTTGGAAAGATTCATGCCATTTTCTAGAGCCCCATCGCATTACAGTCCCATTAAGAACAGTGTTTGAGCGTTTTTGATCCGTCTTAAGCCTTGGGAAGAATATCAACTTTAGAGCACTTTATCCAGTCCAGTTTATTTTATGAATCTAAGAATGAGTAGCGGGTCCATGGTTTGTACCAGAGATAAGAGAGACATATTACTATGAAATGGCGAATGATTTTTTGAGCTTGAAGAGGGAAAACTTGTGAAGAAATAAAATTAAACAAATGCAATTGCAAATGACATTTCACATTTGATAATTGTCTCGCTGTCAACCCTGGTGTGGTGGGCTATGGCAGAGTTCAAAAATGAAGCTTTCTTCTGAGTTCAACACGAAAAGTGGTGAATAAGTGCAATTATCTCAGTAAATTTTTCTCAATAAAGTTTTTTTTTTATCGAAATAAAGCATAGAAATATAATATAAATAGGTTCGTTCGTGTACTTTCAGAATAGAAAAATGAAAAATGTCAAATCTCAAAAATCGAGAGAGAAATCTCTCAATTTGCTGAGAAGTACCTGACCGGTTTTCTTACGAAAAGTTTAAGAAATGTCATTTCGGCATTCGTAAAATAAATGTTAACGGCAGAATCTACAAAATAAGTTGGATTTGAATTTTTTATAAGCTAAAAATACCTATTAAACCTACCATTTTGAACATTTAATTACAATTTCTTCCTCCGACATCGTTGAAGACGAAAATAAACGGAGTTTTATTTGTTAAATTTTTTTGAAATGTCACTTAGTAGATGACAGTTTTCATTTTTTCATTTTTCAGTAAGTCGAAATTCGTCGAGTAGAAAATGACGAAAAAATGAAAAGTGGGGAAATGGATTTCTCTCTCAATTTTTTCAATTTACTCAGTACGTGGTCGCATTTGCACAGTTTCTTAGCAAATTTTTAATAATTTTACGTTTGCAAAAAAGTACCCGAACGAACCTAATAATGTGTATTCAAAGGCTCTAAAATACGATGAGATAGAAAAAAATGAGTTGTCATTGCAATTCGAATAAAAGCAAATAAATTTGGAAAAACAAACAATAGCGAAGGTTAAGTTCTTCGATAAAATTTAAAATAATATGAATTTAATGCTTAAATTTTATTTTTTCATAGAAAAATAATAAGGCCCCAAATTTGGGGTGTTATTTCATAATGAAATAATACCCCAATTTCAAATATGAAATAAGGCCCCACTGCGATGAAATAAGGCCCCAAAAAAAATTAAATAAGACCCCAAATCTGACAGTAAACCCAAGCAGGGGGTTTTCGTTTTTCGTTTGGGGTCTTATTTCATAATGAAATAAAACCCCAATTTTCATAAGGAAATTAGGCCCCAAAAAAGGAAATAACACCCCAAATTTTATTAAAAATCGTTCTTGTTGTTGTTTCCTGTATAATTTTTTGGGACCTTATTTCATTTTTGTTTTGGGGCCTTATTTCATTGGGGCCTTATTTCGCAGAGCCTTGCACCACGGATAGCTGCTGTCGGTTCGATTTATTTTGTCCTCTTTCACAAGAGCTTCTTCCACAATATTCCGCTGTCAGGGTGTTTTTTTTGTTGTTCGAAACCTATTTCTGCTGGACTAAAATGACATCTCATCAGAAATGAATGAGACGAAATATATTTCTTGACAAACGCTGTTTATTTGTTTCTTACCTAAGAAGGCAACTTTTTAGAGGAGTTCTCTGGCGAACCATTAAGGAGACTATCTTTAAGGGGTTCAAGGTGAGTACCTACTGCATACCTGCTTTACGAATCTGAAATCGAAATTCTTCGAAAAGTGTTCGATCACGTCGAAAAATTACAGATCAGTCATTTAAGATAACTAGGAAATTTAAATAGCAGCTGAACACAAATATTAATCCAAAATCTCGAAGTGACAACGCAATAGAAGACCACCTCGCCTTAAGTGACCGGATACAATCAGAAGAAGATCTCAGCTGACTTGCTTGCAGAGAGCAACTGAAGGCATCAATTAGCTAAGGACCGGTCTAACTATTAGCGAGGCATTGTTATACTTGAGACCGCAGTTCTACAGATAGGATCTAATCCCTTAAAGTTATAGCTGTCGATTGTGAGGATTTGTCCCATTCGCCGTTGTTGGGTGTTCCTTATTGTTGACAGCATACAACTGGTTTTGACCTCGTTGGACCTTAAACCCCTTCTAGCCGCTACCGTTTCTATATAATCATCGCCCTAAGGCCCTCAGCAATTCGCATAGGTTATTGAAAGATTTTGCCTCGTAGTTGGCCTGTAAGTTTCGGACAGCTCCATGGCTTTGTGTAGCTCGTCTCTAGATGCTATCTTAACTGACTTTGAGATCTATAAAAATATGGTGACTATTTATCGATTTGGATTTTTTGGATTTTTTTTAATCATCACTGTCTACCTAAGAGTGAGAATGATGAACCTTCCTCTGGACTAAAACCCCACTGGTCCCATTATTTACGATTTTAGGCATTTACACAATAAGGCAGTTAGGATCTTGTATGCGATTATATAAGGGAACTGATACCTATCTGCAGACATCTGATAGGTTTATTATTTTATTGACCGGGAACACAACATTCGTACAAAATCGGAGAATTTTTCTTTCGGAACGGATAACATGATAGGGCCGATTATGGTAAAGACGTTATTTGTCTCATTAAAGGTTTGCGCGCACCGCCGCGATTGTGATTGTGATAGCGATAGCGATGGCGATAAATAACTAAGCACACTAAAGCGATAGCGATGGAAGTCTTTTTCTCAGTTTTTTGTTAGTTTTGATTTTATCTATGTCTACAGAAGCTTGGATGAAGAAGAAATGCTATTGCTGCTTCCTTTAGCGGACAAAGAAGATAATAAAAAAGTTTTATAGCCTCTACTTAATTTCAGCTTACTTTTAATAATTATGGTATAGAGAAGAACGTTGTGGTTGCATGAAATCAATTTAAGCCGATATGGTCGAGAAAACATTTGTTCGTGCATTAATTAATTTTCAATGGCCCCCTAATCTAATAAGTGGGTCGTCGTCGTAGGTTGTTCGAGTGTACCCTCCATAACTCCTGATTCTCTGCCAAAGACTTTTAATCATCAAAGTCAATATCCATACCCATACAAGTTGACATGACCAAACCACCGAAGCATGGATCGAAATAAGTAGCTGCTCGATATTGAGTTCCTCACGTAGTCTGGTGTTACTTACCTATACGATCTTTACGAGTCACACCAGCAATACAAAAGGAAAGGAGGAATCTCATTTCGACAGCTTGAATCCTCGATCTTATTCTTTCGGTCCTTATACCCTAACCTCATGACCACAAAGGTAAGAGTTGGAACAACCACCGAATTAAAGATTGACAACTTAGCTTTGACACCAAGTTCAATCCTCCTAATAAGAGAACAAGCAAGCTGTTTCAAAATTGCCCCAGCCTGGCCAATCCTATACAGGAAATCTTAGTATTGCTCCCTATATCACTCGTTAATAAAACCACGAAGGCTACAAACCGATCGAGTACGCGTTACAGTTCAGTCTGAGAGGACCCAGAGATGATCATCAAGTCTTCAGCGAAGAACAAATGACTTCTCCTCAGATCTCCCATTTCGAACCTGCCTTCGTCAAGACTGCGCTGTAACCTGTAACATCCAGTCCATATAAGTAATGAAAAGGAGAGAAGACAAAATGCTACTTTTTTGAAGAGCAAAGCCCACGGTAAAAGGTACTAATTTAACGACGTTTTTTTTACGCGCATATGGCTATACTCACATGGCTGGCTACCTTATGGGCTTATTTTTATTGAGGACCTAATTGTCATGTCAGTCAATTCCACCTGCACAATCGCTATCGCGGCGGTGTGTTTAAACCTTCAAATAAATGTGCATTAAAGTCACAATTTTCTAAATATTTTTTTTTGGCAATTTTTTTTTTTCATTTATTAAAACTTTTATTTAACTTACAAATGTTTATAATGCTTTTCAATTTATTGCAAGGGAATGAATCCTTTATAGAAAATTTAATGCATTCTTTGATGATAATTAAAATATTATTCTCAATATCTTTTTCAAATAATATTAAAATTCTACATAAATATTTTTCAAGTTTTCTAAACTAAAACCTGCATGACTGTAATAAAAACATTTTAATTACGGTAAATACATAACACATCCCTTTCAAGTATACACAACTAATTATAATTAATTAAAAATAGTACAGTTCACATTGTTGTGTTTTATTTTGCTGTAGGGCATCATTTTAATTGATCTAACCCCACATGGCGTTGGCTTTCAATTAATGTTAAATTAAATTTCGTAAATAAATTTCGCTCTCATCACAATGATTAGCAAACAATTCGCATTTTATTCTATTGTTTTGTGGCCGTGATTCAATTGTAGAATGTATCTTCTTAAATTAGATGCAAGTGTGGCACGTACTTCTGTCCAATTATTGACGAAGACGACACATCGAGCTCCTTGACTCATTTTGACTGAAAATGCGTGAGTTCTAAGAGAAAGATACAAATACAACGCGTGTATCTTATAAATACAAAACATTTATATAACAAGATTGCAATATGCAATTCTAACAGGTTGTTGTTTTGTTTTAATTACTCTGTTAATTGCAGTACTTTGCGACATTCGTCGGTTGATGTGTACCAACATCAATGACTTGTTCATTATAATGAGCAGTATTGTACATTGGCAATTTAATGTTAAAATTTGTCCTTGAACTTCAATTTGATGGGAATAGAAATAAATAAAAATAGAATAAATATTTCTTTGGTACAAAAAGGCGAGAGAATTCAGGAAAGTTTTGATGAAGCAATCGATTGGCTGGTAGGATTGGTTCTAAAAGTATCTAAAGGCGATATATTAAAAAAAGCGGTAGGTACATACTGTGATTTCTATGAATTCTTTTATTTACGTTGGTAACGAAATGTTGTTCATCTACATCGGAGTAAACATGAGCTCTACGAATGACCACCCTAGTGGAGATCCGGCCAAGAATTACCGTAGGAAACCGTTGCTACTTCGGTTTGCAAGGCAACTGCTAACTCAAAAAACAAAATGTGTGCTCTACAAAACCGTCATCCTGCCAGTTCTGCAAGAAGCGAGAGCTGATACTTGGCTCCATCCAAAGAAAAATACTTCCACATGGAGGAGAAGATACCTACAACCGCGAACTCTATGAGCTGTACCAAGATGTGGATGTAGTCCAAAAACCCAAAACACGTCGACTACATTGGCTCGGCCACATCGAGCGAATGGACTATAAGGCTCCAGCTAAGAGGATCTTCGAATTCCAGCCCCTAGGTTTGAGAAGACAAGAAAGACTGAACCTGATACCAAAGCGCTTAGTCTGGACAACTGGAAGCAGCGTGCCCGGAATCGTAGAGAATGGAAACCTGCAGTGTCTCAAGCAGAGACTCTTCACGTAAATAACGATAGCTTCCGGGACGTGTCACTACTTCCGTTTGTTCAAATTTATTTGACTTTCAAAAGGTCTGTGGGTGCCTCTCGGCTGGGGTCGAAGACTGTTCGGTCTGGAGCGCTGGTGTCTGTTCGCTCTAGATGTTCTAGTCGTATCTTAGATTACTAGTTCATGTTTTTCTGACCAGTATGACATCACTGTACAGATACACTGTACAGCTCATACATTTTGCTGTGAAATCTCCTTCTCAAAATCACGTCAAGGCTTAAAATTGCCAAAGATAATCTTCATCTACCTTCTCTACAAAGTATATACTTCTGCGCAATATAGCTAAACTGGGTTGATACTTACTACTCCAGTGCCTTCCAGTGCTAAGTAAACAACGAATCGCAACCGTAATTCTTGGCGTAATTTCTGAGGTGATGTCATTTTTAGAGTTTATCCTTAAAGATCTCAAAGTTGTATCGTGTTTTCAACAAACAGACAGACAGACAGACAGACAGGCATGGCTAAATCTATTCAGAATTTGATCTTGATTAATATGTATACTTTATGGGGTCTCCGGTGACTCTTTCTTGGCGTGAACACGAAGTGAACCCCTTCTTGTGGATGGTATAAAAATAGAAAAAGCCCTTAAGTCATTTATTACTTCACAATTAGATTGGACAAGTGGATTAAATTACTAGTTGGCGCACAAGTGAGTAAGTACCTATAATCAACCGCAGGCCTAGCTTTTTAAAACCATTCGGTTGTGTGAGTTTTTATTTTTCGGATGCCAGGACAATAATGCTTTAGGATTTGCACATTCATGTCTTTTTCACTTTTAAGCATAGGTTCGGTTAGGCTAGGTTTCTGTCGTAAAAGAACAAACTTAGACCATTATATGTTCCTGGTCCTGATCGTGTCTGAAGTAGTAAACTCAATTGGTTAACAATTTATGAAGTTAGTTAGTTAGTAGTAGTCTGCCCCCTGCCTATTGCCTCTGTCAGTCCATTACTAAGGAGGGCAAGTAATCCACCCATATACATCCATATAGGTGTATACCGAAAAAGAGGTCTTGGTTTGCTTTCGAAAAAAAGACGAAGAGTGACCGAAAAAGTCTAATAGGCTATTGCCTCTGATGGGATGTTAGAAGTGTCGAAATGAAGTCTATTTTGTTTTCGGGGAAGGCGAAGGGTAATCGAAACAGTCTACTACCGCCTATCGCCATTGGCAGCTTGTCCGTAAGAAGAAAAACTGGTGCGGAGCAGAAGCGGGTAATCTAAGCAGTCTACCTTACCACTTAACATCGAAGAGGGTGCGACGATTAGTATGATTACCCTAAATAGCATACAGCTGATGTATAACGAAGTCGACAGCGTAAATATAATTTTGTCGTATCAGTTTTGTATGAAATTTTTTGTTTCCCATCAGCTGCCTTGTACTATAGGCTTAAGAAAAACCACGAATTCAATTTGCAAAACTACGAATTCAATTAGCACAATAAACGAATGTCGCAAAATGTTCATGTAATTTGTGTTATATCGTTTCCTTGTACTCAACGCTGATTGTGCACTTTATATTGTTTGTCATTACAAAATGCTAACTTAATTTGAATTCATTGAAATTTTGAAATGCTAATGAAAATTAAAACAAATTTTTATTGATGAGAGAACTAAAATAGCAACTATTATAATCGGGCGTCACTTTTGGTAGGAATTACATCACTAAATCATCATCGGATTCCTTTCAAGGGATTTTTATTGAAGAGTTTAAATTATGACAGTCCCCTGTCAATGAACTTTCATTTCGTTTATGTCAACTGACCTATAATGACAGCCATAGTGCCATCTACCACTACCAATTGAGCAATGAGTATAAGGCCAACAACCTAATGATTAAAAGTGAGGAGAGAGAGAGAGAGACAAGTCCTACCTCCTCAGTGCGTTGTTGTTCTCTCGGCAATTACCATTAAATTGGATTTGTAAATGGCAACAATATTAATTCAATGCTAATGCTTTTACTGCCATGTCTGTCAGAAATGCTCTAGGTCATAGGTTAAGAGGGATTTAAATGGTCCCTTGTGTCATTAACATGTTCTGCGAAAGGGCTGAATTGAAACACGCGGCAACTAAAAAACTGGTATGATTGTGTATGTTTTCAATAAAGGGGATAACTCCAACATCCATTTCGGTGGTACCTAGCTGTAGCAATTTCACGAGCTGGATCAACTTCATAGAAGAAAGCTACAGACTCCGACCCCCAGAAGCTTTGGCATAATAACAATTGCAATTCTTAATACTAATTGCAAGCTTTCCAATACTCCTCTTCCTCTCTGCCAGTCCGAAATTTGTGGGTATCCCAAATTCCGCCTTGAACAGCAACTATTGAAAAAAAGTATTTCCACTCATCCGCGTCCAGAAATTTAACAGCCTTCTAATCAAGGTTTTATCGGCCTCTATGTGACTATTTTAAGTCGATGCTGATTGTGCTGAGAAACCTAAGGTTCACCTATGGCACTACCACCGTCTCCTTCTGATTGAAAATAATGATTTGGGGGACTTTTAGAAAGACATTTCGAACTAAAGCCGGCCGGCTTTAGTCTCCTTTAACCTGACAAACTTCTTTTGGGTATATGAGTGTGTGTCTGGTTATTTGCAGAGGGCTACCATTCATTCATATAAGAATGCGGTTAGCAAAGTGTTTAATACTTTCTTTAGATTACTACGCCTACGCCTATATAAGAAAAATCAAAATACCATAACAAGAAAACGTGCGTGAGGTGGCTAACCTATAGGTACTGAAATCATATAGCCCTATGTAACTTATCTTCATTATGCATACAGTTCAATGCTAATGAGTCCATTTACAGTAGAGTATAACCTAAACCTAGTGTTTCATTAACAATGTTTGAACTCTTGTTTTTTTTTTCGCCTTATAGGTATTTTCAAAAAAGCCTACGAAGCATGTTTATGCAAATTTACTTTTCTCCCATTAAACCAATTTGAATGTGTACTTCCAATCCAATTGCAATGCAAATCTATACAGACAAAAAAAAAAACTTGTTATGTGTCCACAGTATTTAACTGAACACATGTATGAAAGTTGACTGCATTCTTATCGTAGAAATGCATCGACTCTGATCGAGTACGTGGTGACTCAAGTTAAACGCTGCTTGTGGATAGGACTTTAGTTTTTGAATTTTATTGTGATTTTGAATGCTATCGCGGTCTGTTCATAGTTTATTTTTGACAAGATGATTGCCGAATTTTACGAGGGTTGTGAAATATTCATGACCGGTGGCTCCGGTAATACTGAAAGATTGTGCCTGTGATTTTGAAAAGACTTTAAATAATGTGTCCCATTTTTCAAATAGGTGTTGTTGGAAAATCGGCCATCGAAAAGCTTTTCCGATCATGTAATGTGAAAAAAATCTACATTCTCCTGCGATGTAAAAAAGGAGTTAGTGTCGAGGATCGTTTAAAGGATATTAAAAATTCGAGAGTGAGTGATAAACAAATTAAAAACCTACAGTGAGCGAAGAGCTCTGTGAACATACCTAAGCTATATATATATTTTTTTTAGTATTAACTGCAGTGAAATATTAAAAATAAGAAATTTTGAAGTTTGAAAATAATTTTGCAATTGATGTGAAAAAATATCGAAGAGCAAGGAATTCCAAAAAGAGCTAATTTTTTAGATTTAGCTAGATTTTATTGTGACTGTGTGTGAAACAGTGTAAGTCTGGTCCTGTTATAGGGCCAGACTTACACTTTTGTCGTAGCTCGATGGGACAAAATAACAAAAATATGGAAATATCCCCGCGGGATTTGACGAGAGTCAAAGAGTTCAGCCTTGTGACCGAGTTCAAAGAGTTAACCATTGGTTCTGTGGTAAGCATATTGCTGAACAAAAACATTCAATGGTTAACAGCTGGAATAATCAATGATTAAAGTAAATCGTGATCTACAACTTAAATGTATTACTGGCTATATATATTTTTGTTAAGGTTTTTTAGTGTTGCCAACCCGGATGGAAGTTTTTTTGCCTAAATCTGAACAAAAATTATGCCTTTTTGGTAAAAAATATAAATAAAGAAGAAAGTTTAAATTTAAAATAAAAATATTTTTAAAATTATTTTCGCTAATAGGTCAAAGGGGTAACAGCATTAAAAAGGTTAGGAAACAATACTCTATGCGATAGAAATTTTTGATTATGCAAAAATCTGAAAATTACAAAACATTAAAAAGAAAACACAAAATATCATAAAAAAAATTAAAAAGAACTAAAGGGTCCGCCATCTAACGTTTTTTTTTTCAACTAGTGCTTATTTCGCGAATGGTAACACTTAGCTCATGTCTGATTTGACAGATAATTAGTTTTATCCTTCCGCTGAACGAATATGGTTGTGTATACGCTTGAACAACGCTGGGAAATATTGCGACATTACTTTGAAAATCATGGTAATGTTGCAGAATGTGTGCGAAAATTGCATACGGATTTTGGAAGAAGAGAAGCACCGTCAGCTCCGTATGTTCGTTATCTTGTGAAAAAAGTGAAAGAAACTGGCATCCTCATCGATAAACCAAAGCGTGAAAAGCCAAAAACAGTGCGTACACCCGAGAAAATTGCTGCTGTGGCAGAAAGTGTGCGTGAAGCGCCATCAACATCAATTCGCCGTCGTTCTCAACAATTGAACATTTCGGAGACATCATTGAGACGAATTTTGCATAAAGGCCTTGGTATGACGCCATACAAAGTCCAATTGGTTCAGGAGTTGAAGCCAACTGACAATCCAATGCGTTTTCGCTTCGCCAAGTGGACCTGCGATCGACTTAGAGAAGATGCCGATTTTGCCAAAAAAATCAGCTTTTCAGATGAAGCTCATTTTGATCTTGGAGGGTATGTAAACAAGCAAAATTGTCGCATTTGGGGCACAGAAAACCCGCACGCATACCCAAAACGAGTCACTGTTTGGTGCGGATTTTGGTCCAGAGGCATAATTGGGCCATTTTTCTTCGAAAATGAGCAAGGAGTGGCCGTTACAGTCAATGGCGATCGCTATCGGGCCATGTTAAACGAACTTTTGTTCACAAAAATTGAAGAGGAGGATATTGGCAACATTTGGTTTCAACAGGACGGCGCTACGTGCCACACAGCCGAAGCTACACTCGATGTTTTGCGCCCTGTTTTTGAAGATCGCATTATCAGCCGCAAAGCTGATGTCGTTTGGCCACCGCGGAGCTGCGATTTGACACCGTTGGACTATTATTTGTGAGGTACCGTAAAAGATAAGTGTTACGCCGAAATGCCAGAGACAATTGACGCTTTAAAGGACAATATTCGTGAAGCCATTGGTGAAATACAGCTGCACACAATCGATAATGTGCTTAAAAATTGGACCGATCGTGTAGGCTACTGCATGGCCAGCCGAGGCAGCCATTTGAATGAAATTATTTTCCATTATTAACCGGAAGGATTGTACTTTCAAATAAAAAAAGAAATTTGAGAAAATATTCAGTAGTTTTTTTTATAGCATTTTCAAAAAAAAAAAAGTTATTTGGCGGACCCTTTATACAACATTTCAGTTTACCACTAATAGTATTTTATCGTACTATACCTGTATGGAGGGTAGCTTCCTATGCCTTATGCAAAGATCGAATTCAAAGGAATTTTTATAAAAATATTTAAGTTTTTAAATTTTTTCAACATGCCGATACATATATGTTAAAATTTTCCAAAATTTAAAGCAAAATTTCTAATAAATGTAGGGATATAGGTAGGGTTGCCAGTTCTCCCGATATTCCGGGAGTCTCCCGGTTTTTTCACTAATCTCCCGAAATCTCCCGATTTTTCAATATTTCATTTTAATGTTCTTAAAAAATCAAACTACGAACAGTTAAGAAAAAGTTTTATTCCGAGTTCTCCAACAACACTAAAAGAATACGAGCTCTCAAATATGAGTTCGAGTTTTAAACGGAGTACATGGAGATGGAACAACTCTATATTTTCGAGTTAAAGAATTTTCAAAATGATTTATTCGAAACTGTAAAACAAGTTATGGAACTCCTTCACATAAATCTTGTGATCTTGATTCTTTATAAGACGAAGTAAATATAATTCGAAGTAGCAGACTGGATGTAGAGAATATGCTTTTAGAGGAACAACAATTTTTATGAATTACCGGCACAAAAGATGTGGTGCAAAATTGTCCAAAACAACAAGCTTTCGATCAATAAAAATATAGTTCAAATTATTTTTTTTATTCCCGTGTAAAATGCATTTGTGGAACGACAATTTTTCCATGATAGTCGCTGTTCAGTAAATTCTACATTGTTGAATCTATAAGTTATTTTGCATAATATAATTAAAACTATTTGAAATTGTAACGTCCTTCCGGATATTAACATCATGTCTACTTAAAATAATATTTCGAACATACTCCTCCACTGAACAATTAACTTGTCAAATGTTTTCGCCACATGGTTTTTTTCTTTTTTGCATAGGTTAACTTCCTTTTTTTTATTCTCTATACAACATTGTAACCTATAAGTAGATCGTCTCTACACGAATAAATTTTATAACGTTTATTTAATCTGGTATCATCTTTTAATTAATCGAAAATTAAAAACTATTAATTTTCACGAAACAGTCGCTATGGTCGAATGACAGCAATCGGTTAAAAATAGGTACATTGAATTAGATAATAAAATCCATCAATTGGTCAGAAGTGAACTTTAAATTTTCTTGTTTTTTAAAACTGAAATTGTTAAATAAATGCGAAATTGTAATTCAAAGCCAAAGGGCTTAAATATATAATAATACTCAACTCATTAATGTTTTTATCTTCTTTTTTTTTAGAAAACCCTGAAATAAAACTATAAATATTTGATGTAATAAGGTTTTTCTAATTCTCCCGATTTTTTCTCAATCTCCTGATATTTTTTCTGAAACCTCCCGATTTGTTGAGAAACATTTCTATTCTAGCAACCCTAGATATAGGTTGTTCTTTGGATAATTTTGTCGTATGAGAAGTACCTACCATACTGATCTCGTATAAATTTCCCCAAAGGACTTTGTTCAGAATGCAGAACAATCTTTTAAATTTTACAACTTCAGCTTTAGTGTTAAACATTTGTGTTTTGAATGTACAATTTTTTTTTTGTATCTGAGGTGCCACTCTCAGTTTTGTGTTAAAAGTATAATTTGTTGATATGTATCAGATGGAGATTAATGCCAAATTCACAATGTGTTATAATTTTTAGAAACCTTAGGACATTTTATGTCAAAGCGGCTTACAGTTTTTCAAAGCTTTTCGAATATCCTCCTAGCTGGAGAATTCCATTCTCCCGAAAAAGTAGCCAAGCCAATGTAGTCGACGAATTTTTACTTTTTTGACTATATCCAGATCTTTGTTCAGCTTAGTATAGCCCTGTTAGTATTCATCTTTCAAAGGAGCCCAGTATCAGCTCTCCCTTAAGGGCTTTGTAGAGCATACTGTTACGAAAATTAAAACTGCACTTAAATTACAACAAAATTAATAATCTTTATTGGCGACCAAAAAACTTAACCTCGCGCAACCACGTTTCTTTTTCTTCTCTTCTCTAGTCCGTTGTTGACAGATATCATTCAGCCGGAAAAGTTGGCAGATGTAGTTCAGCCGGTCAGTTTGGGAAGCTGAATTTCTCACCGGGGCTTTAGATAGGATCCAAAGTCATTACAATACATTTCCTCCTCGAGCAAGCTACTTCTCCGGACGGAGTGGTCCATGCTTCGGTGGTTTGGCCATGTTAAACACATGTTCCCAACCAGGATCCCACGACGCGACGTGCTTTGGAATTCGTACAATAGGGCAGTCGTCTTCTATGTAGACCCATGTTGAGATGGTTAGATCAAGTTCATAATCTCTCCTCTACCCGTATGGGGATTGCCGTTGATGATTTGGAGACGATAGCGGAGGATCGAGAGCTATGGAGGGTCTACTTGAGCAACCTACACCCGCGACCCACTTAATGGATAAGCGCGGCCATTGAAAATGAATGAATGAATGAATGACATTTTCTCCTTCGAGTTAGGAGTTTTGAGCCCAATTGTTTTGCCAACCTGAAGTAGCAGCGGTTTCCTAGGGTAATTCTTCGCCGAATCTCCACTAATGTGTCATTCGTGGAATTTATGTTTAGGTACTCCGAGGTAGATAAACTCCTTAACTACCTCGAAATTGTAGCTATCAATAGTGAAGTTTTGTCCTAGGCGGTGGACAGACGCTTGTTTGTTTGTTTAAAGCTTGTAGGTACTTAGTTTTGTCGTCACTTTAAACATAATCAAATCGAACAAGTCAAACCGAGAATGAAATGTCAACGCCGTCAAATGCGCTTAAAAATCAAAATTATGTCAACTTTTACGATGCGCTAAATTTTACGATATAGGTACATGATCTATGTTCGATCCAACGCCTGAAGCCGCATTTTGGCTTACATCATTATGACCGCGTTGTTTTTACACAATCTATCAACGGCAAATTGTGAATTCGGTATCAAGTTCAACAAATAGGTATATTTTAAAATTGCAATATAGGTAATTTCAACACTTTTGCAGACGTATCTAAGATCAAACTCCATTCATTTAAAAAAGCCTTAAATAACCACACGAAAGTTCTACAACATAAAAAGTGTCAGAAGATATTGCATTTTGCCAATTCATGTTCATTTTTAACTTTCTCTAGCATTTTCGTGCGGCTTCAGCCCCGTTAAGGAAGTACCTAGTACGCAATATATTGAGTCGCCAATAACTCGGGCCCCAAGCAAAATTTCACAAATTGTAGAAATACGTTTTCTCTATTTCTTATAATGGGTACATAAACCGAGTTTGAAGTTTATTGGATGAAAAATAAGAATTTTCCCATACAAACTTTGACCCTATTAAAAAACAGTGGGTGTTCAAATTATGTCCATCTGTCTGACGGTTGGACTGATTTGTTTCAAACTTCGTATTTGGAGTTTGTGGGCTTACATTGCACGTACAGATGCAGATGCAGAATTCAGTGCTGCATATCGATACTAACATCACTGATATACTGCCCCCTCGATACAATTTTACCAAGGGGTAAGGTAAATTCCTAACCATTAAAAAAATAAATAAATAGGTGGCGCAACAGGCGTGTAGACATCCTAGGCCTGGCCTCTCGCAACCATTCGTTTTATGTGAGTTTCTATTTTTGGGACGAATGAAAGGGACCTACAATTTTATGCCGAGTCCGACCGAACGGCTGAATTGAGAAGCTTTTTCAGGACAGTCATACTCTCGGATGTTTGTCAGACGTTCGCGAGAGGTGGCGCAGTAGAAAAAACCTTAAGATGTAATTTGTCTTTTTCCGGGGATCGAACCTGGGATCCCTCGCACAGCTGTCTAGTACATACTAACCACTGCACTACTGCGCTCACTACTTTCTAACCATTAACAGTGTGAAATATGTCGGTGGTCGGCTGGTATTAGCAAGGGTTTAGTGGGGTTTTTGTGGTTGTAGACGGTCCGGGTCGCCCATGTTAAGATACTACTTCAATACGTTCCCTCAGTATGTGACGAATATGATTAGCATTTACAGCCGAAGACACGTAGAAAGCACACGTCATTTGAGTTTGACCAGTGCCAGTGGAGGCAATCAGTGGCTGCCGCTATTTAGTTAGAGTTGGCATGATTGCTATGTACTGGCGGTTAGCATGATACTATTTGATGTGAAAACGCATGCCGTCAGCTTACTTCCCTTCCTTGTATACTATACCTCTAAAAATAAAAAATAAATAGGTGGCGCAACAGGCGGGTGACACCCAAGGCCTAGCTTCTCGCAACCATTCGTTTTGTGTGAGTTTCTATTTTTGGGACGAATGGAAGGGACCTACAATTTTATGCCGAGTCCGAACGGCTGAATTGAGAAGCTTTTTCATGACAGTCATACTCTCGGATGTTTGTCAGACGTTCGCGAGAGGTGGCGCAGTAGAAAAAACTTTAAGATGTAATTTGGGTTTTTCCGGGGATCGAACCTGGGATCCCTCGCACAGTAGTCCAACACACTAACCACTGCGCTACTGCGCCCTATACCTATACCTCTACCTACTAGAAAATCGTAGCCAATTTATGTTTGAGCGTATGACCAGACCTCTGGCGGCTGTTCCTGATGAAGTGTCGCTCGTCCAGCACATTAACCCATGCTGACCGCTATATCACAAAAAATATAAACAATATTGTTGACCTCCAAGGCGTCAGTTGTTTGCGTCATAGGTTAGGTTAGGTTAGGTTGAATAGGGTGTGAGTTCATCACATTGGACCAGGCACCATATACATATTGGACCCATCGCCATCCCTGGGGAACCTTAACGGTCAAATAACCTAAACCACTTCGCCCAAGCAATTAATTTCCTACAGAACCTGAAAATTGTTTCAGTTTTGTTTGCGAGGCCAACCTCCTCCAAATTGTCGAAGAAGTACCTACCGAGGAATTTCCTCCTATACCGAGCAATAGCTTGACATTCACAGAGGAGATGAGTTATGTCCTCTGTGACATGCAAGTCTTCGGAATACCTGCATATGTCCGTATCTGTTAGACCTAATCTCATAGCGTGCCTCCTTAGAAGACAGTGCCCGGAGAGTATCCCTATTACCATTCGTAGCCTTGATCTACTGAGCCTTAGTAATTCTACAGATTTTTTCCGATCTAGCTTAGGCCACAGAGCCTTAGAGACCCTGTGCCCTACTATATTCAACCATCTCTGATCTGGCCTGTTTTTAATATTCTCGAGAATAATTCTCTTGGCCACGGCTATTGGTGGTCTAATGCCCCCAATCTGCGTCATAGTCATATTCAGATTGTATCCAGAATCACTTATTCAAGTTATAGGGACAGTTTTGCAAATATCGTTAGCTATTTAATTTTTCTTCTGATTTGCTTACAGATATTCAAAGTCCTCAAAGAATTTAAGCCAAATGAATTGGATAAATTGATTGCCATACCCGGCGACACGGCACTTGATGGTCTAGGAATTTCCAGCCAAGATAAGGAACGCATGAAAAACGTTTCCATAGTCTTTCATTCAGCGGCGACTACACGTTTCGATGAACCGCTGAAAAAAGCAATACGCTTGAACCTTAAATCGACTTTGGAAGCTTTAAAATTGGCTCAAGGATTTATCAATTTGAAAATATTTATACATGTTTCGACATTTTTCAGTAATCCCTATCTGAATTTTGTTGAGAGTAAGGTAAAAGTTCTGAAAAATTCTTTAAAATAAATACTAACAAAAGTATCTTTTAGGTTTATCCAGGCTTGTTTGACTGGAAAACTGCCCTCAAGTTGCTCGATGATGATCAAATTGATTCGGATGTAGACATAATTACCGGAAAGTAAGTATACAATAGATATGCTGCTACATATGCATGACAACTTGCTTACAGAGTGATAAACGGCTTCCCAAACACGTACATATTTACAAAGCATTTAGCAGAGCAATTGGTTAATGAATATCGCTTCAAGCTACCGGTTGGTATCTATAGACCATCAGTTGGTAAGTTGTCAATCCATCGCTAAGCTAAAGGTAAAAATAAAAATAAAACGTAAATTCTATAGTAATTGGAGCTTTATATGAGCCGGAACGTGGCTTCACCGAATCAACAAATGGGTTCATGGGCTTGATTCTGGTTTGGGGCGCAGGTTAGTAATACTTAAATGGTTTCACTGACATTTTCGTGCAATCATTTTGGACCGCTTTAAGGCTTGATTCAATCAATCCAATGCCGTCGTGATATTCAGATAGATTACACACCACTAGATTTCGGCACAAATGTTTTGCTCGTGTCCACTGCCCGCGCAGGGCGACTATCCAGAGAAAAGTATGCCAATATGTCGGGTGTCTTTTGACCATTTTCCTCTAACCTAACTTACTCTTTTAGATTTGAAGAGTCAACGCCGGTGACAATGTTTTCCTCACGGGGCTACGTCAATTACAGTTTGGGCGAGCAAACGGACATTTTACAAATCGGCGTTGAGAAATACCCATTCGAGAAATCGATTTGGATACCACACCTTTTAATGGTCAATTCCCAAATTCTGCATTTATTTCTGGTAAGTTCACACATCATCGCAGACATTTTGGTAAGCTATAATGGCTGTAGTCTTTTAGACAATTATTTTGCAACTCCTGCCTGCGTTGATGATTGACGGACTATTGAAATTGTTCGGCCAAAAACCATTTATGATGCAAATCCAAAGGAAGATCTTCGTGACTTTGCAAGTTTTGAGTTTTTTCATGAACAATGAGTATAACAGTGGTGGTATTACAGACCTGGACGAGCTCATCGCATTGTCAAGTGGGTAAGTATTTTTTACTTGCCTATATGAAGAAGCTTTAAAATTTACTTTTTTTTTTTTAATTCTAGAACCGCCTTTAGTCTGGAAGAGATACCCAAGTGCTGTGGTACAGTTCCAGAAACATTTAGAACCATTTCATCGATCCCTTATGGATGCCGAAAGTTTTTAATGAATGAAGAGGACTCTACTTTGGAACGGAGTAGAAAAATACTATTATGGTGAGGAGGGTTCTCCAAAAGTCATAAGATGAATTATTTAACATTTGCCTTTGCTTTTGTTTAGCAAAAAAATTGTCTATAATATATTGCGTGGTTATGTGCTGTTTGCCGCTGGAAAAGCTGTATTGCGAATGACTATGACGTATCTGGGACAATGAGCTTCATTATGGAATGTTCCTGTTCCTTGCCGGTGCACGCATATTATGTGACTTTGGTTATATGAATATATGCGAAATAAAAATAACTATTCTGAAGAACTTTTTTATACTCACGGAAAACTATAGCTCAGCGATTTGAAGGCAAGTGTTCAGAAATCAGTTTTGTTAACTGGTGTATTGGACGCATAGGAAAGCGTAGCTGGATAACAAATCTCGTATATAAAGGAATGGCTATACCTCTTCTTAGGTTAATCCCTATAAGAACGGCTTTCACATTTGGATCCCATCCCAAGTCTATAGTGATCTCCATCAGTATACGACATGACTGTGGTATTCAAAAAGAGTTGGTGGCAAATGAACCCTAAGCCCCGGTGCAGACTTGCGTTTTTAAACGCGCGGTACCGCAGCGGCACCGCCTTTGCGTCTTAGCGGCAAAATGACGTGTGCACTGCTCAATAACAAAAACAATGTACTGAAAGCGATCTCGAGGAAACCTGCGAGTCTTTTTTCCCGCAAGAATGACGCGCGGTTCCGCAGCAGTTGATTTGTGCGGACCGCAACACATAACAAAAGGACTTAGAGGTCAACTTTAAAAAAAAAATGTACCTTGGGGAAGTTGTAAGTGATCTGACCTCTAAGTCATTTATATTTATCTGCTTTGAAGCACTTCATAGCACGACAGGGCTTGCCATCAGGGTGAATATATTGCAACAATTGGTACGAGTTTTGTGTGAGCCCCGCACGTCAGTTGGAAATTCTCGAAAGTGCCTTGCTGCTCCAACATGACTTTGGGGATGGAACTCGATGGAAGGGATTGATTTTAATTACATTCTCCAGCGTGCTCCGCATTTTGGTGGGTTGTAGGAAGCTGCAGTCAATTTGTTCAAACATCATTTTCATCGCTTTGCGTCTAAAATAACATTATGTTCAATTTTGAAGAACTAATTTAGAACTATAGTTTGCTGTAGAGATTGAATCTGGTTCTCAATTCTAGGTCCAATTCATTGATGTTGACCAGAACGACTATGATGTTTTTACGGCGCTTACTACTACTAGGGAAATCGAAGTCGATGTCCGCTCTTGAAAGATTGAATCGAATTTTCGTGTTATGGTTTCATTACTAGGAGCGTTGCCAGAAAGACTAACTTCTTGAGCTAAAAAAGGCAAAACTAAGTGCCAAGAAGCCTCATCTGATGCAGGATACGTACTCATCCAAGAAGACAACACACCATCCAACCAGTGGCTTATTGGTCGTATCGTAGCAAGATAAAAGTTGGGAGACGCCAAAGTTATGGCAAACTAATAGATAATGGAATCAACTTTCAAAATAAGTGGGTCTTAACAATAATTTTAAGCCTTTAACTTAAACTGTTGATGGTCAGAAATAGAACGACGCTATCAAAGGCAGTTACTATGAGCATTTCTACGAGCAATGCCTGAAATACGATTTTAAACTTACACTAGGTAATTTGAATGCTGAAATAGAAAAGGAGAGCCTCTTTGGTAACACTGTTGGTATGACATGAGCACAGCCAGATAGCTCACTGATCGTGCTAATTGGAGAGGCTTGTTAGTTGAAGCCTTGGTTAACCCCGAACTAAGAATGACAATAAAATAAAGAGAGTTCAAAGGGACAAGAAAACCAAAAAAATCTACCGAACCATTAATGGACGCACTACGGTCTGAAAAACAGTCTGAATAGAAAATTTCGAACTCGAGATTTTGATCAATTCTGATATTATGAATTATGATGATAGGGGAGCTCAAAAAAGTGGGTCTCGCAATTCTGTCCGTCCGTATGTCTGTCAGCCCCCGCCCCCTGGGGAGTTTAAACGCTTGGATAGATTTGTTTCAAACTTCGTATTTAGAGTTTGTGGCGGTTTTTTTTTAATGCTAGCCCTTATATTAACGGTACTTCCCATATACAAATTTTACGAAATATTAAAAAATTTAGATTTTTTCGAAACGGCTCTAACCATTTGAACCAAAATCGATAGTTGAGTTAATATAGGTATGCTTAACATGACTGCATACCCAGTTTTGCACTAAAATGTCCAGCAACGGCAGTTTTGAAAATGGGCTTTTTCTCGAAAACGGTTAAAAGACTGCGTCCTTTGATATCTACCCAAATCCCTAATAATAGTAGATACTTTAAAAAACTGCTCATATCTCAAAAACGCCATTTTCGATTATGATAAAAATGTTACTGGCAGGGCAGGTGATGCTTAAATCCATAGTAATACCACAGGCTTAGTTTTGAGCTAAACAGTTGAAAAACAGTGTTTTTTGAACCATGAATGCGTCCTTCCCAATCGCTAAAACTGGTACTTTAAAAACTGCTCATATCTCGAAAACGCCATTTTCGATTTGGATGAAAATATATCTGCTAGGTAATGTTTATATCCTGAAGAATATGTCGTACTCAGTTTTCAACTAAACAGTTTAATAACAGTGCTTTTCGAATCCAAATTGTAACATTTGTCAGCATAATTTTACAAAAAAACCGCTCTAACGATTTTGATCAAAATACATATTTAAGAGACATATTTAAGTCACTTCTCCGACTTTCGAGATGTTTTGTTTCGCTATATAGCACAGAAATATAAATGGAAATATTATCAGTACAATACGGTTAATTATGATGCGTATTTGAACATAACATTTGAGCATAGTTTTCCACAAACAAATATTGAGTGCAAAATGTATGCAGATTTGTATTCATATGGTAATACCCCCGACACAACAGCGAAATGTCAAACTCAAATATGAGCAAGTGCGATGGAGAAATCATCGCGTTGTGACGTCACATTGTACCGTGTGGCTGCAATATGGCGGTGGCAATACAAAGTTTGTCATAATTGGTACTAGATTTTATATGTGAAAAACAACTGTTGCCACAACTTAAATATATTATTATTATTATTATAATTTATTAACAAGTAATGTATTACTACATTAATATCAAAACATATAGCACTAGCTGCCAGGGCTTACGCCTAAGGTAAATATAAAATCTTTCAATGATCCAGTTTGTTTTATTTTCATGATCTGATCCGGATCAGATCACACTGATAATAAAAAACGGCTAATGTTGTAGCGTATTTCCATGGGAAATTTCATTAAAATAAATAAAAACGTTCACTTAAATTTTAACCTCGGACTACATTTGAACCTCGCACTGAGATTGATCAGAATCCACTGTTACCTCTTTGAATTTTGTTTATATATTTTTTAAGTGTGTTTGCTCCAGGGATTTATAACTTTTGTTTTATATACATACTAAAGACAGCAATTTAGTTTGAATTAAAAATCTAAAATCTCATGATGAATGGTTGATAAAATTATGATTTCAGGATTATGACCTATCGGAGCAATTTCGGATTATCATTGGACCAACCCGCTGAACATTGGCCTCCTAGTCCTGAATAGTTTGCTGTTTATCTTTAGTGCGACTTTAGTATTTCCTCCTGTACCGAGCAATAGCTTATTCACAGAGGAGATGGGTAATATCCTCTGTGGCCTGTAAGTCTTCGCAATACCTGCACATGTCTGTATCTGTTACACCTAATCTCTAGTCGTTAAATGGCTAGCAAATTTACTACAAGTAAGTCAACGACCGCATTAACCAGACGACCGATTCCATTATCTTGATTTGAAAATCGTAATCGGAAAAATCTTGAAATTCATTTGGCTCTTGAATCGAATGAAGCAAATTCTCAAGAGACTCATAAGACTCAATTATAATTGTGCAAATGCATTATGTAGTGTGCCGTCTCTCAAAAACGAGCACATACTTAAAATACGTAAAGGGTGCCCCATAATTCAAGCAAAATTTGAATTTTGCGCCATTTAATAGTACAGTGATGCCAACGAAATAAAAAAAAGCAATGTAACAGTTGACAGTTCGGGGTTAGTAAAAACGGAGCGCTATATAAAAGAACAACGCATTTACATTGTTAAGCAATATTTTAAGAATAATGAAGATTTGTCAGCTACAGTCCGCAATTTCCGAACAAAATATGGCCGTCACTAGTGATTTAAAACCATCAACTGTGAAGAGAATAATTCAAAAATTCCGGGAGACTGGGCGAATTAGTGACACTCTGGGTGTCCTGTCAGCTGTCACAAGTCGTTCAACGGAAAACATCGAAGTACTTCGTGAGGGTAGGTATTGCTAACAGTCCAGGAACATCAATTCGGCACCGTTAGGTAAGTATTTTTTATTTTTTTTTTTTTATAAATTCCCTGCCCATTTGGCTGACACTGCGACCTAAAAGATCTATTGTATCAGAAGGGATAAGGTTATTCTAAGAGACGTGTGACTTCCCTAGTGAAGGCCACTATGTCCTTAGTAGCGGAGTTGCTGAACTCTGCTGGTAAAAGTATCTCCTTGTTGAAGATACGTTTTCTTAACCAATGAAGTGCCGGGCAATCACAGAGAATGTGTTCGGAGGATTCTACATCCTCAAGACACAACCTACATTCTATCTCCGGGCACAAGTTCATTTTGTTAAGATGATATCTCAAGCCCCAATGGCCTGTGAAAAGCCCACCAGCCTTCTGATATTATCCTTATTTAGGTTGAGGATTTCCTTGTAGGAGTAAGGTTTAATTAAACTTTTGGATTGTCTTAAGCCCGGAACATTTTCCCAGTGGTTTAGACGAAGTTGATGTTCCCAGTTGTTAATTAGACCTAAAGCAGTAGCCCAATTGACTCTGCAATAAGGTTCTGGTCCACAGAACGCGGATTCCGAACCAGCCCTAGCTAATTGGTCCGCCGATTCGTTGCCCTCAATACCTTGATGACCAGGTACCCAACCAAGTTTAACCTTGTTGTGTTTGGATAGGACTTGCAAGGCATCGTAGCAGCACTTTACTGTTTTTGAGTCCATCGTGTTGGACGAAAGAGCGTTAGGTAAGTAAAAGTGGTGGTCCATGCCTTTGAACCCAATTAGCACTAGGGTGTGCTGTTTTGTTACCACGTCTCGTGTGACCTACTTTGTGATGATTGTTAAGAATGTGGTCAGGTCGGTGCCTATAACCAACCTGTAGAATTGAGAAAACGGATAAGATCCTGTATCGCTTTACCCGAGATGTCGCTAAGGTCGTCAAAGAATGGCTGGTTCAGTGCGCGCAGTCTGGCTCTTGCTGGAGCTGGACATTTGCAGAGGAAATGAGAGAGAGTTTCTTTCTCGTTTGTATTTCTGCAACTGCAGCAATGAGGTTGTATGGGATACCTAGTCTGGCCGCATGGTCTCCAATTCGCCAATGCCCTGTAGTTATTTCCGTGATTCTGGCGATATCCGGGCGGGTTCTGTTTAGTAGGTTCTCTGTTCTTTTTTTATCGTAGGCCATATCTTCCTTGATATGACGCAGTTCTTTGTCAATCCCGACCATCGGAGATTGGCTTTCTGCAGAAAACGTGAATGTATTTGTGCCTTAACCTAGCGGAATGTGGACCTTCGTTGAGAGCGAGGCGTATTCGGCACCGTAGTAAGGAATTGGGCATTTCTCTGCAGCGAATTCTCACGAAAGACTTGAAACTTTATTCTTACAAAGTTCAATTAACTTTAGAACTGAAGTCTACTGGACCATGAAGCGCGAAGAGAGTTCGTTAAATGGATTTTGGAACAACAATAAGTGGATGCTGATTCTTCAAACAAAATCATCTTCAGTTATGAAGCTAATTTGCATCTGATGGCTTCGTTAATCGTCAAAATTGTTGCATTTGGGGTTTAGAAAACCCACGAGTAAGGCCCGAAACACACATGCGATTTCAATCGCGCGTCTGTTTAGTCGCAAAAAATGAAGCACACACATTTCAATATGAATGCGCGCACATAAAATCCAAAATTATGTGCGCGCATTCTCATTGAAATGTGTGTGTTTAATTTTTTGTGACTAAACAATCGCGCGATTGAAATCGCATGTGTGTTTCGGGCCTAAATGTTGAGAAACAAATGCATCCCCAATGCGTGACTGTTGGGTGCGAAAATGCGGCTTGTCATTTTAGTGCATAAATTACAAGATATGGATGTGACCAACATGTGGTTTTAATAAGACGGTGCCACATGCATAGGGTGACCAGATCCATGTTATTATTGTTATTATATATTTTTAGGTTATAAAATTGGTCAAGCAACCTATTTTCTTTAAATTAGTTGAAAATTTTGTTTAAATCCATCCATGTAAAATAATCAAACTTATCCAGATATTCGCTCTATCTCTGAAAATATTTTAAACACCTTCAATAAACCTCTAATAAAATTTTTTCCACCTTTAACAACAATTTTTAAGTCCTGTTCATACCATAAAGATGCAGAAAATTTCTGAACTAGTGTCAACGCCTTGAAAAAGGAAATTGGGAGTTGTATTAGAAGTAATGTGGCCCTGGAATGGCGGCAAAGTGTTATGAAAATTATTTTAATGCGTATACTGAAGTAGCAAACAATGTATGATGAAAGCGAGTCATCAGTTCTTAGAATGTCCTTTGAATGTGCTTTGTTGAACTCTTTTTCGTCTCGTATGTTTTCATTTTCTGGGTAATTCCATTCCCAATCACATACGAACAGGAACACTGTTGTAGGCAGTGAGCATTTGCAGTATACATCTTTTTTGCTCTCAGCTGGCTCTCTTTTACAACGTAGTTTAAGGCTGTGTTATTGACCTATAATATTATTCAAATGGCAGTCCTACCAAAGATTTTCAAACCAAGCCAAAGCATAATATGCTGATTTAAAGTATTTATTACATCATCCATTACAAGGCACAGAAATTAAATCGTATACACAATTTAAAGGTAGAGAAAATTTTGCAATTCATAGAATTCATAAATGCTCAAATTGAGCTCACCCCACATACTCAATACACATCCGAAAGACAGTCCTTAAAACGAAATAAAGCACAAGGACACGTAGCAAATTGTAACCAATTTTTTTCCTAAAAAAAAATTGTCAGTAAGTAACTTTTTAGTACAAATGCGTTTCTGACTCTTACCATCTTAGAATTGTCCTACTTCGTGGCAGTGTAGCATCGTCTTCATCTAGTACAAACTTTCGGATTCCATTTAACATCAATGCGGAGCTACGAAGTGCGGCCTCGTCACTACCCCAACATGTCGTCACTTCTTCGATGTCAAAGTCCGTTCTAGAAATAGCATAATAAGTTAAGTTTTGTTCTAACAATGACAATGGGTTGCGCTCACTCACCCCTTGCCAATTTCCAATAACTCCTTCATATTCGTAATGCCATCACTTGTATAATGATTGAAAAGGAAGTAGGTCAGCACTTGACTTGAGGTGAGGAACATTCTTTGAATTTTCGTCAAAAATGGTTGTTGGCCAAAGAGTCGAAGAATGCCATCGAGCACGAGCGAAGGTAACACTTGCAGGATCATCGTCTAAATGTATTAATTAAAACATTCTATTCATAAGCAAGGGATGTTGTGCTTACCAACCACCAGAACAAAAATGGACAACTTGTCCGTAGGACATTGGGTATCCAAATTGATTTTGAAAAAGGGACTTTATGAAGACTTCTATTGATTACTTTCAATTTCTCCGACATGTCAAAAATGACATAGGGTCGTGTGGAGAGTAACGTGACTTGGGTTTTTTCCTGAATACTGCAAAAAAGAAAAAAATGATAGACTGTTGATCAGTGTAAGAGTTTTACTCACGTTTCCTTTGGAAGCTGTGCTGTTCGCGCGCAGAACATTAGGAGGACCTTTGCGGAAATATCGAGCGGTGAGCAATCTAGCTCCACCCTGCCACTTGAGAAGATTGTTTGTACTAATCCTGCAAATGATAGGCAAAAGAATTACATCAGCTTGCCAGTACTATATGATGATCCTTACCTAAGCCCCAAACAAGAAACATGCCCATAAAACCGGACTTTGACTCGGTGAAACCAGGTTCCGGCTCCTGAAGAGCTGAGGTTACTACAAAGAACGGCTCCTCGATATACATGTGATCTCATTAATGGCACCTATACTTACCAATAGAGGGTCTATAGATAGCAACCGGTAGCTTATACCGATGATCGTCAACCATTTTCTCTGTTAAATGTTTTGTAAATATGTACGTATTAGGGAAGTCAGTTATGACCCTGGAAAGTTCAAATCTTAGTTATATCGAAGATATTGGTGCAAATCTACATACTTATTCGAGATCACATCAAAAGTGTCATCGTTTTCATCAGAATCTAGCATTTTGAGTGCAGTTCTCCAGTCGAATACGGCAGGGTACACCTTTATTGGGGAACAAGGGATTTCAGTGACAAGAAGGTGGCTTGCGTGGCGAACTTACTTTATCTTCAATATGTTTTAAATAGGGATTACTAAAGTAAGTTGATATATGACAAAATATCTTTAGATTCTTAAATTCCTTTTCGGCCAGTTTTATCGCTTCATAGGATGCCTTGAGGTTAAGAAGAATCGCTCTGCGTATGGGTTCGTCAAAGCGCGTTGTGGCCGCCGAATGGAAGACTATTGAAACGTTTTTCATCATTTCTCTGTGTTGGACAGAAATTCCTAGACCATCTGCTGTGATGTCACCGGGAATGGCTACCAATTTGTCCAGTTCGTTGGGCTTGCATTCCCTTAGAACTCTGAAAATCTATAGGAAATAAGAAAACAGAAATAGAATTGATTAGCTGGTCAAAAGGTAGTAATGCGATTATGAAAACACGAGCGTTTTAGTATCAATTTCTACTCGCAACTCTGTGATATAGCCATGTGTGCCTAGTACCTCGACTGGAGATAGGGTAACCAAGGGTCGAAATGTTCTTGGTGGCAGTTGACAAGAAAGGGGAGATAAACTCATATACCTACTCAATAATTTCATCTTTATTAAATCAAAGGTTACATCAAAAGATCTAGTCAGGCCTAACTATTTAGTTTTATCTGGGGCTGCTGTTGCCGGTAACTCGGTCGTTGGACCTCGGGGTATCTTCTCCACTACCACGGAATAAGCAAGTAGTTCCGCAAAAAGGTAAATCTGTCCTTCTCCAAGGCTTATAGTTGATGCGGAACTACTTGTTTTTTCCGTGGTGCGGAAGATACCCCTAAGTTCGACCATTAGTATTATATCCGCAGTACCTAAAGGGCCGCAGTAGCGCAGTGGTTAGTGTGTTGGACTACTGTGCGAGGGATCCCAGGTTCGATCCCCGGAAAAACCCAAATTACATCTTAAAGTTTTTTCTACTGCGCCACCTCTCGCGAACGTCTGACAAACATCCGAGAGTATGCCTGTCATGAAAAAGCTTCTCAATTGAGCCGTTCGGACTCGGCATAAAATTGTAGGTCCCTTCCATTCGTCCCAAAAATAGAAACTCACACAAAACGAATGGTTGCGTGAAGCTAGGCCTTGGGTGTCACCCGCCTGTTGCGCCACCTATTTATTTTTTTTTTTTACCTAAAGGGCCGAGTCCAACATAAAGGACCAGGAATTGGATATTGAAATGTACACATGGAGTGTTACAAACTGAACAGACCACTTGCTGCTGAAGAATTAGTAGAGACCCCGGCTGCCAAGGCAGACATTACTGTAATCAAAAAAGTGCGATGGAAAAGCGTATGAAATACTGACACTCGTTATCGGTGATTGGTAAGGCGAGAAGGGGCATTTGGATGTGGAATTGTCAGATGGGGCAGACGTTTTAAGTTTCTGAATGTTAGCTAAACCTTCTTGCCCCCACAGAGCGAATAGAAGGGCCGTGCATTTTTTTGCCGAGTCCGAAAGTCTGAATTGAGAAGCTTTTCCAGGACAGTCTTACTCTCGGATATTTATTAAGGTGCCTGTCCATTTGAGAGTAAAAATGATGCGAGCAACTCCAATACACACCCACAACCTCTACCAGGGGTTCCCTTAATTTGATATACTTTTCAAAAATATTTGGCCCAACAGATTGAATTATATATTCTATTTGACTTGCTGTCAAACGGTAAAGATCCTTGATCTCCTTATGAGCATCTTCAATCTGAAGCTCTCTTGTAAGACCAGATTCTTCACCGATTTGACGATATTTTAATATAAATCAAGTCTATAAAAATAAGGAGACTATCCCGTATACCTAGTATACAAACGCTAGGTATGTACACTGTGCAAGCCATAGCTTTAACCTGGCTCTGACTGAAATGTTAACTTCTGCAATTCGCAATTACCTTAGTGTAGTTAGTGAAATAGCTTATTTCTTCCGCAACCTTTCAAATGCATATTATGTAACTTTCAAAAATGTCATCAAAAAACACGCACCAGAGAGCCGAAAAACTTGACTTCTGCGCCTTTGTAAAACAAAATTCATTGAAAGGTATGACAGTGTTAATTCCTTTGTAGAGCTCTTCAAATGCATCTTAATATTGAAAAAATAACTAGCAGAACGTGGGTGATGTCTTCGAAAGTATCAACACTTTTGGCAGTGGTCAAAAAAAGTCATTGCCTAGTAAGGGTCATTGTATACCAAAAACTATTCCTATTCCTATTCCTATTCAGTTAAGCGCTGCCCTTATCAGTTTCCCTACAGAACAAATTCTTATATTTCGTTTCTGTAATCGACCACACAAAAGAAGTACTGAATTCTCTTAAGAACATCAGAGAAAATGCCGAAGATTTTTTCAAAGAGGCTTTTCAATCCGCATCCTAACTTGCCGAGGACTTATTTAAAGAACTTCATTGAAACAAACAACGCGTTCCAATCCAGAAACCTCTTTTATTGAAGCCTATTTAAGAGTGTCGATACTGATTTCTTGCATAGATTCGTTAATACAAAATCTTACGGACAGATTCATGGTCAACGAAGAAGTTCTACCATCGTTTCAAGCTCTTCTCCCAGGTTTTGCTGCAGTTGAGCCTGAGCGAAAAGTTAACACTTTACTTTGATAATTCAATTTCGTTATCAGCTGTGAAAGCTGAGTACATTCTTTGGTGCGAAAAAAGAAATCGTCGAGTGACCCTTCTACCGAAGTTTTGAAATTGCTTGATATAATATGTGATAAGACTTACTTTAGACTTATAAATTTCTTGCTTACGGTTTTAGCAACGCTTCCAGTGACCACAGCTAGTGTTGAAAGAACCCTTTGAGCTATGAAAAAGATTAAAACAATGTCCCGAAGCGTTATGGAGAATTCAAGGTTAAGTTCACTTGCTATGATATCTGTTCATTCGGATATTATTGTGGATCCAGATGGTGCCATGAAATAAAGTCTTATGCATAAAGGTCCAAAACGTAATTTTGGACTTTTTTGGACTTTATTGTACTTTTGAAATTGCAATAAGATCCAAAACGAGTTTTGGACTTTATTTCATTTTTGAAAGTGCAAAAAACTCATTGGACATTATTGCACTCAGCAATGTAAAAGAAAGACGAGCAGGGGGGTTGCAGGGGGCAGCATGCCCCCCATACATATTGTATTGTTTATGCATTGCGGATTTTATTTCCACCTCCAAAACGAATTTTGGACTTTATTTCATTTTCAAAAGTGCAATAAAGTCCAAAATTACTTTTTGGACCTTTTTGCATAAGACTTTATTTCATGGCACCGATCCAGATAACGTGATTGATCTCATATCAAAAAAAAAATCAAGACGTCTTCTGCTTTGAAAAAAATGTGACTAATAGGAATCAATGAATTGGAATAGTTTTCTGTTTCGTAAGACTTGGAAGCTAGCCCCCCCCCCCCCCCCAAACCAAAATCCTGGCTAGGGCCCTGCCGAGAACACTTTTTAAACATGTGCAGAGTGGAAAATTGAACATAGTTTATTTTCATTGACATTTATTTTTGGTAGTTTGTGTTTTGTTTTTTGTTGCTGAATAAAGAGTTGCACTTAAAAAGGTACATTCCATATTTTTTTGGAAATATTCGCCACGACAATACGTAGGTACATAATAAAAAATAAAATTGTAAATCAATTACAATCAAATAATCATGAAAATGTATGATAACTCACGTCATTAATGAGATTATATGTCTAAATCAATAGGATTTAGCTAAATCACGTTGGTGGAAACATGGTTTAAGAATAAACTGATAAATAGAAAAATAAATATCAAGTGGACACGGTTATGAGAGTACTTTCAAGGAATAAACTGTCAAAGTTCTACCACAGGACTCTCGATCTCGATATTAAAATCTCGAAAATATTACTCTCAAATGGACAGCCACCCGAGAGTAACTCTCGAGAGTTTACTAGCAAAAGTATCTACTTTCAAATAGACAGGCACTTTTAGACGTTCACAAGGGGTGGCGTTTTGGAATAAGCCTCAATATATATTTTTCGAACCTGAAAGCCATCGCTCAGTAAGTAGTACATTACCCTAACCACTGAGTTACTGCGTCCACAGAATTTCAGTCATAGTACTCAAACTGTGTACCAGAACTTGCATACTTGTACGTTGTACCAGTGTTGCCAGAAGGTTATGATGGAATATCCCAGATCAACCGTTAAAAAATCCCTTTTCGATGGACTTTATCCCTTATTTTTAGAATACTAGAATACCTACCCCCTCCCCCCGCTAACAAAAAACAAAAAAAAAACCTATTCGTATGTTGTAAGTATTTTACGCGTTTCTGGTACCAAAACAGAGTGCATGCGAAAAGCTAAGCGAAAGCTAAAGCTAAGGCTTGACAGGTCAAAACTAATATACTGCGCCCATACATTTTAATTGCACTTTCCATAGTAGATTCGATGCTGCTAAGATACTTGCAAAACTTAGCGCTAAAAGCGAATAAACTGTTCCGCTCAATTGTTTAGCAAGAAATTCTAGCTAAAACAAAGTACATAATCGAATACTTTTAATGATATTCAAAAGTATTTAGTAAGTCTTTGTAAAGATGATAAAATTATTACTTAATTTTTAGAACGGACTGTCCTTTTGCAACAATGAATGGCTGAAAAATAAATTATTTAATGCAAAGTCATCTTCTGACGAATCTAATTCCATCCATAAATTAAAGGATTTTGTTTATTGTGATGGACTTCCGAAGCGTTAATGTTAGCGTTCATTGTGGACACCATTCGCTTTGCTTATAGCTTAGAATCTTTAGCATTAGCTTTCGCACCGCTTCTCGCGTTCACTCTGTATGTAGCCTTAATCTAAGGGTTCGGTTCACTTGCGTTTGAAAATCGTTGTTATATGAAATTTGTTACTATGAAAGAAAATCCCTTTAATAGCTAAAATGTCCCTTTATCCCTCGGACATATTAAAATTCGCAGAAAATCCCTCAAAAAGGGATAAATCCCTCAAAATGACATCACTGCGTTGTACTATGAAAGAAGAAGAAGAGGGACCCCTACGTTAACCCCTTTTCGGAAATACCTTATTGGAAATAATCTCTCCAGAATCAACATGTGCATTATGGTGGGTTTATATTACCACGCCACGCAATTTTGCATGACTTTAGAAAGAAAGATCCGTTTTCCACAGTCAGGGCTAATGATGTGTTAGAGTGAGACCACAATTCTCCATAAAAAAGTTATGGCGGTCTAAATTCAACTGTTAGGCTTGTGGTCTCACTCATACACTTCATTAGCCTTGGCTGTGGAAAAACAGATCTTCCCCCCTGAAGTCATGCAAAATTGCGTGGCGTGGTAATGAAAATCCAGCATAACTGCACATTAAAGGCTCCCCCAAATAGAACGCGTTATTAACGCCGCGGTTAGATTATTTTACGCTGCGTTAAGGTTATTTTGACGCGACGGTCTCTACACCGCGTTAGACGATGTCAAACAGATAGCTATCATCAAATTCGCTGAACATGTCAAGCAGCTCTGATGACGAATTATTGAATTTATTTGCCGTGCTACGAAATTTTTGAAAAAGAAAAAAAAAAAAATTGGTGCACGACATAAATAACAAGTAAAAGTGTTATCATCGGCCTGGCCGATGCTTTGTTACCCTCCACTGCATAAAAGTCATGCAAAATGTTTGCCATGCGTGTTAGTATGTATGTGTCTAATATTAGTTTTGTATGGTAGGTAGCAAAACTACTTTACCGACATAGACAATTTTCAATACCAACCTGACGACGGTTAAAAAAAGTCCTCTCACAAAATTTTATTCACCTAATTCGAGTCGTTTGGACGCTATCGTGCTTTAACAGACAGAGAGAGGCGTGTGTCCAATAGCTGTTTTGTATGGGAGGTAACAGAACTACTTGACCGACATGAACCATTTTTAATACAAACTTGAAGGCCATAAATATAAGATCTCTCATAAAATTTCAGTTGCCTAAGTCGATTCGTTCGGACGCGGGTCTAATAGTGGTTTTGTATGGGAGGTACCAGAACTACTTGACCGACATGGCTCATTTTCAATACCAACCTGACGAAGGTAAAAAGAAGTCGTCTCACAAAATTTCATTCGCCTAGGTCAATTCCCTTGGACGCTATCGTGCTTTCAACAGACAGACAGACAGACAGACAGACAGACGGACAGACAGACAGACAGACAGACAGACAGACAGACAGACAGACAGACAGACAGACAGACAGACAGACAGACAGACAGACAGACAGACGGACATGGCTAAATCGATTCAGAATGTGATCCTGATTCAGAATATATATACTTTATAGGGTCTCCGGTGAATCCTTCTTGGCGTTACAAACGTAATGGCAAAGTGAATACACCTTCCTGTGGAGGGTATAAAAAGAGAGAAAAGTCGGAGAATACATCTAATTTAATTCTTTTGCAATTATCTCCTATATCTCACCCTTTACAACAGTTTTTATACATTTTATTACCCAAATCACTATTTGGCACTTCAAAAATGACTCTCAACGCTACGCGTCAGAGAAATAATCTGTACTTTTTTACAAAGGCGCGTTTCCAAACGCGGTGAGTTCAACGCGTCGTTGAAAACGCGCTCTGTTTGACGGAGCCTTTAGATAATTTAAAAAAAAATTATTTTGAAAAAAATTTGACACTCCATTCTGTCGCGCGACAGAGGTTTTTGGCGTAAGGGATTTCATCATGTATCATATATGTAACGCACTCATGAATGAAGACAATCAAACAATACCTATATGACTAATCCAGATCCAGAACTGTAGCCTTAGAGACGCAAACCAATAAGAACTAGACCGCCGACTTCCCGTGCACCTACCCGATTCTCCCTGGAAAAAATTACCCTGTCTGTGAATGCGTGTAAATGTCAAAATTAATGGCGGCAATGATTTTCCATGCTATACCATGGGCCTAGGATTTTTCAAGTATGCGTGCGTTAATGGCGCTCCTTTGATTTTGTACATCACCAATACATGAAAAATCCTGGGCCCACCGGCAGCTTGTAGGCAAAGTTCTTTATGTGGGAGGAGTCGACGGTCTATTCTTACTGGTTTGTGCTTAGACTTTTGATCGCGTTCGGCATAGAGTTCCCATTTTAATCTCTATAACAAAGTGGAAACAACTGTTTCCCTCTGTCGACCGTAATTTTCAACCTATTTTGTTGATTTTTTTTTTTAAATGTCGGTAATTACGGTGACCGGACGATAGGCTAAACAATTTCAAAATCGGACAAAGGGGGCGTGGCACCGCCCATACAAAAGAAAAAAAACATTCTAAATCGTATATCTCGAAAACCACAGAATCGATTGAGCTCAAACTTACAGGTAATCTTATGTATTGGCCTTATATCTATCTATCTATCTATCTATCTAAATCTCGGTTTCCAAATTTTGTACGAAAACAATAATAGGTACAAAATTTATCTTACTACATAACAAAAAGTTAAAAATTTGTAGTTAACTATGAAGCTTAAAACTTTATATATCTTTATTTTTTCTTTCTCATAATTTTTTATTCACAAAAGCAGTAAATTATTGTCTATTTCACTACTGCCACAAATATTCAAATAGGGAAAGTAATTTCAAAAAAAATCCTGATATAGGATGTCACCAACCATTCCAAGCTACCCTTCTCATTCACTGTCGACATCAGCTCAGCGCATTTAGTCCGATATTGACACGGTCAATGGGCCTTAAGACTATACATAGTAGGTATATGTCATGTAGAAAGCCGCATACGTATGTGGCAATGACGTATTTTTTACGTCAGCATATGGCCCCAATGCAGTGTTGCCAACCCGGATCGAAGATTTTATGCCTCATTCCGAAAAAAATTCTGCCTTTTTGGTAAAAAAGATAAATAACGAAGAATGTTTCAATTTACGTGTTAAACTTTTATTAGTAGGCACATAGTTAAGAAAAAAACAATAATTATGACATAAATATGTGTAGTATTTGTAACTAAAATTGTGAAAAACAAAAACTAACTTCACGTAAGACAGTGTTTAATCGATGGATCTGCACCAAACTCATAGTGATCAGTTGAACTTGAACTCATCTTTAAAATAAGCTATTACAAACTGTTTTTTAAAATTTGTTTTTTTACCAGCAACGAACACAAACTTTAAGGTCGGCCGCACATTGTAGGGGTTTTCGTACGAATTTGACTCGTGCGATCAGGTACGAAAACGGACGAACGATCCCGCCTTTCCAAGTAGGTACTATTGGAGCCCGCATCGCACATTGGATGCGAGTAAGTCGTACGTATACGTAGGTGTAGTTCCGACGTCCGAAAACAATCCGAACTTGTTGGAATTCTTAAACACGGACATAAAATGGCAAGAGGGGGTATGGAACACAAAGTAGGGACAGTATGGAGTAATATATCACAATATAGTAAGTCTTCCATAATATGATGAAATTCACTTGAATTCATCTCTTTTCAAATGTTCGATTCTACGATAGTGACGACGCCGCCGCAGTCTCCGAGTTAGAAGAAAATTATCTTCAAGATACAGGTTATTCATAAGGCACAAAATAGAAGCTACCGGGACACTGCCTATTTAAAGAGAAAATCGTATTCGGTGTTCGCACTCAATTCGTACGACCAGTATTCATACGTTTACGTACGATACAAATTCGTATCCAATGTGCGGCCGCCCTAATGCATTTGCATACCATATCACATTTCTTGTTTGGGTTTAGTGAGTAAGTCTAGTAGAGAATTGGAAAATAAGCATGACGCACAGTGGTAAATAAAAATTAATGAAGCGACTTTGATCAAAGTACCAGATTTATTAAATTCAACATTTATTTTTACGGATTGATTATAAAAAAAAAACTTCACTAAAAATTATGCCTTTTTTCTCAAAATTATTCCTCAATGCCTCAAGCATCGGAATTATGCCTAAAAGGCATAATTTAATTATGCCTCAGTTGGCATCACTGCCCCAATGGCTACATGCCGTGTACTAGCTCTCTTTCTGACACTCTGTTGACGTCAGAGCCACTTACGTATGTGGCTTCCTACATGCCATATACTATGGTCTTTACCAACAATAATTTCTAAGCGTCAGTTTAAATATTTTGACAGGCCATTGTGAGTTAATAAAATTAAACCTGGACACTAAAAATGATTATTTTTGTTGTTTGCAGATATTTATCGTAACTCTCATGCGAGTTCATATTGAGACAAAAAAAAAATCGTCATTGGCGTTTGTCGTAAACGACTCATGTGCGTGTCGTTTTAAAAACGACATTTGGGTTTTTTTTCATACTTATTTCAAAGTTATTTCAAAAAGTAACAAACACCGGTTTAAAAACGAAATGAAATGAAACATTAGTCATTTACGATAAACGTCAACGGGAATAGGGGTAAATAATTTTTTGCCTCACTATAGTAATTTACTTACTTTGGAATTCTTAATTTCATCCAGCCTATCTTCGGGTGTAAAGTTCTTCCGAGGTCTCAGTAGTAGGTAGATCTTTTTTACATCACACGATCGCAGCAGCTTTTCGACGGTAGATTTGCCGACAATGCCTGTCAATGAGAGTGCATTGTAAAAAAAACAAAATAATTCTTTTCAGAACTATTCTAAATTTACCAGATCCGCCAGTCATAAATATCTCAGTATCCTTATAGAACTCGGCAGTCATTTTGAAAATTTCAACTAACTATCAAAATTCGATTCACAACACTATCCTGAGACTGCACCCACAAAGACCACATTAACAACTGAATTTACGAAAAGTGTCAATTGTAAGGAGTTCAACCCAATAGCGATTTATTGAATTTAATAAGCGAATAACGAATTTTTGCATAAATACAACAAATTTGCGTATTTTAATTACATGTGCAGTGCAGTGCATTTGTCAGAGCCAGACCGACTTTGATCGTAACCTTCACAATGTCAGAAATAACAAAGTATTGCGTTGTGACGTACATAGGAAGTATTAAAACGGCATACACTGCGTGCCAAGCGTTTAAATCAATTTTTTCACCCGTAGGTACACTTAGGCCATGCCATTCGCATACGGCTCGTATCGGCATCGTAGCGTATGCGACGCAATGTACGAGAGGCATACGATTTGTTGTCGCACATTTGTATTAAAAGGGAGGACCGTACACGCATAATGCTTATATTTATTTTATCACATAAATGTCCGACAAAATTATAAAATTCGTTCAATTATAATAATTAAAAAAAACCTCGAATAAGAATACTACTGAAAGAGTTTGGATCGGAATACCTTAGCGTTAGCAGATGGAATGGTCAGGTAAGTAAGTAAGTACATACATTTTGACGCTTGAAAATTGCGTGCAAATTCATGACGTGGCGATGACAATATGAACCGTGTGCAGATGGCCTTAGTTTGATTTCTAATGAAGATTTTGTGAAAACACTAATTTATTGAAGCAACATAATCCCGCTAAAAATTGAGAAAGAAATTTGAATCTATTAAAGGCTTTGAAATTGGGGTATAGTCGAACTTGCGATATTTAAATCTGAAGAATATATTTTTGAACCTCTTCATGGAAGTCAATTTTTAAAAAATAAAATTTTCAGTTTATTACGGAATGTCCGTGCTGATGCACAATAATGTCAAAAAGGGAGCACTGTCAGATTGAAGGTTGTAAGTTGTAACTTCTCGACCACGTCAAAAAATAATAGTTCTCAGAGAGACATGACGAGCTTTGGAAAATGAATTCACTAAAGCTCAAGCTCAAGAATATAGATACGATAAATAGTATCAGTTGTTATGGATAGAGAAAATTGAGATAATCTCTGTCATAAGGGATAAAAGATATCCAAGACAAGGAGTGCTGATAATGATGAGAATTTTTAATCCAGAATGAGAATACACAACCGCGAACTTTATTAGTTCTCTTTACCAAGATATGGGTGTAGTCCAAAGGGGCGAACATTTCGGCAGAGAGGATATTCGAGTCTCACACTCACAGTTCCCAGGTTCAAGACGACAATGGAGAACACATCTGTGTTCCAAGGGGTAAGCCATCGCGGATGTTAGAGCACTGGGTTTGGGCAATTGGAAGCAAGTGCCTGGGATCCAGTTTGTCCATACGGCACATAATATCCGGCTAGCAATGCTCAAGGTAATAGGTGAAGAGGAAGTTAAATGGCTCTCTCGTGTCATTTCTTCTTCTTCTTCTTTTGTCGGAGGTTTTTACTATCCGTGCCAAACAGACACCTAACATTGCTGTACTTAATTTTCCCGTCTTTCGAAGAAAGATGAGAAGGATCTTCAGTGATGAAGAGCTTAGATCTTCGGCACTAACCACGTCAGCCCCAAAGATCCGCCACATGATGATAGCAAAGGCAGGACAACTACAGAGGAAGTGTTCCGCTGTATCGTCATTATCTCCACAAGCAGAACAGATGGTGGTGTCGCTCAAGCCCAACACATTTAAGTGTTTGGCAAAAGCTTGGTGGTCCGAAAGAACGCCCACAAAAAGTCTGCATTCTGTGGCTGCGGATGCGGCGAAACACCCAGCTAATGCCAAAACTGGGGTGACAGATTAAAGATCTCTCTGACGAAGTGGTTGCCATGGTGTTTTAAATATTGTGCAGAGTCAAGCCACCTTTGGTGGGATATTGCCCTATGGGGATAGCAGTTTTTGAACGGGAAGAAGCACAGAATGATACATTTTCAGAATGGTGAGCACTTAAGAAAGCTTGGCAGTACCTACTGCATCTGTTTACATGTGCTTTGCAGACTTGTAGAAGGCAAACGGTCGAGCGCCTAGAGCTTAACTCTCCGTCTCCAGAACGGCTCGGCAAATCAATGCATTCTATTCGACATCTTAGTGGAGTTCTGTTAAAACAGGTGAAACAATTTTAGTAGCTATTTGAGATGTGCTATAAAATCTTTGCCATTTGGCAGGCGTCATTGAATAATCCCACGATGAGTTGGTTAGATAAAGTCAACAATATCTCCTCAGGGTAGTGCCCTTTAAGTTTTACGAATCCACGGCAAATGATCAAGAGTTATAGGCAATCTGCTTAAGCCACCTACATATGTACAATTGTACAACCGTAACCCTTTTAAATATGAACCGATTCATTGAAAATAATTGAATGAATAGATGAATAGATTTAACTTTAATAATTCTAAATCCAAAATTTTAAACACCATAATTATGATCATAAAAATATAAAATACGCACGCAATAACAACACATCAGTACAAAAGTACACGTTATTAAGACAGTTTGTATTATTATGTAGCTCTATTCACTATAGATACTCATTCCATTCCTTCCATTTAGTAAGGCACAACAAAATTATTCATACATACGAAAATGTAAATGTTCTTCGCAATTAATGGGAAAAATAGCCATAGTGAATACAGGGGAAACTACAAGTCATATTGCCACTTAGACCACCACAGTTTGAATATTGTAAGACCAAAAAATTCGAACTTATTCTAAAGGACCATTCATTCACATTCGAGCGACCAACTACCTATGAACGAACGAATATTCGCAAGTTTTGACAGTCCGTTGACATGAACAGAACACTTTTCTAGGTCACGGCAGTTTGCGAATTTCAGTCCCCTATTGGCGCAAACTTTTTTGTGAATGTAGTAGTTTTTTTGCGCGCTTTCACAAAAATTCTGAATTGTGAAAAATTGATAGAAAAATACAGATTTGAAATGGTGTGAAAAGGGAAAAAACATTTTCGTGCAAGGACTTTACTTTGTGCCGAATGTACCTGTAGTTAAGGCTTAAATGTCATCGTTGTAACTGGCGAGATTTTTTTGATTTTTCGCGCTCGCGCTGCATTGTGAAACAGCTAAAAATGTCAACGTTTTCTACCGCGAGATTTTTTTGATTTTTCGAAACGATCAAAGTGACTGCGATCATCTGGGTTTACCAAAAATGTGGTATGATCTTTGCTGTAAGTTTGACAGAAATGACTTGTGAGTGGTAGATTGAAGTTGGAAGTTATTACTGATTAGTGCTTAGGAGGACTTCCAGAATACGACTGTATCTAAGGGAGACAACCCAAGGCATAGCAAAATCTAAAACTCTGTGGTAAATTAGGAGTTAAAGACGTCAGCCCAACTCCTTTTCACACCATGCCCCAGTCAGTGCAACTTTACAATATTTCTAAATCATTTCAGCACTCTATATGAAGTTGTCGGCTTGCCTGGTATTCTCTCTGTATAAGCCAATTTCATATTATGTATTCGAATTTTTAAATAATCACTCAGTGGCTAAGCTATACAGTCATATTATACTATGTTATGTACACACTAAAAAAGAATCGACCTTGAAACACTGTTTCAAATTAGCAAACATAAAATAAATACACTAAAGAAAAAAAGATTCAGTGACATTCAGTCCGGTGTAGTGACGACTAAACCTCAACGTGGGTACTATAATAATATGTAGGCATTATACCTACACTCCGCGCCACTTGAATAGGTCGTGTTTTTTATCGCCACTGGTCCCAAACTAAGCATGCTAGAGACTTAATTTTTTTTGTTAATTAAAGTTTGTTTAATTGTTGTGAAGAAAGATTTAAAAACTAAATATTAAAAACTAATTATTAACCGGGAAAATGTGGGGTCCTTATTTTGTGCCGCTTAAATAGAACAATTAAGCCCGGTGCACACGTGCGTTATTTTAACGCGCGGTGCCACAATTGTTCAGCGCACACATGCGGGTTTTCTCGCAGGACTCAATCTGCAGTTCGCGTTTGGCTTGCTTCACGTACTTAGTAGTACATAAAAACTATGTTAATAAAAAGAAACGATAAACGTATAAAATTCCTTCAGTATGTAATAATATTAATTTTTAAAATGTTTTCCCTTGTTAAAGTTGTTTTAACGCATTCACAACAGGGCGATTAATTGAACATATGTATATTCACTTTTCATCGCAATAATGATGGTTACAAGTGGTCGATTTCCGTTCTGTGACTGTGAAGTGATAAATAATTTAATTTAATTTGCAATTTTATTTTTCGTTTCCATCGTGAGTCATAGAACCTTGTCTATGTTTTTCGCACTTCTTCACAAATGAAACGGCTGTGATAAAAAAAAAATTATCATATGAAAAAAATCTGACATTTGTTTTCATTTTTTATAGACCGAAAATCGAATTCAGCGCGAACTTGTGAAAACTCTTTTCACTTCACAGTATAGATAATAGAACGAGAATCGACCCCCAGTTGAGTGTATTGCATCATATAGTCGAACTTGGCTTAAAACTAAAACATTATGGAGATTGCAATTATTTTTCATATTTCACTACGACTTCATCCAAACACTACACTACGTTTTCTTCATCTCAGCACTACACTTTCGTAAATTTGAAGTGGGAACGCTGCTCGTGACGTGAAAACCTACGAGAGTCTTTTTTCCCGCGAGAATGATGCGCGCGCGCAGTGCCGCAGTATCATTGCAGCGCCGTCGGAGTCGGACGTGTATGTGCACTGTGCACCACTCAATTTATTTGTTTGCCCGGGGCCCCGGGCCCCTGTTGCAGACTTGCGTTTTTTTTAACGCGCGGTGCCGCAGCTGCTACCTATGGATCTATAGATGCAAAAAATGCTGGATCCCCAGTCTATTTGGGCTTGCGCGAATCCTCAAGGAACACGCAGGGAGTGACATCAACTCTGACTACATGTCACCTTACCTAGACTTCGATAAACCATTCTCATGCTGGTTTCCGAGCAGGAAAGAATGGAACAGGAACAAACCCATGGAAATGACATCGATAGCCATCTACAATGACGGATCAAAGATGGAACGTAGAACTGGCGCCGGACTATTCTCAGAGGAACTCAACATATAGTTCAATCAGGCTCCCTGACTACTGTAGTGTTTTCCAAACTGTGATACTGGCGGTGGCGGAAGTGGCAAGCATGGTGTCAATAATGGCAGTACCACGGAATGATATTGCCATATTTATTGACAGCCAGGCGACTATCAAGGCAATCTCTAATAATGAGATATAATCCAAACTAGTTCGCCGCTGTCGCGAAGAGCTCAAGGCTCTTGGATCGCAGCATAATACGAATCTCTGCTGGGTTCCTGGACACAGGGACATAACCGGCAACGAGAGGGCTGACGAACCGGCAAGAAAAGGTTCTGCAATGGACCTAGACCAGGCACTTCAGTCGATCAAACCATACCAATCTGCAGTCTCAGAGAGCGAGTGGAATACAAGATCCGAATGAAAGCCAATATCAGGTGGAAAACACTAACCACCTGTGACATATCACGGAAGATGTGGCCAGAGTACAACAAAAGCAGGACCAACTTCTGCGATATGACATGAATATCGCTGTCAAAGATGGTTGTCGCCTTCCCTGGTCACAACCTTCTAAGAAGCCATACAATGAAACTAAATCTCAAGAATGACGACATTTGTAGAGGCTGCACGAGGACACCCCTCACTTTCTCTTTCACTGCCCAAGTCTCTCTCACTTGAGGAATAGAACACTTGGAAGTTATCCAAGAACTCTCTAACGTCTCAATATGTAATCTTTACAGTTTTCTGAGGACAAAGGGATGGTTGGACAAAGTCGAGTAACCACGGGTAGGGATGAAATAAAGCCAGTACAACACGGCTAACCCCATCAAAGGGTATCACAATTGGTCCACGAAGACCTAAGTGGAGTGAAGTGGAGGCTACTCAGCTTCACCAACCCGTTAACCTAACCTACCCAAATAACATTATTTTGTTATCTCCATTTTAGAGATATGAGCAATTGTAAAGAGAGTGTTCTATTCAAGTGGCGAGGAGTGTAAATGTTTGAATTAATTTGATTTGTCACTCACATCAGTGAAAATATATGTAAATCTGCTTCGTCTTGTGTTATGTGGCAATTATCCAATAATTGATAAAATTGTGCGAAACTAGCAAGCCACACCAGGAGGCCAGGAGCAAAATTTTCCAAAAATCTGTGCAATTACTTGCATACGCTTACGCTGACGACGTTGACATCATTGGCAGAACGCAGCGAGTTCTCACTGGTGCGTTTGGAAGTATTAGCACAAAAAGCGACAAAAATGGGTTTAGTGGTGAATGACGGCAAAACAAAATACATGCTATCGAACAGAGGGACACACAACATTGACAAATTGTATCGTTACAATAGACAGCTATATCTAACTTTGAGGTGGTTAGGGACTTTACATAAGGCATTGGCAAAGACGAAGGAATATCCATCGTATCTGCAGATCTATTACTTCTAGAAACTCATTTTGCAGACAACTTGCCTGTCATCAAATGTGAGAATATGACCATCTCAAGGCAAGGACCGCTGAGAGATAACACCACGCATATCGAATGGGCCATAAGTATAAGTTTTCGTCAAACTTTCAAGGCACCAGAAGTAGATCTCATAATTCCAGCCTATCTACATAAAGCTTGGAATGCAATCTTAAATGAGTACTAATTTATACCAACCTAATGGAGATATCCTAAGGTTGTGTTCATAAAAGGGGGAAACAATAACCAGCACCCAAAAATCAAAGACAAAAAAAAAACTTTTAAAACCTTCATTCTGAGACAAGCTATGAAACTTGTAGGTACTCGTAACTAAGTCTGAAAGGGTTCAAAATATTTCTTAGTCTAAAGAAGAATAATCTACAAATCCTGACACTGAAGACCAAGGAAACACCTGAGGAAAATAGGTACCTACATCAGACGAAGGTCTCCGCAGACTGCGATGAGATCACCGCAACTCCAGATCGCATTCTGAATAATGTTTAGCAAGGACCCATAAGACATCATCATAGGCAACTACCAGATACCAGCCAAAGGATATACCACTCATAGACTCGTACTCATCCACAGATTCATAAAAGAAATTGGACTCGATGAAGGCTCCAAAGTGGACATATGAAGTCATTTTATATCTTGGCCTTTCTATTGTTACATCAGACTTATACTTACCGTAGTCCACAGGCAAGAGCTCCACTCGTCACAAGTTAAATTTTAAATTACATGGCATTAATTTCCATAAACTAAGCTAGGTACCTACTCAAACAACTTCTGTACATACCTGCCTACACCTGGAAAGCAACAGTTGCTAAGGTCTCAACCAGAAAAGAAAATATATATATGTAACACGTGTAAGGATTATAATTCAGTGACTATAATTTGAAACTATATGCATAAGAATATCTCCAATTCCGTACTGCCTTCAAAGGCTGCTTATGTTGTCTTGCATACCAACAGCCAGCAACGGTTTAATTATAGTTAAGGGCTCATTTCCATTGCGAGTATGCTTGTCACATGGTATTCAATTCAATTTTAATTCCCATACGAGTATATGACTGCCTTTAACTGCGTAAAATCAACTTTAAGTCTTGACAAATTTACAGCGATTTGTCGACACCACAAATTAGACACCCTCTTATGCCGCATCCCAATTGGCTTTAATTTTTTATGCTGATTAGGCAACACTAAGCTTGACTAACTGATGACTGGGTAATACAAAGCCACATTTATACATTTCTTTTTTGTTTTACCAATTGGCATACATAATCAGGCTTTGTCTCTAATACATACAATACATATACTGGGATTTTCTTTGCAGAAATATATTTTAAATAATTACCCCTTTGACATGATAAAGTCAATTGAATAAGAACTCGCTATTAGTTATCCAACAAAAATTAATATATTGGCTCTGACCGAAAGGCGGTCTAGTCAGTTGTGAATAGGGTGTTGTCGCTGCCGGTGGAAAATTAGTGTGCAAAGGTTTTTAATTTCAAGTTCCAGCATTCAAAATGATTGCAAAGTTTTATGAAAACAGTGAAATATTTATAACCGGCGGTTCTGGTAAATGAAGTTTAGATAAAGTATTCGGAGGTATCCAATTCGATGTATACAAAGTGAAGTGAAGCCAAGTCTTAAGATTTTTCCTTCTACCCAAAAGGTTCATAATAATTTCAAAGCGGATGACAAGTATTTCTTTAAAATGACTGTGAAAGTTAGCTATTTGTGTACCCAAATTGGATATCTCTTCATAATTTATTTAAAATGGAAAGAGACTGTGTGCGTATTATATTGTTAAAAGTGCCTTCTTCAATCTGTGTCCTTTCTTCGTATAGGTGTTGTTGGAAAAGCGGCTATTGAGAAGCTCTTACGGTCGTGCAATGTGAAGAGGATCTACGTGCTTCTTAGAAACAAAAAAGGATTGAATACAGAAGACCGATTGGTGGATTTAAAAAAATCAAAGGTGAGTCTGAGTTTAGAAAAGAACCCCTGGCCCTCTAAGGCTTACCTATTATGCTTACTTTGTGTGCAAGATGACAGCGAGAAAAGTGGAGCTTGAAATTAAAATCAACATTAGGCGTATTTTTTTGAGAATCTATAGCTAGCTCACTTTTACTTTTACATGCAAAACTTTTATACTCACTTTTGGTTTTGTTATACTCACTTCCCAAAAAAATACGTTAATTGATGCAATGGCCATAAATAGTTGTGTTTTTATGAAACCTCCCCAGCCGGTAGTTGCCAGTAGTTGGCAGTCGAGGCACATTTCACATTCTAATTAAAACAACAACCTGCTGGCAACTGCTGGCAACAACTCTTGATTTTCTCCCCAGCCGGAGAGCTGCTGGTTGGCAGCTGGCTAAATTTAATTCACAATGAACAAACAGGTGGCGCTGAAAGCAACAAGTGGCTTAGAATTTCCGTACAATTTGCTTAAATCATAATGGCGTTCTTATCTCATGCACACAACATTCCAGAGAAAAATGTCAGAATTTATCAAATATTTCTACCAAATGCATATAAATTCACTTGTCCGACTATTCTTATCCGACAAGTACAAATTAATTCTGTAACAGAACGTAAACTGTTGCACTTGTCAATAGAATTTAATTTCCCCGACTTGTCGGCATTTTTCGACAAGAAGTGTTTAACAGGAGAATATGGCAAAACTAAAAAATCTATTTTAACTAAAATAAGAGACAATAACATTTAGGGGAGATAGACAATACCAACTTCAAGGGGCTACTTGGTTTTTGCAGGGAAATTGGGGTTTTCTCAAGGGCAAGTGTTTAGGTGTTTTTCCATTGTAGGTCACTGCAATTGGTTTCCCCCTAGGGATCGCGATGGGCCTTTATGGTGCCTAGTGCCGTATGAGTCATCTCATACCCCTTTTTAACCTAACCTAACCTAAGAGAGGAAAATATAGCCTTTTTGTTGCTTTCTGTATTATGCCCAAACAAAGGAAAATAAATGTTCAAATAGAAGGAAATACACAGCCTGCCAAAAAGCCTTAACGTAGTTCCGCAAAATAAGAATTGGACGTATAATAAGGGACGTATTTTGGCAAAATTATAAGAAACGCGCAATTGTAAGTACTTAAAATAAATAACATTAGAATTAATACGTTAATTACACAAAATAAATGTTAAGCATTAGGATATTGCTTTAAAAATGCACTTGTCAGCTTTTGACAATATTCAAATCACCTGTCCTCATTGAGCCGTAGTTCTACAAGTGTTTCTTGACACTTGTCGTGTTCTGTTACAGAAAGAGGGAAATTATATAATTTCCCACTTGTCATCTTTAATCGCGACAATTGTCGAAGTGTTCACGAACTGTTGTGTCAAGTTGTGTTACAGGCCCCTGGTAGTCGTTGTCACGTATAATTTTAAAAATGTAGTAGATTGTAGAAAGGAAAAACAGTGGTAGATTGAAACATGTAAAATTTGATACCCTCTACTACATACAAGTCCTGTAAAATGTTTGCCGTTTGAGTTAGTATGTATACGCATGGGTCTAATGTCGGTTTTGTATGTTTTTTTTGTACTTTACCGACATACCTAACCCATTTTCAATACCAACCTGACGACGGTAAAAAAGAAGTCATTCGCCTAGCTCGATTCGTTTGGACGCTATCATGTTTTCAACAGATAGACAGACAAGACAGCCAGACAGACATGGCTAAATCGATTCATAATTTGATCTTAACTCCTGACCCGTGAAGAGTCTCTGCCTGAAACAATGCAGCCATCCAAGCTCTACGATTCCGGGCACGCTGCTTCCAGTAGTTGTCGAGACCAAGCGCTCTGGCATCCGCGATGGCTTGGTTTTTGAAACAGAGGCTCGGTCTTCCTTGTCTTATCGAACCTGGGTGCTGGAATTCGAAGATCCTCTTAGCTGGAGCATTGTTGTCATTATTGTCCATTCGCTCGATGTGGTCGAGCCAATGTAGACGGCGTGTTTTAGCTTTTTGGACTACATCCACATCTTGGTACAGCTCATAGCGTTTGCGGTTGTATCTACTCCTCCATTCGCCCTCCTCGCTCACAGGACCAAAAATCCGCCGAAGTATTTTTCTTTCGAAGGAGCCCAGTATCAGTTCTTCCTTCTTGCTTATCGTCCAGCACTTGGCGCCATAAAGCAGAACTGGCAGGTTTTGTAGAGCACACGAAATCCTTCGAGTTAGGAGTTTTTAAGCCAATAGTTTTGCCAAACCGAAGTAGCAACGGTTTCCTAAGGTAATTCTTCGCCGGATCTCTACTACGGTGCCATTCGTGGAGTTGAAGTTTACTCCCAGGTAGGTGAACTCCTTAACTACCTCGACATTATTGCTATCAATAGTGACGTTTTGTCATACGCGGTGGACAGATGCTTGTTTTTTTGTTGATAGCATGTACTTAGTCTTGTGCTTATATACTTCAAGGCCAACGCCAACGATTTCGCCTGTTATTCAATCGCCTTAAATGCTTCTATTACGGCACGCTGGGATCCACCGTTGATATCAATATCTTCCGGAAACCCCAAGAGCTGAACGGACTTGTTGAAGATAGTGCCTTCCATGTTGATACCTACTCAGCGCACTATCTTATCCAGTACCGAAATCCTTGCCGAAATCAGGTGCATGTTGGAAATAGTTCGGAGGTGCTACTTCCAAACTGCACGTTGCAACGTATGTTTTCCAGCGTCACGCGACACAGCTGAATCAGTTTTGCCGGTATTCCGATTTCGGCTATCGCAATATAGAGCTCCTGACGATGTATGCTATCATACGCGCCTTTGAAGTCGATGAATAGCTGGTGAGTTTCGACTTGAAATTCGTTGGCCTTTTCCAGGATTTGCCTTTGTGTAAAAATTTGTTCTATAGTCGATCTGCCGGGCCTGAAGCTACACTAGTACGTGCACCGATTAGTGTGTTGCAAAACGGTTTTAGATGTTCACACAGTACGATGGATAGGATCTTGTATGCGACATTAAGCAGGGATATGCCTCTATAGTTCTTGCAAGACATAGGATCGCCTTTTTTCTAGATGGGCCATATGGCGTCCCGGTTCCGGTTTTGTAAGCCATAGCCAGTTGCTTGGCTCTTTTTTAAAAAACCTCCGGATGTTATTACGATCGCACCACTCTTCGACCTCCTTGAGCTGGGAAGTTTCTTCTTTCTACGCAGGATGTTCTTTTCTCCCTTCTTCTGGCTCGGTACTTTTCTCTCGCTGCTATTGCTTTGCTCTGCAGCGGTTTCTTATGTACATTTTCTGTCACTGTCGCCTTTTTTTTGTACACGCATTCATCATCATACTACGGGCTCTTTCTCTGGGGTGGCTGGTACCTTATAGGAGTTTCGGCCTCTTTGATGATGTCGCGCCTGTGTGGCACCTCTGCACTGAATGTTGGCTTTTGTGGTATAGGTGAGTGCACAGAGGAGAGTTTTATAGTCAGGCGCTCCCTGTATGCTCTGGCTATTCCAGGTGTGCTAAGGCGTCCAACGTCGAATTTCTTCTTCTGGGCGATACGCAGCTTCTTCTCGTTGGGAAGTCGAGCTCTAAATTGGAATATGCAGAGGTTATAAGACTGCATCCTGCTTCCTTATAATTAGCGATGAACAGCACGATATCTCATCTTCTTGTAGCACACATACCTTGCCATAGTCCCATGTCTGATTTTAAATTCCCTATCCTCTACATTAAGGGCGTATTTAAGTGAATGAACTCATACTGATTTATGGAAGCCAAAGCCACTATAAGTGGGCGCAGAAGCGCAGTGTTTAGTGTGCTGGACTACTGTGCGAGGGATCCCAGGTTCGATCTTAAAGTTTTTTCTACAGCGCCACCTCTCGCGAACGTCTGACAAACATCCGAGAGTATGACTGTCATGAAAAAGCTTCTCAATTCAGCCGTTCGGAATCGGAATAAAGGGTCCCTTCCATTCGTCCCAAAAATAAAAACTCAAACAAAACGAATGGTTGCGAGAAGCTAGGCCTTGGGTGTCACCCGCCTGTTGCGCCACCTATTAATTTTTTTTTAAAGCCACTATAAGAAAACAGCTTGTGTATTATAATTGCCCCAAAATGCGAGCCTACCACATGCAATATAAGAAAACGGTACCAATCTTTGTATCCTATCTAAAAACCATATGAAAATGGTCTGTCTTTATGGGCAAGCCTGTACAAATATACTTCGCACGCTGTGCACTATCTTTACTGATAGAATCTATCTTCCACCATGAATTTAAAAATGCACTACATATTATTACATTAAATAATATTCCTATTAATTTCCTAGATTTTCAAAGTTCTGAAGGAAAGCAAACCAAATGAATTGGACAAATTAGTGGCAATTTCGGGAAACACCAGCTTAGAGGGTCTTGGAATATCTGCCAAGGACAGAGAAAAATTGGAAAATGTTTCAATATTTATCCATTCTGCGGCATCGACACGTTTCGATGCGTCCCTGAAGATTGCAATTCTCTTGAATGTTCGGTCAACCCTGGAGGCATTAAAATTAGCCGAGACAATGAAAAATTTAAAAATATTTACCCATGTTTCGACGTACTTCAGTAACCCTTACGAGAAATACGTCGAGGACAAGGTAAGTTCGATGCAGACATTATCAAATTAATTTTCGATCTTCAGCGGATTTGTTCAATACTTTAGATTTACCCTGCGCTTTTTGACTGGAAAACTGCACTTAAAATACTTGACGCAGATGTTAATGATGACATTTTGTATAGCATTCAAAATAAGTACGTATATGCACACTTGCTCCATTCTGGATTTTTATTATTTCTATCAAATTACATAGAGTAATACAGGGATTTCCAAATACCTACCTTTTTACGAAACATCTGGCAGAGCAACTTGTAAACGACTATCGCTTCAAACTTCCGGTGGCCATTTTTAAGCCATCCATTGGTAAGAATGAATTTGTTACTAATACAGTTTATGAAAATGTTTAAATGTGTTATTAGTGATAGGGGCTTTGGAAGAACCAGAGCCTGGATTCACGGAAACCATGACTGGCATAATGGCCATGCTTACGGTCTGGGGCACTGGTAAATATAAATTTACATCGTATTGCTCAGTTGTTGATGATTTTCTTTTTCCAGGTCTATTACAAGGATTTTATGTGAACGATCCTTATAGTTTCTTGGACATGACGCCTCTGGATTTGGGTACCAAAACCCTACTGATGTTTACCGCGCTAAAGAGTCGTCTACCAAGAGAAAAGTTTGTCTACACATTTAACAGTTTTATTTTTAATCTAATTTTCACTATCCTTAGATTTATAGAAGCAACGCCAATTGCGAAATTCTCCTCCATCTCTATTACGGGCTATTCCCTTAGCAAGATGTGTCAAATTCTAACAAAAGCTGTTCACAAAAATCCATTAGAGAAGTCATTTTGGATACCCAATGTTACAATTACATCATCATCGTTTTTATTTTCGCTAATTGTAAGAAAATCTAGAATCTATTTTAGAAAATTGTAATTTTTTTTTCTGTTCCAGCTATTTTTCATGCAAATCTTACCCTCTATCCTGGTTGATGTCCTGTTGAGAATATTCGGCAAGAAACCGTTTATGATGCAAATCCAGAGAAAGATATACGTAACGAGAAACGCATTGGACTTTTTTATATCAACCGATTACAGGAGTGATGGCATAACGGATTTTGAAGAGATGTTCAAAATCGGAGAAGGGTAGGTGTTGAAAAATTTAGTAGTTCTAGTCGAGATAACGTACATCCTTTTTTCAGGACGGACTTTAATTTGAATGCCGTCAATGAGTATGGAAAAGATTTAAAACAACTTCGAAAGGCACTTACTGTCCTTACTTATGGTGTTAGAAAATTTATTATGAATGAACCTGATTCGAGTGTTGAACAATGTAGACGAATATTGAAACTGTAAGTATTTAGTCTTATTGATAATTGATTTTGTTTAATTTTTTGACTTTTTTTGCAGGAAAGAAATTGCTTATAACATTATACGAGGTATAGCAGCTTTTATAGTTTGCCGAGCAATCTTTCGCGTAGTTATGGCACGAATTTCGTGAGATACAAATTTTAACTCTTAGATTGTAGATAGTAGGTACCTATACAAATGTATTGAAATCAATGAAAAAATATTATAATATTATTAAAACAAAATGCGTGCGCAGTGCTTATATTTTCTTGTTTGACTACCTACCCATAATCACTCAGAAGGACATCGACAAGGATTTATTACTTGACAGCGATTTTCGAAGCTATTTGTTTGCTTTTCAACTACGTTCCAGGAATGAGCGAAATTAATTCAAGAAGTAAGAAGTATGTCCATAGACGTCACACGTTTGGGAAAACCATCTGGATCTCGAGTAAGTACAAACATATCAATACTTTCTCCATACTATCAATATCGGTGGCTTGGAGATTGGTTCTCACAAAATTTTTGGAGGAGAAAGTGATGTCTAATATGGGGGTACCAAAGGCAGATGTTCTACTGAGTCTTGCTGGTCGATTGAACCTAAGCGATTTCGGTGCCCTTGAAATTTGACCTATTACCGCGCTTGTCCATCCACAACCTCCGTACTGGCGCTTTGTGTTCCCTAGACCCAAGTTCCCAGGTAGGATCACGCTTGTTATCTCATATAGCTTTTCCTGACTGATTGGCCATTGGTAACAGTAAGAGAGAGGAAGCTGACATTTTGAAGCAAATTTTCTTTCACGGCTAAAGTGAGCACTTCGAAGCGTTTGGGGTGAATTCGAACACCAAAAGAGTACAAAGGGAGGGTTCTAAATTTGTATATTGGAAAGTTCTTATTTTTCATCCGATCGACTTCAAACAGTTCAAACTCGAAATAAATAAAATCCGTTTTCCATATTTTGAGAATGTTGCTTGGGGCCCGAGTTATTAGCAAGGGAAAAAGGAGGATTTAGGTTAATCTTCCTTTCATCCTAAGGCACACTAAGTACATGTTTGGCGGTGGCCATGGTGTAGTGGTTAGAGTTATTGCTTGTGACCCGAGCGGCGTTGGTTCAAACCCCGGCGGGGGAAAGCAATACTCTGCCACCGACCATAAGAGAAACGAATAATATCAGAGTTTTCCCACCACTACACCAAAAAAGGGGTTTCTGCTTGGTAGTACAATGGACCGAGATTCGTCTGAGTGCTCCAGGATTTGGAATCCCCTTTTACTATAAAAAAAAAGAAAGTACTCCTGTAACGGGAGCGAAGCCATGGATACATTCTAGTTAATCATAAAAATAACAGTGATCAATATAAAAGTATAAGCTTAGAAATTGGACCATGAAATTTCAGTCAGATTTTTAGCCAGAATCGAGCAATTTTCGAAACAATCAGCAATATTTTATTTGAATGACAGGAATCTCATAAACTTATAACAATACGTGAAGTTTTGTGGAATAAACATGATTTATTAGCCAAAGTTGTAGGTTAGGTTACGTAGCAATTGCCCTCTACAAAATAAGACCACATCAGTCTTCAGTCATTTCAATCAATCATTCAATGGCAGATGCGAGTATTAGATTGGCCCAATCAATTTCATTACAATCAAAAATCTCAATCATCGTTCGTTCAGTTTAGTTTTGCTAGGGACAGATAGACTCTTCTAAACTTGTTTCGTTCTTTCCCAAAATGGCAAATCAAAAGCTATAATTACAAGCCGAGTCGGTTATGTCCCCTGCTCTTGGATCTTAGGGAATATTCTTAAGTTTCCCGAAAAACTATAATCCAGTAGTTTTCTCGATATCAGCAAGTGTTACAATGGAAATCTATGCAATGCTCAGCACGCATACTTAAAAGGTAAATCGGTAGAAACAGCTCTACATGAAATGGTAGGTAAAATAGAACATAGCTTACACCACAAGGAATTTGCTTTAGCTGCCGTAGACATCGAAGGGGCTTTTAATAACGTTAGCGCAGAGGCAATAAAACGCGCTCTGGAAAAGATAAATGTAGATCTTAGCATTTGCAATTGGCTTTGCACGATGCTTGTCACCAGAAATATCAATTCCACTCTCGGACACAGTTCAATAAGAAAATTGGTTACTAGAGGTACTCCCCAGGGAGGTGGTTATATCTCCTCTTCTCTGGGTTCTTGTCATAGACGATATACATACTTAAAGAACTCAATAACGCAGGGTTTAGCGTAACCGCTTATGCGGATGATGTGCGATTCCAGTTCGGTGTAAATCCTTGAACACTTTGAGTAAAACCATGGAATCAGCCCTCAACAAGCTCAGAAAATGGGCGGAAGGGTGTGGACTTCGTGTAAACCCGGAAAAGACAGAACTAGCACTTTTTAGAACAAAATACAAGATACCCCCCTTCAAACTATCCAGGATTGGTGGAGTGGCGCTTTCCCTTTTGGATAGCGCAAGGTATCTTGGAATGGTCCGAGATAAAAAATTGAATTGGAAACTTAACGTTCAGGAAAGAGTCTGAAAAGCTCATAATGCTCTCTTCGTCTGTAAGAGAATAGCAGGAAAAAAGTGGGGATTGAGTCCAACAATGATGCATTGGTTATATACATCATGGTGGTTAGACCCATCCTTACCTATGGGGCTCTTGTTTGGTGGAAAGCCACAAATAAGTTATATATACGGGATATGTTGACCAGGGTAGAAAGAACAGCCTGCACTGCCATCACTGGTGCTTTACGCACCACACCCACAGCTGCACTTGAGGCGTTTATGTATCTCTTACCCCTAAACCTAAAAATAAAACTGCAAGCAGGTAAAACTGCAAGCAGGTAATAGTAGCTCCATACTAATGGAATCTTTCTCCAACATCCAACTCCGTACGAAGTACAATACCCAAATAGGGAGGACTGGCAAAAGAATGAGGTTTCTAATGACAATGAAATCTCGATTTATACGGATGGCTCCAAAACTAAGGAGGGCACAGGATAGGGATTTACTCTAGGGATATAGATCTACACGTGTCATTACGGCTTTCGGATACATGCAGTGTGTTTCAGGCAGAGGTTCTGGCCGTGCTGAAAGCTGCGGATCTACTTGATATGGGATCAATATCCAACAAGAATATCGCTATCTACATTGATAGTCAGGCTGCGCTAAAGGCGCTAGAGTCCTTCATTATCAAATCTGAACTAGTCAGGAGCTGCCGCACAATGCTCGGAGCACTATGCGCGCAGAACCAGGTCAGATTGTGTTGGGTACCCGGACACTGCGATATTGAGGGTAACGAACGGGCTGATTTTCTGGCGAAAACTGGAGCTGAGCTTCCACCTAATGCCCTAATGAAACAATTGAGGGCATAAGACCACCAAAAGCCGTTGCCAAGAGAATTATTCTCGAGGATATCAAAAATAGGGCAGATCAGAGATGGTTGAATGTAGTAGGGCAAAGGATCTCAAAGGCTCTGTGGCCTAAGCTAGATAGGAAAAAATCTGTAGATTTACTAAAGCTTAGCAGATCAAGGCTACGAATGGTAATAGGGATACTCTCCGGGCACTGTCTTCTAAGGAGGCACGCTATGAGATTAGGTCTAACAAATACAGACATATGCAGGTATTGCGAAGACTTACAGGCCACAGAGGATATAACTCCTCTCCTCTGTGAATGTCAAGCTCGGTACAGGAGGAAATACCTTGGTAGGTACTTCTTCGACAAATTGGAGGAGGTTGGCCTCGCGAACAAAATTGAGGCAATTTTCAGGTTCTGTAGGGAAATTAATTGTTTGGGTGAAGTGGTTTAGGATATTTGACCGTTAAGGTTCCCCAGGGATGGCGATGGGTCCAATATGGTGCCTAACCTAACCTAACATACTCTAGTAGAGTTTGCTTTCTGTTGGATTATAGCGCCGCGCGCCGGGCAGTTGCTTAGTGGTTAGTCTTTAGTTTCCACCTCAATTTTGTATGCAAAACCAGACGGCAGATGTATCGATCGATTTGAGGAACCCGTTGCTTCTTTGTAAATAAAACTAGTCCCGTTTTAACATTTAAATAAAATACGCTGAAAATTTGTTTATAAAAATAGTTTTATTTCCTGCATGAAAAATATATGGAAAATTATTTTAGAACTCACGCTTTTGTGCATCCACTATATCGTCTCAAGTGGTTTTGATTGACAAATTGAAGGAATTTTCGAGAATATGAAAAAATGACAAGAATGAAATACATGGAAATGGATCTAATATGCACAAGAGGACGCACTTTCAATAATTGAAACAAAATAAACAATTTTATGCGCTGCAGATGCAAGAACGACGTCGTTTCTAAAGAAGAATCGTTCAATAGAGGTATTCACTTAAACGCGTAAACTCTCGTAAACTGCAGAGATTTACACCCTCGTAAATGAACTGTCAGATTTTGTATGGAGAATAGTTTACGCAGACCTCATAATTTTCCGCGACGATTCAGGCTCGGAAACCAACCGCGGAAAATTACGCAAATCACAAATGTCAAACAGCCCGTATAAATTTTTTGTTTGATTCCAGATTTACAGTCGATTTACGCGGTTTACGCAATAACATTTCCGAGGGTGTTCATTTAAAGCACCGCAGAAATTTATACATTTACGAGCTGCATAAATTTATCAGATTAAGTGATTAAGGGTACTTAATATGTTGTGTGTGAAAGTCTTCTTCCTTCGACATTATAAATTTCAAAACAGCCACTCGCAGTGATTTTCGCGACTACAATCCTCTCACATTTGAATTGTATTATGAGTTTCGTAGGGAGGACAAGCTCATATTAAAAAACTTTCTATTTTAAATCTAAAAAAAAATTAAAATAAAAACAACTTTATGGATTCACCTTAAATTATATATTTAGTTTTTCTATCTTAAAAAAAAAACAAAAGGAAAACTAGCTACGTAGCACATTAAGGTTTCTCATTCATTCTTTTATGGAGTATCTCAAAGTATTATTATAAAAAAATCTAACAAGAGTACTTTAACTACATAACAAGAAATTGCACAGCATACAGTAGCGTCAAAACGTATTTACAACATATACGCTGCAATTCTTATTTTACAATGGAATTTCTTTAAAGCCATAGAAAAATATAATAATTTGTTCCACACTTAAGCATTCATAGCTCCATACATAAATCTCACATAAAAATTTCATTAATTTTCCCTAAAATTTGTAACAATTTCTTATAATTGTATCTCAGTGCATTTTCTCTTATAATTTTTTTTTTATTTTATTTTTAAATATATACTTTTCTTCTTCCCTAAAAATATTGTAACAATATTTATAAAAAATAAAATAAATTTGCATATGTGTCTAAAAAAAAAAATAATAAAAACATAAACATAAAAAAAAACAATACTTATAAATGAAAAAAAAAAATTATATATATATAGAAAAATAATTATCTTGTTTATTTTGTAAAAAAAAAAAATCTCTAATCTATACTACGACGCCATTATGTTTCCATTCTGTTTCTGTTGATGTTGTTGACTATCCCTGCGCGCATAATACCTTTGTATTGGTGGAATGGTGAAAAGTATCACTCCACTTATGGCGATCATAACCCCAGCCAATACGAATGCTGGTCGATACGATCCCATCACATCATAGAGGAAACCTTGCGGGAATACCAAATCATCAGTCAGTCTAATTATATGATGCTGTGCAAATAAGACTTACCTCCAATTGGTGGACCCACTAACGACGCTATTCCCTGGAAGAGTAGCAGTAATCCAAAGGCATTTGTTAGTTTATCCAAACCAAGTAAATCGACCAAAATGACAGATGTCAGGCCGACATAGGCACCGATTGTGAAACCAAAAACGGAAGCATATACTGCCAGCGATATGAAGTTCGTGCAGAAGACACTCAGAGCAGTTGCTGGAATAAGATAAAAGTTCTAACAAATTGTCAAAGTCAAAATTCACCATTTAAACTTACCAATTCCGCACGCAGTAAGACACATATTGTAAACAAGCAACCGATTAACCCATGGCTTGTCGGCGATGTAGCCAAGGATTATCCTGCCGATGGTATTCGCAATACCAATTGTTGCAAGTAGGTAGCTAGATTGCTCCTTATCTAATCCAAGTTTTTCCGCATGGGCTGCTATATACACATAAGGCATATTGAAACCGATACTGGTGCAGAAATTCGACAGTGTGAAGATGACAAAGATGACGTCCTTGAACAGTGAGAAGTTCATCATCTCCGAGAAGGTGTCACGTGTTTCCTTTGAGCATGATACACAGCCGCATAGTTTTTCAACTTCCTGTAAGGAAAATATTTTAGAGGCAACACTTAGGTTAGGGTTAGGTTAGTTTAGTGGGTTGGCGAGACAGAAGAAACCTGTGCGTGCCACACTTAGATAAAATCTAGATCCGTTGTGATGCCCTAGGGGTTTATGACCCCCACACACTGGAGACCTATATGAATAGCCTACGGATTGGTAAACCAACCTGTTTTATTTACAAATTTAAGTAGGCCATTAATAGGCCTGTCTGAAAGTTCTTCTAAATCCTCGAAGAAGTAACTACGAAGGATTTTGTTTCTTATGTGGCAGAGCTCTGCGCAGTGACAAAAATGTGGGGTGTCCTCCTCGTACACTTCCTCAGCATATTGCCTCGGTGATAACACTACCGCCAATAGGTATGCAACGAATTTTAAATCGTCAATGGAAACATGTAGCATGGACTCTTAAACTGTTTTAGGTATTTTCTTCTACAGTAGGATGTAAGAGTTTGTTGTCAATTTCAATATAAATAAACCGTTAAAAAATTAGTTAGGAGTAAATTGCACGCATCTATTTGCATGTGTCAGTATTTTTTTTCTCCTGCAAAAATAGAGACAACATTCTGTGCTAGGCCTAGGCTACTATTAAATTTATAAAATATCTCAAGAGAAACGTCTCCCTTTTTAGTATTCCATTTACTGATGAAGTACAGACTACAGACCTCTTGCCGTCCGTCTACCCGGGGTAGCGACATAAGTCCGCGTGACATTTGACATATCTCCGCCGAACTAAGATATGTCAGATATGAACTCCGCGCGGAGATATGTCGTTCTTAGTTCGGCGGAAATATGTCACGTGGACTTATGTCGCTAACCCGCTCACGCGACTTGGTCGCTCCGCTAATGGTATGTAAACAACTGTCTGGCGGGCACCTGGAGCTAAGGTTTAATTATATTTAAATTTATATTCGCATTTAAAACGACATATCTCCGCTGAACTAAGAACGACATATCTCCGCGCGAAGTTGTGTCGTTTTCAAGCGGCGGAGATATGTCGCGCGGACTTATGTCGCTACCCCGTCGTTCGGCGGAGATATGTCGTTTTAAATGTGACATAGCTCCGCGCGGAGATATGACGTTTTCAAAATGACATAAGTCCGCCAGAAAAAAGCGACATAATTCCGCTCGAAAAGTGTACCGGGCGGAGATATGTCGGCGGAGATATGTCGCTATGCCGTCTACCCATAGCAAGTTGAAGGGTGACTGGAGCAGGTAAATTGCTAGTTGCTAGCATGCCAATGGAAGGTACATGGAAATTGCCAAAAATGTCAGTTGTAATTGTAACTACGTGACTACGACTTAGGCCGATATTATCGTTCATTTGTTATTCACAGAGCGAGGGATTGAACCTATCTATACCTTAGTGATTGGAGAGCTACAGATATCCCAAAGGTCATTCGTCAATATCGATGAGGCTATGTTTTAACGAAATTTGCTTAAGGATCCGACCAAGCAATTACGGAGCGCAGTGTTTCCTAAAAGATCGTGTCTAGCACTTATAGCGAATTTACTGATAGAGCAAGTGTCATTATCACAGAGGTCACTTAGGTCTTTAAAGAAGTAATCCTCTGTACTTAAAAGAGTAAGTCCAGTCAGTTAGACAAGGTTTTCTTCTTCCTTTTCATCCTTAACAGAGCGTTGGTTATGGCCTCAGCTTCAGCTATTAAACTGCTTCGCGATTAGCCATTTGTATTTGAAATACATTCTATTTCTCAGGGGTATGGAAGGATAAGCTAAGTTCTGGTGAGTTGGGATAAGCTATCCCAGCCTTATATAAGGAAGAAAGCTGACAAATATCAATCCGAGAGTTCGTGATACTCTAATTCTTAAAGAAACTAAAGCTATTAGAATGCGATTAGCTAATCGAATTTGTTAAAATAATTCTTTTCAATGATTCAAAGAGCAGAATGAGTTCCTACCTACATCTAGCATAGTACCATCTCTGGAACCTTTGGCTTTCTCAGAGCCAAATAATGGAAACAGATAACATGTTCATGTGTCTTACTACAGTCTACAGATTTATAAAAAAGGGTACTGATTACCCATTCACTCGATAGCATTCCCTGCTTGAGTGAAGGCTTCATGCTTAGAACTTCCTGGATTGTGTGTATCTAGAAGCAACTGAAGTGATTCTTGACTGGATTCTGTTTCCTTTTTATAAAGCTGAGTAAAGAAGGAGACAAGAAACATAGAGGATTAGGAATGCTACATTCATGAGCATGAAAATGATACCTTATACACCCAGCGTAACGAAAAATGAAACACCCTAGTGTGCTTGTCATTTCGATAATGCTAATATTAGAATAAGAGTGAGAGCGTAACGAAAATTGAAAATAATGATAAGCTCACTAAACTGGAAAGTTTAAAGGATAATGGCGTATTTAGTTGCGTTTCAATTTTTGTTACGCACCGGTTCCAAGTTAAAATATATCAGCTCTACCCTAGCGTGACATTAAACGTTAATAATAAATTCTTTTAGAATAGCCTGCCTAGTACCTAGAGGCTCTAGACATTTAGTCCCGTCCCGTTGACACCAATTGACTATTTACGTAGCTACATCCTGCCGATTTCATTTTGATTGGAAATAACTAAAACGCGCCTATATACCTACTGTTGAATAACTAACACCTTGCCCGCACATTGGACTTTGTCTCGCCACAATGATAGTAGCTGCCTTAATCCGGATTCTATGTCAAACAAAACTAATTAATTTTAAATATTGACAACCCGCAACAAGTACCGGTATTGACTGGAATTTCGGTATTTTGTTTGTGCGTTTTATTCACACGAAAGGTTAATTGTGGATTTTAATGATTATTGCCATTTTAAATGACGCTGATTAGACTAATTGGCACTATATCGTATCTGAGCCTATATGAGTGCCAAATCATTATTATTCCAAATATAAACTTACCTGAGTCGAATCGTCATGAATGCTGTGTTTCAATGATCCATACCGATTGACAGCTCCTGAGAGGTCATTCCTTGAGCGGTATTCGGGGATGTTAAGTAGGGAACCCTATATAATATTACAAAACAAAACCATGATTAGTCACGCCAAGCTTTTCGACTTACGAACATTTTACTAACCTGATACAGGATATCCTGCCGATACATGGTACCGCTCACGGATTTTTCCTTCAACTCCTTGAGCTGATGTTGACTGTCGCCACCAGCAATATGCGGTTGGCTAGCTGCAGTTCTTATGATGTTGTCATTGCTATTGATCTTCGGATTGGATTGCTTTTGAGCGTGACCATTCTGATGGTTAGCCTAGAGAGATTGAATTTTCAAAGCATTAAGTCTAACAGCAATCCACCAGCATTAACTTACATGGAACTCTTGAGCGAAGCTATGACCGACACTGTGCGATCGTGAAAGTGCATTATCACTGCGTGGCGCCTGAAGGAACTGATCCGATTGCTTGGACTTGAGTGGTGCTAGCTCGGCCATGGTGGCGGTTCCACTACGAATTGACTTCTTTCGCGGCGGTGGTGATTCCAATGGTCGAAACATTGCACCGAATATAATACAATTTAGTACAACACCCGAGATGATGAGCAAAGCGCCTCGCCAACCGAAATTTCCAATCAGGCCCTTTGTGAGTGGCGAAAAGACAAATGTACCGAATCCGGAGCCACAGACAGCGATTCCAGTAGCCAATGATCGATATTTCTCAAAGTACATCGTCACACTGACAATGGCAGGCAGGTAGATCAGACCAAAGCCGAAACCTGTGCCAATGCCAATGGTAAAGATTAGTGTCAGCACATTCTGTGCGAACATACTGAGGAAGATGCAAATTGCTGACAATATCGAACCGGCTATGGTTACCGCTCGACAGCCGTACCGATTTACGAATGATGATGAGATAGGTCCTGTAAGAGAGTAAAGTAAAGATTAAAGTTTGAATGGCATTTATGTGGAGGAAAAGGAGGAGGAGGCCTTCTTGGTCGTACTTAGTATGGTAGAGCTATTGTAGATTGATAGCTGGAAGGCATATCGCCATCTACATCGAAAGCAAGGTTGGAGTCAAGGCTGGAGTCAAGCCTGAAATCCAAAACTTTCAAGGCGTTATGCAGTCATAATGAAGTGGCACCATGTTGGGTACCTATTATTAAGGGCAATATCATAAAGCTTGCTGATCGAAGATGGTGGATACCTGTATTAGGCATCTAGGTCATTCTTCAACAAAAAAATGCCTAGGGAAATTCTAAAGCTAAACAGGAATTAATCCTGAACACTTTGCTTCTAAGAACACACTTCCTGACAAATAGAAAAACTGCTTTTCAATTCGCTGAACCTGGAAAAAAAACCTAGAACTTCAAATCTATACCCGCCACCTTTGCATCGATAAGACAGAATTTATAGAGATGAGCTGCCCAGCCATGCCAAGTTTTAGCATCCCTTCCTAACTTGCCAAATTATGCAGAATGACGATGGAAAACGCTTGCTGCTCCATAAAGGTCGGAAACAAATTTCCCCGAGACCTTTGATGCCAAAAAAAACTTTTTCAACATCATACTTGAGAAAATTGTGCGAAACTCGCAAGCCAACACCAGGGGCATAATTTTCCAAAAGTCTGACGACCTTCACATCATTGGAACAACACAGCAAGCTGTCACTGGTGCGTTAGCACAGAAGCGACAAAAATGGGTTTATTTAGTAGTGAATGAGGGAAAAGCAAAATATATGCTGTCAACAAGCAGGGACACACAACATCGGCGAATCGGACAGAACGTCACGATAGACAGCTATGACTTGGAGGTGGTTAGGGACTTTGTCTATCTCGTCTTCGTTATAAACTCTGCTAATAAAACCACATCAGAAATCAAATGAAGAGTTATACACTCGCCGCTGTTTCCTCGGCTAAAGAGAAGGCAACTGACTAGTAAGGTATTGTCAAGAAATACTAAGAAGACCCTATATAAGACCCTCATCATATACGGCGCAGAAGCATGGAAGTTAACAAAGGCGGACGAATATCTTCTTTGTCGTTTCTAGCGCAAAATTCTTCGAGTGATTTTTTTGGGGAGGAGATTTAACAGCGAACTCTACGATCTCGAGCTGTACAGCGACATTGACCTGGTCATAAAGGTGCGTATCAGTCAGGACATGTAGAGCGAATAGAAACCATATCTCCGGCCCGAAGAGTCTTCGATTCTATTCCGGAGGGACAACGCAGTTTATGAAGACCTCGCCTTAGGTGGCGTGCACAAGTGGAAGGGGACCTCAACCAACTTGGGGTGCGCAACTAGAGGCGGTCAGCCAAAGATCGGACTAACTGGAGAGGCATGTTTGTTAATGCTCAGGTTCACCCGGGACTGTAGCGCCACCTAAGTAGGAATTATATTGCCAACATCTCTCGCATCTGGATAGGAAATTGGTAAGATAAAACAACATAAACTCAAAGATCCGAATTACAACCACAAGACTGCCGGACCGGACGGTAGATTTCAGTATTTTAATTGTCAAGGTAACGAACGAAACGACTAAAGCTACGATTACACGGCCATTTTTTCGAGTCATTTGAATGGCGCTCTGACGTAAAAATCCCGTCACACAGTCATTTAAATGTCGCTCTGTGTGATCGCGATTTTTGGCAGCGTCATTTAAATGACTAGGAAATTGGCGCACCAAATGACATGAATTAAGTGACATTTAAATGGCGGAAAAAATGGCCCTGTGATCGCTCTTCAGTCATTTAAATGACATCCAAACGGAAAATTCTAAATGATTCGCAGTGTCTGTCATTTGATTTTGGAACACAAATGACGATGATAGTAATTTCGTGAGATCGCTATTTTTTCAATGATGAATCGTAGCTTAAATGTCGCTCTACTGCGACATTTTTTGCTGACGTCACAGCGCCATTTAAATTACTCAAAAAAATGGCCATGCAATCGTAGCTTAATACATGACTTCAGGCAAAATTGACTGGCAGTCACAAATCTTCGAAATCCAGTCACTCCACGGCGCAGGATTAGAGGCCAATAAGTCTCCCTTCCTTTTTAATGAAAACCTTAAAAAGACTATTTGACTTGCGACTAAGGAACAATTTCAATTCTAATCTGCACTATGAAAGTGGATGGGGACCGAGACAAATAAATTGTCTAGTGGTAAACCCCAAAAAGACTAAACTCATCTTGTTTAATATACCAACCGATATAAGAACCTACCGAAATGTGAACCTCCAAAATGGAGGGTTATTCGTATTAATCAATCATTCGAAGTGGGTTAGCCTTTACCCAAATTTATTTGGTTGAAAGCTGAAACTCAAGCGAAAGTTTAAGACTTCACGGATATTCAAGTTATCACGCTTCACCTCACTTCTCAAAAATATGATCTCAAAAACCATTTCATTGTCTTCACCTTCAGTATTATCTTGACGCTTCCCCATTATTATATAGACATTGTCAACGTAAATATATAGCCCACCTCCATTTCCTATATTCTGCCAACAAACTAGGTCAAGAGCTTGTTGTTTTCCCTAACCAAACACCGTAGTTGTATACTGTATCTAGTGGCATATTGCACGCATCAGATTCATAATGAAATTCATATACCACCTGTTCACCTCAGCCGCATATTTTCAATTAAAACGGATTTTGTTTTCACGCTTCGCTGACAGAACTCGAGATATTCATTTTACACAGATACATATTATATCCTTGCAGCAAGAAGTCATCCCTTCGCACTTACCTGACGCCAACGTTACACCGACTAAAATCGAAACAATCCATGCTGTGTAACCACTGCCTTCGTTAAAGTATTCAAGGAACTCAAGGTAGAATATCCCAAAGGAGTATGTCATTCCATCGGCTGTAATGATAAAATAAAAAAAAACAATGTTTACTAATGTTGTTTGGGGTGTAGATACATTCGTTATGAAATGTTGTAATGATATTAATAGACTTGACATTTTGAACTTTTATTTTACTTTGTAAGGATCGTTTTTGAGACGGTAGGTACATTTAATTAGAGGAAACAACATGGAAGAAGGTTTCTCCCATAAGGGTATATCGAAGACTTTTTTTTAGGTTCTACTATGCAACTGGATAGACATAACAACTGGTCTATTCTACTATCATAAAGGCACCTGAATATTGCTCCAGTTTCTGTGTGTCCCAAAGAATTAAGAGCAAAAGAAAGCAGACAATGACATAGGAAATGTTCAGCTTCATCAAGGATTTGCAGACTCTATATCCGATTAAGTTCAAAACGGTTAAGTGGATGAAAGTGACCCGTGGGAACATCACATCACTATGTCTACAGTCCTTCAGACATTAGCAAGAAGTAGTTTTAGGGCATCCAAAAACTCCGCTAAACCCTGTCCCAGAAGTTCGTCGATGAATTCGATCTCCTGGATTTCAGTGCGTAATGCTAACTGAACGAATAACATCCTAGTGGAAATGCGACGAAGAAATACCCTAGGAAACCGCTGCAACTTCGGTCTGGCAAAACAATTTGGTTCCAAACCCTTAACTAGAAATCCTTATTCTGCCAGTTCTGCTGTTTATCGGCGAGTGATAGACGATAAGCAAAGAGGGAGGTGATCCTAAGGCTCATTCGAAGAAAAAAAACTTCGTCGGATTTTTGGTCCTATGCACGAGAAGGGCGAATGGAGCAGATGATACAATCGCAAACTCCATGAGCTGTGCCAAGATGTGGATATAGTCCAAAAAAGAAAAATAAGTCATCTACTTTGGCTCCATTGGACGATAATGTTCCAGCTAAGAGAATCTTCGAGACGACAAGGAAGACCAAACCTTCGTTTTAAGGACCAGAGCTCTTGGTCTGGATAACTGGAAGCAGCGTGCCCGAGATCGCATGGAATGCAAGACTGCAGTTTCTCAAGCAGAGACTGTTCACGGGTCGGAAGTCCGTTAAAAAAAGTAAGTAAGAAGGATATCCAGTGTTTCCTAGAACCCAAACAACTGGTTTGCATTTGCGACAAAATTTGAGGTTTCTTTATATTATACAGAAGCTTCGCAGTGATTAAAGAGTTAAGCAAGTTGCACTTAAGATACATTTATGCAAATTGCACTTAGATAGTGCTTTTGAGGTTTTTGATTCGACATATCTGCACGCAAGTAACTAGCTATCGAGAACTATTCAAATGGTATGTGGGATGGTGATACCCATAAGAATTGGCTGTGTAAGATAAGTCAGATTCCTTCTCCTTATAAAAGCGACGACTAATGTCGTTTTCGATTAGTCGTCTAGAACCGTCCGGAAGCAATCGGAACGTTTCTGAAAGCGTTCGATTGCCACTCAACTGCCAGTTCTTCTCCTGAAAGATAGAGAAATTTGCTTCTGGATTTGAATTCAGAATCGCGGAGAGTGCTTTCGGACGACCAAGCGAAAACGACATATTGAGAGAATTTGGATCATGTTCCATGATGCCTGGGCCCTTGCACGAACGGTCGAAGACATGAAGAAAAGAAAGAACAGCTACCTTATCCACATAGGACTTGATTATAGGCTTCAGATTGCTATAAATAGAGAGGCAACTATCCATACCAGGGGAGGCAAAACGCTATCTTGCGAATTGTCGCTTAACACGTAATATTTACCGCACTTCACCTCCTCATACATTGCCTTGGTTTTGATCGTATCCCTGATCCAGAGAAAAAGATTTTCATTAGCTCCATGCTTTCTAGCCAAGCTGTGCAGATGCTGTTAAAAATAGTGTTGTCGAAAACTGAAGATACCTATCGCGAATTATTTCCTATGTGAGGCGCAAAGTTTTTTATAGTATCTCTCATGTTGTCTTCCTCTTTCAGGAGGTGCTTTCGAAGACAAAAATTATGGGAACATTTCGCTTTACAGTCTTTCCATGCACTTTTTAGCGGGAAGCAGGAAAGTCTAACGGCAGAAAATTCTTAAGGAGGTAGTAGTGAAGATTCGTTTCAAAATATGAAGCAAATTGCTCTGTGCCTTGTTGTATTATTCATCAGCACCATCAGCGGCATGATTCAATCACATTGTCCTTGGCCCACCTAGAGGACGCCTAAGGCACGGTTTATTTAGCATGCCCTTGGAATGATGCCATCGGACTATGGATCTACGTAATCATCTCATCCTAGGCCTACTGAGCGAATGTCTGCCTACTGCCTAACGACACGGTTTTATAGCACGCCTGTTGGCAGTTAGAGGACATGCGTTTTTAACGTGACCAAACTATCGATGTAGATCGACATTGATAACCACACTGTGTTCTGGTGTTCCTCAAACGATCCCTGCAAGTCACACTATAGCACTACAATGAAGATGTCTCATTTTGGCACCTTGTATACCTTTGACTATATTCTTTCGGTCAGTACCCAAATCTCATGCCCATAAGCAAGACTTCGACCACATTTCTGACCGATAAGCTCAGCTTTGACACCAATTTCGATAACAGATTGACTCAGCAGTCTCAAAGTGGATCCAGTTGGATCCACCTTCCATAAATAAAAACTATTCTAAACGATATTTTATAAACAAATTTGTTTTCCATTGATAAATGTTAATTATTTTTGTCACTAGCTATCAAAGTCATAAACAGCAGTCCAAATCGGTGGCTCATATTCGAGTAGCAATAACTCTGTCAGCCTCTGACATAATCCCGCAATTAAACGATACCCTTCACATCAGTCAAATCTTATCGAAGACTAATTGAATTGTCCAAAAATACACCTAATCTGTTAGTACTTGCGTATTTTATATGATAAACCAAATTTCAAAACTATACACGACAGTATCTATAACTAGAATCTCTTCAATCTTCACCCAGACAGCCCGAAATGTAGGTAATCCCACTGACCAGTCTATAATAGGTCATTGCTGTCTGTGGCGCACATTAATTGTTATTAATATGGACATTGTTACACTGTCGTGGCGCTTGGCATGTCAATCTAATTCGAATTCTATCTACGTAGAACGTCAGTCAAAAGTTTATCAAAATTTTAATATAATTAATTAAATTTAATGCTTTAACATGGTTGGCGTTTGGGGGCCATAGAACCGATGCGATGCAATGCAGGTCAATGCATACCGATAAGGACGGGTGTTTCTATGTCAGGCGCGCAAGATGCACTTCTAAAATGTTCTTTGTTTTGGACAAAAGATTGCGAGTAAATTTATCAATTGAAGGTCATGGAAGGAAATAAAAATAGAAATTTATTTTAAGGGCTGTTCAGATTGCCCTTGTGTCACTTTTGGTGTTTCTAACAAAGCCTATATGGCGCATGTATCTATCATTATTTGTCGGTCCGTTATTATCAGTGATTAGCAAGTTTATGCGAAATTCTTTACTAGCGAATGAACTATTAATTAAGTTTAATAATTAAAGTCGACTTAAGAGGGGCATCAAGCCACCGATACGACGCAATGTTTTTTTTTTTTTTGTTGAACTGCGACGATAAGCCATCGGCCGATGGTGTTTAGAATTCTAGTGAGTTTGAATTAAAAATTTTTTTTTATTCTATTTGCAAATGAGTCAGCGTGCTGTTACTATATTGAAGGCGGCAGTTTTGTGATGCATGATAGCTCGTGATAATAAAACGGAAGCGAGGCATAGAGTTGCGGCTCATTTGAATGAATTGGACAGTAAATTGAATTTGCGGGATTTGTAAAATGATTAAGATACAAAGAGTATAGTTCTTAATTATACGGATGCTAAAATTTGGTTATATTTTCGGCTTCCTTTAATTAGCGGTGGCTATTCTATATAGTTTGTTTGTTCGTGGTGTAGGCGTTTGAAAATCACTATATAGTCATCGGGGATAGAAAGAGAAGCTTTTACTTTCTTTGCCGGAGGTTGTTACTATCCGATGGAGCACTCAGACACAACTACTGGTCCATTGTACTGCCAAACAGACACCTTACATTGCTGTACTTAGTTTTCCCGTCTTTCGAAGGACCGCCACCTGATGCGAGCAAAGGCAGGACAACTACATAGGAGGTGCTCCGCTGTATCGTCATCCTCTTCACAAGCAGGACAGATGGTGGTGTTGCTCAAGCCCAACACATTTAAGTGTTCGGCAAAAGCTTGGTGGCCCGAAAGGACGCCCACAAGAAGTCGGCAGTCGATTCTCCTGAAAGACAGAAGGAAAGACGCCGACCTCTTGCAGATGTCCGGACGCAGTCGTTTGGTCTGTCTACACCCAGCACAGTCATGCCAACGACACTCGTGTTCACGAGAAACCCAAGTATCAATGGATGACCTAACCACGGATGCAGGCAAACCCAACGCAGTTTCAGGTCCTAAGAAATCTTCTTCTGAACCCACCCTGGCAAGCTCATCAGCGATCTCGTTTCCCTGGAAGCATCGCTGAGAGGGAAATGCACAAGTAAAGATTTTAGTGTACAACTAGCTGGACCCGTGCTCGCCTTGCCCGCTTGCACAAAATTATATGTGGTTCATTTAAAATTTTACTTTGAGTGTTTCATTAAAATCTGTCCAGTAGTATTCGCGCTTTTAGAAGAGAGGAAAATTCCTCCCTCTCCTAGATCTTGCTACTTATTTGTAATACTGCATTTCCTTTCTTTTGTTTCCCTCTTCCTATATGGAATCCAAGGAACTACCTACCCCAAACCTACCCTGTTACCATACCACATATCGAATGAAATTCTGAATTAAAACCTGTTTTGTATTATACGTCTCTTCTCTTATGAAGATGAAGATTATTAATATACTCCATGTCCATGCCATACTGCAGCACGCACCCCATCCTCATCCTGCATCGGACATACGATCATAATATACATAAAGGGTCCGCCAAATAACTTTTTTTTTTGAAAAGCTATAAAAAAAAACTACTGAATATTTTCTCAAATTTATTTTTTTATTTGAAAGTACAATCCTTCCGGTTAATAATGGAAAATAATTTCATTCAAATGGCTGCCTCGGCTGGCCATGCAGTAGCCTACACGATCGGTCCAATTTTTAAGCACATTATCGATTGTGTGCAGCTGTATTTCACCAATGGCTTCACGAATATTGTCCTTTAACGCGTCAATTGTCTCTGGTATGTCGGCGAAACACTTATCTTTTACGGTACCCCACAAATAATAGTCCAACGGTGTCAAATCGCAGCTCCGCGGTGGCCAAACGACATCAGCTCTGCGGCTGATAATGCGATCTTCAAAAACAGGGCCCAAAACATCGAGTGTAGCTACGGCTGTGTGGCACGTAGCGCCGTCCTGTTGAAACCAAATGTTGCCAATATCCTCCTCTTAAATTTTTGTGAACAAAAATTCGTTCAACATGGCCCGATAACGATCGCCATTGACTGTAACGGCAACTCCTTGCTCATTTTCGAAGAAAAATGGCTCAATTATGCCTCTGGACCAAAATCCGCACCAAACAGTGACTCGTTTTGGGTATATCAGCTTTTCAATGTATGCGTGCGGGTTTTCTGTGCCCCAAATGCGACAATTTTGCTGTTTACAGACCCACCAAGATCGAAATGAGCTTCATCTGAAAAGATGATTTTTTTGGCAAAATCGGCATCTTCTCTAAGTCGATCGCAGGCCCACTTAGCGAAGCGAAAACGCATTGGATGGTCAGTTGGCTTCAACCAATTGGACTTTGTATGGTCTCATAACCAAGGTCTTTATGCAAAATTCGTCTCAATGATGTCTCCGAAATGTTCAATTGTTGAGAACGACGGTGAATTGATGTTGATAGCGCTTCACGCACACTTTCTGCCACAGCAGCAATTTTCTCGGGTGTACGCACTGTTTTTGTCTTTTCACGCTTTAGTTTATCGATGAGGATGCAAGTTTCTTTCACTTTTTTCACAAGATAACGAATATACGGAGCTGACGGTGCTTCTCTTCTTCCAAAATCCGTACGCAATTTTCGCACACATTCTGCAACATTACCATGATTTTCAAAGTAATGTCGCAATATTTCTCAGCGTTGTTCTAGCGTATACACAACCATATTCGTTCAGCGGAAGGATAAAACTAATTATCTGTCAAATCAGACATGAGCTAAGTGTTACCATTCGCGAAATAAGCACTAGTTGAAAAAAAAAAAAAACGTTAGATGGCGGACCCTTTACCTTCATACAACTGACCATAGCACTCACTGCAAAAACAAATCAACCCTTTTCGAATGTTTAGTATACGTATGCTATTCTGGACTTGTTTTGTTTTTGTTTGTCCTGTCGCACGATCGCAAAAGTATAAAAATCCATTTGTATATTTTCACTTCAAAAAATACGTTTTGGCTAAAAACAGTTCCTAAGAACGTACCTATAGCAGTCTCACAGTCTTAAGGAACATTTTAAAAAAAGTTTCATTGAAATCTGTCCAGTAGTTTTTGAGTTTTTAGCTGACAACGAAAATTGCTACAGTTTTTTTATATGTATAGATTAAATAAAATTATTAGAAATTTCAACCCAAATCTGGTGGTATAGGAATAACAGGTAATTCGTAAAAATCTTTATGAATAAGATCATGTGATCAACCTAGTTTATCTAGAAGACAGAACAATTTTATCGGATACATGGGAGTAATTAAGCTTAAGCCAATATGCGGTTACATGGTAACACTGTACGTACTGACCCTAATTTGATTAGTGTACCATTTCAAGTAGAGCCCAGTTATCCTGAGATCCGTAACTTCTGAAAGCAGTTAACGAGCAGAGTCATTAACCAGAAAAGTGTCAATCTAAGCTATAAATTTACCTCAGAGTTTAGCTGCTCTCGCAAGTCACTTATATACTTGGGAAAAATATTATGTATCTAACTATCTAGTGTGAAACTTATAAGTAGTTTCAAGTAGAGGAACTGTTGTAGATTCTACTTGAGTGTAAAGCACTAATGACAGTTAAAATAAGTCGATTGCCAACAAACATTTTTTTTTATTTTTAAGCGTAAGCAACTAGCTCGAAAATTTATATAAAACATTGCTGGCACTAAAATAAATATAATAACTATATCTATACATTTCACGATAAATCCCGCAATTTGGCAAGTATGGCTATACCTAGTGATTTAATTTATTCAACTTTGAACTATAATGTGGTGTTGTTTACTTACAAACAACTCAAGTGGTTGCATTTCCTACCCCACATTGCTGTTGATTGATTGCGTTGCGATAATCCGTTTCGCTTCTACTGGTTGTTTTCCGTAAATATTTGATGAAATCTCTATTATAAACAACAATTTCATCCTGACCGTGGCCCTGAGTCCACCTGATGGATGTTTATTATAAAATACAGCAATACAACGTGTTGACATTTTAGAGTTTTATTGACGCACCAAAGTGAATCTTAACCAGTCGGTGACTAATACAAATTTTTTTGTTTCGCACTGAACTAATAATTTGTTAATTATATTATCTACGGTTTCGAAAGTTAGAGCAGATCAAGATGGTGCATGAGTTGTATCCAGTGTCGTGTATCACTTTCAGTTGCCAATAATAGTGTCAAAGAAATTGTCTGCGGCTTTGTATTTATTTATTCTTCAATTTAATTGAATAAAAACATTTTTTAATTATAATAAAAAATTAAATTAACAGTTGTGTGATAAAAACTTTTGGGGTAATAATCTGGTGGATTCCTGTTTTCTATGGAAAGTACGAATTTTATTTTTATTTTTTTGTTTGTTTGACAAATAAGATGGAGAGCGATTTATGTCAGTTATTGTAAGGGCTTCGAGAAAATGGTAAACTTTATTACGATACTGAAATTAAAGAGAGCTTCACATAAAGTCAACATAATATAAACCGTGTCATTGATCAAATTGAGACTGATTACGAGAGTCGGAAAAAACTGGACCTCCTGGATGCGCGCCACCCAGCGAAGACGCCGCCACCGCCATTTGAACGACCTATTTTTTTCAATAAGACCGTTCTTCTATAGACAGAAACTGATATTGAACGCGTTGGGCTGAGAAATGTTTTCGGAGTATAACACTTGAGTAGATCACCTAAGAAGATGGTCAACATAGATGAATGTAGACAGGATTACATGGCCATAAAGTGGCCCACTTGCTCCGGTCATAAAAACTTCTAAGGATAGTACCTACATGTACAATTTGGCGTAACATTGAAGAAGATACCTGTAAAGTACCTATGACTGTATAAAGCTGAGACAGCACTAGCTTGTAGAAGAATCAAGACATCACGGTTGAAATCTAGTAATCCAAAACAGATCTCTTACAAGCAAGCTAAATGTTTATTATAGCTATATATATAACTATAGCTTCTACACCAGTACACAAAAAATAGGGTTTTGCTGAATATTACAACAGACCGGAGTTGGAGTCTGAGCTCTCCATTATTTGGAAGCAACTTTGAGACAGTTCTGTTGACTTATAGGCAAACTACCTTTAAGATGCTAGTAGCAGTAGGTAGTAGGGTATTATGCATGCCTAAAAATAATATTTCAGCACGTGAGGCTATAGAGATAAAGTGATCTCTCAACAACAGATGGCATCCCTAAGAACAGTAACAGTAACAGGAAAAAATTGTTTGTGAATCAGGTCCGTATAGGCCCCTTAGGATAGCCGCACATTGGATACGATTTCGTGCGAACACATAGGAGCAAGCACGAACAATCCCAACCTTCCAAGTAGTAGGTATTGGAAGAAAATCGTATTCAATATGCGCACTCAATTCATACGACCATATTCATACCATACGTTTACGTGCGATGCAAATTCGTATCCAATGTGCGGCTAGCCCTAGGCGTAGCTAAGTATGTGTAAGCTTTTATTTTTTGGACGAGTGGAAGGTACTTACAATTTTATGCCGAGTCCGAACGAATCTATTGAGAAGCTTTCCGACAGTATAGGATGTTTGTCAGAAAACACGTTAAGATGATTTTTTTTTGTTTTTCCGGGAATGGAACCTGAGAGGCCTCGCTAAATAGTCTAGTTCAAACACAGCGGTTCCCGAAATAGCCATGTCTGTCTGTCTGTCTGTCTGTTTGCACGATAGCGTCCAAAGGAACTGACCTAGGTGAATGAAATTTTGTGAGACGAGGGCTAATGTCGGTCAAGTAGTACCTCCCATACTAGACCCACGTCTCTTTCTGTCTGTTGAAATCACGATAGCGTCCGAACGAATCGACTTAGGCAACTGACATTTTATGAGAGGTTTTATATTTATGGCCCTCAAGTTTGTATTAAAAATGGTCCATGTCGGTCAAGTAGTTCTGTTACCTCCCATACAAAGCCAATATTTAAGCCATATATCTCTGTCTGTTGAAAGCACGATAGCGTCCAAACGAATCGGCTTAGGTGAATGAAATTTTGTGAGAGGACTTTTTTTAACCGTCGTCAGGTTCGTATTGAAAATTGTCTATGTCGGTAAAGTAGTTCTGCTACCTACCTTACAAAACTAATATTAGACACATACTAACTCGCATGGCAAACATTTTGCTGACTTTTATGCAGTGGAGGGTATCAAAGCATTGGCCAGGCCGATAATAACACTTTTACTTGTTTCTTTTTACTTTTAGGTGTCCGATTATTTCGTATAGATTGCACTTTTATTATACAATATTTTAGGTTTCCCACCTAAAAAAACGGTTCCAAGATGGACTCACGGACTGGATCTGGCATTTAAGGAGAAGCACATCAAGCGAACTTTTCAGTCAGCCTAAGCAGGTACTCATCCATATTCAAGGCTGAAGTCCTTGCCATTAACCACTGCGCCAGAATAAATTTAATACACGTGGTAAAACCATATTCATCTTCTCAGACAGCCAGCTCTGGACTCATCTGTTGTAAAATCGAAGCTGGTTTTGGAAACTTATATGGTAATCCACGAACTTGCAAAAAGAAAAACCTAGTCATCCTATACTGGATTCCAGCCCACAGGGGCTTTACTGGAAACGAAACGGCTGACTCACTGGCCAAAGTCGGCGCGACAACGCCACACGTCGGACCTGAACCCTTATGCGGTGTCAGTAAGAGATGCTTCAGGGAATATATTAGGAGCCTAGCTCAAATCGAATGTAATGAACTCTGGCTTAAGACACCGGGTCAGAACTGCACCAAACAGTTCTTCCCAAAATTCTACCCCAGGAAATCCTATTTTCTAACTAATCTAAATAAAAATAACCTAAAAATCCTGACAGGAATTATTACTGAAAAAATACCTTCAAGGAATCAGAGTCTCACCGGACCCCACATGTAGACTGTGCCTATAGAGTGATGAATGCTCTCTTCATATTCTCATCGAATGTCCGGCTCTCTTCCGTCTCAGAAAGATAGCCCTTAGCGAAGAAATCGTCACCTCAGCGAATCTTGCTGAATTACCCCCCGAGAAGATACTTGTTTTCCTGACTGCCTCCGGAGTGAAAAGATGGCTGTAGGACCCTACCAGGAAAGGCACCCTTTATGAAGGCCGCAGTGCCAGGGCCGGTAAAGGCTCTCCCGACATTTATAATGTAATCTAATCTAGGTTTTCCAAAGATTTATAAATTATTAAACTATAGAACCTTACCAAAAATTTAGCTCAGTTTTTAGTGCTCCACAGAATTTTGTGATCAGTGCAGCGAATGCTTGTGTTATTCTATAGAAAAAGCGCAAAACTGTTCTGAACATTTAAACGATCCTGTATTGAAAAAATATACTGTAAATGAACAGAGGCTTAAGAAATTGTCATCAATAGGCCCTCCTTAGAGATTCATCATGCGCTTATACTTCCTCAACAAAAAAATTGTTACCAATCACCTTCTTTGGTAATAGCAAGCAGTGTTCATAAACTTTCAACCACCATAACGGGTTAATTGCCAACGAATAAGGTACCTACATAAGGTAGGTACTTCAAGTTATTACTCGTAGGTGGGTTCATTAAAATCATTTCAGTTGATTCCGAGAAATACTAATTTCGAACTCATAGTTCGATGAATCTTCTGGCTGACCAAACTGAAACCATTTGATACAAGCGAAGTGTGATGTACCATCAAACTAATTAGTGTCATCACGGGCAACGACATTTTTAATTTGCTTCCGTTTGACTATTCATTCGTAGGTATTGATCTGCGTTATTTTTATGTCATTTGTGAGTTGGAAATGTACGTCTTTTTTTTACGACACTGCTTACTTTGGATACAGTATCAGTATGATGTTCAATTTTTTTTTGCATGAATTTGTGACATTTCAAAATTACAATTATAAACAGATTGTGTATACACCTATTTGAGGAAGTACAAAAACGCTACAGCTTCTAACTCATCACTTTATGTCATCAAAAATATCCTAGTTTACAAGTTAGTAGCAAATTTGCAAGCTTAAAATTGAGCCTCACTAGACAGAGGGATGGTTTTTGGAACCAATATTGAAATCCATAGATATTCACCCCTATTGCCGTTTGTCGTAAACGACTCGTATTTCGCTTCGTTTTTTAGTCGCTGTTTTTAACTTTTTTGAGACAAATGAATTGAAATGACGGTGAACACATCGAAAATAAAATAAAATTGTTAACAGTAGTTAAAAAAAGAATCTGAACATTGTTGTACAACTACACGAAACATAAGTCGTATACGACAAACGCCAACGGCAATAGGAGTGATTATAAAATTCGACATCTCTCTATCTGCATTTTTTTGTTCGAACACCTTTAACACGAGAACCACTGATCCAACTTATGTGATTTTTTTTTCCTAGTTCACAGATCTGTTTACGGCACAGGTTTTAGTAAAATATTTTCTTAAGCAAAGGCGCTCCCCAAAGTGGTGCAGCAGTGACGTGGTGACGTGGTGACTTAGTGACAGATCAGAAATGGCATAGATAAATCCTATGAAAACAATTGTAGACGCCCACGCATCAAAGCATAATGGAGGCTATGTAGTATTATTCATTTGATCCGAGTCTAGTCCCATCTTGTCTCGAACAAGTTAAATTTTTAAGTGGCAAGCGGCAGCGGTTGAAGTTGGATTTGTAGAGACATATACCTTGGAGAGGTGTATCTTGACATAACAACTGCGTATTTTTGTTTACCAGAAAACTAAAAACATGCTAGGCGACCAAAAATTCAACATAGGACGACATTTTAAGAACTGTTGAATCGGTTGTTTGTTACTTCAGTGCGCATTAAATCACTTTCATATCACTTCGCCGCCATTCGATTGCCATAAAACCCCAATGCCGTCTGCCACTTGGTCACCACGGCACTTCCACGCCACTTGCTCATCACTTTGGTGCACCCCTTAGCTTACAGTGTCATTCTACATTTGCGCAAACTTAATAAATGAGCTGGATGAAAGTAATCGAATAAAGTAATTCAAATCTGATTAGGATTGCAGAGCCCTATCTCAACCATGACTTGTTGCATAAGACGTCTATCGCTGAAGAAAATTTTGCAAGTGAGCCATCTCACATATCTATTTTTATAGGAGCTCTAAGGGACATTCAAAGCCTCTTCCTCACTATACATACATGTATCATTATTATAATTTATCTCCCTGGTGCCTGGCCTAATCGAACTTAAATCGACTACATTTATAAATCTAATTTCTTCCCTTAAAGAATTCTCTCTCCAATTCAATAAAATCGCACAAACCGATACCGTCCTCGGTTGATGTCGGGAATCAATAAATCTCATCTCTGTGTCACAATATACCTTACAATAGTAGGTCAATCATTGATTCACAATCACATCAAACGCAGCACAAGTAATTTACTAAAGTGGCCAACCACTCTCTTCAGTTGATTGTATGCCATCGGTTTTTTTTTCTATTCCCTGAAAGTACAAGTGATCCCTCAGAAACCACAAAGTAGTTGCATCAACTTGCATCTATCTATTGTATGTATGGATAAAAAAAATATTTTTTTTCCTCAACCCCGTTTTCATAGTGAATGTATGTACTTTTTATGTAGCTGTGTATATCTCCTGGAAAATTGCCAGACAATAAGATACCTTATATCGGCGCAAAGTGTTTTTCATTACCAGGAAATTAAATACAGTGTTTCCATATCTCTAAGCTTTAAAACAATAGTAAATCTATCTATACATCAGTATGATTTTGTAGATAAAAATTGTACATTTTTGTTTCCTTATAGATAATACCACAGTTCAAGATAAAATATCTATCGCAATGCCAAAGCGTGGTCAATTGTGCGCTAATAAATTTATTATACCACAATTTGATTGCTATCGCCCGTCTAAGAGCACATTATGACCAAGTTCAACCTCAATGCGTAGGTATACCGCATGCGGTATGCGTATTGGAAATCCTCTCCACCCTGTTGTTAGGTTGCTAATTATTGTTGTCGAATCTAAGATTAAGTGCTATCTGAGAATAGAAAAAACAAGTAATCGCTTGTAATTCCCATGAGATTATATTTGCACGTGCTCTTCCGATTTGTTAATAAGCCGTAAGCCCCCTTTCGGTTGTCATGGAAGTGATTAGTTACGTGGATGAATTTTAAGTAGCACATGTCTGATGGGTTGGAGCTGGAGGTGGAGGTGGGCTTGTTGAATGATTTTAACATGTGCAACAATAAAATGTCATTGAATTGACTGTTTGTTTACACCTGCAAGGCGGGATATTAACCGGTTCATGGGGGATCTATGAATAAGCATGATTTATTGTTTTCAGGTGAAAATGCTGTCACTTTAGTTCGAATGAGATTTGCCTATAGTCAGGCAGAAACATTCGGTTTTGTTCGACTATGTTGTATCTGAGTGTTGTATCTTTTGTAAAGTTGCAATTGGGAAATATGTAGTGATATTTTTTATCACGTACCTATATCGTGGATCATCGCATAAGTGGTACTGACTGCTAGTAGGTATTTTTATTTAACATTTTGACACTTTTTAGGTAATAAATAGGTAGGAAGTCGCGCGTCTTTAATGCATCTATAGAAAATTATTTAAAAAAACGTGATGAAAGGTACCTATAACTTATAGTCGATATGCAATTTGTAAGTCCTTGCAATCACGTTACAATCTGGGAAGAACCTGCGACTTAGTCTCTAAAGCTAGTTCGATATGCTCAGTCAGTTGCCTTATGGACTATGTGTTACGTAAATAGGTAATGACACTCAATAGAAGCTGCGATAAAATTCGTTAAAAAGCCGATCAGATTTGCCAGTAGCATATACAAACATACTGATGAAAATCTAAGAAGTCGAGGACGAAATTCTGTTGCACAATTAACAGCGCCCATCTGTCAAAATTTCCACTTGTAACGGACAAATTTATATTGTGTGTTTGCTTAATTTTACTGCCAAAACTACGCGTTTAAAAACGGATGAATTCTAAATTGTGCCAACAGGGGATTTTATCGAGGGATTTAATAAATATGTTGGTTGTATGTAGGTGGGAGATTTTGGCATAGGGGATTTCGTCCCAAGAGATTTTGGAAAAAGAGATAAAAAAAATGAGAGATTATGTCCAATAAGGGATCTTGGAAAATGAGATAACGTAGGGATCCCATCAATGTCGAGGCTGGTTCGGGATGATCTTCATATGAAAGCCTATCGTCGATCAACCGGTCATCTTTTAACTCCTTCATTAAAAAAATTAAGGCGGAGAGATGCAAGAGACTTCTGCTCTGGCAGAAAATATTCTTTTTACGGATGAACAAATTTTTACCGTGGAAGAAGTTTATAACAAGCAAAATGATAAAGTGTGTGCCTTGTCATCAAAGGAAACGAAAACAGTTATTCCAAGGGTTCAGCGTTGCCATCATCGATCTTCCGTAATGGTTTGGTGGGGGGTCTCTCATCAAGGTGTCACATCTCTCTATTTCTGTGAAAAAGGTTTGAATACAGGTGCAAAAGTTTACCAGGAAGATGTGCTAGAAGCTAGAGGCTAGAGGGTATTGTAAAGACGCTAACAAATTCTCTATTTAATGGAGAGAGATGGATCTTTCAACAAGACTCTGATTCGGCGCATAAAGCCAAAACCACGCAGGAGTGGCTCAGGGGCAATATAATCCTAGTTTTATAGCCACAGAGGATTGGTCGTCGGGAAGACCGGATTTGAATCCATTGGATTACAGTTTGTGGTCAGAATTGGAGAGCAAAGACTGCAAAACTCCCCACAGAAATTTAGAGAGAATAAAAAAAAAATCAATGACCGTGGCAGCGTCAACTATGTCCATGGACACTGTACGTGCCGCTATAGCTCAATGGCCAACACGTTGGAGAGCTTGTGTTAAGGCAAGATATATTTATATGACAATAATATTAATCAATATTATTGTCTTATAAAAAACAAAAAAAAAAATCAATATAAAATATTAACTCGTTTTTATAAGTCGCGAACTTTTTTTTTGAACTTATACCCCGATGGGGTAGGACATAATGTCCTGAATTCAACTATTTTCTTTCGCAGGAAAAGACAAATTTGCGCAAAAAGTTTTTTCACGAAACTGTGTAGTAGGTATGTCTAAAACATGAAATGTGGTTCCTGAAATTACTTTTTTTTTGTGAAAAATGTCAGAAAATGCATACATATGTTCTCAAATTTGGAAAAAATAGCAGAACTTTGTTGGAAAATATGCCAGAAATTTAGAAAATCATATTAGTGAGAAAGCATTAGAAATCAAAATGGAAAATTCGCCAGAAAATAAACGTGGTCCAAATTTCCAAACTAATTTTGTAAAAAAATCCATAAAATGTGATTTATTTTGAAATTATCGATCAAAATCATAATGATCACGGTGCCACGCCCCCTTTGTCCAATTTTGACGAAATATACTTTACTTTACTTTACTTCGAACATTAACACCGTGACACAAGCACCCTTCTACGTGGCGTTTATATTAAACGACATCTGGCGTTTTTTGACTCGAGTCGCTTAAGTATCGGTATTCTATTTCTTGAACGCCTCCTCTCTCGTTTATTTTACATTCCACATGAGTTCCACGTCAACAACTGATAATTGACAAGTACGTATTTATGCCAGCAAAAGGGGGAGATTTTTCTTTTGGTAAATTGTTTAACACATGGAATTTAAATCCAAACAAAACCAAACGAAAAAAGTGTTGAACAGTCCTAATACTCCTAATGGTCGCGATATTATAACAGTTTAAATGAAGAAGACGATATTAATAAGGTGTTCGTCTTCTAAACTGTTGTAGGTATTTATGTTTTGTATTTTAAAGTGCCAGTCATTTTAAAACTGGCTTCGATATTGCGTTTTCTTGCGGTGTAGGGAATAATTTTAATTTGGGTTTTGCCCAACCAACCCTTAGAAAAATCCTAACAGAAATTTCTACCATTATCGAAGAATATGCCCAAAATGGATAAACATGCATAACACTGCAGAAGAAAGGAATTTTGCAAAAATTATGTTTTACCAAAAGGCTGGAGTTTCATTTGATCGAGGTTTGTTATTTTTACCCTTAATAATTAGAGAATTATGAAATCACAGCATAAATATCAACAATTACCAAAACTCACATGTTTTTTTCTTAAATTTGCATCCTAGTCGTTTAAGAATTTGTAATCGACAAAAATCGGCGTTTTATGAGTCGTTTTGTGCAACTAAAACGACAGTCAGAATGCGATAAACTGTGTAGAACTTGTGTTCCACACTACCTACTTAAATGCCGCACGTCGTTAAACGACAAAAACGACAAACACGCCACATGTAATACCGATTTCATAAAACGCCATTTGTCGTTTAATATAAACGCCACGTAGAATAAGGGTGAAGATTTTCATATATTAGAATTTTTGTTAAACTATTTTTATAATTGATTTGCGGTTATATTTTATTGTTTATCACAGCTACTGTTGCTCTCAACAAAACAGAGTAACTAAATTAGAAATCTATCAAAAGAAGTCAGATGATAAAAATTCAGTTTTTTGGGTTTTTTTTTTTTGATTTACTAGAAATTAGCACCCTGGAATTCGAACTCTTTAAAAGAAATCGGAAATTCGCACCCCCAACGTTCTACTTTGACTGTGTCATGTGGCCTATTAATATGCAATGCCTTTTCATTTCTTTTATAGATACATATTGTATTGTGTAGATATTTTTATGGATGAAAAATCAAGAATTCTGTCCTATGTTAATTTTAATTGTTTGTGAAATGCAATAAAACATCACCAATAGTTCACCCTTCATTGGGTCAATATTAAAAAAATAAGCGCCTTAAACGGCACGACAAAAAATTGTGTATCTTTTCATTTATCAATATAATGACCATAATGATAATGTACTTACTGATAATGTGAATCATGAACGATCCAAAAACCACCATCCATCCCCAGCCTCCATCTGGTGGTACCGGAGTCGCCAGTGACTCCTCATCAGCGTCGCATTTGGTTGAGTTGCCATTGCAATTTGATTCCTTCCTTCGAACTGGAGCACCGTGGGCCATTATATTCTGTATGCTACTTTCCTTGTCACCGAATTATCTATCACTACCGCACGTGATAATAAACAAAAAAAAAAAAACCGAATCCCAAAAGTGGGAGGCAATAAGCACAAATAACAACAGAAAAATTAAAATTAATTAAATGAAAAAGAAAAGAAAAATTCAATTGAACGCTTGTCGATTACATTGATAAGTTTACGTTTAATTTGAATGCGTTTTCCGAACTTTTTTTTATTTATTTATTTTTTTTTTTGTAAACAAACTTAAAGTTCTTACTTTAAGATTTTTTATTTTCTTTCAAATGTTTGTGGAAGTATCTTAACTTTATTCTCGAACGCTTCTCATTGCGATTGTATATAGTTGCTGATATGGACTCGGGGGAAGATATGAATATTTGATATGTATCTGAAAATAATAATAAAAAAAAATCTATTAAATTTTTGGTTACAATTTAAGACCACTCGATGATGATGATGATAAATCATGACAATTTTTTTTTTTAAGATTGATGGTGTTAGCTTTTCGGCGAAATTCATCAATATGACACTGTAAACAATTAATTCAATTATTTTATCACGACAACAATAATTGATGCTGATTGGTAGAATTAAATTAAGTTATTGCGTTGGACTTTTGAGTTTACAAATATAACCAGCACAGCAATTTCCCTGTGGCTCCGTCGGCGAATGATAAAATGAAGGGAAACTATTTATTATCAGTATCACAATAGCTAGCTGTTCATTTTGATAAAACATAGTTCGCCTGCATTTTGGTTAAGGGCTTGCAATTGTTTTTTATTATTGGATAAAAGAGCAACAGCATTTGCAGTCGCTTGAAATTAAACCGCATGTCGGTTATCAGAATCCGAAAAAAATTACTTCCGTTTTACAGTTCCTGTTAGTATTGCTGACTTAAATGTCACTTGAAAGTCATTTTTGTAATGCTGTATTATCAAGTATTGGAGATCATATTCTAAAAATAAGCAAGTTAATGTGTGTACAGACATCTACTAAGTAGCTAGCTACCCGATGGGATTTATATAGCTGTGAAAACGTAGTCCAACTGTCCAAAATTGAACCAAAAACTGATATTTTCCAGTGGCCCTATAGAAGGCCAAACCTAACTCTCAAACACCAACTTAAAAAGCTAAGTTAAAGATTGACAAATTTTTGTAAAATCTTTCTGTACAGGCGTTTTTGAAAATTTTTACTGTGCAGTATTTTTCTCAGTTGTCAGACTAAAGTGTTTATATTTTTCAAGGCTGAGGAGACTAATATACTATAACTGTTCGAGTGAGAACAACAACTTTGTTAACAATGGCTTCGGTTGGGAAATACAGCTATCGAACTACACAAATCTTTTCAGTTATTTGTTTCAACAGCTGAATTCTGACAACATTATTGGTTTTACTCCCGTCAGAAAGCGAACCTGCATTTCGATTCATCATCAATTGCCTAAGTCAGGAGTTCCCTAACTGTGCGTCGCAAGTTTTATTTTTTCACAGCTCTAAGACTCCGAACAAAGGAAAAGCATTACTTGCATACTAAGAGCAAGGGCAAAGCGAAATCCAATAGTCAAAGATTAAGCGTGTTTGTGTTTAACGCATTTCCAGTCAGACTTGCTTCGTGGCTGTCACTCGTATATTTGCCTGGCTCTCAAAATTAAATAAGGGGTTTTCAATTGGTATGGGTCGTTGCCAGCCAGATTCGTCGGGGGCATTGCCGTGGTCCATTAGAGTGTACAGGAGAACTCGAGGCAGTCAATTCGACGTGCATAAGAAATCGGGACTTGGGATTACGCCAGTACAAGATCCAACTAATCCAGGAGCTCAAAGTTCATAAACTAAACATAGACAAAGCCGTTTGTTCGTTGACTTGGCTTCGGAGCGTTTTGGAAGAGGACCTCAATTTTAGCCGAAAAATGATGTCTACCGACGAGGCGCAATTTTAGATGAATGCGGGTATGTGAATAAGAAAAATTGCCATAAATATGGGACGACGATATTTCAACGTCTACCAGTCCTTATTAAAAAACCCTTAAGTGAATCTTCAGTAAGATCAGCTTCAAATATCTGTGCTTTTAGAAGTGCGTCGCAAAAATATTTCAACCTCTCGAGGGAGTCGCAGTATGAAAAAGATTGGGAACCCCTGGCCTAAGTGATTACCACTTGCGTCAACTGAGTGATGAGAATTGAGTAGGCCACCAGTTTTTGAATATAACAGAGAGGCTGACAGCCATAACGCATTTTGTTGTTGCTAAAAAAGTGTTTGTCGATCTTAGGTAGGAGTCATGTTCTCATATTTTCACTTCTGTCATACGCTAATGTGTGACCATTTCACCCGCTTTTGGCGGGTTTTACCCTCTTTTTAACCTAAAAACCCTCCACCCGCCACCACAACCATTTTCCCGCTTTTTGATAAAAAATCGGAATTTAATTTTCTTACGAATTTTCTTTTCTTCCTTTTTTTTTAAAAAATCTTCAAACGTAGTGATTTGAAGATTTTTTTAATTAAAAAACGTATAAGAACACTGATGGCAGAACTAAGCTGCCGTAGACAGCTTCAGTTGGCATAAGTGCGCGAAAATTGCAAATGTCATGTGTCAAAGAAAAAACCAATGTTATTCATTGACATTCGCTGTAAATACGACGGTAAAATTTAGCAAAATAACGAGAGGCACGAAAATCCAAAAATTAAAAACATATGTATTATGCCAGAATTGGAAGCCGTTTTTCCGTATATTAAAAAAGCTGATGACGTTTATTTTTAAAGAATTATAATAAATTTTACGTGGCAACACGTGAAATAAACTGTTTTCTACTATTTGCACGAAATTTTTGAGGTCAGAATCTACTTTTGGGAGACCCGCCAAACCCGCCAAAACACGCCCGCTTTTAGCTTCAAAAAACCCGCCGCTTTTTGCAAAAAAATAAATGGTCACGTTAGTCATACCTAATCAAACGAGGAAAAGGATTATTGCTCGAAAGAATGTTTTGATACAAGGCCATTTTTTTGTCGAAAACAATTGATTGGAAATATGATTGCAAACGCCAAGTTTTAGATAATATACTTTTTTTCCCAGAATCATGCGTTTTATTTTTAGAAAGACTGTATTTTTGAAAATTCTGTAAGAAAATTCAAAGGAAACAGAGAGTCCCAACGGCGACAGTTCTTTGCCTATCGTACAAGCTATAATGCTGTCTTTTAATATTCATTTCCATACAAAATGACGCTAACATAACTAGCACTCGTGGTTCCAAGCGAAAAATTAATGACACAAAATGACAACCTTCTTGGATTTCTCTATTATCTTCTATATCAATAGAATGATGGAGACACTTATCGGGAGTGAGTGAATTTGCTAAGTAAAACGGTGGAAATTCAAGAAATTGTAGTTGTCATTTTAAAAATATGAAGGTTCCCAATTATTTATTCCGCTCTGAACCACGATAGCTAGAGCTAATGTTGTATAACTATCGCGAAGGTGTCGACTCTGAGTTCATCTTATATTATAATAAATTTGTAGATTTTTTCTTTGTTCCACTATCACGTAAGAACTACTAACCCGATTAGTATGGTCTTTTCGGAAAAGGTAGGCCTTCATAATGGGCACCATACCATATATGCTTTATTTGGTCAAAATTGCAAAATTGGCCCATAAAAAAAAACAATCAAAATCTTATATCTCGAAAACCGCCGAATCGATTGAGTTGAAACCAGACAATTTTAGGTATCGGCCAAGGAATGTTGCTGTGAAGCCTAACCAGTTATTAATTCCGTAATAACCGTAGAAATTCTGTTGCAATTTGCGAATTTGGGTATCCTACCTCGTTGAGAGGTTTTCGCTGGTGACTGATGAGGCAGCCAAATCTTTTATAAGTTTTCATCACCTGGTTGCGGCTTAGTCTTCGGGTCAAGGTGGAGGGCGACCGTAACAGTCTGCCCCCTGCCTATTGCCTCTGACGGGGTCATCACTAGGGAGGGAGACTGGTGCGTAGCAGAGGTGGCAGATTCAACCAGTTTGCTTTGCTGCTTGACCAAAAGTCAGTGAATGGATTGTATTTTGGGAAAAGGATGGGGGCAACCGTAGCAGTCTGCCTCCCATTTATTTTCCTTTGACAATCAGTCCATATGATAGAGATTGGTAACTGAGTATAAAAGTTTGATTGAAGCACTCCAACCTGCTGCATGCTACCGACAGTAGATGTCGCGATTTGTCTTCGGTTAAAAGGCGAGGGGTTACCGTAGAAGTCCAACCCCCCGTCTGTTGCCCAACGGGGTCCTCAAATTGTCGAGATGAGGTTGATTGGTGTAGTCAGCTTCTTCCGTTGGCAGTTAGTCTTCGGGGAGAGCAAAGGGGTGATCGAATCAGTCTAAGCCCCCGCTGCTGGAAGCCTCTAATAGTCCGTTATTAAGGAGGGTGGCTGGTGCAGATCAGGGTAGGCTGCGTTAGGAGAGATTGACGAAGGGTCACCGAAACAGTTTAACCCCCCGTTGGTGGCCTCTGACAGTCTGTCAGTAAGAAGGGTGGCTGGTACAGACCAGATAAGAAAGACTGCGGCAGGAGGAGTCGAGGAAGGGTGACTGAAGCAGTCAATGTCAATAATTATAAAGCACTGATCTTACAATTACAACTACTGTCACAAAACGTCAAAAATTGTCTCTCATAATTCAATTTGAAACCTATTAACATGGCTTTTTGATCGACCATGAATTGAATAATTGATTTTTCTTTTACGGATATTGGAAAGCCTTGAAACCTCGCACATGGTATTTAGTGTTATCTGAGACTAGTGAAAGCGTCATCAACTATTTGTTAAAAACAATTATATTTGTCAGTTTCTAACTTCCAAAAATATAAGTTTAATAACCCGAAACAACAACTTTTGTTTGCAACTAAATTGTATTGTAGAAAATTCCGGTTCATCTAGAAGTGCATCCATAAATTTCAGGATTATGATATATAAGCTCACCGGGTAACAGATTTATGAAGCATCATAATGTTGTGTTAAAAATGAAAATGTTGAGCTACAAACAAATCTTATCTTTTATTTTTGTGTACCTACTAAATCGACAAATCTAAGGCTTTATCGCGTGTCGTTACCTATTAAAAGTCTCAAATAGCAAAAGATTTGAGTGAGTCGATTTCATTACGTTTCAAATAATCAAGAAATTGCGAACTTGCATTAGCCTTACGTCGGTATCTATATACAAATACATATATATATATAGCAAATAATGTTGGTGAACTTTAAAAGCCACCGATCTTTTATTAAATATGATCAGTTTTTACAGAGCTATAAGCTTTTTTTATACTTCACTTCACGGGTATTGTTACATTGACAGTTTAAGACGACTCACTATTCAGTCGATATTGAATGGACTATATTGCAGGAAGACTTGACTTCTGCAATGCCATCCTAAGTCTATTTCTTGGCGGCTGAGGGTTGTCGTTACAGTTATTGCTGATGACCCGTACCCGAGCAGCGAAGGTTCGTTCCCCGTCAGAGTTTTCCACCACAGAAGTAGTTTTTGATTGGCACTATACAATGGACCGGAATTGATCCTGGAACCCCCTTAAAAAACAAGAAAACAAAATAATAAAAGTTTGTTTCACAATGATGCCGTGAAAACGAGACGAGGTAGAAAATCATTGTGCCACATGAGGGCGAATTTGTAGACACGTGGTACCTTCTGTTATAATATAGCCATTTTAGACGATATATACTGGCACTTGCGTGGCAGCTTAAGCTTTGAAATTTTGTAAATTAGTACGTTTAGCCGTTTAGCCTATTTAAGCCTTTAAGGTACTTTGTAAAATGAAGGCGTAATTGAAAACGATACGTGGCAACTTTTGTGTAGCAAAAGCATCAGATAAATGGAAAAACTATTTCTTAAATTAAATATCAGCAAAAAAGTAAAAAATAAATGGGTATGAGATTACTTTTGTACATCATCGGTAAAGCCTTTACAAGGCCTTAAAACTCGCAATAAATCGATCAGCCTCCGATGCTCCCATTTGCTAACTTAGTAAAAGTTCTGACGAAGAAAAAGTTTCTAATACTACTTTAATATATGTATTTGAGACAAGTGCACTATGCCCTCAAAACAGCCTTTAGAAATCATCAGCCAAATATTTTTGCCTCTGCGCTAAATAAATAGATATTTGGCCCAGAGCTGTTAGAAATATTTTCCAATCTTTGAGATAATTTAGTTTTTTTTTTTTTATCTTTGTCGGAGGTTGTTACTATCCGATGGAGCACTCAGACACACAACTACTGGTCCATTGTACTGCCAAACAGACACCTTACATTGCTTAGCTTTCCCGACCTTCGAAGAAAGATGAGAAGGAGGTCTGTCTACACATAGCACAGTCACGCCACCGACACTCGTGTTCACGAGAAACCCAAGTTTCAATGGATGCTTTAACCACAGATTCAGGCAAACCCAACGCAGGTTCAGGTCCTGAGATCTTCTTCTGAACCCAACCTCGCAAGCCCATCAGCGATCTCGTTTGCTGGATACTAGTGTGACCTGGCACCCAAAAAAATTTGACCGTGTTTAGCCTACCGACCAAGTTCAGAGAAAGCTTGAGTTCGAGCACTATAACTTGGACGAGGTAAGAGAGTTGAGCAGCGCTTCTTATGCAGCTTGGCTATCACTGCAAACGCATATGCTTCTAGCCCTCCACCTGTTTGTCACAATATAGCGCATAGCCATAAGGATTGCGAAAATCTCCGTCTGGAAGACAGTCGCATTCGCATGGTTACCCAAAGGGTAGTGTAGTCTAATGTTCTCGCTTTCCACGAAGACTCCAGAACCAGACCCCTGTCAGGTTTTAGAGCCATCCGTGAATACACGATGGCATTCTTTCCCTGGCTCCGAGTCTGGCCGAAGCCATTTCGTTGCCTGAGGAAAGTTGACGTGGTAGTTTTGTCGCAGTCAAATTGCATCAGACGGCATATCCATAAGACAGGGGTCAAATGATAATTCTCGCACAAGATAATTTAGTTAGTTGCTGAGGTTTTTTATATCTCTCTTAGCTTACCCTCTTCACTTGGCCTGTTTTAGGGCATTATGGAATGGCAAATTGGGGGAATGCATAAATCTCACTATTCTCAATTAGAACTTCAGTAATATTTGCATTTTTGGTAAACATTTAACTCGTACTAAACACAATTTTAATTTAATATTTATTTTATTGATCCTTTCAATGCAAAATGTCTGATAATTCTTTCAGCAACACGATTCTATCTTGGCAATTAATTTAATTTCGACAACTTGTTTGTACAATTTCTACGAAAAACAGTTCATTTGTTTATAACTTTTGCGAATAATGTTCTGTCTGATAACCTATACAGTTATACAGGACAGTGTCAGCATAGTGTCATAATGAAATGATAATTTTATCGATGCGATACGGTTGGATATGGGTCAATGTGCCAAGAACACGTCATGAGTCTGTATTGTACGCTGATATAAATTTCAGTCCTCCCATTATTACAACAAAAGATACGAGTATTAATTTATAATTATTATTACCGTACACAAGGTCGGTGTAAATATTTTCAACAGATTACAATCTACTATCCAGCTAACATTGGGCCGGTAAAATACTTATTTTACATTTAAAGTGAGAAATTCGCTAAAGACGAAGAAGTGCAGCGTCATACTACAACATTACGGATACGATTTATATGAATGACATTCTTAGCGCTATATATCTGACAAAGACGCATGTGATGGCGTATTATAAACACTGAGCCTTGTTATCGCTTGCGCTTTGTTTGGGTCTTTGCTTCGGAACACTTACTATCTAGAAAAGTACAAAGAATAGAATTTGTTTGCTTGTTTTTATGAACAACGAATCCACTTACATAGACAGTGTATCTACGTTATGGAACAAGCGGTAAAAATTTATTTATTCACCTATGGCTAATGTCAATTCCCAGATGTTGTCATTGAGATTATTTTGGGTATTTTTATTCGACAAGGGGGTGATGAAAACAGATGTTGGCATTCATATAAGTTTTTCATTCTCAGGTCATTGTTTCATCGGAGGCGAAATTTAAAAGTAGATGCTGGATACATACAGAATGCATCGAGTGTCCGGCAATGACATTCACATTTCACATTTGAATTAATAAGTATCAAGGTATATACAAAGTATGCAGCTTTGTAGGCCTTTTCTGGGGCCGGGAAGCTATTTTGTGTGGCTAAACGCTATAATTATGTCAATATTTGGGGAATTAAAATTCTGTATTTATATTCTGTGCTAAAAATATTTAGAAAAAATCTTATAAGAAAATACCATTTAGCATATAGGAAGAACTGCAGTGAAGTTTGAGAAGGCTACTTCATGTGTGGGTTCTGGCTTAAAACGAACCGTCTATATTAGTTTGCGTCCTTTTGTTTAATTTGACAACGCTAATACGACCGGCCGACCGGCCGGCACACAGTGGGGAAAATGCGGAAATAAATGCTAAAAATAAAATCGTAATATTGATTTTGTTGAGTTTTTTTCAAAGATATATACCTATCTGTTTTATGTTTTACCAAAATTTGAGAAATTTATGTCAGAGAATTTTCGAGATACATCGCAACAAAGTTGCCCTTTCTTTTAGTTTTAGATTTGCAATAACTCTTTGACAAGAAAAGTAGCATTTTTATAACCGTTTGCTAAAACTTAATTTCTTTAATAAATAATGTCTATCTTCAGCATCCAAAAAAAAAAAATAAATTTAATACTTTACTGTTCTTTCCCTTGAGCTACAGTTTTAGCTACACTAAGCTACAGTAATCAGCTAACTGTCTTTGAAAGAATTGGAGCTCCTTTGATCCCACTTTGAACGTAGTGTATAAATTAGTCTCGCTGGTTTAGACTAAAAAAAAATACGGTTTTGACTTTGGTAATGTTACAAAAGTAAGAATTTCTTTTCTAATAATAATTGAAAAGAACTCAACCAGTACTTTATTTTAAGAAGAAATATAGGGCTTTCTTTTAAATGCAAAATAAAATTAAACCGTTGAGGGCTGAGATATTTAATTTTTAGGTCAACCTCATTTTTCCTACCTCAATATTTTTCCAGATTCTAACTTATTTTTCCTGGAAATTTGGTGAATACATTGTTTTGTGGTGTTATTAGAAAAATTGTTAGTACATATCTACTTAACAAAATGAACCTATAGCTAAATATTTTTTTGAATGGAATGATTTCAGAAATTTTGTATGAAAAGGAGGAAAAAGTGGCTAAAATAGTCATTTTAGCAATTTTCAAAAAATCATAAAAAATATTAGCGAAGAGATTTTTGAAAAAAATTGTTTGCTATTTTTTAGTACACAATACATACGGTTTTACTTGTTGCATTACAACGATTTACAAATTAGTTTGAGCGTACCACTCGATTTGCTTAAGGCACTACATGTTGCTAGACAGAGACAGCTCTTTGTCTTGAGATCGGCAGTTCGGCATATTTGACATTTAGTTCTGTGCCTTCGTGTTGTTTGCCTCGTTATTCGTGCCGCGTGTTAAAATGTCGAAATTTCGTTTAGAGTGTTATTTAATTCAGTTTTATTGCTAATGTGCTTTGCAGCCAGTTGCTATGAATATTGTTTAGGCTTGATTTTGAGCCCAAGTACCTCATATTCATGCAATTGGTACAACGCACATTAACTTTTTCAACATAACCTCAATGTTTTGTGTCGAATATGCCGTGCCGATTGTTTTTCCCTAATTCTAGACTTAGTTTAGTGCTAGTGATATTAAAAAAAATACACATATTTTATTGTTGGGAACCAACAGCAGTCACTATTAGAATTGTTTGAAGAAACCTTTCGCATCAACTTTCACAAAAATTCTAAATTTTCAGTGGGTACTTAATTGGTTAAGGAAAGTTTTGTTTCATTCAAACGGAATTTAAATAACGTTTCCATTGATGCCAAAATTTACATGAAGTAAGTTCAAATTATGAGTAGAATTAACTGTAGTTTTGTCAAAATACTTATGCCGACCAGTGTATTTATTTATTTATTTTATATTTTTGATATATGCTTGTATTTAATTATTTCGCTTAAAAATATAGCAAAAAAATAAACAAATGAAACAAAAAAAAAATTTTTTTTGTTACAAGTTACTGTCTTGTAACAAAAAAGTTTTTTTTCATAACGCTATAATTCCGAAAAAATACAATTAATCTTTCTTTAAATTTTTTTAACCAAATTTTGTGCACATATGTATTTGCCCGATAGAAGTAGGTGTTCAAAATTTCATTACTCTTAGTTTATTAGTTCAGATTTTATAGATTTTTTTTCCGGTCCCCCATACAAAGGGCCCCACTGTGCGGCGTAGCATAGCGCATAGGGATAGTGAATACATTCTGGTTGATAATTTATATATCAGTTTTAGTAGTTCTCTTCCCATCAAACCACTGAGCGGATGAGTTTTACTACGAGTGGATGAATGTATCGCGAACGTCGTTACTTTTTTTTGTTTGTAAATAGAAAATAATTGAATGTTTCACTGGGCGTTAGGCAATAAAGGCCAAGGAAATAGCGGCCAAATCGATTTGGAAATAACGCCCAAAAAAAAATCGTACAATTCTTTGTTGCAAAATTTTTCGTCATTTTGGGTGTTGTATTTCCTTTCCAGGGTTCGTTTTTTTGACAAGCTCAAGCAGTAAAGCCCAAAATAGTAAGTGGAAACGCATAGACAGTGGAATAAGTATGGCGGGGGCATGCTGCCCTCCTTCAACCCCCCTGCTTGGGTTTTCTGTTGGATGTTGGAGTAGGTGGGAGTTTGTACTTTTGGGCTTTACTTCCATTTCTTTTATTTTTTGGGCGCTATTTCCTTGGACGTTATTGCCTAACGCAGTTTCACAAGTCTCCCACTCTCCCCCTATAATTTTTTCAAGGGCCGTTTGCTGAATCGACTCATGAAGATTTAAGCTCCACATAAACTCTTATGTGACAGTAAATGCCATACAAAAATTAATTTTTATAACAGAAACATAATATGAGCTGTGTCTCAACGACCGACGAGTGATTACTCTTTAAGAAAGCAAGATCGTTCACACATTTCGCGTGTTCCTGCTTAGGACCAGAAGAATGTTGTTTCCTAATTACTTCCACTAGATGTTCGCACTTTGTTCATTCGTGTACATTTTATGGCGAATCTTTCGTCGACGTGTGTGTAGATTCACAGTCGAACTTTCTGGCGAATGAAGTTTTCTTCAAAATAATTTGAAGTGCCAACGAAATGTTAACCGCCTGGCTTGCTGAGTGCTTAAAATTTTGACCAAGACACACAAACACCATGAGATAGGTTGATAAAAGTTTTTAAGAAATTTATTTTTCCATACATTGTGACACTGAAACACATAATAATGTTTCGCATCCCATACCTCGAAAATTAGAATGTTATTAGAATTATTAGAATAGGATGTCTTACGATGATGTTTGAAGTACGACCAACATTTCAAAAAACAGGGGGGAACATTTTAAAATTGGAAAAATTTTAGAAAATGTTGAAGAAGCATTTTATAATTTTTTAGGATTCAAGGCTTGGTATTAAACTAGCTGAACCCCCGCCGGCTTCGCCGGGCCTTTTGTTGCTTTTTTATGTGTTTTAATATTTTTTGTATTGGAGGTGCCACGCCCCTTTGTCCAACTTTGACCTATCTTCACAGGAACACTCCACAACCAATACCTAAGATTATCTGTAAGTTTGAGCTCAATCGATTCTGTGGTTTTCGAGATATACGATTTTGAATGTTTTTTTTGTATGGGCAGTGCCACGCCCCTTTGTTCGATTTTGAATTTGTTTAGCCTATCGCCCAATCACCGTAATTACCGACATTTAAAAAAAAATCAACAAAATCGGTTGAAAATTACGGGCGACATAGGGAAACAGTTTTTTCCACTTTAGCACTCCTGGCTAAGTGCGAGTTTTTTAATCTAAGCAAGTATACGTATTAGTAACGAATTGCACTCACTTTCAATGAGAACAATTTCCTAATACGAAAAGTGTTGCCTTACACATCGATTTGACCAATTTATTCCACAATAGGGGTAAGCATTATACAATTTTTATAAAGCAATTTCTAAAGAAAAATACTATAAACATTCAAATATGCCTTCATTTCGGGTAATCCAGTCTTGTGCACCACACAAATCCTCAGTCCGATGCGCCTCCGCTTCTTACCATCGATATACCGCTTCCAACCGAAACCTCCAATCAGTCGAAATTGTGGGCAACAACAAAACTGTGCACCTAGGATGTACAATTTACATCTCGCTGGCATTTTTTGGACTGAAATTTCGTTTCGATTGATCCTCTCTTGAATTTCGTTATCGCTCCATCACCCCACACAGCGAACGTCGAATTTTTACAGATAGCCGATTTGTAGAAAGCAAATTTGGTTATAGCTGATGGTTTCCGACACTTTCTGTCATATTAGTGTAATCTACCGCAAGAGACAATAGCTGTCAACTGACGGCAACGAAAATATAATATTTTTTGTGACTTTTTGTTGTTTTTAAGATCAAGGCCATATTGTCTGTAAGACTGTCATTCAACGACTGAGTTCATTCATCAAGAAGCTCCACTGATAAGGAATGCTTCCCCGCAAAATATATTTGTTATCACAATTGTATAGCGTAGGAGTAGTGGGGAAGTGTTAAGGCAAATGGTATTATAGTGATGTCGAAAATTATTTTTGTGGTTTTAATGTGCCGCACCCCCATAGGGTAGAATTGGTTTGTTTTTATGGAGAATATCGTTGAAATAAATATTGGAAGTCAAATCTCTACCATATTTCAGTTTCGGTTCTGATCCTTGCTTAGGCAAAAAACCTATATGAAGCTACGATTACACGGCCATTTTTTTGAGTCATTTAAATGGCGCTGTGACGTCAGGAAAAAATTTCGCATTAGAGCGACATTTAAGCTACGATTCGTCGTTGAAAAAATGGCGATCACACGAAATGACTATCATCGTCTTTTGTGTCCAAAAATCAAATGACGGACACTGCGAGTTATTTAGAATTTTCAGTTAGGATGCATCTTTGAAGAGCAATCACACGGCCATTTTTTTCCGCCATTTAAATGGCACTTAATTCATGTCATTTGGAGCGCCATTTTCCTAGTCATTTAAATGACGCTGCCAAAAATGGCGATCACACAGGGCCACATTTAAATGACTGCTTTGTGACGGGATTTTTACTTCAGAGCCCCATTTAAATGACTCAAAAAAAACGGCCGTGTAATCGTAGCTTAAGGCTTTTGTAATCGACATTAATGCCAGGAGCGGAATATTAGGTATCCTTGACTCTACATGGGGAAGGGAAAGCTTACATGAGATCACCTACGAAAACGGACGCAGGATAATCCACTTTGCTGAAGGGTGTAAAAAGATTTTGCATCGAAAGACTACTATCCCAAGAGACCGCCAGAAAATTTGCCGATCGCGTTCCACTTCACTTCTCCAAAAATTATTCACCATCATTTATACCTACTGATGTACTAGCGGACCCGGCAAACGTTGTTTTGCCTGCTCGTGGGTTTGGGTTCCAATCCCACCCAAACTTCGCGGGGTTGTTTGTTTGGACAATGTACATCAATGTCCACAATTTTACAATTTTAGCTCCTATGGGTGTTTTCTCTACACCTTATAAAATGTATATTTTTTTTATAAGAGAGGTGCCACGCCCCTTTTGTGGAATTTTGAGCAAACTTTCACAGAAACACCTTTGGGCCAATAACAAATATTTTCTTAAAATTTGAGTTCAATCAGTTCGGTAGTTTTCTAGTTATAAGATTTTTTTTTTTTGTATGGGAGGTGCCACGCCTTTTTCCAATTTCCATCGAATGTGAATCTAAACGATTCTTGGACCCACTTAAACAAATACACAAAATTTCATCAAAATCGGTCCAGCCGTTTAGGAGGAGTTCGATTACAGCACACGTACAGAAGAATATCTTTAATTCTTCTGTCCGCGTTTGTTACCGTACTCCTCATAAACGGCTAGACTGATTTTAGTGAAATTTTGTGTATGTGTTTGAGTGGGTCTTGGGATGGTTTATATTCACAATTGGACCCGGTAGGGTAGCTAACTTTTACTTTCAAATATCAGGTAATATATACCTAAATATATCAGTGTCAAAAAATCCGATTCGTAGATGGCGCTATAGTATAAACTCAATCAAATAATTTTATCTTTCTTGAAGGTTGAAAACCTGGTTATTTGACACTAGTTTTGGAGTGTGTTCGAGGATTGATGGCTAAAGGGGTTAATAGTTTGAAATTTTCTAATTGGTAACTTTCTTGGTAAAATATACATCTATTGTGAGTAGGAAATAGCTAGGTATCAAAAATGGTTCCTTGCTATAATGCTGATATAAATGTAGTAGGTACTTCTAAGGAACTGCTCCGTCTAGTTCTATTCCTGATTCTGTTAACCCTTTTAATTTTGTTCCTATCTATTCATCGTCATTTCTAACCTTATGTCTCAAAAAAGTTACAAACCGACTTAAAAACGAAATTAAATATGAGTCTTGTCTTATATTTATAAATTGCAAAATGACAGTTTCTTTGGCAGTTAAAATGTAATAGATTCCTGGAAAATGATTACAAACCATCTCCAACTAAAGTCAACCCATGGCAAAACAAAGTTTTGTCGCATTTGAAATATCAATTATTAAAAAAAGCATTGATGGCTTTAACAGCATTCGTTTAACTTGATACAGCTCGCTTTCACAGAAAAAGTGTAATAGATTCCTTGAGACACACGTCACTTTCCGCTAAATTAGTTAAAATATATAGTAGTAGTTTATAGAGTGGGCTAGAAATTCGGCATCGTGGATATAGCTTCCTTTTGCTTTTGTTCTGAATTTAAGATCACGTTTTATTAAAAAAAAGCCTACAAATCATAAACAGGTCAGGGTTGAAGTTAAAAATATTTTACCTACATTATACTCATAGTAAAAATGTTTATTTTAATTTAAGATTCGGTTTTTTTTTTTCCAACAGCTTAAACAGCTGACGTCCGCCATAAGTTTAAGCATTCATCCGGTTCTGATTTGAAATTCAGCATTGAAAGAATTATATCGCTTAGTACGCCTAAGGCTAAGCCTATATGAATGACTCTTTGATAAGAAAATATGGATCAGATGTTGCACATTGACCATGCAGTATGTCGCAGTGAGAATTGTATTATAAATACGTTTTCCAACTGATAAAGGCCACCAACTATAACATTCTGATTAGAAACCTATAAATAGTGTGTAAACAAAGATCGGTAGTAAATAATATAAGTCGTATTTGCAGAAAAACGATTTAGTTCGGTTTTTGATCTCAACTTGATAATTGGGTCGATTGTTGGCTATAATGCGATGTGCGCATAAACCCTAAGCGAAAGCAGTCTGTCTCCATAAAGAGTGTGACAAGTGGACAAACGACATTCTGGAATAGTCATAGGATTTTAAATGTCATGCGCTATGGTAGTGGAAGTCGATGATAGATAAGCGTTTAGTGTATTAACCTCGGATTTTGTTCAATTGGTACAATTAGCTTATCGCACTGTGCTATAGCTATTTAAGGTGAGGATTCCCAATTTAAATTTCAATTTCACTTACCTAAATGTGTTCGAGTGATAACCTAAATTCTAGAGTTGATTTGCATTCGGTTTATTATTTTAATATGCAATTTCATTGAACTGCAATTTGTGTTTAGATAGTCGTTGGAGGCGTCAACGTTCGATTTGTCGCTTCTAGAAATTTATACATTTAATATGAAATCGAACAAGGTTATCAATTGGCTGCCCAAAGGCAGCGCAGATTGTGTAAGCAGGAATTAATGGAATTAATGGAAATTTTATAGAGTCAAGTGAATCATAGTATAGCAGGGGTTCTATCCCGGATTCTGCGTACAAAGGAACGCTGATTAAAAATAACACGAATAAACGTATGACCTTTCAGTTAAGTATATTTTAGGTCCCAATATATGATGGAAGCGTTTGCGATTATGAGTTCGTTAAATTTAATCTGTACAATAAAAATGATGGTTATTAGTACCCCGTCATGTGGTTCGAGAGTCGCATACCTTCGTCTTTTCTGATGAAAAAAAAAATTAAACAGCTGTTAAACAGCTGTATCCATCCGTTCCGTCAAAATTAACAGCTCTTTAACTTAGCTGTATCCATCAGGTCCGTCCAAATTAACAGCTGTTTAACAGCTCCCTAACAGCTGTCGCATGACTCTCGAATCCACCTGATGTGACTCAAGCCGCTGGATCTTACGTGTCGCATTCAATGGTGGTTTCCTCTTCATTTTTTCATGGCGAATATGGCTGGCCTTCTGTATCACGCGATAAACCGTCGATCTGCTAGCTGTAACTCCAGTTTCTGCCTCAATTTTACTTACGTAGAGCCTTGAATTTGAAGCAGCTCTCAGTATCCTGACATGTTATTGCTTTGCTGACTCTTCCTTTGCGGTTTTTTTCATATTTCTTCGGGTCCTTAATAAAGCTGTTCACAACAGTGGCGCCCCTTCCAATCGTTCTGGCTATGAAACGGATGGACTGTCCTTGTGCCCGGTAAGCTCGAATTTGGCTCATCCTTGGTTAATGCCTTTTCTTTACCCATTGTTGTGTATTGTATATGAAGTTATTATTTAAACTAAGCTCCCTAATACTCAAAGTATTTTATTTGATTTTAAACATGGTAACAGATAGGTAGATTTAGCTACTGTTCGTAATCAAGTGGCACGGAGTGTACGTATATAAGATTCGAAGACTTTATGGTATGTCAACAGCATTCACTAAGTGTCATCTTAACTGCACATAACGTTCTCTATTCACATTCATCGTACTTAATGCTTCCATATGAAGGTTGAAAATAATTATTGGTAAGGCTCAATGTATCTACATTAATCAATTTTCGTTGCAATCCTTGAAGTCGTTTCATTGAGAGTCGAGTTTTTTTTTGTTGGTAAATTGCTAACAGTAGCATTCAGACGTTAGTGCAGGGGTGCGACCTGATTGAGGCCGTTTTTCATGCACCATTCAGAATCACTATGATTAGTGATTGATTTGGTAATACATTTAAATCAAGGTCACGAAGGTAGGTATAGGTTAGGTACCTTAGAATTGTAGTCGCTACAGAGTTTAGGCTCAGTTAAGATAATAGCATCACTTATGCTCATGGAGAGTATCTGAAGGGTACGTATCTTATTAGCACTGCTAACCGGCATTTTTTCCTTACTCAACCCCTGTGTAGAGTTCCAAATAAATAGAACTATTTAGAGCTCCCAAAAGTTCAGTTTTGCTGCTTAACATGAAATAAAAAGGTTTTGGGCCAATGAAAAGAGTTCTTGAGAATTTGCGAGGTAGATCATCAGGCCTTTTGTTGCCTTCGAATCTCTTTTATCAAAAGTGGATGAGGTTACCCTTGGTTGTTACGAGAGGAGTAATTTCCCGTCCTGTCTGCATAGACAGTGAACGGAGGAAAACATGCAATGACGAGCTGTATCTATTGCGACATCGACGTAGTAGTCAGAAGAGTGAAGGTTCAAACGACTGAGGTAGCTGGGTCATATATAGCGAATGGACGCGAATGCTCCGGCCCGGAAAATCTTCGAATCCACACCCGTGGGACAGCACAGTAGAGTAAGACTGCGACTCAGGGGGCGGACGCAAGTGGAAGGGAACCTTAACCAACTTTGGGTGTGAAACTGGAGACAGTTGGCCAAAGATCGTTCTGGCTGGAGACGCTTGTTGGTTGAGGCCCAGGTCCACCCCGGCATGACAATAGCTACGTAGGTAGGTCCAGTAATTCATTTTTGGAAGAAGATCCCATTTTTTACTGAATTATCTGGTGCAAGCCCATAAGACAGCAGTTGCTGCCTCGAAGGTTTTTCCTATACGTAGCCGTTTCAAGTCAGTTTGTGATCTAGCCTAAATAGTTTACTTCCTTTGAGAATGGAGTGTGAATGTTTTCTAACTTTTCACTCCTTCTCGTATACTATTGTTTTTGAGGGATTAAAGCTACTTCATGACTGATTTTGATACGTTATCGGAGTAGGTACCCTTGAGTATAGAACCAGCAGTTTTTTTTTTAAGTCTTCAATGAGTTGTTTATCGTTGACAATTGTCCATAGGAGTGGTGATAATACTTCTCATTCAGGACAACCCTTTACAGGCTTAATTTTTTTAGATGTTAGTCCGAGTTTTGTCGGAGAGAAAAAAAAAACAATGTTCACAGTTAAATCTGAAGAGTGCGACAAGGATAGTTGTTTGTGTCTCGATTCCATATTGTACCAGAGCGGGAAAAGGTCCATATCCTCCCGGAGATTTTTATAGGTTATTATGTATCGGAATATGTTATTATGTAGAATAAAATAAATAAATATATAGGTGGCGCAACAGGCGGTAGACACCCAAGTCCTAGCTTCTCGCAACCATTCGTTTTGTGTGGGTTTCTATTTTTGGGACGAATGGAAGTGACCTACAATTTTATGCCGAGTCCGAACGGCTGAATTGAGAAGCTTTTTTTAAGAAAGTTATACTCTCGGATGTTTGTCAGACGTTCGCGAGAGGTGGCGCAGTAGAAAAAACCTTAAGATGTTATATGTGTTTTTCCGGGTGGGTTAGTTCCATTACATAGAGGGAGACAGGGATATGTGAACTGGATGGAACAACTCTAGTCTAGTAATTCACTGCAGCTTGTGGTGAGTGATTTCTCTGGTTTTAAGTAAACCAAAGCAGTTCGTAATGTCATTGGATAGAGCTTAACTGACTCTAGGAAAGGTTTGTAGATCTTCAATAATAGTCGAGATATCTGAAAAACGTTGTATGGAGAGTAGATCTAGACACAGTCCACAAAAACTAGTTCGATCTTTTAAACAAAGTATAACTTTATAAACAGGTTAAGCGGGTTTTGAGTTATTGTGCCCATTATGACATCGACAGACGACATCGACATCTTTTGTACTCCATTTTTATCTGCAGTTATTCCCATCGTCTGCATAACAACGCTTTAGATAAGCTATATATTTTACGTAGCTACATCATAATGTCAAAAGCAACGTTGTATCTACCTGCACTGATGTTTAAAACTCTGCACATTTCACTTTAGATTAACTTTGTAGCATTTTAATGCCACAAGATAATAATATTGTTTAGAGAGGATTTTAAAAAAATGCAGCCCGTCATTCTAACAACCAATAAACAGTTGATAAGACAGTTAGTAACTAATTCCTACTAATAATGTGCTATTAGATAATCGGTACCTACTTGACGCCCACCATTTATAATCACTAAAATTTTTAATAGCCATTTTATCGCGTTTACTCGTATCGTCTCGTCATTTAATTAATAATACTAGTTCCTGTCAAACTCATATATGACTGCAGGCATTTTTATAAGACTCGAAATTTATGGCCAGTCATTTATACTTATAATTACCTACATTCCTACTAAATATACCGCACTGGCTGTCAATTCTCAATCGATTTCTTATAAACAGTAACCAAGCAGTCAGATCTTAATCGCTGCAGAAGATTATCAAGTCAACTACAGCGTATAGATTAAAATACACATTGAAGTGTGTTCTAGATAGTACTGTACCACAGGTACACCTTATCAGCAGCTAATCCTTCAAATTCCAAGGAAATCAAATAATTGGGTTAAGCTTTATCGTAGTCGTTCGTTGCCGTCCAAAAGATTTCTAAATGGACGTTATTAGGTATCTATTTAAAAACTTGTACTAGCTGTACCCATCCGGCTTTTGCCGTGCCCAGGAATTCTATTGCTTTAATATGTTGTTGTTTATCAAGCCAATGCCAATATTCCAAATTTTACAACTTTAGTTCATTATGTATAAGTGTCGAGAAATAGCTTTTGCATCAGTGCTCTTTTTTTAAAATAGGAAGTGTCAAGCCCACCTTAAGTATCAACCTATTACAACGTTGAACTTGTAAAAGCGGCCTACCTCTTCTCTCCACCCCACCGTTCTTAAGTAACATATACTGATCCAGATGCTGTCAGCATTGCAACGCTGAAGAAAATAAGAAAATTGGACCAGTAGCTCAGGAGATACCCCAAATGAACTTTTTATCTATAATTCAGAAAAAAAATATCGAATAAATGGTTCTCGAGTTATTGAAGAACTAACAGAATTTTAAAAATGAATGAGGAATGTAAACATTTTGACTTATCTATTAATATACAAACTTTCTAGTTTATACGGCTACCGGTTCGCGAGACCCCCCTTACTCCCCGAGACCCCTTTACTCCTAACCACTTTCCACCCACCCTATGGCCTAATAGGGCCACACATCTATAAATTAAAAAAAAATCATGAAAATTGGATAAATGGTTCTCGAGTTTTGGATGGACCAAGAGGCAGACCCAGACGTTACGTTTTACAAGTATATAGGTGCATAAGTATGGACAGAGATGCATTCATGAATACACGCAACACGAACAAAGCAGGGAAAGAGACAAAATTGTTGCCTGGCTGTGTACATGTACTTAGAAGTAAGAGAAGAGAGCCGAACGAATTTTTTCGTAAACATAGTTTTTTTTTATGAAAAATGCTGTATATTTAAAATAAAATTCACCTATATACTGCACATATTAAAAAAAGGAAATGTTTAAATTGATGCAACAGTTGGAAAGATTTTTTTGGAAATGCAATATTTTGCTCTTCACTTTTATATAATTAACGTAAAAATTTCAAAGCGTTTGTCTTAATTTTTGCTTATATAGAAAACGATGCAAAAAAAAGGTTTAATTAAAAATAATAAAAATAAAAATTATCAAGTTTAAAATTCAGAATTTCAGTAAATTGGCAACACAATTAAAATTTTCCCATCTACAAAATTCTGACCCCCAACTGAGTCACTATCTACAAAATGAACGCACGATCCTCCTGTCCCATCACATAATCAGCTAGCTATTTCGGGCAGGTTCTTTTAATCGCTCAATTATTGTATAGCCTCATTGCGCGACTTACAAGACGCACTAGGAAGACTTATTTTTAAGAGCATAAACTGGGTAATCGCTTGTTTACTTCATTCGCGACTTGGCGTCATAAACAAATGGAATAAAATGTTATATGGGCATTTTGTTATTCTGTTTTTATCAAAATAGATTGCTCGGCAATGATGGAAATAAATCGCCAACCCAGCAACGAAATATTGATCGGAAATTAAGAAGAAAGCGGCTAGGTGAAGGGTCGTTAATGGAGATGATAACTTTAAGGGTGATTTAACAACGAAAATTATTTTTCAACATTTTTTTTGAAAAATGAAAATATAGTTCTAAAGGAAATATGGAAGACTATTTTGTGGAATGATAGAAGAGATTTCTCTAAAACATCCAAGCTCAGAAAGAACATTGCAGCTTGTGCTGAGAAATGGCTCATGGAGCACCGCGCTAGAGGACAATTCCTGGATTTTCTACTGTAGTTCCACTTTTCAAATATTTAGCTGTGACCTCGGCAATGGCGGCTGTTAAGCAATTCCTCTCATTTCATTACAAAGAACAAATTTCGTTTGGCAATTTGCAGCTTAAGCGAATTAAATTTCCTGGGCCGGATGGCATAGTTGACTCCTGAAGTTCACCTAATTCTTCTATGGTTGGCTGTCATTTTTAAAAGTTGCCTAAACGAAAGTGAATGTTTTTTTTTTGTACATAAGGCGGGTAAAAAGCCACAAAGGTATTAGACTGGTACATTTGTCATAATTACTAATGAAAACCCCAGAGCAATTGATAGGCAGAGGCACCCGTAACGTAATAATACCTACGCTGCAATGTTGATCCAAATCTTCCGCCAGCCTCTCAACTTACATTTAGTATAAGGCAATCGGTTGAAACGTAAACGGTCCCAGACGTTGAACTAAAGTAGATCATCATCATAGGCACAATGACGAACCGATCAGCAAACTGGTGAACCAATTGCTAACCAAGAAATTCATCCACTCTAAATTGGGCGAGCCCTCTGTCGGAAGGTTTATCAATAGGAGTGCAATGTGCACCCACAAGACGGTGTCGTTTGTCCTCTTCTTTGGAAGCTGGTGGTGAACAAACTAGTTTTGATCCTCAAATGGAGATGATACAAGAAAATTGCAAATTGAGATAACTGATTTTCTGCAGAATGCGCCCTCTCTAAATAGACCAAAAAATGTAGCATGATGATCACTAGAAGACTGAACTAGCCTTCTTCCCAGGAAAATACAAAGTTTCCAACTTTGTTCCTCCAAAGCTAAACTTCAGCCTTTTTTGGTACTCTATAATAGGGCCAAGTAACCTTGCCATATACAGAAAATTGTAGAGGAAACCCAACATCCTGTAGTGGGTTAAGAAAACCACAACTTTTCACTACTGCTCGAGAAATGCAATGCAAAATGCCTAAAATCCCATTTCGGTCCTATAGATCGCCATCAGGCTTATTATATCCGTTACAGTCATCTTAGTCGCGTGCACAAGAACAACTTACTTTACTTTTACTTTTGGTGGCGCTTTCAGTCCGGGGTGGACCACGGCCTCAACCAATAAGCCCCTCCAGCCAGCTCGGTCCCTCGCTCCAATTGTGCGCGCCACCTAAGCTGGGGTCTTCCTCTGCTGCGTTGTCCCTCAGGGGTGGATTCGAAGATTCGTCGGGCTGGTGCGTTGCTGTCCATAGGCTCCACGTGTCCCAGCCATCTCAGCCGTTGTAACTTTAGCTTTTTGACCAGGTCAGCGTCGCTGTGTATAGCCCGTATAGTTCGTCATTGAATCTTCTTCTCCACACTCCATTGTCACAAACTGGACCGAATATCACTCGAAGAATCTTTCTCTCAAAGCATCCCAGAAGGTTTTCATTCGCTTTTGACAGGGTCCATGCTTCTGCACCATACAGTAGAACCGGGATGATTAAGGTCTTATGTAATATCTCCTTGGTTCTATGAGAGAGTGCTTTACTTCTTAGATGCCTTCTTAGCCCGAAGAAACAGCGATTGGCAAGAGTGATTCTTCGCTCAACTCCAAAACTGTCCTTAATGGTCAGTTATTCTTCTAAAGGGATGTTTTTGTTTTAGAGGTTTAGTTTTTAAACTGGCAACACTGTTTCTACAGATTGTCAATTTAACTGTTGAAAGTTGATTTGTAGTTAGTACGTTTCGCCATTTTATAATGAATAGATTGTTGCCAGAAAAAAACGTGAAAATTGTGCAAACTTATTTTGAAAACCATCGTTCGCTACGTCCATTTTACGGTCGACATAATCGCCCATCTGAGCAATTTATTCGGAACACGATGAATCGTTTTCGCATCACGTATACTCTACCACTAGCGCATAACACGCATCCCAAAGACGGCAAACAGTTGAAGCTATTGCCGTTGTGGAACACAATGTTAAAGAGATTCCGATGCCCAACCACTTTGTAGAAGTTTTTATGAAGAGATATTGACTGTTACCGTCAATACAGAGCGCTATAGAAACATAATTTTTGACTTCTTCGTTCCTCAGTTGAATATGATTGACGTTGCAGAGCTTATTATAGGTTTCATCAAGATGGCGCAACGCATCAATTTAGTGCGGGAAACTTTTTATGGGCGCATAATTTCGTGTAATGGACCTATGAACGCCTCCACGATCCTGGTGATCTCACACCTTTGGATAACTTTCTTTGGGGCTATATGTGAAGTCACTAGCCTATAAATCAAAAACGTTGAACGAATTGGAAGTCAGCATTCACATTCACCCTGATATTTATGATATACGGCCCCAGTTGCTCGATAAAGTGCATTGCAAAACTATGTCGATTCGACGAAGTGAAGTTTCTTCAAGCCTCTAGCTACCTGTAAGCTCTTAATCAAACCAACCCCCAGGTGATCTTACTTCATCGCAAAACAGATATCCTGTTGATGTTTATCTGTATGTGTCCTTAAATTAATTTTCATGGACTATCTACCTAACTAAAGTCCAGTTGTGACTAGGCTACTGCAACAAAATTCTTCGAATGGAACCGCCTGATAAAATGTCGCTTTGATCACATTAAGCAGAAGCGAACATTATTCAAATAGAACAATAAAAATGTGATTCTCTTTGATTTCCTCTGACAGGAAACACCCAACAAACCATCTTATCAAAAATGTATATGAATATATGGACAAAAGAAAAGATATTGTCAAGTGAAAATGCTTCAGAGTCAAGTATATGTGTTATCAGTTCCTTTTATGCTTGAAAATGTTTTCTCTTGTATTAGATTTCGGAAGCTCTTTGTATCTTAATTGTAAGTTTTATTGAAGTGCATACTTCAGTAGCTAGTGTTGACGAAAAGGCATATAGAATTCGGGTTCTAAAATTAATTCCCGAGAATGGGATTTATTGAGAATATTTTGAAGGCCATGTGAAAAGGGAGTGGGCGCAGTAGCGCAGTGGTTAGTGTATTGGACTACTGTGCGAGGGATCCCAGGTTCGATCCCCGGAAAAACCCAAATTACATCTTAAAGTTTTTTCTACTGCGCCACCTCTCGCGAACGTCTGACAAACATCCGAGAGTATGCCTGTCATGAAAAAGCTTCTCAATTGAGCCGTTCGGACTCGGCATAAAATTGTAGGTCCCTTCCATTCGTCCCAAAAATAGAAACTCACACAAAACGAATGGTTGCGAGAAGCTAGGCCTTGGGTGTCACCCGCCTGTTGCGCCACCTATTTATTTATTTTTTTTTTATGTGAAAAGGGAAATGGCTTTTATATCTGAAGACCTGGAAGTCTAGGTTAAATGAAGGTATGATTAATTCGACCGAGAAAAACTGATCGATTTATCGAGAGGACTGTCGATTTTATTTTCGTTGGCTCATTTGAGTCGTATTCTTCGCTGATGGAAGAAAAGAAGAACACAATTTCCCACCTTAGTGCGATTGTCCAAGTCGGGACTAAGTCTAGCTTGAAATGTTTATCTCTATCTCTTCTCTATATATATAAAACAAAGTGGAAAAAACAGTTTCCCTCTGTCGCCCGTAACTTTCAACCGATTTTGTTGATTTTTTTTTCAATGTCGGTAATTACGGTGATTGGGTGATAGGCTAAACAAATTCAAGATCGTACAAAGGGGCGTGGCACCGCCCATACAAAAAAAAACATTCAAAATCTTATATCTTGAAAACCACGGAATCGATTGAGCTCAAACTTACAGATAATCTTAGGTATTGGCCCTAGAGTGCTTCTGTGAAGATTTGTCAAAGTTGGATAAACGGGCGTGGCACCTCCAATACAAAAAAATTAAAGCATTGTCGCCCGAAAATAAATAAAATAAAATAAAAAATGAAAAAAATTAAAAAAGCAACAAAAGGCCTGGCGAAGCTGGTGGGCGTTCAGTGCTTGTATATGATATCTTGGTTCGGACAAACGCTAAACACTTAACAAAAAGGTTGTCTTTCACTTTCCGCTATTTAAATAAGTCAAAATTGATGGTATTCCGAAGAATGTATTGAATTATATTTGTTGTTCTTTTTCTGGCCATCTCCAAGCTCACAAGTAATAAGATTCGTTTATTGCAGAACTTATACGTATCAGATCGAAATTGTTTGAATAAGTGTTTTGGTTCATGTACGAGGTTGAATCAACGAAATTAAATCATAATTATTATCCCCCATTAATAAAGACCATGGTTTTATAGTCTTTCTGTTTACGGCTTAAAAATACCTCCTAAAAATAATTATTAGAATATACACAATAAACACATTAAATTCCATTGGCAATGGGGCAACACTGTTGTATAACAATGAAACTATAATATTTTTAATCTTATCGCGACAGATTTATTTTCAGCACAACGCAGAAAGCTTAACAGAAACGCGATTAGGTGTTAAATCTTGATCTCAATCGATATTGATTTATAAACATGTGTATTTTGACCTATTTGCTGATAATGTTTCGTATTGAATTAGATGTGCTAATAGATGTGTGATAAGTAACTCGACAATAAAAAGTGCACGTGGTTTTTTGAAATGTTGTCAATTGTTTCCCTATAAGTGTTTTCAATTTGATACGGTATGAGATAAAATAAAGCCGACAGACTATTGAGAATGATGGCAGAGCCGCCAATTCATCAAGAGCTTAAGATAAATGTTAACTGTGGCGTTGGGAGCAGTATTAGAAATCTATTTCGACGCACATGACTGAGCTGGGTTCTGTATAATGCTGTATAGAGAAACTATTGAATTTTTAGTATGTCCAATGACATTGGTAATAATCAAAAAATAATTACACAAAAAAATAAATAATCTAAACGAATATCTGAAACTGTTCTCAAAATATAGACGTAGTAATTACTCAACTAAACAGCTGTATAGATGAATAATAAGGCATATTTAGATTTGAACCCCTTAAGGGAAGTAATTTTCAAAAATACAATAGCTTACAAACCATAAGTCTTAATAATTTGAAATTTCTAAAAATCACCTCTCAAACCCCTTTCTAAGAGTCAATTGTTGAAGGTAATGTACATTATCTTAAGGGCTATAATAGCTTTCACAAAGCTCACCATAGCGGTGGGCAATTTCAGAGAAAAATAAATAGTAGCAGTAGGTAGTACTTGTTTGATCAACCTGTTGCGATAATCACAATATTGTAGAATGTACTCAAAGCCAAATGAGCCAAAACTTTATTTGAATTCAGAAGTCAGTTGAAAGTTTAATTAATCACCTATACCGCAGGATTGCTATGAGTATTATCTTCTTCTTCTTATATATAAAAATGAATAATCCGACTGACAGATGAGGATGTATACAAGCACTAAGGAAGAATTTTTTGAAATTCGACCCCTAAAGGGGTAAAAGGGGGGGTCAAAGTTTGTATGGGGAAATTTTATTTTTTATCCGATTGACTTTAAACTCGGTTTGTGTACTCTCTATGAGAAATAAAGAAAACTCCTTTCTCTAATTTTGGAAATTCAGCCCCTAAAGGGGTAAAAGGGGGGGAGGGGTCCAAGATTGTATGGAAAATTTTAAATTTTCATCCGATTGACTTCAAACTCGGTTTGTATATTCTCTATGAGAAATAAAGAAAATGTTTTCTTCGATTTTGGAAATTCTACCCTTAAAGGGGTCAAACTTAATTAGTGTACACACTATTAGAAGGAAAAGATATAATTAATTTTTCCGATTTTGAAAATTTTGCTTGCGGCACAAGTTATTGGCGATGACCTCTTTTAAGGAGGCCATTTTCTTAAGTCACGAACCGTTCGTCGTATCGATTTTAAACTTTGTAATGCGTCCCAAAATCTTTCGCCGCTTCATCTAACTTCAGCGTACGTACGTATGGAATATAATGAAGGGTCAAAGTATTGATCATATAATCTTTGAACTGTTTTCTCCAATAGGGCACTGAGTCTGAAAACTAGCACGTATAGCTAACCGTCGGATCAGCGCGGGCTCAGTCGGCCGAACTTCAGAATGGATGTAAGAATTCGTCAATGCGACAAGGTACTTAATAAAAAAATAAATAGTTAGCGTAACAGTTCCATATTAAGTAGATACCTTAGGTTTTAGGTATAGCCACAACGAACGGCTGAACTGAGAATCGTTTCCAGGACAGTTCTTAACCCTCAATATTTTTCAGGCGTTCACCAAAATAGCTATTCCTTTTTTTTTATTTTGACTACAAATTACTGTTGAGTAATGACAAAAAAAAAGAAAAGTTAGGAGGGTTCACTTTTTCCAAAATTGACAAATTGGGCGCGACACCTCCCATACAAAAAAAATTATTTATAATTTGATCTACCAAACCAATTACGTTCAAATTTTCAGACAATTTTGAGGGAGTCTTTATTTAAAATTCTACAAAGAGGCATTGCAAACGCTTTTCCTCGACAGTTCGAAAAGTAGTCTGTCCCCGTCGATTGAGCTAATTCGTAAAGACAGAATATTATTTCCTATGAAGTGAGAAGTCTACATAACTCTAAAGTTTTTAAGTTTTCTTGTAGATGGTGCGGAATACCCAAATCTCAAAATTACACTACATACATCTTGACATTTATTGCAGCTTTTGCATTGAAAGATTTATTGCCTGTTAAAAGGATTTAATAAAATGTATGCGGGATCGGACGTTAGGGGTTGGAAACTTTCCATAAAAAAAAAACACTCATCATTGGAAATAAAGTTGTAAAATTTGGAACATTGATTTGATACGCACTGTCCTGATAGACAAAAAACAATACAACTCCGGGGCACGGGCAAAGCCGCGCAGGTATACAGCTAAGAACAGTATGAATAAGGTTTCCACTGAAAGAAAATTTTAAAAAGTTTCCCGTAGAATTGAAAAATTCGGGAAAAACAGAATGGGAGAATGGGAAATCAAGGTTCCAGCAATAGATTTGTGTAATTATTTTCTTGTTTTATTCGCTATGGTCCTGATTAATGGCAGAAAATTACAAAGAAAAATTGAAAATATCAAACAAACTGCCAGCTCAAATGTTGTTCAAAGCTGCTTGATTTTTACGGTCCTTCTTTTGCGATTGAGGCGTATGGGCTTTACCACTACTCTAGGTATAAGTATATAGCAAGTACACCATATCAGGTTTCAGGGCTCAAGTCTTGGCCTATGGTTTTTATAAATGAAAAGAGAATTGTATGGTTTTCTAATTTGTATGTCCACTATATTGAGGTACCGGTTTAATTTTCTGTCCAGAATAATCCCAAAGATAGTATTTTCTGCTGTCTGAAAGAGGCAATTCTACGCCACCGATCTTCCAAATCCTGGAGCACTCAGACTAATCTCGGTCCATTGTACTACCAAGCAGAAACCCTTTTTTTGGTGTAGTGGTGGAGAAACTTTAATATTATTCGTCTCTCTTATGGTCGGTGGCAGAGTATTGCTGTCCCCCGCCGGGGCTCGAACCAACAACGCCGCTCGGGTCACAAGCAATGACTCTAACCACTACACCATGGCCACCGATCTTAGTCAGGTCTTTTTGGAGTTGTATCTTCTGCTTTCTTGTACAAAGTACTGGTTTTATTTTGAAGGGGTTGACATTGATTCCTCATCTATTTGATCAATGCAACCAAAATAATCTCACTTGGAATTTTTAATCATAATCCGCATATGCTCTGGAACTTGTCCTCGCATAGAGATCAGTTTCTTTAAGTTATTGTCAGTAATCAGTATCAACAAAAGAGACGAAAGGACTCCCCTTGTTCATGTTATCTCATTGGTTACCGACATTTTAAGGGAACTTTGTGGAAATCAGAACTATACAAAATTCACTTCAAATGGACACTCACTTTTCTGGCAGAGTATCCGTCACTCTTATCCTAGTTGTTTCAAAGTTCGCAGTTTTTTTGTATCGTAAAACAAGGAGAAGGTCTTTTATGGTAGGCATAGGCACCATGACAAAGTGCTCGAATATACTATATGACGTTAGGTATAACATTCAATTTCTATAAATCCAAGTATTTCCCTAGATAAACACATCACATGCAACAATGTATCGCATAACAGATCCGCTTAAGTGTTTCTTATGACTTGACAACAGATAAGGAATAATAAAATTACTGAAGCACTAATAGCAGACAATCTAAAAATTTACGTCTGCATTTTTGATTTTCAACCAACCGGCATTTACACCACAGATTTCTTAGACATTCTCAATAGCAGGACCCGCGACGCATACCGTCTGATGAAACATTTAGATACATTTACTATATGCTCTTCTAAAAATACCCCAGTTGCTCCAATTTTGTTCTCTTCATCGAAGGGGAATTCAAAAATTATCCCGAAATAGATGCACAGACCAATAAAATATATGGATCACTATACAAGAAGCAAAATGTTACTACAAACCTTGAATGCAAACCCCGTTGCAATGTGAAAGAGCGCCAAAAGTCTTTTGTCGTCTAGTCGTATGTTTTTTAAAATTCTACTTTCACTACACTATTTTTGAAAAAAATAAAATAAATTTATATTTATAGCAAAAATACAAAACAAAAAAATAAAATAATTTACTCTTTCCCGTGAAAGAAAGCACTTTGTTTATACCCCACTTTGTCACACAATATAAAATGACGAATTTTATTACTGACAGTAAGACAATAAATTATTTATTTCTTTAAGAACGCTAATAACTGCATTTAATTCTGGCAAAGCGGCCCGTCGGAATAATTACTACACACGCAACAATAATAATAATTGTCACTATTGGAATTTTTTTGCGAAGTATCTTTTATTTTTTTTAATTATACACACGTTAAGCACGTTTTATATATATCAGATCTTAAATCAGCCGCTGAACGTCTGGCAAGATCAATAGCAAAGTAAGAACTAAACAACACAAAAGGCGGGCAGTACAGAAAAAAAAAAAATCCATGTAGCTCAACATACGATTGATGTTCGCTTTATAAAACCGTATACACAAAGAAAAACCGAATGACAACAAGTGTATTTATTATCAGTACGATTATAAGCTGCAGAAGACTCCAATTCCACTCTATAGTCTAGTACTAGAATGTAGATAAGCGGTCGGATTGACTCAAATTTGATATCAGCTCTTCAGTAGTTGTGGAAACATGTATCTGACTCTTGGCAACATGCTGATTGGGTGTAAAAATACAATACACCTGTTCCGGAGAGTGGAGATACTGTTTATTATAGAAATTAGATTAAAAGATAGCTACCTATCTGAACATTTTTGTATCTAAACATGTTGAGTTGAGGCAATCAGTTCTGTATTTTACAATATATCTGGGTACACCTTTCAGTGGATTGCTTAGCAAGCACAGATAGTCTATCTTTACTCTCATTTTGAGTGGAAAGTTTATTTTTTAATTATTTTTTTTGTTCTCTGAGTACGCTTGTGGGTATTTTTGGACTGATAAAAATGAATGAACTGATAACAAAGTGAATACTGCTTTTGTTTTGTTTATTTTGTTGTTCTTTGTACCTATACTTCAATGTGGAGGCCATAATTATGTATCTGTGCGGTGGCAATTTTGTAGATAAATCACACATTGATTTTTTAAGTTTGTTTAGTCAATTTGTTGTCTATACCTATCACATGGGACGATACGATGAGATTAGGATCTAGATAGTTGGTTGTTAGCACTCTTGTTTATTGTTTATACAGTCGAGAGAGAGGCGATAACTTCAAATAGATGCTAAGAATACATGTAAACAATAAGGCGATAGTGATGGGGATGGCTAATATTGATAGCGATGTTTACGTTATCGTTTGCTATGACGTACGCGGTGTAACTTAAAACTTTTAAATTAGCATGACAAGTCCATTAGCGAATTTTCATGGCATTGATTGCACCACATTTTGTTTGTATGTTGTCAAAATGGGAGCGAACTTTGTAAGGTAGCTATATCAGACAAAGAAAAAACTGCAACGATCATCAAATTTTCGACAACCTAAATGGATATAGCAGGTAAATTTTCCATTGCACTTTTCAGTTCAGTTGTTTGTGAAGTCTTCCAGAGTAAACTTATATTGAGACAATGAGCGATCAGTTGAGAGAGTTTTTTAAAGATCGTGAGATTTTTGTTACCGGCGGATCAGGTGCGCATAGTGTGACTTGAAATACAAAATGAAATTTTGCAATCAATGTAAATTTTAAGGTTTCCTTGGAAAAGGATTGATTGAAAAAATTCTACGCTCGTTCAATGTGAAGAAGATATATTTGCTTATGCGAGAGAAGAAGGGAGAGTTGCCGGTAAAACGTATAACAGAACTGAAGAACGATAAGGTAAAAGTTGTTTACTAGAAATAAGTAAGTGCCAACTTTGATGGCATATCAAAGTGGGCGACCTTTTTAAATCCCCCAACGAATTATTCAATTTATTCATTATTCTTATTTTAAAAAAATGCATGCAGAGAGACATTTTTATTTGCGGTGAACAGTAAAAATGTTTATACAGTACAGGTACCCAAAACAAATAAAAAGCTAGAAAGCAAGAACATGACTAACAACTCATCAAACTTAACTATTTATTAGAGCATTTTAAATGCAGTTGCAAAAAACATTACCCTCTCTATATAATAAGTAGGTACCCTAAAGAATGAAGATCGGAATTAGGAAGCCAGGATTTTTGTTTCTAAGTGAATAAAGTTTTGATAATTCCCATTTTTTCCAGGGAATTCTGTTGAACAATTTCTAAGATACAATAATTGCTTAGGTAGGTATTAGATAGATAGATAAGATTTTTTATTCGATTTCAATTGTTAGAATAGTGCTTACAGAGTTTAAAAAAAAATTAAAAAGCATGGCTTTTATGCCGTCTGCCTAGTTGACAAAAGAAAATTAAATTACAATGACCCCTTTTTTTAAAAACTTTCACTAATAATCCGCTCTCTATAGCCTAGCGCCAATTTACAGTATCGGAATAGTTTTTTAACTTCCATATCGTGGAGCAGTGATATAACTTAGGTAGGTAGCAGGCACGAAGCGTCCATATATTAAAGGGAAGCAGTGCTTCCGTAAGAATTAAAAAAAAAAAACGATGTCTTCTTGAATTAAGGACTTTTAATTTTAAGTTTTAAAGTTGAGTGCTTCCTCTTCCCAAAAAGTCACGCTTCGTGCCTGGTAGGTAGGTATTATTAAAATACTTGGTGTGAAAAAGCGGTAAGGCAACAACAGCTTAATAAATGTTATAATCATACTATATAAGTCTTCTGTCCGTGTTTGTTACCGTACTCCTCCTAAACGGCTGGACCGATTTTTGTGAAATTTTGTGTGTGTGATTGAATGGGTCTTGGGATGGTTTATATTATTATTAATTGGAACCGGTAGGTCGCGCTGCGATCCGATTCCACAAAATTTTAAATAATAAACACTCAACAATAAAAAAAATTTAAAAAGCAGGAATAAGCTCATGAATAAAATTTCAAATAATATACATCCAACAAAAAAAAAATCATCAAAACAACGTTTGCCGAACCCTCTAGTTATACCCTATAAATAGGTAAAGTTCCTTTGTAAGGAGTAAAGCTCTGGAACCACTGAGCCGATCTAACATTTTTTTTTTTAATAATGTAGGTACTGCGATAGGCTACTTTATTTCTTTTATTATTTTCATTTTCATTTTGTTAATTTTTTCCACTAGGTATATGTGAACAGAAAACTGCTTATTTTGGTGCCAAACTAAAATTAATGATTGGAATCGTCCATTGAATTTTAAAATAAAAACCTAAAGACTAAAGCTAGTATTAGACGATATGTTGAATCATCATACGTATGCTGACTATCATTTGCTAACAATTCTAAGCATATACGCATATTTTCGTCTGGCGTATGATGCCCTATTACACGATATGTTGAATTACTCCGAAAGTGTCAAATTTTTTGTTGTCAGCATATTATAGCATACGGTTTGTTATCATATTTTTTTAGGACGTATGATGCCATATTACACGATATGTTGAATTCGGTTTGCTGAAAAGTTTGAAGACTCGTATGATTATATGCTGATAAATTAACAGGCGGGATTTTAGCATACGGGCTCGTTGTATATTTATCGATTTTCTACGATTCTGGTAAAATGTACGTGTTCAATACAGAGTATTTATTTTAATCATCATTTCATTGATTAAATTGTATATATTTTTATCGTTTTGCTTTTTGTTTGGTTCAGTTGAAAAAATAAAATGCGTGCAAAAAAAAGAGCCCTCGCTGTAATATTGGCCATGTGTGTATTCGACGATGTCGACGAAGAGGAATTGCTACGGAAGCGCCGAAAAGTTTGGGTAAGGAATTGGGTCATGCGGCGCGCCGAAGAAGGATTTTGTGCGAAATTGTACCGCGAATTGCGCGAAGAAGAGACGGATTTGTATCGAACGTTTGTGCGCATGACACCTGAGCAATTCGATCATCTACTTGCCTTGGTGACACCGCACATTATAAAGCAAAACACGGTGATGCGCAAAAGCTTGTCACCATTAGAACGACTTCTATTGACTCTTCGCTTCCTGGCCACCGGCGAAAGTTTCAATTCACTGCAGTTCCTTTTCCGCATTCCCCAACCAACCATTTCGACAATTATCCCAATTATTTGCGTCCAGACGTTGACGGCTGATGCATTTCCGGCAAACCCAAGTCATTCAAAATCGACTTGTCACTAACAGCGGATGGCTAAAAAATGCACAACAAAACCAATTAAACGAGACCTATGTGGAAGCGAGAAAAATTTACCAAAACAATTGACGAAGTCGATTCTGTTGAATGATGGTTATCGTTAGCTTCCAAAAACAACATTTGCTTGAAATATTTCCAAACGGGTTCAGTTACTTCTTTGGTGGCTTGGCCGGATTTACTGGCGCGATGTTTAGCCAAATTCGTTTTAAAGGAGACCCGCAGATTGGTCCACTTTGCCTTGCAATCCTCCGAGGTGTATTGGCCAAAACTCTCCGATATTTCCTTCCACACGTGTGTTTTGGGCAATTTATATTCTGCAGCGGATATATCCCACAACGTGCGGCACTGCTCGACGATTTTTATTAATTTCACGATATCTTCGTGCGACCAATCTCCCTTGGACTTAGCTCGTCTTTGTTTGTATATTTTTTTTGGTTTTTTGTGACAATTTAACTCTTGTCTTGCGTATCATCAGGATGGTTATTCTTATCGTCGTCCATTTTTATTTTCACAGCAAAAATCGAATATAAACACAAAAACACAAAAAACACGTTAACAATTTATTGAAACTTCAAAAATATTAAAACCGTTTGCTGAAAAATGTGGTGTATGCTGATGAGCCTACTTTAGCTCGTCAGCATATATCATACGAGTCATCATACGCCGAAAATTTGTCCGAATGTTAGCATACGGTCCCTAAAGGGGTATTACACGATATGTTTAGTTCGTCAACATACATATGCTGACTAGCCAACAAATTTGTCAACAAACACCTTTCAGCATACATATGATGACAGAAATTTGCCTATTACACGATATGTTGCGATTCGGAATCAATTTTCAGCATACGTATGCTGATTCAACATATCGTCTAATACTAGCTTAAGACCTAGCAACGTTTTTTTTTCAAGTCATTTTAGCAAGGCTGTAACTTTGTGAGCTTAGTTCGGGTGACTACTGAACACGAAAATATATTTCTGGCAGCGCTGCGTTGGTTTATATATATTAATGTTATGTACCTACATAACATTTGGCTCTATGTCACTTTTGCGAAACGACATAGGGCCAGGGGAGGACTAAGAGGCAGTGGCACCCGGGGCGGTAAAGCAAGCTTATACCCCTTAAAAAGATTTAAGAAAAAAAAAAAAACAAAAATTTTATTTAAAGGTGATTTCAAGCTTTTTTTCACTGAATGTTTTGATTAAATCATTAAAATCAAGCTTCTTTTCGATTGAAAGTATAGCCAGATTATTCAACCTATTTTAGCTCATTGCTGATCTTTCTAGCCTTAATTGATTTCAATTTTGAAAAGCTTCGTTCAGGCCCTGCCACTGAGACGCAAATTATTAAATAAATCCCCATTGCTAATGACAGACTAGGCAACGAGGCTGAAAAGTCCCAACAATGAAGCTTAAAAATTCAAAGGCTGTCCAAATTTTTGCATTTTTTTAAATTTATTTTTGCAGCTACCATATGACGCCGTATTTGCCATAGATTTCCAATATGATATTGTTGTTTGTTAGTTCTGTAAATGTCGAGGTAAGCATTGGAACAACAGCACTCAGTTCTTCTTCTGTTCCATACAGCAATATTTTCGGTTGCAGAGCTGAGAAAACTGACGCAATGTCTTCCATGTTTCATGTACTTAGAACGATGAATAAGTTGAGTGTAAAATGTTTCCGGACATTGTAACATGGATATTCGTGTTTCCTCTTCCAACATCAAACCAGCTCAAGACTTTTCGCCTGGAATAATTTTCTCCTTTTTAAGGTTCCGTTTCCATATATGAAAAAACAGTTTTGTTTCTTGATTTACAACAAAAAAAATGTTCCTTTTTTTGTAGATCATATTCGTAGCTATATAGGTATGTGCTGAAGACTGTTTTGCCGAAAAGTTAATATTTTACGAGATATTTACAAAAATATGTCCAATATGCCATTCATAAGCGTGTTATCTTAAACGTTTCCTTTCCAATTGGAATTGGAACTCCAAGAAATACTCATTTTCATACACACACACATACATAATATTGTTTCTTCTTTCGCTCTCGGTCTCGGGTTTTGGCCTTGGCTCACTCCGTGACGGCGTGACCGTGTGTGTCGGTCGGGGGCGGGGCGTCGGCATGGCATCGGCTCGGCATTCGGCACTTCGGCTGTTCTCTTAAACTTAATCCTGTCCAATTGGAATTGGAACTTCAATAGATTCTCATTCTCTTGTACTCATACTCATACACACTTTTTTTGTTTTTCCCCGTCTTTCAATTGAAATTTCTAGTTCATGACTTTTCACGGTTTCATAACGATGTTCATGAAGAAAGCTCGCATCCCTAGGTTGTAAAGGCGCAATATTTAGATGAATTTTTTTTGGTTTTTGACTTCCCCTGTCCCTTTAAGAGGGAGGCTTTTCCATATCGCATGTACCATTAACAGTATTAACATCTATTGTGGTAATGTCCCGCTCTACCAAAACGACACCTACGTACCCTAGGGGAAAGGTTATTCGTATCGAGCACCACCGGTAAAACAAGAATTTCAGATATCGGATCTCCTGCACTTAGGAGCACCAACTGTGTTCCATATTATATTTCAGTTTCGCAACAAAGTTTCACAATAAACATTATTTGCCTTTGAGTTGAATTTTCTTCCATCAGCCTATAGGTTAGGTTAGGTTAGGTTGAAGTGGCTCCCGACAAAGGCCGCCACACTTAAACCATTATAAGTTTCTTTGTGATGCCACATAAACCTAGAAAGTAATTTCGTCCTACTGTTTCAGATAATAATGAGCAGGAGACTTCGAATATCTATATTTTAGATCACTGGAAGGGAAGTCTACCAAATGGAGCTTCACTTACTCGTCCAAACAGATTGGACAAAAATAATTTGAGAATATACGTCAAGGATTGTTGCATTCTTGCCTATACGACGCGACAAGGTATCTCATCATGACACCGCTGTATGCGCTGATATGTATTCTATCGAGAGAGATCAGATTCTTAGAACGTCTTAGCTCTAGGTTTGGCCAGATAATTTTTTGTCGCTAGATCTGCCGTGCCACTTATCCACCTAAGGTTTGTTCTTTCAATAACATCCAACTTTGAGTCTACATGTAGCGATCGGTACCTAACGTACCGTTGTTTGGTTCCGAGTTTGCCAAGTTAATCAGCCTTGCAGTTTCCTGTGATGTCTCCATGGCCCTGCGCCTAGCAAAGGTAAATATTGAACTGATCCGCCTAAGACACGTGCGATGGTATAGGGCTACTGCAGACTTAACCTAGCCTAACTTATGTCAACAAAAAGACCAACTCGACGTTTTTTTCTAACTCCCACACGGCCACACCCCCCACTGAATACAAATCAGTAGAACTTCTATATAAAAATTGTTGTTATAGCAAATTGTAACCTTCAAGTCCAACCAAACAAAAAGCATATTTCGAATACAAATATTAAATCGCAGTTAGAAAAGCATCAAGATTGCAAATTCCAATTCTAGATATTCTCCGTCCTGAAGAAAGTCAAGCCAAATGAATTGGACAAACTCGTTCCCATCGCTGGAGATATTTCTCAACTGAATCTCGCCTTATCTTCTGATTCCATTGAACTTCTTCAAAATGTCTCCATTGTCCTGCACTCGGCAGCCACCATTCGCTTCGATGAGCCACTGAAAACTGCAATACTCATCAATGTACGTGGCACTCGGGAAGTCCTTCGCATAGCTGGAAATCTGCCAAAATTAAAAATTTTCCTGCACATTTCCACCCTGTTCAGCAACTGTAACCGAAAGTACATAGACGAAAAGGTAAGAGTATTAAACGCATGTGTGTGTAGGTATATGTTGAAAACTGAAACACCCACCGACTAGATTTACCCAGCTCCGGCGGATTGGAGAAGTTGCATTAAAATTGCAGAACACTCAAACGAGGACTACCTGCGTTTGCTTTCGAATAAGTAATGATGTCCTTGAGGAGTATGGTGCATATTTAAGTAAACGCTCATTATAGGTTTACCCAAGGCTTTCCCAATACGTATACCTTCACAAAGGCACTATCCGAGCATGTAGTCAATGACTTTCAACAAACCGTCCCGATTGTCATTATTCGACCGTCAATTGGTAAGTGTAGCCACAGTAGTTATAAATCATAAATCGTATTTTCACCCTCCTTCCAGTGCTTTGTGTCCTTTTCGACCCCGTTCCGGGATACACCGACAACATGGCTGGTTCGACGTCCATCGCTGTCGCTGGCGGATCAGGTAATTAAAATAAACTTTTATCAAATGCATTCACTGACCTTTTTGACACAAGGGCTATTGAGAAATTTGCTGTGTGATCCCGATATGACACCCAATCAGATCCCCCTAGATCTGGTAACCAGAATCACAATTCTTTCAATTTGGAAAGCAGCCAGCTACCAGCAGAATAGGTAAACCTGCGAAGCACATTTATAGCAATTTGTCATTTTATCGAGCAACTCCCTGGCAGGCTGCCCTTTATTTGCAATGTTTCTGGAGAGATTTTCCCCGAGATGAGCATCAGGAGACAGCTGGCAATTTTGGGAGGCATCTGGCGCGACATACCCTATGGGAAGATGTTGTGGAAGCCATACGTCCATCCGACATCCTGTGAGGCCTACTACCTTATGCGGGTAAGTATGGGTGTCCCTTTTGCTTGGTTTTCATAACTGGAAAATTGCAGTTTTTATTCACCCAATTGATTCCGGCGGTTATTGGGGACACATGCCTGAGATTGGGAGGACACAAGCCGGTGTTGGTCAAGTTCCAAAGAACCATATTCAGCGCTATCAAGTTTTTTCAATTCTTTTTGGCGAGTTCATTTAAATCAGGAACTTCGAATATGGTCATGCTTATGGAGGAGTCTGAGAAATTGTAAGATGGCTGGCACCTATCTATCTATGTAGATGGTTGATAACTTTTTCGAAATACATCTACCTCTTTGCAGTCGCGGATTTGAGGCAAAAACCGAGTTTATTCGAGATCCAGTGGAGTACGGAAAAACGGTGGCGATGAGTTGCCGCCGGTTCATACTGAAGGAGGACGATTTGGATTTACCAAGAGCTAGGCGACTATACAAGTGGTAAGGACGGGGAATGTTATGGTAGACGGTTTTTGATTGATTATTCTGTTTTTGTTTCGTTTAAGGTTGTGGCTTGCGGATATGGCACTGAAGGCAGTTTTAATTTTAGCTTTGACTTGCATTCTCCTGAACTCAATTTTGTAGTGAAATATAGAAAATGCATCAAACTGACGACGTTTTAAGTTCTTAAAGGTGGCATGCTGACGGTATGGTAGAATAATTTGCGGAATTTGTATCACCAACGGAAAGTTGTCACAGAAAATCTGTAGCAGAGAAAATGGTTGGCATTAGAAGCATTGAACGGTTGATTATTGTTGCCAAATGCTTCATTAGCAAGTACTTTTGATAGGTACTCTGCTACCTGAAAGTCTTAAATATAGTCCTCATGTACATCAGCATATAAATTTTCCAGCACACAGAGGTGTTCTGCAAAAGCGTCCCATTTTTAGAATGTGAGGTGATGTGTTCAAATATTGAGTTTTCAGACTCTGAATCCGTCTTACACGTTCTCACAGCAATACCGCCAGGCGACCTGAAATCATCAAGATGCATTATTATTATTTAATGTCGATAAAGTAGGCCGCAAGTCCATTTCTGGATTATTCCACATAACTGCGGGCCAGGAGTCGACAATCCGATATAATTAGATACGCATATGCGGGTCAATTTGTCACCATAATGACTTGTACAGAAAGGTCTATGTTTATGTTGCATTTGGATGTCATCATCTTAAGTAAAAGGATTTCCAATGAGAGGTGTTATTGTGAATGGCCCGCTATTTCCGTAGCTGTCACTTTTGAAGCTTTTATTATTTGACATTTGACAAGTAGAAACTACGCCATTACTAAAAATGGAAAGATACACGCTTCAACAACGCATTGAAATTATTAAAATTCACTACAAAAATGGTGAAAATCTTGCAGTTACAGTTCGCAAAACTAAAGCATTTTTTGGTCGTCGTGAAGCACCTTGTCGGACCGCAATACAGAAATTGGTGGAAAAATTCGAGCTGTTGGGACAAGTTAGTGATGTGAAGAATAACCCCCGTGCACGTCGCTCAAGAACAACTGAGAATATTGCTGCTGTACCTAGCCCAAAGTGTTGAAGAAAACCCAGGTTTGTCCATTCCTCGTCGTTCTTTGGAATTGGGCATTCCACAAACGTCATTACACCGTATTTTGCACAAAGACTTGGGTCTTAAGGCTTATAAAGATCAGTTAACACAAGAACTCAAGCCGGCCGATCATCAACAACGTTGCCAACAGCCCAGCGTCGATTCAAGACCTCAAAGATAAAATTCGTGAGGCTATCGAGGACATAGGGCAGCCACTTTGCGATTTGGTTATGGAAAATTTCACGAAAAGGATATGGTCCTGTAAGCGTGCTCGTGGTGGCCATTTGGCTGATGTTGTTTTTCATTATTAACGGCATAAAAATAAATAAATAAATAGGTGGCGCAACAGGCGGGTGACACCCAAGGCCTAGCTTCTCGCAACCATTCGTTTTGTGTGAGTTTCTATTTTTGGGACGAATGGAAGGGACCTACAATTTTATGCCGAGTCCGAACGGCTCAATTGAGAAGCTTTTTCATGACAGTCATACTCTCGGATGTTTGTCAGACGTTCGCGAGAGGTGGCGCAGTAGAAAAAACTTTAAGATGTAATTTGGGTTTTTCCGGGGATCGAACCTGGGATCTCTCGCACAGTAGTCCAACACACTAACCAGTGCGCTACTGCGCCCATACGGCATACCTTCCTCTTTATTATGAAATAAACAAAAATGACATTTTTCTTTGAATACCACAATAACACCTCTTATTGGAAAATCCTTTACTTACTAAAGGTGGCGCTACAGTCCGGGGAGGACTTGGGCCTTAACCAACAAGCATCTCCAGCTAGCACAATCTTTGGCCAGCTGTCTTAGGTTTCGCGCGCTAAGTTGGGTGAGGTCCCCTTCAACTTGCGTATGCGCAACCTGAGTCTCGGTCTTCATTTACTGCGCCGTCCCTCAAGTGTAGATTCGAATATCTTTCGGGCCGCAGCATTCGCATCCATTCGCTCTGGTTAGGTTGATGTCGCTGTACTGTTCGTACAGTTCGTCGTTGTATCTCCTCCTCCATTTTCACTGGGGGACCGAAAATTACTGGAAGAATTTTCCTTTCGAAGATTGATAGGGTCCATGCCTCCGCATCACAGAGAAGGACTGGTGTGATCAGGGTCTTATAAAGGGTCACTTTAGTTGATCAAGAGAAGGCTTCGCTACTCAGTTGCTACTCTTAGCCCAAAGAAACAGTAATTGGCAAGAGTTATTGATCACTTAGTCCCATCGACGGTGTCATTGAGTTCATAGCTGATCCTACGTAGACAAAGTTCTTAACCACCTCAAAGTTATCAGCCTATAGTGACATTCGGTCCAAGTCGCCTCGGCGTTGGGTGTCCTTTATTGTTGGCAGCATATACCTTATCTTGCCCTCATTGACCGCCGAACCAATTTTCGCTGCCTCCTCCGTCTTAATTATTCAAGTGACATCACGCTGCCTTTTCTGCCGCTTATGTCGATGTCATCGGCGTAGGCGAGTAGATGGACGGACTTTTGAAAGATAGTTAGTGCCTGGTGTTAGCGTTTGAGTTTTGCACTATTCTTTCAAGAACGATGTTGAAGAAGTCACATGACGGCGCATCGCCTTGTCTAAATACTTTTTTGACATCGAAAGTCTCGGTGCAGCCCTTTATTGTGTCATTGTGCCATTGTCATTCTAAAAAGACGGACGAGTTTGCCACGGATGCCAAAAGTTGACATTGCTCTGTATAGCACGTCTCTATAAATGCTGTCATACGCGGGCTTTTTTTCCGTTGGTAGGGGTAATCTTCTAACACAGTGTGACAGTGTGGGATTTTTACCCACTAAACCCCCCTCCCACGGCCTTAAAATCGATGAAAAGATGGTGGGTATCGATTTGAATTTCCTGATGGGATTTCTCCAAGATCTGCGGCAGTCTGATGAATATTTGATCGATGGTGGATATCATCATCATTTCGTAGCACTTGTTTAGCTCGACTAACCCTCAGCATATAGGTGAATTAAAGGGGTTCCTAAAACGAAAAGCTCTAGCGATCAATTGATTCGTGTTTTTTTGTGTAACTAGCATCGTTCAGTATTTTGATCTTTATTTTGGGAAATTTTTCAATATCCGATTGATTTGTGTAGTCAAACGGTTCATTTTAAGTCAAGTGTAAGTTGTTTGGGCGAGCTTTATTAATGAGAGCAATATTCGAGCCCTGATGGTTTGTCATGTGTGTTTATAGAGAAGGATGAGTTGCTTCGGGCTGAAGTATGTCTTCGGCTTTAAAAATACTCGTAGATATCTGACTGAGAATGCTGGTCTTGGAATATTAGATAAGCTTAATGCAGAAAAAATTGTCAGGGAGGTATATAAAACATAAGTACCTATAAATAACGGACGTCAAGTGACGGTTGTTTGTATGTGTCTTGCTCTGGAGAGTAGAATTCTAGGTCAGTAGCTTGTGGTGGCTAGGCCTAGCCTCTATGGATCTAGTTCAGCAATTATTTCGCTTACTATTTATTTTTAGAGGAATCCTACCCCTATTATGGCTCCTTGGTGGCATTATGCTGTGGGATCAGTTCGCATGGATCCGGAATGACCCAGGAATGTGGACGTTGTACCCTTTTCAGTTTTAATAATGGGAATCTTATCTTTTTGGTAGCTTAAGTCCACCATACCAAAGAAGGATATATTATGCACATCCACTGTGTAATCGTTGGAAAGGTCCCATAGGTTCTACCATATATGCGACGGCATAGCCATAGGTACAGCTATCTAAAATCACTCTAATTATAATGTGGCTTCATATCTTGAGTGCTCAACGACCGTGTTGTTAAAACAGTATAAGTAGTACACGAATACCTGATCCTATACAATTTAAAATCTGACGGGGTAATCTTTTCCTTCTAAAATTCGAGCCCAAAAATTACTCAAACGCAAATTCCTGTAGAAGGTTCCTAAAATTAAAACTCCATTAACAAGTTGTCTAATGCTGAAATATTCAACAGGGGTTTATCCACTAGAAAATCCGGATATTATTGAAATTTTAATGGAGTCTAATACAGATACAACGGGAACGGCAAACAGTACATCCAAACTAAATAAATCTTCTATAGATAATGAGCCGATTTGAAAATTCTCAATGAGATGCAGATATTTTTTTGTTTGTTTTAATAGAACGACACACAAAAAACATGATGATTCAATTCATCTCAGGATACACGATACACCCTCCCTCCCGTGGACTAACGATTCTGTGTGTATTGCTGGTAGCACGTGGTTAAGCAGAGGCGAACTTTTTATCCCCAAAGAACAATATCGATAGCTGTGTTGGGATATAATCAACACAGCAGCATATCGGATATCATACTAGTTGTATTTGTAGTTGTACCTCTACCCATATTGACATCCTTTTGTGTGTTGTTTGATATCCGACATTTCACCGACAATCGACACCCGTGTGGGCCGAGCGTAATGCCGCGGGAATAAAATTCATTGAAAATTTCATTCGACTTGTAGTTCGAATTTTGAAATGGAATCAAAGCCTGAAAGTTCTGTGCGATATTGAGTTAATAAAAACGAATTAGAGTATAGTTCTCTGGGGTAAGTCGGAAGTAATAATGCAATTATGATGATATTTTATGTCGTAACGTAACAGTAGTCGGTTGGACCGTTAATTATTCTGCTTCATTTTCCCAATACATATACGGTTCGAAGTGTAAGGGAGGCGTTTTCGAGTTCCAGGAAAGATTTGAGTTTAATTTATTAGATAGGTAGGTTTACTATTCCATAATGTACACATTTCGGATTCATTTTGGATGAAATGAAATAAAAGTGTCCATTGAATTTGGTGCAGGAAATAAGTCCCCGTGAACTAAGTCCACTGCGGGACTCAGTTTCCACCTAGAGGGAAATAAAAACACTTTCGTGAAGTGGACTTAGTTCCCATATAAGGTGGGAAATAAATTCCAAAAACTCTCTGGTTTTATTTCTTTTTGTATACCCAATTTCGCACATACTGCAAATCTGATCACGGATCAAACCTATACAGGTTGGGCCATCTATAGTGCTTTCTTTTTAAATCATAGGTTATTTTGACACTGAAAGTTGTTTCTTGACAGAAAGTCCGTAGATCGACGATGCAGTCAAAACTTTAACAGAGGTGCTTTCCAGATCCTTTGAAAAATCCTGTCCGAAAAGCGGAACACGAGGGAAGAAGCGCCCCCCCTGGTGGAGCCCCAAGATCGCGGAGCTTCTACGTAGCTCAAGGTCTAGGTGGAACCTCGCCAAAGAGGGACCCATTGAATAGTCGACCTACAGGGAGAGCGTTAAAATCCTGAAGAAAGAGATCAGATTCGCAAAGAAAAACTCATGGAGAACCTTTTGCGAGTCAATTGAATTTACAACAGAAGCGTCTAGGTTAAGAAAAGTCCTATCAAAGGCACCGACACCGATGTCTTCGCTAAGAAGAGCAGACGGTAACTGGACTGAATCACACAAAGAGACGCTGGAGATACTAACGGAAACTCACTTCCCAGGATGCACCGAGGTGTCGGACGGCTACGGCGTATAAACACCAGGTTCGAGGGAGGGAATGGAATTAGTAACAATCAACGAGATAATAAGCGACAAAAAAATGGCAATTAACACATTTGTCCCGTTCAAAGCACCCGGAATAGATAATATTCGACCCATAATGCTTCAGAAGTCGGAGGAAGCTATAATTCCATGGCTAAGTCGCATCTACACGTGCTGTTTGAGGCTATGTTATGTTCCAAAGGCATGGCGAGAGTGATATTCATCCGAAAAGCAGGAATAGCTAGCCACACCACACCCAAGGACTACAGACCAATAAGTCTGTCATCCTTCATGCTGAAAACACTGGAACGACTAATCGATCTGTATGTAAGGCAAGTGGTCGGCGATAACTACCTATCAAAATTACAACATGCTAGAATCATACTGCATAATGACTTTTGCAGAAGCTACAGAGACGTTGAAGAAATAGAATCTGTTCGTCATCTGCTTTGCGAATGCCCAGCCCTTAAAAACAGCAGACAAAAGATTCTCAACAGCTTCTTCTTTGATGAGCTAGAGGATCTGGACAATGTTGATCTTAAGGAACTCCTGAGATTCATACTCAAATCGGGGTGGTTCCAGTAGTTAAACAAACTCCACATCCTTCGGTTACTCTTAGGACAGGCTAGAAATATGGATACAAGAGCTTGTGAAAGCCTGTGATTAATACCAAATCTAGGTGACTCAGTAAAAGCAGTATATTCTTTTCTCCAACAGGTATGAAATGGAAGGTTCCCGTGACTGGACACAATGGACCCAACTGATGGTCTATACGTGAAGCTGTGGCAACCGCCGCCAGAGCACCCAATTACCTACCTACCCACCTAACTATACCCCCACGGAACGAAATAAGTGGCTTAACGGTGTGCGTTAGAGAGCCATGTTAACCGACTTTTTTTTTTATTAAAATTGAAGACTTGAATTTGGAAGACCTCTGGTTCATGCAGAATGGCGCGCGATCCCACACAGCCCATGCCACAATCGATCTTTTGTGCACCAAATTCCTAAAGCGTGTTATCAGCCGTCTGCGCTGCGATTTGACCGCTTTGGACTTTTTTTTTCTGGGGAACCGTGACGGATCCATATTACCAACAATCCGGAAAGGATTCAAGTATACTTAAGGCCAATATCATCCAACTACTCCGTGAGCTACAGCCCGAAACCATCGACAAGGTTTTCGAAAATTACAGTGACAGAATGGGATACTGCGAAGCCAGCAGAGACAGCCACTTGACGACGCTGTGTTCCATAATTAATGGGAATGTTTGCACTTACTAATAAAGCCATAATACATGGAAAACATTTAATTTCGTTCATTTTATTGCATTTTTAAAAAGAAACTTGTATTTGGGCCACGCTTTAGTTAGAGCAATATTTTCCATAGTTATATTAAATACCGGAATGCAAAGGTTTATAATGACAAACACACTTTTCAAAAAAAAAAAAACAAGGGAGCGGAAAAGGTCAATAAATGTCGAAATAATAAAATATCTGATAGAGTTATAATAGGTATGCCACAGGCAGAGTGACCATAATTATTTTCTTAAATCTGCTAGAATCTAGCATTTAGAAGATTTTTTTTCAAACCAAATCCTGCTAGAAAAAATGCTAAACATTTTTTGGCTTCTGGATTCTGCTATAATGCCTGCTAAATTAAAAAAAAAAGTCATTAAATTAAATAAATAATGATCGGAATTAATTTTATTTCATTAAAACATAATTAATTCAGTAAAACAGACATTTTTATCATATTACGAGAGTTCACTGGTCACCTTAATAAAATGCGAGATTATTAAGAACTTCTGCACTTTCACGATTATTTTCATAATTGTTTTCGTTATAAATCTGTTCTAATCCCACGTGTCTTACAGTAGGCGAATTTTATTGAACGTCTATCTCAGCAAAGTAAAGTTAAGCAGAACCTTTAGTATGCAACAACAGCAACTATATTCTGCTTGGCATAATCGAAACTATTTATGTAGATGTTGTAATTGTGTGCTGAAGATTCTAATTTACTTTGCTGAGAATTGAGATAAATGTTCAACAAAACACGCCTAATATAAGAAGGAATCTGTAATTTATCACAACATTTTTACAGTGGATATCTTTTTCTGTTATTTATGGAAAGTGAACGTTGCTGTAAGTATTTAAATTGAGTTATTCAGAATCACGACACAGACGACTTGGATTTGAATATGACAGAAAAGGGTAGGAAAGATTTTTTTGTTAACAGGTTCGTTCCCCGTGGTTAGCCCTAGGGCGTACTCAGTAAGCATGAGAAGTGTCAGTGAATTTTCGTGGCTGCCAAAAAACAAAAGGAAACCCCAGAAATTAAGTTTCATGTCGAACGCCAAATATAACTCTGAGACCTGTCCCTGAAAAAATTTTATAAAATAGGGGTTTTAAAATATGTTTAATTAATAATTTTAATGTTGAAAAACTAATTTCTTTTAACATTTAGTAGTGCAGCACAAGTAAATTATGTATTCACAAAATTATGATTTCACCCAAACGACAGCTACGATTGACAGAAAAATCCAGCACTGAACTCTCCCCCGTCTGAATACACAGTGCTCAACTAGGGCGCTCCAGCGCTCACCTCGAACACAGGTCTTTATTGTCAGTGCGAACTCAGTACTATATCGAACGCGATAGGGCTATCCCAGTGCGCAGCGCACTAGTTCGCCATAGGGCCCACGTTAAACAAACGTATTGTTCATTGAGTTCTTTCCAGCTTCGTTTGCTTAGTGGATGAGTTTAGCTCAATTTTAAAAATAATTAAGTCTGGCTTTGTTCGATGTGAAAGCGATATTGATTGCATGCGAATTTAAAAAAAAATATTAAGAATTCAGCTAGATTTCCTGCCAGATCAGAAAAATCTGCTAGAAATTATGCCGGCAGATTTTTATTTTTTTCCGGCTAAGAAAAATTTTTTCCTGCTAGATATGGCAGGAAAAATGCCAAATTGGTCACTTTGGCCACAGGCAGGCGAATATAATTGTATTACACCGCCAAGCCCCTTTGTCCAATTTTTCAATACCTATCTTATGACGGCTCGGCTAGGTAGACTGCGTGAGGGCTGATATTTCGTGATAAATATTTTCGTCAGGGAAGTCCCATACTGTGACTTTAGTTCGCCTAAGGAATTTCTAATTCATTGCTTGTACTCCAATAGCATAAGCTCTGCTTGTTTACGTCTCCATTAAGTTGAAAATGAATTTCAATCGAAAATCAGATATTGCTAAAATTTGAAAAGCGCTCAATTGCCTGGTTTACGAAGCCTCTGACTCTGACCGGCACCCTGCTGAGCTTGCATTTTAGCACCAGTAGGGCCGAATAGATTTTTTTCTGCAGTAATCTCTGGGCAGTAGCGGACGTCGATGTATAGAACTGATGTTTGCGGCTGTGGCAATACTTATCGCATTCGGGTTTGACTTTTTCAATAGCTTAATGGGGGTGATAGGTTCCATTTATGTTTGACTCACTGCCTCCGGAAGCTACAAGTCCATTGATGGCGCTCTTGACGTCTTGCATTCGATTTTGGAATTGCGTTCTTCCGATCGCATTTGCCGACATCACTTTGTAGTCGAACGGCGACTGGTGAAAAACCGAATTTGCCTTGCGAGTCCACGATATCCATGTGGTAGCATTTCCATGATTTATAAGAGGCACTAACGTTAGTGTGCTGGACTACTGTGCGAGGGATTCCATGTTCGATCCCCGGAAAAACACAAATTACATCTTAAAGTTTTTTTCTACTGCGCCACCTCTCGCGAACGTTTGACAAACATCCGAGAGTATGACTGTCATGAAAAAGCTTCTCAATTCAGCCGTTCGGACTCGGCATAAAATTGTAGGTCCCCTCCATTCGTCCCAAAAATAGAAACTCACACAAAACGAATGGTTGCGAGAACCGGTTGCAAAAAAAAAAATATTTTTATTTCAGCTGAACTGTCAACGGAAAAAAATTCAACACGGCATTGGCCGCTAGTGTCAGTTTTTTTTATATGGAGTTTGGCATGCCGCTAGTCATCTAGTCAATGGAACGCGGCCATTATGACAATATTCAATTATTTTACCTCCTGCCATTTAAAATTTATTTTTTTTGCTTATTCGTACATATTCACAGATAGAAAAAGAGGCGGAGCTATTTATTTCAAAACTGGCTCTATTGATCTCTCATTTCTGCCCGAAACTGGTGGTCTATTCTCTCTGGTTTGTGAACTGAATTCCGTAAAGCTAGAGCAAAAGCTAGGCTACTCAGTAGTAGTACTGCTACTGACTGAAGCCAGCGGCCTAGCGCGTGTCTGATTCGTTGCGCAGTAAGCTAAACAAATATAAACTTTCTTTTGAGACACCTTAGGCGGTACTTGTAGCCAGATCAGACAGTTTAAAATGGAGGCACTGATTCTACTTACCAATATGTACTATTTGAATTTTTAGTAAAATTAATTTAGGTGTAAACTGTCTTTATTACATTTACGCCAGCGTTATTAAGTTTTACTGGTATTCATTTAAATTTTGCTGACTTCAAAGAAGGTACTCCTTCGTAGGGACAGCTTTTGTCATCATGATTTGTTCTTATTAAGATCCAATGCTATATTTTTATTCGCAATTGATTTGACTGGATTTCAATTGAATTGCACAACACAATAAAAACAGCCCAAAAAACCGGCAAAAACGCTTCGAAATCGCGTCAAAAACGCATCATTAAAAATGCCTCAAAAACGCAACAAAATATACTTAAAATGCGTCCGAAATACAATAAAAGCCGACTTAAAATATCAAAAGGTCCTCTTAAATTAAAAACACCCCTAAACGGACTAAAATATGGCACAAAATGCATCACAAAAAAATAAATTAAAATGGTTCGAAAACGCGCCTTAATAACACGCCTTGAAACTATCCTAAAATAATTACAAATACGCGTTAAAAAAAAACGCCCTAATAACGCTTCAAAAGTGTATCAAAAAATGCTATAAAAAATAAACGCTTCAAAAATGCACTAAGAACGTACCAAACCGAGTAAACATTTGCCTCAAAACCGCGAAAAATCCTCAAAATCCCCCTAAAACTCGTCAAAAACGTACTAAAAACATTTAAACCCCCTTAAAAACATGTCAAAAAATACAAAAAACATAGTCAAAATCGCGCTATAAGAATCAAAGACGAATTAAGAAAGCAATATTATATCTACTGCATCTGCACGCCTTTCATCCAAAAAATAAAAACTCTGGCCTGGGGTCCAAAGATTTATTTTTCTCTTTTCGTAAATAGTTAGCGAAAAAAATTGTTTGTACAAGCGTCTTAGGGATCAAGGATAAGGTTGCAAATCGCAATACCAGAACTAAAACTGATAGAACTGAAAACATACACTGAATAGGAACACTTTTCCATCAGTGCCCATCAATGGTAATTCAAAATACAAAATCGGATCTTATTCTCGTTACGACTTAGCTCTCGGCCTAACCGGCTTCGGTATCTTTACACTTTACACCTCAACATGCAAAACAAACAAAACACTAGCACATGCACTGCATTATGTTACTCCCCATATTATCCTTGCATGCAGTCATCGCTTGTCCTCCCCGTAACAAAACACTTCTTCTTAACCAAATAACATCTCATCCTTGGTAAGCTAGTGAAAGCACATTCATGCTCTTACCTATGTTCTATGGGTCACGGTCATTCACCATCGATTGTTGTTCCTGTAGCGCAGTATAGTCAGCTAGTTGCGGTTTCATTGCACCAAAAAGTATCCTTTTGTTCTGTTGGAAACACTAAAGTACGAGTTTGTAGCTAGTACACGTGCCGGATTATGCTTTTGGTAGTATGTACCTACACTTGACCGGTTTGCGGTTAGAAATGCAGTTTTATTAAATTTACGCGCCTCAAAATCTACTAACGTACTGAAATTTTAGCCGGCCACCGGGTAAAGAGCTCCTCGCTTGGACTCCCCTATTCGGGGGAAATCTAAGTGGACACTGAACAACCGATTTGATGTCACATCACGTGGAAGCACTAGACTCGTGTCGCAGGATGTTGTCGCAGACACCTGATGAATTGGCGAATGTTTATGTTTTGCTTTCATCATCATAGTAGATTGAGACTTGAGAGAGTGTTGCATGAAATGCGCATGAATAACTAAAGAAAAGCTTGAAGAAGTTTTGAAATAGATTCTGACATTAACTGCAAGAATTCTCTGGAAAGAAATGGTTTTTGTACATGCTAATTTGAATAATGAAAATTATCCAACTTTTAATTCTAAGCACGGAACCGGATAGGTATCGATTTTGTATCATGACTGAAAAGAGTAAGTGCTTGAACCAAACGTACTTTTTGTCTAAATTGGTGTATTGTTGAAAACGGTTAAATATTTTGAGTGAATTTTGTAAAATAAATTTGGTTTGAATATTATTGTAAATAAGGGCTATATTTTATTTCTACTGCTACTTTAATTTGAAATGCTAGATAAGATGATGAGAGTTCGTCTTTTTGAAACAACACGTTGGTCGGCATAAGTATTTTGACAAAACTAAAGTTAATTCTGCTCATAATCTGAAACTCGATTCATGTAAATTTTGGTATCAATGGAAAGGCCATTTAAATTCTGTTTGAATGATATAAAACTTTCCTTAACCCATTAAGTACCCATTTAAAAATTTTAGAATTTAGAATTTTTGTCAAGGTATATTTTTTTGACTTTTTTTTCTCGGTATCAAAAAAAAAAATGTTTTGATGCAAAAAGTTTCTCCCAAAAATTCTAATAGTGACTGCAAAAAGTTTCTTCAAACAATTTTAATAGTGACAGCAAAAAAATTTTTTCAAAAATCTCTTCGCTAATATTTTTTATGATTTTTTGAAAATTGCTAAAAATGACTATTTTAGCCACTTTTTCCTCCTTTTCATACAAAATTTTTCTGAGATCATCCCATTCAAAAAATCATAAAAAATATTAGCGAAGAGATTTTTGAAAAAAATTTTTTGCAGTCACTATTAAAATTGTTTGAAGAAACTTTTTACATCAAAAATTTTTTTTTTTGGACCGAGGAAAAAAGTCAAAAAAGTAGACTTTCACAAAAATTATAAATTTTCAATGGGTACTTAATGGGTTAAGGAAAGTTTTGTATCATTCAAAAGGAATTTAAATGACATTTCCATTGATACTAAAATTTGCATGAAGTAAGTTCAAATTATGAGTAGAATTAACTTTAGTTTTGTCAAAATACTTATGCCTACCAGTGTATTTTTAGGGAAGCAGTGAAGATGTGTAGAAATTTTCCAAATTTGGAAACATGTTGCGTCTCTAATAATGAACTAAAAATTAAAATAAAGTTAGATACCATACCTACAATAAATACCTAATTAAAATAATTTAATAATTAGCCTACAATTTTTAAGAATGAAAAACTTTGGTTCTGCTTTTGGAAGTTTAATTGATGTCTTGATTTTTTTTTCATTGAGTAGAGAAAATTATATCGGCTAATTGGGGGCTTCTAAAATTGGTGACCATTCCGGCTCGATTTATGGCAATTTCCATTAGGTACTCTTTTTAGAACTTCCGCATTCTTGTCGGATATTCCCTTTGAGGGCTTCAAGAGTCTGAGGCTTCTTGACATAGATTGATGAAAAAACTGCACAAAAAGAAATCTGGAACGGTTAAATCGGTTAAAACGGATATTTGTTGTCTCATACCTTCTCAAAGGTCAAAGGTCTACAAAATTAGCTTTTTGCGATTATCTCGGTTTCTATTGCTCCAATCATGTTAACATCTATTACAAAATTATAGAGCATAAAACTTGCAACAAATATTATTTGAACGATTTTTTTCATGCGCTCAACCGTTTTTGAGGTAAAGGGCGGTGAACGGGCAACGCGCAGCCAGATGTGGTAGATTTTATTTCACTGCCCAATCGAAAAAAAAAATGCTTTTTTTTTTGTTCAATCTGAGCACTGAGCTCAAACCTTCAAACAAATTTGGCGATCTCTTACCGTTTGGGCGTGGCACGCCTCCAAAAATTCCATTCCGTTGAGATTGCACTTATAGTTGTTTGACTAACCACGGGGAGAGTACGATAACTTTAGGTGCCAAAAATTGATAACGGTTTTTTGTAGAGCTAACCCCTCTATACAAGCATTTTTGACTATGGGAGGGAGTTTATCTCGCTTCGCTTTGGCGGGAGGGGTAGGTAATTTAAAAAAGAATTCTACTTTTTTATATGTACCCTATAATATGTCATTATGTATGGAAAAGGATTGCAAGGATCCAGCTTGAGCGATGGCATTGGTTATATTGGCTTTAAGCATCTGTCCACAATAGTTTTTGGGACTTCAACGATTTTCTCGACGATTTTGCTGTGCGGCAGAAGTGAAATCAGAGACGTGTTACCTCTTAGGCGGTCGATCTTCAAAGAGAGGGATCAACCCATTTATTTTTCTCTATTCAACTTTAGCTTTAATTTTTAGTACAAGGGATATTTTTTGGAGACTATTTCTTACGTTACATAGGTTTTACATTAGCAAATTTCTTAGGTTCAATTTAAATTCAATTTCAATAATTTAGTAATTAGATTTTAGATTTTAGATTTCGGATTTATTACATTTCATTTTAATAAGTAACGCATCAACAGCATCGGTCGATTGCAGCTTATTGACACAGCGACCTATGCGATTTCAGAAAACCCCTCCAGAAAAACTCTAGCGGGGTTAAATCGCGCGATCTTGGTGGTCAATTTATGTCACCTCTGTGAGAGATAACTATACCCTCAAACCGTTCAGGTCCATCGTACCTACCTCCTGTGTGAAATGTCGGCCGTCCTTCTGGACCCACATATCGTTCAATTTGGGCCAAACGAAATCAGTTAATATTGTTTTATATCGCTCGCCGTACATGGCCTTGTTATTTGACTGTCACATTTTTTCCTGCAAACTTTCACGAGTCGCGGTTTATCTGTCATTGCTTTGACACACCGGTATTGGCTGGTTGTTTACCAATGGTAACAATTTACAGCATCCATCAAGGTTTTTTACACTATTCTAAATGGATTTCGAGAATCCCTCCATTCTTTGTACATTTAAAAAAAAATTTTATTTAATATTTCTATGCGTCATGAAATAGGGTTAAAGTCACATCCTTTTAGAACATCGATAGAGCTACACCATTTCATATTTTTAAATCGATGACTATAACCTATATATAACAATCGATTGTATATATTCACTCATATACAAACTTGAGTCTAAAGTGAACATTTTACTAATTCAAAACGTGCCTTCGCCTATCGAATATATAGCTACTATCACAACATAAATGTACGACTAATAGGCAATTTACAGAAATCCTTTCGATTCATCTTCGGCTTATTTCCCATATCCATTCGCAGGCATCAAACATTTCCACATCATTTCACACTAGACTTTATATCTGAATATCAATCGTCTATTGTCATTCGTTTATGAACCAAGAAGCTATATATCTATACCTACCGTGAAGCAGATATCCTTGAACCTCTTCCATTACTTACCATCATCGAAGAGTAGGTAGGTATGTATGTTGTTTTTTGTGCGCACGTATACCATACTCCATACACCATACACCATACCACATATCCTATTCTACAATGAATGTCGCATATTCGATTCACTTTTCATCTCCGTTCAGCCGCAGACAATAAAAGTACATTTCAGTTAGAAACGATATGATGTGATGTAGGATTACCTTGTTTAATCTTTATTACTACGGCGTAGTAGGTACTTAAATGCTGACACTGGCGTGACGTATTCATGCAGGCATTCATTGAAAACCATACATTGCGTTAAGGAACTATGAAAGAAATCCTTCTCGTTCATTCCATTCGTTTGGACATTTGCGGAAAGTGTATTAACTTGAAAAACTCTAGTTAAATGTTTTAAACTTTTTTGACAAACTTTAAGCAAATTGAAAGCTCTTGTCGAATATGCTGGGGTAGCAGTTTCGCCGAGACATGCGCGAATCAGTTATTTAACTGCCTGAATACCTATACCACCTATTTTCGCTAAGCAACAAATTGTCTTAAGGTCGATCAAGCCTTTGGGTATAGATTTCAGTAATAGTAGTCATACTATCGAAGTAAGTAATTCAATGGGACTGTTTTTAAGGATTTTTTTTTAAAAATTTGCCTTTTCCGTAGAAGTTCAAAATAAAGGCACAATAGGCACATCATACTTTCACTTACAATAGTATACGAGAAATTTAAAATTTCTAATTCGGGATTATAATTCCGATCATATACCTATAAACTCAAAAAAGTGGACCTCGCAATTAGGTATGTCCAGATGAACAATATCCGTCATTGTATGCTGTAGCTTCAGACCAGAGGGCTGAAAACATTTGCTTCAATCTGTGTATATAGGACTTGTGAGTTTGTGAGCTTGTTAGCGGCTGTTATTTGTACTACAAGCAAATAAAGCAAGTTTACGACCAGCGGCACGGTTAGTCTATGAAGTTTGAGATTGTCACTTGGAACTATGTGTTAGTTAAGCGCCGAGAAGCAAGTGCCAGGAAGGTACACTCACCCGTGAACAAGAAGCTAGCAACATAACTTAGCAACCAAAGCATCAGACCCAATACCTTATTTATTGGCTGGGTACATAATTCTTCCTGGCTTTAGGCACTATACGAGACACAATTATTATTAGCCTAATAGCCTAATTGGCCAGATAAGGGAAGGGATTTAGTTTTTATGTTAGCAATTTCCACGATCCCTTTTGCAATTTAAATCCAATAGGATGTGGAACTCACACAACGCACTCGCTTATCATGAAAAGGAATCTTTGGTCCTTGAGGTTGATATTTTTTTTTTTTTGCCGAGGAAGGTGGAAATCTTCTAAAAGACACTCGGCCGTATCGAGGTATCCATCGGAACGGAGAATTCTTCGCAACGCATGTTCCGTCGGAGACTCAAATTCGAGGTATCCGACTTCGGAAAGAATAATTAAAATTCGACGACGCATTGATTTGACATGATGTTTTTTCGTGGTACATCAGGGTTTTCCTATTTAGTGCTTGTTTTTTCGTTTGTTTTTGCTCTGAAAACACAAATTTAAGCAACAAATAAAACCAATTACTTTGTTAAAAGTTTTTTTCTTTATTGCTTTTATTTATCAACAATTCACTGCAAATCGTAAACAAATTCCGCAACCAATTCATGTCGGAGCATATCGGAAGAAAATTCGTATGAAGCTGTCAAAAATATCATTAAAAACGCACTTGATCGCACTGAAACGCAAAACGCCAGTGTGCGTTGTATATTTGTCGGAAAAAAGTTCCGGAAAGGTTGTCCGAAGTATACCACGAAGCAAAAATCCTCCGATTCGTATGAAATCGGAGAATTTTCCGTTCCGACGGACACCTCGCTAGGGCCGACTATGAGAACATTCAGCGCTTGGTCATAGTAGTGTTGTAGAGGTAGAGAGTGATTTGTAAGTACAAAGGGTCGAAATCGCTGTCGCTGCTTTGTCGTTAGCCGCTTCTCGACTTACACACTGCAGAGGCGGAGGTGCTCTACCGTGCTGCAGGTATAAGAGAAGGCTGGTGAAAACAACGAGGGGGCAATGCCTGGGTTACTTCGATGTCGCAGAGTCTGGGAAAAGAAAAATCAAGTACGCTGACACTAGTTTTAGTGTTGCTAAAAAAAGTCGTTCTTGTTGGTGAGACAGAGGCTGGGGCGCTCGACCGTGCTGTCCACTTCGCAAGTTCAACTCGTTTTATTAAAAATTTTCATTGCCTTATATACTATTGGTGACAGAGCTTTTTTTTTGTTGTGATCGGCTGTGGTTAAGCTTTCAGAGCTTTCTTTATTTAATTCACATACAGCATTGCCAGATCTTACAATATAATAATATTTTTAAAGCATTGCCAGAAGGGCTTAGTTTTAATTTAATAATAATTTAATGCACAAAAAAATTAATATAAAATGAAATAAATAGGTGGTTGCTACAGTGTAAGATTTTTACTCACTAAAACCACCTCCCACAAAAATTTGTTTCGTACTGCAACTAAGTTATGACTTTGTATCACGAATATTCCGGCGATATTACCTGCTCGTTCTGCAATTTAAACGCGGTTATGATAATTATCGGACTAAGTCGGAAGGTTTAGTTCGTTATAGACGCGCGCCGCAATAAATTTTTTCCATCGAGAATTTCCAAGAAAGAGTTATTAACGTGTCCTAATCAACGTTGCCACAAAGATACAATTGTATCAAATTAGATACATTTTTGTCTCCGTGCAAAAAGTTGATACGTAGATACTTTTTTTTGATTTTGGCTCAATTTGATACATTTTATAAATTTCAATGAAAATTCAGCAAATTCCCTCTTGTTTCATATATTTAAATTTTTTTTGTTTTCAAATTCATTTTTAAATGATTGTGAAAATATCAAATTGTTTGCTTATTTTTAAAACTGACTACCTATGGTAAATGTATTTCAATCTGATGTGCACGTACTGGCCTATAGGTATACCTATGAAAAAACATGGTATAACATTGAACATGACCGTATCCTACCTCATATTCACACATTAATACGTCACGTGTTTCACACTATTTTGATATTTCAGTGCAAATTCAGCAACAAATTAGTCTAATTTCGACTATTTCGTGGAATACAAAATACATTTGTGCAATAATTCGGATGCTATAGTACCAGTGTCAAGAAATCAAAACAAAATAAAGTTCTCGGACGCGATATAGTAGCTACATTTCTTTCAGTTTTCAAAGGAATAACGTTCTTAAAGTACGTTTACCATACTAAAATGTATGCGTTTCTTTGAATTCACCCCCGGCCAATACGCTTAAGTGGCCGAAAGAATGAGATTGAGAATACAAACTGCTGAAATAGGGTTTCTTCGTTGTATTTCTTTTGTAGCTCTCAGAGATTGTGTAAAAAATATCAGAATACGAGACCTACTGGCAGCTGGCAGCTATGTAATTCTAAATAAATGGAGCATTTTAAATTTCCATCTCCATGCCAACTATAGAATTCCACTTGTCGTTAAATTATATCCCAAATATCTATTCCCCTGTACGAAGATTGCCCCTGAGGATTTGGAGTCGGTGGCGGCTGGCGAAAGATCAAGAGTTGTGGCAGGCTTATTTAAAACGCCAACATATCGGCGAAGCTTGTACTGAATAGGCGTGTTTTTAAAAATGATCATGATGATAACAAAATATATGTTTTAATGTACCACTATCATCTCGTTTTAACTCAATTTTCCACCCGATCAAAACCTAAACTTTGTGAATATGTTTAGTAGTTTCCTTTTTTCAAAGCTATAATCACATTTTTATTGATTGATTAATTCTATATTTCACAAACTAACATACGAATTTGAACTAAATTTGTACTGTAGTATCAAAATTGCGACACACAAAATTTGTCTCCGGAATGTCATAAGATGTTTTTCAATATTTTTGTACTGTTCCTATTATATGTATAGTATGACATGTATGTAGTGTGAGTTATTCAATTCAAATACGTTGCTACATAACCCTCTACAATTGCAGTTGCGCAACTGACATAAAAACCGATATTTTCTTGTGATACATTTGATTCATTTTACAGACAGAAATTTTGATACTTTTGATACAGTTTTCAAAAACAAAAGATACATTTTTCCAAAAGTCGACGGCAACGCTGGTCCTAATAGATAGTCGTTATAGTTATGCTTTCGAGCGCAATTTCTCGTTTCGTCTTTAACCGTGGGAATTCCGAGGTCTCTATGGAGATCTTCATTTCAAATATACCACGGTGCACTGACGAATGATCTTAAAAATAATAATATGAAATTAGCGGGCTGTTTGACAGAAAGGTTTTGATTCTATGAGAATAAAGTGCTGCCACTGCGTTTTTATTACTTTTTGTAAGGAAATCAGTTTGTAGTTCGTTAAAAAAGAGTATTTTGTTGATGTTGCCATATGGCAACAAATACACCGAAAGGGTTAACACTTTAAGTAACCAATAAAGTTCTCTATATTTGTTTTTAAGTTGTTCGCTTTTTTTTTACATGCGGTTTCCATTTCAACTTTGTGTCGAAAGTCATTCCGAGGTATTTGGCCTCATTTGAAAACGGAACTTGAACCGTATTTATAAAAACAGGCAAATAATTTGTTTGCTTATATGTAAAATCCATATAAGCAATCCTCCATGATTTTGTCCATTCATTGACACGGTTAAGCGCGCCTTGTAATATTTTGTTTGTTTCTTTGGTAGTTGTACCTGCTAGTATAGCAGTGTCATCGGCAAAAGTTGGTATGATATACATAGTACCTTATATCACACGTAAATAATAGGTACAGGAGTGGCCCAAGGACGTTTCCTTGCGGCACACCTCCCGTATTTTTTTAAATTCTGAATATTCGTTTCCGTGTTTGACACGAATGATTCTTTTCTCTAGATACGCATACGATTCTATGATTTTCCACAACCGTTCGGGGAGAACTTGTCTTAATTTGCACTTAAGGCCTTCGTGCCACATCTTATCAAATGATTGCGTCCAAGAATACGGCAGAGCAGATTTTATTCAATTCAATAGCTCTCTCTATTACGTCAGTTATCCGATGCACTTGAACGATCATCGAATATTTCCATCTATACCCGAACTGGTGGTCAGGTATAAGACGGTTTTCTTCTATAAAAAAAAACTTTGGAAATAATTGGAAGAAGCGAGATGGGTTTATCAATGAATGAGTAGCAGGTACCCACAGATTAACATGCTCTAGAGTCTAGAAGATTCATTTCGAACTAGCTCCTTAGCGGTACTATTAGGTTGAGAGAGTTATTCGACTCAGACCTTGGGGTTCTATGAGCCTTTTCCAAACAACACCGGCTGATGAGTAAATCAGCTGCAAGGCGGTTCCCTACCGACTCGTATGATCAGAACCACCATGTTCCGGATCTGGTGGCTAGTCTCGTAATGAAAACGAGTATGCTGCTTGATTTATTTAGAGTGCCTTAGGCCCTAGTTATAGCTATCATTGAAATGCATCATTGAAAATTTTGTTTTCCGATTTTAAGACGATGAATCAAACAATATAGGCTTTAGTTGGTATCAAAATAAAGGTAATCAATTGTGGAATTTTTTTACGAAAGAAATTACTTAATTTTGACTAAAACTCTTCTTTAAATTCAATTTTATTGTTTCACTGATCGAAATCGATTTCAATGAACAGCTGATCCTCGTTTCTCCAATTTGGAACCCAATCGTTTCACTGATGTGTTCGATTCTCTTTCTATTTTCAGCTGTCAGTTTTGCTTTCAATGATCAACTCTAACCTTAAAACCTAGACTCGTTTGTTGAAAAGTTACTGACAGGTTCTTTCACTGAGAGGAATTTTTCAATGATTGCTATAACCGACTTGTCAAAAAAATTAAACCACCATTCCACTGATTTGTTCCAATGATGCATTTCAATGATAGCTATAACTAGGGCCTTAGGTAAAGGCGAGAATTCTGTTGTTTTTTTTTTCATTTAAAATAAATCCACTGTTCTGCAATTATGGTTAGTCGGTGGATTGTGGATTATTTAAGAACATACGTCAAGTCTGCTACTGGTAGGGGGTAGTCCCTAGTTATGTTTTTATGAAATCTCCCCAGCCAGTGGTTGCCAGTAGTTGCCAGTAGTTGCCAGTTGGGGCACATTTCACATGCTAATTAAAACAACAGCCTGCTGGCAACAACTCTTGATTTTCTGCTGGCTGGCAGCTGGCTAAATTTAATTTACAATGAACAAACAGGTGGCGCTGAAAGCAACAAGTGGCTTCGAATTTCCGAACAATTTGCTTAAATCGTAATTGCGTTCTTGTCTTATGCACAAATATTCCAGAGAAAAATGTCAGAATTTATCTAATATTACTACCAAATGCATCATTTTATACGAAATGCTGGTATGCTTTTAGGCTTATTGCCTAAATTCATTCGGCTGGCTTCATCTTGCTGGCAATTGTGCTGGCAACTGTCCAAATGAACGGCTGGATGGCGAGGTTTCAAAAAAAACATGCCTCCTAAAAAATAAGTAAATTGTGCCAGCAATAATTTCTGTAAAAATTAATTCTGTTTGTGTGTCATCTGGTGGCATCTGGCTATCGTAGAGTCTATATAACGTACCAAAATGATTTATTTTTCGTACAATTTTCTAAGAAATTTGTCTATAGCATAAAAAAAAGTCTACAACTTGAATAAGTACCCTATAAATTCACTCCTTAGACGCAGAGAAATTATGTAAAATTATGCGTCTGCAGCTGATGTTCTCAAAGAACAACAAATCAATATGGAATATATGAGTTCCATTAGGGAAGCCCCAAACTGTCATAACATGCATCATACAAGCACATCGCGCCATATACATCACACTTGGGGAGTCATTTGCATATATTTTCACATCATGAAATTTCCATAATTTTTTTCAATCTCTTCACCAGGAGGTGTTGAATTTAAGGGGATAAGGTTCTTTAAGAATAACATTAGCTCCTTCAAAGAAAATATGCAACTTTGTGTTATAGTGCCTGTGGAAACTTCATCTAAATTTATCTCTTTAAATTGAACTCCGGTTTTTGCCGCACATGGGTTCTAGGTCAGTTGATAAAAGTAGCAATCTAAGAACTGATATTGTGCTAATAGTATCTCCTTGCAAGAATATTGCCTGGGAGCTTGACCATTAACCAAAAGAAATAAGTATTTAGAAAAAATCTCAATTTCCTTAAAAGTTTTCCAGAAAAAAACACTTTTTAGGTTAAGTATTAATGACTGCAATCGTTCAAATTGACAAACTTCGTTTTTGTTTTAAGCCCATCTAAGGAAGTATCAACAATAGGATTATCATCTTAAATACTCCTTCTGCAGAAAGGCGTTTAACACAATTCAGAAAAAAAGAACGTGGATTAAAAAAATAAAAGACAAAACAACTTCACAAAAGCACGATACAGACGACTCTGAAATACATTTTTCATTGTACAGAATAGTTCTGCAGTTCTTTTTGTAAAGCGATGCGTCTGCATTGTTACCTACATAAAAGACTGCAACAATAAACGATTGTGCGTCAGTGCATTTATCTTACCCATTCGTCTGCCTTTTCAAGCTGTAGATACTACATTTTGTATTCTGTGATTTCCTAAGCAAATAAACACTTTTAATGCTCGTATCTTTAAGATGAAATGAAAATGGAAAACAATGTCTGATAGAGAAAAACTTCACTGAATGGGGATGGGGAAACATGATGGCACATTTTGTAGAAAACAAAATGGCTTTGTGAATGAGAATGCCAATTAGCTTCAGGAAATTTCCACGTTACTCTAGGGAGTTCTATGCGTCCTTGGGGGATTAACTGGTTGTATAGTGAGAAATCGTTTACCTAGTTTCACTCCTTTTGTATGTTCAAGTAGAATTAAATAAGCCATGTGCATGAAAACATATTCATATCCATCTAGCCAACTGACATACATTCTTTCATTCAACAAAATGCCAACTCCATTGCTTGAACAACGTATTTTGCTGACAGCTTCAGTTTTTTTTCCCTGCTCACATTTACATATCCTGGGTTTTGGGTTTTTCGTTTTTATCCACTTGGGAGTAAGCCAATTGTGTGCTATATATATGGATGCAATGGATGCGCTTGTACCATAGGTATTCGGCGAGTGATAGAAAATGCACCATAACCTAGAAAGAAAAAAATTGACTAAGCAGTTGGGTAGGTTATCGATGTATGAAAAAAAAATTTAATTTTTTTTTTTTTTGGTTTGGAATAGTGATAAAAGTTTGACCCATATCCAAGGGCTTCTAAAAAGCAAAACAAATGATTTTTAAGAACCTTTCTTCTACCCGCGCATTGATTTTGAAAATTTGTGTTTTCCCCAATATTTCGATACAATTTCAAACAAGGTCATTTTATTTTTAAAACTTTCTTACTAGGCGTAAGCGGCTCTACAATTCGAAGTGAACCCAGACTTTAACTTCTCCAGTTAGCACAGCTACTTTTAGTTGCGTACTCGAAGTTGGTTGAGGTCCCCTTCGTCTTGTGCGCGCCATCTAAGGCGATTTGTTCCTCTACAGCGTTGACTCTTTTCTACATGTCCCAGCCATCTTAAAGGACTGATATGCAATTTTTGACTAGGTCGATGTCGCTAAACGAATAATCTTTCCCTCGAAGCGACCTAGGATAGCTTCATCCGCTTTCGATAGAGTACAAGCTTTAGAGTCATCAAGCAGTACTGTGATAATAAAGTTCTTATATACGAGTAGAATATGTCCTTAGTTCTTCGGAATAGGGCTCTATTACGGAATTGCTTCTCAGCTCAAAGAAACAGAGGTTTGGCAAGAGTGTTATCCATCGTTTAATTGCTTTTAAAACGTTGTTATCAGAGCTAATAAAACAGCCGAGCCTCTCCTACGTATACAAAGTCTCTCACTACCTCAAAGTTATAGCTGTCAATCGTAGGGTTTTGTCCGATCAGTCGATGTTAGGGGTCCCTTCTTGAAAACAGCATATATACTTGGTTTTGCTCTCGTTGACCGCTAAACCCATTTTAGCCGCCGCCGTTTCTGTACTACCAAACGTACTAGTGACAGTGCGTCTTGTCTCCTCTCCTTTTCATTACTTGTATGGACTAGATGTTACAGCGCAGTCTTGGCGAAGAACGTTTCGAATTGAAAGATCTAAGGATAAATCATCTGCTCTTTCGCTGATGACTTGGTCATTCTTGGATCCTCTCAGACTGAACTTCAGGGCGCACTCGATCGGTTTGTAGCCGTTTGTGTTTAAGCTGAGATGAAGATAAACGTGAACAAATCTGAAGTGATGGTCGTCTCCAGAACGCCTGTTCAATGCACTCTGCATGTCAGTGCAGCCCAATTGAAACACGTGGAGAAGTTTAAATATGTCGCGGTCTAATTCACGAGTGATGGAAGGAGCAATGCTGTAGGATTGATCAGGCTGGATCAATTTTGAGACAGCTTGGTCATTCTGTTATTAGGAGCACTGAACTTGGTTTGTTCCAACTCTTACCTATGGTCATTCATGAGGTTTGTTTGGGTAATGACCGAAAGAATAAGATCGCGGATACAAGCTACCGAAATGATATTTCTCCGTTGTATTGCTGGTGTGACCCGTAGAGATCGCATTAGAAATACCAGAATACGTGAGAAACTCAATGTCGAGCAGCTACTTTTACGGACGGAGCGGTCCCTAACCAGAATATCAAGACCTGCTATAGAATCCGTACCATCAGGCAGGCGGTTTCTAGGTAGACCCATAGTGGAATTGTAAGATCAAGTCCATAATCTATGGTCTACCGGTATGGGGATTGCCCTTGAAGATTTGTAGTCGTTGGCGGACAATCGAGAGGGTGTACTTGAGCAACCTAAACATACTACACCCACGACACACTTAATTAATGTGAAAGGAAAAATGAATGAAAAGTTTGCTCAAAATGTTACACTCAGCACAGAGGGAGACGTATTTAAAGCTTGCGCCTAGAAGTAGGCACCGCTTTCGGCTTGTCGTTTGTGCAATTGCAGTGGCCTTTTCGGATTGGCCATTGATCATGAGTGGTATTGGCATTGACATACTGATACTATACATGGACTGCTGGCAGCAGCCAATTTTTCGTTGAAGCAAAAATAAGCACTAGTACTTTTGGTTCACGGCGGAGAGAAACGAAAACACTCAAATGTCATCGAGCAATTCGTGCGATTTGGTTTGTGTCGAGGTTTGTGTGCTGAGTGTGCCATACTGCCATCTGTTATAGAACGTTTGAAATAATTTGAATAAGTCGTTATTTTTGCGCAGTTGCAATGTTTCGACAATGGATGGCACTGTGTTCTATGTAAAAAGAAATAGCCAAGGCGCGCAGAGGTTGCAACCTCTTTCCTACTTTCGCCGCACTAAACCAAAAGGGCTAGTGCTAACTCGGCGTCTCCATCAGCAATTTTTCATAGAATGCCATATAGCATCCCATGAGAATTGCTCGTGGAGACCACAAATAGTATTCTATGAAAAATGGTATTCTATCTATTGCTCAGCTTAAGCAAATTATGTTTGCTTCATTTTTCCTCGCAGGTTTGTATGAAACTGACATTTCACTAGCAGTCCATGTATGTATAGTATGTCAATGGGTATTGGTATTGACGTCATGTAGCATCACGTTTGACGAATTTCGCTAATATGTTGGATTCGTACCGGCTAAATCCTCTCCATTTTCAGCGAAATATTCCATGAGCTCCATCTTTCATTAAATGATTGTTTTACAGAAGTTTATTGCTTCTTAATGAGCTATATTTTCCTACTGTTCTCTTTTCTTTAACTTTATTACTCATTACTCTATCTATACCTATAGAAACATACTTGATTAAAATTTGTTTTCGCTCGTAAGCATTACCATAACAATGCTGTCCGGTGTGATTAAGTCTAGCTCCATTTCTGGAATCCGTCCATCTGCAAGCCACCTGCTCTGCTGGATTTGAAGAATGAATTTATCAAATTTCAAGACTAAAGCTGCAGTAAATGTCAAGATAATAGTGTAACTTTGAGATTTGGATATTCCGCGCCATCTTTACATCTAGCAACTCAATTATTGACGATCTACTTTTCGAACTATCGACGAATGGGAGAATGGGAGGTGACACTTACTGGTGGTCAACTCTGAATCTGCACCCGACACGAGTTCTACATCAGCCTTCCATTAAAAAGAATACCACAATACCTAGACCAGTGTTTAGTGGTTTGGTCTGGGAACAGTTTGTCCTGACCCAACCCAAAACGGTATGAGCCATACGAAGCTGATATTTTGAAACAAATTTCCTTTTATGGTCAAATTGAGGACTTAGGTATATTGAATCGATTTGGATAAATTCGAACTCAAAACGGGAGAACTCTATACCTACATAAGCCATACTTACATACCCATATGAAAAAAAGAAAGCTAATTCTGCGGTTTTTGAACATTTTTTTGGAGCCCGAGTTATTAAAAAAAAAATGGTTGGCGCAACACGCGTTGCTCAAGGCTCAGCTTCTCATAGCAATTCGTGTGTGTGAGTTTTATATTTGGGACGAATGGAAGGAACCTAGGTATAATTTTATCCCGAGTCCGAACGGCTGAATTGAAAAACTTTTTCAGGACAGTTTTAGGTACTCTCGGATATTAGATACTTCTGTAACGGGAGCGACGAGTCGTATAAGTTCTAGTAAATAATCCGGCAAAAGCATTGTTTGTAGAAAAAAAAGGCATTTTTGACTTGGTTGATCGACCTTCTCTAAAAAAATTCTCCCAGAACTGTCAAGGACACTTTTAGCCCCGGTGCACACTTGCGATTTTTGACGCGCGCTGTCGCAGCGTCACCGCTTATGCGTCTTAGCGGCAAAATGACGCATGTGCACTGCTCAATAACAAACTGAAAGCGATCTCGGGAACCTGCGAGTCTTTTTACCCGCAAGAATGACTCGCGATGCCGCAGCGTCATCGCAGTGTGACGTGTGAGTGCACCACTCAATTCAGTTGTGAGTACTGTAAGACGCAAATGCGCTGACACTGCGGCATCCCACGTCAAAATGACGCATGTGTGCACCGGAGCTTAGAGTCGATTTATTTTACAGAAGTTGTAGATATAGGAAAAAAGTTTAATAACTCAATTTGCAGTATTTTACGACGCACCTAGTGTGACCACGAGGCTAGTACACGTAGTTGAATTATGCTAGAGTGTCGTCGACCCACTTGCTTCTAAGCTAATGTTGCATTGCATATTAATTGAAGTTATACCACTATGCAATATTCACAGCCGACTCATTCACTCATTAATATCAGTTGACATTTTTGGTGTTTCTTCATTTCTTTACCCGAAACGACTTTCATTATTGTCCCTAGTTAACAAGAGAACATTGTCAACCACAATTTTCACCAAAACTACAAAACTAAATCTGAAACTCAAATACAATTTCAACCATAAGTATACGAATGACTGCAGCACTTTTCATTGTCCCCCTCCCACAAAGAATTATCTTGTCACCATTCCCTGTGGCAACAAATGAAAAATCCTGGGGCTGGGGGTGCAAACAAAAAAAAAACGCTTGCAATAAACAAGGAACCACGTTGCACTAAAAGCCATTTTTGTATCCAGTTGCAAGTTACTTTATTATTTTCTATTTCACTTTTTCAGATGGTGTTTTGCAAATCTCTTTTAAATTGGAAAATTAATTAAAAATTCTGGACAGGAGATGCAGCTGCAACTGGCTAAAGGAAACGAAACGCCAATGGTGTTGTATAAACTATGGCCTCGGTCTGAGTACACAAGGACACCAACAACAATGCCATTCGCATTCGCTGCACAAAGTTTATGGTTATAGGAATAAAAAAAGCAGTACTATCCGCGACAATAGTGAGAAGAAAAATAAATTGAATAGGACTCAACCAGATTTGACTTTTTCTAAAGAAAATCCTGCGCTCAGTAGAAACTTTTTCTTTTGTCGCTAGAGAACAATGGTTGAAATCCAATACCAACAACAAATTAGTCCCAGTAACGAAATAAATGAAAATAGTTGACTCAACAGGTCCGTATTGTAATGAGATACTTCCCAGTCATTCTTTCAAAATTATTGATTCAAAAGCAGGTTTGAAAATAATATTTTAGTACCTAACCTATCTATGATCGATAAGGACTTATCGAAGCAATAAAAACAAAATGCAACAACATTTTGGTCGTGTTTCCCCTGGAACAATCGTCCTTCTAATAATAGATATCCCCTGAAAAACTTTTCTTCCTCCTTTGGTTATGTAGGTACTCGCATTTATGATGTCTTTCCTCTAGGGTTCATTGGTCGAATTGGTTTTTCAAATGTATATAGGGCAAAACAAAAACATGTACCAGATTACGGTTGTGAAAGTTTTCCAAATAATTTGAATAAATTTATATTTATAACAATGCCTGAGGAGAAACCTCACTGTGGGAAATTGTTTCAGTTTTTCCACTTGGATTACAGGTGGAAGCGGATTGTTTTTGAAACATTTTGTTGGTCTCCTTCTCTGTAAGGCTATTGCAGTTATGGGTAGGTATTTTTAGATAAATTTGAGTTTTCTCTGTTCTTTGTCAATCACGCTACGGAGCGGAATTTCCATTGCAACAAAATGTTAGCAATTGGAATAATTGCACAGACGTAGATACTCCAACCCCACGACCTATTCCTATAACAATATATTTGGCAGCCATTAGGATAGCATAGGTCTCCGTTGAATAACAGAGTACCTATAGTAAAGTCTAATATTGTCGATTAATACAAAGACAACCAGCACGGACCCTTGACTAGCTTTGGAGCCATCCGTGAAAATTCGACTAAAGGGTCCGCCATCTAACGTTTTTTTTTCAACTAGTGCTTATTTCGCGAATGGTAACACATAGCTCATGTCTGATTTGACAGATAATTAGTTTTATCCTACCGCTGAACGAATATGGTTGTGTATACGCTTGAACAACGCTGGGAAATATTGTGACATTACTTTGAAAAACATGGTAATGTTGCAGAATGTGTGCGAAAATTGCGTACGGATTTTGGAAGAAGAGAAGCACCGTCAGCTCCGTATGTTCGTTATCTTGTGAAAAAAGTGAAAGAAACTGGCATCCTCATCGATAAACCAAAGCGTGAAAAGCCAAAAACAGTGCGTACACCCCAGAAAAAACTGTTTGGTGCGGATTTTGGTCCAGAGGCATAATTGGGCCATTTTTCTTCGAAAATGAGCAAGGAGTGGCCGTTACAGTCAATGGCGATCGTTATCGGGCCATGTTGAACGAATTTTTGTTCACAAAAATTGAAGAGGGAGATATTGGCAACATTTGGTTTCAACAGGACGGCGCTACGTGCCACACAGTCAAAGCTACACTCGATGTTTTGGGCCCTGTTTTTGAAGATCGCATTATCAGCCACAGAGCTGATGTCGTTTGGCTACCGCGGAGCTGCGGGTTGGACTATTATTTGTGGGGTGCCGTAAAAGATAAGGGTTACGTCGACATGCCAGAGACAATTGACGCTTTAAGGGACAATATTCGTAAGGCCATTGGTGAAATACAGCTGCACACAATCGATAATAAGCTTAAAAATTGGACCGATCGTGTAGGCATGGCCAGCCGAGGCACTGAGGCAGCCATTTGAATGAAATTATTTTCCATTATTAACCGGAAGGATTGTACTTTCAAATAAAACAATAAATTTGAGAAAATATTCAGTAGTTTTTTTTTATAGCATTTTCAAAAAAAAAAAAAGTTATTTGGCGGACCCTTTATATCCCTAACCAATCTCAGACTCTGGCTGAAGCCAGTCCTGAACGCAAGGAAAGTTGAGTTGTAAAAATTACAACAGCCGAAGTTCAGGTATCATTGCATCAGACGGCATAGCCATGGAACTAGGGTCGTAGTCATCGAAACTCCAGTGTGGATGATACCAAAAACCACCGCGCCAGAGACGGTAGATTGGTTTGATAGTAGACTTACTTACTTATTTAACGGATTCCCGACCCGTGAAGAGTCTCTGCCTGAGACACTGCAGCCTTCCATCCTCTACGATCCCGGGCGCGCTGCTTCCAGTTGTCGCGACGAAGCGCTCTGAGATCCGCGATGGCTTGATCTTTGAAACGAATGTTCGGTCTTCCTAGTCTTCGCGAACCAGGAGGCTGGGACGGACCTGTTGGAGATTGTGCCTTTCGTGCTGACATCTGCTCCAGTACGAGATTGAAGAAGTCCCATGATAGCGCGTCTCCTTGCCGAAATCGGGTGCATGTTTGAAATAGTTCGGAGGAGCTGCTTCCAAACTTCACTTTGCAACACGTGTTTTGCAGTGTCACGCGACATAGCTGAATCAGTTTTGCTGCGATTCCGAAGTCGGCCATTGCCATATAGAGCTCCTGCTATCATACCCGGCCTTGAAGTCGACGAATAGGTGGTGAGTTTCGAATTGAAATTCGTTGGTCTTTTCGCAGGATTTGCCTCAGTGTGAAAATTTGGTCTCTATAGTCGATCCACCAGGCCGAAAGCAACACTGGTATGTGCCGATTAGACATTCACACCTTAATAGGTCTTGCAAGACAGAGAATCGACTTTTTTGTAGGTAGGGCTTATGGAGCTTGTAGTCCAGTCATAGGGCACGTTTTCTGCTACCCATACTTGGTGCATGCTTCCTAACAAAACTTCACCACCGTATTTAAAAAGTTCCGCTGGTAAACCATCAGAGCCTACGGCCTTGTTGCTCTAAAGGTTTTTCATAGCTAGGCTAGTAGAACCCATAATGAATAATGTATAAAGGGGAGGTCAGTTAAGTCAAGCAGAGCATCTAGATCAGAGCCTCGCGTACTCGGGAAAGCATACGTGCAGTCAACAGACAGACTGTCCTTTGGAGTTTTGTGCAGAAGGCATTAAGGCAGTCACATACTTTTGCAAAAGCCCTCTCTACTAATCAACAGGCTAGAAAAGGCCTTATCATAGCCGTATAGATCCAAAGGGCCTTTTGAGGAGATAAGCTCCACATTCACTTCTTCACTCAAGAATATGTAGTTCCATTCTGAAATTCAATTAAATTTTTAAATAAAGTTATGGAAACCTTGAACAGGCAGTCATAGTTTATAAGCTTGTTACCTTTTCAAATCCGTATAGATCCAATTAACCCGCGGGAGATGTAAGGTATGTAAGGCATTCTCAAATCTTAGTTCATTTTACTGTTCTCCTTAAGTTTACACCTTGAACTTGTAGCAACATTCTGAAGAGAGGTCAACGTGGTGGAATAATGTCTCTTAAATTATACCAAAGGACTTTCATCCGCTGGTAGGAAAACATTTGAAAGGTTATTGGAATGGCATATCTGCACTAGTAAATGGTTTTTTTTTTTTACTCAGAGGTATATAACTTTAAGTTGGCAACACTATTTTAACTGGCTGCCGTTTTGTCAGCTGTCAAGTGATTTATTTTTAGTTTAGTTTGGCATTTCAACGTGAAAAGACTGACGCCTGAACAACGCTTCCAAATTGTGCAAATTCATTTTGAAAATCATGGTTCTGTTCGAAACAGAGGTTCAGCTTTTCCTGTGGCTAAAAACTTGTGGCTGCGATTCCAAGATCCTCTTGACTGAATTATTGTGGTACACCCAATCTAGACGAATAGCTTAGGCTTTTCTCAATACAGTTCTAGAGTTTACGGTTATATCTTCTCCTCCATTTGTCTAAAAATCCGTCGTCTCATCGCATAGTGCAAACGTATTCTCTAAACTCACTCGACAACTGAATTCCAAATTTGTATATGTATTCAAATAGATATCCCTGAAGGATATATTTCGAATGCATATTGTCCAAGTGTTTCTGATTAGTGTTTCAATAATAAACTTCATCTAGCCTATCCCTAAATCCCTCAATGGAAATCAATAACAAAATTTCGTTTCACCGTCTCCCGCTTGTGTCCTTCTATCGTTTTCCATACCACCACAAACGACGAGAGAAGCTTAAGTATTCTGAACCATAGGGATTAAACGATGTTATAATGGGCTTACAGCTTTTAATGCCAGAAGGACATAAAGACTGTAACGACAACCACGACGACTGATTTTTATGGCACCATAAAAAGGTTTGTTTATTGATCAGCTTATGGAATTCCATTGTCTGTTGTTCTTGTTCCCCCCTGCCACCCCTCACATTGTCCCTTTGGATTTTATGAATGTCTGGACTATCGAGGCAATTAAGGCAAACATATAGCGACAGTGGGTTAACGTTTGATGTTCTTCTTCATCTCTGCGTGCTTTTCAAGGAGGATGAAAATTCTTGATAAAATATTTCCATCAGCGTACGTAACGTAAACGTATAGTAGCTTCTTTGTTTCATAATATTCAATGTCCTTCGAATTGATGTCGACATCTTTGCCAAGGTAAATATTTTATACTATCAGTAGGACGTCAACTGAAGCTATTTCAATGATATAATATTTTAATTTTATCAAACCAGATCGCGCGACAGGGGGTCCCTTGTGTATGGAAATAGGACCAAATTCCAGGGAAACATGAATCCTATTGAAAGAATAGGTTTTTCTTTTATTAAAAATTTCATTGTGGGCAATTTTATTAAATTAATTTAAAGTTAGGAGTGAATGTGTTGTCTAGTTGACAGTCGACATTTAAGCTTAAAAAATAGCCTAACTGGATTCTGTTAATGTGAAAAATATTATAAAACTAGCTGGACCCGTGCTCGCCTTGCCCGCTCGCGCAAAATTATATATGGTTCATTTAAAATTACACTGAGCGTTTCATTAAAATCTGTCCATTAGTTTTCGCGCTTTTAGGAGAAAAAGAAAATTCCCCGCTCTCCTAGATCTTGCTAATTATTTGTAATATTGCATTTTCTTTCCTTTGTTTCACTCTTTCTATGGAATCCAAACAACTATCTACCCCAACCAACCCTAAACTGTTACCATACCACATATCGAATGAAATTCTGAAATGAAACATGTTTTGTATTTTATCGTCTCTTCTCTTATGAAAATGAAGATTATTAATATACCCCAACCCCATCCCCATGCCATACTGCAGCATGTTTTTGTTTGTTCTGTCGCACGATCGCAAAAGTATAAACATCCATTTGTAGCAAGGTATATGTGTATGTATATATTTTCACTTCAAAAAATAAATTTTGGCTAAAAACTGTTCCTAAGGACGTAGCTATAAACGACATAGCCTATAGCAGTCTCACAGTCCTAAGGAACATTTAAAAAAAAGTTTCATCGAAATCTGTCTAGTAGTTTTCGAGTTTTTAACGGCCAAAAAAAGTCCTACAGTTTTATTATATGTATAGATACATTTCACGTTAATGAATTCAGCGGTGGGATTCTGTAAGATAAAAACGTTGAATCGTTTTCGTTTGCACGCACGTTTTGCTTCATGTAACTACAAAAACGAAAGGAATTTTCGTTTGCGCGAAAGCAAAAAAACGAAAGCCATTTCGTTTACGTTTTCGTTTATTTTGCTTCATGTAACTCTAAAAAAGAATGGTCTCGTTCCGCGCGAAAGGAAATCAACGACAGCTTATTCATTGACGTTTTTCAATTTATTTCATTAACGTTTTAAGCGCATTGGCAGCTATTTCTTACAATTAATGTGTCAAAAGAAATAAACATTTCTGGAGAAGTGATGGTTTGTGCTCTATATAAATGATGTGTGTCTTCAATATGGCGATGCGGCTCATGACTACTTTGTGTGGAAAGTAGTAGTTGGCTTAATTAAGCCAAAACAATCCTAATTGTGAATTACGGTTGAGGCAACTGCAATAACTTTTGGTAGGGATGATAGCTATTTCAAACTATATTATTCATCATCAGACTCATCTTTAGTAAGTTGAATAGTTTGAATTCTAACATTCAATTCTCCGTACATAATCCACTTGGGAAGACATTTCTGCTTTCCTCAGTTGGAAAATGGACCCTTGCATTTGGATTTGTCGATTGACCAAATTACAACTTCTTTCGGCAACTAAGCAACTGGTCATTAGAACAGAGGAGAAGACAAATCTCAGTGCGTTGTTGTTGCTACGAAATGCTTTTGTTTATTGCCGCCCTCTCGCGTTTATTTGCCCTCTTTCTAATTGTGTCTATTATCATCAAAAGGGCTCATCTCCACTTTTTATAAAAAAAAGTTAGAAATGTCATTCGCTTCTCCATACAAATGTCTATAGACTTACCTATTTGTGTCTGAAATAACAAACGGTCTCATTCCACACGAAAACATGTATTACTTTCAAACTGGTACCATTTCCGTGCGATGACGTATCAATCAAACAGTAACATTTCCCATAAAATAAACTACCTATTCGGACCAAAAGGCCACATATCCTTCGAAAAATTAGTTACTTCGAATCAAAATGTCTCATTTCCATTTTTACGGTACTGAGCAGAAATGTGGCTTTTCTTTTGAAATTGTGACTTGTGTGAGTTGCAGAAAGAGGACACGGATTTAGTGTAAAATATCTGAAATTACTTTTACTGAAAATGCAACGTTGAAGTCCCTAATTCTTGGACTGATTTTTTACTTTTTATTTGTTTTGCAATTTTATTTATTTAATACTCACAAAAATTTTAATGAATTTAATTCTGTTTATGTTTTGAAGTCTTTAATAAAATTGTAAAAAACTATACACACACAGGGGCTTGTAATAATTTTTCAAGAAGGTATTTTCCCAAAGTTTAGTTTCAAAACGTTAATTTTCCAGCTGTACCATTCAAAAGGGAACATTTCCAAAGTTTTAGTAGCTACAAATAACTAGATAAGTTTAATATAATATATTTTTGTTACAAAGCCTTTTACAAATTATATTATTACTGTTGCTTTTATTCGTCGATCGGTTTAGACGTAATACGTTTTCCGCGTTTTTTTCAGTTCCACTTAACATGCCAATGCGCCCTTTTGATACTAATAGACACAATTGTAACCAAAAATGGAAGGAAACTATTTTAAAAAATAAATTATTATAATCAATATAGATTCGCAAAAGGCGCAAAAACATACATTTAGGTGCTGCTGTCAAAAATAAAAGTTTCTCAAACTGTATGAATGACCCTGAATGTATGCAATTTTAACTACACTGCTTCTTAAATGCTTGCGAAGAGAAAAAAACAAACGAAAGAAGTTACATGAAGCAAACTTTCGCTTTTGCGTGATTTCTATCGTTTCTTGAAAAGCGAAAGCGTTTTTCGTTTCGTTTTTTACAGAATCCCACCCCATTCTCTGAGATTACCGCGGACAAAGTTGTGTTTCTAGTGTTTCATCTTTATGCAATAGTAGTGATTTGTTTTTCCATTGAAAAATGCACGTAAAATTCTTCACTTATTTTATTATTTTCCAGCAATAAATGGGCCAACTCAATCCATTGCCATTATCTCAGCGGTTGAAATGAGTTTACATTAGCCTTAAGGCTAAACACTCTCTACACGTCATATGGTATTACCGGTTTTCACAGGAAGGATTTTCTTATCACTTGCTAATCTGTGAAAGTATAACAGCAACATTTTAGCATTTTCCCCAACAATTTGTATATCAACATACGACGACGAAACAGCCCGAAAGGAAGACGTCTTTGAAAGGAGCATTTTGCACGCTTCATCAGTGTAAAATTATTTTCACTTTTATTGCGCGAGATTTTCGCTGTTCCCTTTTAGTGTCGGCTTTTCCGTTGACGTGGATAAATTACAAAAGAGAAAACATAAATAAATTCGGTTTGGGGTATTGCGCGAAATATGCGCAGAACCCCAGAACCACAGGTGTTCCGGAAGATATGTGTGATGGTGTTGTTTGATATCGCATGTGTTATGTAGGACGTAAGACGGAGTCATGTTAACGTATTGAGGTAAATTCTTGGAAAAGCAAAATTGTCTTGATAAGATTTGTGCGCTTTGAATTTGTTATTAAGTTGGGGGAAAGTGTGGGCTAGATTTTGCTGTAGAAAATTTATGCATTCATCAAGAAGTCCGCTTGTATAAGGGGAATGTGTCAAGACTTTTTTTTAAAGAAATAGGTGTCTAAATTGGGCTTGAAAAACTTGTTAAGACATTAATAGAAATATGGTTTCAACCATTTGAATTTAAAATATATTCTATTTTCTGTTTCTCGTAATTGCGTCCATGGATACATATTCTAGAGTATGGAAATTGCGGAATCTAAAGCATTGTCAGAAAGTCCTTGAAATATCTAATAAATCTGATAAATCATGCCAGCTTCGCCATACCTTTTTTGCTCTTTTAATTTTTTTTTATTTTATTTTATTTATTTACGGGCGACAATGTTTTATTTTTTTTTTTTGTATGGGAGGTGCCACGGCCCTTTATCCAATTTTGAATTTGTTAAGCCTATCTCCCGATCACCGTAATTACCGACATTTAAAAAAAAAATCAAAAAAATTGGTTGAAAATTACGGGCGACAGATGGAAATAGTTTTGTCCACTTTGTTTTATATATTTTTTCATGATTTTCTTCGCCAATATTCATGAATCTCAAATGACTGACCGCGACATGGAAAAACGGACCAAACGGCTCACGCGCATTCTGGTCCATGGCAAAGACAATCAATTCTAACTTTAGTTGCTCTTCCTTTCCACCTCTAGTAAAAGAAGATGGCACGCTAGCAACAACTCCTAAAGAAAAGGCAGACCTTTTCGCTAGCATGTTTTCACTGAACTCCACCCTAGATTCTGCACAACTAGAGCCACCAAATATCCCGAGGGTGCAAACATCGATGGCAGAAGTGAAATTTCGGCCTCGAATAATTCAACGCATCCTTAAGGAACTAGATTGCAATAAGGCAGCGGGACCCGACGGAATTCCGGCTATAGTACTAAAGAAGAGCTTTGCTCCAGAACTTGCACCTGTACTATGTAAGCTGTTTAGCATGTCGTACTCTCAGAAGACGTTTCCTTCTTGCTGGAAAACTGCTCGCATTAAACCTATTCCAAAGAAAGGGAGGAAATGTCTGCCACAAAACTATCGTCCAATAGCGTTACTTTCAATGCTCTCAAAAGTAATGGAAAAGGCAATAAATTTCGAAATAATCAAATATCTAGAATGCCACCGATTAATAAGTGACAGGCAATACGGATTTCGGAGCCGTCGTTCCACTGGAGACCTGTTGAGCTACGTAACGCACTTATGGACGCAAGCAATTGAACAACACGGCGAATCCAGAGCCGTAGCCTTGGACATATCAAAGGCATTTGACCGAGTCTGGCATAGAGCCCTATTCGGCAAATTAGCGTCTTATGGATTACCACAACAACTCTGCGGATGGATGCAAAATTTTCTTCTGAGAAAATCGATCCAAGTTGTTATAGATGGTGCAACATCTAATTCGTTTGCTTTAAATGCAGGATTGCCCCAAGGATCTATTCTTTCCCCAACTCTATTTCTTCTCGCCAACAACGATTTCCTTGGATCGACAAATAATAATATCTACAGCTTTGCTGATAACAGCACTCTTATATCCTCTGTCTCGAACAGTGGGCCTGTGAATGCGGCTACACAGAGATGTGAACAAATTAGTTATCTAAACTAAATGATGATCTGGACAAAATCTTGAAGTGGGGAAAAGACAACTTTATTTAATGCAAACAAGACCCAGCTCACAACATTTTCTAGGAAAAATGCATCAACAGTTCCTCAGATCCAAATGAATGACCATACAATCCATCCCAAGGACTCAATGCACCTTCAAGAAGTCACAGTCAACTTAGGAATCTCATGGCAGGACCACATATCCTATATCGCAAGATCGGCAAGTTGAGCTACCTATTTAGAGCAAAGAGGTACTTTAGCCCCAAGCAACTTCTCCTTCTCTACAAAGCACAGGTTAGACCAGGCCTGGAATATTGCACCCATATATGGAGCTCGGCCCCAAAACATTCACTTAACCTACTTGACAGCATACAGAGGCGAACAGTTTGACTTATTGGAGACCCTACACTCACATCGAATCTTCAACCGTTGGTGCACAGAAGACAAGTCGCTTACCTTTGCTTGCGAGGAACTCAAGGACATTATCCCTCGAAATGCAACTGTTGGGCGCCCCACAAGACAGGCTGCTAATGCTCATGACCATACAGTACACTTGACAACCGCGAGGACAACATCTTTCCAAAACTCCTTCTGTTACAGGAACAGCAGAACTAACATACATCTGCAAGCATCTCGGGGTGCTGATAAAGCGTTATAGGCTTGCCTTTCCCGGGAGAAGTATTCAAAAAAAAAGGGCATTTTTTCAAAGTCTGTATTTACTATTTCTGTTCTTGGACAGAAAACGTAGGGAAGATTCATTCATCCGAATTTCTGAAACTTCTGCTGGCCGTAGGGTTACCATACGCGTCCTCCTTTTTCATACCAAAATGTTGTTTGTCCCCCCTAATACAAACCACTGCCCTCCTTATTAAGTCAAAATTCAATAAAAGAAAACATTTAATTGAAACTTTCAAAATACTTTCTTTTAATTTGTTTAACAAGATTCTCTGTGAACACATCCATTTGACGTTCATCTCACTTCACGTCCAAAGGTTGTTGTCCTGTAAGTTTTTATTTATAGGTGACCCACTTTTTCAACCCACCACAGGTTCTTTTCTTTAAATATTCTTACAATGGAAAAATGTTCTCTCACTTACCTAAGTCATTCGGACTCGGCATAAAATTGTAGGTCCTTTCCATTCGCCCCAAAAAATAATATCTAACGCAATCGAATAGTTTTCTGTATGGATCTTTTTGTTTTTTCTCTCTAAACACTGGTCCCAATACACACGGAGCAACTGGAAAAAAACTGATCAGCCATGCGAGTTTGCAACTAGTTTGCTATGAGTCATAACCTGTGTAATCAAATGGGACGACGCACACGACGCTACTAGTTGAAAACTCGTTTGCGATTCACAAAAACCAGTTTGTAACCAATCGTCTGTTGATTTGCATGTCGGGTTGCCTATTGATTTCGGTTTCTAGTTTGTCGAAGATGAGCGAACAACAGACTAACCACTATCCTGACACTGAACGAATTAGAGATTTTGATTGGTGATGACTGATGAGTTTCCTCGTGTGTGGAGTCAAGTCACCGTAACTGGTCTCCAAGCCGAGTTGCCAATCGGTTTAGTTTTTTTTTTTCAGTTGCTCCGTGTGGCTTTTTGGACCTTATCATTTATTAACATTTGCGAAAAACAATTTTTTTTAATTTACCTATAAGGCGAGAATGGTCTCTTTTTCCGGAAAAATAAAAATATCAATGAAACCGGGCTAGCTGACTGGATTGTGGGTATCCTTCACATCAATCATCCGCCATATGGAAACATTCGAAACATCCTGTGACATGCTTATATTTTATAAGAATTTCTTCACAAATTTCTGCACTCGCATTGAGTTCCAATCTACTTTAGGTACATGGCCAACATTATTTTTTTTACATGGACTTTTTTGAATTTATTTTCAAATCGAAGCAGTTGGTTTGGTACATAATATTGGTTACCTCGTTCTGCTTTTGGTTCTAGAAAACATGTATACCACGTTGTTGGTGTAGGTACTTTCGACATTCTATCGATAGAAGCTATCCCAGATTCCAGATAGAAAATAATGCATCCCACGAGAGTTTATATGGCAGAATTGATATTGAAAAGTTGTATGTGCGGCAATGGCAATATGCTGTCCAACACCTGGTGTAGTCACAGGAAAATGCAAGCCATAGCAACACCACTCTGTACAGTTGTGCAATTATTTTGACATTTAAATTGCACAGTCGAGTGCACTTGCAGCAGCATCAGCATCAGCAGCAGCAGATTGGATTACAAATTTTCCGTTCGACAGAATAGATGGACTGGACATGGACGGGCTTAGTTGAGTGATGTGCATTTGAAAATGGATGCCTTAGTTTGAATTTATTTCCTGATATATTGGAAGGTATTCCATTTCCATTCCAATATTGCATTACCATTTAAAATTTCACTGTCGAGGAGCCTGAGTGTGATTTTTTTTCTTTTGGTACCTATTGAAAAATGAGTTTAGGGAAATGGAAATAAGCTCAGTGAAGTACATGTGTTTGGGGTAGTTGAAAATGGCCCTAACGTTGTAGACTTGGTATTTAGTAGTGCTCTTGATACCCGGATACCCGAGTAACTACCCGGGTACCCGGATACCCGCATTTTCGGGTATTACCCGGGTACCAAATTATCGGGTACCCGTATGGTTTTGGGTACCCGGAATGTTTCGGGTACCCGTGTTATTTCAATGAATTGAATTGCTATTTTTTGTCAAAGCATGTTAAATAGATGTTATATTAATTTCTACTATAGAATACGGTACATACTTTCAATTTATTTTTTATATCTGCTTCCCTCCTCTCCCTGTGGTATATATTCCCCACTAAAGCTGGTGTAGTGTATTTTTAATTTTATATTGAAGTAGAGTATGACTGGACTATCAGCTCCATATGCCCCATCTACAAAAAAGGCGATCCTATGTCTTGCAAGAACTATCGAGGCATATCCTTGCTAAATGTCGCATACAAGATCCTATCCAACGTACTGTGTGAACGTCTAAAACCGTTCTGCAACACACTAATCGGTACGTACCAGTGTGGCTTCCGGCCCGGCAGATCGACTATAGACCAAATTTTCACACTGAGGCAAATCCTGGAAAAGACCAACGAATTTTAAGTCGAAACTCACCACCTGTTCATCGACTTCAAAGTCGCGTATGATAGCATACATCGTCAGGAGCTCTATATGGCGATGGCCGAATTTGGAATCCCGGCAAAACTGATTCAGCTGTGTCGCGTGACGCTGGAAAACACGCGCTGCAATGTGCAGTTTGGAAGCAGCTCTTCCGAACTTTTTCAAACATGCACAGGATTTCGACAAGGAGACGCTCTATCATGCGACTTCTTCAATCTCGTACTGCAGCAGATAGTGCGCAGGGCAGGTGTCAACACGGAAGGCACTATCTTCAATAGGTACGTCCAGCTGCTTGGCTATATGCGGACGATATTGACATCATCGGTCGCTCCCAGCGTGCCGTGATAGAATCGTTCACGGCGATTGAAGAACAGGCGAAATCCGTTGGGCTTGAAGTAAATGAGGACAATACTAAGTACATGCTATCAACAAACAAACAAGCATCTGTCCACCGCCTAGGACAAAACGTCACTATTGATAGCAACAATTTCGAGGTAGTTAAGGAGTTCACCTACCTCGGAGTAAACGTAAACTCCACGAATGACACCCTAGTGAAGATCCGGCGAAGAATTACCCTAGGAAACCGTTGCTACTTCGGTTTGGCAAAACAACTGGGTTCAAAACTCCTAACTCGAAGGACGAAATGTGTGCTCTACAAAACCCTTATCCTGCCAGTTCTGTTTTATGGCGCCGAGTGCTGGACGATAAGCAAGAAGGGAGAGCTGATACTGGGCTCCTTCGAAAGAAAAATACTTCGGCGGATTTTTCGTCCTGTGTGCGAGGAGGGCGAATGGAGGAGAAGATACAACCGCGAACTCTATAAGCTGTACCAAGATGTGGATGTAGTCCAAAAAACCAAAACACGTCGACTACATTGGCTCGGCCACATCGAGCGAATGGACAATAATGCTCCAGCTAAGAGGGTCTTCGAATCCCAGCCCCCAGGTTCGAGAAGACAAGGAAGACTGAACCTCCGTTTCAAAGACCAAGCCATTGCGGATGCCAGAGCGCTTGGTCTGGCAATTGGAAGCAGCGTGCCCCGCATCGTAGAGGATGGAAGGCTGCAGTGTCTCAGGCAGAGACTCTTCACGGGTCGGGAGCCCGATAAGTAAGTAAGTAAGAGTATATTTGGCCCTTGGGTACCCGTTACCCGCTGTTGTCGGGTACCCGATAGCGGAAATCCCCGGGTACCCGCTAACTTGGGTACTACCCGCATTACCCGGGTACCCGGACACCCGGGTATTTGTTGAGATTGGTATTACCCGGGTAAAATCAAGAGCACTAGTATTTAGAATCATTTACTATGTCCCTGATCACAGGGAGACTGCCGAATATACTTAAAAATTATCACAAACTACGATGTTCAGCCAGAGTTGTCACTTTTACCACAATTTTCACTCCGTATAAACTCGAACTTAACCAATAATAACAACTATAGTAATTTACTTCACTTTATTCATGCGGAAAGGGTTCCCTCTAACCGATAACCGACAACAGAATACCCAAGTCGGGCGATTAGCGGGGTATTTCTAAAATGCCACTCTATTTGTCGTGTCCGCGCACGACCAACATTTCCATTATCCTGCTCGTCATTAATTTCCGCACTCTGTGAAGTTCCGCACATAGCTTCCTTTGGGTCGTCTACCGCTGGGTTTCCACTTGTCGATTTGAAATTGACAATTGACGTATTTTTATGCCAATTAAAAAATTGGCAAGTGGAAATAGCGAAAAATTCACTTCATAAATTGGTCAATCAACTGACAAACGATTTTTTGCCAATAATTGGCATAAGTGGAAATGAACTGACGTTGGTGTCGTTCAATGACATAAACGCGAGGGCTGTCAAACTTTGTCAATCAACCGATATGTGGAAACCCACCTTACGTCGTCACACCAACGCTTCAGCTTGTTTGAATTCATGACTGTTGTGAGCTTGCGCTATGCTCTTTGCATCCCCGGGATGTCCTCGACTACATAACGATCATTTGGTATAGGACTCGTGTGATCACACGAACCACTCGTTGATTCGTGTTTCACCAAAACGAGTTTATTCACTTTCTAAGATGTTGGCTTCCGGTGTCTGAAGTCGTATCGATGTTTCTACCCCACTGGGTCTACCTACCTGTTTGATAGCGCCATGTCTCTTCTTCGACGCTTTTCCCAAGATTGCTTGGCCCAGTCTGGTTAGCTAAGCGAGCGCACACTTGAGAGCCGCTAGCATCGTCTGGTTGCATTGCAACACCTGGCTATTCGTTAGTGATAATCCTACTGCGGTTTTGATGTGCTGAACGGAATTCTCCCAGCAGTAATCCTCGAAAGCCCTCGACGTGAAAGCGCTTCCTTTAGCTGTTACCATTCGCCTCAGGACTCCAAAATGTTGGTCAGTATGATGAGAACTCCCTTCGTATTCGTCGTCATGACTGCTCCTATGGCCCCCAGACGGTTCAGATATATTATATCGAAGTGCATAGGTACACTGTGAAGTTTGTCCTTTCTTTTTGGGAATGCGCACTCTACAGACGATTTTATATATATTTGCGAGTAAATCCGCACATTCTTGGGAACCAAAAGGTTTATTGCATGCATTTCAATGTCTTCTCGTCCGCTAGGTGACTGACGTCATCGTGATTAAGTTTAAGAACCCTCCACCAGATTGCATGTGGAATCACATACCTCGAGTCCGCCCGATTTTTCGTTTTCGATTAACTTGTTTCTTTAAACTCGTCGCTTCTGTCGATTGCATAGTTGCTTGGTGACTGTTCGCAATTTTTCGGACTGCGATTGCATTGTTGCCAGGCAATCCCCATCCGCAATGTATGTGTTAGAAGCCTCGTCTGCCTCACTGGCTTCTTTAACTGGCTGGCGTCTCAATGCGTCCACATATGACGCATTCCTCCCGGGTTAATATAATGTTTCGATCGAAAACTCTTGCTTGGACCTTCAGCCACCACCAACGCCTACCCACTCGTGGTGCCTCGCAATCTGTAACCACCTCGAACGCCTTCCCCAGCAAGAATATTCGAAATCTCTCGAGACTATCAAAAACCGCAAAAAACTTCAAGAGCGGTACTAACGCTCGCCCTTCGATAGAGTTTACTACTGTAAAACATCACTGGGCCCAATACAGCATCTTCCTTCACCCTTCGGAATAAATTTCCTGCCACTGCCACCCTAACAATAATAACTTCTTAAGGAAAACCTTAAAAAATCCATCTATGTACGGGTATCGTAATCAGTGACAAAACCAATCGAATACGTTCACGTACCTGCACAATTTCTTTTAAAAGCAATTTAGTCGCAATCCTCAATTTTCTTAGGAAAACTTTTCCGACAAACTTTCGAAAAGGACCAAAGTTGTCACAGACTTCAACCCAATTCCAAGAAAGTTGCAATAAACTTGTTGATAGAACGGATAACACTGTCAAACAACCTAATTAAACTTTACTCAATATTGAACCGTAAAAATGTTGACTGATTAGATTACATCCTGATGATGGTAGACAAGGAGTGTGAGAAAATTCAATACACATTGGAAGTCGGTTTGAGAATTTATTTCAATAGTCAATAGTTCGAAATGAGTCGATGCATTATGCCAATTGGCAAATGGCAAGGCATGAGTATTTTAGTTCCAATGTAAACCTTCTAAATGGAGAATGCAAATCCTTTCAACATTGCTTGAAATTTCTATATAAATATCCTCCGGTTGTGTTGTACTGTACTTATTTTTGAAGACTCCCAGAAGCAGACAAATTTTCTACCAATTTCTAAGAATTTTACTCAAGTTGCACAAGCACATATAGCTATATGCACTACTTTTTGGCTGAAAGGTATTTGCCTGAGATTTACCATTACCACATACGTAACATTTGAGGTAACGTCTTTATTAAAATGAATTATTAAATTTTCTAAATTGCATACATTGCCTTCGCTTCGCTTAGAAGTTGTGTACGTTGGTATATATACCTATAGAAAATGGCTTTTGATTGCTTGCCACAAACCGTATGAAAGAGGGAAGCATCCTTTTGAGACCTTGTAACTTCATGCGATTCAACACATTGATCTTCTCCAGTCAAGGAAACACGAAGATATGAGAGAGAGAGAAAAAAAGAATTTCCTCAATGGATGTAATTTATTTTAAATGGAACGTAAAATACTTTGTACAATGTGTATAAGGGCTCATGGCAAATCCTATTAGGTTAACCAAAGAAAATTTCATAGGGAGTCTTACAACCCCACTGGCGGGCGGTGGAAATAGAAATAAATAGAAAATATATGAAATTGACATCAATTTTTTGGTAAGTCGTAGAGTTTTCGTTTCCATTGCGGAAAATTATATTACCGGTAAACATGATTTAATTTTATATGTAGTTTTGTATGTATGGCTGTTTCATAGTGTATAATACTCCGTTTAAATTAGAACAAGTACGACTTTTATTGTGGGAAAATATACAAAAACCCACATTTATTACCTCCGTTCTCCGAAGTATAAATACACGTCTCTCTCGGCCAAAGACCGATACGATCAAGAAGTAACTACTATAGCCAGGTACATATCATTTTACAATAACATGAGAGCACGTATGGCCAGTGTTGCCATACGTAACACACAGTGCAGCGTTAGAGCGAGACAAGAGACTGAGTTGTCAATTAATTTCCATTCAAAGGAAATGTATGTACCTAGCAATACCCAATAGCGCGAGGCTCGATGAATTTACTCTCAATCGCCATTTTTATAGAACTAAACTAGGTATGCTTGAGGCTGCCACTTAGATTATCCCGAAGAACTCACTGACGCACAACGTTTCATTGTAAATTGTGGAACGATTTTATAGCGAGGTGACAGCGTTTCTCGCCTCGCCTTCGCCGTTGCGTCGGTCGGTCGTCTCATTATCAGACGTGCATTGTCAAAGTACATAGTATAACGTTGAAAACAATTTTTCGTGATGCAAAACAATTTTTTGTGTGCTTCATCTGGACAATGGTTGACAGCTGATGCATCTTATTTGTATCTGAATTTACCTATATCCATACTAAAGGGTCCGCCATCTAACGTTTTTTTTTTTCAACTAGTGCTTATTTCGCGAATGGTAACACATAGCTCATGTCTGATTTGACAGAATTAGTTTTATCCTTCCGCTGAACGAATATGTTTGTGTATACGCTTGAAGAACGCTGGGAAATATTGCGACATTACTTTGAAAATCATGGTAATGTTGCAGAATGTGTACGAAAATTGCGTACGGATTTTGGAAGAAGAGAAGCACCGTTTTTTGATCTTGGCGGGTATGTAAACAAGCAAGATTGTCGCATTTGGGGCACAGAAAACCCGCACGCATACATTGAAAAGCCGATATACCCAAAACGAGTCACTGTTTGGTGCGGATTTTGGTCCAGAGGCATAATTGGGCCATTTTTCTTCGAAAATGAGCAAGGAGTGGCCGTTACAGTCAATGGCGTTATCGGGCTATGTTGAACGAATTTTTGTTCACAAAAATTGAAGAGGAGGATATTGGCAACATTTGGTTTCAACAGGACGGCGCTACGTGCCACACAGTCAAAGCTACACTCGATGTTTTGGGCCCTGTTTTTGAAGATCGCATTATCAGGCGCAGAGCTGATGTCGTTTGGCCACCGCGGAGCTGCGATTTGACACCGTTGGACTATTATTTGTGGGGTGCCGTAAAAGATAAGTGTTACGCCGACATGCCAGAGACAATTGACGCTCTAAAGGACAATATTCGCGAAGCCATTGGTGAAATACAGCTGCACACAATCGATAATGTGCTTAAAAATTGAACCGATCGTGTAGGCTATTGCATGGCCAGCCGAGGTAGCCATTTGAATGAAATTATTTTCCATTATTAACCGGAAGGATTGTACTTTCAAATAAAAAAAGAAATTTGAGAAAATATTCAGTAGTTTTTTTTATAGCATTTTCAAAAAAAAAAAAGTTATTTGGCGCACCCTTTACTATATAAGATGCAACGTCCGTCTGTTCGTCCCTCCAAAACTCAAGAACCATTCGTCCGATTTTCATGATTTTTTTTTTTCTGATTTATAGATGTGTGGCCAAATTAGGCCGTAGAATATGTGAGAATTGTTGAGGAGTAAAGAGATCGCGAGGAGTTAGGGGGGTCTCACGAACCTTTAGCCATATGAACTTGAAAGTTTGTTTGTTAATATATAAATCAAAATTATTTATTGTCTCATTCGTCGTTTTTGAAAATTCGTCCTATAAGGGTTGAAAAAATGGGATGCTCATGCTCATGCTCATGTATGGCGTAGTTGAATTTAATGTAGGGACTGGTTATGCATAAAACAAACTGTACGTTATAAGCAGTTTGCGATGCCTAGGTAGATTTACACAATCGTAGATACCTACATAATATTTGAGATCTGCAGCTATGGAATGTGTAACGATATGATCTCGTAGTATAAATAAATCTAATCATACCTGTGACGAGTTTTCATTTTTGTGAAATATTATGTCCATTGACTTAGGACTTTCGGAACATTACAGGTTATGTAAGGACTAAGTTGGTGACCGGGGAGGGGTAAAAGGGTGGTTGGGAATAACTTTGGAACTAATTGTGTAATTTTAAATGAACCAAATATAATTTTGTACGAGCGGGCAAGGCGAGCATGGGTCCAGCTAATAATAAGAACCCCTTAGAGATGCTTGATTGAAGACCATTGCTTTTCGCTGGTCTTGCGCTGGTCTATAGAAATAGTTGTTGTAAATCGCCCTGATACATTAACTTTTCAACTAGTTGCTCGACTGTTTTCAGAACGACGCGATGGTGTGGCATGAGTTGTTAAGAAAAAATAACGTGCCGACGCGACGTGAGTTAAAGCACCATTCAGCAACTCATACATGTCTTTCTGTTAATAGCATCGTGTACTAATGGCAGACGACTAAATGGAAGTGTGGAAAAAACAGCTAGTCAGTGTAGCATTGGCTACAGAGTGTTTTGTACCTAGGCAACTGATGATTGGTCTTGTTGCACAATCGCGTCGAAGACACACGTCAATTAGTTCACCAGCTCAGAAAGCATTTGCTTTTCGTTTGCCATAATCACAGATTAATCAGGTTTAGGTGGGGCTATTCAGGTAAAACTTTGTTTCAGTTTCGTGTCAATTTTTGACATGCTGACCAAAATATTATGTCAGATTTCATCTACACACAACTTTAGGATAGAATATGATGTCATATTGTCGTCGACGTCAGCATATCAAAGATTGAAAAGATTTTCGGCTCGCGGCAACATAAAACATCAGTGTCAAGCGTCAACTCTCATAGCTTTGCACACATTTCCAGTCAACCATAGTTAAGACCTTTCTAGGATAAGTTTTAATGTCAAAAAAGTATGTCGACGAATTTGGGAGGGTACCCCGTCATCACGCCGTTTAATTGTGTGTATCCGAAGCTGTGTCCTTTATATCAGGATCTCGCCAATTAAATGTTTTCTGTATTCCAACTTGTCATGTGGCAGAAAGTTGATAGGGGTTTCCTGATTTCATGCTCTCCTTTTCTGCAGCTCTTAATTGCAGACTACTTTTTATTAGGTATTCGCAACTAATCTGAATATCGCACTGTAGTTCCATAGTCTTTCCGTTACTCTGCAAGGCTATTAAGTTGTTTAACAAATTTTATGAAACACTTGAGTCATACTCAACTTTTGTTTTCACAACAAGAACTGTGATAAGTTGCTGGTTATCTAGATCTTTGGTAGAGTTTGTGATATAGCAGAAAAACCTACAAAATAAGGTACCAAAATCAAGTCCTGTAGTCTGACGCCTGACAAAAAAGATAAGACACAACAAAACCTTTTCAATTATGCACTATTAACAAACACAAACTAACTGAAATTTATTAGCAAGTTCAAGACGTGTACGCCTGAGGACAATCTTTCAAGATTTCAATTAACAGCCAGTCAAGGTAGTTGTCAATGAGGACATACGACTGCAGCGGACTGTTTATGTCAACCCTGTCCGATTGGATATTAATTCCAAGGAGGCGTGGTACGCCACTCTTGTCGATGATATAAAGTGGGGCACCAGAATCGTTTACATCTTCCAACTTCAGAGCATTTAAACAGCCGCCCTCTATGGGACTACTTTCATCCAGATAATATACCGATAGAATATCTACAATTGCCGAATTCAAAGTCTGCGGACTCTGAAGTGTCCAATATGAAGTGACGGCCGCTGCCCGCGAAAGACTACTAAACATGTAGCGAGGTGCCAAACCTATGGGCTTTATAAAATCTGGAAAAAATCACTTTTGTGATAATATGCCCTCGTAAATCAAAAACCATTTTTCGATAGGTACCGCCAATTTCGATGGTATCATTTAACCGCAGCAATGCTATACGAGTGCTATCTTCCAGCGACAGAGGACTAAAATGGATGTCGTCTTGGGTAAAAGATCTTGCAATGATGTCGGTTTCATCATCGCCTAAAGATGGGTAGCTGTTGATTCCAAAAAATGCTACGATCTCCGATTTGCTATAAAACGTGAGGAAAGTTAGTTAGTGTTTACTTATTGGCTCAAGACTTACTCCTCAACACAGTATTTTGAAGTAACGATTAAATTATTTGAAATCAGAGTTCCACTGCACAAGATTTCGTTGGGATTGTCTGGGTCGACAAGGGCTGCCGTAAATTGCAAGTCACTTTCCTTGACAGTGACGGGAACTCCGACTTGGGGAATCGATGGAGTGCAACCAAAGCAAGCCCTAGCGCCTAGTACAAAGACAAGTAGTCCCAAAAGGCCTTTCATCGTGAACGAATTAGGAAATAAATGAACAGCTCATAGCATGTGAGCTCTTTATAACTATCTTGGGGATGAGGAAGTCGGTATATTCTTATTAAAGCTGGAATTTTAATGAATCGTTGTAGTCAATTTGTGAAGCTCAATAGAGGTAAGTAATTAGCTATAGGAATTTGTTTCACTTGTTGACGATGTTAGTAGCATAAGCGTGTGTGTCGGTATATAGCTTATCTCTAAATGAATGCACTACAACAAATATTTATTGGAAATATATCTTTTTATTTGACTGTAGTAAACTTTAAAAGATGCTATGAATTCTGTTGTTTATGTGTGAAAAAAATATTGCCAGAGAAGCATTAGAAGCACTCTCTGATCCAAGCTAATCTTCGATGCAAAAATAGGACCAAATACCACACTAATGAATTTTCGCTAAAAATAACTGAGAGAGATATCATCCGCCTTTGAAAGTGTCCATTATTCTGCGCCATTAAACTATTATAGCAAGACTGGTATAATAAGGGCGTTAGGTCTTATAGCCCAAAACCATGACGCCCAAATAGAAAAATGTCAAAAACCTACACTTCGCCCACAATTTAAAGAGAGCCCAAATATAATGACATATTGCCCAAAGTAACACATACACCCCAAATTTGACAGTAAACCCAAGCAGGGGGTTGCAGGGGGCAACGTATTAAACTGCAAATACTTTTTGGCCTTTATTTCCATTATGCTGTTTGCTTTTGGGCGTTATGCATTTTTTGGGCCTTAGCAAAAATAATGCCATTACGCCCAAAATCAATGTCACATCACCCAAATTTACATAAATTTTACAACAACAAATTGCCTGGCAATGTTTTGGGCATTATGCTACACAAAAGAGTATTTCGGCTTCGCTCAATCGAAGTAGTGGTGATACAGAAACGAATAGAATTATGCTCATTACTTAAGCTACGATTACACGGCCATTTTTTTGAGTCATTTAAATGGCGCTGTGACGTCAGGAAAAAATGTCGCAGTAGAGCGACATTTGGGCTACGATTCGTCATTGGAAAAATGGCGATCACACGAAATGACTATAATCGTCATTTGTGTCCCAAAATCAAATGACGGACACTGTGAGTCATTTACAATTTTCCGTTGGGATGCCATTTAAATGACGCAACAGTCAAAAATTTTAGACATTTGTCCTAGGCGTCATGAAGAGCGAACACACGGCCATTTTTTTTCTGCTATTTAAATGGCACAAAATGGATACATGTCATTTGGTCCGACATTTTCCTAGTAATTTAAATGACGCCGAAAATATGTTATCCCAAAAATGGCGATCACACAGAACGACATTTAAATGACTGCTTTGTGATGCGATTTCTACGTCAAAGCGCCATTTAAATGACACGAAAAAATGGCCGTGTAATCGTAGCTTTAGAGATAGTTGCATATAAACAAACTTGCACCTACTCCAAGTCATACAGTGATCACAAGCAGAGGGGTTGCATACGTATCTCCGCACCATACGTTCAATGTCTGAACGCCATTTTCTGTCGCGGCGACAGAATTAATTACACCAAATCTAAAAATGGTGGATTTTCTCTTAGGGTCTTTTGAAGTAAGGGATTTCAGCACAGGGGATTTTGGAAAGAAGATTTCATCACCAACCCAGCTAAAGTAGCATCTTTCACTTTTTTCTATGATACTAGCTGAACCCCCGCCAGCTTCGCCAGGCCTTTTTTTGTTTTTTTAATTTTTTTTTTATTAATTTACGGGCGACAATGATTTATTTTTTTTTTTTTTTTGTTTGGGCAGTGCCACGCCCCTTTGTCCGATTTCGACCAATCTTCACAGGAGCACTCCACGGCCAATACGCAAGATTACATGTAAGTTTGAGCTCAATCAATTTGGTGGTTTTCGAGATATACGATTTTGAATGCTTTTTTTGTATGGGCGGTGCCACGCCCCTTTTTCCGATTTTAAATTCGTTTCGCCCGATCATCGTAATTACTGACGTTTAAAAAAAAATCAACTAAATTGGTTGAAAATTATGGGCGGCAGAGGGAAACAGTTTTTTCACTTTGTTTTATTCCCTCTGAGAGCAGGTCTAGTCTTCTTTCGCAGTACCGCCTATTGTTTTATATTTCATGATAACCAACTTATCGAATATGTTAACAAGATGAGCATTGAAAGTGCGACTATTACATAATATGCAGCTTCACTTGTCGAAATGCAGTGGCACTTCAAAAGCTGTGGTATTGTGTTATAGGTAGTCAATTTATTACGGCTTTCTGATACACTGATCTTGCGCCATCGAAATACGAGATCGGCAACGATTCTACCGGACTCTTGCAATCACAAACTTTCGACGTTACATTTCCTTACACAATTTCGTTGTTGAACCATGTAGATTGGCTTCAACAATATAGTGAGGTGGGTAAGTGTCAGAAGGTGCTCAAAAGGTCTGGACTCTAAGAATACTGAAGGTTTGTCTTATATCGATCACAATAAAGCTGATTCTCGATTTAAAAGTCTGTGGAAATTCGAAAATGTGACCCCTTAGGTATCCACATTAAAAAGGCTGGGCGCTGGCTAATGTTTTGACTGCAGACAAGTCAAAGGCTGGCGTACGTGACGTACATTGGCACCTTACGTACATTTGTAGTGCTGTAATTATATTACCTTACCGTTCCTTCTTCATTTGATGTTTAAAACACCAAATTTTACATTCGTCGATCTTATCGCCGTCTATAAAACACTTGAGCTTTGTAGAAACTCTCATTGATAGGTATCCTTATTTTGCTCTATGCTGTATGAGCGCTTATTAGCCCAATGTTGTCGACCTGATCGCGATGTGACTAGTCCTAAATGACATTCACTTACGTGCCAATTACGGGCTGCTTCTGCTCTTTATAGCAATAACCATAGACCAATTTTGTACCCTTTTCTCCCGGCACATCCCGACTCACTATCTGGACGGTGACTGTGTCCAATTTATAGAAGTCGAGGTCATTTGCCAATTATTCGGCTGCGTTCCGTTCAATGCACCGATATTCCACATTTTATTTCTCAGGGATATCAATAAGAGGTACACCATCTTTCGTTGCTTGTATATGTAGTTACTGTAGGATCAATTCCCCCTTCTCACCAATTGCGGATCCGTAGATCGAGGGCCGTTTCACCAAAGCCATATTATTCTTTCCATCTTGTAATTTGAATATCATTTGTCCATAACCCCTTTGCAACATCCAGCCATCGCAATTTCTATTTACCCTGTTACTCTTTTGAAATGTTCATTCACTGATTATGCCCTCGGGAATTCAAAAATTCAAAACGTTATTAAAACGCACTCAAGTCTAAAATATTTCATGGACCAACATCATCTTCATCATTTCAATGTCCATTTAAGTTTTACCATAAAGCGTCCAATTTCCAGATAATCCTTACTGATGCTATGCAATCTCTTGAGATACTTTGCTGTTGCACACATCCACAGATAAACCCACACATTTACACACAAAACAATGAAATAAAATCTCTTTATCTCACTTTAATTCCACATTTAAATGGGAATGTAAATAAAAGAATGGGCAAAGGGATAGTGAAGCCATGCAGACGGGTGGAATCTACCATAAAAAGAGAAGAACAATACTCACAGTCCACAAGTCCTTGTTTAAACAGCCAAAGGGTATAAGCCGCAATAATACCATTCACAATCCTTTTGCTAAAACCCCAAAATAATGTAAATATACTATACAAAGGGAGCGTATATGTGGGAGTGAGTGTGCAGTGCATACATAAGATTGATCCTGAGAACAAGAACAATTGTTCGTAAAATCTCTAATTGAAAGATATACAACGAATGAATCTCTTCGTGGACAATGGGTTCAGCAATTAGAATGTCCTAATCAAAATTTTCAAACTCATGATTGAAATGATCGAACAAGTGGCAGCAGAAAATGTTATTTAAAAAAAATCTCCCTTAAAAAAAAACCCCACAGATAAAATAATGCAGAACGAATTCAGTTTCAGGTTGAGAATTCTCTGACTTTAATTTGCAAACGCAATCTCAGGGCATGTGAAAGAAATTTATCTGAGAGAAAGGACGACACGGATATTTCTCTTTTTTTTTTAATATATTTACATAACAGAAACAAAACAAAACCGAAACCAACCAGAACTTCAAGTTGCTTTCGCCTGCATAGTTTAGCGGAAACAAAAATGAAGATTAGAATTTCAGTATATCTTTGCATACTCCAGGGGAATCAAAAGCAATGCACAAGATGTACAACTATGCATAGTCTACTTCCGAGACACTGACTGAACCGCATATTAAGGATAGCTACCGGAATATGCAAATAAATTGATGCCATAAGAGATTTGGTTCGGTTTCAACATATTATTCACTTAGGTTCACATGCACTGCACAACATCCTGGATCTATCAGTTTATACCCACATCTACGAGAATATGCGACTTTGAGGTTTATTTGAAGCAGATGCATTTTCTAGATACGAATATATGTCGTATCCTATGATAAAGGAAATGTAATTTAAATGATAAACTAGGGTTGTTATGGGGAAGTTTGCATGAGCACAAGATGTGGGTACATATTTTGCAAATATTGAACAATGAAAATTAGAAATAGCGTTGCGCATTAGTTGAAGACACTTTAGAGATTTGATTTATAAATTATCATGAAATATAACTAAAGTTGAGTAGATATGTCAACAATAATTTTGTCAAAATATATCGCTTATGTGTGAATTTTTTTATTGAATAATTTATCAGATGTTAGTGAGAAATAGGTCTGTTAGAAAACTCTGTCTTTTTTCAAGTTAAACATACACAAAAACTGAATTTCGTTTACAATTCGTAAAGGTCATAATAACACTAAAGAAAAAGGTATTTCTAAGTTGCTTGATGCTGATACGGAGGTAGATACCTATTTAACGAGATCGTGGTGAAAGTTTAAAGTGGTCTTTATACATAAGATGGGTAAACGAATTGCTAGCATTTATAAACGGAACAAACGCAGCTAGTAAGCTCATCTTCAACTCAATATGCATAAACCAAGGGAAAAAGTGAAGAAAAAAGACCCAAATAAAGTTATAGTAGGGTGAGGTGATTGGTTCAGATCAAACTGTAAGGACCGGAGTCGTTCCCTCTGGACAACAGAACCCTTTTGATGGACTTAGATAATTGGTAGCGTAATGAACGTATATCGTATGGTCTGATGTCGAGCAGGTAGCAGGTATTCAAGTAGTAGACCAGAGACTGCCCAAAAGCTCCACATATTAGATCCTATATCTGGCTGCTTATACAATCACTCGTTTACGCTAGTTTTTCTTTTTGAGGTGAATAGAGCATTATTTTCCTTTGACCAAATAATTGGGTTCTTTCTTTAAAAATTTAAACATTCGTAATGAGCTGGTTCTATTCCGGAAGACTATAGCAGAGCTGATTACCTTTACTCATTGTGGCAGCGTAAGATATAAACGATTCCGTCGTGTAAGAGGGAACATTAAAATTATTATTATTATTATTATTTATTTATTAATTTTTTATTTTTTTTTTTTTCTAACATTAACATCAGGCACATCCGATTCTGCAATGAGAATAATAAAAATTCTCTGCATAAGTACAATTCGAACAAACTACGATAAGTACGAATATTATACTCAAATATCTACCACTACTTTACTCAGATATCTACCTACAAGTAATATTTAAACTACAGAACGTACAGTACAAATATTAGATGCAAGGCAATACCACACACGCCAAACACATTTGGTGTTCAGAAAACCAGTAGGCATGCCTGCCGATAAACACTCATCTTATGAGTTCACGTGTGCGCAGGAGGAACCAGGCAATTGCCACACGCACCAAAGAACCTCTCGTCCCAAGGGGAACCGGCATGAACGGTGGAACCAAACAAGTCGCAACACACAACTGGCTCGTTGAACACACAGATCCATGTGAAACGCAATACACACATACGTTCACGAAAACCATGCCGAAGACTTTATCAGCCTTCAAACGAATAAAAAAAAAAATATGTTGATTTATGATCAACGGCACTAAATAAACACTAAATAAAATGCACAAATGCTACACGTTACTTTCTAACTACTCAAACAATGAACAATACTTAGTTTACTTCTTTTTTTCTACTTTATTTTTCTTATTTTCTTTGTTTTAAAACGAACACTCCACAGCACCACTCACCACAAACCAGTGAGAATAGACCGTCGACTCCTCCCACATAACGGACTTTGCCTACAAGCTGCCGGCCGGTGGGCCCAGGATTTTTCATGAATTGGTGCTGTACAAAATCAAAGGAGCGCCATTAACGCACGCATACTTGAAAAATCCTAGGCCCATGGTATAGCATAGAAAAACAATGCCGCCTTTAATTTTGACATTTACACGTATTCACAGACAGGGTAATTTTTTTCGGGGGGAATCGGGTAGGTGTACGGGAAGTCGGCGGTCTATTCTTACTGGTTTGTGACCACTCACAATGAAACACCGAACACGAACACGACTGATTTATAGAATTTCATCCCCGACCAGAAATGCCCCTGAGTCTGTATGCGTGTGATGCAATATTATGTTCTTATCCCAATGCCCCACTTATGTTTGTTTCGATATCTTACAGTCATATATTAGGAACTTAACGATATCTCATGTGATATCACTGCGGTCCTGAAAACTGAAATGTAGGCTATGCCAAAAGAACTATCCAATCTAAAACAATTTTACGTTAAGAGTTACTATTGCGTGGTATATTATGGTCCTACGTTTTCGTAGTATAGTTTTTGATCTCACTCCAGGTATGTCGATAAAATATTCGTATCGACTATTCTAACGAGAATGCAATAATCAGCTTTCTATTACATAGACAAATCGTCACATTAAAAGCTTTCTTATCAATTTGGTTAAAGGTTCCTCTCACCATATAAATGGTTTGCATTTAGCGTCTGTCAATAACCTCCACTTGTATCCATACTATATGCTTGCAGCAGCATTTATATAAAAAATAATAGAAGCCTCCCTCATTTTCTTGCTCTTAAATTGCTAATGAGATTGCGGAACCAAAGCTCCACAAATGCATTCTCAACAACTGTGAAAAAGTTACATGCTTCATTAAATTCAATCCTTCCCTCTCTTGATGGTATAACTTTGTTACCCACATGAATGTGGCATTAACTTGAATCAGGTTCAAGTTTGATGTTGAATATTGAATGAAATTCCTTTCGCAATTAATTTACAACCAAGTTGTTGATGGTATCGCTTTTTCATTACAAATGGCTTATTTCCGCATCTTGGAATTTCTTCATATAGTCCCTTTTTATATTTTAAAACGTGGTTGTAATTTTTATTTTGCTTCACTAAGAGGTGCGTAAAACCACCATCATTCTCCTCGATATTTGCATAAATATGTCGGACAGACAAAGGAAACATGTATAACAAATTCTGTGTATCTAAACATCTGCATAGTCAGGACAACGGTCTTTGTTCACGTCCAATTTGTGAGGTTAATTTAATAACAATACCTTACTCCTTGTCGATTCTCTTCAAAAATCGATTTCCTTTTCATCGATTTCTCATGCGGAGCTGTGATAAGGAAAAACACCAAGGCATCCAAAGATTGAACTGTATGTAGATACATATCAGCTAAACCGCAGGAGGTGTTTCAGTACATGCGAATCCTTTAGAATTACTCAGATATTTACAAATTAATTGTAAACGCAGTCATGTGGGTAAATTGCATCCATGGGAGTTCTTCCAGGAAATGCACTCGCTCGACTCATTTGTTAGTATTTTTTTCCTCCCCGGGGTAGGAAGTGCTGCACACACAATACAATCTCAGTTTTAACAGTAAGTCTGAGCTGGTACTAATTGCTGCAGAGATTTAGCAGTTTCAATGGAATGTAGTTGCCATGAAAATTCTGCTTATCCTGCAGTTCAAGATGACGTACAGGAAAATGTCCTCATGTCGGATTTGGATTTTGGATTATTCTATGTTCTTAGGTTTGCTGAAACTTAATTTCATATTTAAGAGGATATGTTTCTTTGTTTGTTTTCTTCAATTATATTTAGGAAATTACGCAACTTTTGTTTCCTTTAAGCTCCTGCTAACTTATCTAACAGGCTCCCGACCCGTGGAGAGTGTCTGCGTGAGAGAGATCCTGCCCTCTGTGATCCCGGCACACAGTTTCTATTTGTCTCCAAGCGTTCTGGCATCCGCGATGGTTTGGTTTTTGAAACGAAGATATTCTTGTCTTCTCGAACTTAGGGGATGGGATTCCATTTTCTTTTGTTGGAGGTTGTTACTATCCGATGGAGCACTAAGACACAACTACTGGTCCATTGTACTGCCAAACAGATACCTTACATTGCTGTGCTGTACTTAGTTTTCCCGTCTTTCGAAGAAAGATGAGAAGGAGCTTCAGTGATGAAGAGCTTAGATGTTCGGCACTCACCACGTCAGCCCCAAAGATCCGCCACCTGATGCAAGCAAAGGCAGGACAACTACAGAGAAAGTACTCCGCTGTACCGTCATCCTCTCCATAAGCAGGACAGATGATGGTGTCGCTCAAGCCCAATACATTTAAGTGTTTGGCAAAAGCTTGGTGGCCCGAAAGGACGCCCACAAGCAGTTTGCAGTCGATTCTCCTGAGAGACAGAAGGAAAGACGCCGACCTCTTGCAGATGGCCGGAGGCAGTCGTTTGGTCTGTCTACGTGTTCACGGGAAACCCAAGTATCAATGGATGACCTAACAACAGATGCAGGCCAACCCAACGCAGGTTCAGGTACTAAGAAATCTTCTTCTGAACCCAACCTGGCGAGCCCATCAGCGATCTCGTTTCCCTGGATACCAATGTGACCTGGGACACAAACAAGTTTGACCGTGTATAGTCTACCGACCAGGTTCAGAGAAAGCTTGAGTTCGAGCACTAACTTGGACGAGGTAAGAGAGTTGAGCAGCGCTTCTTATGCAGCTCGGCTATCACTGCAAACGCATATGCTTCTAGCCCTCCACCTGTTTGTCACAATATAGCACATAGCCATAAGGATAGCGAAAATCTACGCCTGGAAGACAGTCGCATGGTTACCCATGGGATAGTGTAGTCTAATGTTCTCGCTTTCCACGAAGACTCCAGAACCAGACCCCTGTCCGGTTTTAGAGGCATTCGTGAATACACGATGGCATTCTTTAGTTGACGTGGTAGTTTTGTCGCAGCAGGGTTTCTGGTGTCATTGCGTCAAGGAGGGGGGGAGGTTCATCAAAGCATCTAGAGCAGAGCCCGGGGTGCTAGGGAAGGCCCCTGTGCAGCCGAGGCAAACCGTTCTTTGGAGTTTGGCGAAAGAGGCCGTAACACGCTTCCGCGAGAGCCTATTCCACCACACAACCGATGCATATGAGAGAAGTGGTCTTACCATTGCCGTATAGATCCAAAGGACTCTTTTAGGAGATAGGCCCCATGTCTTGCCAAAAGCGCCTTTGCACTGCCAGAAAGTCGACAGCGCCTTATCGGTTTTCGATTCAACATGCTTGGACCAACAAAGTTTTTTTTTATCAAGGATTACTCCCAGATATTTGACTTCGTCAGAGATCGGAATAGTGACACCCGTTAGCACAAGTTGAGTCAGACCAGTGACATTCCTCCTTCTCGTGAAGATTCTCTTAGCTGGAGCATTATTGTCCATTCGCTCGATGTAGCCGAATCAATGTGTTCGAAGCATTCGCCCTCCTCGCACACAGGACCAAAAATCCGCCGAAGTATTTTTTCTCTTGAAAGACCCCAGTATATGCTCTCACTTTTTGCTTATCGTATAGCTCATGAAGCAGAACTGGCAGGATAAGGGTTTTATACAGCACAAATTTCGTCATTCGAGTTAGGAGTTTTCAACCCAATTGTTTTGCCAAACCCAAGTAGTAGCGGTTTCCTAGGGTTATTCTTCCCCGAATCTCCAGTATCGCCCGCACACCTCAGCAAGCTCCTGCATTCGGATAAATATTCGGTATATTGAGAGCATCACTGATATCCACCACGTGTCCTGTCAGTGGTCAGTTTAACTCAATTTAACGCATCGTAATCATCGATCGACACAGCAAAGTTGCTTTTTTTTGTCTAAGTGTACTTCATTGAGGACCGACTTGAAAAGAATCAACCCACCATAACGGGCAGTTATAAAATTAATTTTACTATCGAGTTTCTGGCCAATAAATCTTTCTTTCACCTAGCGACTGCTGAAATTAAGCTTCTTAGATACTCATAGGCTGTCCCAGTATTTAGATTTTTCTGTGCTGAAATTAGTGTTTAGGCCTTTCATTATGCTAAAAAGTTAATTAATTAAATATTTTCCATTATATTTTACGTTTCCATATTAAATTATAGCTTTTAAAAGAGAAAGCACCTCCATTTAGCCGTTCAAAATCCCAACTGACCACATTCCTATTCCTATGTCAGTCTCTTCCCATTTTTTTAATCGTCGTATTTGCTTTTTTTTTCCCACAGAACTTAATGCGTTCTTTTTGGCCAAAAATCACTGCATTCTCCGTTGAAAGGATTTAACAAATGATTGCCGTTGCTCAATTTTTCATGATAATTAGGGAAAATGAAAAATGAGAGTAAGTGGTGTGCAAAGAAAAGATTTTCCATTTTCTCCTCTTTTGTTCGTTCCTTAGTCCAAAATGTACGTGTGATGGAAATATAAATGTTCTCCTCGTTCTATGGTCCTTCGTCGGAATAATACACCAGTCAGACTGGCTTAATTAAATAGGGAGCGAGAAAAAAACGGTATTATCTTATAAAGTCGTTTACCTTACACTGGATGAGAACACATTAATTACTTCTGATGATCACACGCAGTGCTAATGTAATGGAATTGTCCTTGTTCGGATTTATTCAGAAATTTGATGAGAATTTATTTACTTACTAGTTTAGGTAACCCGTGCAAGGACAGGACTATTATGGACCCGAGGGTGGTTCAATTGTTGAACTAGTAACAGAAATGTTGAAATTAAATCTGTTTCCTTAGCTGTTAGTATCTATCGCGGATAATAAGATACAATGGTCTAATAAGAGTAATCAGCTCATTGGAGACCTTGAAAGAGTGTTTAACTTCTATCCGAAAAGGATACAATGTTAGCATTTGTTTCCCACAGAAGTTCTTTAATGTCGGCCTATAGCCCCATCTTAGTGTATCTGGACGTTGGTTTTTTAGTCATATCGCAAAGTTTTGATCATACAGTAATAAGCTACAAAAACTTAAAGATGAATACATTCCCGGCCCAGATGATGTTCCTGCAATATTTCTTAAAAAAATGTTACTCTAATCTTTAGCTCCCGTTTTCATATCTCTTCAGGCTATCGCTCGTTCAAGGGGAATTTTCCTCAGACGTGAAAGTCCTCTTTAATAACACCGATACACAAAGAGCGGACCAAAGAGCGAAGTAACTAATTACCGCCCCATAGCAAAACTTTCAGATTCTGAAACTCTTACACTGTAAGTCCTTTACTACCCCTAACCAGCTCGATTTATTTAAAGGCAGATCAACGACCACTCGAAATCTCATCCGCACTCTCTACCTTAGCTGCCTTAGAAAGCAGAAAAGAAGTAGACTTTATTACAACTTATTTCAGTAATACAAGATTTTGATAAGATTTTTCATAAATTAATTCTTTTCAAATTGTCCATCCTGGGCTTCGAAGTTCGAACCCATTTTGCTAAAATGGATATATTCATACCTGGAAACACGATTTTAAAGGGCTTGCTCAGAACCGTTCTCTCGGCCCATATCTTGGCCAGTTCGGGTGTTCCTCAAGGTAGTCACCTAGGTCCCCTTTTCTTTATCCTAACAATTATTAATCTTCAAAAGATCATTGTACACTCTAGCAGTCTCTCTCTTACTTATATGGCGCTACAGTCCGGGGTGGACCTGAGCCTCCACCAACATGCCTCTGCAGTTAGCCCGAGCTTTGGCTATCCGCCTCCAGTTGCGTACTCCAAGTTGGTTGAGATTCCCTTCCACTTGTTCGTACCACCTAAGGCAAGGTCTTCCTCTATTGCGTTGTCCCTCCGGGTTGGAATCGAAGACTCTTCAGGTCGGAGCGTGCGTTGATGTCCATTCGCTCTACATATCTTATAGCCATCTTAGTCGAGTGATTCGTACTTTTCTGACCAGGTCGATGTCGCTGTACAGCTCGTAGAGTTTGCTGTCAAATCTCCTCCTCCAAAGCTCATCAACGCAAACGGGACCGAAAATCACTCGAAGAATTTTGCATTCGAAGCGAAGCGTTTATCCGCCTTTGTTAACGTCCATGCGCCATAGAGTAAGACTGGGATGATGACGGTCTTATACACTCATTAGTGTTTCTTGACAAGGTCTTACTAGTTGCTTTCTTAGGCCAAAGAAACAGCAGTTGGCAAGTGTAACTCTTCGTTTGATTTCCGCCGAGCCGAGGTAGATAAAGTCCCTAACAACCTCAAAGTTATAGCTGTGTATTGTGACGTTCTGTCCGATTCGTCGATGTTGTGTGCCCATTCTTGTTGACAGGATATATTTTGTTTTGACCTCATTCACAACTAAGCTCATTTTTGTCGCCTCTATACTAATATACTAATACTTGCAAACGAGCCAGAGACCTTGCTGTGTTCTGCCAATGATGTCGATGATCAGCGTATGCAATTTTCTCAAGAATGATGTTGAAAAAGTCATATGACAGCGCATCACATCTGCGTAGAAATCAAGCACCAGTGACAGGCTTGAGTTGCACAGACTTTTGGAAAATTGTGTCCCTGGTATTGGCTTGCGAGTTTCGCACAGTTTTCTTAAGTGTGATATTGAAAGCAGTCTCTCTCTATGCTGACGATACCTTGAAACCCATTTTGTATGAAATTAACAACATGATTCTCCTTCAAAAAGAGCTAAATTGTTTTTCCACTTGGTGCCTTAACAACTGTTTAGAACTTAATGTCTCCAAATGTGATACTAACACCTTCCTATGTAAGAGCAACAAGTCTCCTCCCCGAATTTATCTTTTCCACGACCAACCTATATCACTCGTGCAATCCATTCGTGAGCATGGTAGATTATGCCACAGGGAGCTTTGTTTCCGTTCGCATATTGATAAGATAATTACCAAAGCAAACTCATCACTTGGCTTCGTTAAAAGATGGTCAACAAAATTCAGCGGCCCCTTTGTGACTATCGTTATTCATCACTTTTTTTTCGCCCCCTCTTCGAGTACGATAGCAAAGCGTGGTGTCCCTTTCAAAAAGTTCATGTTTCCAAAAGCGAGAGCAGGCGTTTTGTTCGATGTGTTCTTTGTGATCTTCCTTAGAATGGTCGCCTAGTATTACCTCCTTATCGCGAGCGTCTCAAAACTATTTAACCTAAATACTCTTGACGAATGCAAGACTCCTCTCTGATTCTGCCGATTGCAATTCTGTTTATAACTATGTATATCTACTTTAACACTAACCCTCGTAGTCGGCCTTGTCTCTTCTTCCCACCTAGGTAGGTACATTAAAATTTTTTTTTTGTATCACTTAAAGGGTTATTTTAGCGATTCTTTATTTCCGGAGAGTAGGCAAAACCCACGTTTTGTCACCAGGCTTGGATATCACGGATCGTCCCTTTGTCGGTAAATTCAACACTTTCACCAAACACCTTACCGCTAACACACGGACCAAGAAAAAAAATTTATACCCACTTGTCGTCGAAACCGCACACACTTGACACCCCGCCGCCAGCCGCACGAAGTTTTTTTGAAAACACCCGAACCACCCACAAGCACACGAAACGAAGATCAGTTTTGGCTCTGATCAGCGATTGAGGAAGTTTGATGCTACTGCTAAGACACCGTGACTGCAATGCAACGACTGAAAACGCTCGTCGTAGGCGAAGCAAGCTGAGATTGTCTTTTCGTTGATGCGGGAAAAGTCTCCAAAGGGTGTTCGGGATGTCTTGTTGAAGTTTTCGCTGGAGTTCTCTCGCAAGTTAGCGGACTTCTACGTGTGGTGTTTTAAACGTGTGGATTTTTCTGTGCGTTTGATCCGCAGCGGTATTATGCGACAAGCATAATTGTCCAATGACAATTTTTTTTGTGTTTTTCAAGGTTTTTTTTTCGGTGTGGTGGAGAAGAGTGTAGATTTAAAATCTGGACTTTCTCTCTTCGTCGACAAGGCTTAGGATCTAGGGGATAATTGCTGTATCCCCTAATTACCTGCTTAATTTTTTCACTTTAAACAACCTGTTTTAAATAATTTAAAGACCAATTACCTGGAGAGTTCTTTTACAATTTCCTACTTTTTAAGTTCAATATTCCTGGTGGGTTATCAATTCTGCAATTCGATATCTACCACTAAAATAAGAAATTTTATAACTTTTTTTTTTTAATGGTTTTTGGGTTTTTTTCGGACTTACGCTTATGGCAATGGGGTTTAGGATTTTGGGAACACAATGGCTGGGCAAAGAAAGAATGCTGGCTGCTTATGATGACTGTTTCGCAGGGCGGTCACAGGAAGAAAAGACCGACGAATTGGGGCTTGGGTGGCAAATAGGCCGAAAGAGAGCAAAAGTAGAACAAATACTGGTTCCGCTCACAAAATGCCTGAACATTTTCGAAAACTAAAAATTTCGAATTCCGTACGTAACACAGGGTGACAACAAAATATTGTTTTCTAAATTTTTTTCTTTGCATCCGTAACAATATATTACGAATCAGGATCACATTCTGAATCGATTCAGTCATGTCCGTCTGTCCGTCTGTCTGTCTGTTGAAAGCACGACAGCGTCCAAACGAATTGACCTAGGTGAATGAAATTTTGTGAGAGGACTTCTTTCCATTCCGTCGTCAGGTTGGTATTGAAAATGGACTATGTCGGTCAAGTAGTTCTGGTACCTAATTCCCATACAAAACCAATATTAAACACATGCGTGTACCTGTAAGTATAGTACTTAATATAGTGGATGGTATCAAAGCATTGGCCAGGCCGATGATAACATTTTTACTTGTTTTATTACTCCAATTCAACTTTCAAGAGCACGAACCGAACATCATTCAGAGTACCTAATCGAAAATTACGCCAAATTTTGGAATACCACGCGAATAAAAGGAAAATGTAGCAAATAAATTTGAATAAATGATTCCCAAAAATCGTTGCCAATATAATGTAGAGCAAGTTATAACGTTAAAGTGTTAAAAATATTTCAAATAAAGGTAAACCAATTAAAATTCTAAAAAAATGTTACGTATACGCCACCGAAAATTGACAACCATTCTTTGTAGGTGCTTTAAGAACGAATGAATAAGTTGAAAGGAACTACTATAAATAAGAAGATGAGAAGATTTAACTCATCGTATATATCCTTAAGTAACAGTGTATTTAAATTTGTCCTTCTTTACTCATTCTTCGTGCATACGGTTACCATTGTTGTCTTTCAAATTTATTGTCTCGTACAAATTTCAAATAGCCCTACCATGATAATAAATTTTTTTATATATGAACCCAACGAGAATGCTTGCTCAATATTTTCGGGAACTTTATAGGCAAATTTAGTACCCCGGTGGCAATAAATGAAATCATGTAGACAGGAGTTATATGACGAAATTATGTATGAAATTACGAGTGTATTTAAATTGACGGTAGTTTTTTTATAGCGTGCACTACTAAACTGTGCATATTAAGAAGAGGGATAAACCATTTCGTTGAAACCTATATAAAAATGTATTGTTGTCAACCTGAACTGAAATCTTACTTGTATGTACTTAATGGAACTTAATTCTTTTGTTTAAATAACGTTGGTCGCCTGGAGATAGTTCAACAGCATAATAGTCCGTCCTTTCAATGTTGTACTATATCAGGGTATTTTATTTTCCAATATAGAATGTGAGGCAAAAGTATAAACATTTAAAAAGAAATAAACAACACCGACAGTATTGACTTGAAAAAGTATTGAGTATTGAAAAAAGGATTTTTAATTTGCTGCTAATTGTGCGTCAGACATTTGTGCGATGACATTTCGACTGGGAGTTAATAGGACCAAACACGAACCTAAGCCAAACGAAGTTTCTTGAAATCCTTGATTTCTGCATAAAAGAAAACAACTTTTTACGGTTCGAAGATGACACTTACAAACAAAATTTTGGTACCACCCACTCTCGCCCACAATTGCAGATCTGGTGATGGATCATTTACTGGATGAGTGTTTCAAAACCATTCCAAAAAAAAATATGTTGATGACATATTCGTTGTTATCGACCATCGAAGAATTGACGACATGTTGGAATGCCTCAATAAATTGCAACAAAAAGTCCAATTCACATTGGAGATGGAAAAAAATAGGGCGATGGCGTTTTGGACTTTATGGTTCAAATACCGGCTCTCATTAAACTGCTACCAAAAAGACAAGGCATCTGGAAGACTAATAAACTTCCGTTCAAACCAAGCCAGGCACATGATCACCAACACAGCTTCTAACCTAGTCCACAAGGTACTTACACTAAGTGACGAAAAGTTCCACCCTGAAAATGAACGTAAGATCACAAAAATTCTTAAGGACAACAACTACCCTGATCGTTTCATACGTAACATAATACATCGCCAAAAACACTGGCATCATCGTTCTCCAAACTGAAACCCAAAATTGACCAACAAAAACGTACTGACGTAATATTAAGATTAACTGCATGGGCAACGCCACTGAAAGTTGTGACCTTTGTTACATCGGTAAAACTAAACAGTTTGTATCCCAAAGAATGTCCAACCATCGCATTGGTCTGACATCAAATCAAAAAAGGGTATACACTCGAGACGCTACACATAATAAACAACAGGAATAACATGAATAGATAACAGGACATCCAAAATATATCTGCTATTATAGCTCGCTTGTCGGTCTATTGAAGTTTTTCATATAACATAAATCAGTTTTGTTTCATTGTCACTTTTCCATAATAATGTCATAGTCAAAGTTCACTAAATTGTTTTGCTCATTCAATAAAGAACCCCTGAAGAAGGCAGCAACCCCTGCCGAAACGCCGGGAAATCAAAATGAAATAATCGAGTTTCATTCAACTACCTATGACCAAAAAAACCGACGGAAAAATCTTCCAAACATTATTATTTCGACTTCAAGCTGACTAAAACTAAAAAATGATAAACTAATAAATAACTACTCATAACTTTCTTCAGATCAGCTCACATCTTTTGGACAATTCTTCTTCATTCGGCAGAGATTTGTCATAAATACTGTCATTTGCATTCTGTATATTCTGGTTTGAATTTTTGGATTTCGAATTTCCCCAAAATCACCGGTAAGTGATTTGCCATAAAAGGAAATTTGTTTCATCTGCTTTTTGCATCCGTTTGGGCTAGGCGTTGATCACCAATCAGTCAAACTGTTTTATATAGGTATGAGCTATTTTCTATCAGGAAAATGCGCATCAATATTCCAAATTTAAAGCTTTTTACTATAAAACGTTTTAACTTTCAAATGCGTGTCGAGAACTAACGTCTTGGCATTTTTCTCTCTGGCGTTTTAGGCGCGTTTTTCATTAGTGAATCTATATGGTCGGGGCATAGTAGCGTCTTCAAATAAGAGGTCCTGGCAGTGACAATAGCAGACCTTGAGTCTGTGGTAAGGCCAATACCACCTGGAGCTGTTACTTTCTTTATCGACAGCCAGGCAGCAGTGAAAACCATAACTGCACCAGAAATAAAATCGAAGCTAGTGAACTTAAGGCTCTTGGTGCACAGCACAATAAGGTATTGCTCTGGGTTTCGGGACAAGAAGATATTCCAATCAATAAGAAAGCAGACAATTTAGCGCAAACCAAAGTTCGAAAGCTGTTTCAAAGCAAGCTGTGAATAACTCTTCTTGCACACTCAAGCTTGAAGCAGGTAGAAAAGCTACAAGAGAGGCGATGGCTAGATGGGCCAACTTAAACACTTGTAACACCACAAAAAGGCTTTGGCCGACATTTAACGAAAGCAGAACCGAGAGTATAATACAGAAGGATAGGAAATCCTTGTCCACCTTCGTAGGAATCATAACGGGGCACAATACTCTTTGGTATCAAATGAAGAAAATTGGTTTAATAGAAGAAGAACGTTGTAGAGGCTGCGGTGATGAGGGAGCTCTTGAAAACACAATCCACTTTCTATGTCACTGCCCAGGTCTCCAACACACCAGGTATAAATTCCTAGGGAGTCACTCCTCCAACGACCTATAATGAACTTCGTCAAATCAGTCCGTAAGTAATTTAAATACAGCGTTATGGCAAGAACAACCTTACAACACACCTAAAATAACTTTGAGGCGTGATTTGAGGCAATTTTTATGCATTTTTGAGGTTTTTTTGGAGCGTTTTTTTAGACGTTTCTAAGGCATTATTAAAAGCGTTGTTCCGGTTTTTTTTTTTGGCTCATTTTAGATTAAGACGCATTTTTCAGTGGCTCCCTGAAATTACGCCAAAAGAAATTACGCCAAAAAGTGTTTTGGAAAAAAGACCAAAATAATTGCGGCGTAATGGTTTTGGCAAAAACGCCAAAAAATGAAAACGAAAATTCACCAGAATGCCAGGAAATTACGCCATATTTTTGGAAAAATAGCCAAAAAGTAAAATGGAAATTACGCCACAAAAAGTTTTTTTTTTGGCATAATTTCCAAGTTTAGTTTGGAAATAAAACCAAAACACAATTTTTTTTTTGGCTTAGATAATTTCCAAATTTAATATGGAAATTAGCTCCAAAATTCGTTGTAGAATAAATTACCCGCTCCGATAGAGTTGTTTAGAGATAAAACTAATGATGCCGCCAACCGGCCGGCGCGCGGTCGCGGACAGCGCGCTAGCGCGGTCAACGCGCGGTCGCGGGCAACGCGTAGTCGCGGGAAACGCGCGGTCGCGCCCCTTTTTTGGACAATTTATATTTCATTTATATTTTAGAGTTTAGCCAGCTAACACATTTAAAACAAACCAATAATTATAATAACTTTTTTTTATTTAGAGTCATGAATGAAATTAAATGTACATATCACTGTATTAGACGTACACCTGAAGAGTATCGGCGACAATTTCCCGACAGCACGGACATTTATAATTGTCTTCTCCATCAGCCACTGACTGGGCTTGTAATTTGATGTTGCACTCTGAACATACCTTTATATGTTTGCATGGCAACATTATAATGTTTGGGTGTAGCACTTGACAAACTACACATAAAACAACGGTTTCCAACTCTGCGCTTTTCGTCTGGTTTCCTACTTCGTCATCGTCATTATCATCCGAAAAATCTTCACTTTTGTACTGATCACGCGTGATCACACGTGCTTCAAAAATGCTCTTGAAACTAGGTAAAAGCATGTAATGTTATGTTATTTTGCGAAAAAACAACCATACATAGAGGGAGTCAAAGAATGCAACCTTTTGGCGCTTTTTTCTTTTCTATTAAAAAAAACAACAACTTTTTGGGCGTTTTTTCCTTTTCAATTTTGGAAAAAATACCAAAAAGTTTTTTGGTGTTTTTTCCAAAAATGTTTTTTTGGCGTTTTCTCAATTTTCTTAAATGGAAAAAAGCCCAAAAGAGTTTTGGAAAAAATGCCAAAATTAGCGGCACTTGTGTCAAAATATTTGGGCGATTTTTCCTAGGAAAAAATGCCACAAATTTGTATGGAGGTTTTTGGGCTTTTTTTCCATTTTATTTTTTTGGCGTAATTTCTTTTGGCGTAATTTCAGGGAGCCTTTTCAGTCGATTCTAGAAGCGTTTTTGAGGTGATTTTTGCGGCGCTCATAAAGGCGTTATTGGGCCAATTCTGAAAGTGTTTTCAGAAGAGTTTTTGAGGTTTTTTTTTTGTTTGGGCGTTCTTAGAAACGTTTTTAAAAGCGTTCAGAAGTTTTTTGGCATATTTTTAGAGGCGATTCATGCTGCGTTTTTTGACATATTTTTGGAATGTTTTTTAAGCGTTTTTTTAAAGGGTTTCTTTGTGCGTTTTTGACGCGTTTTTTTGATGCGATTTTGAAAAATTTGTTCAGAGGCTTTTTGGCGCGTTTTTCGAGGCGTTTCTTGTTACGTTTTTGATGCGTTTTTTGACGTGTTTTTGGGTCATATTTTTGGAAGAGTTTTTCGAGGCGTTTTTTTAAGAGATTTTGGAGGGATTTTTGCTGCGTTTTTAGGAGCGGTTTTTGACATGTTTTTGATAAGTGATTGGGGCATTTTATTAGCCATTTTTTTGGCGCGTTTTTAGAGGCGTTTCTTGAAGAGTTTTTGGCGCGCAAAAAATTTACAAATAAAAAATTATTCTTTTTTTTTTTTTAATCGCATAAATGATTGTGTATTTATAAATGGAACAACAGAGATATTGCATTTCATATAGTACCTAGTATGGAACTATGGAGAACCGAATTCATTAAGCAACTACGCCATATTGACTTGATACATTTAGTACCCCATTCAGCTGGCGTGTGCATGTGGGAATTATTTTTAAATTTTATAATTTCTTCTGTTCAAGGGTGCAAAGTGAAAGTAATCCCTGAATGTGATTAATTTGCTTAAGCGAAACCTTATACTTTGCACACATGTACCCTAATTTTATGACATAAATCAAAAAAGAATATACTAAAAATTCAAGACGAAAACAATTTTATAAAAGAGCACTCCTTTTACTGCTACAGGGAACATAAATCATAATGCTTTCATGAACAAGAAACTGTGCGTCTTTGACAGTAATTGATTTGCTTTGGGAGCTGCTTGATGATTTTAAAACGGTTGTCTAACTTGTGATATCATTAAACTCCATTAGTCTCGAAGGAAAAGACCTTTCATGAAATGAAAACCGTAGCTATTTATACTTGAGTAGAAATGCTTTTATTTTTTTACCATAAATGAAATTTCAAAAGTGTGATTGCAGATCCGAAAGCTCCTAATTTGCACAGCCATCGTCAACGCATTCGCCATCATTTGTGTCATTCAAATGAAAGGATTCCAAGAAAAATCCATACACCTACACCTACATATACGTCTGTACATCTTTACAACACGCTCCTTTGAAAAACCGAAAGATGCAAATAGTCATAACCATGGCACAACGGGGAGTAAGCACTCTGTTTGGTAAATGTGAGTGCAATAACCAAGCAAAGGATATGCCAGAGGGAGTTCGTAATGCAACGCTTTGTTATTCAAACTATCACCATCCTGTTGCTGTTTCAGAAATCCTGCAGATTCATATGCAAATGTGTTGCTTTTGTTGCCCTCAATCTATGTTTCTCTACAGTCTTTTGAAAATCTTAGGTCCTCTGAAAAAGAGAATTTCTTTTGAAAGGTCATCGGTCGGTCAGTCTTTCGAATTGGAAATTTATTTCCCATACCCGCCCGAATACCTTATAGAATTCAGAAATATTCATCAGATACCCTTCTTTCTGAATCATTGATTACCTATGCGAGTATTATGTGCGATACATCAGACAGGACAAGATATTTATTGCTGTGGATACATTTCAGTGGAATACAAAGAATAGAAAAGGATTCGTTATGCAAATTTAAGACATATGCTCATTTTCAAAACACAAAACTCAATGAAACGTTAAGAAATTTGTCATCTTACACTCACACACATATGACAGCCATTCATCTGAGACATAAGGTAATCATCATAAATCGTACAAACTCATCTTAAACCTCCAGAAGCAATTTATTCTCTTCAGATTTAATTACTCTGTACAACTGCATGTCATTAGGATTCGCATTAAATGCGAAATAATCCTGATGTACTACGGCAATTCCAGAGTAATTGATTTTTGAAGTATCTGCGTGTTATGGGCGATGAAGCATGTGGAAACACTCCTGAACTATATTAATGATCCCAGACCGTGCGAGTCACTTTAGGTTTGAAATTAATTTTGAATAGTCCTCGTAACCGATGGTGAAGACGTAAATTAAATTTGCATAAACTGAAGTAGCACAAATGTGTAATTGTTGGTGATCTGCATTTAGTTTCTCTTCAGAGATTTCAAATAGTGCCCAGAGTTGGTTACAAACATGTTTCCATATTTATGACAATCCAGCTGAGAGTGTTGGCATTCTACTCTTGCTAAGGTAGCTTATCTATATAGGATTCGTGGTGAAGTACATATTAAAGTACTGGCAATATTTTGAAAGAATTTAAAACGGACATCAGGATACAGAATACCTACAGAAAGGATACAGAAAGGTAAGGCTAGATGAAAGTGACTGTGAGCAAGTTGTGACGCACTGTGAAACTAAATGAAGCTTTATCTGAGGTTTAAGCTTAAAGAACGGGAGCAATTCTGCTCGTGACCACAGATATTATTAGAGATTACGAAAAAAGCTGCCTGGCATCAATTCGACATCTTATAGTATTTTCGGGGATACATTAGGATGCAAAATTTTCTTCTGGGAAGATCGATCCAAGTTGTGGTAGATGGTGTATCTTCTAATTCCTTTGCTATAAATGCAGGAATGCCCCAAGGATCTATTCTTTCCCCAACTCTATTTCTTCTTCACATCAACGATTTGCTTGGATCGACAACTAATAATATCTACAGTTTTGCTGATGACAGCACTCTTATATCCTCCTAAGCCTGTGAATGCGGCTACACAGAGATGTGAAAAAATTAATTCTCTAAATGATGATCTGGACAAAATCTTGAAGTGGGGAAAAGACAACTTAATTTAATGCAAACAAGACCCAGCTCACAACATTTTCTAGGAAAAATGCATCAACAGTTCCTCAGATCCAAATGAATGACCTGACCATACAATCCATCCCAAGGACTCAATGCACCTTCTAGAAGTCACAGTCAATTCATGAATCACATGGCAGGATCAAATATACTATATCGCAAGATCGGCGTCCGCTAAGTTGAGCTACCTATTTAGAGCAAAGAGGTGCTTTAGCCGAGACGAGCAGTTCGACTTATTGGAAACCCCACACTCACATAGAATCTATAACCGTTGGTGCACAGAAGACAAGTCGCTGACCTTTGCTTGTTCTATAGGTACTTCCATGGTAGATGTTCCGAGGAACTCAAAGACATTATACCTCGAAATGCAACTTTTGGGCGTCCCACAAGACAGGCAGCTAATGCTCATGACCTTAGAGTTCACTTGACAACCGCGAGGACATCATCTTTCCAAAACTCCTTCCTCGTTTTCGATATAAGGGGGGACAATGTGTGTTTGCCCGAACAGATCTGGCGTGTGAAAGAAAAGAAGAGATGGAACCTGCGGATCTCGACTTAATATGGCTAAAGGTCGTCCTACAAAATTGTACTAAATTCTTTTGCTGCCTGTATCGCTCGCCAAACGATATCGAACCATCTAAATTATTTCGTCATTTATCCGAAAAGGTAGACTAGACACAAATTCATCATCCAACGGCTGAAGTTATTGTACTTGGTGACTTCATTGCCCATAACATGGACGCTGCGGTATCGCTCGTCAAAAATCGCAAGTGTGTACCGGGGCTAATGAGAAATAATCTATTCCCTGGAGGTTAATTTTGTATCGTTTGATTGCCAGCTTGGATATTCAAGCAATTGCTTTCCAGACGAATATGCGGAGTAGATCAAATTTCTTAAGTACGAAAGCTTCGAGAGGAATTGCTTTACTTAAAATACATTCCGCATAGACCATCATTTTATAGGTGCCCGACACTATGCGTGAAACGACAAAGCTGTTGAATTTCACTAATAAAATTGAATTTCAAAGTAAAAACTAGGCTGAGGAAATTAGGAAAATGAGAAGTACTGTTTAATTTGATCGCAGTCTGCCAATCTTCATACAAAAATTACGGCTGCATAAGCTTCGAAGGTAATTGGACTCCATAACTGGCATTCAATTAAGTAAGTGCTGTCTAAATCATTCATGTATGTAATACACATATAAGTATAATTTTGCCACCACAATTAAAGCCACATTCTGCAAAATTATAAATTCCATCTAGCTTCGAAAATGGAAATGTATTTCAAAAAATGTTTAATACCATGTACACTTCTAATACTGCAATATCTACTGCTGCTCGAATTTCATGCATTTCATCTCATGTGGGTATACCTCAGGTAGACTCATTCAGATCGAATTCCTACATCCCAAACGATACATTTTGTCCCCTAGGAGTATTGATTATCGCACCGATATGATATCATGGTGCTACCTCCTATGAACACCAATGCTGTTAAGGATGTACACATCCATATAGCTATTTGACAGCATAATTGTCATAATCCAGAATCGAAATCGTATGCAACTATTTTGAAATTTAAATTGGACATGCGAACGCAAGTGTCCCCCTATAGTACTTGCCTAAATGAAATTGAGGTGCAAATTGCAAGTGATATTTTTTTTCATTGGTAGGTATAAGAGCAGGCCATTTGTGTCGAATTCGTTGACAAAATATTCGCATTAGGTATTTATTGTCAATGTGCAATTTGGTGCACTGTACACATTCATTGGTTGCAATTATGTATTTCACTGCGAAATTAATTTATCCTAAAGGAGACAATAATGGTACATCATTTCGGTATACGAGATAATAATATTTATCTGCATAGGAATTGACTTTGATTAGAGCCACACATGTCGTATTGTAGACCTTCTTTCTGTATTCCTACTATTTGGAATATTGATAACTGCATTTAGGTACCATGATTATAACACTTCGTGTAGGTACACTTCGACTAGAAAGCTAAGAACAAGAAGGCTATTGACTTTTATTTCCTAACAGAAAGAGGTCTTGGGGATTTTTATAAACCTTCGTATTGGGTTCCAAATTCCATCCATATTGCGTTTAGGACTTAGAAATGCTTTTCGCACAATATGCAGTACACTCCCTCCCTACCTTTACCTATAGATGGACATTTACCGGAGTAGGTATTTGTTCCGTCACTTCCTACCTCTCTCTGCAGAGTAAGCAGGAGTCGTCGTTGGATAGTCTTATTTTCTTGAAATGGTAACTTGATACCTTGGCTACATAACAAGGTAAATCTGTCTTAGCTTCAGTAACCATTCTGCTTTACAAGGAATAGGACTTACGAATATCTTTGCCTGCCTCTGGCACTTTGACTTGATCATCATAATCTTCTCATTTTTTAGTGTAGGTAGGTACTCATGTGGCTCAAAAGTACCACGGAAAACGGTTTAGAAATAGCATGGGAGTAGAATCTTTTTGTCATACAATCGGTCCGGTCTTTATCTAAAAGCCCTTATGACCTTGTACCTAGGTAACGATGAATATAATTTTCTTTAGCCAGATATTCGATGAGGTTGTCCCAATCCCAAAACAGCTTTGACTCGATCGAATACAATCTTATGGCTTGATGAGCTGCTTGACTGTCCGAGAGGAGGCAAAAGTAGATATGGACACCGCTAGTGCATTTTAATAGGTTTGGTTAGGTTAAATAGGGTTATGAGAAAGTGGTCGCATGTTGCACTAGGCACCATCAGGGCCTATCGCGATCCCTACATAGAACCAATTGCAGTGACCTACAATGAAAAGACACCTAAACACTTGCCCTTGAAAAATCCCTTCTTTCCCTGCAAAAAACAAGTAGCCGGTAGTAGTTGGTATGGTCTATCTCATCTAAATGTTGGGAGAAATACCTGCCCAGCAATTTCCTTCTACTGCGACATATTGCCTCGCATTTACACAGTATGTGTTATGTCTTCCTGAGCTGGCAGGTCATTATAGAATCTTCAAGTGTCTATGTCTGCCAGTCTGAGCCTTTTGGCATGTTTTCTAAGAAAACAGTGCCCTTATACTGCCTTGGATACTGCGTGTCTGGTAAGGCCGGCTTCCTTTGTTTTTCTATTCCTAATCCCTTTTATGATGCAAGAAGGTGATTCAATATCCACCCCCTCTCTGTCCAACAATACCCCGCCTCTTCTCGCAAGCTCGTCAGCTTGTCATTTTCAGCTATACCTCAGTGTCCCCATAGTCTCAGATGTTCGTAAATTCCAGTGCCTTTAGTGCGGCCTGGCTATCGATGTATATGGCTATATCCCTTCCAGATATAAATCTGATCTGCATTAGCTCTGCCGCTTTCTTAACAGCCAGAACTTCTTATTGGAAGACACTGCTTGTATCCGGTAGTCGTATAGACACTTTTAGGTTTGGATCTACGGAATAGATTTCACCCGTCTATAAAGACTGCAATTTCGCATAACTTTATCCCTTTGCTATTCATACCTTTCCGGATATGATACCTTGTACGGAGTCGAAGTCAGCGTTGTGCTGAAGTACCCAATTGGGTAATTTGGCTCAAGTATTTCAACTTTGGCTCAATGCTCCGAGCCAAAGAGAAATGGCTCACATTTGTCTTAAAACTTAAAAAAAAGTTTTAAATGTATGTACTCGACTGAACTCCTTCACAAAACGGGATCATGACGTTAACTAGAACGACTAAAATCTAGAATGGTCAAAATCTCGAAAATGAATTTGATAATCTCGAATGAAAAAATCTCGAATGGGTCAAAATCTAGAAAGTACAAAAATCTCGAAAGACTCTATGTCGAAAAAAATCTAGAAAATAAAACTGCTTTCGGATTTTTATAATTCATTAAATTTACTCCGAAAGTAATGAAAACAAGTCTAAAATGAAGATTTTGTAACTTCGTTATTAAAAATAATAAATTTTTAGCAAATAGTCATAACAAAACACATTCCTACGAAACCATAACTATAACTATTCAACAAAAAATAAGTTTATTAGTTTCATTAATGGTGTTTGTCCAAACGTATGTAAATATATAGTGTCAGAGCTAAGCCACGCTGTTTTGACAATAGCACGTCAATAAGGTTTAAGAAGACCTGGAGCTGTAACACAACGCTATGAGTACCTACTTGTAGAAAAAGTGTAACACAAAGTTACAAGTTCAATGCTGATCTTATGATGATCACGTGCGGACAAATTGAACACAGGCTCTTGTAAGACTTGGTGATATTCCGCGTTGTATTATAGGCCCCTATTATTTTTTAGCTGACTCATTTGCTTGCAGGAACAGTGAATCAAATTATTGTTGCATACACTCATGCAATTCAAATAGTTTTCCATATGAGTAAATCTTGAATTAATATTAATCCGTGCGCGCGAGTTGTTACCATTGTCTCAAAAATTAATATTAATTCTAGATTTTTGCTTTGGAGATTTTTTTTTCTAGATTTTTGTTTTCGAGATTTTGGTTTCGAGATTTTTTCATTGTATATTTTTTTTTTGCGATATTTTTTTTTTCTAAATTATGGGTTTCTGTATTATATTTTTCTACATATCGGGGTAGACCCTCACAAAACAACAGCTGGTTAAAACAGCAAGGGAAACATTTCCACGGGCACAAAGTTAGACTTCTTAAACATAACTTATGTGATTTTCCATTGGACACATCAGATTTTTATTTCAGATCTCTGATTTTTCGTGGCGAATGTAACATGAGAACAGATTGATCTGGATGCATGAGTGCGCTATTTTAAAGTTCATCAGCTGTGCAAATTGTTTTCGTTTGCCGATGGAAACATACGAACTTAATATGCATAATGATAGCGTTGAAAAACCGAAATCTACAGAAATGACGAGTAAAAAGAATAAGATGATGAAGATGATAGCAATTGGGTTTTTACGTTTACGTTTTTACGTTTTTGCTCTGAATAATTGCTTTTCAACAGGCTTTTCGCAATTTTGTTTTGAAAACAAATTCTGAATGACATAAAATATCGAGATATGCAAAAAGTGATCTGGATCAAAAAAAAAATTGATTTTTTTACCCAATGGAACATGAAAAAAAAAAAAATATTGGTTCTTGTCCCAATGGAAAACCACATTAGAAATATCTGAAAGAACTTTAAAATACTGACAATGTTATAAGGAGATTAAAGCGGTGCAATGCAATCGGATTGACGAAAGTCAGTCCCATCGGGATTTTTTTAGATAGGTTTAAAGTCCCTCACTCTTGCAAAAGTATCCCTCGCATAATAGCTCTGCAATGTCGTTTAATGATTTTTCCTTCCAGCAAACCTAAAAAAAAAAAAAAATTAAATTTTGAAAGAAATCACAACACATTAAGAAAAGAACAGCCGCGATTCTGATGCACATTGAAAGTGTCTCTATATTTCATAGTGCGCCTGAAGATAGGCTAAATGGTAAACTGATGGGCATACCTAGCAAGGCGAGTATTGAAGTTGAATTCCGCTCAATTGCGGAATGCAGCTGGAAATTTCATTTGAGCACTGTTTGTTAAAAAAAGCGAAAAAACAGTGCGAGGCACATATGGGTCTAATCACCACTGAATATTAGCCAGTACACCATAGCAGGTTTCAGGGCCCAAGTCCTTCTTTCTATAATACTTTCTAATTCTTTCCCCTAAATTTGCCTTCCAGTTTAATTTCCTAGTAAGTAGCCTCGAAAACATATTTCTATAGGCTACACCTCCGCTAGAAAGTATATATAGTGTGTGATATTGCCAGTGTTATAGCTCTTTGGAACCTATGATGATGATTCATGGGTTCTCCAAGTTGGTCACATTTATGACAGTTTTGAGTTTTTTACCGAGGCGGATCACACTATCATCTTGGAACATTTTTAGAAGTCGTTTTGAGATGTATTAAAAAATTACATATTTTGACGTTTGATGCATTGTCTAAGGGTTCTGAGACTTGATAATTTCTTTGCATATATCTGGGGGCAAAAAATTAGCAATGCACATACTGAGAAAGCTCATAGCTACCCAGTATGGCTCGTAGACGCTACAAGCTTGCGGTGTCCTTATACATAAATCACTGGAGTAGTGTGCTTCAAATCAGTATGGACTTTTTTTGAGTAAAATCTTCTCTTAGAGAGCGAGTATCTTGATGGGCTTAAGTGAAATTAAAGGAAATAGGGCGGAAAATTGTCTCTCTGTGGGCACCTTTCTTTTCACGTTATGGCTGGTGCACATCCTCAATCCCGTAAAGATGCGAAAATTGCACCTTCCAACTTAATTATTGATTAACTTCTTCCCAGTAGGTGCTTCGTCTTAGCTGAGCTACTTCAAACAGTTCTTCTCGTTTACTGATGAATCCAAAATAACCGAATTTTTCTAGAGCTAATAAATTGAAGTATGGTAGGACCACCTTCGGAACAAAATCAGGGTGGTGCTATATAATACATCCTCCTTTAAATTATGAGTAAAATGTTTCCCCTTCCACAAGACTATGGTCGATGACAACCCTGATATCGAAAATTTGTGTGAATCTCAAAACTTCACCCTAATAGGAGTCAGCAAAGTAAATGTAAACACCATTAAAAGGATTATTTTCCTATTAGGTAAGTTTGTTTCGGTTTGTCAACTGACGAACGTACGTGCTTAATCGTATTTGCTTTATGATCGCCTTTGTTTTATTCTTCTGTCAGTTCTGGAGGTCCAGTGCCAGTGTATATCTCTGGGGAATAATTTACAAGATAACATTTTTTTTCTGGAAACAACCCATAAAACCCGAATGATAAATGTTTCTACGAAATATTGGGGTTGGTTTGCGTAAATCGATTGGGCGTGCGACACATTGAAATGCGAGGGTGTTGTATAGGACTTCCATGTTATATGGCATTTACTAAATTTAAAAGCAATTATTATTCGAATTTGAAATGCTTTATATTAATCGGTGAAATTGTATTGAATTGTTTCCTGATCACATTCAAATTATTACAGAATTGCGTTTCATTGTTTGGTAGGATAATTAGCGAAATAGTGTAGCGCATTAAGCCTCCCTCGAGTGTTGAACTATCAACGGCCTTATAATGCGGATTAATATTACACAATACGTCATTATGTTTATTGTACGCATTTCATATTCTATGGCAAGTGGAATAAACTCGTGTCAATGGCTCGGTACATAGAGAGGTTTTGAATGAAACACTAATTTTGAAACAGATTAAAATGTGAGTGGTGGGCATAAATACCTACTTTTGGGGTAGATCGGAGAGTACTGCACTTTGGTTTGTAAATAGTTGCATTTGCAATATTGTTTTTTTATGCAGCCAAACTTGAATGGATGTATAGTAGAGTAGTCCTTTGAACTTAATGAGAACAAAGCTGTTGACTGCTGTGTAATTCGTATTTAAAATGTACATTGGTTTGATGCACTCACTGATTCATTACGTTACGTAAGAAGGGGTCAAAGTGCTTTTTATGCACTGGAATTGTGTTTAATGTACTGATGCTCGTTGGAATGCCTTCAATCGGGCAGTAGACTTTGTGAAAGTTTGTTAGTAACCAGAGAAGTCAAAATTATTTAAAAGTCCATTTGCTTCGAATATCTTATATGAAATTTTCTTAAACGCGATCTATCTTCTCCTGGCTTAAGTCTGGTGGCTCCATCATCGTGGTCAGCGTCAAAATGGTTTTCATCCCCAAAGAAGGCAAGACCACACATTCTGTTACACTGTCTTCCTTTTTTCTTAAAACTCTCGAGAGTATTATCGACCTCCACAAGTCCACATAAAGGGCACTGTTGACGAATCATTGTACTCAAGCTCTCAACATAGTCCACCGAAACTGCTCTTGACGCGATTGTATGGTCTTTTTCCACTCAAGCAATACACAATGGCTGATTTTCTTATGTGGTGGGGTCCTTCAATCATATTAAGACTCGAGCGATTAATTGAGCCTTAGACAAGCTAAAATTGGTGAACCAATATGCCATACATTCAGTAACCTTCTTGTGCATAGAACACTGAAGGCTAGGTAGTGTACCTTTGGCAGCAGCACTATTGAAAAACTCTTTCACCGATCCACTCCCAAGGTGGATTGCTGTGTGCATTATTAGAAAATCTTCCCAACGAACTTTAATTTTTAATGGAGAACTCCGCTGTGGAGGGTCCATTGGAACGAACCACTTAATGGATAAGCGGGCCATTGAAAATGAATGCATGATGATTAAATGAGCTCCGCGTTCAAAGCTGTGGCCTACATTTGTGGCAATTCGCAAGATATTCAGTATCTGGAACCAACAGCTATGGTGTTAACGTCAAACTGGCTTTGGTCACTCTTCCCCATATCAATCGAACTTAACTCGAGTTGATTAAAACAGCCAAAAATTTGGTGCTGAGACTGACAGGAAGGAGTTTGTCAGCAAAAAATGCGCCACAAGAGTGGCAATCAGACTAGGGAATGAAAAATGCCAGCATTCTTCTACAGATACGTCCCTTTTCCAAAACTACTGATTACCTGTCTACGAAAACCAACTTCGAACGAGACTTTTTTTTAAAAAATACTTCTCCCGGGAAAGGCGAACTTATAACGCTTCATCAGCGCCCCGAGATGCTTGCATATGTATGTTTGTTCTGCACTTATTGCTGCAAATTGTAGTCTTCTGGAAATATATCTACAGGAAGCGAGGTCCAAAGTTTGCTTGTCCTGTAACAGAAGGAGTTTTGGAAAACTGATGTCATCGCGGTTGTCAAGTGTACTGTATGGTCATGAGCATTAGCAGCCTGTCTTGTGGGGTGCCCAAAAGTTGCATTTCGAGGGATAATGTCCTTGAGTTCATCGGAACATCTACCATGGAAGTACCTATAGAACAAGCATAGGTCAGCGATTTGTCTTCTGTGCACCAACGGTTGCAGATTAGATGTAAGTGTAGGGTCTCTCTTCGTTTGTGTGAGTTTCTATTCTTGGAACGAATGGAGGGACCTACAATTTTATGCCGACTCCGAACGGCTGAATTGAGAAGCTTTCTTAGGACAGTAATTTTTTTTTTTTTTTTTTTTGTTAAAGGGGATTCCAAATCCTGGAGCACTCAGACGAATCTCGGTCCATTGTACTACCAAGCAGAAACCCCTTTTTTGGACAGTCATACTCTCGGATGTTTGTCAGACGTTCGCGAGAGGTGGCGCAGTAGAAAAAACCTTAAGATTTAATTTGTGTTTTTCCGGGGATCGAACCTGGGATCCCTCGATCCTGGGATCCAGCACACTAACCACTGCGCTACTGCGCCCATATATGGGAACAATATTCCAAGCCTGGTATAACCTGTGGTTTGTAGAGAAGGAGAAGGAGAAGTTGCTTGGGGTTAAAGTACCTCCTTGCTCTAAATAGGTATCTCAACTTAGCGGACGCCAATCTTGCGATATAGGATATTTGGTCCTGTCATTCGATTCCTGAATTGACTGTGAATCCAAGAAGGTGCATTGAGTCCTTGGGATGCATTGGATGGTCATCCATTTGGATCTGAGGAACTGTTGATGCATTTTTCATAGATAATATTGTGTGCTGTGTCTTGTTTGCATTAGATACAACCAAATTGTCTTTTCTCCACTTCAAGATTTTGTCCAGATCATCATTTCATTTATTCACATCTCTGACAGTGTGATGTAGCTGCATTTATGCCGCACTATGCCGTATGCACAAAGAACCGACTAAGTATCAACTTCTTTCACCGAGAGCCACTTTAGACAAACAAAGAAAAAAAAACGTAGGCTAGTTTTTATAGGGTTTATGTTCATTACAGACACTAGATGCCATATTTGCCCCATCGCAACCCGCTATTCTACTTTTTTCAGTTGTCTTTTGGCATTCATGCCCATCCCAATGACCTGTCTCTTTTTCGTTTCATCGGAGATAAGAATTGCCAAATCCAACGACATGTCGCTTTATAATTACTCCCCAACGACATGTCCCTTTCTCGTTTCATCGGATTTCGGGATTGCTACCGAACGACCAGCCTCTGTTTTTGGTTCCATCGTAGGAAGAAATTACTTCACCTTACTTTCGTTTCACTGCAGTACTCTTCGTTTCATTGGATTTCGGAATGTCGGAATTGTACCTTTCTCCTTTTATCAGAGTTTGGGATTACTGCCCAACGATATTTTGCTTTTTAATCACTAACCAATGACCTGTCCTCTTTTCGTTCCATCGGAGTTTGGTATTTCTCCCCAACAACCAATCACATTTTCGTTTCATCTGAGTTTGAAGTTGGAAAATACTTCAACAATACTCAATCTCTAGCGTTGATTTAGAGCACCTCATTAAAAATTTGGTAACTTTCAGTTATTGAATCGTACAAGTCCCGACTTTGCACGTGGCAACCTAGTACTAATTACTGAAAGTGCAAAATAACATTATCCATTTAGCTTCCGCGGCTATCCTAGCCATTGCCGATGCATATTCGTCCTAATTAAAAACGAAAATCACATCCCCGCAAGCAAATGATTGTGATTTCGCGGTTCTAATTAAAATCACCATTAGAGTAGTGTGGCATTCAGTAATGACCATAGTGTCCATTCGAAAGGGATTAATTACAACTTTAGTTGGAACTTTTTAGGACTTTTTGGGAAAAAAAAATTTCATTCAGGTAGTTTCAAAAGTTTCCTCTTTGCTACCGAAAAGTTATTTTGGATTTCAAAATAAAAATTGACACAAATGCATGTGTGTAGTTAAAAATAGCTTTAAACAGATAACGATGAGTATAAATCTTGCTGCAACAATGTCCACAAGACTACAACCCACTCCGAGGATATCAAGATAATGTGCAATTCAATGTGAGTGCATTAACCAGACAATGATCTGCACTTAGCATCCACTCGTGACCCATGAGGAGTTGCATTCAAAAACAAAAGGATTTCTGTTGCTAACGTTTGCATCACTTCAAAAGTGTTCTGCGCTCTCCTGTTAGTGTTTCACAAAAGAATTCTTCAGCCAGCCATTGTGTTGTTTGTTTTCTTTGGCTGCATTCTTTTCTAATTTGTTTTCCTTTTTAGAATTTTCTTGAAACTTCAACAAGGGCTCCTGCTGCTGCATGCATACTTTCATTTTGTAACTAAAAGTGCTAAAGTCGTCGTTGGTTGGTTTTGCAGTTCGAAGTGCAAACTGATTTCAAGTGGTAGAACAATGAAATAGGGTTTAAAGTATAGATATAGGTACCTACCTGAAAGTTTCAGTTGGTGGCGTGTGAAACAAGTTCAATTTAGAAAACTTTTCTACGTTTATTTCGCTTACAATTATAAAGTCTTTGTTATGGCTTATAACTTAGACTTATTTGCACTGCATTACTCGTAATATGAGTTTGAGAACTGTCTTTAAACTATTTGAGTAGCAGCAGCCAAAAACTGTGATATCGTGTTAAAGACTGATATTGATTAAAGGGCAAATTACTTCGAATTTCGAATTAGTTACCATCTATTTTGATCTTTAAGATGTGACGTCTTCAACGTCATACGTCAGAAAAGTCAACACCAGAGGCACCATTTTACACCAAGTCTTCGTTATAACTTGCATATGCGGATGTTGTTGACATCATTGCAGAACTCAGCGAGCTGTCACTGGGAGTTTTGCAAACAAAATTGAGACAGAAGCGGCAAAAATGGATTTAGTCGTGAACGAGGGAAAAACCAAGCACATATACTTATAAGATGCTGTCATCAAGAAAGGACACACAAGTCGAATTAGAAATAAGGTCACAAAGTGATATAACTTTTAGGAAGTAAGAGACATCGGCTCCGCTATCATATCATAGATCAAGCGAAGAATTAAGCTTGCCAATCAAGTCTATAGCAGGACGCAGAAGCATTAATATTATAGAAGACGGATGAAGACATCCTTGGTCGTTTTCAACTCAAAATTCTTCTAGTGATTTGCTGTCCCGTTTGCTTTGACGGAACTTGGTCGACCTGGTTAGAAAAGCGCGAGTCAATAGTTTAAAATGACTGGGAGATGTAGAGCTCTCTGGGGCCGATGAGCCTTCGACTCCAATAATTCAGATAAACTTGAAGTGCGCAACTGTGGCCCAGGTCCACCCTGAACACTAGCGTCACCTAAGTTAGTCAGTAATTTAATCAGCTAAGTGAGCAGATCATAGCAATGCAGATTTTTCTGGCATCTTAGTTTTCAAAAAGAAGATAATTATTTTTCAAAAATTTAATTTATTTTTTAAATAAAAATAAATAGATATGCACATAAAAATTAAGACCACTCTTAGTTGAAGGGTTGAGGGAAGGTTGACTCAATTATAATTACCTATGGATTGACAGACTCCTTGAACACTTCAGCAGGCTTAGCCGTTGACGAAGATGTTTAAATGACAGAGGACGACGTTGAGTCCTACGAATGGCAGAGGCTCCAGATACTAACAGTTTTTTTTTACATTCCGTAACATCGAAGATACTCTTTTACCATTTTGATGGCACCAGCTACCCTCATTTTGTTCATCCGTCCGCAGCCAAAGATATAAAACTGGAAATCAGTGAAGTCAGCTCTGATTAAAAAGTTCGGAGTCCAGTTGTCATCGGCCCAAAGTACACTAAAGTTTGGGATTGTATAAATTAGGCCTTTTCACCTTTCAACCGCCAACAAATCCAGACGTTTTTTTGCGCATCGCGATTAGAATCAAATTCAACTTGAGAAAGCCTTTTCAGCTTCCCGCTTAAAATAGGAAACAACCTCAATTTTTAGTGAATAGGTCTGCTTTTTATTAGTTCACTTTATCGAGCGTCTACTGTATCTTGTTTTGTTGGCAGGACTTAAGAGTGGCTTAGAATTTTTATACGAAAACCGAAGATGTGCTCATAAATTACAAAATCACAGAACCACACTTGCCGACTGCCGTAGGGATTATCACTCTTAACAAGTATACATATTGGACTATTGTTCCGTTCTCTTGTATTGAAACCCAGTTTGATCTTTACCTTTCATTCCAAAGCATAAATTAATGTCCCTAGACGATTCTCAATGCAGCCTTTCAAATCCTTACATAATAATAAACTAGCTGCACCTGGAATAATTCATTTTTATATCCCCAACAATTGGGCACTAGACGGCAAAATCAATTGCCAGATATTGAAACGTCCAACGCCACCTATAATGACATAATGCGAATAAATTGATTTTAAGGCATTTTTTTATGCCTAAACCTGAAATATATTACTGTAGACATTGACATACTATACATGGACTACTAGCAGCCAATTTTTCGTTGAAGCAAAAATAAGCACTAGCTCTTTTGGTTCAAGGCAGAGAGAAACAAAAACACTCAAATGTCATCGAGCAATTGGTGCGATTTGGTTTGTGTCGAGGTTTGTCTGCTGACTGTGCCATACTGCCATCTGTTATAGATCGCTTGAAATAATTTGAATAAGTCGTTATTTTTGCACAGTTGCAATGTTTCTACAATGGATGGCACTGTGTTCTATGTAAAAAAAAATAGCAAAGGCCCGCAGAGGTTGAAATCTCTTTCCTACTTTCGCCGCACTGAACCAAAAGGGCTAGTGCTTATGTTTGCCTCATTTTTCATCGCAGGTTTGTATAAAACTGACATTTCACTAGCAGTCCATGTATAGTATGTCAATGCCTGAAGGTATACAAAACCAAAAAGGAATCATGAAAATCGGCTAACTTATAACTCGTTAGATATACTAGCTTTTGCCAGCGACTTTGCTCTCGCAGCCCTCATAATTTGGTACACAAAGATTCCCTCACAGTTAGATAGTTTTCTCTTTTATATTTACATAGCTGTACCTGTACCCGCCCGGCTTTGCCCGTGCTCAGGAATTACAATGCCCATCAATGTTCCAAGTTTTATAACTTTAGCTCCCATAAGTGTTAGGAAATAACGTTCGCAAATTTTGTTTTTATATGGAAGATGTCATGCCATTTGTCGAATTTTGTCCAAACATTTTGTCACAGACACACTCTCGGGCCAATACCTACGACTGTCTGAATTTGAATTTGAGCTCATTCAGTTAAGTAGTTTTCGAAATATGCGATTTTTAACGATTTTTAGTATGGGAGATGCCACGCCCCTTTGTCCAATTTTAACCAAACTAATATTAAAGATTTTCTAAAAAAGGTTAGCTCAATCGGTGGAGAACTTTTCGACTTTTTTAAGGCGTACACAAACCAACTTAACATTTTTATATACCTAATAGAGATTTGTTAGTCTGTTTGTATGGTGGCTTAATGGTATCAGGCTCAAACTACTTACCCAATATGCTTAAATTTCTCAACCTCAACATAGAATTTAATGAAGCAGTATCTAGTGTTAATTTCATCGCAATCGGCTGACTTTTTAAGAAGGAATACGAATTTTAAATTGTCTCAAATATGAAAACCGAATAATATCCCCGCAGTTGCTGCCCTGTTTTGGGGCGGCGGCAGTGGGCGCAAGCGCAACGTTTGTGGGATTCTTTTGAAATTCACATATTTATACCAAGTAGAACTGACTTTGAAGCAGCTAAAGTCATTCACTTGAACTTTCGATCAAAAGTCGAATCTTTATTACAAATCCTTACATAACTGCGGACTCATTAGGATGAATTATTATACCCGGTACCACACTGTGGTGAGGGTATATTCACTTTGACATTCCATTTGTAACGCACATAAGGAGGCGTTGTAGGTATGACAAATTATATAATATAATTGATCAGCATAACTTTCTTAGTCGATCTAGCGATGTCCGTCTGTCCGCGCGATTACGGTCGTAATTTAAAAGCTATCCACTTGAAATTTGGTACGTAAGCTTTTATCTACCAAACTGAGGCTAAGGTCGAAGGTGAGTAAGATCGGATGAAAACTACTACTACCTCCCATACATAATATATAGCTATTCGATGTTAAAAATTAAATTTAAATAGCTACAGTAAAGATAGCAAGTTTAAACTTTGCACATATTTTTTTAATAATATTTAAAATATTTTCACAAAAAATGAAATTGGTCGAATAAAAACTACCCATACCTCCCATACAAATATGTATTTAATTTTTTAATACTAAAATATATTTTTTTTTTATTTTATTTACAATAATTGTCTTACTGGTTTTGTTTAATGAATTGTTTGCTGAGACAGATGTTAATAAAAAGAAACCTATCTGGACTCGTATTTCGTATTTCATTTTGAAAGATTTCAATAAATTTACATCAAGTGGTTTAGACTTTTCAAATTTCCTGTCCAACTAGATATTTTTACCCAAAACGCGACTAAACGTTATCCAAGTGCAACCTCATGTTTTTGAAAAAAGTTCCTATGCAATTTATTTAAGCAAATATCCATCAAAAAAAACTTAATATTCCTAAAAGCATGTTGGTATAAGGGTTTGGTGTAACTACGGCCAAGAGGGAATCCAATATACATCACGTTGAAATAAAGATTTAGGTTCTTCAGATTGCTATTTATATATCAACTCCATGGGAAGGATTTTATTTCTGTGGCAACCTACAAATTTCATCGAGAAAAATATTATCCTTTCAGCATGCGATAAATCTCTGTGCAGTTGAAAATTTAGCCTGTTCAGTTGGATGTGTTTTTATTTTTTTTCCCCTCCTTTTCGGTCTACTTCCATCTTCCAAATATTTCGCCTTTGGCAATACATATCTACACTACACTCGTATGGCAAAAAGCAAATCGCAGCAAGTGAAACCAACTTTCGAATTCTTTTAACAAAATAATCTCTGCCTACGGTTAGATACTTATGTATACCTACTCGTATACCATTTAAAAAATTGGATACGAAATGAATCTGTGGCGTTTTCGGGGCGGTAATCCGGTTTGATTTTCAATAACGTCAGTTGTGAATGTATTTTTTAGATTTAATATCTTTGGCTTTGTGAAAGACACTTTCAGGGTTGCATTGGGGGAAAAAAATGCTGGAAAACTATAAATGATTCTTTTCGTCATAAAAAAACCACTCACACTAAATGATGGTCCTAAGGTCCTGGTGCTCCAACTCGCTAGGTTATCGCTAGGTTTCTGCTATAAGTAATACGTACCAAATTCCGTCAACTCTCAACCTACAATATTTTCCTCTGCATCCTTAAATATGTATGTGGGACCAAATTACTTAAAATAGCGCCTCCCTTATGAATATTTGTGTCCAAACAAAAGATAGCTACCATAAGACTGTAAAATAGTTTTTCTGTTGCATAAAATTTCCCAACCTGTGCACCGACAAGAGACAGGGGCATCCATTTTAATTATGAAATCTATATTTCACTCTGCTGGTCGGGTTAAAATTGAAATGCTTAGTACCTACTTTTGTTTGCTTGCTATGCTCTCATTGAATAGGACAACGCCAACACCCTTCCTGGGCTACCTTTAATACAACATCGGGGATCTAAAAATGGGAGTGACGAAACGACACAACGATAATCATGGTAACCTCTTCGTCTCACTCGCAGCTTAAACTTTTCACAAAGTTTACATAATAAAATATCTACCATACAGCCACCACTCAAGGATATGAGCGGTTGGGTTGGAAATTGTTTGCATAGAAGGAACAAATTTACGATTTGCATAAATATACCTCTAAAATGTCAAATAAAATCAGATTCCACTTGTCACCATTTTACGACATGTGGCTATGGCCACTTTACATTTCGAGAGAATTTTAGAACCAAAACTTCAATTAATGGGAATTCATTTCCATGACACTTTACCTCTAATTAAAATTGTTCCTGTTCCTAATTAATGTTTCACTCTTCAGTGACTTTTCATCGAAACTTGAAAATCTACATAGTGTAACTAGAACGAAATTCTCGAAGCCAACTAAACGAGTATTTTTGTTAGCAATCAAGAGTTTCTCTCAATTAATTAAATTTCTAACTATACAGCCGGCTTCACTGGTCCTTGTCATTGTTCTGCGTATTCATTGTGTTCCCCAGGAGCTAATTTCTATTGTGTCAATCTCAAAGTAAACGTTTTTTTTTGTGTTTTGGTTCGTAGCTGAAAATATTTTATTGTAAAATATAATTCCAAGACTGAAAGGTGTTAGCTGGCAAAAGAGTCCTTCGCATTGGCCTAAGTGGGTATCTAATTAGGCGCAATTATTTTGAAGTGGAAACATTTTACAATGAGGCTTTAGTAGGCAATTAAAAATGGAGGGATTATACGAACATAAGCGGTGGGCCTAATCAGAAGAAAACAAAATTGTTGGCCCACATTACAATCGCGGTTGAGGGGGTGTTCAGGACAAAAATGGGGAAATTAATTTCTATTTTCAAGCAATGCTGTGATTATAATGAAATCCTTTTAGATTGATCAATATCTTAACAGTTGTTTTTCTCGAAATCTACTACATATGGATTTAAATTATAAATAACCCATTAGGCAGAAGGAGGCGTAATAAAGTCTCTTTATATAGGGTAATCCATCTGTTGGCTTCTTCCTTAAAAGTCTATAAAAAATTAAAAAATGGGCGCCTACAGATCCGTAGGTACATCCGTGATAGAAGTGAAACTTCTTAAAAAGTACCAGATCACCATATACAATAATCATTATGCAATCAATGGAGAAGGAAGACAACCAAAATAATTTTTACGAAAATCGATAAAATATTTTTATTATTCTATCCCTCTCCCCACTGCATGTTGTTAAAGAGACCAATAAAAAAAAGAAGAATATCGTAACAATAATCCCTGTCAAATATCAATCACATGAACATCTGCGAATAATCATCAAATACCAACACCATATTTTGTTTATAATATTCATTGTTACATCATTCGTAAGCATACGTCTGTGAAGCTATGAGTACACGACGTGCCAAACACGACATACAATGCCAGTCTGACGTCAATTTGACGTCAGAATATGTCACAAAAGGGTGCATGTCGTGTACTCGGCATATTATTGACGCTGACATATACGTTGGCATGCGTGTGTCACCCATATGTCCGACTGAGAATGGCATGTAAATTTCGGAGAATACAAAAAAATATCGTTTGAATTGAAGATTTGTTGGACATTTTTTAATCCATTGATATCGTGGCCATCCTTTGATGGAATTTGTTACTTTGTGGCTTGATAGAGAGAAGACGAACCATATTTTGGAATATATATTGCATTTATTTCGAAATGTCACCAGAAAGCCCTAAAATATTAAAAATTTGAGTGATTTTTGCTGGGATTTTAGGTTACTTTAATTTATATAAAAAAAGGTGTCAAAATTGTATAGTAATTCATCAATTGAGAACGGCTGGACCGATTTGGTTCAAATTTTTTTTTCAGTTGTTCGTAATTGCCAGGAGAAGGTTCTTCTGAAAGAAATTTTTGGAAAAACCCTCAAGAAAAGTCGGGAAATTGGAAAAGTCCAAAAATTGATTTTTGTATGGAATTTTGTGTGTAATTGTTCCGGAATTGCTTATAGAAAATTCTCAGTGGAAAAATCCGGAAAAACACGAAAAATTTGAATTTATTTTTTTTACGAAATTTAGCATTTTATCGCATGATTTGACGATTGGACGATGTAAAGGTGGAAAATTCGTTGTGAAGCTTGTAAAATTTCAGATAATAAAATTTTTGCGTGCATTTTGGATGGAGAAGTTAACCTGCTGAAGCTGGTGCTTGGCAATGCCCAAATTCCCTTTGATGTTTCGGCTGGATTGACATCGTACCCGGCAAATTTTTTCGAGTTTACATCGTCGAAGGAGGAACTCATCACCAAAGTGTTCCCCGGCATTGCACAAAATTATAAAAGTCTCGATTGGATTAGTGAACGGGCAATACTACCAGTATTCAAAGTCCAAGTCAAATCGTTGGAGAACTGCATTCGTATAAATCCGTTGACAGCGTGACCGACGAGGATGAAGCGACCAACTATCCGACAGAATTTTTTAACTCGCTTAATGTGCCATCAGGAACTCCACCGCATAATTTACAGCTGAAGGTGGGATCGATCATAATTATGTTGTGGAATCTGAATCATCCGAAATTGTGCAACGGTACGCGGTTGTCCGTCAAGAAACTGATAAACAATGTGATTCAAGCGACGATCATCAAGGGCAAATTTAAAGACGAGGAAGTCCTTATCCCACTATGGACATGGCTATAAACGACATAGCCTATAGCAGTCTCACAGTCTTAAGGAACATTTTAAAGAAAGTTTCATTGAAATCTGTCCAGTAGTTTTCGAGTTTTTAGCTGACAACGAAAATTGCTATAGTTTTATTATATGTATAGATATGTGACTGCATTATTAGAAATGTTTCGAGAAAATTTTTGCATCAAAACATTTCTTGTTTGAGACTGAGGAAAAAAGACAAAAAAAATATACTTTTACAAAAATTCTAAATTTTCAATGGGTATAGTTAATGGGTTAAGGCGACTCTGTATACAGGTTATAATATTTTTGCGACGCCCCTCTAAAAGAACTGAATAGAACAAAGCACAGATATGTGAACAGAAGCTAAGCTTACTAAATATTCAAAGGGTTTTTCAATAAGGATGGGTCGACGTTATTGAAATGAAATAAAACAAGCTGTGTGCGAGGTATTAACGAATCCTTTTTTTTTTTTTTGGTAGGCCCATACATGTCATTATTGGTATGGAATATAATATCATGTCCAAAAGTCCGCTGCAGCTTCTCACGTTGTCACGGATCCGAGTGGTCCAATCAGCCCCATAGATTCGGCTAAATTTGAGCGATGACATTGGTTATTTTGGGTTTTAAGGACATCGGTCCATTGCGATTTATACGCATTAAACTGCGATTTCAAACAAAAAATTTAGCCCGGTTAAATCACACGATCTTGGTGACCAATTCACGTCACCTCTGCTAGAAATAACAGAATCGCTCATGCAGAATGACCATCGTTCTGTAGCGCTCGCCGGTAATAGCCTTAGCAACGTCATTTTCAAGAAAAAGTACGGAGCAATGACGCCGCCGGCCGGTATAAGATCGGCACCAAACAGCTTTTTATAGATGGATTGCCAGCTCGGGTAGGTTGGCGTCATCCCATATACGGCAATTTGGCTTTTTAACATAGCAATTCATCCAAAAATGCGCAGGCGTCTTACGACGCACCTAGGATAACCCCGCGACGCCCACGGTCGTCACGACGTCACAGTAAGGAGATTTCTGGGTTAAGGAAAGTTTTGTATCATTCAAACGGAATTTAAATGGCCTTTTCATTGATGCCAAAATTTACATAAAGCAAGTTCAAATTATGAGTAACTTTAATTTTGTCAAAATACTTATGCCCACCATATTGTACATGTACACCTACCCCCATTTAGATAGGTTAGGGTTTGTAATATTGTGAAAAGAGTTCTCCAAAGTCAAATAACAACACATGCCTCCCATTCTCTATTTATAAAGTTGTTTTCCTAAAGCAATAAATTCTCGACAAACTTTCTTCTTCTAATTGTGTGATGATAATCGGTCTTGTATTTCAACTGGAAAAACTTTGTGTTTCCAATTAAATTCTATAAAACTCTTAAGCATTCACGATAAGATAAAGTTTTCATTTTCACTTCGGAAGTGTAGCGTATGGCATTTATTGGCTATGATCGGGGTTAACCTTATATAAGAAAGGGCATCAATACGTATTTGTGCCACAATATGTCGCCTGAGAACAGACAATCGTTGTACCTCACTTTTCCTTATGCCTTGTGTCCGAACTAATGAAATTATATGCTATAAACTTCTCTGTCCAACTTTATTTACAATTGGCCACAAAGTTTTATTATTCACATATTGTTGTTGTGATAAAAAAAACGTCAGACTGAACTCCATCATAAATATTTGATTACCCACGAAAACCACACCAAACAAAGGCCTGTTCGCAAATGAATAATTATTGTCGACTGTTTCTTGTGAAATAAATCGACATACCTTACCACACTGATAGAGTTGTGATTTCCTTCCATTTGTTACATGTGTGTGGGTGCCGTCTCCGGACTGCAGAGTGCAGACGCAGAGTCCACTTCAACCGACAATGATTAATGACCACATTTGACCGGAAACGTGCTTGATATATTTCGAAGTTAATAATGCTGCCCAATTGTAACTTCTCTGTGAACGTCAACATTTATTTGCGAAGTTTCTCGTTTGTCTGTCTGGAGGGTTGAGCCATTGTATATACACACTATAGTACTCTCATCCCATCGCATTGAATTACGCGTCTTCGACGATCCAGGTGGCGCTTCGGTTGGTTTAGTTTGGACACTGCCAGCCAACTCCGAGCATTGGGAAAATGTGTATAGAGAAAACCAAAAGAAACAATACAAAGTCAAACTGGTTGCCTCTTCTCTTTCTTCATTCATTATCGCCATTATCGTTCCAGAGTATACACATACACAATTGTTTCTGATTCTGATGTGATGTAACAGGGTAGGGAACTGCAACTGGTTTTGTTTTCTTATAGAAGAGGGGAACGAAGGAAAGGAGATGCAATATTATGAGCAAGAGCAAGTATAAATCAACAGCATGGTGTAGGATAGGATGGTGGAAGATTTGTGTGTTAGGAGAGGGGTGCACGATGCAAGGGGTTATCAGTTGGGAAAGACAAATTGAATAAAAACTGAATTTGGTTTCCTTTCTGTCGATGCAGACGATTTTTTTTAAGATTGTGCATAAATGTATATTGGACTCTCACTATTTTGCCTATATTTTTGTCAAATATGCATCGATTTAAGTGATTGTTTTTGTAATTGATTCAAAAATATATTACTATGAAATACATAATAGGTAGGATCATTTGGCATTTGTATAACGTGCTGTTAAGTACTTTCAGAATAATATGTAGGTATACGTAAAATTATAAGCAGGTAAATATCATAAATTTAAAGAAGTATTATACCTATAATATCCACATCTGAGGCATGTGGAATCGTTCTATTCTAGAACTTTCGCTACCTACCTACATACCTATATTTCTGTAGTAAATGAAAATTATTGATTGGTGGGTTAAGTATATACCCAACCCATGTTCTCTTCCGCATCACCCAGGAGGTGGAACATTAGATGCGTATTTTTTTTTTCGAGGTATCCCCAGTAGGCCTTATCCTCGTTATTATGAATACGCAAATTCATATACATATGTACCTACCTACATATAAATAAACATAGCAAACTACATTTCCTATCGAAGGTCAAAAGAAAATATTAATGAAAATTAATTACATTATATACTGACATACCTAAGTATGTAGGTACCTAATATCTACTTAATTATGTATGTGTAAATATAAATAGGCATAGGTAAGTTAATAAATATAACTGCTTAATCGAAAATGGCTTACATAGGACATACCTGCTTAACTAATAAAAAATGGTTTGTGTATAAACATCGCAGTTGTAATTAATAGGAATATGAAGTTACTTATGATTAGGTATCTGGATAAATATGCTCTTAAACAAAATCACAAATTCATAATAACAAATAAATGCATAAGCATTATAATAGCAATAAAAATAATAAAAAATTCCGATAAAAAATAAAAGTTTATTTCCAAAAATGTATTTACATAGTTACATTACGTTATGCTTAAGCGTATGTTTCGGTATTTTCAAATCCTTATTGTTTTTTTTAATGGAAAATTTAATCAACCCGATTAAAATAAATTTTACTATAGGTATCTTCATTGTGTCCATAAGTGCACAAAATATACTTTTACACTAATTCTGATATTGGTCAGAAAGAATAGGACGTGATTTAAATTGGCGGGAATATAGCTTACGAACAGGTAGTGATTTGTTCGAGTACTCGTAAACAGGTAAACTGTTTCTAAGCATTTTCCATTATTCGGGATCATTTACCAAAGATCGAACAAACTAAGGGTCAGAAATGAGAATGCGTGTTGTTTTTGATTTGTTTTTTATTAATTTTGGGAAAAGGCGAGGGAAAAAGAGATAAAATATAGGCAGGCGTATCTTGTATTCTGTACTTATGCAATATACATGCAAATAAACTTTTAGGTGACTTTTTGATTAGTAGGTATGTTTGCAAATGTGCATTTATTTGAACAGATTAGAGGACTTTAAGAAAATATATAGGTACAATGGATGAAAATTATATATAACAACAACTAATATACAGAATTTATTTGAAAGCAGATAATGTTTATTATTTATTTTTACTATGTGGGTACTTGTGTAAGTTTCCGCTTTTTATGTGTTTTTATATCTTAATTTTCATCTTAGTTAAAATAATTAATTTGTTGGTCGTAACATAACAAATAATACGAATGAGTAAGAACAGCATTACCGAATTTATAATAAAGTTAAACTGTTTAGGTACATTAATAAGAAATATTGAAAATCCGCTTAACACTCTTTTTTTTGTCGACTCAGTAGGTACCTACGTTTTAACCATTTTCGGGGTGAAAACAATAATTTTAGAATTTATTGAGCGTAACATGGTGATACGAGCAAGCATTTACGAGCAAGCATTTTAAATAAATGTAAAGGATTGATCGTTTTATTACACGTCCACCAATTTGGTTCATAAAATTGACCTTTCTTTGTCACAATCATTTTATGTTCATTCACAAACTCGCAGTCATAAAATTCACAATTTTTTACTTGAATCATTATCAGCTCATTTAGGAATTTCCCTGTCATTCCATTGAGGAAAAGAATTGTTAGTTCTTTTTTACACGAAAGGCCAATAAAAAATCAAAACTCTTGCAGCAATATTGCCTTAAAAATAGTTTAGGGGTTTTTTGTAGGTAGATATTAATTATGACCTTTGAAGGTAGGTAGTCTAAAGGAAATACATTTTGGTCAAAAATACCCCTAAAAAAGGATCGTGTTAATGACAGAAAGATCCTAAGGCCCTTCTGCTTTCAAAACAAAAATCAAAAAAATCCTTGTAGTAGTTTTCAGCCTGAATTGAACCTACCCCATCACACATCTAGATCAAATCCGTCAAATCGTACAGTTCGATAAGTTTTAATGGTTTACAACCAAAATAAATGATGATGAATATCGCAAACTTGTATTCCTCTAATGATCTACCTATCTAACGTCCATTATACTGCCCACACACATCATACAACGACCACCCTACCATTGCATGTAAACAGAAGTATCGCATTTCGCATTACAGATTTCTTATTATCCTTTTAATTTTATTAAATTTGCTACCCCATCAGTCTCGTCATGCTAAAAGAACCCTTCGCCCTACACACCGCTCCCCCAATATACCTAAATGCGAAAAGTACTCGTACATCTATCCGATCTTTCATTTCATATTCCTTCTTTTCATATTGTTATTCTCATAAATGCTAAAAGTACACTTCGCCTAACCTACACACCACCACCACTAACTACCTACGAGTATAGGTATATCTATATCGTATATGCGAAAAGTACCCACTTACTTCCACTCCTTACTACTGGAGAATAAAAGACAACAAAAATACTAATTGTTCTTTCTCTTTCATCTGCATGTTGTCAATGAGACGAATAAGAAAAGAAGAAGGCATCATTTAATTTCATTTCAAATAATCCAATACAACTACCATGTTCGATGTGAGTAGTTGGTCTCAGAGGTGGTTGGTGGCGCTAGTGCATAAATGCGAAGTGATAGTACTATAGTGTCTATATACAATGGTTGAGCTCATTCGTGCAGATGTATGAAATTATTGTCGATTTTTTTTCCTACTTTTTTTTTGTTTACATTAAGATGACGCTTTAAGTATTTAAATGACAATTGTAGAGCAAATTGTGGAGTAAGAAGGGATAGTTTTTTTTTTTAAATATGTCATTTATATAGCTATCCCATATATAAAACGACGAGCAGTTGGCCCGTGTTGAGTAGCGCAACAAGATGGAAGTACTTAATATGTATATGGTGATAGATACATATTATTAAGTAGATACTATTAAAAAAAAAAACATCGATGAAATTATGTTAATGACTATAGATGACCTGGCCAACTTCGTATCATATAGGTTAAATTAGTTTAGGATATGTAGCTGACTTAAAAACAGAGCACAGTTTAGGTTAGGTTAGGTTGAAAAGGGTGTGAGTTCATCACATTGGACTAGGCACCATATTGGACCCATCGCCATCCCTGGGGAACCTTAACGGTCAAATAACCTAAACCACTTCGCCCAAGCAATTAATTTCCCTACAGAACCTGAAAATTGCCTCAATTTTGTTCGCGAGGCCAACCTCCTGTAATTTGTCGAAGAAGTACCTACCAAGGTATTTTCTCCTGTACCGAGCAATAGCTTGACATTCACAGAGGAGATGAGTTATATCCTCTGTGGCGTGTAAGTCTTCGCAATAATAATACCTGCACATGTCTGTATCTGTTAGACCTAATCTCATAGCGTGCTTCCTTAGAAGACAGTGCCCGGAGAGTATCCCTTCCCTACTGCCATTTTTAGCCTTGATCTGCTGAGCTTTAGTAATTTTACAGATTTTTTCCTATCTACCTTCAACCATCTCTGATCTGCCCTATTTTTGATATCCTCGAGAATAATTCTCTTGGCAACGGCTATTGGTGGTATTATGCCCTCAATTGTTTCATTAGGTGGAAGCTCAGCTCCGGGTTTCGCCAGAACATCAGCCCGTTCGTTACCCTCAATATCGCAGTGTCCGGGTACCCAACACAATCTGACCTGGTTCTGCGCGCATAGTGCTCCGAGCATTGTGCGGCAGCTCCTGACTAGTTCAGATTTGATAATGAGGGACTCTAGCGCCTTTAGAGCAGCCTGACTATCAATGTAGATAGCGATATTCTTGTTGGATATTGATCCCATATCAAGTAGATCCGCAGCTTTGAGCACGGCCAGAACCTCTGCCTGAAATACACTGCATGTATCCGGAAGTCGTAATGACACGTGTAGGTCTATATCCCTAGAGTAAATACCTGATCCTGCACCCTCCTTAGTTTTGGAGCCATCCGTATAAATCGAGATTTCATTGTCATTCGAAACCTCATTCTTTTGCCAGTCCTCCCTAACTGGGTATTGTACGGAATGTCGAAGTCAATTTTCCTCAAACTTTCATCCGTTTTATCGGGGATGTTGTAGAAATATTCCATTAGTATGGAGCTATGTTCTACCTGTCTGGGTTTGAAAAACCCTGCGTTAGTTAGTGGAAGCGCACTATTACCTGCTTGCAGTTTTATTTGTAGATCCAGGGGTAAAAGATACATAAACGCCTCAAGTGCAGCTATGGGTGTGGTGCGTAAAGCACCAGTGATGGCAGTGCAGGCTGTTCTTTGTACCCTGGTCAACATATCCCGTGTATATAACTTATTCGTGGCTTTCCACCAAACAAGAGCCCCATAGGTAAGGATGGGTCTAACCACCATGATGTATTACCAATGCATCATTGTTGGACTCAATCCCCATTTTTTTCCTGCTGTTGTCTTACAGACGAAGAGAGCATTATGAGCCTTTCGGACTCTTTCCTGAACGTTAAGTTTCCAGTTCAATTTTTTATCTAGGACCATGCCAAGATATCTTGCGCTATCCGAAAGGGAAAGCTAAACTCCACCAATACTGGGTAGTTTGAAGGGTGGTATCTTGTATTTTGTACTAAAAAGTACTAGTTCTGTCAAAAAAAAAATAAAACAGAACACACTTAGATCAAATTTGTTGATCCACTGCGATACCAGAAAAGGGGCTGGGAAGGGGAAAGTGGCCAGAAAAAACTATATTGCTACCTGCGAATTTCGTTTAAAAAAGAGGTACCTCCTATCTATTACTTCGTTAGGAGGTCACAATGACTCAATTGGTTGAAAATGTTGAATTTAGCATCTCCTGGTAGCGGGAAGGGACGGAGGGAAACCCATAGCAATTTGCCCCCCTTTTATTTCTTTTAACAAAACGTCCACTAGACAAGACTGGTGCTGAACAGAAGAACTTCATTGAAGCAGACCAGCATATTGCTTGGTACCGGAAAAGGGTTAGAGTTTGTCCTTCAGGGAGAGCAGAGGCGAAATGTGACCGGAACAGTCTAATCCCCCGCTGTAAGCCTCTGATAGTCCGCTTGTAAGGAGGGCGGCTGTTACAGATCTACGTGTCAAGGTGAGGTTGACCGATGAATTCAGCTGCTCCCGGTGACGTTATGTCTTCGGGAAGAAGGAAGGGTGACCGAAACAGTCCAACCCCCGCTTGTAACTTCTGACAGTTCGACTGGTACGGACCTACTCTACAAATTAACATCGAAAGGGAAGGGTTGACATAATCTGTTTTTGGGATAGACGGATTGGTATTTTGTTTCAATAAGGAGGAAAACGGTGGTTTCCTCTTCCACCTCCTACAGAAATTGTTGTATGAACACCTAAAATTGATTTGTTTGTAATTTTAATAACATATGAACCAATTAACGTTCCAAATTTCATTGAAACCGACAATATTGGCCGCTTTAACTTTCGTTTGGTGATTAAATGAACTGCTGTGGTAATTCAACTTAATTTCGACAGATATTCAGAGAAATCATCCCGGGACAATACCTAAGAATGAATAAAATGTTGGGATGGTTTTCGAGATACATTATAATGATTTAAATTTTTTTTTGTAAGGAATCTGCCACGCTCCTTTGTCCAATTCCAATTCCAAACAGAAACATCTTTGGGTCAATTAGAAAGATTTTCTCAAAATTTGAGCGATATTGAATAGAATTTCCGAAGTCTCTTTCCTTCCACTGTTGTATGTTATAGAGAAGAATTGACGTAAGGCATTGCGGTGTTAACTATTCGAAATCAGATAAGAAGTAGGTACTTAAATATAACTTCAAAATTCACGATCGGATAATAAATGTTCTTGAATTATGAAGGAACAAAGAAACAGATAGATGTTGCATTTATTATAAGGCGTATTTTTTTGAGAACCTATAGCTAGCTCACTTTTACATGCAAAACTTGTATACTCACTTTTGGTTTTGTTATACTCACTTCCCAAAAAAATACGCCAATAGTAGTTGGACTATCATCACAATTAGTATTGGCCTCGACTCCAGTAATGCATTTCGCCCCGATGTGATGGGGGGGCTCATCAGTAGACGACCACCATATCTGATCTAGACGCACTGTTTGCTCGATTTTCACCGAGACTATATGATTTTTCAATCAACAAGTGACTGTGAATCATACCTCAAGACGAATCTTTGGTTCAAAGACTATCGCCGAGAGGATTTGTTTTTTGCCCAGTGCCTGGCTTGTCCATTTAACCAAACTACTTTCAATCATAAACATATTTATGAATGAATAACTTTGGAGTGTACGATTGTCATCACAATTAGTGTTGGCCTCGACTACAGTAATGCGTTTGGACTATGTTTGCGAATTATTAAAACCGGCCGTATAGTTTCAACAAGTAGCCCCCTTTAGGCCTCTCCTGGCGCACCTTAAGTATAGGTAACCCTTCCCAATCCCCTCCGTCCTTAAGTAACATATACCTACTGATCCGGAGATTTTAGCCCCTGCCCATCCTTTATCCGAACCCTTCTCACCCTAAGTGGCCTATACCGACCTTGGGGATGTCGTCATTGGAATATTGAATGAATTTCTAAAATCAGCTTTACTACTTCCACATAACTAAAACCACCACTCTAAAAGTGGTTTATTTCAAAGGCAATCTACCTTGCGTCCTGCAATTTTTCGCGTCGCAACTTTTTTTTGCTAAATTTTTCGCAAACTGGCTTACAGCTTTTAGCTATTAAGGAATGCCCTCCTCAAAACCATTCAAGAAGCGTCTTTCCTTTAAACAGATTACCAAAAATACTCATCATATCCTTGAGATTTATTGACATCGGAATCTGACAATCTCTACGACACATCCTCCCATTACTCATAGTCATAGTCATACTCATAGTCATACAATGTTTCAGAAGCACATCTCAACCATGCCAAAGAGAATTAATTTTATTTACGAGTATCTTCCGATATTATCTCCGGCATAAGACAGATTACTGTCCATTGTCAAAAAACTTACTTAGCCATAAAATGGCAAAAAATCTCTTTGAGCCTGATGCTGCCTTTTGGTTTGGCGAAAACCTATCGATCAATATGTCAATAAAAAATTTAACTCTGATGGACGGCATGAGTGACTCAAATCCAACTCATGTAACGTTCGATGGAATTTTCTTTATCAAAAGATAATGTGTTTTTGACGTCGCGTCGCATTCAATAAATTTGTATAGGTACGTGATTTTTGATGCTAAGGACAATATGTCTGTCATATGAATTGAACTTCGCACTTAAAAAAAATTATCTCAAAGATCGACCCATTTCGATGTGATTTGGGATTCGGGATATACGTTTTCGCCTTCCATATCGAAGGATACTAATTGGGTTTCTTTTTTTCATCTCGTTGGACTGTTTCCTGTTTCCCTGCCGGTATAAAATTCAATTTTAATTTAAGCTGATCCTGGGGATTGTTTTTTTAATTCCTGATGCCACATATTCCCCCAGATGACATTTGCTTGGTGTTGATCCTAGTCTTGCTGCAGGACTACAAAATCAATTTGAATCAGCTGAAGTTGGGAGTTGTGCGGTTTTTGTATAGTCCTTTGCTGAGCACATTCATGCTCTTAAGCCCTGCGATCCCATATTCGTGTGTTGTGTATATGGAGGATTATGCAACAAGGGAGACAGTGGTTGTGGGAAGCATATGTACCCACCGCAGGGATTTTATACTTTAGTTTTTGCAGAAAGTAATAACACCAGCCAGGTAAATCAAACCACATGGCATCTGGTTTTTTAGCCCGCAAAGGATTTGCAATTCAATTGAAATGGAGGAGTCGTACTCGTATATATAATTTTAAGTCGCAATCCTGCAAATTAATTTTGCTTACATTGTGTGCACCTTAAGGGGTTCTTTAAATTGGCAAACGTCCTTTTAATTTCATTAAAAATTGTTACCCACCAACGGTAAGGGTATAAAGTTAGAAAACAGGCAATCAAATAACTTCGAGCAACAAAAATAACTTTGATTCAAATCAGAAGAAAGTTAAATTAATAACTTGGCCTAAGGAGCTGCGCCTGCAATTTGTTTATGTTTAATTTTTTTTTTTACTTTTACCTGTGCGTCGACTGGATTGTTAAGAAAGATGTCAAAGGTTCATTTTTGGGTAGAAATAAGTATGCAAATTAGTTATTTAAAACTCATGCTCGCCGCGCGTGAGCTAAGGTAATTTAAATAAAGCCCAAAGAAAGGTTATGTGAGATTCAGGTAAATTCAAAAAAGGTCCCGGCAGCAAGGACTATGTGAAAAAAGAAATGATTATGTGCTGAGATAATTACTGTAGGTATGTATTTGAGAAACGCGAATGGTAATAGTGTGGATATTTTTTAAGTATTTATGGCCGGGCGAAAGCTATGAAATTGTATACAGAACATCCCTTTCCTGACAGCCCTCTAATTATAATCTAATATTTGTCTAACAAAACTCGATGCTTTATCCTGTTTTCGAAAAGAATGAACTATATTAGCCCATTTAAACAGGTCATAGAATGCAGAATTTGATCTCTCAAAAACCAAATCTAAAGGGTTTTCCAATAAGAGGTGTTATTTTGATATTCAAAGAAAAATGCCATTTTTTGAGATAAATTATCGGATGTTTATTTCATAATAAAGAGGAAGGTATGCCGTTAATAATGAAAAACAGCATCAGTCAAATGGCCACCACGAGCACGCTTACAGGACCATATCCTTTTCATGAAATTTTCCATAACCAAATCGCAAAGTGGCTGCCCTATGTCCTCGATAGCCTCACGAATTTTATCTTTGAGGTCGAGATCGACGCTGGACTATTGGCAATGATTGTTGATGATCGGCCGGCTTGAGTTCTTGTGTTAACTGAACTTTATAAGCCGTAAGACCCAAGTCTTTATGCAAAATACGGTGTAATGACGTTTGTGGAATGCCCAATTCCAAAGAACGACGATGAATGGACAAACCTGGGTTTTTTTCAACACTTTGGGCTACATCAGCAATATTCTCAGTTGTTCTTGAGCGACGTGCACGAGTTTTATTCTTCACATCACTAACTTGTCCCAACAGCTCGAATTTTTCCACCAATTTCTGTATTGCGGTCCGACAAGGTGCTTCACGACGACCAAAAAATGCTTTAGTTTTGCGAACTGTGACTGCAAGATTTTCACCATTTTTGTAGTGAATTTTAATAATTTCAGTGCGTTGTTGAAGCGTGTATCTTTCCATTTTTAATAATGGCGTAGTTTTTACTTGTCAAATGTTAAAGAATAAAAGCTTCAGAAGTGACAGCTACCGAAATAGCGGGCGATTCACAATAACACCTCTCATTGGAAAACCCTTTATATATTGTTACATTCGGCTGGAATTCGAAAAGATAAAACATAATTCTGTTTACTTAACTTTAATAAATCACTTTTATTTACAAGACCAATATCACTTAAAATCAACTCTTCCACTTATTAAATTCTTTCCACTTATTTATTATCACTACCGATACTTTTCGAACTTTACGTCACACGGTTTAAAAATAAACTCCACTCGTCCAATTTCGCAACCCTTTTTATACTGCAGCTAAAGCTTCTCGAATATTCCAACCGGATACTCCAACTGGAACAATCGAGAATTTTCTTCTGCTTCGTTCTATTCACCATTCGATGAGTTTCGAAGTTTTCGAACTTCCGTTGAATAAGTTCATCCACTCTCCATTAGATGGCGCTGTCAATAAGTAGTACTTTTCAATCCACGCTGCAATATATATAAAATTAAGTTGTATTGTGTTTGTCGCTAATGTTCTCTATAATGCGTGAACCAATTTTGATTCTGAAAATTTTCCATGAAAGGTTGATAAGTAAACCTTTGTAGGTGTATATGTTCATGAATTATATGGGCGTGGCACCTCCCATACAAAAAATGCATTCAAAATCTTATATGCATCTCGAAAACCACCGAACCGATTGAGTTTAGATTTATATACATACAACTTAGGTATTTGTCCAGGAGTATTCCTTGTGCAGATTGGTCAAAATTGGACAGAGGGGCGTGGTACCCATGGTACCCGTGGTACCCATACAAAAAAAATATATATAAAAAATTCAATATTTCGAAAACCACCGAATCGATTATGCTCCTGTAAAGATTGGTCAAAAATATGTAAAGGGGTGAGGAAGCGCTATTCTTCGACATTCATGGGATCCAAAGCTTGAAAAACTTGGAACATTAATGCGCATTGTCCTGATAGACAAGAATATTATCTATACGAATCCTGGAAAAACAAAAAATGTTGTGTTCCACAGAGCATTACAATAGAAACTGTTTATCACTGATTTATATGAACCTGAAATTGATTTTTATATTTTGCACTACGAAGTGTGCAGGGGGTTCGCTAGTATGTAATATCTGTCGTTCCCTTAACGCACTCATTGCAATCAAATTACATTTTAAATTTAATGAACGGCGCAACGAAATTACGCGCTGGAATATAGCTGAAGAAAAAATTGCACGTTTTGGGTGTAAACTATTTTTTATTGGGACATTATTTTATTTTTAAAAGGGCTGCTATTTCATTATGAAATTAAGGCTCCAATTATCCATCATATCCATCAAATATTTTCTGAGTATTTTTTCATTATGGTCATTTTAAACAGCACTATCGTCATAAAATTGGCGGTGCAGATCACACTTAATAGGTGACAGATACTCACACCTTTATGAAATATTTCGACCTCATGTTGGTAGATATTTTCTGGAATTTCGAAAGACTCCACTTCCCCCCCCCCCCCCCCTCCCTTCCGGGTGACCCAACTTTGACTGGCCGATTAAAATGACAGCGAACCAGACAACACTATCTATGATCGCACAGTCGCTCGTTTTCTCTAAACCATTGTCCTTTTTAAATGCAAAATCGTATCTAAAGACTACGCTTAGGCCTGAACTGGGTACGACGGAATTTGCGTCATCCTGTGCAGATACAAGCGATTATAAAGTATTTATCTATACCATAGCTAGCAGCACTTTAAATAATCAAAATGGTCTCACCCTTTAAACAGAACCAACTCAAAGAGGCCAAGCGGGACATGATGCAACCACTGACTAGACGATTCCACTTTATAAAGTCACCCCCCCACCCCAATATTTTATTTGTTGTGGTTATACGTCGACCAACCCGACGATGGCCTTCAGTTTGAATACGCCTGTCTGTGGTCACGAAAAATCTATGCAAACCACCACAAACGATACGCTAAATCATGTCAATGCCCTTTCATGGAAATGTGTACAGTACATATCTGCAAACAAAGCGATACCATTAACCATTAATATTATTGAATCATCTGCCCTCAAATACAATCGCACAAGCTCAATGCTCAATGTGCTTTTCATCTTCCTAATTATCATAAAAAATGAAGCCTGCTCCCATAGTCACAAGGCTATATCCCAAAGCTGAAAGTTCCTTTTTTTTTAGATGGGTACATTTTTCCCCAACTCTTCTCGGCAAGATGAGCCTTGAATGAGTTCGTGTCGAACGGGTAGACAAGGATACATAAAAAGGACGATGAATGCAAATCAGAATCACTGGGGAAAATACGCCAGATTGTGGTTAGAAATATGAGAATTCGATGATGATTATGCTGATGATGATGATGATGGCAATTCTCATTCCATGGTCTTCCGTGTTGGCAAGAGTTAGGTGAACAAGCCAATTAGTTAAATAGATTTTCCCAGGACGTATATTTCCTCGTCTGAGGCATTTTCTTTCATCTTCTGATGGTGCGGTGCGGTTACCTCGGCGATGAAAGGCGCTCTTGCTTCGAAAAGAAATTCTTGCATCTGCTTTGGCAAAGTATTCTCATTAGCACCTTCAGCGACGAGATGCTAATTTATCTTATTCCTTTCGTTTCTTCTTTTTTTTTTGCACCCACGGCGAAAATGCTTTCAATGAAAAAATATCATGAAGCGAAAAATTCAAGGAAATTCTCAGAAGTGATCTAAAGTGCACTTCTTTCCTGGAAGTGGCTCATAAAGAGCATTTACGAATGTCGCATTGCAGGTTTGTATCGTTTGAGAAACAAGTTGAATTGGATGGTTTTTTGCTTTTTCATTCCACTTTTGTTTTGGTAGGGAATAAGAGAAATTTAAGGACGACAAATTGTGATACAGTATACCTAGTATCTTGCCAGCCAAGTGCTGTCAGTTGTTATCGACATAATTTTTTATTTGTCAGCTAAAGCAACCCACCATGTTGCTGCCTCCTTTATAATTCTGAAGTTGGAGTGGATCATATAAATCAATCTGTGGGAGGAAGACAAACGGGTCTTGTCCACAAAACTTGGCAAACAAAGTAGGTAGGTAAGGAATTCGACCGTAATAAGATGACCAAAGTCTAACTATAATAATCATCCCCTTTGTTTGGAGGTTGGCAACCTAATTTACAAACATATTTTCAGATTCGGACCCCGGACCCGGACATTATATTACAAAATTGGACTTCGCGCTATTATAATGAGTACGTTTATCGGCATTTACTCCGATTAAAATGAAACAAGTAGATACGAATTTCATTGTGGAAAAATTATACAAAAAACCCACATTTATTATCTCCGTTTTCTCGAAGTAAAATACGTCTCTCTCGGTAAGAGACCGATCAAGAACTAACTAACACATAACATATCATTTCACAATAATATAAAAGTGTTGCCATACGTAACAATAATGTCGTTTAATGCATTGAAGAAAAATCAAATTTGTGGAACTATCTTGCTGAAGGACTGCGGGCTAAACTAAAGCAATATCATCTAGGACAGCGGTCCCTAATCTTTTTTGGTCACGGAGCACTTTTCTGGAGAGAAATTCGTCGCGGAGCACTTCGTTGTCCGTATCCGTACGTACCCCATTTTGCGTAGTTATGGCACAACACGTCCGTAAAGACGCGAGCAATGGCAATGGCTGATTTGAGAAGCTTTTTCAAGACAGTTGGAGTCTCGAATGTTTGTTAGACGCTCGCGAGAGATGGCGCAGTGAAAAAAAGCTTGAGATGTGATTTGTATTTTCCGAGGATCGAACCTGGGACCTCTGGCACAGTAGTCCAGCACACTGACCACTGAGCCACTGCGACTGCTCCCATCCGGCATCCTAATAGGGTTTTATAAAGGGTCCGCCAAATAACTTTTTTTTTTTTGAAAATGCTATAAAAAAAAACTACTGAATATTTTCTCAAATTTCTTTTTTTATTTGAAAGTACAATCCTTCCGGTTAATAATGGAAAATAATTTCATTCAAATGGCTGCCTCGGCGGGCCATGCAGTAGCCTACACGATCGGTCCAATTTTTAAGCACATTATCGATTGTGTGCAGCTGTATTTCACCAATGGCTTCACGAATATTGTCCTTTAAAGCGTCAATTGTCTCTGGCATGTCGGCGTAACACTTATCTTATACGGCACCCCACAAATAATAGCCCAACGGTGTCAAATCGCAGCTCCGCGGTGGCCAAACGACATCAGCTCTGCGGCTGATAATGCGATCTTCAAAAACAGGGCGCAAAACATCGAGTGTAGCTTCGGCTGTGTGGCACGTAGCGCCGTCCTGTTGAAACCAAATGTTGCCAATATCCTCCTCTTTAATTTTTGTGAACAAAAATTCGTTCAACATGGCCCGATAACGATCGCCATTGACTGTAACGGCCACTCCTTGCTCATTTTCGAAGAAAAATGGCCCAATTATGCCTCTGGACCAAAATCCGCACCAAACAGTTTTTTCTCGGGTGTACGCACTGTTTTTGGCTTTTCACGCTTTGGTTTATCGATAAGGATGCCAGTTTCTTTCACTTTTTTCACAAGATAACGAACATACGGAGCTGTCGGCGCTTCTCTTCTTCCAAAATCCGTACGCAATTTTCGCACACATTCTGCAACATTACCATGATTTTCAAAGTAATGTCGAAATATTTACCAGCGTTCTTCAAGCGTATACACAACCATATTCGTTCAGCGGAAGGATAAAACTTATTCTGTCAAATCAGACATGAGCTATGTGTTACCATTCGCGAAATAAGCACTAGTTGAAAAAAAAAACGTTAGATGGCGGACCCTTTATTTAAATTCAATTTTTGAGACTGTATAATGTAGACCCTACTGGCATCGATTTTACGAATGGCAACAAATATGAACTCCAAATTGAACGATATAGACCTAAATAATGCAAAACAATCGTTACGATGTTTTTGATAAGCACTTCGTCGGTGATTTTAGCGAAACGTGCTTTTCACGACCGCTCGGCCATTTCCACCCATGTGGACATGTCAACAAACAAATTTTACAGGTCTGGGACACTAAAACTCAGAAAGAGACTGATTTACATCCAATGAAAGTCACTGAAAGTTTATGCTGGAAGTTCTTTCTGAGTGGTTCTTCTAAAGAACGTCCTCTCTGTGGCTTTATTCGAAATGCTATCACCAAATAGCCAACTAACGTCGTATTTTTCGAAAATGTGCTCCAGACCAAACAGTGAAAGACTTTGTCTATCTAAGCTCTGCTAGGCTTTAGACTAGGGTTTAGCAATGACATGAGATCTGAGATCAAGCGATGAAGTACTTTTGTTAATCCTTGTTTTTATACGGGCATAGATTTACTTAGAAGGCAATTATTAGAGCAACTAAACAGGTATTGTAGGTATACATCCCTTATCCTTCCCATCGTTCTATATGGCCCATGGCGGATCAAAACACACTCATTTGCTTCGAGCGAAAAGTTATCCGTTTGATCTTTGGTCAAGGTTATGTCTTGACCAGGAGTCTAGGAAAAGGTACAATGAAGAACTGTGCAGTGGATGTAGACCTAGTCAAGAAGATTAGAATTAATTGGATAAGATGGCTTTAGTATTTAGGGCCAATACAAAATTTTCAACCACACTACGTTGGGACAATGCGGTAGAGGACAACCTTACCTAAGGTGGCGCGCTCAGTTCGAAGGGGGCTTCAACCAACAAGGCGTGTATAACTGAGTGCAGCTATCATTAGATCAAGTTGGCTGGGGATACATGGTGGTTGACAGGCCCATGTTACGCTATCAAAATTAAGAGTAAGATCCACGCATGCTTCCGTTCGTTAACTTTCTTCACTGGCCATTTCAAATGTAAATTATTGATAGTGAAAAATTTATGTGCGATTTATACAAAGTGATGATCATTTACAGTTCAATATTTGTTACGATGCCCAGAAGAGATAATGGTAACAGTAGCCGGCTTACTCAGAATGCAAAGCGACACAGAAATGTCGTAGCACGTCGAACGGAAGAGGATCGTGCCATTGAAAGGGAATCAACAAAAAAACAACAAAAGGGCGTGGCACCGTTCAAAACTCAATGACGTTATAACTCGATAACCGCTGGGCCGATTTTCATGATTCTTTTTATGTTTTGTTCGTATTGATGTATTTCAGGCATAAATTTCTCGCATTTTAGGAAAGAACGCAATTATCCAAGACCAAAGCAATACATTTCCTGTGCAGGGGAAAAGCCGGGGGGACAGCTATCTATATATATAAAAACTAGCTTTTGCCCGCGGCTTCGCTCGCGCAGTCCTCAGGATTTGACACGCAGAAATTTCTTCACAGTCATTTTTATAAATATAACGCGCAGAAAACATACCTAAGAAAGTACATAGGGAGCAGTTAGTATCTCTTAAAATTATGTCTAACGCCCTATTGGTGAAAACACTTTAAAAATATAGATATGATCAATTAGTTTGTGAAGCACGGGAATCTCAACAAAGAACACATTATAGAATACTGAGCCACTATCTATCGAACACAGCATATTTCTGAGTTAGCCAATCCTTAATTATATTCCACACTGCCAAGATCTTCCTACACTGTGCAACATATGCAACCGGAAAGATCGTGAGGATGTGTACCACTCTATAGCAGTATAACCCCATTCTTACAGAATTCCGGTTGAATATCTTTTGAGTACGTACGATGGAGTTAGATGAAGCGATCAGAATATTCAACAGCTATAAAGTTTGGACGCATTACAATGTTTCAAATCGATACGACGAACGGTTCGTGAATTAAGAAAACGCCCCCTTAAAAGGGGTCATCGCCAATAACTCGGACCTCAAGCAGCAAAATTTACAAAATCGGACAAATTTATTATCTTTATTTCTTATAGAGAGTACACTAACCGAGTTTGAAGTCCCATACAAACTTTGACCCCCCCTTTTACCCCTTTAGGTGTTGAATTTCAAAAAATCCTTCCTTAGTGCGTGTATACATCATAAAGGAAACCTCTGTGCTTTCTAGAGCAAATGGTTTAGGCTGAGCGTTGATCAGCTGTCAGTCGGAATCTTCATTTTTATATATACATACAAAAATCTAAAAACAAGCCTGATCACACTAGATTTTATCTTACGATTTTTCTCTGAGTGTATAGAACTAGTTTCCATAATAGTACCATTTTTAAAACTCGTCCTTTAGGGCCATTTCCTTGCAAGAAATTTCCTCACATAAACAAAACGCTCAAAAGAAACCCAAAATCTTTGTGAGCATAACAAATCAGCAAACATTGAAAATATTCCCAAGAAACTTTCCATAGTTTCACTGCCATCCGAATGTGTATGATTGTATCATCAAAACGGAAGTTATGTTTTGTTGTAAGTTGTAAACAAAAAGAAAAAGAGAAAAAAAAAATTGCAAAACTTCCTGTTTTTCTTTCACGAAACCTTATTACTGTCTCTAAGGAATATCAATGCTACGACGAGTGAAAGGGAATAAGTGAGGGAAAAACTTTCAAAATAAGAATAAAAATAAAAACATCGCCCTCGAAGCAGTTTTGGAATTTTAATTTTTCTTCCTTTTTCTCGCAACTAAAAACGTGACTGGCACACATAAAATAAGCGAAGAATTTTAATCGAAATATATTTTGGTGGTAAGCAGACTTCAGGGGTAGGTCCAACTTTAAATATTCGCCTTGGTATAGCTAAGCTAGTTGAGCTATTTTTACAATCGCTTCGAAAAGTGCTAAAAAATTTAAAACCAATTTCAATAAAAATACAGCTGATAGTAGAGAATTTTAAGAAATTGCTGTTTTTATAGTATCGAGTAAATTGGATCTTCTTTTCGATTAGAATTGAAAACATGACTACAAATGAAAGGGTATCAGTAACAGCATACAGAATTATTTTTGCGCTGCAGGACTTTTTACAATGCTCCGTTGAATATCTGTCTCACTATTTATAGAGGGTTAGGATGTAGGTACCTACCTACTATTTTCCAAACTCACTCACAAAAGGAAAAACGAAAACAAAAAATTGTTTTTAAAATACCATTTCCGTTTTTGATATTTAAAGGAATAAAAAGTCCTCAGGCAATACCCAAATTATTTCTGTAAAAGTTTCACTTTTGGTAACAACTGCTATGAAAATAATAATGGAAACAAGCTGCACCAGCACCAGCACCAGATATATTCTGTCAACATTGCATGTGACATGGAAAAGTAACAACAATAATGAAAAAAAAAAAAATATACCGCATATTAAGTCCTGAAAAATAGTAACCGCGCGGTGGTTCCTTCTGCAAGCGATCCTTTGGAATTGTTTTTGTTTTATTACTTTCCACTTCAGCTCGTCAGATGTAAATTGTGTGTGCATTTTAATTGGAAAATAAATTAGAAATTCTGAGCAGCATGAGTAACGAAGGATACAATGGAACTTGCAGAGTAAACATTATACGGCACACACAGTCACTAAACAACTTAACGCCGATGGCATTTTGACATTGAATCGCTCCACAGGAGAGAGGCAGAGTTCTTGACATCATTTTAAAGTCTTTCGGGCGATACCTAAATAATACATGAAGATGACTTTAGTGACAGTAAAATTAATATTTTATAATATTTTCAGTCTTCAAACAGTTTATATTGGGTAGAGGGCGTGATTGACAATTACATTATGTATGGATTCGCATTAAGCTAGGTACATATTTTTATAGAACAGAAAAGTAATTGAATTCTCTTGGAAACCTTACAAAAGGCTATTAATATTCAACTTGTAAATAAAAGCTAGAGTCAATTTCAATATATTTGGCAAAAATACTGAATTTCGGGGAACTAGTTTTTTATACATTTTTTAAAAGAAAATATTGAACTAAAATTCTGTAAACAATTTTTAATATGTTATATGAATATGTTTTACAAATGTTCTATTTTTTATCGGGTATCGATTTTGAATCTATATAAAAGAGAAAGCCGTTGTTTACTACGCTTATAACTCAAGAACGCCTAGACCGATTTCCATGATTCGCTCCAATTCGGACTGGTATTCAGTCAAAGAAGAAGAATACCCAAGAAAATGTTGACAAAGGGGCGTTGCACCTCTCATACAAAAAACATAGTATATCTCGAAAGCCACAAACCGATTGAGCTCAAATTTTGAGAAAATCTGTGTTTTCATCACGAAGGCTATTCTGTGAAGTTAGGTGGAAATTTGACAAAGGGGCGTGGCACCGCCTATACAAAAAAAAAACATTCAAAATTGTATGTCTCGGAGACCACCTTATCGATTGAGCTCATACTTACAGATAGTTTTAATTATTGGCCCTGCAGTGTTCCTGTAAAGATTGGTCAAAACTGAACAAAGGGGCGTGGCACCGCCCATACAAAAAAAAACATTCAACATCAAAAAACATCTTCTATGGGGTGAAACTCGGGGACGTTATAATCTCGATAACCACTGGTCCGATTTTCATGATTCTTTTATGTTTTATTCGTCCCGCTGTAGGCATTTCAGGTTTAGGCAGAAAGAAAGTTCCAGCAAATCGATCTATTCTCATTTCTCGCATTTTACGAAAAAACGTTATCAACTAAGACCTAAGCCAGTACAATACCTGTGCACGGGCAAATCCGGGTGGGTACAACTAGTTCTTCATAATGTAAGCCAGTTCTCACACTGAGGCAATAATGGAAAAATATCCTTGTATTTACGATGTTACTAAAAAACAACACAACAAAAGAGATGTCCTTAAAAAGGATTGGAAAGCAATCGAAGCTGAAGTAAAACTTCCAGGTAAGGATTAATTGATAGCTAAGCATTTCTGACAAAGTCTGTTGTTTCAATGTGGAAAAAAGTTGCGTATTGCTTATTGACAATTACTAGTTGCTTTTTGCCTCAGAGTGAGAGCCTCCTAAGTCTAAATACATGTCCAGTAAAATAAAAAAATGAAAGCCAGCCTAATTTACAATAAACAAGAAACTTTGATGCGACGCGGACACCATACTATTTCTTTTTGACATAATTTCTGTGCCACAACCACAATCATCCGCAAAAGTAGCTAGGCTGGCTTCTTCTTGTTCAGGTAAATAAATCGTGTATTTTTTAGAGGTATACAAATTCACTATAAAATAAAACTCTTAAAGCCAATGTTAATGTCTATGGGCCTTACCAATAATCATTTTTAGTCTTCAACTTAAATATTTTGACGGTCACAATTGATAATTTTGTATGGAAATTTTCGCCATTGTAACTTCGTAAAAGTTAGCCTGGACACTAAAAATGATTATTAGTACCGCGGTATGATATTACCTTAATTTAATAAATAATTCTATGCCATTACTGCTTAAAAATGATTTCGGGCATATGCGTGCCACGTCTAGTTCGAATGAAGCGCAGGCTTGAGTCCAACTTTATCGATCAACTGGGGCCGTATATCAGCAACAACACAGCAAATGGTGCCTTCCAAATCGTCAAACGTCTTTCGGCATAGATTAGTGACTTCATATACCCCTAAAAAAAGTAATCTAAATATTTGAGATCACAGGATCGTGGAGGGCAGTTCACAGGTCCATTAGGCGAAATTATGCACTCAGCAAATGTTTCCCGCAATAAATTTATGGTATCGCGCGCCATGTTGAAACCAAACCTCTATCACGTCAATACCATCTAACAAGCTGGATCTTTACGTAAAATCTTCCACAAAGTGGATGGCGAATTGACTTATTCGGATTCTCCTCAACACGCTCCACAAAGGCAATAACTTCTTCTGTTCGAACTGTTTTTCGTCTTTGGGAATGGGGATGCGTATTATCCACTAGAGTGTACGATACGTGGTGCGTAAAGGATTCATACTGTTCCAAATAACTTGCTCAGATGGACGATTTTGTTGACCGTAAAATGGACGTAACCCACTATATGTTTTCAAAATAAGTTTGCACAATTTGCACACGTTAGTCTAGCGTTAATCTACTCATCGTAATATGGCGAAACGTACTAACCACAAATCAACTTTTAAGTCTCAAATTGACAGTCTGTACAAACTATTGTGCCAGTTTAAAAACCAAACCTCTAAAAAAAACACCCTATATCTCGGGTGTCTATTAAAAAAATAAATAGGTGGCGCAACAGGCGGGTAGACACCCTAGGCCTAGCTTCTTGAAACCATTCGTTTGTGTAAGTTTCTATTTTTGGGACGAATGGAAGGGACCTACAATTTTATGTCGAGTCCGAACGGCTGAATTGAGAAGCTTTTTCAGGACAGTCATACTCTCGGATGTTTGTCAGACGTTCGCGAGAGGTGGCGCAGTAGAAAAAAAAACCTTAAGATGTAATTTGTGTTTTTCCGGGGATCGAACCTGGGATCCCTCGCACAGTAGTTCAGCACACTAACAACTGCGCTACTGGGCTCCTCTGGGTGTCCATTCGCCTAAGCAAATTAAAACTCGCACAACCGAATGGTTGGCCTAATGAGTCTATACGTAAATGTTCCATCAACTATTTATTGGAATCAGTTACAGGAAAAAAAGATATATGCCTCTATACCTACCGACACGCGGCGGTTCTAAGGTGGATATCGGTACAGGCGCGGGTATATCTTCAGTGAAACACTTAACCTGTAAGCGACTTTTAAGCGGTAATAGCTGCTATACTGGGCTGGGCATACTGTATAATGACTTCTACACAAACTGTAGAGACGTTGAAGAAATAGCATCTGTTCGCCACCTACTTACTTTGCGAATTCCCAGCCCTTACAAATGGTAGACAAATGATTATCAACAGAATTAATACTAAATTTAGGCAGCTCAAAAAAATTGTCAAGTAAGTACTATTCGACTTGAAAGTTGTGTTCATTTTCATAGATTTATTCGATTAAGAAAACGAATATTTGGAATACAGCCTATAAATTGATAAAGCTCAACTACAGCTTATGATGAATTTTGTCACCTGTATAAAAATCTTTGCAAATATACAGACAATTCCACTACTTATCGGTAACATTTTTATTTTAATAGTTTTTATGGTTGTCCTGTCAGACAACTGGGCTCCTATGGACAGATAAAATCAAATATCCTTTGCTTATTTTCTCAATTTTATCACGTCGTCGCTCCGTTTAGACTAAAAAGAAACCCCCCTTAAAGGGGCAGTAGGGGGCATAGCAAAAAAACTTTTCTTAGTGTTATTTCCTTTTCCATCTGTTCTGAATAAACAAAGTTGCATTTGTCTATTTTAATCTAAACGACTTACGGTTTTTTTCAAAGCCTCGAATAATATTAAAAATTTTAAAAAAATATTTAAATTCTCGTTTTGCTATTGTAGATTACTAAGTTTCAATCCGGGAATAAATATTGCCTCCCAAAACAAGCTATAGAATTCAAATCAAAATCTCATTTTCCAATTATTTTCTATTCTCTATCACAATGTAAACCTTCTCATCGACGCGGTTTTTGCTTAGGGAGTACATAATTTTAATATTTTACCCCTCAAAAAGGGGATGGAGGGGTAATTTAGAAAATGCCAAAGTGGATTTATTAATGTTTACTTCTCTTTCGAAGTGGAAAATTGAAAATTTTAAAAATTAAAAAAAAATATTACAAAAATTAAAATATTCAAAAATCTCTTCCCTCAAAGTCTACGATTAGCGGTATGCCCTGTGCGTTGTCTGTCAATTCTATAGAGATGTCGATTTTAAATCAACAAGCTTACAAGCCAATATCAAGAGGATCAAAATATTAAATTAAAACATTCAGCCCTCATCTGCTTACTTACATTAACAAGGTAAATAATGTCCCTTTAAAATTTTGCAATCAATGTATTTACGAAACTACCCCCAACATAATTACTGCGCAACCCTGGAAAATATCTTCAAGTGTACCCATAATATCTACATCCCCACACAACCCAGTAAATTTGCATCCCTCTTATATTTCCTGATTTTACTTACTTTATACCCACTCAAGTATCATCCAGTTGCATGCATGCATCCTTCTATAATTCAACAGAAGTAGGACATCCCAACGTGACCCAGAAAACGAAAAATGGGAAAAAATATAAAAGTAGATGTAAGACTCACTGGATTACAATCACACAGGGCTTTATCTCTCGTAAGCAGAACATTAGCTGAAGAAGGCCACTTCAACATTTCCAGATCCCTTGGCTTGTTTCGCAAATTAATTTAAGTATATTTACTGCAAGTAGGATAGTTAAGTGCAGCATATGGGTAACCCCTGATTTGAATTACATTTTTCTTGGCTTTTGTGTATCTTGTGGTGCCCTTAACCCACCTCTAGGTTCTAGGGGTGCATGCATATCTACTGTTCGGAATGGAGTGGCTTTGTAAACTTTGTCATTGTTGCCGAGTGTAGTTCACAACATAGTTGGAAGCGTTTATTTCAAACACAAAGGAAATTCAAAATGTTATTGTTTATTAATAAAATGCATTTACAATCCTGATGGCTTTTGCAAATCCGTTTTGAAACAGCATGTGTAACAAGCAGATGCATGTGAAGTAGCAATTGAATTCGCCACAGGTAGGTACATTTGCTTGTTGCTTACAAGCAAGTAGAAAGCCCTTTACGAAAGTTATTTAAATCGAATAAAGGAAAACAAGGAAGATGGTAAACTGATGTCATTTATGCAGATACTTAGATTATTATCCAGATACGAAAAAGTGAGTGTCTCCGGAACACAGGTTACCTCTTTAATTTGGCATAAGTGCGAGCGAAATCCATTTGAAATGAATGGTATCCTTAGATGTTAGATCGTTGTACATTATAATAAATCTGTAGAAACTTTCGTTGTCAGTTAAAAACTCCAAAATTACTGGACAGATTTCGATGAAACTTTTTTAAAACGTTCCTTAAGACCGTGAGACTGCTATAGGCTATATATCGTTTATATAGCCACGTCTTTAGGAATAGTTTTTAGAGTACGTATACCTCGCATGCGAAAAGGGTTTATTTGTTTTCGCAGTGAGTGCTATTGTCAATTGTATATGTATGAATATTATGATCGTATGCCCGATGCCGGATGAGAATGGTGTCGGTGTGCATCGTGCGTGGACAGATTTCAATGAAACACTCAAAGTGTAATCTTAAATGGACTGGAATGGAAATGCTAAAGGCGAGCGCCGTAAGTTGAGCACGGGTCAGCTGGTACATAATAAATTAGTACTCTAGTCTATGTGAGTCAGTTCAGTGGCCCACAGGTTCTCAGACTGTGCAAAATGTCTTTTTGATAGAGGCCCCTATAAAGTCTAAACAGATACCTGTAGTTTAAGTAGTAGAAATGCTTCACTTAAGTCGTGTCAGTTGAAATATCTAGAATGACTAAGTTCCAAAGTTTTTTTTTGTCCTGTATCCAAAGGAATTGTAGGTAAAGTGAAGTCCTCTCGGTTGCTAGATATACTTTAAGGTCTTTTGCGACTCTATTCTTATCGTTACTTATCTTGAAAGGTGTTCCTATGGCATTATTTTTCGCCTATGATGCTGCTAAATTAAGCCTTCTTTTGCTTACAGAGTCACAATGGGGATATATTTCGCAATCATAGATCATGGTGGGTATAACTAGGATTTTCTCCAGTAACGTACGTATATACTCTTATCACGAAACACTTCGATTTTAGAGGGTTTACAATAAGACCATTTTTCTGCGATACTAATTTTACCCATATGATGTCACCGAAGCCATTCTCGAAATCTTGTTTTTTCAGAAACTCGATCGCCTCATACCAGCTTGGAGGTGATTGAGTTTGACACCCACAATCAACTGAAGCTATAATATCCCCTAGCTTTTCTAATTTCCTTGTTATAGATTGTAAGAATCATTTAGTAATTAAGCTGTCCAATTACTCCTACACGCTTATGATATCGGCGTATAATGAACCTCTTCAGACCATCAATTGTGCGCACATTAGCATAGAAGCAAGTATGACAGGAGCTCGATTCCACTTATTGAATAGGCCAACAAAAGGCAGACAGCACAAAGGTTTCGTTTCCTGTTGCTTACGTACTCACAAAAGCAGGATATTACTGAAACCTACCAATCAATTAATTCCATAGACAACAAAGAGTATGCAAATCATTATTACCTGTTGATTATCTCTATCGATTTCCCTTTTCAATTTATTCGTCATTACTCATCTGCCTACTCATCCTGTTGCCTTTAGATATTTTTGCTGCTTTAAAAGCTTATCTTCTCTATAGAATTTTCATTTGAATTTTACTTACAATGAAAAGGATATATTTTCCTTCCTTTTCTCCATTATTAGGAAGGTCCTATTATATTAACCGTCAGAGCTACAAGATCTTTTCCCATTTAGATACGCATAAATACAGTGGATACTTATGGAAGTAAGCAAAGGACGATACTATGCTATAATATCATATTTTCTATTCGAGCATTACTCTTATCCTCCCCCACTTTCCAGTTGAAGGACATGTTTTCAAATTATAATACCAATAGACGTTGCACATCTTTTCTACCTTTACCTACCTACAATCTATATTGCTTTATGGAAAATCGAACTTCCGCGTCAACAGAAGACGATGAAAAATGAGAAATTGATGAAAATCGACGAAGGATACTTTTTATTCATTCTGAGATTTCATTTGAAATCCAATTACTTGTTGTGCGATATTATTATTTTGCATATTATATTGATTTCGAGGAAAATTCTACCAGAGGGTGGGTTTTAAGGGAGCGCATGCATCCTATCCGGAGGGAGATGTAATGAAAACTATATACAAAACAAAATTTGCACCATGCAAATTTATAGATACGTATTACGTGACTGAGGAGCATAATTTCAACCGAAAGAATGTATATTTTTAAAAAATGTTTGAGATAAAATTACATATAATCAACTGATGTTCGTCTTCGATTTTAATTTTTAATATAGATATGTAGAAGAGTTTCTAGTTTTCATTCAAATAATAATTAAATCTCAACGGAAGATAGTCGCATATCCCTGTCCTTTTTACAGCATAACATTAACTTTCGTCGAATGATTTTGGCCTCTATATGCAACCCAACTGACTTAAATCAGGGACCTATTTCATAATACACTAGCGAACCCCCTGCACACTTCGTAGTGCAAAATATGAAAATATAAAAATCAATTTCAAATTCATTTAAATCAATGGTAAACAGTTTCTATTGTAATGCCCTGCTGTATTCACAACACTTAGTTTTTTAGGATTCGTATTGCCTACATAATATTCTTGTCTATCAGGATAATGCGCATCAATGTTAAAAATTTGCGAAACTGTAGCTCTCATGACTGTGGAAGAATAACGCCTCCTCACCCCTTTATCTATTTTTGAGCAATCTTCACAGGAACACAATCGATTCGGTGGTTTTCGAAATATTACATTTTGAATGTTGTTTTTTTTATAGGCAGTGCCATGCCCCTAGGTCCAATTTTAACCAATCTTCACAGGAATACTCCTGGTCCAATATTTAAGATTTTACGTAAATTTGAACTCAATCAATTTGGTGGTTTTCGAAATATAAGATTTTTAATGTTTTTTTTTTGTATGGGCGGTGCCACGCCCCTAGGTCCAATTTTAACCAATCTTCACAGGAATACTCCTGGGCCAATATTTAAGATTGTACGTAAATTTGAACTCAATCGATTCGGTTGTTTTCGAAATATAAGATTTTTAATGTTTTTTTTTTGTATGGGCGGTGCCACGCCCCTAGGTCCAATTTTAACCAATCTTCACAGATCCTGGTCCAATATTTAAGATTTTACGTAAATTTGAACTCAATCAATTTGGTGGTTTTCGAAATATAAGATTTTTAATGTTTTTTTTGTATTAAATAGGAAACCTCAAGTATATATACGGTGACCATATTTTTAGAAGCAAAACCCGGGACAAAAAGAAATTTGAAAATTGTATCAACAGACAGAAAAAAAAACCAAAATTCTGGTATTGGATTATTCCATAAATTATTATTTATTGAAGGAAAAACATAATCTACAAACTTAACTCATAACTCTTTCATGAGTCATGATCATGGCGTATAAACAACACAATAGGCATAAAACATGTTGCACACATTTGTCGTACACATGTCTAAGACAAATGCTCCGCACCCGATGAAACCCAACTTGAAAACTGTTCTTCAGTCACTTCTCGATTTTTTAAATGAGACGTTTCCTTAAGAAGAAGGCTTTCAAGGTGTGGATTCACTTGGGGGACTCTCCTTCTCGAAACCGGTACATTAAGGCGCGAAGAACTTGCAAATTGGCTGTTAAAGCAGCCAAAGAACATTCTTGGAAGGAGTTCGGCGAAAAATTGGACCGCGATCACAGATCTGCAAGCAAGGTGTTCTGGCAGACCATCCGCCGTCTTAGAGGAAGGAAGTGGAACATTATCGAAGGAGTCAAATCCAAAGATGGTACACTTCTTTCTAATGAGGAGGACATCTTGCGCAGATGGAGCGAGCACTTTTCCGAATTGCTCAATCCAATCCAGGGCATCGAGGATGACACATCTATAGCCTTAAGCAGGGCGGAAAATAGTCCCACGGTAGAGGAAGTCACTTTTGCGATCAAATCGTTAAAAGCTGGCAAATCTGCAGGAGTGGATGAAATCCGGCCAGAAATGCTAAAGGCCTTAGGTGAAGAGGGAGTCAAATGGCTCGCTCGTGTCATTAAAGTGGCCTGGGAATGCGGCGAAACTCCCAGCGATTGGCAGATTGGGGTGATTGTGCCCCTTTTCAAGAAAGGGGATAAAAGGGATTGTTCCAATTACAGGGGTATATCACTTTTAAGTCTCCCCGGAAAAGTCTTTGCCAAGGTGCTGGAAACGCGTTGCAGAGCTGTGGTCGAGGCACGATTAGGAGATGAGCAGTGCGGCTTTCGTCCCGGCAGAAGCACAAACGACCAGTTATTCACTCCCAGAATGGTACTTGAGAAGGCTTGGGAGTATGCTACACCTGTTTACGCTTGCTTCGTAGATTTGGAGAAAGCATATGACCGAGTCCCTCGAGGGAAACTCTGGAGTGTATTACAGGAGTATGGAATTGATGGTTCTCTCTTGAGAGCCATTCAATCTCTTTACACAAACTGTAAAAGCTGTGTTCGGGTAAACGGCGTTAAATCAATACCTTTCACCGTGGGCGTTGGACTTCGTCAGGGGTGCGTCTTGTCTCCTCTCCTTTTCATTACTTATATGGACTGGATGTTACAGCGCAGTCTTGGCGAGGAACGTTTCGAATTGGGAGATCTGAGGATAAGTCATTTGCTCTTCGCTGATGACTTGGTCATCCTTGGGTCCTCTCAGACTGAACTTCAGCGCGCACTCGATCGGTTTGTAACCGTTTGTGTTGAAGCTGAGATGAAGGTAAACGTGAACAAATCTGAAGTGATGGTCGTCTCCAGAATGCCTGTTCAATGCACTCTGCATGTTAGTGGAGTCCCATTGAAACAGGTGGAGAAGTTTAAGTATCTCGGGGTCTTATTCACGAGTGATGGAAGAAGCAATGCCGAGTTTTCCTGTAGGATTGGTCAGGCTGGATCAATTTTGAAACAGCTTGGTCATTCTGTTATTAGGAGGACTGAACTTGGTGTCAAAGCTAAGTTGTCAGTCTTTAATTCGGTATTTGTTCCAACTCTCACCTATGGTCATGAGGTTTGGGTAATGACCGAAAGAATAAGATCGCGGATACAAGCTGCGGAAATGAGATTTCTCCGTAGTATTGCTGGTGTGACCCGTAGAGATCGCATCAGAAATACCAGAATACGTGAGGAACTCAATGTCGAGCAGCTACTTCTCCGGACGGAGCGATCCATGCTTCGGTGGTTTGGTCATGTTAAACGCATGTCCCCGACCAGGATTCCACGACGTGCTATGGAATCCGTACCATCGGGTAGGCGTCCTCTAGGTAGACCAAGGATGAGATGGTTAGATCAAGTCCATAATCTCTCCTATACCCGTATGGGGATTGCCCTTGATGATTTAGAGTCGATGGCGGAGGATCGAGAGCTGTGGAGGGTCCACTTGAGCAACCTACTCCCGCGACCCACTTAATGGACAAGCGGACCATTGAAAATGAATGAATGAAAAAAGGATGAATAACATATAATAAAAGGAAAGATTCTCAGCTCAAATAAATAAACTAAGTTTTTTTTTTAAACTAGCGGACCTGGCAAACGTTGATTTTCCTGCTCGTACATTTTCATTGCCCTTCAATTGATCTGCAGCCGTTTTATTTAATCGATGTGTCCGGACTGATTTAAATTGTTTTTTTTTTTTGTTCTTGGCTGTTTAATATTTGAATTTTGGGACCGGAATCTACACCATTCTTGTACCCACTCAAACACACACACAAAATTTCATCAAAATCGGTCCAGCCGTTTAGGAGGAGTTTAGTTACAACACACGTACAGAAGAATTATATGTATAGTATATACTAGATTATTTAAAAATGAATACAAAGCTATAGGTACCTAGAAAAAAATACCAACCACAAAAGGAATTCTTAAAAAAGGATATAATCATAGGAGGGGTCACCTTACCCGACGCAGAAAATGTGTACATAGGTAACACTTTTCTTGGCGCATTTTCCGAAATTCATGAGCACTGTTATGAATGTCTGCCTTTCGTCTTGGAAAGCCGCTTTCATGATTTTAGGTAATCCAGTGAAGGATTTGCTGTTCTTCATCAGTGGTCAGTACAGTTTCCGGTCCAAAAGTTGGCTTCTGTACCTACTTGTGGACCAGTTTGATAAGGAGTTACGAGGAACGTTTAGGAGGAAAATTTAGCCGCAGACCTTTTATTTGGCATTCTCAAATAAAATTTTTGTATTTACAAATAAAAGCATGAGAAATCGTTAGAGATTTAAAACTAATGGCTAAAAGGTATGCAAATACAAAGATAATATTGATGGTGTCCATAACTAATATCCTTAAAAATGACCATTTGCGCCAGTAATAGACACCTGTGTCGGTCACTAGATTTATTGAACATTTCATTTGAGTTACTGACACCCCACGTAAATTTAAATTGTTTTGTTATTTTAATAATAACTGACTAACAAATAGATCGGCTATTTAATTCTTTTCAATAAAATTCATTGTTTACAGTGTTACTATACACGCTTATATTTTTAAAATAATGATCTTTACTTACTTGTTTCTTAAGAAAATCTCAAGTTTTATGAAATTCCTGAAGGTTTCAAACCAAAGTCTATTTTCACAGGGCACTGAACGACTACAAAATATCAAGAGAAGTCATTTCTTATGACATTTAAGTGCCTAAACACGTTAAAAATAACTTTCGTAACATCCAGCCACAGGAAACCTTAGAAAAATGGAAAGCAGTCGCAGGTGACCATAACTGAGAGGGTGTCGGTCACTAGGTAGTTTACCCTATTTACATATGTCCTGAAGAATACGTGTCGTACTCAGTTTCCAGCTAAACAGTTTAGTAACACTGCTTTTCGAATCCAAATTTGTAACATTTGTCAGCATAATTTTACAAAAAATCGCTTTAATGCTTTTGATCAAAATGAAAATACATATTTAAGACATTTTAAACATGATCAGATCACGTACTTAGTTTTTCTCAGAAGACTCGAAAATAGCCGTTTTATGAATATGTTTTTCTCAAAACTGATTACCCAAAACCCGACCCAAGCCTACGCACACGAGATTAATTCTGCCGGCAGAAAACCGTTTTTATACTATACCGACTTCGAGCGCATACGAGATGATTTCTGCCGGCAGAAAAATGTATATGAAATGAACCCCTTTTTATTGTGTAGTATTATTTTCACAATTGAAATATTTTTAAAGTTGTGTACGTATTAGTTGTATGCCTTGTTCAACCACTCATTCTCGGCAGAACATATTATTCCGTTTTTTCCCCTCACTTCAGTCCCCTTGCCAACTATATCGGTTTTATGCCGGCAGAATTAGTCTAGTGTGCGGAGGCCCATTGATACCACTTTTTTTAAATAATCAAAACTGGGAAATGGGAAAGGGAATTCGAAATTCATCGCCTACTTAAGTGTCAGTTGTTTGGAGTGAAATTTAAAAGTGAGTAATAAAGTGTCGTAGTTAATGTCTACGTATGTCTATGTAAAGGGTGGTTAAATTTTAAGGGCCGATGTTGAATGTGAATCACACCTAAACGTCAAGTTTTTTTCTGCATTTCATTTGACATTTCGCAATTTCAGACTAACTCAATTTGAACCATGGAAAGATACACAATCGAGCAACGCGTTAAAGTTATTCAGGCTTATTATGAAAATGGGCGTTCAAATAAAAATGCAAAATGTGATTTTTTCGGTAAATTTAATCGTCCAAATGTGCGTACAATCGGAAAAATCAAAATTTGAGCAAACTGGGTCTGTACGAGATGTGAAAACACCAATGCATGGTCGTACTGCAGAAAATATTGCTGGTGTTCGCGATAGTGTGGCTGAAGAGCCGTCCACCTCAACTCATCGTGGTGTTCGCTATCGTGAGATAATATCGAACTTTTTATGGCCCGAATAGGAAGATTATGGATGGTGCCACTTGCCACATACATAGCTAACGAAACAATGGCTCTTTTGCGGGAGAAATTCAATGGCCGTGTTGTCTCACGTCGTGGCGATGTTAATTTGCCGCCACGATCATGCGATTTGACACTGTTGTACTTCTTTCTTTGGGCTTATTTGAAAGAAAAGGTGTACGTCGATAAGCCAGCAACAATTCAGGAGCTAAAGAATGAGATAATTCGGCACATTAACAGCATAGAACCTCAATTATGCCTCAGCGTCATCGAAAATTTGGACCATCGGATGGAGGTGTGCCGCCGAGGTCGCGGCGGCCATTTCCCCGATATTTTGTTCCATACATAATTAAACCATACCAATATTATGATAATAAAAAGAAATGACAATAATTTCCTAAATAATTTGTGTTTTATTCAAAATCAACATCGGCCCTTAAAACTTAACCACCCTTTAGTATGTATTACTTTTTTAATTAACAAGGGTTCAGTTACTAAACCTGCGTACATCTTAAGTAATGATTTTGAGATTCTGCGAGATTCGCAATAAACGAGAAAGTTTCGTGCGACATAGTCGTGCACATCTATTTATTTGGATATTGGTTTTCAACATTTTTTGCTTTCGGGATTTTTTTTGATGAACTATTTTTCGGTGATGTTCCAAAAATCTCGATATTTCTTTCGGCATTTTGTCTACCAGATTTTTTTTTTTTTTGTGGAAAAGTTGCGTTCTTAAAAAATAGTACTTTTTTTTTTGATCGACTGTGGACAATACAGTAAAACCCGCTTAAGAGAAACCCGCTTGAGAGAAAAACCCGCTTATCTGAAACACTTTTTTTATACCCGAGTTTTTGTCGACCAATTACCTATAAAACACTCCGCTTAAGCGAAACTCGCTTAAGTGAAAAACCCGGATACCTGAAACATATTTTCAGTAATATTTTATATTTTTCATTGAAAAAAACTCTCTTAAGTGAAAATATTGAATCGAACAGAACAAAAAATTTTAACGCTTTCACTTCTTTTTTCTTGAAAATGACATTTGAATTTCTGAAGTTCCGCCGCACATAAAATTGTATGACAGGGGGGTCTATTCTCACCATATTTTCCGTTACAGCCCATCAAAGTAGGTGACCTCTTACTTTTTAGGTGTTACAACTTAAAACACTATAACTTCTAAACTATTACAGGTACAAAAATTGTTTTGTACATTTTGAAAAGACGATTTAGTAGCGCATATACAAGTCTTAAGCACTTCGGGGACATCTGTTAAGCTACAAAAAAGTTATGGCTTCTTAAACTCAAAATTTTGAAAATTTGTTGTTACTTTTTTTAAATGCTTTTTTCCCACTCAAAATTTTTACAACTTTTTCACATACGATCAACAGAAGTTGTAGTAAAAACCATTTTTTGTCAGACAAAGGTCAAACACAAATAAGTGAGAATAATAAACTAACGTACCTTTGAGCGCAATGGGAACGGTTCGTTCGTTGGGCAAGATTGGAGTACCAACGGCGATATTCAAATCGTAGAACACCATCTAGCCGGGTAGTCAGCGCCTTGTTTATGCTGGGTCATCTCCTCCAAATAAAAGGGAACGACGCAAGACGGAGTGGCGGCAGAAGTTGAGGATGGGATTTTGCGTGCTGTGGAAGTTTAGCTTTCAGACAGGTCCGCAGAAGGCGAAGACTTGCTGTGCAGTTGGAACTTCCCAGAACCCGGAGTCACAGAAATCTACGGAGTAATAGATTACACCCTTTCCATTTAACACCGGTAGAGGATTTACTACCAGGAGATGCGCAAGGAAGAGTGGAATTTTGCCAATGCATACAGACAGAAGACAGGCACTTCCTCAAAAATATTCTGTGGACTGACGAAGCGAAATTCACAAGGAACGGGGTTACAAACTACCACAATTTGCACCATTGGTCAAACCCCAATATGCACATGCACAACATCCTTTCAAGAATTAAATTATTGTGAACAACTTCTTCATCAGAATGTGTGCTTATTTCAAAGTAGGTTTAGCGTAAATGTTTGGTAACACTTTAGTACGCCCACACGTTCTTCCATAAACAGTTAATTCCCATTACTGCATAGAATTTCTTAGAAAACGATTGCCGGAGCTCCTTGAAGATGTTCCTCTTGTTCAGAGGAGGCCGATGTTTTTTCAACAAGATGGAGCACCTTGTCACTGTAGCAGCGGGATAACTCCATTCCTAAACCACACTTTTAACGACCGTTTGACTGGTCGATTTGGCCCCAACCCTTAGCCACCCAGATTTCTTGACCTAACACCCACGGATTTTTTCTTCTGGGGTTCTATGGAAGAAAAAGTTTATTTTGGAGAAATATCGAGTCTTTTTTTGACTATTTTTGTCTGAAAAAAAAATGGCTTATACTACAACTTTTGTTGATTGCACGTAAAAAAGTTGCTTAACATATTTTTTAGGATATTTATTAAAGATAAAAATTTAATCCAAGAATTAAAATTTATTAATTTTGAGAAAAAATCATTTTAGGTAAAAAATTTTAAAAATTTTGCGTTTAAGGAGCCATAACTTTTTTGTAGCTCCACAGATGTACCCAAAGTGCAGTAGACTTGTATATGCTAAATAATACTAAATTGTCTTTTCAAAATGTACAAAACAATTTTTGTACCTATAATAATTTACAAGTTATAGCGTTTTAATTTGTAATACCTACAAATTAGAGTTCACGTAATAAATATACGCTTAACGGAATTTTTAAACCCGCTTAAGTGACATTTTGTTTTCACTTAAACGAAACCCGCTTAAATTTCACTTAAGCGGAGTCCGGATAAGTGAAAAACCCGTTTAAGTGAAAGAAAGACTGTGACATTTTCGTGTTTCTCTTAAGCGGGTTTTACTGTACTAAGTCTGGGTTTATCAGTTCATTGACAAATCGTTTCATGTTTCATACATTTTCGATGGCCCGCTTATCCATTAAGTGGATAAACCATCTCTCTAAATTATCAAGGGCAATTCCCATACGTACAGAGGATTGTGAACTTGATCTAACCATCTCATCCTGGGTATAACCAGAGGACGCCTGTGTGATGGTACGGATTTCATAGTACGTCGCGGGATTCTGGACGGAGACATGCATTTAACATGCCATGAAGCATGGACCTCTCCGGAGAAGTAGCTGATCGACATTGAGTTCCTCATGTATTCTGGTGCTTCTAATGCGATCTCTACGGGTTACGCCAGCAAAACAACAGGGGAATCTCATATGCGCGATCTTATTCTTTCGATCATTACCCAGACCTCACGACCATAGGTAAGAGTTGGAGTAAACACCGAAATAAAGTCTGACAACTTGGCTTTGACATCAAGTTCAAATAACTGAATAACCAAGCTGTCTCAAAATTGACCATGCTTGCCCAATCCTACAGGGAATCTCATTATGTTCCTTGCATCACTCGTGAATAGGACCCCGAAATACTATAAAACTTCTCCACCTGTTTCAATGGGACTCTACTAACGTGCAGGCATTCTGGAGACGATCATCACTTCAGCTTCCTTTCGTGTACTTTGGTTCTTACTCGGACACGTACTCTTTAAAATGCTGCCGAAATCCTAAATATTATGGTTGACCTTTGTAAAGAACATGCCATGGAAAGTCCCCAATTTTCAAAGAGTCAGATCATATTATGACCTCACCGTATGCATCAGTATATCTTATACCATAGGTTAGGTTAGGTTAGGTAAGGTGGCTGTCCCAGAAAGAAACGGGGACACACTTAGACCAAATTTGATTGGTCCATTGTGATACCACAGATGGGGCGGAATCGGCCAGAAAAATTCTATGTGCCGGGCATTACAGTGGGAGTATCGTTGCTGTTTGCGAAAATTGGGTAGATTATCTCAAAGAGAGGTTATTGGTGGTAACCTCCGTTAGTGAGGGGGTGGCTGGTCCAGATCAGACAGGAGGACTGCGGCAGGAGAGGGCGACGAGGGGTGACCGAAACAGTCTAATTCCCCGCCTATCCCTTCTGACAGTCCGTTAGTAAGGAGGGTGGCTGGTAGAGATCATATAAGAAGACGGCGGCAGGAGAGAGCAACGAGGGGTGACCGAAACAGTCTAACCCCCCGTCTATCCCCCCTGACGAAGTCTGAAAGTTCTACGTGTGGAGGAGAAATTGACTGACGTGTTCAGCCCATCCCGTTGGCGGTTAGTCTTCAGAGAAAACAGACAGAGGGTGACCGAAACAGTCCAACCTACCGTCTGTCCCTTCCGACAGTCCGTTAGTAACGAGGGTGGCTGGTACAGATCGTATAGGAAGACTGTGGCAGGCGAGAGCGACGAGGGGTGACCGAAACAGTCTAACCCCCCCTCTATCACCCCTGACGGAGTGTGAAGGTGTAGTTGACTGACAAAGTCATTAGTCAGCTCTACTTTCTTTCAGTGAAGCCAGTTCGACTTTGCTACGAACTTGCTGATGCAGTAGATATCGCTGCGTGCCAGATCGCTAAGGTCCTCAAAGAAATAAGCCCCTAGGGTGGCCTTGCGCAAGGAGGCGAGAGCAGGGCAGGAGCAGAGGAGGTGAACGGTGGTTTCCTCTTCCTCCTCGTCCATGCAGCTTCTGCAGAAATCGTTGTAGGGTACTCCCATTCTATGGGCATGTCTGCCTATCAGGCAGTGTCCCGTTAATACTCCTACGACGGAGCTAATTTTGTTTCTACCAATACAGAGGAGTTTCTTAGTTCTTTTGGCGTCTAATTTCGGCCAAATTTGTCTGGATGTTATGCAGGTGCTAATCCTGCTCCATCTGTTGTTAGTGATTTTAAGTGCTTCATCAAGGAGCAGGGTTTTTACTGATTGCAATGGAACATACGGTTCCTCGCTGTTATCAGTTATATGAAGGCCGCTGCCTTGTCTGGCTAGTTCATCCGCCTTGCAGTTACCAGGAATGTCACTGTGACCTGGAACCCAGGACAGGGTGACTGAACATCTATCCGCAATCTCGTTTAGAGATTCCCGACATTGTTTTACCAATATTGATCTGATTGTTGGTGTATTCAAGGCTTTTATGGCTGCCTGGCTGTCTATATAAAAAGTGATAGCTTTTCCATCTATCTCATATAAGACAAGTCGGCATGCTGCTTCGCGAATGGCCATAATTTCCTCTTGAAAAGCGCTACAGTGATCGGGGAGGCGTAGGGCAAGGTTGAGTGAAGGTGATTGGGAGAAAACTCCCAACCCCGTGCCTTCCGTCATTTTTGATCCGTCTGTATAGATTTCGATTGCGGAGTTGTTGCTTATAGTTCCATTTTCCCATTCGGATCGATTTGGGATTCTTGTGTTGTACTTTATATTAAAGTCTTCGAAAGGAATTATATAGTCCGTTCTGTTCGGAATTGTGTTGGGTAGAATGCTCATATGACCAACCCGAGAGTGGGTCCATTTTTGAGATTCTCTGAGTCTTAATGCCGCTGTAGACGCAACTATTTTCCCGTAGACGGGAAGAAGATGTAATAATGTGTCTAAAGCGGCCGTGGGGGTGGACCTAAGGGCCCCTGTGATGCATATACTAGCAGATCTTTGTATGCTGGCCACCAGACCATAATACCGTAAAGTAGAATAGGTCTGACTACCGCTGAATACAGCCAGTTTGTTACTTTAGGTTGTAGACCCCATCTAGGGCCTAAAGCTTTTTTGCATGCATACATGGCTATTGTGGCCTTTCTTGCACGTTCCTGGATGTTTAGTTTCCAGCTCAGTTTACTGTCTAGAATTATACCTAAATATTTGGCGTATTTTGTGAATTTTAGCTCTTGGTTTCTAAGTTTAGGTGGAGCTATATTAGAGATTTTGTATTTCTTTGTAAAGAGTATTAGTTCTGTCTTGGAGGGGTTGACATCAAGTCCAACCGTATCCGTCCATTTTGCTAGTTTTTTGAGAGCTGATTCCATGAGATCTCTTATGGTATTAGGAAAATTGCCATCTTATACCATAGTAAAGTTCCTTTGGGGCAAACTAAAGTTAAAGTCCAATTAAATTACACGTCATTCACTTGAAGACAACTCCTACGTTAATGATCCAACACTCAGAGTATTTCTCAATCCCTGTCCATGTTTATGCCAATAAATTCCAAACTGAACAGCATCATCATTGGGTCTGCGCTCTCTGGTGCCCCCTATCTACACAATAATCTGGTTCATTACACCGAACGTATATGTAATTGAAGTTTCCTCAACCATAAAGGAAACGTCCAGAGGAATATTGATTCCTCTTACACAGTCCCCGTTTGGTGTTGGTCCCTTAATTCAATTACTATTTCTTTACTATACCTTAATGGAATTAACAATTTTCCCAGAGTTACAAGGCTCATTAAATTCAACTTGCATGCGCACTGGTCCTCGCCCCCTTCCCCAACCCAGTAATCAAGTAGCTGGGCAATGGATCAAAGACTCTATGTAGGTATACAACTAGACGGTGGTAATAGAATAACTTTACTCTCATAATTGACCTTCCATCAACGTTATAGCACCAGCAAGTTCATTTAACTCGCCATTGCCGAAGGAGCTCCCTCCCTTATACTGCGCGAGTTGTCTGTGGAATTTTATACACCCGGTGGATGCAACCCTCTGATGATTATTTCGTGATTAAACTGCTGAAAGAAAACATAATGCGGTCGAGGATACGCGGAGCCCCAGGAGCACCACCCCACCCACCACATCGTACGTCTTTAGCGGTGAAGCTATGCTTCCGCTTGGATTGGCAATATGCAGCATCTAACGAGTCCACGAGTTTATAGCAAACTCTATTAATGAAGCAACCTCGGGCTATGAGGGTGGTAGGTACCAACTATACGTGTGCAAACGGGTTCAGTGTAATGCGATATGCTCCCGGATTTTAATTCCACTTGCCCTCAAATTAATTTTCACACAAAAGCAGATTCCTCTCGGTTTGTTCATGATGGCAAATAAAACTGCAGTCGTGTCCTTTTCGGTCGTCTATCCCAAACTTCATTTTTGATTTGCATTTCCACAAGCTTTATGCTGAGCTTGTGTTACCGAATTCGAATACTTTTTCTCTTATTTAAGCAATTGTCTATCCCATCCAATTGTCGAGGACCCCGAAATTAAAAGAAATTGGCTTCACAGATGTACATTATTGTCCTTATCCATAGCAAGATAGTTTCCTCCATTTAACAGATAAATGTGGTTGATAACACCAATGGCTCTGAGAGTCGTGACCTTTTTTTATTTATGGATCTCGTTCCCTGTAGATTTGGAAACAAAGTGTTGGGATTTTGTCCTTTTTCTCATTTTATATCCCCATATAACCGGAATTGAATGGGAAGCGAACGGGAAATAATAGAAATTTATACGAAAGGGAAGGATTATTTTTTGTTTTCTTCTTCTTTTGTCTGTCATCTGCTATTCAGTGATTGTCAACAGAAATTTCAGGACGAAGCGACTGGAAATAGAGACAAATGTATGTCATCGACCAATAATTCCGTTTTGTCATCAATTATGACGCTCATCATGTGGTGAGGTAGGTCGTCCCTACTGTGCTGGGGAAAAATGCACAAAGGACAATTTATTAAAGCTTTTCCAAAGTGAAATGGGAATATCGACCTCTGAAAGGATTTATGGGAGGATCTGGATGGTACATTAAATAAATTGGGTGTTCTGTTTGACTTTGTGTGCTCTTATTGAAGGCAATGAAAGTGAGGGATAGGTTTCTTTTTATGAATTTCATGACATCGAGCAAATTTATTGAGATCATCACGGTAACTTGCTGAGGTACCGGTGCTGTAGTAATTTAAGTAGTTAGCAGCAGTCATGTCATGATAGAAGACACATCATCTACATATATCTTATCTGCCGAAACCGAGACATTCGCGTACACTATATGAGCCTGACTTGACTTACAAGTTACAATCCCGATTGTTGATCCAGAGATAAAAATGAGATTGGCCGCAAGGGTGCTTCTCTGAAGAGAGGTAACGGGCTTAACGACCCCGCGGACCCCAGTCACAAAAATCCAGAAGCGTCTGACCCATATTGGGCGGTTCCCTGGTCAGCGTCTGTTCTCCATGTCAGGAGTGGCTGTGAAAAAAAAAAGTTTAAACTTTTCATAAAAGTTACAAAAAGCAAATATGAAATGAACAAAACAAAAGATATAACTACCCCAGGTGGTATGCCATTTACTCTGGTAAATCCACCCTCTTCGGAGGTCGGTTCCATGGATTCTGGGGGGGACCATTTATTGCTAAGCAACGACCCTTTTGGGAGAAGTAGAAGGGTGGAGAGAACACCCCCATCTAAAAAATAATCCCACCAAGCCTCCACCAATTATTGCACTGCAAGTAAATAAGTATGAAAGCTCGGCCAAAGTATTGGAGGAAAATAAAATTAAAGCAAGTACAGCACTTATTAACCACAACGACATCAAAATCAATGTGGTCGAAGAAGAGGGATATAGAAACCTCACTAAAATACTTAACCAGAAAAAAGTGCAATGGTATTCTTATGAAAATAAGCAAACCTGACCAACGAAGGTTGTAGTGAAAAAACTGCATTACTTATGCATCTTGCTCACCTGAAAGCATAAAAAAAGAGCTACAAGACAGAGGCTTTAAGATATTGGAAGTTGTGAATATGCTTAAATTTAAAAGCAAACTGCCGCTTCCAAATTTTATACTCAGTTTTGAGCATGACGAAGACAAGAAAAGAATATTCGACATTAAAAACATACTTGGTATGCGAGTTGAAGTTCATACTCTGCGTAAATCTAAACTTGTACCCCAATGCAAAAATTTGCGCACATAAAGAAAAGCCTGAAGAACAAGTGCTAATCAAAAAGGACACGAAACAAAAGACAGTGGGTCCAAAAATGACATAGATCTTCAATCAGATCAGAAGTCCAATTGGTTCAGGAGTTGAAGCCAACTGACCACCCAATGCGTTTTCGCTTCGCTAAGTGGGCCTGCGATCGACTTAGAGAAGATGCCGATTTTGCCAAAAAAAATCATCTTTTCAGATGAAGTTCATTTTGATCTTGGCGGGTATGTAAACAAGCAAAATTGTCGCATTTGGGGCACAGAAAACCCGCACGCATACATTGAAAAGCCAAAATACCAAAAACGAGTCACTGTTTGGTGCGGATTTTGGTCCAGAGGCATAATTGGGCCATTTTTCTTCGAATATGAGCAAGGAGTGGACGTTACAGTCAATGGCGATCGTTATCGGTCCATGTTGAACGAATTTTTGTTCACAAAAATTGAAGAGGAGGATATTGGCAACATTTGGCTACTGCATGGCCAGCCGAGGCAGCCATTGAATGAAATTATTTTCCATTATTAACCGGAAGGATTGTACTTTCAAATAAAAAAAGAAATTTGAGAAAATATTCAGTAGTTTTTTTTTATAGCATTTTCAAAAAAAAATAAAAGTTATTTGGCGGACCCTTTATATGAGGCGTGCTACATATCGTGTACTAGCACCTTTAGGCTAAAGAAACAACGGTTGGCAAGTGTAATTGTTCGTTTGATTTCTGCTGTAGAGTTATTAGCTGTCTATCGTGACGTTCTGTCCAATTCGTCGATGTTGTGTGTCCGTTCTTGTTGGCAGGGCGTTTTTTTTTGTTGCCTTCATTCGCCACTAAACCTATTTTTTCCGGCTCCCTGCGTCCTGTCAATGATGTCGATTTCATCAGCGTATGCAAATAGTTGCAGGGATGCCAAAACTAGACAAGGCTCTGTATAGTTCGTCTCTATAAATATATGGTGAGTATCGAGGCCTTAGGCAATAACGCCTAAGGAAATAGCGCCCAAATCGATTTGGAAATAACGCCCAAAAAAAAAGACTATAGTGCAATTTGTTGTTGCAAAATTTTTCGTCTTTTTGGGTGTTTTTCCTTTCCAGGGTTCGTTTTTTTGACAAGCAGTAAAGCCCAAAATAGTAAGTGGAAAACCACAGACAGTGGAGTAAGTATGGGGGACATGCTGCCCCCTTCAACCTCCCTGCTTGACTTTTCTGTTGCATTTTGAAGTAGGTGGTAGTTTGTACTGCAAAAAAACCTTCAAATATCCAATTTCACACATACTCCAAATCTGACAGAAACCCCAAGCAGGGGGGTTGCATACGTATATTAAACTGCAAATTATTTTTGGGCTTTATTTGCATCTTGTTGTTTTTTGGGCGTTATTTCCAAATCGATTTGGGCGCTATTTCCTTGGGCGATATTGCCTAACGCCGAGTATCGATTTGGAGTTCTTGGGGTTTTTCCAGCATCTGCCGTAGTGTGAATATTTGGTCGGTTGTGGGCTTACCGGTCCTAAAATCACACTGATAGGAACCAATCAGCTCGTCGACGAATAGTTTCAGGTGCTCACACAGTACAGCAGATATGATCTTATAGGCGATGTTGAGCAGACTGATGGCTCTATAGTTGGCGCAGTTTAAAGGGTCTCCTTTCTTGTAGATCGGACAAACAATGCTGAGGTTCCAATTCCAATCTCCCGCTGCTTTAAAAAACTCGGCCGATAAACCGTCGGGTCCAGCAGCCTTGTTCGACTTCAGCTTGGGTATTGCTATCCTTAGCTCATTTTTGTCAGTTGGACGAAATTCTTGGTTTACATCGTCCAGGCTAAATGGTTCATTCCGCCTGATAGCAAAATAATTCATGTTGTCTTCGTCGTTTAGCAGTCTGCAAAAATGGTTTTTCCATATCCTCAGCACCGACTATGACTCCACTACAACACTGAACCAAATTTTGTAGTGATATTGATATGACCTACGCGATTTGGTTCAGTGAAGGTTTCCTTGTTCGTCTCTAAAGGTCTCTGCTCGGGTCTTCTTGCCGACATGTTCTTTTTACCTTTTGATAAAACTACCGAACACTGTTCCTGGAGTACCACATCTCTATTTCCTCGATCGCGCGCCTCTCATGCTGTCTCTTTTTCCCCCGAAGAATCTGTTGCTCTTCCCTCCTTTTTTGCTCGTAGAGTACACGACCTGCTCTCGCCCTTCTCTACAGATTTGAAGGCCAATTATTTTGCTGCATGTGCCTGCCGGGCAGTTCGATACAGAAGAAGTGTTCTTAAAAAGAAAAAAACATTTTTCAATTATCCAATACATTTTGATGGTCATACCTTTCAGTTGTATCCAAACAGCATAAAACCAACACCCACTAAATTTCGCAAGAGAATCGTTTATTACAATCTAAAAATCCAATCGAAGTCCTCATTACTATTTATATCTTTCTAACTGCCATTAAAATGATGAGTGCTTCCGTGTATACTCACGCCATAATAAACACCTTCATTGGGATAGTGTGCGAATGGGCAAATAATAGCAGCATATGCCGTAAACGACAGCAATAATTGCATGTCGTATAAACTTGAAGCACATATCGAGTCGCAAGCATGCAATGTCCTTGCGCCATCACATTATAGATTGTTTTGATTTCGGGCACAGTTCCGTTGTGGACGGCATGAAATTTGTGTCACGTCTAACATGAATACCCATACTAAAACTGACACGTACAACATACATACATCCATACGGTGCTTGGTGTTAAAGGTCGTTTAGATGAGTGCCTATTTTGCATGTTGCCAGACAGTGTTTTGTAATTTAAATAACAATTATTGAGTTCATTCCGACAACGTCAACATTTTCGTTGGCTTTGCTTTCAGTTCAAAATGGAAAAGTTTCAGTTTTGATTTGACACTCTATTTCTCAGACCTCAGATATTGGAAGCATCCCATCAGATAGGATGAACGACAAGCAATTCCGACCTTTGCATTGTGGTCTGTTTGACTTCAATCATCGGATATGTGTTCCTATCTTTCAACAACAGATATACACCGAGTTTGAATTAAAGTTCATTATTACGTAAGCACCGCTCCCTAAAGCAGCCCAATTGTTATTTGTGTTCACAATTACAATGAATTATTATGGCGCCGTGCCCTCTTGACTCTTTTTCTGTATGAGCCGGAGCCCCGTTGAAAAAGGACGACAGACCATTAATTATGCTGTGACCAGTTAATCTCTTGAATTCAATTATCGGCGCATACCCCACTTAATAGGGATTAAATGTTGTTCAGTACCTATTACGGCCAGATACACACACACACAAAAAAAAAATACCCCTGCAATAAATCTCTTTATGAAATGGCAAATTGGCCTAAACTCGTAGCACTTATGTACAAGACGGAGACCTTTACTGTTGGGACTATTAAAGAGTTGCCTTTTGGGGTGGCTGCAGTTCGAGAATAGGTTCAGTTAGATATTCCTTTCTCGAAAGAGCACCAAGCAAACAACTGGTGAGGGATGGGCGCATCTAAATTGCCTATTCATTATAAATTTGTTCCTTTGTTGTTTTTTTTATTATTGTAACCACTGTTGCCCTCATTTAATCATCAAATGAAAATCATTCCTAGGCATTTGCGAACAAAAGACTCCCCAGACCAATACCAGTATCAACCGAAAAGCAGGAAAGTGTCTATGAGCAACTTTGGGGAATATCCGCTTTGGAAATAAATCGTTATCCTTGTCGGTTGAGAATGTTGTAATCCGGTTCACTTTTCAGATTGCTTTCTGCTGTCGATTTGATACTCTTTCTTACCGTCAAACACTCATGTTGGGTGTCTATGATTAATGGAGAAACATGCTGCAGTTACGTGGGGCCATGGGTTTAATTGAGTTGAACGGTGTGTTGTCTTAAGTATAATATTTCAATTCGATCGAACTTTAATTCGCGTATCAGCTTTTTAGAGGAAATTTATGAATTTACTTTAGGTGGCGCTTGCAGTGCGGGTTGGACGACCGATGGGCTTGACTAACAAGCCTTTTCATTCAGCTCGGTCTTAATAGCTGCCTCCAGTTGGCTTGGCACTTGGCTTGGCGCATATAAAGTTGGCTTATTTCGATCGCTTTAAGCCTACTATTTTGCTCTGCTATAATATGTTCTTTGGCTATTGACTCAATGATTCATCGGGCTGGTGCGATTGTTATACCTACCTATGATGAAGGCTTCCGAGTAATAGTATCTCGCGTAATTTTTTCAAGCCAGCGTTGCTCTATAGCCCGTAAAGTTCCTCGCTGAACATATTTTCAAACTGTCCAATTACATCCATATAAGCTGGACCGTATATGGCCCAAAGAATCTATATCTGAAAACATCGACAAAGTCCATGCGTAGGTACTCTTTATGTAATCCTACAACAAGAATTAAAAAAATCTCTCAGAGTCGAAGAGGTAGCAGTCCTTGAAATAGAAATAAAATATAAGGAGTTGCCGATAATGGATAAAATGAATGCTGGAAGACGAAACGTAACCTCATTAGGTAGCACTGAACTCAGTGTGATAGCTATGAAAGGATGCTCCCAGGGAGATGTGCTCTCATCTTATGGTCCACGACATAGCTATCCTAATAAAAGGTCAATTCGACGATAGAATCTCGGTTCGCTTTCAGAGGGCTCTGAACCTATGTAGTTCATAAATGGTGCACACAAGTTGGGCTTAAAGTCAATTATTACAAAAGCACCATAGTTGCATTCACTATACGACCAGAAAGCGAAGGAAGTCTAAGAAATGCTTCACTTACTTACTTTTGGATGGCGCTACAGTTCGGAGTGGACATGGGCCTTCGGAGTGGACATGGGCCTCAACCAACACGCCTCTCCAGTTAGCACCATTTGTGGCTAACCGCCTCCAGTTGCGCACTCCAAGTTGGTTGATGTCCCCTTTCACTTGTGCGCGCTACCTAAGGCAAGTACTTCCTCTACTGCGTTGTCCCTCCGGGTTGGAATCGAAGACTCTTCGGGCCGTTGGTGTCCACTCGCTCTACATGTCCCAGCCATCTTAGTCGACTGATGCGTACTTTTCAAACAAGGTCGATGTCGCTGTTCAGCTGGTAGAGTTCGCTTTTAAATCTCCTCCTCCAAAGCCCGCCAACGCAAAAAGGGGACCGAAAATCGAACAATTATGCGTTCGAAGCGACCATGGAAATGTTCATCCGCCTTCGATACATCCATGATTGTGCGCCATAAAGCAGGACTGGGATGATTAGGGTCTTATATAGAGTCTCCTTGGTGTTTCTCGACAAGACCTTACTAATCAATTGCCTTCTTAGGCCAAAGTAACAGCGGTTGGCAAGTGTAATTCTTCGCTTGATTTCTGATGTGATGTCATTTTCAGAGTAAATAGCGGAGCCGAGGTAGACGAAGTTAACTATCCAACCACGAAAAACAGCAACGGTTACGAAGAAATGCGCTTCAACGGAAGTTAAATATCTAAGAATTTCACTGGATGAAAAAATTACATGGAGCACTCACCTTACGAAGACTATCAGCAAATGCAGGACCTTATTATGAACCAACAAAAGTCAACAAGACCTGTCATCATATATGTATGCAGCCATCGTTTGGTGGTATAAAAACTTTAAAGCTATATTTCCAGGCCGTCTATAAACTAAGAACAAAACAAAGCAACATTTGCGAAGGTTCAAATAAATGGTTCACCAGATGGATCCAAAACAAATCAAGGAGTTGGAGCCGGTCCTCGCACTAAAACATCGCTATATGCTAGTATGGATACATGCAATTCCGTATTTCAGGCTGAAATCCATACAATAAGCTGTGCATTGGAGAGAATCTTAACAGGTCTATAACAAACAAGAACATTTACAATCTTTTCGATAGTAGGGCAATCCTACTTTCAAATTAACGCCTTTGAAATAACATCACAAAAAGTCTGGAATTGCCTTTTACTTCTACACTCTTAAACCTGTTTTGGGTACCACATCACACATTAGTTACGAAGGCAATGAAAAAGCAGATGAACTAGCCAGAAGAGGATCCACATTGCAATCTAGCAGATTATTACAGATGGGTCTTTGACGGGCCCATCTGCAGGTAGAGTTAAGTATTCTAGTACCTACTCTAAATTGACAGCCAATAAATCAGCCAATGGGAGGCGATCTTCTATCGGCCAATAAGACGGCTCGTTCTATAGAAGAAGTCACTTTTGCTGAAGAAAGAAAAGAATATAGAAGTGCGAATTGATCTGTAAAAATTAAAAAGACTATTTTTGTAATAAAAACGTAAATAATAAAGAACCCAGATTAAAACATATCTCAATACATGATGCCAAGCCCGTTCGGCAGGTTACCAATAAATACTATAAAAAGTTGTATCAAAACCTGGTTAGAGTAAAAGAAGCTCCATTTCTGGATAGATACCGAAGGAAGCATCCAAGCCAAACACTTTATGCGAAACAGTTCGCACAAAATGAAACTAAACAACTATTACAATTACAATTAAGTTGAGGTCGGATTCTTCAGATCACAGTTTTCCCCACAGGGTACTGTACTGCCGTGTAAATAAGCACCTGATAAAGATGGTTATAGCACAAGACAAGATCTGAATCTAGATTGTGCAATGAGGACGTAGAAACAGCAGAAAACATATTATATGACTGCAACTGATTAATAAAAACACGTCAAGTTTACCTAAGTAAACTCTACCTTGAAGCAGTGGACACAGAATGTAGCTGCCAGCTCACCCAAAGAGTTAGATGTTAGACGCCTTTCTAACCACCATCAGAAGGAAGCTCTAAATGGAGTATATCTCAATAGGAGCAATAGTGTTAATAATGAGAATAAATCGATTTGGTCGAATTTTCTTTCTGCCTAAACCTGAAAAACAGCAATACGAACAAATAAAAAAAAGGGTAATGAAAATCGGCCCAGGGGTTATCGAGATATAACGTCATCGAGTTTCAGTTTCAGAGTTATATTTTGTATAAGACGTATGTATACGATTTTTAATGTTTTTTTTTTTTTGTGTGGGAGGTGCCACGCCCTTCTGTCCAATTTTGACAAAACTTCACAAAAACCGTATAGGGAACAATACCAAAGATGTGTGAAAGTTTGGTTAAAAACGGTAAAAGCGTTAAGGCATGAATCGACGACAAACATTTTAGGGCCCAATTTTTGTATATATATAGAATATAGATAGATATAGAAGATAGATAGATAGATAGATAGATGTGTTGTTTTTATGTACAAGAATGTAAAGTATTACTCCCCTGAAAGGGAACTAACACAGACCGATCAAGTTGTTGTCCGATCACACAGCACATCAGCATACAAGGTTTTATAGGCGATATGCAGAAAACTTATTTCCCCGTAATTGGCGCAGAGTATTTTCTTTCTGGTCAGGAACATGATTCTGAGGTTCCATTTGATGGAAATACTCTCATAAGACATACACACTTTGCAGATGAGCTTGTGCGCGTGCTTCCTACTAAGTCATCTCAGGCTGGTACAAAAAGTTCGGAAGCCAACATAAGGAAGACTGCAAATAATTTGGGTGATTATTGCAACTGAATGTATTATTGAAGTGCATCTCATTGTAGTAAAGGTGTAAGATTAGGTTATGTAGGGTGTGAGCTCATCGCAGTAGACTATGCATCAAACTGGGTCCATCACCATCTCTGGAGAACATTTACGTTCAAAACCTAAATCAATTCACTTAAAACATTTAATTTCTCTACATCAGAACCTAAAATTGTTTTCCATTTTGTTTAAGAGGCCAACCTCATATAAATTGTCGAAGATGTTCCTTCCAAGGTGCAATAGCTTGACATTCACAAAGAAGAGGAGTAGTATCCTCGCATACATGCACGTGTTCGTATTTTTATACCCTCCACAGGAAGGTATATTCACTTTGCCATTACGTTTGTAACGTCAAGAAGGATTCACCGGAGACCCTATAAAGTATATTATATTCTGAATCAGGATCACATTCTGAATCGATTTAGCCATGTCCGTCTGTCTGTCTGTCTGTCTGTCTGTCTGTCTGTCTGTCTGCCTGTCTGTCTGTCTGTCTGTCTGTCTGTCTGTCTGTCTGTCTGTCTGTCTGTCTGTCTGTCCGTCTGTCTGTCTGTCTGTCTGTTGAAAGCACGATAGGGTCCAAAGTAATTGACCTAGGTGAATGAAATTTTGTGATACGACTTCTTTTTACCGTCGCCAGGTTGGTATTGAAAATTGTCTATGTCGGTAAAGTAGTTCTGCTACCTACCATACAAAACTAATATTAGACACATACTAACTCGCATGGCAAACATTTTGTATGATTTTTATGCAGTGGAGGGTATCAAAGCATCGGCCAGGCCGATGATAACACTTTTACTTGTTTAAATGTTCTGAACATGCTGTAGCCCCTGACTAGTTCAGATTTGATCTAGCGCTTTTTAGCGCGGCCTGACTAACATGATAGTGAACAACTTGATACAAATTATAACCACTTTCAATGTAATATCTAAGGACCTTCAGATATAAAAAATACCAACACCCTTATTAATTACCCAAAAAAAAATCCATGTTGCTGTACACCATGCAAAAAGTTCCCTAATTAGGGTACAATTGTCCATTTGAACTAAAGAACAATTGTTTTTTCAATTTAGAATTAATATCACAGACGAACAGAAGGAAAACTCGCTGCGCATATCTAAAATGTTTACCACTACTACCGTACCAATTCCGCTTCGGTGAAAGGACCCCTTCATTCGCTGGTCTATATAGCTCGGCTAATTTGGCAGTACCAAATTTAAATTGAGATTTGTCGGCATGACTACCTCTGACAATTTTCTTCAATTAATTTATTTTGAAGCGTCCTCCTGGTGACTATTATAGTGATAGTCTGGCAATATACGATGACGGAGAACTGTGGCGGTTGAAGGCACAAAATAAGCGCGCCATTAGGTGAAGACAGCTTGAATGGAAATGCTTTTGACAGGAGGAATTGATATATTTTTTTTATGTCTTAAAATAAAGACGATTATGTCGGATCTGTGAGTAATGAGATACTTTTAAGGGGAACCTGGGTGCAAAGTCGTTTCAATACAATTAGGTGCGACAATGTTGACAAGTGAATCTGGAATATTGTAATTTGTTATTCTTCTGGAGGTGTGAACTCGTTAAATAGATTTTAGGTCCATCTGTGATAGGATTGCCGCACTTAAATCGTTATTTGCCTTGATGAGTTCTTGTGCGATACTTACAAATGTATATAGTAAGGTGTGGGAGTGAAAAGCGACCTAACAGAAGGAAAGCATTTCAAAGTATTGATAAGTTCAATAACATCAAACCTGACCCAATTTTCGACCCCTTGCAAAAAGCTTTAAGGCTTTATTGTGAGCGTATATACCGATGAAATAATAATGTCAAAGACGAAAATCTATTGCTTACCATATAAGATGGGCAGTGCCGTAGCCAGGATTTTGTTTTGCTTCCAAATCTTACGAAACAAAACAAAATGTTAAGGGTCCGCCAAATTACTTTTTTTTTTGAAAATGCTATAAAATAAAACTACTGAATATTTTCTCAAATTTCTTTTTTTATTTGAAAGTACAATCCTTCCGGTTAATAATGGAAAATAATTTCATTCAAATGGCTGCCTCGGCTGGCCATGCAGTAGCCTACACGATCGGTCCAATTTTTAAGCACATTATCGATTGTGTGCAGCTGTATTTCACCAATGGCTTCACGAATATTGTCCTTTAAAGCGTCAATTGTCTCTGGCATGTCGGCGTAACACTTATCTTTTACGGCACCCCACAAATAATAGCCCAACGGTGTCAAATCGCAGCTCCGCGGTGGCCAAACGACATCAGCTCTGCGGCTGATAATGCGATCTTCAAAAACAGGGCGCATAGTTTCTCTTTATACTTCATAGAAGTCGGTCGGTCTTTTTCTTTAAAGTTAACATGTTCAAGCGTATACACAACCATATTCGTTCAGCGGAAGGATAAAACTAATTATCTGTCAAATCAGACACGAGCTAAGTGTTACCATACTAGTTGAAAAAAAAGCGTTAGATGGCGGACCCTTTATATTCGTATTCATTGATTCCTATTAGTTTTCAAATCGTATGTACAGGGTTTTTCAATATGAGCGCTACAAAAGTTTTTTTAAATAAAACAAAAACGGTTTTGGATATCAATGAAATTCTTTATTCCTGTGAAAGTACGTTCGATGCCATTATGTATGGAACTCGATTTCTTTTGCATGGCCACCACGGGTACGCTTGCAGAAGTGAGCTCAGCCTTGCATTCTCTTTAACACTGCGGGACATTGTTTTAATCCTTTTCATAGCTAAAAGGGTATTTTCAATATACTAGCTGGATTCACTGGAAGCGTTGCCAAAACCGGAAGCAAGAAATTTATATCTAAAGTAAGTCTTGTCACATATATCAAGCAATTTCATTCGACAATTTTTTTTTTCGCACCAAGGAATTTACTCACAGCTGACAACGAAATTGCATTATCAAAGTAACGTGGTTAGCTTTTCCGTTTCGTTCACTCGCTGAACTGCAGTAAAACCTTAGAGAAGAGCTTGGAACGATGGTAGAACGTCTTCGTTGACCATGAATCTGTAGGAAGATTTTGTATTAACGAATCCATGCAAGAAATCAGTATCGACACTCTAAATTAGGCTTCAGTCGGAGAGGTTTCTGGATTGGAACGCGTTGTTTGTTTCAATGAAGTTCTTCAAATAAGTCCTCGGTAAGTAAGGATGCGGATTGAAAAGCCTCTCTGAAAAATCTTCGGCATTTTCTCTGATGTCCTTAAGAGAATTCAGAACTTCTTTTGCGCGCTCGATTGCAGAAACAAAATCTAAGGATTTGTTCTGTATATGAAAACTGATAAGGGCAGCGTAAAACTAAATAGTTCTTGGCATACAATGAGGCTTACTAGGAAATCACTTTTTGGACCGCTGCCAAAAATGTTGATACTTTCGAAGAAATGGCCCACGTTCTGCTCGTTATTTCTTCAAGTTCTGCAAAGGAAATAATACAGGCATGCCTTTCAATGAATCTTGTTTCATAAAGGCTTAGAAGTCGAGTTTTTCGGCTCTGGTGCGTGTTTTTTAATGACATTTTTGAAAGCTATATATGCATTTAAATGGTTGCGAAAGAAATTAGCTATTTCACTTACTACACCAAGGCAATTGCGAATTGCAGGAGTTGACATGTCAAAGGCAGGTTAACGATATGGCTTGCACAGTGTAAATACCTAGCGTTTGGATACTGTATACCGGGATAGGCTCCTTATTTTTATGGATTTGAAGATTTAGTTTTTTGTCTACGTCCGTGTAGATGGACCGTACCACATCCAGACTCAACAAAGCAATGTAGATAATGGAGCAATGCTAAACCCTAAACCTCTCCTTCTTTAAGAATCACAGACACAAACCACATAGAATAGACCGTCGCGTCGGTCGGCGTCGACTCCTCCCACATAACCGGCTTTCTCAACAAGCTACCCAGGATTTTTCATGTATTGGTGCTGTACAAAATCAAAGGAGCGCCATTACGCATACTTCAATAATTCAGGCCCATTGTATATCATGGAATAATCATTGCCGCCATTGATTTTAACATTTCACACGTATTCACTTCACAGACAGTGGAATTAATTCCGGGGAGAATCTGGTAGGAGCACCGAAGTTGGTGGTCTAGTTCTATGTGGTTTGTGATCAGAGAGCCTGGATTATGGTCACATCTGCATAAGGCAGACTACCTACTCCTCACTTTTGGTTTCGAAAGAAGATTCACTAATTTCTACTTTAATTCCTATAACAGAAGCTACTGGGAGAACAAAGTAAAAAAAACCGGCCTAGTGCGAGTGTCACTCGTGCACCAAAGGTTCCGTATTTATGCTTAGTAAAGGTATGGTTCCCCTAAACGTCGTCGCACTCGTCAGTTTGAATTGCGATGCGACCTATGGTTACTTGGATCTTCCATACATAATTATGTACATACCTTTACTGACCTACTTCCTAAAAAAGAGCAAGAAATTTTATTGCAAAATCGCCGGCCCCACCCAACTCGTAATTCGTAAAGCGGCCCATAGACACTACACTTGTGTCTGCACCGGTGTCGGTGTACGGAAATGTGTGATGTGTGTGGGCTGGTGCACACACCGATTTTGGTGGAGTCAGACACGGAGCGAGTAAAATCAAAAGTTGTTGATTTTTGGTGTCGGTGTCTCGATCGGTGTGATGTGTATGGCGGAGTACCATCCCGGTGTCAGTACACCGGTGCACAAGTGTAGTGTCTATGGGCCGCTTATGGGCCGCTTTATAATGCAAATGGACAGGGAGAGCACACGTGCATAAAAAATGCATACATAAAAACGAAACACGAATGAAAGAACGAGATGATCGTGGGGATATAGGCAAAAGCACAACCACCAAACACCAATTCCAATATACATAGTGTGGGTGTGGCTACATTGACAATGGTGAATGGTTTATAAGATGCGTATATGCATAACGTGACCATTTATTTTTTGGCAAAAAGAGGCGGGTTTTTTGAAGCTAACAGCGGACGTATTTTGGCGGGTTTCCGAAAAGTAGATTCTGACCTGAAAAATTTCGTGAAAATTAGTAGAAAACAGTTTATTTCACGTACTGTCATGTAAAATCTAATATAATTCTTTAAAAACGCTCATACTTCTGCACAGAAGATATTTTTTGGTGGAGAATGTCTGGATGTGATTTTAGTGTTTTATAAAAATTTATATACAACTACTGTCGATATTATATTTAACGTAGAGAACAGACTCGATAGTTCCAACTTCCAGTTGAGTTTTCTCTCGTGTCCAAATTTTATTCAAAAGAGAAAAAATTCTTTTAACTGTCGCTGATGCTCCAGCGACACATGACATTTGAAATTTTCGCGCACTGATGCCAAATGAAGTTGGCTACGCCAGCTTAAATTTGCCATCAGGGTTGTTATATGTTTTTGTTTAATTAAAAAATCTTCGAATGTAGTGAAAAAAAGGACTAGATAAAGGAAATTCTTAAAAAATAAAAAATAAATAGGTGGCGCAACAGGCGGGTGACACCCAAGGCCTAGCTTCTCGCAACCATTCGCTTTGTGTGAGTTTCTATTTTTGGGACGAATGGAAGGGACCTACAATTTTATGCCGAGTCCGAACGGCTCAATTGAGAAGCTTTTTCATGACAGTCATACTCTCGGATGTTTGTCAGACGTTCGCGAGAGGTGGCGCAGTAGAAAAAACTTTAAGATGTAATTTGTATTTTTCCGGGGATCGAGCCTGGGATCCCTCGCACAGTAGTCAAGCACACTAACCACTGCGCTACTGCGCCCACAAAAGGAAATTCTTAAGAGAATTAAATTTCGAACTTTTATCAAAAAGCGGGAAAATGGTCGTGGTGGAGGGTTTTTAGGTAAAAAGAGGGTAAAACCCGCCAAAAGCGGGTGAAATGGTCTCATCGTATGCATTGGGATTGGAATAAAAGTTCCAATTGGGGCGTATTTTATGCGATGATTGAGATTTTTTTTGTAGATATCTTCTAAAATATTAACTTTCAAACAAATCAGTCTTCAGCACATATAAAGCAACAAGAAAGGTAGGTATATAAGCAATAAGGTTCCATTTTTTCCCTTTGCGAACGGAAGGTACCTACATGTATTCCTCTTAGCCCGCTTCCTCGAAGACTTTGTGTCTTTTTGATAAAGCATTGGCAAAAGCTATAGCTTTTTTCATAGTCGCTGATGCATTCCGACATAACGTCACTTTTTTTGACTTTGCCAAGGAGTTGTAGCATGACTGTTGCATGGACAACGTTTAGCGTGAGTAGCATTTTGGCAGAGTTCATGGACTGCATCCATTGAAGCCATCGCAGAACAGCTGTCAGTACCAATTCCTACGCACCATGATAGATCTTCTACCTACTATCCGTGATAATGCAAAACCAGTCAACCGACCGACGCACACGACGTTCTTTCATCATATATTCACATTGAAACTGTTCATATGCGTCGCGAAATGTTAAGAAATCCTCTCTGATTATTCCCTCATGAAAATATCGAATTAATCGAGAGACTCAGCTGCTCGGTATGGGATTGAGATATTTTGTTAGATTCATCGAAAATAATGGAGAATATTTTAGATTTGGAACTGTTTTGGATCCGTTTTTGGGTTCGTTAATGAGGTTGTTGCAGAGTCGCTTGCTTGAAGGGTACGAAATTCAAGCTATATCAAATTTTTTTTTTGCTATATTTTGTGAAATCTGAACGCGAGAAATTACAAAGGGTTACCCTTTACCCATAAATTTTAATATGACCCCCATGACCATACCTCTGGATCCGCCCCTGATTAAAACATCCGACTTCTTCTGCTGCCAATCGGCCATAAAAACCATTGAGTCAATCGTGGTGAACAGTAAAATAGCTCAAGAAATATTTGAACAAAATATCATGCCAATGCGGTCAGCCGGAGAACTTTGGTACCGCTCAATATATGCGGATCAAAAAGGAATAATGATGCACACTCCAGCATTTAAGCACATCAGATTGAGGATCCTCAACACCTATTTAAGGATCTTGGGAACGCATGGTTCCAATAGATAACGGACTTCATCTCTTCACTTAGGTACTCCTTGGACGAACTAGAGCGACTTTTATGTAATAGAGCTGTAGGAACCCCTGAGATTTATGTACGTACATCTAAGTGACTCAACAGGTAGGTATTTCACAATTGGTTAACGTAATGGACAAAATGGACCCAACTGATGGTATAAGTAAAGCTGTCACAAGAGCGCCCTTCAAAGTTTAACTCACCAATCTACAAATGATACCTAGGAGCTAAATCTGCAGTCCTAATGAATCAGTTACCTACCGAAACTACTTTACTTAGTTTCAATGCAATCTCGTTTGGTATATAATTTAGCAACTTCGCTCAAATCCCTTTGACAATCAGCAAATTTCGTATTAACCACAACAAATTTATTCCCCGATAAGTGACCATAATATCCTTTAATATACCGCACATTATGTCCTCAAGATAAACAACAAGCATATACGACTTTCTATTTTAATATTGGATCAAAACAAATAAAAAAGAAAATTCCACCACCAAGTAACAAATGAGACTTCATCGTCACATAGTGGCAATGGCAACACAAACAACTAACAAGGACATCCATTTAAACTTTATCCTTATTAACGCTACCCTATTATTCCATTCGATTCGAATACACTTTCCAACTTAGTTCCCTAGTCACGTTGTTCGTTACGAAAGAAATTAAAATTCTACAAACGCATCTGAAAAGAAAAGGACTTTCTTTCGCGCAAGGACGCATTTTTTTTTCTCTATACTCTTTGGAACTTTTTCTTACTACGTCATTGAGAATTCTTCTTCGAATGGTAAGTAATAAAGTGCCCAAAAGAAAACAGAATCATAAAAGTGAACAGAGGAAAGGAATTTTTTTTTCGAATAGCGCGTGTACTTTCCAAAGACGAGACGGAAACTAAGTTTAACGGACGAAATCTGAATTTCATTCATTCATCCCCTTTTGCCGGAATTATTATTAATTCAACTGTAGCTGGCTTTACAAGAAAAGTTATTGTTTTCGTGATAACACCAAAAGGGGTTTGGCACGTGGTTCGAATTCAAGTAGCTCAATGAGTCGATGCGATTTTTTTTTTTTTGTTGACAGTCATCGCTTTGTAATTTGACAGTTGGGCCATCCATAACCCATAACCCACCTACGAGAGTAGGTGCGTCCCATAAGAAATATAGAGGCCAAAAGATGTTATAGGTATCCGTAGATAGAAAAAAAGTTCTTTGGTGTTCAAAATACACATGAACGCGCCATTTAAGGTGAAGTCTTTCTCTACTGTGTTGTCACTTTGGGTTGGGGTCGAACACTCTTTGGGCTAGTTCGCCCTGTTCTAAGCCGCCAGAGATGACTGATCCGGACTTTTTTGACTAATTCGATGCTGCTTTGCAGTTCGTGGAATTCGTCGTTGGATCTCCTCATCGAAGGTCTGTCAACCCAAACGGCCCGGAACATTCTTTCGAAAATTTGTGTGAGTGTCGATAGTTATTGCGATCGATATTTGTCGATTTGACAGTCGCTTGTAGTCGATTACAAATGTCTAGTCGATGCTTTTTCTTGAAAGTGAAAACATTTTGTGCGTACGAATAGCTAAAATCAATCGAAGCAATCGACAATTGTCGTGACGATCACTGATCGACAATCACAATAAGGGCCTTTCTCTTGAACCTACCGAGGGTTTTTCATCCATTCAAGATAGAGTCCAAGCTTCAGCGGATGATAAAGGTCATAAACAGAGTATCAATAGTTGCTTAGGATAGGGTTCTACACAATTGCCCTCTCAGACCAAAGAAACAGGGATTGGAAAGATGTATTCTTCGTTCTGTTGAGATGTTACTGTCTGAATTTATAGCAGAATCGGGTTAGACAAAGTTTCTTTCTGGCTCAAAATTATAGCTGTCGATTGTGACGTTGTATATCCGATTCGTCAATGTTGGCTGTATATTCCAGATGACAGCATATATTTCGTTTTGCCTTCGTTAACCATTAAAACCATTTTGGTCAGCTCCATTTCTAAACTAGCAAACGTATATCAGTGACAGCTCGCTGTGTCAATATCATAGACTTATGCATATATAATTGGACGGGCTTTTGAACGATCGTGCCTTGGCCTTTATATATTGGAATTTAATTTTTGAATTCAATTCCTTCAAGTATGATATTAATGAATTTACATGACAGCGCATCACGTTATCTAAAATATTTTTTTACATCTAAAATGTCGGTGGGACTGTTTCTGACCGTAATGGAGCAGCAATTGCATTATCCATCGCCATTCTGCAAAACCTAACGAGTTTGGCATTAATCAGAAAACTAGACATTGCTAAGCCGGCCTTGAATTCGTTATATAAATGGTGGGCATCGATCTGGAATTCTTGGGCACTATTTGATTGGTTGTGGACTTAGAGTGGTCACATTGTCTTGGTTATGATACAGGAATCGAGCTTGATTCATCTTTCATTTGTCGCCATTAGTATTTTGTTCCCGATCCACTGTCTGAGATTAAAGGGCGAATCACTGTTCTGCTGTAGGCATGGTTTAGTTCAAGGGAGTACCATTTGTTTGACAGTTCAACAGATTTTTTATTTCCAGATACACGCTTCTATGCCAGGGAATCCAGCTTAGTGCACTAAGAACCAGTAGGTCTTCGATTTTAACTCAACTGCAGAGATCGCTTTTATTGCCTCTTGTCTGTCAATTACAAGAGTAATATCTGCACAAGAGATTGCCATTATATTGCTACCTGTTTAGGAGCTCTTTTCACTGCCAGTACTTCAGCTGTGAATATGCTGTTGTAGTTAGGAAGTCTGATTGAACTGAACAGTCGGAGATTTTTGGAATAAAATTCCGCGTCGACGTCCATCTTTGATGCATTGTTATAGACTAGCTGGACCCGTGCTCGCCTTGCCCGCTCGCACAAAATTATATTTGGTTCATTTAAAATTACACTTTGAATGTTTCATTGAAATCTGTCCAGTAGTTTTCGCGCTTTTAGGAGAAGAATAAAATTCCTCCCTCCCTCCTTATGAAAATAAAGATTATTAATATATCCCATACCATACTGCAGCACGCACTCCATCCCCATCCTGCATCGGACATACGATCATAATATACACACCTTCATACAACTGACCATAGCACTACTAAAAAAAACAAATCAACCCTTTTTGACTTTTTGAGTGTGTAATATATACGTATGCTAGTCTTGTTTTGTTTTTGTTTGCCCTGTTGCACGATCGCAAAAGTATAAACATTCATTTGTAGCAAGGTATATGTGTATTTGCACTTCAAAAAATAACATTTTGGCTATAAACTGTTCCTTAGTACGTGGCTATAAACGACATAGCCTATAGCAGTCTCAGAGTCTTAAGGAATATTTTAAAAAAAATTTCATCGAAATCTGTCCAGTAGTTTATGAGTTTTTAACGGCCAAACAAATTCCTATAGTTTTATTATGTACTAGCTGGACCCGTGCTCGCCTTGCCCGCTCGCACAAAATTATATTTGGTTATGTGTATGTATATATTTTCACTTCAAAAAATACATTTTGGCTAAAAATTGTTCCTTAGGACGTGGCTATAAACGACATAGCCTATAGCAGTCTCACGGTGTTAAGAAACATTTTAAAAAAAGTTTCATTGAAATCTGTCCAGTAGTTTCGAGTTTTTAGCTGACAACGAAAATTGCTACAGTTTTATTATATTGGATGTAATGTATTGGATATATGCACCCTCTGCATCGCCCTCCCTCGCCGTACTCTTGCTACTTGTTTGTAATACTGCATTTTCTTTCCTATGGAATTCAAACAACTTTGTTTTGTTTTGTTTACACACAAACAATATAATCAAAATCAGTCCAGACGTTTAGATGAAAAAAAAAAAAAATAATAATAATTATAAACTTCCTGGAACCCGATTGCAGCGCCACCTATCGGGTCCAATTGTGAATCTAAACCATCCGGCGACCCACTCAAACACAACAAAATTTCAGAAAATCGGTTTTTTATCTCGCGAAGGAATAGTCCGAGCTAATTTTTTTTTTAATCAGAGCTAAATTTGTTCGGACTTACCTTGCTGATGAAGTTTAAATTCAGAAATCAATAGGTATCTATGTATTCAATTTCACTTCTAAAATCAATAACAATTCAAGTATGTATCTAACAATCGGCTTTCGTCTTTACTATGATAATATATGTATATTTCACAAACTGGCTGGACAGAAGTAAGTCACTCATACACAGTACCTATCTGTTGAAGAAAAAATGCTTTCGATGTGCGACAACAACCCCAAAGTAGAACTATGGAATCCAAACAACTACCCCAACCCTACCCTGTTACGTCATATCAGAATAAAATTCCTACTGCGTTGCGTGGCGATATGCGATAATGGATGTAATGCATTGGATATATAATGTGCACCCTCTGCATCGCCCTCCCTCTCATTGATCTTGCTACTTGTTTAATATACTGCATTTCCTTTCCTTTCCTTTGCCCAACACAGTTACCATACCACATATCGAATGAAATTCTGAAATGAAACCTGTTTTGTATTATACGTCTCTTCTCTTATGAAGATTATTAATATACCCCATGCAATTCTGCAGCACGCACGACTCACCCCATCCCCATCCTTCATCGGATATACATACCTACATAATATACAACTGACCATAGCACTCACTGCGAAAACAAATCAACCCTTATCGAATGTGTAATATACGTATGCTAGTCTTGTTTTGTTTTTGTTTGACGATCGCAAAAGTACAAACATCCATTCGTAGCAAGGTATATGTGTATGTATATATTTTCACTTCAAAAAATACATTTTGGCTAAAAACTGTTCCTAAGGACGTGGCTATAAACGACATAGCCTATAGCAGTCTCACAGTCTTAAGGAACATTTAAAAAAAGTTTCATCGAAATCTGTCCAGTAGTTTTCGAGTTTTTAGCTGACAAAGAAAATGCCTACAGTTTTATTATATGTAAGGATAGATGGGTATGGTTGATCAGATGTATATCGGTTGATCTTTGTACCATTCTACTGGGGAAACACGTTATCCTGTGAAATCTATACGGGGAGTAGTGTCATTGTAGTCCGTGCGTACATTATTACCCGTGCATTTATTCAAGATTTGTGCATGACCTGTCAGGCTGTGTTTCCAGCTTTTTGTCTATCTTAAACCGAAGTTCGCTGTTTGCAGAAATTTCAGGCAAAATTCAGGAATTGTAAATAAAACTATTTCCGCTGTGGACTTACTGTCAGTCCACATTTCTTTATCCATGTACCTACTGACCATGTATAGGCCTCTAGGTATTTTTTTTTTTAAATGATATTAAAAAGGAATTTTCTTGTCGCAAGCAGTACTAATGTCATCAAAAACCCAAAAACTGGGTGAAAGAACCCCACTTTGAGGAGGCCTTTAGACGTTGATGCCTTAATGTTTATTGTTTATATCTTAGTTTGTACACATCCTAATTCTGAAATGATTAACGTATTGTCAACCTATATCGATTTTAAAATAAGGTTTAAAAGAACTCTTAGAAACATTTTGGTCTGTTTCGACATTTTTGAAGGCTCTTTCAATGTCCAGAAAAGTTGCAAGAGTGCATTCCATGACTTCAAGTATTTTCTCCACCGTGCTGATACGTACTATGGAGTGCTGTTGCAACACTTTTGCTTGTTTTTTATAACATCCAGGGTTAGTTTAAACCTAACATGGATATCAGTTAGCCTTTCAAATGTTCTTAGAACAAATGAGGTCAGTCTTATGAGTCTAAAATTGTTTTAACTTCTCGCCATGATTTGGGAACGTATTCTAGCCTTAAGTTGCTAAGGAATACGTTTTTTAAATGTAATTTTAGAGCCCCTCGCATTTTTGTAACATCATGGCGAAGCCATCAAATTTATTCTACATGTTTAAGAGATATTCAGGCAATCAACTGCAGTTGGTAAAACAGTAACGAATCCATTTTCTCCAGACAAAAATCTACGTGGCTATGCATTTCTAGTCTAAAGTAATATATAATTCACTTAGTGAGCAATTGCACGTGTTGTTTCCTCTTTTCCCTCTGTCACCGACTTGCAAAGCATAAAAATCAAAAATCCACAATCCACATCCTGGTGGATAAAAAGTCAACCATCTTTTTACCTCGTCGTATTTTTGTTTTTTTTTTTTTTGCATTTTTCGTTTCCCTCTGCACAGGTAACTTTAAAAATCATGTCTTGCTTTGCAATAAACCAAATTGCTTGAGATTACCATCGAATTCTATTTCCCATCCCTGTGCACAGTATGTGTGCTTTTTTTTTATTTTTCGTCCTCAATTGAAAGGATCGATGCACGAATATCTGTAGATTGACGAAAACAAGAATCAGCATAATGTTTCAATTTGAGATTTTTATCTATTTTTCGGTTGAATATTTGATAAAAGGGAATTTATTCATTCGAGTTAAAGGATGAGATAAATCCTTCTTTGACAGATCCCAAACATTCTTATATTCAAAAGTGTTCAATCGTTTGAACGAAGATTATTTTATTGTAGAAACGCGTCGATGATTTTGAATGGGATTTCATAAACGGGGGCGTATACGTAACTATTTTTTGAGAATGAATTTTCATACGTAGACTTAGTTCTACGTAACATTTAGGTTACCAAAGTACCTATAGCTATACCCTTAAAATGATGACCTAAATTAATCACCTAAGGGCAGTTATCCAGTACCGCACCTTAGGGCAAGAATTTGCTCATCATTTGCTAATCTTTGAAAAGCGTTTCAAGTTTCAAGTTAGCCCCGAAAATGTTGATTTCTTTCGAATGAAATCAGTGGAACCTTTCTTGTTATGCTCATTCGTATCCCTAGGTAAAATTCCATCTGCAACGGAATTCCTCGTTTGAAAAGCTCTTTTCACTGTATCAGTTCAAAGGAGAATCCGCCCATACCTATGTCGAAGGTATCAGATTCCAAAAGCATGGAGCATTTCATTCATTTTTACAACACGAGTTACACCCGACTCAAGGTAATTGGATTGTGGTAGGGGCGGAGAGAGGAGACAGGCAAAAAATACATGAAAAATCTCCGACGCTTTGGGTGCTCAGTGATTTTACCATCGGGCATTTAGACGAGAAATCATTCTTAAGTCAAGTAAGTGATTTGCAGACAGAAATGAGGTATTTTGAAGAACAAAGATACAAAAATACTTGAACGGAGTAAAGGAACTGGAAATATATATCTTGTGACATATACCTATTGGTGGGGCGTGAAATTCTTCTTCTTTTTGACGGCAAAAAAAGACCCAGTCCTAACCTACATAACATGAAATTAAGAGCAACGCTGCGGCTAAAATTGTTGCACTGTTAAGAATTTATTGTACACATCACTCCAAGTGGATGAGGATAGAAAGGTGATTATGTCAACGAGAACCCTTAAGTGACGCTTGACATTCGAAGGACATTATGATGTGAGGATATTTTTCGCCCTTGTAAAGAATTTATTGTGTGCAGTGGACTTGATTAAGAAATACGATATGCTATTCTTAGTTGTGGAAAATTCTAGGAAATTAATTCAATATTTTCTACTGATAATTATGTTCGCACTTAAAGATTACTGAGTGTCATATATTTTTGAGCAGCAACATAAAATACATTTTTAACTCTTCAGGCTCAACAACACATGAAAGGAATTCATTCGGACAGTCTGACAAGTATCCGAGACAAATACCACACCCACAAATTGTTCCGGAAAGCTATAGGCTTAATGAGGACTGATACTGCTAAAAAAAAGGTCTGAAATGCATTCCAACGAGGAAGATATTTTCGGATGTTTGTCCGACATTAGCGAGAGATGTCGCAGTTAAAAAGACCTTAAGATGTAATTGTGCTTTTCCATGAATCGAATCCCTCGAATTGTAGTCCAGCACTCTAACCACTGAGCAACTGCGCCCACACTGAAAAAAAAAAATGTTTAATAAGCGGATATTCTTTAAGGGTCGCCGTCGAAGGTTGTAATGAAACACCCCCTTCATTACATGTCCACCATTATATATTGCACCCACCACCGCCTAAATAAAGAAATATTCCCGACGCCACTGTTAAATTGATTCTGATCAATTATCAGTGAATTTTTAAAGGTGAACACTCCGCCAGAGGTAGTAACCTAATAGCCCCGGCCCCCCTTGTTCGACGCTCACGCTTTGCCGTAGAGCGCGCAATCTCAACCCGTACTCCGACGCTCACGCTTCGTCGTAGAGCTCGTTCTGCCCCCTCTAGATTGTAAGTTTAAGTATCGCTTCATTGTTAAGGTAGTATTAAGTATAATAGGAAGAAAGCGTTGAATAAATTGTACCTCTTCTCCAAAGTTTGTGTTTCTTTGGAAAGACTCTTGACAAAAAGCACATCACAAATGGCGCCCGAGCAGGGACCTCATTAGAGGTACACCGACCCGAACCCGTCTTTACCGAAGAACCCCGAACCGTAAGCCGTAGACCTCATTAGAGGTACACCGACCCGAACCCTTCTTCATGGAAGAACTCCGAACCGTGAGCCGCAGAACTCATTAGAGGTACACCGACCCGAACCCGTCTTCATGGAAGAACCCCGAACCGTGAGCCGTAGCCCTCAACAGAGGTACACCGACCGACCCGGACCCGTCTCCACCGAAGAACCCCGAACCGTGAGCTGTAGATCTCACTTGACACACCGACCCGAACCAGAATCCGCCGTCACGAAAGACCCAACTTCGAACGATACCATGACCAATCCCAATATGGAGGACCGATGGTCAGAGAAGACCGCCACAATTGAATGTTGTAATGTTATGTCGAGAATTCAAATTTTACATTCAACACTATCTATCAACGAGTACCTTCCATATTTTGGAGTTCAAATCACCAAGGACAATAATCTTAACAGGATACCTAATCCGTTGCGTATACATTTTGTCGGAAAGCTTGAAGGCATACAGTCGGCTCTTTTCTGTATGTACACATGTGTGCATATTAGGTACTCTGATATTAGCGAATTTATCATTGAAGCAGATTTATGATAGTCACTTACGTACCGAAAGCTTAAGAGTTCTTATCTACTAAGTTTGCCTCTTATAGCCAGTTCGTATTCAAATACGTGATCGTTTATATCTCATTTGTAGCAGCCAATCGACTTAAGCAATTTTTCGTTACACCTGTAAAGCCGAATACCGATGTCCTTACACGATTTCACAGGTTCGTTAACAATGAATTTTGATTCCTTCTCAGCTGAGTAGGTTTTACGTTGTGATCAGAATTTTAAATCGAGGGCGAATTTGCAACATGTTGCTCTAAAGCTACAATTACACGGCCATTTTTTTGAGTCATTTAAATGGCGCTGTGACGTCAGGAAAAAATGTCGCATTAGAGCGATATTTAAGCTACGATTCGTCATTTGAAAAATGGCGATCACACGAAATGACTATCATCCTCATTTGTGTCCCAAAATCAAATGACGGACACTGCGAGTAATTTAAAATTTTCCGTTGGGATGCCATTTAGTCATTTGAGCGTCATTGAAGAGCGATCACACGGCCATTTTTTTCCGCCATTTAAATGACACTTAATTCATGTCATTTTCCTAGTCATTTAAATGACGCTGCCAAAAATGGTCATCACACAGAGCGACATTTAAATTACTTCTTTGTGACGGGATTTTTACGTCAGAGCGCCATTTAAATGACTCGAAAAAATGGCCGTGTAATCGTAGCTTAAGTAACTAAACTTGATGTTCAAAATTCCTCTTTTTGAATAATTTTACTAAATGACGCAGATATTTTGAAGTCAGTTATCCACTTCTGGGATGTAAGAGCTGTCATTTAGCGCATTTAGTATCGAGGGCTCTTCCGCTAACATCTCGTTTTCAACATTCTGATTTGTATTGAAATTACCTCAGCTCTAACTGCGTCGAGTCACCTCATTGACTTTGATGAAAAAAAATAAAAAAAAAATAAAAAACAAATAAATGGCGCAACAGGCGGGTGACACCCAAGGTCTAGCTTCTCGCAACCATTCGTTTTGTGTCAGTTTCTATTTTTGGGACGAATGGAAGGGACCTACAATTTTATGCCGAGTTCGAACGGCTGAATTGAGAAGCTTTTTCATGACAGTCATACTGACATACTCTCGGATGTTTGTCAGACGTTCGCGAGAGGTGGCGCAGTAGAAAAAACTTTAAGATGTAATTTGTGTTTTTCCGGGGATCGAGCCTGGGATCCCTCGCACAGTAGACCAGCACACTAACCACTGCGCTACTGCGCCCACCTTTGATAAAAGATTTATATTACAGTGTAGTCAAAGAAGAGACGGTGAACATTAATTTTTATTAGTTACGACTTTATGAGGCAATAACTTTGTAGAATATGCTAAGAAGACTGCAGTTTTATGTGGAAGACTTTACTCTAGACTTGTCATTAAAAACGATGATCATTTGTGAGTAATGGAAGACCCTGGAGGGAATAATCTAGAATTCGGAAGAAGTTCTCATACTGACGACACCCTCAAAAAATTTATAAATAAAGAATAAACAAATAATTGACAGGTCTATAGCTCTAGGTCTAGCTTCTCATATCCATTCGTTTGCGTGAGTTTAGGGAAATGCTTTTTCAAGACAGTTATTCTATGTTTGTCGGGTGTTCTCGATAGATAGATGGCGCAGTGGAAAAAACCTTAAATTGTAATTTTTCTTTATCCAGGGATCAAACTTAGAAACCCCTTCTGTACAGTAGTTAAGGACACCTAAGAATTTTTCGCGAAATTAAATGAAAGATTGCCTAGCAAAAATTGCGATTTGATGAAATGCGAAATAATTAAAATACAAGACAACAAATTGGGAAATGATCATGGCGAAATGATTGATTGCCAAAAAAAAAAATCCGCGAGATGACCCCTACCGACCCACTACTCCTATCCATCCATTACTACTTATAAAATGCAACGTCCGTCTGTTCGTTTCTCCATAACTCGAAAACCATTCGTCCGATTTTCATGATTCTATTTCTGATTTATAGATGTGTGACCAACTTAGTCTGTAGGATGGGTGAGGATTGCTCAGGAGTAAAGGGGGTCGCGGGGAATAAGAGGGGTCTCACGAACCGTTAGCCGTATGAAATTGAAAGTTTGTATGTTAATAGATAAGTCAAAATTATTACATGCTTCATTCATCGTTTCATCAAAATTCGTCCTATAAGGGTTGAACAAAGGAGATGTAAACATTTCTATTTCGACCTGTTATGCAAAATCTTGAGCTAACAATTACCTTTCTGGTCCATCCAGAGGGTTAGATATAATAAATTGAAAATAGATCTTATTTGGCCAAATGCTAACAAATTGTTTTCTCGATTTCAGTTGTGCTTAGGGGTAGTTTTACATTATGTTGCGTTCTAAAAATAGAATTACATTTTACTCTCACGACGCGCATTCAGAATGCACATTGTTGTTGATGCTCATGAATGGCGTAGTTGAATTTAATGTAGGGAATGGATATGCATGCAGCGTGCATAAACAAACTATATGTGCGTATACATAAGTATAGTTTGTGATGCGTAAGTAGGTATGGACAATCGTACATACATATAATGTATTTGAGATCTGAAGATATGGAAAGTGTAACGATGTGATCGCGTAGTTAAATAATCAAATCATATCTGTGATAAGTTTCTATTTATGTGAAATCTTTTGCCAATTGACTTAGGACTTTCGGATCAGTATCTACTACAGGTTACGTAAGGACTAATTTGGTGACGGGGGAGGGGTAAAAGGGGTGGTAGGGACTAACTCTGGAACTATTTGGCCAATTTTAAAAATTCTTTCAACATTGCGTACTGGCTACATCCTCCGAATCAGTATAGGTTACTTAGGGAGAGAATGGTGGAAGGGGAACCGAGGTATAGGGGCTATCTTCGGAACTACTCTGTCATTGCTGGTGGACAGCTATATGATACATGTTCGCATGTGAGCTGCAGTCGTAATTTGTTTATACTTTCGCACACAAAAAAAAAATTAACAAAAAGCCATTGCGATAAAAAATGTGGTAAGCTTAAAAAAGAGGAAAAAATATAAACAAACGTACATGACGAACGTATATGATGACTCAAATAAATTTTAATTTTATTTAAGAGACCAGAAACCGGCGGCCAGAGCCGCGGGCATGGCTAGTATAATATAATGTCAGAAATGATATAGCAGTGTAGAAGCAGTACTACTTTAAGAAGACGTCTCTCCTCGTTCGCATTCTTAGCCAATATGAACGAAAACGTTCAGCTAGTCCATTTGCAAAACTCGTTTAAACTCAAACACTGCCTTCTGCAGCGAACAACTCAAGAAAGTTTCTGCCTTTCGATGACAATTATTTCAAATTACATTCCTCAAATTATATACATCAACAAAACGCCGCCAAAAAATGCCGGCACACATTATAATGCAAACCCCCTCTACACAGCTGTTTATAAACTCTGACTTCAAGAACCCAAACAACTCGACTGCGCATATCCTTGCGGCGAATTCGGAAAAAAAACCTAAAACTCAGCGAAAAACTCAGCAAACTCTCTGAATCTAAAATAAAGCTTTCCCTGTCCGAGGTTAAAAGGATAACAATCAACTCGTTTCCTTTCAGATGCTTTTTAGCTGCGAACGTTAACGGTTTTAAACATTTTGTCTGCTTCCTAAAATTTCTTACCTCTCAATCAGTGAAGTACGGTACTCCCAAAACAGTGTGTTTGCATTTGCTTTCTGTCGTGTGTGTCCTTGTTGACTCATATTAGTGACCGTTTTGGGAATTCGCCAACTGGAATTTGTTTTCTTTATTATTCAGCCAAATATTGATGTCCTAAACAAACAAAGATAACTACACACACACATAACAACGAGAAAAAAATCAAAAATCTCAATACATACAGTGCATATAATATCATTTATCACAGTGTTCAAGTTTAGTACATGTGTTTCAGTGCCAAAATAGAAAAGAAAAGATATTAAATTGACAATGTCAACAGTAAGGATGAGGACACCGCTGAAGCAGTCCTGGCAATATTGGAGAACGGTTTTCCTTTTGGGATTATTCTACATTGCAAGCAAATGCGATGCTCGTGCGGTGAGTTATGTTTTCTTCTATCTTCGTTCATACAATAATGTCCTTTGAAGATATTTTCTTTCTGGGTCATGTTGACACGTATTACTCCCGAGTGTACAAAAAAAAAAAAGAGAGAAAATGTTGACAGACAGCAAAACGATATAAATTTGCTGTTTTATTCAAACTTTGGGAATTGTGCTGTTGGAATTAAATTGCCGCCTGTTGTAGTGGTGATGAAAAGTACATCGCGTGACTAGGCAAGTCGTGGAAGGTGGGGTCCTGTCGGCAGACTTTAATGTTGGGAACCATTTTTTTTGAGAATTTTCTTACTGTTGTGTAAGGAAAACCGCCCAGCGGTGTAAATTACACATCTAGGATGTAATGTCGTGGACCTTGTTTTTGGGGGCTTAAAGGTCGCTTCTATTATATGTACCTTGACCTATTATTATAGCCCGAAGCAAAGGGGTTAATAGGAAAATGTCGTGAATATAGCTAGGGGTGCGATGAGAAGGATATTTTGGCATTGAGAATCAAACACGTTAGCTTTTGGCCTCGTTGGATTAGGTCGCGCGTTTTAAATTTAATGGCTACAAAAAACATGAAGGGTTAGATCCTTTTTGAGGGGTGTTTGACTGTAATGGAAATTGTTTCGCAGAAGTCACTTGAATGTCGGTATCATTGGGCAGAGGTAGATTCATGACTGCGCTAGATTTTTAAACTCAACTAACTGCTTTGTTTTGTATAGTCACAGGGAGGACGTCAAGATTGTTTGCCTGGAGGTAACACCAATACCTGCCACTTACCATAGAAATAAATGAACAAAATCATACCGCTCAAACTACTATCTTTAAGAAGGGGGTTTCTGTTTCATAGTCGAATTTAACAGTTGTCAAGATTTGAAGTGCTATTCGATTTTAAATTCCCATTAAAAGTGAATGTAAGCGGTTAAGAGATTGGATCGACTAAAAGTTGTCCTTGGGGCATGTCCTATTATAGTTGAATATTACCCACTTACTTAACCTAATATGTCAGAGTAAAGTAGCTAACAGTGCAAGGCTTGAGAAAATTACAAATGAAATTTATTCATGACAAGTGATGCTGATGGCAAAGTTAAAATTCATTTGATATTCACACTTAAATATATACATATGTGTTTGGCAAATTTTTGGGCTAGTTAGGGTAGCAAGGGGTGTCTGAGGGGATAAATTTGTTAAGTGATATAGGCCTGTTGGAGTTTAATCTTTGAGTGGAGACCAAAAAATCGCATGCCAGATGAGGTCTAATTTCACTTCATTTCATGTTACATCCCGTGATAGTGCGACACCCCCGATTTTGAGGGATAACAAATGTAAATGGTACAAAAATTATTTTCTACATTTTGGAGAGACAGTTTATTAACGCATAAAAATTAAGTTGTTCCAATTTTATACTTAAAATTTTTCTAAAAAAGTTTAACTAATATAAAAACTAATTTTTTTCAACAAATTTTTCACTTGCAAATAACAAAATTTGTAGCAAAAGGCATTTAAAAAAAGTATATGTCCTAAATAACTCTAAGAAAATTAGGTGTTAAAAGAGAACTTCTTAGAACATTGAAAAAAAATGCTTATGGATATAAATTGTTCGAAGTGCCTTCATTTGATTTGAATAGACTTTCAAACGCATTTAACCCTTATATACCCAAGGAAGCCGATTCTGACAGAAAAATATATTTTATAATGCAAACCAAAGACGGAGTTGGTGGGGGCGTTTTCTCTAAAAGTCTTAATCTTAACCATCTACCAAACTATTGTAGCGTGTTCCACGCGAATATTTTGGCGACAAAAGAAGTCTTATCTTAGCTCAAGAAAAATGTGATTTTCGGAAAGCCAAGCAGCTATAAAATACCTGGATTCGATCTCTATACCTTCTCAAGTAAGCCTCGACTGTCGATCATGTCTTACAGTTCAGCATTCACCTTTTTTGACTGCCGGGACGTAGATACATCCCAGGGAATTGTAAGGCCGATGAATTCGCCAGAATTGGAACAACTATACCCATCATGCCGGACAAAGGCACCCTAGGCCTAGGCATACCAATCGCTACTTGCAAACAAAAATTGAAGCCAGATGCTATCGAGTGTGAAAATCTTAGGTGGACAAGTGGCACTATTTGTCTAGCGACAAAATTTGGTCTAAGCTGGATTTGAAACGCTCTAAGATATTGATTTCTCTCAACGTAAGGCTATAGGCCTTTTCGCAAACGACTTTTGTAGAAGCTGTATGGATGAGGAAGAGAAGAAAACTATTTCTCACCTTCTCTGTTCCTGCCGAGCTCTCTACCGTAGACGGAGCATTTTCCTTGGGACATTCCATTACAACGACTTGGGTTATCTAATAAGAACAAACAGGTCTAAGATCTAAGTGTGTTGGCGCTTCCCAGCTGGCAGCTACTTTCAACCAGCCAACGAAAACAAAAACAACAAATTCGCTTTAACAAAAAAAAATTCAAAATTTCAATGCGTTGTCGCATTTTATTTATTCTTTCCGAAGACTGATACCTCGAATGTAATTTGAGTCTCCGACGGAGTATGCGCTGCGGAGAAAATTCCATTCCGATCGGATACCTCGATAGGGATGATTGTTTCCGGACCAAATTTTCGAACCCAAAAAAGTGGGTCTCGCAATTCTGTCCGTCCGTATTTCTGTCTGTCCCACCCCTGGGGAATCTAAACGCTTGGACGTGCGATATCTACAGTCGTGCACATTTTTTATTTTTGTGACGAATGAATGGAAGGAATCTACAATTTTATACCGAGTCCTAGCGGCTGAATTGAGTACTTCGACATAACAAATGTATTATGGATGTCTTTGTGTGGAAAGAAGCTGATCATTAAGGACATGCCCTTTTGCACTGCAAAAAAAAAAACATTTTCTTTTCATTCGCATTCTGATTGGGGTTCCCAATTCTCCTGATCACGCACCTTGTTCTACCAAAAACACTTGTGGGAGCATTGAAGTCACCTATTCAACAAACGCATCTTGAAACTTGATCTAAGAAAGCTGAGTCCTTCGACTACAAATTTAGTGCCAAGACCTGCACTATAGAGGTAGACTAGAGTTTTTATTTGAAGATTAAGTTTTTAGATCGAAACTTTGCCTCTAATGGTATATCCCCCTGCCAACAAAATAAGTCCAGAGTTGTAAAGGAGGAGACAGCAACTCTATGTAGTCGATAGCCTCCACAATAAACTTCACGACTTTTCCTGTAAGCGAAGAGATATTATTTAAGTCGATGACATTGTTGAGAAACCAAAAGTCGACTTGGCTCTACCATAATTTGACAGGTCTTTCAATAAATGCAACTTGCTTTATTCGCAATCTTTAAAGATACATTTATTTATTTGTATTTATATTCATTTATTAAAGTTCATATAACTGTATGTCACTTCACGTCATAATTTCCAAAATAAATAAGAAAAAAATTACTCATTTTAAATTTTGCAAAAAAACACTGCAGTGTTTCAGAAGACAGAAGGAGATGTCCAGATTAAATTCTTCTGAAAAGACTCCGGCGTCCACTGCCTCTAGTGTCTTAGAACCATCTGTGAAAATTTTTGTAAATCCCATTGGTTTCTGTCCGGCATTTCATGAGTAAAGACTTTTTTTGAAGTTGATTTTCGTGTGCAGATAATCGGTAGTATTGGGCAGGGGGATCGTCTGTAGAAGGATGCTGGCGTGCCAAGACGGTTGCACTCTCCAGTATTTCCCTTCTCTTAGTCTAACAAACATGGCTAACGTTTGTGGCATATTCTTTACTGACGATGTCTAGTGGAAGAAAGTTAAGTGTGTTAACCTTCCTTGTAAATAAGACTAACTCCGTTGACGCTAAGACCGCAACTTTCGGTCCAGGAGAATAGTTTATGTAAATCGAGTTGCAGGGTGTCGGAAAAAACTTGAAAACTTATGGACCGACATCGAAAGAGCATTAGAAGCCAAAAAATCAGGAAATGGTGAACAGTTGCTTGAAAACATTGAGGTGGTCTGGAACTATACACCACCATATATACCAGTTGTGAGAAGTCCTAGGGTGCGCTAGGCACCCTTGCGCCAAATATTTTTTGATTTGAGTGGAAAGTCTTCAAAAAAGATTGACTGCCGTTGAAAAAAAATAAAGGCTATTCCACTAAACATTGCTAATTTGTATGAGTTTTGAAACTGGAATTTTAAAGTTTTTTTTTATTCGGGGGCAAACTCAAAAATGAGTGAAAAATGTTTTTGAAATCTTTTTTTTTTAATATCTTCTAGATTTACATATAATTCTTATAAAATGGTAAAATCACATATTATGTTACTTATTTCTTTAATTTAAATTTAAACAGAATCGGAAAAAAGTAATTGCCTTTTCCATAACTACGAAAAATGGGATACGTACGGACAACGAAGTGCGCGAGCAATTTCTCTCCAGAAAAGTGTTCCGCGACCGCGACCAAAAAACATTGGGAACCGCTGGCTATAACACAAATCGATGAATTGACAGAAATGTCGATTTCCATTAACGCATTAAGTATTCATTTAAAAATTTTAGAATTTAGAAGTTTTTTGATGGTCTTCCCATTGAAAATTTTGAATTTTTGTCTACTTTTTTGACTTTTTTCCTCGGTATCGAAAAAAAAAATGTTTTGATGCAAAAAGTTTCTCCAAACAATTCTAATGTTTGCAAAAAAAATCAAGAATATCTTCGCTAATATTTTTTATGATTTTTTGAAAATCGCTAAAAATGACTATCTACATAATTTTAGTCACTTTTTCCTCCTTTTCATACAAAATTTTTCTGAGATCATCCCATTCAAAAAATCATAAAAAATATTGACGGATAGATTTTAAAAAATTTTTTTTTTTTTTGAGTCACTATTAGAATTGTTTGGAGAAACTTTTTGCATCAAAACATTTTTTTTGATACCGAGAAAAAAAGTCAAAAAAGTAGACTTTTACAAAAATTCAAAATTTTCAATGGGTACTTTACTTAATGGGTTAAGGAGAGTTTTGTATCATTCAAACGAAATTTGAATGACCTTTCCATTGATGCCAAAATTTACATGAAGTAAGTTCAAATTATGAGCAGAATTAACTTTAGTTTTGTCAAAATACTTATGCCGGCCACTGTAGGTATATTTTATTAGCAGCAATTTTTGTTTTTAAACTGCTTTTGCCGCAACATTTTTTGGAGTAGAAATATTGTTCTTAAATATTTTTTATATACCTTTGACAATATGTTATTTTATTCTATTTAAATTTAGAAAATAAATTTTAATTTCTTCTTGAACATTCAGACAGACCAGTCCCTTTTCATTAGGTTATAGGCCGTAACTTAAGGAATTGGTTGGTAGAAATAGAGAAAGATTAACGATAATATCTACGATATAGAAGACCAAGGATTGTACAGAAGGGTTAGTCTCTTGAAAACTCTTTTGACAAAGTTAATGGAAAATTCCAGTTATATCGAAGAATATGTTAACAAAATAAAATCAACGGCTCACAAATTGGAATCAGTTGGAATGAATGTATCCCAAGAATTGTTTGGAAGCTGGATTGCCTGATATAGTTACGTTCCCATAGGGACAAAACAGAACCTTATTGTTTTCGCTACAATGTCTGTCCGCCGAACATACTAAGCCAATTTTGTCTATCTCAAGAACTAATTGGCGTAGAAGGTCAAATCGTTTTTCAAATAGGGATGCCAGACGTCCCCCTTTAGGGGGGACAGTCCCCCTTTTTCATACAAAAACGCTGTTTGTCCCCCCCTAATACAAACCACCGTCCCTCTTATTACGTCAAAATTCAATAAAAGAAAATAACTTTAATAAAATGATTCTCATTCGTTTTTAGTAAATTGTTCTTTATTTTTGTTGTTTTTGTTTCATTTAATTTTTTTTTAGTTGAATGCTTATTAATTACTTTTTATTTTCTTTTGTTTCTCTTAAATAAAGTATGTACATAAATAATGTTGATGCTTTTTCTGGTACTCAAAAATGAAAAAAAATGTTGTCCCCGTAGAAAACTCACGATGTCCCCCTTTTCGTAGCTTTTAATCTGGCAACCCTATTTTCAAATTCGAGTTGGGCAAAGTGAATGCAGCTTTTGCCAGCTGAATCGATAGGTCGCAAAATTGAAAGATGAAACGAAATAGCTTTTCATGGACATTTGCCACAATCCCTTTCAAAATGTAATCCCATGCCATCTCGTTAACAGCTCTCTATTTGCACACACAAAGTCAAGCCGCTCCAATAGCACTTTCAATTCTCCATCGAACAGCTTTGCGAAACAAATTCATGATTGCCCAGGCTAATGACTGTACATTGTACAAGGACACAGTTGTTCAAATGTTTACCTTGTACTCACATTTCTCGACTATAACTCGGCGAAACTTTCAAATACAATTTTATACAGCACATCACAGCTTCGGGACATTGTTTACATTTTAAATTAAGAAGAAAACAAGCTCCTTGCTTCAACTTCAACCCTTGTTTCGTAATCAGGTTAGGTTCTTACTGCCTTGTGCCACTGAGCAAAGTTTTCCTTCAGACAACTCATCTGTTTTGTCTCAGTAAAGTGAATTCAGTGAAATAAGAAAAGCGAAAAGTTAAAGCAATTCGAAGCAGCGCACGTTTGACGAAGAAGGGGTTGAGATAATAAAGGTCTTCTGACGAATAGGGACAATGAATTTATAAATATTCAATCACTTTTCATTTGCATTCTGTTGGTGCTTCTAGAAATCCTGATGCATTCTACAATTAGGTAGGGAGAGGTAGGTATTTATTGCTAGTACAATTTTTAAGATTTTTTGAAAAAGTTTTGAATACCCAAACACTAACTAATTAGGTTTGCAAAACGCTCCTATTGACGTTGAAGTCTACTCAAGTTTGTAGCATTTTATCGGTTAGATGATATTTTTTTACAGCATACATAAATTGAGTTCAGTTGACAAGTAAATTTTACAACTTTCCAGTAAATATAGATTTTCTGAGAGGTAAGATTTTAGACCTAATATAGGCACTAAATTACTTGAATCAATGCAAGCCAAGGATGGGGATAAGCTCAGCTGTGCATTCTTCAAAACACATCAAAATCAAATAGAAACTTGACAAAATATGTAAAGTTAGTATGTCATTTAGATACAACTATGTACAAATAAAGACAGCAAATCCTATGTGCCCTAAGGTAATAACAAGAAGGCATTCTGATAAATTTTTGTTTTCCTGACCGATGTTTGTTTCGGGTCGTTGCTATCTTGTAAGTTCCCTTTCTTAGCTCGTCTGAGGGTGTGGGACTCACTTGACCCTTGGTTCAACAAAAACAATCATGCCAATCTTCCACGTCGAGGTGGTGTTGACGAGTTGTGAGAACTGGTTCTTGACCTTCTCTGATTTGACCACTCTACCTTTTGAAGGGACCTTTTGACAACCTAGACAAAAGGACATGAAATTAGTGACTTTTATTTGGCCAATAATGATGTTGTAAAACTGAAACAGACGTTGGAGGTCTAAAAAGCTAGCATTTTCACCATCTAAGTTGTGCAATGGAATAGATCGCGCCAAAAAAGTGTGAGAAACTATGACATCTACCCTGCTGTTAGCTAGACTTAGGCTGAACGTCTTGAGTTTTGCACTTATACATAATGATCGTATGCTGACAATATTCATCCAGACTAAAATCAATAGTATGCCTAATACGCGCAGATGTTTCTGTACGATATCGAGGACTGAAAGAACTGTTTTGGGAAGTGACTTTAATGAGCACTGTACTACGACCGGCATGAAAATTGTATTATGAAAGGCATAGCAGTATACAAAGTCTATACTTATGGCGTCTGCGTTTCGCCCCGATGTGGTGGGTGGGCTCATCAGTAGACGACCACCATATCTGATCTAGACGCACCTCGGATTATTTGCCCTGTCGGCGTCGTTTAGAAAGAAGATCCATCGATCTGCGCATCATCGGCCAAATTAACACAGTATACGAAAAGAAAAGGCGCAGTAATTCCTAACCGACACCTAGCTTCTACCCATCGACTTAAAAGTTGCCTTTGATGGCACTTATACATCGAGGGTAATAAAAGGACCGACGTTCTGACTGAAATTGGTGCAGAGCTTCCACAAAATGAAACATACTTAACACCACCAGTAGCCGTGGTCAAGAAAATTATTGTCGAGCAAAAATAGGGCAGAACTAAGATGGTCACATATAGGTTAGTTAACGGGTTGACAGAGCAGGGTATATACTGCTGTGCCACACTTAGGTCCTTGACCTTAGGTTAGGACCCAGACTTATTGTGAAGCCCTTTTCGATGGGGGCTGACCGGTGATGTTGGGATGGTTAGCCTTATGTCCCTTCTTCTAGCGATTACTCGACGCTGTTCAGCCATCCTGATATACTCAAAAACATGTAAAGATCATAAAGTGAGACATAAGAAAGTTCTTGTAGGTCATGGAAGTAAAGACTTCCAAGTGTTCTGTTCCTCAAGTGACAGAGGGTCGGGCAGTGACAGAGGAAGTGAGGTGTGTCCTCGTGAACCTCTTCGTCTCCGCAGCCTCTACATATATCGCCTTCTTTGAGATTTTGTTTCATTGTATGATTTCTTAGGAAGTTGTGATCCGTTAGAGCCCCAACCAATTTAGACAGCGATGACCTATCGAACTGTAGAAGTTTGATTGTCCGGCCACTGTCGTATTTTGGCCAAAGCTTCCATAATACTTCGCAGGTAGTTAGTCCTTTCCAAACACATATAGAAGGCCTTGTGGCCTGATCCAAATTAGACAAAATCTATAGAAATGCTAAAACTCAGGAGATCAAAGTTGCGAATGGCGATAGGAGTATTCTCTGGGCATTGCGTTCTCAGGAAGGAAGATTAGGTTCAACAATTATGGATACGTGCAGGTATTGATCGGACCTACACTTCGCAGTATATTGCAAATCTTCTTTGTGAATGTCAAGCTATTGCTCGAAACAAAAGGACGCACGTTGGAATTTACTTGGATGACAATGGGCCCGCTTTAGTTCCTTGTTAAACAACAACTTAACCTAATCTTACCTGCCTTTAATTGAGTATATATAAAGAGACGATCTGCACTAGAGCCATGTCTAGTTTTGACACATCGCCACAAGTCCGTTTGTACAGTATTGAAAACTTGAGAGATCCGTGCAAAACTTACACTCAAGTCAAGGCCATCGGTTGCCCAATCAATCGCATAAATTAATAAATATTAGGCACAGCAGGTTCCTATCGAACCGTTGAACTACCTTTTCATAGATATATGACACAGGAACACATGCTCATACAACTCTGAAAGCAGCTCCCGTGCCGGATTTTAACGTTTGTACAGCGTTTTAGTCGCAGTGCTCCTGCACATACAATTTTGAGCTCTACACCACAAGCACCAAGCATAAAATGGCTCTCGCAGATCTATATAACTGACTTTAGTGGTATCAAAAGTATTCTCGTAGTAAACCTCGTCTTGAGTCGATTCTCTGAGGATGTCGTGGGCTTGTAATGATTTAAATTAATCTATATTACTCCTGAAGATTTTGTATTTACATCTCCGTGATATCTGGTGGGCGATCCTTCCTATACATACATATATGACTTACACCCGTTTCCATATACACAGTTCTTTATTAAGTGACCATTCATTTAAAATCTTTCAGGTTCCCAGACTCTGTGTATTGTAAGTGTCCATTTATGGGACTGAAATAGCAATAAAATCCACGCACTCTATTCTCTATAACTCTCAATATGTCGTGCAAAAATCGTACCCTCGTCCTCGTCCATGCACTTTACAACAACGGGGGAGGTAGCACAACCCTATGGCTTTCCTGGGCAAATTCGGTTAAGTGGCCACTTCAAAGTGTTTCCCGTTTTTCCCTATTTCGTGCGGAAGTCACAGAGCCAATCCATTGGTTTCTACATGCAATGCCTATGCCTACGTGCGGCGTATTTTTTTTAAAGCCTGTGGGTAGTCAGATACTCCCCACTGACTTGCTCGGTTCCATAAATCCCCAAGTTATGTGCACACGCTGACGATGAATACCTACTTCCGCCATGTGGATGTCATAATAATGGAAGTGCGCAAGAGGCCAAATAGCTATCACAAATGGGGGCTCAACCAGAGAAGGTATATGCTATCGCCAACTAAGAAAATCCCATCGCTTAGATACGATTTTTATCCCTCAAACGGATATATTCACTTACTCACTCCGGTCCATCAGCTGGTCTTCTTTTGCTTTCCCAAATAAAACGGGTCTCTATGCACATAATCCTCGTAGCACCACGGTACCACTGATTCACCTTTTTGTATTAGATATAACCTCTATAAACTCGATACTCCTCTGCTCTGTCCTATAGCCTGTAAAATTCTCATAGAACGCATCTACTTTCCGGGAATATCACCACATCTTCTCAGAATAGACAAATCCATCAGAGAAAATTCCCCGAACTCGAATGGAGCAGTAAACAAACTTCTCCTCTTCTATCACCATGGTTGCGGCAATGAAATTTATTTGGATTTCCCTGGAAGCCCATCAACGCTTGTCAAAGTCACCCAACATTTAATATCTCTATAGATTTCGGGACACAACGCTTAGAGTAGCTACCGAAACCCTTGCCACCATCAGGGGGATGGTTAAGAGCTGGAAACAAAATGCCAATGTTACACCGAAGGACACTGGCATAAAAGTTGCTCGTCTGTCGCATCGTAATTTAATCCCGAGCATCACGTATATGTTTTGAACAAGTATCTTCATTAATCATTCGATTGTAAGGCAACGGCAGGAGCCATGTAGTGGAATATGATGAGGGCACAAAATGAACTCTCCAACTCCAGCCATGACAGGAATGTTGATTTATTTCCAAAGAAATAATCAGAGATTATTCATTTCGCCAAAACGTCATGTGGCCGATATACTCATACGTATAGCAATGTTTTTGAGAGTAAAGTCATGTTCGAGGCTCTAGTGCGATTTGTGCACAAATAATTGGAGGTTAAGTTGGAGTTAAATCATTGCCAGGATCGCATGTGACATGTTCCATTAGTTGCGTGAATTTCTCTCTGGACCGCAGCAATATTGGGGATTTCCGATTAACGTTGATGAAGATGACTGTCAGTTTGTATCCTTGTTCGGAGTAATCTTTATGGAACTATTGGACCGATTTGTGGGATTTTCTTTTTCTTACCAAGAATTTTCTTTCGAAATTATTCAAAAAGATGAAATGCCTTCATGATGGACAACATGTAGTTCGATATACGAGTACTAGATCCACAAGGACAAAAGCGATGTTTTTGCTCGTTCGGATGGGCTATTGTCATACGACCGTACTCATAACCCTGAAGAGATACACAAAAGCCTTTTATGAGGCACTATTCGTGTGCTGTGTTGCGGTTAAAAGGGACATGAACCTATTTTCTATTAACAATATAAAGCTCACCATCAATACAGCCAGTCGGCCAATCATTTATGTGTGTTCGTGATTCTGTAGTTTATCATGCTCCTGATGTGCTCCCATGCCACGCACAAAAAGGGAGATAAATCAATAAATCCTGAATAGCCCGAAATCAATATTGCCAAAAACGAAGCAGAGCTGGGCGAAAAAAAATGAATTTAACCGCTGCCGCACCCAACCGCACAGAACTTTACTTTGGGAGTTTGCGGTGGGCGGCGGCCGGGCGACAAGAAGAGTTTTCCATGAAATGCGGTCTGTGGTATTCGTGACGAGCACATGTACGATGTACACAAATGAAAGTAATGAATGAAATTTAATTTAGTTTCATCTGAATGGCTATAAACAGGTTTACACGAAATGTTTTCATGAAGGAAGTGGTCCAATTTGATTATTATGAGGACGTGTTCTTTTTTTTTGATTTTCGAAAAGGGGGATGCAATGCCTTTTGGAATTGAGGTTTTTTTTTTTTGAAAAGTTTGAAAGTGCTAGTGAGGTCTAGAGACAAAAGGTGTTACTGGCAAAATTTTACCTTTTTTTTGGAGTATTCTGTATAGGACAACCAATAAAGAAGGCAGAACGGGGAGATTTCAGGACAAAGGCTCACCTGACCTGCAATCATTATTAAGCACATTGAAAATTGAAAAGACCCGACTTTTTCCATCGAAACCTTGCTTGAGATACCAATGGTTCGACATAAATTGAAAGTGTTCAATACTTAGGTACTGGCCTAAGACCACCTTCATTCCAAATTGAACCGATTATTAGTTGAATCTTGCTGAACCTTCACAAGCTTAGATTAGTTATTCCATTATTGAAATTATTTGCTCTAAGTTGTAAGCTGAAAATTATCAGCACCGTTATGTTACTAACAATGGTGCAGTTTTTAAGTCTTTTCGAAATCGGAAGTGGGTCACACCCCAAATTGATCTAGGTTCGATATAACTAATGAGCATTTCTCTTCTAGACTTTCGGAAACGGTTTCAAAATGTGAATACTCTTAGTAACTTAGGATGTGCTGCACTGTCTGGTTTAGAACTGGGCCTGGGATAGTTTTGGAGCGGGTTTCCATTATGCGCAATATAATATTTTTATTTATTTTTTTAATCAAACCATGTTTGTGCGACTCGTTTTACAGGGTGGCGCACGAATCGTGCTACAAAAGCAAATAATTTGTGTCGGAGTCGATGGAAAAAACGACGTTTGCACGGCAATAGGTTGTGTTTTGTATAAAAAAATAAGAATTTTAATTTTGTTTGGTTCTTAATAATATTCGTTGCTTTAATAGGACAAACACAACTAATAAGCCACATATCAAACTTTATTGAACACGAAAGCACACCCGAGATAAACTCATGTTCCAGCTCTTCTAATATTATAAAGGGTCCGCCAAATACCTTTTTTTTTTTCTGAAAATGCTATAAAAAAACTACTGAATATTTTCTCAAATTTCTTTTTTTATTTGAAAGTACAATCCTTCCGCTTAATAATGGAAAATAATTTCATTCAAATGGCTGCCTCGGCCGGCCATGCAGTAGCCTACACGATCGGTCCAATTTTTAAGCACATTATCGATTGTGTGCAGCTGTATTTCACCAATGGCTTCACGAATATTGTCCTTTAAAGCGTCACTTGTCTCTGGCATGTCGGCGTAACACTTATCTTTTACGGCACCCCACAAATAATAGCCCAACGGTGTCAAATCGCAGCTCCGCGGTGGCCAAACGACATCAGCTCTGCGGCTGATAATGCGATCTTCAAAAACAGGGCGCATAGTTTCTCTTTATACTTCATAGAAGTCGGTCGGTCTTTTTCTTTAAAGTTAACATGTTCAAGCGTATACACAACCATATTCGTTCAGCGGAAGGATAAAACTAATTATCTGTCAAATCAGACATGAACTAAGTGTTACCATTCGCGAAATAACCACTAGTTGAAAAAAAAAAAACGTTAAATGGCGAACCCTTTATTTAAATGCCGGTTTATTGAGTCGAACATTTCTTTGAAACCTTTAAGTTTAATATTATTCTTTTTAAAACATAAAAGGAATAATTAAATTCTCTATACTCGTAAGGGATCACAAGAGAGAAGAGTCGCGAAGTATTTTTTCCCAGAATTTTCAGATTTCGCTTTTAGAAGGCAATTGAATCCATTTTTTAACAATTTATATTATTAATTTGTTGTTAAAAATGAAGAATTATTTAATTATTTGAAAGTTTACTATTTTATTTCAATAATTTTCACACCTGAACGACATAAAACTGCTGATTTCAAAAATGAGAGCGGTTAATGAGGCAATACTTCTGTAGATTCCATTCGGATTTTGTGAAGTAAATTTTTCGTAGTTGTATCGTAGCTTTTATTCGGGGATTTCCTACGAATGGATTCTGTGATAGGGCTGACTATTTAGATTTATTAAAATAAATGCTTGGGATACCGAAAAGAGAATTTGGATAGTGCAGCGGTACCATGCCTTGCAGTCCTTCATTTCCGTTCAAAGGGAATTTAGGCGAGAGTTTGGCGGTACTCCCCCGAGTAGATGGGACCATTATGAGGCTGGTAAACATGTTTGCCGAATCTGGAAGCATCGCACGAAGACCATACCATCCAGTTCCCTATGCTTGGGTTCAAGATACAATCGCGGGTAGCATCGTCAATTCAGGCAAATCCAAGCTTTTCGACTCGAAACTTAACAGCGCATATTGGAATTAGCAGACAGCCATTACAACAGATAATTCGATGACCTAAACTTGTATCCGTACAAAGTCCAAATTACAAGCAAGTTTAACCCTCTTGATTTTCCTATTCGCCTGGAATTTTCCCAAAAAAATGTTTGCAAATTAATATCCAGAAACTCCCCTTTCCACTGACCCCCATGGTCACCTGACCTGACTGCACCAGACCTTTTTTATAGGGTTATGGCAAGCAAGAGGTGTACAAAACGAAACTAAGAAATTTGACTGAATTGAAGCAGTCTATTCCAACAATAATTCAACCTTTCTTTAACCCTTCAGGCCGCATTGAATAATTTTCTGATCATGAGGTGTCGCATATGCGTAGATGAACATGAAAGTTATTTACGGTCTATCATCTTCAAAAAACAATTATTTATATAAAATTAAATTGAATTTTCTATATCTACAATAAAAAAAAAATAAATGAAATTCATCCATACTACTTATAAAATGCAACGTCCGTCTGTTCGTTCCTTCATAACTCGAGAACCATTCGTCCGATTTGCATGATTTCTTTTTGGATTTATAGATGTGTGGGCAACTTAGTCCGTAGGGTGGGTGAGAATTATTCAGGAGTAAAGAGGACGCAGGGAATAAGAGGGGTCTCACCAACCGTTAGCCGTATGAACTTAAAAGTGTGTGTGTTGATAGATAAGTTAAAATTATTACATGTCTCATTCATCGTTTTTCAAAATCCGTCCCATAAGGGTTGAAAAACTTTTCAAAAAAACTTTTATATTTCGTCCTTACTACGTTTAACTTGCCATTATACTCATAAATGGGGTTATGTCAATTCAAGTTATGCTTTTAACTGCTAGGCAATATTTTACCGAGCATTTTGAGCTAACATTCGTCTTTCTACTCCATCCATAGGATGAGATATAATAAATTGAAATTAGATCTTATTTGGCCAAGTGTGAAAAAATCGCTTTATCGATTGCAGTTGTGCTTAGGAAGGGTAGTTTTGATTTGCGTTCTAAAAATAGAATGATTACTAGCATTCAGCATTCAGAATGCATAATTGTAAATGCGCATAAAATGCGTAGTTGAATTTGATGTAGGGAATGGATATGCACAAAACAAACTACGTAGCTATAAGGAGTTTGTGGTACGTAAGTATATGTATATGCACAATTGTACATATCTACATAATATATTTGAGATCTGTAGCAATGGAAAGTATAACGATATGATCGCGTAGTATAATTAATCAAATCATACTTGTGACGAGTTTTCATTTATGTGAAATATTATGTCCATTGACTTAGGACTTTGAAATTTTGCATGGGGTTAGGTAACTCCCATTTCTAACCACAATTCAATGTTTATCCTATGAGGGTCTTAGTGTATGTAAGCCATTTTATTAGTTTTTTAAATTATTGGTACGATGTATTTCATTTCTCTCATTTATAGATTTGATGCCCATTTAGGTTTCAGTGTATTGGTATAGAGAAGTAAAAATAAAGGGGGGTAAAGGGTATCTCTCGAACTACTAGGCCGGTATTAAAAATTCTTTTACCGTTGTCATGGTGACACCATCAGTACAGGTTATGTAACGACGGGGAGTAATTGGTAAAGCGGTGGCAGGGACTTTGGAACAACTCGGCCATTGCCGGAGTTTACCTCCGACAGCCATGCTTTTCACATGGACTGGACAGCTATATGTTACATGGTCGCGTGTGAGCTGCAGTGGTAATTTGTTTACTTGCTCCCACTTAAAAAAATAACGTGTATAGTTTACGCACAAAAACATTGCGTTAACATTATTTTGTAAGCTAAATAAGAGGAAAAAATATAAACAAATGTACAATGATAGGTAAGTTAAATAAATTTAGTTTTATTTAAAAGAAACGAAACCAGCGGGCGGAGCCGCGGGCATTGCTAGTTATATATATTTACTCTGTGGTATTTAGCAGTATAACATTTTCAGTCAATAAAAATACATGCACTTTTCTGTAAAAATTGAACAATTTAAAAGTAAAAAAAATGTCACACGAAATTTTCACTTGAAGGAGGCAAGTAGGCGATGAATATCGAATTATATTGCCACTGAAGTTTTGGCCTTTACAAAAATATACCGTGTGTGAATACAGATCGGGATTTGGGTAGTCATTTTTGAGAAATATTCATAAAACGGCTATATTCGAGTTTTCTAAGAAAAACTAAGTACGTGATCATGTTTAGAATGCTTATGTTGTCTTAAATAAATGTATTTTGATAAAAATCGTTAGAGCGGTTTTTTGTAAAATTATGCTGACAAATGTTACGACTTTGGATTCGAAAGGCAATGGTTATTAAACTGTTTAGCTGAAAACTAAATACAGCGTATTGTTTAGGATATAAACATTACCTATCAGTTACATTTACATCCAAATCGAAAATGGCGTTTTCGAGATATGAGCAGTTTTTAAAGTAGAATTTTTTAACGATTGCGATAGCGACGCATTTATGGTTCAAAAAACATTGTTTTGCAACTGTTTAGCTCGAGGTTTAGCTCAAAACTGAGCAAAATGTATTACTCCGGATTTAAGCATTACCTGCCAGTTACATTTTTATCACAATCGAAAATGGCGGTTTTGAGAATATGTGAGCAGTTTTTTAAAGTATTTTGAGAACTTGCTTTCCAGTTTAAAAGGGTGTAGCTCAAATAAAAATTTAGTATTTTCCGATCTTCTTGACCTGAGAGACTGCTTTAAGACTGTACTTTTTAAAACAATTTCTAGTCCACTATTTTAACTTGAAGCTCATACAGTCTTCTGTCTTCATAATGTGAATGTTCCGACACCTGCTTCCAGTGAAGGCATAAATGTCATCAGTATAAGGCTATTTTATGAGCGATAGTAGATAACCTACAATAGTTTCTCTATCCTAGTTTCTCTATCCTAGTTCCTCTGTCGTAGATTATCTCTGTAGACTTCACTTGTGCTAAGTTGTCTAAAAAGTCGAATATCTTATGTGCGGCTCAAAGCTTTTTTTTTAGAATGCGTCGAGATATGAATTATTTGTCGAAATATACTAGTATATTTTTATTTTGTATCATTCAAACGGAATTTAATTGACCCTTTCCATTGATGCCAAAATTTACATGAAGTAAGTTCAAATTATGATAAGAATTAACTTTAGTTTTGTCAAAATACTTATGCCGGCCACTGTAGGTACTCCGGCCTGATCCGTAGGCTTCATCTAGGATTTCATTAAACTCCTTCTTACTTTTGTTGGGTACTTTCTAAATAGGTATGTCCTGGAATCCAGCAGAGTTTGACAAAATTATTCATGAATTTGTGTACTCTGATCACACTGTTAGACTCCTAGACTGGCCACTTTGGCAATAAGATTATTAAATTCGATGTGGCTGTGAAGCTTTCGAAGTTATATTTTCGAGTGACTAGCGATTGTAGTGTAGAATATTCACCTACACATACCATTGCGTGGTACCTACTAATAACACTAGTCAGCACCAAAAAAATATTGTAAAAAGTATGTAGTACATTTTGTAGGCACACTCACTCCTATTACCCCAAAAATATTATTTTTCTTATACTACGTCTAAAACTGGTAGAATATTGAATTCCGAAAAATTTATATTTTTAAACTTATTTAATGGTAGATGTACATTGTACATTTTAGACTTATATTCTGTGCAATTGATTAGAGATATTTTAAATATTTTAAATGGGATCGATGAGAAATTGCAAAAAGCAAAAGGATCAGCTACTGAAGTTGCGGTGAAAGCGAACGCCGCCTTTTCTGCAATGAAGGACTTAAGACCATCAAATAAATAAATAATGTATTAAATGGCACTGAAAACTTAAAATTGGCTTCAAATATTGCATTCGATGACAAAAGGTATTTTAACTGGGCTTCACTTGTCTGTGCCTATGTCCTCTCTTCAGCTCGTTCAAAGCTTTCCTGAGGGCCAATCACAGGCGTTCGTTGCCAAATGTTTATGGTTGTACGGTATAAGGCTTAAAAAAATGCTTATCTTTGCCTTTTTTTAATTTTTTACATCAACAAAATCCGTTTCCTGATAAAAAAAGATCCCGAATTCACTTCATACTTAAATGACGTAGAAAAGGAAGCCTGGACATCGTTTGTTGCAGTCACTGAAAACTTTTTAGAGAATCATAAATCCCCGCAATATGTTGATCTTGTTGACAAATTGTTGCAAGCTTTTTTATAAAACGAAATGCAACATGTCTTTGAAAGTAAATTTTCTGCACTCGCATTTAGATTTTTTTCCCCGAAAATATTATCATTATATTTATTATTTTTTATTGTTTAAATTTATTTATTTCTTTCTAAAAACTACAAATAAAAAAATTTAAATATTAAATAATAATAAACAATAATATGTGCGAGTGCAGAGATGTCATTTTTTGAGATAAATGATCGGATGTTCATTCCATAATAAAGAGGAAGGTATGCCGTTAATAATAAAAAACAACATCGGCCAAATGGCCACCACGAGCACGCTTACGGGACCATATCCTTTTCATGAAATTTTCCATAACCAAATCGCAAAGTGACTGCCCTATGTCCTCGATAGCCTCACGAATTTTATCTTTGAGGTCTTGAATCGACGCTGGGCTGTTGGCGACGTTGTTGATGATCGGCCGGCTTGAGTTCTTGTGTTAACTGAACTCTATAAGCCTTAATAACTAAGGCTTTATATTCCAAAGAACGATGAGGAATGGACAAACCTCGGTTTTCTTCAACACTTTGGGCTACAGCAGCAATATTCCCAGTTGTTCTTGAGCGACGTGCACGGATTTTATTCTTCACATCACTAACTTGTCCCAACAGCTCGAATTTTTCCACCAATTTCTGTATTGCGGTCCGACAACGTGCTTCACGAGGACCAAAAAATGCTTTAGTTTTGCGAACTGTGACTGCAAGATTTTCACCATTTTTGTAATGAATTTTAATAATTTCAGTTGTTGAAGCGTGTATTGTTCCATTTTTAGTAATGGCGTAGTTTCTACTTGTCAAATGTCAAAGAATAAAAGCTTCAAAAGTGACAGCTACCGAAATAGCGAGCCATTTACAATAACACCTCTCATTAGAAAACCCTTTAGAACACGAATCACATGAAATTATTTGCGATATAAAAAAAATATTTTTTTTGTTGACTAGTGTAATCATTTTTAGTGTCTAGACTAACATTTACGAAGTCAGAATTGGTATGGGGCCATTAAGTCATGCCAATGTCCAATCTCCTTGTTCTTTTCTGCACCTGAACGTACAGAATTTTATTCCGCTTCAGTGAACGCCAATCCTTGACTGACCAACAAGTTGACATTTCAAATTATTTTCCTTCAGTGTATTACTTCGACTAAATGTTTGTTTTGGAATCCTTGACACAGTCGCCCTTTACAAACGACAGAAAGTCTTTCAAGAGTATCATCGCATGAGAATGCTTTTGGCAACAAATTCGCCCACATCACGAACGTTAATCATTTAATCATCCCAAGGTGGTAATGCGTACCTGAGGTTAGTATCTGCTTTTATCTGTCTATCTACTCCATGGGCTAATATTAACCTTAACATTATTTTTTCTTTGTTGTTTCAAGGTAAACCATAGGCTTCATAAAAATTATCTTCACGTACTTTAGGGACACGATGAAACAACCATCAAATCGTGTAAGAGGTAACATAATTCTGTCTGTCTTATATAGACACAGTCACTTTGTATATAGGTGTAGCCAAGGCTTGTCACTTCTGTACACATGTTTTCATGCCAAAAAGCACTCTGTTAAGTCAAAATAGTTGTAACGCATGCAAACCTTTCAAATCAGGACCGCAACGATTATCCGTAATCCAATGGTCTTAAATTCAATTTGTAATCGCCTCCCTCGAAAAATATTCTCAGACAACTGATCTCCAATCTCCATCAATCCGTGACAGCTACTTGACGTACTTTTTTCTTCCGCTGCTGCTCTCTGTCAGTGTGTATTCTATCGTTCATAATTTAAGGCGGATACTATACACCCCTACTCCGAAGAATATTTTCCACTCTCAGGGATGAAATCAATTTTTTTTTTCCTCTATTATAATAAATTTAGTGCTCTCTGCTGCTGCTCCTTTACGGATCTGTGTATACACTTTACTCCTGCTGCTGCAAAATGCTAACGTTATTAACAACTTTGCCGAAAGTTACAAGGCTCATTAAAGTCAAGTTACGCGTGGCTTCTTCAGCTTTTAGTAGGTATATCGTGTCTATCTACCAACATTTTGTTGATGTGGGGTTTCACATCAAAATCAAATGCACGTCAGGTGTTGGGTTGGGTTAAAGGGTCGGTTTTTGTCTGTATATCTACGATGGTAGTAATGAAATTACGTTTCTCTTCGGCCCTCCATTAACAGTGACCTTCTTATCAACGTTGAGTGAGTTCATTTTGCTATACGTATCGTATGTATATAAGCTCGAGCTCGTTGCTTTAGTCTGCCTGAGTGAACTCCATAAATATTGTCTGCATTTAACAACAGCCCCTGGAAGTTCCTGTTTTTTTTTTTTTTGCTCAGAATACCCTAGCACTCTGTAGTCTGTAGTAGGGTATAGCTGAGGAGTTTACTTCGTGATTAAATTTCAAAGTAGCTATTAAACTGAAATAGGGTGAGGAGGTGAGTACCGTAGTACTTAGTATGCGTATGATATTGTCCAGTCTTCTGCTTCGGCAGCGACAAACTTTTCGATGTTGAAACTCAAAATATTGGAGGGTTGGAAACATTTCCAATCAGGGGGATTGTGGTTTATAGAAGAAATGTGGGGGCGCCCTTATTTTAGTCGGAAAATGATTATCATTTGATATAATCGAGATATCATTGGGAGGTCTGAAGACGTTGATGAAGATATTTTTGGTGTAGCTGGCTGATATTTTGTTTGAGATTCCAAGTTAGACAGCAAGTGGTATATTAAACGAATGCCATAACTTGCAGCATAACCTTTGAGGGCTTTTGTATGATAATGGTTTCCGAACGGCTCAATTGAGAAGCTTTTTCATGACAATCATACTCTCGGATGTTTGTCAGACGTTCGCGAGAAGTGGCGCAGTAGAAAAAACTTTAAGATGTAATTTGGGTTTTTCCGGGGATCGAACCTGGGATCCCTCGCACAGTAGTCCAACACACTAACCACTGCGCTACTGCGCCCACAATGGTTTAATTATGATGACTGAAAGTCTCCCTCCAACTGAACCTTCAGCCCTTTGAGCTATGCATTTAGAACTTGGTAGCCAAACTAAGATAAAACAGAATTTGGAAGCCTGAATCGTTCGGTCACTCACCAAGACTTGACACCTTTCGTCACAGTGGATATTACACCGATAATACGGATGGGCCAAATACAAGTTCCTTTTTAAAAATGCAATAAAATTAACAAAATTATATTTTGTCCATGCATTATGGCCTTATTAGTAAGAGCAAAGATTCCCATTAATTATTGAACACAACACGTCGTTCAAGTGGCTGCCTCGACTGGCTTCGCAGTAGCGCATTATGTCACTCCAATTTTCCAAGACTTTTTTGATTGTTTCGGGATCTAGCTCACGGATTGCTTGGACGATATTGGCCTTAACTGCCTTGAATCGTTTCACGATTGTTGGTATAAAATTGGTCCCACACGGCGCCCCACAAAAAAGAGTCCAAAGGAGTCAAATCGCAGCTGCAAGGCTGCCAATTGATATCGCCAAGACGGCGGGTAACACGATTTGGGAATTTTGTGCGCAAAAGATCGATTGTTGCATGGGCTGCGTTGAATGGTGCGCCATCCTGCATGAACCAGAGGTCGTCCAAATCCGCATGTCTTCAATTTCAGTACAAAAAAGTCGATTGGCATGGCTCTGTAACGCCCACCGTTGAACGAAACGTTGTTTCCAGCCTCATTTTCTAAGAAAAATGTTCCAATGATGCCACCACTCCACAATCCGCACCAAACTGTCACTCTCTGTGGATGCATTGGCTTCTCGACAACAACCTGCGGGTTTTCCGAGCTCCAGATGCAGCAATTTTGTTTGTTAACGTAGCCGCCGAGATGAAAATGCGCCTCGCCTCGTCAGAAAATATGATTTTTCGCTGCTCTAAGGCCCAAACTGCGAAGCGAAAATGAAGCTGATGGTGCAGCTCGTTGTACAGAATTCTCCTCAGGCTAGTGCGTGCAATATTGAGCTGTTGAGATCGATGGCGACTTGATGTTCGTGAGTTGAATCTCACACTCTCGGCTACAGCAGCCACATTCTCGTCTGTGCGCATCATATACGACGACGGGGGTCATGCGTGTTGTTTACGATACCAGTCTCACGAACTTTTTGTACAAACTTGCGTATAGCAGGCGCGGTAGGTGCTTCATTTCGGCCAAAACTTCTTTTCAAAAAACGCACCATTTGGGCTACACAGCACTCACTTTGGAAATAAGTTTTCAATATGTCCCAACGTTTTTCAAGCTTAAAGCGACTCATTTCGTTCCACGGAGGTATGATACTGACTTTCTGTCAAGATTTCGAGCGGGAAGCAACTGTCAGTGTCAAAATCAACCATGATTTGCAAAAAAAAAAAAAAACACTAGCGGCCCACCCTAAGCATATAAGTCTGCATACCTAACAAACAAGACAGCATCTCGCCCAGTATTGCCATTAAAAGTGGTAACAGCTTAACAGATGGCTCAACGATTGAGATTGAAACGGTAGCAGGGGTCCTCTCAGAAAAACAAATCTTTAACTGCTTCAAAGTTATATCGGTCCATTTAGAAGTTTTGGCCAAGTCTCCGGTATTGAGGATTTTTTTCTCGTTTGCTAGACTTCATAGACTTCATGTTAACCTCGTTAACAGCCAGGCACATCTTTGCCTGTTCTGTTTCAATACTGACAGCTGGCTTTGCTGTTCCGATAATGTCATCCATCAGGATAATGCAACAACGGACTTTTGAAAAATCTTATCGCTGATGTTGCACTGCAAGTTTGATACGACTGCTTCCAGAGTGATGTTACATGATAGCGCATATAATCTTGTCTTAAACCATTTTAGGTGGAGAACTTTGATGTCTAATAATCCAAATTTGACGGATCAGCGAGACTTACCCATCGTCACCCTGAATATATGTAGACGGAGGAGTTTGGCAGAGATGCTGAACTTTGACATGGCTTTATATAAGTCATCCCTACATACGCTTAGGCGACCTTCATCTGCTGGAATGTGAAAATTTGGTCGACAACGGTTGACTTAACTCGCCTAAAACCGGACTGATATCGGCCGATTAGGTTAGTAGCGAAAGGTATTAGAGGCTTATTCATCTGTAGTAGACACATCTCAGAATATCGCCCTTCTTGTGGATGGGCAACACACTGCTGAGGTTCCATTGATCGCGCAAATACTTTCATCTGGCTAATGGTTGGACGGATCATACTATCTGACAAAGGATTGTTGGCTGATTCCGACGTTTAAAACTCTAAAACAAGTGTTCTTCCAATTCCTCAGCGATGACTTTGGAATTACCACCCTTGCTTATCTCTCCAGTCTACTGTTCGAACGATTTTTTTACTTATTTACATCAAGGGCCCATTTTACGTGCATTTGCTTGTTCCTCCCTTTTTTTTTCCCACAAGGATTTGGTCTGCAGTATAGATTGATAGGCTCTGCGTTCTTGGCGCTCATGCGCTTGACTAGTGAAACACAGGACATCAGTGACGCCACTACTGATAGAACGTTCTTAGTGTCGCCACTGATTCTCTGCACTTAATGCTATAGTGATTACCTTGTTGAGAGGTTAAAGAAAACACTTATGGCTGTAGCCTACAACTGACTAAAAGGTTAACGATCCTAGCATCTTTTGATGGAAACAAAATTCGAGTGTAATAACCGAACACTGCAGCATTGGAAACATGACCAAAAGACTAGGTGTCTTTACAAATGACTTCTTCAGAAGCTGCAGCACGGATGAAGAGGAAATAAAATCTGGAAAAAATCTCTTAAACCACAACCATCCGTCTCGATGCCATGTCACCTCTGAGTGAACTAAAAGGAAAAGAAATGAAAACAAAGTCCATTGAAAAAGTCCTTCAGCTATATACAGGCAAAGCCAACGACTACATTATTTTACACTCTTCAATCACGTTCTCGTTAAAGTCCTAACCATCACCATCGCCACATTCATTTTGAGTACTCCTTTGTGCCGAACCCTTTTTCTATTTTTTTTTTTTGCCCTCCTTGAGTTTTTTTTAATTTCCTGGAAAAATGTTGATTGCTCATTCGTCCAGCAAAAAAGCTCTTGGTACATTCATGGCATAGTTGATGTAAAATCCTACAGCCCTGTGAACTCTCTTGTTAGTCAGAGAATAACAAAAAAAAAAATGGGGTCGGTGGGTGAACAGTTATTGAGTCGAAGAAATATTTTATTTTTTTGCTCTTATTTTTGCATTGTAATGATGCAACGGGTTTGTGCAGCTTAAGATCCCTGCAATAATTAGGATGAATGAGTACAAATTTTTGATTTCCCTTTTTTTGCAAGGTTTTTTATTTAAAAAAAAAAGTTTTACATAATGAAGTCGTTGTGTTCGTGAAAGTAAAAAAAAAAGGATAAAAATTCCGCAAAAAAAAATCTAAAGAATTTTTGTGGTAAACAAAATTCAAAGGCATTCAACTGAAGCTGGATGTGGTGCATGAGTTTATTAAAGTGCATTTACCTGCTACGAGAATGTACAAGGTGGCGCAAAAGTAATCCTCCTATCAGAAAATGCTATAAATTTTGCGATTGGCCCCTAATGTCAGTTCTGTTTTGACATTTGTGTAGTAAACACATGCGAAATACACGTTAATAAACAATGTTACGCTACACTGCTCCAGAACGCGGAATATTGGTGACTATTTATTTGAGCAATAATAATCGGTCGGTGACTTTGGCACAACGCCTACTGGTGAAATACTGCGACGTTTAGCCGCTCGCCTCGAAGAGACTGGCACAACACGAGATGCTGCCACTTGCCAGGCATGGCAGGCCCCGGAGTAGCCGTTCTGCAAAGAATATTGCTGCTGTAGCCGAAGATATCATGGACATGAAGACGTCGCGGGCCAAACGGTTACTGTGAATGGTGAGCGCTACAGAGCAATGATCAACGAGTTCTTTTTGCCGCAACTTGATGAATTGGGATTGGAAAACATGTGGTTCCAACAGGACGGTGCAACGGCACACACTGCACGTGCCACAACCGATATGCTGAAGGATGCATTTCCCGTTTTGGCGATTTGCACTGGCCAGCAAGATCGCCTGATTTGACCGCTCCAAACTTCTTTTTGTGGGGCTTTTTGAAGTCGCGGGTTTATGTCAACAAGCCTCAGACTCTTGCAGCTCTTAAAGACAATATCCGTCAAGAATTTGAGGACCTATCGCCGGAAGTTTTGGCCAAAGTGTTGGAAAATGCCATAAAAAGGGCTCAAATGACAATCAACTGTGGCGGCGGCCATTTACATGACATCATATTCTCGACTTGATGTAAAAAAAAATTAAAGGACCAAATAAAAATAATCCACAAGAAAAATCAAAGTTTTTCATTTCTTTTTTTTTAAATTACAGCCAAAAAACATCGGAAGGTTATTTTTGCGCCACCTTGTACCAACTGCAAAATCGAAGCTCATTTGTTATACGCATCCCTTTTTGCACAAAAAGTTTCCGTCGTTATAAATTATTTTGAACCTTTAAACCTCTTGCCTTGCCTTTTAAAAAAAAACAGGTTTTTTTAGAGGTTTGGTTTTTAAACGGGCAACACTGTTTCTACAGATTGTCAATTTGACAGTTGTAAGTTGATTTTTCGTTAGTACGCTTTGGCATTTTACAATGAATTTATGATGAATAATCCACTGATTATTCCTGGTAGGATTCTCAGGCCCTTTTTTGTCCAGGGGGCTTATTATTATTACCAAATGCACGGCGAATCGATTTTCATGGCGGATTGGTATTTTTATATTTCCAAAAGCGATTCGATCCATTTAAAAGCGATAGCTATTTAGGCTGACGGATTTATTGCGGATAAAAAATAAATTCTTATGACGGGAAAAAGCTGTCAAATTTTGGGAAAATAAATGGAAACTTGGAAGTCTAATTGGAAAAAACTGGAAAGCACAGTTCGCATTTGAGAATAAGCAAAAGCGAAGACGGTCGAAATCGAAGTATCGCTTTTAATACGATCCGCCGCGCATTTGGGAATAACCCCCCAGGTTTTCCTGGGCAAATTTGGAGACGAGCTTTATGGTGACCATTTTTTTGCTTACATTACATAAGTGTTCAGGTTCAGGTCCGATATTTGGTGTTGTTGGGCGAACTTTAGCTAGTGAGTCAGCAAAGCCCCTCTGAACTGGGATCCAGTGAAGAATGACTAGACTAGAAGGACAGATGACCTAAATGGTAGAAATAAAGGGTTTTTCAACAGGGACGCTACAAAAGTAGAGCGACAGGGACAGCAAACGACGCCGAATTTCTTGCCGCTCTTTTGACAGATGACCTAAATGGTAGAAATAAAGGGTTTTTCAACAGGGACGCTACAAATTCGAGCGACAGGGACAGCAAACGACGCCGAATTTCTTGCCGCTCTTTTGACATTTCTCTTCAGTAAGGTTTGCCATTTCATGATGGAAAGATATACGAGCCAACAACAACGAAATTATTAAAATTTAGTACAGAAATAAATTCGGAGTCAGTGGCCTCAACATTAAGAGCGCTACGTCCAATTTATGGTCGTCATAATCGTCCTAGCAGATCAACAATTGAGCGTCTAGTGGAAAAATTTGAATCCACAGACACAGTACAAAGTGTTCCCGTGCCAGTGAGACAAAGAAGTGCCCGTAGTGTCGAGAATATTGCTGCTGCTGAGGCTTCAGTTGAAGAAAGCCCAAATGTGTCTCTCACACGTCGTTCTCAAGCGTTGGGCATCTCTGTGACGTCGTTGTGGCGAATTTTGCGAAAAGATCTTGGCCTACATCCTTACAAGATTAAATTGACGCAAGAACTGAAGCCGCTTGACCACCAGAAGCGTCGTTTGTTCGTGAATTGGGCTGAGCAACAACTTGAAAATGATTCGGATTTTCATCGAAAAATCATCTTCAGCGATGAGGCTCATTTCTGGCTGAATGGCTTCGTCAATAAACAAAATATGCGGTACTGGTCAGGCATCAATCCACACGTACTCCATGAGTCATCATTGCATCCCGAAAAAATTACGGTTCGGTGTGGTTTATGGGCCGTACTTCTTCCGTGATGATCAAGACCGGCACGTTACTGTGAATGGGAAGCGCTACCGTTCAATGATAACCGAATATTTTTGGCCCCAATTGGATGATATGGACTTGGAGGACATGTGGTTCCAACAAGACGGCGCCACAAGCCACACAGCGGATGTCACAATCAATTTATTGGAAACCATGTTTGGAGAACGTGTTATCTCACGAAATGGTCCAGTCGCTTGGCCGCCTCGGTCGTGCGATTTGACGCCGTTAGACTATTTCCTGTGGGGCTACGTGAAGTCTATAGTCTATGCCAACAAGCCAGCGACGATTGATGAACTTCGTACGAATATCGAACGTGAAATTGCAGCAGTATCGGCCGATTTATGCTTGAAAACCGTCGAAAATTGGGTTCAGCGTCCGGACTTCTGAAAGCGTGCCCGTGGTGGCCATGCACAAGAAATCGAGTTCCATACATAATGGCATCGAACGTACTTTCACAGGAATAAAGAATTTCATTGATATCCAAAACCGTTTTTGTTTTATTTAAAAAAAACTTTTGTAGCGCTCTTATTGAAAAACCCAAGTCAATTTTATTTGAATAGAATAGCCGATGAATGATCAGATCATTGATCAGTCCTGGCTCCATTTGAATATAGGTGTTAAGCTACGATTACACGGCCATTGTTTTGAGTCATTTAAATGGCGCTGTGACGTCAGGAAAATAGTCGCAGTAGAGCGACATTTAAGCTACGATTCGTCATTGGAAAAATGGCGATCACACGAAATGACTATCATCGTCATTTGAGTCCCAAAATCAAATGACGGACACTGCGAGTCATTTAGAATTTTCCGTTGGGATGTCATTTAAATGACGCAACAGCCAAAAAGTTTAGTCGTTTGTCCAAGGCGTCATTGAAGAGCGATCACACGGCCATTTAAATGGCACTGAATACATGTCATTTGGTCCGACATTATTCTAGTCATTTAAATGACGCCGAAAATGTTATCCCAAAAATGGCGATCACACAGAACGACATTTAAATGACTGCTTTGTGACGCGATTTTTACATCAGAGCGCCATTTAAAAAATGACCGTGTAATCGTAGCTTTAGACCCAGGATGACATTCAGTCCTGAAGGCAGTTCCCAGCTATACGTTGAATTTGTTCTAGCTTTTTGACTGCACTGACTTCGTTAGTCTTAATCTGCCAGACCATGGCGGCATAGGCTATCGCTGGGCTAACCAAAAGCGAGTATTACCGGAGACTAGACTGCAAATCTTTAAGGATTTTGTGGCCGTGTCTACAGTCCGTTTTATTAGAGGGTACCATAAAAGTTTACCGTCAATGACGATTCACAGACACTTAGTTTTCCGTTTCGCTATATATGCGTCCTACTCCTCTATTGGATTTGTTTTTAATTTTAAATTTTCTTTTTTACAGGTGAACGTTAGTAACTCATGGACAATGCCTCAGGAAGGACTTAATGTGTTTTATCGTTTCTTCAGAGACAGAATATCTTGGTTTGAAGCCGATGCTGTTTGTCAATTTCATCATGCCTATTTAGTAACAGGTAAGACGATTTTTTTTTACAAATTTCCACTCACATCTGATAGTGCAAGGACGAGTTTAGGTTGGCAACTAAATTAACAAAACATAAAGATATTGAAAAAAAAACAATCTAGTTAAAAAGCAGCTAAGAGCACCACTAACCCGTTGGACTAAAATCAATTTTTTTTTTAAATAGAGTACCTTAATCCTTGTAGCTCTTTCCTTGCTTACTTAAGCCCAGTTTACTCTATTATAAAATCATTTGACTTCTCTTAAGATCAGTCAAGAATATCACAAATTCAATTGTGTGAAGAGAGAGAACAGAGAACTTTGTGACTAAAATCCAGGAAGAAAAGATTTTCCGATATATAAATGTTGACTCTGATATGGTCAAACGTCAAGGCAGGCGAAAATGTTGACATTTTGTAGCATTTTTGGATACTTTGTAAATATGATTGTTTCAGCGAAGTTCACAAAGACAATAACGGCTCCGATGATGCTAGCGATACTCATCAATAACGTCAAACGTTTCGAGATTCGCTTTAAAGAACTGCAGACAGCATAGAATTATGTCTTGTCAGCTTTAAATTACACTTTATGGACTAAGCGAAGCCTATATAGAGATAACAGTACAATCTCACCCTCTGCTGGGTTCCTGATCACTATGAAATCCCGGGGAACAGCAGATGAAATAGCAAAGCGAGGCTCCTCTGGCGTGGACAGCATAAGTCTGCACAACGTGTATGCACCACTCTCCCACGCTAAACAAATAATTCACGCGGACGCAGCAAGCAGTGCAGGGTTCAGATGGAAACATTTAGGATACTGCAATACTGCCAAGCTCACCTGGCCAACTCTGGACGCAAAGCGATCCAAGGGGCTTCTTATTTGACTTAATAGATCCAGCATCTCGAAAGTCGTTAATGTTATCTCTGGGCACTGCATATTAGGCAGACACGCGCAAAGGCTCGGTCTGTCATACAATGACTTCTGCAGAAGCTGCAGAGACGAAGGGGAGGACGAGTCCATCACTCATTTTCTTTGCAGTTGCCCTGCCCTGGCCAATCTAAGAAATGCCTGCTTAGAAATGACCTTAATGACCTCAGTGATCTAGGTAACACCAGCGGCGCTAACATTCTTAGCTTTATAACCGATAGTAAATGGTTTACATGAGTAGCCAGCAAAGAAACAGCTCCCCAAATCCCAGTGGTATGCAATGCACAATGAGCCGAATTAACGGCCTACGTGTTTTCTCTCATCGAGAACCACTTTAAGTAACTAACTAACTAAGCGAAGCCTACTTTTATAGTGCTACCAAGAGCCGAAATTTATTAAGCTTACATAATATTTGTATGTTTTAGAACACCAGCATTTTTGGTAACAGTCAGACTTGAAACCAACCAAAGATGAAATTAAATGAAATTAAAGATAAAATTAAAGATGAAATGTAAATGTCTATATCCGGGGCAGCGTTGCCGAAGTGGTACAATTGTGCCATTTTGGCACCCTGCAGTCCGATTGGCACCTTTTCACCTTCAGTTGTCATTTGGCACTTTATGAGCTTGATACATTTTAATACATAATATTAAAAAAAAAAAAAAAAGCATTTCTTAAAATGTTTAAAATTGATTGAGAGTACAAGTCATTTTCTCTTTCATGTGCGAACACTTATTTCATATTCACTGAACTGAAATCATAGAACGCAGCCCTTGTGTATGAAATCTATAGCATTCTCGAAAACGAGGTAAGATGTTAGCGCTGGCCACCTAACTCTTATAGCCAAATCCCAATGCTGCTTTGCTGCGTGCGTGCGTTGACAGATAGAGTAGAACCAATGCTTTCATATGGTGCAAGCCAAAATGCGGCTTCATGCTTCGGGTCGCGTTTAGATCGTAAACATCGTTGTTTTTTTTATGTATATGTTTTTTTTTTTTTCAAGTAGTGAAACATACATATCGTGTGTGTGTGTGTACGAATTCATACACAAATAATCGTAATGATACTAATGCGAAATTATATGTTTCTTGTGTTTTTAAATATCTCTCTTGCGTTGAAGGGCTGGTGGCACCCCAGTTGGCACCTTTGGTTACCGTCACTGGCACCTAAGAACATTTTTTGGCGGCAACGCTGATCCGGGAGGCTCATCAGTCTGTATACCAGCACAAAAACCACTGTGCCAATGTATCCACCGGTCTACAACGAATTACGTTTCTACGTCATATTTTCAGAACGATTCAAAGATGCAAGTGGTTTCCTAAAGTGATTGCGTGATTCTCTGCTCTTAGGTCAGGGGAGCAGAAAGGAGCCTTAGGAAAAATGCGATAGAGTAATGTTCATTCAAATCATGAAACTAAGAAGTCTGACTGTTTCTTACGTTTGGCCTAACATAATGGGTATTTTTAATGAAATAACCAGTTTTTATCTTGGCCCTAATTTTGTTGGTGGGCCACAATTGGCAGTTTAATATTCAAAATTTCGTGATTGTGCGCTCATACAATTTAGCATGGACACTAAAAACTATTATTAGTACCGCGCATCGTCTTTAATTCTACTTTGGTATGAAGAGCTTAGATAGTATTTAAAAACTCGTACTCGTCGTATTCATCACAGTCGAAGTTCACAAATCCTGTCGTCAGTCGCTTAAAAAGAACTTTGAGAACAAAAGTCCACACACAGGAGGAAATTCCTCGGTAGGTACTTCTTCGACAATTTGGAGGAGGTTGGCCTCGCAAACAAAACTGAAACAATTTTCAGGTTCTGTAGGGAAATTAATTGCTTGGGCGAAGTGGTTTAGGTTATTTGACTGTTCCCCAGGGATGGCGATGGGTCCAATATGGTGCCTAGTCCAATGTGATGAACTCACGCCCTAGTATTTAAAAACTCGTACTCGTCTTATTCATCATAGTGGCGAAGGTCACAAATCCTGTCACGTCAGTCGCTTAAAAAGAACTTTGAACAAGAGTCCACACGTTGACGACAACTTCCCTTGCCACTAGTTCAGTTGTCGAACTAGTATAAGTTTAAATTAGTTTTCTTTCCTATAATTTTACATTTCTTGTTTTTAAATATATCAGAGTGTCATGTCCAATGTCCATGTCTATGCATTGACCTATTTGCCTTTATCAAGCCCTCCTCTGTGTGTAATTTAGTTCCATTTACATTCAAAGTGATGTTTAGTTTGTTTTTGTTTACACTTTGACGTACATTTTTAAGGACATTCCACTCTACGACCAAACATAGTCACATACGAGCAGAATAGAATAATGTTAAAAGTACAATCTAAAAATACCTCCCCTTGGTCAATTTGTATTGTTCAGTTACAATAGCCAAACACAAAGTGTTGTCAGTTTCAAAGGACAACAATTCTCTCAATTGTCTTTTGTCCTTTGTCTTGTAGCTACCTGAATGCATTTTGCCCTAAAAGGAAATTGAATTTAATTTTCAATAACAAGTGTTTGCTGGATAACTTCTCTACTCCTGCAATCACTTAGGGATTAAGCAGACAATTTGTCTTGATTTTTACACAGGTAGCATTCATTTTTGCTCAGGCCAAATTATGATTGGTATTGGAATGGAGTTCTGAACAAAACTGCACATAACTCCAAGGCGGCTAACAAAAAACAATATAGTAAAACTTTCCCCCTGTTATAAGGATCTCGCCAAACATATACAACTCCTCCGTACACTCACCTCCATTTATTATTTCAAAAATCATGTCCTGACAACAGAACATCCCATTACTCATGATAGCACTTCATATTTTAATTTTATATTCTCTCTCCTTAAGGATATACATATACACTACACTCCCATAGATCCGCCTTGTGTAGTATCACCTTATTATTAGAGAAGATGCGTGTATCTGGCACATTTAAATATTCTTTTCATCTGTTCTCCTTTCTTTCTCGTCCCATTTCAGTTGACAACAGTTTTCAATTTGATGCAACACGAGACCTTTTAAGGGAATTGGATGTGAACGACATTGTCTGGATTGGACTCATGAGACCGCAGAGCTCGGATCGTTTTATGTGGTCGTACGTATAAAATATAAATTATTTATTTTGGTCCTTCTCGTATATCCTGATGTATATTATACGAGTGGAAAATTTTATGGAATTTTTATTTCGCCTACAAGTGAAAATATGTAAATAAGTGTTGGGGTCGAGGGGGGCGGTGGTTATTGATAAAACACTCCTCCTTGCAGTTGAAAGGACTAAGTTGTTTTCATTTCTTAGGAACCGGGTTTATTTTCCTATCCAAACACATGAGGATATTGAGGGGGGAGGCGCCAGTTTTGCAGTTGGGATGGATATTTCACATGAACACAACGCGATGGGGGTGGAAAAAACTAGGTCGAACTGGTAATAAGTGAGCCAAAGGATTCTCCAGCCGAACTAATGGATTGAATGAAAAAGTTATTATTTCACTAAAAGTTTTGAGGTGGAATGTGAAATAATTTTATTATTTTCCTGAAACAAGTTTCTACATACCTGACGGGGTATTTGCCAGACGCTAATTGAGGGAAATTTTATTCACTATACATTATATCTGCTGTCATAATTTTTTTTTTCTACTGCTTTTTCTTCATTTTGAGTTTTGACAGAGTTTTGTGGGGGAATGTTGAAGATATTTTAAGTGCAGGCATCTTTTACGAAGAGCGCCACCTGTCACTGTCGAGCAATTTGCGTAGGAAACTCTTTCTAGTTGATGTCGACAGTTCTTTGCAAAAACCTACGAAAACATAGTTTGACTTTTTTTTTACTTTTAAATGCATTTTTATTCATTCTTACTTTAACTTACATACTAGACGAAAATGATTAAATCTAAATTAAAACTGACATTTATCTTAATCTAGCTTACTGGCTCTTAACGAGCACTCTATACTTAACTATACCCTTATAGGCCCTTTCGGCCTTAAATTTATCAATTTTTGTATTTTGCGCTGTTTTTTCATTTCCAAGAAACTTTGCTAAAAACTTGGACTCTTTATTATTCGGGTTTTCTTAAAACTAGCTAAAACTACTTAAAACTACCTAAGCTACTTTACCTAAATTACCTATAATAAGGGTGATGAGCATTTGAGCAATCTCTCGATAGGTCACCATCCCGATTGCGTCGATGGGCGTCTGGCAGTCGCCTGGCAGTCGACGGAGGAGCTCCTGAGCATTGGCGGCGTACCCGTCGTGGATGAGCCGCTTATGTGTGGTGCAATGTGGTACAATACCGGCACACCATCTTTACTTTGGACTAACCCTTTCATGTCTGCATGAAGAAATACCTCAGACGGGACAAAGCTAGACCAGAGCGTACTCTCGAGGTACATTAAATTTTGGGATGAATGGACGAATAGGACCTCTCGGATGTTTTCCAGACGTTCGCGAGAGGAAAAGTGGAAAAGTGTTAAGATGTAAATTGTGTTTTTCCGGGGATCGAACCTGGGACCCCTAGCACAGTTGTCCAGCATACTAACTACTAAACCACGTCCACTGTAAATTTGTTTATGAAAGAAAGACGTTCGTGTTTATTTTGATGTCTTAAATTTGTTTCTGTTGCCTAAGTCAAGAAAATGATAACGGCTAAGTGGCCGCCGCATGAATTGATGACCATTTGGGCCCGATTTATCGCATTTTCTATCACTCTTGCCAGAACTTCCAGCAATAGGTTCTCGCAATCTTGATGAATAATTTTTTTAAGTGCTTCAAGAGAAGAGTTTGAGGATTGTTGACTCGTGACTTCACAAAAACGCCACAAAAAGAAGCCCGGAATGGTTAGATAATTCCGGTTGGTGTAAATCGTCAAAACGAGAGATAAGGCGACCTGAAAATTCAGCCGTCGCAGTATTGCGGTTGTGGCTCGTCTAGTATGCGCCATCCTGTTGGAACTTCATGTTCTTCAGTCCCAACCCAATTCATCTAATTCCCTCAAAGGAGGAGGGGAAAATCGTTGAGCATGGCTCTGTAGGGTTTACGTCGCGTCGTCTAGTCCATACTCCGAAGACCTATGCGACATCTTCAAAAACAGCTGCGATATTCTCAGTAGAACGGTTGATTCGGGGCCGGGTAGACCTGGCAGCGCATCGTGTTGCCCCACAATTTTTAGGCGAGCGGCTAAATGTCGTAGAGTTTGCCAAATTGGTGTCGGCCGGCCATGAAATCTGCCCCGAAATTCACGCTGAGCTAACACCACTGACGAATTATTCCGCAAAAAATGTTGAGCAATTATTTCGCCTTCTTTAGGATTATAGCAATTCATGTCTTTTTGACGTGTATTTTGTCTGTCTGTTTACTTTACAAATGTCAAAGTAGAATTTACATTTGCTATCATTTGCAAAAATTATAGCATCTTCCGATTAGGTGATTCCACAGATTTCCCCTCAGATCTCTCCTTGAATACCTCAGGCAAGTACATATAAGTCACCTTGTCAATTATGCCTTATCCACCACTAATTGAAGCAGTTCAACAAAGGTTTATTCATCTTGCACTTTAGGGTCTTCATTGTATCGATCCATAGCTGCACCTGATATGGAGCTTCTAAAAAACGTTTTCATTCAACAAATTACTGAATGGAAACATCGATTACCCTCTGAGGAAAATGATCTCCTTTAATCCAAATGACGACAACCTCAGAACAGTTGCCTTGTTGTCCGTATTTTATTGTGCATCATTTTCAACAGTAAATCCATCTTTTTCCAAAGCTTATTTTATGCAGTGTTAAGGTGGGTTTCCACATGTCGGTTGATTGACAAAGTTTGACAGCCCTCGCGTTTATGCCATTGAACGACACCAGCGTCAGTTCATTTCCACTTATGCCAATTATTGGCAAAAAATCGTTTGTCAGTTGATTGACCAACTTATGAACTCGATGCCAATTAAATTTTCTCTGTCAATCATAGACAATGTGACATTTTGTTTGACAATTCAGCTATTTCCACTTGTCCAGCGGTTTCTTTTGTCAATTATTGGCATATTTAATTGACAAGCAATTTTTCTCTATTTCCACTTGCCAATTGTTTAATTGGCATAAAAATACGTCAATTGTCAATTTCAAATCTACAAGTGGAAACCCAGCATTATTCTTTCTCAATCCCATATAGATTTGACACCCGTTTGCTTATCCCGTCCATCACAAAGCGGTTTAAAACTCTTGTCCAACGTCCTGGCCTTGTATACCAAACATAGCCTAAGGACCTGGCCTTCGAATAATTTGCAGCAGCTGATTTTTCGGTGAAACTGTAGAGACCACCGTTGATTCCATCAATGAAATTCATTCACTTCCACCTGGCACAAGGGGTAGTTCCTTTCTCAGGAAACACCCCTCCGCGTCCCCGTTGCAAGAGCTCTTCTGTGAGTCTGAGGCTCATGTCGGACTATTTGCACTCACTCAGCCAGTTATTTCCAGCAGGGCATTAAAGTTTTGTTCCTTTTCATGTCCAACAGCCTCGCTTATAGGTTTATCAAGTCAAGCCCAGCGCAGACAAGACTATTACCCACCGTGTAGAGGGTTAAAGAGGCTATATAAAATAATTTTAGCAACCCGTCAAGTTAATGGCAATCAGGGCTTACTCGTACCCTATCCACAACCAACCACCAAGGTGACGGTACCTACTGCCAAAATGGATTCTACTGCGTACATTACAAACAGCCCAATGTTCATAACTGCTATTATAGGAAGTATACATCGACGTTAAACTCTAGCTGGGTTGCCTTTAAGATGATCTCGCGTTGTAGTCCCATTGGGAGCAGGGTCATATAGAAACCCTCTATTCGGCTGCATTCTTAACTACATCTGTCAGAGTTTCACTGAATGGACCACAGTGGACCTCTAAAGACATAATATCAAAGCTATTGCTACTAAACCTATCACTCTTCTCTGTCTCCCCTTTTAGGAACTCACGTGCATTAGCTGCCAACACCGGATACTGGGCTGAATCGCTTCCCCTAATGGAGTCGCCACTCTGTGCGGTTATTGATCCAATTCGTGACTACCGTTGGCACGCTCTGCGATGTGGTGGACCAGAGACAGCGTCATTCCTTTGCGAAATGCCTGGTAAGTTTGCCAATCTAGCAACAACCTTTGAATACACTTTCCCCCCCAACTATATTCCCCCATCAAATCTGAAGTCCTTTTTAATGTTTGCGTCACGTCTCAATGAATTTCATTTCGCAAAAGTCCTTAATATGCATTATGTATTCATCCCACCTTCACTGTGTCCCCGTAGTTCCATTATGGGCCGAATCATGCATCCTAAAGGACCTACCCTCGTTAACTATGCAGTACATGGCAGACACGGCGAGCATTGAATTAATTCGCAACTGTGGCGAAGAGGGACTCATCAGACAGATGTGCCGCGGCAAGCAGGTAAGCTCTATCTCCTCATCTTTTATTCTCAGGTTCAGCGCGTGATTTAATTTTGCACTCAGAATAAGTTATTCATTTTGTCGTTCATATTTTACATTTCACTCGCTGCAGGATCGTGAAAGAATCATGCGAGAGCTAATTTGCCCCCGGGAACGTCTGGAGTCGAAGAAGCTCAGCGACATAACGAACTCGCACTTCAAGTCGCTGCAAATTATCCGCGGCATCTCGACCGACAACAACGAGAACAATGACATCGAAATGGTGCCCATGAAGATTACCGACCCCACAGAGCAGGTGCAGACCGAGAAGAACACCGTTCAGAAGTTGATTGAGCAATTCAACGTCGATGAGCTAATGCAGGCCGACCAGCCGTCCGGAATTCCCGGTCAAATCCCAATGCCAGTAAAGAAGTCGGCAAAGAAAATCGTCGTCGCAATGCAGCAGAAGAAGCCAACACCAGCCCCAAAGAAGACAACCAATCGCGGGCACCACAGAGACGCCGACCTGGACGAGATGATGATGGGCGATCAGCCCATTCCCGATGATGCGTCGAATGAAATTCTCGAACCACTGCCGCACATCAAAAAAGTCCTACCGCAGGACCTCAAACCAATGCCAACCATAAAGAGTACAACAATCGTGGAGCCCGCCACCACAACTACATCAACAGTGGCTATCGCAATTGATGAGACATCGACCAAAATACTAGTCACCTCATCTGAATCTGCTGCTTTGTCCGACGGAACCACAACCGAGTTGGCATCCATTTCCGGAGTATCCACTACATCAGGTCCATCAGTGGCCACAACCACCAGCGGTATAGTTCCTGCCACACAAGCAGCTACCATCGGCCATCCAATGCACCCCCAACAGCAGCGAGGCAACATCATCAGCGAGGAGACAGGCCATCCGCACATCAAGGAGACCAACGACAATCACTTCATACCCCCAATGCTGATGGTGAAATCCCATTACGTGCCACCGCCCAGGGGCTATGCTGATCACTCGCAGTCGCATTTACCTTCACACGATCTAACCGGTATCACTGACATGCGAAGGGAAAATGACGATTCTGCCGCAGGAACAACAATCGAAAATGTCCATCAGGAGGAGTCCAGCGTACAGCAGCAAACCACATTACCTGCGCTGCATCTAGGTGACACCGTTGCACCGCAATCAACCACAGAAGCGGAAAAATCAGCGCGCATAGAAGTGCCAGCAAATGAAGCCTCGGCAAACTCATCGGAAATTCAATTACAGGCCACAACGACAGCCCGAAGTGAAATAACCACACAAGATGCTGCAGCTACTGCTGGTGCAGCCATCCACAGCAGCTCCCCCAGCAATACAATGATGCCTGCCACAACAATTGTACCAGCAGCAGCAACGACAACTACCTTGGCGGCTGAAAAAGTTACGGAAAGCGTAATTACGACAACCGGCAGCGGAGATGTCACTAGCAGCAGCACTCCTCCTCGTCCTCAGTCGTCGTCGCCACCGCCGCCTTCAACCACCACCACGACCACCACAGCGAGCAGCAGTACACCGGCTGAGGTGACCTCATCGCCTGTCCCGGTCCACACTATCGATTCACACGATACAGAAGAACAAAATAAACGGGACACTGAAAAAACAGAAATCCAGTCAACGCCATCAGCCGCTGGCAGCAGTAATAGTGGTGACAGCCTGCCCGTCTCGACCGAGGGTTCTGGAATTATTTCAACCACCCCGGCAGCAACCGCAACCAAGGCACATGAACCACCAGCAGCACCACATCCGACGAGAAATTTTCTCAACGAAGAAACCTATCCACCATTCAAGCCAAACCGTAGACGCTCCCTAACCAAACCGGATACACCGAGCTATTTCAAGAAGATTCTAGGATAATCATCTGGGATGTAAAGAGCTAACAAAGTTTCCATCTTTCTTTCTTTTCTTTGTCCTTCCGAAAAGGACACAAGCCATGTGGATACATTATAGTTTATGAGAATAGTTGTACCCCCTTTTATTACCTGCATTCTTCAAGCATCCTTTGCATTTTGTGTACAACATCGTCCATTACAAAATATGTGGAATATGGGAGATGCTCTTTTTTTTTTATTCTCTCCCACAGGATATTTATGCAGCGAGAGGAAGTTTCTTGTTGCAAAAGTTTGAATGGAAAGGAATTTGTATTTTTTTTTTAACAAAAAAAAACAAAGAATAGAGGAAGAAGGGAAAGAAGTCCGTTGCCAAAACCGAATAACACATAAAACAAAACAAAAAAAAACTATTATTCTCAATTTTTACGAATTTGTCAAGTTGCAGAGGATGTCTATTGTCTCCTTCGGCGATGCGCCAGATTGCACAACAAAATGATTAATGATTGATTTACATTAAAAAGTTCATAAAACAAAAAGCTTTTATATTATAGATGAATAAAAGAAAAGAAAAAACAATTACAAACAATTTTAAATATTTTTAAGAAATTTTGATGAAAAATAAAAAATAAACGGAACTTAGGATGTATTGTAGTTTAAAGAAGGAAAAATTAACGAAGAACAGAGACAACAGATAGTCACACTTTGATTGTTAATTAAGGAATATCATTAAAAATTAATTATTATTAATGACGAAATGATGAAATATTTATGAGAGACAAAATTAAATTAAAAATGTAAAATGAATGCACAAAGTATGTAAATTTAATTAATTTTTGTTTTATTGTGTGTTGAGTTGTGGATGAAATTTTCAGTGCTCCGAAATGTGGGTAAGTAAGCGTAAGATGGCGCTGAAGTCAGTGGGTGTTTGGGGCAAAGGTGTAATCTGGGGCCAGATTATGTAAAATGAAAACGATCGAACGATATCGTTTCGACAATAGCTGTCTCTGTCTATTGCCACAGATATGACGGAGACAGGTTTAGTGAAAACGAAAGCGTTTTTCGTATCGTATTTTACAGAATCCCACCCCTGCACTTCAACGGGAAGTAAATTCGAAGAAATAGGTATGGTTAAACAGATTTTGAGGACTTTCATACAAGGCACCAATATAGAGCCCTGTGAAGTCGAAGACATACTTGGTATGGTGATTTTATTATTTTTATTAACTTGATGGTAAGTGCAATGCGCGAACTCACCAAGAACCCCAAGATTAAAAGTTAGATACGAAATGCGATCTTAACTCAAAACGCCGGACTTATTTGAAGAGCTGCATTGTGCAGACCTACACCTTTGAGCAGGAGGGATTTTCCCTGCTTAATGAAGTTATACCTGCCTTACAGGGTAACATTATTTAGCAGACTATCAGTGCAGGCTTGTAGCATGTTAAGTAAGTATGCTAAGCTGCGACTTCTAGGTTGAGTTCTATTGCTAGTTGGACCTTACAGACTAGGGAATACAAGATTCACTGCTGTGGCCACACAGTATCATCTCATCATCTCGTTTCCAACGGACTACATCACACACAAATTAACTTCAAGAAAAGCTTCCCTACCCAGTCATATATACCGACGGCCGACGGGTCTAAGATGAACTGTGGAGTGGGGCAGGTGTTCACTTGAAATCACAGAAAATATCAAAATCATACTTCTGGTTATACGAGAGGCCTGGACACAACTCGGACGTGTCACACAACAAAAACATTGCTATCTTCATATCCGAGTCGCCATTAAAGCTATCTACATCGTCCATCATATCCTCCAAACTATTGCAGACCCTTTGTGTGACCTTCTGAAGATATCTTCGAATGCACGACAGTCCATGGATATTAGATCGGATAGAGACCACGGAAAAGTATTAAGGACAAACAAGTTGCATTAAAAAATTAAATGAAAATAAATTTTAAGATATCAAATCTAGAAAAAGCAACGAGTCCACAATGCTGAACATTAAGCGCAGAGGACCAGAGGCAATATTGGCAACGTGGCGTCAGAAGTGTCCCCAACAGTGTCCTGTGTTTCACTAGAAGACGAAAACGATAACCCTGGATTCAATGAGGATTATACTGCGTAGCACATGCAGTCAAGAAAAAGGCCTATCAATCCAAACGATAGCTGCCCGTGAGTTTTAAATGCAAGAAGAACATGCAAGGAGATCATCAACTACTCAGAAAGAATAAAGAAGTCCTCGAGAAACTGGAACTCGAATATGCATATAAATATAAAGCTGCTATGCAGAAGCAATGTTTGCAAGTTCTACCTAAACCTTTAGCATTCCCAATGATACAAGGTCCAAATATAAGCCTGGGGCCAGATCGCGTAAAATAAAAGCGATCGAACGACATCGTTTTCACTAAAGCTGTCTCTATCATATCTGTGACAATAGACAGAGACTGCACGTATCGAAACGTTGTCGTTTTTATCTTACGCGATCTGGCCCCTGGGGCGGATTAAATTGGGAATACGATATTAGATTCACTGTCGGTGTTGAGGATTTGGACAAATAGCGCCAGCGTAGATTAGCAACGATCTGCTAATCTAATACAGGGTTTTTCAATAAGAGCGCTACAAAAGTTTTTTTTTTAATAAAACAAAAACGGTTTTGGATACCAATTCTTTATTCCTGTGAAAGTACGTTCGAACTCGATTTCTTTTGCATGGCCACCACGGGCACGCTTGCAGAAGTCCAGACGCTGAACCCAATTTTCGACGGTTTTCAAGCATAAATCGGCCGATACTGCTGCAATTTTACGTTCGATATTCGTACGAAGTTCATCAATCGTCGCTGGCTTGTTGGCATAGACCATAGACTTGACGTAGCCCCACAGGAAATAGTCTAACGGCGTCAAATCGCACGACCGAGGCGGCCAAGCGACTGGACCATTTCGTGAGATAACACGTTCTCCAAACATAGTTTGCAATAAATTGATTGTGACATTCGCAGTGTGGCTTGTGGCGCCGTTCTGTTGGAAACACATGTCCTCCAAGTCCATATCATCCAATTGGGGCCAAAAATATTCGGTTATCATTGAACGGTAGCGCTTCCCATTCACAGTAACGTGCCGGTCTTGATCATCACGGAAGAAGTACGGCCCATAAACCACACCAAACCGTAATTTTTTCGGGATGCAATGATGACTGATGGAGTACGTGTGGATTGCTGCCTGACCAATACCGCATATTTTGTTTATTGACGAAGCCATTCAGCCAGAAATGAGCCTCATCATAAATTGGACGTAGCGCTCTTATCGTTAAGGCCACAGACTCCGAATTTCGGTAGTAAATTTTAATAATTTCGATACGTTGTTGGCTCGTATATCTTTCCATCATGAAATGGCAAACCTTACTGAAGAGAAATGTCAAAAGAGCGGCAAGAAATTCGGCGTCGTTAGCTGTCCCTGTCGCTCTACTTTTGTAGCATCGCTATTGAAAAACTCGTTATAATGATTTTTTCAATCTGGACTATGATGGTCTAAATTTCCATTCACCTGGCTTAGCACAAACGAGAAAATTTCGCGCGACCCAGTTGTGCACTTAATTTTTTATTCTATATAAGGGAACTTGGCTCATTTTTTTTATACGACGCGATGATTACTGGAGCGGACCTTCGAGAATTATATGTACGAAGGAGGGACCAACTTACCTATAGAATTATTGCGGGTAAAAGAGTTCACAAGGATTCAAACCTCAGTATCGTGTGTCCTATCCATACGAAAAGGCGATACTCTGAACAGAGGAATAAGTCTTCTGAATCTATCATATAAAATCTAGTCACCTAATTTATTGGAATGACTAAAACTTTTCAATAGAAGCCTATATCAGAGCATTTTTAAGTCAGGAAAGCTAACCTTTGCAGATCATACCGGTCCTCGCTAACTGACATAATACTATCTTTGTAAAAAAGGAATTCGCACAAACAGCCTCTTTATCGTCAATATCGTACCTACATAGGGAACGCTTTGTTGACGAAAAAGGTGTAAGACAAAATGACGCGCTATCGTTTCACTTCTTTAGCATTATTCTAAAAGTAGTTATTATTTTGAAGCCAACATCAGAGTACAACTTTTTAAAAGCCTATTCCAATGTCTGCATTATGCTAATGATATTGACCAATAAGCCCCGGTGCACACATGCGTCATTTTAATGCGCGGCACCGCAGCGTCACCCCGCTTTTGCATCTTGCAGTACTCAGAAATAAATTGAGTGGTGCACACATACGTGCGGTGACACTGCGGCATCTCGCGTCATTCTTGCAGGTAAAAATGCTCGCAGGTTCCCGCGAGATCACTTTCAGTACATTATTTGTTATTGACCAGTGCACACATGCGTCATTTTGACGCTAAGACGCAAAAGCGGTGACGCTGCGGCACCGCGCGTCAAAAATCGCAAGTGTGCACCGGGGCTTAGGGAGAATGAAAGCTTGCAAGTATTTAAAAGGAACCGGCAAAGATGGATCTGGCTGTTAAAGAGGACCAAACAAAGTAAAGGCTGTCATTGAGAAAGACCTCTCAATATCGGCAATTCGTGGAAAATGTCGCAGTGGTCAAATATAACTTTGAAGTAGTTAAATAATTTGTCTACCAAGGCTCTAAAATGACCTCGCAAAATCGCATCAACGCAGAGATCAGTGAGGAATCAGTCTTATCAATCGCTGTTTCTTCGGACTAATGCGGGATTTAAGGAGTAAGGTTCTCGTTAATAGAACCAATGATATATTGTACAAGAGCCTAATAAGAAGCTTTGACATTGTCGAAACCGGGTGAAAATCTATTGGGACGTTTTGAAAAAACAACATTTTTTTCGTATTAAATTAGATTTCGCCATGTTATGCGCTAGTCTAAAAGCTTAAAATACATTAGCTAAATGAAGACCCCGAATGGCAATAACGCAACAGCATAACGAGTGTTTGAATTTACCCCTGAGGGACAAAGAGTAGGTCCATAAATTGGTTGACGCGAGCAACTGGAGACCGACCAAAAAAATGTTCTTATGGTTCATAACTGGAGGTAGCTAGATATTGTACCCCAAAAGGGATAAAGACAGGACCAACCCGGCTAATCTTCGGTCAGTTAGTATGCTCCCGATGTTAGCAAGGTATTCGAGAAGGTCGTTAATAGAGCTCTTTTAAAGTTGGCTGAAGAAAATAAGATTATTCCGGACAATCAGTTTGGTTTTAGAGCGGGGCATGAAACGATTCATGCCGCGTCGAAATTGGTTTCCGACATTCAGTGGCACAAATGAAAGAACCAATGCACGGGTGCCTGTCTGATCGACTTTGAGAAGGCCTTCGACACCGTATGGTTTGAGGGGCTGAATAGGTTGGGCATGCAAAAACCATTGCTATATATGTATATGATTTATGACATGCTTATGTGAAAGAAAAGTTCGTTGTCAAAGCTGGCAACGTGACTTCGAGCTCAGTCCTTGAAATAATTGAAAATGGCCTACAACAGAGAGCGGTGAATTCTCCGATCCTGTTTAATATTTACACGAGTGATCTGGTGGGTTCCGTCAGACATATAGCATGGCGCACGCGGACGATTTAGTGGCGTAAGCGTACAGATCAGGTCCAAAGGTCGAGGTGATCAACATCCCGTTGCAGCGTGACATCGACCAAATTAAGAGGTACTGGGATGATTGAAAAATCGGAAACAATCCTGTTCAGAACTTTATTGACTGGGGCCTCTAGGGGTACCAGAAAAAAACTGTCGAAAATTAGGCATTTTTGGACAAAATGGACAACCATTAGCGGTGCGAAGCGTGGTCAGATATCTTGGCATTGGCATCTATGTCGAGCAGTATCTAAATTTTGACAAACATATAGATGCTTGTCTTGCTGGGCCGAGAGGGCTTATGCTCTGACAAGGAGACTATTTCGCAGCAGTCAACTTGTTTCCAGAGTAAAGGTCATATGCTACGTGGCCCTTATAAGCCCGATCATCGCTTATGGCTGTCCCAATTGGTTCAACATAGCGCCTTCCTATACATGGAAAAGATTCGGGTGTTTGAGAAACAGTGTCTCAGGATCTACCTAGGGTTGTTTAGAACTCCCGGGTCTGAGTACATAAAATATTATCCCAACAATACCCTATACGATGGGGCTCGATCGAATAGGATTGACAATTTCCTAATTAAGGTGATTCGAAGGCACGTTGCAATGGCGATGGCCAACGCTAATAGTCTGATTTCGGCTGGTTATTATCCGAATTTAATGTACTACGAGACCACGCTCCGGTCTAGCTTTGTTCCGCCTGAGGCATTTCTTCATGCAGACATGAAAGGGTTAGTCCAGAATGTGCCGGTATTGTACCACAGCCACCGCGGCCCTCGTGCCCAAATAAGCGGCTCATCCACGACGGGTACGCCGCCAATACTCAGGAGCTCCTTCGTTTTAATACCGCGATTGCGGATAGGGATAGTGCTGATACCGGAAAGCAGTTCACCGAGTTTTGGTGGTTTGATGAAGAGGTAAGTGAAGACACGCTCACCCGGCCCGGTGCGTTACCTAGGTAACATTCCTCCTTAGTTTTAAGCTAGTTTGTAAGTTAGTTAGATATAGTTTAGGGGGTCTTTGGGAAAGGCCGGCTCGCCGACATGAATGAGTGCTACCGAGACTTGACCGATGCTTATGGCCTCGCTCGAGTCCCGGCGGCGAGTATGCACCATGTTGGCGAATGCCAGGCGCCCATAGACGCAATCGGAATGGTGACCAAATGATTGAAGGTAATTTTAGGTTAAGTAGCTTAGGTAGTTTTAAGTAGTTTTAGGTAGTTTTAACAAAACCCGAATAATAAAGAGTCCAAGGTTTTAGCAAAGTTTCTTGGAAATGAAAAAAACAGCGCAAAATACAAAAATTTATAGATTTAAGGCCGAAAGGTAATAGTTATAAGGATATAGTTGAGTATAGAGTGCTCGTTAATAGCCAGTAATCTAGAATAAGAAACATGTTAGTTTTAAATTGGATTTAGTCATTTTTGTCTAGTTTGTAAGTTAAAGAAAGAATGAATAAAAATGGAGTTAAAAGTCTAGATATTCTAAAATTACTAGAGTGGCTTTTCAGTTGGGGCGTCGCGTAACCGGCCTGTAACCGCCATCTAAAGTAAAGTAAGTAAGGCAACACATCCCTCATTCTGAAGACCAATTTATTGCCTTCTGTCAGTTCTTATTCTCAAACAGAAATTTGAGTAATTCACAGCAAAACCCTTAATACCAACAAAACTGACCTTCATCACTATAATTGAACTTTGAAATTGAAAGTGTTCTAAGATTTAATATTGACACAGTACATTAACACATTTACCGCATAATTAGATTCACAACTTACCTAACTGATGGAGGCTAATCTCTGCAATTGTCTCCATCAATTATGATCAATTTATAAATGTTAGCACTGAACATAGTTCAGCATTGACAATTGTATAAAGCATACGATGACATGACGTATATGCATTGACATAACTATTGGGGAACTACCATGCTAAATAAACAACACGCTCAGGTAATAGATAGTTTGTCAAATCATTGCCAAACAATGGTGGCAATTATGCGATGTGGACAACAATGCGACAAATTGTTGTCCTAAAGAGTATAAAATGCAAATGAGCCCATCAGTTGGGCATCAGTTCGACAGCGTCTTCCAATTGGACTAACAGGACAACCAAGTATCTCTAGCATCATGAAAGTGTTCTTATGTGTGTTGGCTTTGATGGCAGCCGCTTCGCCATTGAACGCATTCTTCCTTGGAGGTGGTAGCGGCGGGGGTGTTATCAAGGTGGTGATACCAGGTGGTGGCGGATACGGCGGCGGTGGATACAGCAGTGGATATGGTGGTGGATATGGTGGTGGATATGGTGGTGGATATGGTGGTGGATACAGCGGTGGATATGGCAGTGGATATGGTGGCGGATATGGCGGTGGATATGGCGGTGGATATAGTGGTGGATATGGCGGTGGATATGGCGGTGGATATGGTGGCGGCTATACCAATGCAGTCGCATACTCTGCTCCTGTAGCTGTATCTACTCCAGCTATTGCTTCAGTTGTAGCTACACCAGTGGCTGCTGTTGCTACGACCCCAATTATCACATCCGGTGGCGGCTACGGATATGGCCATGGGTATGGACTTGGAGGCGGCTATGGATACGGCTCGGGAAGCAGTGGCTTTGGTTATGGTTCTAGCATCGGATCAACTTGGTGTTAAGTGAAAAATCACAAAGATCAGTACAGTTTCCTTCTAAATACTTTATTGTACTTGAAACGTTTGTAATTATCAATATTTTAATCGATCAAAAATATATATTCAAAAAATTTCAATTAACTGGTTTTCTTGTGGTAAATTCTACAACAGCCGGAGGGTGATAAATTTATCTATTATTCGTCAGTGCGGTAATAATTTCTCCTTCCTTTCCATTACGAATTGCCTACGAAATTCGCAAATGTGACTACAGATTTTAAAAAAAATAAATAAATAGGTGGCGCAACAGGCCACACCCTAGGCCTAACTTCTCGCAACCATTCGTTTTGTGTGAGTTTTTATTTTTGGGACGAATGGAAGGGACCTACAATTTGTATGCCGAGTCCGAACGGCTGAATTGAGCAGCTTTTTCATGACAGTCATACTCTCGGATGTTTTTCAGACATACGCGAGAGGTGGCACAGTAGAAAAAACTTTAAGACCACAGATTTAGTGGGAATTTAAATCGAACAAGGTAACAACCTCATTGAAATATCAAGGTACCACAAATGCCCTAAAATGCAGACATCCATTTCAGACACGTCACATAAATTCAGAGCAATTAACCGTCTCAAATTTAGTACACCCCATCCCATCGCTTATGCGCCAAAAGTGTCCGAAATCCCCTTTGGGCATTTTATAAATTCCATTTTAGTTTCATCTTTAGCCGCATGTTTACCCACCCATAAAGAGAATATCCAATTGACCATAACAAAGGTCAAGACAACTGATGAAGGCATCTGCCGATAAGAACCTCTTGCTCTCGTCCGCCTGTTTGCAAATCAAATATTTACCTTTGCCCCATCCAAGTTCACCCCAATCCTCCATCTGGATGTATCCCCAAATATAGCGTTACATTCTATATGCCATCTTGCCTGCCGCTGGAAACTATTACCGGTCGCAGAGTACAGACACAGAGTGCTTGCTCGAACCCGAACAAGACCATAAGATACGAGCTGATATTTTTATCCGTAAGGCAAAGCAGGGAAAAGTATCCTATTTACCTTCGTCATAACATCAGATACGCCTGGTGCTGCCCGTTGCCACATTTTAACGTTTTAACCCTCAGGGTAGCCGGGCCATATACATAAATAAATAAATCAGTGAAATGTCTTAACTTCCTTGACGCGTATTTTTGTGTATTAACCAAAAAAAAAAAACAAGAAAAGGATGCAAACAGTAATAATGTTCCGGAAAATATCCCTCAGTCAAGCGAAATATAAAGGTAGAAGAAGTCAACATAAAACATTTACAACTTCCGTCCGGTCGGTTGTATAGTATATACCGACCCACAACTGAGTAGAATATTGAACGACAACGTTTTTCTTTCTATCCATTCTATATAGAGCAAACTGAATCTAAAACAAGCAGTGAAAGGATTTTCTTTCATCTTGGGCCAACCGACACGTCAGTAGACGTCACACTGCTATATTCACCATCGCCAGCCGCCATTTACCTGTCAAGGCGAGAGGATGTAATAAAAGTTTATGAGAAAACTTGAATATTTGAGGGATTTTTCCTTAACCGGTCCGGTGGGCGCAACACGCCTCACGTAATCCTAGTTGGGACGGAGCGCATAATATAGTGATAGTTAGTGATAGGTGCGTGCTTGTCCCATAAATGGAATGGTAGAGCGATTTATTTAAAGTTAAAAATATTCACTTGAGGTTCTTGTCTTGACAAGTGCTGTTTATGAAAGACCATTTTATTTTGTCTTATAAATAATTTTATTCCATGTACATTTATAAGACTGTTGCGAGTTGAATGAGCCAGTGACCCAAGTAGATTTATTAACAAGAGGGTGAGTTGAGTAAGAATATATAAAAAGTTTGGCTTTCTAAGATTGTGTCACTGCCGCAACGAACAATCCCCCTCTACACACTCCGGTCTTTAGTTGGTTGAGCTCAGTCTAAAACTTTGAGTGCCACCTGAGTTGTTACTTCCTCTGCTTTGTTGTCCTTTAGGGTAGACTCAAAGGCTCGATGGACTGGTGCCAGCTTAGCCGTTATATTTTACTCTTTTTGAACAGGTTAAAGTTTCAATTTTACCCGAAAATTTTCTCATCGAATCTTCTCCTCAACACTCAATCGATATGAACTGGACCGAAAATCACTCGATGAATCTTTCCCTCAAAGCGTCCCAAGAGGTTTTCATCACCTTTCGAAAAAGTCCAAGTTTCTGCATCATACATACCAGAACCGGGACGATTAGGATCTTGTAAACTATATCATTGATTCTATGACAGTGGGTACTTAAATGCCTTCTTGGTCCGAAGAACCACCGATTGGCAAGAATGATTCTTCACTTAGGTAATTCTGCGCCGTTTCCATTTTGCAAGGTATTTGTAGAGCCAATTACAGGGGTATATCACTTTTAAGTCGCCCCGGAAAAGTCTTTGCCAAGGTGCTGGAAACGCGTTGCAGAGTTGTGGTTGAGTCACGATTAGGAGGTGAGCAGTGCGGTTTTCGTCCCGGCAGAAGTACAATCGACCAGTTTTTCACTCTCAGAATGATACTTGAGAAGGCTTGGGAGTATGCTACAACTGTTTACGCATGCTTCGTAGATTTAGAGAAAGCATACGACCGAGTCCCTCGAGGTAAACTCTGGAGTGTATTACAGGAGTATGGAATTGACGGTTCTCGCTTGAGAGCCATTCAATCTCTATACACAAACTGTAAGAGCTGCGGTGTTCGGGTAAACGGCGTTAAATCAATAACTTTCACCGTGGGGCGTTGGACATCGCCAGGGGTGCGTCTTGTCTCCTCTTCTTTTCATTACTTATTGGGAGATCTGACGATAAGTCATATGCTCTTCGCTGACGACTTGGACATCCTTGGATCTTGTCAAACTGAACTTCAGCGCGCAGTTGATCGGTTTGTAGCCGTTTGTGTTGAAGCTGAGATGAAGATAAACGTGAACAAATCTGAAGTGATGGTTGTTTCCAGAACGCCGGTTCAATGCACTCTGCGTGTCTGTGGAGTCCCATTGAAAAAGGTGGAGAAGTTTAAGTATCTCGGCGTCTTATTCATGAGTGATGTAAGGAGCTGATTTTTTCTGTATTGGTCAGGCTGGGTCAATTTTGAGACAGATTGGTCATTCTGTTATCAGGAGGACTAAACTTGGTGTCAAAGCTAAGTTGTCAGTCTTTAATTCGGTGTTTGTTCCAACTCTTACCTATGGTCGAAGTGAACGAAAGAATAAGATCGCGAATACAGGCTGCCGAAATGAGATTTCTCGGTTGTTTGCTGGTGTGATCCGGAGAGTCCGAACGGCTGAATTGAGAAGCTTTTTTCATGACAGTCATACTCTCGGATGTTTGTCAGAAGTTCGCGAGAGGTGGGGCAGTAGAAAAAACTTTAAGATGCAATTTGTGTTTTTCCGGGGATCGAACCTGAGATCCCTCGCACAGTAGTCCAGCACAATAACCACTGCGCTACTGCACCCACCAAGTTTGGATATAGCTATTCGCAATTCATAGTGGTCGAGTCTACTATCTACGAGTTGACTATCATCGTTCAGGTTGAACGAATCATTCTAAGAAGTGGTTGGCTCTTCAGCTTTTTTTAGGGAAGCCGATAAGACAGCTTGCCTAAATCCTTCTCTAATTACAAATACGCATACAAATAGATACTGAATTTGTTCCATTTTAGCAGTCGCCGTATTGTAGATCAGACAGCTCTTCACCTTTCTTGAGCTTTCCCCATCCCATCTATACCCCAACGCCCCAACCTAGGGCCAGCTCATTTGCTGAACCCCTAAAGTTAAAAAAAAAATCTTCATACCTGAGAAATGAGGAAGAGTGACTTCAAAAACTTCAAAAATGTCCATTCCGACAATGGTGATAAAAAATTAAGTGCTACCTTCATCCTGAATACCATTTAATTAAATTCTATCTTTGTATACGCTTGTAAATTTCCACGCGTTACATTAAGCTAAATACTATATCCCAGCTTGAAGAGCACAGTTCTCTATATCAATTTAGTTGGACAACTTTTAGAGCTTGCACTGCATAAATCACCATCCATTACTATGGGCACTCACACAACTAATTTTCAATAAAACTACTTTCGCACTAATTAATTTACAGCTACTGTCATTAATTAATGCAATGTCCTCGTATACCTTTAAGTGAATGCCAAATGAGTAAAATGAATTTATTCGAATAATGGAAACACCGCTGCCACTTACGATAAGCATATCGACAATGAAAGACCTCGCTAATGCCATACATGCAGTTAACCCCGCAGAACAATTAATTAAGTTTAAAATACTTAAGCGTGGCTACATGAAAAAAATGACCACGATGACCACCAGCCACCAGCTACCAGCTACCAGCTACCACTGACACCATTCCACAATTGCCATTGGCCAATTACTAAGGAAAATCCATTAAAGAACGGAAATTATAAGCCACCAGGCTTATCGTCCATCTCCATCGAATTTCATTTTAGTTGTATCCACCAGTCCGGACCCGGACTTTCACATGAAAGTGTTCACAGACTTTTGGCCCGAGGTCGACATTATGGGTTGAACCAAAGTCGAATCGTATCACTAGTAATTATCTTAATTTAATTACCGAACCCGGACTTGGACTTTCGATATTATTCGGACCTATCGTATATAGTTTTGGATTTTATTAGCCCGAAATGGAATTAAACTTTCGAAACTGCTGATGCTCTTATTATTATCGGAGCTGATGGGTTTTATTGCCATCGGGCATGTATTGGTGATTGGATCGAGATAAACGATGACGATGTTGGATGGAGTTGTAGGTGACCAATCAACGATTGGATGTTTATTAGGTTTATAGGTAATAAAGGACGACAACACACGACGCGTTTGGTATTTATTTGTGGCCTTCACTTAAGTTTGATGGATATAGGATAAGCGTTTGCCGTTGATTTCGATTAAATAAATGCCTCAACTAGAGAGGTATAAGCTGTGACGTTTTACTGTTGATTGTATAGGTTTTGAATGGTGATGAGAATTGATAAAACTATCAGATAAATATGGCTTACTTCGGGCACTCATTGATGCCTGTTTTGTTACTTACCTATACTTACATTATTCATGCATTAATAAGTTGATTTGTCTATGTAGGATTGGTGGATGTAAAATCGAAAGTTGTATAGGGTCCACTGAAACATCCTACAATTGTGATCCTTCTGATGTATGGGCAGTACAATGATGGAAAGAACTGGAATTTAGGTAAGGGAATATCCAATCCAGTTCTCTGTATTCCATCCTCTTTCTAACATAAAGTTAAGCTTGGATACTAGCTTTGATGTGATCTTTATTTTCGTCTAGCAAATGCAACCAAGCTAAAAATTAGCACTGAAATTTCGGTCAAGACAAAATTGTTCTGCGAGCTGTTGTTAATTTTATTCTCTTAAACAATAATTTATAGACTGAAATTAATTAAAATATTATAAGTCAGATTATATCCCCGCAGTATTTTATAAGTTCGTACATTCAGATGGGGACAACATTGATCCTTACCACTACCAAGAATCAATCAAGATACGCTTGCGGATAACTCGAACAGTTCAGCATCGAAAGGAAGTTTGACGTTTTGCGATCGCAAGAGTCTGCTACAGACTTTACTCATCGTGTTTCCCTTATTCTTTCAAGAAGTCTCTTGCTGCTAGATTCAAGGCCACAAGATCAATGGCAGAGTTTCCAGAAAGCCATCAGAAGTTGAGCCTACGAAGGGCTGAGTTTCACCAGTTTCATCAGAAACCCCATGATTCGATGACGAATTCCGGCGAACTCATGCGACTAATCAAGAGGAATCTCTTGCAATGATCTTGCAACCAGAGAGAAAAGCTGCTCATATCATATCACCTTTGGGGAGAGGAAAAAAGAGGAGCACAAACTACTCCAAAAAAGAAAGAGGGATAATAAGAATGATTGCGGGTCGAAAGTTTAGCCAAAAGGTAAAAGAGTCTTTAAAGCACCTGCGAACTTGAAAGGCCCACTTTTGGAGACTTTTAACGGCGATGATGACCAAGATCCCACTGTAAGGCAGTTTGGCGATGATAGACAAGAATCCCTCCTAACCTGACAACTAATACAACTAATAAGTGTAGCCACATCCAATAAATCTGGCAAGAGCTGACTGGAGTGCTGAGTTCTTCAAAGCTGCAGAAGATGATCTGGTAGGGGGAATACTGCATCCACCAACCCATCCGAAAAATTTCGTCGGATCAAACTATGCCCGATAAATCGAACCTCAGCATCGTTTGTCCAGTCCTGATGGAGGGATATCATTTTGATAAATAAAACTCACACACGCGAATGATTGTGAGAAGCTAGACCTAGACAGCCAATACGGAGGCATAAGTTTCCTCAACACCGCCTACCAGATTCTAAAAAAATTTAAAATGTTTGGCAACCTAGGCCTAGCTTCTCACAACCATTTCTTTGTGAGTTTTTAGTCGAATGGATGAGACCTACAATTCTATGCCGAGTGCGAACGACTGAACTGAGAAGCTTTTTCAGGAGTGCTATAGTCTCGGATGTTTGTCAGGCAGACGTTCGCGAGAAGTCGCGCAGTGAAAAAAACCTTTAGATGTAATTTGTGTTTTTCCGGGGATCGAACCCCTCGCACCTGTCATCTCGCATCTGTCTTTAATAATCTGTGAACGTCTAAATCGGATGATCAAAGACTTAATACTTACTTACTTATCGGGCTCCCCGTCCGTGAAGAGTCTCTGCCTGAGACACTGCAGCTTTCCATCGTCTTCGATCCCGAGCACGCTGCTTCCAGTTGTCGAGACCAAGTGCTCTGGCATCCGCGATGGCTTGGTCTTTGAAAAGGAAAGGTCTTCCTTGTCTTCTCGAAACTGGGGATTGGGATTCGAAGATCCTCTTGGCTGGAGCATTATAGTCCATTCGCTCGATGTGGCCGAGCCAATGCAGTCGACGTGTTTTGGCTTTTTGGACTACATCCACATCTTAATATAGCTCATAGAGTTCGCGATTGTATCTTCTCCTTCATTCGCCCTCCTCGCACACAGGACCAAAAATCCGCCGAAGTATTTTTCTTTCGAAGGAGCCCAGTATCAGCTCTCCCTTCTTGCTTATCGTCCAGCACTCGGCGCCATAAAGCAGAACTAACAGGATAAGGGTTTTGTAGAGCACACATTTCGTCCTTCGAGTTAGGAGTTTTGAACCCAATTGTTTTGCCAAACCGAAGTAGCAACGGTTTCAGGGTAGTTCTTCGCCGGATCTCCACCAGGGTGTCATTCGTGGAGTTAATTTTTACTCCGAGGTAGGTGAACTCCTTAACTACCTCGAAATTGTTGAATTTTGTCCTAGGCAGTGGACAGATGCTTGTTTGTTTGTTGATAGCATGTATTTAGTCTTGTCCTCATTTACTTCAAGGCCAACGGATTTCGCCTGTTCTTCAATCGCCGTGAACGCTTCTATCACGGCACGCTGGGAGCGACCGATGATGTCAATATCGTCCGCATAGCCAAGCAGCTGGACGGACCTGTTGAAGAGAGTGCCTTCCGTGTTGACACCTGCCCTGCGCACTATCTGCTCCAGTACGACTCGTCAGTTTATTTTTGACGCTGTAGAACTCTCGCTGCTTCATAAAGGTGGTTAAGAACACCAATGGACAATTTAATGTCAGAAAAGTTATTAGAAAAGTTGACGTGCTGTCATGTGATTTCTTTAACATCATATTTTAAAAATTGTACGACACTCACAAGTAATCTCTGGAGGAACAATCTTTTAAAAGTATGTCCAATTAATCGCTTATGGCGATGACTTTCACACTTCATCGGAAGAACTCGACGAGCTGTCAGAGGTAAGTATTGAGGTAAAAGCCACAAAGATAGGAATAAAGTACAAATTATATGGGCTCTAGTAGAGCAAACAAAGAGACTATAATTAATCGGTTAAAATGGCAGGGACATAAATAGAGGGTATGAAAATCAATGCTGCAGATCCGAGAATCTCTTTTTTAATGACTTAGGTGGCTTAGGGCCGATCAGACAAGCCATAATGGACAATGTGTGATGATCCCTTTGTTGGGTGAATTGTAAGGAGAAAAAAAAAGCCACTACTTACACATTTTTTTTTTCGAAGCAGGTGGAAATCTTCTAAAAGACACTATGAGATCAGTCAGCGCGTGCTTATGGTAGTGTGAGATTTTTACTCACTAAAACAACCACCAAGTATTCCAATCCTCATCCACACCTCCCAATATTGGATTTGAGACTGAGGACGAATTGCTGGGCGACACAGAATCTGAGGACAACACCCTCTGAAACCAGGCGCCGTCTCTGAGGCGACAAGAAAGCGCAGTGACTACAGGGCCTCTAAACAATTCTGAGAGAGACCCAACCTCTATCAACGATACAGACAGGGCCTTGATCAGAAAACCTAAAAGGGCAATAAAGAGCTATGAGAATCATTAACCCAAAGAAGCTACAGCTCGAAAGGAAACTGCAGAGAAGGAGGTACAGGACAACTCCAAAAGATACCTGAACAAGGCTAACAATGAACAGTCCAAAACCTTCAAGAAAATACCAGAGGCAAAAAAGGTACAAACTTCCAGCAGAGTCTCTACAGGCACGAAAGCCGGAACTTCGGGCACCTCATCCAAGAAAGTCGACCGAAAATAGCAAAGGCTTCAACGAGCTTGGACGAAACCCCGAACGACCTCCTTGCAGCTGTCATCGACGAGCAAGATCCCGATGGTAAGATCACAGCTGAGCGCTGGCTACTTGTCATTCGATCGTCGAATGTTTGCATCTAAACTCGAACTGGTGGTCACGGTTTTTTTTTCTATGATTGGTTATAAGCGTCTGAGTAATATCCTCTACAAGCTTTGGAAATAATTGAAAAAAACGAGGTGGGTCTATGAGACTTTTTAATTGGTGGGTTGCCAGGTTATAACCACAAGGTCTTCCGCGATTTTCTATAGACTCAGAATGTATTGCAATCTGATCGCGGCGTTTATAATATGAAGAAAGCTTAGTTAATGCTTTCCGAGGTAACCTTTAAGGAGATCACCCGTAATCAGGTCGTAACCCGGAGCTTTCATGGGCTGAAGTTTCTTTATTTCTTGCCAGAGTACTATACATTTTAGAAAACCACTAGAGCTACAATTACACGGCCATTTTTTCGAGTCATTTAAATGGGTTTTCTGACGTAAAAATCGCGTCACAAAGCAGTCATTTAAATGTCGTTATCGCCATTTTTGGGATAACATTTTCGGCGTCATTTAAATGACTAGAAAAATGTCGGACCAAATGACATGTATTCAATGCCATTTAAATGGCCGTGAGATCGCTCTTCAATGACGCCTTGGACAAACGACTAAACTTTTTGGCTGTTGGCATCCCAACGGAAAATTCTAAATGACTCGCAGTGTACGTGTTTTGATTTTGGGACACAAATGACGATGATAGTCATTTCGTGTGATCGCCATTTTTCCAATGACGAATCGTAGCTTAAATGCATTTTTTCCTGACGTCACAGCGCCATTTAAATGACTCAAAAAAATGGCCGTGTAATCGTAGCTTAAACCCTAATAGTCTCCTGCCCACAGAGCTATAGAAATCTGTTATCTCTCAATATACCTAACGTTCCTTACTGTTTTAAAGTAAGACAGCCATTAAATGAGTCATATAGCCACCCCACATCAGAATAGCGCGTTGTTTTATTAAATTGGTCAACATGCATTCGCATACCATTACCTACTGCTACATGAGCAGAGCAACATGTTATTAAGGGCTACTCCATAGTTCTCGTACTTCAGCATACAAACTGGAATATTAAATTCCACCCTTAAAAAAGCCATTTATTTGGCCCGCATTGACTGAACCGTGTATCCACAACTAAAAAACAACATTCTGCCACACCTTGTCATGCAAAAACCACAACAGTTACCGCCGTTACCGGTGCCCGCATCACGCTTCCCTTCGCCGGTGAATTTTCATGAAAATTTAATTTAGTTCGGTGTTTTTTTACAAACGCAAACTTTAAAATTCCGAAGGTCCTGCTGCAGCTTACATGTAACTGCACAAAAAAGGACAAACCCCGCCATCGGCAAACAAAAACCAACTATACGCACACCACCTACCGAGAGCATACAAAACACCTCATGCAGTAACCACTGCCACCAATATTCCCTCTGACCATATTCTGTAGCCGAACGAACGGAAAGTGCTTGCTAATGCAATAAATTCATGTCCTCGTAAGTCATAATTAAACCGAATTATAATTTCCAACTTACGAGGCAGGGATCGAGAGAGAGAGAGAGAGGTGGGCCAGAGGGCTGGTTGTTGTCCTGCTACTTGCACTCGACTGAGGTGGTGTTTTTGGATAGTGTTTGTCCTCTGTGCGCTTATCGCCTGTGTTGTTGGCAAAACTTTTTCAATGTTTCTCCCGAGCTGGAAGTGGAAGCGAATATAAATTCTCATGACTCTAGATACAAATTTCGGGTCGTCTTGCTATTGGTGCAAGCAGAGCTACAACACTCCATATACATCCGCATGCAGGAAATTAATTATTTCAGTTATCCTATCTTTTTGCGAATGCAGAAAAAATAACAGCCAACTCAGTCTCAGTTGCAATGGAAATCCGACTACCACGAAGCAACAGGACAGGGAAAATCCCAGAAAGTCTCGGCATCCGCAATAATTGAATCCGATTCAACGAAGACGTGTTTAGTTTGCTCAATTGAAAAATTAGCTCTCGCGTTAAATCCACCTGCAGAATCTACTACAGGAACAGGATCTGCAGAGGATATGAGAAAAGTTTTATCACCAAAGCCGGGCTATAAGTTGCATCCAGTGTAGTTGGTGTTAAATTGAATACGAATACTACTGCAATGTGTCAAGATGCTGGTAGAGATACATAGTTACTGCAGTGGAGTCTTTTTAACTGATATCGAATGAACTTTTGTATCTATTGCAAGCGGCATTTTATTTCAATGACGGTATAAGTGATGGAAAGTGTTTTAATTTCTAAATTTTTCAGTAGAAAAGACTTTCCAAAAGGGACAGCCTTCAGCATGTTTTCTTAAGCTATAGCGAAAAGGAAGGATTCCTATATTGCTACGACCATTATCAACCAAAATGTGCGTAGTTTTTTTTTTTACAACACACGCTTATTCATAAATCCTAAGAGCCGTTTGTGGCCCATTTACATTCATTACATGCTGCAGCTCAAGTCATTAAATTCCTTTGGCGCTTTAACTTCTGAAGCATTTCCAACACGTTGTCAACATTACGAGGCGAAATTTCCAACATAAAACACCGCACATAGTCGTAGCCGCTCTCATATAATATATCCCCCATGCTGCTGCTGCTGTACCTATTATTATATTACTGCCGCTGCTACAAACTTCGAAATGGCGTACTTAATATATTAAATTAATTTGCAGAATGTCGTTATGCCTTCACCACAGGATCTCCTTGCGCAAATTTACAACCGGAAACCATCATCATCATTATCGTTTTCGCCATCTTTGCGCATCCTATACCTACTGTCACTGGTTTCACCAGAAAATGTATCATAATTCTTAGCACACAGCATCTTATCGTATATACGATATATCCGTGGAATCCATCCTTGGTTACACATCCTAGAATTCAATTAAAGCCAAACGCTGTTGATCAAAATGAAGGACTGCAACCGGGATATGTCGTTTAATGTCCTCTTCGAATGGAGCAAAAGGACGAATAACGACAGAGAAGAAAAAAAACTGTCAATGACGAATTATCCTTTGCTAACATTTGGAGAATTTTTATTGCGTGATTCTTCTGTGACAAGGCTTGGGAGGTCTCCTTGAAACTGCGATGCTAACGTCTGTCTATATACATATGATGTTAGGGTTAGATATCGAAAGGGATATATTTCAGATTTAATGCCTTTTGCCGTCTGTAACACAGTATGATCATCAAGAGTAGATATTTGTAGCTTAGATTTTTTTAGTTGTTTTTTAGGTATGGAGCATACCTCCTCATATCTGCTTCTATTGTGGTTACCTTGCTTTTCGAAGAGATTGTATTTCAGTGATGAGTTTACGAAAATCAACAAGGGCGAACTTACAATACTCCTTTCGAGGATAAGCAAATTCGACCTTAGTTTAGCACTTCGTATTCACAGACGGATCAAAAATGGACACTGGGGTAGGGTCAGGAGTCTTCTCTGAATCGCTGGGTATATCAAAATCGATTCGCCTCCCCGACCATAGCAGCGTTTTCCAAGCAGAGGTCCTGTTGCATACGTAAATATGCCTACCTTTACTCTAATTCAAATTACCATTGCATGCGCATATATGCCCCTCGTATATCCTAATTACCTATCCTATCTTACATTCGCATACTTCTTCCCACGACACAATAATTTCTTATCGTGTTATATCACCTTAATATGATTCCTAATTCATTTGCGTTTCCAAATTCCTTTCCCACGATCCCGCTAATTCGCGAAGTGAACTGGTCACTTCCATCATACACAAATCATATTACACAGTCTTACTCTTATTCGCATATCCCGCTTATCTATATTATGCGTGTCTACCTTATATCTATACGAATTCAAATTACATGAGTGAACTGGTCACTGCCAGCGTTCTCAAAGGTATCACCTTCAGCGACTGTCAAAAAATGCATGTTCGGAGGCAGAGCAGATCAGACCATTAAAAATTAGTTTTAGTTGATATTCAAGTGTGGTCGGTATTGCACATCGTCTCAGGCAATAATGTCTAAACTTTAGAAATTAAATTAAAACAGAAAAATTAGTTAAGCAAATTTATACACAAACTCGACGACACAGTTATAGTAATTATATTATAGATACACACACAACATAAGCCTGGAACAACAAAAAGTATTTACTTAGTATTTAATGAAGAAGAAAAAACTCGTGTACTTTTTATTTAATTTCGTTGTGATAAAGTGATAATAAAAAAAAAAAGCAAAATCAACTCTATAACTTTTATATTTGGTGGATTGCTACTGGTGGTTTTTGGTGGTTGCCTGTGGACATTTGCTGTACCAACTCCCCCTTTCCCCATTCCGTTATAATAAGGGATCATTTGCGAGCGGCGCACTAATCTCTGTACCAACATATATAAATATAATTACAAAATCATTCCGCGGTAAAATAATAACAATTTGGCGCAGCCGGTAGGATCTAGGAAGCATCAGCGGTTTTCTTTAAATTATAAGATAACTCACTGGTAATAGCTTGAAAAGCCTAGATTCTTTGTATACTGGGTAAGACACAATAACCCGCAAACTTGGGACTGAGTCTGGTCTCGAGAGTATACATACCTAAAATACAAACTCATGAACGAGGAAGAAGGCCATCAGGAAGAAAAGGACGGACAACAACCCAGCACCTCCCAACCGACCCTCACAAGACTTAGAAGTGGAAGGTTGATACCAAACCCCAACGTAAGTTTAGGAAATTATTTAAATATTGTGTACGAGGAAGCGCGAGAGAAAAATAATCTATCAATTCCTCAGCTTGACGCTATTGATAGAGCATTAAAATTAAAACGTGAAGAACGCCTTAAGAAAGTAAGGGCTTGTGAACAGAGCACTGAAGATTTTAAAATAGAATTGCAAAATTTCGATTGTCTCTCGCGGTCTCTCAACTTAAATAGAAGTAAGTTAGAAGAGGTCGAAGACCTTAGCATAAGTGAATCACATCCGTTACACACTAAAGAGGTTATTTTGGATTGGTTGAGTGTTTCGTTAACGGAATCCGAGGAGGGTAAACTGCTAGAAACTAGGCAATATAAGTCCAAAATGAATCCAGATTACGCTAAAATAGCTAAGTTATTAGCACAAATGGTCCCAATTTTCGACGGTGAACCTAGTGCGACTGTGGTAGTAGATCTGCAAACATTCTTGGGCTGTTGTAAGCGGGTATTAAAATGTCTTACGGAAGACGAAAAGCCAGCGTTTTCGCAAATCTTTCCCACGCGGTTAAGAGGTCAAGCTTACCAATTAATTGCGTACCACCAACCCGGTAACTTCGAGGAAGCTGAAAGTCTTCTTAATCAATCCTATCTGCCCCGTGAAACGTACCAAGAATTAGTTAGCAAATTAATAACAATAAGGCAGTATCCATTTGAAGCTCTCATCGCTTTTACCGCTAGGTTAAAGCAGATGTTGCAGTTTTGTAAGGAGGCAGCGGACCACAAGTATGGTTCAACGGCAGCTCCCGCTGTGAAAGCACAGCTGGAAGATTTTGCCAAAAATGCCTTAAAAACTGCTGTCTCTAATCCCCATCTCTGCCAGTATCTATTAACGATAGGAGATGGAACCCTAGACCAATTAGTACAGAAAGCATTAGATATGGAAAGATTACAACAAACTGTCTTTCCAACACAGCAAATTCTCCATTCCACTACCCAAGTTCCTACTAATACATCCTACAATAATAGTTTCACAAATCCACAGTTATTGTTCGGGAACAATAGTAGTTTTTCTCAACCGCAATTAAATCCGCAAGCCACACCGTTCGATTCACAACATAATAAATTTAACCACAGCATAATTTGTAGTTTCTGCGGAAAGACTGGGCATACTTACAGTGATTGCCTAAGTAGAAAGAATACACCTTTCTGCACAAATTGTAGACTATATAACCACGATATTAGAGACTGCCGACGAGCTAACAGGCCAAATAACAACAAATTTTCCAATAATAGGAAAAAGGACTTCAACCATCGAACCCCTACAAGAGTTTACGAAAATTCCCCCTCAAACCAGACGACCAACAACTCGCCGCAAAACATCTCTAGGGTTTATAACATACAAAAAAAATGTGATTTCTGTGGTCGACCTGGTCATGAAGTCACCCAATGTAGACAAAAGGTTAAATGGGAATCGGAGAACCAGGGAAACTCCCAACTGTCGAGCCCAAAACCCCCGGCTCGACATTAACTTCCAACAAAAAAGACAAAAGGTACTTCCGGAAGCCCGAACACGGTGTCCCCACAATAGTTCTTCCTCTTGACATAGGCCTAAACGGTCATGCAAAACTAATCGTGGACACCGGCTCCGAAGTTAGTTTAATAAAACAAAATTCACTTAAGCCAGATATAAAACTAGAAACCGATAAGTCATGCCTCCTACAAACACCATTCGGGAACGGGAAGAGCATCGGAGCTTGTCAGGGACAATTTGAGCTCAATACTAAAATTCCATGCACCTTCCAAGTTGTGGGTAATACGCCCACGTTTCCAGACGATGGGATACTTGGAAACGATTTTCTGTCAAAAAATTGTAACGTGGAAGGACCTAACCAACATCTTAAATTCCCTCAAACGAAAACTAATCCCGAGCTGTTTGGCTTACCTCTCAGCTCAACTAACAAAGGTAGCTCAATCCGAAATATTGCACAAAATAGGCAAACTACAAATAACAATAGTGCAAATGTACTAATCTCTCCCTATAGCGAAGACGGCCCTGGTATCAAACAGTCAAACATACTAACCTCTTCCTATAGCGGAGCAGACTCTAGTACCACTATTATAGAAGTAGTATTAGATAAGCCTATCTGCCTGCCTGAACATTCACAAAAACTTATAACAGTTCCTTTGGAATGGTCGGAAGAAATGCTCTGCTTACCCGATAAGGTAGGCGATGGAGTCTTCCTATCTAACTGTATTTTCCCTTCAGGCCATAATAGATCTTTAATAAGTGCCCTCAATACTAATAACAAACCAGTAGCTATACAAAAATTAAAGCTGCAACTAAGTCCAGCGCAAAACTATAAAATAATCCCTCTGGAAACCGAAAGGGAACACCCTCTAGAGACGAAACATTCAATACATCATGTAAAATGCTACCCACCGGACAACGAGATTCCGGAACACACACAATATAACTGGAGAATTAAAAAACTCAAAAACGAGCTCAACGTAGGAAAAAACCTTTCTTCTGAAGAAAAGGCCGCTATAATAAACCTCTGCAATGAGTATTGTGATATTTTTCATTTAAAAGGCGATCGCCTCTCACACACAACAGCTATCACACATGAAATACCATTAGTTCAGAATCAGGCACCGATAAACCAGAGAATGTACAGACTGCCCGAGTCAAAAAGGCAAATAATCAACGAACAAATGAAGGAAATGTTGGAAAATGACGTTGTCCAACCTAGCAAGAGTCCTTGGAACTCACCCCTCCTGGTAGTTCCCAAAAAGCCGGGTCCGGATGGTGAAAATAGGTGGCGAGTTGTGGTTGATTTTCGCAAGCTAAATGATTGCACCATAGGTGACGCTTACCCTCTACCTCGAATTGAGGACATACTTGATCAACTCGGTCATTCGCGTTATTTCTCCACGCTCGATCTAGCCAGTGGCTACCACCAGGTTCTGGTAGATCCCAAAGATCAACCAAAAACCGCTTTCAGCACCAACTACGGACATTATGAGTTTAAGCGCATGCCTTTCGGTTTAAAAGGAGCGCCGGCTACGTTTCAACGCTTGATGAACTATGTCCTTACCGGGTTACAAGGCATAGAATGCTTTGTATACCTGGATGACATCGTCATATACGGAAAAAATCTCACAGATCATAACAACAAACTGAAAAAGGTCTTTAATAGACTAAGAGAAAATAATTTAAAGTTGCAGCCGGAAAAGTGCAGGTTCCTACAAAAGGAAGTAATATATTTGGGACATATATGTTCAGAAAAAGGAGCACTTCCAAATCCCAGCACAACTGCCACTGTTCAAAATTTTCCACCTCCACGTACAGTTAGGCACGTCCAATCTTTCTTGGGACTCGCCAACTACTATCGTAAATTTATACCCCAGTTTTCTAAAATAGTTCGACCTCTGACTAACTTACTCCGTAAGGATGTAAGATTCAACTGGACCGACAAATGTCAGATAGCATTTCAAAAAATTAAAGAACTTTTAGTCTCACCCCCTCTCTTGATCTACCCTGATTTTTCAAAGCCTTTTAATCTGACGACGGATGCCAGTGGCGAAGCCATCGGGGCTGTACTTTCCCAAGGCGACGTAGGAAAAGACCAGCCCATTGCATATGCTAGCCGCACATTAAACAAAGCCGAACGTAACTACTCTACTATTGAAAAGGAGTTATTAGCGATTGTATGGGCTACCAGAAATTTCCGATGCTACCTTCAAGGACGCAAATTTACTGTATATACAGATCATAAGCCTTTAAAGGGCGTATTTAATGTAAAAGACCCTACAACTCGCCTCGTTCGATTTCATCATAAATTGTCGGAATTTGATTATAAAATAGAATATAAGCCAGGCAAATACAATACTAATGCTGATGCCCTTAGCAGAATTCCACAATTTAAGGTGGCAAAATCTGCACAAGAACCCAAACAGTGTACTTTTGCAGACAAAATCCTAACATATGATGAGTACGAAGCCGAAAAAGCGAAGCAAACAATTAAAGAACCTGTAGAGTGCACAATGTGTGCGAATTTAAAAGCATCTCCGTCAAATACACAAGAAACTACGGAGCCTTTTTCAATGACAGTACAAGCCGAGGTGCACCAACCACCAAACGAGCTAATCAACATTGTACCGATAAATACAGCAGCATGTAATGCTGTAACGCGGTTACAATTACAAAAAAAGAGTACAGCTCCTGACCCAGCACATACGGTTATTCAAAGCAATCAAACCAAACCAAGCGATTCTGAAAAACCAAAAGCTGCCATAACACCGAGCGCAACGGAATTGCCACCCGTAAATGCAAAACCCATAGAAGTAATCAGTAGCCCCGAGGAGATACAAACCATTCTCAAGGACTATCATGACTCGATTTTTGGCGGTCATCAAGGCGTAGTAAAAACGTATGAACGAATTCGAAAAAAATATTGGTGGCGGCACATGCTCAGAGACATAAAAAAATACATTAAAAAATGTAAAAAGTGTCAGACCATGAAAGCAACACCTTTGATACGAATGCCAATGATGATCACTGATATCGCCGAAAAACCTTTTGATAAGGTCTATTTAGATATCGTAGGCCCATTAGAACAGTCAGAGTCTGGAAATTTGTATATTCTAACTTTTCAGGATAATTTGACGAAAATTGTTGATTGCCATGCCATGCAAAATGCAGAGGCCCAAACAGTGGCGCAAGTGGTTTTCGATAACATAATTACACGTTTCGGTATTCCTAAACGGATTGTAACTGATCAGGGGACAAACTTTCTCAGTGACTTATTTAAAGGGCTCTGCAAACTACTTAAGATAAAAAAATTACAGACAACAGCTTACCATCCCCAGTCTAATGGTGCACTTGAACGAGCACACCGGCCAATAGTGGAATATTTGCGCAGCATAACTGATGAAAACCCCAAGTCATGGGATCAGTTTTTGCGAACAGCGACGTTTGTTTATAATAATAGTATCCATGATAGTACTAAACTCACACCCATGGAATGCCTATATGGGTTCACTCCTGACATACCGTCTAATCTGAAAAGAGATCCTGAACCCATATATAATCATGAAAATTACTGCCATCTTCTACGATATAGACTTCAAAAATCGTATTCCATAGCCCGACGCAACCTCTTAGCAAGCAAACATAGGTCGAAAAACTATTTTGACAGAACAATAAGACCTCATTCATTTCATGTAGGGGATAAAGTACTCGTCAAAAGCGAAAATCGAAAAGGGAAATTATCACCCATATGGAGAGGGCCTTATCCAGTAATTAGTATAAAAGGACCCGTAAACACAGCTATCAAATTTGGTAGAAAAGAAATTGTGATCCATAACAATCGATTAAAGCCTTACTACGAGTAACGCAAGATAATACTAACACTTGACACATTTTTTTTTTTACCGTTAAGCATTACTTTCTGACTTCTCCTTTTCCATCTCCCTACAGTACATTATGGAGCTGATGATTATTATCTTAATAATTATGCTTCCTGGTGGTCAACCTTTCGCGCAACCATACACGGTACATACTCTTAATAACACAGGCGTGGTATTCGAGGGTTTAGGCGACTTATGGGTGTACCACAACACATGGACCGTTTTCACGGAAATAGACTTATCCGAATTGAGCAACCAAACACAGCTGGCCGAACATGCGGAACACCTTGTCAGCCAACTGTGTAATACCAAAAATAGCACGGATTATTGCAAATTGCAACAACGGCACATTCATGCAGCGATGGAAACGATTAAAAGTCGTACCAAAATTATCCATGAGCTACTTCCGAAATCCAGGCAACCGAGGTCTCTGTTTAACGGAATAGGAAACGTTTTCCATTACCTTTTTGGCACGATGGATAACGAAAACGAAGAAGAAATATACAGTAAACTAGATCAACTACAAACCGATGAACAAAAACTAGTTGAACTAAATAAACAACAAATTTCTATAGTTAGCACCACCCTTAAACAAATTCAAACACCCTTAAGAACCCTAATGGACCGGCAGCAACAAATTGGTCTCCAAATAAACGAGATCATAAAACTGACTGACGATTTCGCTAAAATTCAGTTGAGGCAGGAGATAGTAACAAGTATCCTTCTACAAGTCCTCGAGATTGAAACACGCCAAAGTACTCTAATTGACATCATACTAGCCTCCAGAAACAATGAAATACATCCCTTATTAATCTCCCCAAATCCTTTTTCAAATATTTATAAAAGGTCGAACCCAATTTGTGAAGACAAATGCTTGTCAATGGTATACCAAACAGCAGAAGTTAAGTCACATCTCTTACAGGAAAAACTAGTAGTTAAAATTATTCTACCTATTTTTGCATTGCCCAAGATGCAATTTTTTAAAATTCTTTGTTTCCCGATACACTTTTCAGCGGGACATTCTTTAGTACCCGATATAAAGTATTCCCATATAGCTACACAAACAGAATCCCAAGAGTTTCTCCTAATTAAGGGTGAAGAAATCAAATCTTTTACCACAATTACCCGTGGGTTGAACGTTACCACTTATGTGGGCAAACTAGATATTCCAATAACACGCGCAACAGCCACAAACGAATGCATCGTTAAAGTATTCTTTAATCCCCTTAATGATAGCACCCAATGCCATTATCGAGTACAATACCCTTCGCAAGATACACTAATCAAAATGACTAGGCCAAATACTTGGTTGTACTCAGTTACCAACCCTACCATACTCCACATAGTCTGCTCGAAGGTATTATCAACCCCAAAACTGACAGGACAAGGCATCCTAACAATAAACGAACCATGTGAAGTGCAAGTTCTCGATAAAACAATCCATTATCAAGGTAATTCAAGTCCCACTTTGTTAATTGTACAACCACAATATTTCCCCCCTGCAAGTGAAGAATTTTCCAGCTTAAACCTTACTTCCCTTCTTCCCTCTGCTACAAACTTGAATCAAACGCGATTAATAATAGGTTCAGATACAAATAAAATAATTCACAAAAGCACTCAATCCCTGGAGGAAATACAAGATAAATTGGAGCAACTAAAAGAGACTACCATAGCTACTAATCACCGCACCCTATCCATAACTTCCCTCTCAATTTCCAGTCTACTAATAATAGGACTAATACTAGCTGTAGTGTTTAAAACTGTATCCATCAAATTAAGAAACTGGCAGAGTAAAAAAAGCACTCCTTTAAAGGACATAGAAATGCAGATTATTAATTAGTTATTAATTATTAATTAAAACAGAAAAATTAGTTAAGCAAATTTATACACAAACTCGACGACACAGTTATAGTAATTATATTATAGATACACACACAACATAAGCCTGGAACAACAAAAAGTATTTACTTAGTATTTAATGAAGAAGAAAAAACTCGTGTACTTTTTATTTAATTTCGTTGTGATAAAGTGATAATAAAAAAAAAAAGCAAAATCAACTCTATAACTTTTATATTTGGTGGATTGCTACTGGTGGTTTTTGGTGGTTGCCTGTGGACATTTGCTGTACCAACTCCCCCTTTCCCCATTCCGTTATAATAAGGGATCATTTGCGAGCGGCGCACTAATCTCTGTACCAACATATATAAATATAATTACAAAATCATTCCGCGGTAAAATAATATAAAATAATAACAGTCCTGACAGTGACAACAGCAGCCCGTGAGTCTGTGGTAAGGGCAAGACCACCTGAAGGTATTACCTTCTTTATCGACAGCCAGGCAGCAATAAAAGCCATAACTGCACCAGAAATAAAATCGAAGCTTGTGAAGTGCTGTCGCGAAGAACTCAAGGCTCTTGGTACACAGCACAAGGTATCACTCTGCTGGGACATGAAGGCATTTCAGGCAATGAGAAAGCAGACGAATTAGCAAGACAGGATTCGACAGCTGTTTCAGAACAAGCTGATCAATCTGTGGACATCCCGCCTTGCACACTCAAGCTTGAAGCAGGGAGGAAAGCCACAAGTGAGGCGAACGCAAGATGGGCCACCTTAAACACTTGTAATACCATAAGAATGCTATGGCCGTCCTTCAATGAATCCAAAACCGAGAAGATAATGCGGAAGGATAAGAAATCCCTGTCCACCCTCGTAGGTATCATAACAGGACACAACACCCTGCGGTGTTTTTTCCATATGAAAAAAATGGGCTTAACGGAAGAAGAACTTTGCAGAGGCTGCGGTGATAAGGAAGCTCTTGAGGATACAACCCATTTCTTATGTCACTGCCCAAGCCTCCAACATACCAGGTACAAATTCCTAGGGAGTCACTTCTTCAACGACCTAGACGAGCTTTCCTGCACATCAGTAGACAAGATAATGAACTTCGTCAAATCAACAAGATGGTTTGTATGTAGCAGCACAGTAAGTAATTTGAATACAGGGTTATAATGGGTAAGGGATAACCTCTTTCCCCCTATGGGAATCACAATGGGTTAGGCAAACCAATTGTTACAAGGCTCCAAATTGTGTCGTTTACGGCAACAGTATTGACCTGAGTGTGGCACGGAGAAAATCCTCACCAGCCCACAAACCTAACCTAACCTAGTTCTGCACTTAAATTGCTGCAAATTGTAGTCTTCTGGGAATATACCCCCAGGAAGCGAGTTTCAAAATTTGCTTGTCCTGCAACAGAAGGAGTTTTGAAAAATTAATGTCCTCGCGGTTCTCAAATAAACTGTATGGTCATGAGTCATCAGCTGCTTGTCTTGTGGGGCGTTCAAAAGTTGCATTTCGAGGGATAATGTCTTTGAGTTCCTCGGAACATCTACCATGGAAGTTCCTATAGAACAAGCAAAGGTCCGCGACTTGTCTTCTGTGCACCAACGATTGTAGATTCGATGTGAGTGTATAGCGTCTCCAATAAGTCGAACTGCTCGTCTCTGTATATGCTGTGTGAATTAGGTTAAGTGAATGTTTTGGGGCCGAGCTCCATATATGGGAACAATAATCCAGGCCTGGTGTAATCTGTGCTTTGTAGAGAAGGAGAAGTTGCTTGGGACTAAAGTACCTCTTTGCTCTAAATAGGTAGCTCAATTTAGCGGACGACGATCTTGCGAAATGGGATATGTGATCCTGCCATCTGATTCCTGAATTGACTGTGACTACTAGAAGGTGCATTGAGTCGCCTTGAGTCCTAAACTAACTGGCTTCATTTTCCCAATTCCAAGTTGGCTGTAGTTCACTTCTGCATGTGCGTGCCACCCAATGTGGTGAGGTCTTCCTTTACTGCCTTGCCAATCCAGAGTAGATTCAAAGACTTTATGGGTCGGAGTATTTGTGCAAATCTTATCTACATGCATTGTAGCCAATCTTAGGCGGCTGGTGAGCAATTTTTTGACCCGGTCGATGTCGTGGTGGGTACAGCTCGTATAGTTCGTCATTGAATCTGCTCATTTAAGCCCGTCAACGTCAAACGAGGCAAAAAATTGTAATCTTTCTCTCGCAACGAGCGAGGTTGAGTTCAAGCTTCAGCGCCATACATCAGGACCGCGATGATCAAAGCCTTTGTCTCATTTTCCAGTTGTTTAAGATCGTGATCTGCTAATCAATTACCTTATTAGCCCAAAAAAACACCGGTTGGACAAGAGTTATTTTTCGTTGTTAGCCTGAGCTGTTATTATCTGAATTTATAGCAGAGTCGAGGTAGACAAAGTCCAAATTTATTGTAATTTAGGCATCAAAAACTGGGTTATCACGTGTACGCATTTGTTTCTCAACAATTACTCGTGGGTTTTCTGTACCCCAAATGGGACAATTTTGACGACTAACGAAGCCATCAAGTTGAAAATGAGCTTCATCACTGAAGATGTTTCTGTTCGAATATTTTGGACTATAGCTGACAAACCTTCATTATTTTTAAAATATTGCTTAATAATAAAAATGCATTGTTCTTTCATAAAACGCTCTATTTTTACTAACCCCGAACTGTCAGCTGTCACATTGCTATCTTTTTTTCCGTTGGCATCACTGTAATTTTAAATGGCGCAAAATTCAAAGTTTGCGTAAATTATGGGGCACTGGTTTTGCCTTTTTTGAGCTTTTTCTTTTGACATCAAAGGTTTCGCTATTGGGTCTCTTTTCGTCTCCCTACCACTATAAACCCTACCCAGAGAGACTCTCTGAACTTCTCCAGAGTTCTTCCCTGAGTTCGATTCCTAGTGTTAACGCTAGAATCTGTTTATATGAGATTTGTTTCATCCAATGCGTCTCGACCCAATGTTTTCCCAAGATCCTCATTCTTCTGCCAAAGCCGGACATTGACACAATATATGTGCCGCTGTCTCAGATTCCTCCAGGCATAGCTTACAAGTATCATCTTCTCTAAGGCCCATCTTCCTTAAATGATACCCGAAATTACCATGACCTGTAGTTAACGCCACCACCCATTTCAATGTTCCTCGACTCATGCTTAGAACCTTTCTCTGAGTGGAGCAGGTCGGCCATTGTATTGCCATTTTTGCTTGTCTACATTGTTCCACGGTTGACCACCTTCTCAGGTGTTCTGCCGTGATCCATTTGTGAATCAGCTGTTCTACCATTGGAGAGAATGGTTCTGGTCCCAGCAACTTTTCAGTTGACCCCTGTTTTGCAAGGGAGTCCGCCTTTTCGTTGCCGTCGATCCCTATGTGTCCTCGTACCCAAGTCAGTGTGACCTGATTTTAAGATGCTATTGAGCTTGAATACACATTCCAGTGCCAGTGATGTTGTGATGGTTGTCCGCTCCATGCATCTAATCACCGCCTGGTTGTCCGCAGTACTATTAGGATATTTCTTCATTCCACCTGACTCTCAAGCAAGTAATCCAACGCATGCAGCAAAGCAATCATCTCAGCCTGGTATACTGAAATGTGTTTCCCGAGGCTAATGTGACGGGCTAGTTCCAAATCTTCTGAAAAGATTCCGGCCCCCGCTCCGCCATCCATCATGGATCCGTCTGTGAAAATCACGATTTCACCATTCCTCTTTTCTGGAAGTAATCCATTCTCAATACGAGTTTTGTGATTCCTTTCCATAACACGCACCTTTGTTATACCATCCATAGGCATGTTCAGCTCCCTAATCTCGTTTTTGACAAGCTCCAGGATTCTTCTCTGTCCATAGATGGTACCCCTATTGTGCCATTTCGCATCAAAGGTTTCGGTAAGGTCGCCGATGGATGAATTAGCTTTGGACGCTCTTTAGTAGGGGCCGTACTTGCCAATATGATAGAGTGCTTCGGAGACTTGATCCAAGCTTAGGTCCTAGCGCCTTGTGTGCATCTCGTAGCAGAGCAATCTCTCCGATTAGTCACAATTCATTCGATAGGCGAATTAAGACATTGGATAGTCTTAAGTAGGCTAGGGATTCTTCAAACTAAATGAAAGCAATAAAGAAATGAAGATTTTGGAAGTTTCTGGATCAAAAAACAGCCAGCCAACAGTATACCTACCTACAGTTGGTATACCCCTATGATATCTATGTTTTAGGAATACCCACAGATTACCCATTTCCCAAATAGCACTCTCTTCAATTACTCAATATTAGTTATGCATTAATTTAGCTCCGAGTAAATCCCATCTGCCTGCCTTGCCTCACCTGGGACACACACTGTCTGTATGGCCGCCTAGCTCTAAACTTTGATCCCATAAAGCACCGAACAAGCATAGAGAAGAACTCGTCGCACAAAATCCCCCAACCAAATGTGACTGGATACGGTTTTATTGTCACTTTACGACCGATTCCATGTACCGGTTATGTAACCGCATAGAAGCACTCTCCGTATCCCCCCCGCGCAGAAGTAACATTTAATGTCAAACTACATCGCAAGCAAGAATCATAAAAAATAAAAAATAAATGTAAAAGAGATATCCTTGGGGCTCAACACTGGCTGGCATCACTGAAAGATGAAAATTGGTTCAGTCTGTCCCAAGGGCGAACAGATAGCGATGGATGTAGGTATCTAAAGTGAATTCGGGACATGTGTGACACGATATCCTTTTTCACTTTCCACACCTCTCTTCCAGCGATCTACTATCGCTTGGTGGATATCTAGGAGCGCCTCGTGCTGAAGTTACCAACATATAAAAGCGAAACCAGTTAATGATATCCAACGCGCGCGATGTAACTGTCACTAGAAGCTTGTGTTTGCCTGTGTATATGGCTGTGTGTATCAAAAGGATCTCTGAAGTCGGTTGAACAATTTCTTTTTGCTCCTTGTTCCGTTTGTTCTTTAGTGCCCACAGGGGTATTTCGCCAACAGCACCGACTGTGCTATGTTAGCTATGCTGTGCGGTTTCAAGGAGACATCATGGTGACAATAATTTTTGAATTGTTATCCTCCCGCGTGCCAATACACATTCATGTCCTCCCCTTTCCACCCTCTGCCCATCTACAACACAACCCAATGGCATCTCATTTACATGAAAGGCATTATAAACGGCACAGCGGCGGGCGACGGCTGAGACGAATCTAGGACGATTTCTTTACACAACATATGTTCGAATTCCATCGGGAGGGAATTTCCAACTCCATTGCCATCGTAAAAGCATCCCCCATTTGCAGGAGGGGAAGGGGTTTGCTAAATGTTACTATCTACTAAAAGGTAAATTAAATAAAACACATGTGAGTATCGGAGTTCATAAAGGGAGTAATTGCTTTGTGCGTATATGTAGGGCATATATACGTGTGTTGCGGTTCACACTAAGTGACTTCTAAGCACGAAAAGGAGTTTAGTGAAATTAGGGGCGGCACGTTGAGTGTTGTGGTAAATGGAGGGAAATTACGTAATTTCGGATTTTGCCAGCATCAGGATTAATGCGAATGCGAATGAGTGTTTGAGAGAGCGAATTTATGGCAAGCAATTTGGCTGGCGAATCGACGGGATTAGTGGATTATGTGACGATTAACTTCAGGCGTTAAGACGAATAAAAAAAAAAAGTGTACTTGGTGCGAAATTACAAAGAATTAAGGACTGGGGATTCGACGTTGGGTTACATGTAATAATTTGTAATTTTTACAATTTTAAGTGGTAACTGAAAAGGGTAATCCTTTCTTGCCAATGACCTTCGGAATGATGTTTACACTCGGGATTATAGGACTTACGTAAACAAGGCGGATTAAATTGGACCGTGATCACAGATCTGCAAGCAAGGTGTTCTGGCAGACCATCCGCCGTCTTAGAGGAAGGAAGTGGAACATTATCGAAGGAGTCAAATCCAAAGATGGTACACTTATTTCTAATGAGGAGGACACTTGCGCAGATGGAGCGAGCACTTTTCCGAATTGCTCAATCCAATCCAGGGCATTGAGGATGACACATCCATCGCCTTAAGCAGGGCGGAAAATAGTCCCACGGTAGAGGAAGTCACTTTTGCGATCAAATCGCTAAAAGCTGGCAAATCTGCCGGAGTGGATGAAATCCGGCCAGAAATGCTAAAGGCCTTAGGTGAAGAGGGAGTCAAATGGCTCTCTCGTGTCATTAAAGTGGCCTGGGAATGCGGCGAAACACCCAGCGATTGGCAGATTGGGGTGATTGTGCCCCTTTTCAAGATAGGGTATAAAAGGGATTGCTCCAATTACAGGGGTATATCACTTTTAAGTCTCCCCGGAAAAGTCTTTGCCAAGGTGCTGGAAACGCGTTGCAGAGCTGTGGTCGAGGCACGATTAGGAGATGAGCAGTGCGGCTTTCCTCCCGGCAGAAGCACAACCGACCAGTTATTCACTCTCAGAATGGTACTTGAGAAGGCTTGGGAGTATGCTACACCTGTTTATGCTTGCTTCGTAGATTTGGAGAAAGCAGATGACCGAGTCCCTCGAGAGAAACTCTGGAGTGTATTACAGCAGTATGGAATTGATGGTTCTCTCTTGAGAGCCATTCAATCTCTTTACACAAACTGTAAAAGCTGTGTTCAGGTAAAGGGGGTAAATCAATACCTTTCACCATGGGCGTTGGACTTCGTCAGGGGTGCGTCTTGTCTCCTCTCCTTTTCATTACTTATATGGACTGGATGTTACAGCGCAGTCTTGGCGAGGAACGTTTCGAATTGGGAGATCTGAGGATAAGTCATTTGCTATTCGCTGATGACTTGGTCATCCTTGGATCCTCTCAGACTGAACTTCAGCGCGCACTCGATCGGTTTGTAACCGTTTGTGTTGAAGCTGAGATGAAGGTAAACGTGAACAAATCTGAAGTGATGGTCGTCTCTAGAACGCCTGTTCAATGCACTCTGCATGTTAGTGGAGTCCCATTGAAACAGGTGGAGAAGTTTAAGTATCTCGGCGTCTTATTCATGAGTGATGGAAGGAGCTGATTTTTTCTGTAGGATTGGTCAGGCTGGGTCAATTTTGAGACAGCTTAGGCATTCTGTTATCAGGAGGACTGAACTTGGTGTCAAAGATAAGTTGTCAGTCTTTAATTCGGTGTTTGTTCCAACTCTCACCTATGGTCATGAGGTTTGGGTAATGACCGAAAGAATAAGATCGCGAATACAAGCTGCCGAAATGAAAGTTCTTCGTTGTATTGCTGGGGTAACTCGCAAAAATTGTATGAGGAACACTAGAATACTAGATATACTCCATGTGGAGCAATTAATTCTACGAACGGAGTGTTTTATGCTTCCATGCCAAATAGAATTCCAAGATGAGCCATAGAATCCCGAACACTATTATTCCGATTAAACGAAATTACCCAATGTAAGAGGTGGCGAGTAGCAGCTTGAGATTGCGGGTATATAAGGGAGCACTGATGTGCTCCCAAAACCCAGTGGTTCTTAAATTTTTAACTGCGATGTATTAACTTTAACCATTGCTAATAAAGATTCGTTCAAGTTGAAGGTTGATGATGTCTTTCGGCTTAAGAAATGTCAGAATTAGCTGCCTACTATAAAGAAATGAAGAATGTGGGCTAATGTAAGATGGGCGTGGCCCGCACAAGGTATTGTGAAGGCAATAGCTTAAGTAGATTCGTTTTGTTACTGAGGTATGTGGACAACACTATGGGCGTAAATAGTAAAATAATGCACCCAATATGTGTCCATAGACGACCATAGCCACATAGGCTATCGCCTGTCAATCTTCCTCTTGCGCGAGTTTTCTTAATTTTTGGGAGGAATTATTAAAAAACAAAAACAAATAAATAGGTGGCGCAACAGGCGGGTAGACACCCAACGCCTAGCTTCTCGCAACCATTCGTTTGTGTGAGTTTCTATTTTTGGGACGAATGGAAGGGAGCTACAATTTTTAGTCCGAACGCCTGAATTGAGAAGCTTTTTCGAGACAGTCATACTTTCGGATGTTTGTCAGACGTCCGCGAGAGGTGGCAGAGTAGAAAAAAAACCTTAAGATGTAATTTGTAATTTTTCAGTGGATCGAACCTGGAACCCTTCGCACAGTATAGTCCAGTACACTAACCACTGCGCTACTGCAACTGCACCTATTGAAAGAGGAATTATTAAAACACGCTAAAAATGCCAGGAAAATTCCGAACCGGTCAGCGGCACTCAGGTAAATCAATCCCACGAGGAGTGTGACACTGCTGGACTAATGGTCAGGAAGCAGGCAACGCAACGATTAAGGTTTTTCACCACAAAAATTCCGTTAAGTTGATATAAATCAATCACTTATAGAATTTTAAGAGACTCAGGAAATATCCCTGGGACTCAAAAGATACACCGAACCAATCTCGCGCATGATTATGCGAAGGGTTAGCTCAAGCCGTTCAGTTTTCGATTTCAACCGTAGCACTACCCGCTTAAACTCGATCTCCTTTACCACTCTCCTTATCTTTAAGTCTTATGTTTTATGTCAGTTTCAGCTTGTATTAAGCCAAATAACTTAAAAAAAAAAGCGTAAAATAAAAATTAATCCCTGAGTCCATTTTCGAACCGTCTAGTCTGTGTTACATTTGAGTGCCTATTCAATCGTCCATTTAGTCAATCTAATCTTGAAAAGAATTGTATTTTAAAATGTTTTGACGCTGGAAACGAGCCCTCTTGATAGAGAAAGCAGAATATTGCTATGGCTCTGAGTCTGATTGCGCTATGTGCTGTGATGTTTGTAATGTGAAGGTCTAGAGGTAAAATGTGGTTTAAGCCTGTGAGCGCATCTGATGGTGTTGACCATAGAGCGCCTGTGATGCCTACAAGTACCTATATACTTTGTTGAGTTTGGAAGTTGTTGTTAGAACTGCTCACCCTACCATACCATTGATCCGTAAGTGGGGATTGCTCTTACCACGGTAGGGCTGCGTCAATTTTGATTGCAGGCCCCATTTTTTGCCAAAGGTTCTGTTACAAGAAGAAGTCTATGCATGGTTTCTTTCCAATTGAGCTTGGGATCCACGACCAGGATCACTCCCAGACAGGAAGAGCTGTTGCCCGTTTAGGCAAGGAAGGCAGACGCCGGCTATTTCGATGTTGGTGGTAAGACTTCAGTTCGGTTTTCCTCGGGTTGATACTATACATATCTAAGATCAAACATTCTACCTTTACTGGAGCATTTTCTTTAATTTCACTAACGAGAAGGCAAGCTTTATTGATGCCCGGTACCAGTACCCCTACTCTCGGTCTAATCTTAAGAAGAGTAGTTTGTTCAATACTTTGAGCCACAACAGAGGTGAAACGACACCACATTGGGGTGTACCTATAATAGAAGATATCTTGCGTTACTAATCCAAATCTGTTATATAATTTAAAAAAAAACAGCAGAAAATAATCGCATTTAATAACTAATAATAATAACGGTTGTCCAGCGCTGAAAAAGTAATAGCACCGAACGCAGACTTTAAAAACACTTCCTATAGGTCAATGCAGTTCAGTTTCAGTGTGCCGCGAGAATTCTGAGTTGACGTGCCGGCGGCGGTAAAAAGAAAAATTAATTTAATTTGTGCTGGATAAAGATTGCGACTGTCGAGTGGAGCTAATAAATCGTCTCACTTCCTGTTGAAGAATATAAATTAATTACCTATCTATTCTATGTTTTATTAATAATAATGCTTGTGTTTTAAACCTAACGAATTAAATAATCCTTGAATGCATCCATCTATTATTATTGTTATATAAAAATGTCAAATTAATGTCAATAAATTTTTGCGCCCCTTTTTTTTGGTAGAAAGAATTAAAAAAAAAAACTTTACTTTTCTAACGTTTTTACGAAAAGCAAGTTGTGGTTTTATTTCCAGTTAATCATTTTCTGTAAACCAAAAGTGAGATTAAATAGTATCCTAAAGCCATTCAAAAAAAAACAAGAACAAGAATTTCGTTTGTAAAGTTTATTTTTTAGTTAGAGTGTAAAACTCAGTTTCCTCCAGGTCGGGGTAACTTCCCTACCACGGAAGAAAATACATGTTATGCAACAGCAACACGCCTCGGACGACCCTGGAAAACGAAATAAGCACAATGATCTTCGGATCTGCACGTGGAATGTTAGTACGAGAATAGACCACGTGCGCAGCCGAACAACTAGCAGAAGCTCTACACTGTCACAGGGCAGACATAAAGTGCGATAGGATGGGCCAGGCAAAAAACTGTGATATGGCGTATTTTTTGGGAAAGTGAGTATAACAAAACTAAAAGTGAGTATAACAATTTTGCATGTAAAACCAAAAGTGAGTATAAAAGTTTTGAATGTAAAAGTAGAAGTGAGCTAGCTATAGAGCCTCAAAAAAATACGCCACGGCGATTGCTATATAGAGAGCAGCGACAGCGTTTATTTGGATCCTTCATACCCGGCAAACTTAGGCAAAAAGTCTTGAGATATCGGCACGTTAGGGAACGACTTATGACAATCCGCAGCAAGGCAAATTTCTCGAACATCAGCCTCATATACGCTCATGCCTCCACTGAAGAAAAGGACGACGCTACCAAAGACAGTTTCTACGAGCTCCTCGAAAAGACCTACAACTAATGCCCAAAGTACGACGTTAAAATTGTACTAGAGGCGACTTTAACGCTAGAATAGGCAAAGAGAACATCTTTGGTAGAACAGTTGGCAAACACAGCCTACATAACAACACGTCTGGCAACTGACTTAGGCTAATTGACTTTGCTGCGGGGCGAAATATAGTTATAGCAGGCACGAGGTTTCCACACCTCAATATCCATGTCTCTGGATCACCAAACTTTCAGCCAAATCGATCACATAGCAATTGACGCAAAGCACGCCTCCCAGTATTCTGGGTGTCCGAACCTTCCGGCCAATATTGACTCGGATCACTACCTTGTTGTAGCTAAGGTAAAAATGCGGATATCCAACACACCCCAACAAAGAAATACTGTGAGAAAATATGACGGCGAAAAACTGCAATCCCAAGAGTGACCGTCTCTTGGGATTGCAGTTTTTCAACGTCATCTTCGCCGATCACGTATCTCGATGCCTCTCGATCAGTCCTATCGTAGCAACAGCTAGTACAGAAGACCATTGGCAACACTGCCAGAAAGCCATCATCAAGGCCGCGACTGATGTATGTGCTGGTGCGCAACTGGAGGCAGTTAGCTAAGGACCGGGCTAACTGGAGAGGCTTGTTAGCTGAGGCCTCGGTTCACCCCTAACTGTAGAGCCGCCTAAGTAAGTAACTTAACCTCAGTTTCTCTTTTCCTTAACTATTAAAACCGTACTGCTGGCAAAGTTGTGGTTATGTTCAGGGTTGTCAGATGTGGCGATCCTTACTGAGGCTCAGTGGGATAAATTAATTTTTGTCAATTGGTCAAATGAATTTGATCTGTCTAGAAAGTGTACCCGAAGAAGACGTTTTGGAACAAGGTGTACAAAATGACAATAGGACAGCCAGAGTTTCAGGAGCTTGGGAAATTTGCATTAAGTTTTTTTTACGTAGAAATTACGAGTTGCATGAATTCATTTGATTTTTATGGTTTTTGAATTTGGAGAGTGGAAAATGTTCAATGCACTCTGCATGTTAGTGGAGTCCCATTGAAACAGGTGGAGAAGTTTAAGTATTTCGGGGTCTTATTCACGAGTGATGGAAGGAGCAATGCCGAGTTTTCCTGTAGGATTGGTTAGGCTGGATCGATTTTGAGACAGCTTGGTCATTCTGTTATCAGGAGGACTGAACTTGGTGTCAAAGCTAAGTTGTCAGTCTTTAATTCGGTGTTTGTTCCAACTCTCACCTATGGTCATGAGGTTTGGGTAATGGCCGAAAGAATAAGATCGCGAATACCAGCTACCGGAATGAGATTCCTTCGTTGTATTGCTTGTGAGACCCGTAGAGATCGCATTAGAAATACCAGATAACGAGAGGAACTCAATGTCGAGCAGCTACTTTTCCGGACGGAGCGATCCATGCTTCGGTGGTTTGGGCATGTTAAACGCATGTCCCCGACCAGGATTCCACGACGTGCTATGGAATCCATACCATCGGGCAGGCGTCTTCTAGGTAGACTCAGGATGAGATGGTTAGATCAAGTCCATAATCCCTCCTATACCCGTATGGGGATTGCCCTTGATGATTTAAAGTCAATGGCGGAGGATCGAGAGATATGAAGGGTCCACTTGAGCAACCTACACCCGCGACGGACAAGCGGAGCGGACCATTGAAAATGATGATGATGATGACGTTTGGCGATTCCGGTTTTTTAAACCTGACAACCCTGGTTATGTTGCTATTTCCTGGTGTTGCCTCAATGATTCTGTAGGTACTCGAATAATTTATATGGTTTTTTACCCCTAGCTGCGTGAGGAACTCGGACTCTATAATTGCTTCATTATGTACGTTGATGAAAACCTCTTCCAAATTTAGAAAAGTTGCTAAGGTGTATTATATTACTTTGGCCTTTCTTCAAAAAATCTTATATTTAATAGATTTTAAAGTAAAAAGTTTGTTCTACGAATAGCATAGCGCCCAAATTAATTCAATTAGTTAGACGTCCATCATCGAACAATTTTTAATTTTGCTCAAAAAGTTTTCACAGTCGTCCAATGTTAACCAGTCTAATTGTTAGAGGCATCCGTTTCAATGCCCCTAACGAGCACTTGATGTTTCCTCGAAACATGTTCTATTTTTCTTCTTTTTTTTTCTAACCAAAAATATCCGTTTCAGTATAATGAAATAAAATTTTGTTATTCATATCCACATGTGGTGCGGCTCTGAAATGAGTGCCATTCTTTCACCTTATTTTCCGCTTCCGGGATTTGATGAAAATAAATTTTAAATAAACACTTGCCTCTGCTCTAACCCTCTATGTATGTATATTTCATAGAAATGAAGGAAAAAAAAAACTTTTCGAATACAACATAATTCTAGCAAAAGTTCAAAATCTCGTCTAGGGGATGGGGGTGAAACAGGTGCATAGGTGGATATTCATTTCACCAATGCCTAGCTTCGGAATAGAATTTTTTATATGATTTCATTTTGGCTTTGGATTTTCACAAGACGAGAGAGCAAAAACGGAAAAAAAAGCAAACAACACAATCTGGCAGGATACATCCAGCGATGCATACAAATTCGCAAAATTAAATATTAAAATGAGTGAAAAAAAAAATTTTTTATATACATAATATTTTTTGAACATCAAAAAGAGGGCGAAAAACAAACGCGCTGGAGATGAAGGATTTAATTAGGGATTTCTTGACGGACTATACGGATTTTGTTGGGTACCTAAATATCTGTTTGTCAGCTTGTAGCTTGTGTAAGGGTATAGGGTTATTAATTTAGGGGAAATTGTTATAGCTTGTAGGGCAGCTAATGTTAATTTAGCCGTGGAATCAAAAAAAGAGGAAGACTTTTTATTTCATGACATCACTATCGCGATTATTTCAATTCGCTTGGGGGAATTTTAACTTTACAGGAAGTTGTTCAAAATATTTTCTCTTTTAGCCTATAAGGGGAGTAAATATCATTAAAACAGACTTTGGTTCTAAAGCGGGCTACCTCGTGGTAATTATTCGTTTAGATTTTTTTAATGAATGAATATACCAACCAATGGAACTTATTAGATGAATTCTGAGTAGAAAGCCTATGGGATGAATGCAGCATCCACTGTCTGGGAAAGAGTAGAAGATAAAGGTCTCTCGACAAATTCTATGCTTTCTAGTCATATTAACTTGCAAAAGAGTGATCAGTATCACACATCCTTGAATTTAAGTAAACAAATTGCGTGTGAGGTAAGTTTGAACGGATCACTATTTTAAGTTAAGGCGAGTATTCGATTTTCCGTACTAAAGTTTTTCTACAACGTCCGTTCTGCTATCACCACAAAGAGGACCTTCGGACGATTTCAACTGACTTCGAAGACCGTCTAAGCCCCTACCAAAAAATGTTGAACCAAATTCCTGCGCAACTTCGCATTTTGTTACTATAGTGACGACGTCAACTGATTGGACCATATCAGTGCGGTTTTAGGCCCACAACCGACCGAATATTCACACTACGGCAGATTCTGGAGAAAACCCAAGAAGTCCAAAGCGATACTCATCACCTATTTATCGATTTGAAAGCCGCATATGACAGCATTTATAGAGTTGAGCTATACAAAGTCAAGTCTAGTTTTGGCATCTCTGCCAAACTTGTCAGATTGGACAAAATGACGATAGAGAACGTTCGCTGCTCCTTAAAGGTCGGAAGCAATCTCAGCGAGACCTCTAATGTCACAAAAGGATTTAGACAACGTGATGCGCTGTCATGTGACTTTTTCAACATCATTCTTGAGAAAATTTTGCGAAACTCGAAAGCCAAGCCAACACCAGGGGCACAATTTTCCAAAAGTCTCTGCAACTATACTTGCTTACACTGACGACATTGGCATCACTGGCAGAACACCAGCGAGCTGTCACTGGTGCGTTGACAAGTAAATATTAGCACAGAAGCGGCAAAAATGGGTTTAGTGGTGAATGATGGCGAAACAAAGTACATGCTGTCAACAAGAAGGGACATACAACATCGACGAATCGGACAGAACGTCACGATAGATAGCTATAACTTTGAGGTGGTTAGGAAGTTTATCTACCTCAACTCCGCTACTCTGATAATGACACCACAGCAGAAATCAAACGAAGAGTTACACTTGCCAACCGCTATTTCTTTGGCTTAAAAAGGCAACTGACTAGTAAGGCCTTGTCAAGAAACACTAAGGAGACTCTATATAAGACCCTTATCATCCCAGTCCTCTACTTTATGGCGCAGAAGCATGGACGTTAACAAAGGCCTATGAAGATCTTCTTGGTCGTTTCGAATGCAAAATTCTTCGAGTGATTTTCGGTCCCTTTTGCGTTGACGAGCTTTGGAGGAGGCGAAGCCTACGAGCTGTACAGCGACATCAACCTGGTCAGAAAAGTACGTAACACTCGACTAAGTTGGCTGGGACATGTAGAGCGAATGAACACCAACGCTCCGGCACGAAGATTCTTCGATTCCAACCGGGAGCGACAACGCAGTAGAGTAAGACCTCGCCTTAGGCGGCGTGCACAAGTGGAAGGGGCCCAGATCCACCCCAGACTGTAGACGCAAGTCACGAGGCCCATACTTCCGCCATTGTGAAGCTTGATGTAAAAAACTAGATTGTCTGCTAAACCGAACAATACAAACATTATTTCTGTTGAATAGAGAAATATTTTACAGCCCTTCAAAACCGGTACGAATTTATTACCCCACTCTGTATAAAATCCGCTGAAAGAATTCCTCTGATTTCGTATAGACGTTCGGGGGCGCATTCCCTGCCTGCACTCTGGAGAGACATGCAACACACAATAAGTGTGTTCGTCGGAAACCCAATCGTACATAGAGGAACCCCCAACGCAGTCTTTCAAGAAAACATAGTCAGCCTTTCTTAACAGTGTCATCGGAGATCTCATTCTCCGCAAGAGCGAGGACCTAGAGAAGATTCAAAAAGTTCTCTCATTATCAAACGTTTTTCTAACAGGTTGCAGGACACCACCGAAAAACAGAAAAACCTTCATGTTTTGTCAACAGCATCCTTATCATGCCAGAAGCTAAGAGCGCCTTGAATATCTTGGACAGGCTTTGCCCAAAAAAACCTATTAAGCATTTCGCTACATGCGGAAGATCTGGATAGTGAGGCCAAATCAGATCTCTCACAACTCTACATCCCGTGAAGAGAACAACCTCAGTTTTCAAAGGACTGCATTTGCTGCATTTGCCCAGAGTGTGTTCTGAGAATCATAATACTCAATGAGTACCTTAACAATCTTGCAAAGACAAGGGTTTTCCATTCTCTGTGCGTTTTGTAACTTATAACTGTAGCTACAGAATTGTCCAATCTTATGTCGTTTTCGGTTGGTCGTCCAGATCCGTCCGGAAGAACTCTCCGCGATTCTGAATTTGAATCCAGAAGCAAATTTCTCTTCTGTTCAGTAGAGAACTGTCAGTTGAGTGCCAATCGAACGCTTTCAGAAGAGTTCGGATTGCTTCCGGACGGTTCTGGACGACCAACCGAAAACGACATTAGTCGCTGAGAGAAAGTTTGGTAAAATTAGACAAGTACTCGGTCTTTTAGATCGCTTGTCACAGAATTGACTCAGAATACCTATATCAAACCACAAATGCGTCTGACCCAAGATCTTTGTGGTGGTACATACAAAACTCTACAGCTGTTTTGTAGAGTTTTGTATGTACCACGAAAAATCTCCTACTACTAAGAAGAGACAGCCTTCAAATGATGTAAATTTTTCTGGGTAAATGTCATACAAGCTCTAGGTTCCGTCCGTCTTCTGTACTCTTTAGGGATTAAAGAGGAAACTCCTTCCTTTTAAAGGTGCAGGAAGGATTGCATGTCATAGACATCCTGAGATCCAGAGACCATATTCGAAGGCTTGTATCGTCGGACTAATATTTGATTGTTCTATTTGTCTTCAACATCAACACTCACTCATCACTTTGACAGTCGTGTATTGCGGCTACTTCTTGCTTCAATGTTGAAGAAGTTTCAATGAAAAACTACACAAGCTATAGTACAGCATCAGTCAACTAAGTTGGCTAGGACATGTAAAGTGGATGGAAACAAATGCTCCGTGCTGTAGAGTCTTCGAAAAGCCCCTTCTTATCAATTTTAAACATCGCCGTCTGTGCATACTTCAAATATCCCTACTACGCAAAGTAACAGTTGTTGGCAAGTGAATTGCCCTCTTACTTCCCACAAATAATCCAAAAAGAATAAATAACATACATGTACAATCAAACCCAATCGATAAAGGTTTTTATTAAATTCCATTTTTAGCACATCGTCCTGGCACAACGCCACATCTATATACTTGAAATAAATCCTACACTCCGCAGCTCCAAAATGTTTAAATGAAAATTGCCTCCGATAAAACAACAACAAAAAAACACCTCCTGGAAAACCAACAATTTATGATTAGCCTTTTCAAAATAAAAACTAAATATAACAAAAAATAAAAATACTGCGATTTTATTGCACCTCTTCGTGGCGCCCATAAAATGCGCTACTCAGCTCCGCCATTGGGTATATTTTGGCGCCCTTTTTACATGCATGCATCCACGATAATGCATCGCACGTTCCTCTGAAAATTGATGAGCGTAAAGCTGTACTCAACTCAAGCCAAGGGAAAAAAAATGGTTCGCGTAAATATTTTTGTTTGCATTCAATTTGGAAATAAAATAACGCGAGAGCACTCTCATAAATTTTAGAGCTTTCTAAACCGATAAAGATTTTTTTTTCTGCTGCTACTGTTGCTTCCGAACTGCGCCACTGCCACATGGTGAGACTGTTGGTTCGTCGATTTTTTTTTTTGTTGGCGCGTCCTGAAGTGTGTCCTGGAATTAAAGAGAAATGAATTCATTTAACGAGCAAATAAAAATGCAGTAAAATAAAGTTTTCATTTTAAAATATAAAAACGTGGTTGGTCCTTCGAATAGGGCGTCGCGGGGAGCTATTTTTTCGAGGCCAACGCAAAATTAACTTTGGTTGATTTATATAGAGACAATGAAATGGATATCCGCGACGAACGAAGTATAAATTGCTTATGCATTTGGAATTTAAAATTTTAGAAAATAATGTTTATGGTTTCATTTGGTGCAAACTTACAAACTGATTAGTAGAAAGTTTTAAAATGTACATAGATTGTTCGAAAGGATCTTCTTTTTAGAAATCATGCAATGAAACTAAGCCTTCGAGTATCATTAACTGAACTGCGGCTGGAATACCACATCAAGTTAAAACGCTGAAAATAATTTTCGAAGGACTATCACGAGCAAACCAGCGACCGGACTAACTCAAATGCTCTTCCTCTCTCAACCACACGATCGCTGGCCACTCTCTCTTCATCTGATTGGTAGTTTTTCCAGCTAGCCAATTCAACGGTCCAAAAGGAGAGATAAACGATTGCGGGGACCACCAGACCATAAACGGGGTGTAAGTTTTTCAATCACGTGTGAGCTGTTAAGACGTATGTGGCTTTGTAAATGACGTGTACTACGGACTTAACACAGAGTTTTAAGTTGAGTCTATGGCTGTAGAGATATTCAATAAGACTTATCGACTCCTGCAATAAGCCATTCCCATCGAAATGGAACATTAATCCATTATGCACTTATGTCACATGTAGTATTGTTGTTATGTCCCTGCACCCATAGTTGGAAAAATCTTCATATTTTTACAATCAACAGAACCAAAAGCCAGTCGACACCCATGCTGACGTGCAAAAATTGTTGTTTAGATATCCCAGCCCAAAGTCAAAATCCCCAAAATCAATGTAACCAAATAGTGAATTCCTAAAATGTGTAAAGATGCCCCCTGCTTGGGGTCATTGGTGGAATTGGAGTAGGGCCGAGGTTTTTTATAGACAACATTTCTTTAAGTCCAATCGAAACATCGATCGGGATCGAGAAAGATCGGGATTTTGGATTTCTTGATTTTCTGCTCCGCTTTAATACCCAAGCGCAATGTTGGTATCGAAAGTCACAAATGTCAGCCGTTTAACCAAAACTGCTTTATTTTCGAGGATACCATATTTCATTTCGTTAATGACCCTTCCACGACGATCGTATAGATTTTTTAAAGATGAATGTATGACAAGAAGGAGTCACCGGAGACCCCATAAAGTATAATATTTTCTGAATCAAGATCAAATTCTATCTGTCTATTGAAAACAAACACGATACCGTCCAAACGAATCGAACCAGGCAAGTAAAATTTTGTGAGAGCACTTCTTTTTTATCGTCAGTGGCTATATTGGTCGAGTAGTTCTGGTACCAAATCATTCATTGTTTTTCAATGGCCCGCTTATCCATTAAGTTGGTCGCGGGTGTAGGTTGCTCAAGTGGACCCTCCATAGCTCTTGATTCTCCGCCATCGACTCTAAATCATCAAGGGCAATCCCATACGGGTATAGGAGAGATTATAGACTTGATCTAACCACCTCATCCTGAATCTACCTAGAAGACGCCTGCCAGATGGTATGGATTCCATAGCACGTCGTGGAATCCTGGTCGGGGACCTGCGTTTAACATGACCGAACCAACGAAGAATGGAACGGTCCATCCGGAGAAGTAGCTGCTCGATATTGAGTTTCTCACATATTCTAGTTGTTCGGGAATATAACTTCCGATACTTTTTCACCCAGAACTGACGGCAACTGACCAAGAAAAAAGAGGAACCAATTTTTAGTTATCAAACAATTTTATTTAAACGATGACTCTATCGCGAAGCTCCAAAATGATGACTGAGGAGGCCCATTGCCGTTGACTCTCCATCAGAGTCCAAGAACACAGCCAAGCCACTAATTTGCTGCGTCAGGCGAAACTCCATACGCCAACAGAGTCCAATAGCTGGTACCATGCCCAGGCCTTTGATAGCCATTTAGCTACGATGACGATCGTTCCCACGCCAGCCAGCACCATCAGTAGAGTACGACGATCCATTCCTTATCTGTAGTGCCAAATGTACATATGCTGATATTATGGCTCCATTGCCATTGCCTTGGTCGTATTTATTCCTCAGTGAATCGATAACGACTCGCGGCGCGAGGTATCAGGTGTCCGAGCCAGTGACGAGGCGATGAGCAGACGACGATTGCAATCCATGCAACGAATCGTCGTCGGGTCCCATATCAGTGAGACAATATGTATGTTGCTGCTGCTCTATTAACAGCGGCGGTGATTAACCCAAAGTTATGTAGGTGTCTGATGGCTGGCTGTGCTTGTGGCCACCCGATCGTAGGAATGCGATGCTGATAGTAAATCTGGATATGGGTCATGCGGCTGATGACCGTTGGGCAAATGATGTGCGGGGGGTGAAGGGCGCACCAAAGCCAAGATGCATGGTGCGTGTGCCGTGGTTTCGGTGAATACCGAACATTCTGCCCGGTCGGACCATGCGGTCCGAAATATGTGCGTTGATGCGACATGTGAGTTGGATGTTGAGCTACCGTGGGGCCCAACTGTTGCTAGCCTGATTGATTTCATAATCCAATTGGCTCAGAGCTTGGCAATGCAAGTCTTGTATACAGGTCGGGGAGATTCTATCGCTGGGATTCGATCTCGTATAATTGGAATGATGACGCGCAAACCATTATCGCGTAATGAAAAACCCAAAACGGTCCAGAATGAGAGGCTGGGCCAGATGAAGGATAAATGGTTATGTGTCGATGCTATAGTGGAGGATCATCCCTCCAAGAGTCGGCAGAGTTTCTGCACTGGGCGTCGGCACTCGCCAGCAGATGTCTGAAGAGTAACATTGCGAGTTAGCCCATCACTGCCCGGGTGCACAGCGATGACTCGACCCAATCTCCAATGGGTGGGGGGCAGGTTTTCGTGTCGAACCAAGACGACGTCGTTGAGTTGAAGGTTGGGCTGTCGCTGGGCCCATTTGTTGCGAGTCTGAAGTGTAGCCAGGTACTCCTCGCTCCAGCGACGCCAGAAGTCTTGATGTATCTTTCGGGTCCATTGATACTGCTTTAGACGATTTAACGGCACCTCGCCTATCGGAGGCTCCGGAATGGCGATGAGGGGGGCTCCAATGAGAAAGTCCCCTGGCGTGAGAGCCAATTTGTCCTCAGGGTCATCGTGAAGTGGGACCAGTGGACGAGAGTTGAGGCAAGCTTCTATGCGGGTAGCCAACGTGTGAAGCTGATGGTACCAGAGTGACTGCGATCCGACCAATCGGACCAGGTGATGCTTCGCTGACTTGACGGCAGCCTCCCACAAGCCACCTTGGTGGGGAGCCGCTGGGGTGATGAAATGCCAGTTGGTCCCGGCATGGGCCAACGCCTGTTGATTATGATGAGACTGGAAGACCTTGAGGTCCTCTTGGAGAAGGCGGTTCGCTCCGACGAACGCAGTTCCATTGTCGCTATAGAGATGGGGGCAGGGACCCCGCCTGCTGATGAAGCGGGTGAAGGCATCCAAGAAAGCCTGAGAGGAAAGATCTTCGATGACCTCGAGGTGCACAGCCTTGGTAGCCATGCAAATGAAGATGGCCAAGTAAGTCTTCACCGTAGTGCGGGATCGCTTCGTCCCAATACGGACCGTGAAGGGTCCGCAGTAGTCCACGCCGGTAGCTAGGAACGGGCGTGTTGCGTTAACTCGATGACTGGGTAGTGAGGCCATCTGTTGCCGAATGACCGCTCCGCGGTGTCTTCGACATGTGGTGCACTTATGGATGAGAGTGCGGACAGCTTGTCTGCCATGGAGAATCCAGTATTTTTCTCGTAGCGTCTGGAGCATCAGTTGAACCCCACCATGCAGAGTCGTGTGATGCGTTTGGAGGAGGAGGAGCTCTACTAGAGCGCCAGACTTCGGTAAGACGATAGGACAACGTTGCTCCGTTGGGAGAGATGCGTGCATGAGTCGACCCCCGACTCGTAGAATGCCCCGTGCATCCAGGTATGGGTTCAGCGAGAGTAGTGGGCTAGAGCTAGCCAACGGCACTCGATTGCGCAGCTGATGTATCTCGTGCTGGAAGTGAGCAGCCTGCTCGATGAGGATCAGTCGTTCCATGGCCTGGTCAAGCTCGTCCGCTCCGACCACGGGTTTCCTCAAGAGATGTCGATAAGTGCTCCGCCATCGGAGCATATAAGCAATAGTGTGAAGTAATCGTCGTAGCGAGCCAAATCGCTCGGTTAATGGTATGATGACCCCGTCTCGACGCCGTGTTGTCAAGGCAGGTTGAGCGATGGTGACGCCCGTGAAGGTAGGCGTCTTGAGTTCAGTGGCTACTTGAGCCAAGTCCTCGAGTTGAGGCTGCCCGGCTGGGGCGAGGGGAAGGGATCCACTGGCCAACCAGCGTGGACCCTGCCACCATAGAGAGTGTTGTAGGAGTTCGGCAGCGCCTAGCCCCCGGCTAGCGCAATCAGCGGGATTCTGGGCCGATCGAACGTGATGCCATCGCTCAGGTGAGGTAAGTTCCTGTATTTGCCGCGCTCGGTTTGCAGCGTACGGCTTGAGTGTGGAGGGCTCCTTCCGCAACCAACACAAGACAATAATCGAATCAGACCAGAGGTAGTAGGGCACATCTTGTAGGCCCAAGGCACGGCGTACGCTGTCCAGGGTGAGCGCCAGTAGAGTTGCAGCGCATAGTTCCAGTCGAGGGATGGTAGCACCCTTGAGGGGGGCGACCTTAGTACGGGCGGTCAGCAATGAGACCTGTACTCGACCATCAGCGTAGGTAGTCTTCAGATAGATGACAGCGGCATAGGCTCGAACGCTGGCATCGCAGAAACCATGGATTTCGGTGGCATGCTGGCTGTGCATGCCCAACCATCGTGGCACCCGGACCTGATTGAGTGCAAGCAGACCATGTCTGAATGCGGTCCAGGCGTTGAGCAGTTCCGGTGAGAGGGGGGCATCCCATGTGACGCCAGCCGACCAAAGGGTCTGTATGAAGACCTTCCCAATGATGACGACGGGTGCTAGGAGGCCCGTCGGGTCGAAGAGTTGAGCCACCTCGCTCAGGACTCGCCGTTTCGTAGGAGGAAGCTCAGTCGTTTCTGATTCCACTTTGAAGAAGAGCTCATCAGCTGCAGGATCCCAACGTAGACCAAGTACTGTTGCCGTTGGGCACTCAATGACGAGCTCTGTGGAAAGAGAAGAAGAGAGACCATTGTTAGACATACAAGTTATTACCTGTGCGCAATTCGAGTTCCATTTGCGCAAAGAGAAGTGTCCGGCCATTAGGACTTTCTTAATGTCGGCGGCCAGTCCGACCGCTTCAGCAATGCTATCGCAGCTAGTGAGGAGATCGTCCACGTAGAAATCCTTCTCGATAGTTTCTCGCGCCCTGCGAGCTCGACCAGGATCAGAGACCAATTGATGATTGTCATGTGCGCACTGTATCATCGAGCGCACCGATGTATATGGACTGGAGGCCATGCCGTATGTAACCGTCGTCAAGCGAAAGACCATAAGCTCGTCGGACGGTGATTCTCGCCAGAGAATCCGCTGATAGTTGCGATGCTCGGGTGCCACTAGCACCTGTCGGAACATCTTCTCCACATCTGCTGTGAGAGCAATCTGGTAGCGCCGGAATCTCCAGATCACGTTGACTAGAGTGTCTTGAACGGTGGGACCCACCAGCTGGACGTCGTTGAGTGAGACGCCAGTAGTGGTACGAGCTGATGCATTGAACACCACACGGAATTTGCTGATGACCGCGTGGTGTGGGATATAGTAACATCCAGGGTGGTCGCCATGTTGACCTACCCGCTCCATGTGGCCAAGATCTTCATACTCCCGCATGAAGGTGATGTATTTCTCCCGCAATTCGGGATTGCTCTGGAGACGCCGCTCCAGACAGTAGAATTGCCGTAAGGCGGCACGATAGGAAGCACCCAGTGGTGGTGCGTCGTGCCGGAAAGGGATCTGCACCATGTAACGCCCCTGTGCGGTACGAGAGTGTGTAGCCGCGTAGTGTCTGCTGCACTCATCTTCTCGAGTGTCGTCCGGATTAACGTCCTCCAACTTCCAGAAGTTCTTGACGAGTTCGTCCAATGTGTATTCCGGGGATGACTCATCTGCCACCTGGCTGTGAAGTGCCCGGAAAGACGATCGGGACCGCTCCAGTGCGGCCGGACCAAATACCACCCATCCGAGGCGGGTGAGCTGAGCGTGAGGTTCGCGAGGTCGCCCATGAATGACCTCGTCTTGGACTAGTAGACCCCAGACATCTGCACCTAGCAGGATGTCGATGACTCCAGGAGTGCCGAAATGTCGATCAGCCAGTGTGAGACCACCCAGATGTGGCCATTGCGTGACATCCACACGGTCGCTGGGGAGCGTGGATGTAATGGTTTGGATCACCAGTGCCTGTACTGTGATCGTGAAAGAAGAACGAGTGGACCGAAGTGACAGCGTCACCTGGCCTTGGATCTTAGTGAGGTTGTGAGCGCCAACGCCGTGGATGTCGACCTCTAACTTAGATCTGCGGAGATGGAGAAGAGTGGTTAATTTTGTGGTCACAAAACTTACCTGCGAACCAGGATCGCAGAGCGCTCGGGCTAGACGAGAGTGGCCCGAGGCAGCACCGTATGCATGAACGAGCGCCGTCGCCAGCAGTACGGTTGAGTTGCGCTGGCTCAGTCAATGCGTCTCTTCCATGAAGATATCCGGAGGACCATGAGGACGGTCCTGGTAGAACTGCCAGTTGGACGGATTCGCTGAATTCGTCGGCGGCTGAGTAGAGTTGTCCCGGTTGGGTTGCTGAGGGCCGGATCCTGTACGGTTGGCTTCTCGTGGCTGGAGAGCAGCCGTAGACCGGCAAAGCAGGGTGTGGTGTTTCCCATTACACCTCCGACATGACACAGTAGATGGACAGCTCGTAGCATTGTGCCCATTGCTGAGGCAGTTGAAGCAAACGTCAGTTGCCCTAGTAACTTTGAGTCGCTGATTTACTTCCATCTTGTTGAATGCAGGACACTGATACAGCCGATGGGTGCCCTGGCAATGCACGCAACATGGATTCGGGTTCTTCTTACCATTGGATGGACCGGCTTGATGCATGGTCCGAACGTTGGGGCTTCTGGCATGTGGTAGCGAGGCGCGGACCTCCTGTCGGCGCGGTGTCGAGGGAAGAGCCACTTCCGAAGCCAAGCTGTGGGCTCTTTGCAGTAGGAACTCCATGAGACTGGCTAATGTTGGGATCTCCTTGGCCGGGCTGTTCATCCGCCAAGAGTCTCGTGTTGTGATGGGTAGTCTGGAGACCACCAGAGGGACCATGAAGGTGTCCCATTTATCTACGGGCTGTTTCATAACCCTCAGTGCTCTGAGGGATTCCTGTACCGTATCCACTATACGGTGTAACATGGCGGCGCTTTCCATATGGGCCGCTTGCAAGTTGAGGAGACGGCAGACATGTGTCTCAGCTAGGACACGCTGATTATCATACCTCTCATTGAGCTCTCTCCATAGCTCGTCGTAGTCGCCAGAGTATATGTTGCCCACCAGGCCAACATTCTTCACTGCTGCCCGCAGGTGCTGGAGCTTGAAGGGTTCGGGGTAGTCCACGTTGTGCACCAAATGCACGAAAGCGTCCTTAAAGGCGAGCCAATTCTGCGCCTGTCCGTCGAAGGTTGGGATGGAGATGGGATCCAACCGCATGTCCATCTTGGTGTTGGTAGTTGTCGGAGTAGCTGGATCCGATGAGGGTGGTGGTACTGATGGCCTTGGTGAAGCCAGCATTTTTAGCTGCCGATGTAGTTTCACTGACACCTCGCTAAGTAGCGCATCCACACGATGGGCCAATTGATCGTGGGTGGCCATTTCGCCTGATTCTGCACGAGCCACCAATGCGTCGTGGTTTAACGAGAACTTAGTATACTGATGATTAAGCGCTCGGAGCTCCTGCTCAAGCTGCGCTTCGTCGCACTCCTTCAAGTCGGCTGCCATTAGCCGTTCGTGACAGCGCTGGATGGAATTCATCGCAGCCGTTCGCAGATTTAATTCAGCCATCGTATGGCGTACACTATCCACTAGAGCACAATAAGAGTTACCGCTGGCTTCAAAGTAAGCCGCACAAAACACTGATAGCCCACAAGAGAGCAGCGAATGTCAAAAGGACCACGAGTGCCACGCACTTTTCACAAATTGAGCACATATATTCCTCACAGGAGGCACCAAATGTTCGGGAATATAACTTCCGATACTTTTTCACCCAGAACTGACGGCAACTGACCAAGAAAAAAGAGGAACCAATTTTTAGTTATCAAACAATTTTATTTAAACGATGACTCTATCGCGAAGCTCCAAAATGATGACTGAGGAGGCCCATTGCCGTTGACTCTCCATCAGAGTCCAAGAACACAGCCAAGCCACTAATTTGCTGCGTCAGGCGAAACTCCATACGCCAACAGAGTCCAATAGCTGGTACCATGCCCAGGCCTTTGATAGCCATTTAGCTACGATGACGATCGTTCCCACGCCAGCCAGCACCATCAGTAGAGTACGACGATCCATTCCTTATCTGTAGTGCCAAATGTACATATGCTGATATTATGGCTCCATTGCCATTGCCTTGGTCGTATTTATTCCTCAGTGAATCGATAACGACTCGCGGCGCGAGGTATCAGGTGTCCGAGCCAGTGACGAGGCGATGAGCAGACGACGATTGCAATCCATGCAACGAATCGTCGTCGGGTCCCATATCAGTGAGACAATATGTATGTTGCTGCTGCTCTATTAACAGCGGCGGTGATTAACCCAAAGTTATGTAGGTGTCTGATGGCTGGCTGTGCTTGTGGCCACCCGATCGTAGGAATGCGATGCTGATAGTAAATCTGGATATGGGTCATGCGGCTGATGACCGTTGGGCAAATGATGTGCGGGGGAAGCGGGGGGTGAAGGGCGCACCAAAGCCAAGATGCATGGTGCGTGTGCCGTGGTTTCGGTGAATACCGAACACTAGTATTTCTAAAGCGATCTCTACGGATCGCTCCAGCAATACAATGGAGGAATCTAATTTTGGCAGCCTGTATCCGCAATCTAATTCATTCGGTCATTACCCAAACCTCATGACCATAGGTAAGAGTTGGAACAAACACCGAATTAAAGACTGACAACTTAGCTTTGACACCAATTTCAGTCCTCCTGATAACAGAATGACCAAGCTGTCTCAAAATCGATTCAGCCTAACCAATCCTACAGGAAAACTCGGCATTGCTCCTTCCATCACTCGTGAATAAGACCCCGAGATACTTAAACTTCTCCACCTGTTTCAAAGGGAGTCCACTAACATGCAGAGTGTATTGAACAGGCGTTCTGGAGACAACCATAACTTCAGATTTCTTCACGTTTATCTTTATCTCAGCTTCAACACACACGGCTACAAACCAATCGAGTGTGCGCTGAAGTTCAGTCTGAGAGGATCCAAGGATCAGCGAAGAGCAGATGACTTATCCTAAGATATCCCAATTCGAAACGTTCTTCGCCAAGACTGCGCTGTAACATCCAGTCCATATAAGTAATGAAAAGGAGAGGAGACAAGACGCACATTTGACGAAGTCCAACGCCCACGGTGAAAGGTATTGATTTAACGCCGTTTACCCGAACAGAGCTTTGTGTAGAGAGATTGATTCAATTCCATACTCCTGTAATACCACAGCTCTGCAACGCGTTTTCAGCACCTTGGCAAATACTTTTCCGGGGAGACTTAAAAGTGATATACTCCTAACTGGAGCAATCCCTTTTATCCCCTTTCTTCAAAAGGGGCACAATCACTCCAATTCCCAGGCCACTTTAATGACACAAGAGAGTCATTTAACTCCCTCTTCACCTAAGGCCTTAAGCATTTCTGGCCAGATTTCATCCACTGCGACAAATTTGCCACCTTTTAGCGATTTGATCGCAAAAGTGACTTCCTCTACCATGATACTATTTTTCGTCCAGCTTATGGCGATGGATGTGTCATCCTCAATGCGCTGGATTGGATTGAGCAATTCAAGATGGATTGGATTGGATTGAGCGCAAGATGTCCTCCTCATTAGAAAGAAGTGTACCATCTTTGAATTTGACTCCTTCAATAATGTTTCACTTCCTTCCTGTAAGACCGCGGATGGTTTGCCAGAACACCTTGTTTGCAGATCTGTGATCACGGTCTAATTTCTCGCCAACCTCCTTCCAAGATTGTTCTTGGCTGCTTTAACAGCCAATTTGCAAGTTCAATGTACCGGTTTCGAGGAGGTGAGTATCCCAAGTGAATCAACACCTTGAAAGCCTTTTACTTCTCTCATGGCTTCTTGAACTCCGGGCGTTTTAAACTACGTACATAGTTCTTTTCTCACCACCAGCCGCCACACCGAAACGCTTTCCGCAAACATGCCCTGCAAAAGCAATCACTGCTGTTGAAAACAACAACTGCCATTCTTCCTCTACATTCAATGGAACATTTGGAATTTTTTCAAACCTTTCAGATATCTGCCGTGTAAATTCCTACCTCTCATACAAAATCAAAGTCAGAACCATGTGTTGTATACTTAGACACATACTTAACATTTGAAGCAAATTCAGAAAGGAACTTAAATTGTCAAATATTGCATTTTGAAAGTAGTTAGAAATCTGTGTTCTGTTTCTGAACTAGGGGGTCCGCGACTTTATTTCTTTTCTTTTTTATTACCATTTGTCGGAACAGAAATTACATTTTTGAAATGAAAAATGCTCCATTTTTTAAACTTAAGTTTAAATTTTATTTATTTTAAACTATGTCCCACTTGGGAGCAATAGTTCGTAGGATTTTTTTTTCTGAAAAACAATTTATAGTCAGTTTTTTAGTTAACCAGTCGCCCTACAAAAAATCCCTATCAAACACGCTCATAGTCAGTGTTGTGTATTTCTGTGTAGTAAGAGGACACGACTTCCAATTTTAAATAGGGACTCATTAGGGGATATCAAATAATAATTACATTAATATACTCACTTATGTAAATTAAAATTTGTCACTTTGGTTTAGTTCCATAAATAAAAAAGTTTATAAATTCGCCATCCGCTATTAACATATAACAATGGACTTCATGCTGCAGGCACATACACCATCCTTATAGGGTATATTCTACATCAAAACATTCAAAGCAGTGTTTTCAACGTAAAATATTAAATTAGTGAACTTTAAAATGATATTTACTTTAATATGCAATAGATTTCTGCAACATTCGAGGTCTAGGCAGTGTTCCCAGATGAAAAATTTGAAAATCTTGTTTTCCAAAATAAAATATCTTTTTTTCAAGATTTTTCCAAAATATAGAAAAAACTAACTAGAACGGAAAAAAAATTGTTTAGTTAAGTACAAGTGTCAAAAGGCACTCCGTTTACAAGATTCGGAAGAACTGTTTAAATGTTAAGTTTTTAACGTTTTATTTAATTTTATTAAATTTTCCGTTGACATAAGACTTTGTTATGGCTTTGTTATGTTTTTCAAATACATAATAGGAAACATCAAATTGAATACATATCCTTAAAAATAGTCAAAGCAAGAAATTTTGTGAGATGACTTTTTTTTACCGTCGTCGTGTCGATGGTATTGAAAATGGACTATATCGGTCTAGTAGTTCTTGTACCTACCACTCCCATATACATATTTTTCAATAGTTAATAAAATGTAGTACTTATTTGTCTAGGGACGTGACTCTCAGAAAAGTTTACTATGCAGAAAAGTTGACCAAATTTTAGCTACCATACGTTACCTTAAAAAGTTGACTTTTTAGTCAACTTTGACTTTTTAGTCAACTTTGACTTTTTAGTCAACTTTGACTTTTTAGTCAACTTTTTAGAGCGTGACTCTTTTTTTTACTTCCATTCGGTTTTTTATATATCAAATTTAAATAAACGATGTAAAAAAAAAAACACAGCAGCTACGCATTCCGAAGAAATGTATGTTTCCATGGCAGCTGCGTGCCAGTTACAGTTAATTTAGATTATAACCGACTTTTTCTTACGTGGATTGTCCATTCGCACAATTAATTTTATTTCCTGTCCGGTAATTAATTAAATTTTGGCAAAAGAATGGCACAATGGAACAAAATACCTACTGATTTTCTACAGATATTGAAGTGTCCAGAAAAGTTGACTTTTCGGAAAAGTCGAGAAGCTATGGGACATTTCGATCAACTTTTCCGAGCTTCCACTGTATATTTTTCTTTACAAATAAAAACATGCTGCAATCAGCAACATTTTTCGTTCGACCGATATTGAGTTCCGTTGATGTAAGACCTCTAATTTTATTGATAGTAAAATAAATGTGAGCGATAATATTGCGTGTTTCCTATTGCCATGCCAGTTGCTTATTGATTATTGCATCAGTATGAGAGCCGGCTAGGGTATCAATATTTGTGCACTTAGGTCTTTTTACCAACGGAGGTGCACATGGTGCATATTTTTAACAATCGCAATTGCCTTGGTCCTGCTAATAAAGTGACTTCTCCCACAATTTTTGTGTATACCTTTAAGTCTGCAATAACCACCCATAGTGGTAAACAAACGAAACGTTAGATAATACAATAAGCCACATAGCTATTTAGGATCATTCTTATTCGTAACTTCCTTGAGCCAATTTATCATATGCCACAAATAGTTTCCAGTGCATAACAGAAGTCGTGCATAAGTTTTTTTTTTCACTGACAATAATAAGGAATAGAAAACCACTTTGTTAGACATAGAAATTATAGTTCAATATAAAAAATCTTGAAATTTGATGAATTTAAGGTAAAAAGTCTTGCACATATTTTGAAGCTTAAAAATCTTGAAAAAAAAGATATATCTTGTAATCTGGCATCGCTGGGTCTAGGATTCAACAATGTCAACGTCAGCTGCGTGCACCGCAGCATATACAAGAAAAAAAAACCAGACGTCCTAGTCTTAACCGAGACTCAAATAAACTCAAACACAATATATCTTCGGTGTCCAGGATACGAACTACTTCCTCGTTTTCGATATAAGGGGAGGACTATGTGTGTTTGCCCGAACAGATCTGGCGTGTGAAAGAAAAGAAGAGATGGAACCTGCGGATCTCGACTTAATATGGCTAAAGGTCGTCCTACAAAGTTGTACTAAATTCTTTTGCTGCCTTTACCGCTCGCCAAACGATAACGAACCATCTAAATTATTTCGTCATTTATCCGAAAAGGTAGACTGGATACAAATTCATATTCCAACTGCTGAAGTTATTATACTTGGTGACTTCAATGCCCATAACATGGACTGGCTACGATATTCTAACAGAATGGACGATGCAGGGAAACAAGCTGAAGACTTCGCCATTAGCTGCAATCTCACTCAGCTCGCTGATGAACCAACACGAATTCCTGACAATCCATCGAATTACGGGAACACTACGATCTGTTTCTCATAACAGAGCCAGATAATTGAAAAATATAAATATCTGCTCCCTTAGGGAATTCGGATCATGCTCCAATATCTGCTACTGCTATCCTAATAAATCTAACTGGGACGAGATGCGTAATTTCTTCTACCCTAGATTCTGCACAAATAGACCTACCAAATATCCCGAGGTAGCAAACATCAATGGCAGAAGTGAAATTTCGGCTTATAATTTAACGCATCCTTAAAGAACTAGATTGCAATAAGTCAATGGGGCCCAACGGAATCCCGGCTATAGTACCTACTCAAGAGCTGTGCACCATAACTTGCACCTGTACTACCTATGTAAGCTGTTTAGCATGTCGTACTACCAGAAGACGTGTCCTTCTTGCTGGACGACCGCTCGCATTCAACCTATTCCAAAGAAAGAAAGGAAATGTCGGCCACAAAACTATCGTCCAATAGCGTTACTTTCAATGCTCTCAAAAGTAATGGAAAAGGCAATAAATGTCGAAATAATCAAATACCTAGAAGGCCACCGATTAATAAGTGACATGCAATACGGATTTCGGAGCCATCGTTCCACTGGAAACCTGTTAAGCACTTATGAACGCACTTATGGACGCAAGCAATTGAACAACACGGCGAATCCAGAAGAGCCGTAGCCTTGGACATATCAAAGGCATTTGACCGAATCTGGCATAGAGCTCTATTAGGCAAGTTGGCGTCTTATGGATTACCACAACAACTCTGGGGATGGATGGAAAATTTTCTTCTAGGAAGATCGATCCAAGTTGTGGTAGATGGTGCATCATCTAATTCGTTCGCTATAAATGCAGGAGTGCCCCAAGGATCTATTCTTTCTCCAACTCTATTTCTTCTCGCCAACAACGATTTGCTTGGATAGACAAATAATATGTATCTACAGCTTATATCCTCCATCTCGAACAGTGGGCCTGTGAATGCATCTACATCACACAGTCAGAGATGTCAACAATTAAGTTCTTTAAATGATGATCTGGACAATATCTTGAAGTGGGGAAAAGACAACTTGGTTGTATTTAATTCAAACAAGACACAGCTCATAACATTTTCTAGGAAAAATACATCAACAGTTCCTCAGGTCCAAATTGATGACCATCCAATCCATCCCAAGGACTCAATGCACCTTCTAGGAGTCACAGTCAATTCAGGAATCACTTGCCTATATCGCAAGATCGGCGTCCGCTAATTTGAGCTACCTATTATTATTGCAACTGATTTTAGCAAAGCTTTTGATAAGATACCGCATAAATTAATTCTTTTCAAATTGTCTGCCCTCGGCTTCGAACCAATACTGCTGAAATGGTTATCATCTTATTTGGAAAACCGTTTTTATATAGTGTTCGCTTCAGGTCCATCCTATCCGCTCCTTTTCTTGCAACCTCTGGTGTACCACAAGGCAGTCACCTAGGTCCCCTTCTCTTTATCTTAACTATAAACGATCTTGAAAGGGTCATTAAACACCGACGATACCAAATTTTTCAAGCACATATCTTCATCACAAGACCCCTGTCTGCTGCAACAAGACCTAGATAGTTTTTCTATCTGGTGTCTCAAAAACTGCTTAGAGCTCAATATTCCCAAATGCCAATCTATCACCTTATCACGTAAGCACAACAAATCCCCTCCCCGTCTATACCTACTTAATAATCACCCTATATCAATCGTACCGTCTCTTCGCGACCTTGGCATATTGTACGACCCCAAGCTTAATTTCCGTTCGCATATCGAAGAGATAATACGTAAAGCCAATTCATCCCTTGGATTCATTAAACGATGGTCAAAGGAATTCTCCGACCCCTACGTGACCAGATCTCTCTACACCACTTTTGTCCGCCCACTCCTCGAATACGCCAGCCAAACGTGGTCACCCTTTCAGCAAGTGCACATAAGCAGAATCGAAAACATACAAAGACGTTTTCTTCGATTTGCACTCCGCGGTCTTTCTTGGGACGATCCCCTTATTCTTCCTCCCTATCAAGACCGCCTCAAACTCATTGACTTGAATAGCCTTAAGGATCGCAGGGATACTGCAGACATTCTCTTCATTCATCGACTCCTATCGGGATCAATCTTCTTCAATACAAACCCTCGTAATTTAAGACACCCCCGCCTATTCTATCTACCAAACCACCGCACGTCCTACGGCTCCAACGAACCAATTTCCCGTATGCTACGGAAGGTAAACTCAAACATTTCCATTTTCGATTTTAACCCCAGCACTCCCTCCATTAAGCTCAGTCTCCTTAACTCTAAGCCCTAGCTTTAAGTCCTAGTTATAAGTCTTAGTTTTTAGTTCTAGTATTATAAGTTTGTATTTCTAGCTTGTACTAAGCCTAATAAATGGGGACATTGGTCCCCACCAAAATTAAAAAATTAGAGCAAAGAGGTACTTTAGCCCCAAGCAACTTCTCCTTCTCTACAAAGCACAGGTTAGACCAAGCCTGGAATATTGCTCCCATATATGGAGCTCGGCCCCAAAACATTCACTTAACCTACTTGACAGCATACAGAGATGAGCAGTTCAACTTATTGGAGATGGAGACCCTACACTCACATCGAATCTGCAACCGTTGGTGCACAGAAGACAAGTCGCTGACCTATGCTTGTTCTATAGGTATACTTCCATGGTAGATGTTCCGAGGAACTCAAAGACATTATACCTCGAAATGCAACTTTTGGGCGCCCACAAGACAGGAGTACCAAGTTTTCTTGCTACTTGAGGAGCTTTATATAATTTCAGTTGGGAAAGGGCAATGTGGCGCAAAGGTCTTCATCATCACCCTATAGGAAGATGCTATAATTTTTGCAAATAGTAGCAAATATCAATTATACATTCAATACTCTTGTGAATCGCTATACTCGGGTTTTTTTTATTTGTTTAAAAAAAATCATCGGTGGTGTTGTGTGAATACGGGCATTTATTTGCCGCTCGTCCGATACCAACTCGGGTAACACTGCGACGTTAAACCGTTCGCTTAGAGCCAGTATGAGCTAAAACGAGATGCCGCTAGATCTGGCCGGAACCGGAGCATCCGTTCTACTAAGAATATCGCAGTTGTGGCTGAATATGTTCCAGAGAACACCGGATTATCGACCAGATGATGTGCCAAGCAATTGGCCGTCAATTTTTAGTGAAAGACTGTAAGATGTTAAAGATGGTAAGAATTATGGAAATTGGGAATTGTCATCAATTCTGGCGATATCATTTTCTCGAATTAATTAAAAAGAAAATTCAGATATCAATTAAACATAATCCAAAAACAAAACCAATTTGGAACCTGTTAGACAATACTACATACTTACTCTTTCGGAAACGTATTTTTATCCCGCGTGAGTACTGAACGTAATAGAGGTAGCACTTTTCACAACCAAACAGTTTGAATGATATACTATTGGTTACACATACCATTATTTAATACACTAAACAATAAACATTGTAAAATGTTGTACTAGATCCATACATTGTGTTTTGTTTCTTTTTCAGAGAATAAGTTAACATTTTGCGCTAACAAAAATATCAGAGGTATATTAAAGATCAATCCCTTATACAATTCAAGAGCTCATTTAAATATTATTAAAATAGACCTTCACAAACAACAAATTGTAGGGTATTATTCCTATTTGACGTTAACAAAATAGCTTTAGCCTATAGCCTCGTCGCTCGTTTTAGTGAAAACTTAATTAAACTCTTAAAAAAAATTTTACATTTTTAACCTTCCCATATAGATAAGTTAAAAATATCCTTTCTGTTGGTTTCCGCTATTCGTATCGACTCTATATATGAACATTGGAATATCGAATGCATTTCGGCTGACGTAAATTACCTGTCACTGCTGTCAGCAATATTTTTCGTTATTTTATTTATTTATCACTTTTTCATTGGCATTTGTGAAAACCCAATAACGCTTTCCGCAATGGAAACTCGTTATTGCATAATAAACCGATTGAGTGAATCGAAAAAAAAAAACAGAAATCCATAACACCTGTGCAGGATATATTATGTACCTGTATTATACATACATGCATGTAGCAGTTGCAAGTATGCGAGGTAACATTAATTTGAAATGCAACAATCTGACAAAGCTGATAGGAATATATTTAAAAAAAAACAATTTAATATGTGTTGGCTCAGGTATATTAAGTACAGATTGCTTCTTTCAATATTGAGAAGCTAAAGTTATCGATATAATAAATAACATGAAACGGTATTCAACAAACCAATGCAACTTGTCATCATTATGCGGCGGATATGCAGGAAATTGCAAATGGCTACTAAGATACATATAATATATTGTAAGATGACCTCTGAAAACGGTGCTAAAATCACTTCCTAAATTTGGTCTATAAACTTGCATTCGACTTGAAATTTGAAAATAACCCTAATTGATAAAGAAAATCGTTCCATATACCTAACCTTCATAATTGTAAACTTTTGAATGCCACTTAAATTTAATTTTAAATTTGCCTAAAAATCGGTTCAAGAATTCCAGAAATCCCCTCAAAAATTCTTACAAAAAGCAGACCTCAAATCGTCTCACATTTCGTTTCTGAAGTCGCTTCAAAAACGACAAACCCATTGGTAACCGTAAAAACTGGATCGAAACTGGAAAATATAAATCCCAGAACGTTTATTGCTTGTCTGAGGATTGGGTCATATAGTAGGTATAGATAGACCATCAATATTGGAAAACTTAGGCACCTACATTATATACCTATTGTAAATACAATAAAAATATGCCTCAATAATACAAACAAATTCGATTGACTTCAAAATCGTCTCAAACAAATAAGCATAATAGATTCAGACATTTAACTTATAGTATAATAGGAACAAACCATCCTACTTTTGTCGAAAAATCGTTTCCAAAATAAGCCTAAAAATTGTTATATCCTTTTATATTTGTGAAAAGTATACATATTCGGTAAAAAAAAAAACAGCCAGCACATTGCAATCTCCTTATCAAATTCTTATTAACAGAAAATCATCTCAAAAATCATCCCAAGTTTCATAGAAAAAATCAACCAAAAATTGTCAAATAAATCTTCTCAAAAAGCGTCTTAAAAATTGTCCCAGAAATCGTCAAAAGAATCCAATTAAAATAGTCATTTATGGTCATAAATTAGGATAAAAATCTTTTCAGAGATCGAATATATGTATTACTAGCAATGCCAGCGGAACCCCTATACCTCCGTTTCCCCCTCCTTCATCTTTTCCCATACTAACGTATATCTACTGGATCCGAAAGATGTAGCCAGTACCTACAATTTTGTAAGAATTTTTTAAATCGGCCAAATAGTTCCAAAGTTAGTCCCTACCATCGCTTTATCTATCCCTTTCCCGTCCCAACTTATTCCTTACGTAACCTGTACTGATCCCAACGGTATCACCATGACAACGGTAAAAGAATTTTTAAAACCGGCTTAGTAATGGAAGAGATACCCTTTACCACCCCCCTTTATTTTTACTCCTCTACCATGAGAGAAATGAAATACATCGTACCAATAGTTTAAAAAACTATTAAAATATGGCTTACATACACTTAAACCCTTACGGGATAAACATTGATTAATTGTATTTTTTGCGTTGTAGGTACTATTATATTATTGTATGTGATTAGAAATTAAACAGCATGCAAAGTTTCAAAGTCCTGAGCCAATTAAATGGACGTATTTATTTCACATAAAAAAGTTTGTTTGAAAATTTTGAAAAACGATTATTGAGCCATGTAATACTTTTGACTTATCTATCAACATACAAACTTTTAAGTTCATAGGGCTAACGGTTCGTGAGACCCCTCTTATTCCCCGCGACCCCTTTACTTCTGAGTAATTCTCACCCACCCTACGGACTAAGTTGGCCACACATCTATAAATTAGAAAAAAATCATGAAAATCGGATGAATGGTTCTCGAGTTATGAAGAAACGAACAGACGGAGGTTGCATTTTGTAAGTAGTATGGATGGATGGATGGATGGATGTATGTATTGTATAACATGACACCAATTTGATGCATAATTATACCAATTTATTTAGCTTACTTTATACACGGTCTATATAGGGTAGTCATTTGGGTCCGCTCATAAAAATGTAATGTAAAAATGCTATTTGATTTAAAACTGTTGCTAAAATCTAAAACTTCGAACGAATTTTTGCTAAACTATCCCAAACCTATATCTCGGTCAACAATGGCATTATTTTATACAAGCTCATCATGTTCTCTAAACTTTTTAGTTTCATCACATTGAATATTGTGTGAACACCTTAAGTCATAGTCACCTTGTCACTGAACTATATTCAATGTTTGAAATTGTATTAGCTTTGGCCTTATCGAAAGTGCAAATCTTAGATGGACAAGTGGCAATACACCTCTAGAGACCCCAGGGACAAAATAAATTTTGCCTTAACTGGATTTAACAGGCTCTCAGAATTTGATTTCTCTCAACAGACTGCATATCGGCGTCATTACTGTGCACTGCCTAATAGGAAAGGACGCCGTAAGGCTAGGCCTTTTTTCAAACGACTTTTGCAGAAGCTGTATAAATGTAGAAGAGGATGAAAGAATTCATCACCTTCTTTGTTCCTGCCAAGCTCTCTCTCTGAATATTCTGTTACGCTTCCTAAGAAGCTCAAAATTGTAAGGAGAGTCAAACTTCTCCAATGATTCGTTCTTCGTTTTATCATAATGGACCTATGATGGTCTAAGTGTGTTGGTGTTTCCTAGCTGGCAGCCTCTTTCAACCTAACCTACCATAGGCATTTCAACAAAAGAGCTCATAACATTATATCGTTAAAGGAAGTAGAAATCTATGAGGCTAAGACTTTATCCATAGGTAGGTACTGTATTACTCAATGGAGTTTGTATTTACATTGTTCTCATGTCCGGTTCGTTTTCAAAAACTCAAACGAAAATCGTCTGAAAAAGTTGCCTCAAGACTGACTCAATGTGAATGTTAACTTTGCTCAAAACATTCCCAAACATCGTCTTAAATTTCGTTACATACATCGCTGAACCTATTGACCAATTGAGCAACCTAAGCATAAGATCGAAAATGGTTCCAAAGATCGTCTTAAAAATAGAAGCATTGCTCAGAAATTATTGTAACTATTACCGGTCAAATTGCTTCCGAAATGTTTCCATCAATCATCATAAATATCGGTTGAGGTATAGTAAGGACAAAGTTTACCTAGAATGGGTCGAAAATCCGCCCTAAAAATCGACATAAGCTTCTAAAATCCTACCAAATAACAGAATTGAGACATAACACTGTCAAAAGTGCATCTAAAATAACATGCCTAAGTCTTGGCATCTGAATCAATTCAAAAATCGCCCATAAAATTGGCGCAAAAAAACCTTTTAAATTTTTACTTCGAATTAGTTTCTAAAAGATTTCGAAAAAAACCTCCAAAAAATTTAATCAATATCAAACTCAGCAGCTAGTTCCAACATAACACTCTTAACAAACTGATTGCAGGTCATTGAGTTTTAAGTTTTGAAAAGCCTTTTTCAGGTTCAGTGGTTGGCTGTAAATTACCATGTTACCAAAAACCAATTAATTAAAATGTTAAACAACGTACCGCATCAAAGTACAGAAAGCCCTAATCAGGTACATAAATCCAATAAAGGCTGACATATATTTTTTGGCTAATTAGTTGGCATAAAGTATTCCCAGCTTTATTGTTACTGATTCAATATTCCCTCTAATTCCGTCATTAGCTGAAATAGAAATACATTTTCGATTGCAAAACGTAACCACCAAAGCTAATCTGATTGCCAAACAAAAATGCATTCGAAAACCATTTCAGAATTATTATTCGGGTCACTAAATCCCATAATTCGGTCAATGGAACTGGCTTTGCCATTTAAATCGTAAAATGGATTGCTGCTCAAACGCAAGTCGTCATCGATGGCCCTTTGACTTGTTTTCCATATAACCATTAAAAAAAGACTCGTGTACCTTTATATGCCTCGCAGCGCACCACTCAAATATGCAAATGCTCCGACGAACTAGGAGCGTTTCGAAACTTCTCCCCAGAGCGTGTTCATTTATCCAAAGGAAAAGTTTAAACAAAAACATGTGTTGTTGCGCTTGCAAATCGATCAGGATTCGAACCGGAGGAGGCGCGGCGCGCGGAGGAGTCCTGAATATTTTGTATGCGAGGAAACTTTTCTCTCGCACAAAGTTATTCACACGCTCTCAGCTGTCAGAAGTTGCACATTTGCATAGCAAGTTTCGTCAACACAAAAACCGAAAACCGAAAACAAAACCAACGAAGCATTTGGCATTCATAAATATTTCCAATCCCGTGGTGCCTTGTTCAATGGCACCACGTGCAAACACCACACCAGAATGGAATCCTACAACACTGAAGTAATTAAAGATTCAGGCAAATTGCAGCAACATGGAATCCATAATTTGAATATGCTTCATGCTGTGCGCATAGTGGGTCCTGGGGTATAAAGGGTAGAGCTGTATAGAGCTGTGCCTCGTGCCAATTTCATGGTGCCTGTAACTCCCAATAGACCAGGAGACAGGATTATCATTGCCTTGACGGTTTGCACACGGTGACAATTCATCTACGGAATGAGAAATGAGACTAAGGGCGCAGGGGGTGGGGACCACACAATTCGCTGGCAATCCCTTGACACCTCCCGGCGGAAGGCTGTAGTGGCTTCGGAGTCAGCTATGGCATGGTTATGGTTTCTAGGGCAATTTATTAAGTGCTATACCTGTGCTACCATGGAACCTTGAGCAGCGTTGAAAATAGTTTCTTCTTCAGCACTTTCCCTTAGCCGACATACACTCTTGGGCGTATACCATATACAAGCCCGCAGCTCTGAGGGGTAGCATGACTTGAAGCGAGGATAATCCTTTTTCGGTTCAGTGAAGCATACGGTGTGCGACATTTCATATGCAAACCTGTAAGTTGTAACAGTGGTCGCAACGTAGCGCGCCGTAGCAGTGCCCCGTAACCCGTTGGACTCTTCGTCGTAGAAAATAAGCGTTTTGGGGGGTGAGGCGAGCGAGCGAGAGTGTCGCTTATAGCACCGTTGGAATATGAATTTGTAAAATTCACTAGAAAATAATATTTCTCCGTCTGCCGTGCTGTTCGCATGGTGGGAATAATTTCTGAGCTTGCTTTTTGATTAATGTTCTCAGATTTCTTATGCAACTTGGTGGAAGTCTCTCTTTCTCTATACCCAAGGACGAGAGCCTTGAATAGGGCGTGCAAGAGGTTTTACTGTATAGGCGGTCGCTACGGTTCATTCTAGCAAACTGTTACGTCGTAATAAATTGTCGCGCGGTTTGAAAGGATAGCTTCATGTTCATTAAATGAAATTAATGTGAAACTTGGTGAGCACGTGTAAGGATGTGTTGATTACATGTATTTATTTGAATGTTGGCTGCTAAGCCAGCCGAGGAAAGGAATGATGACTATAATTTGAAAGTCGTGTCATAAACATTGACGAAATCACTGGGGGGCCATAAATTCAAGACGTTGTTTGTTAATGTGACGCGGAATTAGAAGTACCTAAAGGGGAGCGTTTGAGCTAATTAGGAAAGTGCTTCTTACAACTGGGACAGCTGATACATCAAATCGTTTTTTATGATATTGCTACTATCTGCGACGGGACTGGAGACATGTTCTGCTTTCGTCATTCCACCAGTAATAAGGTCCATCCCTTTTACTGGCTGATCTTCTCAGATAGTCGCCCTATGTGTAAGACAAGGGAGTGCGAAGCAGCTTAAGAATATGGATGGTTCTTAACGGCTACAAAGTAATCCGCCCGGCCCGCTGTTTTTTTTTTTACAGGTCCATATCGCTGCCTTCTTTTATATGTCGTCTACGAACTATGACGCTTTAAAGGACAACCTAAATTTGCTGTTCTCTTGTCGTTTGTTCAAGCAAGTTATGCAGCAGCTATATGGTTGCCACTGTCACATTCTTTCCTACATCTTATACACTGGCACTGCTTGGATTGGTCAATGGTCATTGTCGTTCTTGAAGAAATGCGTCCGATGTTCGTATTTCGTTCGCGATGTATACTGACTACCCAATCGTTACGACTTGCGTACCGCAGTAGGCCATCCCTCAGTTCAGAGCGTCTTCTTCACAAACCCCTTTTGCTTTTAAGCTGTAACTTCGATTTAATGGCCCCACAGATATCGCCCTCGTTAATATCTTGGATTTCTATCGGTTATTTCTAAATATACCACTTTCAATATTCAAAGTGGCAGCTATATTCTGACAGAAATTGTCAGGGTCCTCCTCGCTTCCCCACTCAGTATATCTAGGTCTTGCCATTTACACTATTATGTATATTCATCGCAGCCATCTTGTAAGGAAACTTTATCGAAGACGCGCAAATATACGTCTTGCCACAGAAAGTTAATTGGAATTCTTCTATGGTCTTTAAAGCCGGGTGTAAATTTTACATTTCTCTTGGTCGGGAACGGAACGATGACCAGTTCAGCTCTGTCATCGATGATTCACTTTAAACACCGAAACATAGTCAAGATTACTTCACGCGGGCCTATTGCATAATGTGTTGGACCTGGAGACAAGGTGGAATCGTCAGGAGTAGTGTTGCTCGTCAACCAAAAATTTCAAGGTAGCTAATGAGTTCAACTATCGTAGTGGAGATCCGGCGAAGAATTACCCTAAGAAACTGTTGTGTATATAGAAATCCGAATTTTAAACGCACCGCTCGAGAGTATAATTATTGTAACTGGTTTTATTCATTAGCAATAACGAAGGTCCGCGTCCGGGTCCGACAGCGACAGCATCAGGCTGTACGAAAACAACAAAGAGTTGTCTACTTCCTCAGTACATAAACTTCCTGCGGGAAACAGTAATAAACCAAACGCTTGGGAAGGCAACGATAAGCCAAATACAAACCGAGAAAACTTTTCACATAAGATCAGTTATCCAGCAAAGAGCAAACGCTGTATTTAAACAAAAGGTCTCAGTTATTAATAACATTTCTAACTCCCTTTGGGAGATTTTGTTTTTTAAGGATGCCATTTGGAATTTCCTCAGCGCCCGAAATTTACCAAAAGCCAATGAAGAAACTTCTGCAGGACATACCAGTCGTAGTGTGTCAGGTCGACGACATCTTAATTTTTGCTTCAAGCACAGAGGAAAACGACAATATACTACTTCAAGTGCTAAAGGAAAGCGGAGCAACTCAGAACAAAGACAAGCGAGAAATTGGCGTCACATCTTTAAAATTTCTTGGTCACCATATCGATGAAAGAAGTATCTATCCCTGCAAATCAAAAATTGAAGCAATTACTGAGTATCCAACGAAATACATTGAGAATGTTGTCACTTCTGACTATTATGATCTCACATCTTAACTTTGATAGACCATTCTCCTGCTCGTTCCCGAGTAGAGATGAATGGAACACAGATGAACCCACAGAGAGGAAATCGATATCCATCTACACAGACGGATCGAAGATGGACTGTGGAAGTGTGGAACCGGTGCCGGCATCTTCTCGGAGGAATTAAATATACACTGTTCAATCAGGCTTCCTGACAGCAGTGTCTTCCAAGCAGAGATTCTGGCAATCACGGAAGCGGCCCGTAAGGTGTCATTGTTGGCAATACCAAGAAATGATATTACCATTTTCATTAACAGCCAGGCGGCTATTAAAGCAGTTTCTGATATTGAAATAAAAAGTTAGTTCAACGCTGCCGCGAAGAGCTAAAGGTTCTCTGCTCGCAGCAATCCACGGTCCTTTGCTGGGTCCCTAGGCACAGTGACAAAGCCGGCAATGAGAGGGCCGACGAACTAGCGAGAAATGGGTCTGCAATGGATCATGATCTGGCACTGCAGTCGATTAAGCCACCATTCTGTAATCTTAGAGAGAGAGTGGAAAATAAAATTCGCATGAAAACCAACAACAGGTAGAAGGGACTAGCTACCTGCGAAGTATCACGGAAGCTTTGGCCAAAATACGACAGTGGCCGAACCATCAAACTTCTACAGTTTGACAGGTCATCGCTGTTTAAATTGGTAGGGGCTCTAACGGGTCATAACTTCCTAAGAAATCATATAATGAAACTAAATCTCAAAGATGACGATATATGTAGAGGATGTGGAGACGAAGAGGTTCATGATGAGGACACACCTCACTTCCTCTGTCCATGACCTACAAGAACTTTCTGATGTCTCATTTTCTGATCGTACAGGTTTTTGAGGATATCAGGATGGCTGGACAGCTAGAAGAAGGGACACGAGGCTGACCATCCCAACATCACTGGTTAACCCCCATCAAAAAAGGGCATCACAATGGGTCCACAAAGACCTAAGTGTGGCACAGCAGGTTATACCTGCTCTGTCAACCCGTTAACCTAACCTAACCTAGTATCCAACGCCAACAAATGTTACCGAGCTGAAACAATTTCTGGGTATGATGAATTTCTTGGGTAAGTTTGTGCCATGTTTGTCCGATATCAGCGCACCCTTAAATCAACTATAAAAAGGTAATACAAGTTTTCTATGGGAGGTGTCGAAAGAACAAGCATTTCAAAAGCTTAAGAAGATGTTGACAAGCGCCCCAGCTATATAATCCCACCGCTGCCACCATGTTGTGTATAGAAATCTGAATTTGAAACGCACCGCTCGAGAGTATAATTGTAACTGGCTTTATTCATTAGTAATTACAAGAGTACAAGTATGTATTAACACAATACACATATACAACAGAAACCGCTGCTACTTCTGTTTGGCAATATAGTTGGGCTCAAAACTTTGAACTCGAAGGACGAAGTGTTTGCTCTACCAAACTCTAACCCTGTCAGTTCTGCTTTATTGCGCCGAGAACTGGACGATAAGCAAAAAGGTAGAGCTGATACCGGGCTGCTTCGAAAGAAAAATACTTCGACGGATTTTTGGTCCTGTGTGTGAATGAAGGAGATGATGCCACCGCAAGCTATACCAAGATGTGGATGAGCAAAAAGCCAAAATAACGTCTACTACATTGGCTCGGCCACATCGAGCGAATGGACAATAATGCTCCAGCTAAGAGGATCTACGAATTCCAGCCCCCAGGTTCGAGAAGACAAGTAAGACCTTTCCTTTTCAAAGACCAAGCCATCGCAGATGCCAGAGCGCATTGGTCTGGACAACTGAAAGCAGCGTGCGCGGGATCACAGAGGAGGGAAGTCTGCAGTATCTCAGACAGAGACCCTTCACGGGTCGGGAGTCCGATAAGTAAGTATAAGTAAAGTGTTTGCCGGGAAATGGGAAAAGACTACACTATCGATTTTCCTTATGATTGTAACTAGGAATGCAGGCTTCTTTTGAGAGCACTTTTCGTAATCTCGAGGCTTCACTCGTATCAGCTATGCTGTTGCAAAAGTGCTTCCAAGATTGTCTTTTGAACTGCCCGATTAGGTATGGTGTTGCCCGAATTTCTAACAGCTGGAGATAGAATCAATTTTTCGGTCTTGTGGCTTCAAGAATCTATAAACATCTTCTACTCACTTAGATTAAATTAAATTCTTTCTGAGATTATTCTACACATTCTTATCTTATGCCTCAGACATTTTTTTAATGTTCAACTCAGTTTAATTTTTAATTCACTCTTAAAAATGTCTGTTTCACAGTTTCTCAGTATGAAGAAGCAAATGGCAGTTGTAAAAATTGCTACAAAATGCGCTCAAAAAAAGAAAATGACAGATATGTAGATCTATTTGACAATTTGACAAATTATTGAGGGTGGAAACGCAAGGCTAGTTCATAGCTCACTCTTAGATGACGTAGCTTAAGATGGCGTGGGGCTAAAATATATTTGAGAAAGTCAAATACACATCAAGTATAGGTATAGTTTTCTCAGGAATTCTACGGTCGGTCGTCTTGTTTCATTGGGCATCTTTTAATATTCAGCTCTATGGACTAGTTACTTAAAAAACGAAGAACCCTGAATTCTATGCCATAAATCCAAAGAAGGACGGAAAATACTGACTTTATACAACGAAGGCAAACCACACTAGCATTCCACCATCGAAACCTTATCCCTTCAAGATGGATAGCTGTGCGACGAAATCTCCCTACATAATGAGATTCCGTCCCTAATGAGATCATAACTTTCACCCGTTCAAAGTTGGTGCGGTATAGGTAACCTTTTACAGCTTTTCCAATTTGACAGAACCATTAAAAACCACAATTTAAAGTTTTCACTTAATATTATGTTTTCCGCTCCGATGTAATTGTCTTGTCTTGCCTCCCACTTCAGCATTAGGACGAAATCCACCAGCATTAGAGAAACAATTAAGATTTGACGATACTTCTCCCTCTCGTAGTACATCCTTGCGGTGTCCTCTCGCACGCAAATTATTTAAATTACTCCTCGTAATATCTTCCGCTGGTGGAGCACTGGAGCTCTTACCGACCGTATATATACGCAGTTAATTAACGCTATCATAATATTCAAATATTTATGATGCTGCACACACACAGACATATACACTCATTTCATCGACTGCAGGAACATCTTTCGAATTAATTAAAAACCAATTACATTAGTCCTTTAGCATCATTTGCATATAATTTTACTGTTGCGACGACGATGGTGGTGGTGGTGTTGGTGCGGTGACGATACAGCTGCAGCTGGTATCGTTGTCCTTTAACAAACAACGCTGCTAAGTTCCGCAAACACACAGAGGGCAATAGCCGTCGCAGTCACCACATAACGGCAACACAATCACAATCTAATGACAGTGTCATCAGGGAAACATTACCAAGTCAACTACCGGATGGCCAAAGGGAACGCCGCCGATGTGATGCTGGCGGTGGTGCTGAATCCGCAATTTTCCCTCTCCCATAGGATAAGCACCGCACACACAGTCAGACAATGCTAAGAAAACGTAACAACAAAGGAAGCATCCAGTACCATGCGGGCGGGTGCCTGGTGCCTGCCCACACAACAGGATCTGGGTGAAAGTGTACATTCTCTACGTTTACAGATGTTAAGGGCGGGTTACCATAAGGATACGATGTTACCATCGTGATACAACTATCAGCACCAAGCAGTGTTCCCAGATGAAAAATTTGAAAATCTTGTTTTCCAAAATAAAATATCTTTTTTTCAAGATTTTTCCAAAATATAGAAAAAACTAACTAGAACGGAAAAAAAATTGTTTAGTTAAGTACAAGTGTCAAAAGGCACTCCGTTTACAAGATTCGGAAGAACTGTTTAAATGTTAAGTTTTTAACGTTTTATTTAATTTTATTAAATTTTCCGTTGACATAAGACTTTGTTATGGCTTTGTTATGTTTTTCAAATACATAATAGGAAACATCAAATTGAATACATATCCTTAAAAATAGTCAAAGCAAGAAATTTTGTGAGATGACTTTTTTTTACCGTCGTCGTGTCGATGGTATTGAAAATGGACTATATCGGTCTAGTAGTTCTTGTACCTACCACTCCCATATACATATTTTTCAATAGTTAATAAAATGTAGTACTTATTTGTCTAGGGACGTGACTCTCAGAAAAGTTTACTATGCAGAAAAGTTGACCAAATTTTAGCTACCATACGTTACCTTAAAAAGTTGACTTTTTAGTCAACTTTGACTTTTTAGTCAACTTTGACTTTTTAGTCAACTTTGACTTTTTAGTCAACTTTTTAGAGCGTGACTCTTTTTTTTACTTCCATTCGGTTTTTTATATATCAAATTTAAATAAACGATGTAAAAAAAAAAACACAGCAGCTACGCATTCCGAAGAAATGTATGTTTCCATGGCAGCTGCGTGCCAGTTACAGTTAATTTAGATTATAACCGACTTTTTCTTACGTGGATTGTCCATTCGCACAATTAATTTTATTTCCTGTCCGGTAATTAATTAAATTTTGGCAAAAGAATGGCACAATGGAACAAAATACCTACTGATTTTCTACAGATATTGAAGTGTCCAGAAAAGTTGACTTTTCGGAAAAGTCGAGAAGCTATGGGACATTTCGATCAACTTTTCCGAGCTTCCACTGTATATTTTTCTTTACAAATAAAAACATGCTGCAATCAGCAACATTTTTCGTTCGACCGATATTGAGTTCCGTTGATGTAAGACCTCTAATTTTATTGATAGTAAAATAAATGTGAGCGATAATATTGCGTGTTTCCTATTGCCATGCCAGTTGCTTATTGATTATTGCATCAGTATGAGAGCCGGCTAGGGTATCAATATTTGTGCACTTAGGTCTTTTTACCAACGGAGGTGCACATGGTGCATATTTTTAACAATCGCAATTGCCTTGGTCCTGCTAATAAAGTGACTTCTCCCACAATTTTTGTGTATACCTTTAAGTCTGCAATAACCACCCATAGTGGTAAACAAACGAAACGTTAGATAATACAATAAGCCACATAGCTATTTAGGATCATTCTTATTCGTAACTTCCTTGAGCCAATTTATCATATGCCACAAATAGTTTCCAGTGCATAACAGAAGTCGTGCATAAGTTTTTTTTTTCACTGACAATAATAAGGAATAGAAAACCACTTTGTTAGACATAGAAATTATAGTTCAATATAAAAAATCTTGAAATTTGATGAATTTAAGGTAAAAAGTCTTGCACATATTTTGAAGCTTAAAAATCTTGAAAAAAAAGATATATCTTGTAATCTGGCATCGCTGGCACCAAGTCCGGGCATCCTTCCTTCCTTTCTTGGTTGCGTACTTGCTTTCTCCTATATACACATCTGCGTCAAATGCAATCTACTAGACGAGAAAGGATTTCGAAAGCAATTGTCGTTGTTCTTGAGTCCTCGAGTCCTTTCATATCCTTTCTTCTTGTCTGTCGTCATTTTTTGTTTGTCTTGTGTTTGTATCCTTAATGAAACCTCGGAGAGTAATAATAAACTATTTGCTGGAAGGAATTTCCGTTTGCATGGACAACATATGATGTCCATGTCCATGTCCATGGTGTGTGTAGAACGCGTATCTATATAGTTTAATGGACACTCATTCCCTCCAGAGGTGGGTGTGCATTTCTTTGCAATCGTCATGTGGTGTAAATGTCTACCATGAGTGTGTTTCATGGTTTCATTGCTAACATTATATATAAAAAAAAAAAAAAACGAAAACCCATTCTCTCCATGGAAGCAATGACATCTCCCCAAAGGATAACGTTTTCTTGCAGGTCCTCAATCGCATTTTTTTCTTTTACTCCTGATGATAGGTATGAATCGTGGTCGTTTGCTGGTTATATCTGTGCGCGTTTGAGAAGCGAATCCTTTCTCGTAATGCTGGTTCAGCATTTGTGTTTCTCGGTGTCATCCAGATGAAATGATTTTAATGCTTAAAGCAGTTTTGTTTTTATCGTTTTGTACCCACTGGGGAGAGATTTCATAAAACAGAAGACATCTAGTGTGTCCTTAAGTGCGGCAAGTCAGTGAACCATTATTAAGGGATATCAGTGCAATCTTTGATCGGTATTGGTTGTTTGGGATTACCCCACATAATCATTGGCTGTCTTCATCGGTTAATATTTATTATGTGAAGGGCTTTTATGTAGCCTAAAAAATATGCAAGAACCTTAGACAAGACATACGAGTAGTGCCCTAGATATGACATTATAATTTTCCTAGGTGATTTTAATGCAAAAATAGGAAGAGAGGATATCATTGGAAGGTATACAGCCTACACGACACCATTTAGGCTGATTGACTTCGCACCGGGGCTAAATGCGTGTCATAGCAAGTACGCAGTTCCCGCATGTCGATATTCATATAGGCACATGGAGATCTCCTGATCAATCAACCGTCAACCTGATTGACCACATTGCGATCGACGCAAGGCACTCCTCCAGTATTATGGATGTCCGAACGATCCGAGGGGCCAACATTGACTCGGACCACTACCTTGTTGTAGCTAAGGTATATCCCAAACACCGCCAAGACAAGTACATACTGTGAGGAAGTTTGACTTCGGACGGCTAAAATCGCAAGAGATCACTAGATCCTTCTCCGATGGAATCTCTCTCAAGAGGTTCTAAGCAGCCATCATCAAGTATTGAAGACCAGTAACAAAATTGACATAAAGCCATCAGAGACGCCGCCTCTGATGTATTTTGTTTCACCCGACCACCACAACGAAACCGCTAGTTCGATAACGAGTGCCGGGAGGCACATGCAGCGAAACAAGAGGCATACAAAGCGAAGCTGCAAAGAAGGACCACAGCTCACAGAAAAAAAGAAAGAGCACGAGAAGCGCGCGATCGAGGAAATAGAGAGATGCTACTGCAGGAATGAGGTTCGGAAATTTTACCAAAGGGTAAAAATAAAAACAACCTGCCAAGGCTACAGACCACGAACCGAAGCCTGCAAGAACGAACAAGGGAACATCGTAGTAGAATCGCAGTCGATGTTGAGGACATGGAAGAACGGCGATAAAGAATTAAATCCCGCTGCCAGGCAGAATGAACCATTCAACCTGGACGATGAAGACCAAAAATTCCGTCCACCCGACCTGGACGAAGTAAAGATAGACATATCTAAGCTTAAGTCCAACAGAGCCGCTGGAGCAGATGGCTGGCCTAACCACCAAGCTATTCAAAGCGCCAGGTGATAGCTTGGTTAGGAGCCTGAACCAACTTATCTGTAAATGATGGTCGGAAGAGAGTATGCCCGATGATGAACCTCAGCATTATTTGCCCGATCTTCAAGAGAGGAGATCCTCTGACCTGCGCCAACTACAGGGGTATTAGTCTTCTTAACATCGCCTACAAGATCTTATCTGCCGTGTTGTGAGAACGCCTGAAGCCTTTCGTCAACAACCTGATTGGTCCATATCAGTGTGGCTTCAGGCCAGGAAAGTCCACGATCTTGGAGAGAGCCAGGAAGTAAATTACTCTCCACTACCTTTTCTTTTCCTCACCTGCCTACGACAGCATTTATAGAGACGAACTATACACTATCTTTCAAAAAAAAAAAGTCCGTCCATCTACTAGCCTACGCCGACGACATCGACATCATCGGGAGAACGCAGCGTGATGCTGTGTCACTGGCGCGTTCGTGGGCATTGAGACGGAGGCGGCGAAGATGGGTTTGGCGGTCAATGAGGGCAAGACAAAGTATATGCTGTCAACAATAAAGTACACCCGACACCGACATCTCGGACAGAAGTTACCATAAACGGATATAACTTTGAGGTGTTTAAGGACTTTGTCTACCTAAGCAAATCCTAAGGAGCACATAGTTTGTTGGACAGAATCTCAGCACAACCACAACGCGCACCAAGGTAAAGGGTCCGCCATCTAACGTTTTTTTTTTTTTTTCAACTAGTGCTTATTTCGCGAATGGTAACACTTAGCTCATGTCTGATTTGACAGATAATTAGTTTTATCCTTCCGCTGAACGAATATGGTTGTGTATACGCTTGAACAACGCTAGGAAATATTGCGACATTACTTTGAAAATCATGGTAATGTTGCAGAATGTGTGCGAAAATTGCGTACGGATTTTGGAAGAAGAGAAGCACCGTCAGCTCCGTTTGTTCACAAAAATTGAAGAGGAGGATATTGGCAACATTTGGTTTTAACAGGACGGCGCTACGTGCCACACAGCCGAAGCTACACTCGATGTTTTGCGCCCTGTTTTTGAAGATCACATATTATCAGCCGCAGAGCTGATGTCGTTTGGCCACCGCGGAGCTGCCATTTGAAACCGTTGGACTATTATTTGTGGGGTGCCGTAAAAGATAAGTGTTACACCGACATGCCAGAGACAATTGACGCGTTAAAGGACAATATTCGTGAAGCCATTGGTGAAATACAGCTGCACACAATCGATAATGTGCTTAAAAATTGGACCGATCGTGTAGGCTACTACATGGCCGGCCGAGGCAGCCATTTGAATGAAATTATTTTCCATTATTAACCGAAAGGATTGTACTTTTAAATAAAAAAATAAATTTGAGAAAATATTCAGTAGTTTTTTTTTTACAACATTTTCAAAAAAAAAAAAAGTTATTTGGCGGACCCTTTATATACGCAACATGTTTCACAAAGGTATTTCAATGCTGTTCCACGTTGTCCATAATTGAATACAATATCGTGTTGTTTTATGATTCGGTAAGCCGAAAGTTATTATACCTATATATTCTTCTTACACTTCACACTCATTCTGTCGAAATGTCATGAGTACCGAAACTGGAAGAGAGGATCTTCTCTAAGTGGCATCGCGGCTTAGAAGTTGATTTCGATCGTCATTTTGAAGGTTTGCTCAAGTCAAGCGCTGGAAACTGTGGGATATATTGCTCCCGCTTTCACTTTTCGCGTTTCGCTTTGGCTTGGACAGATTTTGAATTAAATTTTCGCGTCCAAATTTCTTCTTTAAATTGTGCCTTAAATGGCATGAATCAGCTTATCGCTTCCCATTCCCGTTTATTCACACCAGACTCACCAGGGGGCTTTCCACTTCTCCCCCAGTTTGTGGAGCAAAGCTAATTAATTTGTATGAGCCTTTTCTCCCAGGGTCGTTATGAACGCGAAACAAGATCCGCACTTTAGCTCTCCATTTCCATCTTTTACTTGGTTTGTGCTCAGAAAATCTTGGGAAGTGGATGGGCACCTATCACCAGCCTCTGGAACATCTTCTCGTAGATTTTATAGTACTTTTCTCAAGAGGAGAAAATGCACGAGAAGTACGCGATTTAAAAAATCGTGTCAAAGCAACAAGGCACAAACATAGATCTCTAGAGCAGCGTTGCCGAAGTGGCACGATCGTGCTTTTTGGACACGCAAATTTATTTGTGGCACGATGGCACTCAAAAATTGAAAAGGGCACGTTTTCTTAATTTCTCTTACCTTAGGCCTGAAACACACATGCGATTTCAATCGCGCGACTGTTTAGTCGCAAAAAATGAAACACACACATTTCAATATGAATGCGCACACATAAAATCCAAAATTATGTGCGCGCATTCACATTGAAATGCGTGTGTTTAATTTTTTGCGACTAAGCAGTCGCGCGATTGAAATCGCATGTGTGTTTCGGGCCTTACTCAAATAATTAAAGCTCAGTGTACTTTAAGCACACCATTACTTAGGCTGCAATTATAGCTATCAGTAAAATGAATCCGTAAAAAATTGTTTCACTTTTTTGGAGTACTTAAACTTAATCGTTGAACTCAATCTTGGTCTTAAATTGTTGCTTTTGAATTATAAAACTAATTCGTCCAAAAAAATTAAGCAATTGATCTTTAAATTTTCTAAAAAAAAGAATTTCTTCATTTTTCCGTACGAAAAACTTTTTCTGTTCAACTTCTCAACCAGTTTCACGAAGTATTCCACTGAATTCCTATGATATACTATGGTTAAATGTTTCAGTTTTATTCTGTTTCGTGTTTTTACGTATGCATTTTACTGGTAAAATTAGCTAAAGCTAAGGTTTGAGAGGTCAAAGCTAATAAACTGCTTCCATACATTTTAATTGCACTGGCTCAGTATTTAGCAAGAAATTCAAGCTAAAACGAAGCTGTCGATAGATTTGGATATGTAATCGAATACTTTTAACGCCATGACGGTGTGAAATGTGAAATGTGAAAAAAATGTTTTTTTCTTTGGACACGCTAAGAGCGCGCTCCTCTGAAAAAAGTGGCACGCTTTTTTTTTATTTTCGGCGGCAACGCTGCTCTAGAGTTGAGGAACAAAAACTTTCTAGTAGAGTTACAGTCGGTGTTTAGGATATGAAGACCCATTTCTAAAGAAGCCATAGATAAATGCAAAAGAACGTCCAAATATCGTTGCCAGGCAGAACCAACCATTCGATCTGGACGATCTACCCGATCAAAATTAAGTCAGGATAACAATACCCAAATGCTGGGCTGGACTACACAGCCTTGCCAGCCGAGCTATTTACATCAGTGGGAGAATGCTTGATTTAGTTCATAGACCAATTCATATCCATGAAAGTAGAATGTACTGATGAACTGCATCAGTCTCCTTAACGTCGCATAGACATACCCAATCCTGTCTGCCATATAGTGTGAACGCCTGAAACTATTTATCCCCTAACCCTACCGATGCGAATTTAGGTCCAGAAAATCCAAAACTGACCAAATATTTACACTACAGTAGGTCCTATTATAGTAACCAGAAGAAGTGTCTGTTTATCGATTTAAAGGCCGCATATGACTGCATATATGGGGCAGTCTATAAAGAGCCATGTCAAGTTTCAGCACCCTGCCAAACCTCTCATTCTGTCCAGAATGACGATTAAGAAGGAGAACACTTAGTGGTCCATTAAGGTCGGAAAAAATGTCGCCTCTTCAATCCACATTAATACTTTGTCTGATTTTCTATTGATTGAAAGAAGAAGGTGATGACATGCAACTTCCATCACTTTCATTCCGATACATGCTACATCCATGCCACTCCCTATCTCCATAATGACCTACACAGAAACTATGGCGCATTTTGATTGTCCCTAAAAATCAGCAATTTAAAGGTAAACAACAATAAAACTATAGTCGATAACGAGCCACCGAGCAAAGGTGTAAAGGATGAGAAAATTTAATTTCCCTCCAATTTATTATGCTGTAGCTATGCAACCCAATTGACCATCTGTGTAAGTGTATGAGCTTTATGTTACAAATTTAATTAAATGTCGAACAATATCCTTTCAGGGATGAATACATAGAATATGAAAATTTTCTCATACCTAAAACTTTTTATGGCGGCGGCAGAGAAGCAAATTATTCGACAACTTGTATCCACATTAGAAATTTATAAACCCTGTATTACAGGACGAAAAATATACCAGCAGCACTCCAGCACGTACTATCGAGTACTTCGTACAAGTGGTGGCGTAAAGAGCAAACATTACGGAATTGGTATAGCTGTAATCCAGGCAGATGTATAGTTAAAATTTTACTGACCTTTGAATAAGTAAAATTCAATTGGACATGCCGAAAGGATGACCACCCGATAGGTGGGGCTGGGTTATGTAGGACGAACTTCTGAACTAGAAATTAAATTCCGAAGTGTGAGTGTGTGCTCTTATTATAGTTGTGCCGAAAGAGGATTTGTTTCTGTAGAGTTAATGGAATTTTTAATGCCATCATAGTTGGCGGAATATTATTATACATTTTTTATAGATTTATCTTTGGTTGCAGTAAAAATTGGATAATATTTCGCTGAGTTTAAGAAACTTATATGGGGAGATATAAATATCATCGGATGAAGACATAAATTAAGTACATATTTCATAATAGACGAGGTAGGTGGGTAGGTGATAGATTGTTGCAGTTGCAATTAAAACATTTGTCGTGGGAAAAATCCGTCGAATATCTATTTGAAGCACCTAGATTGTGCATGTGCATGAACGGAGTTCTAAAAGTCATTTTCTAATTTGTAAACCACCCAGATCGGGTTATGAATCCCAGGAGGTATTTAGGATGGACGTTTTTCAGATCCTTCAGTTCAGCAGACAAGTAAGATCATTTTCTAGAGGGCTCTGGCCTCTCTCTGGGCATTCACAAACTAGTTGGCGAAAGGATTCTATTCCCTCGACGTTCCTCGTGTAGTATCCCTAGTCTTTTGGTGTTTACGCCTTTCCCTTGTAGATTGTAGATTGTAGAGGGGAGGTGGTATAGTAAATCCCAGATCACTGCGGTCACAAGTGGGCCTATTGTGATGTCCTCCATTTATAGCTCATCCATGATGCCGCAGTTTGTAATAAAGGCGGCTAGCCCTTTGGGTGTACTGGCAGCTATGTCCGCTGCTTCGAGGTAGAATTTACCTAGATAACGTTGACGTGTTTTGGTTAAACAGTTGCAGTCCAATAATATGTGTTCCGCTGTTTCTGCTTCCTCGTTGCATAGTCTACAAGTGTTGTCTTGTGCTATGCCCATTTTCATCAGGTGTTTTTTGACTCTACAGTGCCCTGTGAGAAAGCCTGTGACCAATAGAATCTGACTTCTACTTAATTGTAGTAGTTGTTTCGTTTTTTTTGTGGGAACTGTTTGGCATGAAGTTTTCGGCTTGTCTGTTCGGTGTTCCTCCAGAAATGGAGCTTCTTTTCGTTCAGCCAAGTTATCACACTATACTTTACTTAGTGTTGATTGGTAGCCCGCAGAATGGCCTTGGCATCATGAATTGGGATGCGGATCCTTTTCTGGCTAATTCGTCTGCTTTTTCATTGCCTTCATATCCACTGTGCCCTGGCACCCAGATCAGGTGGACTTTGTTTGTGGTGGCCAGTATTTGCAGGATTTGGAGGCAGTTCCATACCCAGTTTTGATGTTATTTCAAAGGCGTCAATTGCAAGTAGAGCTGCCTTGCTATCAGAAAGAATATAAATGTTCTTATTTGTTATAGCCCTGTTTAGACTCTCTCTAATGCAGAGTTCTATTGCATATTCCCTCCTCGCCCGACACGACTTTCATGCGAAGGCATGTGTGGCTCAGCACATAGTGTGTACTTGCACTATGTCTAAATTCAAAATATTACGCGAATTTCTAGACAACGGCGGCACAACTAAAGGTTTCGTCAAACAGAACGCGTTATAAACGCCGCGGTGAGATTATTTTACGCGGCGGTAAGACGTTCGACGTTCTCAACGCCGCGTTAGACGATGTCAAACAGATAGCTATTATCAAATTCTCTCAAAATGTCAAACGGATCGGTTTACGAATTATTCGGCCCTAGCGAGGTATCCGTCGGAACGGAATTTTCTCCGCAACGCATACTCCGTCGGAGACTCAAATTACATTCGAGGTATCCGTCTTCGGAAAGAATAATTAAAATGCGACGACGCATTGATTTGACATGATGTCGTTTCGTGGTACATCGGGGTTTTCCTATTTAATGCTTCTTTTTGCTCTGGAAACACAAATTGAAGCAACAAATACAACCAATTACTTTGCTAAAAGTTTTTTTTCTTTATTGCTTTCATTTACCAACACTTCACTGCAAATCGTAAACAAATTTCGCAACAAATTCCTGTCGGAGCACATCGGAAGAAAATTTGTATGAAACTGTCAAAAATATCAGTAAAAACGCACTTGATCGCACTGAAACGCAAAACGCCAGTGTGCGTTGCATATTTGTCGGAAAGAAGTTCCGAAGTATACCTATCTCGAAGCAAAAATCCTCCGATTCGTATGAAATCGGTATAGCCGAGGAGGGGATTTGTGGTAGTTGATCCACGTTGGTTTGGGGTAATTAAAGACTTATATTGAAAGCTTAAGGATTCGTATGTATATTGTATATGCTTCAGGGCGATAATTTGGCTGTCAGGCGATAATTAGTAACTTCGCTCTTTGATCCCATTTTATGAATCGGTGTTATGAAAGAAGACTTCCATATCTAAGGGAAGTCGCCTTGGGAAAGCAAAAGCGAGAGCTGAAAGAGGTGCGAAAGGGAGTAGGAGACAACGAGGGAACACTTCTAGAGAAATATAGCGCAAATGCCATCTGGGCCTAATGAATTTTCAGGCTCTGCGAAATAAGCCCAAAAAAAACATAAAATAAGGCCCCAAAAAATTATATAGGAAACAACAACAACAACGATTTTTAATAAAATTTTGGGTATTATTTCCTTTTTTGGGGCCTTGTTTCCTAATGAAAATATGGGTCTGATTTTATTATGAAACGAATATGTATGAATATGCAACCCCCTGCTGGGGTTTACTGTCACATTTAGGGTCTTATTTCATTTTTTTTTTTTTGCCTTATTTCATCGCAGTGGGGCCTTATTTTATATTTGAAATTGGGGTACTATTTCGCGTTATGAAATAACACCCCAAATTTGGGGCTTATTTCGTTTTCTCTTTTGGCACCTTATTTCCAGCAGCCGAATTTTCATCATTAAGTTTTTGTAATTTATTTTCATTTACCTACAGTCTGTTCAAAAGTTTGATAGAGAAAGGGGTTTAAAGAGTAGTGGATCACTTGAAGCTATATTTTCGTAAGAATGTGATGGTGGGTAACCGTCGGATTTTTTCTTGTAGTTAACGAATCGGAAAAAAAGAGATTTAGCGTCGCTTATAAGATTCGCTTGCGCACGTTCATAGAAGGCCTAAAGGCCGAAGTGCATTGAAGGTAGGAGCCGAGATAGTTGGCATAGTCAGAAAAAGACTTGTTTCGAAGGAGGGTTATCTCATCCTCTGCTGTTACAACTCTGTTCACCCAATTCGTTGAAAATCTGCGGTAGGTATTCTTTGTGTCTCCCAGCAAAAAAGACTGTAGGCAACTTTTTAGCGCTCTGACCGCAAACTTTTCTTTTCCCAAGCATCTTAGTGGCATCAGGATGCTTGTGGAGAGGACGATGATATTTTAAATGAATGGCCCTTTCTCGGATCAGGTATGGCAGATCTTTGCTGCTGATTTTTTGAGTACTGATACTTTAAGCTCCTCATCGCTGAAGTGCAATCTCGGGTTTCTCCGACAGATGAAGAGATTGGAAGGGCAACTTTCTTTTCTGTTCTTTAGCCTCTCAGCGCTGACAGCTGCAGGTGGTGGTGTCGAAATTCCTCATCGAACCCAGGGATTTTATAGTGAGACCCCGCACAACTTCTGTCACTTCTGATAGAACGGTTGGACTGTAGCCGCTTGTTAGAAATTCACAGCCAGCCAGCATTTTATTTCTAAAATCAAAGTACAAAGTGTTTTACAATCAATTGAAACTTATGTAAAAATCTCACCGCAGTTTGAACAGAGGTCCGCTCAGGTTAGTTTTCAAAATTGAAAATATAATGACAGCGGTTTAAGCGCGAACTTTCCAAAGAACTTTCTCGCAAGTTCTGTTCGTTTACATGATCTAGCCCACAAACCAGTAAGAACTAGACCGCCGACTTCCCGTGCACCTACCCGATTCTCCCCGGAAAAAGTTACCCTGTCTGTGAATACGTGTAAATGTCAAAATTAATGGCGGCAATAATTTTCCATGCTATACCATGGGCCTAGTTTTTTTCAAGTATGCGTGCGTTAATGGCGCTCCTTTGATTTTGTACAGCACCAATACATGAAAAATCCTGGGCCCGCCGGCAGATTGTAGGCAAAGTCCGTTACGTGGGAGGAGTCGGCGGTCTATTCTTACTGGTTTGTGATCTAGACTCTAGAGAGTTGTCGCCTGGTAGGTACCCGCATCTGTACTGAGACACTGTTTGATGATCTGAGAACTGCCAAGTCCCCTGAGTTTTGAAAAGTCAATTTAACATAAGTACGTTTCCTTAGGTGATGTCGCGCAGGCTGTGTTTTCCTTTAGATCCAGCGATGTGCTTCTTTCTGGTTTTGGTCTTAGAATACTACCATGACTGCGTCATCATTTTCCTTTGCAGTCCGTGAGCCAGCGCTCCCCCTAATGCGGATTTTGACCACGCAAAGCCTAAAACTTCTTGCCGAAGTCTTCCTCTAATCACAAACCCGCTGACCCTGATCCATGTAGCAGTCGCTTGGTAAATTATAAAGTCCTTCACCTTCAAGTTGATGCCAATCAGAGTCCTTCCCCATTCAGCAGTCCACATTGCCAATACGTGTCGCCAACGTATGACTCTCCCACAAGCAAGCTCCATTTCCATGTTCACTTCCACTGGCAAGTTTCTATGCAAAATAACCATCTACTTGGAAGTGCCCACATTTCATCGCATTAACTAAATTTACCGCAGTAATGGATTCAAATACCCGATCCATATCAGATTCCCTAATGGCCGTGCAATTATCTCTAAGAACCGGAAAGTTCGCACCCACTTCCGCAAGGCCATTCATTCCATCGAAGCGATATATTTCTTCCGTTTCTTGTGGTTCTCCGTGCGTCGTCGTTGATTTAACTCTATCGTTGTCGTCGATCCTCTGTTCTTGCTTCTTGCCGTTCTTGGTCATGTTCTAATGTTCTTTCAGTTGTGGCGCATAAATCTGTCCGCAGAAGAAACACTCATTGGCGTAGATGACTGACATCAGCCTGCAAATATATACAGCCATTCCAAAGTCGTCGTTTGAAAGCTACTCCTTCGGAATGCCACCTCGTTGTTAGTTTTCGGATATTCGATTTCCATTCAACCCAGCACCGAGCACACCCCATTAGCCATAAATAGTATATACAAGCATAATTGGCGTAAACTGTGTACGTGCGGGTGTGGTTACGTGCTTGTGTGGGTGCAGTAGCATTTATATGAGCATTTAACAAGGTTATGTTCATGGCGGAGGTAATAAATGTGAATTTGTTTTAGCCGCTGGGATCTATTTGAAATATTTAATAGCAATGTTCGCTAGATTTGATGCCTGATGGTAGGTGGAGTTGTATAGTAATTTTCTACAGCCAGCAGCTACAAAGCAAACGACATCCGTTCGTGTACTAAATTATGAACAACTGCGTAATACATACTTGCCCTCTGGACACTGAGTATCGTGATTTGTTCCCTTAGTGGTCCTTATTTTGCAACGCAGATGTTTATTCTTGTTTCTTCTGATACAGGAAGCTGATAGCTGATGGGATAAAAATGTTTCTTTTCTTTTAATTGGTGTAAGTAGGGCTACGCCTTGGGCGAAGGATTTGCGTTTTAATTGAGGCAAGGAGGATACAATAGTAACTGCCAAACATTAGAGGGTCTCGTTTCGTTAAAATTTGTATAATTTGTTTGCAAGTGCCGCACACATATCCATGGTAAAGGGATCTACTTAAATTGTTTTTTTTTTCAAAATTGGTCTATTTACGTCCAAAAAGAAAGCTGGTTATCATTAGAGCTTGTCCTCTGTAAGGGAATACTCGAAAAACAATTGAGCAACTTTTCCCCATTCAAAATTTATTCAAATTTAAAACTTTTAACCCGAATACACACACAATCCTATGGAATAACTGGTTGGGTTGTCAAAACTCTGATTCATCGAGAGCTAGAGCTATCCTTTTGTCAAAAGTTAATCTGTAGGAGAAGTTTGTATCCATTTGCAGGAGGAACTTTTTACCTAGCAGCCAAGGGTACATAAATGTCTGCTATTGAAACCCAAACTCATTATAAATACACACACATACAAAAGGATAAATGTGTGATATTACAACTTTTTGAGGACTGCCATTTGTTAGCAACACAATTATGCAAACACAAGTACACATATGAGGATGACTGGTAATACAAAAAAAAAAAAACGTTTCTTATGGATATGGTGGATGGGCAGGGTTGAGTAAATGTCAGAAACTTTCGAAACAGTTCTAGGTAGGTTTGGTACACCTAAAAGGCTCAACTAATTTAGATTTCGTTGGCATCACTTCAGATTTTAATTTATATGCTCTTGTCTTGAAAACTTTGAAGTGTTTTTTATTCAAAGGCTGGGGCTGGGGTCAGGTCGGCAGGTCAGGTGCTTAGGGCCCCATAGTCTAGGGGTACCCAAACAAATACCAAACTTTGAATTAGAAATACAGTTTATTTCTATAATGTTTATAAATAGGATTTAACTCTGGGTACCTTAAACATAATCGGGTCGCCTCACTTAATACAAGTTGATGAGCAGAAAGTCCCAGCTTGGCAGATTTTTTTTTTAAGTCTAAATCGCAATTTACTTATCGGGCTCCCGACCAGTGAAGAATCTCTGCCTGAGACACTGCAGCTTTCCATCCTCTACGATCCCGAGCACGCTGCTTCCGATTGTCCAGACCAAGCGCTCTGGCATCCGCGATGGCCTGGTCTTTGCAACGGAGGTTCGGTCTTCCTTGTTTTGAGCCTGCGGCGGGGATCCGAAGATATCTTAGCTGGAGCATTATTGTCCATTCGCTCGATGTGGCCGAGCCAATGTAGTCGACGTGTTTTGGCTACATCCACATCTTGGTACAGCTCATAGAGTTCGCGGTTGTATCTTTTCCTCCATTCGTCCTCCTCGCACACATCAGGACCAAAAATTCGCCGAAGTATTTTTCAGTATCAGCTCTGCCTTCTTGCTTATCGTCCAGCACTCGGCGCCATAAAGCAGAACTGGCTACCTTCTTGATGATGTCGCGATACTGGCACCACTGATTGTTGGCGTTTGTGGTAGGTGAGTGCACAGAGGAGAGTTTCATACTCAGGCGCTCGCTGTAAGCTCTGGCTACTCCAGGTGTGCTAAGGCGTCCAACGTCGAATTTCTTTTCTGGGCAGTTTGCAGCTTCTTCTCGTTGGACAGTCGAGCTCTGAATTTAGCCGCGACAAGAAAATGGTCAGAGTCAACGTTTTTTTTTTTTGTTGCGCCGAATAATCGATGCCAGGAGTGCGCCTGACGTACTAATCCACACCCTATTTCCTTCAACCACTCAACCCGCGGGACTGCCGTTAGGTATTACTTCGCGGGGTTGGTTAGCAACTCATGTTAATCCTCCGGGTCCGCCATTTCGGCCTCCTTAATTCTTCGTGTACACTCGTTATAAAGGAGCATACCTCCAGCCAGTCATCTTCTGACCTTAACATATGGCTTATTAGACTTTGGGGGTTTGGTAAGTTCGCTCTTCCCCCTGTAGAGCGCCTACAATGGAACATTGAGTGCTCCGCATCTTCTTCTTCGTCTGGGCATTCGGGACAGAAAGGCGAGCTATCGTGACCAAATCTGTGAAGATATTTCGACGTTTGCCCCTCGGAATGTGTGCACGTCGAGGATGTTGGATACGTCCCTCGCATCGATTAGCACATGGTCGATTTGGTTGGCGGTTCGACGGTCTGGAGAGCGCCAGGTTACTGTGTGGATCCATAGCCTTGGAAACGTAGTGCTACTTATCACCGTATTACGAGCTGCTGCAAAATCGACTAGTCGGTAGCCGTTGTCTGTTATCGTTTCGTGGATTCTGTGCTTACCAACTAATCCCCCAAAGATGTTTTCCTTTCCGACTTTAGCATTGAAATCCCCGAGTACAACTGTTACATCATACTCCGGACAGGCTCCATAGGCTCCATCCAAGAGGTCATAAAACTCCTCCTTGATAGTATCTTCAGCCTCGTCGGTAGGGGGCGTGTGCACATATTAGGCTTATATTTTGGAAAGTAGCTTTGATGCGGATCACAGAAAGGCGATCACTTATCGGCTTGAAGTCCATGACTTTTGTCCTAAGCCGATTTCCCACGACAAATCCGCATCTGTAATAAATGTCGCAATCTTTCCTTTTCATCATGCCTGATCCTATCCATCGTATCTCCTGGATCGCGGTTATATCTGCCTTGTTCCGCATGAGGACAGACTCAAGTTTTTGAGTAGCACCTGCGGTGAAGAGCGTTCGTATATATTTCCATCTTCCTCCTGCACAAATAGACAATTTTGGCAGGTATGCCGAAATTTGACTTGACTTTGTGTAATTTGCCGCAACATTATGTTTATGATAGGCGACCTTTGAGCATCTCTTTTCTTGAAGTGTGTAAATCATATGTTAGCAATATGATGACGTTAAGCATCGCAACAAGTCTGAGTGCATTCCGGAAGGTGTTGTCCTAAGGGCTATGCTTTTCGAATATACAACATTCCCGAAAAGTCATGAATAGGTTATTATTGTATTTTTTCGTGGGCTGAACCTGAAACATGGACACTGCCCTAACAATGTCTTCTATAACAAAAACGTATCTTTAACGTCAGTACTACTCCAGTAAGCCCCATATAAAACAAAAACTCATTTAAAATAAATCGTTTATAGAAATTTTGAAAACATAACCATTTCGCACACACATGCCAACTTCTAAAAGGCAGAACACATAAATTGCTTTGTGTCACCGTATTAGTGTTGTAACGCACTCACACCACTGTAAGCGTGAAATCGTAATTTATATGCGCAATTTTAACTGAGCATCACTTCAAGCTAACAGCCATCATACTGTCATCATATCTCATCGCTCATACTTATATACACCAGTGGGACAATAAATGTCCTTGAAATCACTTAAAAATTACATTTTGAGAGACTTTCTGTTTTCCTCTTCTGCGCCACCATGTTGTTACTACTGGCTGGTGGGGTAATGGCTGCTGTGCTAACTGGCGTAAAGAAAGCACTCACGTACAGCATCATGTGTCATTCTAATTTCTTTTTATTATTTCTTGACGCGCCCCTTACATCCGAATGACTGCAAAACTGATTTTAATGGATATAATGTGATGCTGAATGGTGAGAGCAGAGCAAAGCATCCTATGAAAAAAAATATACATATATATATTTTATCCTCGTTATGCATTCTTGTGATGAGCCCTTAGCGTCACAAGAAAACGGATAAGCCTGCCTTTTTCTTCCGAAACAAAACATCCAAGAATGGCATTATGATGACGTCTACAGGAGAGTGAAGCAGATTTGTATGAATATAGATACAGTATGGTGGGTCGACGACATAAAAATATTGCCAGGAAACAACACTCCTGTGACAGATCAGAACACGCAATAAGCCTGTTTTGGTTTCCATAGAAATCCCCCAGGGAATGAATTTTGCTTTCCTCCTGTACAATGAAAGAGGGAAATTCAATATGGATTTGCCATAGTGTAACACAACGCTATGAATATATGTATTCTGTTAGAGAACAGCAAAAAGGTCCTTTTTTTCTTGTCATTATTGACTTGAGGGTTGACGTTGTTTTCGCACATCGATTTCGAAAAATGTAAATAGCTTGGTCCACCTTAATGTGGTAGACTTTTGACATGCCATAATACTGGCTCGTCCTGGTAATATATTCGTCATGTTAAGGCATCAAGTTGTGCGTATAATGCCAATAGTGGCAGTAAAACAGATTTATATCAAATCAATGACTTTCTGACACTTTTATAGGACAGACAGTTTTTTTTTGACAAGTGTTTGGGCTTAGTTTGCAGGAGAAATGTATACCGACTAAGGGATGGATGACATGACCCCGCTCAACGTCATCAATTGCGTGCACACTATCAAAATGCGAAATCCACTTTAAAATCAATTCCAACATCTGCCTATATGAATATCCACCCTACCCAGGTCATCCCTTTCCAACAGGCCTTATTTGCGATCCTTTTGTGAGCTATCCACTCAGCATTAAACATGCGAGGCTTTAATGAAATTATCCACTCCACTCTCTGCCATGGCTCATTTCCATGTCATCCATTCAGCACGATATCGTTGCCAACAGCTATTCCATTGCACGTTGCAAAGAGGTCGGTCGGCTGCGCCTCTTTAATGGCTTCATCGTATCAAACTTTTAATTTTTAACGAAACTTTATACAAAAAAAAAAAAAATTAAATAGAGACTCTCCCTCTGCCTGGACCGATGCCAATCTCATCCTACCGAGTCCCATTGCAGCCTTCTCTCCTATTGAGACAAACAGACGACCCAGATCTGATGATGAATCGCCGAGTATATATACACAAGGACAGCATTAAAAAAAAAAAAAAAAAAGAATAAGTATCCTCATTCGAAGGAGCGAGAGAGGAGTTGCATAATTTATGGCGCTATCGATCTGCAGTGGCACATCTATCGCCCACACTTGCACATGCTATGTCGAATTAACAATCGATTTAGGTTTGGGTTGAGAGAACGCGCGCCTATCTGCCGCCATGTGATACCTGACCAAAATGCAATTCAACTTTTATCTGGCTGGCATGGGTATCCATATCCAAATCCAAGTATCCACTCCATGGTCGGCAGTGCTGGGTTTTGGGTTGACTTATCCAACATCCACCCAGTTGACACTGACGTTTGTTATACGAGTACTGATGCCGAAGTGGATCCTTTCATCGGGGGAATTTTGTTGCAATGCGACAGAAATTATTGTTGCCAAAATGATTGCTTTGATAGGTTGCCCAATGCATTGCTAGATTTGGGGCTGCTGTTTGCAGATAAAAAATGTGACAATTTTTTTTTTTGCGATTGATGAGGAAAACAATTTTTTAAGTACATACCTACATTTGGGTCATTTAAAAGAGAAGTAGATTGAAGACGAAATTGGCTTAAATTGTGTTGGTGTGACATTTCGATCAGAATTTTAAATATTCGGTGTTGAATAACATCTTGTCGTGGTCGTATGGTATCCCGGTTGCCACATTCAAGCGCGAGACATTTAGGTACTTCGAACTTCTATCCAATACTGAGTTATGGTGTTCTCTAAAAAGCTACATACGTCATGTTCGTGTTGCGCATGGGGCCTCCTACCATGAGAAAAGACTGCTCCGGACGAGCCCAGGAAAAAGGTAGATTATCTTTTCGACCCTTAAAATGAAAACGGATCGAGTTAACAGGCATCGTGCAGTCAAAAAATTTGTAGTGGCCCTAAATTGTCATAGAACTAGCTTAACTATCATCCAAGAGGTGCAATGGAATAGATCGTGGCATCGACGATGGACAGTAGACCCATGCACAGCCAACAGACAAAAAAAAAACTGTGAACACAGCATCTTATGCAAAGAAGGACTAGAGCTGGCCCGTGAGTTCGACGCGCAGAAAAAGAAAGACGAAGATACTTCTGAGGAGAAAACAGAAAGACCACGAGAGGCGTGCGATCGAGGAAATAGAGAAATGTTAGAGCAGGAATGAGATTCAGAAGTTTTAGCAAATGGTAAAAAGAACCTGCCAAGGCTACAGACCCCGAACCTTGAAGCCTGCAAGGACGAACAAGGGAACATCGTAGTAGAATCGCAGTCGATGCTATGGAAGAACTACTTCTGCAGACTGATGACGAATTAAATCCTGCTGTCAGGCATAATGAACCATGCAACCTGGATGACGAAGACCAACAATTCCGTCCACCCGACCTGGACGAAGTGAATGGAGACATATCTAAGCTTAAGTCCAACAGAGCCGCTCGAGTAGATGCGGCAGAAGCCATGACTTGGTTAGGAACATACTAGACTCGTCTGTAAAATATAATCGGAAGTAAGTATGCCCTATGAATGGAACCTCAGCATTGTTTGCCCGATCCTCAAGAAATGAGACCCTCTGAACTGCGCCATAACTACAGAGTTATTAGTCTTCTTAACATCGCCCACAAGATCTTATCTGCCGTGTTGTGCGAACGCCTGAAGCCCTTCGTCAACAGCCTGATTGGTCCCTATCAGTGTGTCTTCAGGCCAGGCAAGTCTACCATCGACCAATTATTCACACTGCGGCAGATCTTGGAGAAAACCCAGGAAGTTCAAATCGATACCCACCACCTTTTCATCGATTTTAAGACCGCCTATGACAGCATTTATAGAGACCAGTCTAGTTTTGGCTTCCCAGCCAAACTCGTCCGTTTGTGCAGAAGGACAAGGTCGATAAAGAACTCGCCAAGAAATTCGATGTCAAAAAATGATTTAGACAAGGTGATGCGCTGTCATGTGATAGTGCAAAATTCAAACGCTAACACCAGAGGCAATATATCTTTCAAAAGTCCGTCCATCTACTCGCCTACGCCGACGACATCGACATAATCGGCAAAACGCAGCGGGATGTCACTTGGCGCGTTCGTTAGTTTTAAGATGGAGGGGGCGATGGTTTTTTTTTTTTTTGAAGATGGGTTTTGGCGGCTATTGAGGGTAAGACAAAGTATATGCTGTCATCAAGAAAGGACACCCAAATTCCGACGTCTCGGACAGAATGTCGCTATAGACAGATATAACATAGAGGTGGTTAAGGACTTTGTCTACTTGCTCCACTTTGAACTCAGGCAATGACACCAGTGCTGAGATTACAAGAAGAATAACTCTTGCCAATCACTATTTTCTTGGGCTAAAAAAGCCCAAATAAAGTGCTCGAACAAATAAAGTGATCCTTTATAAAACCCTAATCATTCCAGTTTTTCTGTATCGTAAAAAGGCATGGACATGGACTCTATCAAAAGCGGATGAGGTTAGTCTTGGTTGTTTCGAGAGGAATTCTTCGTGCAATTTTCGGTCCCATCTGCATAGAGGGTGAATGGAGGATGAGATACAACGACAAACTGTATAGATATGGACTGTATACTGTATAGTGACATCGACCTAGCCAAAAGAGTGAAGGTCCAATGACTGAGGTGATTAGGTCACGTAGAGCGAACTGACACGAATGCTACAGCCCGAATAATCTTCGAATCATGCACACCCGAGGGACGGCGTAGTAGAGGAAGACCGCGACTCAGGTGGCACACGCAAGTGGAAGGCGACCTTAACCAACTTAGCGTGCGAAACTGAAGGCAGCTGGCCAAAGATCGTGCTGGCTGGAGATGCTTGTTGGTTGAGGCCTAGGTCCACCGGTCCCACCTTAAGTAAGTAAGTAGGACAGCAGCGCGTGTTCTGAAGCTTTACTAGACCTAAGCTCCACGTCTACCATTGGAATTATGTTCATCATTGGGCCCGTTCCAACTTCCTGATTCTGACCACGGCCCTGTGTCGGTGTTGGCTATCCACCAAGTCGTCTTTGTTCCTCAAATAATTGCTTCAACAACCTTGTTGGAATTGAGTTTATATATCTATTGCTTTCCTCACACCGTCGAGTGGATGGAATGGCTTTTACAATCCAGATTAAATCATTTGTTCTGCTTGAGAGCTGAATTTGGATCATCTTCCCCGTTGAACGGCCTTCATAAGTAGTTTTTCTATATCAGCAACGCCGACTGTGGTGACCCTACCACAAGGTTTACCTGTTAGTCGCTATAGGCGGCCCTACGAACTAAGTCCCAACTAGAACTAACTCCCACTTGCCAAAACGAACTAAGTCCCAGAAAATTTGGGACTTAGTTCATATGAACTAACACTCCCACGATTTCTAGGAACTAAGACCCAACTAAGAATGAACAAAGTCCCAATATGAGAATGAATTAAAACCCAATAGTGGGACTTAGTTCTTTATGAACTAAGTCTTAAATGAACTTACTCCCAAATTATTTAAAATAAAACGAAAATTTACGATTTGAAATGAACTAAGTCCCAAAAATGTTTAATCCAGCATAGGTAGGTCTAGGTATATACTTTTGTTACAAGATACAAAATAAGGGTAAATTAAATACATACGTATAATACAATATTATTATTGTAAGTAAACGTGAATTATATCAATGATCTTTGTGCGGCACAAAGGACATGTATACCTATCCATCGTTCGAACCTTTGGCGATGCTGTCTGCTTGCAACTTCAAATGACATTCGCTGCAAATCATCATATGCTTGCATGGAAGAAGGACGATGTTTGGCTTCATATCAATGCAAACAATGCACAAAGAGTCAATATTCATACGGTGAACCTCTGTAGATACAGTTTCAACTTCATCTTTATCTTGATTATCATCCGTAAACTCCTCAAAAATATCCTCGTCTGGCTCCATCTCGTAACAAATCTCATTTTTCTTGAATATCAATCGCAAAAAATTGTCAGCCGTGATCCTGCCGTTAACATTAAAGCCAGCTCAATTTTTGAAACAACTCCTATTTTCTCAAATTTTCTAGAGCTAAAAATAAAAGTTGTTTCCAAAATTGAGCTGGCTTTGAGCCAGCCGATCAGCCCGACAATTACAACGCAACTACTCATTAATAACTGCTGGTACATAATGCAAACCTATGTATGTACTGTACGAAATCTACAAACCGTATTTGTATGTCTGATTTACATTTGAACCCGTTACCATTCCTAAAAATTTGTTAAGAACATTTTTTTCACAAAATGAACTAACTCCCACTTTCAACAGAACTATTTTTACTCGAAACAAGTTAAATGAACTAACTCCCACTTTCTCAAATTGGGACTTAATTCATTGGGAATTTGTTCATAATGAACTATGAACTATCCCCCAAACATACGAACTAAATCCCACTGAATATTTGGTGGGACTTAGTTCATTTGGCTAGTGGAAGTTAGTTCCAGTTGGGACTTAGTTCGTAGGGCCGCTATAGGCATCTACTCGGGGCTTATTGATCAAAACTTCCGATGATTGGTCCTGATATAGCGCCTCTCTAGATAACAGCTTTTCCTGGCTATCATTTGGGTCATTTTAAGCACAATTTTTAAGTCAAATTTTGGAGTAGTTCAAGCAGCTGGGATTCTGTGTCACAAGTCTATATAAAAAATAAATAGGTGGCGCAACAGGCGGGTTACACCCAAGGCCTAGCTTCTCGCAACCATTCGTTTTGTGTGAGTTTCTATTTTTGGGACGAATGGAAGGGACCTACAACTTTATGCCGAGTCCGAACGGCTGAATTGAGAAGCTTTTTCATGACAGTCATACTCTCGGATGTTTGTCAGACGATCGCGAGAGGTGGCGCAGTAGAAAAAACTTTAAGATGTAATTTGTGTTTTTCCGGGGATCGAACCTGGGATCCCTCGCACAGTAGTCCAGCACACTAACCACTGCGCTACTGCGCCCACAAGTCTATATAGGCGCACAAAAAATTACAACAAATAATCAGCTGTCAGCAAACAAAATGGTTGCCTCTGCGAAGTGTTGCCACTCGAGAAATTAGCGCCTATAAAATAAAAAAAACACAACTATGTATATATTTATGAGTGCATTAAAAAAAGTATAGGTGGGGCAACAGGCGGTAACTTCTCCCATCATATAAGTATAGGTACCTTCACTATTTAATACATATATAGGTATATGCACTCATAGCCAATTGCATGAAAGCCACAATCGATACGCAACCCATCGAAGGTATTCGCTCTCATAATTAAACAAACGAGAAAGTAAAAAAAAATATATATACCTACCTATCCATAGGCCAAAGTAGAAAATTTATTTTCCCCATAAAGTCCCGCAACTAATTACAAAAAATACCCACACAAAATATCCTTGACACATCGTACTCATCTGCCGTCCTTAATTAAGGCAGACTGACACAGCTATATATGAATATACAATAACCAGTGTAGCATCCCATAATGCATGACAGGATGTTCAGTACAACTCATTAAATGTTCATCATGTCCTTCGAATAACGTTCAATTGACTGACGTAAACAAAATTTTCAATTTACAAAATGACACACATCCCTCTGCCAGTGCCATCCTAAATCAAAGAGCTTTTCCATCAACCACTCTTTGTGCATCTGCATATACACTAACCCGTACCTCCCTGTCGGTGAGTCGGTCTTTTATTTATATCTCCAGCTGCTACACAATCGCCTTTTTCTATAGAAATTCATTGAGAGTGTATTGCAATTGGAATTGCAAGTGCATTTGCTGATTTCCTTCCCAATCACAAGCACAAGTTCTTGCACTCAATTACGTTGCACACAAATTCATTTCCTTATTGACACCGGACAGTGCGGTAGTGTTGTAGTACGTATAGGTATATGCACGAGTGTGGATTCTTTTAAAGGCAGTCCCTCAACACCCATCTTTCGTGTATCCATTGAGGGAGTGCAAACAAATTCCGTTTTCTTCCAAAAAAGTGAATGCAAACAAGGTTTACTTTTTTTTTCTTTTGGACAAAGTGTTGGTGTTGGACCATCTCGAACATTCAGTTGATATACTTGACTTGGAAGGATGCCACTCTATCGCACAACCCATACTGTGTACGGTCGTATACCTAAACTGGTCTTCTTGGATTGAAGTTTGTGTACATTAGCGTGAAAGTTCGAAATGGAAGACTGCTCTTCATTTCACATCCACACCAAAGACATATATGCAGATAGGGTATAGTGTGCATGGCAGATCCGAATCCGACCAAAGTCTTAACAGGACACTCGAGCAAGGATCGCTCCTATATGTGCCACCCACTAATGCGAACGCATCATAGCATGGGTGTGAAGCCCTTATCTAGTTGCGGAAAAGTTTCCCATATGTAAATCTGTGCACATCCTTAAGCAAGGATATGCGATTGGGAGGTGATATATATTTTCAGCTCCTTTGCGCCATCCACACTCTTGATATGGCGACTTAGAAGGAGTACCTATCTTCGTCGAAGTTCATGGTGATCTAACTTTTTTCTGTAACAAAAAAAAAAAAAAAACCTATCATCGTCCTTTCGCATGGATACGGGAGAAATATCAAGTACAGTGCACTCGTACGTGAGCATATTCTGGAATGCTTCTCAGTTCCCATTGACAAAGGGAATAGAGAGGGTACGAGTGGGATTTCTTTTGTGCGTTCACAGAAGTTTGAGCTGAGAAAATCTATCGCAAAGGACGAAAATGTCGGTGCAATGGCTGCTAAAGACCAAGCGTCTGCGTCTATCTTATTGGGTGTGTTGTTTAGTTTAGGGTTTATTTGAGAATTCTTTTCTTTGCAGAGAAGAGGATATTGCTATACGTACGTATGTGCACATGCATTTTATAAGGAAAATAGTTTCTTGGTCAATTTAAGTTGCTGGTGTTCAATTTTACGCAAAATTGATTTCAAATTGGGAGAGAAAATGGGGAGGGAAACACTGTAGCGTGGAATAGTTTTCCAAATTGATATCCTTTTCAATTTGACCTTTCGATTAACGTACGCCATTTGAAGAAAGAAGGAAAATCCCTATAAAATGTCGGGATTTGTTTAGCGAACAAAGGTTTGCTATTGAATTACTTTTTTTTTTTTAATTCTTATTTTGCCAATCATGCTTGATAGTGTTGTGTAAGTGCTGCCTACAAATGGATGTCAGTCAGCCTAAATCGCCAGGTTGATAAAAGATCAACGGGGCTGCCATTTTACCAAGCAACGACATCTATACGTGTTTTCGACAATAGGAAAGCTTGCGTTTGCGGGCATCCAGCTTTGATTTTGAAACAGTGATGCCTTCAGTTATACGACCAGAAGCCTATTATAGAAGCATTGGAAACTCTGCGTCCCATTAACATGTTTGCAGTTTAAAAACATCCTGAACAACTACACAATTTTTCAAGACCTTTTAGCTAAAGTTTTTGTATTGGTGCCGATGTGATCTACCGAATGCCGGAAGCGTCGTTTATTGTGAATCTAAGGACGAAATTGATTGCAATTTTATAACTGAAGATGGTGAACACTGTACAGTTTTTAGAAAATGTCAGTCTTTTACTTCAAATTTCATTTCAGTAGATCACTGACTGTACTTCCTCTGGCCCGAAATGATGTCGTCAATACGTTGCAAACGTTGCATATACAAAAGATTGAGTGATAAGTTCTTTTAACTCCATGGCGAGTGCGCTGACAAGTTACCCTCGGGGAGTAGTCCACACATTTTCAACGCATCTGGTGTCAGTACAAAGTTAAGGTTATCTTCATATCGCAATTTTTAAGCCAGTTCGTGTCTCCACCTTGAAGAGCCCAAACCCTGAAGCCAAGATTTCATATAACACAAAATTATTGGGACCCGTTAATGCATTTTATAGGTGACTTAGGGCTTCTTTTGCCAGATCGCTTTAGCTTTCGGAGAACCTTGCTTCCATGCAAAATAAGCGACATTTTTAAAGAACCTAAAGAACTGAAGCATAAGCGATGCTACAGTTCACATTATTTCATTTCCCCGGTGAAATTTCCTAGAGTTTCTTGGCTAAGCTTTGCAGCTTTTTTTCTAAAAATATGGCGTGCGGTTATTGCATAGATAATATGAGCACCGCGAAATGCAACTAATGTTGGCTCCCTCATTTCTATCCGATTTTTTATAAAAGTGGAATTTTACTACAATCTGGAAAATCAATACCAAAAACTTTCTTACTAACTTAAGAGGCTCTACAGTTCGGGGCAAACCGAGGCTTCAACTAACAAGCCTCCAAAGTCAGCCCGATCCTAAGCCAACTGCCTTCAGTTGCGCACTCCTAGTCGGTCGAGGTCGTGTTCGACTTGCGCGCGCCACTTACATAAGGCGAGGTCTTCCTCTACTGCGTTGTTCCTCCGGGTTAGACTCGAAGACTCTACGGGTAGGAGCAATTGTTCCCATCCGCTCTACATGTCCTAGCCATCTTAAACTCGCAGTTTTTTGACCAGGTCGATGTCGCTGTACATCTCGTATAGTTCGTCGTTGAATCTCCTTCTGCATAGCTCGGGACTGGAATGATCGAGGTCTTATACAGAATCTCCTCAGTTATTCGGGATAGGCCTCTACTAATCAATTGCCTTCTTAGCCCAAAGACACAGCTCAGCGGTTGACAAGCGTTGTTCTTCATTGAATTTCTTGTGCGATGTTGTTGTTGTAGACAAAGTCGCTTACTACCTCAAAGTTATAGCTGTCGATCGCGTCGTTTTGTCCGATTCTACGATATTGGGTGTCCCTTTCTTGACAGCATACTTGGTTTTGCCCTCCTGAACTGCTTAGACCCAAAGACTTAGCTCACCACTTTTACAAGGAAAATTGCTTATACTAAATACTATGTCAAAAATTAAAACGGACGACCAACCCAGCAATCCCAAGGAATCCATGCACCTTCTTAGAGTCGCAATCAACTCCTAAATGACACGGCAGGACCACTTATCCTATACCGCAAGATCAGCGCGTCCTCAAAGGACCTGATGTTACCTATAATTCGTATCTAGTGCAAAAAGCTACTTCAGTCCTAATAAAATTCTCCGAGCTTTAGACCAGGCTTCGAATATAGCTCTAAAATTTCTCACTTAACCTATACATGAGAACATGAAGAGAGGAACATTTCGACTAATAGGATATCCTCTAGACTAACATCAAAGCTGCAGGTACCCAATTCTTACGGCCATGTCGCTTTGGTGGCATCTATCTAACCTGGTGTAGCTTAATCACTCACTGTTCCAGCCAAATCACTATAATAATTTTAAAGATTGAGCACAATGTGCAAATGATAAAACTAAATTTTTAAAATGAGTGTTCGTCAGTATGAAAACGTTGCTTGTGTTGTGTCAATTTTATGATAGACGCTGTTATCCTTCAAAGTCAACTTTGCAGCATTTGGTATGGCTAAATTCGAGAGAGACGATTTGGTAGACAATCAGCCAACACACGTACGTCAAAGGAACGTCAAATCGGCTGATAACATTGGTCCGTGTAGGTGTACAGTAGAACCCGAGGCTGGCAATTCCTTGCCCTGCATATGAAGTCAGACTTTCGCAGACTTCAACTTGGTGAATTTTGCGTTGGGATTTCAAGATCCAATTGACCCAGCAGCTCAAAGTTAATGAACATAGAAAACGATGTTTAATCATTGATTGGTCTTGGGAGCGTTTCAAAGAGTACCCCAATTTTGTCCGAAAAATCATCTTTAAAGATGAAGCGCATTTTTGGGTGAATGGCTATGTTTTCCGTCCCGTCTGCATAGACGGTGAATGGAGGAGGAGATACAACGACGAACTGTAAGGAACGAGACACCGACCTAGGCAGAAGAGTGAATGTCCAACGACTGCGGTGGCTGGGACATGTAGAGCGAGGGACGGCGCAGTAGAGGAAGACCGCGACCCAGGTGGCGCACGCAAGTGGAACCAACTTAGCATTCAAAACTGGAGACAGCTGGTCAAAGATCGTGCTGGCTCGAGATGCTTGTTGGTTGAGGCCCAGGTCCACCCCAGACTGCAGCGCCACCTTAAGTAAGGCTATGTTATAAATAAATAAATAGTTGGCGCAACAGGCGTGTAGACACCGTAGGCCTAACTTCAAACATTCTTTTGTGTGAGTTTTTATTTTTGGGACGAATGGAAGGGGCCTACAATTTTATTCCGAGTCCGAACGGCTGAATTTAAGAAGCATTTTTGGGGACAGTTATGATGTTTGTCAAACGTCTGTGAGAGGTGGCGCAGTGGAAAAAATCTTAAGATGTAATTTGTGTTATTTCGGGGATCGAACCTGGAACCCCTCGCACAGTAGTCCAGCACTGATGATGAGCCACTGCGCCCCATGGCTATGTTAAGAGGTTTACTCAGGTGGCAATGCATCCACAAAAAGTTACTGTTTGGAGCTGATTTTGGACCGGCCATTAGTGCGTACTTTTTTGAAAATAACTTTGGTGAAGCCATTACCATATCCCAATCAACGGCGATCGCAACAGATCAATGCTAACCGACTGCTTTTGGTCCACATTGAACGATATTGAGGTAGACGGCATGGGTTCCATTCCATCAGGGATACGTGTCACACAGCAGGCGCTTTTTCTTATGAGGTTTCCTGCTGTCGAAGGTCTATGCCAATAAACCGCAATGGACTGATGCCCTTTTAACACACAGCATAACCAATGCAATCGCACAATTTCAGCCGAATTTATAAGTCATTAAAAAATGTACCACTCGGATCCGTGCCACCCTTAACGCTTAGAACTTAGATGTCACTTTTATTATGGGCAGAAATAGCTAAAGTCCCAGAAGTGTCAAGTAGAGTGTAGTTGTGTTAATTGCATACAAAAGGTTCTACTTTACTGTGATTTCTGTGTTTTGAAAAATGTTTATTAAAATAGGTCCGCTCTTGACCACATCTATATATATAAAAATTGAGCCCTAAAATGTTTGTCGTCGATTCACGCCTTAACGCATTTACCGTTTTTAACCAAACTTCAACACATCTTTGGTATTAGTCCCTATACGGTTCCCGTGAAGTTTGTTCAAAATTGCACAGAGGGGCGTGGCACCGCCCATACGAAAAAAAATTCAAAATCTTATATCTCGAAAGCTACCAAATCGATTGAGCTCAAACTTACAGATGATTTTAGGTATTGGCCTTGGAGTGGTCCTGTGAAGTTTAGTCCAAATTGGACAAAGGGGCGTGGCACCTCGCACACAAGAAAGAAAATTTTGAGTAAGTCGATTTATTCTCATTTCTCGCATTTTACGAAACAACACTATTACCTAAGACAATAAACAATACAATTCCTGTGCACGGGCAAAGCCGGGCGGGTACAGCTTCTTCGACCGTCTTGGAATTGGAAGGCAAAGTTTTTAAAATTTGTAACTGATATAAATAATGCATTGTCCCGAAAGTCAATAATATTGTCTAGGCAATACGATTTCTGGAAAAACAAAAAATGTTGTGTACCACAGAGCATTAGAATAAAAACAGTTTATCTTTTTAACTATTTTGCACTACGAAGTGTTCACGGGCCCCGCTAGTAGTTCACATAAGTTTCCTGTTCATGGATTTTTAAGGTTTCGTTCCCATAGGGACAAAACGGAAATTTCGGTGCGCGAGTGTACTCGCAATTGACCGATTTTTTAAAGTGCTCAGCAGCTGCTGAGGGCAATTATGAATAAGGCCATGTAACTTATTCCGTCATCTCAATAAATCATCGTCTGATTTTCACAATATTTAAACACACAATATCCTTGCGATTGATAAATTTAATTAAACCAAAATAAATATAAATATAAATATAAATAAATAAATACAACAAGAATAAAAAAAAAACAGCTTCGCGCGTAAAATTAAAATCCTTCGGAAAACATGCAAGGCTATCAGCGTATTGTTTAAATATTCTCGAGTGTCCTTCACAGAGAACAAAATTATCCTTTATGTACACATATTTTATTTAATTTCGTTTTTCTGTTTTTTTTTTAGTTTTCTGCTTTTTTTTCTGACATCCCTACGAGAAATCACATTGGCACAAAAAACTACAAAAGCATACTTACATCAGGAGGAGGGGGTTAAACAGAGTCCCTCTCAAAACGAGAAATGAAATATTAAACGTAATTGCATTTCGCAAAATTTATTATATTCTACTGTCCATACGTATACGAACATGATTTATTATTTTTTTTTTTTCAATGGTCTTCTGTTGTCCTCTTCTGGCGTTGTTTTGCGCGGCCAAGCCAAAGGTATAGGGACATAACGCTGTTGGTAATTAATTGTTTAAATTAGCATTAAATATTAATTTTAATGAGGACACGATATGTATTCAATTTCAGTTGCAGTGCTTCGTTTGTGTGTCTGTATGGCAATACAGTTGGACAGAATTACGATTCACAGGGTATGTAGGTAGTAAGTGCCAGAAAGGCTGACATTATTCGTTTGCATTGTGATGATTAATGAACTTTGACATCAGCGAAATTTATGATAATTTGCAGAGCGAAGTGTTAATGGAAAGCGTACTTGAATGATACTGCGTGACAGGTGAAATTCAATTGTATTTTTTGTTTACCTTTCTCTGTTAATAATAAATTAGTGTTTGAATTAAGTTCGTGACAATTCAACTTTTATCGGGAAATCCATTCTCGTTTCAAAATTTGTCTCCTCTTGAATATTCACAACTTTATAAAGTGAAATTTTATTCGCAAGTAAGTTCATATTTTTGTTGTTCTTAAACCACCTCCTTGCATCATAAAAAGCAATATTAGGAATAAAATAAACAAGGAAGCCGACCGGAGGTGGGAGGGCCTCACCGGTCACGCGGTATCTAAGGCACTTTGGCCGCAATACGACCGTAAAAGATCTAGGGAAATCCTCAAACTAGGCAGGGAATAGCTCAGGACACTGATCGGCATATTATCAGGGCACTGTCTTCTTAGAAAACATGCAAGAAGACTAGGGCTAGCAGACTCGGACACTTGCAGATTCTGCAATGACCTGCAAGCCGAAGAGGACATAACACATATACTGTGCGAATGTGAGGCAATATGTCGCAGTAGAAGGAAATTTTTGGGCAGGTACTTCTTCCAACATTTAGGGGAGATAGACAATACCAACTTCAAGGGGCTACTTGGTTTTTGCAGGGAAATTGGGGTTTTCTCAAGGGCAAGTGTTTAGGTGTTTTTCCATTGTAGGTCACTGCAATTGGTTTCCCCGTAGGGATCGCGATGGGCCCTTATGGTGCCTAGTGCCGTATGAGTCATCTCATACCCCTTTTTAACCTAACCTAACCTAAGTTCATATTTTTCGATTTCTTCATTTCTTTTCTTAAACGTTTATAATATTCTCTTTTTTATATGTCGAATTATAACCTACTAGCGGACCCAGCAAACGTTGTTTTGCCTGCTCGTACATTTACATTGTCTGTCAATTCTTCTGCGGCCGTTTTATTTAACCGATGTGTTCGTTTCAGACTGACTCTATACTCCGTCTCAGTGTTTCCTCAGACGTGTGCCCACGAATTGTATTGTCTATATAGATATATTTTTTCCCATGACAGTCCAAGAATAGCGTTTTAAAAGTATTTTTTTGTTATGAGAGATGCCACGGCCTTTTGTCTAATCCCGCCAGGTTTTGTAAAATGCTCTGATTTAAATAACTTTGTTGTAAGGGTGGTGCCATGGCCCGTTTCCAATCCCATCCACACTTCGCGCGATTGTTTGCTTGGACATCAATGAAGATATAAGAGTTTTTTTAGTTTTTTTCGTATGGGAGGTGCCACGCCCTTTTGTTCAATTTTCAAAAAATGTGAATCTAAACCATCCTTGGATTTACTCAAACACACACACGAAATTTCAATAAAAAGAATCATAGAAATCGGCCCAGCGGTTATCGAGTTATAATGTCATCGAGTTTCACCCCATAGAATATGTTTTTTGTATGGGAGGTGTCACGCCCTTTTGTCCAATTTTGACCAATCTTATACAACACTCCTGAGCCAATACCTAAGATTGTCTGTAATTTTCAACTCAATCGATTCGGCGGTTTTCGAGATATAAGATTTTGAATGCTTTTTTTGTATGGACGCCTCTTAGTCCAATTTTGACCAATCTTCTCAGGAATACTCCAGGGCCAATATCTAAGACCATCTGTAAATGTGAGCTCAATCGATGTGATTTTCTCAAAATTTGAGCTCAATCGGTTTTGTAGTTTTCCAGATATACCATATTTGTTGTATGGGAGGTGCCACGCCCCTTGGTCAAAATTTTCTTAGGTATTCTTCTTGTTTGGCCGGAGACCTGTCCGATTTAGTGCGAATCATCGAAACCGGTCCAGGCGTTCTTGAGTTATAAGCGTAGTAAATAACGCCATCCTCTTTTATATATATTATAGATATCTTCTTCTTCTTAAAAAGTTTTTTCCTTAACGCCGAATTCGCCATCTGAATCTGAAAAAGTTGCTTCTACTGGTGGAGCATTGCCTTGCCAGTACTAGTACTCTCTGGAGGTTAATCAGTGGTCCAATTTTGGACAAGTTCCCTGAGAGCGAAAGAAGCCGCCATTACAATTTCCAAAACAATTACTCTTGCAATCGCTGTTTCCTTGGTCTAAGAAGGCGATTGAGTCACAAAGCCTTGTCAATCCGCCTAAATTAAATGGAATTAATTGCAGTTTCTCTGACAACCTCAAGTAGATGCATATAGGCCTGGTTCTGGAAACGATGCTGCTCATGAGCTAAAAACTCAGCTTGTATGTATATGAACGTGCGGAAAAGGCGCTACCGGACTCTACCCCTTAAAAGGATCTTGGGCCTCAGTCCGAAAGTAATGCATTGCAGTTTTAGACCATTATGGAGTCGGTATCTAGTGGGCAGTACTATACATTTTGTCAATCATGCACAATGGTTGCACGTTAAAGCTGTGCTGGACTTTCTGGCCATATAAGGCATACCAAGCAACTGCAGAGCAGACGACAAAATATCTTTATTAGCCTTGTTGCAACAGGGTGGCGAAAGATGGAGTAACCACGCGAAACAGACATGGCTGCGGATAAGTCGGTGCCTGCTAAATCTTAGCAGAGGTGACTATAGCTATGTATACAAGATTGGGATGACAATCATGTAGATAAGGCTATAGATTTACCGCAAATGATTTTTGTCCCAGCCCTGCGCAATTCTCGATTACAAAGCAAACTCTTGGAGAATTCTTCTTCGAAGAATCGAAACGAATATCTGAAAAGGATTCCAAGACTTGAAGACATAACCAACTCTGATGATTGTGATAGCACAATGGGCCTAATTTGGTCTATGTGAATTATCCCGCAAAAGCCTGAACGTTAGCGAAAGCGGGTCTTAATGACTTCCGGATACATGCAGTGTGTTCAAGGCGGAGATTCTGGCCGTGCTCAAAGCTGTGGTTCTACTTGATATGGGGTCAATATCCAACAAGAATATCGCTATCTACATTGATAGTCAGGCTGCGCTAAAAGCGCTAGAGTCCTTCATCATCAAATCTGAACTAGTCAGGAGCTGCCGCACAATGCTCAGAGCACTATGCGCGCAGAACCAGGTCAGATTGTGTTGGGTACCCAGACACCTGCGATATTGAGAGTAATGTTCTGACCAAAACCGAAGCAGAGCTTCCACCTAATGAAACAATTGAGGGCTTAAGACCACCAATCGCCGTGGCCAAGAGAATTATTCTCGAGAATGTTAAAAACAGGGCAGATCAGAGATGGTTGAATATAGTAGGGCACAGGGTGTCAAAGGCTCTGTGGCTTAAGTTAGATCGGAAAAAATCCTTAGAATTACTAAAGCTCAGCAGATCAAGGCTACGAATGTTAATAGGGATACTGTCCGGGCACTGTATTCTAAGAAAGCACGCTATGAGATTAGGTCTAAAGGTGCTAGTACACGATATGTAGCACGCCACATATATATGTAGCTCTGACGTCAACAGAGAGTGCACAAAGAGAGCTTGTACACGGCATGCACCTATTGACAATGTGATGAGCTCACACCGTATTCAACGTAACCTAACATAACCTAGCGAAAGTGGATTATTCATTCATTCATTCCTTCATTCATTCATTTTCAAATGGTCCGCTTATCCGTTCAGTGGGTCGCGGGTGTAGGTTGCTCAAGTGGATCCTCCATAGCTCTTGATTCTCCGCCATAGACTCTAAATTATCAAGGGTAATCCCCATACGGGTAGAAGAGAGATTGTGGACTTAATCTAACCATCTCATCCTGGGTCTACCTAGAGGACGCCTGCCTGATGGTTGGGGGCATGCGTTTAGCATGACCAAACTACCGAAGCATAGACAGCTCCGTCCGGAGAAGTAGCTGCTCGACATTGAGTTCCTCACATTATCTATGGTATTTCGAAAGCGATCTCCACGGGTCACACCAGCAATACAACGAAGGAATCTCATTCCGGTACCTTGTATTCACGATCTTATTCTTTCGGTCATTACCCAAACCTCATGACCATCGCTAAGACTTGGAACAAACACCGAATTAGCTTTGACACCAAGTTCAGTCCTCCTAATAACAGAATGAACAAACTGTCTCAAAATTAACCCAGCCTGACCAATCCTACAGGAAAACTCGGCATTGCTCCTTCCATCACTCGTGAGTAAGACCCCTAGATACTTAAACTTCTCCACCTGCTTCAATGGGACTCCACAGACACGCAGAGTGCATTGAACAGGCGTTCTGGAGACGACCATCACTTCAGATTTTTTCACGTTAACCTTCATCTCAGCTTCAACACAAACGGCTACAAACCGATCTAGTGCGCTCTGAAGTTCAGTCTGAGAGGACCCAAGGATGACCAAGCCTTCAGCAAAGATCATGACATATCCTTAGATCTACCAATTCGAAACGTTCATCGCCAAGACTGCGATGTTTTACACAAAGTTGCCTCTGTGTTAGATAACCATGCCCATTCGTGCAGAATATCAATTGTGGCATCAGCTGATATGACGCACGTATCGCCGTCCTTCTGAGCTACACGTCTTTCACATCCCATCCATATCATTCAATGTGGGCTAAAAGAAATTTACTAACATAACGTTGATGGTAATGGCACAGCCATCGTCCCTTTCGAAGAAGTGCGGACGTGTGATGACGCCTCCGGCTCACAATCATTTGCACATGTTGCTTGACGCTGTAACTTGCCATGATCTTAAGTGTCTGAAAAAAAAAAGAAAATCAACATGGCCACCATTAAATGTCAAAATCTACCCGTCTGATTGGAAAAGCCTTTACTTGGTCGATGTGGACGCAAAATTCCTTGAATGGATTTTCAGTCCTTTAAAGAACTTAACAGCTAACCCTTCAAGCTGTATGCTGACAACCATCTTATATTCACTCTCGAATAGGGATAACGCAATAAAGGAATACGTCACATTAGGCGCAAATAGAAGGGAGCCTTAGCCAAATTGCAGTGAGAAACTGGAGTCCAACCACCAACAAACTCAAGGAACTTGTTATTTGACGATTAGATCCACTTCGGGCTGTAGCATCGGCCGCCAAAGTGATAAAGTAAGTAGAAATACAAAACCTACATTCTCTCGTCATAGTTCAATCAATCAATTCATTCTTACTCGACAGTAATAACCCCTGATTGTCTCCAGTCTCCAGTTCCGTGCTTTTGGACACTCTTTAACCACTAACTAACTAACTCAAAGAAGCTCCTACTCTTAGTCCTTCACAAAAAAAAAAAATCGGACACAAAAAAGTCACACTTCACCTCATTCTCGTCTGTCTCAAAGGACATAATGTCATTATCCATTCCGGTGTAAGTATGTATTTTAAAAACTCTGTCTGATGACCGTGTAATTGGTTCTCTTTGACAAACCTCTCAACACATGTTCTTGTTGTGAAAACAAAAAAAAAACAACACCCTACCTTCCCATTCACAAAATACAAGCTTATGTTGTCAAATTTAAAAGGAAAGCTAATCCCCTTTCTATCTCCATTACAAAGCAAGCAGGATACATCCGTTAATTTGTCTAAACAATCGCACCTTATCCCCTTCAATCCCCAAGCCAGGTCGCACATAATATTATCGACAAGTGCACCTACTCCATTGTCTGCCTTTGCCATCACTTCAACGTAAGCCGGAAGGCTATTGTTTGTTGCGCTCGTGTGTTTTTGTTTGACTGCCGCTGTCTATGTGTATGTCCAAGTCCATCCTTGAAAATGGCAAATATTTATACAATTTAAACATTTCTCCAGCACAAACAGTAGGTACTCCCCCATCCGCTGCCATCCGGTGGAAGTTTCTTTTCTTCCCATCGTCACTCTAAAAAGATGGATGTATCTGTATACAGTACTATGTAGTGTAGGTATATGTATTTGGGGAAGGTATATTATTCGCACCCCCCTGTTCATTCGCTTCGTCCTGTAAAGTGTTTCTCTTAACATAAATTGAAAATGTCATTCATACACGCGCCTTCAGGTGAGTTGGATGTGTCACAACATATGATATCATTCTAAAACAAAGACAAAAAAAAACCGTCCTTGTTTCTATTTCTAGGCTAATAGTAGATACCTAGCGATGAAAAAGGAAAGGGCTAGACAAGAAATACGTTTTATTTAAAATATAAACAGACCTTCAAGGGATACAAAACAAAACAACACGATTGAATATGGATTCAGATAAGGTAAAGTACAATAGAAGCATGAGAGCGGAGGGAGGACAAGGACATGAAGGATATTGTGACAATATTTGTTTGAAAATTAATTCTAGTAATATACTGAGCAAATATTTGTTTGTACGGACATTATGTATTTTTCCTTCTGCATGGGAAGGGTGGAGTTTTTATGCCTTTGCAGGGTCATTTCTCGGAAATGGAAAATTAGCAACCCTTTGGGAATGGGAGAAAACTTTTATTTGAGTATTTTTGTCTAATCCATAAAATACCGGACAGGAGGAGAGATGTGTTGGTAGGTGGTAGTCTGCAGACTGGTTGGCCTTGGCAGAGACAATCAACAACAATCCACTTTCAGGATCCCTTTAATCTAGACTCTGATTGTCAAAATGTTCCTTCAGCCGACCAAAACAAAGTGAGGATAGCGATGTCTATATGCCTGTTGGAGCGGTTTGCCTACCAAACAAGCTTTTCATAGCAGTAGTAGATGACTTGGTAAGGAGCATGTTGTACAGACTTGTCAGCAAAATTAAGTCAAATTAATGTATATTCGATTAGTGGAACCTCAGCATCGTATCACAAGAATGAAGATACTCTGAGCTGTGCCAACTACAAAGGTCTCTTGAATGTCGGGTCTAAGATACTGTCGGCCATACTGTGTGAGCATTTATCAGTGCGGTTTTAGACCAGGAAAGTCAATCATCAATCTTACTGCTGCAAATCTTAGAACAAAACGAAGGAATTCCAGTTCGATACACACTTCCTCTTTATCGACTTTAAGTTCGCCTATACGATACAGTCTTTTTTAGAGGTATAGAACTTTGAAATGGAATAAAATAAAGGTGATTTTTCTAAATTGACATACAATTTACTTAATTGGAAAGATAATCTTCTGGCATTATAATTTAAGTATGATTTCTGGCATATGACCGCCACGGCTGGGTCGGACGTAGTCTAATCTGGAGGTCCAACTTTCGATGACTTTTTCCAACATTTGTGGCCGTATATCGGCAATAACGCGGCGAATGTTGCCCTGCAAGTGGTCAATCGTTTCGGGCTTATCGGCGTAGACTTGCGACGTCATATCTCCCCACAGAAAATAGTCAAGCGGCGTTAAATCGCGCGATCTTGAAGGCCAATTCACGGGTTCGCAACGTGAAACTATGCGATTACCAAACGTTTCCTTCAATAAATTGTGGCATGAGCTGTGTGACATGTTGCGCCGTCTTGTTGAAACCACAGTTCCTGCACATTATGGTTGTTCAATTGATGAACGAAAAAGTCAGTAATCATGGCTCTATAGCGGTCACCATTGACAGTAAAGTTTTGGCCAGCATCGTTTTTAAAGAAGTACGGACCAATTATTCCTCCAACACATAAAGCACACTAAGCAGTCCGTTTTTGTGGATGTAACGGTGTCTCAACATACACTTGAGGATTATCATCATCATCATCATCATCATTATTTTCAATGGTCCGCTTGTCCATTAAGTGGGTCGCGGGTTTAGGTTGCTCAAGTGGACCCTCCATAGCTCTCGATCCTCCGCCATCGACTCTAAATCATCAAGGGCAATCCCCATACGGGTATAGGAGAGATTGTGGACTTAATCTAACCATCTCATCCTTGGTCTACCTAGAGGACGCCTACCCGATGGTACGGATTCCATAGCACGTCGTGGAATCCTGGTCGAGGACATGCGTTTAACAGGACCAAACCACCGAAGCATGGAGCGTTCCGTCCGGAGAAGTAGATGCTCGACAATGAGTTCCTCACGTATTTCTGATGCGATCTCGACGGGTCACACCAGCAATACTACGGAGAAATCTCATTTCAGCAGCTTGCTTGTATCCGCGATCTTATTCTTTCGGTCATTACCCAAAGCCAAACCTCATGACCATAGGTGAGATTTGGAACAAACACCGAATTAAAGACTGACAACTTAGCTTTGACACCAAGTTCAGTCCTCCTAAAAAAAATTGACCCAGCCTGACCAATCCTACAGGAAAACTCAACATTGCTCCTTCCATCACTCGTGAATAAGACCCGAGATACTTAAACTTCTCCACCTGTATCAATGGGACTCCACTTACATGCAGAGTGCATTGAACAGGCGTTCTGGAGACGACCATCACTTCAGACTTGTTCACGTTTACCTTCATCTCAGCTTCAACACAAACGGCTACAAACCGATCGAGTGCGCGCTGAAGTTCAGTCTGAGAGGATCCAAGGATGACCAAGTCATCAGCGAAGAGCAAATGACTTATCCTCAGATCTCCCAATTCGAAACGTTCCTCGCCAAGACTGCGCTGTAATATCCAGTCCATATAAGTAATGAAAAGGAGAGGAGACAAGACGCATCCCTGACGAAGTCCAACGCCCACGGTGAAAGGTATTGATTTAACGCCGTTTACCCGAACACAGCTTTTACAGTTTGTGTAAAGAGATTGAATGGCTCTCAAGAGAGAACCATCAATTCCATACTCCCGTAATACACTCCAGAGTTTCCCTCGAGGGACTCGGTCGTATGCTTTCTCCAAATCTACGAAGCAAGCGTAAACAGGTGTAGCATACTCCCGAGCCTTCTCAAGTACCATTCTGAGAGTGAATAACTGGTCGGTTGTGCTTCTGCCGAGACGAAAGCCGCACTGCTCATCTCCTAATCGTGCCTCGACCACAGCTCTGCAACGCGTTTCCAGCACCTTGGCAAAGACTTTTCCGGGGAGACTTAAAAGTGATATACCCCTGTAATTGGAGCAATCATCACTCCAAATACGGCAGTTTTGTTTATTGACGTATCCATTCAACGCTGCAAGAAATATATTTTCGTGTTCAGTAGTCACCCCGAACTAAGCTCACAAAGTTACAGGCTTGCTAAAATGATTTCAGAAAAAACGTTGCTAGCTCTTAATCTACATGATTTTCAAAATAAATTTTGCACGATTTGGAAGCATTGTTCAGGCGTCAGTCTATTCATGTTGAAATGCCAAACCAAACTAAAAATAAATCACTTGACAGCTGACAAAATGGCCACCAGTTAAAATAGTGTTGCCAACTTAAAGTTCTGTACCTCTGAAAAAAACACCATTTACGTAGTCCCAAATCATTGGTCTTCTAAGTGAGACAGTATTTACTGGGGTACCCATCCATCTACGTACGAAGGAGCTTCAAGTCGAAATACTCCAAATACCCCTGAATATATAAGGCACATATAGTAGCATAGTTCACAAAAGACTATTCACCATATTGGGCCCATCGCCATCGCTGGGGAAACTTCACGGTCAAAATCTAAACCAATTAGCCCAAACAATTAATTTCCCTAAAAAAAAATAAATAGTTGGCGCAACAGGTCATTGGAACCCTATAGGCCTAGCTTCTTAAAACCATTCGCTTGTGTCAGTTTTATTATTTTTGAGATAAATACTCTCGAATGTTTATCAGACGTTCGCGAGAGGTTGCGCAGCGGAAAAAACCTTAAGACGTAATTTCTCTTTTTCCGGGGATCGAACTTGGTACCCCTCGAACCGTAGTCCAGCACACTAACCACTGAGCCACTGCGCCCACATTAATTAATTAATTTCCCTTGCAGTACCTAAAAATAGTTTCAATTTTATTTGAGAGGCCAACCTACTCCAAAGGGTAGAACAAATATCCTCCAAGGTGTTTCCTCCGTGACAAGGGCTTTGAGACCCGTTGGCCTTCTAAACGTTGATTTTTTTTTTTTTTTTGATTTTTAGTTTTTCAGCCTGATTTTTTTTTTTAGATTTCACGCCATTTCTCCATGGATAGACTTACGATACGATTGAAAAACGTTTTTAAATTATTGAATTTTGTTACAAAAAATCGTTCTCAGTAAAAACAGTGTTTCCGTGTAGATCACTTCGATTATATGGTCATCGTAATCGTCCTACTCGGAAGGCTACGTTAATAGTAATAAAAATTGCAGTATATGGTCTACTGAGAAACCAGAAGCATTTCAAGAACTGCCAATGCATCCACAAAAATGTAGCGTTTGTTATAGTTTATCATCATTTGGGCCGTATTTCTTTAGAGATAATGATGATGGCAACAACGTTATGGTCAATATGGTGCTCGCTATCGTTTGATGATTTCGGACTTTTGTTTGCCCAAAATGGAAAAGCTGGGTTCGATCGACATGTGGTTTCAACAGGACGACGCGACAAACCATGGACATAATTGCGAGGCGAATTTGGTGAGCAATTCATCTCACGTTTCGGACTTGTGAATTGGCCGGCTAGATCATGCGATTTGACGCCGCCGCTGGACAATTTTTTGTGGGGATGTGAAGTCTCTCGTCTATACGGATAAGCCAACAACTATTGGAAGACATTGGAAGACAACATAACTCGTATTATTTGGAAGATACCAGTCGATAAAAGTATGCCAAAATTGGACATTCCGGATGGAGCACTTTAGGCCCGAGACTACGCATAAGGTCACAATTTATACACGAAATACTATTCAAAAAGTAAATGGCGAGAATTGATTTATCAACCTTAATAAAAATTTCACTGAATTTTGCAAATTTTGTTTTTTTTTTAATTTAAAAACCAAACGCTAAAAATATCACCATTTCTATGTGACCATCTTAAGTCTGACCTATTTTTAGTTTTCTCAAGAACAATTCTCATGGCCACCGCTATTGGTGGTCTTATGCCCTCAATAGTTTCATTCTGTGAAAGTTCAGCTCGGTTTTTGGCCAGACTAGAGCATTCATCGTCTTGAATTAAAGGTAAACGATAATGGCCGAATTTGCTATGCCGAATTCGACTGACCTAACTATATGCAATTTGACACCGGTGCACTGACAACGACAAACAACACCCTATCCTTATTTAAAAGATCAAGCCATTACTGATGTAATTGGTTAGCGAATTTGAAGCAACAACTTTCTATTTCAAATGCACTGCGGTAGCACAGCATCCTTGCGATACGAATTAATCCGACATCGTGACGCAAACGAGTTTTAAACTTAAACCTGTTACCTCATATCTTATGTATAGTATATGAAGTGCTCGTCTCACATCCAAGGTGTTTCCTTATAAATATAATTCACGTATCTTTGTCGTGCTTATGACAGGTGAACATGAGAAAATCTTCTGCACAGGGGTTTCTTCAAAGCAGCACATCCTCGCTACTCCAGCTCCAGCAACAACATTAAATATCTACTCTAAACTCTACGTATCGTTATGAGAGAGCGTGAGGTGACACTTATATGAAAATGTGCAATGCGACAGAAGGATATTATATGGCAGTGTCATCATCTTAAGTAAACTTTTCTGTTTGCTTCGTAGAAACTTTTTGAGTAAATAAAAAAAAAAATATTTTGAAGCTAACCTACTAGATAACGCCTCAGGAAATCGTGTTTGCATGTAGTGTATATCCTACGTGTGGTATTTTACTTTCATCCGTGATGGAAATTTGTTTGTCGGTAACTATCCTGAAGTTACGAAGGACATACCGCTACTGATAACAGCAAAAAGAACGACTAGTTTATTACAACACAATCTCAAGCCATGACAGTTTGTAAGTTTGTACATTTCTCGTCCTTTGGTATTAAATTTCAGTAAGAGATGCAGCTCATCCTTCGCCCTGAATAAAGAAGTTTATCCACTTTATCCACCCATACCGTAACATTCTTTGCAATCTTGATCTCTTCATATACACTTGTAGTCGTTGGCTTTTTGGAAACAACTATTCCATCAATTCACTTGAAAATAAAATGTCAAAGGACCAAAGTGCATCGTTGGAATGCTCCGTTTGGATAACACTTTCCCGAAAAATAGAATCACGTACATGAAACATGTTTAATCCTTGCACACACACAGATCCAAATTATATCGAAAAACTTGACAAAAAAATAAAAACGTCCTTTTTAGCTCTCGAACACTGAAGCTGAAGGAGCCACTACTTCAATTACCTACAAGTCGTTGCCTTTGAAAATGGGAAGGAGAAGGTGGGAAAAGTTTTTTTTCCCGTACACTTAAAATAAAAAAAAAAGTTTGCCATAAAGGAAAGACGACATCCTTGAGGAAGTGAAGTTTCTCAATTTGTTCAATGTTTCCCCGCTGGCTCTGTACTGCCTTTCATTTGACCTACACACAGCGACAACGTTATAGTCAAGGCGAGCTTCCTTGTTGACCACGATCCAAATGGATGCAAGTTACTTGATGGCTTGGTGGCGTGGGAGCGAATCTATGGCTGAAGTAATTTTAGGAATTTTTGCCAAAATGAAATTTTTTTTTGTGGATGTACTGGTGCAGTGCTTGCATTTCGCTGAAATGATTCTATATCTGAATTTAGAACAATTTGTCTCCATTGTTATGGAGATATAGACTCTGGTTGGGGGCATTCATCCGCATAATTTATTCCTACATACACAGACGTAGATGTAGCTTACTCCAGTACATTGGTTCAGGCCGTGGTCAGGTGGAATTTTTCCTAATTTCACGCTGAAGCGAACTTACGCTGGCGTGACCATCTGAAACAGAAATCAACGATGGCAGGAGGGAGACTGAGACGGCGAATTGTAATTAACTGAAACTGACAGTCAAGGGGTAAGCGGTAAATCCAAGTTCAGCCTGTAGGCAGCATCCAACTTGACCAAAGCAAGTGCTGATGCAAACAATGGACACAAATTCGAGTGGTAACCTAATCTAATTATTGCTCGGTGGCGGTATTACCAGACAAAAAGTGAATTAGATAACGTTGGGCCTATCATTTATTCAAAGGCTCGATTACCCTATTTTGTAAGGAGAAACACTTACTAACAGAATTATTTAGCTTGCGACCAGTGATGAGTCTTTTTCGAGCTATGCAATGATGCTGACCAAAAACAACCCCCTGAATATAAACAGTTGCCTCAAATTGTCCGAATCCGTATTGGCACCCTAGGCCAAACTTCTCACAACCATTCTTCTGTGTCAGGTTTTATTTTTGGGATGAATAGAAGGGACCTAAAATTGTATGTCGGGTCCGAACGACAGAATTGCAAAGCTTTTCCATGAGATTTATATTCAATGAATGTTTGTCAGACGTTCGCGAGAGGTGGCGCAGTGGAAAAAACCTTAAGATGTAATTTGTGCTTTTCGGGGGATCGAACCTGGAACCCCTCGCACAGTAGTCTAGCACGCTAACCACTGAGTGAGTCACTGCGATGTGGCCGAAATGGACAATCAAATAGTTGAAGAAGTAGAAAGAGGAATGTCTCTTGCGGCTCGTCCTGTCATATTGGAAAAGAGGTTTCGTGAGCATGCCGTAGAATTGGGAATACAATTGAGGTATGTGGTCGACAGCATGCCAAAACAATGCTCTCCGAAAGCAATTAGAAAACTTCCGGACGTATACGATACGTGCTTGAACTAAGGAGTGTCCCCCAATCAGTGCGGAAGAAGCAAAAGCTTATCCTAATCCCAAAGGCAGACCACAAACCACAATAGAACTAGACTGTTATTGTAAGCAAAGAGAGACGACATAACAACACAACGGCTACAGCGAGACTGGACGTTTATTATGAGAGTCATAATATGAATACTTAAGTATATAACAGTAATTATGTATTACATAGTATGTGGCGGTACAGAACCTGCCTGCTGTAACATCTTTCCGTTTTTAGCAAAAAATATAACATCGTACTTATTATAAATTCAAGTTAATACAATTATGTAGAATAGTACATGATGTGTTTATAATTCATATTTCATAAATTTAATTGAAATAATATGTATGTAAAAAGTTCACAGGCTAAATTTGCTAACATAAGAAGTTAAATTCATTTATTGATCCATTGATATTTAGTTCAGTAATATAAAGATTCAAATTCAGTTATTTGTTATTTAATGGGTACTAGTTATAATATTGGATTTAACCGGGGATAAATCTATCAACTGGTTTGACCGAGCGACCACTTCTAGTAGTTGGATATTTTGGAGCTGCTACTGCTACGGGTGGAATCGGAGTGGTGTTGCTGCAATGCGCGTTAGTCTCATAGCTTGTAGTCTTCTCAGTTTTCTGCAGATTAGGTGATGATAGTGTTAATCTTCTATCGCTTTCAGAATTTTCGAGAGGGGATTGTGGTGTTTGTGGGTTGATAGCAATAGCCTTTTCTGTAAAGATACGAGCGTTAGTTTTATTTAAATGAATAGTGTTTCGACGAAATAGTTTCCCATCATCTGTTTGGATAATATAGGAACGTGGTGCGTCTGTTTTTTTAGCAACAGTTCCAGATACCCAATCCCGGTGACTTTTTTGCAGACGAATACGATCACCTGTTTCATATTCTGGCCCTAACTTGGTTGTTTGACACGAAAACTGCTTTCCGACCGTCCTAGATTTCAACATATTCTCTTGAACATGTTCAATGACCTTTGGTTTTAATTGCTTCCTTGTTAGAGGTAGAGTTGATCGCGTTAAACGAGACATAAGCCTTTGATTTGGTGATTGCATTTCGGCGTCACGTGGTGTATTTCTCCAACTGAGCAGGGCCAGGTCAATCTCTGTGTTATCCTTTGAGCATCTTCTTAAAATTTTCTTTGCTTCTTGTACGTACCTCTCTGCCAAGCCGTTTGATTGAGGAAAGTTAGGACTAGAAGTTTGGTGCTTGAAATCCCAAGCCTTGGAAAATTCTTTAAACTTCCTAGACGCGAACTGCGGTCCATTATCACTCTCAACAGTCATCGGTATACCAAATGTTCGAAACCATATTTTCAGTTGCTGTATGACTCCTGCTGAAGTGGATTGTTCCAAAGGACAAAAATCGAAGAAACTGGAATAGCTGTCAACCACCAAAAGATAGTCCTTGCACCGAAATGTAAATATGTCCGTAGCGACTATTTCCCAGGGTAGTGAAGGCACCATTTTTACTATCAGTGGCTCCTTTGTTTTTGACCTCTGCGTTGATTCACAGACAGCGCATAGTTTCACGAAATTTGCAATATCATCCGCCATTCCAAGCCAAAACAAGCTGCCTCTAGCACGACTGACTGATCTCTGAATACCAGGATGTCCTTCGTGGATTCTACCAAGCATCGTTTTCTGTAAGGACACCGGTATTACAACTTTTTCTCCTTTCATAAGAACACCTTCTTCGAGTCCGAGCTCATCCCTAAAGTTCCAGTATTTTCTGGCTCTATCAGAAATTTTTAATGGATCACTGGGCCAACCATCTTGAACGTGTCTTATAATTTCTTGAAGCTCTGCGTCCTTAGCCGTGCTATCGACAATCCGGTTACGGGCTCCTTCGGACACCTGTAATAGCGAATTGATTTCCAGTTCCACCTCAGAATTATCTCTATCTAACCGCTGCGGTGTATGCTTACAATCTCTACTCAGAGCATCGGCTAATGCGATTTCTTTGCCTACCCTATAAGTAACATTTGGCGCATAGGGGATCACCTCATATAGTATTCTTTGCAGCCTGCTGGGGGCACGGTGTAAGGGTTTCTTAAAAATTGATTCTAATGGTTTGTGGCCCGTTTCGATTGTAAGACGGCCTCCATATACGTACTCGTGAAATCGTTTGCACGCGAATCGTATTGCCAGTGCTTCTTTTTCCATTTGCGGATAATTCTGCTGTGCGGGCGTTAAGGCTTTTGATGCATATGCAACTGGCTGGTTGCCTTGTAACAACGCTGCTCCTAAACTATGCTTACTAGCATCGACCTGAAGCGTTACTTCGGTGTTTGGGTCATAATATCGCAAAACCGGTGTGCAACACAGAACCTTCTTTAATTTATCAAATGCTTCTTCGTGATCATGGTTCCATTCCCAGCAAACCCCTTTCTTAGTTAATTCCCGAAATGGTTGTGTCAGCTCAGACAGATTTCCAATGAACTTCCCCAGGTAAGTTACCATGCCCAATAGCCTTTGAAGTTCAGTCACATTGGTCGGGGTTTTTAGTCTATTGATAGCTTCGACTTTGCTTTTATCTATCTGAATACCCTCTGTCTAGAATCGACAAATTAATTATCAGTGCAATTGGTAGTGCACCAAAACAAAATAAAAACAACGATACGAGCACCCTACAGAGCAGTAGACAATTTTATAGCGGCATCATAAAATCAATAACCAACGGGCAGCCAGATGGCCCGCAATAAAATCGACGACAAAAAACCCAGAACCATATCATCACGAGCAACAAGCGCCGTACCTTTTCATTACGCGGCGCAACGAAGGAGCGAAGAAAGAGGAGCAGCCGATAACCCGATCGCTTGCGAGATGATGCAAACGGGACTTGCGACCGAAATCCATGCAATATACAGGCACACAGCAGCTGTATATAATCCAGCAGAAATCAACGAGCGACACTTGATGTGCAAAACCCGAGCAGTGCAGTTGAGCAGTTTAACCCCTTTATACAGTCCACTTACATTTTTAATAGAAAAAATAAAAATCATTTTTTGTCTATATTTTACAACAGTGCGTTTTTCCTTCCGATCTAAACATTGGTCCTGATCGAGCCACATCGGACAAGAATGAGTGCTATGGGAAAACAATTAATTGTGCGTGAAAATAACATTGTGTTTAATTGAGCTATTTGTGCTTCTACAAAAAAAATTATATTGTTTTAATCAGTGTGTGCAACGAGCCATTGTGCTAGACAATTTGTGCCTCTGCATTAAGGATATACTGTGCAGTTTGTGCAAACGAGCAATTGTGCGTAGACAATTTGTGCCTCTGCACGAGGAAAATAATATTGTGTATTTTGTGCGTCAAAGAGCTATTGTGCTGTGCTTAGACTTTGTGATTGTGCTGAAACAAAAGGTGCTTGCTCATTCCATACGCAATTTCAGTGGCTTCCGAAGGGTCGACCTGAGTTACTGGAAGTGTGTACGGTCTCACGGGAAATAGAGCATAAAAAAGTGCAAGAGCCTACAATGGGAGACACAGTGCGCAGAGACGTCTTTCGCTCGTCGCTGATGCGCATCAGCAAATTCTGCAGCGAACCAGAATTCGAATCGGCAGGTGAGTCCCTTCTAAACGCCAAACTACAAGCTGCTGAAAGTGCATACAGCAAGCTGCTTGAAGAGCACCTATCGCTGGCAGAAAGAGCTGCGGACAACGTAGAGCTAGATGTGCACAATAGCTACTTGGGTACGGTAGAGGATACGTTCCATACCATCACAGCTAAACTAAAAGAGCGCATTATAAAGCTAGAGCGTGCAAGTGCTGCCGACAGAGCAAATGTTGATAGTGCATCAACACCAACGGCAAACGTAATTCAGGTGCGGCAGGAGCGACCCACCAAAATCATCACTTTTGAAGGAGATGTTACCAAATGGCGCGAATTTCGAGACCAGTTCATCACTGAGGTCCACAGCAACCCAGCTTTGGCCAACGTGTCTAAGATGCGCGAGTTAGTTCAGGCATTAAAAGGGCAGCCTGCCAGGGTGATTGGCAGATGGCGAATTACCGAAGACAACTATACTGACGCTTGGGAGAAACTGAACGAGGTCTACGATAATGAGCAGAACATCGTGGATGGGCATCTAAATGCGCTACATGCCATCCCAAAGCTTGACGCGGAGTCATCAAAGGCCCGTGGGATCCGTGACATGGTGAACGAGGCAAACGTCCACCTCAGTTCCTTGCGTGCTCTTGGACTGGACATCACGACGTGGGATCCGATCATAGTTAACATGTTGAGAACAAGACTGGATCCGGAGACCAACCATGCATGGCAGATGACAAGGGAGGATGTGGGCAAGATCGCTACGCTCAAAGAGTTCCTCACATTTTTAGAGCGAAGAGCGAGCGCGATGGACTCAACGTTTTTTGACCAGACGTTCAAGAAGGTGGAAGTCCCCAAGGAGCGCAACGATAGAAGTGCAGCTAAACCGAGCAAACCTTGGGCACCGCTAAAGTGCCCCCTGTGCAAATCACCGCATCCACTATATCGTTGCTCCGATTTCCTGGCGCTTTCCATACAAGGCAGGAATACAGAAGTGCGAAAGTGGAAGTTGTGTGCAAACTGCTTGAAATCCGGACATTTCGCGCAAAACTGTCCACAAGGAGCATGTCGCAAATGCGACAAGAAACACAACAGTGTCCTATGTGCAGAGCAACACTCAGTTAGCACCAACATCGCGATCACAGCCGTCCCAGAGCAACAACGGCCAATTGCTTCAACATCAAGGGAGCAACCAGAGGCATAGCAACCAGTGCGTAACCTGCCTATCCAAACAATGGTAGGTCAGGTCATGCCACCGAAGAGCGACATCAACACCAGAGCCAGAGCAGAGCGTCAGAGCAGCAGTGCAGAGCAGCGAAACAGCGCAGATGAGCAACATAGTGCAGAGCGAACCAGTGCGTTGTTGGCAACAGCGCGTGTAAAGGTGAAGGTTGGAGCAGGGCAAGCATTTCAGGCCAGAGCACTTCTCGACAGCGGAAGCCAAGTCAACCTCATCACCGAGCAGTGCATCCAGAGAATGGGCATATCCAAACGCAAATGCGAACTGGAAGTGTGCGGAATCGGAGCCGAAACAAACATGAGACTAACTGGTGTCGTGCAAATCACCATATTGTCAGAAGCAGATCCGAACTTCTCTTTGAGCTGCGAGGCGTTCATCATCAAGAGAATATCCTCTTGCCTTCCGATGACAGACGTTCCCCAAGGGCAAGTAGTTGAGATGAGCAGCATGAAATTGGCGGATCCAATGTATAACAAACCCGCCAGAATCGAGCTTTTACTTGGAGCACAAGTATGGGCAGACGTCATTAAGCGCAACATCAAAAGGCACAAGACCGGATTGACGGCACAGGATACTCATCTTGGATGGATCATTTTTGGGCAGTTGCGACTAAACGAGGGACGAGCACTCAGAGCAATGGTTGCAACAGAAGAATCTCCAGATGCGCTATTGGACGAGAACCTCAAACGATTCTGGGAGATGGAAGAGCTGAGCAGAGCACCAACGATGTCAGCGGATGATCAATGGGTCGAGGACAATTTTCGAGCAACGCATTATCGAGACCCATCCGGAAGATACGTCGTTACAATCCCCATCAATCCGAGTGCAATGAGCTTGGGAAACTCGAAAGCTGTAGCCATGAAGCGATTCCTACAACTTGAAAAGAGATTGTGCACAAACCAAGAGCTGAGGGATAAATACACGAGTTTTATGCGTGAGTACCAAGCGCTGGATCACATGAGGCCAGTCAACAACAGGGAGCCGAGAGCAGACGGGATGACATACTATATTCCCCATCATTGTGTCACCAAGAAATTCCGTGTGGTTTTTGACGCGTCGTGCAAAACCGACAATGGTGTTTCGTTGAACGACCTACAACTGCCAGGAGCAAAACTTCAGGACGATTTGGCAGCAATTATCACCAGATTCCGGTGCTTCAAGGTGGCCATAACCGCAGATGTCCAGAAGATGTACAGGCAAGTGCGAATAGACCCAAGCCAATGGGATCTACAGAGAATATTCTGGAGAGAGCATCCAGACGACGAGCTTCGAGAATTCTGTCTAACAGTGGTCACATACGGCATGACATCGAGCAGCTTCAATGCCATCAGAGCACTAAATCAATGTGCAGAGGACCACAAGGAGAAGTATCCGCTAGCATATGAAGCAATAACCAAAAACTTCTATGTTGATGACATGCTGTCTGGAGCAGATGACGACGATGGAGCCATTACATTGGGCAACGAAATAATTTCATCGCTACGTGCAGGCGGTTTTGAGCTCGCCAAATATATGTCATCAAGCGAAAAGGTGCGATCTGAACTGTGCAGTGCGACGAGCAGTATGAACGAGCTAACTATTGCTGAGGGTTTCAACGGATCTATACTTGGCCTGGTATGGAACTCCGCAACAGACGAAATCCAATTTAAGGTACGCGTCGACGATGGGAGTCGAAAGTTGACTAAGCGAGCAGTCGTCAGCGAGATTGCAAGACTCTATGATCCAAATGGATATCTTGCACCTGTCATAGTGCGTGCCAAAATCTTTATTCAGGATTTGTGGCGCTCAGGAGTGCAGTGGGATGAGCAGATACCTGCAGCCATGGTTCCTGAGTGGGAATCTTTTTGCGAGCAGCTACCACACTTGGCACATATAAGCGTCCCCAGGTGGCTGGGCACAGAACGAGCGAGCAAAATAGAGCTTCATGGATTTGCTGATGCATCCACAAGAGCATATGCAGCAGTTGTCTATCTGAGATCCACTTCGAGCAACGGTGAGACGAGCTGTATCCTGGTAGCTTCAAAAACCAGGGTAGCGCCTTTGAAGACAATCTCCATACCGAGGTTGGAGTTGTGTGCAGCTTATCTTTTGTGCAAATTGGTCGAGCAAGTGAGCAGCGCATGGAAATTCCAAAATGTACCGAGAACCTACTATACCGATTCAATGGTGACATTATTTTGGTTTACCAAAATTCCATTCGAACTCAAAACGTTCGAAGCTAACAGAGTCAGCGCTATACAAGAGATGACTGGGAGCCACCCCTGGAAACACGTGTCATCGGGCGACAATCCAGCGGACCTAGCCACGAGAGGAATTGCAGCAGCGCGTCTGAAGTACACAACAATATGGTGGGAAGGCCCACATTGGCTGAAGGGCCCGGAGCAAGAGTGGCCAAACGTGCAGCCGTCTCTTACAACAAAACAAAGAGCAGGGGCAAACGCAGCCTTAAAGCCAGTCATTGTTGGTAGACTGATTCAAGGTGCAGCAACCGAGCTAACAATCAACGATACTAGTTTGTTGGAGCGCAGATCAACATTGAGGAGCGTACTAAGGGTGACGTCTTTGGTACTCCGGTTCGCCCGGAAGAGCAGTGAGCAGAAACCCAAAGGAGCAATAACGCCAATCGAACAGGAAGAAGCCCTTACATACTGGGTAAAGGTAACGCAGCAACAGGCGTACAGCGAGGAGTTGCAGAAGTTAAAAGGCGGACAGCCGGTAAATAAATCGAGCAGCATCGCGACTCTAGCCCCGTTTGTCGACGGAAATGGAGTTATAAGAGTAGGAGGCCGACTACAAGATGCAGAACTACCATATTCCAGCATCCATCAAGTAGTTCTGCCACCTAAGAGCAAGTTGAGCAGTCACATCATAACAGAAGCGCATCAAAGAACATTGCATGGTGGAGTGCAACTGTGTATCCAGTACATTCGACAGCAGTTTTGGATGCCAACCTTAAGACGAGCAGTAAGATCCCAGATAGAGAAGTGCGTCATCTGTTTCCGCCAGAAGCAGATGGTAGCAGAGCAGCTAATGGGCAGTCTACCTAAAGATCGTGTGCAAAGAGCAAGGGCATTCAAGCACAGCGGCGTGGACTACGCCGGGCCAATTCAAATCAAGGCCAGAGCAGGCCGATCAAAGATCATCGAGAAGGGCTATGTAGCAGTTTTCGTGTGCATGGTGACCAGAGCGATTCACTTAGAGCTAGTGAGCAACCAATCATCGGAAGCATTTCTCGCCGCTTTCCATCGCTTTACTGGACGACGAGGTGCTTGTGCAGTGCTTTGGAGCGACAATGCCACTACATTTGTTGGCGCAGACCGACAACTGAGGCGGAGTGCCGAGCAGAGGGGGGAGCAACTTCCCCTGGAGCAGATACGAGCCATGGGAACGCAATGGAAGTTCATTGTGCCAGGTGCACCACACACTGGTGGCATCTGGGAAGCCGGCGTGAAGTCTCTGAAACACCACCTGCGCAGAGTGATGGGCAAGCAGATATTTACGTTTGAGACTTTGGCGACAACACTTGTGCAAATTGAGGCATGCCTCAACTCGCGACCTCTGAGCGCATTATCGGACGATCCAGGTGACCTCGCAGTACTCACACCCGGACATTTCCTCATTGGCGAACAAATTGTGCAACCACTTACGGGGGATGTCACCGAAATTCCACAGAGCAGACTCAAGCTTTGGACCACAATCCATCAAATGCAACAACATTTCTGGAAGAAATGGAGCGAGGAATACATCCACACACTACAGCAGCGATTCAAGTGGAGAGCGGAGCGTGCCAACATAGCAGTTGGCGACTTGGTGCTGGTCAAGCAGGAGAACATGCCACCAACGGTATGGCCCCTAGGACGAGTCACCGCAGTTCATCCTGGCAGAGATGGACTCATACGCAGCGCAGACATCAAAATGGAGCATACGACACTTGTGCGTCCGGTGCAGAAATTGTGCATCCTTCCTAAGGACGATTCTTCGACCGGTAATTGAAGACAAGTCTTCAATTGGGGGCGGAATGTCTAGAATCGACAAATTAATTATCAGTGCAATTGGTAGTGCACCAAAACAAAATAAAAACAACGATACGAGCACCCTACAGAGCAGTAGACAATTTTATAGCGGCATCATAAAATCAATAACCAACGGGCAGCCAGATGGCCCGCAATAAAATCGACGACAAAAAACCCAGAACCATATCATCACGAGCAACAAGCGCCGTACCTTTTCATTACGCGGCGCAACGAAGGAGCGAAGAAAGAGGAGCAGCCGATAACCCGATCGCTTGCGAGATGATGCAAACGGGACTTGCGACCGAAATCCATGCAATATACAGGCACACAGCAGCTGTATATAATCCAGCAGAAATCAACGAGCGACACTTGATGTGCAAAACCCGAGCAGTGCAGTTGAGCAGTTTAACCCCTTTATACAGTCCACTTACATTTTTAATAGAAAAAATAAAAATCATTTTTTGTCTATATTTTACAACAGTGCGTTTTTCCTTCCGATCTAAACACCCTCTGACGTAAGCACATGGCCTAGAAATTTGACCTTGGTCGAGCAAAGCACGCACTTCTCTTTATTGAGTTTTAATCCTGAATCACGAAGTATTGTCAGCACCTTCTTTGTTAAAACCTTTAATTCCTCCTTTGTCTCCGCGTGAATAAGGATATCGTCCATGGATACTTCGACATTTTTCTGGTGCTCAAAAAGACTTGACATAATTTCTTGAAAAATTTCGGGTGCCGAAGCAAGACCAAATGGGAGTCGAGTGTATGAATATCTTCCCCACGGGGTGGACATTGTAAGATATTTTTGAGTGCGGTCAGACAATTTGATTTGCCAGAATCCTTTTTTGCAATCGAGCAATGCAAAGTATTTCGAATTCTTTATTTGGGCGGAAATTTGGTCGAGAGTCTTGAGTGGGTGGTGCCTTCTTAAAATACAGCTATTTAAATCCGAAGGGTCAAGACATACCCTTATTTTACCATTTTTACGAGCTACCACCATCGGTGAGACTGCTAGTGACACCCCCTTCGCCTTTACTAAAACACCCAACTTCACCATTTTATCGATTTCTGATTTCACTTTTGCCTGCAACCTATACGGTACCTTTCGCGCTGGATGGAACTGCAGAACGGGGTTCTTTACTAAATCAATATCGTAAATAAAATCCTTAACACATCCGAGCCCTTCATATATGTCCTGATCTGACATTATTTCTTCGATTCGTACTACCAGCCTCAATTGTGCGCATGCTTTTCTGCCTAGAATTGGGGAAACATTGCCAGCAACTACTTTAAATTTCAAATTTGCTGTTCGATTACGAATATTGCATGGAACAAATATTTCTCCTAACACTTCTACCTTATTGTTAGCGAAACCTACTAGGCGTTTCGTGTGCGATGGATTCAATTTCAGCCTCAATCTGTCTACGAAATTTTTGGGCAGCACATTGCATTGCGCTCCTGTGTCCAGCTTCATTCTAATTATTGTACCCGCAATGGATATTTCCTCAAACCAGTTCTCCGCATCATCTTTGTTAGTTTCAACCGTTGCGTTGATATCATAAGAAGTTCATTTGCATCCGCTGAGCTGTCGCTTTCGTTCTCTTCGTGAGTGTCAGTAACTGTGTTTATATGCTTATCATTTCTTTGCTTACAGAACCTCGCAAAATGACCCCTTTGTCTACATGAATGACAAGTAGCGTTGTATGCTCTACATTGATTTTTTGCGTGTCGCAAGCCGCAGCGAGAGCAAGAAGTGTGTTCATAGCTTGCATGTTTGTGTGCTATTTGATCGGTATGTGTATTTGATTGTGTTTGCCTATTTATTTTGTTATGTACTTTGTTCCATCGACTAACTATATTTATCTCTTGTTCTTTGTGCATCTGATTTAACTGTTTTGTGGCTATTTCGCTAGCCCTACAAATTTTTATGGCCTGATCTAGCGTTCGATTTTCTTCAGAGAGTAGCTTTTCTCTTACTGTATCGTTATGAATGCCTATAACTATTTTGTCTCGAACTAGTTCATCCCGGAGAGAATGAAACTCACAGTTTTGCGCTTGGTTCTTAACTTTAGTAAAAAAATCATCAAAACTTTCATCCTCGATCTGTGCTAGTCGGTTAAAAGCATACCTTTCGAAGGTTACGCTTGTCTTCGGGTCAAAGAAGGATGCAAATTTTGATTGTATGACGCTTACCTCATTTTTCTCGGCTGCGCTTAGTCCAAATGAGTTGAATATATCCGTGGTGTCTGGTCCGATTGCCAGCATGAAGTGTGCTGCTTGTTCCTTTGGCGTTTTTTTCTCCAATTCTGCTGCTACTGCGTACCACTGGTATCTCTGCAACCAATTTTTCCACTTCGTAGCCATATTGGTATCGCTAATTTCTAAGTAACCCGGTGGTTTTACGAAACCACTCCCTCCACTACGATTTGGGCCTGGAACCGCATCATCAGGCATTTTATTTCGTTAATATTATTATTACTAGCGCGGGAATTTTTTTTTTTTTTTTCGGATTTTCTCTTTTTTTTCACGATTCTGACACCATGTTATTGTAAGCAAAGAGAGACGACATAACAACACAACGGCTACAGCGAGACTGGACGTTTATTATGAGAGTCATAATATGAATACTTAAGTATATAACAGTAATTATGTATTACATAGTATGTGGCGGTACAGAACCTGCCTGCTGTAACATAGACTGCCGACTTCCGTGCACCTACCCGATTCTCCCCGGAATTAATTTCTCTTACTGTGAATACGTGTGAAATGTCAAAATCAATGGCGGCAATGATTTTCCATGCTATACCATGGGCCTAGGATTTTTTAAGTATGCGTGCGTTAATGGCGCTCCTTTGATTTTGTACAGCACCAAAAAATGAAAAAATCCTGGGCCCGCAGGCAGCTTGTAGGCAAAGTCCGTTATGTGGGAGGAGTCGACGGTCTAGTTCTATGTGGTTTGTGGTGCAGACACTTGTACGTACTGTATGGTCGGTGGGTTAGCGTCTATTTGAATGTGGTCTTCGATGAGACGAGACCAAAGAACTTCGTTGTCACTGCGAAGGAAAGGTGGGCTTTGTTCATCATTTGAACAACCATGATGTGCAGGAGCTGTGGTTTCAACAAGACGGCGCAACATGTCACACAGCTCATGCCACAATTTATTGAAGGAAACGTTTGGTAATCGCATAGTTTCACGTTGCGAACCCGTGAATTGGCCTTCAAGATCGCGCGATTTAACGCCGCTTGACTATTTTCTGTGGGGATATATTGTAAAGTCGTAAGTCTACGCCGATAAGCCCGAAACGATTGACCACTTAGAGGACAACATTCGCCGCGTTATTGCCGATATACGGACACAAATGTTGGAAAAAGTCATCGAAAATTTGACCTCCAGATTAGACTACGTCCGAGCCAGCCGTGGCGGTCATATGCAAGAAATCATATTTAAATTATAATGGCAGAAGATTATCCTTCGAATAAAGTAAATATCATGTCAATTTAAAAAAATCACCTTTGTTTTATTTCATTTCAAAGTTCTATAACTCTAAAAAAAAACACCCTTTATATAAATTTTGAATACCTAACGAACATCGATTTGAAAATTTTACCTTTAACAGTCTGCTTTTGGGTTTGGAAGCATTTAAATAGGTATGTATGAGACTTTCTTAAAACTCGTCGGGTCCAGAGCTGTCCTAAAGAATGCATCCATAGGGTATTCTTACAACTCACGGTAATTTCTTGGTAAGGACTGCCCTTTATACTTTGGGTACACTTTTCCATCGGCATTAGTGTTATTTTTTACGACAATATGAATTCTATGGCTGGATGAAAAATGTCCTCGCTGCAGAAGTACTGGTTAACTGCAAAGGAAATTCCTCTCTCTAGCGTTACGAAGCAGCAGCACTCGCAGTTAATTAGCTTCTTTTGAAAGAGAGAGACTTGACTTCGCGACGCGAAGAATTGCAGTTGTTGCTAGTTATTGCCTAAAAGGATAAATTTTCTGCTCTAAAGATAAACAGCAGGTGTTTTCGAAAAAGTTTCGGGCGTGTTCCAAGATAGCAAATGAAAGTTGCACTCTGTGCTAATTATGGGTGTTTACTTACTTCTGGTGACTGTTTGTCTTGGAACTTTGTTAAATTAGAATTTCATGCGAGATCTCCCACCGAAAGGAACCGGTTTATTAGGATAGAGGGGATATTTTCATTCATTAACACTGTCGTAAATTTAAGCAAGAGTTATTGGGAAGGCGGAATGAGATAGCACAATTTAATCTTGGTCTGCATCACCTTTACAAAAGATCTGCAGAAGAAATAGTACCTAATCAAGTATGTAAGGTGGGTAACTTCCTTCGATTACTTTGGTCGATGGTCTTCCGAAAAAGCCGATCATGTTGAGAGAGTACATTGTTACAAAGGAAGCATTCCCAGTGAGTTCTGACTACCTACGGGGTAGGGAAATATTATCAGAAACAAGAATTTTTTAGAGGTCCATGATATTATGCCAATGCAAAGCATTAGGAAGGTTCATGGAAATGACATATACAAAAGATGAAAATCTATTGTAAAACCAACTTATCGCTGTAAAGTGCAGACCACTTCCCCTACTTAATTATCCACCAAGAAATGGCACTGCATTAAAATTAAACACAATTTCGACGCGCGAAATACATGACCTAACGCACTTAATTAAAACGATAACACCATGTACAGTAAGCTGCCCTGTATCACAGGAATACAAATACACACGTACCGACATGCATAATGAGATAAATCTGCATGCGTGTATCCTTAAACTAAAGCGAGGGTGGGTACGTGGTAGGTTCATGTTCATTTTGAAATCTGGACTAAAACGAACATTGCCTGCAATAGCTGACCATAATGGAGCTATTAAGGTGAGAATTCCATTAGGCCCGACGATGAACAGAGCATATCCTCTGTGAGGGAAAATTAATTGAAATTGATTCAGCGCAACGCATTCAGGACTGCTCTCGCGGCATTTGTGCGTTTGCATTTTACATACATCCTCTGTATATCGCGTCACGTGGGGGAATCTATTCAAGGCAGTTTTATGCAGAGATACAAGTATAAAAGCGACGTATTAACTACCAACGGCTGTACGTTTAAGTATGGAAATTTCTAGAAACTCTGTGTGCTGAAGGACTATTCAAAGTAAAATTTAAATAGCCTTCAAAATAACCTTAATATTTAACAATAACCCCTCATTTGGAACCAACAAATGTTGCTATTGTCACATAATAAGTCAACAACTCCCAATGTAAACTTAAACTGCAAACTTTTCGCATGACTACCAAAATCGGATTATTACACTTCCATAAGTCCCGCCACAAAAAAGAAAATCTTAAGCCCAAGCAAACGGAGAAAAACATAAGTGAGACCAAAATCTTATCATCTGCTACTGCTCGTTAAATATTTCCATTGAATTTAGCACTCTTTGAAATGCCGACTTGAAAGACCGCCCAGATGCCCCATCGCCGCCGCCCCCAAAACCTGAGTAAAAATTATTCAAAAGTATCTGCAGCAGCTGGCTGTGATTTTCATTGAATTAAATCCAATTATTCCCTGACACTAAGAAAATTTCAACATTCAAGGTCTTTGGTTATTCGTTCAGAAGAGAAACAAAACCAACAAAAAATTCGTTTTTTTCTCCATTTTTTATGTCGATGCAGGGTGATCTGAAAATTAATTGAAATGCAACTGCAGCCAATTTGGACATATTTCAGTTGTCTTTACATTTATGAGTCGGGTTGCATCAATCCACATTTGTATTGTGTTCATTTATATCTCCGTTCGATGTATTAATTACCCAGTGGCGTAGTGAGATGGGGTGAGGAGGGAGGTCAATAATGCCCCGGGCGAGGGAACACAAACAAGATTTTGCAAACATTTTTAAATTTTTTATTTTGTTTGATTGCTGAGAAACGGGTTGGGTATGATATATCCTTTTCCAAAATCCCCTTTCCAAAATCCCCTGTTCCATAATCCCCTGTGCTGGAATCCCTTACTTCAAAAGACCCTGAGATAAAATCCCCACGGGACAAAATCACTTATTCTTAGATTTGGTGTTAGTAATTCTGTCTCGGTACAGAAGTGAAATGCGAATGGGGGGGAATGGTGCCCCCTGCATGTAATTTCTGTAGGATTTGGAGATGGTGCGAGGTTGGGTAGGTATATGCAAATTTTATATTTTGTGTTTGCTTAATTTTACTGCCAAAACTACGCGTTTGAAAACGGATAAATTCTAAATTGTGTGAACATGGGATTTTAACGAGGGATTTAATAAGTATGTATGTAGGTGAGAGATTTTGGCATAGGGGAATTTGTCCCGAGAGATTTTGGAAGAAGATATACAAAAAAATGAGAGATTATGTCCAATAAGGGATTTTGGAAAAGTAGATAACGTAGGGATCCCCTGAGAAACATATTTACGAATGGCAATACTTTTGGAGCTGCAGGAATTAGCAAGAGGAGGAGACATTAATGTTAACTTTGTGACAGTTGACGTCGAAAAACCACAATCGCAAGAGACGGCCAGAAACTTCGCCGATCGCGCATTCTAGTGCATCTAGATCAGTCCTATCGCAGCAACTAACAGCTAATGCAGAAGACTAGTGGCAACACTGCCAGAAAGCCATCACCAATGCCGCGACTGATGTGCCAGGTTTCACCCGACTACCACCACGAAACCCCTGGTTTGATGAACAGCGTCGACTAGTAAACGCAACAAAACAAGAGGCGTATAAAGCAGCGGGCATTGTGAAAAAGGACCAGAGCTGCTCGCGAGCTCTACGAGCAAAAGAGACAGGAGGAACATTGGGTCCTCAGGAAGAAAAAGAAAGAGCACGAGAAGGGTATGATTGAAGAAATTGAGAGATGCTACTCCACGAACAATGTAGGGAAGCTTTACCAAAAGCTAAAAAGAACGTACTAATGCAGAAAATCCCGTACAGAAACCTGTAGAGATAATGAAAAAAACAGTCGGTGCTGAGAATGTGGAAAAATTACTCTTGCAGACTATATAATGGCGACGAAGACCAGAATTCCGCTGTTAAGCAGAACGTACCAATTAATAAAGACGATGATAGAAAAAAAACGTCTGTCCACCTGACCAAAGCGAAGTACGGGTAGCAATACCCAAGCTAAAGAACAACAAAGCTACAGGGCCTGACAGTCTACCTATCGAGCTTTTTAGAACAACTGCAGATGACCTGGTAGAGAGCATGCACCAACTTATCTCCAAAATTTGGTCAGATGAATGCATGCCTGATAAGAAGACAAGAAAGGAGACCTCTTCAACTGCGCCAACTACATAGGTATCACTCTTCTTAACATAGCATAGAAGATACTATCTGCCATATTGTGTGAACGCCTTAAACCCTTCGTAAATGACCTGATTGGCCCCCATCAGTGCAACAGGAAAGTCCACTGTCAATCAAATTTTCACACTTAGGATCACTGGAAAAAAAAATCCAGTCCAAATCGATACCCACCATCTTTTCATCCATTTCAAAGACGTGGATGACAGCTTCTATAGATATACAGAGCCATGTCCAGCTTTGGCATCCCTGCCAAATTCGTTCAATTGTGCAGGATGACGATGGACAAAACTCGCCGCTGCATCAAGGTCGGTAACAACCTTACTGAGACCTTTGATGTCTTGTACTTGAAAAAAAAAAATTTCCGAAACTCCTACCAGAAGGCACGATCTTTCAAAAGTCCGTCCAATTACTTGCAAACGCCGATGATATTGACATAATTGGTAGAACACAGAGAGCTGTCACTGAGAAGATAGAAAATTCCGATGCACCTTGGTTTAAAATATCTGAGGATTAATAGTGAGGAAGAAAGACAGAGCTGGGCAAGCCATTCCACAATAGTATTGTACGGCTTATGAAAGAGTCTCCTTGCCCGCTCGCACAAAATTATATTTGGTTCATTTAAAATTACACTTTGAGTGTTTCATTGAAATCTGTCCAGTAGTTTCCGCGCTTTTAGGAAAAAAAGAAAATTCCTCCCTCTTTGTTTGTCCTGTCGTACGATCAGAGAAAACCTAGGATTCGCAGGATTCTTGGCGACTTCGTGTATATGGTCATTCCAACGAAGGTTGACATGAACGCACATACCGAGAATGGAAAGTCTTCGGTGATGCAAGTGCCATTCATGGATAATGGCTGCAGGTTCGGGTTTCGCTTTAGAGACAGGAGATATAGCACTGTGTTTTTGAAGCATTAAGTTCCACTCTGAACCTCATTCAAGTTCGGAATTCAATGAACTTAACATACGTTTGCTGTTCCAGCCTACGGCCCAAGAACAGGGACGTGAGTCTTGGAAAAAATTTAAGAGGCTAAGAGCGCTGTCATCAGCGAAGGAATGAATTGGATTAGAAGTGGCAGACAAGAGATCATTTATAAAAATGAGAAAGAGAGTCGGAGACAGAATGGAGCCATGGGGAACACCAGCATTTATATGGTGAGTTTCAGACTTGAAACCCAAATATCTGCAATTGAACGGCCAGAAAGGTAGTTTCTAATCCATTGAATAAGAGATGCATCGATCCCATAAGCACGCATTTTCGACAAAAGAGCTTGATGCCAAACTCTGTCAAATGCCTTTGAAATATCAAGCGCAACAATCTTCGATTCACCGAAGTGATGGAGAGATTGGTTCCACTTCTCGATGAGATAAGTCATCAAATCACCAGTGGATCTGTTGCCACAAAAACCATACTGCCGGTCATTGAGGAGTTCCCGCGATTCAAGATATTTCAAGAATGGACGCAAGTGCATTGGGTCGGTAATAATTGGTGGGAGAAGAAGATTCGCCTTTTTTAGGGACGGGCCGGAAAAATGCTGTTTTCCACCTACACGGAAAGAGTCCAGACGAATCGGACAGATGAAAAAGCTTACGCAGTTGTTTTTCCAAAGTGTGAGGAACACCTCTTCAAAAGGATAGGGGAGATATGTACAGTCTGGACCAGCGGATTTATTTATGTTAAGCAGGGGCCTAGGGAAGGGGAGCAAATCAAGGCTTTTCAAGAGCCGGCAAATCAAGGAAGCTGCATTTATTAACTTGAGAAACTAAAAGAAAATCGACAAAAACGCGCAATTTAACAAAAAATGTGTGCGGAACAAAATGATACAAAATGAGAAGTGAGTTTTGATTTGCATTTATTAGAGGTTTTCAAACTTGTAAATGTATATAAGTCGGCATTTTCAATTTAAATTTGTTTATCTTTATGTACCTTCTCCTAGTTTCAATTTTAAAAAGGACGGTCGGCATTGGTGAATTTGCCGATTGAACTCTTTAAAATTTTGAGAACGACTGCATCAAATTGGATACATCCGAAAGGAAAGTCAGAAAATTCTCAACAGGTGGCGCTGTAGGCACACATTTCGATACCTCGAAAACCTCAGACTCGATTGAGCTCAAATTTGCAGGTGGTCTTAAGTATTAGCCCAGGAGTGTTCCTGTTAAGATTGGTAAAAATTGAGCAAAGAGGCGTGGTGCCTCCCATTTCCCATACAAAAAAAAAAACATTCGAAATCTTATACTATCTCGAAAGCCACTGAGCCGACTAAGCTATCATTTTTAGGCAATCATGGGTATTGGCCCGGGATAGTTCATGTGAACTAAAAATGGACAAACGGGCGTGGCACCTGCCATACAAAAAACATCTTCTATGGGGTGAAATTCGATGAGGTTATAACTCGATTACCGGCGGGACGATTTTCATCTAAAAACCGAAAACTCTACTCCCTAATAGCCTCTTTACAGCTAGACTCGTACCATGCGTTTTCTTTTGCTTTGATACTGTTTATCCTAATAGGATGATGTCCCAGAAAGATAGCAACATTGAAGGTAACGAAAAGGTGGATTCTTTGGCAAGAATAGGATCGGAAGTGAACATCAGTGAAGCGGACACATCCACACTGCCACCGATTGAAAAATTGTATAGCATAATCGAAGACAAAGAAGAGAAAGATGCCAACTCATCCATGTGAGGACTGTGCAATATCTCGTACATTATAGCGGATGGACAAAATAAATACAAGGAGGCATCTGGCACTAAATTCTAAATTCTATTCTCATTATAACTTGATTAATCACGGGACACTGTGCCATTGGAGTCATACTCCACAAATGAAAAGTCCATTGATGTATGTTAAAGCTGCGAAGATGTGAAGAAGGTGGAGTCAATCCACCATCTTTGTTCAGCTTTGAAAGAATGGCGGCTACTAACCTAAAAATCGAGGTTTTTCGCAAGCATCGAATAGTTTCCATTATTAGACCTATTGAACTTCATTGTAGGAGCACCAACTGGTTCCCTATCCGATGTTTTTTTTTGGGTCTGTTCAATATTTTTCAGTCACACAGCAGGGGAGTCGCAATGGTCTTCGAGTGGACGTGATGAGTTTTCTGCATTAAAAAGATGTCGTACCAATTATACTCGTCACGCCACTGGCGACATTTGGAACTCGAAAGCTGTGTGAACTTCAGAACGCATCACTTAACAAATCGGGCGGGTTGTTGTAGATAGATAGATGGTGGTGCTCCGGTGATGGTAGTCATGGCTCAATAGGTCCACTGTGCAACTGTGAAGACTTCTCACCAGTCCCGGTCAGACCGAACTATTTAGTGTCATCACTATATAGTCCCGGCACAAACTAGCAATTTTTGACGCGCGGTGCCGCAGCGTCACCGCTTTTGCGTCTTAGCGGCAAAATGACGCATGTGTGCCTGTGCACTGCTCAATAACAAACAAAGACCTGCGAGTCTTTTTTCCCGCAAGAATGACGCGCGATGCCGCAGCGTCACCGCACGTATGTGTGCACCACTCAATTTATTTGTGAGTAACCGGGGCTAAGGGTTGTTTCGATAAGTCTTTTTGTAACGCAAACCAATAAAAACGGTATTATAGAATTTTTCTATAGCACACTATATTAACCACGTTATCAAGAGTCGAATAAACTGGCACCTTTTGCACTAAAGTTCAGAACATAATTCACAACAATCTCAAGCACCACCTCGTAAATTATCAATGTTCTACCACCCTGTACAAAAGAATTACATCGTTCGTTGTCATCTTGGTAGAAAAAGTTCCTATTCTCACTATACCACATTTTCTCTCATCCATAGACTTCCTTTTCACCATTTGTGTGTCAAACTCCAACTAGAAATACCGCCTGCATATACACAACCCTCTACATCTTCTGTTGGACAAAATTATGGATGAGATTTTATCGATATATTCTGTTAGCCCAAGCCCAGTCTCACCGACGCGACGACCGACAAACCATTACCGATCGGGTGGATAGATTCACACGCACATCGTGTGAACAGAAAAACCGATAGTCCGGGGGTCAGAAACTTCCCTTTTACACTGATGTCATTTGAACCTTTTTTTTTATGTCCCACCATATCGGAGAAGCGGGTGAACCAGGACCGAAGAAGAAAATTACCAAAAGAGCCGCAAATTGCTGACAACAGTTTTATTTGAACTTATTACCAAACGAAAAAAAAAAAATTGTATCGACGGACCGGAAGGATCCAGTGAATATTTCTCGCTTAACACTCGATTGTGGTTAGAGGGAGGAAAAAATATGTATATAGGTAATTCCATGCACACGTCTATAGCCTCCTTGGAATTGATTCTAATTTAGGGCGGTTTCAACTTAATTTCGTGCGGGGTGTTTCTTTATTTGTTCGAGATACTTCAAGGATCACACGTGCCAATAAATTAGGGAATTTATAATATTCCTGGGCTGCGTTTGTTATGCGCAATCAGGAGGGTTTTGTGTTCTCAGATTTTGGCCAAGAAGATCATGTTTCTGTGGTAATAGATGGAAATCCTCTTAAGATATTGAAATTTACTGCTTCTATAGCAAGGAGGGTTGGGTTTTTGTATTGCGGGATAATATATTAATTTCCATGCTTTCACGTAAGAGGCAACTTAGATGAGATAAGTTTGAGAAGTTTACCAACAGCAAAGCTATTCGTTTTGTGAATTTTCTTTTTTTTCTTATTTTGTCCTGCAGTGGAATTATTTGGCTTGTGGTGGGTTTTGGTGAAATACGTATCCTATTACGGTTCCATGTTGTGCGATAGAGATTTGATAGGGCACGATGACAAAATTCAATTAAAAAAGTTTCTCGGTCGAGTTAGTGATGGAATTTGATGAAAGAAACCAAACTACAGCTTGGATTGATACTGTTTTGAGAGTTTCATTTTATTTTTTAAATACTTCTCCCAGGGAAGGCGAACCTATAACGCTTTATCAGCGCCCCGAGATGCTTGCAGATGTATGTTAGTTCTGCACTTAAATTGCTGCAAATTGTAGTCTTCTAGAAATTTATCTACAGGAAGCGAGTTCCAAGGTTTGCTTGTCCTGTAACTGAAGGAGTTTTGGAAAATTGATGTACTCGCGGTTGTCAAGTGTACTGTATGGTCATGAGCATTAGCTCCCTGTCTTGTGGGGCGCCCAAAAGTTGCATTTCGAGGGATAATGTCCTTGAGTTCCTCGGAACATCTACCATGGAAGTAACTAGAACAAGCAAAGATCAGCGACTTGTCTTCTGTGCACCAACGGTTGTAGATTCGATGTGAGTGTAGGGTCTCCATCTCCAATAAGTCGAACTGCTCGTCTCTGTATGCTGTCAAGTAGGTTAAGTGAATGTTTTGGGGCCGAGCTCCATATGTGTGAACATTATTCCAGCCCTGGTCTAATCTGTGCTTTGTAAAGAAGGAGAAGTTGCTTGGGGCTAAAGTACCTCTTTGCTCTAAATAGGCAGCTCAACTTAGCGGACGCCGATCTTGCGATATAGGATATGTGGTCCTGCCATGAGATTCCTGAATTGACTGTGACTCCTAGAATGTGCATTGAGTCCTTGGGATGTATTGATCAGTTAAGCAGGGGTGAGCTTTTTTTAAAGAATAAATCCTACTGTCCACGTAGCTGCGCTTCATACACACGCTTTCGTGTGACTATACGAAAATGCAACTTTGCTGATTCGTGGACAGAGCTTCGTTTGTTTATATGCCAGCTGCAAGAAAGCTGCAGGTAAGCTGCAAGCAAGAGTACATAAAACTGCAAATGACGAAAGCGTGCGCATAAAGCGCAGCCTAAGGTAGTTTCAAGACATACTTCTTCAATAGGATGTAATTGCAATAGTGGCATAGTAGGACAGTCTTAAAGAACTTCTTTTATATACTGACAGTATATCAAGAGGGACAAAGTCGGGGATGTTGTTAGTGCACCTGTGATACTTAGCTGCAAAACGCTGAGTCATGGCGGAACTGGCCACTATTATACTGCTATGCTGAGCAGAAGTATCGATGGCCCTGATTGAAAGTGAACGCTCATATACAAAAGAAAAAGGCCATTAGGGATTTCCTTACAAGTTTTTTTCTCCATGGAGGCTTCCAAGCCAATCCTTCGGTACCAGATTCTTTACGAAATCAATGAACTCGAGTGATGTACAACTAAAGTTGGTAAGAGTGAGTCAAGGTATATAGATTGCTCTATCTGATGAATAAAACTAGATCTGTTTACGTCGGTTTGACTCTTTGAACACAGCCATTGGCCCAGTGAACTAATTTACGGACATAATTTCAGAAAGCGTTTAAGCATACTTTCCCCAAACGAGTCAGCAAAGGGCAAGAAATTTGAAGAGAGCTCCAAAGCAGTCCCAGAATATCGATGATCTGTAGTGTAGTATAAGTAGGCTTCTGTCGAAGGCAGCATTCACCATTTTCTATATTGAGGTGGCTGATGGGGCTGAAGACATGGACGATATTACTTACTTTTAATGGCACTACAACAGCGGCAATTTGTATCCTCAAAAAATACGCTCTCAAAGCAAACTCAATCTATATGGTTGCGCGATCCTTTGATACTAACAGCACCAAAGATATAACATAGAGAACTCAACAACTGTATGCTGATGTCATTGCTGAAGCTAATGGCCTAAGTAGACAAAGTCGGCAGTACGAACTAAGTCCCAAATTGAACTAACTCCCACTAACCAAAACGAACTAAGTCCCAAAAGATTTAGGATTTAGTTCATATGAACTTACTCCCATGATTTTAGGAACTAAGACCCAACTAAGAATGAACAAAGTCCCAATATAAGAATCAATTAAAACCCAATAGTGGGACTTAGTTCATGTTCTTTGTGAACTAAGTCCCAAATGAACTTACTCCCAACCTTTAAATCCAACAGTGACGCCAAGCAGGGGGGTTGCAGGGTGGCAGCATGCCCGCACTGTGCCTACGGATTATCTTATTTCTATTCGGCCCATGCGGGCCATAGGTTGAATCCAGAATCACTCTCTGGAATATTTTTTAAAGGCAATGGAAAAAAAAGATTTCAATTGAGTTTTTCCGGGGATCGAACCTAAGACCACTCGGTTAGGTGCCTAACCACTAACTACTAAGCCACTGGGTCCCACTTACTTACTTACTTATGTGGCGCTACCCCTGAACATAGTTCTCAACCAATAAGCCCCAGTTTAGCGCTTCAACTTTATCGAGATACCATTTCACTTGTACGCGCCAACTAAGGCAAAGTCTTCCTGTGCTGCGTTGTCCTTTAGGGTTGAAGTCGAAAAATCTTCGGACTGTACAAGTCTCAGCTATTTTAAACAAGACGCGCACCAAAGTGGTGGGGCAGTGGCACTCGCACTAAAATGGCAAACAACGTATAGTGTCCCCGATTCTTTAGTTTACGGGTAAACAAAAATTCGTATGGGGCTTATTCCCAAGGGATTATTTCCAAAAGCGATTTTCTCCGTTCAAAAGCGATAGCTGTTTAGGTGACGAATTGCTGGCAGATTCCTGCGACGGCAAAAAGATGTCAAGCTCTTGGAAAATGGGGAGTCAGAATGGAAAAAAAAACTGGAAAGCACTGGAAATATCATTTTCGCCTCTATCGCATTATTCTCAAATGCGAAACGAAAAGCGAAAGCAGTCGAAATTGGGAATAATCGAAAATTAAACTTGTTCGGGACAAATGACCAATGACCAAACTGGCATCACGCCACCTGAAAATGCCCTGTGTCACCGCCACTCCATATTGATGCGCGCATCTACATTTGTTTACATAGGCTTTAACGATGCCACCTGTCACTTGGGCACCATGCCACTGCAACACCACTTCGGGGCGAACATTACTCGTCATTTTTGGCCACAATGACCTGTATTTGACCTGTTTCCTTCAAATACTGCAGTTAATCTATCGATCCGAACCGCAGCCGAGACATTAACCATGTCGGAACAGACTAATTTCTGTGTTTAGGGAAGCCCGTCTCTGACTTCTAATAAAATTGTTACGGTTTTCTTTGTATTAAAATTCGCTGGTATTCAAATATTCTGTCATAAATGTGATTCTTTAAGTTTTCCCGTGTCGATTTAAGTTATGAGTCACAAGTCACTACACCTTTTAGTGCTTCAAGGAATATCTTAAAATATATTTTCAGCAATAACTCATCTTCAAATTGAACAACTATCTTTGCTCTATTCGAAAAGTAAAGAAATTCTTCCAGGACCCTTTAGAAAATACTCAATATGTATAGATACGGATCATACAGTTAACTATATCACAAAGACTCCATGTTTCCTGGGAAATTCACATCCAATTGTGTCAGTTACTCCCGCCGAAGAGAGCTGGTTCTCACTGAAAGCAACTTGTTCCCTTTGAAGAAAATGCATTCACAGCAAACATGCCATTATGATGTGGATACGGATCCCTTTAAAGTATTTGCTTATGAATTATCTGACAAAGGATTCACCCTCGAGTTGTTCGTTTTCTGAAATGTTCCTCACTGATGACAATATCAAATACATACACATGTAAAGGATGTGATTTCACATCGAATGTCTGCATAATCAATTTTAATTGAAGAGGAAGACCATCCTTGCCTTGCAATACCATCGATGTTGATTCAAAATGAATGAAAGAATTCGTTGATATGAAACGAGAGCGAAAAAGGACGATATTTCTTCTTTTGATGAATTCCTCCGAATCAGTGCTCTTTTTTTTTGTGTGGAAAAGGTATATATCTGAGTATGAGTATGAGTATGAGTATCTATTGTGAGCACTTGGAGGTAATTGCATGACACACGCACGAGTAATCAAAGGAACAACATTGTCTGTTATTACGGATTGATGAATCCATATGATGTTGATGGTGAATAAATATCCTGGACGAAAGATATCAGTGGCTTGCCAGAGAATAAAACAAATATAAACGTATTGATTGCGAATCACAACGGAGTTCCAGAAATTTTTTATATTTTCTTGTGGAAGCCATAAGTCAGTGGGGTAATTGGATTTTGGCCGTAATGTGTTTGAAGACATACAATACAATTGTGCGTATAGCGAAAGAATTTCGGTAGGCATCTACGCAACGCACCCATAATCTCATCAATAAAGGGTGGATGTAGGGTCTGTATTTCGATTGACTAAACTCTATTTCCCTGTAAGTATTCTTTCTTAATGCAAATTTGCAATTTAAATCGATAATGAAAACAAAACCCAAACCAATACAAATACAAAACGAAACAATCAAATCCAAGAAACTTCCAATTCAATTTAAGTGCAATTTGGACAAATTCTGACAAATCCCACCATACCCACTGCCATCACTCAGTCTCTACCTGTCGTTCCAAAAAATAGACATAACGAATTAGTACAGCAGAGAGGAGCACAACGAACAACTTAATAATACAACAAAACAACCGAACGAAGACAGAAGCAGCTGAAAAGAGAATTATTATCAATTTCGACCGCAGAAGTCCATTAAACACGATCCAACGATTCAGTTGCGGCACCACCGTACGGTAAGGACTTTTTATGGCTCTTTCATTACTTTTATTATTGGAACGTGCAAAGCAGATTTTCGTTTTGTCGTTGCTCACAAAGAGAATTTCAAAAACAGCACCAAATAACAACAACAAGAACAGCGCGGAGAGAAGCTATATTCCCCCCCATTATCGCAACCTCATCCTTTTCAATGAGTTTTGTTTGTACGCGCTTGAATGGTTAACCTTTGCATAGGGAGCAACGACGACGACGATGAGCTTAAAATATAACTGCGCGACTGGTAAAAGGAAAGGTGAAAAAGATTCTCCTGGTAAGGGATGTGCGCGTTGAGGCGCACTTAATGTCCGAGGTGCATAATAATAATAATTCATAATCGCCTTTTGTGAGAACAGTGGGTTCGGCAAGATGTCATGTCAATTAAAAATTGTAGCGAAAATTTTTTTTTTCAGTAATTTATTTGTTTTATTGAACCATAGACAAATAAAAAAGACAAAATGACTAATAAAACAATTCAGAGAGACTTTCTTTCAATCAGCCTACAGGTATGCAAGCATTTGTAATAGGGGATTGGTTTAAATCACATACCCAATAACCCTTTTTTCTGCAGTCGTATTTGTGGGAAAAACTGCAGATCCTATCCGAAAAATAAACTCTGGATGTAGACTATCCATGTGAGGTCATATCTAAACTTTACAAGACATTTATCACGTGACATATACCACCAGAAGATATGACCTTCTTTACTAACATCCAGGCAGGTAAATACATAAAAAGCCAATAAATACAAGAGAAATAACATTTAAGCCTAAATTAAGGAGCTCGAGGCCTTTTGGACACAACGCAAGGTACCGCTCTGTATTTTCCTTGGACATGAAGGATTTAAAAAAAAAAATAAATAAATATTTGGCGCAACAGGCGGTAGGCACCCTGGGCCTAGCTTCTCGCACACATTCGTTTTGTATGAGTTTCTATTTTTGGGGCGAATGGAAGGGACCTACAATATTATGCCGAGTCCAAACGGCTGAATTGAGAATCTTTTACATGACAGTCATACTCTCGGATGTTTGTCAGGCGTTCGCGAGAGGTGGCGCAGTTGAAAAAACCTTAAGATGTAATTTGTGTTTTTCCGGGGATCGAACATGGGATCCCTCGCACAGTAGTCCAGCCAACTTACCACTGCGCTACTGCAGATTTTAGAGCAATGAATAAGCTAATGAATTTTCAAGTTCGATCGCTGTTTCAAAAGAAACTTATCCTTCTGTGGGTGTCTTCGTTTGGTCATTGCTTAAGCTACGATTAAATGGCGCTCTGACGTAAAAATCCCGTCACAAAGCAGTCATTTAAATGTCACTCTGTGTGATCGCCATTTTTGGCAGCGTCATTTAAATGACTAGGAAAATGGCCATATGATCGCTCTTCAATCACGCATCCCAACGGAAAATTGTAAATGACTCGCAGTGTCCGTCATTTGATTTTGGGACACAAATGACGATGATAGTCATTTCGTGTGATCGCCATTTTTTCAATGACGGATCGTAGCTTAAATGTCGCTCTAATCCTGACGTTACAGCGCCATTTAAATGAATCAAAAAAATGGCCGTGTAATCGTAGCTTTAATTTCATGACAAAAGGGAAAATTTGGTACACAACCTAAAATGTTGACAACAAGTTCGGTCCTCCTGATAACAGATTGACCTATCTCTCAAAATTGAACCAGCCTGATGGGAAGTATCATTCTCGAGTTGTAGTCGGTTTGGCCATTAATTGGAGTTAAACAAAATAAGACCAACCTCGTCCTATTCACTAAGAAACTTCGAAACTTATAACTTCGACTTAAGACCCTAACCCTAACATCGGGCTCAACAGCTAACGCGCATCTCGGGAGAGTACAACAGTGGACATGGCATCGGAATCAATTTCATACAGAAATCCCGCCGAAAGGCGCATACGTGAGCTTGTTCGCCAAAATCCGCCAGTGGGGCTTCAATTAGGACAAACTGGAGGTAATCCCTGGTTTGTGCGCTGGTTTTCACCCAAATGAATTTTGTGTGTACGATTACAGCTCAACTAGTAAAAATATTATCAGCACTTGCTAAAAATCAAATATTTCCATCGATAGACAAATGACATCTCTATTGGTGTAAAGAAGGGGAACATTGACCAATATTTCAGAAAACAGTTAAACACCACCTAGTTCATCCCACTTCTGTTAATAACATCCCAATCGGTGATCCTATTTTTGCTCAACTTAACATTGACGGACTGGAGGTAGAGAAAGTTAACAACTTTCTTTATGTATGAAGTGTGGTCTCGGCTGTAAAGCCGTTTTTCGAGTGATTTTCGGTCCAGATTGTGTTAACGAGCTTTTGAGGAGGAGATTTAACAGCGAACTCTACGAGCTGTACAGCGACATCGGCTATGGTCATAAAAGTACGTATCAGACGACTAAGATAGCTATGACATGGAGAGCGAATGTACACCGGCCCGACGAGTCTTCGATTCCAATTTAGAGGTACAACACAATAGGGGAAGACCTTGCCTTAGGTGACGCGCACAAGTGGAAGAGGACCTCAACCAACTTGGAGTACGGAACTGGAGGCGGTTAGCCAAAGATCGGGCTAAATGGAGAGGCGTAATGGCTGAGGCCCAGGTCCACCCGGGACTGTAGCGTCATATTTTAAGTACTAAGTGGTTTCGGCTAACTGGGATGGCACCAAACTAAATATGAGCAGCAGAATTGGAAAGACTAATGGCCAAACCACAATGGCGCTTTGCCGCTTGCGTGCGTTGACAGATAAAGTAGAACCAATGCTTTCATATGGTGCAAGCCAAAATGCGGCTTCAGGCTTCGGGTCGCGTTTAGATCGTAAATATCGTAAAGTCCAACGCGACGCCCAAGTAGAGCAACTTTCTACTTTCGGTGGCGTTGGACGGCTTTGACATTTCATTTTCGGTTTGGTTTGTTCGATTTGATAATATTTATTGTGATAGAGCATATGCCGTTCATGTTGGAGTAGCGTGGGTATACACGTACTCGTTTTTAGTAGAATATGAGGTTTTTGCAATACAAAATAATTATTTTACTGTGTGGAAATGACGAATATTATTTTTGTTGTAATGCTACTAGTGATTTCTTCAGATTGTTGAACAAAAAAATATGTGCCCAAATGTTATGTGCACGCTTTTGAAATTTTAATTTTCTCTGAAACTACTCTGTGCTTTATACAATTGATAAACGAAATAAACATTTTTGTTTATAATATTTATAGTTTCTTTTTCTAGTCGAGGGAAAATCTAATTTTCTGCTATGTGCAAATGATTGGTATTAATTTATTACTTGGTGTACCCGCTCTTTTGCTCGTGTCAATGAATTGAAATGCTTAGGTAGATATAGCTACATATTTTTTTATTGTCTATCGGGACAATGAACATGAATATGCGTACCGACTTTGCCCAAATTCACGGGAATTCTCCGTCCTATATAGAAGATTCCCTGTAAATTTGAACTCCATAGGCGGGAAGGTTTTGAAGTCCAGCCATAGGAATATAAAAAAATGTCTGGACAGGACAGCAAGATCTTCCCGGAAATATAGCAAAAAAAATGTTCGTGTATTTAATTAATACCAGGCAAATGACCCTAATTAGAGGGTCATAAAATCTTTTCAATATGCATTGCCATTACTGGCGATAGGTGAACGGATGTGGTAAAAACCCAGCGAGCGACGAAAAACAGTACCTGCGGTCGCAATCGTCCGAATGAATGTCCAGCATACCACCAGATGTATAAATATAACTGAAATAAAATATAAATATTAATTGAAAAATCGAGTAGATCATCGGTATCCATATTTGAGAATTTATTAATAGGAAGGGATTTTCGGTGTAATTTATCCACATTTTCTCAACCAAACTAAACATCTATCTGCCTCGCCTGAAAGGACTTTCATGGGAAGGCTTGTACCTGTGTATCTATGTACATTTCATGCACCAGACAATTCTGCCACAAAAATATTCCACGACAAGAAAAGTGAAAATACAAAACTGTTATTTATTTATGAATTTTTTACTATTTTGAATAAATTTCCAGGGCCGATTAAGGCTCTCCCGATCAATCATCTAAATTTCCTCTTAAATCGTGCATTAAAAATAACAGGTATAAGCAAAAAGGAGTAGACTTGCATTCTGCTCTGAATTGGGGTATATTAACATAAACCAAACAGAACTTTCAATCTCTCATACTCTAGTCTCTCAACGCGCCAAAGCTCTGAAGCGGCATTTAGTTTTGGAAAACTGCGGCTTGCGTGCGTTGACATAAAGTACGGTAAAGTTTCTAATACGCCTGTCAACGCACGCAAGCGGCAAAGCGCCATTGTGATTTGGGCATAAAGCTGCGTTTGGAATGCTATATTCAAAATCTGGACAAGTAATGTTTTCAGACATCGGAACTCTTGTCGGAGTACTAACAGGCCACAGCGTACTAGGAAGACATGCCGCAATGCTTGGAGATACAGCTAATGATTTTTTTTTCACGGTTGCATGGGTGAGGAGGAGGAGGAAACACCCTTCCACCTACTACGTAACTGCCCGGCGCAATCCTCGATTAGAAAGCAAACTCTAGTAAAGGAGTTTTTCGGAGAGCTTACTGATATTGCCGAAACGGATATCAGCAAAATACGGAAATTTCTCCAAAATTCGAAATGGTCCCAAGAGTAGCGGAAATAACCGACTCTGCTTGTGGTATCACAATAAACCTTATTTGGTCTAAGTGAATTACTCCGTGTGTAAAGGATAATTGCCACCTAACCTAACCTTACCTAAAATGTTTTCAGCTTAAGAACGATGCTGCGACTGTTCCACTTCAACGTAAAGTCAGTACTGCTGGAAGGTGAATACCACTACTACACGTAAGCTGCAATCCTTCGTACATATAGATGTTTAAGAATCATCTTGAGATTTTTTTGGGATAATTGTATCTCTAATGTACGGCCTTATAAACCGGCCAAGAACTCATAGATATTACTATACGGAGGATAAAGGGGTAATAGATTGGGCACACTCTACGACGCGAAGACAGTTCTACTGCAAACTACGCCATGCAGTGGGATCCAGAATCAGTGGCATTAAAAGAAGAATAATTCTTGTCAATCGCTGTTAATTTGGCCTAAGAAAGTTATTAAGTAGTGGACCCCTTTGCTGATTATCCCACTTCTGCTCTGACCCATAGAATCTTCGAGTCTGACCAAAGGGACACCGCATCAGTAGAGAAAGACCCCACCTTAAATGGCGCGCACAAGTTGAATGAGATCTTAGCCGACCTATAGTGCTCAACTGGAGGCAGTTAGCCAGTTAGCTAAGGAAGAGGCACTGACAATCGGGGTATCGAATCATCCCGAACTGTAGAGCCGCTCATTATACACGACTGTATTTCGCATTTTATATCCACGAACATTTGGAATAACTTCAGGATAAGGAATACAAAATGGATCACAATTATTGACGTAATGGTAGCAAAGCACTATAAACTATTAGCTGAACCCCCGCCAGCTTCACCAGGCCTTTTTAGTTTGTTTTTTTTTTTTTTTTTTTGTATTGGAGGTGCCACGCCCATTTGTCCAACTTTGACCAATCTTCACAGGAGCACTCTAGGCCCAATACCTAAGATTATCAGTTAGTTTGAGCTCAATTGATTCAATGGTTTTCGAGATATACGATTTTGAATGCTTTTTTTGTATGGGCGGTGCCACGCCCCTCTGTCCGATTATTATGGGCGACAGAGGGAAACAGTTTTTTCCACTTTGTTTTATATATATAGAGATTCCACATATCCCGCCAAACACTTAATAAACATTCTCCCCGACTTGCCAACCATACTGTAAAATTGGTAACTATACACCCTCTGCTCGTTCACTAGAATTTCAAAAGAAAACTGAATGAAAAATCTTTTAAAAAATATATTAGGTAGCTTCGCAATCATCTGCAAATGAAAATTTGTTGCCAAGCGAGAAGACGAATAGATTGCCGTGTCTAAGGTGAGCCTGCCTGATGCTGCTCCAGGGGATGTTTGAGTAGATATATATTTTTTTATTGACCGCATTTTACTCAACTTGTCTGGTCTGCCAGCCAGCCAGCTAGGTAGGGGGAAGCGAATCTGAAATTCATTTTGATTTTGATGAATGGAGGTGATTTTAGTATTTTCTACTTCCAACCGTTAGCCACTTTTCTTCCTCATTGGCCGGGCTGGTATGTTGAAAATGGGAAATTCTATGGGAAAAAGTTTGATAAGTTAACGACGACGACAGTAAGAAGATTAATTGATTGGTCGATGATGAACATCTCGCCTGGCTCTTCAATTTCACTTTTCGAATAAATTTGATAATGGAGGCATTTCTTTTATTTTTTTTTTCCTTTCTGCTTTCCCGCTTGGATGTAAATTGGATGTGATCAGTTATATTGCCATCGTAGTCGTGTGACTGTGAAGGACGAGGGCACTTTGAAGAATAGGGTGCGCACCAATGCAATGGTAGGTGGAAAACTTTTTTCCTGGAATTTCTAATATGGATGATATGGGTAATGTGATTTGAACTTTATATCGTGTGTAGCTATATATGTATTGGAACTCCTAGAGGCGAAATCTAATTTATGGAGTTTTAAATTAAAATAAATTATACTTTGGCATTGCTCGAAAAGGGGGTTCTCTTTATTCCTATTCGAGTGAAAAGGATATTTGAAGTCGAATTCATTAATATCAATGAAAGTGTTTGAAGTTTTGTAATTTAATGACTCTGAATATATCACAATTAACATATTTTTGGGGAGTCGAAACGTATTTTGAAGGAAAGCAATTTATATATAAAAAAATGTTGTACGTACATAATTTATTGAGACTGTTTGTTAATAGAACCGTCTTATTGAAACTGGAATCGCTCCAAAAATCTGATGGTACCTAAACTGAGACAAAGGCGGAGACTTTTAGTCTCCTGCTGGAGACTCACTTCCCTTGAAATCAGGTCACTACGTGCTCTTCGGTGGTACGGTGGAAACTTCGGAACTGACAAACACCACGCGGCGTAACTGGTATATTGCATCCAGAGTGGTGACGAATGACGCTATCTAATATGCAATTGCATCGTTTGAGAGTTTCAAGTCACCTGGTCCGGATGGAATTCAAACCGCAAGCTTTGGCTTTGGCTTTGGCCTACATACCTTCTCCTTGGCGTATGGTTAAAGTCGTGTTCATACCAAAAATCCAAGTTTCAGACCCATAAGTCTGTCTTCCTTCCTGCAGAAAAGCTTGGAGAGACTGGTTGAGCTGTACGTGCGCAATGTTGCTCTTCGATCGTATCCTCTTTCTGAGATGCAACATGCCTATCAGCGCGGAAAATCCTATGAATCTGCGCTTCAGAACCTCGTTGGTAGGATCGAAAGTGCTCTTGATCCGAAGGAGTACGCGTTGGGTATTTTCGTCGATATTGATGGTGCTTTTGATAAATCGACCTTTGATAGCATGTGCAATGCAGCCAGACATCATGGTATAGATGAAACATTGGTGTTGTGGATTAAAGCAATGCTAATGTACAGAACGTTGATTGCGGCAATGGTAAGACCACTTCTCTCATATGCATCGGTTGTGTGGTGAAACAGGCTTCCGCGGAAACGTGTTACTGCCTCTTTCGCCAAACTCCATAGATCGGTTTACCTTGTCTGCACAGGGACCTTCCCTAGCACTCCGGGCTCTGCTCTAGATGATATGATAAACCAAGCGGATATTTTCGCTAACCTTCTGGCTATGCGCTATATTCAGACAAATAGGTGGAGGGAGGGCTAGAAGCATATGCGTTTGCAGTGATAGCCAAGCTGCACTAAAGCCGCAGCTTAACCCTCTTACCTCGTCCAAGTTATTGATTGAACTCAAGCTTTCTTTGAACTTGGTAGGTTAAGCACGGTCAATCCGGGAAAATGAGATCTTTGATGAGCTTGCCAGGCTGGGTTCAGAAGAAGCTCCCTTAGAACCTGAACCTGCGTTGGGTCTGCCTGCATCCGTGGTTAGGTACATCCATTCATACTTGGGTTTCTCGTGATCACGAGTGTCGGTGTCATGACTATGCTGGGTGCCGAAAGACCAAACGACTGCATCTGGACATCTGAAAAGGTCCGCGTCTATCCTTTTGTCCCTTCGAAGAATCGACTGCAGACTTCTTGTGGGCGTTCTTTCGGACCACCAAGCTTTTGCCAAACACTGAAATGAGTTGGGCTTGAGCGACACCATCATCTGTCTTGCTTGTGGAGAGGACGACGATACAGCGGAACACTTCCTCTGTATAGTTGTCCTGCCTTTGCTTGCATCAGGTGGCGGATCTTTGGGGCTGATGTGGTAAGTGCCAAATATCTAAGCTCTACATCACTGAAGCTCCTTCTCATCTTTCTTCGAAAGACGGGAAAACTAAGTGCAGTAAAGTAAGGCGTCTGTTTGGCAGTACAATGGGCCAGTAGTTGTGTCTGAGTGCTCCAGCGGATAGTAGAAAACTCCGACAAAAGAACAAAAGGAGCACAAATTTTGAGAAAAGCTTTGTGAAGGTGTTCCTGTTTTTTTGAAGGAAAGAAAAGAAAAACCTCGAACCCACTCCAAAACCTACAGTCACCCCAAACGGTGAGGTTGCAGGGGATAGCATGCATATTTATTATTCTGATATTTTTTCCAAATTCGAAAACAAAAACATTTTCTGACATTTTTTCCAAAAACAAAAAAAAAATCTAACGTTATTTCCGATTTGCTGATTGACCAAAAGTCAATGGATGGATTGTCTGTTGGAAAAAAATGGGAGGTAACCGTAGCAGTCTGCCTCCCGTTTATTTTCTTCTGACGATTCGCTTGCTGGCTGGTGTAGAACGGAGATAAATCTGCTCCACTGACGTCGAAAAGGGTGCAATCAGTGTTGTCACTTCTACCACAATGTGGTAGATCTACCACAATTTCTTAATATTTTTTCAATCTACCACAACTACCACCGCACCCAAAAATTCTACCACGTTTTGTTATTCCAGTGTTAAATATTTGATAGTTCTCTATGCTTTCATATCGATAAGAAAATGAAAGCGAGGCGCACTTTTGATGGATATTTTTATTATTCGTGTCGTCATTAACATCTTCAGTCTACAGTTGCATTTGCATATCCCAGCAAGACGGGCAATTTCCATTTCGTTGGCTAAGAAGATTTTGCTCCTTAGCGAGTTCGATTAAGAATTTCGAGCGATAGATTGAAAATTTGACGCCCTGGACATTGACTTCATATGTTCGTGTCTTAGTTAGTTTTCACGAGCGGTTTTGTATCCTTTCCAGTAGGTGCAATCGTGCAATGTGGTTTTCGGCGCACCCGACCAAATAATGAGAATCGTACTCAAGTTTGGGGCGAATGAACGCCTTATATATTGTAGCTAGATCAAAAGGGGTAAAACATTTCTTGGACCGTTTGAGTCAACCTATAGACATTTCGCAGCGTTCTTGAAGACTTCGTGCATATGGTCGTTCTAATGACGTGTTTCATGGACACACATACCGAAAATGGAAACTCTTTCGGTTTCGAAAATATAAGGGCCATTCATTGATAATGGCTGAAGGTTTGGTTTTTGCTTTAGGGATAGCAAACGACATTGCGTTTTGGAAGCATTAAACTCCACCCTATTGGCTAAATCTTTTTTATAATGCTATCAACGTCAGAATTTAATGAGCTTAACATATGTTGCCGTTCCACTTTTATGCCCGAAGAGCAAGTCCTGGAATGAATATGGGAAGGTAAGTCTGCTGTCATCAGCGAAGGAAAAAATTGGATTAGAAGTTGCAGACAAGAGTTCATTTATGAAAATGAGAAAGAGAGTCGGAGACAAAACAGAACCTTGCGGAACACCAGCATTTATATGGTGAGTTTCAGACGTGAAACCATCCAAAACAACTTGAATTATGAGCGGCCAGAAATGTAAAACCATTGAATAAAAGTTGCATCTATCCCATAAGCACGCATTTTTGGCAAAAGAGCTTGGTGTCAAACTCTGTCAAATGCTTTTAAAATATCAAGCGCAACAATCTTTATTTCACCAGAGTAGTGTAGAGATTGTTCCCGCTTTCCGGTGAGATAAGTCATAAAATCATCAGTGGATCTGTTGTCACGAAAACCGTACTGCCGGTCAATTAGAAGTTTTCGTGATTCAATATATTTCATAAGCTGACGATTTGTCAGCGTTTCTATGACTTTAGAAAAGAACGGACGTAAATGCTATGGGTCGGTAATTGGTGGGAGAAGAAGAACCGCCTTTTTTAGGGACGCGCTGGAGTTGTTTTCCACTTACTCGGAAAGAGTCCAGAAGAATAGCACAGATGATTATATTAATACCAGCTAATGAGAGTTCTAGGAGAACTTATCCGACCAGTGATTGCTGGGATCGCACATATTACCTATACAACATATTTGCTGATTTTTCTGTGACTAATTGTAATGGTCCATATAAACTTCAATTCTACCACCCATTTCTTAAATCTACCACTCTTTTTCCTTCCAATCTACCACATCTTTGAATTCCCAAGTGACAACACTGGGTGCAATTTGTTTTCGGTTGGTACACATTTAAGACTCTCATCATTGAAAAGGCTGTTGGCCTTGAAGAGTTAAGCGAATCTAATAAGAAACTAATTCCCATTTCTTAGATTGGATGTCTGAATCATTCGAAAGGAGCTTTAATGGTAATCATTCAATCCTTGGGCGTTGCAAAATATGTGTTGTTACTTAAGCCTAATATGTGAAAGTCTATCCAGGCATGTAGCGACTACATGTATAGTTAAAATTTGGCTGCGAGTTGGAATTATTCCATGTTCTCCGTTCCACGATTCACATGTATTGAGTACACGTTCATCGCTAGGTACCTAAAATAGCAACCGAACCGGCGCGCTCCAGATTGACGGCAATGATACAATTTTACCGAGCTTGTATCAAAGTGCGATATAATTGACCAAAATTTAAATTTGCTAAGACAGCAGCCAATCAAAACAGATGTCCGGAAACCCCTAGTTTTATTTGTCTGATTAATTTAAGTATAAATGAACCTCATTCCTGTATTTCACATCAGAAAGCCTAAGTCCTAAGTTCTTAGAAACAACAATCTCTGCCGATTCATTAAGAGCAGCAACAAAAAAAAACATAATTACCTGTCAAATAAATTGCTTCGTGAATGAAATTAGTTCTACTCATTAAAGACAGCCAATTTCCATCGATCTTTTCGTCCCAACGCATTCCTATAGGAAAAACTTCCACAATCAAATTTGTGTGCTAACCATCAGCAAAAATACCAAGAGAGATATTGACGTGAAACTCCCTCGTCCTTTTTATTTCTCACACCTTCAATTCGAGGTTAGTCTTGTTTCAGCTGTTATTTTTTTCTTTTCTTTTTAAATCAACCAAGACACATCCTCGCTCCTTTCATCTCTGGAATAAACGAACTGTAAGAAGAATCCAATGATGATATTTATTTATTCTTTGCAATTCTATGGGACTAAGAAAAACATCAACGATGCGATTCCAATGAATTACATTTTTTTTGTAACCATCTTTCTTCGCACCCCTAACGCGAGACAGCATCCACGAGGACGAACAACAGCATGAAGATGTCCGTTGAAATTGTTCACAGTTGAAATGATTCCAACTCAATAGTATCTATCTGTGGATCCGTTTATATCCCTACCCGTTCCTGGAGCATATTAGGTAGTTGCTTTATGGTGTGCAAGCCATTTCCGCGAAACCGCGCGCGACAATAACTTCGCCATAATGTGCAAAGTTTCACTGCAAGTGCCTTCTTACTCCATTTGATGTTACCAGGAAAATACGACGCGACTGACGGCGTCATTGTGGCTCGTTCCTTTATTCCTTGTCGTTTGGTCTTGACGACTTAATTTCTTGGATGTGCTATGAAAATTTAATTTTCAGAGAGCGCCAATCATTTTTGCAGTATTAAGCTAATGTAGATTGGTAATTTTGGCTATCAAGGACATTTGTTGGATAATCACGAGGGCAACTGAGGGCAGGATTTGTGTCGCATCAGCTTGAAATTCAATTTAATTTTTAATAATATATTTTATTAAAGGGGGACAGTTGTTGCGTTGCCGAGGGTTGTATATTCTCTCATATTTTGGCGTAATTTAAAATTATTTCCGATTCAGTTAACCGGAAAAGGACATTGTGGTCACAAAAAGGATATGAGGTTGGATTGCTTTTTTTCTCGTTTATTTTTTTTTTTTTCTTTTTTCCTGTCGTCAAGAAATTATCTGTGATGAATTTTGTTGAATTAAAAAAAACAAAAAGCCACAATGAAAATGAACGAACAAAAATGTTACGTATACGCCGTGGTGAATGGAAAATTTAATTTTTGATCACAAACAATCACAATCATGCTTATTTGTTTTTGCAATCAGAGAGGAGACTCTTTTGACTGATTAAAAGCAAAAAAAGGGTTTTCCTTTCAAATTATGTTGGCAAAAGCAGGGAAATTTAATATTTTTGAAATTATTTTCCCCCCACTTACACAAACTTACACAAACCCCACAGAGAAATGGTTGGGAAGGGAATGATGTAATCAGAGTTGTGTCTCTCTTATCGTTTCTATTATTAGAATGAAGATGGCGGTAGTCGTTTTGAATTGATCGGAATGAAAGATTCTTTAAGTGAGTTGCTCGGCTGATTTAGGCGCTGCCTCTGACAATCTCTACTGAATTTCGTGGACTTAATAAAATAATAATAGCAATACTGTATATGTTGAGCCATTTTGCCAATAAGGCGCTATCCAAATTGCTCGATTCAAATTTTTCGGAGCCTTTTAAGGTTTTTTCTAAGTAGGTAATATCGCCACCAAGATGGGTTTGGCGGGAAAGACAAAGTATATACTGTCAACAAGAAAGGGCACTCAGCACCGACATCTCGAAGAGAACGTCACCATAGACAGATATAACTTTGAGGTAGTTAGGGACTTTATCTACCTAGGCTCTGCTATATGAACTCAGACAATGACACCAGCGATGAGATTAAGCAAAGAATAGCTTTCGCCAATCGCTGTCTTTTTGTGCTAAGAAGGCAAAACTGAGTAGCAAAGTCCTCTCTCGAACAGCTAAAGTAACCCTTTTAAGACCCTAATCGTTCCAGTTCTCCTCTAAGCCGCAGAAGCTTGGTCTCTATGAAAAGCAGATGAGGTTAGCCTTGGTTGTTTCGAGAGGAAAAACCTTCGAGTAATTTTCAGTCTCTTCTGCATAGACGGAGGAGATGCAATAACGAACTGTACGGGCTATACAGCGACATCGACCTAGCCCGAAGACAAAAGGTCGCTTGTGGGCCAGATACACCCCGGACAGCAGCGCCACCTTCCGAAAGTACTTAATATACCCACCCCCACCCTAATGACTTGAGCTAAGAAGTACTGTACCTCGCACTTGACAGCCATAGCGAAGAGTAAAAGAGTAAAATTTGTTAGAGATTGGGAAGTACTCAGTCAGCCATCTATATCTGATCACAGTGCATCCCAATCAACCCATTTTGGAACCCAAGGAAGACAAAATGGGATATTTTTGAATGGTTTCTTGAACATAAACCTTAAGATGCAATTTGTGTTTTTCCGGGGTTCGAACCTGGGATCCCTCACAGTAGTCCAGCACACTAACCACTCCGCTACTGCAAAGGGAAAAGGGAAATGGAAATGGCTTCCTTCACTGGCATAAGAATGCTAAAAAGCAGTCTGACACTGGCCTATATACCAAACCAAGTCTACCGAAATACTAAAGACCGATCAGCCTTATGGGAAAATCTGTAAAAAAAACTAATAAATAGATGTGTAAAACTGAGTACCTTCTCGGACATAAAAAGGTGAATTGTACGAGTTCTATAGGTAGAAAAAGAGTAAATACAGAGTATCAAAGTGGATGCATGAACTTCTCAGTACAAATTCAGCTGAGACTCGGATGGTACCATCAAGGTTAGCACAGCAAAAGTTTGTCCACAGGAAGTGTTCCATCTCCCAAAATGTGGAATTTTGTGGTGAATGACGTACTTGATAAATTGACAAACAATAGCGTCAACTGTCAAGCATATGGTGACGAGAAAATTCTTATTGCCAGCGGTTAATTTGAGGAGACATCTCGCAATCTGTATATATAAAAATGGTGGCAAAAATAAAGGGTCCGCCAAATAACTTTTTTTTTTTTGAAAATGCTATAAAAAAAACTACTGAATATTTTCTCAAATTTCTTTTTTTATTTGAAAGTACAATCCTTCCGGTTAATAATGGAAAATAATTTCATTCAAATGGCTGCCTCGGCTGGCCGTACAGTAGCCTACACGATCGGTCCAATTTGTAAGCACATTATCGATTGTGTGCAGCTGTATTTCACCAATGGCTTCACGAATATTGTCCTTTAAAGCGTCAATTGTCTCTGGCATGTCGGCGTAACACTTATCTTTTACGGCACCCCACAAATAATAGCCCAACGGTGTCAAATCGCAGCTCCGCGGTGGCCAAACGACATCAGCTCTGCGGCTGATAATGCGATCTTCAAATACAGGGCGCAAAACATCGAGTGTAACTTCGGCTGTGTGGCACGTCGTAGTCCTGTTGAAACCAAATGTTGCCAATATCCTCCTCTTCAATTTTTGTAAACAAAAATTCGTTCAACATGGCCCGATAACCATCGCCATTGACTGTAACGGCCACTCCTTGCTCATTTTCGAAGAAAATTGGCCCAATTATGCCTCTGGACCAAAATCCGCACCAAACAGTTTTTTCTCGGGTGTACGTACTGTTTTTGGCTTTTCACGCTTTGATTTATCGATGAGGATGCCAGTTTCTTTCACTTTTTTCATAAGATAACTAACATACGGAGCTGACGGTGCTTCACTTCTTCTAAAATCCGTACGCAATTTTCGCACACATTCTGCAACATTACCATGATTTTCAAAGTAATGTCGCAATATTTCCCAGCGTTGTTCAAGCGTATACACAACCATATTCGTTCAGCGGAAGGATAAAACTAATTCTCTGTCAAATCAGACATGAGCTAAGTTTTACCATTCGCGAAATAAGCACTAGTTGGAAAAAAAAACGTTAGATGGCGGAACCTTTATATAGTAATTCATCAATTGAGAACGGCTGAAGCGATTTGGCTCAATTTTTTTTCAGTTATTCGTACCAGGGGAAGGTTCTTCTGAAAGAAAATTTTGGGAAAACCCTCCGGAGAAGTTGGGAAATTGGAAAAATTTAAAATTGTCAACGGCTGGATTGACAATTGGCTCACATTTTTTTTCAGTTGTTCGTAATTGCCAGGAGAAGTTTTATACGAAAGAAAATGTTGGGAAAACCCTCCAGAAAAGTCGGGAAATTGGAAAAATTTTAAATTTATCTTTTGTATGGAATTTTGTGTGCTATTGTTCCGGAATGGCTTTTCGAATGGAAAAATAGAAAATTCAAAGTGGAAAACTATGAAAACTTGGAAAATTCAGGAAACGAGAAAAATTTGAATTTTTTGACGAAATTTTGCATTTTATCGCATAATTTGATGATTTTGGACGATGTAAAGGTGAAAAAATCCTTAAATCTTCGTCTTTGTGGGGGGCACGTCAAGGGGTTGAAACGACCAATCTGCTCCTGAATTCTCGGGACAACTGCTGAATTGCCAAAATTCCCGTTAATGTTTCGACTGGATTGATGCCGTTTCAAAATTTTGCGAGTTCACATCGTCGAAGGAAGAACTCATCACCAAAGTGTTCCCTGGCATTGCACAAAATTATAAAAATCTCGATTGGATTAGGTAGTGAACATGCAATACTAGCAGCGAAGAAGAAGGACGTCGATGGCTTGAATTTTATTAGTCAAATCGCTGGAGAACTGCATTCGTAAAAACTACAAATCCGTTGAGAGAGTGACCGACGAGGATGAAGCGACCAACTATCCGACGGAATTTTTGAACTCGCTTGATGTGCCAGGAACTCCACCGCATAATTTACAGCTGAAGGTGGATGGGATCGATCATAATCATGTTGCGGAATCTAAATCATCCAAAATTGTGCAATGGTACGCGGTTGTCCGTCAAGAAACTGATGAGCAATGTGATTCAAGCGACGATCATCAAGGGCAAATTCAAAGGAGAAGAAGTCCTTGTCCCACGAATTCCGAGTATTCCAACTGATCTTTCATTCCAATTCAAGCGGATTCAGCTCCCCGTTCGATTGGCTTTTGCGATGACAATCAATAAACCCCAAGGCCAATCGTTGGAAGTTTGTGGGATTAATCTTGAATTTCCCTGTTTTTCGCACGGTCAGCTGTACGTTGCCCGTTCGTGTGTTGGCAAACCGTCTTCGTTGGTCGTTTTTGCGCCAAAAAACATTGTTTATCACATCGCTCTCTACTGATTTCGATTCCATTCAAATAAATCACATTGAAATTTGAACTACATATCTGTGTTTTATTATCACTCTGGAGTTAAATTGGAGCGAGACGAAGTCGGTACTGTAGTATCGGTACTGTGCGATGCCAACACTTTACTATATAAAATGTAAAACAATGAAAATAAAGTCGCACTTATAAAATAAAAATATGGAAAATATAAGTCAATTGATAGTAAAATATAGAGCAATCGCCTATGGAATATTGGGACTCTACAATTGGCGACGAGGAAAAACTTATAAAAAAAAAAGAATACGAATAAATAAAGAACGGAAAACTCAGGCGACAAGGTAAGAAAGAAGATAACACCCAAAAATTAGTAATTCAAAAGTGAAATAGCGAAGTGCATAATAAAAAAAATCTAAATCTTAAATGATGTGCATAAAAAAGAAGAAAAATAACTTGAAATGAATGTTTTGCTTAAATGCAGTAAAAGGAAAAAAATCTAAGTAAATGTTTTACAAATTTCGAGTGGAAATAGAACTTAAAGTATAACCGTTTTGCTTAAATGCAGTAGAAAGAAACAAAAGAAACGAAGAAGAAGAAATAGATTAAATTCGAGATAACTTGAAGTGAATGTTCCGTTTTGCTTAAATGCAGTAGAAAGAAAAAAAAGAAAAGAAGAGGAAGAAATAGATTAAATTCGATTCGTTTTGCTTAAATGCAGTATTAAGAAAAAAAGAAAAGAAGAGGAAGAAATAGATTTTGCTTAAATGCTGTATAAGAAAATCATAGATTAAATTCGAATGATTTAATGTTTTGCTTAAATGCTGTATAAGAAATTCAGGATTGAAATAATATGGAATTGTTAAAACTGTTTTAAAAAAAAATTAAGAAAGTAAATGTAGTATCGGTACTGTGCGATGCCAACACTTTACTATATAAAATGTAAAACAATGAAAATAAAGTCGCACTTATAAAATAAAAATATGGAAAATATAAGTCAATTGATAGTAAAATATAGAGCAATCGCCTATGGAATATTGGGACTCTACAGGTACAATAATGACACTTACTACTCAAAGACGCTAAATATCTAAGACTAAACTTAGCCAGCTACCTCATCTGGAAAATAAAAACACACAGAAAGATTACCAGGATAGCTAAGCATGCTCTAGTCTTATGATTTTCCACAGCCTAGCGGACATTGATAACATATGGATGAAGTGATGGACATGGACAACAAAGGTTAAAGGCTGGCATATCTTTGTATTAGAGGGGCTATCGCTATGAGAACTTGCCCAACTGTAGCTACAGAGGTGCTAATGGAACTTACACCGTTGGAACTTGTGGTTTAGGAAAGTGCCAATAAAACGATTCTAATAATGGCCAATAAAGGTATTGAAAGAGGAATTTAATGAAATAATTTAAAAAGCTTTCCCTAGAATTTTCTTATTTAAATTAAAATTATCTGAAGACTTAATAAAGAAAAGGACAAATTAACGTTGTTAACAAGCTCAGAAACAATATGAATCAATAAATATAAAATATACAAACTGAATGAGCCCATTACAGAGTGATCAAGAACTGATGAAGGAACTGAGTAATCGTCAGAAACCAAGCGAACTGTGATTGTGAAGTCCCTATAATGTCATATAGGGAAGCTGCTTCCATGGCCTATGTTTACCTATGGCATTAGTCTAAACTTTACTGCTCAGAGTCACGATAGCCCTCTGTTGGGCGGCCCCAAAACCTAACAAGAAATTGATCATCAGCAAATTGCAGGTCCTCAACCATTTTGCGGAATAAAAAATCACACCCCCAAAAAAGAATTTAGGAAACTAGAAAAGGAAAAAAGGGATGGAATCTGGTGCAACCTTCAGGGCATGAGGCTCGCCAAGGAACGTTTAAGGCAACATAAGCGCAAAAGATTGGAAGCATTGATCAGCATGAGCAAGAATACATTTGGTATTCCAACGGGCTAGCAAAATTAGCATTCTAGATTTTTATAAGCACCTCGGGCAATATCCTTGATAAGAAAGAAAACTCTAGCAAATCACTTACAGATATTCCCAATACGGATATCATCCAGCTATGGAAATTCGTCCAAAATTCAAAATGGTTCCAGGAGTGTGTGTGGTGTGTGTCAACCCAATGGACCTTATTTGGTCTAAATAATGTATCGAATAATTGTCACCTAACCTAACCTAATGTCCTTTCAACTTGCCAACGACAAATGCAACTTTTTACCTCTACCATTCCACATTTAAATTGCATTTTGATTTCTAACGAATTTACTCACTCTATACACATCCTTGTCGTTACAACTTAAACTCACTTTCTAGTAAATAGCTAAAGTCAAATAAAACTCTTTCAGATAGAAGTAGCTAGCCCTCACTTTTACACACAACTCTCCAGCTCACTTTACAAAATCCTCACAAAGAAGATCCATTAAAGATCCAAATGGAAACGAGGTCAACAACGAACCGAGGCTAATATCCTTTACATCATTGTGTGTTTTTCCACCCCTCTCTCCCATTCGCCTATACCGCTTCCACTATATTACTCTTAGCCTCTGTGTACTATGTGCATCTGTAAAAAAAAAAAAAAAATACATCGTCGTAACATTTCGTCGGAAACATCCTTTTGCCACACTTACATGCACAGACAGTAGCATCATCATGAATCACATAGTTAAGCGCGGCACCAGGATAAATGAATGAAAATGTTGGCTGGCAAAACTCTATAGGCATCATGCTCAATGGGATGAAAATAAGCAGACCCCATCATCCTTGCATCGTACTTCATCTGATATCGTGTGCGTGTGTATATGTTGTGTGTATAGTACCTGAGGCAGAAGGATGGGACATTGCGCCATACCATATACCTCACTGGCTATGGGCTGGCAGCCGACTTGAGTGCATGTTGCACGTTAATTATGCATGCACACTTGGTTACATGTATGGATGCCAATAAGAGGTTTGCTTAGTGCAGCAAAACGGGTGAATAGCCGCATTCTCGGTGAAGAGTCCTTCTCAGGACATCTCAATTCTCAACGTTTCTGATTCTGTACTGGCTAAGTGGGTAAGAGGACATTCACACTGCATTTCGGTGGGCCCAGCAGAATCCTGATGATGATAGAGGAGGGTATATATTTTCGAAACTGCTGCCGCCACTGGTCCTCGTTCTGAAGGTTTTACTGATTCATTCGGATGGCTTACATGGAATTGCTGCACCTCGTTCTCTTCTCAGGATGGATGTTTTGTCCTTGGGGGTATTTTTCCCACGGATAAGGATTATTTGGATTTTTGCCATTGCTGGTTGGATGCGAAAAATATGTTACCAACTTACTAAGCGCATTAAAGAGTGCGGAAATGGATTTAAGGACTCCTGACAGCTTGCATATATAGCGTTGCACATTTATTCGGTTAAAATGGTGAACAATAGGATTAGGCTTATGAGGAAAGGAACGGTGATTGTGACGGGATTGCCAGAGGGTTTATTCCACCTTCTTGTGTAGACAGGGCCGGACCAACCATATGTGCAAGATGTGCAAATGCACAGGGCGCCAAGTTCTGGGGGCGCATTGCTAGGAGTAAATCCTACTATCCACGAAGCTGCGCTTCATTCGCACGCTTTCGTCATTTGCAGCTTTTTGTACGCTTGCTTGCAGCTTCATTGCAGTTTGCATAATATAAACAAACAAGCTCTGTCCACGGAGCGGTAAAGTCGCATGTGCGACTACGAAATGATGCGCAGCTACGTGGACAGTAGGCCTAAGAAAAATTAATTTTGCCTTGCGCGAACTAATACATACTGCCATTTGCATTTTAAACAAAAAGGTTGTTCAGAAAATTTCAAAATAATAACATCCACCACACCTGTGCTGAATTATTTCTTGCACATTAACTCACATTACTTGCAATTTTGCAACTTCAGGGAGAGTCTAATGTCTAACTAAAAATATCGCAAAATAAAAAATCCCACTAAACCTATGCAAGTTAATTTCTTACCTACCGTATCTCAAAATATTCCACCCTGTTCGTGTAAGTATATTTTTTGCACATCTACTTACATTTTACAAAAAAACTAGTTCAAAAATCTCAAAACAAAAAAAGTTACACCCCGTATGTGCAGGTTTTATTTCTTGCACAGTCAATCGCAACATTTTCATAGGAAAATATTTCAAACAAAAAAATTCATTCTACGAAATTGTTTGTGTAGAACGTGCAGGTTTTTGATTCTGCACATATGGATGGGATTTCTCATCTACGAAAAAGAGCAACAAATTTCTCTTACAAAGAGAGCATGTAGCTTTGTTTTGTATTATATGAAAATTTAGTATTCTCTTCTCTTCCACTTCAGATTCAGAGTTCAGACTATCGGCAGCGTTGCCATTTTGACTGCTTTCCAGTCAGATCTGACTGGATTAAAATGTGTTTAGCTGGAACATTTTTTAAAATCCAGCAAGCTGGTTTTTTAGCTGGATACGAATTTTGTTTGACTATTTTTAAACTAGTTGGTTGTACCCGCTTCGCTGGGTATGCAAAGTAATATTGATAAACAAATTATTTTATTTAAAAAACTTCTTTGAAAACTACATTGCGTGTGAATTGTCTCTGGTTAATAAATAATCTTTCATGCTGTGGATTAGAATCAATATACATCTTCATTTGACTTGCAACTCTTGATCGTGATAAAGCCACATACAGTTGACCGTGTGAAAATACTTCGGTCTTCAAATGCATGCCAACGTGATCAAATGACTGGTCTTGAGCCTTGCTTATTTTATTACGTACGCTAGAATTTATCGGAAATTAAATCATTGTGATTGCATGTCGAAATAATTCTTGCTCTTATCATATTTCGTCCAGGCTCTTCCACAATCAATCGAGTTCCATTGAAGTCTCTTTTTAGGGTTAAAGTTTCTCAGCAAAATGATGATGACACCTTGCTTAAGCTACAGGGCATGAGGTGGCTTGCTGGATGGAGTTTGCTAATTGAGGAACTCAACAGGGAAATTTGGTGCATCATTTGGATCTTTAGTCTTCACTGACAACAGAATCGGCGCTAAAATAGATTTAGGATTTATTACCAATTAAATCGATTATATTCCTATTCATTTCTAATGTCTGCGCATTTGTCAGCGCGGCAATGACTCATTTTGAAGGTTCCTGCATTGACATTTACCGCAAATCGCCAAAAATTGTCTTAATCAAGTCTCCAGTTGATATAATTTCCGTGGGAATTTCAACAACGTCTTCTTCATACATTTCTGCTACCTGGGCAAAGATTTATGAGTATAAATAATATTTTACTTCTTTATCAATATACAAAGTTTTAAATTGCCAATTTCCCTTTGAAAGCACTTGCCGAGCATTAGTTTTTTTGAGTTTGAACCATGAAGAAAATTTAAATATATGAAAAGTAGGCGGTAATTTTAAATAATGAGAAAACTAAAATTTCGAAAATGTATTCAAATACCCACCGCCTACTTTTATTTAAAATAAGAAAAATATGAAAAGTATGGAGCGTTACAGAATCAGTAAGGGTAAATATATATATGATGTTTCGTTGGAATTTCTTTTCTATCAGTATAAATTTTTAAATTAAATGTGGCAATAGAAAAAAATAAAATGAAGACCAAATATTGCTTGAATTTATTTTTTTACTTGCCTTTTCTAACTTCTAATTTGATTTTGAAAATTTATCTGTGTAAGGTTCAACTATGTAAGTATTGTACTAATATTACTTACAAAAGCAGCAATAAAATATCCGACATAAGATAGTAGATGCAAATGATGAAAATGATGGGAAGGCTCAGAGAGATAACTATATGTAAAGTTAATTTATGAGTTAATATATTTTGTATACCTTCCACAGAAAGGTAAATAGTATTCACTTTGTCATTACATTTGTAACGTCAGGAAGGAGTCACTGGATTTGATCAGGATTAAATTCCGAATCGATTCAGCCATGTCCGTCTGTCAACGAATCGACATAGGCGAATTAAATTTGTGAGATGTCGGTAATGGTCAATGTCGGTAAAGTATTTCGGTTACCTCCCACTCCTATACAAAGCCAATATTAGATAACTCAATAAAAAAAGCATTGAAAGTCTACTTCCTGGGTGATGGGGAAAAGACTAATGCATGTGTTCAAATATGAAAAAAGGGCGCTTTCTGTAAATCTTGCACAGGGCGCTAGTTTGGCTAGGGCCGGGCCTGTGTGTAGACGTTGGATGGACAGTGGACTAGGCTGATAATAATTTTTTTTCACAGCCCGTTTGGTTGGGCAAGATGGCAGCTAAAAATAATAGTATACTCATTCCGATCTTAAAATTTGTAGAGCAGAACGATCTTCCTAACTTTTGAGTACGAGGTCCTCCTTATCAAACTAGTTTTTCGCAGTTTGACATTATGCGTAGTGTCTTATAGCCCGGTCACAATATTGGGCTTAGAGTTTGTTCAGGGGTGAACCTAATTTCACAAAGAAGTTCTACAAATTACGCTTTTATCGGGTACATCCAATTCAATTTATACAATGATCCGCACCTCGCTAACTAACTTTAGAAGTCTCCGGAAAATATAGGGCATATTGCTTAATCTTCTCTCCTTGTCTGTTAGAGCAATGCACAAAAATGTTCCAAATTTTACAACTCCAGCTTCCATGAGCATATAAAAATATTGTTTGCAGTGCAGTGCCACGCTGTGGATAAAAAAACAACAGTTTGACAGTCATCATCCTGTCCTCTTAGTCGACCAAGAGTGTAAGAAGGTGCTGCAATGATGGACTTCAGAAATAGAATTTTAGAAAATAAGTACAGAAAGCTTTTCCAAGAGATAAGAGCAAAGTGAACTATTAGGGTTTGTCCAAGGAAACCTTCAAAATGTATAAAAATTATTTGAGTAAAGTCAAGCGATTATCCTGGAGACTCTTATTTAGAAAATCAGAAAACAAACCAAGAAAAAACCTCTCATGGCTGCATCTCCAGCCGTTGGCCGTAGAACAGCTTTTTACTTAACGGTTTACTAAAACAATTTGTCAACGCTACTATTCTGGATACATTCTAGGCTCACCCAAGATACTTATAGCCAACACCAGCAATAGTTTTTCAAAAACCCAGGGGGCTTATTCCCAAATGCGCGGCGGATCGCTTTTCATGGCGGATTGGTATTTTTATATTTTCAAAAGCGATTCGATCCATTCAAAATCGATAGCTTTTGTGAGGATTGCTGGCAATAAAACCAGCAATCCGTCACCTGAATAGCTATCGCTTTTGACAACTTTTGGAAATAAAAAAATAACAATCCGCCATGAAAATCGATCCGCCGCGCATTTGGAAATAAGCCCCCAGATTATTTTAGGAGGATATCCTGCCAGGAAGCACTTCTTTAATTCGGTCTCTAAAAACTCTATATTAGCCGCAGAGTGTCGCTTATCGCTTAGGAAGATGGTGGAATAGTTAAATATTCACATTTGATGGGGCTTAGGGATATTCCGGAGAATTGTGTAAGGCTGATTATGAATAACTGACAAAACATATTTTACCAGATAAAGGTACCTTAGATAATCTGATCACTAAAGACAAGCTCAATGCAGATTTAAACCGCTTTAAGAGTTTGATATCTCTTTACAGACTGCTAATACTTTAGGGAAAGCATGCAGAAAGGCTTGGCGTATATTTAAACCACGTTTGCTGAAGCTGTATGAACGGGAAGGAATATAAGACCATTCAAAAACCTTACAAAAACCTAAACTACTTTTGGGAGCTTTCTATTATATCGACTTTTTCTAGACAAGAGACTTTATAATGGTAAAGGCCGATGTTGAATGTGAACCACACCTAAACATCAAGTTTTTTTCTGCATATCATTTGAATTTCTCAATTTCAGACTAACACAATTTGAACCATGGAAGAATACACAATCGAGCAACGCGTTAAAGTTATTCAGGCTTATTATGAAAATGGGCATTCAAATCAAAATTATATCGTGCACTTCGTTATTTTTTCGGTCAAATTAATCGGCCAAATGTGCGTACAGTCGGAAAAATCAAAATTTGAGCAAACCGGGTCTGTACGAGATGTGAAAACACCAGTGCATGCTCGTGCAGCTCGTACTGCAGAAAATATTGCTGCTGTTCGCGATAGTGTGGCTGAAGCTGAAGAGCCGTCCAGTCCACCTCAACTCGTCGTGGTGTTCGCTATCGTGAGATGATAACGAACTTTTTATGGCCCGAATTGGAAGATATAGATGTGGTTTCAACAGGACGGTGTCACTTGCCACACAGCTAACGAAACAATGGCTCTTTTGCGGGAGAAATTCAATGGCCGTGTTATCTCACGTGCGTCGTGGCTATGTTAATTAGCCGCCCACGATCGTGCGTGGGCTTCTTTCTTTGGTGTTATTTGAAAGAAAAGGTGTACGTCGATAAGCCAGCAACAATTCAAGAGCTAAAGAATGAGATAATTCTGCATAGAACCTCAATTATGACTCAGCGTCATCGAAAGTTTGGACCATCGGATGGAGATGTACCGCCGAGGTTGCGGCGGCCATTTGGCCGATATTTTATTCCATACATAATTAAACCATACCAATATTATCATAATAAAAAGAAATGAAAATAATTTCCTAAATAATTTGTATTTTATTCAAAATCAACATCGGCCCTTAAAACTTAACCACCCTTTATAAAGGTGTTCACTCTTACTGATAGCTATTCCAAAGTAACGTGTAATCTCATTTACAAATCACAATTTCTTTGGCACATTGTACTGGATTTAATTTGCATCAATCTTCAGCACGTAGCTAAATGACATCTGCTGTTCGGGGTCTGTTCAGATTTGGAGGTTCTCAATGCATTTTTGGGTGCTTATCTAAACACTTGACTGTATCCCGACTTCGCTGCTTGGTCCAGTCACTGAAATGTTCACTTCGAGCTCATGTGTTGTTGGAAGTTTTCTTTATACAATTATTTTTTAGTTCTTGGTTTCTTGGTTTTTGCACAATGGCTCCCTTTCCGACTCCTTTGTCACTGCCTATTATTCTGGGATTTTCTGTCACCAATCCTCTTTTTAATGGCGATAGACGATGTACTGACTGCCACCGTAGCTGTAGGTACATCTGAGAGACATGGTATTCAATGGAGACCTTTTGATGAGCTAATCCACCTGGATTATGCATATGACAATGCAAGTAACAATAGAGAGATGAACGAGATGTGTCAATAACTGCAAGTGAACGGAGAGGTAGCTTGACCAAAATAATCTGTACAATAGCGCATTATTCTGAGACAGACGCCCATTGAGGAGGTCAAGCAATTTAACTATCTAGGCATTTTTGTATCGTCCGATTGAGGAACGCATCTGGAAGTTAATAGAAGAATAAGAAAAACCCGCAGAGCCTTTAGAATGTAGTCCATCCAATTTCCTTACGCACCAAGATAAGGCCCTCTGAATCCAATGTCAAATCCGTACTGCTGTATGCCTCCGAAACCTGGAAAGGCTCTACATTCATCTCGAGAAGATTGCAGGAAACTCTGCTTGCGATATATTCCTAAAAAGTGATAGCCGCAAATTACATGGTACCAAAAATTGTGGCTATATAACGAATCAAATGCTGAAATTAGTCAGCGGAGGTGGCGCTGGAACGTTAAGGAGACCAAACGACAACATCGAAAAGCATTCCTTCAGAGGGAATCCTCAAGGTACATGGCGAGTTGATAGAATAGGAACTACTACATGGAAATCGACAGTATTGACCGAAGCAGCAACACAGTTTAAAACGTTGCCACAGCTGAAGTGTCTGGCCGCAGACCGAGAGGGATAGAAGAAATTTGTCGCCGCCCTATGCCCCATATGGGGTTAAAGGATGTAGAGATAATAGTTCAGAACTTCATGTAACATTTAACGCAATATTACCGCATACTACATACCTGCCTTTTGAAAATGTTACGTATACGCCCTGGTATCCCATTTGATGGAGCGTTTTCTTTGGGTACAAATTACACCAAGTCAGAGATGTTGCGTTATTTGATAGATGTTTATTTTTCGTATAATGACAGCACACACATATACGCTGTGTAAATACTTGCCATAAGTTCGAAAATTTTCGAAAACTTACAAATGTCGGCCAATATAGTCGAATTGAAGATGTTTCCGCTTTTTTACTCACATAATTCCATTCTAGCAAAAGGGAGATGCTACTTTAAGCTTCCAGAATTGATGCCTAATGTTCAAGTTTGTAGTGGTCCCCATCTTCCATATAAAATCTCTCTTTCGAGTACCTGCGTAAATCTAACAATTAATAAAATTCGAAACATTTTATTGGCAAACGCTTAAGTTGCAAGTTGATTATAATTCAATAATATTGACCGTTTGAAAAGTCGCTTAAGTCCCATCTTAAGTCAGCTTATATTAGATTACTTTATTCAGCAGGTTTCAACAGCACTGCAAACTGAACTCCTAATCCCTACCAGCCTAAGTCGTAGAACCAAAAACCACGCACATTACACAACAGAGCTATAAATTTGTATTACCAATCGACTCAACCACACCCCAATTTACCGCCATGCATTTACACTTACATTTGCATGCGACCAGCAGATAGCCGCCCCAAGAACAAACAAATTGCATTGCTTCACCGAAAAGCTGCAGAATTATGGTCAAGATTAAGTCGCTTTTGTGTATTTTGCTGGCTATGCCAACTTTGTTGGGCTCTAAATTCCAGGCCTAATCAAGATAAATTCCTGCTATTTGCCGAATATACTTGCCGTATAGAGAATGCAGTTGCAAGTAGCCAGCCCCCCAGGACCTTTGGTGGTGCGACGTTATTAAATCGTGCGAAATGGAGTTGGCTTGTACGCCAAAAACTCTTGCAATTATTTCCAGGCAAATTTGCGTTTGCTTTTTGGTGCGCACATCCTGTGGCGTTACCCGAATATTGTTGTCCTCTGCGCGCTGTACAGGTACACCTTTGTGGGGAAATGACTATTGTTTGTATTTTGGCAGAGGCATTTCGAGAGTCAAAATGAAAAGGATGCACTGTGGGAATAGAGTGCTATGCAATAGGCGTAGCATACCGAGGTCAAAAGATGCCGTAGCTATTGTTCGTAGTTTTGGTAGGATTATTCCAGAGGTTGACTTCTCTCTGTTGTTGTGTGCTTTAAGCCTAAACGGATTGATTGATTGTGGGGGAATTGTCATGCAGTGTGCTATTTGTGGGCTCTTTTTGTTGGTTTGTATTTGCGATTGCATTTTGTGAATTGTCTTCGGTGGAGGCTGATTGTCAAAGAGTTGTGGCTGCGGATGCATATTGAATTGGCAATGTGGTAGAGGATTTTCGGTATGCTGTCATTTCACCGAATTGAAAGGAACTCATGAAATGCTATAAAAAAGAAAAGAATTCTGATTGTGGACCAATTAGAGAAAGGACTATATTGGACAACGTATAGAGTGCAACCAAACAGAAAGGCTGATAATGGAACTACTGTCGTACATTTTGTTATGCAATGTGAATGTCTAAATTGACAGACACTTCCTTAAAGCGTGATAAATGCAAAATGAGTTTTTCATTACAGTCCAGTAATCCTAGCTCGCGCTAAATTTTATTTCCCATACAAAAAGTTTACAAATATAAAATTTAGTGAGCCAATTTAGCAAAGCAGCTTCACACGCTAAATTTTTAGTGGGACACACTAAATGTCAGTCGGTTAAAACAATATTCACCTCGATTACCTATACCATTGTCGTTTCGGACTCAAAAATACACGACTCTTCCAAATTACGCTTATCGTTTGTACACGACAAAACGATAAAACAAAAGACGGTTTGTGTACTCTATATAAGACACAAAGAAAATAAATTCCTCCGGTTTTGGAAATTTTGCTTTGGGCCGAGATTTCTGTTTCTGATTTCAGATTTCGTCTAGCCAATTGAACAAAAGAAGTATACCTACTGAGCTGTTCTTTGTTGGTGTTGGTGGGGTAGCTGTCAAAAGTTGTTTACCTTTTTTGTTGTGAAGAGTTTTTTTTTCGTAGAGTGGGTGCAACTTGCAAGGCTTACATACATTTTCAAATAACTGTAAAAGAAATATCATAATAAATATTCCGAATATATGTTCGCAAAAGTGCTCTCGAATCTGGAAAACATGTTTTGTTTTTTTTTTTTGTCAAACGAACGCAAAAAGTGATCTCGGGCAGGAAAGTATTTTGTTTTTTGTTTTGTCAATCGAAATCGGCATTATTTGCACAATAATTTATTTTCGGAATAAAAAAAACAGACATTTTGTCAGTTATATACAAGTGCTACCAATTCATCGAAAAGATTTTACTACATTCTAGTCGTCTGCAAATCTGCCCCAAATTCGGCGGGTCGTCTGTGTTAGGCAATCACGCTTATTTTGAGATTCGAATGAATAGTCAATTCGAACGAATGTCTCTATTTGTTCGAATGAATTTTGCGTATTTTGACATTCTAACGAATAATATTCACTGTCGAAAGATGTCATAAAATAAACTCAAATCAATTCTCAGCTGTTTCACATTTCTGTTTTATATAGAGTGACCATTCTTTGGTTTTTTGTTGAGACTCTGTTTTTTATTGTTTTGGTAAATTGTAATAAATATTGAAAATTTCAACAAATTATTGAAAAATAAGTGCTAAGAATATTAAAATTGTTGAGGTACAGTGATATCTTGTATAAGTTGTGTATGCAAAAATACTACAATGCATTATTAGTAATATTTTACCGAGTTAAAATTGAAATTTTATTATTAGCTCATAAGCAATATTATTTTTTATTTTGTTATTAAATTCCACACTCATATTATTAGTAATATATTTATAAAAAAAATGTTATAATAAATTGAAATAAAAGTTTCTCCCTTTCATATAACCAACACAAGTCTGGTCACACTAACTTGCAATAGTTGGCTGGCAGTTGCTGTCAAAAGCAAAACATTTGTATTGTTGATTAAAGTTAAAGCCTATCTAATAAAATAAAAAAAACCCTCGCGACAGAATAGCAGAATAATTTTAACAATAAAAAAACGTGTTTATTTAATTAATTATTTCTTTTATTGTTTGAAGTGCCAGTTGATACTCAGATTTCGTGATTTCCCTCCACTCCATTAGCCTGACCTCTGACCAACTCAGATGGAAATTGCACACGAATAAAAAATGACATTTGTTTGGAACGATTAGAATCTCAAAATACGATTAACATTCGAATGACAAATGAACTTTCGATTGATACGATGAACTTTCTATTCGTTCGAATGTCAAAATACAGATTCTTCTAATTCGACAAACATTCGAACGAATTCGAATCTCAAAATAAGCGTGAATGAGAATTGAAAACCGACACAGGAAACGACAAAAGTCGTTTTGACAAGAGACAACTGTTATCGAAGTGATTGTGTGTTATACGTACAATTTTACACTCGGCACAGAATTAAATCGACGCTCAATTTTGACATTTCCAAAACAAAACAAATTTTGGGCCCTACTCTGTATTTCGTTCCGAAAGTAAAATTTTCCGATACCGAATATTTGATGCTCTCTATTTCAAAATCGGAATGAAATCTCCCAAATGTCAAAATCATTGATATACGGGAAGTCGAAAGTACTACAGAGTACGAATTCAAAAGCGGAACGAAAAGCGATTTCGATTAGGATTGACTTTTGGAACGATATAGAGAGTATGGCCTCTGAATTGACTATTTTATGGAATACTTATAAATGAATGGAAGTGAGTAGGAACATAGTGGAAAAATAACAAAAATCAAAACACATTTTCCAATAACTATGTGTGCGTATTCCATTTATATTGTTCACAACAAATTTAGCGATCATTTATCTGTGCTGGGAAGACGCGAGCAGGATAATGGGCTTTAGATCAGTTTTCAAGTATTACCTGTCAGTAAGGCCTCAGTTATAGCTATCAGTAAAATGCATCCGTAAAAACACGAAACAGAACAAAACTGAAACATTTAACCATAGCATATCATATAGGAATTCAGTGGAATACTTTGTGAAACTGGTTGACAAGTAGAACAGAAAAAGTTTTTCGTACGGAAAAATAAAGAAATTCTTTTTTTAGAAAATTTAAAGATTTGTTTAATTTTTTTTACGAATTAGTTTTATAATTCAAAAGCAAGATTGAGTGCAACGATTAAGTTTAAGTTCTCCAAAAAAGTGAAACAATTTTTTTTCGGATGCATTTTACTGATAGCTATAACACAGACGCCTAAATACATAATTATCGTAGGCTTTGGTTGCTTCATAACCGTGTAAATTTGTCTGTGGCTGGGTTGGGTAGTTAACCTGGAGCGCCCGGCTCTTTCCTCACCCTTTCTTACCCTCAGTGCTGCGGGTAATGAGTTCCAAGAGAGAGTGGCATGGAAGAAAAATGTGCGTTCAGATTGTAGGGAATTAAACCTAGGCTGAATTAGAATAGCTGGCGAAATTTAGTCTATTGTATAGGTTAGGTTTTCTGGATTACGTGTTGTAGTCAACTTTGCAAAAAACTTCACACCCATACAACACAAATTGGTAAAAGTAACGTCCTTACTAACAGCATCTTGGTTTTGACGGGCACGAAGCTTTGCTTTAACCTTAGCAAACGAAGACCATTGTAGGCTTTTCCGGTCGTAGCTGCCACATAGTCGTTTTAAGTCAGATTGTCATTAAAGACTAAGCCCAAATTTCTACCTGTATGGACGTATTCTATAAAGGATTTTTCTAATTTGATCGGTGGAAGGGTTGCAGTGTCCAATTGCTTTTTATGGATACATATCGCTTTTGTTTTCCGTGGATTTTAAGTCAAGTTGTGTTTTAGTGCCAACTGCTGAACAGTCTCTAAGTTTTCGTTTAAGTCTTGAATAGCTCTATTGATACTATTCATCGGGCAGCACTAATATTCCGGTGTCAGTAACCCGCTTCGGGGATTTGGGAGCTGCATCTTTCTCTCTTTTAGCACGCCAACTAGTACCTACCCAAAAATATCCTATTAACCTTAGTTCCAAATATGTCAAAGTAGCGCTCTGCAAATTAGGAATGCAATGGCAGTCTCTTACAAAAACCACAAAACATTCAAATCAGGAATTAAAAGCACAGCCTTAAAGACCAGCTCTACTTTTTATTTACCTTTCAGTTATACTTATACATACTTATTTAAATTTATAGAGTAACACAATCACAGGAAATAAATTTACGTTAGAAACACACACAAGTGACTTAAAGTTTTCAATAATGTATTCGTAAATTCATAAATTTAATTAGCACAGCACATAGACGGAATTGAAACTAAACTAATTAGCCTTACTATTCTTATAGGAATCATCGACCCTAGTCGTTGTGAATCGAGGCTTAGCCGATGGCGATGTGCTGGCGCTAAAGCTTTGCTGGCCAGCATTGTTGCCAGTACTGCCTTGACGTGTCAACGATGGAACATTTAGAAAATCTGAAAATAAAAAATCCGCATCCATACTCTGCGTTTTGCCGTGGAAACTTCTGGAAATCCTTTTTGGTGGTTCAATGAAAATTTCCTTGACAATCACTGCTCCGGGGTGGTTGTGCGATGAATTTGTCAGACTTGATGTGGAGTCGATCTTTAAATTCGAACAAGATTTTGTTTTCGAATCCTCAGTGCTGCCGTCTGTGGACTTCTTTTTTAAAGTATCACTTTCAAAGTTCGTAAAGTTTTTAAAGTTCGAATTCGAAGTAGACTGGGTGAGAAATTTCGCGGTGACATTTTCGAATTTCTTCCGACGGATCATCACCTGGCGTGGAGAACGACGCGACGGAGATGCCTCTCGCTCGAAGAGACTTATCTGCTTTTGGATTTTTGGTGATATTGGGTCAGTTGGTTTTCGAGCTGGGGGTTTCAGTTCGAAATGTTCTATATCTCGAGGCGTTTCAGGTTCAATCGTATGAGGACTGATCTCGTCGGGTGGTAGAGACGGTGTTGTAGCAGCTGATAAGGTGGCCTCATCTTCATCTTCATTCTATTAAGAAAATAGCTCAACTTACTCAGTTTTGAGAAAATTTATTTAAGAATTTACCTCAATGGAAAGTGTTATGGAACCCTTAGTAGCTGCAGTGCTCAGGTCCATGCACATACTAACCGGAGTTAGACAGCAGCTCTTTTCGCCTTCATTTGGAATTGTAAAGACATCAGTATCTAGATTGTCGGTATTCAATTGGACATAAACGGAATTCAAGTCATCATCGAGCTGTGGAAAGAATTTCGCCAACTCCTCAGCCGTTGGTAGGACGTTGAAGCTAGACGAAAGTATTGTGGAAGGAAGATTTTGAAGAAAATACCCCAATGGGACATTGGATATTTTCTAGAATTTTTACTTTCTAAGGTACTAACCCATCGGTGCTGGTCAAGCTGATTGACATCTCGCCACTGGGCGTACCATGAGAATAGCTATCAGAGACAGCTGGTGATGATGGTTCCGTGCTGCTAGCTATACTCGATTGTTTACTCCAGTCTAGTTTTTAGTTGTATCATGTGTGTGTATGTGTGTGTAGAAAAATGTAATACAAAAGGATGGGTGTGTCAATAAAAGTAGTAGGATATTAGAACGAAGGTATACAAACAACGGAATAGAACAAATGTGAAGCCAAATTGAGGAGACAAACAAAAACTACGACTACTAAGTGAAAAGAAAATCGTAGATGCTGTGTTCGCAAAAAAAAAGAGCTTCTGGTAAAAGTTGACAGCTACTGCAGGCGCTAGTATGATAAGATTTCATGCCATAGACCCCTTACTGTTGAAAATATCTGAAAAGCTGTAATAAAGAATAAAAAGGTTTCTGTGGAACACTTTTCGATGGCCACGGCAATATTAGCTGTCTCAGGTTTTAAAAATTCCATCTAGCTAGAGCAAGAAAGGTATAGAAAAACTTGCATTTAATTGGTTTCGGTACAAGCTAAGGCAAGGAAGAAAAATAGGATAGCGGTTTGCTTAATGCTGGGTTTCCACTTGTCGATTTGAAATTGACAATTGAGGAATTTTTATCGCAATTAAAAAATTGGCAAGTGGAAATAGCGAAAAATTGCTTGTCAATGAATTGACTAACAGCGTTTGCCAATAACTGACAAAGAAACCACCGGACAAGTGGAAATAACTGAATTGTCAAACAAAATGTCACTTTGTCTATAATTGACAAATTTAATTGGCATCGAGTTCATAAGTTGGTCAATCAACTGACAAACTATTTTTTGCCAATAATTGGCATAAGTGGAAATGAACTGTGTCGTTCAATGACATAAACGCGAGGGCTGTCAAACTTTGTCAATCAACCGACATGTGGAAACCTACCTTAATAGGTATTTTGGAGTTAAGCGCAGTAAATGTCAGTCAGAGCGACATTCAATTGTATTCAATTGTACGAGACACATTTATATGTCGAACAGAATTTTGTAGATTTGGGTGTGTAGAGGGTGGGCCATCTGCTGTTTTTTTTTTTTAAATTAAATATTATTTTGACAGTGACAGATTTTTAGCATTTAAAAAAGTGACAGAAACACAGTATCATATTATATCCGTAGAGAGAAATGGATCACTTGACCCTTGACGCATTATTGAACGATTATTTTTAATTGGATTCTGCGTTGCCAACTCAGTGCGAATTGAAAGAATAGAGAGAAAAGACCTCAGTTTAAAAAACCAAGTTGTTAGCTCTGTTTCCTGAACAGAAGGAGGGTGGCACTGTCTAAAGCAAAAATGTATTTCTTATTTGGCGCCCAATCGGTTTCGGAATACCTACTGCAAGGCAATTGTAACTGTAAGTTTACATGAATGGAGTGGAATCTAGTACATAACAAGTGTCTAGTGTCTTTGAATCGCTCTGTAAGTTTACATCAAATCGTATTTTCTACAAAAATAAATCTCAGCAAATATCGTAGGTACCAACTTTAATGGCAGGAAGTAAACACAAAAATGCCATGTTTAAGGAAGACAAAACTAAACCAACACACCGAATGGTTACAATGACAAAGTAAATGTCAGTTACTCTTGACAAAAACGCATTTCATTTCGAAACGACCAATGTTCATAAAAGACAATTTCCTACCTTCCTCTTTTAACTAAAGCATATTACAAATAAAACCAATGTTTACCAACAGTAAAGTTCTTCCTTAAACTCCTACTCGCTCACAAACACCCATTAAACCCGATGATATGCAAGAAACCACAACTACAACAGACCACCCTAATTAATTACTGCCTTCAAACAATGGCCCACAAGTATTTCGCAAACAAACCACTCCTTTTTTCAACCAGCGCACTTCCTCGTCCCATTACAAACTCTTTGAGGATAATTGTTATTTGCCTTTCTCCCCGGAACCTAGAGTCGAGACAAAAACAACAAAAAATTCCACTTAAGCCCACCCTCTCGAAGAGGTACGGAAGTGTAAATCACCATCAGTACGGGCGCTAAGAACTGTCAGGTGTGTTCCATTTGCTCGAGCCCATGAGTTGTCATCATCATGAGTTTGAGTTTGTCATGATGTGCTGTTTACTTTTCCTGCCAGTCATTCCATCCTTATCGAAAATTTGCATCACAAAGATGATAACACAAATAAAACAAACACACACATACGAGTATGTACTTGATGAATTGACATTCAAGTTGATAGTTGAACTGAAATGTTTAACGAAAGAGATAGAAAAACTCCATTAACATAATAAACAAAACTGGAGAAGCATTCCTGTTTACATGGTGCATCATAACAAGACTGACCAAAGAGGATTAAACTGTAAAACAAAAATGCAAAATTCTATTTGACTTAAAAAAATAAATTAAAGAGAGAGAAAGAAATATAGAAAGACAAAGTGTAGTTTGACAAGAGAAGAATGGCAAATGAAAGCTTAAAAACGATGCAAATGAAAACATGCTTTATTTGCGTTGTTCCTTAGAAAACAGGCAACGGGAGTACTTTTTTGTTTTATTATCGTTCCAACAATCTTAATTAGAGGGAGAAAACTATTTTTTTAACCGAAATACAAAGCATAATATTGGTTTTAAACATATTTTGTTTTTTTTTTTTTTGCAACATAGAGACTTAAAAAAAAAAGTTATTGAAACAAACATAACTCATTCGACAAAATGTTTGGAAATATTTTTAACTACAAAACTACTCCCTCATCGAACTTACGACTACTGTCACAGGGCGATGGATCGTTTAAAGGACATCCTGTAGTGTTGTTTACGACAGATGACGCGTCTCCTTCTAATGGTCCACTGCAGAGACTGGTCGGTGTTGTGGATGGCTTTTCCTTTTCAATTGGTAAATTTATTGACGTTTGTGCTGCAATCGGTATTGGGGTGGATGGATTTTTCGGTGGTGATGATGCCGGTGTCTTGAATAACGGTGCGACAGTCATTTGCTCCAAGAACATGTCGAGTTGCTTCAGCGAGAGTGCATTGTGCAGAGTCTCTAGCGGACGAATTGGTGGCACGCCACCAAAGCCTTCAAGAACTGCTGATTAGATTTTGTAGTAGTTTTTTTTTTATAGATTTTGTTATTTTTTATATATAAAATGTAGTAGAATCAACCTATGGTCTTAAGTGAAATGCTAATGCTATACGTTTCCACCGGAGATTAGCTCCGAGATTATAATTAATTTTAGTTAGCCTCGTATAAATCTCGAGATTTATTATCTCATAAAAAGAAGATTACAAATTAATCTCCTAAACTGACCAGGGGGTCTAGCACGTCTCTAGCATGTCTCAATCGATTATTTTCGATTGATTATCCTCGATTGAGACAAATTAGGTGCTGCCAGAGCTCGATTGTATCGACTGAACTCGATTGTATCAAGTTACGTGCTAGATCCCCAGGTTTACATGTAGAGTTCGGTCTCTGACCACACTCTCCACAGGTTGAGATGTCTTAAATTAAAAACAAACAGAGCTGCATTTGACATTTACATAGGTATGTCATTGGTGAACAGAAGAAAACAATTGTTTTTTTTTTGGTACCTAAACCTAATAACGACTTATTGCCAATGCAACCGTTAAAACGTTGATACACATTAGTCTTGAGGACAAAATAATGCGTTAATGATATTTTTAGATAACTGCCTCTCATAATATTGTTTTTACTTTTAATTTCGTCATTTGTCACACTTTTCGATTTGACAACTGATGACATGACAACATCTGGTGAAATGTCAAATTAATATCTTTTTTTGTTAGTGGAAACACTTCAGAATTAATTTTAAACCTCTTGCACTTAATTTTGGTTTTAGCGTCCGGTGGAAACGTAGCATAAAAGTAAAGTAGAAACTAATTTTTTGTACGAAACAAGTATGCAAAGGGTTTTAGTGACACTTAAAATCTTCCATGATTTTGATCAGTTTGTGATTCATTCGCCACTAAAGTGCAAATTGAGAATGAAGTTTTTGGAGTTGTCATTCTAGAATAATACTTGTTATTTTTTTAAACCACAGTGCAACTCAAGAGAAACTGTAGCAATTATGTCAAGACTCTTGTTAAATGATGATATTAAAATGTATTTCCGTTAACCTTGTAAGTCCCGAGATCTTACATATAGAGTTCGCTATATGAAAACACCCTTCACAGACTGAGATGTTAAAAATGAAAAGGAAACAGGGGGCTTATTCCAAATTGGTATCTTTGTATTTCCAAAAGCGATTCGATCCATTTCAAAGCGATAGCTATTTAGGTGACAGATTGCTGGCGAATTTATTGCGGATACAAAATAAACTAAATTCTTGTGACGAAAAAAAGCTGTCAACTTTTGGGAAAATAAATTGAAAATATAAAGTCTAATTGGAAAAAACTGGAAAGCACTGAGAATAAGCAAAAGCGAAGACGGTCAAAATCGAAGTATCGCTTTCAATACGATCCGAAGCGCATTTCGGAATAACCTCCCAAACAAACAACATCCTTGAATTATGGAAATGGATTTGTCAGGAGAAGAGGACTTTGCATTAAATAATTTAATTTTCAGTCATTCATTGTTGGAAATAAATATTACGAATTCTATCATATCTACAAAGATTTACGAAGACATTCGAAAACATCCCTACAAAAATTACCGAATTCTTTTGAATGTCATTAAAAGTATTCGATTATATGCCCAAATCTATTGACAGCTTCCATAGCTGTAAAAGACTGCAATACTTTAGTATTGCATTCGCTGAAGTCGCAGTCATTTGATTGCTTATTACTATTTCAGCAAAATACTTCACTTAAGTTATTTGACTTCAAAATCGAAGTCCCAGTATTTTTTGAAGTCTTAAGTAATGAAATCACCTGAAGAAGTCAAAAGACTTGAAATCAAAAGAATGCAATACTTTTTGATTGCTTGAATTCATCAACCGATTTATTTTTTATAAATTTTGTTTTAAGATGATTTTACAAAAGCATTTTTTAGCTCTCTACCTCAACAAATTATTAAAATTTGAGCCCCGTTTAAAATCTAAAACACTTTGCATACTTCTTTCAATAATATTATTCTTAAATTAAAAAACAAAATTGAAAATAAAAATATATTTAAACTAAGCATAAATTCAACTATAAAAATATTTTAAACATTTTAATTTAAAAATTTACCTGATGGTGTTGCCGTACTTGGTATCATATCCCTCAAGTTGGGTGCCGATGAGCTGCCGCTAATTACTGCCGTACTAAATAAACTATTCGTGCTGGTGGCCATCTTTTTGCCAAAGCCTCCTAAGCCCAGCATTTTCATGTATGTCATCTGGCCGGCAATACTGTGCCTTTGGCGTCGAGACGATGCCGACGATGAGCTTGAAGTTGATGTCGGATTGTCTGTGGTGGTAGTGAGTTGTGTGTTCATGTGATGTGATTTAGTTTTATTTGCCAATATTGATGGTGATGTGGTGGTGAGTTTGTCATTTGTCATTGTTGCCGGTGTGAGGATAATTTTTGTCATTGTTTTTACGTTGTTGTTGTTGTTGTTTCGTTGTATGGTGGTGGGAGTGGTAATGGGTTGATGGTGAGAATTATTATCGTTTGTTAATAAATTTGAAGCAAACACATTTAATGACATATTACACATAGACACGGATGACGACAATGGGGCGGTACAATAACAGAGGGCGTTAGTACTGTTAGCTGCGCTAAGGCACTCGCATGACATTTGAGTAGAGGCTACCATATCGGAGGAGGATGAGTCAGGCGGTTCCACCAGCAAAGGCAGCAACACATGATTGGCACTGTCACAGGACAGGGGATAATTATCGTGCGATAAATGACGTGTAAGACGTTTGCCTCCACTACCTGACGGGGGCTTTGTGATTGGAACTGGCAGAACTGTGCCCGCTTCGGACTTTGCCAACGGTGGGATTGACAAAAACCCCACTGCATGCGTAGCAGGTGGATCAGCAACAATTATCGAAGCATGACACTCAATATCGTGGGTTAGAATAGCTGCTGGTGCTGAACACGAAAGCTGTGCATACTCTGAGGGGTCAGAAGGCGTGGCAAAAGGGCACTGTTCGGTAATCAACGATTGCATTGAAGTGACATTGCTCTTAGAGCGGCCGTTTGAGTCATGCAGAGTGTTTATATTATCCGCGCACGAAAGAGAGGTTAGACAGGTGTAGGACAGGGGACGTTCGTTAGTCGCCAGTGGGGAGATTTTGGGAAACAACTTCTTGCGGTGGCAATTATGAACACCCGTCACTGTATCATAAGTTATATCGACATCGTCGGCCAGTAGATGCTTTGGTGGCAGCGCTTCTGGGCTACATGGATTCTTAGAGAAATCTATGTCGGATAGAGGTAATTCATTTGTTGAAGAATCGATTTTAAAGAATGCCACGGAATCGGTTACGCGAATTTGAATCGCGGTCTGGTTAGTTGCACGAACATTAGGTATTTCATTGAAAGTGGAAAGAGTCACTTTCTTGACGTTGGCAACTTCGTCTGTTATGCACAATAGAACACAATATTAAGAAGCGCAACACATTATAGATGGGAGTTAGACAAAAACAAAAAACTCAAAATTCCGAAACACAAAGGATCAAAATTTAGCATTAAAAAAGCATGTGTCCGAAATGATCGACGGGGTAAATGAAATTCGATTCAAAGTTAGAAAAGTTGAAATAAAAGAAAATATAATGTTTGTTGTAATTAAAAGTTGGTAAATTGTTTCGTTTTAATTTTGGTTATGCTCGATTTTTATTTATGTGAAAGAACACAAAAAAACAAAACCTAGTGTGAGTGAGTTGAAACAAAGAAACACACGCGCGATCGGTGAGTGATATTAGATGACAAACATTCCACAGATGCATGCAAGGATAAGGACACACCGATTGCTATTGTTTTATGGTAACCGACAGACAAATGCTACTAGCTGTAGTTGCTTGCTCTTCTTAGTTCTTAAAAAAAGCAGTTGTAAGGTTTTTAGCAGTTCGATCGTTTTTATTTTACGAAATCTGGCCCTAGTTCTTTTTACTCATTATTGTAACCTGAACTCTTTCATTTTGTTAAGTGTGGAACGAGGCCATCGAGCTGTATTCGGCCTCATGACACAGACGTAACACGACGGACTACATGTGGCGATCACTTGCGTGTGGAAGCTTAAGTAGTTAGTCGCGGGAAACATTACCCATGACAGACAATCTGTTTTTCTAACGAACTCACTAAGCGCCTGGAGAATAACATAGTTTGAACGAGCCAAGCTAACCGCAACGGCAGAGACTATCAAGAAATCAGTTAGGTGGTATAGGGTGTGCGTTTATAACAGAAGACTAGGCACCATATTAGGCCCATCGCCATCTCCGTGGAACCTTCAGAACCTAAAAAAGGTTTCAATTCTGTTTAAGATGCCAACCTCCTCTAAATTGTCGAAGTAGTACCTTCCAAAGTATTTCCTTCTATATTCTAATAGCCTGACATTCACAGAGATAATAAGTAAAAGTAATAACATTTGCAATATGTAGGTCCTCGTAAAAGCTGCACGAGTCCGTATTTATTAAACCTAGTCTACTAGCGTACTTTCTAAGAAGACAGGGAACTTCTTCGAACTTCTAAGTTTTAACAATTCTACAGATCTTTCCTAGCTCGGGCCACAAGGCTTTTCGAGACCCTCTGGCCTTGTATATGTAATGTGATCATCTTAAGTCAGCCCTACGGGCAAAAAACTAAAGAAACTAGTCATGCGAGTGGTTTAAGACCTTCACAGAGAATGCGGGAAACAAATTGCTGGTAGGAAACTGCTAATATGTAAGTCAATGAGACATTCCAGAGGCGACGCGACGTCGGGCCGAATGCGTCGGAAAAAATGAAGTTCTACGTTCTACGACCCAAAGAAGAAGCTCCTTGTCGCCATACTTAAAGAGCAGGAGCTGTGCGGTCGCCTGGCCAGAGAACCGTCAAGGAGAAGTTTCAGGATGCACTGCGGAAGATAGTGATCTTCTGTTCTCTTTGTGATTGAGGTAAATTAAAAAAGGGACACCCAACATCGTAGAAGCGGACAAAACGTCGCAATCAACAGCTATAACTTTGATCAATGTAGTAAGGAACTTTGTCTACCTCGGCTCTGCTATTAATTCTGACAACAATATCGCAGCAGAAATAAAACGAAGAATAACTCTTGCCAACCGCTGTTTCTTAGGGCTAAGAAGTCAATTGAGTAGTAGACCTTGATCATTTCAGTATGGCACTGAAGCTTGGACACTACCTAAATCGGATGAAGATATCCTCGGTTGCGTCGAGAAATGCTTCGTAAAATGTTTGGTCCCGTTTGCGTTGACGGGCTTTGCAGAAGGAGATTCAACGACGAACTATACGAGCTGTACAGCGACATCGACCTGGTCAAAAAAACTGCGAGTAAGTCGTTTAAGATGGCTAGGACATGTAGAGCGGATGGGAACAAATGCTCCGGCCCGTAGAGTCTTCGAGTCAACGGACAACGCAGTAGAGAAAGACCTCGCCTTAAATGGCGCGCGCAAGTCGAAGGCGTCCTCAACCGACTAGGAGTGCGCAACTGAAGGCAGTTAGCTAAGGACCGGGCTAACTGGAGAGGCTTGTTATTTGAGGCCTCGGTTAACCCCAAACTGTAGAGCCGCCTAAGTAAGTAAGTAAATTAAAAAGATACTTTACATAAGGAATTTGTATGTAACATTGAAAAGACTTTTAATAATGGAAGTGGAGAGGCCCGGAAAAATCTAAGTTATAAGAGGCCAGAGTTCAATTAGAAAATCGGCTACTAGAGGTACTCCCCAAGGACGAGTGTCTCTTTCCTTCTCTGAGTACGATATGCTTAAAGAAGTAAGTGACGCAGGGTTTAGTTTCACTCCTTATGATGATGATTTGGAGTAGAGGCCGTTCAAAATCACTATTTGTGATGACTATTACTACTGAGAACACCCACCACATCCGGGCCATTCAAATTTATGATGTGGCGAATTATTTAATTCCCAGAAGCAGTACGAAGTCCTAAATCATTTTATCTGCCGACAAATGTTGATCCCGTCAAATATAATCTACGCGCCAAATTTGAAACCATTTTCAGACGAATCATGCGCCCTCTATGCGTGTGAAGTAAAATGCTCTAGCCAACCTTATGTATTCCTTACTGTGTAACGAGTATTTCATTAAATACCAAGTAACGAAACATTACTTTCGTATCGCATTTTCAAGAGAAAAGGGAACTACATACCTTTCAGTCAAATATCGAAGAAGCAAGCAAAAGTGAAGTGCGGCTTGTAACAAACGTCTTACTCAGTAAAAGGTGGTTCGGTTGGGTTACAAATTATAACAAAAAAAAAAAACGATTTCAAGACACCGGGCGTTTTTAACTATTCTTACGAAGATGTTAAGGAATTGTGCCCAAGTAACGAATTTAAATGACTAGAAACCACCCGCATTGCACATAAAATCATTTCAGTACCCACTTTAACTTTAATAACTAAAGTAACGACTAATGCTGGGTTTCCACTTGTCGATTTGAAATTGACGTATTTTTATGCCAATTAAATAATTGGCAAGTGGAAATAGCGAAAAAATGGCTTGTCAATGAATTAACTACCAGCGTTTGTCAATAACTGACAAAGAAACCACTGTACAAGTGGAAACAGCTGAATTGTCAAACAAAATGTCACTTTGTCTATAATTGAAAATTAATTGGCATCGAGTTCATAAGTTGGTCAATCAACTGACAAACGATTTTTTGCCAATAATTGACATAAGTGGAAATGAACTGACGTAGGTGTCGTTCAGTGACATAAACGCGAGAGCTGTCAAACTTTGTCAATCAACCGACATGTGGAAACCCACCTTAAAGAGATTTGTGCACAGAGTAGTTTTGTCATTACTTCTGCAACTCCATTGACAAGTGATCCTAAAAAAATGCATAACCTACACCACACTAATTTATTAAAATTGCCCAAGTACATTCCACATGAAGAAGAATAAAAAACAAAAAAACAATAAAAACAAACACAATATTAAGGATCTGTTGAAAAATTCATAACAAAATACATTGTGAAATGCTTAATGAGTTTCATGAACTAAATCGATGACACAAAGTTTATACCTGACCAAATGAAATAGAAAAAGTCCTTACGTGCAGTACAAAGAAGGATAGTAATGTGATTTATAAAATGGCAGCAAAACACACTACAAAATTTAGAATGAAAATAGAAAGACAAAAAAAACTAACAGAAAATGCGACAAGATTTACGAAAGAGAAGATTGATTTAACTGTAATTTTGATTTAAGTGATAATTTGATTTTTTGATTGATTTTTTTTTTTCAAACTATCTACTCTCAATATTGCCAAGTACACATACTACCAAAAGGTTTTAAGAAGAATTTCTCCAACCAGCTAGTGGTTAGCGAAATCCTTCTGCAACATTGCGAGGAGTTAGCTTTTGTTTGAGAAGAAGAATACAGAGACGAGCAAAATGTGACGACAACAGATTTATAGTAAAAATACTTTCAGCCGAATACACGGAATTCCCGGCCAGATGCGTACATGTACAAACGATATAATAGATTTAGTTGAATTGTTTAAATAGAATATTTTGTTTAAAAGTTATTTAATTATGTTTGCATTTTTTTTAAATATTGTATGTTAAAAAATAAATAAAATAAAATTGGAAAGAAAATAATCATGAATAACATTTAGGAGAACTTTGAAATTAAGAAAAAACTAAATTAAGCATCTCGTGGGAGGAAAAAAAATCTATTTGAAATTTAATATAAAGAAGCGCTGCATATAAAATGTTGAGAATAATATTTTTTTACCTGCACCAAAATAGGTAGCGTCGCTTTATTTTGTGTCAAGTTTAAGCAAAGGAGATAATTAGTTGAAGGTTAATAGAGTGTTCGTATATAGGGACATAGGGTTTTAGCATATTTTAGATTAGAGACGGGTTGAGTTTACAACAAAGAGAAGATTGGTTTGTCCTTTTTCCTGATTTCCCATTACCTGGTATAATTCATATCCAAATCTCAATTTATAAAACTACTTGCTGTTTTGACAGTTCATTGACATATCAAAAGTTGACATAGGTCAAAAGTAGCACTTTAAAAAGTGTAGTTGTCTTCAGTCGACTATGGACAATAGTTTTTTTGTTGTTTTTGTTCGTCCCTACAACTCATAGAGAGCATGCCTACCTATCAAACAGTGTCCACTTAGTGTTGCCGCAACTGAGCTGATTTTGTCCCTATGTATAGAAAGAGGTCTGCTTGTTCTTTTGGAATTTAGTTTCAGCCAAATTTGACTAGATGTTGTACAGGTGTTAATTAATACTATTCCAAGTATTTTTAGCGACTTTTAAAGTATTTTCGAGAAGAAAGAAGTTTTGTGGAGCCCGCTGCCTTATCTGGCTTGTGACTTGGAACCCAACACATGGTAAATGAACATTTATCCGTAATCTCCTTAAAAGGTGTTCGGTATTGTATTTTCATCTGGTTGGTGTATTCAGGGATTTTATGACTGTCTGACTATCTATGTAAAAGCTTTGCAATCTATCGCATGCACTTTGTTTTCACCTGAAATGCACTACAGTCGGGCTTAGGGTTTACTCATCCCTGACTGTATCGCGTTTCAAGAAGAGTCAAGGAGAACGATGTCACCTAATTAACAAAACGAAAACTATGATATGAGTGCCATTTTGCAAATAACATCAACCTTCATTACATTTTCAAAATATTACATACATGTGCTTGAACTACAAAAAGACAAATCTTCTCAGTGTTGTGAACTCAATTCTTTAGGGTGTGCTGATTCAATCAATAAAACACACACCAAACAAATATTTTAATTTTCCCTTTTACGCCAGCGCGCATTATTAGAAACAAAACGACAAAACAACAAAGTATTAGGAAAATAACACTACATGCAACATTTTAAATAAAGTTCAAAAGAAACCAAAGAAAACCTGTTACATTGCAATTAATAATATTAATATCGATTGCCACACTTTGTTGACGGTTTTTCTATAGAAACATTACACACCCGTCTCAACGACTAATCCCCAATACAGATTAAATTAAATTTGTTTAGGACACATCTTTTTCGCGCGCTCTCTTTCAAATGCAAGCGTTAATATGTATATCCCATCAACCGTTAACAAGTTATTAAATTTCCAATTTGCAGGCATACACACCAGAAACGAAGTACATTACCTTTTGTCTTCTGATGACGTTGTTCGTAGGACCTTGACCGTGGCTCACCATCCGGACTCATGGATCTGTTAGCCTCTAGCGAACCTGTTTGTTTGGCCTGTTGTGCGGCTAGTTCCTCGTTCAGTCGTTTTGCCAAGTCTTGTGCTTCATGACCCGACACAGTGTGATGGGAACCAATTGGAATGGGCTTGGATTTTAAGTGCTTCGAACGGAGTTCGGTTTTTGGCAGGGCGCCTAGTTCACTGTGTTCCTCGGGGGAGTTCTCCTAGGGGAGGGATTTTCTTTTTTATTGAGAATGAGAGATGTGAATAGAGCAACTCACATCTGAATGTGATTTTGAATGCGACTGGGGACTGTCATCCAGATTCAAGTCGTTCTCCTCATCGATTCTGGTCGGATTAGCATCGTCGGGACTCTGTGAAATACGAATACCAACAGGTGGAGTCTTTTGAGGCGACAAAATATCACAGTGCTGCTTGGGAAATCGTTTCGGTTTGACTTACAATATTTTTTGAGTGGGCCGAGTCATTGCGACTATGCGGTCGGAATCCGGGTCCTGGTGGAAGATTCTTCTGCACGCAACAATTAACACCCGGGCTGAAGTGAAGCTCTACGTGAAAACGCTCCTCCGAGCAGGGATCCTTGGTGGGATCCTCATATAACATGATCACAATCTGAGACATGTAGTTGAGCTCGGACACCATGGAAATGTAGTCCATAGCGCGACGCCATTGTTCGTCAGTGAGCACGTTCAATAGGCCGCCATATCGAAGTACAGTCAGCAACGAATGTACATGACTCTCACTAGTGAAGTATAGTCGGGTGCGCACATGTCTACCAGGACTGGATACGCCATGGCTGTAGCGGGGATTCAATCGATTCACACTCTCCTCGCCCACTTCTTCGATGTTCCGCTGAAGATCAGCTTTGACCTTCTTCAGCAAAGGCGTGCAAATGCCTTGGCCGATGGTTAGTTTTTCTTGAATTGTCAGGCCGTACTCTTGAGGGATAACAATGTCAGCCAGATACTTGGCGTAGATGTACAACTCCTCCGCCTGATCGTACTGCAACGTGTGCTGATTGTGTTGCAGATCGTACTTGATGCAGTCATATATATCAGGAATCTTGGAGATATCAAATGTTTTACTCTTCGTCGAGAAGTCCTTTTCAATCTTCTCCCAACGTCGACCCATAAGATCCCACGTTTCTCCGTGGTATAGTATAGCGTCCTTCGTCTTGGGATCGTCTTTCTTTACACTTATGATGGACATTAGTTCTTTGATCAGGGAATGCACGTGAGCACAACATTTTACTGGATTTTTAACGAAATCCATCGCTTGGTTGATGCTTATACTGTTGCCAGGGTTGATGGCTTCTCGATCCTCCTTGGTAAAATCACGATCGATCTGCATAAGCTCGTGAAGGCGATTTTTAGCCCTAAAACAAGACAATCGAATCAATCCGCCAAACACACTAATAGGTTCTGACTTACATGTTCTGGTATTTGCTGGAATCACAGTCGTTGTCTAGAAGTCCGTTTGTGTTGGCACTCTTCACCATTTGCACCAAGATCGGTGTCAGTTCGCCCTCGAGGGCAAGTAGTCCCTTCGCAAATGCAGCTGCAGTCATTTGAACGCGTCCCTCATCGGAGGCGTAAATCTTTAAATCGTGACGGAACGTCGAATGCAACCTAAGACAGAAGTAATTAGTGATCTTATTGAAAAGCTCAAAATGATATACCTTAAGAGGCCTAGGCCCTGTGTGCCCGAGTAATCGTGTCTGCCTTGCCCCCCAGGATACATGCACCGAAAGATTCTGCCCAGTTCCTCAGCTTGAATTCGCCCGGCTGGAGTTAGCTCGCCGCCCCACTTCAAGATCAGCACCAGGGATGGTTCCTTTGGGGTATCTACGCACACAAGAACGACAAAAATGATCACAATATTGGAACGTTTATATAAATCTCAAGGCGGGTACATACTAGATTTCAAGGAATTACCGTCATCGGAACTAGAGCCACGAGGGCGTCCCTTCGGTTGGTACTTCATTTGGACCTTCCGATTGATGCCAGAGAAATGACCGTACCTAATACGAACAAGTTAGTCAGATATGTGCGTTCTTTTTTTTTTATTGAGACCAACTTACATTTCCAGCACACTTTTGAGCTGCTCCAACTTGCCCTGTTTCTCCTCGATTTCAGAGTCGGCTGCCTTTGTCTGTATCTCAGCTAAGAGCGATCTGGCAATATCGAGAATCTCTTGCAGTTGCTTGGGTCTTTTCAGTTTCACATGACCGTGCTTGTAGCCGTCGTACTTCTCAAAAATTTCAAAGAACCTAAAAACATACGCAACTCCGTAAAATTTACAGAAAAAAAAAAAAAAAAATCTCTTACTTGGGATGCCTGACTTCCACCTTCATTTTCTGTTTCGGAGTGCGGTCTCCATGTCTTATCACAGCCACAACACAGCGTAGTTCCATCATTTTTCCAAAAGTCGTTGGCACTATCGGTGGATCGTCCAATTGAAACGGCACAGACCAAGGGATGTGCAGAGTTGGTGTCAATTCACGTAGAATCATGTTGCCCAGTATCTTGGCACAGTCATCGTAGTATTTATTGGAATTCTTGACAAAACTAAAGCCGTTCACGTCACAAACAAACGACTTGCCGTTAGCCCTAAGAAAAATAAAGCAAACTCATAGTGACATTCATTCAGGAGGACAGACACAGGCACAAACCTCAGCAAATCGAATCCACAAACGGTCTGCTTGAAGGCCAGGCACACTTTTCTCGAAATCAGCTTCTCGGCATTGTTTAGAATTACTGGATATCGTATCTCTTTGCCTTCGCTATCGCGCTCTACTTTGCCGTCGAGTGCGGGACTCTTCCTTGCCTCTGCATGAGCGTAATCTGGACCAACGGTATAGACTTTAACGTCCGTACCTGAAAAATACACTGAGTTTTAAAAGTAATGTTTGAATCTTGGTCTATAAGAGTTAACTGGTCAGATGGGGGAGAGTGGTTTTTACCATAACGCTTCTCTTATGAAAGGATTATTTATTTCTGAATTGATTAAGGAATGAGCAAAGATGAATGAGATGCTGTTTTGGTTTTTGCGATAAATGGAGGAATATCATGAATTTTCTGTTAACTTTTGTGTGGCCAATTAGTAATCTGAAAAGCAAGTGCGGGTTATATGGTTACGGTTAATTTGCAAAATTAAAAAAAAAGTAAAAGTTCAAGGATGAAGGTAAACAAGAAGGAAAATTTAGAAATTTTTAGAGTCATTGGTAAGCCAGGCATTCAATTTTATTCAGCTTTGGGGCAACCGCTGTCCTGGTCTGAACCATGGCCATGGGGCATTAATGTGACAAAATGTTATCGGAATGATTATCTGCAGAGATCGCTACACTGAGAAGGAGGTGTCTACATTGTTGGTCACCAGGAGAAGAAGAGAACACACTCTGAAACCACCGAAGACGTTCTGGCAGGGAGAAAAATATGAGTAAAGACATAAAATTGGTAAAAACTCATGCGGACAGCACTATTAGGTAGTAATACGCAAGTTGAGCGATCAGGCGCCCACTTCTGCAACTGAACGCGGAAAAAATGCACGACATAGTGGACACTGGACACACTCTTCTCCAATCATTCTGTAAGGCCCAATGACGCCTTATCCTTCTTTGTCCAGCGGCAAGATGTATCAACGTTAACCGAAAAAAAGCCGGCAGAGCGGCGAAAACGATGCAAAATAAGAATGTCCCTGAGCCTAAGGAAGGCGGAAGTCCAAAAAGTGATTGCCCGAACCTGAGGTAAGAATGTAGGTACAATTACTGCCTTAGAATCAGAATCTCTATAACAACTGAAAGACACAACGCTTGTGGAAGGGAAATGAGATTTGGATTCCTCATCAGGATTTCTGTTTATGCTAGAAACGTGGTGAAACTCCTAGAGAAGATGCTGACGAAGAGACTCGCAGCAGGAGAGCAGATGACCAGTTTGCAATAGGAGTATTAAAAAAGTTGATTAAAGCCGTCAAACTGACTCAGTAGGGCAATCACCTCAAAGTCAAAGTCGTCGTTCAGGCAGCAATAAATGTGAGAAATGCGTTTAACTCAAACAGGTGAATTGATGTGCTGAAAGGCCGTCAGGTTACAGCAATATGGCTACGGATGGTGATGGACTACCTAAAGAACCAGGAGCTAATTTGCGATACGACGAAGAGAACCAACAGAAAGAAGGGTTCTGCTGGAGAAGGGTTCGATCCTGCCACCGATTATCTCCTAAGCATTCCTATTAGTCTACGCTGGCGCTGATATGATTACCGCAATGGACACTGAAAACGCACACAGATTACTCTAAGCTTATCATACATTTTTCAGGTTGGAGGGAACTTCTCCATAAGACAACCTTGAGTAACGACCTTTGAACTAAAATTTATTCTCTTATCGAGACGGTAAAAGTCTCCACCGCAAGATAAATTTTATATGGAGAAAGAAACCCGCGAGGTTCCAAAGACAAATGTCTTAGGTCACAGAAGACAGAAGACTCATAAACAGCGGCATTTCAGACTTAAATACGGAATTACCTTGATGTAATAAAAAGAACCATCCAGGACGGGCCCGAGGACGTTCAATAGCAAAGTTAGGCCGTGGAAGTCGGATACATCGAGTGTTCCGGTACAGTATGGTATTCTCTCTTCCACAATAAAAAGATCCAATTAATCTTAAATCGAAAGACTAAATTTGCGTATTATAATAGAAGACAAGTGCTAAACAAATAAAAGACTAACTACCCCTGTGGAATGGAAGCCTCAGATAAGCAAGATAAGATAAGATAATGTAGTAGCTGAGCTGTTCATGGCTACTTGGTTGGGTACATGATGTAACTCATATTAACTCATTTAACTGCATGAATTACAGAGGAATACGTCTTCTCTACATCGCATATAACATTTAACCGCCTAAAGGCCGTAGTACACGGAAATTCTTAAATTTACACCAGAGCAGAGCCTCGAAAAGAGCCAAAGAGTTCCAGATATATACTCGGCATTTATTTATCGATTTGAAGGCCGCAGATGTAATAAATCTGGCCGAATCAGGTTTTGGTAGTCCTGCAAAACTCATTCACTTATGTAGGATCACAATAGAAAACGCCCGCTGTTCCGTCAAGGCCGGAAAGACCTCACCAAGACCCCTCCATTGCCACTATAGGATTTAGACAGAGCAACGCATATAGTTTCTTTAACCTGGGACTGGTGGTTCATCAGGAGGAAAAGATTCGACGAGCTGTATAGACACACATGACAAATCAATATGCATTCATCAAATTTAGCGGAATTGGGTTACTCAGCATTGGTTAAACTAAAGAAAATCTCAACAAACAAAATGTGATACTTACAAAAGAGCAAAAAATACAACCAAATCATAATTTTCCTTCTAAAATAAATTGTCTCAACACATTGCTGTTCATATGTAATAAATAATTATAATTTTATGATTTACTCTAGCAATAAATACAACACCAAAAAAACAGTGCGAACTAAATATAAAAAAAAAATGTCACTAACAAATGACACTAACTATTTATGCAGAACTAAAACAAATGTGAAAGAGAAGAGCCATCAAAACGGACCGAAAACATTCAACTTACCATCGGTTGGCATAAAGTCCTCATAAATAAAGGAGCCAGTCTTTCTTACACGTGACTCTGGCGAGTAAACACTACTGCGACTTCCAATCTGCAAAGAAATTCAAAGTCATTATAAGAGGACATGGTTTTCATCAGCAACCCACAAATAACAAACCTTTCGAAAGAGCCTTTGGCTACCACCACCAGCCGATGTTGGATAATATATGTAAATATTGTGATCCTCTGCAGAGACTGGCTTCTCCACAAACGGCTTATTGAATATAACTCCATTGACCTCTACATGATCCTCGGATTCAATTAATTCGTGCTCTAATGGGAGTGTAGAAATGTGTAAGAGAGTGAATGTTACTTTTAGTAATGCAAACTTACGTTTCGGGTCTGGGGAGTCTCTGTCAAGCACAGCATAGCGTGGTATCTCAATTCCCTCACCTTCCAGAATCGCATACACTCGTCGACGGTCCTAAATGGTAAATAATTCTAGAAGTTGTTTGGAATATAAGTTAGGCTACGACCTGTATATCATACTGCATGTGCAAATTATTAATCACAAATGGTTTTCGCAGCTGGGCGTATTGGATGGCTTTCTCCAGGGGGAAACCTTTAGAATGGAATGATATGAGACAATCAACTATTTGCCATTGATCCACTGGTTCCTGTAACAAAAGCAAAAGTATCTCATTACTAAAAATAACTTTAAAGGACAGTATTGTGATGCTTACCCTTAATATCACATCCTCTTCGAACACAACCATTTTAATGTACTCGAACTCTTGCAGTCGCGTCAGTATTTCTTTCATCGGCTTGGACTGTGTCTTTTTGGACATGGCGCATACGCCAACGACAACTTGCTTGCCGGAGCTCGATGATATGCTACAATCAGAATCCATGCCATCGTTGCTCTCTCCGCACATATCAATGTCGCCCTGTGAAGTAAGAAAAGGAATTTATTTCAAATTGTATACAAGAACTGAAAGGACAAAGGAAAGTAAAATAATATATATTTGTTTGTAAAGCACGCATTAAGCAGTCGCTGCAATAAATAGCTAAATATTATACGATAGCACAGATTTTGGACTTTTATCCATTTAAACAATACATGCAGACAAAAACAGAAACAATTCACTTCAAAATTTGCCACATAATGTCGTATATACAATACATATCCGAAGCCTTAAGGTGGAACTCATAAAGGCAATATTTCGACAACAAGGAGACGAAATGTTTACAAGTTTCATAAATGGGTAGTAGTTAAAAAGAACTGACAACTGACAATTCATCATCGAAAGAGCATATCTTTGCTACAAAAATTATTTAGCTGTATAGGTTCAGGAAAATGATGGCCAAAAAAGGTTTTCTAGATATTGCACGCACTTCATGTAGCTTTAGCCTTAAGTTAAGACTTACTTTTTAGCTTTTTGCAGTTTTACAATTATCTATGGTTGGTTTAGGAGTAGGAGGAATATGAACGGTTTTCCAATAAGAACAGGTAGATTATGACCGTTCTTGGCGGTCATGTGGTTTTGAGAAATATAAACGGTTTTCCAATAGGAAGATGTAGATTTTGACAGTTTTGACAGATCGCCATGGCAAGTTAGAGCGTAGAGCAACTTTATTATCGAAATGGATGTTCTCTTGTGATGGTGGGGCGTATCGTTGCGTTAATTTTGCGGTTTAAATCATCGCCCTTTCCAGTAGACTGCTCAACGTTTGATGGTAAAATTCGAGTCGACCTGTTTAAACTGTACGTCAACGAACGCTAGATCTGACGAAAATCGAAAACATCTCTGCTGTCTGTGATAATGTGCAGGAGAAACAGAGGCAGTCAGTTCCGCGACGCGCACAACTCGGCCTTTCACAGACATCAAATTGGCGAATTTTTTTTTTCGGGACTTGGGCATCAGTCACTGTTTGATGTGGATTCTGGACAGGCGGTGCGTACTTCTTTGAAAACGACGATGGCATAGCCATCACTATGATATTGATAAACAATGTATGTTGGCCCATTCTATAGGCTTATAGCTTCTCACAACCAGTCGATTGTGAGATTTTTATTAATTTTGGGACAAATGAAAGGGATATATAATTCTATGAATGGCTGAATTGAGAAGCTTTTCCATCACAGTTTTATACTCTCGGATATTTATCACACGTTCGCGAGAGATGGCGCTACCTGATACCTGCTCTTGCCTATTATGGTGTCAATCGATTTATATGTCACACAAACATATGATTTTGAGAAGCTAGTCAAAGAGTCTTTATGGAACCGAACAGTACTATGTACTATGGACGTCCTAAGTGAAGAGCGAATAAGTCTTATCCTCATCAGCCATAAAACCTAGCTATTTTGAAGATAGAGAAATATTTATTTTTATATATGTATCTGTGTAACAACTGTCGGATAAATGTTTTCAGTAGTACCTACTCAGCGGATGGCTTATTAAAGCTGTTTAAGAGATGTACCATAGCTAGAGCTCGTACTTATTCTACAGACGCGCGGAAGCTTAGGAAGCCGCAATATTAGTGAGAGTTATAGGGCTAAGTGCATGGCGTCGTTCCCAGACGATATGCCAGAATCTGCTGTTATGTTTATGACCAATCCCGCCCACATCTTGTAAAATGCTTCTAACAATATACGTCCATTTACCAAATTTCGACCCAAAATCTGGGATAAATGTAAAAATATAAATAAAAAAAATTAAATAGTTGGCGCAACAGGCACCCTAGGCCTAGCTTCTCACAACCATTCATTTTGTGTGAGTTTATATTTTTGGAACGAATGGAATTTTATGCCGAGTCCGAACGGCTGAATTGAGAAGCTTTTTCAGGACAGTTGTATACTCGGTAGTTTATCTACGTTCACGAGAGGTGGCGCAGTGGTCATCTAAACTGTCCCATTAAGTACCCATTGAAAATTTAGAACTTTTGTAAAAGTCGACTTCTTTGACTTTTTTCCTCGGTCTAAAAAAGACATTTTTTTGATGCAAAAAGTTTCTTCAAACAATTTTTGAATGGGATGATCTCAGAAAAATTTTGTATGAAAAGGAGGAAAAAGTGGCTAAAATAGTCATTTTTAGCAATTTTCAAAAAATCATAAAAAATATTAGCAAAGAACATTTTTTTTAGACCGAGGAAAAAAGTCAAAGAAGTAGACTTTTACAAAAGTTCTAAATTTTCAATTGGTACTTAATGGGTTAAGGAAAGTTTTGCATCATTCAAAAGGAATTTAGATGACCTTTCCATTGATGCCAAAATTTACATGAAGTATGTTCAAATTTATGAGTAGAATTAACTTTACTTTTGTCTAAACAATTACCTATGCCGACGACTGTATAATGTCATGCATAACTCACTAGAGACGAGACAAAAACTTTTTTTCCAACAGTAGCAAAAAATTGATTACCAAATCAATTTGCAATCGGAAACAACTTGTTCCAAGTGTCAATTAAAGCTTTATACCATAAAACCCTGAATTACATTTAAAAGCCACAAACATTTCTGTCCAGAATTAACTGTCTTTAAAATGATATCAAACTAAATCCTTGCACTTAGTTTGGTTTGTTGACTTCCTATTTTCACACCATCCATCATAAAAAAAAAAACATTCCGACTGTCGTGTGATATCAATTATTTAGACTTGAAGATAAGAAATTTTCAAGGAGCCCACACATCTACCTAAAAACCACATTTCACTAAAATATAAAAACAGCAATAAACAAATGCCATAAAATCAATTTTTATCTTCCATCGCATTCTATCAAAGGCACAACACGAATAATAATATTTATGGTTAACAGATTCGAATTCGAAACGAAGTAGCTACAGCTACTCGCGGTTATTTTAATCATTTTTCCGTTACAGTAAATATGTATATCTAACCATGTACAACCTCTAATGCTGAATCACCCATAATGAAAGAACACATTCGCATCATGAGATCGCCGACATTATTATTGAAAATAGATTCACCACCTTGCACTTGATAATATTTTGTGTTAAAAATAGCAAATAATAAAATTCATTCAATTCATACTCCGGTATTTTTGATCTTTGATAATGCGAAAGGTAAATAAATTGTTTAAGCGAGCCATTTCAATCAACAATGTTAAATTTGTTTGCCATGAAGTTTAGGATGTGAAGCATCATTTCAGACGCTGCCTTGTATTGGAAAGTGTCTGCTATCAAGAAAAATTCTATTTAAAATGAGAGCCGTAACTTAAAAGCAATTTATTGCACCTGTGTAATTGAATGGATTTTTGTTACTCATACGCCACCGATATTTTTAAGGTGCAAAATACCAAAAAAAAAATACAGAATGGCATAAAGAGAAATATTCGGAAATTTTTGAGACGCAAGTCTGGCTGAATAGACTAATCCAGGGGTTCCCAAACTTTTTCATACTGCAACTTCCTTCCCTACACAGATTGTAATATTTTTGCGATGCCCTTCTGAAAGAAGATATCTACCTGCGTGTAGCTCTAGCAGATCCTTGGTCCTAATGATAGTGTTTACGGTGGCTTAACATTCATTCATTCATTCATTTTCAAATGGTCCGCTTGTCCATTAAGTGGGTCGCGGGTATAGGTTACTCAATTGTAACCTCAATAGCTCTCGATTCTCCGCCATCGACCTTAAATCATCCATGGCAATCCCCATACGGGATAGAGGAGAGATTATGGACTTGATCTAACCATCTCATCCTGGGTCTACCTATAGACGACGCCTGCCTGATGGTACGGATTCCATAGCACGTCGTGGTAACCTGGTCGGCGACATGCGTTTAACATAACCAAACTAACGAGAAGTAGCTGCCCGACATTGAGTTCCTCACGTATTCAGGTATTTCTAGTGCGATCTCTACGGGTCACACCAGCAATACAATGGAGGAATCTCATTTCGGCAGCTTGTACCCGCGATCTTATTCTTTCGGTCATTACCCAAACAAACCTCATGAACATAGGTAAGAGTTGGAACAGATGCCGAATTAAAGACTGGCTACGAGACGGCGGATGGTCTGGCAGAACACCTTGCTTGCAGATCTGTGATCATGGTCTAATTTCTCGCCGAACTCCTTTTAAGATTGTTCTTTGGCTGCTTAAACAGCCAATTTTCAAGTTCTTCGCACCTCAATGTGGCGGTTTCGAGAAGTTGAGTCCATCAAGTTAATCCACACCTTGAAAGCCTTTTTCCTCTCTCTTCTTGAACTCCGGGCGTTTTAAACGACGCGGTTCTTTTCTCACCACCAGTTGCCACACTGAGCCGCTTCACTCCACAAACATGTCCTGCAGAGGCAATGACTGCTGTTGAAAACAACTGCCATTCTTGCTCTACATTTAATTGAACATTCGGAATTTGTTCAAACTTTTTAGATACCTGCCGTGCAAATTCCTCCCGTACCTCATCGTTCTGTAGCCCCTCCCACCGTATACGCGTAACCATCCTTGGTTAACGCTTTGGCGGGATAGGTATTTGATCGTTGAGATACAATTTGCACAACACCAGGCGGTGATCAGTTGACAGTTCAGCCCCTCTCAACACATGAACATCACAAACCATCCTTTTAATACACGACGACGGTACCACAAAGAAATCTATCAGCGATTTCTGCTGAAGACTTCGACGGTACCTTGTGTATTTATGGATATATTTGTGTGGGAAGAAAGTGTTCATAATGGACATTCCATTTGAACAGCAAAAGTCCAGCAACTTCTCTCCGTTCGCGTTTTATTCGGGGTCACCGTGTTTCCCAATCGCGATGCCCCATGTAGTGAAATCCACACCCACGTGAGCATTGAAATTACCCATCAGTATATAAGAATCCTTATCTGCAACCTTTTCAAGGGTTGCATCAACTTCATCTAAGAAAGCTAAGAAAGTCGACTCCAAAATCTTTACATATACCAGCACTAGGACTAGAATTGATCTTTCAAGGTTAAGCTTTAAGATCGCAATTATCTCTCCTAATGGTATCCACTCTAATACTCTGCCTGCCAGCATGGGACTTGTGAGTATCTCCACTCCCGCCTAAGCAGACATTGAAGGGGCTACTCCCGACATGAAGAGTTTCCACCCATCCGCAAGGTCCACAGTTCCAGAACCCCTTTGCTTTGTTGAGAAAACACCAACTACATCTAATCGATATTTGACAGCCTGCCCAACAAGCCCCACGTCTTTTCCCGTGAGCGAAGAGATGTTCTACGTGCCTATCCTAAGTCGATGCCGTTTTCGAGTAACTCAAATTCCACTTATGCACCTATTGGTGCATGCATGTGGCATGACACATATATCTTGACATTTATAGCAACTTTAGCCTCGAAATTTGGTATACAGGGGTTTATTGATCGATTTTTCTCAGTGTACGAAAACTATTACTTTATTATATAATTTTGGAACTGCCAGAGGAAATTTATTTAACGTTAAATCGAATTATGCTTGAGTGGTGACAGCCACATGATGGAACACATAATCTAAACGCTGCGATCATTATATTTAAAATACAAAAGCATTTAAATTAGAATGACAATGTCGACATTTAAATTAAATAAAGCGCATCGAAAGTTTACTTGTCATTTTATAAATTGTGTTTTTTTTTTGTCACAAGTTTTTAAGTGATTACGCTTTTTGTAGGTAGAGATTAGTTAATGTGACAACGTTGCATAATTTTTTCAATAAGCATTGCTAATCTCCCATTCGTGCTGTAGCATACATATATGAAAATGCGTTAGGTTAAGTTTATTATTATTATTATTAAGTAGCCCATAACATATAAACACGAATGTCTATTACAATGAACACGAAATCTGTGTAATTAGCAAGTTTCGAAGTTTGATACACAGGAAACGCCTACAAGCAATGAGCTATTTATGAGTGCTAAACAAAAGTTAGTATGCCACAGTTCACTTAGCGCATTAAGGAGTACTTCCTCTATGTAAGGTTAGGTTAGGTTGAAAGTGGTTGTCACCTAGGAAACGCCAACACACTTAGGTCAGAATAGGTCGTTTGTGACGAATCATTGAAGAACGTTTGTCTCTCCCTACTCGTTGAACCATTTTGAGCTCATGAAGCCGTAAGAGACTTTTGAGTACTTCTATACTATAGAGCCGATGGTAGACTGAAAATAGTGGGAAGGAATATCGAAGGATTTCTGAAAAAACAAGCGCGGATATCTTCAGCGAAACTTTGGAGAATCTACGAGCATTATTTAAAATCAACAGCGCCTGGTAAAGATAGCTGCTATAAAACATAACTTTATCGATAGCTGCGAAGTAATCGTAGCGAGATTAGGCGACTAGGCGTATGCAAAACATATTCAAACCTCAAACCCGGGCCGCATGGATATTCCAAGTGATAAAAAGGCAACTTGCAAGAATTAGGTCAAAAATGCACGCATCTTTGGCCTTAAAAGTCTGTGAGAACTACGCAAGTCTGTTTGGTTTCAATAGATAAACGAACTTCATCGCCTCAGTTACTTCTGACAGCGACAGGGACAAATGGTTCAAATAGGAAAGCGTTCTTTTATGCGCGAAAAAATATCAATTTTATTGCATTTTCCAAAAGGCATTTAACTGATGGTTCCCGTAAAAGTGAAACTGTGACAACTGGCTTAAGAAGGCGGAAGATCTTACAACTTAAACCTTGCTATAGAAAATGCCTCCACACACTCCTGCTTCCGTTTTCAATTTGTCTGTATAGAAGCAGACAGGTTGCCAGCGAGAACCTACACCACACTCCCAGTCCTGGAGGGTAGGTTTCGACGATATTTTTCAATTCAGGCTGGGGGAGGGTGTAATTAGTATTTTTTGGGAAGAAGTCCCATCTTTTTAGAATAGATGTTTGGCGACTGGTCCACAAACGGAATGTGTAGCCGCAGTTATACGGGTCCTATTGTCCAAAACACATGTGCAGAAATTCTGAAGCTTCACTGCAAGCAGTATACTGCAGATAAAACAGATGTGAAGAATTCTAGTTGCATCGGTTGCTGTCAATGCGAGGAAAAATACGAGAGTGCAACAGGGACGACAAATAATTTCCGTGTCTCTTTTCCTAGTATGCATCAGTAGCTGAATTGAAAAATTCGGTGCTGCCAAGTCTATTTAATTTAATTCACTGCGTTGCCATGCAGTGGATTTAGAAATAGACACATGTTGCAGTGCTGCGGTGGGTACAGAATTTACATTTGTATCACCACATAAGAACATGTGTATTCTAATCTTGCTGCACAGTGAATTCTGCACGTGTGTTTTTGGCATAAGGGCATCAATAATGCAGAGACCTGTCCTTCTTCGCACTTGACTAATCATGTCAAAATAGGCCCGATAACAGGGCTAACGTACCCAAGAGTTTTATCGCAGAAGTACAGAGCTACAGGTGGCTTTCTTACCTCGCAACAGGATGTTAGGTTTCCAGCTCAGTTTGTTGTCTGAATGAGGTCTAAGTACTTGGAGCCAAAGGGTGCCTTTTAGTGCTAAAGGAACAAAGTTGTGCATTTTGTGAAGAGTCGATTGGTCGGTTTTCTAGGCCACATTTTTAGTAAATTTAGAGAATTTCTGTTCCCAGCATTAGCAGCGACATCTGCAATAGGCAATCCCTTTCCAGTATTAGATGTAGTTTATTTATCACTAGCTTAAAGAAGAAAAGAGAAAATAGATTATTACGGTCCCACACGATCGCTGTCTTACGTGACTTTTAGAACGGACTTTGTCAATCTACGTGATCGCGTTTAAAGGCCAAATAAATAGCATTTTATGACCTGTTTTGGCTTCTTGAGAGGCACACGATAAAGCGAAAGACTTGAATTTTCGTTTAGCCAGAAATTTCCCAACAGAAATTGTCAGGGTTAATCCCAAACAAGCGTTTTTACTCCTCGCTTCCCCACTCAGAAACTAATTTTGTCAAATCCACCAACCGCCGGGGTAGCTACTTCTTCTTACTTTTTAGGCCTACTGTCCACGTAGCTGCACTTCATAAGCACGCTTTCGTCATTTGCATCTTGATGTACGCTTGCTTGCAGCTTCCTTGCAGCTGGCATATAAACAAGCGAACCTCTGTCCACGGAGCGGCAAAATACTCTTGTCGTCATTTTCAGCTTGCATTGCCGCTCCGTGGACAGTGGTTCGTTTGTTTATATGGAAGTTGCATGCCAGCTGCAAGCAATCGTACACCAAGATGCAAATGACGAAAGCGTGCTTATGAAGTGCAACTACGTGGACAGTAGGCCTTAATCGATAAAATTGGCCGCGTTCCATTGCCATGCCGCTAGCCATCTAGCGGTCAATGGAACGCGAATATTGTCCCCCGACGTAGTTGTCTTAAATTTCAAATTCGGAATTTACTTTTTAATGGACCAACCTTCCCTACCCGAGCATGATATCAATTTTACGTGCGAATTTCGGGTGAACATGTCAAAACTCAGCTCGAGAAACTGTATTAAAATAATTTCATGGCGAGACTCCGTCAATTTGCGACAGCTGGCTCAGAATTAATGTGCAGCCATACACAACTGTGTACTCGTTTAATCGGAATAATTCATCTGCTTTACAGCAACAGCTGCAGCTGCATAAATTTACAAATATTTCCAGTCAGTTACAAAACTTGATTCCATCTTAAACACAGTTTGAAATTCAATGTGGACATAAAGCCAATTGTTTACAATTTACGACGATATCTCAACAAACACTGCAGCGTTAAGGTTTTCCTATTTAATTTATTCTTTCACACCTACTAACATCGCTGCTAATTTGCGTTCATCACTTTACGCCTCGCCACACGTCACGACTCACGATACTGATATTTAAGTACGAAATTTTTACAACCATTTGACTTTGCCAATTTAAGAGGTTGTGTCTTGTATAGCTGGCCAAAGTACATTAACCTCTAAATTAAAATTTATTGCCGATCATTTAAAACAGAACACAAGTCGAATCAACTGAGATTTATAGTACGACATACACTTTTCGTAAAAAAAACAACAACAAATAATAATCTCAGAGTTACGTCATTAAACACTTTAAAAAAAAATACACACAAACTTCAATAGATACACTATCTTTGGCTTAATTCGCACGCACGCCCCTCCAGTGTACAAATTCATTTATCTCCCAACTGATAACACTAGATAAGTAAAAAACGAACAGACAGACAGATTTAATAATTCAACGTTATGTTTGAGAATGCTTATCGAAAAATTCGAATCTGTCTTCGCACACTCTCCAATGTCACGTATTTTTGACATTGAAAAATCATCAGCCCGAGGGACGATAAAATTCAAAACATTTCAATCATTTTTTTGAAATATTTTTCTTTTGGCAAAACATTCTTCCGTAAAAAAAAAAAATACTATAGAAACACCATTCGTACATTTAAACAATCATCACAGTAACAGATGTCATCGGTTTCTTCTTCATCTTCCGCATCTTGCTCGCCTGGCGTATCCGAATGTACATCTGTGTCGATAACCCTTTGATCGATACCATCACGCAACCGACGACGACGTCTGCGATTTAGATTCTTAATACGCCACCAATCTCTTAGCCAAGACCACTCCATTTGTATAGTAGACAAATGCAATCTGTCAAAGCGTCGCGTCGTCGTTTGGTTGGACGTTACAACGAATACGCGATTCAACAAACAATGACACAAAGAATGCTCGTAAAAGCGTTTGCCGAATGCCGATTCCCGCCGCTACACTCAAGTCGAATGGTGCAGCGTGTAGGTATTTCTGAGAGCGCTATAGAACTTGACGTTTCCGCTTCCGAAATGCCACTGATTCTATAAACACTCGCGTAGTAAAATACCCGAACGTTAATTGATCGCTACGCTATGAGCTTGAAAGAGATATGAAGGCCGCTTCGACGACTGACTAACACGCTCCGAGTGAGCTGTCTCTCTGAGGGAGCACATGCACAAGACAAAGTGGGTGGCGCTGGTGGTTTTTTTTTTTTTTGTTTTCTTATTTGACAGCGGCATTGATATAGGGGTTGAGGGTAAATTGTCAAAGTGAGCGACAAGTGAATTGGTTATTACATCATTTGCGTTGATACAGCATACAAAGCAATCGAAGCGTCGCGGTCGTTGCCGTTGGTTGTCATCGCCGATAGAAATTGAGAACAATTAAATGTTTTCAATTGACAGAGGCAATTGAGGGTAGAGAGATAGTGAAAACAGAACAATACTCTTTTGTCGTGCAATAAATGCTAAATGTGTGCAAAGCAACAACTTACGAGAATTAAATTTTTAATTGTTATCGTTGGGCGATAACAAACTGATAACAATCAGTGTCAACTGGTTGAGTAAATAAAATGTCTCAAACAATGTGACAGTGGGTATACTTTTTGGTGAGGAGTACTTGTACGAACAGATCGAGTGGAAAATTTGTAGACAATTTTTAGGCTGACATAGTTATGGGACAGTGTGTGGGGAGAGTTTTTGTACACGCGGGAAATATCAATTGCGAGAAATTAAAATGTTCTTGGTTGGAAAATTAGGCTGAGGTTTCCAATATCGGTTTGTGAGAAGCTGTTGTGGTCCGAAACCGTCGATCTGCGTAGAATGTCATTTGTAATATAAGTCCTCTGACTCTGACTATAGTTGCCCTTTAAGGAGATTAGTTTTCCGAGACCATTTGTATCCAAGGACGTAGCGAGGAGGGAGTGTGGAGGAGCGACACCCCCACACGCTTTTTAAGAGTCGGCAATTCAAGGAAGCTACATTTATTATCTTGAGCGACTTACAAAAAATCGGCAAAAACGAGCAATTTTCAAAAATTAGCTCGGAACAAAATGTACACATGTATACAAGTTGGAATTTTCAAAGGTTCTACCTTTCGGAAATGTTTATTTATTTCTGATTATTTTCATGTACCTTCTCTGAGTTTCGATTTTAAAAAGGACGGCGAATTTGCCGACTGAACTGCTTAAAATTTAGCGAGTTTCGATTCGATTTTAAAAAGCACGATCGTCATCGGCGAATTTGTCGACTGAACATCTTAAAATTTATCGGGTTTCGATTCGATTTTAAAAAGCACGGTCGGCTTCGGCGAATTTGTCGACTGAAATTCTTAAAATTTAGCGAGTTTCGACTTGACTTTAAAAAGGACAGTTGGCATCGGTGAATTTGCCGACTGAACTCCTTAAAATTTAGCGAGTTTCGATTCGATTTTAATTTGAGGTTAAATTTGAACGAATGTTTTATTCGCTAGTTTGTGGAACGCGGCTTAATGATGTGGATTGCGAAAAAACGTTTGTTTCGTTCGCGGAATAAAGTTTGGAAAACGAAATTTCGTTATTGAAAATGTTTATAAACTTGTTTTCTTAATACATTTTAAATTGTAATACGGGATGATTAATTAAAGGAATTTAAATGACCATTTAAATGAGTCTGAACGAACGAATTGATGAAATGCGAACACTTTTTAAGCATTTATAAATAGAAAATTGCACATTTTATTATTCCATGAGTAGGATAACAGGAGTGTTCCTGTTAAGATTGGTCAAAATTGGACAACTGATCGTGGCATCTCCCATACAAAAAAACATCTATGGGGTGAAATTTGATGACGTTATAACTCGATAACCGCTGGGCCGATTTTAATGATTTCTATACAGTCGGCAAGTTCCTAAAATAAGCAGTCGGCATTTGAATGAAAGTTAACCCCCACGGCTCGAACCCTTGCTATGCTCCTGTTTGCATCTTTCTAATTTTGAGTACTTTGTGCGTGGGACTCAATGACCTGTAGTGAGTTTTTAATGTTTTGAAACAAAAGTTGACTTAATTGGCTCGGCTGCATTCACAGCTTGTGTTGAATGTCGTTGTAAAAACGATATTCTGATTTTTGCGAACTTTTGTTAACGAATTTGCTTCTTTTTCTATGTGTTCACTGTAAAATCAAATCAAAAATGTTACAAACACTGACTTAAAACAAAAATGAAATATTAGGCGTTTACGACAAAGGCCAACGGGAATAGGGGTGATTAGAAGAACAACGTTTTGAGAAATTTTGTGGAAGGTATATAGGAAAGCATTGATAACATCAACTTCATTCATGTCAATATATTGTGCATCTGTTCTGGTGAGATTCCTGTTAAACTTATGTACTTGCAATGCAAGAATATTATGCCATATACAATTAAGCTTTGGTATGCTAAGGCCCCGCAAACAATAACAATGGAGGAACAAAAAAAACAAAGGGAATTAGTGTAGTCAGGGGCAAGGTTTCGCTTAAAAAAACTTAGGGGTCAAACATAATAGGATTATGGTAGTATGGCCAATAGTCGCGGCATGCAGATGCAATTTCAATGTAATCGCATATTGGCTTGTGCTGATTTATTTCCAAGCAATGCTATTGTAGTTCTCCCTTTACTGTCAAGACCTGTGTACAATATTTTCAATTTACGCGATTTGACAAGACGGTATATAAATTAATGATTTGTTGTCAACCGAGAGGGTTGAATTTAGTTTTATTTGGATGTTGGATTTTCCGTTCCTTCAGATAATTGCTCGCTTCTTCGGTGTGTACTTCATTGAGCAAGCAAGGAAATCACTCCTGTTCAAAGGTTTCATAGTCATAGTATTAGTGTAGGTCTGCGCAATGCAGCTTGTAAGTCGTCAAGTGTTCAGATCGCAGTTCGTATCACTGCCTTTCAAGGACGATTGGCGAGTTAGTGCAGTGTAACTACTAAAAATCTTGTTAACACAATTATGTTCACAGCATTATTTCTGACAACAAAATGCATCCGCTCATCTGCAGAATCAGAACAAGATATAGTGTACACATCTCGGGTAGACAGTAAAACTCGATTTTACGAATCGAGATCCAGGTCATTCCCAGTTGTCTGTATAGGAATTTTGATTGGAATTTCCAGAGAAATTTGAACAAAACCAAATATATTCACCTAAATCTCAAACTCAGATGTGTGCCTAATAGGCTTTCTTTCTTTTTAGACAAAAATAAGAATACTTTTAAAAATCGCCTATTTTTGATAAACGACTCCACAAAAATCGATGAACGTGAATGAAGAGAAGTCATCTGATCTTCGCTGATGACTTGGGTCCTCTCAGACGGAACTTCAACGCGCACTCGATCGGATTGTAGCCGTTTGTGCTGAAGCTGAGATGAAAATATGTAAACTTGAACAAATCTGAAGTAATGGTCGTCTTCAGAATGCCTGTCAATGCAATATGCATGTTAGTGGAGTCCCATTGAAAAAGGTGGAGAAGTTTAAGTATCTCGGGGTCTTATTCACTAGTGATGGAAGGAGCAATGCTGACTCCAGAGAAAAAAAGATTAAATAACTGAAAAGAACTATAGCTGTGAGTTAATAAATTTCCTGACAGGATCAGTTTACCAACGAATTTTGCATTCGTGTTTATTTTTTGTTATGTTTTTTTATGTTTTATATATTTAAAAATCATTCAAAGTAGGAACAAATTATACGGTAGAATCACTAAATACTTGAAAGAGAACCAAACAAAATTTTTTGAATTTACGGAGGCTGTGAAACAAAATTGCCTCACTTGCAAATACTAATCCTCTGAAATTCCTCGCGTTAAAATTTCACAAAGTATAGCCAAAAAAATTTGAGATCGCTTGAAATTCGTACCCTTCAAGCAAGCGACTCTGCAGCAACTTGAAAAAAGGACCCAAAAACGAATCCAAAAAGTTTCCAAATCTAAAATATATTCCATTATTTTCGACTGGGTTGTCAATTTGACATAATTTCGGTCAAATCTGACCGAATTCGAAGTGCTTTGACCGAAGAAAATCTTCGAATTCAGTCAAAAATGGAATTCGGTCAAATGTCAGATTTTGACCGAAAATCAATTTTTCTAATAGCAAAACTGTTCGATGAAACTACCGACATTTCCCATACCGAGCAGTTGAGTCTCTCTTTTCCATATTTTCATGAGGGAATAATCAGAGAGGATTTCTTAACATTTTGCATCGCATATGACAAGATTCAATGTGAAGACATGGTGAAAGAACGTCGCGTCGGTCCTGGTTTTGCATTATCAAGGATAGAAGAAGATCTTTGTTACAAGTTCGACATTGATTTAGCATGATGGTGCGTAGGGATTGTTACTGACAGCTGTTCTGTGATTGCTTCTGACACAAAGGGTGCAGTCCATGAACTCTGCAAAAAAGCTACTTACGCTAAACGTTGTCCATGCAAAAACAAATGCAACAATTTTTTTGTGAATTTTCATCAAAGCTATTCCAATTCACAACAATTATCAGTTGGGATTGGAATAGAACCAGTTTGAATTATTATTACTTCATCTTCATGCGCATCAAAAACGTATTTTGTGCCATAATTTATTATGTGAGAAGCTAGACCTATTATCTTAGTTCTCTAAATAATGATCTGGACAAAATCTTGAAGTGGGGAATAGACAACTTGGTTGTATTTAATGCAGACAAGACGCAGCTCACAATTTTTTCTAGGAAAAATGCATCAACAGTTCCTCAGATCCAAATGGATAACCTTCCAATCCATCCCTAGGACTCAATGCACCTTCTAGGAGTCACAGTCAATTCAGGAATCACATGACAGGACCACATATCCTATTTCGCTACCTATTTAGAGCAAAGGGGTACTTTAACCCCAAGCAACTTCTCCTTCTCTACAAAGCACAGGTTAGACCAGGCCTGGAATATTGTTCCCATATATGGAGCTCGGCCCCAAAGCATTCACTTAACCTACTTGATAGCATACAGAGACGAGCAGTTCGACTTATTAAAAGCCCTGCACTCACATCGAATTTACAACCGTTGGTGCACAGAAGACAAGTCGCTGACCTATGCTTTTTCTATAGGTTAGGTACTTTCATGGTAGACGTTCCGAGGTACTCAAAGACATTATCACTCGAAATGCGACTTTTATTCAGTTAATTTTGCGCTAGATTGAAACATTTCGCAGAAAAGGATATTTCACAATATGTGCTAGAGATCTAGTGCAAATGCTGAAATGTCAGTTTTTTTTTGTATATGGAGTGTGGCATGCCGCTAGTCATCTAGCGATCAATGCAACGCGGCCATTGTGATTTTCTTTTAACATATACATAATAAAAATTAATTAAACAATTTTTTTTCATTTTAATGTATCGTGGGATTTTGGTGGGAATTTGAGTTCGGTGAAAAGGAAAAAAAGGGAAAAATTACCACGTTTCGTGGGAAAAATGAAGAGAGAGTCCTAACAACACTGCTGTATAGATATGCAAGTTGTATGTATTATGTATCTCTTTTTTCAAAATATTTGTCATTAGTTGGCTGGCCTCGGCCAACGTGATCATACCCAAACAGTATTCCTGGATCCGCCCCTGGTTGTATTGCTGGTGTGACCCGTAGAGATCGCATTAGAAACACCAGAATACGTGAGGAATTTTGATGAACAAATGCTCTTTATGGTCAACACCCAACAGCTTTGTCTTTCACCAAAATGTGCCTCAGAGATGTGCGTAGGATGCGGATGGCCAATTGCATGGCACGGCGACGTCTGGACGTTGATAGGGGAGTCGCTACGACATTTTCAGCTACGCATGCGATATTCTCAGCCGAACAAGAGGTAATCGTACAAGCCCTTCCCAGTCATAATCGCTGTCATGTTGTTTCTCTAACAGTCGTGCTAACGATTTAAAACATCGTGACAATTAGATTATTCCCCGTTTCATTGCTTTATTCACACAAATGGCAAAACCAAATTGAAATTCTATGCCATTTGTAAATTCGATGGTACTTTCTATTTTAGCTTTTACTAATTTTTATGCTATAACTGTCAAACCTAGAAATGTTTGCGGACACATATTGGAAAAGGAAAACTGGAGGTGATCAGGTTCTTCGACGTGATCGGCGAACGACTGGCTTCAGAAGTTGTTTACAATTTAATTGGACAATTATAGGTAATTATCCAATTTTCGTTTCGTATAATATAATTTGACAAAATTAGGGTTAAAAATGAGACTGTAACACATTTCCAGTTCATTGAGATGATTCATTCAAATGAATTCACGCCCTTTGTTATATTCTAAGCAGACTTCACAGGAACACTTCCGGGCCAATGCCAAAGAATTTGAATTTGAGCTCAATCGTTTCGGTGGTTTTCGAGATATGTATACCATTTTTAAGGTTTTTTTTTTTTGTATGGGAGGCGCCATGTCTCTTTCTCTTATTTCAACGCAACTTCACAGAAACGCGTTTGGGGCAATAACAAAGATTTTCTCAAAATTTGAGCTCAATCGGATGGGTGTTTTTCGAGATACAAGATTTACATTTTTTTTATATGAGAGGTGCCACGCCCGTTTGTCCAATTTTGAACAGACTTCACATAAACCAATAAAAACGATTTTCTCAAAATGTAACCTCAATCGGTTCGGTGGTTTTCAAATTTTGCAATTATTGGTGCGGTGTATATTCGCAAAATGCAAATTTAGATTGTTTGGAATTCCACTCCTAATTCAAGACCAACAAAAGAAAGAGTCATCCAAATTGGTCCAGCAGTTCTTGAGCTTAACTTATTTCAAATGATTATTTTTTAGCTAGCTATTTTCATTTAATTTTTAAATTGTCTTAACAATTTTCCTATAGTAGATAAGTCAAAATAAAATTATCTAGGATATCCCGATTTTGTCGATGAAAAATTGAAAATTTCATAAAAAATCCGGAAATTCAACGAATTGTCAAGGGAGCATAATATATTTTTGTAAAATAATGTAGCACACTTAAGCAACGCATTATTATGTAAATAAAAGAAAAGAACAACACTCACTTCTTCCAAAATCACAGAAACAGGACGAGACCAAAATGACGAGGTCATCATGTTTGACAATAAAAAACAAGCTTCACATGGACTATGAAAAACAAAAACACGCCAACTTCTACTCTTAATGAAAGTCTAAACACTTATGCGGCATCGGTCTGTAATGGACCGTCACAGAGTAGGTAGGTTTATTTATAAAAGCTAACAAAATCAATTTAATTAGCTTCCTTAAACAAATCGCATTGCCGGTCCCGTGTTATCAGTTGCTATTCTGTTTACAACCCACACATCCGCATTCCGGATAAAGCGAAAACCGTTTTTTTTTATTAATGTTATCAATGAAATGCAAGCAATTTGTTAATAACAATATTTAAAAAAAAGTGAGCAAACCAAAACCAACGGAAAACAAGAACGCAACATAAAGAACAAATAAATTCACCCCGTAGGAGAATGAGGAAGATCTCATATCCAATTGTGGCGGAGGAATCGATTCTAGAAGAGAAAGAGAAAAAGATTTGTGTTTTTATTTTAGAGCAAAGATAACCAGAAGATGTGTAGATAAGTGAAAAGATTAGAAATTGCACAATTGTATTGGTTAAGCTAGTTTTGTTTGCTTTTTTTGAAAAAAATATGCATACACGTGAATGGATGGCAATTAAAAGCGTTTTTGTTTTACCAACCAGATAGATTAGGCGATGAATACACGTGCGGTATCGGCTTAAGGGTGGTGCGGCTATTGTGTGGTTGTTTAGGCGGTGCCGTCGATACAGCTGATGGTGATGTGAATCTATCGAAACTGTTGCCCATCGCGTAACGATAACGATATTCAATTCAAGTACTTCTGAGCGGCAGCAGCAATGGTTTTTGACACTTTATGCACGATTTTATTTGAAATTATGTTCTCGGACTATTCTCAGCACTGCGTTTTCGAGAGATACAAACAGAAACAGATGTACGGATGTGATGAGCAATGATGGACAGAATGGGACGCACACGGAATGGCAATATGGTTATTTTTAGGTCGGATATAGTTAGGTACCTACATTTGTTTAATAGTTTAAAGGTTAACGTATTTTCTTTGCAAGTTGTGGCAGACGAAGATCATGTAAACATAAGGAATATAGTGCAGAGGCCGGTCCTGTCAGTATCCGAATGTGGTTGTCGATTTGTGTTTGGTTGGCATTCAAAATTGAAAGAAACTGCACAAAATCATTAACCTAGTCTAACTTATAGAACAATTTATTATTTATTGGTAAAGTATTGCATTGTGAACAATTACACACTAGAAATACATAAACAAAAACTGGTCTAAGACGAGTGGATGGTGTAGGACCTGGAATTTTCTCCGTTCCATTTCATTCTAAACCAGTTTTTTTAGACGACCATAAAATTGTTGTACTTTTATTGCAGACTTTATGACACTTTCAATGATGTGGCTGACCTTCTGAAGGTAACAATATCAAAATCGGATATCGATGCCGAAATTAGATATTGTTATATACACCGGCAATCAGGCAGCCATAAAAGCACTTGAATCACAAATTGTAAGATATAAATTGATCATAAACTATCGTAAATCTCTAAATGAGGTTCCTGGCAATAAAGATATCTGGCAACTGTAGATCAAACGAATTAGCCAGGGACGGTTGAACTCTCTTCCTGGGCTCGATTGATTAGGTGGGAAAGAAGCTTCACAAGGGATTTTTTCCCGATTACAGTCAAGATTCTTATTGTTTCCAGAGTCTAATATTTAAAGATTGTCGATCACTTTACTTGTGGACTCTTTAAGGTTAGTTTTGTTTACCTACTCAGCAAGAGGTTGCATTGTTGCAGGTTTAACCCCGGAAAAATCGCAACAAATTGCATTTTGCAAACGTCTGACAATCGATATACAAGTACATTACATAGTGAAAACGAACAAGATTATGGCGTTTCATGACAGCTCTCATGTGAGTTTTACAGGGTTTCCTTAATTGTTTATGAAATCAATAATTTGTCGCTATTTTCAAAAGAATTAAAGAACATTTAGGTATGCGGGGTTAATTCTTCGCCTCCTATACACATGCTCACCCTTCTTATCCCGTAGAAAACTACATCTCGGAGAATAATTTTTCGACAATTTCGGCGACTGGATAATAAAGGGTGTTTTTTTTAGAGGTATACAACTTTGAATGGAATAAAACAAAGATTATTTTTTTCAATTGACATGAAATTTACTTTATTCGAAAGATAATCTTCTGGCATTATAATTTAAATATGACTTCTTGCATATGACCGCTACGGCTGGCTCGGACGTAGTCTAATCTGGAGGTCAAATTTTTTATGACTTTTTCCAACATTTGTGGCCGTATATCCGCAATAATGCGGCGAATGTTGTCCTCCAAGTGGTCAATCGTTTCGGGCTTATCGGCGTAGCCTAGCGACTTCACATATCCCCCAGAAAATAGTCAAGTGGGGTTAAATCGCACGATCTTTGAGGCCAATTCACGGGTACGCAACGTGAAATTATGCGGTTACCAAACGTTTTCTTTAATAAATCAATTGTGACACGAGCTGTGTGACATGTTGCGCCGTCTTGTTGAAACCACAACTCCTGCACATCATGGTTGTTCAATTGATGAACGAAAAAGTCAGTAAGCATGGCTCTATAGCGGTCACCATTGACTGTAACGTTGTGGCCAGCATCGTTTTTAAAGAAGTACGGACCAATTATTCCACCAACCCATAAAGCACACCAAACAGTCAGTTTTTTTGTGGTTGTAACGGAGTCTCAACATACACTAGAGGATTATCATCACTCCCATACGGCAGTTTTGTTTATTGTCGTATCCATTCAACCAAAAGTGAGACAATTATGTTAACCGTAAAATGGACGTATTGCGCGATACGCATTTCGAAGAGAACCATGATTTTCAATATATATTTGAACAATTTGAAAGCGTGGTTCAGGTGGCAGTCTATTCATGTTAAAATACCAAACCAAACCAATTTCGTTTTCGGTTGGTCGTCCAGAACCGTCCGGAAGAACTCTCCGCGATTTTGAATTCAAATCCAGAAGCAAATTTCTCTTCTTTTCAGGAGAATAACTGTCAGTTGAGTGCTTCCGGACGGTTCTGGACGACCAATCAAAAACGGCATAAAAATAAATCACTTGAGAGCTAACAAAATGGCCGCCAGTTAAAATAGTGCTGCCAACCTAAAGTTCTATACTTCTAAAAAAAAACACCCTTTATAAGCATCAGCTGCCTCCAACGCTTTATTCTTAGCTCCTGTTGGTTTAAAGAGTAGTTGTGAGATCATTCGACCGTCTGGGATCACAATGGGCCTTCTCTAAGTAAGGCTGCACTTGTTGCGGCCAGCCATCCTATCCTAACCTAACCTAATTATTTTCTACCCACTTTCCAAACTCAGGGTCGAGAGGTAGTTCCGTGAGGAAACCTTTTTTTTTTATTGAACCACCCAATGGAAACTGAGATCAGTTAAGTTCTTGTTATGGTCTACTGGAAATAATGGACTTTAGTAATCAAAAAAGCCTTTAGACTAATACAACAAATGCCTTCGTCCCGTTAAATACATAGATACAGTTCTGTGTGACACCGAATGGCTCTTGTTAATCCGAATATTGATAATGACTTTGAGTGTGGGCAATAATTACAATAACAAGAGAACAAAATGCAAGCGAAGAAAATGAGAAGAATTGTCTGAACCACTTCCAAAGAAGATCGACAATGCAGAGTTCCCCACAAACTAGGAGACCAGAGTAGAACTCAGGTAAAAATGTTAAGCGACGGCAAGAGGCGCTGCTTTTAGCAGCCAATGAAAGACGAAAGCATGAAGGCATTCTATGATCTCTCACAATGGTGATGTCTTCGTGTTGCTTCGTGTGTGACTTCGTATTGTATTTTGTGTCTAATAGGAAGCCTGTACCAAGTCTGCAGGTTATAGAGTTTCTTGTTCTTCTCTTGTGCGAAAAATCCCAATGTTTCTCAAAGATAATAGTTATATCTGTCTTTAGCACCCTTAAGTCTATTAAGGAATGTAATATCCTATTAAATTGCGCCATAAACTCTGTTCTCACCATGATCCTAAAACTAAGCATATAATAATGTAAACAAACTGGAGCAGACAATTTGGCGAAAAATCTCAACAAGCGTAACTGGAGTCAAGTGATAGTTAAGTGGCCACTTCAACTCAGTAACCACTAATTCGGTACTATCCAATGGGAGATAAGACTATCTATGTACATTGTATACTGGATTTCCATCGGAACTAGCCGCTAGATGAGAAGACAATAAAAAATTATAGAATCATGTCACTATCGCACAAACGACAAGTCTGCACAGCATAACCTAAAACTGAATAAGACGTGTTCACGTTCATATTGACCGCCTATATGTATTCAATAATTTACATAACTTGTAAGTATTTATTAGTAGATTCTACTTTCATATAGAAACTATCACCCTGCACAGCTCCACGTTGTCTACTTCTATATTTATCATAACAACATAAACACAAACACATTTTTTGGCACACAATTCAATAACAAGAATCTATTCATTGACACTGAGACATGATAAATTGCTATTTAAATACATTTTACAGAGATAACTCACGGCTCCTTTTGTGTGGTCCATCATCAAATCAAAATCAATTAAATTCAATTTTTTCCCATGAAAAGATTCCATTTCAATGTCGTTTACCCTTGACACTCAAGCACTATTAAATAAAATACGCCAACACAGTAGTTCTATTAACGAATGACGTCCGTTCCAAATGAAGAGCCCAAGAAGAACCCACCCAATTCTGCGAATGAAGCTTCCCACTATAAGTTGACCACCTTTAATCGATAAATTGCATGTAGTACAGAGACAAATATGGATCCTTGATGTTGAAGAGTAGATACAAAAAATGGACGCACACTAAGGACAAACCTCAAGTGCAATCGATTTTTTCGCTATTCGGTTTTGGAAAAATCAATGTTTAGAATTATTTAAAAAAAATAAATACATACAAAAAAAGAAAATAATAAATTAAAAGAATCATTTTAGCAAACTTTACATTTCCATCATGTCCGACAAAGAACCCAGGACGATTTGCTTGCTTCAGATCCTGATAGCCACTTTCTAGTTCAGTGTAGGACATGTTCTAAGATCGCAATTTTTATCTCTGGACATTCGATTATATGGATTTGATTCAGAGCTGGGATTTCGGTTGGGAAAAGGACAATAACAATATGAAACAAATGCGAATTAGCACAGGAGTTTGTTCAGCCTTTTTTTCTTCTATTATGTTGTCGGGCGTCGGCTGTTTTGGTTTGCGTTGCGGGTGCAGTTTTAATGCAAATTTACTGTCAATTTACCAATAGAAAGAAAGAAAATTATACACTCTTGCACTTTACAATAGAAATCGGAAATTATTCACTATTTTCACACGCGAATTATAGCCACGGCGAATAGCGTTGCAATTTTCTTCAACAATTTGATATGGAAACTGTTATATAAGAATTTTCCTTTCGATTTTCATACGCTTGCAGACGTATTCGCGGCGGTACGTTGTCTGCAGAGTGCTCGTCGTGCTCGTGGCTAGAAAATTTTTCACAAATCAGTGAAAAATGCGCCGCGCAGATTGTCATAATTTCGCAAACAGCTGATTGAGCAGACTTTTCTGTCAAGTTTTTTTTTCAGCGGAAATGTCATGTGTAGTCAGCTGTTTTTGTAGAAGTACTAGCGGCATTTTTGTTGTTGGTAAACAAACGTAATTAAAGGGAAGGGGCGCTGGTTTATTTGCCGCGTTTACATCAAGAACTTAACATAAACTACATCAAGAAGTCTTGAGGTGGTTGTAGTTTTTTTTACTTTCTTATGATGCATAATGGTGGATTTACATTACCACGCCACGCAATTTTGCACGACTTTAAAGAGAGAGACCCGTTTGCTACAGTCAATGCTAATGATCTGTAAGAGTGAGACCACAAACCTCCTTAAAAAAGTTATGGCGGCCTAAATTCAACTTTTAGGCGTGTGGTCTCACTCATACACATCATTAGCATTGACTGTGGAAACACGGATCTCTCTCTCTGAAGTCATGCAAAATTGCGTGGCGTGCTAATGTAAACCCACCATAATGCTGGGTTTCTACCCGTCGATTTGAAATTGACAATTGACGTAGGCATTTTTATGCCAATTAAACAATTGGCAAGTGGATATAGCGAAAAATTGCTTGTCAATGAATTGACTAACAGCGTTTATCAATTACTGACAAAGAAACCACAGGACAAGTGGAAAAAGCTGAATTATCAAACAAAATGTCATTTTGTCTATAATTAGGTCTGTTTTATTGACCAATCTATCTCAGTGAAGTAAAGTAAAGTAGAATCTTTAACATGCAATTACAACAATTACACACCGTGACACATTCGAGACTATAGGTCTGTTTTATTGGCAATCCATTTCAGTGAAGTAAAGTAAAGTAGAATTTTTAACACGCAATTACAACAACTACACACTGTTTGACACTTTCGAGACTCTATATGTTTGTTGTAATTGCGTTGTTAAGATTCTACTTTACTTTACTTCACTGAGATAGATTGCCAATAAAACAGGCCTATACTCACTTCCCATAAAAATACGCCTTGTAATTGCGTGCTGAAGAATCAACTTTACTTTACTTCACTGAGAAAGATTGCCAATAAAACAGTCCTATTTATAACAACTGCATAGAGTCTCGAAAGTGTCTTTGCTTTACTTTGTTTACATAGATTTTCAATAAAACACGCCTATTGATTTTTGTCAACAATCAATGAATAATGCTCTGAATAGAGTTCTTATTGGAATAAGGAAGACTTGAAGTCAAATCAACATCCCACTTTGCCGAGGCGATTGCTCATGTGCGGATTGAAGTTAAATGCCGCCATAGGCTCCACTTTTTTGGGGTCCCCTGGGGACAAATGCCAAAAAAACATAAATACTCAGCCCTATTCCCGTTGGCGTTTGTCGTAAACGCCTAATATTTCATTTCGGTTTTAGGTCTGTGTTTGTAACTTTTTTAAGAAAAACTTTTTGAAATTACAGTGAACACATAGAAAATGAAGTAAAATCGTTAACGAAAGTTCGAAAAAAAATCTTAATATTGGTTTTACAACGACACGACACATGAGTCGTATATGACAAACGCCAACGGGAATAAGGGTGACTAAAAACCAATGCCACCAACTGGTTCCCAAAACAGTAATTTGATGAGTTTTGCCCTAATTCATCTTTTCAGTCTCATTTTAAGTCTCCAAGTGGACGTGATGAGTTTTCCTTAAACCCCACACCCTCCCATTACCTAACCTTTATTAGAACCGCCTGTTGCTTCAAGCTACTACTGCATATCTTCAAAAACCAAATGTATACAAAACAGAATTGAATTTTATTTCATAAATAACAAAACGAAAAACACAAAAAGCTAAGCTAGTCTAACGCCCTTCTCGATGCCACCGAGGACTGTGTCCCAACTGAAGCCATTCCTTCCGTCCTCCAAAATCAACTTGCAAGAACTTGGAATTTTCGCCAGCAGTTCGTTGAACGGAGTATATTGCTTGAGACACGCAGAGTCTCCGACTATTACCAGTTTGTGTTTGGACCTCGTTATGGCCACAGTCAGACGGCGTTTGTCCTCGAGAATCTCCACTCCTTTAGTTTTCTCCAGTTTTTTGCAAGTGCTTGAACCAGTTCTGGTGCACGAATAGAATATTACATCCTTATCGCGCCCTTGGTACTGATCCACCGTATTCACTTCTACGCTGGCGAATGATAGGCCATCCTCAGGCTTGTTCAAGTCCTCACTGAGCTTCTTCAAAAGGTCAACTTGTGCCCGATAGGGCGCTATGACTCCAATGCGGTTGGCGTCGAGTCCAGCCTTCAACAAGACGCCTACGAGGTCAAAAATCACCGCAGAATCGCAATAGTTTGTATATTTGAAGGTCTGCAGGTATTTCTTGCGATTATCGTCAGTTAAGTTTTCCTCAGTGGGTATGCAAAACGTATTACTCCGCTCTAGGCATTCCAGTGTATCGATGAAGACCACCGCTTGATCGATGTGATTCTGCAGAGCTCTCTGATGCCACTTGCTGCCAGTGATTGGCGCGTCCAGCTTCATAACTCCGGCAAGCACGCCCAGGTCATTACACTTGAGCTCGCCTTTGTAGGTCAGCTCATTGGCCAACCTGGTAATGGTTTTGTTCATGCGGTACTGAAGGGTCAGCACTGATGTAGCCTCTGGAGTGTCCAGCCTCTGAAATAAACTCTCATCGGCGCCTAGAGCGCGAGCCTCCTTCGACCGAATTAGCGGCGGCAACTGGTCAGGATCGCCAACGAGAATGAACTTTGAAGCGAAGAACAACGGACGGAGTACGGTTGCCTGCAGGACCTGTGTCGCCTCATCAACAATGCAGTAGTCAAACGTTCGATGTGTGAACATGGTGTGACCGGCTCCAAGGCACGTAACTGCCACTATGTCAAACGAGGAGTAGACTTTTGCAAGGTCGTCTTCAGTGCGACAATCGGCAGTGTGCACGCGCTCTGAATATTGCTTAAGGTGTGGATGTATCCGCGTCTGTGAGCCAAGACGAAGGATTTTCAGCTCTTTGTAGTCCTTCAACCTGAGCAGGAGGTTATCCACCGCAGAATGAGTATGACTTGTGATGATCACTGTCTTGCCGATTAGATTGAGCAGGCGAATGATGCCGACGAGCGTTTGAGTCTTTCCGGTCCCTGGGAGACCTTTGATCAGCATAAAGCTGTCGGTGGTGAGAGCGGCCATCGCCGCCCGACGTTGAATACGATTGAGCGACCCTAGCAGTTTTAAGCCGGTCTCAGAGCGCAAGCTCCCCGAGACTTGTTTAGAGAACGTCGGCTGAACCCGTTGGACGACGATTGAGCGAAGTTGAGTAGAGTTGTCACAGCTGTCGAGGAGGACTCCCAGGTTTGTGTAGTTGAAAATCTGCTCAGACTGCGATTCGTGTTTGTCCACGATGAATGCTTGTCCTTTGTAGTTCCTTTCGAGATTCCGTTCGAGGTTGATGGTGATTGTGCGCTTGGTCAGGTCGTAGACGAAACCAGAAGCGATGGCGACCCGTTCCTTTGAACTTATAACCACATATTCACCGGGAGATATCTAAAAGGAAACAAACGTAAGAGTTGCATTTGGACGAGATAAATTCCAAACTCACCCCAGAAGCGGTAAACTCTACATTATGGCTCTCGTCCACCTGAAAACAGTGAAGGTAGCGCCCTTCGTGCAGCGCCTCTACCCTGACCAGCTGCAAACCCATAACAGCTCTACCGTTTTGCTGCCGCAGTTGCGGTGAATCCCTCCATATACTTCGCAGGAAGTTTGACCTCTTCGCCTCTTGTTCCTCGAGCGACAGCAATCCACACCACTTGATGAAGTACTTCAGATCGTCCTCTGTCAAGTGGTTCGTGGTCGCCTCTGAGACTTTTCGTAGTGGGTGCGTCTCGGACAGTTCAAAGTTAGCATCAGTCTTCCCAAACGCACAGCAAATAGTGGCATACGCGCAGTTTCCACAAGCACTTGGATGAGAAATGGGGTCGGGCAATTCAAAGGGCTCCATCATTTTTTCCGGCAGTGCGAGGTATTCCTGCAGTTTGTCCTTAGACACATCCAGGTACCGCGTGAGGTAATAACTCAGTTCATTGCGCAGCACAATAAGATCTCGCTGCTCATTGCGTGTGCCATTGATTTCCTTCATGATGCCTTCTCTGAGATAAAGCAGGAGCCCGGAATCGGTGTCTCTACCAGCAGCAGTCAGCATCATTTGATAGAGTATCAACTGGCCCTTGTGTTCGAGGGAGAACGATGCGCGGCCTGTCTTCAATTCGAGCGGGAGTATGTTTTTAGACGACTTTCGATGAATCTTCACCGAAACGTCGACTTTACCTTTGAGTCCCAATTGCGGAATCCATAGATTTTCTTCAATGTCCCGGATTTCGTCAATCTTCTCGTGAAACATACCCTTCGGGAGCTGTAAAGCAAAATGTCATATTTACCGAGATACATCTTAATACACTAACCATTTCCGGCTGTTTTCCCTCGACATACTGCTGAACAAAGTTGTAAATGTTCTCCGTGAACTTCTGCACCTCCAGTGACGCCTCATGTCGTGTCATCTTGCAGTCATACAGAGTGAACGCAGTCTGATGCGATTCAACCAGTTCTTTTCCTACTTTCTCAATCTCCTGACGGGTTTTCAGTGACCTCGCAAGAACAGTTTGAAGGATTTCATGAACCAGGGAGCCAATCACCATCTAAAAGCATTGCTATTTTTAAAAACCACTTCCACATGATCAACGAAAACTCACAATTTTATTATTCCCATCGATACCACGGAAACGATCCTGAAGTACGCCTTTTCGTTGGCAAAACAGTGCCCCAACAACAGATGTTCCTGATATTAAGGTGTCTGGATGAATAATTACATAACCATTGTCCTTGTCCACCTTAAAGCACTGCAAAGAGTCATCCCAAACTGCAAGCACCGAGACTAGATCTTTAAGAGCAACTCTGGTTTGACACCACGGACCTTGCAGACGCAGTTCTGCTTCTTCCAGTGGTGTATCTTCTCCCGATAGTTTTAATGTTAGTTGATAGGTCCTTTTGTCTCTTTGGACGTCGTTTACTATGCACCGACACCATTTTTTGAGATCCAGCTGTGGTTGTTTACATTCGTCGACATATCCAAAGTCATCATCGTCGAGGAGAAAATCATAGTTGGTCGCTTCTGCATCTAGCAGGCGCTGTTTCTTTGGAGAATTATCCAGTTCGCCGGTTGAATTTTCGAGAGATGATAGAAGTCGTTTAGTCCTACCAGTTTCCATGACTTGTTTAGGTAGGATCGGATCGAGTTTGTGCGAAGCTGATCATTTGTAGGGTGGAAAATTATCCCGCCAATATTATGAAATTTTGAAATAATTTTGCAGACATCTGGGTACTGACATTTCGCAAACGCATCTAGTACAATTTTGTAATTGATACCTACGAGAGTCGAATTAAATCAGTGGACGAGTTCAGAGCGGAACAGGTTTTTTTTATTATAAAGATGCCACAAATTAAAGCAGGTATTTTTTGTTTCGTTTGTATAAAAATTCGTGCATGACACTAGGCCTGTTTTATTGGCAATCTATCTCAGTGAAGTAAAGTAAAGTAGAATTTTTAACACTCAATTACAACAATTAAGCACTGTTTGACACTTTCGAGGCTCTATTGTGCTCGCAGTTGTGCTGAAGTTTCTACTTCACTTTATTTCACTGAGATATATTGCCAATAAAACGAGCTTCTTTAAAATTTGCGTAAAGTTAAGCTGGCTCTCACAGCGTTTATAAATAAGACTGGTAGTTGGATACTTATGTCGCACCCTGATTTATCTGTGCGGTATCATTGCTCTCGGTTTGATCTGTACATAAGGTCTGTTTTATTGCTCACCTATCTCAGTGGAGTAAAGCAAAGTAGAATCTTTAGCACACAATTTAAATAAATAAATAGGTGGCGCAACAGGCGGGTAGACACCCTAGGCCTAACTTCTCGCAACCATTAGTTTTGTGTGAGTTTCCATTTTCGGAACGAATGGAAGGGACCTACAATTTTATGCCGAGTCCGAACGGCTGAATTGAGGAGCTTTTTTCAGGACAGTCATACTCTCGGATGTTTTCCCTGAGATAGATAGGTAGCAAATAAAACAGTCCTATGTCCTATCATCTCACTGGAGTACCTACTGAACACCTCCATCGAGACTCGCTGGTACACAATTTTTTTGACATTTCAAACGCCAGTCGCATCGAAGACTTGAAGTAACCATAGCAATGACCAAAAGTGAAAACAAACAAAATCGTTACAAGAATTCTTTGAATTTTTAATTTAATTAGTGAACTTTGCATCGAACTTTACAATACCTACATTAGTCCACCAGCAATGGCTACGCATCGCCCGAAATATGTGTCAATCTTCAGAATCGATGGTGTGCCTATTTTACCGCCTTTAGTAAGTCGATATACTGCAAAAATCAAAATTCCCCCAATTACCAGCTCCTCTTCCCTCAGATGACTGCCGAAAAACGCCGGCAAATGCAGAAATACAAAGAACTGGCCATACAACTACAACACTCTAGAAAAAAAAATCAAAGACCGAATCCAGCGGAACCACCATGTAACCTTCTTCGTCACGGTCATAGTCACATTCCACAACCACAGACGCCACGAAAACAACTACTCGAACCAAGCACAACCACGGCATCAGTCACGAAGCGTGAACGCTTGGATAAGCTCCGCAAGACAGACACAATTGTCTACGACAACCGAGCAAATTCGATTATTCTAACCCTTGAAGGGTTCGAAGAAGAAACCGAATTTCAGTCGGTCGAGATTGAAAGGCCACATAATTTGGACCAAAACGACAACAAAATCTCCCCCGATGTGCCTAAAAACCTAGCCAAAGATGAAACATCAAATACCCCAGCTAAACCACAACCTTACGCTGCATTTATACCGATTCCTTCCATTTGTGTAAATCCGCCGACACCGTGTGTCCCGAATAATCCCATTTGTGAGACCACTTTGCCGAAACGGTTGTGCGGTAGTCCCACTCTTAAGCCAGAACCCGAATCTGGATTAATTCGCTCGCATTCCTTTACACTAGACGGACCAAGCAGTGCCTTATTGGCGCACATAAAGAACCAAAAACTGAAGAAATCCACTGCCACGCAGGACACTGTCGAATCGAAAGCCAAACGTGTACAGAAAGTCGAAACGAAACCAAAGTCAAAGTCACCGTTCTCGACGAGCTTGGGCCATTTCCCCAATAACACGGTTATCTTCAAGACCAAACGAAGTCCGTACGAGATGAAGCCATCTGCGAAGACGAAACTCGCACGGAAACACAAATTTGTGAAACCTGTCACACCAAAAAAATCAACACCGCCGGCGACAAATGGCGGTTTGGATACAAGTTCCTCCTCTAAGCTGGACATGTTGAAAGATATCGAGGAACAGCACCGCGCCAAATTCCTTGAACTCGTACGTCAGCAGCAGGACGAACAAAAGCGCCTTCAGGAACAGTTTGAGGCACAGCAGAAGCTGTTGCTCGAACAGCTGTCGGCAAGAATGGCCAAGGTGCAGATGCACTCACCGCCATCTACTTCAACGTTGGACTCTGTTGCCAGTTCTCCATCGCCGGAACCGCAATTGGCCCGCTCTACACCACGCCGCCGACTATTCCCAGAGAAAACAGCATCATCACCGGGCGCTGGCTCGAATGCGGACAGGGACGCCTTGCCATCGCCGCAGAGCACAAGCGCGGCGGCTCGTCGTGTGAGTTTCGAATAATTCACACTCGCTAGTCTGATGATTCATCGCTCTTAACTGAACTAACCAAAGCATGTGCCTTGTAATTTCTAGTCATAGTTCTATTGGTAGCTTTAAATGGGAACTTTTATCTCTCTATCTCTCTCTCCCCGTCCTCGAAACCCTTTCCATTCCATATTTTGCTCGCGCTCTACCCCTTTCTCTCTTTATCGAATATACCTACAAACCTATTTATAACGGTTTACTAACGAAATAAAATCAAGACTAACTTACTAACTTCACAAAACTTGGTAGTTTTATACTTAAATTCTTGATCCTTTGTGTGTGTAGCTGGAGGAGCAGAAGCAGCAACGGCACTGGGCTGCGACCCGGATCAATGCATTTGCGAGGGGATTTCTAACGCGGCGCCTCTTCAAGACAGACTATGTCCAGCGAATTGTTCAAACGATCAAGGATACGTTGATATTTGTGTTGAATTTACACATGGAGCCGAACAGGGACACATCCGAGGACAGTATCAAGTTGAAGGCTAGATTGCTGCAACAGGTGGGTGCTGAGTCTGTATGTATTCGGACAGTTTTAGTGTTTTGTTTAATTGCAGTTGATTTCGGCTAGCAAGACGTTGCATTCGGTGTTCATAGAGACACGACCGAAGGATCGCATGGAAATCATCGCCAGAGACCGGAAATATATTCAAGCGAAGCTGTTTAATTTGAATACGAAGCGGTGCGTAGAGAGGGAGAGAGCCCGTTGAGTTAGTGACAACATTTTTGTGTTTTTTTCTTTTCAGGTCGCCAAGGATTATGGGTTGAGTAGTGCGACAGGATTTTAGAGACAGTATCACCAGTGTTTGCCTTTTCTGCGATGGTCAGACAATAAAACAGAATTTTTCCTATTTTATAAATAGTGTTGCTAGCGTCTACGGAAGGCGGTTGATTTTTTTCAAAGCTGATCTAGTGCTGCGTCAGGTGGTGACCGTCGTCGGGAGAAAGAGGCATTGTAACCACGACTATAAATCGTCGGTTCGTCTGAGATTCTCAAGTGGAGGAACTGAGCCACACCATTTGGGTGGGTTCACAGCATTTCTGGGATCAAGTTAAAAGGGTGTTGGACGTCATGTGGGCCATCGTTGCAGTCCGGGTAGCTGCTTCTTTTTATTTGCAATGTGTACACACCTTTTTTGTGTTCAGATACGAAAACTGTCTTCATATGTCTGCAGGAACCCAAGGCAAGCGTAAACTTTCACAACATCTTAAGCAAGCGCTGTAGATACAACCGACTTACAAAACCAAAACGATTTAAATTTTACTAGTCTCCTTGACCATTCGAATATTTTTATTTCAAATAATTTAAACGAACAAAATCAACGCAACTTCATTTACTAGACCGACTCCGTGGCGAATAAGGATCCAAGTTCTTCAATTCATCCAATCCATACCGTATAGTAATACCGGAAGCCATGTCACTCTTAGCTTCATCCTCCGTTGGAGGAGTCTTTACACCGATTCGCAAGTGCGACTCTAAATGTGGAGGCAGTTTACGATCGACACCGATACCGTTCTCCTTTTTGTACTGTTGGACAGCTTTAACAAATGGATAGAGTGGCCTTTCCTTCTTCACTGCATCGGCGACCAAGTTATTGGCGTAGTCAAAGAAGAACTTGTCCTCCTTCTCGAAGCTAACCGTGGTGCACTTGATGTCATAAGACTTTAGATCAGCTTCGGTTTGTTTGCGTTCTTCGATCTGATCGGCCAGGATTTTGCGTAGCTCTTGCGACTTCTTAATCTTGTCTTCAGTTTGTTTCTGCTCGAAGACAGCGTTAACTTCTTCGTTCTTTAGACGATTGGCCAGTGCCAGGCGTGTGTCTTCAGCCTTGCGTGCTTTTTGTTCCTTTTGAGCGTGCAGCTCTCTAAAGTACTCTTGAATGCGAGCGAGTTTCTGTTGTCTGCATCGTTGGATTTTCTCCTGTTCTTGAGCGGTAAACTCAAGCTGAATTGTACTGATGTCCTTGCGAAGACGTTCTTCCTCATCCTTGCTAGTGTCAGGCTGAAGAGTGGCCAAATGCTGGGCATTGGCCGCATTACGAGCGATGTGTTCTTGACGAGCCAGCGCCTCACGAGCCCTCTTAATGTTTTCAATGTTCTGCTTGCCGTCATTGTAAACTTCGATGATCTTGCTATCGACCGTGTCCTGAACTTGTTCACCTGAAAATGAACACTATAGCATGAAACTTGGTAATTGATTATGTGGCAAAACCTACGCGCTCTTCTTTGCTCGACCATGATCATAGCTTCGAGAGCATTCTTGCGCAGAGCTTCCCGCTTGCGCTTCAGCATATCCTGCTCCTTTTCGATCTGTGCCTTGATCTCTTTGTCACTGATGTTGTGAGACATTCTGCTCTCTTTCATCTCGTGCTGGGAGTGTTCAGCCTTTTTGCGAGCCTTGTCATTGATTGCGTTCAAGAGCTCAGCCTTATATTGGTTGTTTCGATGCATTTGATTGGAAATTCGCTTTTGTCCTTCTTCAATCCATGGCATGGCTTGACACTCTAATTGGAATTGCTCCTCAGCTGTGCGTTTCTTGAGAGTTTCCTCGAATTCCTTGTTGATGTTGCGCTGAACAGCTCGTCCCTTGAGGGTTTCACTTTGAATAGCGGCACTCTGCAGCTCCTTTGGGCCGGGCTTAAGTTTTTGTATAAGCTCTTGAGCTTTGGCTATTTTTTCTTTTCGAATTTGTTCGTCTTTTTCACGAATTTTCAGGAACTCTTGCTTTTCTACAAGGCAGACTTGTTGAAACTTACGAAATTTTCCCAGTGAACATAACTTACCCTTCTGCATCTTGTCCAACAGTTTTTGCTTTCTTTCGGCCTGCTTTTGTTCTTGTGTTCGTTTAAAGGTGCCGCTCCACTTGGCAACCATATCGTCGGAGCCTCGTTTTAGATAGTCCCTATAGCACTGCTCATCTTCAGTTTCTTTTTTGTGTGGATTTTCACCATTGATGGTGGCAATGATTTTCTTGTATTTACTCGAACTAATTACTAGGGGTTTTCTATTGGAAGCTCCAAGCGGTTTGTGAACTAGTTCCGTCGAATTTTTACTCATTGTTTTAGTAAAGTGTATATTTTTCAGGAAAACAAAATATAAAACTGAAAATAATTTCAAATAGCTACTATTCTGCGGGCGTAGTGTTCGCCTCCGCAAGGAAGAATCAAAAAACAAATTGCCTGCTGTTGTGTTTCTAGGGAGAACGGAAAACTATTGTCGGCATGGCACTCTGAAAAAAATGTTTTTATTTTGTTTCCCAGGTAGGTATTTGAGACAAGTGTTTTTTCTGTTGAAAGTGTATTGCTTGCTAGAACACTGGAGTGGAGAATTCAAAAGCGCACAAACTTTAGCAATACTTTTGTTTAAAAGTATGTTTACGAGCTTCTTAATTATAGAAGTTGGTGTTTATTTACTTAATTTATAAAGTAGGTAGTTTCATTATTTTTCAATACACAAAATCAACAACAATCTTACCACGATCAAACAAAACAGTTATTTCTTTTCATACGTTCCAAACACGGCTGAATACACTGCAATATCGACGTCAGGCAGGGTCTAGGTGGAGGTATGTTCTATTGGAAATTGTTGAAAAGCGTATGGCTGTGTTTCATTTGTTTTTTATTAGGTAGAAAACTATTCAGCATGCACTAGAAATAATAAAAGAATAAAAGCATTTATTTCGAATACAAACTATGTTTTGTTTGATGTTTCAGTTAAGGCTTCGTCAAACGGAACGCCGTATTAACGGCCCGGATAGATAATTTTACGCGGCGTTAAGACTATTTTGACGCAACGGTCTCAACGCCGCGTTAGACGACGTCAAATAGATAGCTATCATCAAATCCTCTCAACACGTCAAGCAGCTCTGATGACGAATTATAGATTTTATTTGCCGTGCTACGAAATTTTCGAAAAAGAAAAAAAGAATGTGGGAGCGCGAACAACGACATAAGTAAAAAGAGAGAAGAAGTCCGAGAATTTATAGCTTTATAGCTAAAGCGTTGATACGTAATGTCCTAATAGGTACTAATATTCAGATCTCCCGATTCGAAACGTTCTTCGCCAAGACTGCGCTGGCGAGTGGACATCCAGTCGATTCTATATAAGTAGGTATTGAAAAGGAGAGGTGACAAAACGCTCCCCCGGCGAAATCCAACTCCAACGGCCGTGGTGAAAGGTAAGGCGTATGTTCCTTTACTTTTGTAGTAAAAATGGAAAAAGACTGTCAAAATGGCAGTGGTGGGGTGAAGTTCTTTTCAAAAAAAACTTACGAAAACGTTAGGGAACGCTTTTGTAGTAACTAAGAAAAATGACCGATGCATTTTATTTTTCCATAAATTGCATGTGAGTATGAATCCAAGTATGTGGAAGAGTTTTTACTAACTGAACTACGTATGTACATGAATTCGAGAAGAGAATGTATTCCCGCCTTCTAATACCATTTTCATACCAATTTGTTTTTCATATCGCAGAAAATCAAAAAACAAATGCAAATATTCGTTACACGCGTTCAAATCAAATTTCAAATCATCTGTCAATTTTCAGGTGACTGACAGTTTTGCCAATTCTTATTCAAAGAAATTTGTTGAGTAAAAACTAGTACATAATAGCATATTCACACCGCACTGAAAACTAGGTTTTCGACAAAAAATTTACGAAAACTCGTCGATGACCACGACCAAACGACGTTTCAATTAACTGTGAAACTAGCTATGAAATGTTTGGGGCGATTAGACTTTTATTTTATGTCGTTTTCTGTTGGTCGTCCAGAACCGTCCGGAAGAACTCTCCGCAATTCTAAATTCAAATCCAGAAGCAAATTTCTCTTCTTTTCAGTAGAAGAACTGTCAGTTGAGTGCCAATCGAACGGTTTCAAAAGCGTTCTGATTGCTTCCGGACGGTTCTGGACGACCAACCGAAAACGGCATTAGTACCTAAACACCGATCGTATTGACATAATATACAAACAAAATGAATTAAGCTACTTGATAGTCGGTAATTTATGGATGATAAAAATGAAAACATCTGAAAACACCATGCAGTTGTGGCAGGTAGGTAGTGCTGCTGTTCTTAAATTCAAGAAGAACTGAATAATTTGCTGTTTATGGTGCAAAGATAACAAGAGATTTAATATTTGTAAACAAAAACGACAGAAGAGTAAGAAGAAACGACAGCACTGAGTGAGAGCTTTCCTATCATTAGTTTTGCTGAACTCGCTGAATGTTGCAAAAGGTGTGTCTGATTCAACAACCCAACGATTGGAAGTTGTTTTCGTGAGGTTTTCATGGAAAACGACTTCAAATAATCGTTTTGAAAACTGCAATAGCTATGTATAGGAAAACTTCCGTTTTCAATGAAGTTTTCGAGTGTTGTCGCGAAAACCGAGTTTTCGACTCGTTGTAAATAGGGTATGCGATTCTCAGTTTAGGGGTAATATCTTGCTCTCTCGAAGCCGCTCTCTTTTACGAATTTTTCGAGTTGAGGTAGGACCGACATTTAAAAATGCGTAAAAATTTGTAAGATTTAAAAGTAAAGGAACAGACCTACTGTGTCAAGTGATTTCAAAAACTGTGAAAAATTAAGTTTCAAATAAAAGTGTACCTAGTTTAAACCACAAACCGTTTCACTCAAAATTGTATTAATGAGGAGAAAAATAGAAAGTATTTTAATCTTACAGACGATTTTAAACTTTGGCAAAATTGTTTATTTATATTGTTAAATGTATTTGCAATATAATATGTACAAGAACTCGAAAATAATAAATTATTATACGTACTACCTACTTACTTACTGTTAACAGCCATTTTGTGCATTCCTATCTACCGCCTAAAAACAGTGATGGCTAATAAAATTAATCATGACCTTCTCTGAAATTTAAGCAACGGCCTTCGACCATTTAAATCGAAGACAACCCCGTCTTCATTATTGTTTGTTACAAACATTACCATGTTTCTATTAAAATCAATAAATCTGCATCCATATAGATATTCCAATGACAACGAAAGTGAAACCAAACCTAAAAGGTGTGGTGGCAGTAGTAGATTTTAAAATTTCTCTTCTTCCGCCATGAAAAATATCAATTAACATAGGTCGCTAAATTTACAAAAAAAAAGTCCAAAATCAAATTAAAAATTTGTCTTCAACGATTTTAAACCAGTTTTGGCCATTCCTGATGTGATGTCAGCGCAGAGGCCCAATACGCATCAAATACATATTACCTAACACGAATAACTGGCCAACAGGTATAAGAAGCAGAACAATAAAATATTCCACCACGACGAGAGTGCTGTCAACATTCAATTTCATAAAGATGTGTATTTTTTTCAATCTTTAATTTATAAAATATTGACGTAGAAAGACGCGTCAGCGTCAACGACTTTGAAAGAGAGAGTGAAAGTGGTCAGCGTGGTATTGAATAATACCTATCGGCGCGACATGAGGTGCAGACGCTCTGCATCGATTGTTAGCTATTGGCTAGGACTAGTGTGTCAGTAGGGAACCGAAGCTATCACTTCCATTTGTATGTAAATGAAAAGCGTGTGAGAAATTGAATCTTTGGCGGAAGAGACACAGATCGAGTTACACATCTGTTTAGGAATTAGATTACTTGTAATCTCGTTTGGTATGTATGCATATGCAAGCGTATAAACGCTTGGTTATAATGGGCTGTTATACGAGTTGTTGAGTTTTGACAACCAATATTGCGATAAACTTGTGAAGTGCGAGTATTGTATACATCCGTATTTGGTTTAGACAGCTACTTGGTAGAAATGAATTAAATTTGTTTATTGGATAAATACACAAATCGCAATTGTAGTTTTGTTGAATTTTAGCCATTTTATGCACCTTTATCGGAAAATAAACGTTCTTCCAAGCTGACGACACCATTGCATAAGCTTAAACATTAAACATCGTTTGTGTGAATTTGTTTGTTTGGAATGAATGGAAGGATCTACAATTTTTATGCCGAGTCCGAATGGCTGAAGCTTTTCCATGACTTTTAAAATGAAGGATGTTTGTCAGAGATTCGCGAGAGGTGGCACAGTGGAAATATCCTTAATATGTAATTTGTGTTTTTTCGGGTAGAAGTCCTGCATATTACCCATTGAGCCACTGCTTTCACATAGCTTAACTATAAAAGCTAACTAAAAAAGGTGGATTTCTTCTCCCAACCACAACCCATACAACTTACGTCCATTTTTTTTATTGTCATAAGCTTATAAAATACCGCGAATCTTGAGTTTATTAAGCTCTTTTGTCGTAAATGCGTCCTTATGGGATCGACGCGTCTCTGATTCAACGGATTAGATCGTTCCTTTCAGTCCATTAAATTTAATTTAGTTCGGATGGTTTCGAATTTAAAACACTATATTATGGTGGTATTCGACAAGCCTCCGTTTTGTCGTCGACTCTCTTTCTCATTTTCGCAAATGACCTTCTGTTTTCAACGGCTCTGCGAAATAAGGCCCCAATGAAATAAGGAGCCCAACATAAAATTATTTCCTTTTTTGGGGCCTTATTTCCTAATGAGAATTGGGGTATTAATTCATTATTAAATGAAACCAAAAAAAAAAAAATGTATTAAGACCCCGAACGAAAACTGAAACTGCAACCTCCCTGCTTGGGTTTACTGTAATTTTTTTGGGACCTTATTTCATCGCAGTGGGGCCTTATTTCCTATTTGAAATTGGGTATTATTTTATTATGAAATAACACCCCAAATTTTTCTCTTTTGGGGCCTTATTTCCTGCAGCCGTTTTCAGCTTCTAATCCAATTGATCACTTCGGTTTTGACAGCACCCTCAGCTTCATTATACTAACATCCCTGATCTTCGATGATTAGAACTGGAACGGCAACGTATTTATGTTAAGCTCATTAAAATCCGACCTAAAATGGGATTTAGTCAATATAATGGAATTTAATGTTTAAAAAACACAATGCTGACTGTTGTCTCGAAAACATTTGCCATTAATGGCATCACTCAACCCGAAAGACTTTCCATTCTAGGTACATATGTGTATTCATGACAACCTTCGTTGGAATGACCAGACCATATAATATGAAGTCGAAGAACACCTGCGAAATGTCTAGGTCTCCTCAAACGGTGCTAGGAGTCTAGGACTATTTTACCCCTTCTGATCTGGCTACAATATGTATAGAAGTCGTTCATTCGCCGCAAACTTGAGTACATTATCTGACATTTTGCGCCAAAAACCACATTGAACCTACTGGATAGGATCTAAAATCGTGAGTTAAAACTAATATGGTGTACTCTATGTGTGGCAAGTAAGACTCGAGAAGAACTATAATTGTACAAAAGGGTCACAGACATGTTCAAGCTAGTAGAGTCTCTACTTTCCTTATATAGCTGAAGATGATGCATTGAGCGAAGGATTTTTAACATCTTTTGGCCAGTTCTTCGGCGTTTTCGTTCCTTAACTCGAAAAATTCATAAAAGAAAGCGGCTTTGAGAGAGCAAGATATTACACCTCCACTGAGAATCTTACTAGTTTTTACTCAAAAAAATTTCTTTGAGAAAAATTAAAACAACTGTCAGTCGCCTGAACATTGACAGATGATTTGAAATTTGATTTAAAATGCGTGTACGACTATATATTTTGATTTCCTGCGGTATGAGAAACAAATTGGTAAGAAACTGGTATGAGAAGACGGGAAAATAATGTAACTTTTTTCTCTTCTCGAATGCATGTTGTTCAGTCAGTAAAAACTGGTCCACATACTTGGATTCGTAGTCACATGCAAAAAAAAAAGGCATCTGTCATATTTACTACAAAAGCGTTCCCTAACGTTTTCGTAAGTTTTTCTCTCTGAGAGAGAATTCATCCCCAACACTGACACTTTGACAGCCTTTTCCATTTTTACTACAAAAGTAAAGGAACAGTGCTGAAATGTCAGTTTTTTTTATATGGAATTTGACATGCATGGAACGCGACCAATATATTTCATTTGAATATAAGATTATATTGTGATCTATAATCTTTTATTTTTGTTGTTGAAAAAATGGCTCTTTTTAAACACATTATTAGCCCAAGTTGCACTTGCAGTCAGTTTAAATAGCCCAGCACTGAGTATGTTAAATAAAGAGACGAAAATAATGAAAAATCTTTTTATGCTAAACAATTGCATCAACTTCGAACATAAAAAAATTTAAATTCAAATTCATGTTATTTTTTCAAAATAATTATTTACACAGAATGACGCATAAATTATTATATCAACATCATAACTATATCAACTCTGACAAGGTGTTACCGCATATTTTTTCTCTAAGGGTGTAGTCTAAGGTATCTGTCCGTTACGTTTCTCATGAAATGCAACCGGTAGGTCTGTGGAGCACTCCAGTAAATCTATTCATGTACATTGTACGTACCTTCCTCATTATTCATGCCATAGCCGAGGTCTTGAACGCGGTTATCAGGGGGAATAATAAGCTGCCTACGAAGTAACCAACCGAACAGCATGCCGACTTGGTTGCAATTGCACTCAGGTGTCTTTTGTTGTGCGTATGGTTAAGTATGTAGGTATGACTCAAAAAGGGCTCTGCGGTGAACCGCATGATTTCAGTTTGTATCCGCCGCCATTCTTCGATTGCCGGTTGAATCGTTGAATGCCTTGAATATTAAATAATTTTTTTTGTTCATATTGCTTCAGTGGGTATAGTTGGAATCTTTATCAACAAAGATAGATGTATCTAGTGAAGAAGTTTCATAGATAGCTTTCGCAGCAAAGAATGGGGAAATAAATCAGCTGAATGGCAAAAGGATGAATTGAGATGAATATTTACAACAATATAATGCATTTCGATAATGCGTGACAACTTGTCTACCAACTGTCATCGAAAGTTTCACTTTCACGGTTAAAGACACGGATGAGTTGTGGTACTGCTGAATAGGCGCATAGGCGCATAGATTATATTGGTTTAGCGGAAGAGTTTTGAATTACAATTTCTGCTTTCACACCCTATTGGGTACCTACAGCGGCAATGTGATGGGTGCTTTATTGCAATTGTAAATCGTAGCTGTGCAGTTTTATTTCGTATGTAATTCCATGAGAAAGTTGTTTATAATGTTTAAAGCTTATATTTTCAAGATGTCATCTGAGACATCTGAGGATCTGAGTGGGCTCGACTGTGGGAACCGGCCCACAGTCGAGCCTACTCTCGAGCCATCGGCATACCACTATAGGATGTTTTGAAAGTTTGCTAACCCACGCTTCTATGCTAGGGATCTGATAAAATATACAAGGTCTACTCTTTTTCAAGGTTAAGAGTTTTCAACCCAATACATTTTTTGGTCCTTAGAGCTGGATGGAGCAGTGAGTGCTAAGGCCGCATAGCACAGAGAGCTCTTCTCGGATAGATTGTCATGGTTAAGGTGCCGTCGACTGAAACAACCACTATTCGAAACCTCTTTAGTCAATCTCAATACGACTTTGAAAAGTTTCTGGGGGATTTGGGAGGAACCTTTCGAGAAGTACGAGGCTAAGGAAGATAGGAAATGTGAGGAACATTTTAAGCAGTATACGAAATGCTTACCGCTATCAAGTTTGTCTGCCTTATAAAGGTGGAAAATACCCGAGTATGGGCCCAACATACCAAGCAACTGTCAGACGTTTTCTACAACTAGAGGAAAGACTCCAAGCCAACCCAATTTTGCTAAATAAATATACCAAATGCATGGCCGAGTACCTCGAGCTCGGGCATATGACTCTTGTAGATGAATAATCTAAAGAACTTCTTAAATATTTTTTTATAACGCATCACGTTGTCATCAAAGGAAACCAGTACCACCACCAACTTCAGAGTCGTATTTGACGCATCTTTTAAACCATTTTTTGACTCTTTCTTGAATGACAAGTTGATGGTTGGCCTTAAAATCCAGACAAATACAAATTTACCTTCACTGGCGATGTGGGAAAAAAAGTATCCTCAGATTTGTGTCAACAAAGCAAATGCCAATTACCAGCTGATTTTATGGCGAGAACATCGTAGCCAGAATCTGAAGATTTGTCGTCTGAAAACAGTGACTTTTGGAACAGCATCAGCCCCGTATTTAGCCATTCGAATTTTGTTGCAGTTAGCAGACGACGAAGCTTCGAGGTTCCCGTTGGCATCCACCGTCATCAAGGAGGAATCTTATGTCGACGATCAGTGGATATGATTGAAGAATCTCAACACAAGCTCAAGGCTGTAAAGGAGCTTTTGGCTAGTGCCGGCATTCAATTACGCAAACGGGTAATTGGTCTTTGATTTTCACAAAATGTAGAACTGTCTTAAGTTCGCTTTACATACGTGACGTGACTATACGTTTATGCCTCCTTGCCATTAATGATTATGACAAGCTCATCGGCGAATCGAACTATGTTCAAGCCTGGATTGTTAAGCAAGGATCGCACTAAAGTGGTATGGTGACCAAGTGGGGAATAGCTAAAAGTGGGGGCGACGTGGCATGAAGCCCAGTCTGGTGCTACTTATATCTCGAACAAGTCTAATTTTTAAGTGGCAGGCGGGTCGTGACGACATGGATTTGTTGAGGCATATCCCTTGTAGAGGCGTATCATATTGTAGAGACTGACGATGACGTGCATTTTGGCATTTCAATTGGGTGTTTTTTTTTTAACAAAGAATTCAGCATCATTCGTTGTTTGGCACTTCAGTTCACGTTAAATAACTTTCATACCACTTCGCCGCCATTCCATCGCCAAAACACTCCTATTCCACCTGTCACTTGGTCACCATGTCACTGCCACACCAATTGCTCACCACTTAAATGCGCGCCTAATAAAAGTGAGTTTTGACAAAAATAATATTTAGACACTTATCCAGCCCCCCGCCTTTTGACTAGAAATACAAAGACGCGCATTGCTTACAGCCCGGCCGAATCTTCTCCCTTGCGTTGTATCTACGGCAGAGATACTAAACTTTCCGTATCGCTAGAGTAGTTGTCCGTATTGGCTCATCAAATAATATCGATCTGATGGCATAAACGGATATACGAAAAATTTTGCATCGCAAATAACCGAAAATAGTACTCATACGCCCCCGATAATGTTCATACATCTGCGCTCTTCCGGACTTGGATCCTAAAAGAGAGTCACCTTTGTGACTTGAGACTGCGGTTTCCCATTTATTAATGCATTATTCACATGTCAATTTCATCCACATTAAGTTCATTTCAATAAATGTGAAGGGCAAAATCATAACCCCCACACGGATAACATCAACTATTTGATTTGAAAAAAAAAAAAAAAAAATCTCTTAGGAGTACCTACTTCCCATACACATTCCATAATGATGATTTTGCTCAATATTACTGCAAAGGCTTTCCTTGCCCATCTGTACATTTATTTAAGTGATTGCATCGCACATCGACCACCCACCAATCGAATCACAGTCAATCCTCGACACCCTGCACACACTCATTAAATTGATTTGCCCCAGTGCGCACACAAGAGTGCAAATGTCTTCTGGTCCTCGCCCTCGCTAACCGATAAACCAAGAAATGATTTAACAAATTTTCTATTGCCGCGTGACACATTCAACAGTTGTCGAACTTCTAGGCCAGATCCACCATCCATTTCTACTCCAATCGTACTGCTAAAACGCTGTTAACTCACATTCGCGCATAACATTCACGTTTTTGCTCTAAAGTTTGAGTGGAGTTGAGCTTCTTGTATTTCTGGTTCGACATGTGAATACCAACCAGCAATAGGCTCCCCAGTGAAGGTGGTTTGGTTTGGTTTGGTGTATCTACATGTGGTTTTTGTTACTCTCCAGCTCCACTCAATTCGAAGTCATCCGCAGCTTAACAACACCTGTGGTAGATGGTTGAAGGTGGTACAAAATTCAGTGCATCGGTGTCTCTTGAATGAAATTGTTGGTTCGACCGGGTGAACAAAAAAGAAGAAAATTTTCCAAAGCGGTTACAAATTAAATTTATTTATTATTTTGTTATTTTCTATTTATTTATACAAGTCCCGCAACATATACGTGCTGCAGATTAAAAAGTATCTAACGACTTTTTGCCAGCACGACATATACAAACACACACACACTAGATACATGAACGGAATTTCTTGGTACGAATGTGTTAACTGTAGATTGTGATTTATATATCTTTTTTGACGAAAGCAAAAGTGATTCGAAAATAAAAAAAAAAAAAATCTCAAAAATATTAATTAGTTCCGCGTGTGAATAAAAAAAAATCTCATGTGTTTTCATTTTGATATCTTCTTCTAGAGTTAAATCAACAATTCAACACATATTTTTGGAATAAAAAAAAATATATTCAAAAAACACCATCGAAAGGAGCGATTTTCTCAAAAATTTCACTGAAAAGAAAAGTTTTTGAAATTGAAATCGCTTTGGAGAAGTAACGATCAAGATTGTTGCAAAAATGCTTCCGGTAAGTTGTTCGTATAAGTGCATTGCTATTGCCTTTCCCGCGAGCGAATTATAAATCCATTTCAAGTGCTACTAACCCAAAAGATGTGCTATGTGTTATACAATCCATTTCCCCCCCATTTGAATGCCATTTAGACACTTGAGGATTGAAGTTGTTATTGTTAGATGGAGCTCGCTCGCAGGGAGGCTATTTGAGATGTTTTAAGCGCGCCTCTCGCATGTGATGCTGTAGATATATTTTTTTCTACACAAACGGATGGTTGTTGTTATTGCAAAAAATATATAGAGTGCAAAACTACTTTCATTTTCCATTAATGTAGATGTGGATTGTATTTATACATTTCACGTGTGTTTTTGGATTTATGCATTTTTTTTTTGCACACCCAAGGCTGGCTTCAATACAGACTTGGAGAGTATTTGTAACCAGTTTCTGTGTTGTGCTTCATACGCACAGAAAAAGAGAAAAAGAAAATTCATTGGAAATGTGTATTAATTGGCAACGAGGACAGATTAGGTAGCAATTGGTAAATGATAATGTTGACAAGATAACTAGCGTATAATTGAAGATTGACCTAATTTTGAATTGAGCAGAGTTGACATGCGTAGGTGGTAGGTTTTGACCTTATGTTGAAGATGGTCGAAAGAAACTTATCTCCACATTGGGATGAGTACAGCGGCCTTCACTGACCAAGACCTGAACTAACTTGGAGCTAGGTACCGAGTTGAAGAAAATATCCAAAAGATGAAAAGGGTGCTACATCAGTGCAAACGTGTATAATGGCGAAAGGTGGTGACGCTCGCTGAGGTCAGTATTCTGGGTGTTTATGATGATAACTAGACCCATTGACAAATACTCTTCCGTTGCATTTTTGATGAAATCCTTTCAGAGACCTGGACAGGATCGAACGTTTGCCATGTATTGATATTACAATTGCAACGAATTCAAGCGAATAGGAATTGGTCCTAGGGCTCCTTCTACTAGACACATTAATCAAGAAAACAGCAGCCCCAACAGCATCTCGTCTGCACAATTGTGGTACTATCCATGGACTTAGCAAGATTCCGGAACTTAGGGAACTATGAACATAAATGCCTATGGATGGGATAAGGCTGCATGTTAATAAATAAATAAATAGGTGGCGCAATAGGCGGGTAGACACCCTAGGCCTAGGTTCTCGCAACCAATCGTTTGTGTGAAATTCTATTTTCTGGACGAATGGAAGGGACCTACAATTTTATGCCGAGTCGGAACGGCTGAATTGAGAAGCTTTTTCAGGACAGTCATACTCTCGGATGTTTGTCAGACGTTCGCGAGAGGTGGCGCAGTAGAAAAAACCTGTAAGATGTAATTTGTGTTTTTCCCGGGGATCGAACCTGGGATCCCTCGCACAGTAATCTAGCATACTAACCACTGCGCTACAAGGCTGTATGGACAAAATGACTGTTATTTTCACAGTTGAATTCATGATTGACAGTCCGTCACATTGGGAACAGTTCGACATACCTGGCTGAGATAATTGCTTTTCTGCATATTTTGTTGGATTACTTAATAGGTCAGCTGGATGGAAGACATGTCTTTAATATAGCACTGGACTGGGCACAGTGACTCCTGCTGATCTACTGAGCGAGCAAGAGGTATCAGGTTCTATTCTCGAAAAAAAACGAAGTACCTACATCTTAAGCTGTTTTTCACTGCGCCAAATCTTGCCACAGCTGAGAAACATACAAAATTATATCTGTACTAGGAAAGCTCCCCAACTCGGTCGTCCGAAATCGGCCCCTTCCCACCCAAACGAATATTTGTGAGAAGCTTGACATATTATAGTATACCAATAGGGACCTGCGCTAATTATTATTTATGTAGGTATTTATTTTACTACACAATCAGACGAACAGTCAAAAATATTACAACCTGGGGCCTGTACCACAAAACTACTATTTAACAATTTTACAGGCACTTGTTAGCAATGCCGATTTAACTATAATTTCTGTACCACAAAATAAAAACGCTTCACTTGTTAAATATCAAAATTTCCCTCGTTTGTACAAGTGCTTCCGCGACGGACAGACTATGCGCAGGCAAATCGTCTTAGCTGAAATCATATTAAATAAAATATGTTGTTAATATTTGTTGGTGCCATCAATTCACAAAATACTCAACGACACGATTTCCAGTTTCGCCAGTTTTAAAAATATTTTTCTATTTAATATGTGTTTATTATTTTGTATGCGCCACCGTATACGATATATATATCTATAAACTTAATCAGTTTATCAATTCTATCCGAATCATTCATTCATTCATTCATTTTCAATGGTCCGCTTGTCCATTAAGTGGGTCGCGGGTGTAGGTTGCTCAAGTGGACCCTCCATAGCTCTCGATCCTCCGCCATCGACTCTAAATCATCAAGGGCAATCCCCATACGGGTATAGGAGAGATTATGGACTTGATCTAACCATCTCATCCTTGGTCTACCTAGAGGACGCCTACCCGATGATACGGATTCCATAGCGCGTCGTGGGATCCTGGTCGGGGACATACGTTTAACATGACCAAACCACCGAAGCATGGACCGCTCCGTCCGGAGAAGTAGCTGCTCGACATTGAGTTCCTCACGTATTCTGGTATTTCTGATGCGATCTCTACGGGTCACACCAGCAATACTACGGAGAAATCTCATTTCGGCAGCTTGTATCCGCGATCTTATTCTTTCGGTCATTACCCAAACCTCATGACCATAGGTGAGAGTTGGAACAAACACCGAATTAAAGACTGACAACTTAGCTTTGACACCAAGTTCAGTCCTCCTAATAACAGAATGACCAAGCTGTCTCAAAATTGACCCAGCCTGACCAATCCTACAGGAAAACTCGGCATTGCTCCTTCCATCACTCGTGAATAAGACCCCGAGATACTTAAACTTCTCCACCTGTTTCAATGGGACTCCACTAACATGCAGAGTGCATTGAACAGGCGTTCTGGAGACGACCATCACTTCAGATTTGTTCACGTTTACCTTCATCTCAGCTTCAACACAAACGGTTACAAACCGATCGAGTGCGCGCTGAAGTTCAGTCTGAGAGGATCCAAGGATGACCAAGTCATCAGCGAAGAGCAAATGACTTATCCTCAGATCTCCCAATTCGAAACGTTCCTCGCCAAGACTGCGCTGTAACATCCAGTCCATATAAGTAATGAAAAGGAGAGGAGACAAGACGCACCCCTGACGAAGTCCAACGCCCACGGTGAAAGGTATTGATTTAACGCCTGTTTACCCGAACACAGCTTTTACAGTTTGTGTAAAGAGATTGAATGGCTCTCAAGAGAGAACCATCAATTCCATACTCCTGTAATACACTCCAGAGTTTCCCTCGAGGAACTCGGTCATATGCTTTCTCCAAATCTACGAAGCAAGCGTAAACAGGTGTAGCATACTCCTAAGCCTTCTCAAGTACCATTCTGAGAGTGAATAACTGGTCGGTTGTGCTTCTGCCGGGACGAAAGCCGCACTGCTCATTTCCTAATCGTGCCTCGACCACAGCTCTGCAACGCGTTTCCAGCACCTTGGCAAAGACTTTTCCGGGGAGACTTAAAAGTGATATACCCCTGTAATTAGAGCAATCCCTTTTATCCCCTTTCTTGAAAAGGGGCACAATCACCCCAATCTGCCAATCGCTGGGTGTTTCGCCGCATTCCCAGGCCACTTTAATGACACGAGAGAGCCATTTGACTCCCTCTTCACCTAAGGCCTTTAGCATTTCTGGCCGGATTTCATCCACTCCGGCAGATTTGCCAGCTTTTAGCGATTTGATCGCAAAAGTGACTTCCTCTACCGTGGGACTATTTTCCGCCCTGCTTAAGGCGATGGATGTGTCATCCTCAATGCCCTGGATTGGATTGAGCAATTCGGAAAAGTGCTCGCTCCATCTGCGCAAGATGTCCTCCTCATTAGAAAGAAGTGTACCATCTTTGGATTTGACTCCTTCGATAATGTTCCACTTCCTTCCTCTAAGACGGCGGATGGTCTGCCAGAACACCTTGCTTGCAGATCTGTGATCACGGTCGAATTTTTCGCCGAACTCCTTCCAAGACTGTTCTTTGGCTGCTTTAACAGCCAATTTGCAAGTTCTTCGCGCCTCAATGTACCGATTTCGAGAAGGAGAGTCCCCCAAGTGAATCCACACCTTGAAAGCCTTCTTCTTCTCTCTGATAGCTTCTTGAACTCCGGGCGTTTTAAACCACGCAGTTCTTTTCTCACCACCAGCCGCCACACCGAGCCGCTTCACTCCGCAAACATGTCCTGCAGAGGCAATAACTGCTGTTGAAAACAGCTGCCATTCTTCCTCTACATTCAACGGAACATTTGGAATTTGTTCAAACCTTGCAGATACCTGCCGTGCAAATTTCTATCCGATAGAAACAAAAAATGTTTAAATTATAGTCACTGAGCTGGGCATACGAATGTGCATTAAAAGCAAAAAGTTCGCAGAAAAATGTTCCCCCTTTCTCGATTAACTTGTGGAAATAAGGATTTCGTTTAAAAATATGTCCTATAATAAGACTAGTTTAATATGGTTAATATTTTATCAAGACAAATGCTTCAAATTTCTTCTTAAAACCACATAAGATATGACTTGTAACGACTTAACAAATTTCAACTCACACGTTAAATTTTTTCAAGTTTATAACTATCGTTTGCAAAATGTTGTCTACACTTGTAGCTTTGTGGTACAGAAAGTGGGGAAATTTAGTATTTCCCAATTGTTAAGGTTTGCTTGTACAATTGTTAATTGTTAAATTGACATGTAGTTTTGTGGTACAGAAACCATTGTTAATTGTTAAAATTCGCCTGTTGTACAAGACTTGTAGTTTTGTGGTACAGGCCCCTGAAGTCCAATAAGTGTTCATCTAAAAATTAAGTAAAACGATGGCAAGAGCGAACTCCCTGTGAAATATGCGTACATACTTCTGCTTCGCCTATTCAAACGAATTCTTTGTCTGTTTGCCTCACAACTGTCAAAAACCGAATTGACATTTCGATGCCATTTGCAAAATCTGTAGCACTTTCCGACAATCCGACAGGGTCATCGGCCAGGGCTAGGGCCACATATGCCTTCCCACGAAAGTCGTGTTGTGCGAGACAGGTAACTTTTAGGTTAGTTGAGTAAACAAGGATATACACCGAAAATCGTTCCCTTTTCTGTCTCGCTCGACACGACTTTCATGGAAAGGCGTGTGTATGTGTAACCCTGGCCATATTTTGTGGCCGTGTACTTGATTGGTTATTTTGATAGAGCACTTTTTTTTTCAAATTTTGCTTATTTTCTTTCGAAACTGACGTTCACAGCAAAAAACTGCAGTCAATCGATGCGGCAGTTGAAAGGTTTTCGTATATGTTGTGGAGTATTTTTGAAAGTTTAAGCCCAAATTTAGCCCGAATTTGTTAGCCTTTCTGTTATTTGTTGCTTAGAAAATGTGTCAGTCGGATAGAGGTATAAAGACAAATCATCAGTTGACCGCGAAGGATATAAAGTTTGAGTACGATGAATGAATGAACGAAATAAGTTCCAGTGGATTTTTTCAAATGAATGCTATTGTATTTTAAACGTTCAGAGAAGTTGTCAAAAGGTATTACATATTTATCGTAATTAGTTGTGTTTGTATCGATGAATTATTTTAAGTTCTTACTTTTGACATCCGGATATGAACTGTTGGCTCTGTAGCTCGAGCGAAACTAAATTGCCTTCAAAATTCATCGACACGAAAAATGTTTTATTTTCGTGTCACTTTCTTTTTATCTTGTCTGCTATTCTGTGATATTTGAATTTTTCACTTTCAAAGGATTCCTCATCAATTGAAACTCATCCTTATTTACTTTTCCGCAACACAAAATCACAACCAAATGCCAATAGATCTGTCAAAATTTAGCTTAAAAAAAATGTGCCGAACCATTGCGCTAAGGCCGTGTGTCAATTGGACTAAATAATTATTCTCGCATAATTTTCTGACATTTATGAAAGTGTTAAAGAAAAGTTCACCAAACTCCAATCTTAAAATAAATAGAATTTTACGCTATCAATTAATTGAAATACAGTGTTACATTTCCTGTTCAACATTCTAGCCAAAATCAAGCAAAAGAAAACGTCAAAAAATTAGCTTATAGGATAATAATTTATTATCTTGCTCCCGGAGGATAATTTGTTGACAGCTGAAAATTCGTTTTCCACCACGACAGTGACAAAAAACACGCGAGGATAATTATTTAGCTCAATTGACGCACGGCCTAAATTGTGACAGATACATGCAGATGCAGTACAGTCTGAAATGAAAATTTGATATTTTAGCTGAAGCAGCGTAACTCAGCTAAATTTTGAAGAGAATTTTGTATGGGAGCTTAAATTTAGCTCGAGCAGAGTACTAAGCGGTCATTTTTAATTAACAACCACTCATAATTCTCGGTGATCATCATCCAAACGGTGCATCGATAGATCAATATGACGGTCATCAACTAATGAACTCTTCCGGGTTGGTGATGAAATCTCCTTTTCCAAAATATTAATTCCAAAATCGCCTTTCCAAAATCCTCAATTTTTTATGTAGCCGCGACACCTAAAAATGGTGTTAAAAAGTGAGCACCCCCCTGCTTGGGGTCACTGTAGGATTTGGAGTACCTATATGCAAAGTTTTGTTTGCTTGTGGGAGATTTTGGCATAGCGGATTTGATCCCGGTAGATTTTGGAAAAAGAGAAGAAAAAAAATTAGTAATTATATCCAGTAAGGGATTTTGGAAAAGGGGATAACGTAGGGATACCAACTCTTCCACTATGTTATAAAGGTAGCTCAACCAAATATCAGAGAGTGGCCTAAAATGGCAATATTTTTTATAAACCTATTGTGATCTACACTAAGTTTATGTCGATCGCTTAGTTGTGTGTTTTGCAATTAAATGTCGTTAAATTCTGGCGTGGGTGGACTGATCATTTATCAAAGGCTAATGATGAAAAGATGAGAAGGTAGTTAAATTTAGTTCATAAAATTCTTTAACCTGTTTTTACAGTTAAATCAATTTATTTATCACATTTATATTAACCACCATAACTTAGAGACATCAACAAATAAATGACATTTTCTTAATCCACAACAATAATCTTTCAATTTGTAGAAATCACGACTGCTACTCTCCTAAAAAATTAAGTTAAACATTCTTTGATAATGATAAACTAGTTCTTAAAAAAAATGAAACTTCTAGCTCTTAAAATTTTGCTTAATTTCGGACAAATTACTAAAAGATGTCATGATACAAGTTATATAATATAGCTATGCATTTGAGAAATGCTGACATTTAATTAGCACTGCGTACCATTAAAAGCTAAACCTGATCATGCAAATTTTAACAAGTTTGAAAAACAAAATTGGTTTGACATTTATTGTGACGTTTGTTGATTTGCATACTGACAGTAAGGTGTACCAATTAATAGATAGCAAGTTGTCTAACATCCGTTGTTATGAAATTTCAAATACATAGCACGCGACATAAGGTATCCTCAAATTAACCTCAATTATGAACCCTGGCAGTAATTAATTCACTTTACTGTCTGTCACTGGCACACTTTAACAGGTTCTATTACATTTAAATTTCCTTAGGCGGCGATTACAATTAATTGCTTTTTGTTTGTGTTGCCATTGCTTTTATTTTACCATCTGGGTTTATTGCGGAAGACATAATTAACCGTGTCTCTTTGGATCTTTTTCGTTGCAAAAGAATTGATTCCTATTTTTTTCTTTCGTCTTCATTATTAATCATAAAATTCAGCCAAAGATGCCAGAGGCAATGAAAAATAATTTTCTTTTCACTACGGTTGCTTTATAATGGAGACAAAAATGTATGACAAATATTTTCATTAAAATTCTTGTACAAAATAAGTCCATAATAAGTTATATGGAGGTAAGCTTTACGAATGATTTTCAGATAAGACCAGTACTATATAAAAATACAGTCGATAAGGCGTCGTCTGGGATAGTGCTTACTTATATATGTTTTGTGAATATTTTCAAGGCGTCCTTGTACTTGATTGGCAATTATTGACCAAACTGCTTGGGGCGATTAAAATGATTTCGTTTTTTATTTCGGTTGTATTATAGCCTGCAGTACAGTACAGGAATGCCGTATTTTTGCAGTAAATTTGATGGTTCAAGTTCGTATACGAAACAGGATTTTGTTGCGAAATTTTAATGTATTTCGAGAAACAGGCAGCGACCTTCGATTGGAAAACAATTTGTAACTCATCTTATTGACTATATCGTAAGTAAGTTTTTTTTTTGTTCATCGATGATTTTCGTCATATAAAAATTAAACTGTTAACTGAAGTAAAATTTATTATACAAAACTAAGTATGGGCAACTGACACACGGCCTTAATATCAGAAAACTACAGTCGATAACAAAATCGCGATGAATCGAGCTGCGAAATCGAATATTGCGCTTAGTCAAATAGTAGAGTAGACATAGGTAAATAAATTTCTTTTTTTTAACAACTATTAAGACTGGCTTCACTATTTACAGGAGGACATTTATCTTCAAAAAATGTAATCATCTTTCAAATTCGCCAGTTCTTAAAAAGTTATGCCATGCGCATTTCGAAAGCGTAATGCATTTGTTTCAAAAGAATTCAATTCCATACGTTGGTAAGGTAGTGTTAAAAAATATGTTAAAATCAAGGGCGATGGGTGACAATTGAAAGCCTAGTCTATTCATATTTTTAATTTTTCTTTTAAGATCAGACTGTCATTTTCAATTTATTATTATTTTGAATTGTATTTCCACATTCTCATGTTTATTGCTTATCACTTTTGCAATTTTGGATACCTATCTTTCGTCGCACATTACTTGGATGAATTCTTTTGCGACTTTTATTATAAATGACCTTTTTTATACCCTCCACAGGAAGGTATATTTAATTTGTCATTACATTTGTAACGCCAACATGTATTTACCGGAGACCCTATAAAGTATATATCTTCTGAATCAGAATCACATTCTGAATCGATTTAGCCGTGTCCATCTGTCTGTCTGCTGAAAACACTATAGCTTCCAAACAATCGACCTATGCGAATTAAATTTTGTGAGGGAAGTTCCTTTTACGGCCGCCAGGTTGGTATTGAAAATGGGCTATGTCGGTCAAGTAGTTCTAGTACCTCCCATGAAAAAAACACTATTACACCCATGTATTTCTCTGTCTTCTGAAATCACGGTAGCCTCCAAACGAAACGACTTAGGTGAATGGAACTTTGTGAGAGGTCTTTCTTTTACGGTTGCCAGGTTGGTATTAAAAATGGTCCATACCGGTCAAGTAGTTCTGGTACCTCCCATACAAAAATATTAGACACATGTGTCATGTCTGTTGAAAACACGATAGCGTTCAAAAGAATCGACTTAAGGTGGGTTTCCACATGTCGGTTGATTGACAAAGTTTGACAGCCCTCGCATTTATGTCATTGAACGACACCAACGTCGCGTCAGTTCATTTCCACTTATGCCAATTATTGGCAAGATATCGTTTGTCAGTTGATTGACCAACTTATCGATGCCAATTAAATTTTCTCTGTCAATTATAGGCAAAGCGACATTTTGTTTGACAATTCAGCTATTTTCACTTGTCCAGTGGTTTCTTTGTCCGTTATTGACAAACGCTGTTAGTCAATTCATTGACAATCAATTTTTTGCTATAAGCTTACCAAACCATAATCTAAAAACATAGATTTTTTTACTTTTAATTTAATTCAATTAATTTAATTGCACGCTTTTAATCAACTGGAATCCAGTGTTTTATTTCTTCTTCAACGTTTTAGGAAATCACAAGCAACATAAATCGTCAAAAATGTAGCCTATAGGACAATTTATTACTATCTTCCTCCCGAAGGAAGATCATTTTTCGACAGCTGAGCGATTTGTGTCTCCATGAAATTGTGTTTACCCTCTCAGGTGGTCAATGTTTCCAACGTTCATTAATTTGTTTTTGCATTTGGGAGTTCCTTTTCAGGTATCTCATTGCATCTATTGACTTGACATAAGCATTGCATCTATTAATGTAAGCCCAATTGTGTACAATTTTCATACTTCTATACTTTTATTGTTTATTTTGCATTAATGAAATCTGTTATACAGATGTTTATGAAATTGGCCGCGTTCCATTGACCGCTAGATGACTAGCGCTCATTCATGTCAAACTCCATATAAAAAAACTGACATTTCATCATTTGCGCTAGAGCTCTAGCACATATTGTGAAATGTCAGTTTTTTTTTATATGGAGTTTGGCATGCCGCCATTGTCTGAATTTGGTGACAAATAAATAATTTTAAAAATAAATAGTTACAAAGCTTGCTCACCCTCTTCAGGTTAGCAGTCTATACAAAAACCTACATTGCGCAAACTCTGGCGTATGAGTACTATTTTTACAATATTTGTAATTACATATTTACAAATCGCCAAATTTATTTATATTTCCCAATTCAAGTTTTATAAACAAACAAAAAAACCCCATCCAATGTCATTCATTATTACGGATCTATAAGAAAGCCCCCAATGTTGGCCAATGTGTCACTTGTATTAAAATCTATGTGACACATCACTGGTGAAAATATGAAAGGTGAGCAGACTAGACCGCTACATTGTAACCGTATCGAATTAAACGTGAAATTTCTTTTCAATGGCGCGAGCTTATAAATTAAAATGTTTGGTTAATTTTTCTTTTAGTGGTCATTTTGATATTTATTTATAAATTGTATTGGTGTTGACGTATTTACTTGAAATAGTGAAATAAACACCATTTAATCGTGACTGCGTCTTCACTTTCGTTTTCTTTCTTGCGGTACTGGCTTTCATTTTTTCCACTAAACTGCTTTGTAAATGTTTTCTTCTGTCAGATAGATTTATCTGCGATAACTCTGTAAGCGATATTATAAAATATGAAAGGTCAGAGACAACATGCTTAACCCGATAATTGATAATGATTTAGTGTCTGCTGAAATGGAGATGATTTTTGAATTTAATTAATCTAAATATTTTTGACGAGTACCTAGTAATGGAATTATGTTTACTCGTTACTTTTTGAATGCATTGCGTAATGTATTTTTTTTTTGTTATGTTTAATTATAAATGCAGGTGATATTTATTATTTTAATGTTGAATGGATTATTAAGCAGTTTATGGGAACAATAAACAAACTAAATTTGAACTAAATCAAAAAATCATTGTACATTTGTGACATTGTATTAACATTTTAGTTACCTCTGGTGGGCGTGGTTGAAATTTGTTTTACGAAGTTCGGGTTTTAAGAATGTGTGGCAATCTGCAGAGTCACTTGTGTATTGTTGTCACTACAAAGGTCACTGTTTTGTTTAGAAATTAGCTTTATCCCTGAGCAAAATTGTGTACTTAAACTTAACTCGCTATTTTGTTTTGAAAAGAAGATTCGGAGGAAGATTTTGACATTCTTAAACTATTGTAATGATCTTTTAGGGATGTGGACAAAAAGTTTGAACAAAATCTCCAAAAAATGTTCCAGGTAATTAATCCAGGTCAATTAAAAAGGGGATTTTCAAAATGATCCGAAAGAGCAAAATGTTGACGTTTAAAGTACGTTTACACCGCACCTAAATTCATCATTTCGGCTAAATTCAGCATTTCAGACCAAATGTTCAACATTTCGCCATATATTTTCCAACATTTCGAAATGTTGGATTTCAGCGAAATGTTGAATTTCATCGCTGCATTTATAAGTTTGTCAAATCGAACAAACCTAATTCTGGTGACTTTTGGGCTCACTGACAAAAAAAAAACCGCTGTAAAACTCGATTGTAAAAGCTAAAAAAGTAGGAAGTAGGAAAAATATGTCTGGATAGTGAATTATCAGTTGTATTCATGTTTAGATTAATATAACTAACAAATTAATTCTTTAGGTACAAACCTCTTTTGATTTCGAAACACAAAAAACATCTGTAGGTAATCAATTCTGATACTAGCTGTCATTTGAAATGCTGAAGTTACAGTGGGAACGCAAAATTGGATATCGAAATTTTGTCTGCTGAAATATTGAATTTAGGTGCGGTGTAAATGTACTATTAGACGGATGCGAAATAAGAAACGATATGCAAATTTTTAGGAGTGGTACTGGTGCATCACAATTCACAACTTAATATTTTCCTAGATAAATGTTTAATGAGGAAATGGATTCACTTCATATAAAGGGTGTCCCATAGTTCATTCTAAATTTGAATTTTGCGCCATTTAATAGTACAGTGATGCCAACGCGAAAAAAGATAACAATGTGACAGCTGACAGTACGCATTTTCATTGTTGAGGAATATTTTGAAAATAATGAAGGTTTTAAGCTACAGTCGAACAAAATCATCGTCCGTGATGAAGCTCATTTTCATCTTGATGGCTTCGTTAATCGTCAAAATTGTCGCATTTGGGGTTCAGAAAACACACAAGTAATTGTTGAGAAACAAATGCATCCACAACGAGTGACTGTTTGGTGTGATTTTTGGGCTGGAGGCATTATCGGACCATTCTTCTTCGAAATGGCGGCTGGTCAGGTAGTAACAATTAATGGTGTTCGTTATCGTGACATGATAACCCAGTTTGTATTAGTATCTAAATTACAAGATATGGATATGACCAACTTGTGGTTTCAACAAGACGGTGCCACATGTCATACAGCCAGAGAAACAATTCAATTACTATCTATATGAGTCATTTCGTAATCGTGTAATAGGCCGTTTTTGCGATCACAATTTAACCATCTAGATCTTGTGATTTAACGCTATTGGACATTTTTCTTTGAGGTTTTTTGAAGTCAAAATTACATTTTGCGTGAATTATAGGACACCTTTTATTATAACTAGCTTCTTAATTCTGTTTGCAGTATATATTGTAGGTCACAATCGGCAATTCTTTATGGAAAGCTGTTATTGCATTTAATGCTTAAATGATTGCAAATGTAATAAAAGATTAACAAACACAAAAAAATTACATTTGCATTTTTAATTGCCCCCTTTATAGACTTACTGCATTACCGACAAGCGCAATATCTCATACATAATATAATTTTAACATATTCTTCATTTGCCGATACATTATGGGGAATTTTGTGAATTATGTAGTATATGATATCAGCAACGAGGTTCACTAATAAAACAACTATGTATATATGAATATTTATAATTGATACAAAGGGTGGGCTAAATAAAAGTTGCTTTTTAAAAATGCAACACAATTAACAAAATTAAATGTTGTTTCCATGTATTATGGCTTTATTAGTAAGAGAAAACATTTCCATTAATTATGGAACACAACGTTGTTCAAGTGGCTGCCCCGGTCTCGCAGTAGCGCATTCTGTCACTTCAATTTTCCAAGATCTTGTTTATGTTTTCGGGCTGTAGCTCACGGATTGCTTGGATGATATTGGCCTTAAGTGCTTGAATCGTTTCCGGATTGTTGGCATAACATCAGTCATTCACGGTTCCCCACAAAAAGTACAAATTGGTCAAATCGCAGCTCCGAGGCGGCCAATTGACATCCCCAAGACGGCTAATAACACGATTTGGAAATTTGGTGCGCAAAAGATCGATTGTGGCATGGGATGGGTGGCATAACGCACCACCCTGCATAAACCAGAGGTTGTCCAAATCCATGTCAATTTCAGTAAAAAAAAAATTCTGTTAACATGGCTCAGTAACGCACACCGTTGACCAAAATGTTGTTCCCACCCTCATTTTCGAAGAAAAATGGTCCAATGATGCCACCACTCCACAATCCACACCAAACTGTCATTCACCGTACGACAACGGAGACCATGAGTGTTGTCCACTAGCATACCAGTCTCACGAACGTTTTGCACAAACTTGCGTTTGCATAGAGTAGGCGATTACACAGCACTCACTTTGGAAATAAGTTTTCAATATTCCCCAACTTTGTTCAAGCGTAAAGCAACTCATTTCATTCCGCGGAGGTGTGATACTGACTTTCTGACAGAAACAGCTGTCAGTGTCAAAATAACCTATAATTTTAAAAGAAACCACTAGATGGCCAACCCTGTACAATCGAACTACTTAATCATTTAGCAGGAAAATATAATATATTTCACTCATGTCATATCGTATGCTAGTACACATGCATTACGCAGTTACCTTGAGTATGATGTTCAAGTAGTGTCAAGTTGCACGTAACAATATTTATTAGGTATGTCGCTTACCCACCTTTAGGCAAAATAAATGAATGAGTTAACTCCGAAAGCAAATTATACGTAAACTCATTGAAGAGTGATTGATAAATAATAAAATCATTTAAAGAAATATGGATTAAGTGAAAGTCACTTTGGGGATTATAGGTCTCTAAGTAGCTATTAAGCGAAAGTTATAACAACGTATCCATTACACTTAAGTAGGAACCACCACTTCAAATGAGACCTATAGACAAAAAAGTGAAATAATTATGTAACAATTGTTTTTTTTTTTTAGTAACATATCAGAGTTTTAATACTTTTTTGGAAATAAGGAAATTTAATTTGTCTGGCAATTGCAATTTTGAAGGTAATTTTATGTTCACATTTGATTAATAAATTTGAATTCCCCCCATGGAGATGACAATGAAAAGAGATTGAGATACTTTTGAATGACTCACAAGAGTTATATAATCTGTTCTTGGATTTATTGAATCATTGTTCGTCTGAAGACGGATGTGACTTTTCAACAAATTACGTATTCTTTAAGGAGTTGAATCAATAAGATAAGATTTATTTTGGAATTTTTTTCGCAAAACAAACGAACAAACTACCAAAAGTGCAGTTAGAATGCTTAATTCGCAGTGAAGCAATTTATTCGTATTCTTGTTGCGAAAACAACTATAGATGCATAATAAGCAGCACAGAATTATTATTATAGGAGTAAATTTCCTTCGAACTTGTATATTTGATGGAATTTACTACCTCCACCACTAAATAAATAAAGGCATGGCGCAAAAGGTCCATAGAAGACACTAGGTCTAGCTTGTGGTTCACCATCGCGTTGTATGGTGATGCACTGTTATGTGACACATTCAACATCGTACTTGAAAACATTCAGTGCGATAGTTAATTCCAGGGCGCAATCTTTCAAACGTCTGTACAGTTACTTGCATGACATTTGAGCTGTCGCTGGCGCCTTCGTAAATATGAAGTTTAGTTGTGGATGAGAGCGCGACAGCAGGTATATTCTGTCAATTAGAATGGATACACAATATCGATGAATCGGAGCACAGGGCAATATAATAGACCAAAGCTAGGTAACTAGGGAAGGGACTTAGTCTACCATGGCTCCTGATGACATCACATCAGAATAAGGCAATTGAGTAGAACGGTCTTGTCAACGACCCTTAGCTCTTGTCAAAGCCGCAGAAATATGGATGTTAGTGAAATGTTGACGAGCTTTGGACAAGGAGATTTAATAACAAATTCTATAGTCTCAGTTCTCTGCCCCACGCAGAAGAACAACAAAGTGGTGTGCACAAGTCTGGAGGGAGTTCGCCAAAGACCACGCTATTAGAGAGACGTTTTGGTGAAGGGCCTCCCCTCGGGCTATACCGCCACCTAAATATAAAACATAAATATCCATTGGATATATTGATATTTACTTAAATATATTTGTTGTAGTCTGTGGATTAAACCTGCTATCCCTCGCTTAGTATATTCCAGCTCACTGAGTGCTGTGTAGTCCAAACAGTGCGTTTTTTGAAAAGAAGCTTTGGCCGAAATGAAGCAACCACCGCGGCTTGTGCAAAAAGTTCGTGAGACTGGTATTCTAGTGGACATCACAGACTGCTGTATTGCTGTACTGCTGTGTTGCTGCTGTAGCCGAGAATATGATACCTCAACTCGCCACACAAAGATGTCGGATTATTCGCTTACAAGGTCGTATTAATTCATCTATTGAAGGTGCATGACCATCCGCTTCGTTACGGCTTCGCAGTTTGGGCCTTAGAGCAGCTTGAATTGGACAACGATTTTGGGCGAAAAATCATCATCATCATCACCCGTCTTGTCGATGTCAATTGGCCGCTTCGGAGCTGCTATTTGGCCCCTTTGGATTTTTTTTTGTGGAGAACCGTGAAAGACCGATAATACGCCAACAATCCGGAAACGATTCAAGCACTTAGGGCCAATATCATTCAAGCAATCCGTGAGCTACAGCCCGAAACTATCTTGGAAAATTGGAGTGACAGAATGCGCTCCTGCGAAGCCAGCCGAGGCAGCCACTTGAACAACGTTGTATTTCATAATTAATGGCTATGTTTCCTCTTACTAAGAAAGCCATAATACGTGGAAAAAATTTAATTATGTTAATTTTATTGCATTTTTAAAAGGAAACTTGTATTTTGCTCACCTCTTCCCCACTCTTGAAAACGCTGTCACTACGAATAGGGGCAACTATTCCCCATAGTCTGCACAAACTCACCTTCCGAACTTGTCCTCATTGACTTTTCAAGGAAACATCATCCATTCCATTTAATTTGCTTGGAACCTCAGTCTTCCAGTTCATACTGCTAGGCATTACTTAAAAAATCGTGACCAGGAAACATGCCATCTTTCGTGCTCTCCCTGAACTTCATCATTGACATCAGTTACACATCTGTTGTTTCGACCAGATCTTCATTACCATAAGCCGCAGTTCGCTTACACCAGGAGGTTATTCGTGACCAATTTCGCCGCTCTTCTTCATAGGTTTCACCCATAATTGGGGTCCGTGGCAGTTCGTGGCAATCATGATGCCATCATCGTCTTCTCAACCGCACACTGAAGATTTGTTTGTGCATCTCTTTACCGGTTAGCTATATGACTTTTAAAATTGTGACTAATGTGGATTGCTATTGTCTGTGCGGAGGTATACTCAAATCTGACTTTGGCAAGCCTTCGCACACAAAGACCTTCGACATCATGTGGCAAACTCGAATAACTCTTCTCTCCCGCATAAAGTCTACAAAGACTGTGCTTCTGGGGGGAAATATTTAAATTTTCTATCATTTTGAAAGAATCTGCCGGGAAATGAAGTCTCAGTGGTTGCGTTTAACATTCATGGCACGCAATTTAGTTAAGATTAAGTTATATCTACGAGCATTTATGTACTTACCCTTAGGCAGCGAATTCATGACTCACATGGCTGCAAAGCTACTCAGATAGTTAACGCAGTCTTGTCATTTATTTTAGTAAGTGGGCAATTGTGATGAGTTGTGGGGTATAATTTAAAAGATTTGTGGCATCTGCTTCATCGTATTAATGACCGAAAATGAATCATAAGCCATTGCGCAAATGTGAAACTATGACAAGAATGCAGTCAATTAATGACTGGAAAGTTAAACCGTCTGAAAAACTGACCATTCACAGCTCATCAACCGCAAAATTATCATTCCTGCTTAAAACTTTGACATTTTGAAAAGCCAAACGAGAAGTCAGAAACGAGAAGTCAGAATATACCTCAGGAAGCGCACAATTAAATACCGGTTAGTCCGTGAAGCCCAATCTCCTGCCACTGCTCATATGCTAATGCATATCAACGTGTTTCTAATAAATCGAGCTTAAAAGAAAAAAACCATTATAGATACAGGCTATTAGCTATAGGGTGACTAAACAATTTGCTAATCAAAAGAATGCTTGCAAGGTTAACTAGTTTTGATGTCTTTTAGCGCGTTGCGCTGCTGGCCGCACATATGAAGCATATTGAATGTTTGAAATATAATATAAAATAAATTATATCATCTTTAGATCGAACGGAATTCATGATTCATACAAGTATACACCGATGGAATGTTGTATGTAGATTTACAAGAAAAACAACAAACCCAACCTACCTACACGGTATTTTTATCTGCGGGATGTTAATGACAAACTTAATATGCATTCGATTTTGGACTTTAAAATACCAAATTCCGACGGATTTAAACAATCGCTTTCGATTTCACTTGATCAATATTCGGACAGTGTTGTATATGATCAAGTATCTTCTTTAAACTGTGTTCCGGGTTGTCTCTAGAGAAGACATTGATGTTATGAAATCATTTCGTTCTTAATTATATGGTTGCATAACCTCTATACTAAACCTAACATATGACATATGCGAATAGATTAACATGTCATTTGAAGTTTGATTTGTGAGTATTTAAACGTTAGTTTTATGTAAGACGCAGAATAGATTTGTTGCCCCGATATAAACTAAAGCCACCATCCTGACAGAGGTGTCGAATATTCGCTCTGAAATAGAGGAAAGAGAAGTCGAAATCCCTCTCTATTAAGGAATTCAACAACGAAGATTTCAATAAACGTTGAAACCAATGCGAATCCTCCTGCTGAATTGTGGAACATATAATCAAACCCTGAGTAATCAATGCTTCATTTGAGGCAGGCAACTCCTTAGGTAGGCAGCTTTTTTTCTCTCTGCTCTCCCAGGAATCTTATTCTTAACAAACTCCTTTTAGACATAGATTGCAATGGGTACAGAATTGTTGCCACGGATGACGCCGACGTTGCTATTTCCGTTTCAGGTAAATAACCGCAAACTCTTGACGATATCCTACAATTTGCTTTAAGAAAATTGGTCAAACCGCCAGACAGCTGCGCGGTTGTAGCGTTAACAATAATGAGTTTGACATTTCAGCAAGAAAATACAAAATTCCAAGCTTCTTGCTACCCACATTAGGGTGATCAACCACAAACCAGTGAGAATAGACCGTCGACTCCTCCCACATAACGGACTTTGCCTCCAAGCTGCCGGTGGCGGGCCCAGGATTTTTCATGTATTGGTGCTGTACAAAATCAAAGGAGCGCCATTAACGCACGCATACTTGAAAAATCCTAGGCCCATGGTATTGCATGGAAAGTCATTGCCGCCATTAATTTTGACATTTACACGTATTCACAGACACGGTAATTTTTTCCGCGGGGAATCGGGTAGGTGTACAGAAAGTCGGCGGTCTATTCTTACTGGTTTGTGGTGATCAACTCTGACTCTCAAATAGCGCCAGCTGGATCGGAAGCTGTAATGGAAAGAGAACATTAACAAATATGTATGTCAAGAAAGCCATGACTGCACTGTACTCCTGCTAGATGGAGGTAGGCTTCGTATGGGGAGATGCCGAATATTTTGTATTACAGCGCAAACCAATTCACTTGGCCAACCGTCGGTTGCGCAGAGAGGGGATTTAAGAGAACAAACACGACACAAAACAAAATACACAGAGACCTGCGCAGTAGAATGGCCTAGAAGTACAGCGCGAAAAAATTCAAAAAAAAAAAAAACAAAAAACAAGACCGATCCTCTTATATAGGTTTAGGTTAACGCCCTGCATAGGGTACTCCAACGTAATCCATGGCGTCTTTGGGCGAACTCACTGGCAATCATCGGCGTATTGCAGAAAGATATCGCCATATACACATCACGATAGTCAGGCAGCTAACAAATCCCTCATAACTAGTGCAATCAAATTGAAGTCAGCTTAACGTCACCCTTTACTGGGTTTCAGGTTATTTCGATGTTCAAGGGAATTACGAATCTGATGAATTTAATAGATGAAGTCTACCCGGCATTAATAGTTTACAAGATTGAAGAACCTATGTCGTTTGCTTACTTACCTAAAATAAAATAAAAACAAGTAAAAGTGTTATCATCGGCCTGGCCGATGCTTTGATACCCTCCACGCCATGTGTCTAATATTCGTTTAGTATGAGAGGTAACAGAACTACTTGACCGACGTGGACCATTTTTGATGCCAACCTGACGACCGTAAAAATAAGACCTCTCACAAAATGTCAGTCCCTTAAGTCGATTCGTTCGGACGCTATCGTGATTTCAACAGACAGAGAGAGACGTGGGTCTAATAGTGGTTTTGCATGGGAGGTACCAGAACTACTTGACCAACAGAGCCCATTTTCAATACCAACCTGGCGACACGTCTCACAAAATTTCATTCGCCTAGGCCAATTCGTTTGGACGCTATCGTGCTTTCAACAGACAGACAGACAGACAGACGGACATGGCTAAATCGATTCAGAATGTGATCCTGATTCAGAAAATATATACTTTATAGGGTCTCCGGTGAATCCTTCTTGGCGTTACAAACGTAATGGCCAAGTGAATATACCTTCCTGTGGAGGGTATAAAAAATAGTTGGTTCAATAGGCGTTTAGACACCCTAGGCCTAGCTTCTCATAACCACTCGTTTGTATGAGTTTTTTTTTTTGGACGAATGGAAGGGACGTACAATTTTATGCCGGGTCCGAATGGCTAAACTGAGAAGCTTCTTCAGGACAAATACACTCTGGGATGTTTGTCAGACGTTTGCGAGAGGTGGTGTAGTGGAAAAAACCTTTAGATGTAATTTGGGTTTTCCGGGGATCGAACCTGGCACAGTAGGTATAGTCTAACATATTAACCACTGAACCACTGCGCCCTACTTACCTACTCCCGATAAATTTAGACTCACCTAAATCATTGCAATACTTACTTAACCTGGGGGCTAGGATTCGAAGATCCTCTTAGCTGGAGCATTGTAAGGTATTAACTTTCAACTCTTTATTTTAAGGACCATTCACATGAGAGCGAACGAACGAATTGCTGAAATGCCACAAATCACTTTTGATGTAATTATCAACAGAAAATTGGAAATTTTATTATTCCAAGGGAAGGATAATTAATTATCCCATCAAAATATATTAAGAAAACAAGTTAAAAAACAGTTTAAGCGAAAAAATTTCGAACAAAAACACTCTCGGCTTCTGCGTGAATTGTTTATTCGCAATCCACATCATTAAACTGCATTCCACAAACTTAACCTCCATCCGAACTTAACCTCAAACTAGATATTGCTAGTAGAAATTGATGGTTGAAATTCGGAAACGACCGCGACCAAGGAAGTGTTCATGTGAACGGACTGTCAAAACTTGCGAATATTCGTTCGTTCGTGGATAGTTGGTCGCTCTCATGTGAATGGTCCTTTAGAAAATTCCAAATAGCTAATTTTATGGCATATACATTAATAGAATCATTTGATCTAAGATCGAAATCATTGCCTCAGTAAACCATTATACGTCAAATTGTAATGATGGCAGCACTTACCTACTACATTTAGGTACATGTCTGTCAATTAAATTAGCGGTCAGTGTACCAGAGTCAAGTGAAAACTCTGGGCCGTTTCAAAAAGGGAGTGTGAACAATAAAATAATTTTAACTATAAATCGGACCGTTTATTCTTAAAATATGTCACTAATGCATCCAATTATCAATGAAAACTGGCATCCTTTAAAATTGTCACTTTTCACTAAACCAAATAATCCAACTATTATTCTATAACTTGCTCATTATAGTTTCTCAATTTGGCCGTTTTAAACATACGTATTCATCATAAATCAAGTTTGCAATTTCAAGCAGAAAAAAAAAACATATCAATGACCTTACTTTACAATCAACCGTTATAGCAACAATGGCCCACTTATCCTTTTACAACTTCACATCTCAAAACAGAGTAATCAACTTTCATTTCAAAATGCTGTTGAAAAAGCCAACATTGATTGCGACAAAACACCTAATTAATTGTATCTATCGTTCAATCTTCATTGCTACATCATCATTGGACTTTGAAATTCATTAGATTGAGACCGTCGACATTCAGTTTTAAAGGATGCAACATCAGTTACTTTTCGTATCGCGCAATTAATGTTTGCGATTTCATGTTGAGATTTAGTGCAGAAATCGAAAGGAATAATGTGTAGATGCGGTGTTGTTAGACAAGTTTCATTTTTCTACACACCACTAGATGTTGGCTGCAGCAACACAACGATTGATTGCGGTACCAGAGAAGATGAAAATGAAATCATTTAAATTGCCTATAGCCCCATGGCATCAGTATCTATTTCCCATTGCATTTTACTAAATTTGAGGTCTGGGCTAAAATTGAAATGTGCGTTGAACCACATTTTCAATTGGCCCGATAATTATGCTCCAATTAATTTAAAATAAATATTATCATGATTTTTCCTTTTCCATTTCAAATTTATTGTATCCTATCTCCCCACAGGCAAATCTGTTAAATTGTGGAAAAATTATATCTTTAGGGAATATACGATAAAATTTCGATAAATAAATCATCCGCACTCTCTGGTGTCCGATGACCACAGAGAAATCAATTTTAAGCCATTGTTAAACTCATTTAGCCGGTTAATTTGATTGAAATATCATCATCTTCATCGGCGTGGACTATCAACCAGCAGCGGCCTCATCATCATCATCAGTACTCTTGTTAAATTTATCGCTCGATTGGGATTGCACAATGCCAGTGACGACATGGCGAGCCAGGGTCGACGATAGCGAAATCAGTTCGGGACTTTAAAAAAAAAAGAATTAATATGGGAAACTTAAATCCGTGAAAGGAAATATCCGCGAAATTTTGTAATTATCTTTGGATGGGATTAATCTCACTGGAAATGGAAATCGATGCCAGTGCAATGATTTTGAAAATTAAAGAGTTACCCAAGTTTGCTTAATATGGTATGACGTAAGAGTCGTCTTTAATAATAATTTATTATTGTGTGCGAATTCTTGAGTTGCACTATCAGTAGCGAATACCTAGTAACTTTGACAGTTCGTTGTGAATACCCCGCTGGCATTTTGTACGCATATTCACAGTGAGAGAAACTTAAAGAGTTCGAGAGAGGATATTATCTTAAAATTTGCTAATGAAATCTGGACATCTGGTATAGGGTGTCTCCTCACCAGACCACGACTGGATTTAAGATAATTGACTTTGCTGCGGCCGGCGCATAACGTTACTGTAGCTAGCACACGGTTTCCTTATCTCGTTAGGAAACATGGCGATGTTAAACGGCGAAAGCAATCCAATCAGACAGAACGAACGACTCAATCTGGATGATAAAAGTCAATATTTCCAAAATGAAGAGAGGATAGCAAAATCTAAACTAAAGTCCAACAAAGATGCTGGGCTAGACGGTTTACCATCAGCCAAGCTATATAATGCAAAAGAAGACTTGAGAGCATACAAAATTTGGTCGAAAGAAAGTATGCCTGATACACAACATATCTTACACAAATCACTGTAAATATTCACAAACGGTTCTAAGACACTAGAGGGAGTGCGCCGGAGTCTTTTCAGAGGAATTGAACCTGGGCCTCTCCTTGAGTCTTCCGAAACACTGCAGTGTCTTTCAGGCCTAAATTACAGCTATTCGTCAAGCTACAGCGTGGCTGTTGATTAATTCGGTATCGCAAAGGGATATCGTCATATACATTGATAACCAGGCTGCAATCAAATCCCTAATATCCAGCGAAATAAGATCCAAGGCTGTGGAAGATTGCCGCGTATCTCTAAACGAGATAGCTGGACAGTACAACCTCACCCTCTGCTGGGTTCCTGGTCACTGTGACATCCCAGGGAACTGTGCAGCAGACGAACTGGAAAGCATAAGCCTGCACAACGTGTATGCACCACTTTCCCACGCTAAACAAATAATTCATGCGGACGCAGTAATGAGTGCAGGCTTCAGATGGAAACATTTGTGATACTGCGATACTGCCAAGCTCACCTGGCCAGCTCTGAATGCAAAGCGATCCACGGAGCTTCTTCGACTTAATAGATCCAGCATCTCGAAAGTCGTTAATGTGATCTCCGGGCACTGCATATTAGGCAGACATACCCAAAGGCTCGGTCTGCCATACAATGGCTTCTGTAGAAGCTGTAGAGACGAAGAGGAGGACGAGTCCGTTACTCACTTTCTTTGCAACTGCCCTGCCCTGGCCAATCTAAGAAAGGCCTACTTAGGAAACTATTTTCTCAATGATCTCAGTGATCTAGGTAACACCAGCGCCGTTAACATTCTTAGCTTTATAACCGGCAGCAAATGGTTTACATGAGTAGCCAGTAAGAAACAGCTCCCTAAATACCAGTGGTATATGCACAATGGGCCGAATAACGGCCTAAATGTTTCTCTCATCGAGAACCACTTTAAAACTAAAACAAAAACTAAAAGTATGCCTGATGTATGATGTGTATTGTTCATCCGGTCCACAAGAAAGGATAGCCTGTAAACTGTCCTAACCAGGCATAGGCATCAATCTTTTTCACATCGCATACGAGATCCCCTCTCTGTGCGAACGCCTAAAACCAATTACTGTTTGGCAGCTATACCAGTGCAGTCTTAGCCCCGACTAAACCCACAATCGACCAAATGTTCGAAACCACATTAAGTCCAAATTTCTATCCACCAACTGTTAGATCAATTTAAGGCCGCATATGTGATAGCATTTATACAGACGAGTTATATAGAGCTATGTTTAGTTTTGGCATGTCTGTCACTAGCGCGTTCGCAAATATTGGGTCAGAAGTGCAAAAAGTGGATTTAGTGGAGTTCATAACCGAATACTTTTATGCTATCAACTTCAAGGTACTTAGGGACGTTATTTACCTGGGCTTCCCTATTAACTCTGCAAATTATGTCATCGTAAAAAAAGCAAAGAAATCTTGCCAATCGCAGTTTTTTTGTTGCCCTTAAAATGCAATTGAGCAGCCTTTAAGACCCTCATATCAAACTAGTCTTGATTTTCTTGACGCAGAAGCGTAGAACTTAGAGAAGGCGGACGAAGATTTCCTTTCTATTTTGTTTAATTCAAAATTATGACATTGTCTTGCTAAGGAAAATGCTAATCAGTTACCTAGGAACTGGATATAGGCGTATTGGTTGAGGCCCTTTTGCACCACGTTTTGTAGCTTCCCTTAAATATGTACATAAGTTTCACGAAAATAACTTCTAAAACCAATGAGATTCCTATCCTACCATGCAAACCATAGAAAGACACAGAAATATCAACAGTACTTAGAGTGGCGCCCAATGTGGGGGCTTGTCATTTATATTGATATTCGTCAGGAAAATGTCTGATTTACTGTTTTCTTTTATTACGTGATGATTATGTTCGAGTTAAACATTGATTGCATATTCAATTATCCCATTTAACAACAGCGAAACAATTTGTCATTTCAAATTTAAAAGCAAAATTTTTTTCTAGTGCTCCTGTTTTCTCATCCAGGTTTTTTTAAGCGCCACCTTGTGTGGGGTGAAATTTTTACTGAAATTTCGGTGGATACGCGTATGCGATAAATTTTATATTACATTGTGACGAAAACATGGCGAAGTTTATATTACATGATACTACAAGAAAATATATTACAAAATGTGCGTGGCTCATACAATTCTATAAATCAGATCCTAGTTCTACAGCAAAAAATAATCTGAGTCCTTTATTGAATTTTTTTTTTAATTTCTTTGAAACCCATTGGCTGATTTGATTCATTGTGAAAGTGTCCCTTGAGGAAAAAATTTCACACCCACTCAACGGTTACCGGTTGTCACTCATTTGGTATTCAAAAACTGTTAACCGTCCGGATATTGACATCTTATGAAATTTCCTCTTCGCAGTTCCACACGAAATACCTTCATCGTGATGGAGCAAATCCGCCTGCTTTGGGTAAATATAAATTTCTGTACCAGCCAGCATCCCTTCCAAAGTGCCTAACACCCTACAAATCCATCATGGCGGTAGCTGAATACTGAATACCTCACTCACCGGTAAACCGGTGTGCTAACATTTTTTGAAATTTCTTCACGTCTTCAGTTGAAATCATCATCATGAGTGTTCGCTGTTCGTATTCGTATCGTACTCGTTCCCTGTCCATATACGTTCCAACGTGGTTATCATCTGTTTCTCCCGGACCTAAGGTGAATGGACTTCTTTAGGCATTGGCAACGCATGTGGCTGTGTCTACCCTCTGTTAACATTTTTATTTGTTTTTTTTTTTTCTGGTCACAAGTCAAAACATTTTTTCGGATATTTACTTTGAAATTCCAAAAGTGTACACGAACCATTTCTTTTTGCAGCGTTTTTTTGTAAATTGAATGTCACATTATGGTTGAGGGAAAGAACGCACTGCACGTAATTTAATGACTTTCTTTGGCGGATGCGTATATCGCGCTCGAATTAAGAAAGTTAAATGTGTGTATTTACTTTTTATTGAGGTCCACACACATCGATTAGTTCGTGATATTCTTCAGGTGTGTTTTGCTTTCATTATCCGGATTCGATTCAGTTAAAATTACTGATGGCACGCGAGCAGCAGTAAGCTTGAACATCGAAGATTGTACTGCTATTGGTTTTTGTTTCTTTGTATAAAATTTGCAGTTGAACTAATTGCCGCATTCGATGGAAAGGAAAGAAAATGAAATTAAATTAAAGTGAACGATTATACCGAAGATGAAAGTAAATTTTCGATCAATTTAAATATTCAGGAATAGTTTTAGTGTTGGCTGTGTATGTATGTATAATGAACAGCGAAAATTGACAGCTGTCTGATCAATGGGTTTGACATTTTTCGAGATGAAATTTAATTACACGATCTCTACTTAGTTCGGGTTCAGCATCGCTACTTGTGCAGATGATGTGACGATTTTAGTCCAGGGGAAAATTTAAGATATACATTGAGCGAAATGGTAAAATCACCCTTCCATCACTGGAGGAAAAATCAAACTCAATGTTAATCAATTCGGATATATACTAGCTGTCATTTGAAATGTTGAACTTTCAGTGGGAACGCAAAATTGGATTTCGAAATTCGTCCTGTCTAATGCTCAATTTATGTGCATTGTAAGCGTACCTACTATAAGCGAAAATTACCCGACTATACTACCGTGAATGCATTCATTTTTTTTTTGTTGCGCTAAACGCAACCGTCATAAAAATCATAGGTTGCCACGCTGATTCATTCACTTTGGTAATTGAGTATTTTTGTCGTCGAAGGCGGCTTCCTTTGATGTGGAATCATGCTTTCTTCAGTTGCAAGAAAGAAGTGAGGCTTGAAACTTACAATGATGCCTAAAAAATATTTTTCAAACAGTGGTCTTTAAAACCATCAGCTATATAAGGCATACCTCAACTTCTTCTTAGGAATCAGTACCCAATATTCTGCTTTCTTTAGCAATAGATCTAGTACCACCCTCAACGGATTACATTAATTCCAGATTACTTTAAAAAAAATACACTTTGAAGTAGAATTCCCTTCAAGATTAGACTGGCAGGACGGACGGGTGAACAGGGACCCTAACTTAACAATCTACACGGACGGTTCAAAAATGGACTGTGGAGTAGGTGCGGGTGTATTTTTGGAGTCTCTGAGCATCTCAAAAACCTTCAGGCTCCCGGACTCAACCAGTGTGTTTCAGGCAGAAATACTTGCTTTTCGTGAAGCCTGTCACCTAATCAAACTACACACGGATATAGTTCCGAGGGAAAAGATAGACATATTAATTGATAGTCAAGAATCGCCTCAGTTAATATGACCTAAAAATTACTATTAGAATGTTGAGAAAACCTGGCATCGCTTGATCGTTCAGGATTACCCTGATCCGGGTTCCAGGCCATAGCAACGTTTATGGAAACGAACAGACTGACGAGCTGGCCAGGCAAGGTTCAAACCTTCACTGCTCACTTGCGGAATCGGGCCACATTCCAAATTTCCGCAGAATCCCTATCAAAAGCCAATCTCAGATGGAGGAGGCTAACAAATTGCATCATATCCAGAAGCATGTGGCCAAATTATAGCAGGGAAAAAACAACCCACCTCCTGAGTAAAGCACGTAAAGATATATAGCCAGGATAACAGCGATTATCACAGGCCACTGGTCTATAGGGGACCATGCAGTCAGATTAGGCATCCCACATAATACGCACTGTCGCAGTTGTAACGGCGCCTCATTCGCTCATTCACTACCTATGCGCTTGTCCGGCACTAGCTAGGACTAGACAGCGAGGTCTCAGTAAACTCTTCTTCGCATCCCTCGAGGAAGTGTCGAAGAGTAGCATCAAAGAACTTATAACCTTTTTTAAATTCCACAGGCTGGATCTAAACCACCCTTCATACACTTACAATAACCAGGTCAAATGAGTTTGTGGTAACAAAGCGGCACATAGTGCTACTTGGGTTTATCTCAACCGTCACTCCTACCTACCTACCTACCCAATATTCTTGAGAAATCGAATGACAGTCCTTTTAAACGACCTCAATTTAACATACAAAGGGAGGATTAGCAAGGGAAACAGTTTCAATCAGAAATAAAATGTCAATAGTCAATATACTAGTATATAAGGATTCGGTTTCAGGCATAATGGTTGGTTTAAGGAGGTCCTCGATAAGATCCACTTAGACCAAAATAGGTCCATTGTGCTGCCACTGGAAAGGGTAGGGCTGTCACACTGTCTTTTTTTAATGAAACTGCAAATGTTAACCACACTGGCATAGTTAAGATCGTGGTAAAGGTAATAAGAATGACACTGGCGAGTGCAAGGCAAGCGCATACCCATCCAAGCTATAACTTTATAAGTATATTAATTACAAAATAACCACTTGAGCTACTCAACATTATTTCTCAATGCTAATGATTTAATTTCTTTATTTTTTCCAGGTAAGTGCCAATGTCAAACAGTATTTAATTTGCAATCAGAGCCGCTATCGTAAGTAAAAAGAAATCGATTATCATCCAACTGAACAGTTGCATTCGTTCCATAAAAAAGTGATTTACAATTCACTCCAAATATAGTTGCAGACTTAGCGATTCCAGCTTAACGAGCTAACCGGAATGAAAGCACACATTTGACTTTGTATGAATCAAATCCTGTATACAGCTGTCAAAACTTGAATGTCTAGTCAAATGCAATAAATCTATTCCCACATTTCACCCTCCAAAAACTGTATCATCCCAACTGAGCCAAACATCAAAGAAAACCAATTTAATTGAAAGTGCCAATCACGATCACGATTCATATTCGCGCGAGTCTTACGAAACTATTTGCCACTGTCATACATCTTTTTTCACGCAAATACCGGCAACTGTCACCAAAAAGTATTTGTTTAACTCATCATAACTCATAACAGTCTTATTTTTCAATTGAATATATCTCACTTTGGCAGACACACCGTTTTTAGCCGCAAGCGAAAGTTTGCTTTCCGTTAAAATATAAATTATGGGTCATCCCACCAGTAGCTCATCGCCATCATGATCATGCGCGCCTAGCCGTTTAAGTCGTATCGGACATGTGTCAGAGAGTTTTTAAGATTTTCTATCTAACTATCAGGGTGCTGTTGGTTGCATTAATAGCCAAGATGATTGAATTCGCGAGTACACCGGGTGTGTGGCAAAAGAAAACGGGAAAGTCAATAAAAGAACGAGTTGCGGCAACATGGAACGTGGTACACAGTTGGTGGCGAGCGATTGGCTTGCGAATTATTTTCGCAAAACATTAGAGGTTGGCTGTGAATTTTGAAATTTATTGCCGCGCTCTACCTTGTGTTGCATGCTTAAGTGGAAGTTGGTAATAGAAACAAAGAGAAGGCGCAAGACTCCACGCATCCTAACCTAATGGTATGAATAGATAGATAATCTGATACCGGATATTTTACGATCAGATTTAATTTTACTTTCCGTTGAGGTGCAAAGAAATTCGGGTCTGGCTGGTTTGTAGAATTTAAATTTTGGCATTTAGAAGATGGCGAGAGTGATCTATAAAATTGTTTTTCCTTTTATATTCAATGAAAACCGCTTAAAGGTCAATGGCAGTTTAACGGTTTTAGTATGCAACGTATGTTCGCCAAGGTGAATAACAAGTTTCTAGTGGGCTTCGATATAAAGATATTTGCGTGTTATAGAGGGTGTGAAAGTCGCTTGGATACAACAAAACAATAGCTTCTGAGATAAAATAGCTTTGACATTTAGATTGTGAAAGTCAGCTGCATACCTATACGAAATGTTCGGGCTATTTCTACTGCTGAATTAAAGCGGTGACATTTGAGTTTTAAATTTAAATTTAAATTTACTTAAAAATTACCCACTTTAATTTTCTTTTGAACGTTCAGCTTTTTTTTTAGCAAACGCTGACTCACATTGCGTATCTTGACGATTCCTGTGAGCTACCAGGTGAATTCCTGTTTAAGTATACACCGAACCCTTTGTAATCGGATTATGAACTTTTCTATAGAATGACCATGACCACAAAGAATATATATCTATATTATGAGCTGTATAATTACCTCAAAGCTACATCATCCTATAAGCTCTATAAGAGATTAATCCATTTACGGCCATTAATCATCCTCCAGGAAGACTTAAAAGTTCTTGTGGCCAGAAAATGTCAAATAGCTAAATAATTTTATAGACTAAAAGTCCTGCGGCTTTTATTGTAATAGTTGAGTCAATTTATAGGTTAGGTAGCGCACTGCAAGCTGGATAAGGTTCTCCTCCGAATCTTTGCGCCAATTTGCCTGCGGGGACATTTTGAACTGCGTTTGCGTTATTCCTCAAGATTGAAATCGAAGACTTTTCGGATTAATTGCTATTCATTATTCATTTGCTTTTATGTAAACAAAATTGAGATCTAAAATAGTAGGGCTAGAGTTTTCACCAGTCGTGCTAGATGTACATACACTTTTTTAGCATTATGGAGGTTGATGTTCATCTTCTCATTTAGCGGTCATCTTTGCCGTTTCTGTTTCAATATTTGCAAACAAAACACACACAGCTCACATTTTAAGGAAGTCTTCAGACAGACCTTCGCTTTGCCTAAATCCGTTTTTGACATCAAGGGTTTCAGTAAGTTTGTTTCCGACCTTAATATAGCATCTTTCTCCATGGTCATTCTGCACAACTTAAATAGTTTGACAGACATGGCTCTGTATACTCGTAGCCTATTTCTGTAAATCCCTTCTTTCGGGGCCTTAAAATCGACAATAGATGGTAAATATTGATCTGAATTTCCTGGATGTTTTCTGTCAAATCTCTGGCATCGTGAATACTTGGTTTGAAGTAAACTTGCCACAAAGACTCTGGTTTGGCGGTTTATTACAATTAAAACGTTAAAACTCTTAGCATTTTGTCAGTTGTTGTGATGTTGTTACCTGCTTATTTTATCAAAGGCTGAGGTTAAACTCGGCGGATACGGTTTCTTTACAAAGATGTGCGAACATTGAAGAAGATTCACAAAATTTATTTATTTAACAATTAAGATTTAAAACTACCTTAACAATTGGTTCCAAGAGGGTCATACGCTTCAAGTCATGGTTGAGGCCGACCTCCAATTGTGAGCGCCACCTAAGGCTGGGTCTTCCTCTGCTACGTTGTCCCTCAGGGGTGGACTCAAAGACTCGTCGGGCTGGTGCGTTGCTGTCCATACGATCGACGTGCCCCAGCCATGTCAGTCGTTGTATCTTTAGCTTTTTGACGAGGTAAAGGTCGCTATATAGCCCTTAGAGCTCGTCGTTAAATCTTCTCCTCCACACTTAATCGATATAAACTGGACCGAATATCGTCCGAAGAGTCTGTATCTCAAAACATCCCAGGAGGTTTTTATCCGACTTCGACAGAGTCCATACTTCTGCACCATACAACAGGACCGGGATAATTATTGTCTTATATAATATCTCCTTCGCTCTATGAGAGAGGACTTTATTTCTTAGATGCCTTCTTAGCCCGAAGAAACAGCGCAACACTCAACAGTGATTCTTCTTTTGATCTCTGCGCTGATTTAATTCTGCGAGGTGATAGTGGAGCACAGGTAGACAAAGTCTTTAACTACTTCGAAGTTGTATCCGTCCATCGTGACGTTTTGTCCAAGTCATCGATTCTGAGATTTGTTTCTCGTTGACAGCAGATACATCATTCTGTCCTCATTTACAGCCAGACTCATCTTCGCCGCCTCTGTTTCAATAGTTGCAAATGCGTCACTGACAGCTCGCTGGGATTTTCCGATAATGTCAATATGTCACTCGTCAGCATATGCAAGCAGTTGAACAGATTTTTGAAAAATTGTACCTCTGATGTAGGCTTGTGAGTTTCGTCAAGGATGATGTTAAAAGAGTTACACGATAGCGCATCCCCTTGTCTTAAATCTTTTTCGACATCAAGGGGCTCGGTGATGTTTAACCTTTCATTACAACGTCTGAAATTTGATTGACATGCCTTAGCTACAAAAAGGTAATGGTCACCTTTGTCAATTTGTTTGGCTATGTGCTTATCTGGTGACCCCCATATCTTTATATATATATAACTAGCGGACCCGGCGAACTTCGTCTCGCCCCAATTTAACGCCTTCAGATAAACTCCAGAGTGATAATAAAACACAGATACATAGGTATGTAGTTCAAATTTCAATGTGATTTATTTGAATGGAATCGAAATCAGTAGAGACTGGAGAGCGATGTGATAAACAATGTTTTTCAATTTGTTTTCCGGCGCAAAAACGAACAACGAAGATGGTTTGCCAACGCGCGAACGGGCAACGTACAGCTGACCGTGCGATGTGAACTGGCAAAAATTTACTGGGAACGCGAACGATATCAATATAGTCGCAACATTACGGGAATTTGGCCATTGCCAAGCGCCAGCAGTTGTCCCGAGAATTCAGGAGCAGATGGGTCATTCTGCAATGCGACTCTCATGTTCGTGGTCAATTTCAACCCATGCCGCCACAAAGACGAAGATTTCAGGATTTTCCACCTTTACATCGTCCAAAATCATCAAATTATGCGATAAAATGCAAAATTTCGTCAAGAAAAAAATTCAAAATTTTCGCGTTTTTCCGGAATTTTTTTCCTAGTTTTCCACTTTGAATTTTCTATTTTTCCATTCGAAAAGCCATTCCGGAACAATAGCACACGAAATTCCATACAAAAAATAAATTTTCGATTTTTCCAATTTCCCGACTTTTCTGGAGGGTTTTCCCAAACTTTTCGTATAAACCTTCTCCTGGCAATTCCGAACAACTGGAAAAAAAATTTTAGCCAAATCGGTTCAGCCGTTCTAGATTGATGAATTACTTATACATTTTGTCCACCATTTTTATATATACCTATATAGAGATTCTTCTGTCCGTGTTTGTTACCGTACTCCTCCTAAATGGCTGGACCGATTTTATTAAAATTTTGTGTGTGTGTTTGAATAGGTCTTGGGATGGTTTATATTCACAATTGGACCTGGTAGGTGGCGCTACGATCCAATTCCACAAAATTTCAAATAATAAACACCCAACAAAAAAAAAATCATGAATAAAACGTCAAATAAAAAATTTACGAGCAGGCAAAACAACGTTTGCCGTGCCCGCTAGTTAGCTTTATAAATTTTAATATGAGGAAACTAGCTATATGTACGATGGTATATAACATTGCGTCTCACATTTGTGTCAAACATTTTATCAATTTTTCACATGCTGACGCCAACGCAACTTTATGACAAAATATGACGTCAGCATGTAAGAAATTGTGACGATTTTTGACATCTGAGACGCAATGTTACATACTATCGTATAGCTAGTTTCCTCATGTGTTATAGAAGCTTGTGCCCATTTCCAAATGTTGCGTCTTTTTGACTGTCAGTAAAAGATATTCTTTCCTTTTGACGATTTACACATCACTTAGGATATGATGGCTCATATTTGTTTGCCAATTGTCTCGTAGAAACACTATTTGGTCAACGCGGTCTTTTGTGGTCAGGCTTATGGTTTTGTGAATTTACCCTTTAATGCGAGGTCAATCACATTTCGAAACCTCAGTATACTTCTTGCTTAAACTTGGCACTCACAACAAATCCGTACGAAATTGAATGCTGCATATTGTATCAATTATCTTAACACATGTGCCACAGTTTCCATACTTCCTTTCCCATCGTAACGCACTTGCGGAATGGCGGTGATATATTATATTAGTCACCGCTAATAGTTCGGCTGATTGTCTGTGCAGTTCTGAACATTGTTGTCATTTTAGAGTCATTTTAGTGCATCGTCAACAGTGGATCTATCCTTATCCGATACTCTTTCTTACTTGCATCGAAACGTAGTAGATTTTACGTGGTTGGCCAGTTCTCTATGCTTACATATATTTCAATTGTTTACAAACATTGTTTTTACATCTAAACGCAATATTGCCATCTCTATTGATGCAATCCACTTTCCATATAGCAACAACTTTGAAAAGTTAACATTTTTGGTTTTCAGCCTCTCAATTTCCATAAAATCCATTTCCGAAAAAGCCACAATACCATTTATAGTGTAAATATAGAGCAAAAAAAAAAACACATTTGAGCCATTTCACAAACAGGTCCATTCCACTATCGCTATTTACCATCAACACAGTTTCCAGCAAGTTAGAAACATTTTTTTCAATTCACACCGAATATTTATGTGCGAGCGATAAAACCCGCAACTCCCCATTTGAATAGGATTCCCAGGTTACCACTGACTGGGTCGATGTGGCTTCATGCTAGAGAGTATTGCATAATTACAATTCTGTTTCTGATGTCCCGATTTGTTTGTTTGGCTTCGGATATTTATATTCCGCCAAGTGTGTCCCTCAAAGCAGACAAAACATTGCCTTCAGCCATGCGAATGTGGGTCAATACGACGAATTCAAATTTTCAATTCTCTCGACCAGCCGAGTGGCCCCAACTACAAGCATCCAACCAGCTTACACACGCTTTAGTGTGAATTGCAAGCATACTTGTACTTGTACCTACTCTCCCACCATTAGGTATCTGTATATATTTTGCAAATCTATCTCAGATACTATGGTACTTAATGGAGGCTTGAAACTCCAACTACATCGACAATGGTGACAGATAGCTAAGCTGCTGTGAGTTGTAGATGCATTTCTGGCCAGTTATAGTAGTTCCCACAGTCTGCTGCTGGAAATGAGTGCTCCTCTAACTGAATGCAGTAGCTATAGTTATACTATGTAAGTGGTTGGTTATGCGAAAATTCAAATTATTCGTAGTGTGGGTCAAATGGTTGGAAAAACTATCCCATTGTTGTACCAGGCAGTGGCTTTGTTTAAACTGCAACGGGAGCATACCTTTGTCCTTTAAACTATTTTTTGGAGTTGAAATGTTGGTGAAATGTGATTCGAACTGGGCATCCAAGGGTGTGGTGTGGATGCGGATCTATATGTATATGAATGATGGTGACTGAGTGTCAACATAAATGAGTGCATGCACATCGGGCCGATGCGATGATTGTGGTCTAACTAGATGGTAATGTGCATGTAGTTGCTGAACTTTGATTTTGATTTAAATCGGTACGTATTTGGATTTTTCAGCAGAGGTGTGGTTTAGTCGTGAAAATTGTTCTGACTATAACATTTATGAATGTATTCGTTTAGCATTGTTGAAAGGTTACCTTTCATCTAGATTTTGATTCACACGGCTATTTATGGGTGATTGTATATAGAACTTCGTCTCTGATATAGCAATCGCTTTGGGGAAGGTGCCGCCGTAAGTTGTCTGGCAAAAATGAGAATATGGACGATTTTTGCAATATTCTCGCTGCAGTTGAGGATAAAGTCAATAGTATACTTGGAATAGTCTAAGTCTTGCGATCATGCCATGTCAGGCAATCTATTTTGTTTAGTGTGAGTATTTCTGAATCTTAATTATTACCGACCTAGTTTATCGCAATCAGTAAACAGTTGCTTGACCAGCGGCAACATTTTATGTTGCAATTCTGTCTGTCTTTCAGCACAATGCGAGATAGAAGTGAACATTTTAAATGACTTCGCACACAAAATAATGGACAGTTCAGGTCATTCAGGATCAAATTGAATTTAAACGATCAAAATGCAGAACCAATAATCTGACCCATCATGGAATGATACTAGTGACAGACAGTCTTACCAAGTTTGACAGGCTTTTATGCAGCATACATCTTCTCTGTAGAAGTTACCAGACTGACAGTCATCAGGCATTAATTAATGCAATGTTTGCACTTTGTACGAGGACATTTGTTAGTCTTTTACCAAAATTCGCTGTAGGGTCCGTCTGGTGATGCCCAACTGCATGGCCATGGTCTGCTTGATGCCTGTTCGTTCTCAGCGACATCGGCAGCCACAGCCGCGATATTCCAGTCCGGGGGCGGTCACGCCCTGCATGGTCTCCTGTGGTTCCAGTGTTCGAGTCGAGTAGCTAAGCGCCGTAATGTTTGCCCAGTTGGCGCGTCAGGAAATCGACGTCGAAATTCACGCTGCGCTAACACCACCGAACCGACTGATTATTGGTAAAAAAAATCGACACAATTATTCCACGCTCTTGCGGCGTATAACGCTTCATTGCTTGTCTGTTTTTATACTGCAGCTGTATAGTTCACAGGCGCAGTAGCGCAGTGGTTAGAGTACTGGACTATTGTGCGAGTGATCCCAGGTTCGATCCCCGGAAAAACACAAATTACATCCTAAGGTTTTTTCTACTGCGCCACCTCTCGCGAACGTCTGACAAACATCCGAGAGTATGACTGTCCTGAAAAAGCTTCTCAATTCAGTCGTTCGGATCCCTTCCATTCGTTTAAAAATAGAAACTCACACAAACGAATGGTTGAGAGAAGCTAGGTTAGGTTGTTAGGTTACTGCCTGTTGCGCCACCTATTTATTTATTTATTTATTTGTATAGTTCTCAAATGTCAAATATGATTGATGTACGACGCCATTTGCAAAAAATTTAACATCTTCCGATAGGACGAATAATTGTGTCAACTTATGTGGTTTTGGATTAGTCATTCAGAACCGTTCGGAAGTAACCCGAACGCTTCTGTAGGCATTCGATTGGCACTCAACTGACAGTTCCTCTCCTTAAAAGAAGAAAATTTTGCTTCTGGATTTGATTTCAGAATCGAAACAACAATCAGAAGCACTCAAGAAGAAACGCAAATAAAGTCTGTTTGCTTGTTCGATTGGCATCCCGATTCGGAGGAGACATTTTTGACATGAGTTGTCCGTGTTGCGAACATAAACGTCAACTGGGAAAACTCTTCACGTGACCAGTTCAGCCCAGTGAAAACTTAGCAACATGAAGTTAGAGAGCTATCAGACTTACTAAACTAGATTCTTGAACGTCCTCACTATTTTAAAAAAATCACAAAAACCCTGGTGACACCCTAGTTAGTTTTCATTTCAAAAAGAGTATTTTTGAAAATTATTATAGAAAATACAATAAATAAATAGGTGGCGCAACAGGCGGGTGACACCCAAGGCATAGCTTCTCGCAACCATTCGTTTTGTGTGAGTTTCTATTTTTGGGACGAATGGAAGGGACCTACAATTTTATGCCGAGTCCGAACGGCTGAATTGAGAAGATTTTTCAGGACATTCATACTCTCGGATGTTTGTCAGACGTTCGCGAGAGGTGGCGCAGTAGAAAAAACTTTAAGATGCAATTTGTGTTTTTCCGGGGACCGAACCTGGGATCCCTCGCGCAGTAGTCCAGCACACTAACCACTGCGCTACTGCGCCCACAAAAATTATTATAGAGTGTTTTTAATTCCACACTAAACTCGTCCATTTTAAGTTGATGCTATATAGGGACAGAGGTCCTTAAAATTAAGATTATCCAACAGTGGGTAATTTCTGCGTTAGCTATATTTGTGTAATTACGAAATTAAATTGAATTCTTCCATCATCTAAATTGCCGACCTACTTCGTCATCATCACTCTATTCAACTAAGAGTTACCTGACCAACATTAGTGGCTTTGATTTATACTATACCTATACATAATTGCATCAAATTTGTCTGTTATTATATCGTTTACGCCATCTCGACAGTAAGTAGTTGTAAATAGCTATAATGACGATTTAAGTGTCAAAATGCCTTTTTAATGACTTTTCAGACAAAGTAACACAGCGTCTATTTTTTTGATGGTTTCCATTTATTTAAAGGCTAAATTTGTGCGGTTAAACACATCCAAAACTTACTAGCTCATCTGTAACTGACCTTCCTTCTTTTATATTCTTATCTACGTTATCCCTGTTAAGTAGGTAACGTGTAATTTACTAGTTGAACTACTTTATGACGACATTGGTCTATCTGACTGTTAGTTACTAATCCCAGTTAACACATTCAGCGTAATTCTGGTATTTATATAAAAGCTTCATAAAAACGTCACTCAAAACCACAGTAAACAAAAGTGGTCATAACAACCAGCCTTGTGGTATACCTACTCTTTTGTGTGACTGCGATTTGTTCTCAAATTCTTACTAAATAAAAAAGGTAATCACATTCCAAATAACGCAAAAACCAATTTCGCCCATTTTGGATGCATTCCGCCAAATTCTCGGCTAAAAATTGACATTTCTTTAGGAATTCCATTGACTCAATATTTCGTCTACACTATTGGTAGACAGAAACTTGTTCTCCGCCGGCCGCCTCAACTTCTTGTTCGTAGTCATGAAAGAGGATATTCAACTGACCTTATAAAATAGCCAGTAATCGGCAACGGGTATTGCAACGAAGGTAGCCATAAAATGTGCAAAGTAAATCAGGAAAAAAAAAAGAAAACCATTATGCAACCCGACCAACACCATTCGGAATGACCAACTTCAGTCCACCACATTTTTTGTTTGTGCAAAAACGCTTTCGGCTATCTGTACTGTATACTTCCCTCGCCAGCGTTTTGCTATTTTGTTTGCGATTATTTTTTCAAAAGAAATTCCAATTGAATACGTACCGCTCTTGCGGCTTTTAAAAAAGTTACATGAATCAATTCAGTATATTCAGTCGACTGTAAAATTGCTACTATCCCCAATCAATGTGTGCAAGGTCGAAGCTGTAAATCTACCTACTTACTTGGTGATTCTTGTTTTTTTCTTTTTTAATTTAGAGAAAATTCCCATCATTAAAATCAAGTTCCAAAAAAAAACTAGGTTCATCCAAAAACAGAACACCCAGACTATTGTCTTGTTTCATTTTAGGTCATGAATTGGTCAAATCAAGCCGGGGACGCCTTCACCATTCAGGAATTGAATAACTAATGACTTAACGATTCTGTTTTCTATTTTCGGTTTGTTATTGTCAATTTTGTTAACAATTTTGCGATTGAATAATTTTGTAAGAAGACGTTGAAAGCCGGTTCTTAAAGTCACGTCTTGACTTTCCATAATTGGGGAGCGGTAGCATTACCTAATGGAAATTGAGTGCTGTCACAAAACAAGACCCACATCGGCTTATATGAATTATATTGACCAAGCCGTTAATCCGTTGTTGCATATGCAATTTGGGTTATGCAATGTAATAGTTTGAAAAGGAAGCTACTGTCGGAACTATTGATGGGTCTAGCTTTTTAAAATGGATGTTTGCATTGGTTGAGCTTGTGCTTCCCTCCTGTCTGTTAAGCGCCATCAATGTGGCTCCGTTGGTGAACCTTCGAATTTGTACTCATTTTGGTGTGACATTACACCAAAAAAGATTATCCTTTATTTGGGAAACACGAGATTGTATGTTCTTATAAATTCTCTCCATAACCTCAATGCTGTTTTCTTTTGTCTTTGGAGTTTGTTTTAAAACCACCCTTTTTAAATATGCACAGGGTGGGCGCAGTAGCGCCATGGTTAGTGTACTGGATTACTGTGCGAGGGGCTCAGGTTCGATCCCCGGAAAACACAAATTACATCTTAAGGTTTTTTCTAATGCGCCCCCTCTCGCGAAAGTCTGACAAACATCCGAGAGTATGACTGTCCTGAAAAAGCTTCTCAATTCAGCCGTTCGGACTCGGCATAAAATTGTAGGTCCCTTCCATTCGTCCCAAAAAAAAAATAAAAACTCACACAAAGCGAATGGTTGTGCGAAGCCAGGCCTACGGTGTTTATGTCTACATGCCTGTTGCGCCAACTATTATTATTATTATTACAGGGTGGGCCATCTAGTGGTTTCTTTTTAAATCATAGGTTATTTTGACACTGACAGCTGTTTCCTACTCGAAATCTTGAAAGAAAGTCAGTATCATACCTCCGCGGAACAAAATGAGTCGCATTACACTTGAACAACTTTGGAAAATATTGAAAACTTATTTCCAAAGTGAGTTCTGTGTAGCCCAAACAGTGCGTTTTTTGAAATGAAGTTTTGGCCGAAATGAAGCACCCACCGCGCCTGCTGTACGCAAGTTTGTGCAAAAAGTTCATGAGACTGGTATGCTAGTGGCCAACACTCATGGTCCCCATCGTCGTACGGTGCCAATGCACCCACAGAGAGTGACAGTTTGTTGTGGATTGTGGAGTGGTGGCATCACTGGACCATTTTTCTTCGAAACTGAGGGTGGAAACAGCGTTTCGGTCCACCGACTTTTTTTTACTAAAATTGAAGACATGGATTTGGATGACCTTTGGTTTGTGCAGGATGGCGCGCCATTCCACACAACTCATGCCACAATTGATTTTTTGCGCACCAAATTCCCAAATCGTGTTATCAGCCGTCTTGGGGATGTCAACTGGCCGCCTCGGAGCTGCCAATTGGACTTTTTTTTTAGGGGAACCGTGAAGAACCGATGTTATGCCAACAATCCGGAAACAATTTAAGCACTTAAGGCCAATATTATCCAAGCAGTCCGTGAGCTACACCCCGAAACCATCAAAAAGGTATTGGTCTTCATTTTTAAAAAGAAACTTGTATTTGGCCCACCCTTTACAATGTTATTATGCACAAGTATTTTATGCTGTCAAAATGAAATACATATTGTTATTTAATCTCGTCATCAAACGTTTTACAGATTTTTACACGCGTCAAGACTACAAAGAAAACGTCTCAACCGCCCTAACAACCGTGCCAAATTCCAGTACCAAACTCCGCAATTCACCAATAAAGTACTGTCAACAAGAATATTGGCAAATAGTTAAATTGTTAACTTCCCTATTAGGTATCAATTTGGTAAATAACATTAATCTCGCGTCAAACGCGCCAACCATTTGGCAATTGCAACGAAATATCTACTCTAATGACACTTAAGTAGTCATTGCTACAGAAGCAACACACAAAAACACATGTAACCACTGTATCAATAGTTCGGTTCGGAATGTCACCGAACCAGTAGTACAGAGAAAACCGCATGCGTACACTGCGCGAACAAACCGCACCGCATAGACCTACGTCACCTTACTATAGTATATTTGCACGATATACCAATTCGACGCATAGGAAATATCATATTTTGCAGGTAAATAGGCCGGCTCTTGGCTTAAAGTATCTGTTACACTATTACGGTTCCACATAATATGGGAGAAGAATCGGTCGTTGAACGTTTTGCCAACATAACCCAGACCACTTGATGCATCCGCAAAAGAGGCTGTTATGCAATTGGACACGCTGCATGCGGATGGTAAAAATTGTGCGGATAAGATGCCCCGTCTCAGAGTTGCTATGGCGTAAGCTTAGTCAATTGGCAGCGAGAAATTTTAATTAAACAGTGCGAAAGACTTAAGTGTTCGTTTTGGATGCGTGTTTGTGTATAGTCTGTAACAGAAGGTATTTTCGGATGCCATCTTGTGTCGACATTCATTTGTATGGACAACGTTCCATAAAAAATGATTTACTAATAGTGGACCTGGCCAAATAGTCAAATACGCTCTTAAATTGGTCAAATGGTTTGGACTTAATTGGGACATAAGTTTGCGCCAGAGTGCAACCATTCTGCTCGGCATTTGTGGCAATTGCATCTGCAAACTGATGTGATGCAATGTTGTAGGTAATCTCATGATTGCCTTGAGAAATAATAAATTTTATCTTAGACCAAAAAACAAGAACGAATTCCATTCCATGTGCATGTGATCGGTTCATATATTGACCATGGCATGGAGTATAGAGCGGCTCGTGTGTCCAGCTCCGGTTTCGAAATTCAGTGCAAGAATGTGTTAGAATCTGCGAGTGCTGTCTTGCTGTCTGTTAACAAGGTTGTCAGTCCAGTTGCGAATGCATAGATCGATAGTATAACTAGATGCAGAAACAATCATTTGTAAAAGATACAAATCGAACAATCTAACGACTTAATCGTGTGGAGGAGTTGATCGAAACACGGTTTGCAGAGGCACAATGAATATGTAATTAATCTTACGAACATTCACCCCTATTCCCGTTGGCGTTTGTCGTATAGGACTCATGTTTGGTGTCGTTGAAAAACGATGTTCAGATTTTTTTTTAACTTTTGTTAACAATTTTATTTTATTTTCTATGTGTTTACCATCATTTCAAAAAAGTTAAAAACAGCAACTAAAAAACGAAGCGAAATATGAGTCATTTACGACAAACGCCAAAGGGAATAGGGGTGATTATGTATGGATAAGATTCTGCAAATAAATTGACTGTCCAAATTATATAAAAATAAACAAATAAATTAGTCCGACTCAAAAAAATACAATATTACGAAATTTCGGTTTCAATTAGTTAATGTTCTGAGCATTTACATAACACGAGACAAATTTTAGACAGGAACCATGTACTTGGCGTAGTTTTGCGTCAATAATTACGCCACTCGTGCTTTATAAATGGTGTCTCATAAATAATTCACGCAAAATTTAAATTTTGCGCCATTTAATAGTAGGTACAGTGATGCCAACAGAAAAAAATATAACATTAACAATGCGACAGCTGACAGTTCGGGGTTAGTAAAAATGGAGCGCTATTCGAAAGAACATGAACGCATTTTCATTGTTGAGCAATATTTTAAAAATAATGAAGGTTTGTCAGCTACGGTCCGCAATTTTCGAACAAAATATGGCATAGAAAATGAAGATAATAATTGAAAAATTCAGGGAGACTGGCGCACCCTAGGCCTAGCTTCTCACAACCATTCGTTTTGTGTGAGTTTTTATTTTTTTTGGACGAATGGAATAGTCCCACGGTAGAGGAAGTCACTTTTGCGATCAAATCGCTAAAAGCTGGCAAATCTGCCGGAGTGGATGAAATCCGGCCAGAAATGCTAAAGGCCTTAGGTGAAGAGGGAGTCAAATGGCTCTCTCGTGTCATTAAAGTGGCCTGGGAATGCGGCGAAACACCCAGCGATTGGCAGATTGGGGTGATTGTGCCCCTTTTCAAGAAAGGGGATAAAAGGGATTGCTCCAATTACAGGGGTATATCACTTTTAAGTCTCCCCGGAAAAGTCTTTGCCAAGGTGCTGGAAACGCGTTGCAGAGCTGTGGTCGAGGCACGATTAGGAGATGAGCAGTGCGGCTTTCGTCCCGGCAGAAGCACAACCGACCAGTTATTCACTCTCAGAATGGTACTTGAGAAGGCTTGGGAGTATGCTACACCTGTTTACGCTTGCTTCGTAGATTTGGAGAAAGCATATGACCGAGTTCCTCGAGGGAAACTCTGGAGTGTATTACAGGAGTATGGAATTGATGGTTCTCTCTTGAGAGCCATTCAATCTCTTTACACAAACTGTAAATGCTGTGTTCGGGTAAACGGCGTTAAATCAATACCTTTCACCGTGGGCGTTGGACTTCGTCAGGGGTGCGTCTTGTCTCCTCTCCTTTTCATTACTTATATGGACTGGATGTTACAGCGCAGTCTTGGCGAGGAACGTTTCGAATTGGGAGATCTGAGGATAAGTCATTTGCTCTTCGCTGATGACTTGGTCATCCTTGGGTCCTCTCAGACTGAACTTCAGCGCGCACTCGATCGGTTTGTAGCTGTTTGTGTTTGTTTGTGTTGAAGCTGAGATGAAAGTAAATGTGAACAAATCTGAAGTGATGGTCGTCTCTAGAACGCCTGTTCAATGCACTCTGCATGTTAGTGGAGTCCCATTGAAACAGGTGGAGAAGTTTAAGTATCTCGGGGTCTTATTCACGAGTGATGGAAGGAGCAATGCCGAGTTTTCCTGTAGGATTGGTCAGGCTGGATCGATTTTGAGACAGCTTGGTCATTCTGTTATCAGGAGGACTGAACTTGGTGTCAAAGCTAAGTTGTCAGTCTTTAATTCGGTGTTTGTTCCAACTCTTACCTATGATCATGAGGTTTGGGTAATGACCGAAAGAATAAGATCGAGAATACAAGCTGCCGAAATGAGATTTCTCCGTAGTATTGCTGGTGTGACCCGTAGAGATCGCATCAGAAATACCAGAATACGTGAGGAACTCAATGTCGAGCAGCTACTTCTCCGGACGGAGCGATCCATGCTTCGGTGGTTTGGTCATGTTAAACGCATGTCCCCGACCAGGATTCCACGACGTGCTATGGAATCCGTACCATCGGGCAGGCGTCCCCTAGGTAGACCCAGGATGAGATGGTTAGATCAAATTCATAATCTCTCCTCTACCCGTATGGGGATTGCCCTTGATGATTTAGAGTCGATGGCGGAGGATCGAGAGCTATGGAGGGTCCACTTGAGCAACCTACACCCGCGACCCACTTAATGGACAAGCGGACCATTGAAAATGAATGAATGAATGAATGGACGAATGGAAGGGAGCTACAATTTTATGCCGAGTCCGAACGGCTGAATTGAGAAGCTTTTTTCAGGACAGTTAAACTCTCGGATGTTTGTCAGACTTTCGCAAGAGGTGGCGCAGTAAAAAAAATCTTAAGATGTAAGATGGGATCCCTCGCACAGTAGTCCAGCACACTAGCCACTGAGCTACTGCGCCCTCTGAACTGGATCAATTAGTGGTCTAAAACACTCTGGGTATCATGTCACATGTCGTTCAACAGAAAACAGGAACATCCATTCGGCACCGTAGTCAAGTGGATGCTGATTTTTCGAACAAAATCATCTTCAATGATGAAGTACATTTTCATATTTATGGCTTCGTTCATCGTCAAAATTGTCGCATTTGGGGTTGAGAAAACCAACGAGTAATTGTTGAGAAACAAATGCATCCACAACGCGTGACTGTTTGGTGTGGATTTTGAACTGGAAGCATTTTCGGACCATTCTTCTTCGAAAATGCGGCTGGTAGCAATTAATAGTGTTCGTTATCGTGACATGATAACTCAGTTTTTAGTGCCTAAATTAAAAGATATGGATGTGACCAACATGTGGTTCCAACAAGACGGTGCCACATGCCATACAGCCAGAGAAACAATTCAATTACTGTATGAGTCACTTCCTAGTCGTGTAATCTACCGATTTTTCAATCAGAATTGACCATCCAGATCTTGCAATTTAACGGCTCTCCATAACTCTCGATCTCCTGAAATTGACTCCTAATTTTGAATGAAATGTCCGACTTGGAGAAGGGTCTAGGTCTACCTGGAGGAAATTTAATAAAATGCATGGATACATATCCAATGATATAGGTAGGCAGCACCAGAATTAGCGAAGTACTTTTTCAAAACTACTGAAACTACTGAGGGCTGTCAGGGGCTGAGAATCTTAAGGGCCCGATCAAAATGTCGCTTTCCGATATATTATTATTAAGCCAAAGAAATGAGTGCGAATACACGATCCTTTATCGGCAGTGAGCAATGCGTGACGTTCAAAATGTATAAGGAATCAAAAGCGGCCGCGAAGTTTAAAACTGTGCTTCGTTCATGAGAAGCCAAATCCCAAGAACAGTCCTTTCTAACATAGTTCCAAAATTTGGAGCTTCAATAAAAATCGCATAGGTGCAGTGAGTCCAATGCCTGGTACCTGCCCAAACTTTCGATATGCTGCGGCACACAAAAAAGATAGTGCCAACTCCCATGAGAGGCAGTTACCTTAACATATGTTTGGTTATTGATGTCCACTCTACGGTCATTGGGCCTCCGCTCCGCACACGAGCTGATTTCTGCCGGCAGAAAAATTATATGAACCCATTTTCATTGAGCAGTATTATTTTCACAATTGAAAAAATTTGAAAGTTGTGTATGTATGCATAGACAAAATAAAGTATAAAGACACTTCGCTTCATACTAAGAAAACCAACCCAATTTTTCAATTTCTACCTCCTCGCGAGACATCCACTTTCATCGCATGAGAACATGCGATGCATCAACCATCCCTCTACCATACATCCACCAGTGAGCAATGCGATGGTACGTAGGTATTAAAGCAACGCACCAGCCGCCAGCGTTCCCACTTCAAATTTACGAAAGCGTAGTGTCGAGATGAAGAAAACGTAGTGTTTCGAGCTAAATCGTAGTGAAATATGAAATACGACGCGCAATACACTGAACGGGGGTCGATTCTAGTTCTATGATACTGTGAAGTGAAAAGAGTTTTCACAAGTTCGCGCTGAATTCGATTCTCGATCTATGGACAAATGAAAACAAATGTCAGAATTTTTCTATATGATAATTTTTTTATCACATTTGTAAAGCAGTATGACTCACAAATATGTATTTGTTTGATTATCTGCAGAATAGCCTCGATGTGGGCAGAAAAGTATTCTACCTTGAAAATAAATAAACATAGAAATTTGCCAATTAAATTAAATTATTTATCACTTATCACTTATCACACAGCATCACAGAACGGGAATCGATCACTTGTACCCAGCATTATTGCGCTAAAAATTGAATGTGTTCAATTGATCCCCCTGTTGTGAATGCGTTTAGAGAACTTTTCAGGGGAAAACATTTTAGAAATCAGTATTACAACTTACTGAAGGAATTTTATACAATAAATATTTGGATACGAAGTCGAACGGAAAATCGTAGTGTTTCAAAACTTTTTGTAGTGACGTAATGATTTTGCCGAACTAAACCAAAATCGTAGTGAAACATTACGATCGTAGTGAAAGTGGGAACGCTGCCAGCCGCATTTGTGTTTATGATTCTCTCTCCCATTGACATAAGGACAAGAACACAGGGAGTGTAAAATGTGCAAAACCAGTTTTGCCTGTGACGCTTTTGCAATTTAATTTACTAAGTCTTCTTTTATTTACTTTCAAATCTAAGTACTTAGAACGAAAATTCTGGAACTCGATTTGTTTCAGATATGCAGGTTTCTATAATTGTTGACTTTAATTTTTGGATGTGTGGCTTATCAGCTATAAAACTTTTGAAAATATGTACATGAAATATGGAAATTTTGAAAAATACATCTGTAGGAGCTACTAAACTATACCGAAATCGGAATTTAAGGAGTAATTTTTGTGAAACAAAAAAGTTTCAGAAACCTTTTGTAATTTAAAATTCACAAGAACTGCAATTAATTTTTGGAGATATTTTTACCATAGCAGCACCAATAAAATATCGAAGGGACAAATCCTCTACTAGGTCATCCTCTTCAATTAAGGTCAACTCTATGGGCTCAAAATTATCACAGTCTTCCTCATTTTCATCATTTGTTTCTTGATTGTTATCACACAAAGATATGCTAGTTTGATTTTTGTTACAAATACAAGCATGTATTTTACTACTTGTTTGATTGCACACATTTTCAGATAAAAATTCATCGCTGTCTTCTTCACAATTTGATGCGTAAGTACTTAAAGATGAAAACTTATGGGACATTATTAAAATTAAGTACACTTGGGTTAGGATTAAATACACCCCGACTCCTTATCAACGAGAAGATATTTTCAATAGGATCTTGATTTATTTTGTACGTAAGGAAATACTTATTTTCAGGGTTGTTTTCAAACAGGTCACTAGATAACTGCAAAACTGCTCTTATGGTCTGTAAAAAGCCTCTTGCCCAAAATGTTTTATTTTGATCTGCAAAAGACAATCCTTTAAGGTAAGCAATACTTTGCTCTAAAAATGAGCGTACTGCATTACCTGGTTTTAGACTTACTTACTTACTTACTTAGATGGCGCTACAGTCCGGGGTGGACCCGGGCCTCAATCAACACGAATCTCCAGTTAGCACGATCTTTGGCTAACTGCCTCCAGTTGCGCACTCCAAGTTGGTTGAGGTCCCCTTCCACTTGTGCGCGCCACCTAAGACGAGGTCTTCCTCTACTGCGTTGTCCCTCCGGGTTGGAATCGAAGACTCTTCGGGCCGGAGCGTTGGTGTCCATTCGCTCTACATGTCCTAGCCATCTTAGTCGACTGATACGTACTTTTCTGACCAAGTCGATGTCGCTGTACAGCTCGTAGAGTTCGCTGTTAAATCTCCTCCTCCAAAGCCCGTCAACGCAAACGGGACCGAAAATCACTCGAAGAATTTTGCGTTCGAAGCGCCCAAGGAGATCTTCATCCGCTTTTGACAACGTCCATGATTCTGCGCCATAAAGCAGGACTGGGATGATGAGGGTCTTATATAGAGTCTCCTTGGTGTTTCTCGACAAGGCCTTACTAATCAATTGCCTTCTTAGGCCAAAGTAACAGCGGTTGGCAAGTGTAATTCTTCGCTTGATTTCTGATGTGATGTCATTTTCAGAGTTAATAGCGGAGCCGAGGTAGACAAAGTCCCGAACTACCTCAAAGTTATAGCTGTCTATCGTGACATTCTGTCCGATTCGTCGATGTTGTGTGTCCCTTCTTGTTGACAGCATATATTTCGTTTTGCCCTCATTCACCACTAAACCCATTTTTGCCGCCTCTGTGCTGATACTTGCAAACGCACCAGTGACAGCTCGCTGTGTTCTGCCAATGATGTCGATGTCGTCAGCGTATGCAAGTAGTTGCACAGACTTTTGGAAAATTGTGCCCCTGGTGTTGGCTTGCGAGTTTCGCACAATTTTCTCAAGAATGATGTTGAAAAAGTCACATGACAGCGCATCACCTTGTCTAAATCCTTTTTTGACATCAAAGGTCTCGGTGAGATTGTTTCCGACCTTTACGGAGCAGCGAGCGTTCTCCATCGTCATTCTGCACAACCTGACAAGTTTGGCAGGGATGCCAAAACTAGACATGGCTCTGTATAGCTCGTCTCTATAAATACTGTCATATGCGGCTTTAAAATCGATAAAAAGGTGATGAGTATCGATTTGGACTTCTTGGGTTTTCTCCAGGATCTGGTTTTAGACCACTTCTGTAAATATTTCTGTTAAACGGACCCTTAGAGTTTAAACAGTCAAATAAATTATTCATAAAATTTACAAATTTAGCTGTAGATAAAGCATGTTGAGTTGTTTCTGGCTAAATACGCTCATCTCAAAAGCAGTTTTTATGGCAGCACTGATTGTATGACTTAACATTTGTACAGCATATTTTACCTTAATTTTTTGCCAACTGTTCGGTTTAATATGCTTAAAAGTTAATTTATGTGCCATTTTTGTAGCGCTGTTTTTCTCAATGTTGTAAAGTTGTTCTAAACACTTCCAAGTTACGACCCCGTCACTACATTTCAGCAGGGTATTTCGACAACTTTTAATAAGGTGACATGGGTCGTAAATTCCGTATATTTTTTGGGAATTATGAAAAAAGTAAGGTGTTTGTTGAGTAATGCCAAGACTATAGTAACAGCTTCTGTTATTTGATCCCTGATCACAAGTGAGGTTTCTTACCCGCAGCCCAATTCGATAAGTCGTTCTTTTAAGATTTGGCCGCATATTGGTTTATCAGTAACATAGTAGCTTATGACATATTTCTTATTTGAAAGTAGACCTCTTATCATAAACAAAACTACATATTTACCAACAACATTTTGTTTACCAGTTCCATCTTCGACGTACCCAACAATATCGTCATAGAAGGCATCATAATCTAAGCTCCTTCTTATAGCGATTTCATCAAACACCAAAGAAGTCTCCCTCATGCTTGATTCCCAACTGGAAACTAATTTTTTTAGATTTTGTGTAACATTTCTATTAAATCCAGGCCTCGTTTTCCTAATTAACTGCCACCGTTGTATGGAGCTATCTGACGGAATGTTAATTTTAAGTATATTTCGTAAGTATCTATATACAGTGGGCGATTTATATTGTAATTCAGAAGCCAAGTCTCTTTCATTTTTTTTCCAGTGGAAAAATTTTGATTTTTTACATAATATCATTTTGCCAAATGTTTTACCATTCGAACTAACTTTTGGCAAAGGGTCTATTATATTAGACAGTGGTGTAGCAATTTTTTTCTTTAAAATCTTATTTTTGTTCGCTGAACATTTCTTTTGAAAACTAAATTTTCTTAATTTGTCCTGCAATTTTTTAAATTTATTTAAAAGCTTAGCATATCTTACTCTGTAAAAAGAGCAATTTTTGTCCGACTTTAGACAATTATTGCATTTGACATCGTCTATATTCGTTTCCGTCGTGAAGGTTGGCGTTGGTTCTAAAAATGCAAGCTGTTCAAAAGAAAGTTCCTGTGAATTACGAGAATATGACTTTCCTTCAAAACGTACAGGTATATGAGTCTCTGTATCATTTCTTGGAAGAGAACGGTCATGGAAAATCGAAGGCACTGCTTTTTTCTTCAACCTACTTTTACCCATGTCACCTTCCTTAAAATGACAAGAACACACGTAAGAATTTTTAATTTTCAGGGGACCTGTTAACAAACATGCATCCATCCATTTTCCATACATTTCCGTATTTATATCCGGAAATTTAAAAAATTTTAAATTTGCATTATCACGTTTCGATTTCATACAAGAAACCACAACGCATCGTACTCCCCAAATTTTTTTTCGATCACACAATATTAAGAATTATCAGGAAACTATTTAAAATTGCAAAACCTCCTGCGTCAACCACTTGCATCGACAATCAGTAATGCAATGAAATATGAAAATAAAAATAACGAAGGATATTCAGTAAGTAAGAACTGCGATGCAACACATCCACGATCCGCCACAAAAGATACAAACAAAGCACAGTGTGTTAAACTGGTTTTGAGTAAATCAGAGAGAACAATAAAATAAACTCGAATGATGTTAGTGGAGTGCGTTGTTTTTCTTCGTGCCTTGCTCACTGGTGGATGTATGGTGGAGGGATGGTTGATGCATCGCATGTTCTCATGCGATGAAAGTGGATGTCTCGCGAGGAGGTAGAAATTGAAAAATTGGGTTGGTTTTCGTAGTATGAAGCGAAGTGTCTTTATACTTTATTTTGTCTATGGTATTAGTTTTATGCCTTCTTCAACCGCTCAAACTCGGTAGAACATTTTATTCCGTTTTTTTCCCTCACTTCAGTCCCCTCGCCTACAAAATTGGTTTTATGCCGGCAGAATTAATCTCGTGTGCGGAGGCCCATTGTCGATGTCGTATTTATGTTCCATAGGAACTAGACCACTAGATGCGACGCGATGTTTTAGGTGGATGAGACGACGCGACGATTCATTCTATGTAATGAATCGGTCATCGTGTCCCATATCGACGAAAGGAGATATGAGAACCTACCAGGTGACGGCCTTATTGATCGTATCGGGCGGGCGGTAAAACAGGCGCGGCGGTGATAAGATCAATTATATGCGGTGATTAACCCAGAGAGATGAGTGTCTGTTAGTATGGTATGAAATACGCGACCACCCCCCAAGTCAGCGTATTGTTTGTAGACTGTGCCATGAAAAGGTCACTGTGACGTGTGCCAGTTGAGAGTAACAACGCAGTCTACTGAGTTAGCAACGACGGTAACTTGGTAGTCGCTTTAGATGACTCTTCTCCCGGCGCCCCTCGCTATGGAACTTGTCTTACACTGCTCATGAAAGAAGTGCATTGAAGCATTGAGCAGTCATCTAGTGATACGGCTTCCAGCAGCAGAGCGTTGAACCGTCTTTTGGCTAGCCCAATCAGTTGCCCATACATTGAAGTTATTACCAAATAAATCTGTTTATAAACAGAAATCTATCTGTTGAACGAAAAATTCAAAATTTCCTAAAATGAAAAATAGATCCACATATCTACCATCAGCAACTAACAATCTAACTTAATGCTCCCGAGTTACCCATAGCCATAACCATAATGAACCCAACTTAAATATAATTGCTGTTGGTAATGGCATCCACGTTGGGCAACATCCAAAAAAAGGCCATTAAAAAGAAATCTCTACAATATTTGTATTTTACTACATGGACCAGTTTAAAACAATATTAGTCCATCTTTACCATTCTTTTGGGTAGGTATACCTCTCGTGCTGTGCGGTGATCCAAAAGTGGTTTGTTCAACACCTCGATGATGGCCATATACAATGGTAGGAACTGCTGCCAGATCTGAAGATGTGTGCCTCTTAAGGTGGGTAATTGTGTTTGTTAATTTGAGGCTACAATCACATGATTACACTCATTGCGGCGGAATTATCTCCCGTGTAATCGTATTTAATTGGATTTTCACTGTGCTTCTTTAAATGACCCTCGAGTGTTGTACTTGTGCTCTTCGCTATAGACAAGAATGGATTACCCGAGGCTGTTGTGTATGTTGTTTGTTTCGCTTATGTAAATCCAGTTGAAAAATATGTTTATTTGGATTTAATTTACGCTTTCTGGCGGATGTCGGAATTATGCTATATGAATTTCTTCAATGGGAGTAAAATAAATATAAAAAAAAACCGGTAAATATTAACAAGTGCATCGATAAAACTGAAATATTGAAGCATAATTTCACTTTTGATTGGTGTTCCTGGTATGCGTACGTTAGGCTCTGAGACCTCAGAGACAAAAATGCGGATTGGTAACAATGGTAAAATGTGACCCCAAAATTCATGGAGAATGATAGTTATTTTCCTACAAACTAAAGGTTGTCCGTTTCTAATTGAATGCTGTCACGAAACGTCAAAAAATGTTATTTCACTGACCATTTGCATCCAATACATAATATATTAAAACAAAATGGCTTACAAACAACAGATCTGTTTCATCTCACATGGACTAAAAATAAGCTATAGTGAATTTACTTATGTACTTTCTTAGCGCCATATTGCGGGGTGGAACTGGGTCTCAACCAATACGACTCTCCAGTTAGCTCGGTCTTTGGCTATATACCTCCAGTTACATACTCCGAATTTTTGAGGTCCCCTTCCACTTTTACATTCCACTTAAGATGAGGTCTCCCTCTAACAGCGTTTTGCCTCTGGGTTGAAGTTATGTAGAGACTCTTCGAGTCGATTGACTGATCTTTTCTTCATTTTGGTCCGATTTTGGAAGTCTTGGGTTTCGTCATCCAGATTTATTGGATCGTTCTGTCTGACAGCGGAATTTTGGTCGTCTTCGGCGTTAAACAGTCTGAAGAAGTATTTTTAACTTTCTCGTAGGTATACGTAGTAAAAGAAAGATACTGTTTTCGTACAAAATCTCAAACTCGAGATTTTGATCAATTCTGATATTACGATGATAGGGAAACTCAAAATAGTGGGTCTCGCAATTCTGCCCGTCCGTATGTCTGTCTGTCTCACCCCTGGGAAATCTAAACGCTTGGACGGATTTGTTTTCAAACTTTGTATTTAGAGTTTGTGGGCTTCCCGCTAGGACTAGTCTTTTTTCATGCTAGCCCTAATATTAACGGTAGGTACTTCCCATATAAACATTTTAAGAAATATTACACAATTTAGATATTTTTAAAACGGGCGCTAACGATTTGCATGCTTAACATGACTGCATAGTGCATACCCAGTTGTTCGCTAAAAAGTCCAGCAACGGCAGTTTTGAAAATTGTCTTTTTCGCGAAAACGGTAAAAACGATTTAAAAAAAAACGTATTTTTAAGGTACTTTTGTATTTTCATTCTTAGCTTGATAGCAAACTCAGTTTTTCTCTAAAAAGACTGCGTCCTTTGATATCCACCCAAATCCCTAATAATAGTACTTTAAAAAACTGCTCATAATATCTCAAAAACGCCATTTTCGATTCAGATGAAAATGTAACTGGCAGGTAATGTTAAAAATTGCGCAGTTTTGAACTAAACAGTTGCAAAACAGTGTTTTTTGAACCATGAATTCGTCCTTCGATTTCCACCCCAATCGCTAAAAATTAGATACTTTAAAACTGCTCATATCTCGAAAACTCCATTTTCGATTCAGATGAAAATGTAACTGATAGGTAGTGTTTTTATCCTGAAGAATACGTCGTACTCAGTTTTCAGCTAAACAGTTTAGTAACAGTGCTTTTCGAATCCAAAGTTGTAACATTTGTCAGCATAATTTTACAAAAAACCTCTCTGACGATTTTGGTCAAAATACGTATTTAAGACAACATAAGCATTTTAAACATGATCACGTACCTACTAAGTTTTTCTCCGAAAACTCGAATATAGCCGTTTTATGAATTTTTCACAAAAATTGCTACCTACCCAAATCCCGACCATTGAGACCACTTTTTTTAAATAATCAAAAATGGGAATTCGAAATTTATCGCCTCCTTCAAGTGTCAGTTCGGGGTAAAAATGAATTTCTTGGGGTTCCGCTACCTATAATAACCATACCTTCTCTATGAAGGGCACGTATTACATAGGAAAACATTTGCCGCATCAACTTGTTGTTCAATTTTCTTAAAATTCAAATTATAAAATCAAAACTGCATCAAAATTAAAGTGCAAAAAAGGCAGAAAATAGTTTATACTCTTTAAGCATATATTTCGTTTTCAATTGAAAATTGTTGCTATGGTATGGATTAAAGTTTGGGCGCCATTCTAGCTTTAAATTTTGACAAAGTTCTGAAAACGTACAGAAAATACGTAAAATACGGAACGTTATTTTAATAAATACATTTCATTCAATTTCGGAAATCAGGACTCGTGAAGAGTCGTATGTCTGAAAGATTGCAGCCTTCCATCCTCTGCGATCAAGGGCATGCTGCTTCCAATTATTATCAATACCAAGCGCTCTACCATCCGCGATGGCTTGGTCTTTGAAACGAAGGTTCTTTTTTTTCGAAATTTCGTCATTCGTTCGATGTGGCCAAGCCAATGTAGTTGATGTATTTTTGCTTTCTGGACACCACATCTTGGTACAGCTTATAGAGTTCGCGGTTCTATCTTCTTCTCCAAATGACACTTCCATATCGGACTTCACTTTTTTAAGCTTCTTTGCACTTTAGTTTTGATCTACCTATACCCGTTTCCTACTCTATGACTAACTTGAATGGCTGTGCTCCATTAATTTCGGTGTCGATAAGCTGTCAAATTGTATAACAAAATCAAGCAATCATGCTCTAATGTCGTAATTTTTTATTATTTGTGCCTTATATCTCCTTTTTGTTTGCACCCCCCTATTAACAGTATACAAAACAAATTCAATTAATAATGACCTACCTACTTGTCATTTTATCTAGAACAATATTAATTGAAATTCCTTTGCAAACATTTCTTAATAATAAATCATTTGAACTACAATCTCTTTTTTTTTGACAACTGAATTGACATCACTTTACGGAACAGCTCAATTTACCCGTGATTGTCATTTTTTCTTGATCCTAAAACAAACAATCGAGCAATGAGTCATGGATACTTTTCTAGTATTTCCAGATTTTTTGTTAACGATTCCACTAATAGACACATGTAACATTTTGAATATTTTTTTATAAAATTATCATAAAATATGACACATGCCATTATTTAAATGTATCTTTGGCATACATTTGTGGATGTCGGCCTCACATTTAAATTTTTCATTTCCTATATATTTACAAATATCACGACCTCAACACCTGGGTTACTGATGGGTTTTATTATAATTTTGATATTTATAAATAATTTTGATTTAAAATCGCATTTCGATTGTAATTCAATATCCAAAAAATAAATAGACGATAACATGTCTGAGGCAATTTTAAAGGACAAGGCTTTTTATATAGTCTGACGCCGAACAAGGGCAAGGGCAGTAGAATGAACACAATATAATGGTAATTGTGGTGACATAAATGAAGGATTTTAAGTTTGTTGCAAGTTATGTGATTTGAACGAATACAGAATCTTGAAAGTTTGTCCGACTTGGCTGGAGGTTTTACATTTGGGTTCTTCGATCTTGGGTTATTTGCGGGAGAATGGAATCGTTACCATAGCTAACTTCGGGATAGAGGTGTTTTGACCACCTCGTCTTAGAGGTAACATTCAGACTGGGGTGTTTGACCAATAGTGCTGTCAAAATACTATTTGCCTGGTGAATTCGTAGCTTATTAAGGGCCATCTGCTGCAACGATTCATAAGGCTTACATTCTTCATAAATGCGTATACCTACTAGAGGGTGTTTTTATAGAGGTATAGAACTTTCAAATGGTATAAAACAAAGATAGTTTTTCTAAATTGACATGGAATTTACTTTATTCAAAAGATAATCTTCTGGCATTATAATTTAAATATGATTTCTGGCATATGACCCCCACGGCTGGCTCGGACGTAGTCTAATCTGGATGTCCAATTTTCGATGACTTTTTCCAACATTTGTGGCCGTATATCGGCAATAACGCTGCGAATGTTGTCCTCCAAGTGGTAGATCGTTTCGGGCTTATCGGCGTAGACTAGCGACTTCACATATCCCAACAGAAAATAGTCAAGCGGCGTTAAATCGCACGATCTTGGAGACCAATTCACGGGTCCGCAACGTGAAACTATGCGGTTACCAAACCTTTCCTTCAATAAATCAATTGTGACACGAGTTGTGTCTTGTGTGACATGTTGCTCCATCTTGTTGAAACCACAGCTCCTGAACATCATGGTTGTTCAATTGATGAACGAAAAAGTCAGTATAATCATGGCTCTATAGCGGTCACCATTGACTGTATCGTTCTGGCCAGCATCGTTTTTAAAGAAGTACGGACCAATTATTCCTTCCAATACCCTTTATAACAATGGCATCATATTTTGATGATCTCTATACACACCTTTAGAATAGAATCTGATGTAAATTGTCCCATAACGCAACTAAAATCGCTAAGGAGTCGTATCAGCAAACGCCGAATGATAGTAAACTTCAGACTATCAAAGACATAAACCCAATATTGCGTAACATGCACCAACATCTCATTAAAGTTATTCTCAAAAGAGCACCTACTTTTGACCTCTTTTTATGATGAAGCTAAAACAAAAGAATCCCAAAACCGGTCGCGTTAATGTCTTCCTCAAACGCGTAACCTCCACAAGGTTATTGAAATTTATTCATGACTCTATCGAGCTCCAAGCAGGTCATTGAAAGTGAAACCATAAAACCAAGCCCACTTCTTAGAAAAAACGAAAAGAAAACTTTGACCAAAACCGTATTTATTATGTAAGCCCTTAAATATTTTGTTTCGACCGCTCGTGCCCACTTTCGCACTGCAATTGACAGCATCGATTACTTTAAGCTGCTTACTCAATTTGACATAACAAACTGTTTTTTTTTTCTTGGAACTCGATTTCAATCAATGAAAAACAATATTTTCAGTCGCAATGCGATAGTCATGTTAATTTTTAGCGAAAGTCGGATGTAGGCTTTAAAAGCAGAAATATTTTTTGGCGCCCGAGGGGATTTCCTGTTATAGATTTGATATCGTTATTAACTGTCACAGACAATTATTATTGCTAAGCTGACCGATAAAATGTTTTATTTGCAAATTAAAATATGTAACCGACTAGTGTCGATAAGAATTATACTCAAAGCTAAAGCCACAGTCAAGGTGACTCATAGGCAGCAAAAAATGTCACTGAACCGGTAGAACCTGACAGATAAATTGACCGACAATATCAATTATTTGATCGCTTGCCGGGACAATAATGCTGAAACTGGGGGTGCAATTAATTTGATTATCTTTAAAATAGTTTTTTTTTTAATAACCGATAAGTATTAATGCCAATTCAATTTAAATTTGACAGGATATAATTTAATTTATTCATATTAATAAGTTGTGTTTTATTTCTTTTATTTCAGCTTCCGCGAGGAGCGGTATGGCAAATATTCTTTCTATTATGTGTGGTAATTCTAGCCAATGGTAAGTTTGAACTTTTTTTTTTTTAATAAACAATTGCATGTAGAAATAGTTTTTATATCATTAAAAATATGCATTTTTCTGTAAGAAAATTGTCCACTTAATTGTCACTTGTCATTTTTACTTAATCGAAATTTAACCTGTACTCTGCCCACACTAAAAATAATTGTTATTAGTACCGCGCCATGTACACGATGGACTTATCTGGCTTATATTTTAGAATAGCCTTAAAAAAAAGTAAGTTGGGATACTAAAGCGGGCGATATTTTCATTGCAGTTCCATCAGTTGCATTGTAAGGAAACAATTCGTAGCCTTCTTGTCCAATTCTCCTCACGTTAAAAATAAGCAATCATTTCAGGTTAATAAACTGATATTCAGTTGCTTTAAAAATTAAATAAATACTTCTCCCGGGAAAGGCAAACCTATAACGCTTCATCAGCGCCCTGAGATGCTTGCAGATGTATGTTTGTTCTGCACTTAAATTGCTGCAAATTGTAGTTTTCTGGAAATATATCCCCAGGAAGCGAGTTCCAAAGTTTGCTTGTCCTGTAACAGAAGGAGTTTTGGAAAGATGATGTCCTCGCGGTTGTCAAGTGTACTGTATGATCATGAGCATTAGCAGCCTGCATTTCGAGGGATAATGTCCTTGAGTTCCTCGGAACATCTACCATGGAAGTACCTATAGAACAAGCATAGGTCAGCGACTTGTCTTCTGTGCACCAACGGTTGCAGATTCGATGTGAGTGTAGGGTCTCCAATAAGTCGAACTGCTCGTCTCTGTATGCTGTCAAGTAGGTTAAGTGAATGTTTTGGGGCCGAGCCCCATATATGGGAGCAATATTCCAGGTCTGGTCTAACCTTTGCTTTGTAGAGAAGGAGAAGTTGCTTGGGGCTAAAGTACCTCTTTGCTCTAAATAGGTAGCTCAACTTAGCGGACGCCGATCTTGCGATATAGGATATGTGGTCCTGCCATGTGATTCCTGAATTGACTGTGAATCCTAGAAGGTGCATTGAGTCCTTGGGATCCATTTGGATCTGAGGAACTGTTGATGCATTTTTCCTGGAAAATGTTGTGAGCTGTGTCTTGTTTGCATTAAATACAACCAAGTTATCTTTTCCCCACTTCAAGTTTTTGTCCAGATCATCATTTAGAGAGCTAATTCCCACTGTTCGAGATAGAGGATATAAGAGTGCTGTCATCAGCAAAGCTGTAGATATTATTATTTGTCGATCCAAGCAAATCGTTGATGTGGAGAAGAAATAGAGTTGGGGAAAGAATAGATCCTTGGGGCACTCCTGCATTTATAGCAAACGAATTAGATGATACACCATCTACCACAACTTGGATTGATCTTCCCAGAAGAAAATTTTGCATCCATCCGCAGACTTGTTGTGGTAATCCATAAGACGCCAACTTGCCTAATAGGGCTCTATGCCAGACTCGGTCAAATGCCTTTGATATGTCCAAGGCTACGGCTCTGGATTCGCCGTGTTGTTCAATTGCTTGCGTCCATAAGTGCGTTACGTAGCTTAACAGGTCTCCAGTGGAACGACGGCTCCGAAGTCCGTATTGCCTGTCACTTATTAATCGGTGGCCTTCTAGATATTTGATTGTTTCGAAATTTATTGCCTTTTCCATTACTTTTGAGAGCATTGAAAGCGCTATTGGACGATAGTTTTGTGGCAGACATTTCCTCCCTTTCTTTGGAATAGGTTGAATGCGAGCGGTTTTCCAGCAAGAAGGAAACGTCTTCTGGGAGTACGACATGCTAAACAGCTTACATAGTACAGGTGCAAGTTCTGGAGCACAGCTCTTGAGTACTATAGCCGGGATTCCGTCGGGTCCCGTTGCCTTATTGCAATCTAGTTCCTTAAGGATGCGTTCAATTATTCGAGGCCGAAATTTCACTTCTGCCATCGATGTTTGCACCCTCGGGATATTTGGTGGCTCCAGTTGTGCAGAATCTAGGGTGGAGTTCAGTGAAAACGTGCTAGCGAAAAGGTCTGCCTTTTCTTTAGGAGTTGTTGCTAGCGTGCCTTCTTCTTTTACTAGAAGTGGAAAGGTTGGTTTAGTTACAAAGAAAAGTGACCTCATCCATCTTATTGATTTCAGGGCTGAATTAGAGTCAAAGTAGATAGCTGTATCCGACGGAGGAAAATGATTATTTTCTAGGTATACTGCACCTTTTTTTATTGTTAGAATTTCAGCTTGCTTCACACTGTACGTGTATAGTTGGCAACACTTACGGCTGTCAGTTTTGTTATCTGAGTGTGACAGTAAAAAATTTAAATAAATAAAAACATTTTAAATTACCATCTCATATATAAAAATGGAACCCTTTTGCTTAGTAAGATGAAATTTTGCACAGAGGTTCCCTTTATGATGTATACAAGGAATAAGAAAGGATATTTTGAAATTCTCTATGACAATTAAGGAAAATCTATTTCTCCGATTTTGGAAATTCAACCCTTAAAGGGGTAAAAGGGGGGTCAATGGTATTGGAACATTTTTATTTTTCATCCGATCGACTTCAAACTCGGTTTGTGTAATCTATATAAGAAATAAAGAAAATTTATTTCTCTGATTTTGGAAATTTGGCTCGGGGCCCGAGTTTTTGGCGATGACCCCTTTCAAGGGGGCCTTTTTCATAACTCACGAACCGTTCATCGTATCAAGTTGAAACTTTGTAATGCGTCCCAACATCTGTCGCCGTTGAATATGATTATCGTTTCATCCAACGCGAGGGAATATACTCTAAAAATATTCAAACGGAATTCTGTAAGAATGGGGCATACACATACTGTTAGAAAGTGGTACACACCCTCACGATCTTTCCGGTTGCATATTTTGCGCAGTATAATAAGATCTGGGCGGTATGGGATATAATTAAGGGGTAGGAGTTTCCCCTTAGCCTCAAGATGGCGCTCGGTGTATTTGCCAGCTAAGAAATACGTTTTGTCCCGTAGATAGTGGCTTAGTCTGCTATATACTATGATCTGTGTTGATAGCGCTTCACTAATACATTGATCATATAACTTTTGAACTGTTTTCTCCAATAGGGCGTTAAACATATTTTTCAGAGATACTAACTGCTCCTTAGGTACTTTCTTAGGTAGGTTTCCTGCGCGATATATAAATACAAATCCTGAGGACTGCGCGAGCAAAGCTGTGGCAAAAGCTTATTTGTCATTAAATTGTGGGTTGTAATGACAAGATCAAGTAAAGCAATTCAACAAATTTCTGTTCGGTCTGTAGGTCATTAGCCTTTGCAGTGTAATTAGACTCAGAGTTTGATATCGCTATCCTTAGCTCGATCGGGTTGACTTCACTTTTGGATTTTGCCGTCCCCCGCTGTTTAACAACCAGAAGTTTTCTTCAAGACTACTGGTCCAAATTTTATTTGTACTAGGTGCTGATAGGTAAAACTTAGAGTGGGAAATACGCCATCTGCTCTTCTCTTACATTGGGTTAACGTTTTATATAAAGTTCAGACCTATCAGTAACAGCTAGCTTAGACCTTCACGCTGCTTTGGAAAATGTTACAGAAAAGTCCGTTTGTTAGCACTGGGCCTTTCCGGCCTAAGTGTGGCTGCAGTTGTTGTGACCTCCTACCCTAACCAAACCAATTAATATAGCGCGGTACTAATACTCATAATCATTTTTAGTGACAAGTTCAAATTTTAAAAAATGTTCCCCTTTAAAACTCCCTATTGTGACCTACAAAATAGTAAAGGTGAAGGTTAAAAATGATTACTAAAGGCCCATAACATTTAACATACCTATTTTCCGATTTATTTTAGAAGTCCGCTCAGAAGAAAGAGTTGTTTGCTACTACACAAATTGGAGTGTGTACCGACCGGGAACAGCGAAATTCAATCCACAGAACATCAATCCCTACCTATGTACACATTTGATCTACGCCTTCGGAGGATTTACCAAGGACAACACAATGAAGCCATTCGACAAGTATCAAGACATTGAACAGGGTATGCATTTAAGTTTCAAATTAAAATCATTTCTATAACTCTATTCATCTACTAGGTGGTTATGCCAAGTTCACTGGTCTCAAGACCTACAACAAACAGCTCAAAACGATGATTGCCATCGGCGGCTGGAATGAGGCTTCATCGCGATTCTCTCCTCTGGTTGCAAATTCTGAACGTAGACAAAAATTCATCAAGAATATTCTGAAATTCTTGAGGCAAAATCACTTCGATGGGCTCGATTTGGATTGGGAATATCCAGCGCACAGGGATGGAGGCAAGGCACGTGACAAGGACAACTATGCGCAATTTGTTCAAGAACTGCGTACAGAATTTGATCGAGAATCCGCTAAAACTGGTAGACCCAGGTAGGTTCACCTAAAATATCATACAAAATATGTCCCGAATTAATGTATCCATTTAAGGCTTCTCTTGACAATGGCTGTACCAGCGGGTATAGAATACATTGAGAAGGGCTATGATATTCCAAAGCTGAACAAGTATCTGGATTGGTTCAACATGTTGACATACGACTTCCATAGTTCGCATGAACCATCTGCTAACCATCATGCTCCTTTGTATTCCTTGGAAGATGAAGATGAGTACAACTTTGACAGTGACTTGAATATTGTAAGTTTGGTCCGGTGTGGTATTGAAAAGCCTTGATATTGACAAACTTTCTTCACTTAGGACTATTCGGTCAAATTCTACTTGGACGCTGGTGCTGACCGAGACAAGCTTGTTCTTGGTATCCCAACTTATGGACGATCGTACACATTGTTCAATGAGGACAGTACAGACCTTGGTGCTCCGGCTGATGGACCTGGCGAGCAGGGCGATGCCACAAGGGAGAAAGGATATCTAGCTTACTATGAGATCTGCCAAAATATCAAAGAAGATCCTGATTGGAATGTGGTGCAACCAAATCCCAAGGCAATGGGACCATACGCCTTCAAGGGCAACCAATGGGTCGGCTACGATGATGAAGATATTGTCCGCAAGAAGGCCGAGTACGTTGTTGAGAACGGTCTGGGTGGTATTATGTTCTGGGCCATTGACAACGATGATTTCCGTGGAACTTGTACAGGAAAACCATATCCACTGATAGAAGCTGCCAAGGAGACTTACCTGGATCGATTGGGGTGAGTTCTATTGCGTCAGTCATTTCAAATGCACACTCAATCTAATAAATGTTTTTATCTGTAGATTGGGAGCTAATGAAGTCTCTAAGCCATCCTCGAAGAAGAAGCCGTTACGATCCAGAAATCGCATAGCATCGTCGAATCGTAACAAAGTCGAAGAGGTTGTGGAGAAGGCAGTCTCTGTTTCGCGTAAACGTCCAGCGACACGTAAACGGCCGGCAACTGAAAAGCCTACAACAACCACCACGTCAACTTCCTCGTCACTGTATGTCGGCGGTCGTACAACGACTCCCGCACCTCCAACTACACCTGATCCCGGTTCTGGTAAGACAATTATTACCTCTCACTAAGTAGCCCAATTGAGATTGTTTCATTCTTTGCAGACTTCAAGTGTGAAGATGAAGGCTTCTTCCAACATCCCAGGGACTGTAAAAAGTACTTCTGGTGCCTGGACAGTGGTCCATCCAATCTTGGAATCGTTGCTCACCAGTTTACCTGCCCCTCGGGACTGTACTTTAATCCGGCCGCTGATTCTTGTGATTTTGCACGAAATGTTCCATGTGACAAGAAGCACAAGGAGGCGCCATCATCTACCACCGTCAAGTGAGAAGTCTTCATTTTGTTTCATTAAACTTGGTTTAACTTTTCCCATTTAACAGACCAACTACCACTACAACTACCACAGCGCGGACGACCACGGCATCATCCAGAATCACCGCTGCCACATCTCGAAACTCCTTCTCCCGCTTCACTTCAACAACTGAGGCGCCCGAAGAAGAAGAAGACGACGACGAGTACGAAGATGAAGTTCAAGATGCCGAAGAAGACCCTCGCGTCATCAAAGAACTCATCGATCTCATTAAGAAAGTAGGAGGTGTCGAGGAGCTTGAAAAACACATACTCCAACAAGAAGACGGATCTGTGAAGCTAAACAAGGAGCAATCCTCGTCAATCGGTGGAACTACAACTCCCTCTACTATAAGCAAGTCGCTCTACAAGAAGGTCCTCAGTCGACCCAACAACTTGAACGCCTTTAGAAATAAGTTCACTTCCTCGTCGCTCTTCAGAAGCACAAGCAAATCAAAAGTCACCGAAGATGAGAATGAGGAAAACGTTGAAGAAAACAACACCTCGACGAAATACTCCTCAGTTGTCCGTAATAGTCGACCGGGACCTCAGAATGCTGGCATCGACAAGCTGCCCGAATTCGAGGGCTTCCTTAAGGAAAAGAAGAAGTATGTCACCATACAGAGAAACAAACCACTGTTGGTATCGAGTGACGAAGTGAACGAGGATGGGGAAGATGACGAAGTGAAGAACATACAAAAAGATGCAGAAGATGAGGACGATGACGAGGAGATTGTAATTAGTAGCAGTAGGAGACCAACTTCATCATCGACTCCGGCATACACGAGCATAAGGCGAACAAAACCAACTACTGTGAAGCCAGATAAACTCGATGATGATAAAAACGATGAGGATATTGTTGTTGAAAAGAAAGCCTACACATCTGCGAGCCGTAATCGAGTGAGGAGCACAACAGACACCGTTTCAGTTGAAGAAGAGAGCACTACTGCTGCAGGAAGCAGGTAGGTGATCGATCTTACTCCTTTTAATTTATATACGGAGAATTCCTTATGATAATGCCTTAACGTCCATTAGCAAGTCCTGTTTTTAAAACTGTGTCTCGAAAATACACCGACAAATTTCACTCTTTAAAACTCTAACCCTTTCTTCTTTTGCAGGCATAAATTCATTGAACGTACCCGCCCAACAAGGCGATCAACAACCACGGTACCTTCCAAGGATGATACTGATGAGGAGACCGATGAAAGCGAAGATCCACTCAGTGTTACGGTACAATATTCGGAACCAAATGAAATTTCAACACAATTACCGACACAACAACAATCGCAAACCACAACGCGTTCATACGCAAGTATAGGTCGTCGTACAACAACAACCACACCATCAACAACAACAGATCAGTCTTCAATCGAAACAACAACACCAGAAAATTTTGTAATTGATACCACAACACCTGAACCAATAATCATTACCACCACGACCACAACTACTAATCCCACATCCATTGAAACTTCCACACAATCATTTACCACAACCACAACTCCTATCCTAGCTTTATCAGCTTCAACCCTAAGCTCTTCAACGTCTCAGAATGACGACGAAGATGCAACAATTGCCCCCAAAATTCCAAATTCCCTCGCGACAGAGTCTGGTCTAGATACACAGGAACTTGACACGACAAAAAATCAAATTTTAACCGAGACAACAACCATTGACGAGACCAATCGGAATGAGGTAACAAACCTGTCCTCCAAGACGACAACCACTAGCAATAAGTCACAATCTAGTCTCAATAATATTAGTAGTAGTAGTAATAGTGTAAGGGGCACCCTTAAAAATAATTTCTCCGGTGGTAGCCGAAGACAACAACAGAAACAAAAAACCACAACAACCACTACCATTGACACAAACCAAGAACAACAACACGAAACAAGTACCGATACTAACGAATTCCTGGGTACTGTATCTAGTCCAAGACCCTTTGGTTTCCCACGTCGTCGAACCCGTCCAACTGCTACCACAACCACAAATGGTGTTGACGATGCTGATGCATCGTCGACCGTTCCTCCGTCAGAAACAGCAACGACGCTAGCGAAAAAGGTGAGTTCAACTGAAGAGTCTTACCTACGTAGCCGTAGCCGTTTGTCCCAGAATGTAGACCGGGCTCAAAACGTAAATATTGGCACTAGTTTTGTTGTAGATCATGTAGCTAATGTAGTTGATAGTTTGGTGGAGGGCAATAGTGTGGCTCAGGCCTCTGATAGTGGCAGTACGCAGAAGCGAACCTATTCATGGAAAGATGTTCGAAATCCGATTTACCGTCCGTCAAAGCTGACAGAGAAGCAAGAGCAAGAAAAGTTAGCCATTGCACAGTATTACGATTGGCAGGTAGCCCAAGGTGGGCGTCGTGGCGATGAACGTTACAAACATGACGGTGACTGGCAAAAGGTCTGGGGTCAGACTTCTAATCCGTCTTTGAGCTATAGCGGTCATTCAAGGTATGGTGGTGGGGCTGGTGCTGGGTTAAATGGTTTTGATAATAATTTTGCAGGTAATTGGGATAGCGGAAAGTATAGACATGAAGACAGCGGTAAGTGGCGGGCTAAAAGTTTGAAAGTAAGTGAGGGTGACGAAGGTGTGTACCGCAGGGGATATGGTACTGGAGGGCTAGATGTTCTCTCTGCTTATCAACATGAGGGTTCAAGTGGTGGCCAGTATGCAGACAGTGGATGGCGAGGAAATGGTGCTGAAAAGTCTACTTTGTGGGAATCGTCAGGAGATGGCTATCGCATTGATATTAACCGTGGCGATGGAAGGTATAAGGAACATCAGTCTAAAAGTGGCACATATGAAGGATGGGATGGACACTATGTCCAGGGTGCCAGTGAAGGGCAAGACGGACATGTAAGGTTCAGGGGTCAGCAGAGCTTTGAAGGAAAATCTAATTTTGCGGGACAATCTCAAGAAGATTTTAGACACAGAACACGCCTTCAACAAGGTTCCGTGGGCTCAGATGGTGAATCGGAAGAGTCTCTCAGAAGAAAGGCCGCTGAAGTCATTCAAGGATCTGGCGATGATAGCGAAACTAGTCATAGGCGTCGAATTCAACAAGACAAGTCGAGCTCAACAGGGGAATCTCATTTAGAAGGAAGTGCTGGAAGCAGAACACGCCTTCACCAAAGTACCGTGGTCTCAGAGGGTGAATCAGAAGAATCGCTTCGAAGAAAGACTGCTAAAATCACTGAAGGATCTGGCGATGACAGCGAAACCAGTCACAGACGTCGAATTCAACAAGACAAGTCAAGCTCAACAGGGGAATCTCATTTAGAAGGAAGTGCTGGAAGCAGAACACGCCTTCACCAAAGTACCGTGGTCTCAGAGGGTGAATCAGAAGAATCGCTTCGAAGAAAGACTGCTAAAATCACTGAAGGATCTAGCGATGACAGCGAAACCAGTCACAGACTTCGAATTCAACAAGACAAGTCGAGCTCAACAGGGGAATCTCATTCAGAAGGAAGTGCTGGAACCAGAACACGCCTGCACCAAGGTACCGTTGTCTCAGAGGGTGAATCAGAGGAATCGCTTAGAAGAAAGACTGCTAAAGTCACTGAAGGATCTGGCGATGACAGTGAAACCAGTCACAGACGTCGAATTCAACAGGACAAGTCGAGCTCAACAGGAGAATCTTATTCAGAAGGAAGTGATAGAAGCAGAACACGCCTTCACCAAGGTACTGTCGTCTCAGAGGGTGAATCAGAGGAATCGCTCCGAAGAAAGACTGCTAAAATCACTGAAGGATCTAGCGATGACAGCGAAACCAGTCACAGACTTCGAATTCAACAAGACAAGTCGAGCTCAACAGGGGAATCTCATTCAGAAGGAAGTGCTGGAACCAGAACACGCCTGCACCAAGGTACCGTTGTCTCAGAGGGTGAATCAGAGGAATCGCTTAGAAGAAAGACTGCTAAAGTCACTGAAGGATCTGGCGATGACAGCGAAACCAGTCACAGACGTCGAATTCAACAGGACAAGTCGAGCTCAACAGGAGAATCTTATTCAGAAGGAAGTGATAGAAGCAGAACACGCCTTCACCAAGGTACTGTCGTCTCAGAGGGTGAATCAGAGGAATCGCTCCGAAGAAAGACTGCTAAAATCACTGAAGGATCTAGCGATGACAGCGAAACCAGTCACAGACTTCGAATTCAACAAGACAAGTCGAGCTCAACAGGGGAATCTCATTCAGAAGGAAGTGCTGGAAGCAGAACACGCCTTCACCAAGGTACCGTTGTCTTAGAGGGTGAATCAGAGGAATCGCTTAGAAGAAAGACTGCTAAAGTCACTGAAGGATTTGGCGATGACAGCGAAACCAGTCACAGACGTCGAATTCAACAGGACAAGTCGAGCTCAACAGGAGAATCTTATTCAGAGGGAAGTGATAGAAGCAGAACACGCCTTCACCAAGGTACTGTCGTCTCAGAGGGTGAATCAGAGGAATCGCTTCGAAGAAAGACTGCTAAAGGCACTGAAGGATCTGGCGATGACAGCGAAACCAGTCACAGACGTCGAATTCAACAAGACAAGTCGAGCTCAACAGAGCAATCTCATTCAGAAGGAAGTGCTGGAAGCAGAACACGCCTTCACCAAGGTACTGTCGTCTCAGAGGGTGAATCAGAAGAATCGCTTCGAAGAAAGACTGCTAAAGTCATTGAAGGATCTGCCGATGACAGCGAAGCCAGCCGAAGACTCCGAATTCAACAAGACAAGTCAAGCTCAACAGGGGAATCTCATTCAGAAGGAAGTGTTGGAAGCAGAACACGCCTTCACCAAGGTACTGTCGTCTCAGAGGGTGAATCAGAAGAATCGCTTCGAAGAATGACTGCTAAAGTCATTGAAGTATCTGGCGATGACAGCGAAACCAGTCACAGACGTCGAATTCAACAAGACAAGACGAGCTCAACAGGGGAATCTCATTCAGAAGGAAGTGTTGGAAGCAGAACACGCCTTCACCAAGGTACTGTCGTCTCAGAGGGTGAATCAGAAGAATCGCTTCGAAGAATGACTGCTAAAGTCATTGAAGTATCTGGCGATGACAGCGAAACCAGTCACAGACGTCGAATTCAACAAGACAAGACGAGCTCAACAGGTGAATCTCATTCAGAAGGAAGTGCTGGAAGCAGAACACGCCCTCACCAAGGTACCGTTGACTCTGACGAATCGCACCGAAGACAAGCTTCTGTAGTCGTTCAAGGATCTGGCGATGACAGTGATAATAGTCACAGACGTCGAATTCAACAAGGCAGCTCAACAGAGCAATCTCATAATGAAGGAAGCACTGGAAGTAGAATTAAGGGTACGGCTACATTGACTGAATATACATCTAGTGACTCCATCAGACGAAACAACCACAATACATTGGAAGCTCAAAAACGCTCCCAAGATGAGGGACGCAGAAATCAGCTTCATAAAACTGAAGAAGAATCCGATGGTACGGTACGAAAAACTAGTTTGAATGCATCTACAACCACATCTTCAAAAGATACAAGCAACATTCTGTCAGTCTCAGGATCAGATACTGAAAGTAGTTTAAAGATGAGCTTATCCTCAGAGTCAGGATTGGGTTCAACTATGACTCTCACAGGTCTAGATGTGACAAGTATGTCTCAAACAAAAGGAAGTGATCAAAAATCTGACTTAGATACAACTATTTCTTCACAAGACAGTGGATTTGATAATCTCTCTAAGTCACAGTTAGAAGTAAAAGCTTCAACTAAAATTGGTGGAACTGATCACGAAGCAAATATAAAGTTGATCTCGAATTCCACCGCAGAAGATACAACTTCAACTATAAGTGAGTCTGCTCAAGACCTTTCATCTCAATCTGAAGAAACAAAATTAGACTCGGGCCTAAACGCAAGTATGTTGTCAGTAGATTCAACTACCGTTCACACCGGTTCAGTTAAAAAAACAGCAGGCTTTGCTGAAGCACAAAATGCAACTGCGACAAAGGTTCGTGGAAATTTATCTTCGACTTTATCAGGATCAATCACATCTGAATCCCAAGTAGAAGACAAATCTGTTTACAAAACCAAGATTTCCAGCGTTTCACGAGGTTTCTCGAAGTCAAAATCTAATGAGGATCTTGCGTCTCAGTCTCATAGCACAGCCTCAGTAGCCTCTGATCGGGGTAACAGTTTACATAGAACTCTGCAAGTGGAAACAGGATCACACACTCAAGGACGCACTGCAACTGCAGATCAAGGAGATATTTTGTACAAAACTATTAAGGCCTTAGAAGCCGATGATGAAGTTAACAACGCGGTGACTTCGGCTCGTGGCAACGCCTCCTTCAAGAGCTCTGGAGTATGGAATGGACACAGCATACAGGTTACCGATGAAGATGAAAGCGGAACTAAAGCTGGAGGACGAACCAATAAAACGACCTTGCAAGCGTACAATATTCAGAACCATCACAAAGAAGACATTGAAGGTTCTGGTGAAAGGCGCAGGGTCCAGGTGAAGAAAGTTAAGTCAAATATTGAAGGTCAGTCTCAAGAAGATGGTTCTCACAGAGTTCAAGACACAAAGGTTTTAGATCGAAATCGATTGTCAGAGAAGTCTTCAGAAGAAAAAGATACTTTGACTCACCGAGGTGGTGCCAGGTACAAAGTTCGCCTTCAAGATGGCTCATTCGCTTTTGAAGACGAATCACAGGAGTCACTCCAAAGAAGACATCATACAAGATTTGGTGACGCTGAAGGCATTGATAAAGATACATCCACTACCCAAGGTGACATCCACAGAACTCGTCTTCAAACTGATGCTTCAGATGGATCACAAGAATCTATACTAACAAAGACACAACATGAGACTAAAGTTGAAACCCACACTGCAGGCGGCAAACAGCGTTCAGGTTTACATCAAACTATCACCGTCGCAGAAGTAGACAAAGAAGAATCGATTCGAAGCAGAAATAGAGACAACTTGCAAGCTTCTAAAACTATGGAGCAACTTTCAGGCGATGTCAAAAATCGAAACGTTTATCGACTAAGTGCATCAGGCTCCGAAGAAGAATCTCACGGACAAGCTAGTATAGAGACTGGCTCAAAATCCACTTCTACTTCGGGTAATTTAAGTGCAACTACCTCGGGCTCATCTCAAGAAAGGGATATGACGCTACAATCAGATGTGGCAAAGACTTCCGAAATAACAACTAACTCAGGCGATGCTCAAACTGATACAAGCCTAACTCAGACATCAGGTAAGGCATCAGATTCATCTTCAAAGGATACAACGGCAACATCTGAAGTTACAACTACGACGTTCTCAGGCTCCGCTCAAAACACGCAACTAAACTCAGGCTTAGAAACGGATACCTCTTCTGAAGGTATAACTACGACGAGCTCGAACTCAGTTACAGAGCAAGCAGGACTATCTACATCTTCAAGCTTAGATGCAGCAAAGGTTTCACAAGCTACAACTGAAACTCTTTCAGATTCCCAAGACTTAAAATTGAACTCAGGCTCTGGTGTCACTAAGTTGATCGAAAATGAAGCAACTACTCTTTCAACCACAACTCAAGACGCAAATGTAAATTCAAACTTAGCTGTCGCATCGCATTCAAGCTCCGTTGCCAATGAAGAGATATCCTCTGGAAACCAAATTGGAAACAGAGCTACTGCAGGTCGTGGCAGTTTGCTGTTCAAAAACGCCGAAGCTGAAATCCATACAGAAGGTCACAGCGGAGCTACCGCTGATCGAGGTCATACCATGCATGGTACCATTACAGTTGCAGAAGGTGAAGATCAAGTTAAAAGTTATGTCACCTCCGATCGTGGCAATGCATTGTACAAAAGCAATGGTTCCGGTGATGATGGAACTTATAAGACTTCTCACCAGACTTCAAGTGATACATTGGTCAATGGTGGATCAAATCAAGAAGCGCATAGCGCTTCAAACACGACTGAAAATCACGAAAGCATTGCTATCGACTCAAGCTCATACTATGGTACAGCTGCTGGCTCAGCTAGTGAAGAAAGTTCCAAGGCCCACAGTGCGAACAAAACAACATCGGAGACAGTTCAAGACGATTCTGAATCTAAATCTGGTTTAAGGAAGGAATCAAATACCTCGTCTGGAGGAGATACTAATAATGGTCAGAGTACCCGCTATCGTGGATTTAAGAAGACAACAATTACTAAGACAATTGTCACTGATACGGATTCAGATAGCAAACTGAAGAACCAAGTCGTGTCTGAGAATCGTACAAGAACTCGAACCTCTAGTCAAGCGGTAATCAATAAGACTGGTAGTGAGTCTACTTCTGACAGTGACTCTGCAGACATTAGTGGTAGCAAGGTGAAGAACCAAGTAGAAACTCATACAAGAACCCAGTTCGGAGGTGCAAATCGTGGCCAATTTCAAAACCGCTTTAAGACTCAGCAAAGCCAAGCAAATGAAGACTCGACAGACACTGAATCCGTGACAATTGCTGATTCAACGCTTGAAGCTAGTATCGACGAAGACCTGGCTCCTATCACGACAACGTCACGACCTACAGCCGGATTTACGTCCCGAACAAGATTCGCCGGTTCAGCAAGGAAGACATTCGCCAATACAGTCGAGAGTGGAGATTCAAATACTGAAGTCATCACTAATAGCGACAAAGAAGTCACATCCAGAGCTCCTACCGCATTCAGATCGCGATCAAGATTATCCGATTCAGCTAGAAGAACACAAAGCACACAACAAGTTGTTACCCGCCCAAGAGCCCGTGTTTTCACGACTCGAACCCAAACTGAAACCACAAGCGGCAATGACAGCGAAAAAACGCAAAAGATCGTGAGTCAATCAGAAACCAAAAAAACTGTCACCAGGACAGAGACAGATGATGAAGACTCATACTACTACGAAACAATAACATCAACAACCCGCCGACCAAGAGTCATCAATCGTGGAAATTTCCGCCCCAAGATCAGTGACTTGTCATCCCTGCTAGCTATCGATACCCATCGAAAGCAAAATCCATCCACTGAAGGTCCCCGAGTAGGTGTAAGGCGACGTCGACCATTGCAACGTGTAACGACCGAAGCTATTGAAGAAGAAGAAATTGAGCGATCTACCAGACCCACCCGACCACCGAGGACAACAACCACTACAGTGGCACCGAAAAGTACCGTGAGACCAACTTCTTCACTCCGACGACGTGTAGAAAATGGATATTCTTCAAATGGGAAATATACTTTGAAGAGGAAGATCGTTGGGAGCGGAGTTCAAAACGATTCTGTAACCTCGTCTTCGGATGGTTCAACAAACTTTTCTGTCACTGAAAATAAAGGCAAAACAGTTTCAAGTGTTTCAACATCTGAATCTGATTTGAAGACCGTTGAAATTAACTCTGTCGGTGAAAGTCAAAATGGAGAAAAAACAGTTGCAAGTGCTTCAGCATCTGGATCTGAAGTGAAGACCGTTGAAATCAACTCGGGCGGTGAAGGTCAAAGTGTTAATGACACACCTGGTACTCAAAATAAATACACAGTGAGAAGGAAGCTTATTCGTAAACGAATCCAGGGTGATTCATCCAATGGCTCAGGGGAAGTTGTCTCCAACGGTCAAGGTCTTCGTAATGGCTCCCAGTACACGGTGAGACGGAAGATTATTCAAAAGACAATTCAAGGAAATACAGACGAGACTGTGTCTGAAGGTGAATCTCTAAAAAAAGACGAGCTGGCTCTGAAGGACACTATACTCAACCTCTTGAACGGAACTCATTTGACAAACCAAACCAATACCGCTATGCTATCGGAGAGTGAGGTGAAGCTCGATTTCGAAAATAGTTCTGGCACCAAAGTACAAACCGGTACCGGCTCTAGTGACTTCAAACGAAAGCAGATTATTCGCACCAATTCGGTCCGAACTAAGGAAACAACAGATTCGAACAAAGCCACAACCCAACTACCACTGACTGAGAGTTTCGAAGATGAATTTAGCACTGCTTCGGGAGGCACACGCAAACAGGTTTTCCGCAACCGCGTCTCATCGAGTTCGTTTCAGACACGTACTAAGGGGAGCGCGGGCTTAGAAGAAATCACAGCTGATACACCGGAGACTGAGAGACCCAATATCCCGCGAGGAAAGGCCCGCTTGAGTCAGTCGGATCTATCGTCACTCTTATCGTCAGATTCTCATACAAAAAATCATCGAAGACTCAATTTTGCAACTGCAGAACAGACCCAAGGAGGAACTCGTACAAAAACTGATGGAAATAGAAGAACGACGACGAAAACAACAGTCCAGGAAACCACCTATCAGACAAGCCCGGAAAAGCAAAGGGCCTTTAATCTGAGAAAACCAGTAGGCAGCTTTGCTGGCTTGGCAGAAAACATTCCAGCGACTATCGACACCGAGACGATAGTTACAGAAACAACTGGGATCGGTGGTACCAAAAATATCAAGAAGACCGTTGTAACTACTAAAGTCATTGAAGAGACTTCAGGCGGGGTCGATAAAACCCCGACAATCACTGAAGAAATTATAGAAACGCAAGAAACAGGCATTCCTCAATCAAAAGGATTTTCTTCATCCTCTACGAAGACAACCCATCTATCTTCATCGAGTCAGAGTAATGAGCTCCTGAGCAGTGAAAACGGGGAGAATCCCACTGTACCAATCTATACTCGTAGAAAGTACTACAAGTATCTGACTGATTCTCCGATAACTTACATTGGCAAGTTCGGTGGTGGCGTTGGAGATGGCGGTAAAGTAGAAATCGAAGAAACCACCAGTTCCAATAAAGAACATATCAACAAGGCCATCTTAAATGTTTTCGACATTTACAATCATTCGCGCTCGGCAGCTGAAGCAAAGGTTAAGGAGAATAAAGATAAAAATGATGGAACGACGGTAAATCCGCAGGATAATCCGCCGAAGGAGGACGTGAATTCGATCGCTTTTGAGATCAACAATCAATTGGATCATTTTTTAGTGCCCGCCCCCAGAGCAACAAATGAAGTTCTGGGGGCTCACGAATCCTCTACCATTGAGGATCACACACAAGCTACTACTGAAGACGAAATGAAGGACGATATTTATAAGCTAGCGGTTGATGTGAACTCAATGGGTACTGCAGGGTTTGTGGTTACGTCTGGTGAAGAAACAGACTACGAAAAAATATCTACAGAGACAGAAGACACAACAATTTCTGAAACTTTTACTGAAGCAGATCATAAAATTAAAGAAGAAGCAACAGTCATCCCCTCTTTAGATGACTTTGAATCTATGACAACAGTTTTACCGTCAAATGAAACTGACGCTGAAACAATCGAATCCACAACTGTGATTCAGCGGAATGCGAAAACTTTTAAGGAATTCACAACTGACAGCAGTGTCATATCTTCGTTGGATCACAAAGAACTCGATGAAACTCTAGAAGCAACGATTGATTTAGATGAAGAAATATCGAGCACAGGTTTGACTGAGGCGGAAAATGGTCAAGAACTTGTCAAAACCTCTGAATCTGGATCATTTACAGACTTAGAAACACTAAATCAACATCGCAGGCAAGAAACAACAACGGTGTCTGCAACAAAGCAAGGTTCTGAACGACGAACTACAACGACCAAAACTCCTGAGGTGACAACGGACGCTTTAGATGAATCTAATACTTCAAGCGGACAGACAAATGGTATACAAAGTCCGGGTAGAGTCACTACAACCAAGCTGACTGAAGTTGTTGATGATACAACTTCGTCGACAACGGCTAGCTCTCTTGGAATAACGAGGAGAACTTTTTCCGGTCTAAAGCGATTCACGACCACATCTACTCCCGAGTCAACAACTTACAGAGATGAAGATAACGAACTAACAGCAGATATAGATGAAGATGAATCCATCGACTTGAAAATCTCAACTGAAGACAGTTCAGAGCCAGGTACGACCCGGCGATCATTTGCACCACGCAACAGACAGCAAACAACAGTTAAGCCCGACGAAGGCGATACTACTACCCGACGGACTTTCAATGGATTTAATCGCACAAGGCCTACACCAACAGCGAAGACCGCAGGAGTAACTGAAGTGGCTACAGAAGATGAGAAAATTACAGCAACAACCCGACGTAGTTTTAGCACCTTCAATCGTCTTAGAACTACAAGTACTGAAGCAACAGAGATCTCCGAAGGAATTGAAGATACTGAGGAAGAATTAGTTGAATATCATAAAAGCAAGAGTGAAGAAACAACTAGTCGTCGTACATTCAATGGCCTCAATCGTCTGAGAACCACAACAGTTGCAGTAGAGGAGGACTCTGAAAATGCAGAAGAAACCACAAGCACAGTCAGTACGCCTATTTCAACCCGGCGCACTTTTGCCGGCATTAATCGGCTGAGAACTACTACAACTGAAGCATCTGAAGCAATTGAAACTACTGAAGCCGAAGTAGAAAATTCATTAGAAAATGGAGGCAAACCCACTTCAACGCTGGTTAAAGATGATGAGGATACAACTTCGTCGACAACTGCCAACTCTCTTGGATCAACGAGGAGAACTTTTACCGGTTTAAAGCGGTTCCCGACTACATCTACACCTGAGTCATTAACTTACAGAGATGGAGATAACGAACTAACAGCGGAGATAGATGAAGATGAACCCATTGAATTATTAACCTCAACTGTTGACAGTTCAGATGCAACTACGACCCGGCGATCATTTGCAGCACGCAATGGACTGCAAACAACAGTGAAGCCCGTAGATGACGATGCTACTACTCGACGATATTTTAATCGAGTAAGAACTACATCCACGGCTGTTCCGGATGAAGATGGAACAACAACCGGTCGAAGCTTCACTGCCCTCAACCGTCTGCGAACTTTTAGAACTGGACGTCCTGATACGGCAAAACAAACTGCGGATGCTGAGGAAGTGACTGAGATTGGCTTAAGTGACATAGAAACTGATGTAACTGAAAATGAAGATAGAACCACAGGCGTAACAACTCGACGAACTTTTAATGGACTTAATCGCACAAGGCCGACACCCAAACCGATAGCGAAGACTTCAGAATCAACTGAAGTGGCTACGGATGATGATGAAGTGGTAGCAACAACCCGACGTAGTTTTAGCGGCTTCAATCGTCTTCGAACTACAAGTACTGAAGCAGCACAGACCTCGGAAAGAATTGAAGATGCTGAGGGAGAATTAGTTGAAGATCGCAAGAGTGAAGAAATAACTACTCGCCGTACATTCAATGGCCTCAATCGTCTAAGAACCACAACAGTTACAACAGAGGGAGACTCTGAAAATGCAGAAGAAGTCACAAACACGGTCAGTGCGCCTACTCCAACTCGACGTACCTATGCCGGCATCAATCGGCTAAGAACCACCTCGACTGAAGCAACTGAAACCTCTGAGGCCGCTGAAGCCGAAAAGTCTTTACAGCAAGAAAATGTGGAAGCAAACACTATCGGAGCACGACGTACGTTTGGGGGTTTCAATCGACCCAGGATTACAACAACTGAAATCCCTGAAGTATCGGAAACCACTGAAAACGTTGAAACTACCACCGCATTCACAACAAGGCGAACTTTTGCTGGCTTCAATCGCCTTAAAACCACCTCAGCTGCCCCGGAAGCTTCTGAGGCTCCCGAAGAAGAAATCGATACAGAGCTCGAAGGCTTAGACGCTACTACGATCGGGGCAACTGGTTCGACACGCCGCACATTTACCAATTTCAATCGGCTTAGGACCACGACTAGCGAAACTCCTGAAAAAGAAGACCAAAGCACGGTTGCAATCGGAAGAACTACCCGCCGCACATTGATTAGCCTAAATCGGCTTAGAACCACAACAACAGAAGCTGAAGAAGCCCCTGAAGGAGAAGAAGAAGACGTAAGCACAATCAGAAGCACTGAAACAACACGTCGCACATTTACCGGTCTAAATAGGCTTAGGACGACGACAATTGAAGATTCAAACGCACTTATTGAAGAAGATCCAAGCACTATCCCAACCATCGATAGTACCCACCAAACTTTGACTTCTGCAGATCAGACAACAATAATTATAGCGACTAAAGAGTCCGATTCTTCAACGGAAGTAAATGAAGATGAACACCTAACAGCAGACATAGATGAAGATGGAGTCACAGAAGAAGTACCAGCCTCTTCAACCATGCAACCAACCCTTTCCAATCGTGAGACTACAACGGGTACGCCTACATTCGATGTTTCGACAGAGGCAAGGGAAGATGACCAACTGACCGCAGAGATAGATGAAGAGGAATCCACCGACGAGAAAACAGCTAAAAAAACAACTGTCGAAGCCATTACACGCCGTTCTTTCGCAAAAATTTCGAAAATAGACTCTAGTACAGAACCAGACACCGGCACAGTCGAAAGCACATTAAATCGCTTTAACCGCCCTAGAACCACAACATCTACTCCTACCGAACCTGCAGAAGAAGAAACTGAAACAGATGTGAAGAGCAAAGATATAGGAACACCTGCAACAACACGCCGAACTTTTGCCGGCCTAAATCGTCTTAGAACGACAACAACCGAAGCTGCCATTCAAACAGAAACTGATGAAGCTGAGAGCCCAGTACCTTCGACAAGAACAACAACCTCGTCTGCTATTCCTATTGAAGAAGGCAATCAACTTACAGAAACCGAAGACGAAGAAGAAAACACGGTTGATGTGACCAGTCGACGAAATAGCATTCGAACGACAACAACTCAAGAGCCAACAACGCGAAGATCTTTGGCGCCTCGCCCTCGAACAACGAGTACATCGCCGTCTATTGATAACAGTGAGGAAGATGAAGAAAATGAAGTAACGCCAAGATCTGGTCTGATTACCAGTGCCCAAGAAGAACACAATGAAAACGAAGAAAATCCAGCACTTGCTGGCGATGAGGAAAAAGAAGTCACAAGGCCTGGAAATATTGTTGGCCTTCTTAATCGTAGTCGATTTAGACCAACACAAGCTCCTGTAGTTTCTGAAGCCAAACAATCTGAAAATGAAGAAAAGCTAAAGATCAGCCTTCTTCAACTGCGTAATCGTGTCAAAACTGAACAATCCCAATCCAACAAGGACATTGGTGTCATTAACTCTCGCCTTCAACAAATTCTTGCAACTGCCGACGAGGAGTCAATTACTCAAAATGTTGTAAACTCACGGAACCGTTTTATTACAACTCGAGCACCCGTCGCTACCAGTCAAGACAATGAAGAAAATAGGTCTAAGTTCAGCCTTCTTCAACTACGTGATAAAGTTAAAATTGAACAATCTCAATCAGATAGAGATACAGGTGTCATAAGCAAACGTCTTCAAAAGAATCATTCGGAAGACAGCGAAGACGACGATCTTGAAGATCAAAATCAGTCCAAGAACAGCCTGCTTCAACTAAGAAATCGAGTAAAAATCGCCCAATTCCAGCCCCAAGATAATGGTGTCATAAATACGCGCCTCCAAAAAATTATATCCAACACTGTCACAGAAGACGAAGAGTCAACAACTCAAAGCAACGCAAACCAACGGAGTCGAGTTCGTTTTAGACCAACCCAAGCCCCTCAGGAGGATGAAGATATCGACACTACCAAACTTAGCCTTCTCCAGCTGCGTGATCGTGTCAAAACCTCACAATTCCAATCCGAAGACACAGGTGTCATAAATACCCGTCTGCAAAAAATTCTTGCAAATCGTAAACCATCTAACCCAACCACTAAATTGACTAATTTAACTAACAAAACCACAACTAACTTCACTGTAGCAACCATAGTAGAACGCACTCATACTAATGACCTGTCACTAACCCAAGCTAATGATGATGATGAACGTACAGAGTTAGGTCAGGACGAAGACTCCGAAGACTCAATTGTAGAAACTAATTCTAACCTTAGCACGAACACACCTAATCTTAATCGACGTTTTCAGAGGGTACAATACAACCGTACTGCTGGATTTAGAAGACCCACAACTACAACAACAAGTAGAACTACACCAGCAACAAGCACTCAGGTAAATCCGTCCCTCGATGATGTTGTTGATTCGTCATCAACATCTAACCTCGGATTGACATCAGCTGAAACCACGTCAGAAGAAGCTGAAACCACTGAAGTGACATCTACTGAGGCTGCACTTCAGCAAAGACGTCGCCTTAGAGTCCTTAAATATAGACGTCCAGTAATTGTTAACAATAGTCTTAGTGTTGAGTCAAATAACTCTACTAATACCACCACTAGTAGCACTGAGTCTGTAGATAACCTTAGTGTAGGTCCTGAGTTAGATACCACAATTAATACAACAACTAGTCCACCTCCAACCAGACGGTTTAGAAAGGTTATTAAAAAGCTAAGACCACTTGTCAATAGTACAGCCACGGAGGACGGTACTACCACGGTCCGAAGTGATACCGCAAGACCACTGAATATCGCCGAGTTGTTTAGTAAGTTTGAGACAAGTACGACGACGGTTTTACCGACAGACGATGCTGAGAGTTCCACTGTGAAGGAGAGCACAACAACTGAACAAAACGAAACTGAAGTAACGCCTGAAGATACAGTGTCTACAACTACCTTAGCACCGCCAACTAAACGAAGACTTCTAGTAAATCGCAGGCCGTATGTACCAATCAAGCCGTCAATAAATGCAATCACCACCACTACCGATCCGGATACGATTACTACTCCCAAGACGTATGTGAGGAAGTTTAACCGGAACTTCAAGGCTATTCGACCTCCAACGGACGCAGCCAATGGAATTGGCTTCATTGAAAGACCGCAGTCAGCGGTACAGACACAATCAGGCTTCCAGGGTGCGAATCGATTCCGCTTCCCAACTCGGACTACCGCAAGACCACAGTCCGTGGATGAACAGGAAGAAGAAGATTACGATGAAGAGAATGATGGTGCCAATGAAGAAGAAGAAGAAGACGAAGTAGAAGAAGAAGAGGAAGAACAAGAAAAAATAGAAGTAGCGCCAATAGTTCGTCAGAGGGTTCTCTTTAATCGAAACCAAGTTCAATCGAACGAATTCAAAGAACATGAAGACGAACACACCGAAGACGAAGAAGATGACGAGGAAGACGAAGAAGAACAAGAAGATGTACGACCGCCACCGGTTGCAAATCGTCCAATTAATACACTTTCCAAACGTCCTTCGAACCGTCCCTCGTTCAATCGCCCCGCCAACTCTCCCTTCGTTCCGAACCGACAAGCAGCAGCACCATCGCCTGTCAATCGGTTCGCTTTAGACCGTCGTCCGTCAAATAAACCGCGCGTCATAAACCGTCCAACACAAATAACCCTTCCACCAAATCTGTTAGACTCTGATCAGCCCACAATACCGTCCTCAATAACACCACCGTCTGTTTTTGTTTCCACGAATACACGCAGCTACGAACGTAAGTACTCGGTGTCCACCGAAAACGTTCCACTAGATCAGAGTAATCCTCTGCTCGAAGACCTAGATATCGATGCTCTAAACGCACGTAATAAGAAAATCTTTGAGGTTAACATCAAAAAACACACAACAACAACAAGTAAACCAAAAATAATCCAAAACCAACCACAGCCAGATTCAGATACCACAGATAGTACACCAATTGACACTAGTACCGTTTTTGAAGATGAAGAACATGAAGATAATAATTTAATCAATTCACAGGACGATTCACAGGTGACGACCACCACCACAAAGGTTGTCAGCAATTATGCGCCGCGGCCTGTCAGTGAAGGTCAACTCGTCTCGTACAGTCCCAAGAAGAAGATAATCACAGTCAGTCGCGTCGTTGAGATCAATTCAAAGGAAGCCAAGCTCCGGCGAAAATCGAAGGACGAAGAGCTGAAGACCGTTGAGTCGACTGAACTACGGTCCGAGGGTTTGCCCAAACTAGAAGCCCTCGGTGAAATCAGCCGCGTGAAGCATGTACATCTGGTCGATGGTAGTGATATTGTGGTGGATGGTCATAGCACTGTTATGGACTACACGCCCACTGAAGCCTCGGTCTTTGTCAGAAATACCATTCCCGATGTCGAGCCCGACAGCCTGGAGAATACCAGAATTGATTACCAAGCCGGACCAACTTCGGCTCCTGTTAGAAACACCATACCCGATGTGGACTACTCTAGCGGCAGCGCAATTGATGCCGATTCAAGTGCATTGGCTCTACGAAGGTCCAAGGGCATCACGGTGCCTGAAGTTATAGCCGATGTTGTAGAAGCTTCTACGATATCCCTACAGGGGTTATTTGACAGCACCCGCCAAGCGAAGAAGATCAGTGAAGCCGCTAATGAGGTAAATGGCATTTTCTATGCCTATTCCCTTGGGGAAATTCCAACAACTCCCCGAAACGAAAAGCCAGCCACAGTCGCAACTACACCACAACCCGTGACCTTAACTACAACCACACCACAACCCACCACAACTCCTACCACGACCACAACTACAACCACCACCACAACGACAACCACAACACCTATTCCAACGACAATCGAAGTCGCCGCCGAAACAACAATAGACATAACAACCGTACCAGCCCCGGTATCATCTTCGACTACCAGCAATCGAACATATAACCGCCCGATAGTACCGCTGTTGCGACCTGAATCTAACGAGTCACCACTGGTAATATCGATAGCAAATCTAGATAAAGTTATTTTGAGTAAAGTCCTAAAGTCTGATTCAAATTCAGCGCCATCTATTCGTCAGGAATCAGTTGTAGCTGCACCAAAAGATGGCGCCACTGAAGTTCTGCAGACTAGTGAAACTGGTGGTATTAGTAGCAGTTTTACAAGTAGTGGTAGCTCGATAAATTCAATTGAAACAAAAGTTCAAACAGAAACAAGTTTTAGCTCCGAATCACATGTAGTGAAGCGTAAAAAGTCATCAACGAAACGCAGGCACAAGTCGAGGCATCATAGAAAGCAGGCGACAACAATTAGTAGCATAGACTTGGAAAATGTGACGACAGCTCCTTAGGGTTAGTCATTTTTTTTTTTTTTAATTATTAGGTTAAACTTAGTAGACTTTTAATCGTAGGTAGGCTTAACAATAAACTGTAGAGTAAGATTTGAGAATTTTAATAAATTATGAGATGTGTTCGCTTTTGAAGAAACAAAAGAGTTAAATTTACTAAAAATGCCGAAGGGCTTTTTGTCCCATTTGGCAATATGTTTGGATTTGGGAAGTAACTTTATGGAGATGACATTTTATGGGGGGAACACCCAAGAGCATGATCTGACGTACATTCCGATAGCAAAATTCTCCGCCAATAAGCCCATAACTATAATCGTTCTTTGCCTAAAAGCGTGAGACTTAATTTTTTGCACCCAAAAATTACAGTCTGTGTGCATCTTAACGACATTTTATATTTCACAATAAAAGCGCTAGCAATCACTCGAACGCACTTTAAAAATTATTCACTAAATAATCACAGCAACTTCAAATACATTTTTTAATATTTTCATTAGTGTAACACGGGCCAATTGGCTTATGCACACAAAGCCAAAAGTGATACAATCAATTGCACCTCAGCATGTGGTGAAATTTTGGGATTAACAGACAGACATATTATTAATTTTGACAGTTTTCCAGGTACCTGTAACGAACCGTAGATTGTGAAACGATTACATTTACGAAATTTGACACAGCTTTACCTGCATAGAGTTGAGTTAAAATCGCATCATTTCTATTGACGATTTCGATGAAATTTTGTTTTATTAGTGCTGGAAGTGTTTAGAGAATTGTTTGAATAAAATCCAAAAGGTGGCGCTATTCTTCTTCTGTTTAGAGAATTGTTTGAATAAAACCCAAAAGGTGGCGCTGTTTTTCTTTAACAGTATTCGCCGTTTGATTGCGCGAATTTTGAGAACCACAAAACGGATTTAGATGCGGTTTTCAATGTTATCATCTGCACTTCTCAGGAATTTTTATATGCGAAAGATTTCTTGTCAATTACTTTCCCGTCCGTAAAAATTTGTCAAGTAAGTAAGGGTACTAGTACCTCCAAAAGTCCATCTGCTAAAAAGCCTCATGCAATAACAAAAAAAGTTCGATTTTGCTTAACCATGTAATCTTCCACTGCTCAGTTACAGAAAGCTGAAATTCAGAAAGTTTCTAACCCTATTCTGCAATAGAACGCCCTCTTTTGTCAATGAACAAACCGAGAAACTTGATTTAGAATTGTATTCTAACTTTAGACACTTGTGGATTACCTTTTTTTGCTAAACTTCCTCTCTCTGTATGTATAGTGGTGCTGTCATTTAAAATGTCTCTAAATAAAACAAAATCCAACAAATACTTTTCCTTTATTTCAACACAAAATCGTTTTGTCGAATCAAGTTGATAACAAACTCTTACCACATCTCATGAAGAAAAATTTCTTCTGCAGAAAATATTATTTAAATAATAGTCTAGATCTAGAGTTTCCAATGGAGCATGTCACATCAAATCAGTCATAATTTATATTCTAGTCGTATATTCCAAATCAGCTTAAACAAAAGTGAAAACAAATTTGACAGTTTTTCTTACCAGCTTTTTAGAGAAAAAAAAATTTAATTAGCTTGCAAATAAAATTTAAAAAAAAAAAACGCTTTCTATGTGCGACCAAATGGGTAATGTTATTGCTTTTAATGTGCAATATTTATATTTTTACACACCTATTTCGTTACATTGGATTGTTTTAAGTAAATTTAAAATTTAAAATCAACTTTTTTCGAAAAAAAAAAATCATCCAATGTAACCATTAGCATTTCACTTTCAAAGTCATCTTTTTAAATCATTCATTTATATTTTTTTAATGAAATACTATTTTTATTCATCGTCCGTCGCACATCGCAGGCTTATCTAATTGTTTCTTAAATGCTAAATTAATATTATATACTATATATTTTTTTTTAACTCAAAGTGTATAATGCACTCTTTCTAATTCTATCAATCTATCTGCTGCCATAGCTTAAGATACTAGAAACGAAAAAAAAATATATTAAATTCATTTGAAAATATCATTATTTTAATATTTATTATATTGGTTCAGTTTAAATTTGAATTTTCAGTAAATTTTTTTATTTAATATTTATGATAAAGAAAACGAAAAGACAAATATACACAATTTTTGGAAAACAATTTATTTGAAACAAAAATGTTAATTTTAAAAATACAAATAAATATATTTTCTTAGTTTTAAGTTGTAGTTTGTAAAAAAAAATATATATATTTTTAAAAATAATATTTATCAATATAATTGGAATTTGTATAATATATATATAAATTTTACATATTTAATTACACAACATATAATTTTATTTTATTTACCTTAACAGCTCCTGTTTACCTTAGATTTTGTTATCCACAATCCTTTTGATATTTTTACACTACACAACACAGACACGCACACATAATTCCAAGAGGCACTGGTAGATAAAATAGAAATGGGTTTGGTTTAAATATGTATAATTTTTTTTTAGAAACTTTAGCTTCTGCGGAATAGTCAGTTTAAAATGAAAATAATGACAGTCATGTCAGAAGAGCTATCGGATTGGAGATGTGATAATTAAATCGTGTGATTATATTGATTAAACGTGACTAGTATATACATATAAACAAATATGATAATAGTCATAAATTTATGATTTTAATTTACACGTTTTTTTTTCAACATAATTTTCACACATTCGGCGAAGAAATTCAATTATAGTTTGTACATAATCTGGGATTTTGTTGTTTTTTTCGCCTGAATGAATTTTGTTTATTTAAAATATTTATTTAACAAGTTATAGTTGGAATTCTGATATTATGTGATGTATTGTCAGTTTCTTTTCAATAGAATGAGCTAAAATTGAGGTAAGATCGCGACAGGCGTCAATCTCAACCTTCATTTCCAACACATTGTTCCATAATATAAAAATATGTTGATGGGACTAATAAGTAGGGGGTAAATCTATCTCTACAATTTTTAATGAATACTAGCTAATAGAGTTAGTAGTTACTCGAAATGACGCGGCGTGTTTAAGGGTTTTTTTTTTATAATAATTATTGCAAGCAAAAAGATTTAGACCCGTGTCTCTGCCTATCTGACCATCTGTATGTATAAATTTGGAAAACAATTGATGGAAGATTTTTGTTTTTTAATTTTCAACGAAAATAAATTTTTTAACTACGAAATTTTTTGTATAGGAATTGCAACGCCTCGTTTTCCAATACCGTCGACATTTCGGGAAGTCCTTTGTTTAGGCGATGCACATCAATATTCAAAATTTTACAACTTTACCTTTCCTTTAGTGTCGAAAAATAGCGTTTTGAATAGATTAATTTTTAAAATTTCCAACATTTCCCATTCTCCAACTTTTAGTTTTTTAAAGACAGTTTTTTTTTTGCATTTTTACATCTGAAATTGGTTCTTACCTGAAGCTTCATTAACGTATAACGTTACTCCTTGATTTATGCATCATACTTACTCCTACTTACTCACTTAGATGGCGCTACTGTCCAGGCTCAAGAAACATCAATTGGCAAGACGTGTTCTTAATTTTACTACTGCAGGGATGTTATTGTCAGAATTTTTAGCAGAGCTGATGTAGACAGAGTCCCTTACTTACGCTTATTTTTCGCTTTCTAAATTTCGAGGGAAAGAAGTTAATTTTCGAATGGTTTCATTCGATGAATTTTTTTTTCTGATTGCATCCGTTTCTATACTAGCACCAGTGACACATCCATATGTGTTCTACCAATTAGGTCATTATCATCGGCAAATAAATAGACGTAGGTACATATGTACAATTTTTTCAATTGAAAAAGTTACATGACAGCGGCATTGACATTCATCTACAGAATTGTTGTTGTAATCCATAAGAGGACAGTAGGGCTTCATGCCAAATCCGATCAAAAGTCTTTGAGATGTTCAAGGCTATGGCTTTGAGTTCGCCATGTTGCTTGAGTGCCTGCTTCAATAAATGTGTTACATACGTCAACAGCTGGTATCCAGCGAAAACCACATTACCTGTTATTTATTCTTCAGTGGTCTTATAGATATTTGATTATTTCCACATTTATTGCATTTTCCATTACCTTGGGCAACATATAGAAAGCAAAGCTTTTGTACCCTAGTTTTACGGCAAGCATGCCCTTCCTTTTTTGGAAAGCGTTTAAATGCGACCAGTCTTCCATCAAGACCGAAATGTCTTCTGGGAGTACAACTTATTGAACAGCCTACATAATATAGGTGTAAATTTGGGGTGCATTTACACAACTTCCTCCGGTTTTATTCGGCCAACTCTTTCTTAAGTTCAGCTGTTTCATTAATGGGTTAAAACCGCATGCGCTGTTTACATGCCGATCCAACACTTTAGAAACGACCAAAATAAATGAATTCACACTAAAATAATAATAAAATAAATACGTATTGTTTTCTATTGCTCGACGAATTTTTATAGCAGCCGCCTAAGGAGTTGAACTGAGAACTTAATTCATCCAATGAATTATTGTGAATGTTCGATGTGAAACCTTAAAATTTACCTCGAGCGAAACATAGATAAATTTGATGACATGAAATTTACTAATTTTTGTTTTCGTTCTTTTAAAACTCTAGATCATTTCTAAAATTAATAAAACACTCAAATTAAATAATGTGTATTAAATATATATATGGTATCAGGTATTAATCTGTTATTTATTAACATTTTCTGAATGTTGGAACCCCGTCAGCTTCCGTTGCATTTTTACAACCCATTGGATTGGATAGATTGAATTTCTCATGTTGGCTCTATGTGTGCAGAATATAGAGTAGATATGTCCAAAAACATTGAAGGAAGAATATGCGCCTTTTTTCAAAGTTGATGATGGCGATCCGCCTTCCTTTACTAAAGGTTAAAAAAAGAAGCAACTGCTTATTGCCTTTGTGACTGTCTTGAAAATTTTTCTCAATTCATCCGTTCGGACTCGGCATAAAATTGTAGGCCCCTTCCTCCATTCGGCCTAAACATTTAAACTCACACAAAACGAATGGTTGCGAGAAGCTAGGCCTAGCCCTAGGGTGTCTACCCGCCTGTTGCGCCAACTATTTATTAATTAATTTATTTTTTTTTGCTGCGACGTTTATACCTACTTCTTTTGTGAGCTTACATAATCCAGCGCTGTAAATTTGACTATCGTTCGCCAGAAAGTTGACATAACCTCTCTATAAGCATTCGCTTTAACTTCTTTGATAAGTTCGAATTTTGTTTTTCAACGTGGATTCTGGCGAAATACCGGCGAATTCCATAGAAATTTTAAACAACGTCAACCATTGTCAATATACTCTCTCTCCGGCGAATTCAAAATGCGAATCGCTCAGGGTTCCCAGGTTTTAAGAAAAGAAATCCCCTTTTTTAACACCAAAATGATATTTTTTCCCCTTTAAAAAACAAAAAAATCTCTTTTTTTCCCCGAAGAAAACAAATCTTAACACAACCAGCTTTTGAGCTCGGGCAATGCTTCCAATTGCTTTAGATACATATTTGCATTTTTTTCCTTCTTCCTTCATTTCAAAATTCAAAATAAAATTTGAATTATTTTCACTTAGGTACATATTAAGTTGTGCTGCCGTTGTCTAGAAATTCGCTTCAAATTTTTAATTTAGACATAGAGCATGGACAGGACAAACTATGTGCTAGGCCACACATGCCTTCCCATGAAAGTCGTGTCTGGAGAAACGGGTAGATTTTTAGGTTAGTTGAGAAAAGAAGCTTATATAAATATAACACTGAAAATTCCTTTTCTTTTCTACTTAAAATCGACCTGTCTAGGAAACGACTTTCATAGGAAGGGATGTGTGGCCCACTAGGCATGACTTTCATTCACATAAACGATTTGGTTACACACAAAAACAAGGCCTCATTGCAATAAAATAAAATTTGGCAGGTACAGGAATAATAAAACCGAAAATACAAAACTTATGGTAAAGTCGAAGCGGACGCCCGCTTTTTATGCCCTCACTCTACCAACGCAAATAAAAAATGAAGATTTCGATCGAAAGCGTTTCGGAAAATAACCTTCGTAATCATACGTCATGCCCATGCGAAAATTATTTCTGAAATTGGATTTTTGGTCCATTTTCTGAACCATCTACCATCTACCTTTCTACTCACTCAAAATCTACCTGTCTTTCTGTACACAACGTTCATGATCAATGATCATGCTTCATTTCATGGTAAGGAGTGTATGGCCATGGACATGGCAATAACTTTATTAAATGTCAAATTCAGAAACCAAACAAAAATTAAGTGGCTGTTGCATGGGCAACAGGTTTTTAACATTTATTTATTCGAGAAGATTTTGTTACAAACTGTTTTTGATAGGATTTTAAGATTTTTCCCCTTTTGGATGTTTTCCCCATTTTTATCCCTTTCCCCTTTCTTTCCCCTTTCGTCTTAAAAAATCGGCAAAAATGGCGATTTTCCCCTCAACCTGGGAACACTGGAATCGCTTGGTTTGCTGGGTAATTTTAGTGTAATTAGATCAATGGTCGCTTCCTGCTGAAAGCATATGCTTCCCATCCCAATGTTGCTTGCTTCTTTACAATTTTAAAGGATGTTACGCCACATGTCAAAAATTTAAATTTATTTATCACATCAACTGATTTAAAAACTACCGCGATTCAGCTATTGTCACTATTGCAATGGTATGGATAAAATAACTGGTTTCTCTGTCCGTCCCGGTCTGTAAAGCGTATAGTCAAAATTAAAGTTCTAAGACCCACAAAGCGCAGATTTAATCTCCTTGCTTACAATAAAATATTATCAAGTGAATTTTAATTACATTCGGACATTACGTTCTTACGTGCTTGTAAGTATTTTCTATTCATACTGCTGACCTTTCATCATCCACCATCCACTTGTCCGTAGGGTTATTGCCTCGGGTACCTAGAAAATAGTAAATCTCATGATGAACATAAAAATAATGTCAAGAGTCACGTAACATGATTCTCAGAGTTGTATGTACAGAAATTACAAATTATCTACACATGTCTGAAAATTGTTTCTCTTCTGTTGCATGATGTTTCGTTTGTTTTTTTTTTTTAACATTTTCTATAGAAGATTATGCTAAAGCGAATTATATCTTCAATCTTCACTTGCTATGAGATTTTAAAGTGTTTTCGATTAAATTTTATTACGTAAATTTAAACTCACAACGCCGTAAAGTGTTAAACAAAAATGTGTCCCATGTGGACTGCATAATGGATAGCGATTAAGTTAATCGCATTGTTCTTATGCAAAAAGATAAACAAATCAATGTGGCAAGATGTTATAAATATCTGCGATTTGTTTTTAATTTAAGAAACTTGTTTGCTTTTACAGAAATAATGACTGTAGATTGCTGAATATTTGTTATAACGTGTTTTAGAAGTTTTTTCAATTTTTGATTGCACCAGACGCAAACCAAATCCTTTTGAGATCTGTCTCTGATCATGGATGCGTTAACGACAAAATATTGCCCATTACGCTAGAAATGTATCGCAAACCAACTTGTACTGGGCCGAGGTATTGGAAGCACTATTGCGGTATAAGTCTTTCAATTACAATGTTTAGTAACACAAATAGGACACATTAGGACAAATGACTTCAATTTGATAATTTTTCCCACTGACAAAGTAATGAGGTTGAAAAAAACATATATGTAAACACTATACAGCATATCCCAGTTAAGCAGTATTAATCCTTTAAAGGGAGATTACTGAAGTTCAGCCGAAAAAAAAAACAATTGTAGGGCCGGGTAGAGCCCCCAAATGGTCATGACTGCAGCCTGAGCACGCCAAACAACATTTAACAGTCAAAAATGATAACAAAACTATATAATAGACCTACCGTCACTTAATTGATTGTGTTTCTTGACCAAGATGAAACCATAATTGCTGGTACAATGAAATATTTCATAAATGTTATGGCACTAGCTACCATTATAATCACCATTTTGAATGTTCACAAATTTTAATTCAAAGTGGAGTATATGTACATTATATCGCACTCTTATCCCATTAATGAGAAGTAAATGTTTGGCTCATAAAATGTTCAATTTATACCACATTTACTTTTAATGTTGACATAGAACGGGAGCTACTTAAAATACTTTTTAATATCCGCCTTCAATTTTAGGAACAAAAAGTTCCCATACAAAATTGACTACTGTGATCTACAATAAATTTAAGGTAAAGATTACAGCCCATAGATATGACCTTGACTAAGTTTTGAAAATCATACATTCTCTTCATTAGGTACTTATTGGCCATGCTTTAAGTCACCACTAATAATGATTTTTAAGCGTCAACTTAAATACTTTGTAGATCACAATAAATAATTTTAGATGGAAAAAGTTACCATTGTGGGTTCGTAAAATTTAACGTAGGCACTACAAGTTTTTATTAGTGCCGCACTTAAAATTGTCTTGAATTTGCTGGTCGATATTTAATAGATGTCTAACAGTTAAGAAATTGGCACTATTTAAAATGTATACTAACTGTGTCAGTAACCTCGTTTGCGACATGAAATTTAGGATCTACTTAAGCTACGATTACACGGCCATTTTTTCGAGTCATTTAACTGACGCTCTGACGTAAAAATCGCGTCACATAGCAGTCATTTAAATGGCGTTCCGTGTGATCGCCATTTTTGGAATACCATTTTCAGCGTCATTTAAATGACTAGGAAACTGGCGGAGCAAATGGCATGAATTTTGTGCCATTTAAATGGCGGAAAAAAATGGCAGTGTGATCGCTCTTCAATGACGCCTAGGACAAATGACTAAACTTTTTGGCTGTTGCGCCATTTAAATGTCAGCCTCCAAAAAATGGCAAGGTTCGAAATTCATGCTATGCCATTTTTCTACGCAAATGGCAAATGACAAAGCATTTAATACGATATCTGTGCTGATATCATTTGGATTTTTGACTCGTGGCGGAAAGTGTAGATTAGATTAGATTAGATATTAAGTCGGGAGAGCTCTGGCACTGCGGCGGACGGTTTGTTCACAGCTGCAAAATGATACAGAACATTTAAAAAAAAAAAGAAAAAGGTGAAGACTTTGGTATGAGACAATAAAGAAGTTCTTGAGAAAAAAAAAACTAAACCAAAGCTTCAACCAATAAAATTCGTCGCATCCGTTGCACGCATTGTCGGCAAATAAGTCAACGTTCACTTGTTTAGTAAAACGAAAATTCCCATAAATCCACCGTTGTAGGTAGGTACATAATATTTTTTGCAAAGTAAATTTACAAAGAGTAAGTTTTGTCACCGGCGTGCATTTAAAGACGGTGAAATTTTTCTCATTTTTCCACCAATGAATGTGTATACATAATGTAGGTACCTTTTAACAATTTGCGAGAACTGTCAACGGACAAAAAAGTAGGAAGTTAACCTCACCTTTATCTTACCTGATGTTTGTTGTTTTTTTTTATTATTATTATTTGTCAGTTGAAAGCGTCGACGAAATGTTTGAGACAGATTCTATCGGCTTGTGCACACAATATTTACATAGGAAGTTGTTGTTGTGTTAAAGATACGTCAAAATGAATTTCCACTCTTTAAACAAAGCACGGAAAAAACAAAATTCCAAAAAATCATTGGTTAAATGGCGTTAATAGACCCAAGTCAGCTATTTATTAATTTCTCTGGTTAACTAATCAAGACATAAATTCTCAGGTTTACATTTTGCTGAACAAACACATTTTTGAGAATGACCAATTTATTAAAGTCAATCAAGATTGAACAAACCACCACTAACGGCCATAATACTCACTCACTTTAATCCAGGTTAAAGTTTACACAAGGGTTTACGTGAGTTTAACCTAAGTTCACAATATTTAGTCGTTAAACCCGAGCATAAACTAGGTTTTTAAACCTTTTCGACGTTTAATCCGGCTGAATTTAAATTGCACTCCAGAGACCAGTTTATGTAATTTAACTCGGGCTAAAACTCAATTTCATATTATTGACTCTTTTCGTTTATGTCACATTTTTGACATTTCTTCACTCGCAGAAAATAAGTGAATTTGAAACCTTACCACCACCTTTCATTTTACGTTTTGTTTCTTTCTTTATTAGACTAAAGATTATTCAAAAATTAAAATATAAAACTTTTATCGGCACACAACAAAGCAAATCAATTTCAATTAGTTCAAAATAAATAGGTGGCGGAACAGGCGGGTAGACACCCTAGGCCTAGCTTCTCGCAACCATTTGTTTGTGTGAGTTTCTATTTTTGGGACGAATGGAAGGGACCTACAATTTTATGCCGAGTCCGAACGGCTGAACTAAGAAGCTTTTTCAGGACAGTCATACTCTCGGATGTTTGTCAGACGTTCGCGGTGGCGCAGTAGAAAAAACCTTAAGATGTAAGTTGTGTTTTTGCGGGGATCAAACGTGGGATCCCTCGCACTTCCAATTAGTTACAAACAACAAAAAGCAAATGTCATTTAATCTAAAATTTCACATTGCGTAGGTTTAAAACGGGTTAAAGTCTGTTTAAAAATTGGTTTAAACTGTTTTAAATCCATTTTTAATCTAGCGGGCTTTTTGAGTGAATATTATGGATATACATACGTTTAAATTGTCGGCTTTAAAAAATGCGGATTCAATAATTCGGTGTACAATTCACTTAAGCCCGATTTACATACCCGGGGTGACTAATATACCTGTAACAATCTTCATTTTCTGAAAAAACAATTTAAAATAAAATCAAATCTCGTTTTTTAAACCGCAAGGTCTAAAGATTCCTTTTTCCCTTTTAGTTCGAGACCTAAAACTGACTCAACAAGAGAACATTCCCACTATCTGGTACTATAAGTTAGTCTCGCCATACCTACAAACGGAAACTTTTTCAGTTTACCAATTTGTAGTATGAATTTACACTAATGACAGTCAGATTGAGAGCAATCTATACTACAATGTAACCATCAGTCAGACTGTGATTAAACGTTGCAAAATCGGAATACTGCCGCTTGTCTTAAAATGGCTAAGGTCGCCTTATTTGGGGTACATATTTTACGTCATTACGATGGACCTTTTATTAAATGCTCTCTTGGGATCTTGGCTTGCACCTAGATATAGCCTTTGCGAAATATCGCCTCAAAATTAAGGCATACAGAACTACATTTAAAATATCACCAATTCAGTGATTATAGACCGACAAAAGTATTTTTTTTTTAGAAAATTCATATAATTTTCGGAGTAATTCAGTATTTTCAAGTGTTTGCTGTTAATTGACTAAAATATAAAATCAATTTAAAACAATTTCCAATTGACCTCAAACTCCAAACCTCCATCTCTAAGTGGTTTATCTACCAGCAAGCCATCTAAAGCTAAGCACTTACAAATCTTCATGTGCAGCTTTTCAATAATTGCAAAATGAACCATATATCTAACTTCAGAGGAATGCTCATTTCATCACCTCACCTTCATCGATTTATTCATTCATTCGGCACTCTGCATTAAAAAATACTTTCCCGCCCGTAGAAACAATTTAATTGTCCATCGCACCCAATACCATAATAATTGTCATGCTCAAAATGGCATATTTCTCCCGGTAGTCCCTCCTCTCGAGCACTTAAAGAAGTCAATTTGGTATTTTAAAATAAAATATGCTATTCGCGTAAACAAAAAATAAATTCAAATTCGCCATGCATATCAATTTAAACTGCACTTTTCGTCCCAAAGTTGCGAACGCAAACGTTGCTTCAATTCTCTTCACGTCTGTCGGTAAATTATAAATAAATCACCGGAATCGGCGAAAAAAAAAATTGCAACTTCATAGGTATGTACTCGTATTTCGAACTAATTTTGCTGATATATTTATTCACGCATAGGTCACACACACACAAGTTTGTTTATCTATCTGGCGTATCTTTTGAAATTCACAAACAAATTTTTAGTTTTTACACTTTCACTTTCTATATAAAGGTATGTTTTCAATAAGTCGTTTATTTCTGTTTTGGATAATCTTCACCCGTTTACAACGTTACGTAAGCTTGATATTAATGATTGCCTAACAGAAAATTACCGCAAATTGGTAAAAGTTATTTTTGGGCAGATAAAAACTAAATCACTGGACTTCCTGTATTTCCAGCACTTGTGTTGTTTGATATCAGCTTTCTTTAACTTTTTTTTGGAATTCCGGTTAAAATATGACTTAGTAGATGTACTATTCGCTGTGGACTTCAATCCACAAGTGCTCATATCCGTAAAAGAATTTGCTGCGCACGCCCATTATGTGATGGAATCGAATAAATATTTCTGTTTCTCATTAGCATAACGTTGAAAATAATCAAAAGTAATTACGTGCATAAAGAGATGAAGATAAAAAACAAAAAACCAGTCATCGTAAATTGAATCTCTTTGTCAGGGTTTTTTTCTTCTGTCTTTTTATTACCAATAGTATTTCGCAATTTTTAAGAAGTTAAACATGACTGTGGGATTATAACTCAAACAAAAGCTATAATTGATTTTTGAATTTTATATTGAAGCAATCTTCGACTGTAGGTAGAGACATAGTACTTTGTAAACAACTTCCATATACCCGATATGCACTTGTAAACTTTACAAGTACGAGTATGCTTCTTACATACATTTGAAGTTGTTCTGTTCTTCGTGAAGTTCATATTTCTTTACACTTGATTTGATAGCCTGCACTTTAGATAGCGTCATCTACGGACATTGACTTTGTTGCTTGCATTCGAGTTTCATAGTTTCAAATGCACAGCGACACACTGTCCCAAGTTGAAATAAATTCATGAATTCCAATTGGCTCAGTTGGTGCATGAGTCGTGCTTTGAATTCGAGATGATTAGTCTTGTACGGGATATATAAATCAGTAGATACGCAAATTACATTGTTTTACCAACATCGCCAGGTCCCTTTATCGGCTTCTTATATCTTACAACTTCGAGTTACTTATCCATTTTGAGAAACGTAAACATTGTTCTTAATAATTTCCCCTACACGCTAAATATATTTCGAAAGATAACTACCTACATACTTCTTTGCAAAGGTAGCCAAAAGTATACTTTCCTTAAAACCCAACAAAAGTCGAAAAGGTCTGATTCGTTTCGTAGGTTTTAATACATATTATGGCCAATTCGGTATATATAGGTACGACAACAAATTGTACTCAAAATCGACATTGCCTATTTGGGTCCACATATGACCCTAGGGTAGACATTGTTTCTCATAATCATCCGTTTGAGTGAGTTTTTATTTTTGGGGTTGTATACCTTATAGCTTATACATACCTCTTTAATTAAAACAAGTTCCAAATTTCTTCATTTCAGAATAATCACCCCTATTCCCGTTGGCGTTTGTCATAAACGACTCGTATTTCACTTCGTTTTTTAGTCGATTTTTGTAACATTTTTTAAACAAATGAATTGAAATAATGGTGAACACATAGAAAACAAAACAAAACTGTTAACAAAAGTTAAAACAAAAATCTGCACATCGTTTTACAACGACACGAAACATGAGTCGTATACGACAAACGCCAACGGGAATAGGGGTGATTGTTAATTTATACGGTACTAATAATTATTTTTAGGGTTCAGGTAAAGTCTTACGATCTCACAGTAGCGTTTTTTCCTAAAACAGGCTTAAATTGAAGGTAAAAAAATGATTATTAGTTGGTTGGTTGGTTGAAAGTGGCTGTCAGCTGGGAAACGCCAACACAATTAGACCAGCATATGTATATTGCGATCTGACGAAAAACGGATCGTAAGATCCCATCTCTTCCTCATGCATACAGCTTCTTCAAAAGTCGTTTGCGGCATGTTTTCCTATCAGTCAGTATCCAGTAATGACACCTATCTGTTAGAGAAATCAATTTCTTAGAGCGCTTCAAATCCAGTTTAGGCCAAATTTGTTTTGTCGTTAGTTGCCACTTGTCCACCTAAGATAGTTGAGGGCTACTAGAGAAGTTATAGATACAATTATTAGTATTAAGAAATTTGGTTTATGTTTAATTGCGAGAATAAAAAAAATTGTTTGCTAATTAAACAATTTTGGTTGGAATAAAATCACTTTTGACCAACTCAACCAATTTATAAGTGATTGTTTAAATTTGTGGAATTCTTCTTCATCATAAAGAGTTTTTACAAATGTGTGCTGGCAGTTTTTATACCCTCCACAGGACGGTATATTCACTTTGCCATTAAATTTGTAACGCCAAGAAGGAGTCACCGGAGACTCCATAAAGTATTATACATATTTTCTGTATCAGGATCACATTCTGAATCAGTTTAGCCATGTCCGTCTGTCTGTCTGTCTGTCTGTCTGTCTGTCTGTCCGTCTGTCTGTCTGTTGAAAACACGATAGCATCCAAACGAATCGACATATGTGAATGAAATTTTATGACCTGGTCGTCAGGTTGGTATTAAAAATCGTCTATGTCGGTCAAGTAGTTCTGGTACCTCTCATACAAAACTGACATTAGACCCATGCCTGTACCGTACTTTATGCATGACTTTTATGTAGTGGAGGGTATCAAAGCATCGGCCAGGCCAATGAAACACTTTTACATGTTAATATTTATTTATATCTATTTGTAGATCGAAAAAAAAAAACCAAATTAAAAGAAAAAGAAAATAAAATGGTTAAGCACTTAAAAAAATACTTCAGTACACCTACACAGTAAAAGATTTTTATTTGGTAGGTACCTACAGATCTCGAGAATCTGTCGAAAAATAAGGGAAATGTAAATGCCGAAATGGGTTCGTTATAAGCGATCCTTATGTGGTTTTCCATTGGGACAAAAAATCAATCTTTTTTTTGATCCGGATCACTTTTTGCAGATCTCGATATTTTTCGAGAATTACACATATGGACATGGACTTAATTTTGGAGCAATTGCTCCATCTGTCATCTGCGGATTTCGATTCTTCGTCGATATGATTATCCATATGAAGTTCGTATGTTTCCACCGACAAACGAAAACAATTTGCCCAGCCGATGTACTGTTAAATAACGCAATAATGCGTATATTTACAAAAGCAGATCAATCTGCTTTCATGTTCCATTTGCCATGAAAAATCCGAGATTTGAAATAGAAAAATGATGTGCACAATAGTAAATCACATTAAATTCATCAATGTTATGGAGCATTGATTGGGACTGATTTTATTGGTTCGTTATAACCAAAAGTTCACTATAACCGTGTTCGACTTACATCTTCACTATCTGCGGCATCGCTTTTGGAGTTCAAAATTCCTTCAAATCGCTTTTTAATGCTCATTATGAGGATATTTCTTTTAAAATGTCAGCTTTCTATCTCTTACCATTTGGGCTGGACCAGGCGGTTGATCACCAATCGCCAATCAATCAGGACAAACTGTTCTATAATATGAAATAAGTCTCTGTTGTTCTTAAGGCAATAGCAGTTAAATAAAAAATACTTTAAACAACATCGTTCGAAATTTTATTGAAAATTGAATAATTGGTTACAGGCAACCATTTATAACCATGCACTCTATGTCTAGCCATCCTAATATACTCAAGAACAGTAACATCACTTTTTCTACGTCAGTCACAAAATGTCTGTTCCTGTACTTTTTAATCTTACGAATTTTTACGCATTTTTACTCAAACTTGAAAAATTTGTAAAAGAGATCGGCTTCGAGAGAGCAAGATCATATAACCCCTCCACCGGAAATCTTACTAGTTTTTACTCAACAAATTTCCTTGAGTAAGAATTGAAACAACTGTCAGTCAGAAACGCGTGTAACGACTATTTACATTTGTCTTTTGATTTCCTGCAATATGAGAAACAAGTTGGTATTAAAATGGTATTAGAAGGCAGGTAAATAATGTAGCTTTTTTTCTCTTCTCGAATGTTAGTTCAGTCAGTAAAAACTCATACTCATATGCAATTTATGGAAAAACAAAATGCATCTGTCATTTTTCATGATTACTTCAAAAGCGTAACCTAACGTTTTCGTAAATTTTTCTCTTTGAGAGAGATTATATCCCAACCTCTGCCATTTTGAAAGTCTATTCCATTTTTACTACAAAAGTAAAGGAAAAGGGACAGGCCTAGAAATGTCAACTTGTTACCCAGTCGATAAATTCTTGGCTAAAGTTATTCGGTACCACCAATAAACTTAAGCAGAGAAAATGGTTGCCGTGATCAATCGAGATCAAGTCAGACAACTGTCAGAACTTATAACTAGAGTTACTGAATGAAAACTTCCTTTAGGGCAGTGACGGTGACACTGTTTGACTGCCTAAGCCTAAAGGGTTCTACACACGTTCAATGTTACTTGACAAGTATCATTGATTTTTTTCATCAACTAACATTGATGATAAATCGCCTAAATATTGGCAATGTTTTCGCCTGAATAATATTCAGTCGTTTCAGATGTGTCAATGAGGATGGATAAAGGATAATAATTTGTATCTGCTTGCAGCCTATACGTTTTGTAACTACTGGCAGAACTTTAGAATCGTTTTTCTATTGTTCCAGAGGCCTGTCGTGCAATTATCGATTATTGTTGAAAATTAGACATCTTTTCACCAAGATTACCATTTCAAAAATTACAGCATTGACAAGTAACATTGAAGAAAATCAAATCAGTTTTGGTTTTCATCAATGTATACTTGACAACAACATTGAAGAGCATACAAACGATCAATGTTACTTGAATGAGTAATGAGTCATTCAAGCAACATTGACAAGTAACATTGAACGTGTGTAGGGCCCTTAAGGGATATGCCTGTAAAAGAAAGTGAAAGCTATATTTTTATACACAACAGTTAAAAATTAATCAAAATATTTTTGCAAGCTAACAACAACCGGAAATGTCAAACTATAAAGCAAAGGAGGATCTTTTTGTCGGTTTAAAGGAATTAAATGAAATAATTTGTGACAAAAATACTTTTCCCCGTCCGCCTAAGAAATGTATAATATTAAATATATAAGGCTTTGGTTCTAAATCTGTATAGGTAGATATTTCTTTGGGATGTGTCCGTCCGGGAGATTTAACTGTACACAAGCCCTGTTTCGAAATAAGTTTGGGTACAATACAAAATCGATTTAAAATGCCACTTCAACAGCTTTATTTTTTAATTTTACTTCTCCAGACTATTCGAGAGCTTGCTTTACAAAATTTTAAGGCCAAAACTATAAAATGAGATTTTTTCAAAATTTTTATTAAAAATAAATGTTTCCGTTTTTATTTATTAATAAAAAAAGATGAAACTAATTTTTAATTTTTATCCAAAAACTTGAACAACCCAATAATTTGCACTGGCTTCATAGGTTTTGTTTCAAGTTAATGAGAGCCCATTCTATAGCCAACAAGATTTTCTAAGAATCATCTTTAACTCAAAATGTGTTAATTTTATATCAAAAATGTTGCAAATTTGTAAATTTCGACTAAACCCTGTTGTGAACCCACGCTCAACTAGTCTCTCAACGTCTATATTTGAAGTTGCGAATTCGTGAATACTTGTGTATCTATTCAGCGCAATTTCCACTTCAATGACATTCGCTGCGCAATTAATTGACCTCTCGAGCAAGGTTAAAAAGGAATTAGTGGGTTACTAATGATCAATATTTTGCCAGAAAAACGTGAAAGCAACAATCAATAGAAACACATTACTCAATCCTTTCATTTTCACGAGTGACTGACCAATTAGATCAATTTTGGTACGCACAAGTCTTGCTTGCGCAAGGTTCAAGCCGTCAAATCAATTACGATAAACCTCAAAACGCCAGTCAACAACAACACCATTGACATTGAATACGAGCTGTTGACGATTACTCGTAATCGTAGGATAAAAACTACTGCAATCCAAATTCAAATATGAATAAATTATTCTAATCCCACACAGAAAAATAAAATTGACTTCAAATAAATATTTAAACTACAAATATGGAAAAGTTGTAACCACCGAACTAGTTTGTCCACTTCCGACCAAACAGGGACAAACAAAAACACACATTTGCACACTTTTAATTTATTTATTTTTTCATTAGCAAAGTGGTGATGGAGGAAGCTTTTTTTTTAGCAACACTACTTGCACGCTTTTTTGTAGCCCTTAGGCGCCAAGTAGTAAGCAAGGTGTAGTAAAACTGAACCAAAAAAAAATTTAAAATGAAGAGGAAAATAAAAACCAACAAAACAAATATTTAAGATTTTATTTTTCACAAAGTATTTAACACTCAATTAAATTATTCACTTGCAGGTGCGTACAGCCACGATTCCCGTCCGTCGTCCAGTTGTACGCAGACGCTTATTCACCACAGCACAACCAGCCGCCAGCGCTTCTAATGATGAACTAAACGCTGACGGAACTTCGACGATCAGCACTATCAACACGGATGATGATGTCGTCTCAGCGACGACCTCGCCAACAACTACCAACTTCAAGTACAACCGACGGACTAGGCCGAGTTATCTAACCACCATCGCGGCGAAACTGAAGCCGACACAAAAAGTCTTGTCATCTTCGCTGACTTCATCGAATCCGGGTGAGATCAGCACGATCGTCAGCACCACGGGATCGGCGGCAGCATCTTCAAATGATATCACGTTCGTTACCGTTAATAAACTGTCAAATCAAAAGTTTCCATCAGGTGTGATGCGACGTAAACTCATCAGACCGGTGAATGCAAATAGACCCACAACAACGGATAGTAGTAGGAGTACGAGTACGGTGCCGTCGAACGAAGTTGGTAAGTCCACTATAGCTAGCAGTAGTTGGGTCTTTGTCGGTTGGCTTGACCATGTTAGACATTGGAGCGGGGCACAGGCTATAAAAACTGCATTCCAATCGATCTTTGGCGCTGTGAACCTCTGTGGATACGGCATGCACGCAGTGTTAAGGTGGTTTACATTTGCATTTGGTTATGAGTCAGCAAGTCAACAAGTCAACAAGTTAGCATGTCAGCTCAGTTAGTCAGAGGTTGTACCTATATATTCGTGTTTGCATGTGGGTTAAGTGAATAGCTAGTCAAGTTGAGATTGGCCCTGTCGGATGCATGTGTTAGCACTTTCCCTTTCCTTTTACCTACATACACTGCGTTTCACTTAAATAGCACATCTCGTGTTTTTGTTCTTATTTCCTTATTAAATAATATTCGTCTTCTTTGTTGTTTTTTTATTTCTGTTCCGTGTTCACCTCCATTTCAACTTTCTCAGTAAAAAATTGTATGCTTTGGAAATATGCCGTTATACATTTTTTGCTACTTTCTTTTAAAGTTGTACAAGAATGCTTCGAATTTTTTGTTTCACTTGAATAGCACTTTGTGGTTTAAGCTTCATTTACGTAGTGAAAATCGACAAGAATTGGGCAAAGAAATATAGTTTTAATTATTTATATCCCATTAAATTAATTTAAAATTATAATGGGCCGCGGTAAGAGCTTAACCAACGAGGAACAAGGCAAAATTAAAGCCTTTAGAGATTGTGGCCTTTCTGTGACTGAAATAGCGAAAAAAATCGGAAGAAGCAGAAAAGTTATTTACAATTTTATTGAAAATGGGGTAAAGTATGGCAAAAATATGAAAGGTCGTACGCAAAGTGTCCTTTCTGCTGCAGATAAGCGGGCTATTCTGCGCAACGCTTCGAATTCGCATGATTCCCTGGCCAAAATAAAAGAAAAATCAGGGGTCCAAGCAAGCAAAACAAGTGTCTGGCGCGTTATTTCCAAAGCAGAACACACCAAACATCTAAAACTTCAAAAAAAACCACCACTCACCCCTGAACGAAAAGAAATGCGATTAACTTTTTGCAGATCCAATATGTCGTGGAACAACGAGTGGCATCGAGTTGTTTTCTCTGATGAGAAAAAATTTAATTTGGAGGGCCCTGATGGTTTCCATTATTATTTTCATGATTTGAGGAAGGAGACTCACCACTTGGATCGCTTGCACAGTCGAGAAGGTGGTGTTATGGTTTGGGGGGCCATATCGTATTATGGAACCTGTGAGCTTCAAATTTTAACGACAACTATGAACGCAAAAACGTACATAAATGTTCTAGAGAAGGCTTTTCCGTCATTGGACGATCTCTTTAGGCCTCTGCCGTGGACTTTTCAACACGACAACGCTCCTATACATACTGCCCGTGTGGTCAAATCGTGGATCGAGTCCAAAAATGTCACCCTTTTGAACTGGCCGCCATACTCGCCGGACCTTAACATAATAGAGAATGTTTGGGGATGGCTGGCCCGAAAAGTTTATGAGTCGGGAAAGCAGTTTTCATCAAAAAGTGAACTTATCGAAGCCATTCAACAAGCTTGGACTTTAATTTCCCTTGATTACATCAAAAGTTTGTATGATTCAATACCAAATAGAATTTATGAGACAATATTAAACAAGGGAGGCTCTACCCATTACTAATATTTATTAATTTTTTTTTTAATTCATAGTATTACTTATTAAAATATTCGTTCATACATAAAATATTAATTAGTGTCCATTATAATATGAAACAATGAAGTGTTCTATTCAAGTGAAACAAAAATTAAGGCGTATTATTTTAGTATTTTTCTTTTTCGACTTGGGTTTCTGATTGTGTTGAACATTTTAAAGTAAGGACTATTTCTTGTATAGGTCGTAACTATTGTACTTGAAATAAAAATTGTAAAAAAATTCCTGGCTTTATTTATAAAAATATATGAAGACTAGAAAAACACTTGGCATGGTGTGCTATTCAAGTGAAACGCAGTGTATGTGTTACCATGATCTCCTCTTTGTTTTGGCCTTTTGCTGAATTAATGAGATGAATTGGTTAATTTGTTACCAATCGCTTTTGAAGTTTATGTAGGTACTTCCGGGTTTCCCAAAATAAAGTTGCAGATGTTTAGAGGTAGAGTAGGTATCTACATGCATGCATAATGAAGCGCTTTTTACATATTTTGCGTTGTTTCTTTGAAATTTATGACTGGTCGGTTTGGTGATAAATTACTGCTGCGCATGGTTATGACTTGAAGATGGGCTGGGTCCATTAAGAGTGATACATGGGCAAAAGATAACCAGATGAATGGTTGGGTTGAGTGCACATATGTGTACTCAGATGCGAAACACATTTAACGTTTGCTGTGCTAATTGAAAGACAAATACTGGCATATGCTGGGCTTTTCTTTGGATAAGCAAAGCAGTTTCTTTGTTTTACTAAAGGTTATAAAAAATCCGCGGTACTAAGAATAATTTTTAGTATCCAGGCTAACACAATGGCGAAAATTTCCATATAAAATTATCCACTGTGACCGTCAAAATATTTAAGTTGAAGATTAAAAATGGAGGATATGGACGATCTGAGCTGCTGACAATAAATCACTAGGTGGGACAAGTTTTTAAGTCTAAAATCATGATGCACCGACTGTTGTCCAAAATATGACAATAACTGAAGTGTATTTAGAGACGAAGAAGTCGACACTAACGTTTTGGCTTGAACAGTACCTACTCGATTCCAACCCAGATCTACAACGCAGCAGTCGGATCGGCACGGCATCCAGTATTTTTAGAAATATGGATATAACAGTGATCGAAATACTGATAACTCTAGAGAAAAGCGACTGTAAAGGTTTAGTCTATTCGGACTACATCCCCATTGCATTTACTGGGAAATACCTCCGAACTTTACAAAATCTGATGGAGTCGGCTCTTGTAACTCTTGTTAAATGCAGTCGATATAAAGCAGTTTTATGTGTATAGCTTTTATTCACAAAGAAAGTAGCAAGTTCCTCAAATCGAACCGCACCTCAATTTAAAACAATCCATCGTCGCTAGGTCTATTTCCTGAACAGCAAACTGAACCGTAAATTAAACTTGCATAAACGTTTCTCGTGTTCGTGTTTGCTTTCCGAGTATAGATTGAAAACTGCATTTGTTTAGCCCGTTCCTAAAACAAGGGGGATTCTTCTTCACCCGTAGTTATAGACCCATCGCACTTACGTCCATTCTTTCCAAGGCCATGGAAACGCTGATAAATCTCAGATATCTTGAATCACGAAAACTTCTCAATGACCGGCAATACGATTTTCGTGGCAGCAAGTCCACTGGTGATTTGATGACTTATCTGACTTTAGTGGAACCAATCTCTCCACCACTCTGGTGAAAAGTTGATTGTTGCGCTTGATATTTCGAAAGCATTTGACAGAGTTTCGGATTTGAAACTAACTCTCTTACCGTTCAATTCAAGTTGTGTTGAACGGTTTCCACTATATAAAACCCTGGATCATGTAAAATGAAAACGATCGAACGATGTCGTTTCAACAATAGCAGTTTCTATCTTTTACCTCAGATATGATAGAGAAAGGTTTAGTGAAAACGAAAGCAGTTTTCGTTTCGTATTTTACAGAATCCCACCCCTGGTGGTTCCCAAGGCTCTGTGTCTGACACTCTTTCTTATATTTATCAGCGATGTCTTGTCTGTCACTTCTAAGACAATACACTCTTTCGCTGATGATAACACTCTTGGTTTTTCATATTCATTCCCTGATTGACGTCCCTGGATCTTAGGACCTGGAACGGCAACGTATGCTAAACACATTAAATTCCGACCTTGACAGCATTATAAAATAGGGTACAACCAATAGAGTGGAATTTAATGCTTCCAAAACACAGTGCTGCCTTCTATCATTAAAGCGAAACCCGAACCCTCACCCATTATCTATGAGTGGGGCTTACATCGACAAAACCGAAAGACTTTCCCTACTCGGACAAACTCCGTTAGAATGACCACATGAAGCGCAGCGAAATGTCTAATTGTAAGAACTGCTTTACAGTCTTATACTAGCCTGGAATCTACAAGGCCTTTATTCGGGCCTAAACTTAATTACAACGCTCATATCTTGTCAGGTGCACCAAAAACTTAATTTCACTTACTGAATAGAATTCAGAGGCGCTCAATAAAACTTGAAGGTGATAGAAATATAGAACCTTCCCACGAGTAGAAGCCGTAGTATTTTAGGAGAACAAAGTCCCTTTGACTACTAGTAAATTATTAAAAAAAAGTGGATATCCTTATCCGTTTAGCTACTACCAAGAGTGGTCGCTCTAGTCTAATTAGAAGTTGCTCGAAACGCTTGAATATAAACAGCGAAAATTTAGTATCCCTACACATTATTGGACCAATGAAACTTTCTTTATACATGAAGGCTATACAGTCAAGCGGCGTTAAATCGCACGATCTTGGAGGCCAATTCACGGGTACGCAACGTAAAACTATGCGGTTACCAAACGTTTCCTTCAATAAATCAATTGTGACACGAGCTGTGTGACATTTTGCTCGGTCTTGTTGAAACCACATCTCCTGTACACCACGGTTGTTCAATTGATGAAAGAAAAAGTCAGCAGTCATGGCTCTATAGCGGTCACCATTGACTGTAACGTTCTGGCCAGCATCGTTTTTAAAGAAGTACCGGACCAATTATTCCACCCATAAAGCACACCAAAAGTCAGTTTTTGCGGATGTATCGGTGTCTCAAAAAACACTTGAGGATTATCATCACTCCAAATATGGCAGTTTTATTTATTGTCGTATCCATTCAACCAAAAGTGAGACGATTATGTTGACCGTAAAATGGACGTAGTGCGCGATACGTATTTCGAACAGAACAATGATTTTCAAATTAAATTTGCATAATTTGTAATTTCAGGCGTCAGTCTATTCATGTCGAAATGCCAAACAAAACTAAAAATAAATTACTTGACAGCTGACAAAATGGCCGCCAGTTAAAAGTTATATACCTTTCAAAAAAACACCCTTTATATATACGCGGCTTTGGTCACGGATAAAAAAAATGTTTCCCGTAGCTAACAACTCGGGTTCCAAGTAAAAATTTTAAAATAACAGAAATTGGTTTTCTCTATTTCACAAACCGAGTTTGAAGACGATCGGAGGTATTAGAATAAGAACAAGAATTTTTCCATACAAATGTTGACCTCCCCGAAAGAAAGAATTTGCGGACACATCTAGTGTTTTTTATAAATTTCATCACTCAAATTTGTAAGGGACTTTTGCTATATAAATGGTCCACCATCTAACGTTTCTTTTTTTTTAAAGTAGGGCTTATTTCGCGAATGGTAACACTTAGCTCATGTCTGATTTGACAGATAATTAGTTTTATCCTTCCGCTGAACGAATATGGTTGTGTATACGCTTGAACAACGCTGGGAAATATTGCGACATTACTTTGAAAATCATGGTATTGTTACAGAATGTGTGCGAAAATTGCGTACGGATTTTGGAAGAAGAGAAGCACCGTCAGCTCCGTATGTTCGTTATCTTCTGAAAAAAGTGAAAGAAACTGGCATCCTCATCGATAAACCAAAGCGTGAAAAACCAAAAACAGCCGATATACCCAAAACGAGTCACTGTTTAGTGCGGATCTTGTTCCAGAGGCATAATTGGGCCATTTTTCTTCAAAAATGAGCAAGGAGTGGCCGTTACAGTCAATGGCGATCGTTATCGGGCCATGTTGAACGAATTTTTGTTCACATTCAGGATATTGGCAACATTTGGTTTCAACAGGACGCGCTAGGTGCCACACAGCCGAAGCTACACTCGATGTTTTGCGCCCTGTTTTTGAAGATCGCATTATCAGCCGCAGAGCTGATGTCGTTTGGCCACCGCGGAGCTGCGATTTGACACCGTTGGACTATTATTCGTGGAGTGCCGTAAAAGATAAGTGTTACGCCGACATGCCAGAGACAATTGACGCTTTAAAGGGCAATATTCGTGAAGCCATTGGTGAAATACAGCTGCACACAATCGATAATGTGCTTAAAAATTGGACCGATCGTGTAGGCAGCCATTTGAATGAAATTATTTTCCATTATTAACCGGAAGGATTGTACTTTCAAATAAAAAAAGAAATTTGAGAAAATATTCAGTAGTTTTTTTTTATAGCATTTTCAAAAAAAAAAAGTTTTTTGGCGGACCCTTTACTAGTACAGATACTCCTGCATAGCATTTGCTAGAACTCTGCGAAAAGCTTGTGAAACCCGTAGACAAATTTGTGTCAGAAAAATTTATAACACAGAACAAATAAAACGAAAAATGTATACAACGCATAGCAACTTTTATGGTCGTTGATGCAATTTCTTATCAGCCAACATCTTCAGCCAATTTAATATGTGCATCTTATTATTATTTACGCTTGCCTAAAGGCCCATATGTACCGTCGAAACCCGCAGTGACTTCTTTAAAACATTAGCAATGCGGTTTTCCACATAAACGCATACACATTCGTGAATCTTCCTATGCATAAGAAACTCAAAGCTTGCGTCAGGACAAGTTTCATTCTCCTTGCCTTTGTCTACATTACCATCTTGCCACCATCAGTCGCACTTAACGTGCGCTCAATGGTTCAAGTGGATGTATCAACATTTCATAATCGCCTTGTAAATGGCAAGCAACAAAATTCCAAGCTTCACAGAGATGAAAGCGTTTAATTGCAATGCCTGGCTACTTTACCCACTGAAGGCATATGATAGACTTGATCACCTTGAACAATTAAAATTGAAAAAAAGAAAAAAAAATATCCAAGTACTTGGGGAAATTGTTTACTCTGTGAATTTAAATGCGTCTTTCGCGGTTGTTTATGAAGCAAGTCTAACGCCTGACGTGGTTTTATGAGTGTTAAAATTATTATGCAAACAACTGCAACAGTCAGTGGTGAACATGGCGATGCTTACTACTTAGCGGTTCGCACGTAGATAGATAGATAGATATGTAGATAGTATCAGTATGTACTTGGCATTTTGAGAAGTAAGTGTTTTTAGTCGCCATTACTGAATACCGTAATGAGCTACTGGTTGATACTTTTCGTTTTATTACCAACTACAAGTACACCTCTGTCATTGTATTTTTGGCTTACAAAATTTCTTCTTCTGCATGCTTCGAAATAACTATTTCTGCGACATTGGAAGCCTCTTTTGCAAAAAAAAAAACAAAAAACAAATTGTCTTTCGCGAAACGGAGACTTACAAAACGGTCTACAGAATGTTACCTGCTTAACTTTTTTCAAATCTTTTATTTCAAATCGGTACTCCAAAAGAAAGTTCAAGACTGCTACAAGATTATTGGCCCCTATTTTCTAAAACATAGCTTCTAGCAATCATTCATGTTATTGGCTTGACCTAAATTCTTAGAAGCGAAAGAAAATTCAATTTTTTTTTCGTTTTGTGGCGTAAAAAATCTCTAAAAATATTTTATTCGTTTATATTATTTTATGTTTTGCATTAGCTTTTATTTATTTCGATTCATAATTTAGTTTTAGTTTTTTTTAATATAAACATCTTTTTATGTTTAAAAGTTAGTTTTACATCTGTCCGCGAGAAAGAAAAAATGGCAGGAAATGCGCTGTTCGAAATCTGATTACTTACTTACTTAGATGGCGCTACAATCCGGGGTGGACCTGGGCCTCAACCAACACGCTTCTCCAGTTAGCCCGATCTTTGGCTAACCGCCTCCAGTTGCGCACTCCAAGTTGGTTGTTGGTTCCACTTGTTCGCGCCACCTAAGGCGAGGTCTTTCTCTACTGCGTTGTCCCTCCGTGTTGGAATCTAAGACTCTTCGGGCCGGAGCGTTGGTGTCCATTTGCTCTACATGTCTTAGCCATCTTAGTCGAGTGCTACGTACTTTTCTGACCAGGTCGATGTCGCTGTACAGCTCGTAGAGTTCGCTGTTAAATCTTCCGACCGAAAATCACTCGAAGAATTTTGCATTCGGAACGACCAAGAAGATCTTCATCCGGTTTTGTTAACGTCCTGACAACATGTACTTTGTTTTGCCCTTATTCACCACTAAACCCATTTTTGCCGCTTCTGTTTATTTGACAAATTATTGAGGGTGGAAACGCAAGGCGAGTTCAAAGCTCACTTTTAGCCTTAATTAAGCCATGACTTGAACAGATTTACCTATATTTTATGTCGTGTCCGAACTGTTGAAAGCTTCCCAGGATAGTTATACTCTCGAATGATTGTCAGAAGTTCGCCTGAGACAGCGCAGCGCAAAAAAATCTTAAGTTGCTCTAAAGTGACAAACCTAAATTTTTACTGCATTTTTGGTTTTACATATTTTTTCACAACACTGGAACATATTCTATACAGAATCCGCCCTTGTAACCTACACAGCTATATACATAATTCAGGATCACTACTAAGGCTACACAGAGAAATAAAAATTTCTGTTAAGTCTACCCCTTCCAATACCTTTTCAATTAATTGTAATTATCTATACCCACCTTCTGTACTTGCAGCAGTCACAGATTCACCCAGAACTCCAAATCCACTATTCAAGAGACGATTTCCATTTTCAACCACATCGGCGCCTCCAGTGACAACTATTCCACCAGCTCCGATAGAGTTCAATACATCGCCGCTTTACTTGGACACTCTTATTCCAGAGGACATCGACCAAATTGCCAAATCAAGTATACAAGAGACAAAGTTTTTTCAAAACCAAATAGGCGATAATCTTAGCGAACTCGATCACTCCCCGGAAATATCCATTTCAACAAACATTTTCAGCAGCACAACACCCCAATATCTATCAACCTATGAAGAGCCAATTACAAGGCGACTAGGCACTGCCGCTACAACAAGTACGTCTTTCAGCATGCACTTTGCTCATAGTCAATTTTGTTAAACTTCTTCTTAAATCACAGGAAGACCGTCATTACGTCGTCCCCAAAAGACCACACCCACTCCGGAAAAGGCAGCCGTATTCGTTAGCCGAAGGCGGCCCCACAAAACTCCGGCACCCTTCAATAAAATAATCGAAACTCAATCCTCAGATCGAACCTACAAACCCGTCATTGACTACGACTACTACGACGATGGTGATGAGAGAGTTGTAGATAGGCCAACTGCATCACAGGTTTGCTCTTAATTAATTTAAAGCCATTAAGGAAGTTGTACCTTATTCTGTTATTGTTGCAGGTAAAAGTTGTCCTCCATGGTAAGGGAATCATCGAGTGTCTGGACCAAGGTAACTTCCCTCATCCGTTGTCCTGCCGGAAATTCATTTCCTGTGCAAAATTCGAGACCGGAGGCGTTGTCGGCTGGGAGTACACTTGTCCCAAGGGTTTGAGCTACGATCCGGTTGGCGGCATGTGTAATTGGGCCGCAGGCCTTGGCTGTAAGGAGTAGATTTTGAATTTTAATCGAAATTTGTGAATTAAGAGTTTGGCAGAGTGTAGTAGAAGGACTCGAAATTATTGTAATTAGTGGACTGATATAATTGTATTGAAAAGCTAAAAGCGTTTTTCATTTTGTAAAAAAAAAATTATTCTTATGTAATTTAAATGTGTCTCTTCCCCTTTCCTTTGTTTTATTTTTGTTTTGTGTTTTTTTTTTATAATTATTTTAGAATTAAGGTAAATGTATTATAATGTGTTATTATATAAGCAACGAAAATCGAAAAAGTGGTTTATTTAATTTACAAAAGATAATTCACTGATGTGACATTCTTTCTTTGATTAAATAATAAATTTAAATAAAATTAAAATAAATGTGTGTGTGAGTAGTTTTATTTTTAACAGTTCAATGTTACACCCAGTTTCACAGTAAGAGTTTAAACTACACTTTCAGTTTAAACCTCAGTTCAACGATAAATTCGATTTCAGAGTTTCGTTTAAACGCGGTTCATTCTGTAGTTCAAGTTAAACTACAGTATTCTGCCGTTTAAACCTCAGATCAGGCGATTGTCAAAAACACAAATATTTGACGTTGTTTGTGTGTTGTTTGATAGAAAATACAAGGAACGATTTTGAAAAAGTCGTATAAAAGCTTATACTGTACAATACTGTCAAATTCTATTCATAAAATTTCGTTAAAATTAGTTCTGTTGCATACGTAAATATGCCTACCTTTACTCTAATTCAAATTACCATTGCATGCGCATATATGCCCCTCGTATATCCTAATTACCTATCCTATTTTACATTCGCATACTTCTTCCCACGACACAATATTTTCTTATCGTGTTATATCACCTTAATATGATTCCTAATTCATTTGCGTTTCCAAATTCCTTTCCCACGATCCCGCTAATTCGCGAAGTGAACTGGTCACTTCCATCATACACAAATCATATTACACAGTCTTACTCTTATTCGCATATCCCGCTTATCTATATTATGCGTGTCTACCTTATATCTATACGAATTCAAATTACATGAGTGAACTGGTCACTGCCAGAGTTCTCAAAGGTATCACCTTCAGCGACTGTCAAAAAATGCATGTTCGGAGGCAGAGCAGATCAGACAATTAAAAATTAGTTCCAGTTGATATTCAAGTGTGGTCGGTATTGCACATCGTCTCAGGCAATAAAGTCTAAACTTTAGAAATTAAATTAAAACAGAAAATTAGTTAAGCAAATTTATACATAAACTCGACGACACAGTTATAGTAATTATATTATAGATACACACACAACATAAGCCTGGAACAACAAAAAGTATTTACTTAGTATTTAATGAAGAAGAAAAAACTCGTGTACTTCCTATTTAATTTCGTTGTGATAAAGTAATAATAAAAAAAAAAGCAAAATCAACTCTATAACTTTTATATTTGGTGGATTGCTACTGGTGGTTTTTGGTGGTTGCCTGTGGACATTTGCTGTACCAACTCCCCCTTTCCCCATTCCGTTATAATAAGGGGTCATTGCGAGCGGCGCACTAATCTCTGTACCAACATATATAAATATAATTACAAAATCATTCCGCGGTAAAATAATAACAATTTGGCGCAGCCGGTAGGATCTAGGAAGCATCAGCGGTTTTCTTTAAATTATAAGATAACTCACTGGTAATAGCTTGAAAAGCCTAGATTCTTTGTATACTGGGTAAGACACAATAACCCGCAAACTTGGGACTGAGTCTGGTCTCGAGGGTATACATACCTAAAATACAAACTCATGAACGAGGAAGAAGGCCATCAGGAAGAAAAGGACGGACAACAACAAAGCACCTCCCAACCGACCCTCACAAGACTTAGAAGTGGAAGGTTGATACCAAACCCCAACGTAAGTTTAGGAAATTATTTAAATATTGTGTACGAGGAAGCGCGAGAGAAAAATAATCAATCAATTCCTCAGCTTGACGCTATTGATAGAGCATTAAAATTAAAACGTGAAGAACGCCTTAAGAAAGTAAGGGCTTGTGAGCAGAGCACTGAAGATTTTAAAATAGAATTGCAAAATTTCGATTGTCTCTCGCGGTCTCTCAACTTAAATAGAAGTAAGTTAGAAGAGGTCGAAGACCTTAGCATAAGTGAATCACATCCGTTACACACTAAAGAGGTTATTTTGGATTGGTTGAGTGTTTCGTTAACGGAATCCGAAGAGGGTAAACTGCTAGAAACTAGGCAATATAAGTCCAAAATGAATCCAGATTACGCTAAAATAGCTAAGTTATTAGCACAAATGGTCCCAATTTTCGACGGTGAACCTAGTGCGACTGTGGTAGTAGATCTGCAGACATTCTTGGGCTGTTGTAAGCGGGTATTAAAATGTCTTACGGAAGACGAAAAGCCAGCGTTTTCGCAAATCTTTCCCACGCGGTTAAGAGGTCAAGCTTACCAATTAATTGCGTACCACCAACCCGGTAACTTCGAGGAAGCTGAAAGTCTTCTTAATCAATCCTATCTGCCCCGTGAAACGTACCAAGAATTAGTTAGCAAATTAATAACAATAAGGCAGTATCCATTTGAAGCTCTCATCGCTTTTACCGCTAGGTTAAAGCAGATGTTGCAGTTTTGTAAGGAGGCAGCGGACCACAAGTATGGTTCAACGGCAGCTCCCGCTGTGAAAGCACAGCTGGAAGATTTTGCCAAAAATGCCTTAAAAACTGCTGTCTCTAATCCCCATCTCTGCCAGTATCTATTAACGATAGGAGATGGAACCCTAGACCAATTAGTGCAGAAAGCATTAGATATGGAAAGATTACAACAAACTGTCTTTCCAACACAGCAAATTCTCCATTCCACTACCCAGTTTCCTACTAATACATCCTACAATAATAGTTTCACAAATCCACAGTTATTGTTCGGGAACAATAGTAGTTTTTCTCAACCGCAATTAAATCCGCAAGCCACACCGTTCGATTCACAACATAATAAATTTAACCACAGCATAATTTGTAGTTTCTGCGGAAAGACTGGGCATACTTACAGTGATTGCCTAAGTAGAAAGAATACACCTTTCTGCACAAATTGTAGGCTATATAACCACGATATTAGAGACTGCCGACGAGCTAACAGGCCAAATAACAACAAATTTTCCAATAATAGGAAAAAGGACTTCAACAATCGAACCCCTACAAGAGTTTACGAAAATTCCCCCTCAAACCAGACGACCAACAACTCGCCGCAAAACATCTCTAGGGTTTATAACACACAAAAAAAATGTGATTTCTGTGGTCGACCTGGTCATGAAGTCACCCAATGTAGACAAAAGGTTAAATGGGAATCGGAGAACCAGGGAAACTCCCAACTGTCGAGCCCAAAACCCCCGGCTCGACATTAACTTCCAACAAAAAAGACAAAAGGTACTTCCGGAAGCCCGAACACGGTGTCCCCACAATAGTTCTTCCTCTTGACATAGGCCTAAACGGTCATGCAAAACTAATCGTGGACACCGGCTCCGAAGTTAGTTTAATAAAACAAAATTCACTTAAGCCAGATATAAAACTAGAAACCGATAAGTCATGCCTCCTACAAACACCATTCGGGAACGGGAAGAGCATCGGAGCTTGTCAGGGACAATTTGAGCTCAATACTAAAATTCCATGCACCTTCCAAGTTGTGGGTAATACGCCCACGTTTCCAGACGACGGGATACTTGGAAACGATTTTCTGTCAAAAAATTGTAACGTGGAAGGACCTAACCAACATCTTAAATTCCCTCAAACGAAAACTAATCCCGAGCTGTTTGGCTTACCTCTCAGCTCAACTAACAAAGGTAGCTCAATCCGAAATATTGCACAAAATAGGCAAACTACAAATAACAATAGTGCAAATGTACTAATCTCTCCCTATAGCGAAGACGGCCCTGGTATCAAACAGTCAAACATACTAACCTCTTCCTATAGCGGAGCAGACTCTAGTACCACTATTATAGAAGTAGTATTAGATAAGCCTATCTGCCTGCCTGAACGTTCACAAAAACTTATAACAGTTCCTTTGGAATGGTCGGAAGAAATGCTCTGCTTACCCGATAAGGTAGGCGATGGAGTCTTCTTATCTAACTGTATTTTCCCTTCAGGCCATAATAGATCTTTAATAAGTGCCCTCAATACTAATAACAAACCAGTAGCTATACAAAAATTAAAGCTGCAACTAAGTCCAGCGCAAAACTATAAAATAATCCCTCTGGAAACCGAAAGGGAACACCCTCTAGAGACGAAACATTCAATACATCATGTAAAATGCTACCCACCGGACAACGAGATTCCGGAACACACACAATATAACTGGAGAATTAAAAAACTCAAAAACGAGCTCAACGTAGGAAAAAACCTTTCTTCTGAAGAAAAGGCCGCTATAATAAACCTCTGCAATGAGTATTGTGATATTTTTCATTTAAAAGGCGATCGCCTCTCACACACAACAGCTATCACACATGAAATACCATTAGTTCAGAATCAGGCACCGATAAACCAGAGAATGTACAGACTGCCCGAGACAAAAAGGCAAATAATCAACGAACAAATGAAGGAAATGTTGGAAAATGACGTTGTCCAACCTAGCAAGAGTCCTTGGAACTCACCCCTCCTGGTAGTTCCCAAAAAGCCGGGTCCGGATGGTGAAAATAGGTGGCGAGTTGTGGTTGATTTTCGCAAGCTAAATGATTGCACCATAGGTGACGCTTACCCTCTACCTCGAATTGAGGACATACTTGATCAACTCGGTCATTCGCGTTATTTCTCCACGCTCGATCTAGCCAGTGGCTACCACCAGGTTCTGGTAGATCCCAAAGATCAACCAAAAACCGCTTTCAGCACCAACTACGGACATTATGAGTTTAAGCGCATGCCTTTCGGTTTAAAAGGAGCGCCGGCTACGTTTCAACGCTTGATGAACTATGTCCTTACCGGGTTACAAGGCATAGAATGCTTTGTATACCTGGATGACATCGTCATATACGGAAAAAATCTCACAGATCATAACAACAAACTGAAAAAGGTCTTTAATAGACTAAGAGAAAATAATTTAAAGTTGCAGCCGGAAAAGTGCAGGTTCCTACAAAAGGAAGTAATATATTTGGGACATATATGTTCAGAAAAAGGAGCACTTCCAAATCCCAGCACAACTGCCACTGTTCAAAATTTTCCACCTCCACGTACAGTTAGGCACGTCCAATCTTTCTTGGGACTCGCCAACTACTATCGTAAATTTATACCCCAGTTTTCTAAAATAGTTCGACCTCTGACTAACTTACTCCGTAAGGATGTAAGATTCAACTGGACCGACAAATGTCAGATAGCATTTCAAAAAATTAAAGAACTTTTAGTCTCACCCCCTCTCTTGATCTACCCTGATTTTTCAAAGCCTTTTAATCTGACGACGGATGCCAGTGGCGAAGCCATCGGGGCTGTACTTTCCCAAGGCGACGTAGGAAAAGACCAGCCCATTGCATATGCTAGCCGCACTTTAAACAAAGCCGAACGTAACTACTCTACTATTGAAAAGGAGTTATTAGCGATTGTATGGGCTACCAGAAATTTCCGATGCTACCTTCAAGGACGCAAATTTACTGTATATACAGATCATAAGCCTTTAAAGGGCGTATTTAATGTAAAAGACCCTACAACTCGCCTCGTTCGATTTCATCATAAATTGTCGGAATTTGATTATAAAATAGAATATAAGCCAGGCAAATACAATACTAATGCTGATGCCCTTAGCAGAATTCCACAATTTAAGGTGGCAAAATCTGCACAAGAACCCAAACAGTGTACTTTTGCAGACAAAATCCTAACATATGATGAGTACGAAGCCGAAAAAGCAAAGCAAACAATTAAAGAACCTGTAGAGTGCACAATGTGTGCGAATTTAAAAGCATCTCCGTCAAATACACAAGAAACTACGGAGCCTTTTTCAATGACAGTACAAGCCGAGGTGCACCAACCACCAAACGAGCTAATCAACATTGTACCGATAAATACAGCAGCATGTAATGCTGTAACGCGGTTACAATTACAAAAAAAGAGTACAGCTCCTGACCCAGCACATACGGTTATTCAAAGCAATCAAACCAAACCAAGCGATTCTGAAAAACCAAAAGCTGCCATAACACCGAGCGCAACGGAATTGCCACCCGTAAATGCAAAACCCATAGAAGTAATCAGTAGCCCCGAGGAGATACAAACCATTCTCAAGGACTATCATGACTCGATTTTTGGCGGTCATCAAGGCGTAGTAAAAACGTATAAACGAATTCGAAAAAAATATTGGTGGCGGCACATGCTCAGAGACATAAAAAAATACATTAAAAAATGTAAAAAGTGTCAGACCATGAAAGCAACACCTTTGATACGAATGCCAATGATGATCACTGATATCGCCGAAAAACCTTTTGATAAGGTCTATTTAGATATCGTAGGCCCATTAGAACAGTCAGAGTCTGGAAATTTGTATATTCTAACTTTTCAGGATAATTTGACGAAAATTGTTGATTGCCATGCCATGCAAAATGCAGAGGCCCAAACAGTGGCGCAAGTGGTTTTCGATAACATAATTACACGTTTCGGTATTCCTAAACGGATTGTAACTGATCAGGGGACAAACTTTCTCAGTGACTTATTTAAAGGGCTCTGCAAATTACTTAAGATAAAAAAATTGCAGACAACAGCTTACCATCCCCAGTCTAATGGTGCACTTGAACGAGCACACCGGCCAATAGTGGAATATTTGCGCAGCATAACTGATGAAAACCCCAAGTCATGGGATCAGTTTTTGCGAACAGCGACGTTTGTTTATAATAATAGTATCCATGATAGTACTAAACTCACACCCATGGAATGCCTATATGGGTTCACTCCTGACATACCGTCTAATTTGAAAAGAGATCCTGAACCCATATATAATAATGAAAATTACTGCCATCTTCTACGATATAGACTTCAAAAATCGTATTCCATAGCCCGACGCAACCTCTTAGCAAGCAAACATAGGTCGAAAAACTATTTTGACAGAACAATAAGACCTCATTCATTTCATGTAGGGGATAAAGTACTCGTCAAAAGCGAAAATCGAAAAGGGAAATTATCACCCATATGGAGAGGGCCTTATCCAGTAATTAGTATAAAAGGACCCGTAAACACAGCTATCAAATTTGGTAGAAAAGAAATTGTGATCCATAACAATCGATTAAAGCCTTACTACGAGTAACACAAGATAATACTAACACTTGACACATTTTTTTTCACCGTTAAGTATTACTTTCTGACTTCTCCTTTTCCATCTCCCTACAGTACATTATGGAGCTGATGATTATTATCTTAATAATTATGCTTCCCGGTGGTCAACCTTTCGCGCAACCATACACAGTAAATACTCTTAATAACACAGGCGTGGTATTCGAGGGTTTAGGCGACTTATGGGTGTACCACAACACATGGACCGTTTTCACAGAAATAGACTTATCCGAATTGAGCAACCAAACACAGCTGGCCGAACATGCGGAACACCTTGTCAGCCAACTGTGTAATACCAAAAAATAGCACGGATTATTGCAAATTGCAACAACGGCACATTCATGCAGCGATGGAAACGATTAAAAGTCGTACCAAAATTATCCATGAGCTACTTCCGAAATCCAGGCAACCGAGGTCTCTGTTTAACGGAATAGGAAACGTTTTCCATTACCTTTTTGGCACGATGGATAACGAAAACGAAGAAGAAATATACAGTAAACTAGATCAACTACAAACCGATGAACAAAAACTAGTTGAACTAAATAAACAACAAATTTCTATAGTTAGCACCACCCTTAAACAAATTCAAACACCCTTAAGAACCCTAATGGACCGGCAGCAACAAATTGGTCTCCAAATAAACGAGATCATAAAACTGACTGACGATTTCGCTAAAATTCAGTTGAGGCAGGAGATAGTAACAAGTATCCTTCTACAAGTCCTCGAGATTGAAACACGCCAAAGTACTCTAATTGACATCATACTAGCCTCCAGAAACAATGAAATACATCCCTTATTAATCTCCCCAAATTCTTTTTCAAATATTTATAAAAGGTCGAACCCAATTTGTGAAGACAAATGCTTGTCAATGGTATACCAAACAGCAGAAGTTAAGTCACATCTCTTACAGGAAAAACTAGTAGTTAAAATTATTCTACCTATTTTTGCATTGCCCAAGATGCAATTTTTTAAAATTCTTTGTTTCCCGATACACTTTTCAGCGGGACATTCTTTAGTACCCGATATAAAGTATTCCCATATAGCCACACAAACAGAATCCCAAGAGTTTCTCCTAATTAAGGGTGACGAAATCAAATCTTTTACCACAATTACCCGTGGGTTGAACGTTACCACTTATGTGGGCAAACTAGATATTCCAATAACACGCGCAACAGCCACAAACGAATGCATCGTTAAAGTATTCTTTAATCCCCTTAATGATAGCACCCAATGCCATTATCGAGTACAATACCCTTCGCAAGATACACTTATCAAAATGACTAGGCCAAATACTTGGTTGTACTCAGTTACCAACCCTACCATACTCCACATAGTCTGCTCGAAGGTATTATCAACCCCAAAACTGACAGGACAAGGCATCCTAACAATAAACGAACCATGTGAAGTGCAAGTTCTCGATAAAACGATCCATTATCAAGGTAATTCAAGACCCATTTTGTTCATTGTACAACCACAATATTTCCCCCCTGCTAGTGAAGAACTGTCCAGCTTAAACCTTACTTCCCTTATCCCCTCTGCTACAAATTTGAATCGAACGCGATTAATAATAGGTTCAGATACAAATGCAATTATTCATAAAGGCACTCAATCCCTGGAGGAAATACAAGATAAATTGGAGCAACTAAAAGAGACTACCAAAGCTACTAATCACCGCACCCTATCCATAACTTCCCTCTCAATTTCCAGTCTACTAATAATAGGACTAATACTAGCTGTAGTGTTTAAAACTGTATCCATCAAATTAAGAAACTGGCAGAGTAAAAAAAGCACTCCTTTAAAGGACATAGAAATGCAGATTATAGAGCCCGCCACAGAGCCCCCAAAGGCTAATGAACCTTCATGTAGTGAAACCCCCCGGAGACCGTTAACTCGATCACTTACACTACCAAAATCCGTTCAGCTAGTATAAAAATATAATTAAAAAAAAAAAAAAAAAAACATACATTATACCTACTATTACACCAAAAATGAATGCTTAATAAAAATAAAAAATATATTTAAGAAATGTAACATTATATATTAATATACATAAAATAAATATTAGATTTAAACTACATACATAGTACACACTATCAAACAAAAAAAATCATTAGATTTTTAAATTTGTAAATCCAGTTTCAATAAACTACCCGTATATGTCATAAACATACATACCTAACGATGTAAAATAGGTTTCGATAATAAAAATAAAAATAAATGAACACAGATTCCTATTATAAAAACAAAATTCTGTTGCCAAAATAATTACATATGTATCTATGCACAACTAATTATGTAAAAAAAAAATATAAAAAAATTTTTGTAAACATAAACATAAAATATATACCTATTAGTAATTATTATATCATAAATTACTATACGTTAAAACATAAAATACCTACGTAATGATAAAAAAAAAAAAACTTTGTAAAATATTGTTCTGATCTGCCTTCAAAGCTGTACCGAATATTCCAATTCTATTACATATTAGTTTCTGAGTATTATTCCTCTTCAAAGAATAATCCTCTTTTATTAAGAGGGAAGGATTTGTTGCATACGTAAATATGCCTACCTTTACTCTAATTCAAATTACCATTGCATGCGCATATATGCCCCTCGTATATCCTAATTACCTATCCTATTTTACATTCGCATACTTCTTCCCACGACACAATATTTTCTTATCGTGTTATATCACCTTAATATGATTCCTAATTCATTTGCGTTTCCAAATTCCTTTCCCACGATCCCGCTAATTCGCGAAGTGAACTGGTCACTTCCATCATACACAAATCATATTACACAGTCTTACTCTTATTCGCATATCCCGCTTATCTATATTATGCGTGTCTACCTTATATCTATACGAATTCAAATTACATGAGTGAACTGGTCACTGCCAGAGTTCTCAAAGGTATCACCTTCAGCGACTGTCAAAAAATGCATGTTCGGAGGCAGAGCAGATCAGACAATTAAAAATTAGTTCCAGTTGATATTCAAGTGTGGTCGGTATTGCACATCGTCTCAGGCAATAAAGTCTAAACTTTAGAAATTAAATTAAAACAGAAAATTAGTTAAGCAAATTTATACATAAACTCGACGACACAGTTATAGTAATTATATTATAGATACACACACAACATAAGCCTGGAACAACAAAAAGTATTTACTTAGTATTTAATGAAGAAGAAAAAACTCGTGTACTTCCTATTTAATTTCGTTGTGATAAAGTAATAATAAAAAAAAAAGCAAAATCAACTCTATAACTTTTATATTTGGTGGATTGCTACTGGTGGTTTTTGGTGGTTGCCTGTGGACATTTGCTGTACCAACTCCCCCTTTCCCCATTCCGTTATAATAAGGGGTCATTGCGAGCGGCGCACTAATCTCTGTACCAACATATATAAATATAATTACAAAATCATTCCGCGGTAAAATAATAACAGTTCAATTGAATTGAAGTTCAGATTATATTGTGAAACCGGACGAATTTAAACTCACGTTCAGGTTCAGTTGAACTATAGTTTAAACTTCCAATGTGAAACTGGGGGTTAATAAATCAAATTTCATTGTAGATGCCGTAGTTAAGGGCTGGGCAACCGTCCGCTAGCCCATTTTCAGGCGACCACGCAAGAACTTTAAGCGAATTTTATTCTCCTTTCTTTCTTCAAAATTTAATTTCTTCTAACATTCTTCTAAATTCTAACATAAATATTATTCTTGCGCACATAGTTGCTTTCGGTTGTTGACATTTTCGCAGCTGTCACGCTGATTCTTAAAGACCGAAAGTTACTATTTCAAAATGTCAAAATTCGTGTTAATTTTTGAAATGCTGGACAGAGTCTGACAAGATTTTTTGACATGTGAAATAGTAGTTTAATGGTGGATTTACATTACCACGCCACGCATTTTTGCATGACTTCAGAAAGAGAGATCCGTTTGCTACAGTCGAGGCTAATGATCTGTAAGAGTGAGACCACAAATCTCCATAATAAAGTTATGGCGGCCTAAATTCAATTGTTAGGCTCGTGGTCTCACTCTTACACATCAGTAGCCTCGACTGTGGAAAATCGGATCTCACTCTCTGAAGTCATGCAAAATTGCGTGGCGTGGTAATGTAAATCCAGCATAACAGCAGCGTTTATACCTATAAAAGCTAAATCAAGAGGTGAAGACATTTATGCCAGGAAGCTCTGTGCTGTAAAATTTAGAATTTTGCGCATGTTATTGATACATGCAATAAAAATTGTTCGTAGTAGAAGGCTTCAATGAAGGCTTTTCAATTAGAAGAAAACGAGTCCGTTCATGGGGAACTGCTGTGTATTACAAGTTCGATGGTTAAGTAGGCACCTGTTATTACAAAGATTTCGGGACTTATTCGACGAAATAAAATATTTTCTAACATCCACAAATGAAATACATCAAGAACTTTATAATGAAGAGTGGTTAGCTTTTTTTACTCACAAAATTAAACATATCTATGAGTTTAATCTACAATTGCAGCGTTTAGGCCAGTTTAGGCTTTTGGCCTATCACAGACAGACGTATGGACGGACTGGATAACGTGACACACTTTTTTGAGTTTCCCTATCATTATTGAAATCGAAATTTTGTACAAAAACAATCAGCTCTTTCGAGGTATCCGTTCGGAACGGAATTTTCTCCGATTTGTACAAAATCCGTTCCGATTCAATTTCGGAAAGATTATTCGATGATTTGTAGCGCACTTCGCCGCATTGCGAAATACCGCGTTATTCTATCAACTTTTGACAGCTCAACGGCAGATTTTTTCCGAAGTTCTCCAACAACCAGCTGCTGCGGAATATTTTCCAATATTATGGAATATGGATATGTCAAATGAACGCGTTTATATACTTCAATTATTTTGTTCCGGAACCGATATCTTGAACGCAATTTGGGTTCCGAAGAGATTTGACTTTCGTTTCGGAGGAATAGGTCTCAATGTCTATCGTTCTCTTAGTAGGTATTATGAAAAAGTAAAAAAGGCCGTATCAGAAAATTATACTCCTTATTCAAAGTGATGTTCTCTGCAAGTCTCATAGAGTCATAGTTCGGATTCCGCAGGTACCTATGCTTCTGGAAGTTTATAAGCGAAGAGGAGTATGCGAACTTTCTATATTTTCATATTGCCAAGTGGACCTCGAAGCTTTGTAAAAGATTAGTAGTAGTCCGTCACCTGAAAAAGTTTGTCCATCCTAAATTTTAGTAGCTAAAACTCTCTTTAAAGATATTATGAGGTGTGGCTGTGGCATATCATATCTAATAGATTTAACGCACTCATATAATTGATATCCATCAGAGAAATCATTTATTGACTATTAAATTAAGCCGAACACGTGAAAACCGAACACAATAAACATAAATATTTAAACACCTCAATCTTTTCACACTTTTGGTTATTTCTCACACTTTCGTATCAATTTTTAATTAAACACAACGAACTACAATAAAAACAAAACGAATAAACTATCAACGAGCCTAACGAGCCATAAGAAGTTCAACTTCGAAAACAGGCTACTGGGTCGTATACGTAACTTTTTTTTATACATACAGGACTTTGAATTTTAGTCATCAATGGATTTACTGATATAGAACGATTCGTATCTGTTGTTAAATCTTCTTAAATCTGGGAGATCTTCCAAGTCGTTAAAGAACCGTGCTCCCAAAGGCTGGGAAGTGACACGGGAGATGTTCCACAGATTCTATTTTATCTCCATCCCTGCCATTTCTGCAGCAGTATTTTTTAAAGATATACTATACTGCCTTTTTTCATGTTTTTTCGTCGGCTATAGCCCGACGAGCACTAGGATTTGATTTCAATTGATTGAGTCGATAGAGGATTGTCCCTCCAGGAAAAAAGAAAGTATAGACTCTGGGGGACACTTCAGCAATGAAATCAGTGCTGATGCTAAGATCAAGCGATGAATTCCGCTTTCTATGTTTCAGTTGAGTAGCAAAACCCTCTCGCAGTAGCTAAGCAGTTGCATAACACCCTTATCATCCCCTTCAAGGTGTATATGGCATAGAAGCGTGAACTCTGAACAGATACAACCAGATACGGATAATGAGAGCTTAACTCAATAGGTCTGTCTCACTTGACGAGCTGCATTGTGCAGACCTACTCTAAACTGTCTAAACTTTGAGCAAGAAGGTAGAGGGATTTCCCTGCTCAACAAAGATCGATGTTGTGGACAGATGACATTGCGGAAAACACAAAGATTAAAAAAAACACTATCAAGATATATGCTGCAATATAAAATTATTTTATTTGTTCCTATTGAAAACTAAACTATTTTCCAACTAAACGCACATGTGTTCACTGGTTCAATGCCCCATCAACTGATTAGTAGAGCATAGCGTTACGATCTCTGTTAGCATTTCCACCCAATCGTCTGGCATTCCTGCCATATGGAGATTTTGCGTTCACTCTCAATACAAAATTGCCCTTGCAATCATGTGGTGCATCATGACCCATCGGAACGCGAATTCCATGACACCGCTGATTCTCATAATCCTTTAGAGAGTTGCATTCAACGGCCATTAAATTTCTCTCGTTGCCTGGCAATACTGTCTCGGCATAATACCGAATAGACTTGAGCGAAGCATCTAGAATATTATCAGAGCCGGGGGCAACTGATCCAGGTCCATTGGGATAGAAGTCAGCATCACCATTGCTCTCAGCTCCAGCGCCGTATGAGGTCGAGTGGATGACATCAACGAAATCAGCTACACCACGGTTTAACTCGGATTGGATGTGTTGTTGCCTGGTGAAGATCTTGGAGGGATCCAAACCAGTTACATGACGCAATTGTTGACCCTTTTCTTGGGCCACATATCGGGCAGCAACTCCGACGACATGAGAAGCCACACTATGACCAATCATATGAATGTTGTAGTATGGAACGAATTCAGAGATAGCGACGATTGCCTGACCAATGGCTTCTCCAGTTTGTTCGACGTCCAAAGTGATCCACTTCCTAAAGTTGTTCAAAGAGTTACCCAGCTCAATAACCTAGGAGAGATGCGAATCCTTATAGAATACTATGCAAATGTAATAGGCAATGTTAAACTTACAATGAGGCTTCCGCTGGTTGGTGCATCCCACGAGTTGGTGTACTGGTATTGATTCTCGCTGAGCTCGTAGCGTGCACGATAGGCTTCAACCAATTCCGTAACTGCATCGCTGGGATCTTCAGAGTTTGATGGAAGACCAGTAACAAAGATGGATACCTCACCGGTGCTCAACTGGGGATAGTTCCTCAGGCCTTGCGGATTGTTCAATGGAACCGAAACATTGCCATTAGCCGTTATCAGGTACATCTTCAATTGGTTGAGGTTGGGAACAAAGAGCGAACCAGAGAACGGACGAAGATAGCTGTGTTGGACTGCAAGAGAATAGTAAGCTCCCGTTACTAGTTATTACAATATTAGAATAACATTTTTCACGTACAAACTGTCTTCAACAAAGCGGATGCTGCGTCCACTGGCATATGGATCAAGCTGCTGAACGTGATATCGTCCACCTTTGGAGCGTTTTCCACAATCTTCTGAAGCCAGGACGATGGATGAAGGGCGTTCACTGAGCGGCCAATACCGCCCAGTACACCACTCTCGGGAAATGGTCCTCTACTTATAGAATCGTCAACTCTTCTGTCGATGTATCCGGCATAAGCAACTGTGGCCAATACCAAGAGGGTAAACGCTGTTCCAGTAGGATTCATATCGTAGTAACTGTGGTATACCAAAAACGTCGAGAAAATGAACTGTTTACTTGGATTGCTGGGCAATTAATTTATACCCACAAATTCAAATTGAATTTTCGCTGAGTGTTCTTTTTGGACACAGAAGTGTGCCGCGGTGCATTGACCCAACCGAAGCAAAGAGTTGTGCGGATTTGCATAAGTTTGCGAAAACACGCGTACTTTGCAGCATTAAGCTGTGTCAGCTATAGGAAAATGCAATTCGGTGAGTGGATTTGATTGAAGTTCGGCGCAAGGTGATAGGGGAAGTGGTGGTAAGAAACTTTTGATGAAAATGACAAAACAAATGTAGAAAATAAAAAAGTGCTTCCTCGTCGCAATATATTCGATACGGCAAATTTGGGAAGATGAGGAAATATCTGAATGATCATCATCAGTGCAGTTGCTAAGAATTCTATAAAGCAAATTAGGTATAGGCTTAATCTTGAAAATCAACCAACAATATTATCTAGATGAGCTCGATCAATAACTGCCTCACTGGGCCAAATCCATGTATATAGGTTGTATCATAAATTTTCTCTTGAAGAGTACCTACAATCAATGAATTTAGACGAAGTCCTTCTGTACAATACATATGGGCAAGAGAGGAGTGCGCCATTTTTTATTTATGAATAAATTTAGTTATTGTGAAAACTTGGTGAGCCATTACCAATGGGGTGCAGACGCTGAGACTAAAATGCAAAAGAGAACATTCAAAGAGATTTAGAGAGACATGAAAGAATCGAACAAATGTCGACAGTACCACGGAGTAGGGCGCGGCTTTATATTTATACGACGTGTTAACAGTGTGAAGTAAAACAACTCACAGTCACGAAGTCAACGAAGAGCTCAGTAAAATGGTGCAGTTGATCGCTGGAGAATTGTTGCATTAGCTCAACATATAACGCAGGAACAGAAACGCAATTCCAACATGGTAGTATGTACTGAAGTCTTATATTAAACTCTTTATTACTCCACTTAAATAACACGTTTACTAATATTTGTATAGCCAATGCCAACACAGGTCATTAGAACTTTTTGTGCACCTGGTTGCCTTTCCTCGTCGTCTTCATCTTCTTCTGGATTCTCCAGTTTGAATGTAACAGCAAAGAAGTCGCGTATATGCTGCAGAAAATGCACTGTGCACTGGGAAAGGGGTCCGGTCAAATATTTGGATACATGTTTCTCTCCCAAAGCCATGAAAAGTGCCGCCATCCACTGAAACGTCGAATCGACACAGCCGCCTCTATAGATCTCATCAAGCAGTTTATGTGCGGCCTCCTTCCCAAGTTCTTCAGGAACAGATGGGTCTTTTCCCTAAAACGGACAGAAAATTACATCAATGCCAAGTAGCAACAAAAAGACAACACCTTACCGCTTCCTTCACATTAGACACACTCTCCGCCGAAAATATAATTCCCTCTGTTGTTTCTGCCACCAAGTTAACACCGTATCCCGGACTATTACCGGACAGCTTTCCCTTATTCTGATCCGAATAGATGTAGACGTCCGTTAGAAAGTTCAGCATCACACCTTTTGCCGACTCAACTGTACGATTGGCCAGGGCTGGTGATACCTTGCAGGCGTACACTGTTCCTCGTATACGCTTGACCATGCCTTGCTTTAGACACTGTATCGCACGGAAACTCTTACGAACTGGACATCTGAAAATCACCTCTCCACCTCCATCCGGCATGACACCACGTTTTATGATCTTGAACTCCAATCCCTCATCGACAATCAGAAAACGTTTTAGTACTGCGAAGGCAGCTGTTTTTATGTGATCTACAGATGGTGATTCTTTGCTATTTGTTACACCACGCAGTGTCGCATGAAGTGGATTCTTGCAAAACGGCCCTAATGCTATCAGCACATCCAAATAATAGCCAATACCTCGCAGAACACAACAATCATGGTGAATTGTTCCACCGTGCAAAAGACCCGGACTAAATACCACTGATGTACCAGATGGATTCAATTCGATTTTAGTTCCATTTGTTATTTTATCCAAGAGACGTATAAGACCGATTTCGTATTCTCTCAGACCGGGCACATCGTCGTTGGTGCGAATGTCTATAATTTTTACTGGTTTTCCACTAAGTGTTGAGAGAATCAGACGCTGTTTTAGAAAGTTGCTGCCCTTAAAGACGAGAAGATTGTTTTCTTGGGCAAAAACGGGCATTTTGCAATATAAAAATATAAATTAAATCTTGAAAAAACGAAAACAAAACCAACCGCACGTGTATTTAGAGATTTTTTTGGAGGTGACACATGAAATTAATAAACAAACGTGAAGTTGGTGGGAGTTCAATATTGTTTGGCTGAAATTGGCAGCACTTATATTAGGGGAATGAGGGAGAAAGTCATTTATATTATTACCTAATAAAATAAATAGGTAGATGGCTCAAAAGATCCGCAAGTATCTTTTCACAAACATCCGTTTGTGTCAGTTTACATTTTTTTGGGCCAATTGGAAGAGACCTACAATTTTATGCCGAGTCCAAACGGCTGAATTGAGAAGCTTTTCTGTGACATTTGTACTCTCAAATGTTTGTCAGACGTTCACGAGAGGTGGCGCAGTGGAAAAACCGTAAGATGTAAGTTGTTTTTCCGGGGATCGAACCTGGGACCCCTCGCATAGTAGTCCAGCACACTAACCATCGGCATAGCGCACAATGGCGTTTTGCGTTTTAGTGCGATTAAGTGCGGTTTTACTGACATTTTTGACAGCTTCATTTGTTTACGATTTGCAGTGAAGTAAGTTTTGATAAATGAAAGCAATAAAGAAAAAAAATTCAGCAAAATAATTGGTTGTATTTGTAGCTTAAATTTGTGTTTTCAGGACAAAAACAAGCACTAAATAGGAAAACCCCGATTAATCTTTCCGAAGGCGGATACCTCGACTGTAATTTGAGTCTCCGACGGAGTATGCGTTGCGGAGAATTGTCCGTTTCGACGGACGAGGTATCCGCCTCGCTAGAGCCGATTATTATTATTTTTTTTTTTCATTTCTTCTCCAGTTCTGAGTTTCTGCGGTTTTTGTACACTTAACGCAAATATGTTCACAAATATCAATTTTAAGTCGCGGGTTTCCAGTCGTGTCAATTGTACTAAATCAAATTGGAACTTGGCAGCACAGTCCCTTGACGTTTGCTAGGCAGTCAGCTGTTTTTCAAGGTCAGCCGCAGATATTTGAGTTCTAGCTCTAGGAGAAATTCACATGACTCACCCCGCCATGAGAAGGAACATCCTGAAAATATGGAAATTGAAAGTTCGGCTCCTTCCAATATGAAATGCAAACAAAACAACAATTCTACTGAGCAGGAACCACCTGTTCTGTTGGATCAAATATAATATCACCAGAGACATTTTAAGCATAATGGATTTTTTATTAAGTTTTGTTATTTGTGTTATGCTATAAGCCTTTTTGTTTGGTAAATTGCGCATGACTTCACATTGAGCTAACCTAACGCAGCATATGTTTACCATTATTTATAAACATGCATGCAATGCAACTGAAAATTATCCAGAAAGAAGGATATTATAAAGCTCTTGAGGTAGGTTCTCGTCAACGACTGAAACTGAACTAAATAAGCAACAACGCAAAGAAACTACAGCAGATATACATATTTAATTCACATTTATTAAAACAGTTAACCCATTTCGACCATTACGTACTCTATAACCGATCCCGAATAAATACAAGTTGGCAGACATATTCCCTGGAATTAGAATACATTCCCTATCGCATTAAATCTGAGATCTTTTGTCAATATATAAATTATACAAAAATACATTATTCGTCGGCCGAATGGGTTAACTGTCCCTTAAATTATATTTTATTAAGAAGCATAATATGCACGTAAATATACAGTAGAGTAGAAAGAAGGTAAGAAGTTAACTGGATTAATATAAGGTACATTGGAAAACCCAGACGAGAGCTCCCCACGACTTTGTCTGTTGTCTTACCACTTGTTGCTTATGAGTCATCAATTCCCCGTAACCGTAAATGCTCGGCTTTGCGGAATACCTTTCGTTCCAATGGTGGAGCATTTTGGCATAAACGCAGTACAGCGGCCTTCTCGCAATACGACTTGGGATCGTAGGTTGGTACGTCGGGCTCGTCATCCCAATTCTCAGATGTTTCAACTTCTGGCATTACGGTTACTGGAGATGGTGCCGAACGGGTTGGTGTGCCCACAGTGTACTTGAAGTTTTCGTATGACCGACGGTCGGGACAGACAGTTACATGCCACTGTGAAGAAAGTAGGTTATGATTATAGGTAAGTCCTGTTATTGATAGTGATAAATATGTGGTATTATGTACTTACGTTTAGCTCTGGCTCATTGAGCAAATGTGTAACATTAAATGGGCATTCGATCAGTGGAATGTCCTTGTAGGATTTTCTGCATCGGTTCAAATGCAATTGGAAACGACAGCGGTCTATCATATGGCTTGGCTGGTATGGGCATTGAATTTTCTCGTATTCAGTTCCCTTCGCTTTTATCATATTGCTAATAATATCACAATAATTATTGAAACAGAGATTGCACTTGTGGAAATCGCAGAATGCAAGCACAAGCAAAATATAAATAACCAAAATGAGACGTATATCTACTGCTACAAAAGAGAATAAAACTGCAATGAAAGCAAATGCAAAGCAACGACAAAGAAGCAACAAGAAAGAAAAAAAAAACAAAAAATGCACTGTTATGTTAGTGCTGACAAACTTTACAGTATTAACGGTGATGCCAATCCACATTAAGGTAAAATTAGTTCTGTTCAGTTGACGTTTGTTTCAGACTTTAGTGCAAAGCAAGGAAATAATTCTAGATTGAACAAACACGCAATTCTAGAGCTAACAAACACGCCTCTCCAGTTAGCACGATCTTTGGCTAACCGCCTCCAGAGGTCCCCTTCCACTTGTGCGCGCCACCTAAGGCGAAGTCTTCCTTTACTGCTTTGTCCCTCCGGGTTGGAATCGAAGATTCTTCGGGCCGGAGCGTTGGTATCGCTCTACATGTCCTAGCCATCTTAAGGTGGGTTTCCACATGTCGGTTGATTGACAAAGTTTGACAGCCCTCGCGTTTATGTCATTGAACGACACCAACGTCAGTTCATTTCGACTTATGCCAATTATTGGCAAAAAATCGTTTGTCAGTTGATTAACCAACTTATGAACTCGATGCCAATTAAATTTTCTCTGTCAGTTATAGACAAAGTGACATTTTGTTTGACACTTCAGCTATTTCCATTTGTCCAGTGGTTTCTTTGTCAATTTTTGGCAAACGCTGTTGGTCAAATCATTGACAAGCAATTTTTCGCTATTTCCACTTGCCAATTGTTTAATTGGCATAAAAATACGTCAATTGACAATTTCAAATCGACAAGTGGAAACCCAGCATTAGTCGAGTGATACGTACTTTTCTGACCAGGTCGATGTCGCTGTACAGCTCGTAGAGTCCCAAAGCCCGCCAATGCAAACGGGACCGAAAATCACTCGAAGAATTTGGGGTTTGGAGCGACCAAGGAGATGGGTAGATTTGAGAAAAGAAGGGTAGAATACACCAAAAATCCCTTCTCGACTTTCATGTGAAGACATATCAATCGAGACCAATAAAAACTTATGTCGTTTTCCATTGGGAAAAAAGAAGCGTCCGGGAGCGTCCGTAATCAAGAAAATCACTTCTGCAAACAGCAGGCATACAATAATTTTTGAAACACCAATTGTGAAGGTAGTCGCTCAGGGTGCCGTGAAATAACGCTTTCACAAAGTGAAATAACTCCGAATTTTATTTCGCTCGGCGTTATTTCACGGCACCGTCGCTCAGAATCAATTTTCTTGTTCCATTGGATTTCATAATAAGTGAGTCCTCAAGTGAAATCAATGGAAAACGACATTAGAGACATCAAATCAGAAAGCAGCTGTCAGACTTTAGGTTTACATTTTCAAATACTAAAATGAATCTAAAAATCCAAACGCAGCCACTTAAATCGGATAGATTTGTCAGATTTGGCATTACTGGTAATTTTGGCATTTCTCTTTCTTGTTTATTTCGATTTGCTTTACAAAAATTTTGCAAACTCTAAAATAAATAAATAATAAAATTTAGCATAAAAAATGGTGAAGTGCGCCATTGAGGGTTGCAAAAACTACCAAGGAAAACGACAGACAGACAAGATAATCAAGTTTCTATGTTTCCCAAAAGATTTCAGTATCCGCCAAAAATGGTATTCTGCCTGCGGTGATGGCCCGATGTCTAGCAATGCTATTGCTCGAATATGTTCCGAACATTTCACCGAACAAGACTGGAAGCCGGAGCGCAAACGTTTAAAAAAAGGGGCTGTTCCGACGCTGAACTTGCCTCAAAAAGTCCCCGAAGAGACAAGCAAAAACGGGTAACTCTTTTTAAATCCATATCAAAACATGTTCCATGATAATATATATTGTTTTTCTAGGGCCGTAACGCAAAAAAGGTAAAATATATATCTACCTACGCTCTTAAAAAAATGTAACTGACATGAAAGACCTCTTTCAGAACTAAGGCAACTGATTACCACTTGGCTCGTCTTGAAAAACTTCGACTAGAGAATCAAACACTAAAACTTGAAGTCTGTAAACTTCTAAAACGTGTGCGGAAAACCGAATCGTCCGTTGGCGACATGCCGCAAATATTTACAAAAGGTCAAATGAAGCGACTGCAGAATCCCCAAAAGAACTGCAATTGGAATGTTGAAGATATGGCATTTTCCATTTCGCTGTATACCTCAAGTCAGCTATTGTATCAGATGCTATGGAAGAAAAAGTATCCACTTCCATCGCCTTCGACGCTGAGAAAGTGGGCGGCCACCCTAAAACTAAGACCCGGCATGATAGCCAGCACAATAAAGTTGCTAAGCGACTGTGTCTTCAATGCAAGGGATCGACTTTGCATTTTGTCGTTCTACGAAATACGCCTTAAGGCTGCGCAACATAGCGACGAGACCAATCAAACCGGCCTGCGCCCTTATAAATTCGGTCAAATGTTCATCGTACGGGGACTCATCAGCGAATGGAAACACATAATCTACTACAACTTCGACTGCATGATGCTCAAGTTGGTGCTACAGGACATCATACGAGAGCTGAAGGAAATAAATTTCACTGTCGTTGCGGTGGTATCTGGAGTGGGACCACGCAAATTAGCTCTGTGGAAAGAACTACAAATTGACGAAAAGCACCCAGCATTTGAGGTGTTTGATGGCGAGAAAGTGTTCTTCTTCGCCAACGTTCCACATCTGATCAAACGCCTTCGCGATCATTTTCTTTCCACAGGATTCGAGCTCCACGGCACGACTATCAATGTGGATCCTTTAAGGGAAATGCTCAATGTACAACCGTCGGAGCTGTGGGTCAGTCACGATTTAACTCAGACGCACTTTAGTCCGAAACGTGTGGGCCGACACAATCTGCAGATGGCTCTGCAACTCTTCTCCCAATCTGTTGCGGAAGCAATAAGAAAATGTGTAGCCATGGGCAAAATGTACTCGCAAAGTGCGATCGAATGCAGTGATTTCATTCAGGTGGTGGACGAGTGGTTCTGTGTGTTTGATTCAAAATCTGTTGTTGCGGATAACCAACAAAGGCCACTTCCTTATGGCCTGGCTCTTGATGCGCAGAACGCTGTACTCTCGTCAATGACTGACCTGATGCAAAACTTGAGACTCTTCCAAAGCGATAAGGCGCTTGAGCCTTTTCAAAAAGGCATTTTGTTGAACAACACTTCATTGCCGCAGTTCTTTGACTACGTCAAGAAGACCTACAGCGTTTCCTATGTGACTACGAATAACTTGAACGCAGACGACATAGAGCACTCGTTTGAGATAAGAAAATCACACGCGGGAGTGGCTCACAACCCAACGCCATTGGAATTTAAGTATAGAATAAGAGCTGGTATAATGATGAATCTCAGCGCAAAGGAATAGTTTCCTGATGTCAAATATATGTTAACTAATACTCTACCGTTTAGTGTTTTCCTTTTCGTTTCTCCTCAGCAGCATCCAGATCTGGAACGTCAACGTAAACCTGAAGCAGGAGTCTACAGAGAGCACGTGAACCTGTTTAAAATGTCAGCGCTGTGTATTTATCTAGACAGACATCAATACCCAGTGATCTCAGTACCGCCACATGGTCCAGGAAGCAGCCGGAATAAAACTCTACGCCAGAGACAAAATACGCTAATGAACTTGTCTATGAAGGTATTCATTGCCCATGAAATTACTTTGGAGGTCGTCTAGTCAAGACAACTTCTAAATTGCTTGTTGAAGCTTATTACATTTGTTGCTTCATTACTCCTGTCGTAAACAAACTCCCACACACTACAAGATTATGGTGCTAAATTAGTTGTCCATCAGGTCCTCACTATCGACTCATTTCTGGTGGAACATTAAAACAACACAATTTTATCTTGCACTCACTTTATTTCTGTCAACGTACTCAACACACCCAAGTTTATGCGGTACCTAAACTCCAAGGCAGTTGGCTGTCCACCAAGACCAGTATTGGCTCGTCGTATCTTGAGCGACTCCTCCAGGTCGTCCTGATTGAAACGATTCGTTACCACGTGATCGATGTTGTATTTCTCCATTAGGTATTCACGCAACTGCAACAACGAGGCATTGTTCAGCAGGATGCCCCTCTGGAAGGGAAACAGTTTTTTCGACTTGGGGCGACTTATCAAGTTCATTAGGTCACTCATCAATGTTATCACCGCATTCTGTTCCTCAAGATTTAGGCCGTAGGCCACTCCTTCGACTGTTTCATCTTTTGTCGTATATTTGGCATTGAAAACGTCCAGCCAAGCACTGAACAACTGAATGAGATCACTACACTCGATAGCATACTCTGAATGTATTACGCCCATCGATATGCATCTCTTAAGCTCATCGGCCAGGGAGCGTTCCAACAGTTGCCATGCCAGCTGAACCCGCTGCCGAGTGATTTTCTTTGAACTCAGATGTGCCGCTGTGAGTTTAAAGCTTAACTGCAAGTCTGGCGCATCGGGACGGAGCAGTTCTTTTAGCGGATTAATAGTTAACGGTATACCATTGATCACAAAGCCCGTTTCGACGAAATGGTTTCGGAAATTTTTTATCAAGTGCGGAACGTTGCCGAAGAAGAAAACCTTTTCGCCGGGAATAACTTCAGTGTAGGGCTGGTGGTGGTCTACTTTGGTTTCTAGCCACAGAGGCAGTTTCAGGTGGCCCACACCCGACACAACCGCAACTACTGTGAAGTTAATCTCCTTCAGTGCCCGAATGATTTTTTTTATTACCACGCTGGAGTCGACAGAATCGTAGCCGTAGTAAATGATCTGTTTCCAGTCGCTCATCAGACCGATCACTATAACTGCTTGTGCGCTCTTGTAGGGCTGCCCCTGGCTAGAGGCTTCGTCATGACTGTCAGGCTTTAGAGAGAATTCATGGAATGATAGGATACATAATCGGTCTACTTCTTCGCATTGCACGTTGGACAGCATGTATACAATGCTGTCGAGTATGCCAGGTTTGAGTTTTAGTGCTGCTGACCATTTTCTCAATGTAGACGGCGTCGGAAGGGGATACTTTCGCTTGACCAGCTGTGAATAACCCGTTGGGCCCGCAGAATATAATGAGGCAGCAAAGGAAATGTCCTCGTAGCTCCATTTGTACTTTCTATGAGGATTCTTTATACGTTTTATTTGACCTTCGGTGAATATCTGTCGCATAGAAGATACGGCAGTTTCGGCCTGGCGCAGGCGCTTTTCTAGCCGCTTCAAGTGAACTCTTAGAACCCTGTTGTCTTTTTTCAGACGGTCTGTTTCAGGACCAGGCAGGCCCAATGGGTCTAATCTATGAAATAGACATAATTCAGATGGTTATTTCAAATGAATCGGTTTCTTACTCCTGGCGTTCTTTGGTACGTTTTGGCTTTGGGGAAACCACTGCGGCATCGACTTCTGGCTCCGCAAAGTGCGTGGAAATCTTCATCACATACTTTCTGCATTACATCAACAGTTAAGACAATTTCACCTCAAAGTCTGGAGTACCTACCTATCGTAAATGGAAATAGCTTCATCAACTAGTTTCTTTTGCTCTCGTTTCTTAGTTCGTTCTTCACGCTTTTTACTACTTTGCAAACCGGGCAGATTTAGTGACGGTATTGCTCCTTCTTTGAGCTTCCTTTTATGGATGGGCACTTTTAAGAGAATATCCTGCAATTTCCATTCATCGTCGCCAAAATGTTCAGAACATATTCGGGCAATGCTGAGGTTTAGTTGAACGCCTTTGCCACAGGCAGAGAGCCACTGTGCGGACAGTTCCTCGTTTTTGGGAAAGCAGAAAAATCTCACCGTTTCGCTTCCCTTTTTTCCTTGATAATTTGCACAACCTTGCACGGAACATTTAACCATTTTGATATAATAACTAAACAATAATATAAATAAATAAAACAAAAAATGTTTAGCTTTTGCTGCAGTAATACTTTTTATATGTAATGTCAAAAAAAGTGGTGCCAGTCCTTTTGTATTCATTCATCTACTTTGTTGACAGGGTGCTTCAGTAAGGGAGTATATTTCTAGTAGCAGTAGGTGTAACGAACCATTCACATGGGAGCGAACGAACGAATTGATGAAATGCGAATAAACCACTTTTTATGCATTTATAAACAGCAAATTTCACATTTTATTATTCCAAGATATCCTCCTCTTGGAATAAGGTTAAGTTCGAACGAATTTTTTATTCGCTACTTTGTGGAACGCGATTTTGTGGATTGTGAATAGACTGACAATTCGCGCCAGGGTGTTTTCGTTCGCGGCAAAAAAATTGGAGTAGTAAAATGTGCAATTTTCTGTTTATAAATACATAAAAAGTGGTTTGTTCGCATTTCATCAATTCGTTCGTTCGCTCCTTAAGACAAAGGTATAACATTCTGCCTGACACTTTCGAGACTGTATGTATGTAGTTGTAGTAATTGCGTGCTGACGGTTCTTCTTTATTTTACATTGCTTATATAAATGTTCAATAAAACACGCCTAATATATCTGCATATGTTTTTGACAAAATGTACGATATTGCACGATTTTTGCACGCCAAGTAGCATTTCTGACAGTTCTTGCTGTTGCTGACATGCCCAGACAGTGAGCACGACGACCATGATGCGGTTTATTGAAATTTTCTGATGGCATTCAGTGTTAATAAGCCAAAAATATTTCCCACACGCTGCAGCAATGCTAATATAGGCATTCTGTCTGGTCACGTAGCCTAAAATCGTTGATTTTAAGTGCATGGCCGTACACACCTTGCTTTCATTGCAAGGTGTCCAGGGAGATAGGTAGATTTTGAGTAAGAAAGAAGAAAGGCACATGGCACAGAAAATTCACCCAAAATCGATTAAATCGAAATACATCTCTCATGGGCACGGATATTCTTTTTCGCTTTCAATACAAGCCTTCATTTGGTATTTGGTGTAAGGATGTAGAAAACGTCCGATTTACCATAGAATGCGTCTGTGTTAAACCAACAAGGATTGAGACAGTGGTAGACAACATTACGCGCAGTGTCAACAAGATGCAACCAGACGTCATTAAACGAATCGCCAAACTTTTCGTCGGCTTCACTGGAACGATTTGTTTATTATAAGTATGGAATAAAAAATTTCACAATTTTGATACGACAAAGATAGACAATTACATAGATCGACATATATATTTTAAAAATGTATTTTCTACCTTACATGCTTAGACTATTTTTCGATAATTCAAATAGACAAAGTACCTATTATAAACTTAATATCTCCCACGACGATAACCGAATCTGTTCGGAGATCTGCTTTCATTATTACTCCTGTAGTATGGGTCTTCGTCTAAGGAATATGTCTTTTCTCTTCCACTTCCGCGTTTGGAATACTCGCTCCCCTCTGACTTATCCAACTTTATTGGCCTACTTGACTTATCACGACGTGTAAATAAACCTCTATCTCTCGACCAATCGTCCAAAGACTTGTCATAGCTTTCTTTATCCTGAGAACCGTTCTTCTTTGAAGACGAAGATGCTCCACGATCTTCGAACCACTTGCTATCTTTTAATTCCACACGCTCCTTACAATCATAATCCAGAAGGATTTTCTTCTTAGACTTGGTTTCATCTTCGTCTGAGGATTCCTCGTCGCCCAATCGCTTTCTTTCATTTTTCCGAAATTCCTTTCTAATTGATGGCAAATTCCCAATATGAACTCGAATAACATTAGCTTGACTGGCGTATATTTTTGGATCATAGTCTTTCGCATCCGTATCATCCCAATTCTCATCGCAATCGACTTCAATCTGTTTGCGGTCTTCTTCCTCGATTTTCAATGGCATTGCATTATACTTGTACTGGGTAATGAGGGCTTTATCGGGACAGTTAGTACAGTGGTGCTACGAGGAAATGTTAAACAAGAAGATCGAATTTTTAATTTACAGCGCTTACCGTGAATTCGGGTTCCGGCACCAAGTGGCTGGCATTAAAGGGACACTTGCACAGCTCAACATCAGGATAACTTACACGGCATTTGATTAGATGGGGTTGGAGGCGCTTTCGTTGCATTCTATGGTATTTATTGTATGGACATTCGACCATATCATCATCTTTAGCAGTCGAAAACATTTTTTTCTCCCAAAAGTGGTACAAAATTGATAATTAAAGAATTATTTACCAATCGAAAAAATCGACTTTACGAAGTTTTTGCTTTACGAGCGAGTTACAAACAAAAGTCACTATTGAAGGAAGAGTGACATTTCAAAGTTCTGTTTGATTTGGACTAAAAAATTAGTATTAAGGGTTACCAAAGTTCTTATTTATTTTGGTTTTTTTTTTTCGAGAAATATAATTTAGTTACTCCCAATTTGTTAATTAATAAAAACCACAAAAATAAACACTACATATGCCACAGACTATCACCAGCATGAGAAGACATTAAAATAAAACAAAAAATTATTTTTCCAGACGAAAAGCAATACAAAAAAAAATGTCTGTCAAATTCATATGTCAGCCATCCATGTCGAGGCATAATCAATCGCAGAGAGAAATCGCTGACATCCAATCATATGATTAAATAGAGTAACTTCACAAGATATTTCATCTCATAATAAGCATTATGAGAGAAATTATCTCCTGTAGAGTCGGGGTGTAAGCGGGTATTCGTGCAACGTCGTAAGTTGACTCTTGGCGTAAAATGGTAAGTTTACGACACACGTTTCATGAAGGCCCCAAATCGCTGCTTTCGTAAAAGATGGTAAACCAGTCATCTGTTTCACATGAGAGGGAACGAATGAATTGATAAAATACGAACAAACCACTTCTGATGCAATTATAAAGACAAAATTGCACATTTTACTATTCCTAGTGTAGAATAATCCTACAGTTGGAATAGTAAAATGTGCAATTTCTATTTATAAAATCGTCAAAAGTAATTTAAATACATGCACAGTATTTTTTTTCCTGATTTCGCGCCTTTATTTCAAGTGTGAAATGTCACATTGACCTCGTCGTAAGTTTACCATCTCGGTTTTCCACACAAATATTCGTGTTTTACCACGTCGTAAACTTACCAAATTTACTACGTTTACGACGAGTTTACGACGTTGCATGAATACCCCTATTAAATTAAAATGAAGTGTGGAAATATAATACAAGATAGTGCTCCGACGAATTTCATTTAATAGAACACTTCTGAATTTGGGTGCAATTTTCCGATGTTCAATGAAAAAGCTATTTTATTTTATATGTGTTCAATCGAAATTTTCATTTATTGTTGCCCATTACGTGCTTCGATTATGCGAGCCTAAAAATACTTTTTAATATACATTTTATACACCGCGGTTAAATCTTTAAATAAAGTGCTCGGAATTGGTACAGAAGCTGAGAGAGAGAGAGAGAGAGAGAGAGAGAGAGAGAGAGAGAGATCCGTTTGCTACAGTCAAAGCTAATGATCCGTAAGAGTGAGACCAAAAATCTCCCTAAAAAAGTTATGGCGACCTAAATTCAACCGTTAAGCTTGTGGTCTTAATCTGATAAATTTATGCAGCTCGTAAATGTATAAATTTCTGCTGTGCTTTAAATTAACACCCCTGTAAATCTGGAATCAAACAAACAATTCAATTCATACGACTGTTTGACATTTGCGACTTGCGTAACTTTCCGCGGTTGATTTCCGAGCCTAAATCGTCGCGGAAAATTATGAGGTCTGCGTAAACTATTCTCCATACAAAATCTGACAGTTCATTTACGAGGGTGTAAATTTCTGCAGTTTACGCAGTTTATGGGGCTTTTACATGTTTAAGTGAATACCCTTATTATAAGACGCTCCAATGTAATGAAATCATTTACTTTTTATATTCATTCTTTGTTTTTTAATCCGTTATATGATGGGATCATTTTTAATTTTTGGACACTTCCTTTTGCTTGGGATTTGCTTAAATGTTGAACAGTAAATAAAACACATAATTTCAATTGACTGAAAGTTACAGAAATCACTGTTTGATGATTAGAATTTTTCTGAACTTCAATTTTCAATAGTAGGTACTCACATAGGGTGTGTGTTCAAAAATTTGCTGGGAATATTTTTTTATTGGCACACGGGCGAAATAAAAATCCTCCTTAACCCCATCTAGCTATGAAAATGTTCAATACCTCAAGAAACGTCATTGACAGTAGTTCTTGTGGTTTGGCAGCACATTGAAGCGAATTCGTCTGACGGCTCTTTTCATTTCGCTTTGACATTTTATCTCTTTCTTTTTCTGTCGTTCGCCATCCAAGATGGTAGGTGCTTTTAAATTTCTTTTAAAAAAATCTCAATTTATCTATGCAATCCGAATGGAAAAATCTTTCAATCTGTTTTAAAATGAATCCAAATAAATACGAAATAATATTAATGTGAAAATATTCGCGAAAATGATTTCGCATACTTGTGATTGAAAGTGTTTTCCGTTCCGACTACAGGCGGGATGATGTGTTTTGTTTCGATAGATGTCTGTGCTCCGCTGAAAATAATTCTCTAAATTATTTCTATTCCAGACGAAAGGTACATCAAGTTTTGGTAAACGCCACAATAAGACGCACACATTGTGCCGTCGTTGTGGGCGCAGTTCTTATCACATTCAAAAGTCTACTTGTTCCCAATGTGGATACCCGGCCGCCAAGTTGCGTTCATGTGAGTATTTCTATGGAATATCAAATCTTGTATTCTGTGATTTTGAGGTCGTTGGTACATTCATTGCCTATTGTCCCAAGCACACAGATAAAGTAAACTTCTTGACTAAGCTGAAGATCGGCGATGAATCTTTGCTGTCAGATGCCAATTTCTGTTTTAGATGAACATTTCAATGTCCCTTATGTACTGTTTATTCGTTTTCTAATGAACGTTTTTTTTTTCTTTTTGCAGACAACTGGTCGGTTAAGGCCAAGAGGAGGAAGACCACTGGAACTGGTCGCATGCGTTTCCTTAAGGTTGTGCGAAGGCGCTTCCGCAATGGATTCCGCGAGGGAACCCAAGCTAAGCCAAAAAAGGCAACATAGAGATATGAACCAACTCTTTTTACAATAAAGTAATTTTTGAACGAAAAAGATGTGTATTTTGCGCGAAGGAATCTGATTCACAGCTACTACCCAATGGGGGTTGGATGGAGAGATTTCGGAAGTAAGTTTTTGAAAGCACTCGTAGAGCATAACTAGGTCAGTGCCACTTCACATGGACTTTAAAGTTTGACTGTAACTTGCTCAGTTAAAGCGACTCCAATGAGGTCTCACTGTTGGTATACCTGTCTCTATATTCTATGAGGATTTTTTTATCTTGATCTCTGTATGCCCATCAAACTCACAATTATTAGAGCTAGAAGGCGCACTCAGGATTTTGGACTACGGACATAGATTTCGACCGATCGTGTTCGTAGTATTGATTGGATATTGGTTTGGCATTTGAATTATTCTTTTCCGAAGACGGGTACCTACCTCGAAAGTAAATTGAGCCTCTGACGGAGTATGCGTTGCGGACAATTCTCCGTTCCGACGGATAGCTCCCTAGGCCAGAAAAATTTGGTGTAATTTGGTGTGAAGTGGAGGCCGTAGTCTTCTCTTAAAGCCTACAGAGGAGAATGGGCGCGACTTGGAACTACTGGGGCAACTCTCGTCAGACTGAATAATAACACTGCCGAAATACAATTTTATTCTCAGTACTAATTTATTAATTTACGTTATCGGTAGAGTTAGGTACATGCTTCCAAATTATTGCGGGTTCTGTTTCGACGGAATGTGGAATCAAACAGAGATAGTCAATCGACTCGTCAGAACTGATACTTATCCAAAAAAATGAGTTCCGTTCGAACTCTTCAAATGGCTTTAATCTGATTTTGGAATAAATATAGATGGTCCTGCTGTCGCCGGTATAGCAATTTACCGGTGGGTATGTACCTGTCATCAAGTTTATACTCTCTACTCCTGCAATCAAAACACAGACGCTTAATTGACTGTAATAATCAGTCAACACTTGTCAGTTGGGTTTGGTTGATTTCTAACACATAAGTTCTGTTGCTGGTCATTTAGTTGCTATGATGCGGCCGAATATGAAACTGTTGCTGTTGACTTTAATGTGATTCTCATGCAGGACACACAATCTTCAAGTGATGTATTAAGACGGTTCGTATGAGTTAATTGTGATGTGACAGTTATGCAAGTGACTACGGTATGAATAATAGTGTATAAGAAAACTTAAAGGAGCCGTTGCGGTCGTTGTTAGCTCCAAAGGCGGGGTAGTAAAATGAGGAATACACCAAAGACACGCCACGCCAATCTTAAGGCGACCAAAGTGCTATCCCTATCGTTTGCTGTTAGGAACTGCAGTTAGGACTACATCGGCAGAAATCATCGACTGACAATGGAATGTGGTTAACAGAAATCCCTCGTTCACCTAGATGGAACCTATGACAGTAAAAAGGAGGAATTAACCCGAACCTAGAAATGGTAAGCGTCCTTAAGACCACAGTGGATGCCACAATGACTTTAATACGATAAGCGTTCGACAGTTCTTTATTGGCTTGTTGTAGGAGACATTAAATAAGAAGAAGTATGGATCAAGTGATATTTTAAGTTTATCACTATACACCCCTCGACTTCTGCTTGGCTGTTTTTAAAGAAAATATATTTCACCAGGCTCCCAATATTTTAGACGTCCATACATTCTGTGAGCCTGTTCACCAAGTAACTCGAATTAAATAAGAGAAGAGAAAAGTGGTCATGCTATAAGTTGCTTACCTTAGAAAACTGGTGGAGTAATATGACAAAATTATTAGAAAACATTGTGAAGTGTAAAATTATAATTACCTCTGGACATTCACCGTTTCAGATCTTTTACTGCTCTAAGCTAGGAATTTGATGGTAGCTTGAGGCTAATATTCCTCTGTGGTACTAAAGGGTCCGCCATCTAATGTTTTTTTTTTCAACTAGTGCTTATTTCGCGAATGGTAACACTTAGCTCATGTCTGATTTGACAGATAATTAGTTTTATCCTTCCGCTGAACGAATATGGTTGTGTATACGCTTGAACAACGCTGGGAAATATTGCGACATTATTTTGAAAATCATGGTAATGTTGCAGAATGTGTGCGAAAATTGCGTACGGATTTTGGAAGAAGAGAAGCACCGTCAGCTCCGTATGTTCGTTATCTTGTGAAAAAAGTGAAAGAAACTGGCATCCTCATCGATAAACCAAAGCGTGAAAAGCCAAAAACAGTGCGTACACCCGAGAAAATTGCTGCTGTGGCAGAAAGTGTGCGTGAGGCATAATTGGGCCATTTTTTTTTCGAAAATGAGCAAGGAGTGGCCGTTACAGTCAATGGCGATCGTTATCAGGCCATGTTCAACGAATTTTTGTTCACAAAAATTGAAGAGGAGGATATTGGCAACATTTGGCTTCAACAGGACGGCGCTACGTTCCACACAGCCGAAGCTACACTCGATGTTTTGCGCCCTGTTTTTGAAGATCGCATTATCAGCCGCAGAGCTGATGTCGTTTGGCCACCGCGGAGCTGCGATTTGACACCGTTGGACTATTATTTGTGGGGTACCGTAAAAGATAAGTGTTACGCCGACATGCCAGAGACAATTGACGCTTTAAAGGACAATATTCGTGAAGCCATTGGTGAAATACAGCTGCACACAATCGATAATGTGCTTAAAAATTAAACCGATCGTGTAGGCTACTGCATGGCCAGCCGAGGCCAGAGTATATCCATTAATGAGTAGGGACACTCTCTCTACATATGCATTTCCTACTACCACAAAGCAAAATGCAGAAAAAATCGTACAATAAGTGGAAGCAGGTCGAAAGAATACTTTTTACCTGCATACAACGACTGCTTGAGAAAAAAAGGGTACACAACACATTTTGCCTGTACCACTACATGGGGCTTGCTGCGTACGACAAACGATTGTGGGTTTTTTCATAAAGCATTTTTAAAGGCGACCTGAAGTGATGTCAGTATATTAGTATTTTCTCTCAACCATTCAGGTTGATCAGGTAACCAGCTTTGCTTTCGTAGAATTGCTAATAAAAAAACAAATTTTGTAGTTTTTCCCATTGGTTATTGATTAAATGGTCTTTGTTATGGACATGAAAAAGAAATGTTTCATTCTCTATCACGAAATTCAACCCTTTTGCCTTGCTACGACTTCGTTAATTACCATATTTTACGATTTTACGATTTTAAGTTTTATTGCCAGCACTTTTTAGGTAATATAATTCACAGCAGATGGTCATACTAATTACTTAGGTTGGTTGTAGAGGGGATTGTTTACATTTTTTTCGCACGTATTTTTAAAGGCGACCTGGAGTTGGATTGTTATCAGTCGTTCATTACCATCAATTGACGAAGTAAAGGGTGTTCAGTGTCAGTGCGTGTGGCAAACAATTAAAAATAGTGAAAATTAAAAGTTGAAGTGCAAGTTTGCATAGTTTAAGACCTTTAAATAAAATAATGGGAAAACATTATGTTAAATGTTTGGCGTGTGGGCGAGAGCAGAAAGAAAATTTTGGAGTTAAATATTTCAAAATACCGGATAATAGTGAGAGGTAAGCAATATAAGTTATAGATCGGGGAAGAATGAATATAAATCTGTGTTGTATTTCTTAATTTTTTTTAGAAAAGCGAAGTGGTTGAATAGCATAAACAAACAACACTTAATTAATTTGGTTTACGCTTTCAAAACTGAACCTGACTATAAAACTGTGGACTTTGGTATTGATAATGCATTCTAATATTTCGCAGGTTATATTTAAAAAAAATACCGCCTAAACCACAAGTGTGAGTTAAAATTGAGTCCGCAACTTAACGTTTCCTCCCTTTTTACAGATTTTAAAGAATATGAAGATGCGAAATTGACACGGCCCAATCAAGAATTTTTAGACTCGTTAGAGAATCTTGAACAAAAATTTATTTCTTGTTTTCCAAATATGTACTACCTAAATAATTTTGAGAGGAATATTTTTAACTTTTTGAAAAATGAATTTCATTACAACTGTTGCAAAAATCAAAATAAGGAATTTTTTATCAAATTTTACGTCAGAGTACGGGTTTACTTTATTCTAAAACAGTTCAATAAAAATAACAAAAAATGTACCAACAAACAAAAATATTTAAGTGTAGCACACATGTGAATATATATTAGATATAAAATGTTCAATAAGAAATATTACAAATTGATTTTGCTTTTTTTTACGTCACACCCTGTACCACATTTTGAAATAGTTCGACTACTCTTCCATCCCTCTTTTACTAGAGCACTTTTAGTGCCGTCTATTTCTCGTGTATGTGTACTGCAAATTGTAAACTGATAAGAAACACGTGGAGAGTGTCCCTACTCATTAATGGATATACTCTGGCCGAGGCAGCCATTTGAATAAAATTAATTTCCATTATTAAGGGTGGGTCTCCCTCAGCTACGAACTCTGTGCTCAAGTAAACTTGTTTACATGTATTAGTGCACAGAATTTAAAATAGCCGAGCACACCCTCCCTTACCAAGATCACAATTGTGACTGCAGAGTGCAGACTCGCTCAGCTCAATTAATAAAAATAATACAAAATTGTCTGCACAACAAAATAAATCAAAACAACCAAAGGGAAGGGAAAGGGACCAGCTGTGCTTGCTGTTGCTGTTGCTCCTGTTGCTGCAAACGTTGTTTATCTAATACACTGAAACCAAAAGTGTGTGTGATATAGAATTTCCTAACGCACACTTATGAATATCGCCTTCGTCATAGCGACGTACAATAGCAATCGTAAGCACAAATCGAAATATTTTAATAAAAATATCCAAAATCCATAATATGTATAAAAATTTTCATTCCTGATCCTGACCTTAGCTTTTATTTTTTGGCATTTTATGCTGGCTGTTTATAAAAACCTGTTAGGGCTAGTTTGTAATTATTGCTTTGTTTTGTGGGTTTGGGTTCCTTTTTAGTATACATATTTAGGGGTATCGCGAATAAATTCCGATGGAATTTTTTCCCTTGTCAGCAATGTAAATCAAATTGCTGAATGGGAAACATTCCCGGGGAAATATTATTCGCGATAGGGGTAATTATATATTTATATAGGATATAAATCCTATCCAAAAACAAACGGCTGCAGCCCTGCTCGCACCATTTATGGATGTAGGTATGGATTATCTAATTTAATAAAAAGTTCGTCCTGACTGATTGGGGACGCCTAGGGCCTAGCCCAAATGGTAAGAGCCAGAAAACTTAAAGTTTCATCAAAGTTTATATAGGAAAATTCATACTTTCCATCCGATTAATGGATGGATATACATATGTATGTCCTATATGTACATATATTGTACTACTCCCAAATAGTGTTTAAAAAAATTAATAATAGTTTTTGGCTTTTTGGAATTTTTTTAAATTATCCCCCTACTCCCTTTAGGAGAGAAAAATTACTTATTGTAATTATCTTCACTCTACAGAGACATGACAGCAGCATCATGCGAAAAAAAAAACAACAACATGAACGAAGCCGGGTGTGAATGCCATGCTAGTACGTAGATAGATATTGAGTATGTACTATAATTTTATGTATTTTAAACACTGTGAAGTCGGTAGGCATTTAAAAGGTTGGGTAACCCCTAAAAATATTTTTTAGAGGAGCTTCAAAGCTGCACCTAATCTAGGGCCGCCTTACAAACCAACCACATGCGGCATGAAATACAAAAATAGCATCCTGTAGAACATTGTTTTTATATCGTGAATGAGTTACCTGGACAACGTTTAAAGTGCAACAAAACATTACCCAGTTCTATATACTAATTTGCCTTCAAATTTTGTAATAACAAACAATGAGTTTGCCCACAGGAACACATTTTATTGTTGTGTCTAGAATTTTTAACCTCAACACAAATTAACAATTCTTCTGCAGATTGGTCATGCAAAACATTGACCAATCATTATGATTTATGAATAGATGACCATTTCAATATCACCAATAAAAGCGGACGTTGTGCATATCTATATACTTATACTACACACAATAATTTTCAAAATATTAAAACACACAACCACTAATCTATTTTGAAAAGTTCGGCCTAAAATAGGGAACATCAAAGCAACCAACCCCTTTCCTCATACAGTAGGTATTTTATTTACGATGACCCAAAATTGCATTTAGGTAGTTTGATTTGAACTCAACTCATAATAAAAAAAATCATCATTCACCTCCCATCTCCCACTCCCATACATATTCTCAAATCTTCTCAAGCCCTCAATCCATATCAATCATCTTTCATCATCCCTTAAAAATATTCCGCTCTCAATATAATTTTTCATTTTGATTTGATTTCCCTATCATATTCATAATTATGTTACGTACGTGTACCGTTTTGTAGGTAACGTCTACGAAGATATTTTTATCCAATCTGCCTCTATGCCTCACAATCACAATGCTCGATTGACTTCAAACAACAACAATAATATCATTAAGTAATTAGTATGTATCTATCAGAAAACCAAAAAAAGGATCCAAACTTGTTTTCTCCATATCCCAGTGGCAACGAATGCGGCAAAACAACAATCTGCAAATTACAGACTCTCGCGAGAGAGCAAAATTATAGAAAAAACGATTAGCGCTGTGTCGGATATTTTGTGAACTACATTGCATATGTGAGGGTGAGTTCTGAAACAAAAATGAAACTGCTGTTAAATTGTTAACTTTTCAAAATGCAATTTTAACTATTTTATAAACTAAATTTTTAATTTGTATTCAATGAACGGATACATAAATGTTTGAATGTTATTCTGTTTTGAAAAGCTGACAAAAATAAGTTCTGGTTGCTCTACAAACACTGTTTCCTTTTGGTCACCTTAATTTGCAGATTATAATAGTTAAACTCAAAAAATCAAAATTCGAAGACGGTCACTAACTAATTTAACCCATTAACTATAAAATAAAATCTTAAAAAAAATAAAAAAGTTCCATTTAGATATTGCCCCACCGGGGCGAAAAAAAAAACACCCAAAAAATGACGTTTTTGGGACTTTATGGTACATAAAAGTCAAAAAATTAAAATTCTAAGACGGTCACTAACAGCGTCTATTTATTTACTGTCGAAAGCCGTTTACTGCAATCAATTATCTCTTAAGCCCTGCAAGCCCCATCGGGGCGAAAAATCATATACCCTCGAACACCCAGCCTTAACCGGAAGGATTGTACTTTCAAATAAAAAAAGAAATTTGAGAAAATATTCAATAGTTTTTTTTTATAGCATTTTCACAAAAAAGTTATTTGGCGGACCCTTTATATTAATCTGCAGCCGGGCAGCGAGCTAACGAAGAACTGTAATTTTGGTTTCGAAGGCACTGCAGAGGTACAAAAGGACACAAGAAATTGATGAAGGTTGATATCTTCAGAGAAGGCCTTGTGTTATTTATAATATTTTAATTTGCCTTCTAAAAAAACAATGCAGGGGTGCTCTCTATTTTCGCTGCTACTTTGTATCCAGAAGCACATGCATCCAGTGATGTCATTTTGAGGGATTTATCCCTTTTTGAGGGATTTTCTGCGAATTTTAATATGTCCTAGTGATAAAGGGACATTTTAGCTATTAAATTACTCTGTTTTGGTACCAGAAACGCGTAAAATACTTACAACATACGAATACGTTTTTTTTTGTTAGCGGGGGGAGGGGATATTCTAGTATTCTAACAAAAAGGGATAAAGTCCATCGAAAAGGGATTTTTTAACGGTTGATCTGGGATATTCCATCATAACCTTCTGGCAACACTGCATGCATCTCCTTAGCAGCTTTCATTTCTTTGCTTAGCCTGCGTAGGTGTCTTCGGGCACATCAGAATGAAAAATCTCATCGTAGAATGTGATTGTAATTTCGGGCGCCGGACTTTGTATTCCACGATTTATGCGATGAGAATTACACCCAATTACACAAAGTTGCTTTTGAACATATGAAAGACCATTTTGTTTTTACATTAGGCATAAGTTACTATCTTCGACATCTAAGGATTGATTCATTTAACGAACTCATAAAAAAAAACTGGCGCCCAACGATGGACCCATCATAAAAAAACCAAACAACCATCTTCATTTTAAAACAGTGTAAATACAGTGTCTTTATTTAAAATAAGAAAAGAAAAATAAACATACTTCGCGGACTATAAGCTTATCTACTTAAAATGCTAAAAATCGTTCTCCTCCCGACCTTACAATCTACTATACAAAATGACTATTCATACATTTTCTTTATTACATTTACATGTGTATTTTTTGTTTTATATTTTAACTAAAAGAAAATAATTTAATACTAAAACAATAAGCGTTAGTGGCTAATGTGTGCGACGCCGCCGTCTCGCCCTTTCTCTAATCGGCATGCACCTTCCTTTGGATGCTCTCCTCGTTCGCCCTCGACAAGGAGTCAGAAATTAGTTCATTATTGTTGCTAGATAGATCACAGACTTGCTCTTGGCAGGTTACATCGGACTTTTTACTCTTTGGCGTTCGATTGAAGATGAGTTTCTTGAGATTTTGAAAGGGAATATCAAAGAAAAGGGTTAGCAGGGTCGACGCCAGAAATATGCTGATCAATTCATTGGTATCCGTCTATAGAACGAGAGAAAGAGGAAGCTGTATTAAATGAGCTGCGCTTCGAAGTCTTATATACTTACCATTAGGAAGAAGAAATTGTAGTAGTGATGGGTGTGACGTCGTCGGCCAACGTTAAAGAAGAACACGGGGAATTGGGTGAGATAGATGGCGTAAGACAGCTTCGTCGCCACTTGGAAGCCCTTCCATGAGAAGAAATTTGTAAGGCCATCTGTAAGGTAATCGAAAATTTATTAGGGTAGTTTGTAGGGTATTTTTTGAGCCCCCTTACTCTTGTATCCCATGTGAGAGACAAACACCATCCAACCGAAGAAGAAGCACCACGCCACCGGAGCAAAGGCGGCGTATATTGCTGCATGTGTTGAATTGTAAACGTACGAGATGTCACCCATCGGAGCTGGTCCAAAGAGCGAACTCACAAGACACAATATTGCAGCGGTCCATCCCCATTTCAGTTGAGACTTTGTTAAGCTAACGCCCTGCAGTTTCCTCAAGCCGTAGCCGAGGAAGATGCCCATAATATAGACTGTCGATCTGTATGGTGGAAACGAGTACATGTAGTCTGCGGTCCTGAAGAGCCGTTGGATTCTAAATGGGGAAATGTCCGTCAAAATGAATGAAAATATCATGACTAAGCAACTTACGTCGTTCCAAAGTACACATAGTTGGAGAGCTCATTCACAACTGTTGTGTAGTAGCGAGCAGCGGTTCCAATGATCGCCAGCGCTAACAGAGTAAAAGTTCCTCCTCTTGGCCACTTCCAAATAGCGAAGATCATCAGCGGAGCAACGGCAAAGAGTTCTGTGTCAATTCCGAGATGATGCGTATGTGTCAGGCACTACAAATATCAAAACGGTCTGAAGTTGGCTGAACAACTTTAGCTGATAGCTTACCATTTCTCCAAACCCAAAGTAGTTGTGAATAAAAAGTAGATTTCTCCACCAGTTCTTCTTGCAGATGTCAGAATGATGCCCAACGACAAGATTCCATTGTGGACCAGATCCCCACATTGGCAGGATGAACGTACAAAAAACTATCAGCGCCGTTAGTGGAGGGACAATTCTGAGAAAGATTCGATCAATTTAAACCTCGTTGTACGTTTCGCAGGTTGTTGTCTTTACTAACCTCATTAGTCTGCCAATGTATTCGTTTTTAAGTCGAGCTGGTTGGCCCTTTAAGAGCCTACCAAACAGCGAATACGCCGTCAGCATTCCGCTGAACATCAAAAATGGATCCGTGTACAAGGAAGCAGCTCGTCCGATCACCGTCCAAGGTCGCCCCAAGCTCTACAAGAAACAGTATTAACTCGAATTCATAAACCAAACAGAAACTCTAAGTCACCTCTGCCATTTCAGTTCGATTATTGAAGGTATTAAAGAAGACCGCCATCGACTTGTGGGACATCAGCAACATGATGGCGTTTAGAAACCGTATTCCATGGACGGCCTTAATGTCATCTGACGATGCTCTCGTACTAAAGAGGGATTTTGAGTTTTTGTACAGAGAAAATGCCGTCAGCCATTGATCTGAAAATGAGATGTTAGATTCTTCGGAAATTTCTGCATACCAAATAGCTTACTCTGCTTCCCCCCATTAGATCGTAGTTCGTAGATCGTTGATAGGATCGCAATCGATATTATGCATAAAAAGAATTGTCTGCAAAGGGAAGGCGGTTAAATGTATACCTCTCGGCGGGGTGAGACTTATGACTTACACAGCCCATTTGGTGTTTCGATCCCAGGGAAGACTTTGCTGAACTTGACAAAGTTTCGGATCGACACGTACTTGAAAGGAAATGCCGGTTGACATCGCCATATTGGTAAGATATTCTTTTACGGAGTACTCAACGTCCTGCGGTTTGCACGATGATGGTACGCATAGTCCCCAGTTGATTAGGTTATAACGTGGTACACGATGTCCAGGCTAAAAAAAAAAGTTAAATAATAATGAAAAGGAACACAAAGATGAGCGGCATTAAAGTTAAACTTTTATTTTGCGCAATTCTTGTATACACATCATAAGGGCTTGTTCGAGGTGAGCACTGGGGGCGTCGTATTATTTAGATCACTGAGAAAATAGTTTCCAGAATAATGGTATATACACGTTGTACAGACTTATACCTACTAGCCACGCCAGAGGAGCCTAGTCTTACTTGTTCGTCTGCTCCACTGTTCCTTGAATTCAGAAAAAATTAACTATTGAATGTCTACCACGACATAACTTCCGAGTCCGACACAACTTTAAGGCTACATTCCCAGACCGCCTAAACTAAGAACAGAAAGAAGAGAAACAGGCAAGCCAAAAACCTTCATGCAACAGTTCCCACAAAAAAACGAAACAACTACTACTACAATTAAGTAGAAGTCAGATTCGATTGGTCACAGGCTTCCTAACAGGGCACTGTCGTGAAAAACACACACATTACTATGTGATCAATTAATCAAAACACGCCAACGTTATCAAGGTAAATTCTCAGCTCACCCAAAGAGCTAGCCGCTTTTAGAACAATGATGAGCTCATTAGATGAGCTCTAAATGGAAGATATCACAAAGCCCACTTGTGGCCGCAGTGATCTGGTATTCAATATACCACCTCCCTTTTACAATCTATAATTCTGTCCGGTATTTCATGTGTGAAGCCTTTTTCGAAGTGAATTCTCTTAGGCATCAGGTACTCGGTAATGAGCAAGGGGATAGTCTGTAGAAGGAAAGCTGGGATGTCCTCTCCAGTGCTTCCCTTTCCTTAGTCAGACTAAGGCCATGTTTGTGGCATATTCTGTGCTAACGATGTCTAGTGCAAGTAGGTTAAGCGTGGTTTTTAGAGCGTCAGTGGGAGATATCCTCGTTGCACCCGTGATGCATAAGCATGACATGCGCTGAGATTTCTGTAGGACCTTTAGGTTGGAGTTTTTGTCCAAAACCACACAATGGCCATATAGAATTATCGGTCTGTTAGCCGCGGTATACAGTCAGTATATTATATTGAGCTGAAGACCCCAACTAGAGCCGACAGCCTCTTTACAGGAGTAGGCATTTCCTGGCGCGCTTGGCAATGTTCTCTACATAGAAGCTTGCTAGACTAGTTTACGTAGTGTGAGTTGCAAGATTTTCTAAATCACTTCTAAATCTCCTCTTTTAATAGAAATGTTCATCATCATCATCATCATTTTCAATGGTCCGCTCCCCTTGTCCATTAAGTGGGTCGCGGGTGTACGTTGCTCAAGTGGACCCTCCATAGCTATCTAAATCATCAAGGGCAATCCCCATACGGGTATAGGAGAGATTATGGACTTGATCTAACCATCTCATCCTGGGTCTACCTAGAGGACGCCTGCCCGATGGTACGGATTCCATAGCGCGTCGTGGGATCCTGGTCGGGGACATACGTTTAACATGACCATACCACCGAAGCATGGACCGCTTCGTCCGGAGAAGAAGCTGCTCGACATTGAGTTCCTCACGTATTCTGGTATTTCTAATGCGATCTCTACGGGTAACACCAGCAATACCATGGAGAAATCTCATTTCGGCAGCTTGTATCCGCGATCTTATTCTTTCAGTCATTACCCAAACCTCATGACCATAGGTAAGAGTTGGAACAAACACCGAATTAAAGACTGACAACTTAGCTTTGACATCAAGTTCAGAATGATCAAGCTGTCTCAAAATTGACCCAGCCTGACCAATCCTACAGGAAAACTCAGCATTGCTCCTTTCATCACTCGTGAGTAAAACCCCGAGATACCTAAACTTCTACACCTGTTTAAATGGGACTCCACTAACATGCAGAGTGCATTGAACAGGCGTTCTGGAGACGACCATCACTTCAGATTTGTTTACGTTTACTTTCATCTCAGCTTCAACACAAATGGCTACAAACCGATCGAGTGCGCACTGTTCAGTCTGAGAGGATCCCAGGATGACCAAGTCATCAGCGAAGAGCAAATGACTTATCCTTAAATCTCCCAAATCGAAACGTTCCTATATAATTTAACATAATGAAAAGGAGAGGAGACAAGACGCACCCCTGACGAAGTCCAACGCCCAAGGTATTGATTTAACGCCGTAGAAATGTTAAGTTAATTAATTTCTTCAAACGGAAACGCGCGCCGTAAAAAAGCCGCCAGTGTGTATATGATGTATGGAAAATGGAATACGTTACGATCTTTCGCATACATTTGAAGTTGAACTTTTAATAGGTCATGACTTCTGCACATTTTTAAGATGCAAAACAATGTATTCTAAAAAAAACATCACATACAACATTCCTCTAGTGATATACGAACCATAACAACTACTCGTATACTCCTCCTATAAATGTGTTGCATTCAAAAACGTTCTAAATAGAATTTATGCAAAACTGCCAAGCCGAGGGCTATAAATTACATCAGCCGGTGCTAGTGCTCGTATCTACCGAGACAATAATCACACCTAGTTCCAATAATAGCCATATGTATTTAAACATTACAATCAAATATAGCATTAAGATAATAAATTCAAAAATCAATCGTAACCGGTTAGTGTTGCACGAACAAAATTCACAATAGCGTATAAGACGTTAGACTGATCTTGTATGTCATTTAAACGAAAAGCCAACAAAGAGGTCATTGACTCCAAAACAAGTCGTCGTCGGGAAAATATTTAATTTTCTCATAAAAAAAGTTACCGTTTTGAAAAGTACAAGTTCAAGCGGCTCTCATATACTTACGTCATTGAATTCGCTGCGAAATGGAGAGTGCGATTGGATGAGCTTGAAAAACTGTCGCAGCTTCTTGGATTTATGCGGCAGAACGGGCTGGGCGTATGCCAGACAGTATTGGCCCTGAAATGAATCCACACCCCGAGGACTCTGAACTCCGAGACATTGATCGAAGTCACCGTGTTGGTTGATGTTGCCGTTGAGAATACCGGATGACAGCTTGCCCGAGGCATCATGCACTGTGAAAGAAGAGGCACGAGTTGTTAAATAATTCCTTAATCGTTGCAATTATTTTGTTTAAATAAATAATATTATATACTAAAACTTATTACACAGCATTGGAATTTATGAACTTTAGTAGACCTCTCTTGTTCATATAGGCACTGGCGACCGTTTAATATAATGTCATGCTCACGACTTGTGTGAGCGTTTATTGCAGTTTCGAGTTAAATACGATGTTCATAGTGGCGGTAATCCTCATTTAATTGCTGTTTATTGGCTAGTTGAACGGGTCTTTATTGATTTATTGACTGGCTGTTGAATGGGAGGATATATTTTATTTAATTGTTTTATGACTTGTCGTTAAAGCATTTAAATTCCATTCATTCTTGAACTGTTTGCATTTAGAAAACATAATAAATGTTTCACAATAGGTAATCGCGTTTAATTAGCGTGTGATTATGTTGGCTAGATGGCTGCTTATAGGTGCATATTTTTGGGGGATTTTATCTAAAGGGTGTGTCATAATTAAGGGAAAATGTAATTTTGATAGAAAATATGTAGGTATACAGAAGCCATCAAGGTGAAAATGATCTTCATCACGAAAGATGATTTTGTTCGAAAATTGCGGACTGTAGCTGACAAATCTTCAGTATTTTTAAAATATTGCTCCACAATGAAAATGCGTTGTTCTTTCGTATATCGTATAGCGGTTCATTTTTACTAACCCCGAACTGTAGGCTGTAACATTGTTATCCTTTTTCCATTGGCATCACTGTACTTTTAAAAGGCACATCCATTATGGGACACCCATTATGAAGGAAAGCATTTTAAGCTTATTTTAGAAATAAAAGCTTTATGCCCAAAACACATGTGCAGAAATTCTTAACGCAGAATTCAATTTGCATAAGTTGCTGTCAATGTGAGGAAAAATACGAGAGTGCAATACCAGACAACAAATAAATTACCGTCTCTCTTTTTCTCATATGCATCAGTAGCTGAATTTAAAAATTCGGTGCTGCCAAGTCTATTTAATTTAATTCACTGCGTTGCAATGCAGTGGATTTAGAAAGAGACATTTTGCAGTGATGCGGTGGGTGCAGAATTTACATTTGTATCACTATATAAGAACATGTGTATTCTAATTTCGCTGCACAGTGAATTCTGCACGTGTGTTTTGGGCATTATAATATGAACCTTGTCGCTCACATACCTACTCTCCTTACACGATAATCAGAAATCTGATGGTCTGAACGCACTCATAGACCTCATATGAATTTTCGAATGAAAAAGTTTAAAACTTTGTTGATATTAGTACGGCGGCTATTCCATTTGAAAAGTCATTAGTGGACAGACGAAATCGCGGAGCTCAAATCAGTTGGTATGTCACCAAAGAATTTACTCCAAAGCGTGTATAGGAAGGATCCGGGACTGAATCATATTCCACATAAAGCCCTAAAAATCGCTATCAAAAGCATGGCGCGACTTATTCTCCGAAATGCTTATCGCGTGTCTCCAAGAGGACGTGTTTCCTAAGTCTTGGAACCGTCAACTACTTGTCCTACTGCCGAAAGGAACTGCGATCCTCTGATCGCCCTATTTGTTTACTAGACACGATTGGTTACACTCTTGAGGGAATCATTTATAATAGGCACCAGACAACAATTGAAAATATTGAACGTATCATGAGCTGTCTTTACCGGCTCGAAATACCGGAATATCTACGCAAAATGGTAACGAGTTACTTTTCGAATAAAGTCCTGTTCTATGATTTTGATGAGAGGATAAAAGAGTACGATGTAATTGGCGGCGTTCCACAAGGATCGGTCCTAGGTCTCTTGCTCTGGAACGTTATGTATGTTATGTTCCGCGCCTACCGATTCCAAGAGAAGCGTCAAGTAAATTCTCCATTACGAAAAAAAATATGACAACGATCAAGTTTCAAGCCAAAACCTGTGATCCAAATGTTGACGAGCTTAGCAAACAAACACTCTAGTGTTATGTACAAAGCCAACATTATCCATAATGGAATGGAGAGAGAATAAGCAGTATAAAGAACTGTGAGTGTTGAAGGAGCTAGCGGTTTCCTTGATGCGGATAGAGGAAGTTTTAGGAAAGAATCTGCAAATAGGGGGCATCAGAAAAAAATAAAGGTCCATTATGTCTTTTGCACGAAAAAAAGTCAGTAGTATTTCAACACATCAAGGGGACTAAGCGATCTTCCAGATGAAAAAAAATTACCAATGCGATCGACACCAGACAAAGATAGCACAAGGACTATCAAGTAAACATCAACCACTCGCACTTCGTCAAAACGTCACGTTAGACAGTTACCTCAAAGTCTACGTGTGTTTCTCTGCTCATATCGGCACAGAGATCCAACGAACAATCCAATCGCTCTTGTTAACCGCTTGGCTATAAGTGTATAAGCAGTTAACCTCACTCTCAAATAACCAAGCGGATATATTTTTTTTATTTAAGGGTGCAGAAGAATGGGACTTTGTCAAAAGCGAAATGTCTTGAAACAAAGATTCTTTGCTATACAGAAACAGATTTAATAATAAACTTTATAAGCGTTGACCGGGTCAAAAAGTTTAATAAATACAACGACTGAATGCCCGCATGGCCCACGGGCCCTACGAGGAAGACCAATGCGGTCAGCTAAAGAGCGACTCCATCGAACATGTGCTAGCCAGCTTTGGTCTGGCTGGATGCGATTGATGGTTGGTATAGATGCAGATTTAGCTGCCTAGTTAAATCAACCAGCGACCTAATTGCGTTATCCTCGAACGAGCTATACTAGGCCGGATTTGTATTTGGTTCATATGTAAAATCAACTTAAATCCATGACAGAATTCCATTTTGATACAAGTCGCCTGACCTAGGCTATTGTTTTGTATCTTAAGTCCATTGTCAGTAGCATGCCAACGAATTTTTATATTCCTAACAACTCCCCTTCCATTTGAAAACTAGAAGCCAACTCTCGAGCAAACCTCATCTTTCCATTTTAATCACTTAAATGTCTTCCTGACTATAAAACTGAAAGTATACCACCAAAGGTCGTCAAACTATACTAAGTTTCCCCTCTAACCACAAATTACCTCATATGTTCCGAAGAAAACCCACCAAATACGCATCTTGACCAAGATTACTATATAAATGTGACTGTATAACTTCACATATACGATGTGAACCACAAAAGTATGGATTGCGCAATTGGCGTGCACTCTCAAGTGCAATACCGTACACACCACCGACCGACTCGATCTCAGAGTGTAAGCATCAATCGCCTAAACATGCAATCCGCAATTTTTGAACCTTGCAAACAGAGGTCTAGCGGCCAACGACAATAGCATCACCAGAAACCGGCTCCACTGTACATTATATACGGCAGCATAACGAACCGATAATGACTTTGGCATGGTTTTTGGTTGTCCCGCGTGCGCCACCGCATGCACCGTCTCCGCCAAACAACATGGATGCATTTTTGCAGCGAACGCGTCATAGAAGCTGTGCGCGCGGTGCACCAAGGACATTCCCCGAACTTTACCTACTTCAGAGAGGTGGCTTTAAGTTTACTTGGTGTCTATGTAGTGGAGGTAAAGTTTCGTCAAGTTTTGTGATCGAGAGTCTCTGCTGGTTCTGGCCATTTGAAAAGTCAACTTAAAGGAGGGAACAAAAACTAGTTATTCTCTGTACGACTAAGCGATAGTATCACTATCAAGGTTATGATTAACTTAGATAACTCTGTGGCGGGCAGGGACCTGCCCTGGATTTAGATTCGTTTTACTTTGCCAAAGTTCGAGGTGCAATTGGCGGCATGTAAATTATTTATTATCGAGAGATATCTATGGTGAATGGCGGATAAGCAGGTAGTCGAGCAGACAAGTTGCTTGCCTAATGGAGCTTGAATAAGTCTATTGGTTTAGAATCGTTGCAATTATGTGTGCAACTATCAGAACGTGGCAGTGTTACGCGTATGGGGGAAGACGGTATATGAATTGGCTTGGCTTACTGCGTCGAACACAATAGTTAAAAGCCCTGGTTTAAGATTATAATTTTTATTTTATTTGAGCTCATCAAAATCAAAAGGTATGTTTGACTAATCAACGGGCAGACACAGTTGGATTATCAGGGAACTGTTAAGATACATATGTGCTTAAACATATCCAAAACTTTATTAATAGGGTATTTCGCGAAGCTATCCCTCTTAGAAGTGGGCTTTCTCTTTCACTTAGGCCCGAAACACACATGCGATTTCAATCGCGCGACTGTCGCATGTGTGTTTCGGGCCTTAAACGTCAACAAAAAAACTTGTAGGAAAACAAACGACATTTTATACGGCGGAGGATATGTTTTACCTGGTTTATTGGTGAAAAGTTTATAATAAAGTCCGAAATACAAATTAAAACCATTGCTGAATTGAAATTTAGTGTCTGTTAAAAGTGTTTGCAATAGTTAAATAGTTAAATTTGTAGAGATTATGTGCAAAAATCTGAAATCAGGGTGGTTGATGAAACGCGCTATCAAATGTAATTAATCGGTTCCATTTTTTCTTCATTTTAGGTAGGTAGGTAGGTAGGTGTGGTGGTGGTTTATTAGAAAACCCAAGTAGCATTAAGTGCCGTTTTGTTACCACAGCTCATTTGACCTGGTTGTTAAAGTTTATCGAAGTAGCGAGTTTAGATCCAACCTGTGGAGTTAAAAAAGGTTATAAGTTCTTTGATGCTATTCTTCGAAACCTCCTCGAGGGATATGGGTTTGCCCAGAGCTCGCTGTCTAGTCCTAGCTAGTGCCGATCAAGCGCTTTAGGTAGTGAATGAGGGTTTCTTTTTCGGTTGCGTCGTTACAACTGCGACAGTGTGTATTATGTAGGATGCCTAATCTGACTGCATGGTCCCCTATAGGCCAGTGGCCTGTGGTAATCGCGGCAATACTGGCTATATATTTACGTGTTTTACTCAGGAGGTGGGTTGTTTTTTCCCTGCTATAATTTGGCCACATCCTTCTGGATATGATGCAATTTGTTAGCCTATTCCATCTGAGATTGGCTTTCGATAGGGATTATTCGGTAATTTTTGCTTTGACTGCTCCTATTGAAATGTGGACCGACTCCGCAAATGAGCAGTGGAGACTTGAACCTCGCCTGGCCAGCTCGTCAGCCTGTTCATTTCCATAAACGTTGATATGGCCTGGAACCCAGATCAGAGTAATCCTGAACTGATCAAGCGAGGCTAGCTCCTATCGACATTTTAATACTAATTTTGAGGTTTTATTGACAGAGGCGATAGCCTTGATCGCAGCTTGACTGTCAATGAATACGTCTATCTTTTGCCTCGGAACTATGTCTGTGTGTAGTTTGATTAGGCGACAGGCTTCACGGATAGCAAGTATTTCCGCCTGAAACACGCTGGCTGAGTCCGGGAGCCTAAAGGATTTTGAGATGCTCAGAGACTCCGAAAGTACACCTGCACCTACTCAACAGTCTATTTTTGAACCGTCCGTGTATAGATTGTTAAGTTGGGGTCCCTGTTCACCCGTCCGTCCTGCCAGTCTAATCTTGAAGGGAATTCTACTTCAAAGTGAATGGGATATATGCAAAGTTTCGCATAGATTTAAAGAAATTTTCCATAATTTCTAACCTCGCATCTACTCCAAATCCAAAAGTGACCCCAAAAAGGGGGGTTTCGGGGGCCAGCTTGGCCTCCCACATACAAAGTTCACTGTTTGTAAACTTACTTCGTTGGGAATTAGTTCATAAAGAACTACATATCTCCCAAACTTATGAAATAAATCCCACTGCATATTTGGTGGGACTTAGTTTATTTTGGCTAATGGGAGTTAGTTCCATTTCGGACTTAGTTCGTAGGGCCTTCGAATTCTTAAGGCCGTTGACTTCAGGAGTGTAACTGCCCTCAGAAAGTTTATAAATTCAGCAGTTTGGAATCGGTATACAAAATGTAGGTCCCTTTCTTTTGTCCCAAGACTTAATAGTAAAAGAAACACAAACGAATTATTTTAAGAAGCAATGTCTAGAGCCCAATATGGACCCGTTGCGCCAAATATTTCTTCTTTTTAGGTTTATCTTCCGATCTCCATTTAAACTCTGTATTTAGTTCAAGGGAAACAATATAAGCTTTCATTATCTGGATCTACACAAGTAAAACAGTTATTTTAATAGTTCACACATTGTTTCAGACGTCAATAGCTAGGTACCTACATATACATTTATGTTTCTTTGCATCATTATCGACCTCTGGCACGTAGAATTAAAATTTTGTCATACAAAAAATCCCACTCTATGCGGCGCGCGTTTCTCAACTATTATTCGCAAGACTAGCCACTGTTTGGCCTTGAAATCGATACGAGTTCAAATATTTAGACTATCAGTCCATCAAACCAAACATACATTCAAATTGTCAACTTACGTACGACTCGCCGCACAAAGAGACGCAGGTAAATGGTGTAATTAAAGACGGGCTCGTAATTAATATGCCGTACGAGTATCTACCCCTCATGGATATATTATGTAATTTTTATTTCGGTCTGCTTAAATCGTTAGAAGTACAAAGTGTAAAGAGACTGTAATTATACTCACTTTTCATAGCCCACAATTCAAAGTTTTGAAGTCCTTCAAGAAATAATCGCGTATGTCTTCGGCAAGCCGCTGAAGCTGTAGGACCAATTGACGCATCCATAGGTTTAGCAAAAGCTACAAACTTTTCGCCAATTGTTCTCATATACTCTGGAAATAGAAACAAAAAATATCGAAATCGAATTAGAATGGCAGTTATGTTCGATTGACGTAACAAAGTGTCCAACTTAAGTTCAGTTTCATTCATGACATATGACAGAAGCGGCACACACTTTTTAGATTTTTTTTTATGACAGATAAAATGAGGAAGGCGTTCAGAGTGTCTCAATACAGGGTTCCAACATTGAAATTGTTAGTCGAAGCACGTCTCCGGCACAGATGAACGGATTCGGAGAAGGACTCCCAATTCGGTAGACTCGCCCATAGATATAAAAAAATTTATAATATTTTTGCATACATTGTCTGTGTTGAGAGGTTTGGCTTTGTATAAATGTATGTATATCCGGGCGGAATAAATTTATTGCTGTAGATGAGGTGATTTTTGCTACCTTCATTACGCAGTCTGTGACAAATGTTGTTGGCTGACTTTTTGCCTCTATTTCATCCCTGGCCACGTCGATTTTATATGGTCTGCGGTGACGTTAGAACATGGGCAACGTGATTGAAGTTTTGCATAGTTAAAAAAAAAAAATATTTGGTACGTGATTTAATTTTGACTCACATAAGATGCGGGTAAAGGTTTTTCGGGTTGCAATTTGCGGTTAAACTGATGTTTTACATTGTATGGTATTTGACTTCGTTTTTCAGGAATAAAAGGGAAATATGTAGTAGCCACGAGCTTCGGATTTGGTCGCGGTATGTCTGGACCTTAAACAGACAAGCAACTCAGGAATTAGAAGAGACCCTCAACACGTATGCAAACTCGATGTCACAGCCATTTAGGAAGTGAGATGGGATAATGAAAGCCCAGGAAAACTGAAGAACTGTATAGCCTACCACAATACCACATCTACTATTTGTACCTATGTATTTCCAAAACAACGCCCCCTTGCTTCCGCAAGCCGAAAACAGACAAAATATATAATCCATTTCAGACAAGCACATCTCCATAAAACCCAACTGATTGACGAGGTTATTCACTTCTAATATCAAAACAAATTCATATTCATATGTCAGTTATCAGGCATTTCCTAAAGAATTTCTCATAAATCATTCATAAATCGTGTTCTCAATAACTGTCACATTTGGAAGTTTACTAATTGAAAACTTAATAAAGTAAACAAAAAAATATATTAAGTGCAGTTTATATAGCATTTGAAAGTGTCATCACGAATAGGCAATGCATTCGTTCATTCCAAGTGCAATCTTATGTCAAAAGCTCTTGACAGGCCGACGTTACAAATCACACATCATTAAATGCTTCTCGATTGGTGATATCATAGCTAATAATGTAAAAGAAATGAGTGATATGAATTTGAAAAGAGTATGCAAGCTATGGATAATATTTTATTTTTTAAATTAACATAGATTTGCATAAGTAGGTTAATTTTTTTGGCGTGCGTGTCGTTCGTTTACCTAATAAACTCTTAAGTTATTCTTCATAATTATGTAGTTCCAAAAACAGATCGGTCTACTTGGATTAGTTCTAAAGTGAATCAAACTATGGGAAGCCATGTGTTTACAGCTCTTCAAAGCACCTTAGCTGTGGGAATAATTGTCACCTCTGACAAAGAGCAAAACAAGGATAATGCCCAAAACACTTGTGCAGAAATTCTGAAATTATGAAAGCAATACTGCAGATGAAACAGATGTAACAATTTGCATCGGTTGCTGTCAATGCGGGGAAAAATACGAGAGTGCAACACAGACGACAAAAGAGTGTATTAGAAATGGACACATTTGGATACATTATCTTGTTTATTAAATCTGACAAGATCTATACAACTGTACTTGTGTGTTTTTGACTCTTTCGGTTGGTCTATATTTTGTTAGTCAATGCGTTCGTGTAATCTGAAGCTATAGGTACAAAAAATCTGGTTAGATATGTAAATTTACCAAACAACAATGGCCGCGTTCCATTGACCGCTAGATGACTAGCGCGCATGCCAGTTTTTTTTATATGGAGTTTGGCATGCGCGCTAGTCATCTAGCGGTCAATGGAACGCGGGCAATGATATGATCTTATCGTGGAGTGTCATCGATCTTACAAATGGCGTCGAATGGCAATGTCGGTTTTGACATTTGCGAAGCAAACATAAGTATAATTTGTGCCAATAAGCAATAGAATGCTAAACGTGAGGATGTTTTTAATTAATCATTCGTCAACAATTTTTGCGCAACATGGAGCTTAGATGTTCGCCACTAACCACGTCAGCCCCAAAGATCCGCCACTTTATGCGAGCAAAGGCAGGACAACTATACAGAGGAAGTATTCCGCTGTATCGTGGTCCTCTCCACAAGCAGGACAGATGGTGGTGTCGCTCAAGTCCAATACATTTAAGTGTAAAGACGCGGACCTTTTCCAGATATCCGGATGCAGTCGTTTGGTCTGTCTACACCCATACGAGATACCCAAGTATCAATGGATGACCTAACCACAGATGCAGACAGACCCAACGCATGTTCATGAACCATTCGCTTCTTCTGAACCCAGCCTGACAAGCTCATCAGCGATCTCATTTCCCCGGATACCAGTGTGACCTGGGACAGTGTGACAAGTTTCACTGTGTTTGAGTTCGAGCACTAACTTGGACGAGGTGAGAGGGTTAAGCAGAGGTTTTAGTTCAGCTTAGCTATTACTGCAAACGCATATGCTTCTAGCCAATATAGCGCATAGCCATAAGGATAGCGAAAATCTCCGCTTGGAAGACAGACGCATGGTTACCTAAGGGGTAGTGTAGTCTATAATGTTCTCGCTTTCCACGAAGACTCGAAAACCAGACCTCTGTCTGACTTTAGAGCCATCCGTCAATACACGATGGCATTATTTCCCTGGCCCAGAGTCCGGCCGTAGCCATTCCATTCTGAAAAAAAAACACGCGGCAGCCTGAAATCTCGTTTTGGTGATTTGGACTGACCCGCAAGATTACCGATTTGACCGCCCTGGACTCCTTTCTATGGGGTTATTTAAAGTCACGGGCTTATGTAAATAAGCCAAAAACTCTGGCAGGCCTCAAGAAGATCATTCGTCAAAAAGTGGATACCGATCGCCAGGAACTGTGAACAAATGATAATCAACAATGGCGGCAAATTTAGAAATTCTAACTTGCTAAATGTTTTGACGAGTTGTAAATGACATTGCAACTGACTGTTGAAATTGAAAAATTGTGATTTAAAACGCATCGTATTTTTCTTAACTGAAGAAGAGTGACATCCTAGATCCAACAATTAACAAAGTCACAAAGTGACACATTCACTTACCTCAAAATGAGTCCACACAATTTTAGCAAACCATAAAATCGAACCTCATGTAACGTATCACCATTCCACTTCCCCTCTCATCTTATCTGATATACACGTCAAAAGAGGCAGGCAATGTAGACAGGATCTATTCACAACATTTGTCATTTTGGCAGCATATCATGATAAATTGTCATAATAACCAGCCAGAGCTACCTACAAATTTTTTAATTTTGCTATTTTGTGTTATTATTTTTATTGACCACGGCACGGCTTGCCTATATGTATGCAGTTTGCAGTTTCCAGAAACGTCAAAAAATCGTCATTACCGTGATGAATTGGGTACCAAATGCATACCTACTATTTTGCCTGAAAAGTAATTTGTCGTTTCCGAAACGGTCTCCTATTCGACAAAGTATCAGAATACATATAGAATCTATTATTACCGTATAAGCTTCACGAACAGCGAACCAAACAAAGACGCTCAAAATTTACTTTCAATAACGAACATAACATCCACGTTATCAAGAATTTCCATTCACATGGTTACCTTTGCATTCCGGTTACTGACACCAAACTCTACAACATTCCAGCAATGGCTCGACATCGACACTAACAACTTGTAGTTTCGCTGCTTGAAAAACAAAAGTAAAATAATTGTTTGTACGGAAAACTGCAAGACGTATACGCATTACGCATCGAATGCTCATTTGCATGTATGCCACATCTGACCCCAAACCAGATTCGTTGATAAGTCACATTCTTCAATGCGACTCTGTTTCGATAGTTCAACTGACAGTTCATGTGACAATGACTAGTTAGTGGTTCCTAAGATATTGTAATTTTTTGTCTTTTCTTTTGTACACGAATTAGGTGCAGAGAAGTCAAAATTATATAACTTGGCTGTGTTTCAAAACACTTGCACTTTATCGTAATATTGACAAAATTCGTCGCACGTATTCCGACGTATGTACGCATTTGGAAAATTGATCAGATGACGTACAACTGTGTGTTAGTTGTAACAAGAATGTCAAAATCATTTTAATTTGACAGATTGTATAGAGTTGCTATTGACATAAATAAACAATCAGATCACGGCTGTAACAAAACTGTCATAAAAGACATTCAATTGTGAATCGTAACAACTATATTTCTTTCTTAAATTGCGAACAGCAAATTCAACTCGAGCAAGCCGCATTTTAAAACGGATCTCCACTTAAACGCACGGAGGATGTGAGATAACAATTTGAATTAAACAAAATTGTGTGCATAAACTATTAATAGACGTTAGCTGCACAGATCCATACGCGATCGATGTTGCGCGGGATTTAAGACGAATTTTAATGGACTTTACATCATTGCACTTGACGGCGCGCGGCATATTATTGTTTATTTACGATGCCAATTATCAAGTTTTTTATTTGCGACAGTGTAAGACTGCGGCTACGTTTTCTGAGATTTTAGACAAGTAAATCTGGATATGGTTCAGTAATTTTTCGGTAAATAATTACCGATACTTTATGGGAGTTTGACGTTTACGAGTATACTTATTGTTTGTAGTAAGGGTAGTGTGAATTACATTTTTGTGCCGTAGTTTGGTTTTGTAACCTAAAGTCAACTCTTAGTTTTGAATTTAACGGGTAAATACGATCGGAAAACTATTAATTATGTAACACATTGAATTAATAAACAAAGATTATAGAATGTGTTGTTGATCAGAAAAATTAACTTTAGAGACAATAAACACTAATCACGTCATGAACAAAGAACTCGGCAAACTATTTCTACAAAATTTCGCACATAAGAAAGCTTTAAGATGTAAAAGTAAGATATATTTATATATAACTAGCAAACCCGGCGAACTTCGTCTCGCCCCAATTTAACGCCTTTAGATAAACTCCAGAATGATAATAAAACACAGATAGTAAATAGCACATTTCCTCAATAGAAAATGACAATGCGAAAAGGACACCTGTCAAGTTGCACACATTATAAGTCAACGCATAACGCCATCTATCGGGTAGTGGCATTGATCGAAGCACAGCGCCATCTTTATTTATCTCGTTAACTTCACCACCCAAAATGCACGCCCCCAGAGCGAGACTTGGGGCTGTACTTTATCTTAAACCCCTAGACTTTTTCGTACAGGAATCTTCTGCAAACAGTGCCCTTCAGTTAAGCTAGACCAAAAGCTTGAAACACAGCCTGACGGTCATGCACAAATTCTGAACAAACATGGACTACACTACTTCCCAGCTAGATTTTACAAGACCATTTACAATGTGTTTCCCCAGCAGAGACAAATGGTAGGAATATTAACTGATATTTATTAGATCAACCATTCCCATCTACGGGTGGGCCATCTAGTGGTTCCTTTTTAAAACATAGGTTATTTTGATACGACATCTGTTTCCCGCTCTAAATCTTGACAGAAAGTCAGTATCATACCTCCGCGGAACAAAATGATTCGCTTTACGTTTAAACAACGTTGAAACATTTTGAAAACTTATTTCCAAAGTGAGTGCTGTGTAGCCGAAACTATATGTGCGTTTTTTGAAAATAAGTTTTAGTCGAAATGAAACACCTACCGCGCCTGCTATACACAAGTTTGTGCAAAATGTTCGTTAGACTGGTATGCTAGTCGACAACACTCATGGTTCCCGCCGTGCGTCGGTCGTACGGCTACAATGCATCCACAGAGAGTGACAGTTTGGTGTGGATTGTGGAGTGGTGGCATTATTGAACCATTTTTTTTTTCGAAAATGAGGCTGAGAACAACGTTTTGGTCAACGGTTGGCGTTACAGAGCCATGTTAACCGACTTTTTTTTTACTGTAATTGAAGACATAGATTTGGACGACCTCTAGTTCATGCAGGATGTCGCGCCATGTCACACGACCCATGCCACAATCGATCTTTTGCGCACTAAATTCTGGACTTTTTTTTGGGGAGGACCGCGAAGGATCAATTTTATGCCAACAATCCGGAAACGATTCAAGCACTTAAGGCCAATATCATCCAAGCAATCCGTGACATACAGCCTGAAACTATCATCTATCAACAAGGTCTTGGAAAATTAGAGTGACAGAATGCGAATAGCATAATTAATGGTAATGTTTACTCTTACTAATAAAGCCATAATACAGGGAAAAAAAAATATTTTTTTTAATTTTATCACATTTTTAAAAAGAAACTTGTGTTCGGCCCACCCTTTATACGGATGGATGAAAGATGCAGGTCGGCATTGGCGCGGGTTTTTACTCCGAAAGTGTAGGTTTTCAGAGTGTGAGAGCCATAAACCCCTAGGGTATCACAACGGATCTACAATGAGTTAAGTCTGGCACGTACAGGTTTCTTCTAACTTGAGAACCCACTAACCTAACCTAACCTAACCTAGCTATAGGTAAGTTGCAAAATAATTTAAACAATATATTTCCAAAATGAATGATACAAAACCTATAAATTTTTTCGATAACACAATCTTTGTTAGCTTATGTTGACAACAAAACTGTTAACCAATTGAGTTGAGTTTTTCAAAAATCTTCTGGCTATACCAATGTTTGTTATAATCACATAACTAGTATTCACTCAGAAATGCCTAAACGTACTTATCTAGTTTTTTGAGAACATTACATCTTAATTTCTTAAACAACCGAAATGTCAAAATCGAAAATGTGACGGCCAATAAAAAGCAATTGAAATGCATTTGGAAAGTTGCTATTATGCATGTCAAAAATTGTATCAGATTCACCCTTATTCTGAGATTCGAATCGAATCGAAAGTCATTCGATTTCAGCTAACTGACATTCCAACACTTTCGATTACGATGGAGAATCGTATTTTGTTCATTTCTCCCCACATTCTCATTTTCGATTGGATCGAGTTAAATGTCAAATTGTATTCGAGCGAAAATTTGTGGTCGGAAGCTCAATTATTAGTTCAATTGTTTTTGCATAAATCGAAAGATCTGTTGTTTAATTTTATTACAAAATTTATATAAAATGTATAGAATTATTCGTCTTATTAACGTCAACATTTCAAAAATTGGCACGTTTTTTGACATGTGTTATAGTAGCTGAAATATTATTAACATTTGACATTTCGCGATACAAAAAAGTTGTATGTAAAATCCGATTTCAGTTAAACTGCATACTATACATTTCCAAATGAGGGGCTAATTATATAGCTACAACTGCTTCCCGTGTTTTTTTTTCACTAAAACTAGATACATCCTTTTAATGAGCTCAACTTTCAAAAACCGGCATCAATTTTCGTTGCCGCCAGAACTGCTTTCGGATTTATTTATTTTTCCGCATAATACCCCTTTCAGTTGGCAACATTTCCTTTCATATCAAAAACGATTCACAATCATATACCCCTGGCGGCATCTAAACATGACCCACTTTTTAGTTCCATCTGTATCTGCAGCCTAAGCTTTCGACAAAATTACCCCAATCAGTGCATTTTTATTAGCTTTTGGTGGGGTAAAATGCACATGCACACGCGTGGCGACAATCACTAGTGTAAATAGGCTTTCTGGTGCCATACTCGTGTTCATATCTTTCCAAAGAAATGCTTAGTCCGGATGGCTGAAAACCACATCAATCAAATCAGGCCGTTCTCTGGGACAGGATTAAACTTAAAATGGATTTTTTTAAGTTTTCAACTCTGACGACATGATCATTACTGGCTACGGGCGCGCAATCGTGGGAAATGCTGTTCACCGTTACTACATAACTTCTTTTTCAAATCCAAAACAAAGTAGTACTCGTATTCGTATACCTACCAACCGGTTGCTTGTATTGGTTCAATTTGATGTCATTTCGAAACAAAAAAAATAAATGCATTTTCTGATAAAAGGAGGAAAACGAAAAATAATTTATATAAGAGCATTGACTTGGCAACGACATCACTACGGAAAACAACAACAACACTCGATTGTCACTAATTGTAATGCAAAACTTGTCACAATCACAACAAGCCAACGCATCGTCACATCTTCATAAGCGGTGGACAGCATTTTTCATCAGTTTCTAGGGTCTAGCTCGTCATTCATTAGCCGTTTTACTGCGTATGCACCTTAAAAGTTGTTCCCCCTACAAAGTCATCTCTTAGTCAGCCAAAGAGACAACAACAAAATGCGTTTCTACAACACGTTTTGTGAGAACTCATTAGGTGTCATTTTGAAGGCACTTTCCCTTGTGAAAAACTACTAAAGATCCATCAGGGGTCGATCACGTTTATCGACAATTCTGCAAGTAGAATTCCATTAGGAACCGGCTAACAACGACAATACCGGCTGAAATTCCTCACACGCCAGAAATAGACGCGCATCACATACCTACTTGTTGTGATAAACGATAGCACTCGCGGTCAGACATTGAACTGACCTGTAATTTGGTTATAATGCTGTTCATTAGCACGTAACGTAACGAACCACCCGAACAATATTTACTCACCAAGTCACTAATCATCTCAGTATACATTTTTCTCTCAGAGTCGGTTGGGTTTTTTTTCGTTATCGAAAGTGTGGCTGAAAAATTCAAACGCCTTAGCTTAGGTGAGTCAGATGTCAGCTTGAAACTCGGGTCAGCTGGTTAAGAAGACAATTTAAATGCAATTACCACCGAGTAAGACGCGATTTCAATTAGACTGACAGAGACGTCTGATGTGACGCTGACGACACAGGAGTTATTGCAAATTATTGGTTCGTTTGGATTCTAGGTCAAGAGGTAACTCCCAGATGGGAGTAGGTTAGGTACATAGCATGTGCTGTGCTGTGCATGTCGCCGTATTATTGTCCATGGTCAGCAAGAATAAAAGTTCTGACTGACGGATGTTTTGTAGTAGGTAGAACTCTGAAGTTAATTATTATTCTTGAATTTTTGGCCAATTGCAATTGTTTTTTTTTGTTGATTGAATATAGCTAATAAGCAGTTGATTCCAATTAATAGCTGTCAATGCCAAATAAGTTTATAGGGACAATAAAATAAAATTTACGTAGATAATTGTCGGTGAAGCGATGGAGAACGTTTACGTTTACGATGCATTGTTGGTATTCTTAACGATCCTTTTACTTTCGTTTGGTATTCGAATTTGAATTTGAATATAATGAGAAGCGTTTCCGGATTACCGAAATAGACACTCAAATAAAAGATTTGTATGCGATGGCGTACGAGTTAGGTTAGGGTTTGAATTTGAATATTTGATCATCAAACGTCATGGTTGGATGGTAATATAGAAAATCTGTAGAGGTAGGTTGAAGGTATACTCAGATTTCAAACATGGTTTTATTTACTCATTCATTTTTAATGTATCGCTTATATCCATTAAATATGTGGCAAGTGCTTAGGGTGCCAATGACTCTAAATCATAAAGGGGAATCCCCATACGGATAGAGAAGAGGTTATGAACTTGAACGAACCATTCCATCCTGGGCATATGTACATAGAGGGCGTCTGCCTGATGAGGACATGCTTTCTGCGTATAACCAAACCACCGAGACCTACACTTATCTACGTCTCACAATTCGAAATGGATTTTACAGCGCAGCCTTGGGCAAAGGATAAAGCCCATATAAGTAAGAGCCCACAGTCCAAGGTATTGATTTAACAGTTGGGATTTGCCAATCGCCGCATTTCCATATCAGGAAACTTGACAGCCATTTAACTCACTCTCATCCTAAGCTCTTGAGCATTTTTGACCGGTTTTCATCCATTCTGGTAAATTTTCCTACTTTTTGCGATTTGATAGCAAAAGTTCTTTACTCTATTTTAAGCCCTGCTCAAGGCGATGGATCTGTCATCCTCAGCGTTTTGTTATTGATTGAGTAACTCAGAAAACAGCAAGATTTCCTTATCATTGGAAGTGGATATTCTACTTCCTCAAAGACCCCGAAACACCTTGATTGCAGGTCTGTGATCTAATTTGTCGCCAACACTCTTTCTAAGATGGTTCTTTGACTGCTGTAACAGTCAATTTGTAAGCTGTTCGCGCCTATATGTACCGCTTTTGAAAAGTGGAGTTCCCTAAGTGAATCTGTCTATACCTGAAAGGTCTACCTATTTTCTCTGGATTTTTGTACTCAGGGGGTTCTTAATCACGCCGTACTTTTCTCACCACCAGTCGCCAGACCGTGCCGCTACTGCTGCACCAACAGTGGAGTTATCAATCTCTTTCTCCTCTCCTATCTGCCATATTCTGTAAGCCCCTAAAACCCTTTGTAAATAACCCGGATTAGTGTTATATTATAGGCCAGAAAAGTCCACCGTATCTATCAAATTTTTACCGAGTAACATCCTGATAGAACCCAAGAAGTCAAAATCGATAGGTATTTATCACCATATTTATCAATGCCGCCTATGACACAATTTTAAGAGACGAGCTATACAGCACAGAGCCTTATATAGTTTTGGCATTACTGCTAAACTCGAGTTCGTCTTTGTAGGTCGGTAGTCTTTGATTTAGACAAGGCGACGACTTCTTTAACATCGTCCTTGGTGGAATTGTGCGAAACTCACAGATCAACACAAGAAGCACGATCTTTCAAAGGTCTTTTTAATTACATACTTGCTTACGCCACGACCGATGACATTGACATAATTGGTACGGTGAGGTTTCACTAGTACGTTTGTTAGTATATTAATGGAAAATGGCCTGAAATGGGTTTAGTTAACAAGGACAAAACAAGTATATGGTGTCACAACAAGAAGGGGCAATCCAACATCGACGAATCGGACTAACCGTCACATTACAATCGACAGCTATAACTTTGTTTGGTAGTACCTAAGGGATTTTGGCTACCTCTCATAATAAAATCTTAACGAAGATTACTCGGTGCCATGAAATAAAGTCTTATGAAAAAATGTCCAAAACGTAATTTTGGACTTTTTTGGACTTTTGAAATTGCAATAAAATCCAAAACGAGTTTTGATCTTTATTTAATTTTTGAAAGTGCAATGAAGTCATTGGACATTATTGCACTCAGCCATTTAAAAGAAAGACGAGCATGGGGGTTGCAGGGGGGCAGCATGCCCCCATACATATTCTACTGTTTATGCATTGTAGATTTTATTTCCACTTCGATTTGGACTTTATTGCACTTTTGAAAATGAAATAAAGTCCAAAAATCGTTTTCGGACTTTATTGCAATTTTAGAAGTGCAATAAAGTCCAAAATTACGTTTTGGACTTTATTTCATGGCACCAGATTACTCGTTGCTCTTGCCAATAGCTTTTTTTTGGGCTAAGAAGGCAATTAAGACCTATCCCGAAAAACTAAGCAGACTTTCTATTCAATAAGCCCTTGTTCATCCCAGTCCTACTTTACGACGCTGAAGTTCGGGTTCTATCTTGAGCGGATGAAGATATCCTCTGTCGACAGTTTTCGTAAAATTTCCAGTCTCGTTTGCGTTGACGGGCTTAGGAGTAGGAGATTCAACGATGAGCTGGTCTACCGCGGACTAAAGCGCCGTGCCCCCTAAGATAAGTTTTTCGTTGCAACTTAATGTGACCCATACTTTTACCCCATCACATGTTTGGTTTCAAAATTGAAGCAATTTAAATATTCTATACACATACATTATGTATAGTGACATATTATAACGAACCCCCATAAATGGAACTTTCACATAAAGGGTCTAGCGATTTGACAACCTCAAACTTTCAATGTGAACGCACCCTTAAACCGATTACCGAACTGTCAATGTCAAAATATTCAGTAAAATCAACATTTTCATCATGGTGAAGTAAAAGAAAGAACGACGTTTACAAATAATTGAAATTTACTAACGAAACTCCGAGTCGGTGGTCGCAACTTTAAGAGCGTTAACGCCAATTTTCGGCCATAATAATGAAGCGCATTTTTGGTTAAACGGCTTTCGTCAATAAGCGAAATATGCGTTACTGGACAGGTGAGAACCCCCATGTACTAAATGAAAAAGCACTTCATCCGCAAAAAAGTCACTGTTTGGTGACAGTTTTCATGCGTGTCGGTGCGGTGGCGTCATTGGTCCGCTTTTTTTTGGTCGATGAAAATTACCGTCATTTAGTACATGGTCGTTACGGTAAATGTTATTCGCTACAGAGACATGTTGGAACGTTATTTCTTTGAATTAACAATTGCATAAATTGGACATCAATGATATGTGGTTCCAACAAGACGGTGCCACAAGCCACACAGCGGGTGCAACAATCGAGTTATTGACATCTCAGTTCGGTGAAAGTGTTATCTCGAGAAACGCAGCGTCTAGAATTTTTTACGGGGCTACATAAAATCATTGGTCTATGCCAACAAACCGTGTGCGCAGTAGCGCAGTGGTTAGTGTGCTGGACTACTGTGCGAGGGATCCCAGGTTCGATCCCTGGAAAAACACAAATTACATCTTAAGGTTTTTTCTACTGCACCACCTCTCGCGAACGTCTAACAAACATCCGAGAGTATGACTGCCCTGAAAAAGCTTCTCAATTCAGCCGTTCGGACTCGGCATAAAATGTTAGGTCCCTTCCATTCGTTCCAAAAATATAGAAACTCACACAAAACGAATGGTTGCGAGAAGCTAGGCCTAGGGTGTCTACCGCCTGCTGCGCCACCTACCAACCTATGCCAACAAGCCGGTGACGTTAGAGGAGCTCAGAGCCAATATTGAACGGTCGAAATGTCTGGCCGAGTCATCGAAAATTGGGTTCAACGTATCGACCGCTGCGCATACGTTCCCATGGTGGACATATGAACGAAGCCCAATATCATTCATAAGTGTTTTGATAGTAATTCAAGCCAATACATTTTTTTTTCATATATCTCAAGTAGTTTGCATTTTATTTAAAAAAGAATGTGTCACGTCTTTAATGAAAGACCCTTTATAACGAACCCTTTTAACGCATTACATGAGGGAAATGTCAGATTATAACGGGCCAAAGAGCTATAGTTTGGCACTGAAAAGTTTTCATACACCTGTCAAATGCAGACCTATATACCTACCTACCTACATTTAATGGATATTGCACATTCCGAACGAGACCAAAAATTCTTGCAAAAAACTTGCAATTCTAAGCAATTGCCCCACGTGGTGGTAAGACACCTGCCTAACATGGAATGTCTGCCATCCATACAAGAAATGAAACTGAAACATAACCAATAACATTGGCCCACATATTTTATTCACCACACCACCACAACAAGTAATGCCTGCACAGTGCACATCATTATTTACCATTTCATACCTAACTACATATGTACCAATCGCCATTGATACGGTTGTATGTAATGTTGGCGTAGACTTAAACTACACCGCTTGCGAAAAAAAAAAATGTCCACAACAAAACTGCCAAAGAACACCAATTTTGGAAAATTATGCTGACAATCAATTCAGACTTGCCACATTGACATACTTAAGAAAATTGTTTAATTAGCTCACGGAAGAGACGCGGACATATTAATGTTTGTAAATAGTCTGACTTAATGCATGAATAAAATATTACGCAAGCCATCAAGAGTGCTGTTGACGTTTCAAAGAAGAATCTTCTGACATTTGCCATTGGTGCCATAATTGCGAAGTTCGTACGCGTCAACCTAATTGTGCTAAATTTTTCGGCAAACGTTTTGGGTTTTCCATTAGGAAAAATAATTCTCAATGTCATTTCACATAGTAGACCATTGTAATGGATTAAAAAAGTTCTTTGCACGTCAGCAGTTTATGTGTATGCAAACGGTGCGATGGGTAAAATTGGTATCCAATTTTTTCTTAACGAAATTTATATTCCACGGATGTAACGCGAGCCGAATTGTTATGCTAATTTATAAAATTTTTGTAAAGCGTTTTGCGGGTTAATATCCTTCTAATCGAAGAGTTTCATTTTTTGTTCCCTTGCATGGCTGTTGTATTGCGATTCAGTATTCTGTATTACACACGTGTTTTTTTTTTTGAATAATTAGCATTTTTTTAAAGTAGGTTTGTTTTTTTTGGTTATCTTTGCGGCATCTTAACAGACCTCAAGATGGGTAAGAATTTTAATTAATTGGGGTATAGATTGGCCTGACTATCATGATGATAATATTATGGCCGCTACTGAAGTAACTTTTAACAACAAATCAGAGAACCGTTCGGCGATCTAGTACGAATGACAAATTGTTGGTAACAGATTTTGACAATAAACTTGATTTGTCACTATGTAAATATTTTTTTTTATTTTTTTTTTAATTTAAATGTGTACACTGCAGGAGTACCTACGTGACAGCTTTTCATTCTAATGTCAGCCAAGAAATTTGCAATGATAATCATTTCTTAACATTAAAGAGTTTTGAAATAATGTCGAGAGGGATACAATAAAAAAAGATTGAGCAACAGGTCCGTATTGTCTGTGGAAGTTTGCCACGAATGCGACGAATAGAAGGGACCTACAATTTTATGCCGAGTCCACAAAATTTCGAAGAGTAATTAACAGCTTGTACCTACAATGACAGCTGAGGCTGAGGCTAAGGCATCTGTTCACGAGCCAACAAGTACTGTGTATTGAGCAACTTACAGTACACTTCAAGAATGACCGTCTTGAGGTAAATTACTTTCGAGACAAAAGCAGCGTATAACAAATTTGTATGATAGGTACTAAAGCTACGATTACACATGTCACGAAATGTGTCAATTCTTGATTAATGCAAATGTCACCAAAGCATACACAAAAATGTCGTTTCGCACAGTTGGCAGTGTGTCATTTCAGCTGCAGGAAACAAAGAGTCTTAATGCGGCAGAGTATTTTGGTTTCATCAACGAAAAACAAACATTTCAACTCAACTTCGACAAGTACCTATTCAATCAATATCTTCATAACCGCATTCACTCTTATGATGGGTTATAAGAGTTCCTCCACTTGCTTGAAGGCTGGGTGCTGCAATGACCATTTAACATAAGGCTGAAAACGATGCTGCTGCTGCAGCTCTGTGATGGTGATATCAATTCAATGTGCAGTATTAAATATGATCTCAGGTTTTGTGGTTATTTCTATGGGAATTTTTATTTTGTTCAGCCGTTTTATGTAATGTGAACTTTTGCATATTGGTGCATGAAAGAGTCTTCAATTTACTTGAAAAAGGGTCTAGATAAGTATTCGTACATATATTTTTGTGTACATGAAAATTTACTTGTACTTGGCTATTTATTGAACTATTATTTTGTTATTTATATACATAGTATGTACCTACCACGTAAAAAACTTTTGCTTTTCTTTTCTTTTAGTTATTTTGTATTATGTACTTTTTCTTTTTTCTTCATGAAGGTTTTTTTTTCGTATTTTCCTTCAAAATCTCATCTTTTTTCTTATCCGTAAATGCTATATTGTAATAAAGAAAAATATTCCAGTAGAAAGATAAAAGCCCAAAATAAAATCTCTGTAAAATGTGCAATAACAATAACTCTGTAAATAAAATTTTTTATACGAAATAAAAATATCTATCTATCTATCTAAGTGTTTCCTTATGAAAATAGGGATTTACGATATTTTAACAGCTTTCAAGTTGTAACCCTCTCATCTGAAGAGAGAATTGAATTTAGGGTTGATTTCTGCACTGAAAAGCCGAAGAAGCGCTCTTCAAATTGGCAATGAAGAAGGACTTTTTTTTTAAATACTTCTCCCGGGAAAGGCAAACCTATAACGCTTCATCATGCTAGCAGATGTCTGTTTGTTCTGGCTAAATGCTCTAGTAAACAAAGCGGCTTCGCTCGCGCAGTCCTCAGGATTTGGTACACAGATATTCCTTCACAGTCAGTTAGTTCCCTCTTTTATATTTATATATCGCGCAGAAAACCTACCTAAGAAAGTACCTAAGGAGAAGTTAGTATCTCTGAAAAATGTGTTTTATGCCCTATTGAAAAAAAAAAACAGTTTAAAGATTATATGATCAATATTTTTGTTAGTGAAGCGCTGACATCTCAACACAGATCATATACTTAGCAGATTGAGTCACAATCTATGGGACAGAACATATTTCTTTGCTGACAAATACAGCGATATGATAAGCACCATCTTTAGAATAGGGGGGAGCATTTACCCCTTCATTATATTCCATACCTCCCAGATCTTATTACACTCTTGCAACCAGAAAGATGCACCACTTTCTAGCAGTATGATGACCCTATTCATACAGAATTCCGCTTAAATGTCTTTGGATAACGTACGCTGGAGTTACATGAAGTGATAAGCATATTCAACGGCGAAAGATTTTGGGATGCATTACAAAGTTTAAAATTGATACGACGAACGGTTCGTGACTTAAGAAAAGGGCCCCAAACTAAGTTTGAAGTCGATCGGATTAAAATTAAACTGTGACCCCCCTCTTACCCCATTAAGGGTAGAATTTCCAAAATCGACGAAAACATTTTCTTTATTTCTCATAGAGAATACACAGACCGAGTTTGAAGTCAATTGTCTGAAAAATTAAAATTTCCCATACAAACAATGACCCCCTCTTTTACCCCTTTAGGGGTTGAATTTCCAAAATCAGAGAAAGTAGTTTTCTTTGTTTTTCATAGAGAGTACACAAACCGAGCTTGAAGTCAATCGGATGAAAAATAAAAATGTTCCCATACAAACTTCAACCCCCCCCCCCCTTTACCCCTTTAAGGGTTGAATTCTCAAAATTAGAAAAAGACGTTTTCTTTATTTCTCATTGAGAGTCAACAAAGTCAATCGGATCAGTTTTCTTTATTTCTCATAGAGTGTACATAAACCGAGTTTGAAATCAATCGGATGAAAAATAAAAATCTTCGCATACAAACTTTGATCCCCCCTTTTACCCCTTTAGGTCGAATTTCAAAAAATCCTTCCTTAGTGGTTGTATACATCATAAAAAAAACCTCTGTGCAAAATTTCAGCTTTGTAGAGCAAATGGATTAGGCTGGCGCTGGGCGTTGATCATCTGTCAGTCGGATACTTAATTTTTATTTATATAGATTTTCGTTTTGCGTTTCCCTGAAGGATTTTTTTTTCTTCGCCGGCGAGTTCTATTCGAGAATCGCAGTGAATGCCGGACGAGGAGTCGGCTGCTGTTCTCTAAAATGCACAAGGAAAAATAAAATACAATCATCTAGACGAAGCCTTTGCGAATCAAAGTTCTCTAGTAAAGGTACTTAACCTTTTCACAGGAACAAAATCAGGCTGTTTTTGACCCTTCTAACTTCGGAACCAATTAAGCCAAAAGCTCAATAAAAAGGTCCACCTCACAAAATTTCATCTCTATAGCACTAGTGGTTTTCAACATACAGAACTTCAAGAATCGCAAAAGCCAAGTTCTTAGTTTAAGAAGGTTAATTGTTAAAAAAAAATGGTAGGTTTACTTGGCTAGTTTTTCGTTTATAACTTCGTTTTATTGTACAATTTATTAGAACTTGAAACCTACCAATTTTTAAAACATTTAACCTTCTTAAACTAAGAACTTGGCGTACCTACATTTAGATCTGATTACTATTCGTGGCTGGCTAGTTACGCACCTAATTTTTGTTGTTATTGTATAAAAGAACTTGGCTCTTTTTTTTTAAATTGAGAACAGACTTCGAATACTCGTATAACAGTAGCATTTTCCAAAACTCAAAATAAAGCAAAAATAAAAAATCAAGAGATGATTTCTTTCCCTTTAAGTTTAGCACTTGGCACACTATTAACATCGTGTGCGCTGGGGAATTTCAATGTCTCAGCTCAATAGATATATAGATATTTTGTGAAAGGCCCTTGGATGGATCTGCACAAACTTTGTATAATGCGTTTCATATAATAAAGAGGGTGTCCCATAATTCACGCAAAATGTAATTTTAATAGAAAATACTAATTTTAGAAAGCTTAAATGTTTTATTGATTCATATAGTATACAAATTCGGGTTATGTATATAATAGCACATCGGATAAATGGCCGCCACGGCTTTTCTGTCAAGGACGTACCTACTCTTTTATTGAAATTTTCTGTGACCGTTTCGCAAAAATGTAGCTGAATTTCACTAATACACCTCCCAATTTCCTCTTTCAAGACGGCGGTGGTCGTGGGCTTGTTTGCATAGACCTTTGACTTCAAAAAACCTCAACGAAAAATGTTCAATAGCGTTAAATCGCAAGATGGCTAAATTCTGATCGCAAAAACGGCCGATTACACGACTAGGAAATGACTCATGCAGTAATAAAATTATTTCTCTGGCTGTATGGCATGTGACACCGTCTTGTTGGTCACATCCATATTTTGTAATTTAGGCACTAAAAACTGGGTTATCATGTCACGATAACGAACACTATTAATTGTTATTGCCTGACCAGCCGCATTTTCGAAGAAGAATGGTCCGATAATGCCTCCATCTCAGAATCCGCACTAAACAGCCACGCGCTGTGGATGCATTTGTTTCTCAACAATTACTCTGAACCAAAAATGCGACAATTTTGACGATTAACTAGCCATCAAGATAAAAATGAGCTTCATCACTGCAGATGATTTAGTTCGAAAATTGCGGACTGTAGCTGACAAGCCGTCATTATTATTAAAATATTGCTCAACAATGAAAATGCGTTGTTCTTTCGTACAGCGCTCCATTTTTACTAACCCCGAACTGTCAGCTGTCATATTGCTATCTTTTTTAAAATATTGCTCAACAATGAAAATGCGTTGTTCTTTCGTACAGCGCTCCATTTTTACTAGCCCCGAACTGTCAGCTGTCACAGTGCTATCTTTTTTTTACGTTGGCATCACTGTGCTATTAAATGGCACAAAATTAAAATGTTGCGTGAATTATGGGACACCTTTATAATAAGAGAAGGAAGCCGAATTAGTGATAGTCCTTTATAGAAAATTCCACTGTGGATTTTACAATACTTCAAAAATAGCTTAGGCAAAGCAGTTGCGAAATTTACCTATAATTTTTAGTACCGGTTTTAGATCTAGATTTTGAAATTGGAATAAAATAAGACGATTTATATTCTTCAAGAAAAATACCAGAAGACATTGACAGATGGAAAATTGCTTGAGAACACTTTTTAAAAAAATAACTGTGGGAATACCATCGGACTAGTGACATGAATTGGACTTGAGATCATCAAGAGCCAAGATAGTCGTGACGACTTAGTTGGACGAGGCCGATATGAATTTTTCAGATATTAGTGGAGACATATTTGTGATCATGCAGAGGGCGATGAAAAATTTTTTTATTTTTTTTTTGTCAAGAACTTTATTTTAATGCGCTTGTTAAAGTGGGCTATTGTAGACTATTGTCGAAACACGGAATAAGTCGGGAAAAATATTTGGATTTTTTTTAATTAAGTTGAAAGGATTTCTCTGCGATTTCGTTGTTCCGCGAACTTTCAGAAAAATATTCAATAAATTATTAGAATTCTGTGCGCCATTGGGTTGTAAACATTTTGGTAGAAAAATTTAGTCAAATTCAGACAAAGCCTCTTGCGCAATGATAGGAAATTAATTTTAAATCCTTTCACACAGTCGGTGACTTGAGGATCAATACACCAAGTACATTTTTAGAAAACACGTGTATTTGATTTTATATGTAGTTTAAAATAAATTCATGTTAAATTTACTACATTTCAAGAGACCATACATAACAGGAAGGACGATATTGAGCGGGTCATTGAATTTACAGCAAACTTCCGTCATTGCGAGTGTAAAAGGCAATCAAATTGTAAGTACATAGGCAATATCCGTAATAGGTATATAAAGACAGAAATGCGTATGCATTAGTCGCAGTAACTGCAACCCCCACGTCATTAAAAATCACCCCTGTGCGATCGATTCCTATCGAATTTAGGCACCTGGGGGGGGGGGGGGGGGGGGTAAATTTTCTGCAGGCTCTATTCGAAAATGTACTCCATTTCGTTCTTTTCGTCAACCATAATTTGAATAGAAGTGAATTCGTCCGAAATCCTCACAGAGATGAACAAAGTCCTTTTATTTTCTCTCTGACTGACGAAATATTATTTCATCGAAGTCATGTTGCTAACCAAAGTTGTAGAATATTATTTATTTTCTTCTCACCTTTTTCTTGCAGTTCATCCTCCTCATTGTCGTCGTCATCATCGGCACGGGTGGTTTCCCTGCCAGTTACATTTCTAAACTGTGTTAAATTCGTTACCGAACTATAACCAACAATGGGCTGTGGTTGTTCATCGATTTCATCGCTTTCATAGGACAACTTCAAGCTGTAGTTAACTTTATCCTCAAATATTGAGGTGATTTTCTTTTCTAATTTATCACCAACACTGGAATCTTTTGAGATTAATTTCTCATTCAGATCACAATTATCCTTGAGCTGACACGTCGGTCGATCCAAAGTGGCCGCACATATTGTGCACGCAACACTCACAAAATAAAAGAACAATAATTTTCGATTCATTTTTCTTTTCGAAGAAAAAACTATATATTCCGAAAAAAAAATTACAAATCACAGTGAAAATCTTGTCATTCTAAAAAAATCGTATTTTTCGCGAAAACACTGTAGAATTAGAATCAATTTGAAAATGCTCGCAACGGTTTTTTTCGTTTTTGTGTGCACTCTTTTTTTTTAAGGCCAACTTGTCTAAAGGCCCGCTTTGAACCGAGGAAAGCTTCGATGAGATTTGCTTGAAGTCGCGCAGGTGACTAAATTTACTAATAGCATAGTTTATGCCAAAGTCAATTCTTTTTGCCACCAGCACTCAGCGGCACTCTGTGCGTCTTACACGGCATTTGAAACGTAGGTACCTATAGTAGCCGTGGCTTACACAGGTAGCGGGCTTCCAACGGCGAGACGCAAACTTTGTTTGTGGTAGTTGGGTTTGTATGAGCTACTATAGATACATTCGTATCTATTGGGCCTAGTTTGTATTTAAGTTTTGCTTTCGTTGAGTTTAGAGGTAGTAAGCTGAATGAATTGCATTTTTAATGTGGTGTTTTTTTTTTTTGGTTGGTTGTTTTGGAATGATAATTGTTACAGTAACCAATTTGTCGTTATTGTTGCGATGGGTTTGTTTTCGCACAGTTTTTTTTTCTGTTGGGTTGCAGTTTTTGTTGTCGATTTTTTGAAGCGAAAAACGTCATCGAAACAACTTTATCGCTGATGATTTTCATGATGGCAATGTGATTTTGATTTTCAGCAGAAAAGTGGCGGTTGGAAAAAAAGGTAATGTAGGTATGCGACAAGTGGATGTGTATGCGAGTGTGCCTAATGGGTGCGCTTTACGGAATTGCTCTACTAAAATGCGTTGAGGTTTGGATTCAGGTTGTATTCGTGTTGGGACATTTGCTAAATAATCCCAACCTATGTAGGCTATTACCTAGTAAACTTTTTTTGTGGTTTACTTTCGATTTGAACCAGATTGGCAAGTAGCGAGCGAATTAGCCGGCACCTTAGAAGTGAAGTCCTAGATGGCCAAACTGGTGTGGAAAGGAACAACATTGGAAATGATTTATGGGATTTTAATCACTTCATCTGTCGCTGGGCTGGACAGCATTAAAGATGGCTATATAGTAAAACCCATTCATGCCAAAGCATTCAGAAATGTTCAGACAAAAAAATTGGATAATAGGTATGTAGGTTCGCATGTCAACTTTTGAAATGCACAATTTTTTAGAAATCAGAAAGCGGCTTTCGGTAAAATGATGTTGTACTCGTATTGTCAGTCAGTATTATATGGAACTATAAACTTTACTTACTTTAGCGGATCCCACCTTGGGACACTCCTACCTTCCATTCTCTGCGATGCAGTACACGTTTAACCCGAAACGGCTACGAACTTCCCATCAATGGTCTCGCAAACCATTATGGTGGTCAGAGGATGGATGCGCTATGCACCAATAGGGGCATAAGTGGACTTTCGGCTACTCGAACGGCTGTTCAATGCACTCTGCATGTTAGTGGAGTCCCATTGAAACAGGTGGAGAAGTTTAAGTATCTCGGGGTCTCATTCACGAGTGATGGAAGGACCAATGCCGAGTTTTCCTGTAGGATTGGTCAGGCTGGGTCAATTTTGAGACAGCTCGGTCATTCTGTTATTAGGAGGACTGAACTTGGTGTCAAAGCTAAGTTGTCAGTCTTTAATTCGGTGTTTGTTCCAGCTCTTACCTATATGGTCATGAGGATTGGGTAATGACCGAAACAATAAGATCGCGGATACAATACGCCGAAATGAGATTTCTCTGTTGTATTGCTGGTGTGAACAGTAGAGATCGCATTAGAAATACCAGAATACGTGAGGAACTCAATGTCGAGCAGCTACTTCTCCGGACGGAGCGATCCATGCTTCAGTGGTATGGTCATGTTAAACGCATGTGCCCGACCAAGATTCCACGACGTGCTATGGAATCCGTATCATCAGGCAGACGTCCTCTAGGTAAACCAAGGATGAGATGGTTAAATCAAGTCCATAATCTCTCCTATACTCGTATGGGGATCGCCCTTGATGATTTGGAGTCGATGGCGGAGGATCGAGAGCAATGGAGGGTCCACTTGAGCAACCTACACCCGCGACCCACTTAATGGACAAGCGGACTGAATGCTTCTAAAAGGGAAAATATTTTAAAAAATGATCAACATAAATTTAAATTCGATATTTGACAAGTGCTGAGGGCAATTCTTTCAGATATCCTTGAACTCTGACTTAGATTTCATGTCAAGAATTAACCTGTAATTAGACTTTTCTCAGTTATGAAAAATATTGAAAGATCACTTCTGGTTTCTGGATTTTTCGGAACTGGTGTATAAATTAAATTCTACAAAAATAAATATCTCATATTGCTGAGACACTCTGACGAATCGAAATATCAACTGCCACAATTTTTGTTTGACTAAATTTGTCTGCTACCAATGTCAATTGAAAAATTGGTCACATGATAAATCTAAGGCCCGAAACATACATGCGATTTGAATGCGCGCACATAAAATCCAAAATTATGTGCGCGCATTCACATTGAAATGTGTGTGTTTCATTTTCTGCGACTAAACAGTCGCGCGATTGAAATCGCATGTGTGTATCGGGCCTAAGGCAAAAATTCTTATGCTGTCAGAGTGCTGCCACAAAAACAAAACTTTGCATTATAATTAATCTTTGCACATTATTTGCAAAGTAAATCAATTTTTTTCTCTGGCACCGGTCGGATAATAATTAACGCAACCGCTCATTGAGCTCAAATTCACAGACAGTCTTAGGTATTGGCGCAGGAATATTCCTATAAAGATTGGTCAAAATTGGACAAAGCAAAATTTAGTCCCAATCAAACTTCCAACTCAAGTTCCTTGAAATCGGCAATATTAGCCGCACTGTGTACAGTTTAGGTTTCGTTTGGTGATTAATTGAAACTCTTTCGTAACGTCCCTTTGATCAATTACGACCAATCTTCACAGGAACATTACCGGGCGAATATAATCACCCCTATCGTGAAATCCGCCGCCGGGGGGAATCATTCACGGAAAAAAATATGTTGGTATCGTCAAGTCCGCAAAGTGAACAGTTCTCCGTGTGGGTAATGTGAATGAGTTCCACTGTATCGTTGAAAACGTTTAAATCGAATTATGCCCGAACAAAATGACATTTCTCGCCCGCATCAAAATCATTGCGGTTTTCTAGCCTGCTGCACGTCGTGGGAATTTTTTTAAGAAAATGTACATATAAAAGATCCGCTTTATGAAGGCGAACATTTGTAATAAATCTGTGCAGAATTGAACTTTATTAAAATCAAAAAATAAACATTCTAAAAACACATTTCATCTGGAAGTTCCGTGAAATCATTCACTGCTCCTCTTATCCTGTTTTTATATTTTTTTTTCTCTGAGAACACCGCTCATTTCGTTCTCCCTCTTATGCATCCAAGAGTAGAGTTATCGTATACATTATTACATAATAAACACGGCCGTTTGACAGTGAAACTACCTTTCCCAAAAACGTGTCGATAAGGAAACTTTTCCGGCGGATTCTACGATAACAGTAGAAGGTGAAAGGGAATCGAATAGGTGAAGTGAAACTCAATTCCGACGGATTCCACGATAGGGAATGCTAGAAAATGAGCTTATTCGTTTCGGTAGTTTTCGAGATACCTACACGATTTTTTTTATAACAGAATCACCTTTGGGACAATAGAAAATATTTTCTCAAAATTTGAGTTTAGGACTCATTGTAAACTATTAGTATCCTCTTTGTCTTTAAAGCGTGTTTCGAAACGGTTCATTAAATATTTTTTAACTATTTCCACCAACTGTTCAATAAAACCTCAACTGCAAATGATTTTTTTTCTTTGCATATTATTGGCAAAGTTTTCACTATTTTAAATGTAAAGTGCGAATCTAATTTGTTTGGTGAAACGAAATGAACGAATTATTTGCAAATTCGCAAAACTTTGCACTTTGCAAAAACATGCTTTGCACTTTGAAAATTTGTTTTTGGTGAAACGAATTTTGCAAAGAGGAAAAATGTTCAATAATTTCCTTTTTGCAAATTTGCGTTTGGTGAAACGGAATTTGCAAAGATAAATTGCAAAATTGCAAAATGCAAAGTGAAAAGTGGTTGGTGAAATAGGGCCGATTTAGTAGACTCGTAATCCGAACGCCCGCAATGACAATTTTTTCCTTAAATCAAAAATGCCATATAATTGTACAATAGTATTGACAGTTGTGATAGTTCAAAGAGTTGCTAGTTTTGGTGTCCGTGTCATCTCTCAATGACAGTTGACTTTTCTTTACAAATTGCTACTGTAGAGCCCAGAAGTGCCAAAGACAAAAGTATCTGTGAATTTACAAGTCTCTTGTAAGTAATATAAGAAAATATCCTAGACCCAAGACTGCTACGTATTACAACTGACATGGAATACCATTAACTCATATGGACACTTCGTAATGCGTAGCCCATCTATACAAATTCACGATCAAATTGAAAAAGTGATAACTCTTTCATGTTTATAAGACCTTGAACTTCGTTCGATCTTATAGCAGTTGTAGACCATGTGTCTAAATACCATTTGAATGGATTCCATTGAACTTCACTTTATTTAAGTTTTTAACTTCCGTTTTATTACAGATAGTTTTAGAACAAGTTACATATTGTTTTGAGTTAATAATAGATGCGTGTATATTTTTTTTTTGCAAAAGAGTGTTAAAATATTACTCACCGTAAAACAATTAAAATTATGTGAGAAATTCTAAGGTCATGAGCAATGACTGCGGCTGCGTATGTGACAGATAACATTGTTTAAAATTTAATTAGAGACTTCACTTGTTGTATGGCCTTTTCCTCTAATGCAAAATTTACAACTTTGAGGCAGTAATAAAAGTTTAATTACTTACTCCTACCTGGTACTAAATAAATTATGGCTTTGCTATACAAAAGAAGTTTTGTGTTAAAAAAAAACTAAAATAAGCTATTTTTATGTTCGCCAGTATTGGTTTTATATTTTCCAGAAACTCCACCTGTAAATGTATTCCCTGGTAACCTTAACCTTGGCTTCCGAAAGTGTGCATATCTTGAGGTTACTCTGCACAACTTTTAAGCTAAAAAAACGTGCCTTTAAATTTTTGAAGACTGAACAACGACATAGCGAAGTGAAGGTTGACTTCCTTATGTGCCACACTTATTCTTAGAGGTTCCATTAAAATTTAGTGATGTTGTTCGAAATAGCTTCAATTCCAACTGAAATGTCTCTGAACTAATAGTTGTTCTCTCAAATAACGCACTTTACACACCCCCTGAACTGATGTTATTCAGAGATTACCTTTTTACGACCAATTTCAATATTCCAAAAAAAGTTTCGGATAGTTACCCGACACATAACGCTATCCACCAGATAAAAGCTGCTGATATTTTTTTTCTGTTTCATCGTCAAAGTCTCTGATAAATTATCCGGTAGAAAAATTTATCAGACACTAATTATTCTTTGTTAGGAATGGCAATCATGTTTTTTATCGTTTATCACATTTTTAAGTTAATTGTGTTCCTCTTTTTTTGGTAATTTAGCATGGACAAATTTATTCATTCATTCATTTTCGATTGCCCGCTTATCCATTAATTGGGTCGTGGGTGGAGGTTGCTCAAATCCAAGTGGACCCTCCATAGCTCTCAATTCTCCGCCATTGACCGTAGATCAGCAAGGGCAATCCCCATACGGGTAGAGGAGAGATTATGAACTTGGTCTAACCATCACATCCTGGGGTCTACCTAGAGGACGCCTGCCTGATGGTAGGGATTCCATAGAACGTCTTGGAATCCTGGTTGGGGACATGCGTTTAACATGACCAAACCACCGAAGCATGGACCGATCCGTCCGGAGAAGTAGCATCTCGACATTGAGTTCCTCACGTATTTTGGTGTTTCCAATACGATCTCTACGGGTCACACCATCAGCAATACAACGGAGGAATCTCATAGTTTGTAGCTTGCAGCTTGTATCCGCTACCTTATTCTTTCGGTCATTACACAAACCTCATGACCATAAGTAAGAGTTGGAACAAACTCTGAATTAAAGACTGACAACTTGACAGTTTAGCTTTGACACCAAGTTCAGTCCTCATAATAACAAAATAACCGAGCTGTCTCAAAATTGACCCAGCCTGGCCAATCATACAGAAACAAAAGAGACAAAACGTCCAACCACCCGGGGTGAAAGGTATTCACTGAGCATGGATAAAGTTAAACAAAATAGTGAAAATTCAGAAATCTTCATCGTAATATTCATCAATTAGACTATCCGGAACTTATCTGTCGGATAACCTTCAACTTTTGGTTTCAAATGTTTCGGATAGTGATATGTGACAGATATAGTCTCGGATAGAGTATCAGCCGGTGTGGCTGTTAAATCATATATCCAGAAGATAAACAAAATATTTATTTGAAGTGGCTGGAAAAAATATAGTTTCAGAGCACTTTTTTGTTGACGAGGCCCAAGGCCCAAAGCGACTATAAAAGGAACAATTTAATCACTTTTTTCCTAAACCTTTCTACCACGAAGGGTCGGTCACTTTGCCGTTGCGTCCTTTCTGGACGTTGGTGGTGTGGAGGTGGCTGTCGGCGGCTTTAGTCCCCAGTAGGGTCAACCATGACAGACAGATTGGAGAGCTTCCCCCTTCTTCTGCTACTTCTATCTACAATTCACCATTCTCTCTATTTCTTATCCTACCTTAACTATATCCCTTTCCCCTGTGCTGGGCGAAGGTGTCATACGACCCCTGCTGATAATCAGCCTGGTTGGTGGCCCAGTAATAGCTCAGCCACAAACGGAATAATCGGATACCTGCTTCAGCTCCTCTGTTATAATTCTTTTTTGGATTTTTGGCAGGCAGGAATCATGATGGATACAAATATATTATAAATCAACACAGGAGCTTCCAAATCCCAGTCAAGGTGTTTTGAAACTTTTCGGTTGTAATTGTAATATGTACATAAATTAAATGACCGATTTTAGGAAATGAAATCTTGGATGGTCAGATTTATATGTTGAAAGTATGTATAACAAAATGTCATATTTTACCTTCCATACCTAGAAATTTTTTAAACGATATACGGTAATAATTGACACATTTTTGCTTCAATTTAGGATGCCTCAAAACTCAAATAAAAATTAGCGCCGAAATGTCTTTCGCTTATTTTGGAGCTCGTGCGGCATTAGCCTAAGTTATTATTTAGGTGCCTCCAAAAAACACCAATGGCAAAGTTTATTATTTAATATTTTACAAATTTCCATTTCGAATTCTAACTACCTATATTAACGGTATATTTTGCAAGCTATTTAAGGGCCATCACTTCCTCAAATTGCAGATGGTGCAAAGTATAGGTTGCCTACGTTGTGTTGGACAGCATTTAGTTTGAGGAATTTTCCGCGTATCTTTAGGACCGCTTTGCTATACCTCTATGCTATATGTTCATCCCGAAAATAGCAACCATAAAAAGAAACGGATTCCATTATAGTTTTTCCAACACTGCACAAAAAGATGAGTTTTGGTTGGTAGTAGTACAATGGACCGGAAATTATCTGAGTGTTCCAGGATTGGGATTTGGGTTTTGGGAAGCAATGCTTTAGTTCAAAACTCTGAACTCGTATATAATATGTAATGTAGGTAACTAGCGGACCCGGCAAACATTGTTTTGCCTGCTCGTACATTTTCATTGTCCGTCAATTGTTCTGCAGCCGTTTTATTTAACCGATGTGTCCGGAATGATTATGTGTGCCCAGGCTCAGGCTCACGAAATGTATTGTCTTCTAGACATATTTTCTTCCAATGACTGTCGAAGAATAGCGCCTGAAATGTATTTATTTTCTTATGAGAGGTGTCACGCCCTCTTGTCCAATCCCGCCAGGTTTTGTAAAATGCTTCAATCAGGCAATGTTTAGATAATATTGATTTAAATAAATTTGTTTTAAGGGTGGTGCCATGGCCCGTCTCCAATCCCACCCACACTTTGCGCGGTTGTTTGTTTGGACAATGCACATGAATGTCTACAAATTTTAAAACTTTAGCCTCCATGGGTGTCGAGATATAGTATTTAAAATGTATTTTTTTGTTTATACGGGAGGTATCACGCCCCTTTTCAAATTTTCATAGAAACACCTTTGGGCCAATGACAAATATTTTCTTAAAATTTGAGGTCAATCAGTTCGGTAGTTTTTTAGATATAAGACTTTTTGATTTTTTCTCGTATGGGAGATGCCACGCCCTTTTGTACAATTTTCACCAAATGTAAATCTAAACCATCCTTACACCTACTTAAACATACACACAAAATTTCATTAAAATCGGTCCAGACGTTTGGGAAGAGTTCGATTACAAACACGTACAGAAGAATTATGTATACCTTTCTTAATTCTTCTGTACGTGTTTGTAACCGAACTCCTCATAAACGGCTGGACTGATTTTAATGAAATATTGCGTGTGTGGTTGAGTGGGTCTAAGGATGGTTTAGATTCGCAATTGGACCCGCTATTGCGTATAAATTTACGTACAATCTTAGGTATTGGCCTAAGAGTCTCCCTGTGAAGATTGGTTAAAATTGAACAAAGGGGGTGGCAACGCCCATACAAAACAAAAAAAACAGACGCTAGGCCATGTTGAAAACAAAACTGTAGGTAAGTGTAATTTTGAGTCCGCTAACTCAGTAATCCAATCCACTGATCACGGTAGATAATATGTTGGATTTAAACGACTTTCAGTTGCAGAACTTATTTTTTGCACCCAAATAAACCAGAACACTTGATCTCGTGGCCTTTTGCGACAAGCCCATTTTTTCATCTCCATTGACTAGCACTAGACTATGTGATTATTTTGAGAAACGTGTTAACAAAACAACCCACCTAAACCAAACTCGAACCCCTTATCAACATTGAACTAAACCCGACCTATGAGTATGCTCAAGCAAATTCCACAACTTACTCCTGATATCAAAGGTCAGGAGATGCAATGAAACTGAACTCGTCTGGAATAATTATCAACCATTATTGTTGAGATTCCACGGTTCCAAAGTGTAAACGTCAAACTGATCTTATTAAACGAGCCCACAATTCATTCAATTTGTGAGCGCACTTTTTTTCGTCACCAAAACTGGCGATAATTCCATGCCGTCTCTGGTGGGTGACATAATCGAGATAAAGTCATCAATCGTTATACGTCATTAAATATAAATTATATTTCCACCGAAAAGAAACGGCAGCTCCACCAACGCTTCAAGGCCTTTAAATTGCGGCAATGAACTCAAATCAAGGTCAAAATGATGTTTCCACAACGCACTGTAGGTATAACCCGCAGGCCGCAACACAGAGCAGAAAAGAAAACTTGTCAATATTAACTGTTAGTTCGTAATATAAATTCGCAATCAGACAGTCAAATCGGTTGTACTGAACACACGCACTCGACCGTTGTGCGGTAACCGAATTACGTTCAAACACCAAATTGTCATTCAGACATGCACCTGTATCATGACAGAAGACATGTCTCATTGGATAATCTGAGCTGCACCAGCCCCTCTATAAACAAATAGACAAAATTTGACTTTTGCCAATAACGAGCTGTCACTTTTGGTTGAAGTTTTGTAGGTACTGTGGTTTTGTTTTCTGTTTACAAAACCATTTGAAATCTCGATGTCATTACGCATTCAGCGGGGTAGATTCTTGAGTAACGTTTATCTATGGAAATGGGCCATTTCGAGGCAGAGGCATGCAAGAGTGACACAACCTCTAATAGTGTTGTTGTCGATGTTAATAGTAACAGGTAGGTAGTAGGTACCCAATTGGTGTAGGTTTTTCGATATTTTATTAGAAACTGACAGCAAAATACCTACTATGACTTTTGTCAGCATTCATGAGAGACAAATTTACAGGTTATGTGCATAAAATAACTTCTCGTGTAGGTAATCCAAGGTGTTATGTTCTTTAGGTGCTTTATGTTTAATCAATTACGCACCAGAGGGCATCAATTATAATTGATTCGAAATCTTGGTTAAAATATTGTTTTGCGGCGTTAACTGACACTTGATAGGTCTGAGAAGATGTTCTGAAGAGCACACCTCTTTGTGTTCTATTACGTGCATTAACCATTAAGATGTTTAGTGATTCGGTAGCAACTACATATACAAGTATTTGTAAACTTAAAAGTGTTTGCCAACTTCGGGCTGCTCTGTTGATTTGTAGAACTCAAGCAAATCAAATAAACAAGTTAATTGTGAGAAAGGTTCTATTTGATTTATATTTTGTTGATGCGAAAGGGAATGTCAAGAATTTGTTGACATTTCGAGCTACTTAGTCGACCATGTTTGTTTGTAGGAAATTTCAAGTGTGTCCATACCTTTAGTCACCCTAGTTTACCTTGATGTGTATCTACTATTAAGCTGAGAAAGAATCTTTGCGTTTTTTGAAGAAGTTTTCAAGTTCACTTAATTGAACGAATCGATTAGAAAAACTGTAGGAGTGGCTGAGTGCACTCTGTATAGGGCTCAATGTTCGCCCGCAAATTAAAGTGCCATAATGACATTAAAAAGTTTTTTAATCATTGAAATAACAAGCTTTGATAGGTCAATAGCACTGCTGTCTTTGAAGGGCATTACAATTTAAAAAAAATGTGTATAACAAACATAGTTATAGCAATTGCTATGGTCATCTCGTTTTGACATTGGTTGGTTGGTTTAAGTTGGTCCTCGATGAGGTACACTTATAACAAAATGTAGTAAGAACGGAGTACAATGAAGCAAATTATGAGTCAAGCGGTCAATGGAACGCGACCGTTTTCCACGCCATTAAGAACCACTATTTCTAAAGAGTGTTCTGTTGCTATATTAGTCTATTATATCGCGTTATTAAATGATATTTAAAGGAAATAATTTTAATTGATGACATGCGAGGAAAGCATGAATCATCTTTCGACTTTGAAATGTTATGATGCGAATAACTCCTGTCATTACCTTTTAACAACAAATCTAACATATTGAGGAACAAGATCATTTCCTTTCACGAGATTTTTCTGTAACTTTCCATAGCCATTGCGCTTTTCTTTATATAGTATAAAATACTTCAAGCATGTCTTATTGTGAGTTGTCACTTTGAACGATGAGTTGTAATTTTTGCGTGTACACACCTAAAAAGATGGTAAATAAATCATTATTAAAAGTCACTATTTCCATTTCGTCATTTAACTAAATGAACGAATGTTTTCACTTGACTGAACTACGAGTAGGTGTAGATAGCATTTAAGGTTTTAATAAAATGTGTACTTAGGGTTAATTGAAAATACAGATCTATATAAGCTGTACTTATTGCTTTTCAGACGAATCGTAAAGTATTTTATTTTTTGTTTTAGAACGAATGGAACGTATTTGAATGACTAAACTGAGAAGATTCATCATGATTCATGACAGTTGTACTATGTACTATCAGTTATTTGTCACACTGGGTGACTATAGGGGTAGTAGAATTAACATTTTTTTGTATTGTATCTGGGGGAATCTGGCTTCTGGCAAATTTCGTCGAGTATATTAATGTGCTGGGCCACACATGCCTTCCCATGAAAGTCATGTCGGGCGAGACAGGTAGACTTTTAGGTTAGTTAAGAAAAGAATGGTAGATTGTATCGAAAATCCCTTCTCTTTTCTACTCACTTAAAATCGACCTGTCTCGCCTGACGCGACTTTCATGGGAAGGCTTGTGTGGCCCAGCACAGTGAATGCATAATGTCTCCTTCAGCGATAATTAAATTCTAATTTTGAGAGAAAACACAAAAAAAATTGATTTCATTTTACTAAGCTTAAGCAATCTCATATATAAAAAACTATAATGTCCTGACTCCTGACTGATTGGCTATTGGTGAACGATAACAGCTAGGAAGCTGACAAGTGAGCACTTAAAAGCGATTTGGGGAAATTCGAACTCAAAAAGGGTAAAAAGGGGGTCAACGTTTGTTTGAAAAAGTTCATATTTTCCATCCGATCGATTTTAAATTCGGTAAGTGTACTCTATATAAGAAATAGAGGAAACCCATTTCTCCGATTTTGGAAATTTTGCTTGGAGCCCGATTTATAAGAGGTGGGAAAAGGAGATTCAATTTCTTTTTTTTTTTTCATCCAGCAAAGCACTGACACTAAGTTCAGGGGGCCAACTATGTAATTCGATTCTACAATCAAAATGTTCGAATTCGGAAGATTCGTACTCTGTAACTCTATAGCCAGCGCTCATATTCGAAAATCGAACGGACCTCGAAATGTCTATTTTTTTGGTACTACCTAATCCTAAAGTAAATGCCAAAACCATTCGAATTCGCAAATAATCATTCTAATGCAAATGTGTTTGCGAACAGACTGTGTAGATTGCAGAAATCTCAAAAAATGTGAGTAAGAAATTTGTTCATAACTTATTAAATATTATTAAGAGTATTAAAATATAATTTAGGCATAGGGAATCATCTAAATGTGCAAACACAAAGACATCTCAATTTGAGATTCTTGTTCAATACATGACAATGCATCCCGACTTATCTAAAGGATTTATCCCGAATTCGCCTTGGCTCAATTTGATCATTGCAATCCTCATTTTCTTCGGTAAAAAATCAACGATACTGTCCATGTTGATTTAGCACCTATTCACGAATCAGAACAAATGATTATTTCGTTTTATTCAAAAGTCTGTCAAACACAATGCGAGACTCGTTCGAAAGTCGGAAATTGTTTGGGTAAAAGTTGGCTTTACTTAAGCTGCAGTTATAGCTATCAGTAAAATGCATCCGTAAAAAAATTGTTTCACTTTTTTGGAGCACTTAAACTTAATCGTTGAACTCAATCTTGGTAAGACCAAGTTGCTTTTGAATTATAAAACTAATTCGTCAAAAAAATTAAGCAATTGATCTTTAAATTTTCTAAAAACAGAATTTCTTTATTTTTCCGTAAGAAAAACTTTTTCTGTCTAACTTCTCAACCAGTTTCAAAAAGTATTCCACTGAATTCCTATGATATGCTTTGGTTAAATGTTTCAGTTTTGTTCTGTTGCGTGTATTTACGGATGGACTTTTCTGATAGCTAACTGCAGCCTTACATTCGATTCTAATTTCATACATAGTTCTATTTAAAAGTAGAATCGGAACCAACTTTCGAATAGAATCGGAAGTAGAATCGAATTACATAGTTGGCCCCCTGTCCTCCTAATAACAGAATCACCAAGCTGTCTCAAAATTGATCCAGACTGACCAATCCTACATGCAGAGTACATTGAACAGGCAGGCATTCTGGAGACGATCATCACTTCAGATTTGTTCACGTTAACCTTTATCTCAGCTTCAACACAAACGGCTACAAACCTTAGAAATTTTAATTTCTGGTTTTAAGCCCAATCCTTACTTTGAATACAAACAAATTTGTTATATTAGATTGAATACTCAAAATTGGATACCATCGCAAAACTTATTAGCATTTTTAGACATAATCACTTACAGTGGTCGGCATAAGTATTTTGACAAAACTAAAGTTAATTCTGCTTATAATTTGAAACTTACTTCATGTAAATTTTGGCATCAATGTAAAGGTCATTTAAATTCCGTTTGAATGATACAAAACTTTCCTTAACCCATTAAGTACCCATTTTAGAATATAGAATTTTTGTGAAGGTCTACTTTTTTGACTTTTTTTCCTCGGTATCAAAAAAATATGTTTTGATGCAAAAAGTTTCTCCAAACAATTCTAATAGTGACCGCGAAAAATTTTTTTCAAAAATCTCTTCGCTAATATATTTTATGATTTTTTGAAAATTGCTAAAAATGACTATTTTAGTCACTTTTTCCTCCTTTTCATACAAAATTTTTCTGAAATCCCATTCCCATTCAAAAAATCATAAAAAATATTAGCGAAGAGATTTTTGAAAAATTTGTTTTTGCAGTCACTATTAGAATTGTATGAAGAAACTTTTTGCATCAAAACTTTTTTTTTTTTGACCGAGGAAAAAAGTCAAAAAAGTAGACTTTTACAAAAGTTCGAAATTTTCAATGGGTACTTAATGGGTTAAGGAAAATTTTGCATCATTCAAACGGAATTTAAATGTCCTTTCCATTGATGCCAAAATTTACATGAAGTAAGTTCAAATTATGAGCAGAATTAACTTTAGTTTTGTCAAAGAAAATACTTATGCCGGCCACTGTAAGTTTTATGTCTGTCAGCTGTCAGAATAGGACAAATCGTTTCTAATAGACTATAGAACAAAATTTCGATGTAGGTAAGTTAAATTTAGATCAAATTCTTTCTGAAAGTTTTGCTATACATAGAAAAATTTAAACACTTCGTTTCTGACTTCCAAGGTGTGGCGGTGCCTTTCTTAAAAGCAACTGCAAATTATTATGACAATATAACCGCACATTTATTTTTCTTAGATCTTGATTACACCTATAAAGATGAACATTATGGTGTGCTTGTGAAGGTACATACAAAAAGTGTTACTCAGTTCAGAAGTTTATTATTCCCAATCAAATCTTCTGATCAGAATCAAAAAAAGTACCTACTCAGTTGCGGTAACTGATGATTTTTTTTTAATCTCATTTAAATGCCCAAGTTTAGGTTATTCCTCTTTAAACAAGTGTGTGCGACGTGCTTTGCATTTTAATAGTTCGATGATGTTTAGCTTGATGTTTATTGGATGTACAAATTATTCAGATTTTATTTTTGGTATGTCTACCAAGTTTGTGTATTCTAATTATTATTATTTTTATATTTTTTTTGGAATTTTGTTTTTTTGCGGTTCTAAGTTAAGAGTGAACCAAGGCCTCCCCTCAACTAATAAGCCTCTCCATATATCCCGGCCCGAAATGGCAGTGTTGGTTGCTTTGGAACATTTTAGGGACTCCGCTAATTATTTCCGTCAATGTTGAATGTCATTCTTCTTTTTCCATCCCATACATATTATTATTTGAAGCTAATGTTTGCTTCGAAGCCAAATTTTCCGTGATTTCCAGGTAGTTAACCCCACGCTGAATAACCCCCAACTATAGACCGCGGACAGGCTTAACATTATTTCTATTTGAATTTGCAATGAATGCAAATGTTGATAAAATTACAAAAAACAAAAAAACAAAAATGGCTGTCAATACGTTTGCATTTATAAAATTGTTTCTTTTTGATTTTGCTCCTGAAACAGACGTTTTTGTGTTCTGCCAAAATATATTCTGAAACACTAAATAAAGGACCTTAATTACAAGATTTTATTAGAAAATCATTAGTGGTTTGTGCTGATGATGGCTTTTGCGCCATCTTGTTTTATTTGAAATTGTATTTGCTGCAAATCTGCTTTTCAAATAATAAATCTGTTATTGCTATAATTTTTGCAGATGGCGGCAAATGTCAATTCTACTTTGACATTTGTAAGGTAAACAGATACAAAAAACACATCAACAAGATTACGATATACTCCAGAATAACTTGTCGGTGGTATGCATTTCGGCACAGATTTCCTAGTCGTCCAGCTGCAATTGCGGACAAACACTCCGACGTTTAGCCGCTCGCCTAAAAGAATGTGGGAAAATACGAGATGCTGCCAGGTCTGGGCTGGGCAGCCGTTCTGTTGAGAATATCGTATAACTGTCGGCTGTCGCAGAGAACCCCGGAGTTTTGATCAGACGACGTGCCACGCGAATGGACACCAATCAACAACTTTCCCCTTCCTCTATTGAATGAATATAAGACAAGTTATTCTAAGTTATTCTAAGGCAGGGACCCATTGAGGAGGTCACGTAGTTTAATTATTATCTGGGCAGTTTCATATAGCACTCGATAGCGGAACGGACCTAGATGTTAACAATAGAAATATAGAATATTTGAAATCCTTTCTCGTGTGTGGAACTCCAGCAAAATATCGCTAAGCACCAAGTTGAGACTCTTTCAATCGAACGTTAAATCTGTGCTGCTATATGCTGACGAAACATGGAAATAATCTTCAAACATCTCGAGCAGGCTGCAAGCCTTCGTTAACCGTTGTCTGCGGTACATTCTGAAGATCCGGTGGCCGCAGACCATATTGAACGATAAACGATATGGGTTAGGACCGGACAGAAAAAAGTGGATGCCGACATCATGCAACGGAAGTAGCGTTTGATAGGCCATACTCTGAGGAAACCTAACGACAATGTAGCGAAAAAATCCCTCGAATGGAATCCTCAGTGTAATAGACGCGTTGGAAGACTAAAAACAACTTGGAGGTCATCTGGTTTAAAGGAAGCTCGCTCCCAAGGTATTCAATCGTGGTCACAGCTAAGGCCAGTTGCGGCGAATCGGGATAGATGGAAGGATCTTGTTGCTGCCCTATGCTCCAGGAGGAGTTGAAGCGCTGCTCTGCAGCCGGATAACGGATATATGTACATATATATTGGATGAATTTGGACTGGAATTTCAAAAGCATGAAACAACTGCGCATACTGCATCAGCCACCGAAATTCTTAGGGCTGCATTTTTACGAGTCGCCTAATCTCTCGTTTTGGCGATTTGCACTGGCCGGCAAGATCGGCTAATTGAACCGCTCCAAAAAGAAATTTTGTGAGATTTTTTGAAGTCACAAGTCTATGTCAACAAAAACCAGACTCTTGAAGCCCTCAAAGGGAATATCCATCAAGAATGCGCGGACCTATCGCCGGAAGTTCTGGCAAGAGTGATGGAAAATGCCGTTAGTTGAGCCCGACTCTGGTCATCTATTCTAGCGGCGGCGGCGTTCACTTAGCCCATTTCATTTTCTCGACTTAATGAACAAAAATTAAGATATCAAATAAATATAACCAAAGTTGTTTGTTAATAAAAAAACGTTCGCCCAAAGAACGTCGGGTAACAACTTTTGGAACACCCTGTCACTTGCAGCTGTCACAAAGGAAAATTCGATATTTCAAGCGGGGTTTGTACAAATTAGTCGAAATTAGGTACTCGAGCTTGGTGGGAAGAGGCACTCGCCTCCCCCTCTTGGAACCTTAGAAAGGACGTTTTTTTTATACATATTGATATTTTCTAATCCTTTGAAAAGACAAAACGTGTAATGGTGCTAGTACACGGCGTGTTGCAAGCCACATACGTATGTAGCACTGAAGTCATTTCTACGACATCGAATGGTCCCAATGGGTACATGCCATGTACAAGCTCTCTTCGCACACTCTCTTTTGACGTCAGAGCTACATACGTATGTGGTTTGCTATTGCTACATGCCGTGTCCCTAAATGTGATAGTAGACGGTATGTACCACGCCACATATATAAATGTGGATCTGACATCATCAGAGAGTGCACAAAGAGAGCTTGTACACGGCATGTACCCATTGGGAGCATTCGCTGACCTCAAAATGACGTGCTACTATATATATGGCGTGCTACATACCGTGTACTAGCACCTTAACACCTTACCTACAACTTCTGTTTGGAGATTTAACCAACCAACATCTCCATAAAGTATGCAACATTATATTCAATTTGCATTTACGATATTATATTCCACCTGCATAGTTCACAGCGTAATATCGTATAATATTGTAACCATTGGTATAATATCGAAGATGACAGTTTCCACATTCAAATGGAGTGCTTGGCTTGTAACCAAATTTACTCAAAACCCGTTTTATCTGCAGCCACCGCGGTGCAACGCCCGCCACTTACCGTGTTCTCCATCAGAGGAAACTTTAGTTGCTGAAAATAATTTCATAATTTTGATAACTGGATTCGACACAGCACAGACTCTCTGGGTGCAAATTCCAGATTTGTGGACCACACTCTCCGCCTAAACATGCTCGGCTCAATTGTCATTATTCAATTTTGTTTTAATGCCACCAAGACCACCTTATCACAAATAGTGATGTTTGTTTTTGTTATTGTTTTTTTTTTGCAAATAATTTTACTCGTAAACGGCAAATGCAACTATTAATAGATGTATGCTTGTCTCTTGAGTTGACAGTGCTCGTTCGGCAGTCAGTCGACACACATTGGTTAAAAAGAGCAATAAACCCTCTAGAGTTGTGCTTGTGCATTGTGTTTAGTACTCAAGCAGAATGAGTCTCATTTTGATTGTGCTGGCTTTGGCCATTGTATATGTTTTGCAATTCTTGCCACGGATATCAAAGTTCATCCGTATAGTAAAATTCTCAAAAACTGTGCCCGGTCCGGGACCTCTGGAATTGGTTGAAAATATAAAAAAAGGAAGTAAGTACAAGAACCGAAAGAGTACATTACATATGTAGTACTAGAGTGTAGCTGTAGAGTTTGCAGTAGTGTTGTTGGCCTAAATCGTTTATTTATCTGTCCTTTGTGGCTTTTAAACACAGAGATTTGCCACTCGCTGTGTTATCTTTGTGTAGTTTTTTTTATTTACTTAGTATTTTTGTTTTTTAATGAAATCGCCGTGGTTAATCAAATTCCAGTTAACAAAACATAACTATATAGGTATTTGTATTAACATTTGTATACGAGTACGCGTAGGTTTATCTGATGCACTTTGGAACAGCTTTAGCTGAAACAGTTTTCTGATTGAAATTCGACATTTTGTAAAGTAGATAATAATTAAGAAAATGCATTTGTGCCATGCAGATCCAAAAACCATTTTTTTTTTTGGGTTAATAAAGTCTACTACAATTTGTAAAGAAATAATTCACATTATGTATATGCTATGCAGTGGTTTATATTGATTCAGACGACGACAAGTCTTGTGCAACAGTTAACAATAATTTTTGTACTACAAACCTACAAGTGAATTTAACAAATAAGAATTGTACAAGCAACATTTAACAATTATGGGATTTAAGATACTTGCTACAAAAGTAGACAAAATTTATCAAACGGATATAACAATCGCTGAAAATAACAAAAGTTGGAAAATACTTAACATGCGAATTAAAAATTGTTAAGTCGTAACAAAGGAGATTTTATAAGGTTTCAAATAGAATAAAGGGCATTGTATAAATATACTAGCTGAACCCCCGCCAGCTTCGCCAGGCCTTTTGTTGCTTTTTTAATTTTTTTTTATTTTATTTATTATCGGTTGACAATGTTTTAATTTTTTTTTTTTTGTATTGGAGGTGCCACGCCCCTTTATCCAACTTTGACAAATCTTCACAGAAGCACTCTAGGGCCAATACCTAAAATTATCTGTAAATTTGATCTCAATCTATTCGGTGGTTTTCGAAATATACGATTTTGAATGTTCTTTTTTTGTATGGAAGGTACCACGCCCCTTTGTCCAATTTTGACCAATCTTCATAGGAGCACTCCACGGCCAATACGCAAGATTACCTATAAGTTTGAGCTCAATCAATTTGGTGGTTTTCGAGATATACGACTTTGAATATTTTTTTATAAACTGTGCCACGCCCCTTTGTCTGATTTTGACCTATCTTCACAGAAACACTGCACGATCAATACCTAAGATTATCTGTAAGTTTGATCTCAATCGATTCGGTGGTTTTCGAGATATACGATTTTGAATGTTTTTTTTGTATGGGTGGTGCCACGCCTCTTTGTCCGATTTTGACCTATCTTCACAGGAATACTCCACGACCAACACCTAAAATTATCTGTAACTTTGAACTCAATCAATTTGGTAGTTTTCAAGATATACGATTTTTAATGTATTTTTTGTATGGGAGGTGCCACGCCCCAATAACTCATGAACTAATACACCTACAAAGACCGTATACACTTATAAACCATGGTATTAACGTCACCTTTCATGGGAAATTTCCACAATCAAAATTGGTTCACGCATTACAGAGAACATTAATTACAAACACAATACAACTTATTTTTATATAATATAGATTGTTGTAATGGGCTGTAGTAGACCTAAAGGGACTAAAGCCCATCACGGCCCAATAATTTTAAAACGAAAAGGTTACATCGCATACTATAGTTTACTACAAAAGCGTTCCCCATAACTTTCTCATAAGTTGAGGTGATAATAATGTATGATAACAATAAGCTTCCGGTTGGATGGGGGACTGAACCTTGATATTTTTTGATTACCAAATGTAGGCCATCCTTAATTTTGTAACTCGTTCCAGCTTTTATTCAGGGTTACCATCAATTTCTCTATGAATGGCAGGCCAATACAATCCAGTCTTATCTCAGCTTCTGAGCGGCCCTCAGCTAAATTTTCAATCATATCCAAGTATAAAATGAGCGTTCTGGTTCTGCAGAGGTAACTGATAGAACACAGAGTGCTTTAACAGTATTTCTTAATGTTTGGAATGCAGTCCACATTTCGCAAGCCCTCTTGCAAGCGATGATTGGATGATCGATGCTCTCTTCGTAGTTTCCGGCGTAGTTTCTAGGTAGGTACACCTAATAGTTAAGCCTATTTTGTCGTTTGTTGATCATTTGTTTATCGGATCACTGGTTTTGATCGAATGGCTTGGTCTCACGCGAACTTGCATGTATTCCAATACTTTCCGACTTGTTAGTTAACTGCTTTAGTTTTTTGTTCGGCTAAAAATCAAGGCCAGCAATTTCCAGGCAGACTTTGATTTCGGAGATCGCTTCGGTTTTTGCCACGGTTACTATGGCGTTATCGTCCGCAAAGGCTATAATCTTCACTCTCGGAAGCGGCATTTGTATCGTAGCCAGTGCCGTAGCCAGGATTTTGGTTCGGGGGGGACCTTGCTTTCAAGTCTTACAAAACAAAAAACTATGTATTTTCCAATTCATTGATTCCTATTAGTCACAAATTTTTCAAAGCAGAAGACGTCTTGATTTTTTGTTTTGATATGAGATCAATCACCTTATCTGGATCCGCAATAATATCCGAATGAACAGATAGCAAGTGAACTTAACATTGCATTCTCCATAACGCTTCGGGACATTGTTTAAATCTTTTTTATAGCTAAAAGGATTCTTTCAACACTAGCTGTGGTCACTGGAAGCGTTGCTAAAACCGTAAGCAAGAAATTTATAAGTCTAAAGTAAGTCTTGTCACATATATCAAGCAATTTCAAAACTTTTCGGTAGAAGGGACATTCGACGATTTTTTTCGCACCAAAGAATGTACTCACCAGCTTTCGCAGCTCAACTGCAGCAAAACCTGGGAGAAGAGCTTGAAACGATGGTAGAACGCCTTCGTTGACCATGAATCTGTCCGTAAGATTTTGTATTAACGAATCTATGCAAGAAATCAGTATCGGCACTCTAAAATAGGCTTCAGAAGGAGAGGTTTCTGGATTGGAACGCGTTATTTGTTTCAATGAAGTTCTTCAAATAAGTCCTCGGTTCCCAAGGGAAGACATTATTCACTTTCACCAAGAAGGAGAAATACGAAAATCCCATACAGTATATAACCAGAATATCAGGGTCAAATTCCGAATCGATTTACTCCCATGTCTGTCTGTCTGCTGAAAACACAATAGCGTCGAATCGAATCGACCTTTAAGCGAATGAAATGTTGTGACAGGACTTCATATTGCGGTCGTCAGGTTGGTATTGAAAATGCGCTATATCGGTCGAGTAGTTCTGGCACAAAACAAATATTAGACCCATCTGTACGTACTAACTCACATGCCTAACATTTTGCATGACTTGTATGCAGTAGAGGGTATCAAAGTGATAAAGATAACACTTTAATTTGTTGTTTCGGAAAATATTATTTTTTGATATGAAAAAGTGGACCATACTTGGGATTTTTATATCTTTTGGCCAGTATAGGAAGGTTTCCCCCGTTGAATAATATTTGGGCAAATTTCTTCAATGGTTTGATATCATTATTTTTTCAGGTATCTATCTAATCTATTAGTTAGCGTTGGTGGGTAGCCGTAGGTATACTACTTGTTTTTGTCGTTAAACTTCTCCTCCTGCGATAATTCAATGTGCAGAGTAGGCTCTTATAATCGCTTTTCTTAATCACAGTCACATAATGTAGAAGTATGTAGGGTATAAAGATATGTAAATTTGAGGACGCCATAAAACTAACAAAGCAAAATATAATTAGATTTTGATTTATACGATCATATCGACGCTACTAATATTTGCGTACATTTTCTTGTCATACTGACAGATATAGAGATTCATTGCATGGCACATGACTGGAATTAGGATTCTAGTATTTCTATAATTATGGTGATTGATAGTTTTCTTTATTAAAACTGCATGTCTGCTTTTTGCTGAATTGCAACTTGCAATTGGAGGTCTGTTTTAAACGTTGAATGCGTCTTTAATATAAGACATTTAGACATATGTATGTCATGTACCTATGTATATTTATTTGATTGATATCGATAGTCACTTGAATTCGCATTTGATTTTTGGTACCATTGCAAGCATTGACATACTATACATGGACTGCTAGCAGCCAATTTTTCGTTGAAGCAAAAATAAGCACTAGCTCTTTTGGTTCACGGCGGAGAGAAACGAAAACACTCAAATGTCAGCGTGCGATTTGGTTTGTGTCGACGTTTGTGTGCTGAGTGTGACATACTGCCATCTGTTATAGATCGTATGAAATAATTTGAATAAGTCGCTATTTTTGCGCAGTTGCAATGTTTCTACAAAGGATGGCACTGTGTTCTATGTAAAAAAAAATAGCAAAGGCGCGCAGAGGTTGAAATCTCTTTCCTACTTTCGCCGCACTGAACCAAAAGGGCTAGTGCTTATGTTTGCTTCATTTTTCCTCGCAGGTTTGTATGAAACTGACATTTCACTAGCAGTCCATGTATAGTATATCAATGATTGCAAGTATTCGATACTGTACTAAGTAAACAGTACTAAATAACGAAACGTTACATCCGTATCAACCTCTTTATTGGCTCAATTGCGTTACTATAAATATCGTATCGCACATTGGACGCATGCGAAATGTAAACAACCCCTATACCAAAAATAACCCTGACATCTATTCGGTAATCGGTACCTAATCAAATCATACCAAAATGCTTGTGTGTGTATGGAATAGAGAGCACAAGCAATTGGCTCTTGAAGAGAAGATCTTTTTGTTTTACGCATTCCGATTACACTTACACGTGCACGCACATGTTTATCAGTGCCGATGGCGATTCCGCCAATGCTGATCGCTGATGTCGCCTATTATGTAGTGAGAGAGACTAAACGGCAGAAGACGAGATGCCAAGTAGTGCTGTCGAACGTACTACAAAAACTAGTACTTGTGTTGCTTTTGCTAGGTGCGTACTGCCGTTTTGTACAGCAATTTTATTTTTATGTTGCCCTTTTGTGTTGCCTTTTCTAATTCGTTAGTCAGAAAAAAAAATCGTATTTTTCAACAACAATCTGAATTTGAGAAAATTGAATAATTATATAGTACACTTCTGCACAAAAGCGTTTTTTTTTCACCAACGGTCATCATCATCACTCATGCATGGTTCATGAAAGAGGAAGCTCATAAGAAGTCAATGCAATCTCTGAGGAATCAACCACTGATTTTCCAAACAAATGAAGAAGATTCGGTGAATACTAAAGAAACTTAAAAAAAAAAAGCAAATTAAAGTCCAATTTAATTTACCCTTTACTTTAATAACAAGCCCCCCCCCCCCCTTATTTAACTCATAAAATGCACTTTCTCCAGAGTCCGACATTTTAAATGAATTGAAGTGTGGCAAAACAAAAACCACAGAAAAAACAAACCATATTTTTAAAAGAAGGCCAAAGAGATAGCTAGGATACTTAGATCTCAAAAATGTTGTGCTCTCTGTACTGTACACAACATTTTTAGTTTTTCAGAAATCGTATTGCCTAGACAATGTGCCTTACCAACAATCAAATTTAGTCTCGACTTTAATGCAAAAGTCGAAACTAAAAAATATTGCGTACCAATAACCAATTTATCATCGAGTTAACCCTAATGTCGACTCTAACTTTCGATCCTGAGAAAGTCGTGTCTAACTCATGGTTTAAGTATAAGTGTCATCGTAGTAGTGTCATTCAAAGGCGGAATGTCAGTTTTCCCAGCAATATATTTTTATTTTTCATTTAAAATTCTGTAATAAGTAGTTACATATATGATTTAATTTGTTCAATAGGTAATAATTTGAGTTAAAATTTAATAAACGTGTTAGCGGAGTTGAAGTATGAAATCGGGAAACTTTATTTTTTTGTAAACATAAAATAAAACGACAATTATTCGTCAAGCTAGGGATACGTTTTCTTTAATTTTTGGTTGGTTTGTGGTTTTTGTTTTGTTTATTTTCTTGTTGAAATCATTCGAAATGCATACTAGGATCACCTACGTAACATTTTTCGTCATTTTGGACTGTGAATCCTATACACTTGGAAAGGAAATGTGTATCCAAAAGCCAAAATGTGCTTTGTGGATTTCATTATACGGTTGTGAATCTTTACTCAATTTATTTCCGAATGTATGCCCAATATCTAATCTATTATTGACTTTTCTTATTTATATCAATGTTACAAATTTTAAAAACTTTGGCTTCCAATTTCAAGACTGTCGAAGAAGCTGTATCTGCCCGGCTTTGCCCGTGCACAGAAATTGTATTGCTTAAGTCTTAGGTAATAATATTCTTTCGTAAAATGACAGAAATGATAATAAATCGGCTTGGTGGAATTTTCTTTCTACAGCAATACGAACAAAACAAAAAAATAATAATGAAAATCGGCCCAGCGGCTATCGAGATATAACGTCATCGAGTTTCAACCCATAGAAGATGTTTTTTGTATAGAAGGTATAAGATTTTGAATATTTTTTTGTATGTGTGCCGCTCCCCATTGACCAAATTTGACCAATCTTCACAGGAGCACTCCAGGGCCAATAATTAAGATCATCTGTAAGTTTGAGCTCAATCGATTTGGTGGTTTTCTAGATATATACGATTGTGAATGTTTTTTTGTATGGATCACATTCGTTCGACTAACTGACAATTTATTTTTGATTTATTTGAAAGTAAGAACAACATTTTGCAGTTTGTCGGACTTCTATATGTAATTCTTAGATCAAGAGGTTTTGACCGCCTTAATCTCCTAATTACATTATCAGTTCTGTTATTTAACCTGGTTAAGCAGTTTTTTTTAACTTTATCTTCAACCATTTCAATGTTCACATTATACATAGAGATGATAGGCCCTTTATTTTAAAAGACTTGGAATTTTTGTAAATTTGTTTGACATGTGCAATGTGCAGCATGCCCACAACTGTAGCACGTATGTCCAAAGTGGTTTCAGAACTTCCTTGCAGCTTGCTTGCCGCTTGCATACAAACAAACGAAGCTCTGTCCACGCATTTGCGACTACGAACACGCTGCAAGCAAGCTGCAAACAAGCATACAAAAACCTGCAAATGACGAAAGCGTGCGTATGAAACGCAGCTACGTGGACAGTAGGTCTAAGCGAGAGAGTTCTTCGGTCAATTTAATAATGATCATTCCATCGATCATTATGTTTCATTACAACATTTAACGTATAGTCACTGTCACTAAAGATTTAGATGAAACTTGCCTTAAGACTCTGAGGTAGGGTATGTCGTTTATTGCTTCGCATATCAGTGTCTATATTTTCAAAATCAATATCGAAAATCATTTCGCAGGAAGTTTTGAAAAGTTTCGTAAATTATTTGGATTTTCGTAGCACGGAGTGCTTCAAGTGTCAAGATTAGGACCTATACTTTTCATAAATGATGACCTTCCATCAGTTTGTACACCTAAAATGCAGACGATGTTTGAATACACCTACAGAGGACGTTCATCTACCTCAATGAACTCGTTCATCTCATCAATGAGAACTTAAAACCTATTAACACTTGGTCTGACTTGGTCTGTACTATAGGTAATAACCCCATTACATTATAGTATCCAATAAAAAATGCAAGTAATGCCCATTTCGAAAATTCATTTCGTTTTGTTTTTTTCTACCTAATGTACCTCCAAAAAGCAATAAAATTAAAGCTATTGAGTCAAGCACTAGTCTTGGCTTTTAAAGATAATACATTAATGTACAAAATGCATTAAATGAAGTAAATGAAATGAAAAAAGTTAAATAAAAAAATTAAATTGGCGATCAAAGGTGATTGAACCAGACATCTGTTATAACGATAAAAATAAAAAGCGGCGAATCTTTTAGACTTAGCCCAATAAAGTTTTACTGATAAAACCACATAGCAGACAATGTTTAATAATACATATTATAGGTATTCGATCTTGATAACGCCATGAACATTCGTGGTAACTCGTTACTCGTGAGGCGCTCCGGCAGTCGATGTATCATATTGGCTTAAGGATCTTTTGATCTGTCCGCTGCACTTTTGCGCAGGTATCTCTTTCTTTTATTACATAAGTATTTTAAGTCTACTCTAAAGTAATTTGCAATTGCAATTGCTACCTTCATCGTTTTTACGCTTGTCTATAAATCGATTGAACTCATCTCGTAGGCTTCAAGGTACAAGTAGTTTGCATTTTGCCCCCAAAATACGGAAACAAAATGTCAAAGGCGATTGTGCTTGTTTTCTTTATATTGTTTTATTTTCATTTGAAAATATCAAGACAACGTTACACAATTATAGAAGTCACAGACAGATGTGCATGTGCATATGAATTTGTATAGATTTATGAAATCAATTAACAGATTATAGTGTTTTCTATTTTCATTGTTCAGAATAGGCGAAGCTGAACTGAACAAATGACATCTGTCTCTTTCTATAGTCTCGTATAAAGTGAGTTTTATTTTATTAAATCTGACATTAAAATTCTGACAATTTATACAATATTTCAAGATACTACAGCTCCAATGTCAAAAAAATCATATGCTTTAAATTTTGGAATATCTTAATATGAAATTAATTCTATGAGTGCGTTCAGACCATTGGAATTGTGTGAGTTTTGACTTTTACAAGAGTAAAAAGGGAAGTGCTGGTTACCATGTATCTTAAAGGGATAAACTAATAAAGGAAGTCGACCTGAGGTAGTCAGTATCCAAGGCACTTTGGCCTCAATTCGACCATGAAAGATCTAGGAAAATTCTCAAACTAGTCTGGGAACATCTCAAGACCACGGTCGGAATATTGTCAGGGCCCAGTCTTCTTAGAAATCATGCCAAGAGGCTCAGACTGGAAGACTCGGAGATATATGGGCATTGGGCAGGTACTTCTGTAATGCCCTAGTCGAGGAAAATATAACGCATAGATACTGTGAGAGGCAACATGTCGTAGTCGAAGAAAATTTCTGGGCAGATACTTCTTCCAACATTTAAAGGAGATAGACCACACCAACAACCACAAAGGGCTAATTGATTTTTGCAGAAAAATTGAAAGTTTTTCAATGGCAAGTGTTTGGGTAGGTATTTTGCAATTGCAGTTTACTGGAATTGTTGTTTTTAGGGATCGCGTACCATATGGTACCTCCCTTTCTCTATTCTATTCCTATTAAACCTAACATAACCTAACTTTGAGTATCAATTTTTAAACCTAACTCACATTCACTCAACTTACGGTTCACTAAATTAAACCCGGTAGGATTCGCATTCAACCTGTGCCAAAGAAAGGGCGAGGAAATGTCTGCCACAAAACTATCGTCCAATAGGGTTACTTTTAATGCTCTCAAAAGTTATGGAAAAGGTAGTAAATGTCGAAATAATCAGATACCTAGAAGGCCACCGATCAATAAGCGACAGGCAATGCAAATTTCGGAGCCCTCGTTCCACTGGAGACCTGTTAAGCTACGTAACGCAGTTATGGACGCAAGCAATTGAACAACACGGCGAATCCAGAGCTTTAGCCTTGGACATACCAAAGGCATTTGACCGAGTCTGGCATAGAGCCCTATTAGGCAAGTTGGCGTCTTATGGATTACCACAACAACTCTGCGGGTAGATGCAAAATTTTCTTTAAATCGATCCAATATATAATATCGATCCAAGTTCTGTAGATGCTGTATCATATAATTCGTTTGCTATAAATGCAGGAGTGCTGTAAGGATCTATTCTTTCTCCAACTCTATTTCTTTTCCACATCAACGATTTGCTTGGATCGACAAATAATAAAATCTAATCAGCTTTGCTGATTACCGACAACTTGGTTGTATTTAATGCAAGCAAGACACAGCTCACTACATTTTCCAGGAAAAATGCATCAACAGTTCCTCAGATTCATCCCAAGGACTCAATGCACCTTCTAGGAGTCACAGTCAATTCAGGAATCACATGAAAGGACCACATATCCTACATCACAAGATCGGCGTCCGCTAAGTTGAGCTACCTATTTAGAGCAAAGAGGTACTTTAGCCCCAAGCAACATCTCCTTCTCTACAAAGCACAGGTTAGACCAGGCCTGAAATATTGTTCCCATGTATGGAGCTCGGCCCGCAAAACATTCACTTAACCTACTTGACAGTATACAGAGACGAGCAGTTCGACTTATTGGAGATCCTACAGACATTCACATCGAATCTACAACCGTTGCGTTGGTGCACAGAAAGAAGTAAGTCGAACTCAAAGACATTAGCCCTCGAAATGCAACTTTTGGGCGCCCCACACGACAGGCAGCTAATACTCATGAATCATGATCATGACCATACAGCAGTACACTTGACAACCGCGAGGACATCAATTTTCCAAAATTCCTTCTGTTACAGGACAAGGACAAGCAATCTTTGGAACTCGCTTCCTGGGGATATATTTCCAGAAGACTACAATTTGCAGCAATTTAAGTGCAGATTTCAGATACGGAACCATCCGTATACCAATTTAGGCCGCTTTGGCAGTTTGGTGGGCAGTTTCTAGCACCCATGCTTCTCTGCTTGGGATCTCCGTGGAGAACCGTTTGTCGAAGCATAAGGTTTTTGGGATACGGTCTGTGACCGCGCAATATTGTATATTATCTTTATTTTCTTCACTTCCAAGCCCTAGCTTCCATTTTTTATTTTTATTTTTTTTTTAATACTTCTCCCGGAAAAGGCGAATCTATAACGCTTCAACAGCGCCCCGAGATGCTTGCAGATGTATGTTAGTTCTGCACTTAAATTGGTGCAAATTGTAGTCTTCTTCTACGGCAAAAATCAGAGGACCATCAATGCTAAATTGTGCCTCCCTCTAAGAAGTCTTTAACATTTTATAAATGGTAACAAGCGTTCAATATTCGTTAGTGAATGTTCCGCTTAATTATAGAACGCTCTCTGAAAACGCTCTCTCAGTCAAATTTATAATTTTCTGTCAATATACAAATTTGTTTATACCCAAACAACTGCTGGGTTTCCGCTTGTCGATTTGAAATTGATAATTGACTTATTTTTATGCCAATTAAAAAATTGGCAAGTGGAAATAGCGAAAAATTGCTTGTCAATGAATTGACTAACAGCGTTTGTCAATAACTGACAAAGAAACCACTGGACAAGTGGAAATAGCTGAATTGTCAAACAAAATGTCACTTTGTCTATAATTGCCAGAGAAAATTTAATTGGCATCGAGTTCATAAGTTGGTCAATCAACTGACAAACGATTTTTTGCCAATAATTGGCATAAGTGGAAATGAACTGACGTTGGTGTCGTTCTATGACATAAACGCGAGGGCTGTCAAACTTTGTCAATCAACCGACATATGGAAACCCACCTTAACGTTCACTGTACCCAACCTGAGTGAAACACTTGCTGCATCGAGCTTTTTCTACACGCGATCCGATCGAACAGACTTAAAAAATAAAATTACCTGTGGTGAATTTAAGGATCAATTAAAACTAGATTATGTGAGTTTAAGCCTCTGTCAAATCTAAGCGAAAATCGACTGAAAGCTGTACAGTGTGCGAAACTTATAATTTCCCACAAATGGCCGTCGTATTTAATTTTTAATTTTGCAATACTGACGTTGGGCGCCAGTGTGGGCAGGCATGCTGGTATACGCGCGACACTAGCTCGACGGAGGCGTGGGTTCTTACCCATACTGCCGGACGACCGCAGTAAATGCGCAACTCCCTGGAGAATGACCAAGAAGAGGTCACATTGTAACCGAACTTGCAACATAACTTTATTTTGACGTCACACCTGGTACACTTTCTTATCAAAGTGTCTGATGGAAGCCTACAAATTTCCTTCTACCTATAAAAAATAACTAAACGCTTTATGAAGATAGATATTCATTTTATCGCACAACCAATTATAATCACTTGCTGCCAGATCACGTAACTTGAAAACGATTGAACGATATCGTTCTAAACTGTCTCTATCATATCTGTGACGATAGGCCGAGATTGCTGTTGTCTAAACGATATCGTTCGATCGTTTCCATTTTACATGATCTGGCACCTGCATTATAATCAGTTTTTGTCCGTGTAAACATTTTTTTTTGCTATGTCATGTCAAACAATTTGGGGAGTTCTTTATCTTTTCCCAAAATGTATAATATGCGAGCAATAGTAATCAAAACAAATTTAAAGCTGATTACAGAACATGTATGATAAGGATCCAAAAATACTCACAATACATTAAAAATAAATTTATGGCTTACTTTTCCGTTTGTAGAAATCCTCTATTGGCTGAATGAATTGCGAGGTCGCTATGGCTCGGTATACCGTATTTGGTTTGGCAAGGATCTCACCCTTTTCGTCAGCGACCCCGAGGATGTTAAGTACATTCTTGGCAGTAATCGAATGCTGTACAAGTCGCGAAACTACAAAGTAATTGAACCATGGCTGGGAAGGGGTCTGCTCACCAGTGGCGGTGAATTGTGGCACAAGAGGAGGAAGATGCTGACACCAGCTTTCCATTTCAAAATGTTGGGCGAGTTCAAGCCCACTATGGAGGAAAATGGCAACATTTGGATGAGTAAGCTGTCGGAGAAGGCCAACGGTGAAGCATTCGATATTTATCCTTACATAACGCTATTGGCCTTGGATATCATTTGTGAGACTGCCATGGGTATCAAGAAAAACGCTCAGATAGAGAGTAAATCTGAATATGTAACAGCTGTCCAGAGGTAAGTTGATAGTATGAGTTTTGTGGTAGAACCCGTTTTATGCTATTTTTACTTGCAGTATGTGTCGCATCTCCCATCGGCAGTCATTCTCACTGTGGAAGAGATTCCCGTTTCTATTCAATTTGACCGAAGAAGCTAAGGAACGCAACCGTGCACTGTCGATTCTTCATAGTGAGACCATGAGAGTCATTGAGTTGCGTCGGAAGACTTTGAAGGAGTCGAATGTACTCAGCTTGGCAGATGCTGGTAAGCAAAAAATATTAGGAAGTGTCAGGGTTCTTATTGAATTTAAGTTTTTTTTTTAATGTCATTTAGAGAAATCTGATGATGTTGGTGTCAAGAGGCGATTGGCATTCTTGGACATCTTATTGCTCGCCCAGATGGAAGGAGCCAATTTGACTGACAATGACATTCGAGAGGAAGTCGACACCTTCATGTTTGAGGGTCACGACACGACTAGCTCGGCTGTGTCGTTTGCAATTTACTTGCTTTCGCAACATCCAGAGGAACAGCAAAAGGCCTATGAAGAATCTGTAGCCTGTGAGGGTCAGGAAAAGGAAACCATGAAGTACCTAGAAGCTGTGATCAAAGAAACACTGCGTCTATACCCCTCGGTGCCATTCTATAGTCGTATGATGATGGAAGATGTTCAAATTGGAAATAAAGCCGTGCCAAAAGGTACCAGTATTGCTGTGCTAGCCTATTCTGTGCATCGGGATGAGAAGCATTTCCCTGAACCAGAGAAATTCAAACCAGACCGGTTTTTACTCGACGAAAAGAACATGCATCCGTATTCCTTTATCGCTTTCAGTGCTGGCCCAAGAAATTGTATCGGTAAGGGATGATGATGGCCATCGTTATTTGCTTATAAATGTGTTTTTATTTTTAGGGCAAAAATTCGCCATGTTGGAACTGAAATGTAGTCTGGCCAAGCTGTTGAGGAATTACGAATTATTACCAGTTGAAGGATTCACACCTTTGCCATTAGCTGAGCTGGTGACTAAGAGTGGAAATGGCGTTCAAGTTAGACTGAGGAAAAGGCAATGAATATAGAGAATAAGTTTTAAGACATTTTTTTTAATAAATTGGAATAGAGGCAAGTTTTATTATGTAAGAAAAACTTAAATTTAAACAATGTAAACCTACTTACGAAATTTTTTTTTTCAATCTTAATAAATTATTACTTCTAGTATGCGAATGTTGGTATGTAATATGTATTTCTTCAAGCAGATTGGTCGCTTAGCTATTGAGCGCTGTATAACTGCTAGGTTCCACAATCCACATTTCACTTTCACTCGATATGAAATCGGAAATGAATTTTTGTGTTCTACATTTCACTGTATTCGATTTCGATTTCAAAATTTTCGGAATTGAGGCAAAGTGAAATTGTGATTTCGAAAAAATTTCGGAGTTTCCGAATCGCTTGAAATGCAGAGCACTGAAAACAAATTCACTCGATTTGCAATTTCGATTTCACTCGATTTCTGGAACCTAGCTGTTAAGGGTTCTCAGATTTAACTTATTGCATATTTAAATCTTTGCGCTACCTCTCGCGAACATTTGCCAAGCGCCTGAAAGAATAACTACTGTCTTGAAAAGGCTTCCTAATTTATCTTTTAGATTATCTTTTCGATTCGACTCTGTAAATGTGGGGGTCATCTGTGGTTTCGCTGACGTTCTTCTGGCTTGTTGGGCAGTAGAAGAGAAGGCTTGAGAGTATGCTACACATGTCGTAGATTTGGAGAAAGCATACGACCCTCGAGGTAAACTCTGGAGTGTATTACAGGAGGTTCTCTATTGAGAGCCATTCCATCTCTTTACACAAACTGTAAAAACAAACTGTGTAGGGGTAAACAGCGTTAAATCAATACCTTTCACTGTGGGCGTTGGACTTCGCCAGGGCTGCGTCTTGTCTCCTCTCCTTTTCATTACTTATATGGACTAAATGTTACAGCGTAGTCTTGGCGTTTTGAATTGGGAGATCTGAGGATAAGTCATCTGTTCTTCGCCGATGACTTGGTCATCCTTAGGTCCTCTCAGACTGAACTCCAGTGCGCACTCGATCGGTTTGTAGCCGTTTGTATAGATGAAGATACACAAATCTGAAGTGATGGTCATCTCCAGAACGCCTGTTCAATGCACTCTGCGTGTCAGTGGAGTCCCATTGAAACAGGTGGAGAAGTTTAAGTACCTCGAGGTCTTATTCACGAGTGATGAACGGAGCAATGCTGAGTTTTCCTGTAGGATTGGTCAGGATGGATCAAATTTGAGACAGCTTGGTCATTCTGTTATAAGGAGGACTGAACTTGGTGTCAAAGCTAAGTTGTCAGTCTTTAATTCGGTTTTTGTTCCAACTCTTACCTAAGGTCATGACTTCATGAGGTTTGGGTAATGACCGAAAGAATAAGATTGGGATACAAGCTGCAGAAATGAGATTTCTCTGTTGTTGGTGTGACCCGTAGAGATCGCATTAGAAATACTAGAATACACGCGGAGATACTTCTCCGGATGGAGCGGTCCATGCTTCAGTTGTTTGGTCATGTTAAACGCATATCCCAGACGTGCTATGGAATCCGTTCCATCCGGCAGGCGTCCTCTAGGTAGACCAAGGATGGGATGGTTAGACCAAGTTCATAATCTCTCCTCTACCCGTATGGGGATTGCCCTTGATGATTTAGAGCTTATGGCGGAGAATAGAGAGCTATGGAGCAACCTACACCCGCAACTCACATAATGGACAAGCGAACCATTGAAAATGAATGAATGAAGGAAAATCGGCCCAGCGGATCGAGATATAACGTCATCGAGAAAATATTTTTTGTATAGGAGGGATAAGATTTTGAATGTTTTTTTTTTTTTGTATGGAAGGTACCACGCCTCTTTGTCCAATTTTGATCATTTTTACAGAAGCAGAGTAAGGGTCAATACCTAAGATTATCTGTGAGTTTGAGCTAAATTGATTTTGTGGTTTTCGAGATATATGATTTTGAATGTTTTTTTTTTTTGTATGAGCGCCTATTGCTTGATCACCGTAATTACCAACATTTTAAAAAAATCAGCTAAATGGGTTAAAAATTACGGGCGACAGAGGCGAAACATATACTTTTTGTCACTTTGTTTTATATATAGTAACATGTATTGAGATGTAAATGTCAATCGTATACTACTTTATAAAAACACAACTCCAACTACGAGTATAACACTGACGTAAAAATTATAACCGCATGGCGTGATGCGTACTGTCGACACAAATATTCGCTTTTAGGGACTAAGTCCATATGGTAGTTGTAAAATTGTTACCGTAAAATTATTGTTTAAAGTCGGCAAATAAAACAAATTAACAAATTAAAACGATTTTATTGTGCATGCAATATTCGAAATAATACTGATAAAAAAATTTATGACATGCACTTACTTTTGCAAATTTATTTTGAAACCGATTAATCTGCCGATGTTTACATTTTTAAATACAAAGGTATGCTTTTCATTGGCATGTAGTCCCTTGATACGCTAAATTAGACCTGAATTGATTTTATAAATTCAAATGTTCCAAATCTTAAAAAAAAAAAAAACATAACTTACCTACTTAAAACGTTTTCCCAACACAAAATTTCCCGAAGGAAGACTCCTAAAAGGTTGAAATATTTGCTCTTGTAGGGTATGCGAATTTTAGCTAATTTTTTCAAACGTCATACTTAGGCCCGGTGCACACATGCGTCATTTCAACGCGCGGTGCCGCTGCGGTGCCGCAATAGTTCAGTGCATCACATGCGGGTTTTTCTCACAGGAATCAATCTGCAGTTCGGGTTTGGCTGGCAGCTGTGGATGTTTATAAAAAGGAGCGAGTAATTTTGCGTACCCAGTGCATAAAAACTATGTTATTTAAAAAAAAAACGACGTTATTGGGTACATACATCCTTTTGTTGATCATCGGCTAATAAAAGGAATATTTTATACATCGTTTACAAATATAAGAGAAAATGCCTTGGAAGCAATACTCCATATTTGTGCACACCTTAGCGGCAAAATGACGGATGTGTGCACTGCTTAATGAAAAACAATGTACTGAAAGACGCAAACGCGTTAGCTTTGACGCCGCGGTCTCGCGGAAACCTGCGAGTCTTTTTTCCCCCAAGAATGATGCGCGATGCCGCAGTGTCACCGCACGTGTGTTGTGTGTGCACCACTCAATTTATTTGTGAGTACTGTAAGACGCAAAAGCGGTGACGCTGCGGTGCCGCGCGTTAAAATGACGCATGTGTGCACCGGGGCTTACTACAACCAAATTTAAAAAGTTGAGGATCAACAGGTGGACATTCGCTTTCTGCAGATGCATTCATTCGAGTTCATTCGTTGTGCTACTCAAACGTGTTTGATAATTGGCTGTTTTTAATCAATCAATACCTCGGCCTATTGTCGTCTCATATTGCGTTTCTGTTATTGGATAACTTTGTTTCGAACAATGAATATCGCGAGCTGTGTTGTCCAATTCAGATTTATTTTTTGTCCTTCATTGAAATGCCGACTTATTTTAGGAACTTGCCGACTGTACAGAAATCATGAAAATCGGCCCAGCGGTTATCGAGTTATAACGTCATCAAGTTTTACCCCATAGTTGAATTTTTTTTTGTATGGGAGGTGCCTCGCTTATCTTAACAGGAACACTCCTGGGCCAATATCTAAGACTAAGACCACCTATAAATTTAAACTCAATCTAGTCGATGATCTTCGATATGTAAGATTTTGAATTTAAATTTTTAATTTTAAAAGTGTACCTAGTTAAAAATTGAATTGAGTTGAGATTGTTTACATTTTTTCATAATCGGCCCTAGCGAGGTACCTTTCCGTCGGAACGGAAAATTCTCCGATTTCATACGAATCGGAGGATTCTTGCTGCGAGGTATACTTCGGAACAGCTTTTCGGAGCTTTCTTCCGATAAATATGCAACGCACACAGGCGTTTTGCGTTTCAGTGCGATCAAGTGCGTTTTAACTGATATTTTTGACAGCTTCATACGATTTTTCTTCCGATATGCTCCGACAGGAATTGGTTGCGGAATTTGTTTACGATTTGCAGTGAAGTGTTGATAAATTAAAGCAATAAAGAAAAAAACATTTAAGCAAAGTAATTGGTTGTATTTGTTGCTTAAATGTATGTTTCAAGGACAAACACAAATGGAAAAACAAGCACTAAATAAGAAAACCCCGAAGTACCACGAAACAACATCATGTCAAATCAATGCGTTGTCGCATTTTATTTATTCTTTCCGAAGGCGGATAACTCGAATGTAATTTTAGTCTCCGACGGAGTATGCGTTGCGGAGAATTCTCCGTTCCGACGGATACCTCGCTAGGGCCGAATGTGTTTTCAAACGCAATCGGATTTGCAGTGCCGATGCCGAGGCCACTGAGTGAGAAAAAGAAAAGGGTACTAGTATATCTTACAGGCCCACTCACATGAGAGCAAACGAACGAATTGATTAAATCCGAACAAAACACTTTTTATGCATTTATATAAACAGAAAATTTCACACTTTACTATTTCAATAGTAGAATTATCCCATCAAACTTTTAAGTTTATAAATAGTTTAAATAACGTTCGTTTTCCAAACTTTTTGGTCTAAAACACTTCTGCCGCGAATTGTCAAAATTTATTAGCAATCCACATGATAAAGCCGCGTTCTACAAATACAAACTAGCGAATAAAACACATTCGTTCGTATTTAACCTCAAATTCGAAATGCCGACCGTCCTTTTTAAAATCCAATTGAAACCCCCTAAATTTTAAGGATTTCAGTGTGAAAATTAACCGATGCTGACCCGTCCATTTTAAAATCGAATCGAATCTCGCTAAATTTTTAGTTGCTCAAGTAAATAAATGTAGCTTCCTTGATTTGCCGACTCTTCAAAAACACAGACTCTTCGTAATGTAGGTACACAATTCATAATTTTTTTTTTGGCGATTTTTAATTTTTTTCTTTTGGGCAACTTTTCGTCGGTAGTTGGGTATTTTTTAATTTTTCTTGGACTACTTTTCAGTTTTGGTTTCAATTTTGTTAGGGAATCTTTCATAAGCCGAAAATAATTATCGATTTGGGTGAACAACTTTTATTTTTGACATTTTGTGCGACATTTCATTATGAAAAATCCTTCGCCAATGACCTGATCGGTCCATCCCAGTGCGGTTTTAGGCCTATAAAGTCAACAATACGCCAAACTTCATACTGCGGCAAATCAAGAAAAACGCAAAAGTTCCAGATCAATGCACAGAGACAGAACCATCAATCACAGCCATATCAATAGTATCGACATACCTGTCAAACTCGCTGTCTGTGTAGGATCTTCCGTCAAAATTAGAGAGAAAGCCACTGAACCCTTTGATGTTGAAAAAGTCTTTTAAAGTCAAAGAAAAGTGCTATAATGTATAATGTACGAAACTCACAAGCCAACGTCAGCGGTGAACTTTTTCAAAAGTCCATCTGATGTTCGAATTTTCCAAATTATATTTTTATGTAAAAATAACCGACAGGAAGTTTATAATTTAATTATTTTTTTTATTTTAAACAGAAATACAGATTTGTTAAACAATGATCTCTTGAACTCTCTAACTACGAATATTTGCCATTTCATTATAGATAATACTAAACAGACTAACTAAATTAGAATGCAAATAATTTTTTTATTATATATAGGTATTTCTATATCTAATAGCTTTTCTCTCTGTCAATTTAGTTATTTCACTCCGTCATTCTATACCAAACTTAGATTTTAGGATTCTAAGTACAAAATACACATTTACACATTTATAATACAAAAAAAATTGTTTACTTTTTGTTATCTCTCTATACACAAATAATTATTTAATAAATATAATTAATTTTCTTTAATAGGAATTATGTCCAGTCGATTTCTGATTTGCTTTGTCCATGCAAATATGTTTGCCTTTCTCATTCCTTAGCTTTACGATTTGTTTGTTTTTTATTTAATAAAACATTTAGTAGTAATAAAATTTTATTTTGTTAAGATTAAATTTAGTTATTGTTCATCAATTTATTAGAGGGATTTTATTTTCATCACTTTCAGATATACAAAAAAAGACAAGACAAGACTTTACAACATCGCCAATTATGATATTTAATTTGTTTTTGTTTTAGTTAACTTTAAGTGTAGGTAATATTTTTGCTAATATAAATTTGCTTTAATTTTTTTTCTTTTAACTTATCTTTTTATTTATATTTTTATTTGTTTAATGTAACACTGATATTGCAATTTTCGTCTCTTCGCATTTTAGAATGTTTTAAGGTATAGGAGACTCTCATTTTTAAAGCTTTTTGGAGGAAACTAGGTTTTGACTTACAGCGATCAAGATCCGATTTTTTTTAAACACATTTCCTGATATTAATTAGTTGAACAAGAAAATAGGCTAATACTAGGATCCAAGGAAATTTATAGCCATGGTAGGCAGTAAGAGTTGCAAACAGGGTTGTCCGATCGCAACTGAAAGATCGAGTCTCTTTGTCAGTGTTTTCGATTGGAAAATGGCGATCCGTGTCCATTCCCAGAGCTACCCCATGCACCCATACTACCACCACCACCGCCACCGCCTCCATTGTTACTTGCCCTTCCACCACTTGATGTACTGTTTACAGAGCTCTGTCGACTAACTGAGCTTCTTCGCTGGGGGATGACAAAGGGGGGTGGTGGTTGAGGAGTATATTGCGGTGGAATTGAATTAGCCGAAGCCTGACGAACTAAGGTGCGACCAGGGTTTGCTGATGGCACCTGAACGGAGCCGCAACGCGACATCGTTCCCGACCGAGGAGGAATAGCGGGAGGAGGTCCCGCCGGTGGCGCGCCACGGCCTTTCGTCGATTCCACCGATGGCTGCGACGGAACTCTCGGTGGAAGCTGTGGAAGGTTCTTCGAGTTCGGGGAAATGGGACTCCTTGAGGGTAGATGCGTTGGCCGCTGTTGGCCGCCATTACCCGCGGTAGATGTGACATGCTTAGTTTGCGGCTGCACGGTGGAGGTGGTGATAGTCGGCTTCTGAGGTGGTACACTGTGCTTGATGGTGACCGTTTGAAGCTTACTAGCCGGCTGTTGAGGTAATGGTTGTTGATGGCTTGGCTTCGGTGATAGTTGTGGCCCTGCCATGCGGGGCTGACCGCCTTGCTGCTGCTGCTGCTGTTGTTGTTGCTGCGAATGAATGTCCTGAATTTGCGGTGTAACGACGACTGGGTTCTTTTTCTGATCATGACCAGCGGCGACGTAGGAAAAGACACAAAGTACCGAGTAACAAATTTGATCGGCCTTAAAAGTAGAAAAGAGAAAGGTATAGTTACTCAGTATCTTTTCAAGCGTAAATAAATCCACTAGAGGATTTCGAAGCAAAAAGCAATTCAACACTTACATTAGGGTTTAGAATTTTTTATTTTTTTTTTGAAGATTATACAACAAACAGAAACAAAGGCGGAAGAAGTATGTGTGGTTTTTTTTTTATTTATAGAGTAAACTATAATTTTGGATAAATTAAACAATTACATAGCTGCATGCAGATACGTTATACACAAGGATGTAGCTTTGAAATCACATTTTAGTTGGACTTTTAAGTTGGCATGTCATCTTTTCTTTGGACTAGGTGAGATTCATCTATTTCGTTGGCCTTTTGTGGGTTTTCCATTAGCTTTCTAGCCAAGTTTATTGAAAACAGTCTGTGTAAGCATAAGGCGGCTTCTGATGCCTTATTTTTTGCATTGCACGTAGTTTAGAGTTGGTTTTGTGGATTTTGTTTAGTTTTTGAAATAACAACAACACATTAAAATAAAAAAACACAGAAAATAAAAAAATAGAGTTTTTTTTTTAAATTAAAATTTTAATGAAAATAATATCTTTTGACTACGGAAATTTGGAAAACAATCTCTCGAATGAATTTTTACAATAACTGGAGATTTTTCTATAAACAATTATAAATCAAAAAATCGTGCAAATGATTTTGAAAAGGAAAACTGTTTAATAAAGCGAACCGAATAAGTTGAGCAACAACATTTTATTGAAGCTACTACAACAATTTTTAAGAAACATTAATTTTTAAAGCCAATTGAATGGAGACTTACCATCGAAGATTTGTACTTTCGCTGAATGAGTTGTCGTGTTTTTGGATCTGAAAAGATGGAAGATGTATTTAGAAAAAAATAATAATAATAATAATAATGTTTTCTTATAGGTACAGAACTGTAAGTAATCTTTTGGAGGATACTGGCAGAGGATCCATGTTACCTTACATAATTAAGCAATAATTTTCTGTGTACGTAATTTGGTCGAATCGAAGAGAGCAGAGAGAATGCAATGCAGGTCCATTATGATTACCCTTTCAGGAAGGTTGTAATCCGTTTATGCTGTATTTTTGATTCTCTGGGGTCGGAACCTCTTTTAGCTGATAAGCGCTGAACTAAAAGCGCTACGTATCTGGTTTTAGGCAAGAAAAAAAGCGTTGGTAGTATAATCGGAAATCACAACCTCTACGACACCACACTTGGAAAATCGGATTTTGGCCAATTGATTTTGCTTCGAGGCGTAACATTACTTTAGCCAGGAACATGGCTGCCACGAGATCAATAACTCAGAAATATTGATAATGTTGCGATCGACGTAAGTTATTCCTCCAGTATTCTAGATGTCTGAATAATTTCAGCTGCTAACATTCACTCGGACCACTACCTTGTTCAAGCCATGGTACGAATTTGCATATCCCAGACAAAAATATGTACTATTACGAGATTCAAATTTGAACAGCTGCAAGCATTAAGCCAGCTCAACTTTTGCCGGTTAACTATATCGAGAAGTCCTATGTAGCCGCCAGCATCAAGTGCCAAGGCCCATATGCATCGAAACTAAGGAGTTGTCAGAAAGCCGCAACTGACACCGCCACGACCACGAAGGTCTTGAGAATATGGGAAAGACCCAGGCGCACTGATAAATTCAATTTAGACGACAACGAAGGCCAATACTTTTGTCCATCGGACCAAAATGAAATAAATAAGAATAGCAAAATCAAAGCTCAAGTCCAACTATGCAGGTGGACTAGAAGGCCCGAACTATTTACATGAGCGGAAGAAGACTTTGTGGAAGGCATACACCAACTCATCTTAAAGGTTTCGTTGCCTGTTGGATCAACAGGAAAAATATGCCTGTTAATCGGGAGGAAGCAAGAGACCTCCAACAACTAGGATTGTGCAACTGAAAGCAAAATCTATGGTATAAAAAACCGGGCCTAGTGTATTTATCTATATCTATCCCTTTGTTAACGGCAAATAAAATATAGGACACGTAATCAATATAGGTCAAAAAGGGCGGCAAATGCCGATTCACAATAAAGTAGAAATGCTAAGGCCTTTGTATAATTCATTCAAAAGTCGAGGTATCTTAAATCGAGTAGTTTCGTCTGGACTTGATTTTCACAAAAGTCAAAATCAAGATTGTTTGTGAATGTCAGATACAGATTTACCACATTCAGCGTAGTACCATTCTAGTACGCTGCTTTTCTGGAACGAAAAACCCCATACAAATGTGATACAATGGCCGCGTTCCATTGACCGCAAGTCATCTAGCACATAATATCCCAGATGGAGGAACGTGAGGCAAAGTGACATTAAAAACAATACAAGTTTGAATTCCCATTTTAAACCAAATTGGAAATATTTGACTTCTGCACTTTCACTTTTATTTTGACAGTTCGTTATTCTTTTGCAATCTAGCAGTTCATTTTGCGCTAGATTGAAAAATTTCCCAGAAAAGGATATTTCACAAAATGTGCTAGAGCTTAGCGCAAATGCTGAAATGTCAGTTTTTTTTTATATGGTGTTTGGCATACCGCTAGTCACTCTCCTTTTCGTTTTCCAGTACGCTGCTGCTGCGAAATGATGGCGAAAAGTGGGTAATTGTAGTAGATTGCTTGGTACAATTCTTCACTTTGATAATTAATTGCTAGCGAAAATTTGACATTTAATATTTTTTTTTACAGTGTTTTTTTTTGTAAAAATGGAATCTCACGAAGTGAACGAAATTTAAATTTTTGTATTTCGAATAATTGGAACACCAATATCAGGAAGATGACCCACCATCATTAGCACCAGTACCACAAACCAGAGAGAATAGACCACCAGCTTCGGCCAAAAATGAGAGTTTCATAGAGCCAGTTTCAAAAAGTTACTGCGTGGTTAAGTATGCGTGCAATGCTAAAGTAAACGGAGGGTGAATTTGGTCACGCATACACTGGCACATAGTAACATTTACAGTTATTCGGTGGTAACTTTGAAAAAATTCAAATAATTCAAATAAATTGGCCGTTATCGGGACGTGTTAAGCAAATTGTGTGTTCGGTGTGGGGAAATTATTACCAACTTATATTTCATTAAAAAGCATACAAATATAAATGGGTAGTTACTGTCATAATGGAACTCCTTTGACATTATTACGAAAAAAAAAAAATATTAGTTTAAGCTGCAAAGCTAAAATGGATGATAAAAAAATCATCAAACATGATTTTTTAGTTTTGCTGATATAAATTTAGACCTTTTTCTATATTTTTAAAGAAAATTTATTTATTTTCTTTGATTGTTTGTTTTATTTAAGTGTACCTACTGAGTTTTGGAATAAATAATAAAAAAAAGGAATGAGGACATTTGTTTTGTCAGGCTTAGGGCCGGTTTGTTCATCTTTGGTTAACTCTAATCAATGGTTATTCCAGCTGATAATCATAGAATCTGTTTGTTCAGTCAAATTTTAACCAGAGAATCCATGATTTGGTTAGTTAATCACAGAAATCGATAACCAGGCGATTTTGGTCGATTAACGACATTAACCAAGGAAATTCTGGAATTTTGTTTGTTCAAGCTTTGACGTAACAGTCAAAAACAAAACAACTTTCTTTCAAAAATAAAAAATAATTTAATAAATAATAATAGCAAAATAGTGTGTTGCATTCGTATCTGCTATGTGGACGCATTTTCAACAACTGGCAGATGGATACAATGCAAGACAGTGTGGAAAAAATTGCATGCATTGCTGAGGTTGTGACAATGTTAACTATTGATTAAATCTAACAACAGAATTGACAAATAAACTGGAAAACTGGAATGATTTGTCGGAAATCTGTGGTTTGGTGACCATAGTGAAAAATAAGTGAACGAACGCTTTTTGGTTATCACAGTTATTTAATCATGGGTTAAACTAAATCTATGATAACCTAACCACTGATTTAACCAGCTGTGAACAAACCGGCCCTTAATATGTTTATTGTTTTATTTACATCTACAAGAAAAATGTGGTCAATTTATTTTAACCAACGTGGGCGCAGTAGCGCAGTGGTTAGTGTGTTGGACTACTGTGCGAGGAATCCCAGGTTCGATCCCCGGAAAAACCCAAATTACATCTTAAAGTTTTTTCTACTGCGCCACCTCTCGCGAACGTCTGACAAACATCCGAGAGTATGCCTGTCATGAAAAAGCAATTGAGCCGTTCGGACTCGGCATAAAATTGTAGGTCCCTTCCATTCGTCCCAAAAATAGAAACTCACACAAAACGAATGGTTGCGAGAAGCTAGGCCTTGGGTGTCACCCGCCTGTTGCGCCACCTATTTATTTATTTATTTTAACAAATAAATTGGTCATCGGAATTTCAGAAAAAATATGTTTTGGGCACACCATAAGACCAAATCGTAAGTGTGCATTGTCATAATCACATATCGGCTTATAACACAAAGAATCTGCATCAGGTGTAAATAAGAATTTATTAACATATAATTATTACGCTTTCGCTAGGGCAAATATGCGAATATCAGGAAATATTTCTTAATGCAATTAAATTTCTTAAAACTGACTGTATGTTTTCGTATTAGTTAATTCGCTAATTTTCCACTATATTTGAATGTCAAAACTACATAGAATTAAAATAGTAAAAACCGCGAATGTTATTAAAAATTTATGGATTATTAAATTATGTTATAATTTCATTGTGAAAAACAAAAGAATACCTACATAAAAAGCAAAACTATGATGACATAACAACACAAATAAGATAATTACGTGTTTTAAATTAGAGTATTACGTACTTAGACTTTTCAGTTTACGCGTTACTATGGAAACGTTACTATGGAAACGAACTTTTTTTTTCTGGAAAAATCAAAAATGCCACTTTTTCATTTAAATTTGATGTGTATACGCTACGCTGTACATTCCGTAGCGCCTATGCAGTGTTAAAACATTTTTTTTGAACAGCCAATTCTTTATAATACCTAATTCAAAATACATTCATCATATTCTCCTCATAGAAAAATAAAACAATAAACATACATAGATGAACAAAATAGTTTTCGTTTAACTCTTTTAATTATTTATTCCAAATATTAATAACACTTTAATTTCAGACACACTCATCGAAAATAAATTAAATTTCTTTAAAATAGAAGAAGAAAGTGCTCAAAATGTATGTCAACAAAATTGCAAAGAATCGCGTTTAGCTGATTACATCGTGCTTGCAATTTAGTTCTGCAGCTTAAAATTATATTCTTTTTTGTATAATAATGACATAGGACTCATATTATTAGATTTTTAATCACCCAAATAGTATATTACACATTATTATGCTTTTTAATGAAATATAAGTTGGTAATTAATTCACCACACCATACACACCATTTGCCTAACACATCCCAATAGTGGTCAATTATTTGAATTATTTCAAAGCCATCTCAGATTCAATTTTCTTATTTCATCTTTTTTTGCTCATTCACACGTATTCACAGATAGAAAAAGAGGCGGAGCTACTAATTTCAAAACTGACTCTATGAAACTCTCATTTTTGGCCGAAGCTGGTGGTCTATTCTCTCTGGTTTGTGACCAGTACCAACAATGCAGCAAAAGCGAAAAATGTAAAGAAAATCCGATTTCACATCAGAAATCCTTTGGAAGAATATATATTATTGTTGTCCTTGTTATACATTTTTATAAAATTGTATAATTTTAAGTTATAGCTTTCGATTACAAAATACAAATTCTGGCTATTCTCACATGTCAGTTGTGTATAGCAGCTGATGGAACTCACCACTCACACAACAGCAGCGTATAGATTTGATTGGCGTGGACCCTATACCGCACTAATGCGCACTGGGTTAGCCCTGTCACATTCGATATAGTAGTAGCACTGAGTCACAAACTCTGGTTTGTGGCCCTAGAGCTAATTACGTCGAACAAATCTTATACTGGGCTTTAGACTTACAATCGAAATGTAAACTGGCTGTCAGACTTATGCAGTAGACTGAAGTTCTGAATGTGCCCTAGAATGTGCATAAGCCATAAGTTGTGTTACTTTGTGTGTTACTAAAAACTTTACTTTAAAATTGTACTATTTTTTTACTGATTTTTTACTAATTAGTTCGAATTTTTACTCAATGTCGTTCCTTAACTCAAACAATTATTGAAAGAGAGTGCCTTCGAGAGAGCAAGATATTACCCAGAATCAGCTAATATTGGACGTATATCAGACATTTTAAAGACATTTTTTTTTACTACTGCAATCTATGAATTATTGTTGTGGTTGCTGGTTGGCTTTAGCCCTAGTCCTTAAACCAATTACAACCCAATATTTGAAAAACGAAAAGGTTACATCGCATACTGTAATTTATGGAAAAACAAAATGCATCTGTCATTTTTCATAGATTACTACAAAAGCGTTCCCTAAGGTCCAATGCACGTGGCGCAACTGTAAAAAATCTAAACCGGTTGGCAACTCGAGTTACAGAACAGTTACAGACTCAGTGGTGACTTTATTCCACACACGAGGAAACTCATCAGTCATCACCACCAATCAAAATCTCTAGTTCGGTCAGTGTCGTCATGTTTTCCAACCTCCCCCCACCAGGAACACGTTGCTCTGTTGTTCGCTCATCTTCGATAAACTAGAAACTGAAATCAATAGGCAACCCGAATAGTTACAAATAGTTTTTTTTGTGAATCACAAACGAGTTTGCAATAGCGTCGTGTACGTCATGCCATTCAATTACACAGGGTATGACTCAAAGCAAACTAGTTGCCGTTTCGCATCGCTGATAATTTTTTTTTTTTTTTTTTCAGTTGCTCCGTGTCACAGTACACATATTACAGGTAATATCTTCCGAGCACTCATTTTCGTTTCGTTCTGCGCATCTGTCAAAAAGGTATGCTTTTCCATAGAGATACGAATGGGGTCACATTGTCAGCCATGAAAATTCATGCGCGCGCATATTATTTCTATACGTTTATTGTCAGGGGCACATATGCCGCCATATTGCAGATGCGCAATATGTTACCCACAAACCAGTAAGAATAGACCGCCTACTTCCCGTACACCTACCCGATTCCCCCCGGAAAGAATTTCCCTGTCTGTGAATACGTGTAAATGTCAAAATTAATGGCGGCAATGTTTTTCTATGCAATACCATGCTACCAGGATTTTTCAAGTATGCGTGCGTTAATGGCGCCCCTTTGATTTTGTACAGCACCAATACATGAAAAATCCTGGTCTCGCCGGCAGCTTGTAGGCAAAGTCCGTTATGTGGGAGGAGTCGACGGTCTATTCTTACTGGTTTGTGATATTACCTCTTTTTATTATGCTAGGCTAGTTATTTAAATAAATAATTTTACTTACTATATTCCTCTAGTACGAATATTCCACCTTTTTGGGTAAAGCACTTTCGAATATGATCCAATCGGACGAAAAACTGAAATCGGTATACATATACAATCATTATTACTGCAATGTAAATATGTAGATCTATGGGAAATTGTTTAAGACTCAACAAGTGACACAAAAATAATAATTGATGTTGTTTACTCATTTCTTTCAAAAATAAATCGTGTCATGTGATAAAAGTTTGTTGGTTGTTTGTTTCTTCTTTTTTTTTTGAATTGATTGTGTGCAATATTTTCCAACAATTTGTGTTAAAGTTCGTTTCTTCTTTTCTTTGGTTTACAATTTCAATACATGCAAGTACAAAGCTAAACTCTGCCGACTTCAAAAATATACCAACAAAATAAAGTAGGTACTCTAAAATACAAGCATTTTTAAAAGCGCAAATATTTAAAGCACACTCGCAAAAATTATTTTGCAATCTTTTGTTATTTATAACTACAAAATAAAATATGCTTTCTAAGCACTAAACAAAAAAAAAATCCGGAAACTATATAATACTAAGCAAAGCAAGCAAATTTATAACGAACAAAAACGAAAAAGAGAAACAAATTTCTAATTAGCACTTGTGAGATGGTCTTAAATTGTAGAGAAAATAAAATTGATAGAAAATGAAATCGTTGAAATTTTACTATTATAACAGTTTTTTTTTTTTGTCTCAAGAATGTAGTATAGTTTTTTTTTATTATTTAAGACTAGCCTATTGTTGACCTACTAGAAACTGAAACAAAAAAAAATACAAATTTATATTCAAAGCAAAATAATATATTCTTCAGTGTAACTTTTTAATGACATGCTACTCAAATTTTAAATTCACTATAACAAAAAAATTAACGGGGATATAATGAAAGAAAACTTTGTAGTTTTATTTTAAACTAGGTTTTTATTTTCATTTACAGGATTGAGAACTTATTTTTTTTTAATGCAATGAAAGAATTTGTTTATACATTTTTTTTTACTGAACTAAAAATATAAAAAAAATAAAAACATTTGGACAGTGGTTAGGTGAAGTGGGCATTTTATTTTAATAACTTTAGTTATTATTTATTCAACTAGTTTTTTGTTTTTTTTTTTAAATAAATATATGGAACTACATTCTACTTGCCTTAAAACTGTTGCTATACAAATAAATTCTACACAAGCAGAAAAACAATAACAATTCGGTTTTTGTTTAAGTTTCTTGTCAAATATATTATATATATTTTATTGCATTTAAAAGCAATGTAACATATACTTCTACGAGTGTTGTGTATATTTTTTTTTTTATTTATTGCAATGATTATTGTTTTTTGTTATATAACTAATTTCTTGTAAACACTCACAAAATTCTAGTAATTAAAACTAAATTCAAAGTAAATTTGTCTCAAGGAACAAAAACCAAAATAAAGAATACTTTCGTGTTAATATGCTGAAGAGAAACATTTAAACAAATTGTTTTGACAATTTTTTGTGATAGTGGTACTGAGTTGAAATTATATATGAAAACTTGAGTTAAATGTTTATGAAAAAAGTAAACGAAAAAAAAAAGAAAACATATAAGGAATTTTGTTTTATACATATAATTGTTGTACAATGAGGTGGCAAGAGTCTCTTGTGTGTGACTTGTGGTGAATAAATAAATATATTATTTAAACGAAAAGAAGGAACAAAAAAAAAAATAAGAAACATTAATTGTGAATTTTTTATTTGTTTTGTTTAAACAATTTTTTTTATTCGATTTAACAGAACAAACAAAATTGAATTGAAATAGTACCTCGAAATCCTTTTTAAATTTGTTTCAAAAAAATTGGGCACACGCAGTTTTATTTGTTTGCAGGATTACAAACGATTTTATGCGCAGATCGTAGAAGCGGTAGATAGTAGTTTGTGGTGGTAGTAGTAGAAGACCAATCCAAAAGGAAGCGGCAGCGATCCGCAAAAATAATTATATACAATTTTTGGTTTGTTTTAGTTTTGTATTTTGTGTAATTTTTTTTTAAAGTCTTCTAATTTCTTTTTTGTTTTTTTTTTTTAAATTAAAAACAAAATATATTAATTCAACCTATGGTTTGCAACTTATCTTAAAAAATTTTGGATGATAAAAAATTAGGTAAAAATTATATAAAAACTTTCGATGAATGTATGAAAGAGAACACGAAAAAGAAATGACGATAGAAAAGAAACGAAAAAAAAAACAACAAAAAGTTTGATCAATTTCCTATTTTTCGAAATTAATTAGCGAATGTACACAAGGACCATCTCAAAAGTTACCAATTAAGAATTTCGATTTTGAATTCAAATTGAAGATTGAGAAATAACAAAAATCGAAAGGAAGAATAAATCAAATTTATTAATAAAACATTTAAGTAAATTTGAACACAAAAAAGTATTATATCGAGATATTGAGAAGGAAAAAAACCGATTATATATTTAGTTTGAAATATATTTACATATATAAGAACATTTTCGAAAGGAAAATAAAATTCATTTACGCGTTTGCAATACCACTCATCCGAATTTTAGATAAAGTTTTGTTATTTTCTCTTTAAAATAAACGATATAAATATATTTTCATCTATATACGAGTATTCTGTATATTTTTAAGAAAACGGGTTTACAGTTATTGAGATAAATTAATAAAAATAAATAAATAATAAAAGTATTTATATGAAAGGGAAATCTTAATAAAATAATCAATATATATTTATGTATTTTATTATACGGTATTTTTTCATATATCAAATATAAATAAATATGTATAGCATTCAGTACATTCACTAGCATATTTATTAAAAAAAAAAATATTATATATGTATAAAGAATATGTGTTTGAGTATATGTAGCGGTTATTACATTATATGGGTGTAAATAAAAATCAAAATTACAAACAAAAAATCAATGAATTATGTAGATTAAAATATTATCTTAAATACGCTGCTGCAGTTTGGCTTTTTCATGTATAAAAATCTTTTTTTTTTCGAACGTTTGTGCCTTTTAGTTCAAACCTATGACTTACCGGTAAAAATATAAATGGATAGCAAAGGAATACTCTTTAATAATTCATTAAAAATACCCCGAATCTCCCCTTAAAGGCTTACAAATACTTGTACCGCCCTAATTAGATAGTAGCAGAGTAGTGATAAAATATAAAGCCTACTGTCCACGTAGCTGCGCTTTATAGGCACGCTTTAGTCATTTGCATCTTATTGTACCCTTGCTAGCAGCCTGCGTGTAGCTTCCATAAACAAACGAAGCTCTGTCCACGGAGCGGCAAAATCGCCTTTGCGACTACGAAAATTCAACTTTGCCGCTTCATGGCTTCGTTTGTTTATATGCCAGCTGCAAGTAAGCTGCAAGCAAGCGTACAAAAAGCTGCAAGCCGTAGCTTCAGGTCCACGTAGCTGCACTTCATACGCATGCTTTCGTCATTTGCATCTTGGTGTACGCTTGCTTGCAGCTTCTTTGCAGCTGGCATATAAACAACCAAAGCTCTGTCCACGGAGCGACAAAATACGCGTGTAGTCATTTGCAGCTTGCATTGCCACTCCGTGGACCGTGATTCGTTTGTTTATATGGAAGCTGCAAGCAAGCGTACAACAAGATGCAAATGACGAAATCGTGCGGATGAAGTGCAGCCACGTGAACAGTGGGTCTAAGGGTTAGGGTGTGGATGATCATGGGTAGAGTCAAAAGCAAGTGCTTTTACTGTTCAGAAAACTCAAAACTACTCAATGGAAGTACAAACAGAATATTGAAAAGAAGTTTTTTAAAATGCTCCTAAACCAGCGACTCTAATGGACAGACCGGACCTTATGATAATGATAATGATGTTAATTATGTAGTACGTGGCCAATGAAACACTCACCAGTGGAAGTGCAATACATATGTTTCGCCCACCAAAATGATACGCCTCAACTGAGCTGACAAAAAACTTGATTGTATGAATGATTGCTTTCTTGACACTTCGTTCGTTTGCTTCAATTTGCCTCGAAGAAGATTTCGTTCGCCAGCGAGTTTTCCTAAAGGTGCCAGGCAATCCATGTGTTCATAGAAATTTAAGGCAGATGAATTCGACTTTATTTCCATTTTAGATTGGAAATAGTGTCGAATTTTACGGCACCAAATTTTTCGGGCTAGTCAGAGTGCTGAAAAATGGATGATGGCGGATGTGAGCCAACGGCAGCCCTCAAATTCCGGAAGTGAGTTACTAAAAAATAAGTAGTTGATTCAGCAGGTATAGGTACCCAAGCTTCTCACAACAATTCGTTTGCGTGAGTTTTTATTTTTGGGACTATTGGAATTTGGAATGGTCCTACAACCTTACGGCTGAATTTAGAATCTTTTCCATGATATTTATACTCTCGAATGTTTGTCAAACGTTCGCAAGAGGTGGCGCAGTGGAAAAAGTCTTAAGATGTAATTTGTGTTTTCCGGGGAGCGATCGCCATACTTCGATATATTTAGACCTGTGGAGTGGATATTTTTCAGGACTAGTCAGAGTGCTGAAAAAGAGATGGCGGCGTGATCTGGACCTCCCTTTGTGAGCCAACGGTAGACCTCAAATCCCCGAAGTGATTTACTGCGCGGCATCGGAATATTCGACCCCTTTTGAGGCCCTTTGAGGGTTCATTAACAAGCCTGGTATTTCACCGATCTTGCATTCGCAAGTTACACAGCTCTTGACGCGCGTCATTTTGGAAAAAGTACAGTTTTCTATGTATTTATTTTTGACAGCGCGGCACGATATATCGAAAGCGAATCCATTCTGGTTTCCCCCTTAGTGGTCATACATAAATTTGATCGCGTCACAAAGGGAACGCTCATTGCCTTGTCAATAAAACTTTACATCCAGACGTTTCGTTGTCGATCTAATAATAGACACATGCGAACAAATCGCTTTGGTTTGGAAAAGTCGGTAGATTCACGATCGGAGATTTTACTACCCAACTGTGCAACTAAATTTAGATGAGATTCGCTTTACTAAAGCCATCTTTACTACTTATCATATGTATTTTGGCTGAATTCCAAAACGCAGTGCCTACTTTTCAGCATTACTGCTTAATCAAGCGTTCCAAAACGCAAACGGGTTATACTCACCCCTATCGTGGAATCCGCCGAGGAGATCATTAACGGAAAAAAATATTTTGGTATCGTCAAATCCGCAAAGTGAAAAGTCCCCCGTGTGGGTAATGTGAATGAGTTTCGCTGTATCGTTAAAAACGTTCAAATCGGATTTTTTCCGAACATAATGACATTATCCGCATCAAAATCATTGCGGATTTCATAGGTTTTTTTGCTTGCTGCACGTTGTGAGATTTGTATTGACAAATGAAAGACAGCCGCCTGACAGTGAAACTACCTTTCCCAAAAACGTATCGATAAGAAAACTTTTTTGGCGGATTCCACGATAGCAGTAGAAGGTGAAAGGAAATCGAATAGGTGAAGTGAAACACAATTCCGACGGATTCCACGGTAGGGGTGACTATGATGCAATGCATACTTTTCTAAAACGCATTGTGAACGCATCAACTGCGCAAACAAAAGCAAACAGAGCATCATGAATGATTTGATTATGATGCAAATGACATTTGACATTTAATTTTAAACCGCCAATTAAAATGGATTCATCGCTAGAGTCGTAAGTAAAATAATATATTCTGTAATAATTCGGCAATTTTACTTTGATTTGCAGTAATAAAAAGTGGACGAATGAGTCCATTAAATTATTGGTGAGTACCCGAATTCAATTTGAACCCGATTTTCGAAACAAAAGAAGCAAGAAAAAGCTGCTATGAAGAGTCGTTTTGGAGGAGATCAAAAAAATGAATTAATTGGTGTTTGGGACATTTTATGATAGACATCAAAGTCGTTCCAAAACGTCAAAGATTGCAAAGTAGAACAAATGCAAAGCAGCGCAAAAGCATTCATAACCTGCCATCAGAAAAGCAGTGTACATTCACAATGTCAATTTGTTTGACGTTTTGAAATTCAGCCTTTGTTTTACAAATTATAAAATATAATCACCCCTGTCTGTCGCAAACGACTGACGACATTTGTCGTGTCGAGTCGCTTGGAATTTGGTATTGCGTAACTGAAACGATTGGACTCTTTGAACTTTCACATTCCACACACATTCCACAAACTATGACACATGTGGTTTGACATTTCAGTCGACGAATTTATTTTTGATCTGGTGTTTTGTTTGTGAGTTGGTTAATTATTTAATAAAACAAATCAAAAATGAAGAGTGTTAAGATGTTTTTTGAAATCAGTGACGAAGAAGAAAACCAGAAAAAAGAGCTGGTAAAGTTATGAAAGGAAATTCGAACCAAATCCAATCGCTTGGATTTGCCCGACGGCGACGCGACGTTAAGTGAGTGGTAGAAATAATTTAAATTTCAAACATTGTTTTAATAACAGTACTTATTTTCAGTTTTAAAATGTGTTTTAAACTGTCGAAGTCGAAGGTGTTCCAAGACAATTCGGAGATAAGGCTATGTCGCCCCATTGCCGATTAACATCACTTTTTGTTAGGCCCTTTGTGAACGATGTTGCCAAAGGAATATTTTTCTGCATTTCGTTCACTAAATGTTGAAATTGTCTTTTATTTGTTATCTCCATTCTGCAAAAGAACTATAATTGTATTTTAGTTAATTAAAAATTAAGTACACATAATTTTTTTTTAACACATTATCACACAGTCGTCGGCAAAATAGTCGACGACAGAAATGTATCATTTCCACGACAAACGTCGTCACAAAACGCCTTACGCAGTACCGACGATCGTCGTCGAAAAATACAGTCCACATCTTTTGACATTTCAGACGTCATTATTGTCGATCGTCGTCGCCGCGACAAAAGTCGTTTATTTTTAGTCGCCAATACCAAATAGTCGTGTCATTTTTTTTTTAGAGTCGTAAACGACAAAGACACTGGAGGTGAATATCTGTTAATTTCTTCATGTATTTTCCGTCTCGATCGAATCGAGTTAAGCTACCTAGCGTTATATTTGAATGAGCTCGTTCCAATGACCATTGATGATTAGCGGTATGGAAATTTACGAAATTCTAGTTTACTAAGTCTGACAGCAGACAGCCGTCATAATGTCAACATTTTGATTGGTCTAGATTGAATCCATGGTCAAAGTTCTTCAGTTTAATTAAGAATTTCTCGACAGAGCACTAAGTTGACATTTCGATTGTTTGGCTAATGAACTCAAAGTAACGTTACCGATCGATCTAGTGTTTACCATTGACATACTATTACCAGTAAAATGTCAATTCCATACAATCTCTTCTCAGAAAATGAGGCCAACATAATGACAGCCATCTTGGATTTCTCCATAGAATGCTAGAGACACCAATTAGGCGTGAGTGAATTTGTCAAGTAAAGCTGCTCAGTTTGTTGCGTCATTGTTGACAATAGATGGCATTTCAAAAAAGTACGAGCATCCACTTTATTATGGTCTGAAATACTAATGATAATATGGAAAAATTGGGAAAGATGTCTAGGTTTACTCTCGTCCATATATAATATGGCGATGGTTTTTACATTCAGGGTAATTCTAATTCAGAAAAATCTAGTCGACTAAATATGACTAGAGTTTTGTTTTTAATGTTCCCAATATCATTACATTAAAAGGAATACAAATTGGGATGACAAACAAAACTGGAGGTGAGCGGTGAGGTCGTCGGTAAAATGAATTACCGTTATCAATTATATTTTCTGAGAGGAAATTAGTTTATTTTTAAAGTGAAAGGAAACGTGAATAAAATCAATTGTCATTAAGTGTTTCGCTGGCGCTAGAGAGAGGGCGCTTCTCCTTCTAGGATTTTATGTACAAGACGTCTAGCGTTTAATGGAACCCGGATTTACTTTTATAGCTCATTAGTTATCTTTTATTTATATATACACACCATTTAATATTATCAACAATTAAAATAAGTTATATGTAACTGCTTAAACTTTTCAGAAGCTATTCATTCACCGCTTTTCTTAAAACCCAGAATGTTCCTAGGAGTTCATTCGATTTAAAGCTAATTCGGATAACTCTTGGTCTATTCTACACTTTTCTTCTGTTACATGAAAATAATATTTTTTTTTAAGCATTACCTTCTTAATAATATTATGCCAATTGTTTTTGTGTATGTTCATATACAAATTTTAAAACAAAATAATAATCCAACTAAAAAAAGACAGATGAAAAGACTTAAAATAAAACAGATAAATGTTTATAGAACTAAAACTAAAACATCATGCGATTTATGCAGTAGGTATGATTTGGTTAAATATTTTTAATTACAAATTATTAGAAAACAAAAATAGTTTTTGGATATAGTAGTAGGTATAGATTATTTATTAGAAAATCATGAATTTTCACTTAGTACAGTCAATTTATAATTATGTTTTTTTTTTTATAAACAATAAAACAAATATGGCCACGTATGCTTTTGAAAATAAAATCGATGACAAGTAGAGTGGTTTTGCATTGAAAATAAAAAAAAAAATAACTGTAAGATTTATATTATATTGAAGCTGACAAAAATGTACGAAAATAGATTGTTATATATATTTTTTTATACAAACAGAAAAAAAAAATAAAAATGATTTAAAAAATAGATGGAAAAAGGTTTTTCTTAACACTTAGAAATGAGACATCAAATCGTAAATTTTATATTAAACAAAATATCATATGCCTTAGAATTAAATTAATTTTATTCATGATTTTTTTTTACATAATTTTTTTTTTATTCAAAAAATCATTGAGAAGGTCCTTGCTATTTGCATGTATTTTTTTTTTATATTAAACTTAAAAGAAAAAAGTATTTTGTTGTGTTTCAGCGAGAACAAAAATTTGGATGGGGAAAGGTTTTACGTAATAAACTCACGTAGCCATACGATTATTAAAATATGTATGTTTATACACACTTTCAGTTAAGTAAAATAAACAGCAACAATAATTATTATTTAAAAAAATATTAATAAATAAAATAATTTAATTACTGTTGCTCAAAACTCAATTTTGGTTAAATTTTATTGTGAAGTGAAGAAAAATATGAATATTTCTTACCTTACTGTTCGCAAATAACAAACCAACACCCTCAAGGCAGACCTGTAGGAGACCACCTTCGCCAGAGTTCATATCTTGCACTGGGAATTCCCCGCCAAGTTCAGGTACATTCGTTGGAGTGCCGCCACGTTCCATGGCTTCTTTGATGCAGTTGTACAGCTCCTTACACTGAAATGATGTTTATATAATGACACCGATTAAATGTACAAAATATGTCAGTGCTACGGACCTTTCTAGTGTAATATTTATGCAACTGCGTTTGACCGCCATTACGTCGCCAGAGACATAGAACTTTTGTCTTTGGCGAGAAAGTCATATTGACCAAACGCTCATACCACCATCGTTCGACAATTGTTCCATTTACCGACCTTAAGACTAAACCGTCATCTCGTACTTCCATAAATCGCAATGGACTCGTGGCATCGACACCCTGATGAACAGTGAAGCTCTGTCGATTCAATAGCCTTGAGCCCAGTGGCTTCAAATCAATGTCATTGCCATTCTAGAAAAAAAAGCATCATAATCATCTGCGTAGACTATTGATAACCTGTCACTAACCAAATTATTGATTTGATCAACTAAATTGTGAACTTCCTGCGAGTATACCAAACCGATGTGACTTTTGCCAAGCAGACGACGAATCTTTCTCTTGATCTCTTCCTTATTTACATTCAACATGACTAGGATGGCTGTCAAATTGTAGAGCATCGTTGAAAGTAGCCTATCTTCATCGTGCTCTAATCTTTTTCTCTCTGAGTCACTGAGAGATTTGTACCGCTCCATCATTTCGCCAGGTCCCTATATATTTAAAAGAATGATCATGGCTGATTGTCAAGAAGTGGAAAAGTCGAAATACCTGATCCATTCCGATCATATCACGCTCTTGGCTAACAGCGTCCAAGAATGCATCTTCCCAAAATTGCATTTGATTCCACAGCATTAGTCTGTCCTTTCCTAGCAGACCTTCAAACAGGTACACTCTTGGACTGTCGGGTGACGGTGAAGATGAGGTGTTAATTAAGTGGCCGCCAGTGTAACGGAAGCCCGCGCTCAGTGTTGATTTACCAGACCATAAGTTACCACTTTTCTTCGAGTCCTTAGAGATGTTGGTCTACGAAAGCGGAAATTAATTTCAAAAATATGTGTTTAATAGCAAAACGGCCAATTTTATTTTATGAGTAAATACAGTAGAGTCGACAAAAAGTGGCAGGAAAATATGTTTTTTTTTATGTAAGGATTATTTAATTTAAATTTAAGCATAAGACGACCTCCGACGCGACGGTTATAGGTGATGCCTATTCCCACGAACTTAATTCAAAATGCATTGGACTGTGAGTGCACTCAAATTGGATAAATGTCAAATTTGTCTCAGAGATAAAGAATTATCTGAGCGAGAAACAGAAAAAAAGTATACATTGGCAAAATGTTTCTTTGACGGAGAAAATCAAATATTTTCCAAAACATAATCAGAAAATTAATGGTTAAGGATTCAACAGCTTGTGTCAGCTTTCTTTAAGGAAGCTTATTATCCTTGTTGAATTCATTTTGAAATATAGTCCCTTAGAAACTAGGTATTAATCCCGATTCCGCATCCATAAGCTTGGGTCTTCGGTCCATGCTTAGTCCCCAATAACACAATATTTTTTTTAATTCGTTAAGGTACTACAGAAATTTACGCGGCCGTTAGGTTTGAACAAATTCCAAATGTTCCACATTGAATGAAAAGGAAGAATGGCAAATGTTTTTAAAACAGAAAATGTTTACCGACGACTGACTAGTGAACCGGCTTGATTTGACGGTTGGTGGTTTAGAAGTCCCGCAGTTGTAGAAGCCATCAGAGAGGAGAAGAAGAAGATATCCTTCAAGCTGTGGATACACTCCGAGGACTCGGCTTCTCATAAACAGTACACAGAGTTGCTAAAAATTTGCAAATTGGCTGTTAAAGCAAAGAAAGTTCGCCTAAAAGTTAGACCATGATCGCGCAATTAAGGTGTACAGTGCAGACTTACGCCGCGCCGTAATGAGTTTCCCAGGGGGTGGGGACAAGTATTCAAAAAGGGGGGTAATATATTTTTTTAAATTATTGAACCCCAGATTAAAAAAAAAAGTGAAATACAAATAAGTTTCATTAGATGCACATTTTTGTATTTTATTTTATTTTTATAAGGAAAATCCATAAAAAATATTTATGTACTTCAGTTAAGAGAAATATAAGAAAATAAAAGAATAATAAATAAAAAAATAAATAAATAGGTGGCGCAACAGGCGGGTAGACACCCTAGGCCTAGCTTCTCGCAACCATTCGTTTGTGTGAGTTTCTATTTTTGCGACGAATGGAAGGGACCTACAAATTTGATGCCGAGTCCGAACGGCTAAATTGAGAAGCTTTTTCAAGACAGTCATACTCTCTCGGATGTTTGTCAGACGTTCGCGAGAGGTGGCGCAGTAGAAAAAACCTTAAGACGTAATTTGTGTTTTTCCGGGGATCGAACCTGAGATCCCTTGCACAGTAGTCCAGCACACTAACCACTGCACTACTCTACTGCGCCCACCAAAAGAATGATAAACAAAACCAAAAATAAAAAAAATCACGTAAAGTGAGATGTGGTTCATTGAGTGGATGCATTCAGCTGTGAAAGTTTTTTTGCACTTCAGTGAATGTCTTCACAGAATATCTTGTTAAAAATATTTAGAAAAAGTATTTTGAAAGTTTACAATAATTGAATGATTTCTTTTATAGAATTTTTACTTTATAAAGTTTCACACTCGAAGTTTCAACTATAGTTCAACTGAACCTGAACGATAGTTTACATTCGAAGTTCAACTCGTCCGGTTTCACAATATAATCTGAACTTCAATTCAATTGAACTCATTTTAATGTAATTGTATGAATAGAATTTGGCAGTAGTATACAGTAGTTAGCTTTTATACGACTTTTTCAAACTCGTTCCTTGTATTTTCTTTCAAACAATAACAAAACAACGTCAAATATTTGTGTTTTTGAAAATCGCCAGATCTGAGGTTTAAACGGCAGATTACTGTAGTTTAACTTAAACTACAGAATGAACTCTGTTCAAGGTTTAAACCAAACTATGAAACCGAATTAATCGTTGAACTAAAGTTTAAACTAAAAGTGTAGTTTAAACTCGCACTGTGAAACTGGGGGTTAGCATATATACGACTTTTCTAAAATCGTTCCTTTGTCTTTTCTTTCAAAGAACAAGCAAAGCAACGCCGAATATTTGTGTTTTTGACAATCGGCAGATTTAAGATTTAAACTACAGACTGAACTTTGTTCAAGGTTTAGACGAAACTGTGAAACCGAATTAATTGTTGAACTGAAGTTTAAACTTCACTGTGAAACTGGAGGTTAGTTTTTATTATTCAATTTCACAAATTTTCGCCACTGAAGTAAGTCGTGACGTATCTTTTCAGATAAGGACATAATACAGTGCATTTGTGGCGGAACCTTTGATACAAAATAATGTCATGCGCATATTTTCCTTTTCGACTAGTCTTTTAATACCTAAAAAAAGAACGTGGAAAAATGTACCTAAGTCGAATTTCGTAAAATTATATTTCCTTTATGTATGTATTTGAATAATACTTCTGTCATCTAGCACGAATGCTCAATAAACCAGTTCTGAATTGGTATTTCTGATAGTGGTATATTATGTACATATACTCGAATTTTTGTCTTGTACGAGTGTCGAGTATGTCTCGCCTTTTGGTTTGATTCAAAGTTCTTCTAGTCTGGTATACCCGCTTGCTGAAGTAGTTTACCAACCAGCAGTGTCATGGGCTATCTGCCAGAGAGAGGTCAATAATATGAACTATACTGCCAAGTGTCAAGTGACTTTCTCTTTTGGAATAAATGCCTAGAGTGAATCTCGGAAGTGTCAAGTAGAGTGTGTTGTGTGCTGAAAATAAATAACTAATGTCCATTTCAGAAGAATTCCACTTGCCAACCGCTTTTCGGGGGGACAACCCAGTAGAGGAAGACCTCGAATTAGGTGGCGCACGCAAGTGGATGGGGACCTCCTAAGTAAGTAATTTCAAAAGTGTCAAGTATAGTAGACGAGTAGTTGTTGATATTAAGTGTTGAAGATTATTTTCTTTACGTTGGATTACTTATATAAAATTGTTCATTGAAACACGCCTAATAAATCAGTAACCACGCGTTCAGTTTAATAGCGGAGAAACCAACAAAATATACTTCAAAATCAATGCATACTTTCAGGGTGTAGCTCACCGTTCTTCAGTGTTTTTTTTATAATTGTATATTCATTAATTGATTATAACAATTTGTTTATTGCATTTTTAAGACAGTAGATACCTATGCCCATTGGTTTTACACTTTTTTCTTTCTATCCATTACACTCTTTAAAATCATCAGTTTCGACAAGGGGCAAGAGTGTCATGCTAGTTTACTCTTAAGATAGAACAATGTTCTTGCATTATCACAATTTATTTATTCTTACTTACATTTTGATTTTCATATTCAGTATCGGATACGGTGGAGCGGCAACTTATAGAAGGCATTCGTTGTCCGCCGCTTAAATGGCTCGATGGCAGAAGATCACTAACCACCGAGAGTGCCCCCGTAGAGCCGGCACCCTAAACCAAAACACACATACATAATATGTATCATCATCTTTGATTACAATACGATATTACAACAGCAAAAAGATACATAGTACAAACGTAAACAAATTTTGAAATCAATTTCAATTAAAAGCTACAAAAATGATGCAAAGGATGCAAGAAGCAGAAGATGATGTATCTATCTATAGTATTGTTTCGGCTAAAATGGTTGTCAAATTTACAAGCGAACTTGATTAGTATTATAATGTATAGATAATCTGTCTAAAGCTCGAACAAAAATTTGTATGTATGGATGGATATATGTTTATCGAATCAGATGAGCTATATACTGAAAGATGGTAAATTTGAACGTTCACACCAACTACGCACTAAAGCCGTTCATTCAATACTAACACAGGGACAATCTAGGTGATAAACTTACATCTGAATCAAACGAAGTCAGTTTGCTTAGCAGAACATTCCTCTTCTGAGTCAGCATATCTTTGAACATTTCCGTTGTGGACTGGCCATCCTGACTGTCTGCCGATGACATTCGTCTCTGAAGACCGCGATCACCTTGGGTGGAACTTTTGCGGGATTCCTGAGGTGAAGCCCATTCGCTACCGACGCCAGACGCATTCGGACTCGATGGCGATCGCAGATTCTCTCGACTTCCCATAGGACTGGCTGCATGGCTAGACAGCAGGCTGGAACTCATATCGGTTGTGGCTTCATTGAGTTCCTTGCTCCAAAAGTGGGTATGCGCAATCTCCATCATTTGGAAAACAGACGCCATTCCCCCGAGGCCGAAGTTTGAATAGGTGCTATCAAGGCCAGAGGCTATTGCTTGGATACACTTAAGCATGCCCTTCCAAATGGGCTTCGTGATACACTGAAAGGGCGAGATTTATTAAAAGATTTACACATAATCTAAGTATAGAGGTACTTACCACATCGTCAATGTGATCATCTGGAGCAATCTTACGATCTAAGGTTTTGTTGAGCTTTCCCAGCACCAACATGCGATAGGACTCGTCTTCCATCAACTTTCGCAGGCGATTTAGCTTCAACCAACCCACACCTTCGCCAGCAAGAATCTGAGTAACCACATCGTTCAAAAAGGCTTGATTCTCGGAATTGCTGTGTGAACGTTCCTGATTCTGCTGCCTCTGGAGCTCTTCCTGACTCTGCCTTGGACCTGAATGTCTAATAAGAGGTGTCCTCTCCGCTAGTCCCTTTCGGCCTGGAAACGGATCAAATGATAGCCCACTCTTTGACTTTTGTGCTGTCGGATGACCTTGTTTCTGCTGCATTGGAGCCTGCTTCTGCTGCTGATGTTGTTGTTGCTCTATAAAAACGATTTCACAAAATAAACTTGCGAGCAATTCGAAACGAAAAATCTTACTTTTCCCTCCAAACATTCCAGAAAACATGGCCGAAGTTGAGGATGTCAGTCCATTGATATCACTACCAATGGACGAGAAGAAGTCTCTGCCAGTGTTTTGCACGAGACCGCCTTGCTTTTGGGTGGCAACTTGATTTCCCGGTACCTGTAGACCCATTTCTTGCTCGTTGCCTTTCATCAGACCCTTCTTGGTGGCAGCTTCTTTTGCAGTTTTTGTCAGATCGCCAAGTGTGGACTTGCCAACGTAGGTCAAATCGTCAAAAGTATTTTTACTTACACCAGCTGCTTGCTTGGAGACTTCAATAGCTTGCTTCGAAGCTTCTCCTGCGGCTTTTTTCGCACTTAGAGTTAGCTAGTTTTGGAAAGAGGTTACGGGTGAGTTAGTGAGATTGTCAAATAAATTGTTGAAGGATTTGAAGCCAAAACTACCATTCAAGAAAAATTTAAACAAAGTGATAGGGATACAGAAAAAAACAATAAAAGCAAAATGCAAACATTTTTGTTCTAAAAAAAATATCGTAGTATACTCTAATCCTGTATTGAATATGATTTGGTCCTACAGAACTAAAGGGAGACTTCAGGAATTTAAGCTGGTGTATAAATTCAAGTGTGAAATTAAAATGCCGTGTGTTTGAGGTCTGAAAAATCATTGTGATTTTGAGTTGGGTGTACACAAAAATAAGCTGTTGATGTAAGTTTTGTAAGGTTCCTACAAAAATCAAAAAATCCATTTATTGTTACAAGGAAAACTGTCTTAGCCCAGTTTAAGTTTAAAATTATGGGAATAAAGGCCGTTTAACGAGAAAGTCTTCCGATTACTTATTAAAAGAAGCTTCATTCCTGTCAACGCAATTTTGTAGTAGATTTTTAAAGTTTAAGAGCCGCTGTACGAAAGTTCCGAGCGCCAACATAGGCTCGGACCACAGCACGGATGCCCAATAGATGCCAGAACTTTTGCCTTCTTCCTTAACTAATCAGGACAGGAACACATCACCAGTACCAATCTCCCAGATCTGCTGAGACAGCTGCCCGCTACGGGGAAAGAAAGAAAAAGGAAGAACACGACAAGCGAATGGTCCAATCTATTAAGGGCTGATCCATCAATATTGGAAAGTTCAAGCAGAGGGTAATATAATTAAAACCCTATGCATAGATCTACTGTAGTAGATTTAAAATCAGTGCAGAAGGTTTGCAAAGAAACCTTCGGCAGACTGTTTCACGACGCAGAAGGTCGACATATCCTTTTTACCTGGACGATGGTACTCCAGATTGCATACTCGATATACCCGACCGACACGAAATGAGAATTTCGGTATCCAAACTCAATCCCAACAAGACAGGGTCAATCGTTTCAAAACACCAGAAGATGACTTGGTAAGGAGTATGCAACAACCTATTTACAAAATTTTGTCTAATGTCTCAACGTGAATAGCCTGTGATACGAACAGCTCTTATTATCGTACACCTAAATCAGCGAACAAACGTACCTACGAAACTATGACAGTTGTCATCTTTAACAACCAGCGATCGTGCCGCTATCGCTATTACACATCTTTTCCTGCGAAGATTTCCATTGCTTTATGTCTCTACGTTTAACTAATATGAATTTGTATCTGGAAAGTATTAATTTAAGTATAGTCCATTAATTAAATTATAGCTTTGTATCATGACTGCTAGCAGCCATGCATAACCACTAGCTCTTTTGGTTCACGGTGGAGAGAAGCGAAAACATTCAAATGTCATCGAGCTATTCATGCGATTTTGTTTCAGTTCCGAGTGTGCTATCTGTTAGATATAGAAAGTTCGAAATAATTTGAATATCTTTATTTTGCGCAGTTGCAATGTTTCTACAATAGATGGCACTGAGTTCTATGTAAAAAATAGCAATGGCGCGCAGAGGTTTCATACTTTCCCCGCACTAAACCAAAAGCGGTAGTGCTTATGTTTGCTTCATTTTTCCTCGCAAGTTTGTATAAAACTGTCATTTCACTAGCAGTATAGTATGTCAATTATCACACATAATATTATAAGTTTTCGACAGGCAACTTAAAAAAGATAGTTTATTTATTGGTGCAATTGACAATTAAAGCCAATTTGGAAGATTTAGCACGTCGTAGACGCCACAATAAATCTGTTTCGTCAAGAAATTAAACGAAAGATGGCGTGATCTGGACAGCTGTAACTATACAAAATAGACTTGGCCACATGGCTACGGATAAGTTGAAGCTCTTGTCAGAATATTAACAGGTCAATGTATACTACGAAAATTCGTTACAAGGTTTAAAGTCACGATTAGAAAGCAATCTCTAGGAGAGTTCTTTTTGAGGAGCTTGTGGATATTGCCGAAATGGAAAATGGTTCCAATAATAGCGGAAATTACCGACTATAAATGCTCTAAGTGAATTACACAGTATGTAACAGATAATTGCCACCTAACCTAACCTAATGTGATGTCCTACTTTGCATTGATGAATGTCACTTCATTTTGAAAAGTTTGTATTGGATTATGTATTAAGATTGGCTAAGCTGGTACAATCCCATAGTTGTTACCATTATGTCCACACCTTTATCATCACTTGCTTATATAATAAGAACTTGTTCTCGAAGTTAACCTTCGAATATTTTCCGAGTAGCCGATAGAGTCCCTTATATTTGGTCGCAAGGCATTCCGAAAAATATGGTTTCATTTACAAACGGAACTTGGGCCGCAACAAACAATGGTAAATGTAAATTCCAGAGCTTTCTCAATTACGTAAGTAGATTCCGGGTTGCGGACGTTTACTTCGCCAAAAAATCGATGCTTAGACCGCTCCGCTTGTAGAAGTAGTTCCACAATATTAAGTACCTCACAATTTTCTGGTATCGCTCACAAGTCACAAGATCTCTGGGAGTCACCAGAAGGGTTACAAAAAGAATTACCATTTTGGGCAGCCGATTCGCACTGATTCTTTCAGTTAGTATACCTACCCTATTTTGATGGCTACGGGTACTCGTATAAGTTGGAACAAAAACCAAACCAGCGACCGAAAACCTAGGTTAGGTTAGGTTGGGTTGAAGTGGCTGTCGACACACTTAGACCATTTTAAGGTGCGTTTATGAATCTAAAAAGAAGTTTTCGTCTCTACTCGTTGAACCAGTTTTGAACTTCTAACGAAGAGTTGGAGACTTCGAATGTATATGTTTGTTAGATAGTTAAGATCTCTGTAATAGCAAGGAGAGCCGAACAGAGAGAATGATTGTCTACTTTTGACATCTTTTTGATCATTTCGATAACTCAAAATTAACCCACTCTGGTTTACTCGAATGAAAAACGCAACATAGGTACCTTTTTCCATCGCGTGTGAATAAGACCCCGAAATTCTCAAATATTTCTTTTATTAACATGAATAAGGTATAAGACAAGTCTAGCCAGAAAAGGCTTATCTAAGAAATAGACGTTCACATCGATAGTTAGCTCAATACGAATACGTTTTTACTACTCCCCATTTCTAAAACCTAAGCTCTAAATAAATCGATTTGAGTTTGATGACAGTCCGAACTACTGCAGTGCACAATAATAGCGATAAATTCTCTACCACTGTGCTCGGTTAAAAAATTCAGCACTAAACTACTGTTGTGGAAAAAATTTTGAAAAAAATTTCTTGAGCCGAATTGAATTTTGCCTGATGCTTTGTTTGTCGAAAATTTCAAAAACGTGTGTGTACAAACCTTTTCGAGAGGATTAAAAGTTTTCTCCTCTTCGTCCACAGAATCCTTCGAAGTTTAAAAAAAAAATTAAAAATCAAAGAAATTCAAACTTAAGGCTGAATATAAATCAAGGCATAAGCATTCAACACATATAGACGGACACCGATAGAAGAAACACTACAAGTCTGCCCTGACTCACCTTATCCACATGAGCCAATATTCCCTCCTGGCTGCTTTGTCTGGTAGTCTCCCTTACTAGTTCTTTTGCGTGTGAAGCGAAATTCTCAAAGAGCGAACTTTGAGATCCTTGCCGTTGACTAGCACTGGGACTGCCAGAACTCGAGCCCGAACTGGTTCGTGCCAAGATGTTTGTAAAGCTGGGTTGTCTTACCACAGTCGGCGTAATTGGAGTTACCTAGAGATGGGAGATTGTCAAAGTCTGTTTTAATATAGGGTTCATCTAAGTCGCAGGCATACCGTTGCCTTTCGTTTTTCAGCCAAGCTTCCCTTATCCAAGTCCGAGGCGTTCCGCTGCAACCTTTGTGATCCTAAGAAAGAGAGATTTAGTAAAGAAATGACAGTTAGATTGCATTTAGCCTACCTGGTGAAGTTTCGTCATCGTCCTTGCCTGATGGTTTAGCCAACACCTCTGGATCGCCCTTTGGAGGAAAATCAAATTCCGAATCTCGATTAAAACTCGGTGAGCTCAAGTCAGATCGACTCGATGATGACGACTGTGGCGACTCAGCTCGATCATCATCCTCTTTGGAAGACTGTTCGATCATACCCTCTGGATATTGCAATTTACTCGGAGGATGATACACTAAACTAGGATCTAAATTTGATGATAGAGTCTAGAAACAAAAAAAAAAACTTTTATGCGAGCTCTAAGCTGGTGTTGGTGTTCATACCTGGGGCACATTATGGTGATGATGATGAGGTCCGAATACATCGTGTAAACTAGGTGAGAGGTCTGATGAAACCATCTCCGATACGAAATCACTGAGTGAGGAGTACGAAGAGCTGGTACTCTCAGCTCCCTCTGAGTCAGAACCGCTCTCGTCTGTCGGCTGGCACTCCAATTGCTGTAGGCTACGTAGTGCTCCATTCAAAGAGCTACCATCGTCCCAAACCGAGAACCGTATGGGTGTGAGGCCATGGGCGAACCATTTCGCCTTGTCACCAACCTGAATTGGATCTAGCACACCGGTTTGAACTCGAAGAAACGCCACATTGGTTGGAGTCAGTGACCATTCGGAGAGGAACTCCACGGCTTGGGTGCGAGCGAATTTATTCAAAAACACCGAAGCTCTAGGTCGAGATCTCAGAAAGCTGTTGATTTGGAAAGCGACAACTGGCCGAGGATACAAACGAAGTGTACGCGTATGCTCCGTAAAGTTGGCAAGTGTGTTTTGAGAATTGAAAAACCGAACCTGGGGAAGGTTAAAAAAAACTCTCCAATTTGGAAATATATTCCTGAAGCTAAGACTTACCATAGCAACCCTAGAAGCGACATCAACCGAATCGACATCGGTTCCAAAAATGAATGGATTTACCGCCGGAGGAGCTCCAGGACTTGGCTGACGTGACGGTAAACCCTGAGTGGATATAGAGTTGCGCTGGCTAGCCTGCGCTGAAGAGGGTGATTGCAACGGCAGCCTAGCTGATGAAATACTAAATGGGGAACAACATTTTTATTTTAAATACTTGAGAGTGATCAGTTTTCAACTAACCCAAGTATCGGTGGTTGCTGAAGGCTGTCTCTGATTGACGGCATCAACTGTTGAGTTGACGCTGCTTGATTGCTCGCAGACATTGATGTAAGAGCCTTGAAAATGCAAAAACAAATATTAATGACGGCCTTTTTCATTAGCTTTTTGTTTGTGGTTTAATTGAGAAACACTTTATTTAAAAATTAAATGTCAAAATCATGATTTGCAAGATGCGGATGTGGCTAGCTCTAGATTTGTAACTAGCGACTTGATGTTAGATTAAAATGCAGACCGCTAGATAACTAGCGACACGTCAAATTAATGGCAAACTCTATATAAAACAAAATGGCGTCACAGAATTTGCGCTAAAAGATTTTTTTACATTGATTTTGACGTGAGTTTGACATGACGCTGGTCATTTGAAATTTAATTCTCTATTTAATTTTCGACCATGAATTTGACATTTTTTTTTCGTTGAAGCTGCGCTTAAAAACATGCAAAATATTTAATTTACTAAGCTAGAAAGAAAATTACACTCAAATTTACAATTCGTTTGTTAGTACAAGAATTATTTTAACTAACAAAAAAAAAACATAAACAAAAATTTACATGGATTATGACACTGACATGAATAGGGTATGATTGGTACAGTATTAATTTGTTTTACAATTTAAAACGAAACTAAAATAAAACAAGTTTTAAAAAACACAACAAGTAACCATTAATATCGAGACTACCTAGTAAAATTTACTTTTTTAATACAACTAAAAAATGTTTATTTATTTTATTCGTTTAAGAATTTTTTAAAAGTATTTCAACAGGATGGCAATTTCATTTATAATCGTTTTCCATTAATGGGACATATGACTGTATGATGAGTGCAAAAGGAGGGGTCGCTTTTTAAACAAAACGTTGTTGGTTCTAATTTTAGTGATTAACAAAGCGGACACATAAAAATGTTTGGAACTTTTGTAATAAAACATTCGCCTTTGTCAAAATAAATACAACTGCTGGACTGTGTACGTCAGCTTCAGATTCTCTCTGCCGCAGATGTTCATAACTTCCAAATCAGACCAACTCTTGTTTCACCTAGCGATACACAGGTGGGAAAAACGAATTGATTTCTTCTGTTTTCGTTCTGGTTATCGCTTAATGCAATTATTCTTTTTGTATCGCCATTTTATGTCCGCGTTGACATCGCTTACAATGTTTAACCACAGTATTATTATTGTTCAAATACAGAATTGGTTGAAATGCATCGGCCGGTAGTGAAGGAGTTCATACACCACGAAGAACCTTACGAATGACACCCTATTCAGGAAAGTAAAGGGTGTCCCATAATTCGCGCAAAATGTAATTTTGATAGAAAATACAGATTTTTAATTATAAAGCTTAAATTTTTTATTGATTCAATGAATACGTCCCCAAAAGATAAATACACAGGTTGGAGTTATGTATGGAATAGCACATCGGATAAATGGCCGCCACGGCTTTGCTGGCAAGTACGTATTCTTTAATTGACATTTTATATGACCGTGTCTGAATTTCATTAATACACCTGCCAATTTCATCTTTTTAGGCGTTGATGGTCGTGGGCTTGTTTACATAAACATTTGACTTCAAAAAAGCCCAAAGAATTGTTTCTCTGGCTGTTTGTCATGGCACCAAACCGTCACGCGTTGTGGATGCATTTGTTTCTCAACAATTACTCGTGGGTTTTCTGAACCCCAAATGCGACAATTTTGACGATTACCGAAGCCATCAAGATAAAAATGAGCTCATCACTCAAGATGATTTTGTTCGATAAATCAGCATCCACTTGTTGTTGTTCCAAAAACCATTCAACGAACTCTTTTCGCGCTGCATGGTCAGTAATTTTCAGTTCTTGAGTCAATTGAACTTTTAAGCATGAAATTTAATGTCTTTCGTGAGACTTTACTGTAGAGAGCTTTTCGAAATGCCCAATTCTTGACTACACGGTGCCGAATTGATATTCCTGGACTGTCAGCAATACTCTCTCGAACTACTTCGATGTTTTCTGTTGAACGACTTCTGACAAGACACCCAGATTGTGAAAATGCATTGTTCTCTCGTCTAGCGCTCCATTTTTACTAACCCCGAACTGTCAGCTGTCACATTATTTACTTTTTTTCCGTTGGCATCACTGTGCTATTAAATGGCACAAAATTCAAATTTTGAGTGAATTATGGGACAACCTTTATAAGAGATTCGCTAATCGTTCGCCTCGAGTTCCCTGGAATAAGATTATTGTTTGCCTGTGAGTTCATCTCAAAATTCCTGTGAAATATTTATTTAACGTCATTGCAAATGCTGATCACCTGCGACATCTAGGGAAATTATATTTGTTTGCTTGTCAAATATTACAAATTCAAATTTCGACGCATTAAACTCTGACAAACGAGGCTCCCAGGATTGTCCAACCAAACTGTTGGCTGTGGTTGCTTAGGCTATGTTAGGTTAGGTGGCTGTCCTAAAGGGACACATTTAGATCATATTTATAGGTTCATTTTGATACCATATGGGAGTATCGTTTAGAGGTCCTGATGGTAACTGAAGCAGTCAATTCAATTGGATAAAATTAGTGATGTCAGCCCAGCCTGGTCACCGTTTCTCTTCTGGGAAGAACGGAGGGTGACCGTTATATTCTGCCCCCGGCTATTGCCCTGATAGTCCATTACCAAGGAGTGAGACTATTAAGTAGGTAAAATGGGTGATTGAATATATCCACTTTGCTGCTTGACACCAAATGTCAGTTTGACGAATTGTCTTCTGGAAAAAAGATGGAGGGTAACCGTAGCAGTCTGCTTACAGCGTTCCTCAAAAAGTATCCGGGTAGTGTTCGTGCTTGAATTGCTCACTGGATATACATAGTTGTGAAGTGCAGATTATCTTTTCAACTCGTTGCCAAATTTGTTCAATTTGCTTTTTTTGAAATGGGATGTTCATGAGTCAGAATGTTCGAAATATGCACGATTTTGAAAAACATCAACATTGTATTGATCAATGCTACTGCTATTGCTATGATCAGAGCTTGTAAAATCATTGCATACTTTGTGGCATTTAAATTTGTGCTGTCATTCACCGAGTGCGTTCAGCTCGTTTGTAAAAAAAAAAGCAGTTGACTAACTCGAACAACAGATTTTTTGTTGATCAACTTGGCTATTAGATCAAGAGGCTTTTAAACAATTAAATGATTAAAAGCTTGATTGGATACACGAAAGATTTTGACAGGATAGCTGGAAGCAGTCTGCCCGGGATCACAGAGAATGGGAGGGTGCAGTTTCAGAGGCCGAGAATCTTCAAGACCGGGTGCTTATTTTATATGGCTCTTCTTATCTAAAATAATGTATGGTACAAAAAATCCATAATCCTTAAACAGTAATTATATTTATTTACAAAAAAATGCAATAAATAAACTGCCATCCTGTGTATAATTTAAATTTTGCTGTTCACTGACAGTAGATAATTTCCGAAAGGCTTTAAAAATATTTACATCTAACATAACTACCTGTACAACAAGTTCTATTCTTTACAAATTTAAACACAACAACACAGTTAGATAGAACATATTTAATGAACTCATGTAGATTTTACGTTATGTTCTTTACACAAAACATAAGAGTCATGCAGTATAAGATAAATAGATAAAAAGTATACAGTGATATAAAATCAAAACCAACATATTGATTTTTTTTTTGTAAAAGTGAAAAATATGTTTTCTTCGTTAAATAAAAAAGAAAATAAGAAAAAAATATTTACACCAAGTCCAGCTTGATCCATAAGCTGCATAGCCTGCTCAATATGTATAGTTTTTTTTATGTAATGTGTAGTGTTTTTTTATTTAATTTTTTTTAGATGAGAGAGCATTGGAAAAAATGAAAGTAGAAGTAGAAGTGTGTGTTTAAAATATTTTATAGTGAATGAAAAATTATTTTTTATGGTTAATGATTAAATGCTTAGAAAATAGGCACATTGATATTTAATTAAAAGAAAAATATATATGTAGATATTAATTTAAAAAAGAGCAAACAACTTTTTATAATTTATACACAGTTGCTTGCTTTGAAAAGGAAATAGATACAAAATTTATTAGTTGATAATAATAATCATTCCAATATATGATTCAGACGTTTTTAAAAGCAAACAAAATTAAATAATCAAATTTTATCACTTGAATTATATACTTCACAATTAATTTAAACAAAAAAAAATTCCACAATGTTATTTGTTATAAATTTAATATACATATAATATGTTGTTCACATTTATAGCCCAAAACGGAATGCATAATTAATTTGTAAATTGAAATTAAATACAGCATTTTGAACTGCGTATTTACCTGTTTAAGGTGGTTTTTCAAAATAGTTCCCTCTGGCTCAGGAAGTCCGGGAATCTCTTCAGCTCCACCTGTTGGCGCTGATAATTTTGTCGAATCCAAATCAACTACCCAAATGTCATCTGGGAGTCTGTAATCGAGACTAGGGTTTTTAACATGAATTATCAAGATCAAGCTTTAACAAAATTGTATAACAACTTTTGGAATTGTTTTGAAGATATTTATTTTGTAAGGGTGGAAGAGGAATTGTGTTCCTAAGTCATATATTTGTTTTTTTTTTATCAACGGGACTTTCTCTATCAGAAAATCTTTTTTAAAGATGTCTTGAAAGACACAACATGTCAAATTCCGACGCTCTAAATAATAAATACGTTATCTTCCCCAGTTATCTGTTAGTAGACAACTTCGCGTTAGTTTCAACATTAGCGCTAGCTCTTGTGGTTTAGAGTGGAATAAATAAGATACTTTAATTTTTTTTGAAATTACATTTATTGTAAACAATGACGCAACTTGACGTTTTACTTGGCAAATTCACTCACGCCCAATAGGTGTCTCTAGCATTCTATGGAGAAATCCAAGATGGTTGTTATTTTGATGCACTCATATTTCGCTTGGAATGACGAGCGCTCGTTATGTTGGCGTTATTTTCTGGACAGAGATTGTATGAAACTGACATTTCACTAGCAATCCATTTTATATGTACCTAGTATGTCAATTGTCAAATGTCGCCAGGGTTATTATATGTCAAGAGGGTGAGAAAAAAATCGTGGAAGAGAGATAACTAAGTCCGCAACCGCAATTGCACATATCTTCGCGTTGCGTCGCTTCGTTTCCTCGAAATGGACTTGCATACTTTTTTTGAGGAATCGATATTTTGTGATCGTGTGTTCCTAAGAATCTTGAGATAATGTTGCTTTCCCATAGCCAACGGTTATTCATTTTGGTTGGCAATCTGCGTTTCGAGAAGTAACGAAGTGCTATATTTAACAATACATAAATAGGTGGCGCAAAAGGCAGGTAGACATAGACACCCTAGGCCTAGGATTTTTGGCCAAGAGCAGGCAATATAATCCCTTGTTGATTCTATTAAAATTTGCTAAATCTAGGTTGACTTCTCGCAACCATTCGTTTGTGTGATTTTCTATTTTTGGGACGAATGGAAGGGCCCTACAAGTTTATGCCGAATTCGAACGGCTGAATTGAGAAGCTTTTTCAGGACAGTCATACTCTCGGATATTTGTCAGACGTTCGCGAAAGGTGGCGCAGTAGAAAAAACATTAAGATGTACATAATTTGAGTTTTTTCAAGGATCGAACCTAGGTTTGAGTTCTCTCCAGTCCAGTACACTAACCACTGCGCTACTGCGTCCACTGAATTTACTGAGCTGGATAAAAGAACGTATTACAAAACGCTACAACTGCCAAAGGTACAAAGCTACATATATCTTTTTTTTTTAACCAAGAATATTCTATGGGAGGTGGCACAACTGTTGCCAAAAGCATGAAAGTAGTAAATGTTTCAGCAGTTTCTGTGTCTCTGCAATAGATGGCACCTTCTTCTATGTAAGATTCTGTGTTTATGTTGGCAGTTTGTCTCTTTTTTGTGCAGATTTGTATGAAACTAACAATTGATTAGCAATCCATATATCCTAAAATAAAAAAATAAAAAACATCCAAATGAATGGTTGTGAGAACCTATAAGCCTAGAGTCTTGTTGCACCAACTGTTTCATTTTGTTTACGGTATCATCTCGACATTTATACTCCTACAATTTTGTTGGGTTTTAAAATTCATATTTCTCTGAAAACAACGATTTCTTATACCCTAATAAATTCTATGAAATTTACCCATACGACTCTCTCCCTTCGATAGGACAACCTCAAAAGTATTGAGACAGCAACTTAAATATCCATCCTGCAACTTCCCTAAACAAAAAATATAACAAATCCTCCCTCCCTCTTCCATTAGCTAAACGAATGACAAAAGCATAGAACTCTTGAAAATCAACAGCCCTTCATCACAAATAACGTTGTATTCTGCCACCCTTTAACACCATCACATATGCACAAGCACTATACGCTGATTTGCACCCTCCAATCCTTAAACACACCGTCTGCACTCACCTGAAATTTTTTTTGTATAATAGAAATGTTGCCGGTACTCCAATAACAAAGGGAGTCGGTGCCAGGAGCAATTGCTCCGCACAACTCATACAGGTGGGCAACAACGGTATCACCGGAAACATGTACTCCAACGGATATAGCATTGTCACGAATGCCATAACCGACATCGAGAGGGCATTGTAGTCTCGCGACTGAAACAAAACTTTATTCTCGAGTATAATCAGGGTCAGCACTTTTAGGCACGTTTCCACGCCGAGTAGCTCCAGGGGCAGATGCAGCGGAAAGTCCACCAACGAGAATCTCGTATGGTCTGGCAGCGCAAAGAGTAAAGGTTCGTGTACTGTTGGTGACAGCACTTCCACCTGTGTCAACGACAGAGAAGTAGTATGTTACATGGCATGGCATATAAAAGTGGCTAATTATATCGGTACTTACCTCAACCCTGGTCGAGCCAGGCACTGGTACCGGCGTGGATAACAGTCTCAAGATCCATGTCTCGATTTCTTTCACATCGTGTATCACAATGGAGGGTGTAGCGTCTGTGGCATTGCCAGTGAGAACTGTCCAAACGTTATCTCTGCAAAGGAAACTAAAAACTCAAGACCATGCCTAAGCCGTTTTCAAAGACCTGCTCACCTATTGACCTTATTCGATGCGCCCACCCTCTTCGGACTGGATGACTCGTTGCAGGCGTCGATTAGCTTTTTCAGTATGAACAAGCACTCCCGGAACGTGGTGAAGAACGGGTGATGCGAAATAATGCAAAGCGAAGTCAGCGACTGATTGCGAACTTTTGTGCGTTTTCTCGAGGCCCTTGGTGACGGTGAGTGGCTTCCGCCGGACTCTGAGTCCGCACTCGGGGCTATCAAACCCAGTTTCGGTGGCTGCTGGATAGGGTGTGGCGTCTGATGGTGCGGCGGATCAGAGTCTCGTCGGCTAGGTATTTCACGGTCTGAATCACTTGGCGCTACATTACTTCTATAGTCGCTAGAAGTAGTCAAAATACCGTAACTGTTACAGATGGTTAATCAAAAAAAGCGATGGATGATGCATGATCGAACTATGTTGGCATTCTAGATTACTTGCCTGCTAAATGCCGAATCCGAGCTGCGTTCCATACTCTTGCGCCATGATTCGCGACGAAAGGCAGAACTGCGACGACCTCCACGAGCGGCCACCGGAGCTGCCGCACTAGCTGGGACATGCTTATCCACCGGTCGGTAGAAATTCACACAGATGCCGTAGCGCGTCTTTCCCGAGTCCTTGTCGGTCAATGCGAAGACAAACGATGTGGCATCCCTCACAGCGGATCCGGTCCGTCGGGGCCCGACACTCGTACAGCCCTCGGGCTGGCAAAAGAACACCATATCGAGAGGAAGGGGAAAGTCGGCATGATCCGAGGGTGGGTATCGCCTCAACAACTCTGGCATCTGTCAAAGGAGATAGCATATATGTATTTGGGTCGCCGAACGTCTCCCTATACCACAAACCTGCACTGGCGGTGTCTTATTGCCAGCGATTGTCCTAGTTGGAGGGCTGGTTCGCGCACCAACAATTGCCAAATAGTCCACCAATCGAGGACAGAGGGACAACTTTTGTTGTTCTGCCATCCTGCTCGGATTCTCCTGTCGTCTACTCCTTTCTTAAAGTGGGACGCAAACAATTTCCTTGTAGTTGTGCAGTTATGCTCGCCTCGTTTGATCTGAAAAGAAGATTCGGAGAACACAAAGTGGAATTAGAATGGAAATAATAATGTATCTTCGCTTTGTTTGCTGCCTACTACACCCTAGAGATGTTTCTTCAAGATGTTTTCTCTCATGTACACCTTGAGGAGACACGTTGAATCATGTCCTCAACCCAAAAATGCAACAAAAAGAAAAGCACAATACACAAAAGTTTTCCTCGATTTGTAGCCTGGAAATGGGAGGACAAAAGTTTTTTGTTTGAATCCTCAAACCCACCTCACAAGAGGAGTTGATTGAGGCTGCTGCACAGAGAAACCGAAGTGAAAGTACTCAATTGCATTTGCGATAGCATTTGAGGGATTGAAGTCGGAACAAAGAACAAATTGAAGACTTTGTTTGTATTGTGAAGGACGTTTGGTGAAGTTCTTGGTAATGGACTATGTGTTGAAGGAAGGTGGAACTGATTTTTACGAAGCTGTCTATAGCAGAAGGTAACTTCACTTAAAACTTTAACTCTCAGAAGAGTCAACTAACAAAGCAATGATGAAGATCACGGCCAGAATGCACTGCGGGCATACTATGCACTCGCTGTTTTCATTGATGCGCTTGAGGAGCAAACGTTTTTGCATAATTGAATCTGCCATGATATCGATGCACTTCGAACCCACAACAGTGAAATTTATCTTAATGACTCTTGCGAGCAGAACAGTTAAAGCTGTGACAGAACTGTGGGTCACTCTCCAGAACTCTGCAGAATATTTTAGTCGACTCCTTGCTGAAAAGACACAATAGGAAAGGACACCACGCTTTTGAGATACAATGAACAATAATGCATTATGTTCGATGTAGCCTTACTAGCCTTTCAAGCTAAATAGAGCTTCACTTGAGTTGTGGTTATATAAACGGTGTCCCATAATTCATTTGAATCTTGCGCCATTTAATAGTACAGTAATGCCAACGAAAAAAAGATAACAATGTGACAGCTGACAGTTCGGGGTTAGTAAAAATGGAGCGCTATACGAAAGAACAACGCATTTTCATTGTTGAACAATGTTTTAAAAATTTTGAAGATTTGTCAGCAAATTTTCGAAAAAAATCATCTTCAGTGATGAAGCTCATTTTCATCTTGACGGCTTCGTTAATCGTCAAAATTGTCACTTTTGGGGTTCAGAAAATCCACGAGTAATTGTTGAGACACAAATGCACCCACAACGCGTGACGGTTTGGTGCGAATTTTGGGGTGGAAGCATTACCGGACCAAATGCGGCTGGTCAGGCAGTAACAATTAATGGTGTTCATTGTCGTGAAATGATAAACCAGTTTTTCATGCCTAAATTACAAGATATGGATGTGACCAACAAGACGGTGCCACATGCCATACAGCCAGAGAAACAATTCAATTACTGCATTAGTCATTTCCTAATCGTGTAATCGGCCGTTTTTGCGATCAGATTGCGATTTAACGCCATTGGACTTTTTTCTTTGATGTTTTTTGAAGTCAAAGGTCTAGGTATGCAACCAAGTCCATGACCACCGACGCCTTGGAAGAGGAAATTGGGAGGTGTATTAATGAAATTGAGCCACATTTATGTGAAACGGTCATACAAAATTTCTATAAAAGAGTACGTACTTGCCAACAAAGCCGTGTCGTGTCGGCCATTTATCTGATGTGCTATTCCATACATAACCCCAATCTGTATACTCTATGAATCAATAAAAATCAAATCTACTTTTTACATTACATTTTGCGTAAATTATGGGACACCCTTTAAGCTACGATTACACGGCCATTTTTTCGAGTCATTTAAATGGTGCTCTGACGTAAAAATCCCGTCACAAAGCAGTCATTTAAATGTCGCTCTGTGTGATCGCCATTTTTAGCAGCGTCATTTAAATGACTAGAAAAATGGCGCACCAAATGACATGAATTAAGTGCCATTTAAATGGCGGAAAAAATGGCCGTGTGATCGCTCTTTAATGACGCATCCCAACGGAAAATTCTAAATGACTCGCAGTGTCCGTCATTTGATTTTGGGACACAAATGTCGATGATAGTCATTTCGTGTGATCGCCATTTTTTTAATGACGAATCGTAGCTTAAATGTCGCTCTAATGCGACATTTTTTCCTGACGTCAAAGCGTCATTTAAATGACTCAAAAAAATGGCCGTATAATCGTAGCTTTAAAAAGTTTCTATGAAAATATTACCAACAGTTCTAGCAACCCCTTTGTATCTGATGCTCCTACAAGACGCAAAGGGACAGTCGACAGAGCCTGTGAGAAGTCGACGAATGGAGAAAATATCTTCAGCATTTATTCGTTCATCAAGTGTTAAAGATTGGAATTTTTTAAAGAATTATTTATCATTTTTGTGCATTTTCAGCAAAAAACTGACTGTACTTTCATAAAGAAATCTGTTTCTTGGTTGAGTAAACAAAAAATACAAGTGTAAGTTTGAAGCGGTCTTGAGAGGAAACATTAGGGGATTGTTCTAAAAGAGTCTGCGAAGATCAAATTGAAAAAAAACGTCGTTGTAGTTCCTCGATTTTGGACACATAACCTCACTAAAATGGTGAGTTTGGATAGCTTACGGAAGAAGGTATCGCACGAAAGTAGTATAGAGATGGTCATGTGTTGTTGTCATGTTGTAGTTGCAGAATTCTTTTGACCTTCATTTATCGAAACCAAGTAATAAGTTAGCTTTAAGAATTATCTGATTAATATGCGAGCAGAAATTAGGCTCTCAGTCGCATAATACAAAAAACTCCTTATACTGAATGTCTTGCGGCATGTCAACATTATCACGACCTGGAAGTCCTGGACTGACCAAATGACTTTGTGTCAAGACTTCAACAACAGAAACCTGATATATAATACAGATGAAGGTGAAAAATATTACGACGTCACTGCCGGAGTTCCACAGGGATCGGTCTTAGGGCCGTTATTGTGGAACATCATGTACCACGGAGTCTTACGATTGGCGCTGCCTGAGGGAGTGACGATAATTGGATTCGCCGATGACATTGCCATTGTGACAGTAGGTAAACAGATTCGTACAGTCGAATCCGTTATAAACGAAGCAATTGCCCGGGTAAAGAAGTGGCTAGCATGTATCTGCACCGTTTTGGGCACGACAGCTCATCACCTTGCCCCGAATGCATGAATGAAGATGAAGACACGGAACACGGAGTATTTTATTGCCCACGCTTCATGGCATGGATAAATTGTTTGCCCAGCGCGTCATTAATCATACATGTTGCAGTCTGAAGAGAATTGGACGGAATTATTCAATTTTATAACAACATCCTACAAAATGAGCTACGGAGAATAGAAAGGCCAAGAAAAGCCACAACAGAAGCCTCAGAGGCCGCAGAAACACCAGAAGCAGGTGACACAACACGATTAGCTTGAATGCTAATCAACCCACCGAAGGGCGTTGGGTCTTATCGCCCAAGGTCATAACGCCCAAATTAAAAATGTCATAACGCCCAAATTTTTTCTTAAGAATTTGTTGTTGTAAAATTTACTGAAATTTGGGTGATGTGACATTGATTTTGGGCGTAATGGCATTATTTTTACTAACGCCAAAAAAATGCATAACGCCCAAAAATAAACAACATAATGGAAATAAAGGCCAAAAAGAATTTTCAGTTTAATACGTATATACGCCCCCTGCAACCCCCCTGCTTGGGTTTACTGTCAGATTTGGGTGTATGCATTACTTTGGGCGATATGTCATTCCATTTGGGCTTTGCTGCGACGCTTTATTCCTTTAAATTTTGGGCGATGTGGTGATATTTTGGCGTTATAACATTTTTCAATTTGGGCGTTATGACCTTGGGCGATAAGATCTAACGCCCCAGCGAAGTAATAACTAACTACAGTCCCGCGGGGAGAGTGATTGAAGTGTGAGGGGTGTGGATTAGTACGTTTAGGTGCACATCGATTATTCGGGTTTGCGAATCGTGCATGCTGGTAGCACGGGCTACCGCATTTTTAGAAGATTACCACATCCAGTGGCGCATTAAAAAAAAAAGACTTTGTGTCAATACTGTTGGGACTGAATGACCTACGTTTATTGACAGCACGTCATAGATAAACAACGTCCCACACGTGACACTGCACGTTTTCCTACAGTATAATGCATGTTGTATGAGCTGTCAGGCGGCGGTTATTCGTCTCTCTTATTCAGTTATATTACAGCATGACAAAATGACATCCGCATGACCGCACTACTGATCGAGCGTTAATCGGCGTTGACACGCTCACGAAGAAGAAAGTTTCCCGCCAGCATCTTGTGCACTTTATTTTTTGTTATAGCCATACATCTTAATGCACAAGCGTTTTAGTTTCTCCTCCTTGGCAACATATTCATTATCACATTATTGTCTGTCCACTTAAGAAATTTACGTTCCATTAAAGGCTTTAAAATCAGATGCCTCCATTTTGTCTTCCTCTCCGTTATTTACATTAAACCCCATTTTTGTCTTTGTGTATGATAACTAAACGTTATGCACCTTCATCTGCTTGACATCGCGCACTATGTCTGTATATCTTCGCGTGAATGAGTACGCAGATGGTTGAGTTAAATTTATGCGCATATTTAATGGAATTCAATGGAATTTTTATCCCAAAAGGAACTGTTCAAAATGCGCGTCGTTTTATTATGAGCTATTTTCAGAATTTAAATAAAATCCACGAGGGAAATTAAAAATACCACATCAAGGAAAGGAATAGGGATGCAGATGTGCTGCTGCTACTTCAGCTTATATTCAAATCACTCGAGAACATCGCAATACGAGCAATCGCATTGATAAAGGTTATTTTCGGCATCCAATTAAATGGAAATGGAATTCCTTCGTCCCTAGTAAAATGGGAGGCGTTTGTCGGTTTGTTTCTGGAAGTCTGGATGAATTTTCTGAGCATACATAGGATGTACAACGTGTGTCTAAATTTTGTAGTCAATAACATTTTATCCTTTTTAGGCATCACTATGCAGTAGTTGTCTCTCTGAAAACCTTATTTAGAACAAAAATAAATCATAAATCTTCAACCTTAACAGTCAGAGAAGCTTTCCTTTCTATTCTATGGGGCTATCTGGCTCGGCGGCCTGCCTTCCCCGGTGAGTTTTTAGGCCATCTTATTCTCCGGGGACAGTTAGGAACCCAAGGATATTCTCATGCGGGTATGTCAGCAAGATTTGCTAAAGAACGATATTCTTTCTGAGACGAAAAAGAGCCGGACATGTGAAGAGAGGATTCGTCACTCTCAAGACAAAGTAGGGTCCGGTAAGAAACCAATTCGGTGAAGACATTTATTCATGACTCATTTTTTATGTAATTTTTCTCCAGATTGATAGAATAGAACTAGAAGTGACACTTTCAACATCATACTTGAGAAAATTGTTCGAAACTCGCAAGCAAACACCAGGGACACAATTCTCCAAAAGTTAGTGCAACTATACTTGCATACGCTGACGACATCGACATTGGCAGAACGCAGCGAGCTGTCACTGGTATGCATTTGCAAGTATGTATTAGTTTAGAAGCGTCAAAAATGGGTTTAGTGGTGAATGAGGGAAAAACGAAATATAGGCTGTCCTGTCACAACATCGACGAATCGGACACAGAGGGAGTTAAGGACTGTGTCTACCTCGGCTCCGCTATAAACTCTGATAATGGCACCACAGCAGACATCAAACGAAAAGTTACACTTGCTTACCGCTGTTTCTTTGGCCTAAGAAGAAGAACTAACTAGTAAGGCCTCGTCAAGAAACACTAAGGAAACTTCATATAAGACCCTCATCGCCCCACTCCTGCTTTATGGCGCAGAAGCATGGACGTTAACAAAGGTGGATGAAGATCTCCTTGGTCGTTTCGAACGCAAATTTCTTCGAATGATTTTCGGTTCCGTTTGCGTTGACGGGCTTTGGCGGAGGAGATTTAATAGCGAACTCTACGAGCTGTACAGCGAAATCGACTTGGTCAGAAAAGCAAGTATCACTCGACTAAGATGGCTAGGACATGTAAAGCGAATGGACACCAACGCTCCGGCTCGAAGAGTCTTCGATTCCAAGGGTACATCGCAGTAGAAGAAGACCTCGCGCACACAAGTGGAAGTGGACCTCAACCAACTTGGAGTGCACAACTGGAGGCGTTTAGTCAAAGACCGAGCTAACTATAGAGGCGTGTTGTTTGAGGCCCAGGTTCACTCCGGACTGTAGCGTCATCTGAGTAAGTAAATAGGAACTAGAAGTAGGATCTCAATAACAAAAACCTTCTAATTGAAAAAGCATGGAGCTATCAGAATTACTAAGACATGAAGGTGCAAAATGTTCCACTATAGAAGATCAAACGGTTGCGTCTAATATGCCCTTAGTGATGAATTAAGATAACTACGTAACAAATACCTCACGTTTAAAGGCGAAGAAATGCCTGATAATGTTCAAGCGTTTAGAAAGGATACCAATATCAAAAATGAAGGAGAAAATGCTTTGAAAAAAAACACGCAGGTAGAAAGCATGCCTGGATAAAAAAAAGGAACCTCGTTTACGTTTTCCAAGAAAAAACGATTTCAATTTTGCAGTCCAACTTTTTCGGTATTACTCGCACGTGCTGCTTTTCAAAACGCTAAATTGTGCACCACGTGATCGGAGATAATAGGCGCCCTCCAAAAGTTGACAACACCAACATCCCACATGTTCTATGGCTTAAATGCTCATCAAAGGATTCGCTGCTTTCTCTCAGCTGGAGACCAATTAATTCAATAAATATATCCATTTGATTGCATGTATCAAGTTGTAGTCTACCCTCACAGACTTTCGTAATTTGTCTCCTTCAGCCCACACGTACTGCCATGTGCTTGATAATGGCGAACAACATCAGCACATGTCTGTTGCCCTTTCACAATTATTCAAGTTGAACCGTAAAGCTCTCAAAACTGCTGTACAGTAACGAAGGCAGCGATTTAAAGACACGTTTAAACAAAAGGATAGCATTTCTGTCTGTTTCAAGTTGAAAATATTCTCAGAATTACATCAATTCAGAAAATTGGTTTGAAGAAATCTCAAGTGTACTCTGCATCCTAGTGTTCGTGTGGAGACGCAAGTCTACAGCCAACGCGTATTACATTGAAATCTAAAAATAAATCCCACTAAGGTCAATGAGCATTATACGAATATGGGCGAATTTGCTATTACATCCTTATATAAATTAAGTCGAAACTTTGCCGTTGGACACGAGCTGTCAGCACTGACATTGAAAGGATCCGCTTTTATGTTGTCTGGGGAACAACACACCGAGATGGGTTGGTAATTATACTATCTGAAATATAATTACAGGAAGCACTTCTTTTTTTCCGTCCAAACTAATTACGTTACGATATTCTCGTATCCTAAGATGGTAGAAAGGAGACAAATACATTACGTGTAAAATGTAAACTAGCAACGGTAAGAAAATGTAATAAAACAAACGGTAAGATATTACTGATTATCGCAGAAAATAATTAGAAAAGCTAAAAAAATAAACTTTAGTTTCGGTGGCGTATACGTAACCTTTTTTTATTTTAATATGTAATATTTTTTAGGTGTTATAATGCACTCTTCAAACGTCCTAGGTTGGGTTAGGGATGTGTATAGATTCTGGAGCTACTATTACACGTAACAAAAATCTTGTAAGTTTTTGACATGCTGCGACGTCAGTCAAATTCTGTCCCAAATTTGTGTGTAGACAAAATCGGACGCAATGTACGCCATATGTCAATCTAAATAATTATCTTCTGAAATTTTTCTGACACTGATGGAAAACTGGTGAAAAACAAATTTGTCAGCTTAGAATAGTGAAATTTAAGAAATTTGTTGTTTTAAGATTTTTACATTCAGGGGGCGTGGTATACGCTCACTTGAGAAAATCGGTTATTATTTATTAGGGGCACTTCTCATTGCTGCAGAATGTTGGAATTTGGTAGTGCAGTCGGACTTGCAGTGTACAGAAAAAAAAACTTCAAACTTTATATTCTCCATCCAGGAGGCGTGATAACCGCCCACTTATGAAAATGGGTTATTATTCATTTGGGCCAGTTCCCATTGCCGTTGAATGTTGAAATTTGGTAGAGTGATAGGACCTGCATTGTACGGAAGGAGAATAATCAAAAACTCCATTTGAGAGGCGTGGAATCTGCCCACTTAAAATATGAATAGAAGTTAATCTACCTGCTGAATGTGATAGTTTATAAGACAGAAAGCCAGAATCTAAAGCGAAGACGTTTCAACGTTTCAGAAAATTTGCCGAGGGAAATTAATTAAAGCAAGTGATACAAGGCCTTAATATATGTACATGTACATATCTGTATAATAGAAAAGAAAGTTTGAACATTCTTCTAATAGATACAGTGGGCGTAACTGGATACACCTAGTAAGAAAACGATCTAGCTGGGGGCTTTGCTTGTTAAGGCTGAGGTCCACTCGGTACTCTAAACGCCATCTTAAGTAAAGTAAGTAGGAGAGCGTACATAGTCTTCTCAGCATATACCACTATGTCTACCTCAAAGGTAATTCTATAGAGAAAGTCCTACACGGTGTCAGTCATTGAAAAAAAGTTTTCATAAATAAATCAATCTAGTATAGCATTTTTACTTTTTTACCAAACGTTAAAATACCTGCAATTAAAACAGGGTTTTAAGATTTCCCAACAACAGAGTACATACCTACTTAATTAATTAACACAACGGATAAAACGGCCTTGGAGTTTATCCAAACCAAAAATTCGATTTGTCTATTTATTTAAAACTAGGTCAACACCGGCAATGGCCGAATAGCCTCAGAGATAGCCCCAACCCCTGTCCTCCCTATCCTATCCCTAAGTAATCTGTACTAGTCCGGAGGATATAACCAGTACAATGTTGAACGAATTTTTAAATTCGGCCAGATAGTTCCAGATCTCGCCCCTACTACCCCTTTACGCCTTAAGTAAACTGTACTGATCCGAACGATGTCACCATCACAACGGCAAACGAATTCTTAAAATCGGTCGATTAGTTCCAAAGATGCCCTTTACCTCCCCTTTTATAAAATACTAGCGGACTCGGCGAACTTCGTCTCGCCACAAATTTAACGCCTTCAGATAAACTGCAGAGTGATAATAAAACACAGATAATGTAGTTCAAATTTTAATGTGATTTATTTGAATGGAATCGAAATCAGTAGAATGCGATGTGATAAAAAATGAACAACGAAGACAGTTTGCCAACACGCAAACGGGCAACGTACAGCTGACCGTGTGAAAAACAGGGAAATTCAAGATTGATCCCACAGACTTCCAACTATTGGACTTGGGATTTATTGATTTTCATCGCAAAAGCCAATCGAATGGGGAGCTAAATCCGCTTGAAATGAAATGGAAGATCAGTTGGAATAATCGGAATTCGTGGGATAAGGACTTCCTCTCCTTTGATTTTGCCCTTTTCGGATGATTCAGATTCCGCAACATGATTATGATCGATCCCACCTTCAGCTGTAAATTATGCGGTGGAGTTCCTGGCACATCAAACGAGTTCAAAAATTCCATCGGATAGTTGGTCGCTTTATCCTCGTCGGTCACGCTCTCAACAGATATGTAGTTTTAACGAATGCAGTTCTCCAGTGATTAGACTTTGAACAATGAAATTCAAGCTATCGACCGACGTCCTTATTTTTCGCTGCTAATCCAATCGAAATTTTTATAATTTACACGGCGAATGTTGACTTCTAAATCGTCCAACGTCTCTGGTTTATCGGCATAGAATAGTGACTTCATATACCCCGAAATAAAGTGATCTAAAGTTGTAAGATCACAGGATCGTGGATACCAGTTCACTGGTCCATTACGCGAAATTATGCGCTCAGAAAATCGAGAATCGCAGTGGGTGACTCTGACTAGATATAATTACCTTTTTGAAATATTTAACGTATATGATAAGAAATTGGTTAAGGCATCCAACAGGTACCACTGAAAAGATTCTGTACGCCAAGAAGTTCCGGTTTGTCATAGGAATATTCGTCTGCATCAATTTTATAATTTTTTTTAAGCAAAATATGCAGCAAGTAATGCTTAATGCATGCTTAAAAAAAATGGTATTTTTCATCGGGGTGTAAAGATAGTCCAAAATTGTTCCAGATATTTTCCCTTTGAAACGCTTCAACTTAGATTTTCTAAGCGACTTTTAAATGATGTCAACCACGGAAAATATTAAAATTGAAAGGTTTAATAAAAAAATACAGTTTGGAAGGCTATTTTAAGATAAATGAATTAATTACAAACATAGATAAAATAACTCCCAAAGTCGTACTGATGAAATAAGTCCTAATCATTGACATACTATACAAATACATGGACTGCTAGCAGCCAATTTTTCGTTGAAGAAAACATGAGCAAAGCACTTGCTCTTTTGGTTTACTCAAATGTCATCGAGCAATTCGTGTGATTTTGTTTGAGTGTTGAGTGTGCCATCTGTTAAAGAACATTTAAAATAATTTGAATAAGCCGTTATTTTTGCGCAGTTGCAATGTTTCTACAATGGATGGCACTATGTTCTATGTAAAAAAATAGCAATTTCGAGCAGAGGTTCAAACCTCTTTCCTACTTTCGCCGCAATGTACCAAAAGGGCTAGTGCTTATGTTTGCTTCATTTTTCCTCGCAGGTTTCTATGAAACTAACATTTTACTAGCAGTCCACGTATACCTATAGTATGTCAATGGTCCTAATATATTTCTTTATGAAAAACTCCCTTGGACTCCTTTGTGAAAACTAAGTTGGACTTGGTTCGAATGTACTTATCCCGTAAAAGACAGCTCATGTAAAATAGTAAACAAATAACTCGTCGTATAGTGGCTAGAACTCTTCGCCATATAGACCACGATTCGTCGAAGTTGTACATATCGTCTCGTTAACAGCATATACTTGGTTTAGCCCTAAACCCAATTTTGGCGCTTCTGCCACAATATTTGCAAGAGCACCAGTGACAGCTAGATCAGTGCAGGCAAAATGTCATCCGCCTATGCAAGTAACTGTACAGAATTATGAAATATTGTGCCTCTGATGTTGACTCGTGAGATTGGAACAATTTTATCAAGTATGGTGCTTAAGAAGTTATATGATTTCACATCACCTTGTCTGCACCGTCTCGTGCCGTAATCTTGTTAAACTTGAGTTTTAGTATTGTCCAAATTCGTGCGTTTTGCAGAAGCGGAAATTCGATCCTCTCCGCCATTTAGCAGCCTTCAGTAGTGAATTTTTCCATATCCTCAATACCGACAGGGACTCTACTACAATTTTCCCTGCCCATTTCTACATGTCCATATTTGAGTCTTGTTGCATCGATAGTTCTTATTGCCTTTTGGTAAAACTTTCGAACAATTGTGGGAGTAGTACGTCTACATTTCCTCGTTAGCACGCTTGTAGTGATTTTTCCTATTTCTGCTGACAAGCCGATGTTCTTTTTTCCACTCTGGCCCTCATCTGCAGCGCCGCTTTCGACTTCCTCTGTGATACATGAATTATTTTTACAGCATTTTTTTCATTATTGTGGAGTTTGAGATTTCCGCTGGCTACAAGAAGGTTATGTTTCGAGTCTATGTTTGTAACTCGAAATGTTCAGATGCCTTACACCTTTCGCAACATGATATACATGCCTGACGATTTGATCTGGTTACGCCCATGTTTCCTTAAAAATAAATATTGAGGTGTGGCAAACAAGTCCTATCTATATGTACATAACGTTACGCAGCGAAGTCAATTAGCTTTAGTCTGTTTCAAGATGTAGTAACATCTATACCAATTTTACTATTCGTTCTTGCCTATTCTGGCGTTGAAATCGCATAGTACGATTTTAACTTTAATCTTCATAATTTAATAAACTTTCGTATCATCTACAAAAGCCGCATATTTCATCCGCAAATGTGACGTTGACATATTGTAATACATATGAATAGGACGAATGTTAATTTATCCTCTGTCAGGTTCTAAGATGACATTCAATTTGGTACATTGTACCCTACCTCATCATTCTGGTGTAATCTGACAAAGAAGGAAAAAAACCTGCTGACACTCATCAGCATAATATATCAGCATTCACACCTCTTAGTCCTGACAAGAAGACGAACGAGTGAAACCCTTAAACCCCAACCCTTAAATCCCAAATGGAATAAAATTCCCCAAGAATAAAGTCCTTTGTGTGAGTTCATTCCTCACAGCTTCAAATGGAGAAACATCACACCGCTATATGTTAGCAAAAGTAAACTTCAACATACCCAACTTGATGTCAAACAGTGGTGTGTCAAAAGTCACGTTGACATTTTTGATGTCGGTTAAAAAATGAACTCTGTTGGGTTAGCGTACATTTTAAATGCAATCAACTACAAAGCAATTGAATTTCGCTGTCTTATTTGTCTTTCTATGGTTTCAAAGAGTTTGTTGTAGAACTAACACAAAACACACAACACATCTATTCTGGTTGAAAATAATGCCATGCAAAGTTTCGATAGTAATTGTATGGATACGCCCACAGTCCTGACGTCAAATGCTAAATTCTTGCAAGCAATTACGATTCAGGATAATATGTGTCAAACTAAAAAAAAAAAAAATCAAACGGACAACAAATGCAGCCACGAAACAAAAATATTCCATTCCATGAGAAAAAAAATCGTCACGAAATGTCCTTGTCACATGCAACCATTGACATACTATTCCACGATGAATCGGGGAAAAAAAACTACGCGCGACTTTGCGTGGGTGCTTCAACTATCGTTGGTCTCAATTCAGCATCAAATTATATATGAAACTGACGACAACTATGATGACGACTACTGGCGGCGGCGACAACGATAAACTACGCCGCAAATCGTTTGAAGTTATCCCCTTATACCCTCCACCCACTTGATGCAAGGACTTGAGTGCATTGTGAATGTGAAATTTGCAATATAGAAGTTTATTCACTTGAAGGTCACCGCAAGAGTGGTAACACAACCAGAACACATTATGGCGCCTGTATAAAATGCCACCCCCCATTGTGTGCAGGATCTACGAGCTGAATATCCTTTCAATTTCATTTCACTTGAGTGCGAATGCCAATGCCCACAAGTTGCCCTGTTGATTAAGACGAATCTAATTGAATTCTTGTAAATTAATCATAGTGCGAGGCAGTGGGTGAACTAATGCCATTGGATACCAAGAGACAAATGATGGATATTTGTCTTCATCCCCCCCCATCCCATCCATCTGTTAATTACGTTTCTTCCACATGCGTTAATTTCATTCCTGTCAAGCAAAACTCTAGCGACCTCAAATTAAGACGACAAGAAAAATCCCTATAGCCCAGCTTTTATGCATCATGCCCAGGACAATGTCCTGTAGCATTGTGGTATGCTGTCGCATCCCCTAGTATCCATCCCTTCAAATGCACTGGGAGATGGGATTTTTCCATCTGATGCTGTGCTGATGATGGGGTCTATGAGCGAGAGCAGAACACATAAAAAAGAATGAAAGTGTCTTGGCAGGAAAAAAAAAGGGGGAAAATCAATGGAAAACTCACAATAGCAGTGTTGCCAGAATTAAATTTGGACTGTGGTGTTTTCAATAATTACACTTGAATAATATTGAAACAGAGTTTGGTCTTTTCTAAAAGGTTATCTTTGTGGATATAGGGGATTTATTTGAAAATAAGAAAAGTTCCCGCAAATCAGCGATTTTACAGTTCAATGGGTGACACTAACATTACTGATAAAAAACGGTTTAAGGGTAATTGCTGACAGCCATCGTTTTATGTGATTGTTATTGAAAAGTTCAGAAAAGTTTGGAAAAGTTCTTGATTGGCACACAAAGTTCTTCCCAAGTTGATTTGGGGATAGGTCTCCTTAATTTTATCTACATTAGGGAATGCTGTTTAAATAAATTTAAACATTTTTCTGTAATTTTATCTGTAAATGCGATAAAATTATGAAGGTACATTAGGCTAAAAGAAATGAGAGCATTTGGGCGTTTTAATTTTATTTATGCTCCGATTATAAAACTACGTAATTTGTTTTTGGAAAAGTGAACATGGTTACGACCTATAACTACTGTCTATAGAATTTCAGAAAAAAAAATGGCTTAAGCGAAAGACAACAGCTAAGGTGTTGGATCACAATGAGATCGGTGTTTAAAACGTAGTTTAGATTGTTAAAAATCAAATTTGTCAGTTTAAGTCAAATTGCTAGATCTAGACCACGATTTTTGGAACGAAAAACTTTTAATTGTAAGCCAAGTTGTTGGATCGCATACAGGTACTATTTAACACCTTTTATAATGAACGTAGAAGCCTTCTTAAAATTCACTTTTGGGAAGGTGTTGGATTTTGGCACAGAGGCCACATCGTGTAGAGACACTTTTCAAGAATGAACACAGCTCCGACTTTAGTTTCAGCTTAAATTAGTGACTAGATCTAATCGGGTCAGAAAGAAAAGCGTTGCCGTCTCAGATAGTAATAGGTAAAGCAACACAAGCAAATGACAGCACTAGAGTACCTCCGAATTTGCAAATTGGGGATCAACAGGGAGCGCTCTATGCTCTATGTTTCTGTGTACAAAGATTTTAAATAAACAATAATTTCTACGCATTTGTGCGACGTACCAGGTTACAACTTTGACAAAATATTACTTAATATTATTTGCTTATTTTAATAGGGAAACAATCCTGATAAAGGTGTATCAAAACCCGTGCGAAGGCATGGGCTGGGCAGCCATCTCAGCTAAAGACGTAACTGATCCTTACTTCTTGGAATATTTCCGAAGAATGAATGTGACTATAAATTCGGCCGTAAAATAAAGATGTTGCAGGCATTTTTGACGCCAGAGTTACAGGAATTTCAAGGGTTATATGAAGGACCATACATAGATGTAGCAAGATAGACGAACCTGTTGTACCCCAACTTTGTCCACACCAGTTGTGACAGAAATATTCCCCAATAAATCTATTTTTTCGTATATGTATGGAGACATTGCACGACCTCCAAAGAGCCCAGACTTAGCTCGATTTAGACGATTGTAGGAACATACCCCCCATAGCAGCAATTGCACTCACCGCATGTGTCAGCGTATTCTCCAAAATGTATATACACAGTAAAACGAGTTCCAAAGTAGGACATCTCGACGATGTTATTTTTACCAAATAATGTATGTATAGGATTGAAACTTGATGAAAAGGGATAGATAACATAAGCACAATTTCTAATAGCTCGTTGGACAGTTCCAAACTCTGATGAAAAGAAAAACCGACAGGTCGTTCTCGAGTAATTGCGAACTCCAATGAAACGAAAAAGCGACAGGAAACGGGAGATGGTAACGCATGTGCTGAGGCAATTTTATCAGAATGGGAATTGTTAAAAGAATAAAATGGCTACAGACTCAGAATACGATTCAAAAAGAGGGGAATGAACTATGAGTGATAAAGAGGGCGCCCGTGGGTGAATGCACAACATCTCGTATTTTTTATATATGTTTTTTTTTAATCCTTCTCCCAGGAAAGGCGAACTTAAAACGCTTCATCAGCGCCTTGAGATGATTGCAGATGTATGTTAGTTCTGCACTTAAATTGCTGCAAATTGTAGTCTTCTGGAAATATATCCCCAGGAAGCGAGTTCCAAAGTTTGCTTGTCCTGTAACAGATGGAGTTTTGAAAATTGATGTCTTCGCGGTTGTCAGGTGTACTGTATAGCAGCCTGTCTTGTGGGGCGCCCTAAAGATGGACTTCCAGGGATAATGGCTTTGAATTCCTCGGAGCATCTACCATGGAAGTACCTATAGAACAAGCATAGATCAGCGACTTGTCTTCTGATCGGTTGTAGATTCGATGTGAGTGTAGGGTCTCCACTGGGTCGAACTGGTCGTCTCTGTATGCTATCGGGTATGTTAAGTATATTAAGGTCTGGTCTAACCTGTGCTTTGTAGAGAAGGAGAAGTTTCTTGGGGCTAAAGTATATCTTTGCTCTTAATAGGTACCTCAACTTAGCGAACGCCGATATTGCGATATAGGATATGTGGTTCTGTCACGTGATTCCTGAATTGACTGTCACTCCTAGAAGGTGCATTCAGTTCTAGGGATGGATTGAATGGTCATCCATTTGAATCTGAGGAACTGTTGATGCATTTTTCCTAGAAAATGTTGTGAGCTGTGTCTTGTTTGCATTAAATACAACCAAGTTGTCTTTTCCCCATTTCAAGTGCTGTCATCAGCAAAGCTGTAGATATTATTATTTGTCGATCCAAGCAAATCGTTGATGTGGAGAAGAAATAGAGTTGGAAAAAGAATGGATCCTTGGGGCACTCCTTCATTTATAGCGAACGAATTAGATGATACACAATCTACAACAATTTGGATCAACTTACTATAATGTCATATCTGGCTATTTTCTATATTATTGAGTATCACTGGAGCATGGCATTTGTTATTTGTAGTGTTTCAAAGTTTTTTTGTCATAAGAAAAATAGGAATACTGTTAAATAGCAGGAAGATTATCTGGAACTGTAAATCATGCATAAATCAAATACTCAGCCGAATAAGGAGTAAAGAGATTGGCTGCGTGCTTTAAAATGCATTTGATCTGGGGTGAACATGAACATCCTTATTTTAACTATTTATTAAGTTTTATGAAGTTTGACTTGTAATCGGTAGCTGTAAGGTGTCGATTCTTAAGTGAGTAGGCGCTAGCAATTTTATCGCTACAATCCGAGTGGACCTAGCTTCTACTATGAAGTATTTCCAGTTATCTCGGTCGTTGGCTGACTGCCTCCAGGTGTGCACTCCAAGACATATAGTCGAAGACTTTTTAAGCACAATTTGATAAGTTTGACAGTGCTCCATAAACTATAGAGTAGGCTAAAATGCTGCCATATGCGGCCTTAAAATCGACAAACAGATTGTGGATATCGATCTGGACTTCTTGGGTTTTCTCTAGGATCTGCTGTAGCGTGAATATTTGATTGGTTGTGGACTTACCGGGCTTAAAATCCCAATAGTAAGGGTCAAGCTTGTACTATGTTTTTAACAACTTTAGATTGATATTTGAATTGCCTTTCATTCGTTAGTTACGGAGAACTGGGGATCTACTCTGTATTTCATTCCGAAAGCCAATCCTATTCGAAATTGCTTTTCGCTCCGCTTTTGAACGTTCCGCAGTAACACTTTCGAAATTTTGTTTTATTGTCGAGTTTTGATATATTTGTTTTAAGATGTCAAATAATCAACACCTTAGGAACCATTTTGTTATCGCATTTGTTGTAGAATAAGATTTTCCGTATTTCAATGCGTTTGACACTTGGTGATTTCATTCCGCTTTCGAAATAAGGAGTAGGTAAAAATATTCGCCTTCGGAAAATTTCACTTTCGAAACGAAATACAAAGTAAGGGGCCTATTATCGTATATTCACCTGTTGCTCAATATGTGCATAGGCATACCTATACAAAAGCGCCATGTAGACCAAATCGACACCATCACAAATGAGCTATTATAAATCAAATTTGAGGTTACATCAGAATTTCGTTCTGAACATAAGCCACCGGAAGGCAGTTGCATGAACAGATTCAGTCCGATAGATATGCACTTAGCAAAAATGTAATTCCCATGCAAGAAAATTTCGACTGAGCTCTGACTGCATCATTACCATTCTTTGTTTTTAGTATCGCTTCAAGTCGTGCGTAAATAATAAAAATCCCTACAGCCATATAGTTACTCACACAACAAAAAAAAAAAAAGTGCTGCCAGTACTAGTAGATGTCTGAAGTGGTCCTTGTCCTACATCTCCGATTCCCTATTTCTTTACAATGACATTTAAAATTAAAGTGAATAAAACGTCCGCATCGCAATCCAAATAATATGTAAGTATACATCAAAATGACCACTGTTATAATATTCCCAGATTTTAACTGAAAATATGAAGATTAAACTACTCATCAGAAAAATAATCCCTCTTAACGGAATAAATATGAATTGTGGTTGCCAGGGAATGCCAGCTAATGACTTTCTCAACAGTATACCATTAACTCTTTAATGTCCAATATACTTCTCCTTCTAAGCTCACGGATTACGATAACGGCAGTCATCTGAAAAATGAGGTCACTTAAATAAATCCTAATCATCTCATCAATCGTCAATCGCCATCAGATACTCGCAAAGGTCCACTTTAAACTCAAATTAAGAGCATCACAAATAAAAATGTATCTAGTATCCACCCGAATTCATCTGGCAACACTTGATTTTTTTTTTATATTTTAGTGAGCAGTCACACGGTAAAGGTGTTGTTGTTTTTGTTTCTTACCACCTCTAACAAAATATTCTACCCTTCTTATAGCCTTCCGACCAAGCCCCCCAAAAGACCAGCCCTACAATCTATTTTCAGTGGTTCACTTTTCCCAAGTATCACACAGAGAGAGTGAGAGACGGTGTTTATGTGTGTGTGTATTTAAGTTTCCCGTACGGTACTAGTATTCTATACAGCAAGGTCATTGGAAAAATCGTTAAAAGCGACGACGAAAACGTCCACGACGGAGAAGACACGGTGCCAAATCAAATATCTGTTGGCCCACTGCGATATGGTATACACACACACTTTCATTTACAACAGAAAAAAAAATAGGAGACAAAATGTTCCAAATTTTCATCGTCTTTCGCAGGATTGCCTAAGACAAATCATCGATTACTTATAGAAGCTATTGAAAAGGAAATCCTTTGAATCACTACTTTTCAACGTTGAAAATTTTGTACATCAAAATGGCGCTTACCAAGGCATTTTTGTTGTAGATTTGGATTTGGTTTCCATTTTCTCCTCGGTTCAGGTGTTTAAAACAAAAAAAAATCAAGGAAAATTGAATAGCCCAGCACTTGAGACACTTTTCGCAGGATAGTGGGATACAAGGGAAATCAATTAAATTACTTCATGTAGACAAAAACGGCACTCAATCTGTGGCAGATTTTCTTTCACTTTTCTTTGCACTGGTTAATGAGAGTTTTCCGATTTTTTTTTTATTTTCAATTTTCCGAACTTGTCTACCCTAGAGCTTACCAATAACTGATAAAAATATTCCCAGTTGGAAAATGTCTAACCTCAGCTTCTGTCCTAGCTGGATTATGGAGAATGAAAGCTTTGTCGCGTGTATGTGGTAGCATGGTAAGTTGAAGTTCATGTGGTGATAAGAAGTTATGCACCGCGGGGAAGAGTTGTGTCAAAGTGACGGATGCGTGGTGAGATTCGAATATTTTTTTTTTTTTGCGTAAAGCTTTTGAAAGAGGGATAATGTAATGTATATAAGAGAGAAAGCGTTGCAGTGATAAGAAATCATTACCATAGTTTGGTTAGGCGTAGAAAGAGGGTTGCTTTTGGTCGAGGAAGAGATTTTAAATGCGGATTAGGAGGATTATTGTGATTGGTGACTACTCACATAATACCGTCTGACTGAAATTGGGTCAAATGCAAGAAAGCATGTAACAAATGGCCTGAAAATAGGTCGGACAAAATGCAGGGTGTTCACCAAAGGGCTATTGTTTGTTATCGTGGATCAGGATAGCAAATTATTTTATTCAGAAAATTCCAAAACTGAAAGTGTAATCGATAGTTTTTCATATGACCTTCTACTTGTTGAGTTTGATTGGGAGTATATGCTTTTAAACAGGTGAATGGATGAGATTTGATGGAGATGTTGGTATTTTCAATTTAATGCAGAAGTCTGCTGGCAATAGCGTCTCAGAAGGAAAATTTCATTAGCGCTTTATGTTAAGGCTGTATGAATACTTTTTGAATGTTTGTTTTCGAATTGACGACACTTATTCCAGCGACAATCAATTTGAGTAGCGAGGGTTCTTTATCTTTATTCTGTCTAACTTGATGAGTTTGGCTGTGAACTTACATCCGAACTCCGAAGAACTCGGACAAAGTACCATGAAGTATTGGAGAAAACTGAATGTAATGGCATTCGGAATATCGAAAAATTCTTGGCATGTAGAATCACAGCTAAAGCATTTGCAATCAGCTGTTGAAGATGCGTACCGAGTGGCTAGGTGTCTACTTTAGTTAAAAATAATATCCTATCCCTTGGTGGTGTCGGGAACTTGAAAAGCTAAAGAAGGCTGTGAGGAAGGCCTTCAATTATACTATGGGAAGGGGAAAACCCGAAGCATGGGAGGAGTGTAAGGCGAAAAAGAAAGAGCTGAATGCTACTCTGCAACGACGTAAAAGGGAGTCGTGGAGGGACTTTTGCTCGAGTATGAGGAGTGCATCTGAAATCAGTATAGACTACAAAAGATTATCTCCAGAGATCCAGTTTCTAAGATCGGACTCATTCGTAATAGAGCGGGGGAGATAGTGGAAACGCTGGATCAAACAAACGAGGTCCTGATGGAAGTACACTTTCCAGGAAGCTATAAGTCAGATCGGCCCTGGGCTCCAAGGAAACAAGGAGCGAACAGGATGGATAGGATGGGAGCAGAACGGATCGTGACACCAGAGGCGGTTAAGGGGGCGATAGCAACATTTTCACCCTTCAAAACCGCGGGACCAGATGGTATATTTCCGGGTGTAATACAATGGGGAGCAGACGTAATTCCACCAAGGCTCAGGAATATATACATGCCTAGCGATAGGCTATATCCCGATTACATGCAGGGAGGCAAAGGTGTTCTTCGTTTAAAAACCAGGTAAAAAGGATTGCACCGAGGCAAAGACCTTTAGACCAGTCATCCTTAACATCCTTTTTGTTAAAAACAATGGAAATGGTGGTGGTGGACGATATGGAGAGTACGGCGATTAAGATCTATCCTTTGAATAGTAGACAACATGGCTACAGGGCAGGTATGTCTACAGAAACAGTGCTACATCCAGTAGTACGCGTTGCGGAGGAATAGCTAAATACCGAGGTCATTGCGATGACCATTATAATTGACTTGAAGGTGCCCTCGATAAGATATCATTTGAAAGTCTGAAACAAGCCTTGGAAAAACGTGGGATTAACCCACTGGTGGTAAGATGGGCGATAAATATTGAGACGGTAACCTCAAATGGTGGACGAAAGCCTCTCAGAAAACTTTTAGGAAGCACCTGAATAGGGTCCAACGTTTAGCATGTATAAGAGTAACAGGTGCAATACGTACAACACCCACATGCGCATTGAAAGTGATCCTAGGGATCTTACCGCTAGACTTATTTATTAGGAAAACAGCTTCCTTCGTTTGCATCGATGCAAGCAGGAGGATACTGAAACTTGTCAAAAACGAGATTATGGAATTGAACATGCCTATGGATTGGATAACAAAGGTGTGTATTATTGAAAGGAATCACAAAACTCATACCTATTGAAAACGGATTATTTCCAGAAAAGAGAAATGGTGAAATAGTGATGGATTGCTGACTGGTATCTATTCAGAAGAGATGGAACTAGCCCATCACATTAGCCTCGGGCAATACACTTTAGTATACCAGGCTGAGATAAATGTTTTGCTGCATGCGTTGGATCACTTTGCTTAAGAGTCAGGTGGAAGGAAGAAATATTCTTATAGCTCTGGACAAGCTGGCGGTGAACAGATGCATGGAACAGACGCACATCGTAACATCATTGGCTCTGAAATGTGTATTCAAGCTCAATAAGTGCTCATCTAAAAATGAAGTAACACTGACTTGGGTACGAGGACACTTTGAGGAATCTGAGATAGCGGCACATATACTGTGTCAATGTCCGGCTTTGGTTGGCAGAAGAATGAGGATCTTGGGACAACATTGGATGAAACAGATCTCACATAAAGACATGCTAGTGCTAACACTAGGAATCGAACCCAGAGAAGAATTCTGGCGAAGTCCAGAGAGTCTCTCTGGGTAAGATTTTTAGTGGAAGAGAGACGAAAAGAAACCCGACAATGGTGGTCTGATTCGAATATTTCTCGAAAAATATACTGGGCCTAGGCCTAAGACATTACTGGCTGGGCCAATAAGGTCCTTGATATATTATTTCAAGCATTTAAACAGTGCGGAAGGTATGTAATTTTGTTCGGGTGAAGAGTTAAGTCTAGACTTTCAGTTTAACAGTTTGTAGAAGTAGTTTGGTTTACAGCTTCAAAAAAAATCCAATAATCTTTCAATATCTGCAAGCAGTTTCTCACCAATGACAGATCGGTGACTGCTCTCACCCTCTTTATACCATGGACAGGTTCAGGTGACAATATTTTATACAAGCGGGTTTTTTAAATGAACGAGCTTCAGATAAAAGGGATTTACTGCAGTTATTAAAAGTAAAATAATAGGCATGTTTTTTTGAAACCTCGCCAGCCAGCCGTTCATTTGGACAGTTGCCAGCACAATTGCCAGCAAGATGAAGCCAGCCGAATGAATTTAGGCAATAAGCTTAAAAGCATATCAGCATTTCGTATAAAATTATGCATTTGGTAGAAATATTAGATAAATTCTGACATTTTCCTCTGGAATGTTGTGTGCATGAGATACAAACGCAATCATAATTTAAGCAAATTGTACGGAAATACTAAGCCACTTGTTGCTTTCAGCGCCACCTGTTTGCTCACTGTGAATTGAATTTAGCCAGCTGCCAGCCAGCAGGTTGTTGTTTTAATTAACATGTGAAATGTGCCTCAACTGCCAACTACTGGCAACTACTGGCTGGCGAGGTTTCATAAAAACACAACTAATATAATAAACAAGTTTAAAGTTATTTTTCCATAATAATAAAATAATAAATTAAGTTTTAAATAAAATACATGTATATATTTGTTAACACTTTAAGTGTTCTATAAAAATATACACAACCTAAACACAAACACTAAAGAAAATGCAAAATACTTAACAATTTAATAAATGCAACTATACAGCCTTTTCGAGAGACATCCAAGTAGATTATAGTTATACTGTAGATTCCTTGAATTTTTTTTTAAATGCAATTCGTTTCTATTTGTCTGTCAATCGCCACCATTTTTCCCTAAAAATATACGCACTATTGATCAGCGATCAAAAACAAAGCTGGATTTTCTAGATGCTCCTTCCAGACGTTTGAGAAGCTTGCCATTGTCATGCCATCAATGACACGATGATCAGCCGTCCAACTGATATTCATAATGTGGGCCTTGACGACGTCACCCTTGTTGTTGAAACGCGGGACAACTTTAGTTCTGCCCATAGCACCTATTGACACCTGTGGGGCCATGATGCATGGATGGGTGTAGGTTCCACCGACCTAAGAAAAGAGTAACATTAAAAGAGTTTTTTTTTTCAGTTTAGCTTTGACTTGGACTTACAGCTCCAATATTCGACAACGAAAAGGTTCCATTAGCGAAATCCTCCGGACGAAGAGATCCCGACCGTCCTCTCTCAACCAAAGCGTGTAAATCTCTAGCGATTTCTAGAATTGATTTTGTCTGGCAGTTCTTGATGTTCGGCACAACCAATCCCTGCGGTGTGTCAATGGCAACACTTATATTGTGGGCGCCCTTATAGATGACCGCTTCATTTTCCACATCCAAGGAACTATTGATGATTGGGAACTTTGTTAGAGCAATCGAAGCAGCCTTAATACAGAATGGCATGAAGGTAAGCTTAGGAATGCCAAGTTTAATGGCGACATCCTTCAATTGGTCGCGGAACTCAACCAGTTTAGTCATATCGACCTCATCACTATACGCAAAGTGAGGGATTTTCAGTGACTCTGACATGGACTTTAACATTGCCTTGCGAACACCTTTCAACGTTTCTGTCCGATCAGCTGGCGGAGGTTTGGAGATGTTTGTGGCAGCAGCACCAGTCTTGGCTATAGTTGGATGAGGAATATTGGTGCCTGGTGGAACTTGTCCTAGAAACTCCATAACATCTCCTTTCAAAATTCGACTACCACGTCCAGTGGGTGGCACTTTCGACAAATCGACATTATGTTCCTTTGCTATTCTACGAACAGCAGGTGTAGCTAAGGCTATAAGTCTTCCATTTGAGTCTGACGTAGACTCTGGTGCTGTCTCAAATTTGGTTACTTTCTCTGTGGTAGGTTTTTCCTCACCCTCACTGTCACTTGACGATGAATCGCTTGAATCACCATCCTCTTCTTCGACATCAAAATCCACAAGTGGAGTACCCACTAAAGCGATTTCATCGACCTTGTGATGGAGCTTAGTGATCTTGCCATCGTAACGACTGGTGATTGTTACCGATGCCTTATCGGACTGTACCTCGCAAATGTTCTGAAATTGTTCAACAGTGTCGCCAACTTTTACGAACCTAAAAGGAAGGGGGATTTCGATTGATTAGTCATTCGTTTGGAAGTTAAATCTCACAAAGACTTGCCATTCTTTGACTGTAACTTCACGAATACCCTCGCCAATGTCGCTGAGATTAAAGGAAATAACTTTCTCGAGGCATGGTGATAGGTGGAATGAACGGAACTGACTAGTGGGTATCTGAAAAGAAAGAATATGTTTTAAATACAAATATCCATCTGCCCATTTATTAATTTATAAAGTGTCAAACAAATGATACAAAAACATGTAACAACCGCATTACACTCTCAAATGATTAATAGCAATTCGGGGATGTGGTTAACTGAAAATAGATATCAACCCCCAAGTCGAAATTGTAACTGACATTTGCCTTATCTAGTATAGTATAGCCACAGCATATTCCAAGGAAAAAAGTGCGTACATTGGTTCTTGTTAATCGAGTTTCCCAGAAGCAATTCGTGTGCCCAATTCTTATTAGGACAACATGCGTATTCCAATTATAAAACTGATTAACAACGGAGACCACAATTGATATTTACTTGTTACTAATGCGCTACACGCATATGGATACGAAGATATTTGATTGAAAGGAAACATTTTTTAGGGATGGTGGAATAAATAGACCTTATACTTTGTCGTTGGGTTATGCCTTCCCCGTGGCATATAAGTCCTCACAATCGCTGCACGTCATTGTGGTAGCGCTGTGACAACTAATTTGATAGTCAGTGACCCAATGTAGGTACCTGGCCTGGTTTGCCTTGGACCGCTTACTCTTTTCAGGGAATGAAGTGGTCGCCTAGTAAACCATCCAATGTCACGTTTGTCTTTTTAGTTTACCCTGTGATCTAAAGGCTGTTTCATAATTCACGCAAAATGTATGCCCCTATTATGTAAGACAACTACAACTACAGTTGAGTTGTCTCTTGGTTTTATGTCATTCAAAATTCGGTATTGTCCGTATTGTTATACACAACCTCGATAGAAAAGTTCTCTGTTAAAACACAACAAGTATGGCGATAAGTTGTTAGTTAGTTTGGGTTGTGTAAAAGTTGGGTTGAATTGAAGACAACTCAACTCAACTAAGTTGAGTTGTGTTCCATAATAGGAGCAGTAATTTTGAAAGAAAAAAAAAAACAGATCTTTAATTAGAAAGCTTACATTTTCTATTGATTCAAAGTATACTGTATACAGATTGGGGTTATGTATGGAATAGCATATCAGATAAATGGCCGGCACGGCTTGGCTGGCAGGGACGTACTCTTTTATTAACATTTTCTATGACCGTTTCGCATAAATGTGGCTGAATTTCGTTAATACACCTCCCGATTTCCTCTTTCAAGGCGTTGGTGGTCGTTGGCTTGTTAGCATAGACCTTTGACTTCAAAAAAGCCCAAAGAAAAAAGTCCAATGGCGTTAAATGGCAACATCTGGATGGCCACTTCTGATCGCAAAAACGGCCGATTACACGATTAGAAAATGACTCATGCAGAAATTAAATTGTTTCTATGGCTGTGGCACCGTCTTGTTGCTCACATCCATATTCTGCAATGTAGGCACTAAAAACTGGGTTATCATGTCACAGTAACGATCACCATTAATTGTTACTGCCTGACTAGCCGCATTTTCGAAGAAAAATGGCCCGATAATGCCTCCAGCCAAAAATCCGCACTAAACAGTCACGCGTTGTGGATGCATTTGTTTCTCAACAATTACTCTCGATCCCAAATGCGACAATTTTGCCGATTAACGAAGCCGTCAAGATGAAAATGAGCTTCATCACTGCAGATGATATTGTTCGAAAATTGCGGACTGTAGCTGACAAACTGTCATTATTTTTAAAATATTGCTCAACAATGAAAATGCGTTGTTCTTCGGTATAGCGCTCCATTTTTACTAACTCCGAACTGTCAGCTGTCACATTGTTATCTTTTTCCCGTTGGCATCACTATTAAATGGGCAAATTCAAATTTTACGTGAATTACGGGACTAAAGTGTGTCCCTTATAGATCTCAGGGGCTAAAAAAGTAGGATGCCTCATTCTTAACAAGAAATAATAAATATAAGGCGAAAAAAGCCCGTATAGACAAACTTGGCCTAGCTTCTTACAACGGCTCCATGAAATTAGGCCCCAACAAATTGTGTAGTAAGCAACAACGACCTTTTTAAGAAATATCACCCCAAAAGAATTAAACATTACCCCCCTAACTCAATGAAAACACCAAATTACAAACAAATATTTCAGAAAAAGTAAAAAAAAAAACTGTTTGTAAAGCTTAAATTTTAGCTTAAAAAAATTTGAGAAAATATAAGTTAAGAATTCGCGCGAATATTAGACACGTGCAGAATTCACTGTGCAGGCAGCAAGATTAGAATACACATGTTATTATGCGGTGATACAAATGTAAATCTGCACTCACCCCTGCACTGCAACATGAGTCTCTATTTCTAAATCCACTGCATTGCTATGCAAAGTGAATTAAATTCAATAGACTCGAAAGCATCGAATTTTTAAATTCAGCTACTGATGCACACGAGGAATAGAGAGACGGGAATTATTTGTCGTCTGTGTTGCAATCTCGTATTTTTCCCCGCTTTGACAGCAACCGATGCAAATTGAATTCTGCACATCTGTTTCATCTGCAGTATTGCTTGCAGTTAATCGTCCAGAATCTCTGCACATGTGTTTTGGGCATAAAAGTTATTTCTGAGCTGGCATCTGTGATCTAAGATAGCTGGAACATGTAGAGCGTATGGATACTAACGCTCCGGCCCGAAGACTCCAAGCTTTCAACCCGGAGGGATAACGCAGTAGCGGAAGACCTCGCCTTAGATGCTGCGCACAAGTGGAAAGGAACCTCAACCAACTTGGAGTGCGCAACTAGAGGCGGTTAGGCAAAGATCGGGCTAATTGGAGAGGCGTGTTGGTTGAGGCCCAGGTCCACCCCGGACTGTAACGCCATCTAAGTAAGTAAGAGCTGGCTTTAAGCTTTAGAAAATTTGAGAAAATAAAAGTTAAAAATTCGCGTTTCTTCTAGTAAATTTTTGTTTTGATATCAAAATAAGATATTGGAAAATGAGTCAAATTATTTTCAAACAATTTCCATTAAATGAAAAATCACCCCAATAAAGGGCAAAAAGGCTCCAAAACAATGAAAATACCTTCAAATTTCATAATAATTTTTGTTGTTGTTTGTCAATCATTATTTTGGGGCAATTTTTCATTTGTTTGGAACAATTTGGCATTGTGGCGAACAACAAACGAACTCAGCAACATTCTCCGTGGACACAGCCACAACAGTCGACAACTTCTACACCGCGTAACCATCTTGTTTGCAGCTGTCACTTGGACCTCTCTCTTCTTTCTTGACAGCGACAGCGAGCAGACGTCAGTAATTTAATTTTAACGTTATTACACGTTCAATATCAATTTTTATAACCAATAAAGTATTAAAATTCTTCTTTTATTGCGTTACAGCATAAGTGGAATGGGGCCATTTTTTATTAAGAAATATTTCCGCAATTTGTGAGACCTCTTCATGGAGCCTCTTACAACCATTCGTTTGTGTGACTTTTTTGGAGCGAATGGAAGGGACCTTTACAATTTTATGCCGATTCCGAACTGCTAAATTGAGAAAAGGTTTTCCATGACATATACTTTCGGATATTTGTCAGATGTTCGCGAGATGGTGCAGTGGAAAAAACCGCAAATCGTATCAAACCTAAACTCACGCCCTCCTAAATCTCAACAACAAATCCACTCAAAGAACTAGAATTCCTATCTATGGGGTTATTTAAATTTACGAGTTTATATGAACAAACTCTGTCAGCCCTCTATAAGAGTATCTGCCAAGAAGTTGGGAACCTATCTCCCAAAGTTTAAAAGAAAATAGCTCAAACGAGCATTTCTATTCTAAAGATTAGGCTAGAAAAATAGGGTCCATGTGTTATGAGCCGTACCTTGTACCTTAAGTTTGAGGCTAGAATGAAAAATAAAAAAAAATGGCGCTGAGCTGTAACCGAAAAAACTGCACGCACAAAGTTTAAAACAAATCCGTTTAGTCATATGGCCACAAACCACCTGACCAGATTTGCGAGACACATTTTGTTAAGTCCGATTATTTCGACAAAAAACAAACATCATAATTCTGAGAGAGGTTTTACTTTCACGACGTTTGTTATTAGTTGAGGAATTTCGTTTTACGACTTGGACGACACGGTACGACATCGTCGGTAAGTAGTTCACATTCCACATAATGTACGATCCAAACTGATCTACGGCGCTGACAGATAAAGGTCTGTATGTAGGTATCATTTTTTGTTACTTATCTTTTTACAAAATAAATTATTAGCTTATAGTAGATATTTTAAAAATAAATGGTGTAGCAATGTTAAAAAGTAGCTATGAAGAAGACGACGTAAGGAAAATAAATTGATCTCATTCGCATCCGGGAACAGATAACAATAAAATCTGGTCCATTTGATCTACCGGATATAAAGTGAGTAAAAAGACTAAAATTCATTCAACACACGGATAATCTATTATATACTCTCAGACTCGAAATATTTTTAAAAATGTCTAAGGATAGGGAAGCCTTCATGAACAAAATAAAAAATAAGCTCGCGGAAGGTACTCGGTCGTCGCTATAATGAATGACTCTGAAAAGTCTTAAATGAATTCGTTCTTCAACAAATGGGTCCCACAGTGTTTTTCTTTTTAAATATCGACTCAAAAAAACACTAAATGGTAAACAAATTGCTCTATTACAACTATTAACTTGAAGATCTTACGGATGTTAGGTACACATTAAGAAGGAACTGAATAAGATAGCACGTACTCAATAACCATTTAAGTACGTAAGGTAAATATATGCATTAAAAACACACTGAAAGAAAACACCTGATGATACATTCCTGCTTTCTGGTTAGGTATGCAATTTTATTACCTAATTTCTTTGAAAAATAAATACAACAACAATGAGTACTCTTCAGAAACACACCCCCAACGAATTCTGAAAAATCCATATTTTTAAACCTTAACACGTGTTAAACATACATACATACTTCTTTTGTAAATAAACAACAACAAAGACTCCATACACACAATACTATTATGCTTATCCAAGGTTATTGAGAGAAATTTAGCAGTTTTGCGATCTCCAGTCCTGCCACTTTTCGCAATAATTTGCCTTATGCTTTGTAGACAAAATAACAAGTTAAACCAAGTGAATTTCTCCTTCAACATTTTTGTGATGTTTTCAATGAACGCACAATTGTTTATAAATTAATGTTTATCATAACAAAAATTTAATTATTTAACGAATCAGGAAATAATATTTTTCCTAACAAAATATTAGATGATAAATAATAACCCCTAACATACATACAATACATATGTGTATGTGTTTTGTTATATTTCCATACACACTCTTTTCAGTTGGTGGCAACACTGGAGATCTCTCCTCGAAAACAGTACTCTCTAATTCTTTATATACATATCACAATCAAACGCACTTCCACTGACACACATTATGTAATCATTTCGCACACGGCAACATAATAATTTTGGTTTTATATTTTCTTTAATTTCGGGCAACAATTATTTTGTTCACTTACACTTTTGATTGTTGTAAGTTGACGTGGAAGGTAACTTTTCAGAATCGTTGCACCGTTTTTTAAAATATGGGAAGCCATTTGCAATAAAATTCAACTAACAACCTAGTAAACTTAAAATAAACTTATGGTTGTTATTCTAATACACGATTTTGACAAGACAATGTACGGAACCTGAAGTAAAATATAAAAAAAACAAGTCCACCGGTTAAGAGAGTCAGCAACCAACTGAAAATGTATCGCTAAATTTATTCATTGAACAATCACAATCTTTAGGGAATGAGATATCGATTTGGCAGGTGACAGATAATAACAAAGTTATGAGGGCGATAATATTTAATGGGTTTTCATGTAAATATATTAGAATTCATTAATTACGCTAGTCGCTACTGACATAAAACAACATTTTTTTATTAGGTTTCCATATCCAGTTATTTTTTTTAGATCAAAATCAAAATACAATCGAGATCGTTTGTCTCTCTTGGTAAAGAGAAACGAACTATTTGCATCTTCTAGTACAATTTCAAAATGAGTTTTTAATTAAGGTGCCTGCAAACGATAGTTTAGCTTAAAACATGGACATAGATGGGTATTTTTGCGGAATCTTTTGATAATATAGGTACTTCTATTGTGGTGTGTTGAAATGTGAGGACAAAACGGTAAGTATGTCACTTCGGAAATGTTAGCGAGTGGCCACGTTTTATTGATCGCTGGACGTCTAGCACTAAATATACCACATGGAGGAATGCTGACGTTAGCGGAACTAAAATGTAAATTTTTTTATTTGAAAAGTAAACAAATTTCTCATAAATAATACATAATATGTATGTACGTACATAATTTAAATTTATTTACTTTATTCTGAATTTTATCGGCGATATTAATTCCCACTTCTGTTTGTTATAAAATTTGTCGTAAATAGAACGTACTTGAAGACCTTGACATAATTGGTTGGTTGGAAATGGTCATCAACGAGGTTCATATTGTGCTGCCACTGAGAGGGAGAGATGGGTCACATAGCATGCTCATAGACACAATTATTGCTTTTGCTATGAAGCTGTTCACCATATACATACAGCCATCGTCATACTTAAGTAGATATATGGATATGACCTACTGTAGTCTTATGGATGCTGTCGAGAGCAGGTTACTTATACAGGAAGAATGTGGGCAATGTCGAACCTTTGTGCATACATAATCACCCCTATTCCCGTTGACGTTTTTCGTAAACGACTAATATTTAATTTCGTTTTTAAATTTTTTGTGAAAAACGGTTTAAAATGACAGTGAACATAAAGAAAAAGAAATGAAATCGTTAACAAAAGTTCGAAAAAATGTGAATGCCGGTTTTACAAGGACACGACACATGAGTCGTATACGACAAACGCCAACGGGAATAAGGGTTAATATGTATATCGCACAATGTTCGATTCTTAGGTTCGTTATTGCCGCGTGTTATTTTTCAGTTGACTTTGGTTGCCATTTGAACTTCCATTTTAAGGTTTGATATTTTCAGTTTTCGGAGGTATTTCTTGAATACTTTTGATCTTATAATTCTGGATGTTTTTGCGTTTTGTCGTTGACACGTCGCCGTCACTTGTATGTGGGTAACGTCGTAACTTTCTTTGTCTTCGTTGTCACTACGAATGCGACGAGACGGTTTAAAAATGCCGAAACTCTTCTTTTACCCTGGCATATCTTGTTTTCAAAATATCACTACAAGAACCTTCTAAGTTAGAGTGAGATGGCTTTTAGACATACCGACGCACTTATTCTGACAGCCAAATAAAAAATCACTTTAAATCCCTTTCCATTTTCTCAACGACATTTGAGACACGTTTGTATATAGTGTTTAGTTTGATTCTTTTGTTAGTTTCTTTTTGTCGGGTTAAAAAAACCCTTCACTTGAGCACTCAAACGCAACTGATCCATTCAGAAAAATCCTATATGTATTATCAGTTTTGGTGTAATTGCTTTGATGTTCGGAGTGAATCCGAGAATGTGCTTCAGTGATGATGAGCTTACATATCTAGTAACAGCACCGAAGATCTGCCACCTGGTCCGAGCAAAGTAGCACATACATCGCAGACAGTAGTGCCCCTAAAGTCTAGCGCACTTAAGGGCCATTTGCTGATAGGAATCATTATACCCAATTTCACACTGGCAGCTTAAGTCTCAGCTAAGCTATTTAAACAAAATCGTCGTTTAAGTATAGTTTTCGTTTTCACAGTCGATAATTAAGCTTGGTTTAGTTAAGTGAAATCGCGTAATAGAGATTTAAGTTCCACATAAACTCTTATGTGACTGTTTATGCCTTACAAAAAGTAGCCCATTAGCATTGAAGTAGAACTTAAATCATTTGAGTACTATTAGAAAACGGCTCTAAGGTGCTTAGAAGAAGAATGTGTCCCATAAGAATGCCAATTAGATGTCTAGTCTTTTCTGCTGAGAGAAAGCTAGATTGCCGCTGATATCTTACAGAAGTTCCATAGCATACACGCGTTTAGTCCGCCCGCATCCTTGAGGGCAATTCCAAACACAACTGTGTTCAGCAACTGAATTGTGAAAGAGGCCTTGAACGGGAAGGTTGGAACCGGAACACAGGTTCAGAACTCGAAAAGTCATCGACTTACCCTTGATTAGCGACCTAATCGGAGATCTCTAATCCCGCAATCCCAGAGTGACCCGCTACCCAGACAAGAGTCAAAGATTTATTGCATTCCCTGATACTTTGACCCCGCCCTTTGTTCTTATAAGAATAGGCTTCAGTTATAAGGATCGCTTGAGATTTCCCGAGAAGCGCGGCAATAAAAAAATGTTTGTAGGCTTCGTTTTCAATATTTTCCGAGGGTTAAAGCGACTATCTCCCGCTTAGCAAATAGCTAGTCGCGGAAGTTGTTATAATTTAAAAATATTTTTTTTTAAGAAAACAGAAAATTACTTTTGGGCGTTATTTTTTTATCGATATACGAAAATTTTGAAACTTTTCGTTTTTCTAAAAAAAAAAACCGCCGCTACAAATGCAAACATACCAGGATTAGAAAAAATGCACGCCAGCACGTTGGATTTATTTGAATTAGGGGTTATAGCCATTCAATCCTAATCATTATATGATCTAAAATGGAGGATGATCCTTTACTCCTAAACCAGATGTGGCTCGTAGTTCCAACATTTCTAAATTTACCTGGGTTAGATACTATTTTGTAACTATTCCGCATCTAACATCTACATCACCTTAAGTTCTAGAAATTAGCATATTCCCATAGGTATGAAGTATATTTTTTAACACAAACACCATCCTAGTTCACTCCCAACCCTAGATCCGTACCGTAAAATAAAACACTTCCAAACTCTCTTCTTTCTATCTAATGCCAAAGCGAAAGCATTATGATAACAAAGAGTATTTGAGTGTGATTCTGATTTTAACATTCAACCGCGGCGCGGGCAAGATAACCAAACCACAAAATTTGATCAACTCTATGAGAGTCTATCCCTATATAAATACTCCACAGTTGAGTGAGTGCAGTAGTTCATTTTTCAACTCGCCGCCTTGCTATACACATTGTGGTGATTGTAGTTTGCTATAGAACGTTCTGTGAATCAAATACGAAATTTGTTTTATTATACAATTTCCGCTGTACAAAAAATTTATAAATTAATTTTCAGTTCGTTTGAAAAGTAAAGGTGAGTGCAGTGAAAATTTATTTTATTATGTGCCATTTGATGAAAGTATCTATTGGGTTTTCCCTGAGTTACATCTGTACAAAGCATATTCCTGCAGCATCACAATATTTTTTTTTTATTATTCTTGCAAGTACCTAACCTGCCGTACCTGCTTCAAGGTAGACTATGTAGTTTATGCTCTCTTTGAAATATATGGCAACAGCAATGGATATGGATACATGTCTGCCATCTTAATTGGGTGTATTTTAAAAAATGTGGTTAGCACTATTTATGAGTGATTGACTCCTACCAACAACAACACTGATTTTATGTACACAAAGCAATGAATAAAAAACGCGTGGCTCTACCGGTTGATTTTTGTTTCTAACATTTGAACTTCAGACTAGGTTATGTTTATGTGTACCCTGAACGTTTCAAATGGTGCTGAGGTATATTTGCCAAAGATATTAGGCGGTAAAAAAATTAAATCTGAAATTTCATCAGCAAATTTAAGATACGTACCTAGTACAGCAATAGTAGTTAGAAATTTTGCCACGCGATGAGTTCGTTTTCGTGTGTGTTATTCAATTTTCTATTGGTTTTGCGTCACCAATAGAATTCACTTGAATGTTTTCAAATGATTCTTCGATAACGTCAACAAACTTGTAAACAAAAACAAGGACTTTTAGATGGAAAGTATAGTCGATGTTAAAGGTAATCGGCCCCATTATACTTGTTCTAGGTGTAGGTTAGGTATGCAATTTATGCTATGCCGGCATCATGACCATCCATCCCCTTTGTCTATGAAATTTTCATAGAGCCATACAGATAAATCGATTTTATTCTGGTATTTAAAGCAGGGCGTTCGCACCTTCCAAAATGGCCTACCTATAAAAAATATTTAGTGGACCAGAAAGTCATTTAATTGTAATGTTCGGAGATTCATATTATGTTTGTACATTGTACAGTACATATCTGTCAGATATTATTAAAAGAAATTCAATACAAATGCCAAGCAATTTTGTGGCGTTGACAATTTTGAGTGCAAGAGCCTTTGAGGAATGAAATTGGGATCACGTAAACTGGGACATTTAATTTAGCGAGCGGGTAGCAGGAGACCTTTGAATTAGAAATAAATTGTTGGAAAATTTCTCAATTTGGTAGTTCCAAAATGTCCACTTGGGTGGGAGGGTTCGTATCAACACACCATATTGTGTGTAGTGTAGACTGTTTTTTTTATTGGTGTCTGCAATACGTTGGTCTAAAATTCAAACTTGTGGGAGCAGGTTTATTTTTATTTAAAAGTTGTAAACCATGCCTCCCCATTTAGTGTAAATGTGACCAAATTTTCCACAGCATCTAAAAAAAAAGTCGTCTATTTTTATTTTTATTTATTAAGTTTTTTTTTTTTTCCTTTGACAATATTAAATGTGATTAGGAATAAGGCGCATTTTTTGAAATTCATTTGTATAACCAAATTTAAAACATTGCTTTGGCATTGTTTACCGTGAAGCTAATCAAAAGATAATTTAGGTAATGAATTTCTAATTTGAAAACAAAATATTTTAAATTTAAAGTTCTAAAGAGTTTTTTTTAGCAATAAAGAAGTTACTACAATTACTACAATTACGTGTATAAAAGTTAATTCAATTTTTATTTTTTTGTGTTTAGTTTAAATTAATTTGACAGAAAATGTTAATTTATTTTAAGTAAAAAGTTTTTAGAATTACTGGTATAAGACTTCTGGGCAAGGCATTAAGAAATACGGGCACCAGACATCGTAGGTCTAGGTAGCTGATTTTTTTCTATAGAAATTCTAGACTACTAAAGGGTGTCGCATAATTCACGCAAAATGTAATTTTGATAGAAAATACAGATTTTTATTAGAAAGCTTACATTTTTTATTGATTCATAGACATGTATACAGATTGGGGTTATGTATGGAATATTACATCGGATAAATGGCCGCTGTCAAGTACGTAATCTTTTATATATGGCCGTTTCGCATAAATGTGGCTAAATTTCATGAATACACTTCCCTATTTCCTCTTCCAAGGCGTTGGTGGTCGTGGGCTTGTTTGCATAGACTTTTGACTTCAAAAAACCGCAAAGAAAAAAGTCCAATGGCGTTAAATCGCAAGATCTGGAACGCCAATTATTCTGATCGCAAAAACGACCAATTACACGATTAGGAAATGACTTATGAAGTAATTAAATTGTTTCTCTAAATTAAACGAACTCTCTTCGCGCTGCATGGTCATGGTCAGTAGTCTTCAGTTCTTAAATCAATTTTTTCATGAGAATTCGCTGTAGAGAGTTTCTCGAAATGCCCAATTCTTGACTGCGTTGCCGAATTAATGTTCCTGGACTGTCAGCGTATTGCGAACTCCTTCGATGTTTTCTGTGGAACGACTTATCAGGACACCCAGAGTGTTTAAGGTCACTAATCGATCTAGTCTTCGTGAACTTTTCTATTTATTCTATTCACAGTTGATGGTTTTAAAGCACTATGAATATGCTATACTAGCTGAACCCCCGCCAGCTTCGCCAGGCCTTTTTTAATTATTTTATTTATTTTTTTGGCCTATCAATTGATCACCGTAATTACTGACATTAAAAAGAAATCAACTAATTTGGTTGAAAATTACGGGCGACAATTTTTTATTTTTTTTTTGGTATTGGAGGCCCCTTTGTCCAACTTTGACCAATCTTCACAGGACCACTTCAGGGCCAATATCTAAGATTATTTGTAAGTTTGAGCTCCATCGATTTGGTGGTTTTCGAGATATACGATTTTGAATGTTTGTTTTGTATGGGCGGTGCCACGCCCCTTTGTCCGATTTTGAATTTGTTTAGCCTATCCCGATCACCGTAATTACCGACATTTAAAAAAAAATCAACAAAATTGGTTGAAAATTACGGTCGACAGAGGGAAACAGTTTTTTTTTCACTTTGTTATATATGTATACTAGCAACGCCCGCGGCTCCGCCCGCTGGTTTCTTTTCTATTAAATTAAATTCAAATTTATTTCAGCTATCATAAAATGAACGCTTGTTAGACCCTCCACCAGGAAGGTATATTCACTATGTTTTTATGTTTGTAACGCCAAGAAGGATTCACCGGAGTCCCTATAAAGTATATAATATTCTGAAGCAGGATCACATTCTGAATCGATTTAGCCATGTCCGTCCGTCTGTCTGTCGACTTAGGCAACTGAAATTTTATGGGAGGTCTTATATTTATGGCCTTCAGGTTTTTATTGAAAATGGTCCATGTCGGTCAAGTAGTTCTATTACCTCCCATACAAAGCCAATATTAGACACATGCGTGTACCTGTACCTGTACCAGTACATACAGTGGAGGGTATCAAAGCATCGGCCAGGCCGATGGTAACACTTTTACTTGTTTATATTTTGTCTTCTTTTTAAGCTTACAAAATATTTGATCGCTATGCCTTTTTATAAACTATACCTACATGTTATTTATTTAATGGGCGCAAGTAGCTATAAACATATTTCGCCTACAGCTCACACGCGAACATTCAATATATAGCTGTCCATGTGAAAGACGTGGCTGTCGGAGGTCAACTCTGGCAATGGCCGAGTAGTTCTGAAGAAAACCCCTATACCCCTGTTTCCCCTTCCCCCATCCACACTCTAACTAACCTATACTGATCCGGAGGATGTAGCCGGTACAATCTTGAAAAAATTCGGCCAAATAGTTCCAGAGTTAGTCCCTACCACCCCTTTAACTTAACACTTTCCATAGCTGCAGATCTCAAATGTAGATATATGTATCCATCACTTACGCACCACAAACCTTTTACATGTACGTGAATTTACATATATACATATTTAGTTTGTTTTATGCATATCCATTGCCTACATCAAATTCAACTACGCCATACATGAGTATGTACGTACAATGTGCATTCTGAATGCCAGTCGAGCGAGTAATCATATTCTATTTTGGGAACGCGATATAAAACTACCCCTAAGCACAACTGCAATCGAGAAATCATTTTTTTCGCACTTGACCAATTAAGATCTATTTTCAATTTATTATATCTCACCCTCTGGATGGACCAGAAAGATGAATTTTAGATCAAAATACTCGGTGAAGTATTGGCTAACAAATAAAAGCATTTCTTGAAATGACATACGTAGATTTATGAGTATAATGGCAAGTTGAGCGTAGTAAGGTCGAAATAGAAAAGTAGGGTGCAAACGTTTTTCAACCCTTATAGGACGAATTTTGAAAAACGATGAATGAAGCATGTAATTATTTTGATTTATCTATAAACACACAAACTTTTAATTTCATACGGCTAACGGTTCGTGAGACCCCTCTTATTCCCCGCGAGCCCTTTACTCCTGAGCAATTCTCACCCACCCTACGGACTAAGTTGGGCACACATCTATAAATCAGAAAAAGAATCATGAAAATCGGACGAATGGTTCTCGAGTTATGGAGAAACGAACAGACGGACGTTGCATTTTATAAGTAGTATGGATATAGAGATTTTGTTCGAAAATTGCGGACTGTAGCGTTCAACTGATGTCATTGTAGTTATTGGAACTCGCCTTTCAATACTTACTAACTTATGAAGGTGGTGCCTGGTTTGGACGTGTGACTCAATAGCTTGGTCTTTGACCAACTGCCTTCAGTTGTTCTCCGACGTAATTCTGCACAACATGTCTCTGTTTGGGTCTTGTTGCCTTGACACTTTCTTTTTAACTTTGGACTCGCTTTATTAATATTTTAAGTATATTGCATATTTTGTACACATATTTTTATATACATACATATATACAAAATTATATGTTTGGTAATTTAGTATCTACATTAAACCCGGATAAGGTTGGGTACTTAACCAACCAACTTAAATATCCAAAAATATCCGATTAATGACTTTTCCGATATTTATTTATATCTATATTTTTTTATGGATAAGTAGTCTCAGGCTAATTGCTTTACTCGGTTAATTGACTTTTTTTTATCACTGTTATTTATGTGACTAATTTTGTTACTTTGAACTCGTTTAAGTAGGTACCTACCTCAATAAAAAAAACTCGAAATGTTCGTCTTAATGGTTTGTCTCAGGAAACTTTACTTGCATTCGTAGGTACATACCCAAAATTGTATTCTTATTCCATTTACTTCTCGTTTTGATGTATTTAAATTTATTAAAGCTGTCAATTGAATTGTAACTTTTGATGGTAATAACGATTTTGTTGGATTTGTTAAAAGTAAGGTGAGATTAGTATCTTCCAAAAAATTGAGAGAACACATTATTAATCTCTCAAGGTACTTTCGTCACTTATAATAATTATGACTTATATGAAAAATTATGTCTTAGATATTTATTTTAGGTTAGAAAACGAGAAGAAAAAATAATGTCTTAACATGCATAATTGTTTGACACTCCCACTTTTAGAGAAGGGGTTTTTAATCCAAATTGTCGTTACAAAGGCAAACATATGCAAACCAGATATTTAGAATAACGACGAACTGCATTATGCCAGACCTACTCTAGACTGTTATACCATTTGAGTTAGAGGTTATACACTCTACTCAACAAAGCTCTTATGTTGTGAGCAGATGACCTTAAGGATAACATCTATTTATATTAATAGACAAAATATAGTTGGCACATTTAAACAAAAATTGTCTACCATATTTATACATACGTAAGAGATTGATTAAACTTCTAATCACTATCAAAAAGTGTAAAAAAAATGTCGCAGGGATACACCTAGGCCTAGATTGAATTTTAGTATTTATTTAATTCTCGCATCTCTACATTAACAGGCAGCATGGATACAATCCAATATAAATGAAGGAAATAAACTAACATTATGTTTGAATTATAATAAATATAGGTACCTACCTAAGTTAGAAAATAATAATATTCAGCCCTAGCGAGGTATCCGTCGGAACGGAGAATTTTCCGCAACGCATACTCCGTCGGAGACTCAAATTACATTCGAGGTATCCGTCTTCGGAAAGAATAATTAATAAAATGCGACGACGCATTGATTTAACATAATGTCCTTTCGTGGTACATCGGGTTTTCCTATTTAGTGCCTGTTTTTTCATTTGCTTTTGCCCTGGAAACACAAATGTAAGCAACAAATACAACCAATTACTTTGCTAAAATGTTTTTTTCTTTATTGTTTGCATTTATCAACACTTCACTGCAAATCGTAAACAAATTCCCCAACAAATTCTTGTCGGAGCCACAGTTGCCAGATTGGGCGCTTTGTCGTATTTTGGGCTATCTTTTTGCTTAAAAAACGATAGAAATTTCTTCCATGAGCGCCCAACACAATTTTGGGCTATATATCGTTTTACAAATTTTGTTTTAATTTTGTTTGTTTGACTCTTTCATAAAACTAAAAAAATAAATATTTTCGACAAACCCTCACTTTTAAAACATGGCAGCACTCTTGCAGTCAAGTAACATCGAACAGTCGTTCAACTTGCACGCACTCTAATTTGTTTTGCAGGCCTTTTTATTTGACACGAGCCAAAATCCTGAACATTTTTGGGCTTACGTGTTAACTAACGTAAGAAATGGATCGAATGAAGCAATTTTGAAGGAGTTAAGTTTATTTGCAGGCAACCCAATTGCTAACACTTCCAGTGGGCAATGCTGTAGAACAGCGGTTACCGATCTTTTTTGGTCGCGGAGCACTTTTCTGGAGAGAAATTCCTCGCAGAGCACTTCGCTGTCAGTATCCGAATTTTCGTAGTTATAGAAAACACCATAACTATTTTTAGTTGTTTTCTTATTAATTTTATTAAATTAAAGAAATAAGTAACGTGTTGTGGCTTTTAGCATTTTATAAAATATTTAAACTTGTAGATATTTAAAAACAAAAAAAAAAAAAAGAATTCAGAAACATTTTTAACTAATTTTCGAGTTGGTCACAGAAAAACAAAGACTTGAAAATTCCAGTTTCCAAAAAAAAAAAAAACCAATAAAAAGTACCAATATTTACTGGAATAGCCTGTATTTTTTGAAAGGGGCAGTCAATCTTTTCTGAAGATGTTCCACTAAAATCCGACATATTTGGCGCAACAGGTCATATAGGCACCCTAGGCCAAGCTTCTCACAACCATTTGTTTTTGTAAGTTTTTTCAGAGACGAATACAAGGGACTTTAAATTTTTAGGCCGAGTCCGAATGGCTGATTTAAAAAGCTTTTCAGGACATAGAGTCTCGGATGTTTGTCGGAAGTTTGCGAGAGGTGACGCAGTGGAAAAAAACCTTAAGACGTAATTTGTGTTTTTCCGGGGATTGAACCTGTGACCTCTCGCACAGTAGTCAGATCCAAATAAATTAAACTTGGATTTGGCACTCCAAAGAACTTTTTTCCAAAATTGCAAATGCTTTTTTTAAGTGGAGTCTTTCGAAATTCCGGCTCTTGCTTAGGTTTTTGTTGACATACCTAATGTGTGTTTTTTGTAGAATATGCATCCACGAAGATTTTGTTTTACGACACAGCAGCGCCCTGAGTTCTTGATGGAGTTTAGGTGCAACAATCTCCTTAATTTTAATGGACATTAAAAACGGATTGGCTCTACTTGTCCGGCAAATCTTTCTTTGGAGTAATTTTGAGTCCAATCTCGTTTATTTTGCGGTTCTAAAAACTTCCGGTCTTCTTAGAAACTTGTAGATATTTCCCCAAAAACAAGCTTCGTAGAAAAACAAATCTTTTCGCTATCAACGCCATTGATTCGTTTCCATTTTGATAGTTAGGAAGTTCTGGAGTACACGATTTATTTTTACCCATTTTTGTAAATCAATACACAAATTACATTGTTGCTAACAGAATGAGAAGGTTCCAGAAGCACAAAATTAGCTACTCTGCTGGAGTTTTCATATTTTGCGCTTATCTTTCCGAAGAGCACTTGAATTTTTATGGCGGAGCACCAAGTCCATACATGTGTACCTGTTTTATAATAAAATACAAGAACCGAATTATTTTCAACGATTTTTGGGCTTCTTTCTGGGCAACGATATTGGGCTACATTTCTTTAAGTTTTGGGCGCTTAAAGCAAACAAAATTCTGGCAACCCTGGTCGGAGCACATCGGAAGAAAATTCGTATGAAACTGTCAAAAATATCAGTAAAAACGCACTTGATCGCACTGAAATGCAAAATGCCAGTGTGCGTCACATATTTGTCGGAACGAAGTTCCGAAAAGCTGTTCCGAAGTAAACCTCAAAGCAAAAATCCTCCGATTCGTATGAAATCGGAGAATTTTCCGTTCCGACGGATACTTCGCTAGGGCAGAATGTCTTTCGATTTTTAAAATGAGCATCAAGTTTCAAAGTTTTTAAAATAAATTAAAAATTTGCGTACAATTTAAAAATTTCAAAATTAAAAAAAAATATAAATAAAAAAATGTTAAATTTAAAAAAAATTGAATATTTAAAATTTAAAAAATTTAAACATTTCCCTACGGAAAGCAAGATCAATAAAAGAAACAAACAAATACTCTCTAAACCTATCCATCAATGAATATGAGAACATCTTTTTTAAACCTTTCTCTATTCGCCAGCTGTCTTATTTCGAGGGGCAAGGAGTTCCAAAGGTTTGCGGCATACACAAAAAATTGCTGGTTGTACCACAGCCATCGAACGCTCTCTTTTTTTTTTCTTAGGCAATAACGCCCAAGGGTTCGTTTTTTTTGACAAACAGTTAAGCCCAAAATAGTAAGTGGAAATGCATAGACCAGCGGTTCCCAATCTTTTTTGGTCGCGGAGCACTTTTCTGGAGAGAAATTCCTCGCGGAGCACTTCGCTGTCCGTATATCTCAATTTTCGTAGTTATAGAAATCGCATTAACTATTTTTAGTTGTTTTCTTATTAATTTTATTAAAATGAAGAAAAAAGTAACGTGTTGTGACTTTTACCATTTTATAAAATACATATTTAAACTAGTAGATATTTAAAAAGAAACATTTTTAACTCATTTTCGAGTTGGCCACAGAATAACAGACAAAGACTTGAAAATTCCAATTTCCAAAAAAAAATAATAAAAATTACCAATATTTAATGGAATAGCCTTTATTTTTTTAAAAGGGCAGTCAATCTTTTCTGAAGATGTTCCACTAAAATAAAAAATAAAATATTTGCGCAAAAGGTCATATAGGCTAGGCACCCTGGGCCAAGCTTTTCACAACCATTTGTTTTTTAAGTTTTTTTTTGCGACGAATAAAAGGAACTTTAAATTTCCGAACGGCTGATTTAAAAAGCTTTTCAGGACAGTTTCAGGACGTAGAGTTTCGTTCGTTTGTCGGGCGTTCGTGAGAGGTGCCGCAGTGGAAAAAAACCTTAAGATATAATTTGTGTGTTTTCCGGGGATAGAACCTGTGACTTCTTGCACAGTAGTCGGATTAAAATAAATTAAACTTGGATTTGGCACTCCAAAGAACTTTTTTCCAAAATTGCAAATGTTTTTTTTTTATCTTTCGAAATTCTGGCTCTTGCTTAGGTTTTTGTTGACATAATGTGTGTTTTTTGCGGAATATACATAAGATTTTGTTCTACGACACAGCGCCCTGGTAGTGAAGTTAAGGTGCAACAATCTCATTAATTTTAATGGACATCAAAAATGGATTGGCTTTATTCGAACAGCAAATCTTTCTTTGGAGTAGTTTTGCCTCCAATCTCATTTCTTTTGCGGTTCTCAACACTTCTGGTCTTCTTAGAACCTTGTGTTTCCCCGAAAACAAGCTTCGTAGAAAAATAAATCTTTTCGCTATCAAGCACATTGATTCGTTTCCATTTTGATAACTAGGAAGTTCTGAAGTACATACACGATTTATTTTTACCCATTTTTGTACTGTGTAATCAATACACAAATTACATTGTCGCGAATAAAATGACAAAATTCCAGAAGAACAAAATTAGCTAATCTGATGGAATTTTCATATTTTGCTCCCATCTTTCCGCGGAGCATTTGAATTTTTATGGCGGAGCACCACCTTGGGGTACACCACTGTTCACATTGAGAAACTCTGACAATTTGTTGTTGACAAAAACAGCTTGAGATTCTTTGCTGTTTCAGAAAAATTAAACAGCCTTACTAATTTGGATATAAGGATATCATGACCCACGCTATGGAAAGCCTTAGAAAAATCGAGGTGTCATTACCGTTACCTTATCATTTTCACTTGAAACACGAATATAATTTATGATTTTTAGTAAAGCAGTGGAACAGCTATGGCCAGTCCTAAAGCTAACACTGAAACGGTGTAAGAAGTTGTTTATTTTCAATATAAGCCTTCATCTGCTTAGCAACCACTGACTGTTTCAAAAACTTTGGAGAGAAATAGTACAAAATGATTTGCCAAATTTAAATTTGAATAAGGCCTTGGTGATACTGAGATTCTACTTTAAATACAGTTTTTGATAAAAGTTTGCAATTAATTTGTTCTGTAAATCTTTTACTAAAGTATGTATATAACCGAAATATTATGTAGCACGGTATATACTAAACCAAACTTCCAAAAGGTTATCTAGAACGAAACTCGTCGGATGTTAATATTCTCTTCCATGTTATATTATTAGACAATGTCTTTATTATCATTCAAGGACAAAAGATTAATTTCCTTAACGTTTATTTATATTTTATGAACTTGAACTATTCGCCCAAACGATGGCCAAACTTTCGCATTCGCTGCAAAATGCTATCAAAACGTGGTGTCTATAATGAGTCGTAGTAAAAATGAGACTGAAAATTATCTAATTGTATATAGACCATTGACATACTATACATGGAATGCTAATAGCCAATTTTTCGTCGAAGCAAACATAAGCACTAGCTCTTTTGGTTCACGACGGAGAGAAACGAAAACACTCAAATGTCATCGAGCAATTCGTGTGATTCTGTTTGAGTGCTGAGTGTGCCATCTGTTATAGAGAATAATTTGAAATAATCGTTATTTTGCGCAGTTACAATGTTTCTACAATGGATGGCACTGTGTTCTATGTAAAAAATAGCAATGCCGTGCAGAGGTCTCATACTTTCGCCGTCCTGAACCAAAAGTGCTAGTGCTTATGTTTGCTTCATTTTTCCTCGCAAGTTTGTATGAAACTGACATTTCACTAGCAGGCCATATAGTATGTCAATGATTTAGACATATGCATACATAACTGTAACAGAGACGATTAACCATAAGTCGGTCTTTTGGCACGTTTGACATGGACCCTAAACCAAATAATGTCTACGTTTATCTTTTAAACGGTCCGTGCTGACAACGTTCATAGGTATACAAGTTTAAGAAGGGCATACATTTGACTATAAAAATAAACAACTCATGAGACAGTTAATTGTTTACTATAACAAAAGTTAGCAAGATATCAAAACAGTTTTTGTTATTATGATAGCCCGGGGTTACTTTTTTTGTTTTGACAGAAAACAGTTCGCTAAAACTAAAGAATCACAGCAACAACTTTCACGAATGAAACGCCCCGAAGAGCAACTGTCAATGCACTATTTACATTTATTATTTTGTGCTTTATTATGTCGATTTGCATTGGGAAAAAAAAAAACACTTTTTCCAGATTCAGACCAGTTTTTCGGCTCTCTTTTTTTAAGATTCAGATTACTTCTGCGAATATTTGCGAGTGAGATTTACACATACTCTTACCAATACCAAAACAAGAGACACTTGTAAACACAAATTGCAATAAAAAAAATAGCTGACTGTCAAATAACACACCAACACAAATGCCAAAAAAAAATTAATCTCATTTCATGTTCCATTGGGGCAGGAAAAATCTGAGATCTGGGAGCAAAACGGTAAAAGCCCAATGGAAATCGACATCAGATTCCTTCCTCGACAATTCTCTGTTTGATCTACGATCAATCAAGATTATGCTGTTTGTTGGCTGACGTGCACCCGTAAAATGCTACTATCTGTTTGTTTACTCACTCCGACTCACTTGGAACGCACCCTTAATTTTTTTTCTGAAGAAAAAAATCATAAAAGATTTATTTGAAAACTAGCTGGACCCGTGCTCGCCTTGCCCGCTCGCACAAAATTATATTTGGTTTATTTAAAATTACACTTTTGAGTGTTTCATTGAAATCTGTCCAGTAGTTTTCGCGCTTTTAGGAGAAAAAGAAAATTCCTCCCTCTCCTAGATGACCTAGATCTTGCTACTTATTTGTAATACTGAATTTCCTTTCGTTTGTTTCCATCTTCCTATATGGAATCCAAGGAACTACCTACCCCAAACATACCCTGTTACCATACCACATATCGAATGAAATTCTGAAATAAAACCTGTTACATACAATCATAATATACATACCTACATAATATACAACTGACCATAGCACTCACTGCGAAAACAAATCAACCCTTATCGAATGTGTAGTATACGTATGCTAGTCTTGTTTTGTTTTTGTTTGACGATCGCAAAAGTACAAACATCCATTCGTAGCAAGGTATATGTGTATGTATATATTTTCACTTCAAAAAATGCATACGTCATATCAGAATGAAATTCCTACTGCGTTGTGTGGCGATATCGATAATGGATGTAATGTATTGGATATATGCACCCTCTGCATCGCCCTCCCTCGCCGTACTCTTGCTACTTGTTTGTAATACTGCATTTTCTTTCCTATGGAATTCAAACAACTACCCTAACCCTACCCTGTTACGGCAAAACAACCAAAATAAATTCAGTCACCTAAACTAATAACAATATACATACATATTTGAATACATTTATGTGTCTCACTTGTTTTGTTTTGTTCACACACAAACAATATAATCAAAATCAGTCAAAACGTTTAGACGAAAAAAAATAGTAAACTTCCTGGAACCCAATTGCAGCGCCACCTATCGGGTCCAATTGTGAATCTAAACCATCCAGGGACCCACTCAAACACAACAAAATTTCAGCAAAATCGGGTTTTTATCTCGCGAAGGAATAGTCTGAACTAATTTTTTTTTTAAATCAGAGCTTAATTTTTTCGGACTTACCTTGCTGATGAAGTTTAAATTCAGAAATCAATAGGTATCTATGTATTCAATTTCACTTCTAAAATCAATAACAATTCAAGTATGTATCTAACAATCGGCTTTCGTCTTTACTATGATAATATATGTATATTTCACAAACTGGCTGGACAGAAGTAAGTCACTCATACACAGTACCTATCTGTTCAAGAAAAATTGCTTTCGATGTGCGACAACAACCCCAAAGTAGAACTATGGAATCCAAACAACTACCCCAACCCTACCCTGTTACGTCATATGAGAATAAAATTCCTACTGCGTTGCGTGGCGATATGCGATAATGGATGTAATGCATTGGATATATAATGTGCACCCTCTGCATCGCCCTCCCTCTCATTGATCTTGCTACTTGTTTAATATACTGCATTTCCTTTCCTTTCCTTTGCTTCCCTCTTCCTATAGAATCCAAACAACTACCTACCCCAACCCAACACAATTACCATACCACATATCGAATGAAATTCTGAAATGAAACCTGTTTTGTATTATACGTCTCTTCTCTTATGAAGATTATTAATATACCCCATGCCATTCTGCAGCACGCACGACTCACCCCATCCTCATCCTTAATCGGACATACAATCATAATATACATACCTACATAATATACAACTGACCACAGCACTCACTGCCAAAACAAATCAACCCTTATCGAATGTGTTTGTTTGACGATCGCAAAAGTATAAACATCCATTCGTAGCAAGGTATATGTGTATGTATATATTTTCACTTCAAAAAATACATTTTGGCTAAAAACTGTTCCTAAGGACGTGGCTTTAAACGACATAGCCTATAGCAGTCTCACAGTCTTAAGGAACATTTAAAAAAAGTTTCATAGAAATCTGTCCAGTAGTTTTCGAGTTTTTAGCTGACAAAGAAAATGCCTACAGTTTTATTATATGTAAGGATGGCATTTGGGAGATCTGAGGATAAGTCATTTGCTCTTCGCTGATGACTTGGTCATCCTTGGATCCTCTCAGACTGAACTTCAGCGCGCACTCGATCGGTTTGTAACCGTTTGTGTTGAAGCTGAGATGAGGGTAAACGTGAACAAATCTGAAGTGATGGTCGTCTCCAGAATGCTTGTTCAATGCACTCTGCATGTTAGTGGAGTCCCATTGAAACAGGTGGAGAAGTTTAAGTATCTCGGGGTCTTATTCACGAGTGATGGAAGGAGCAATGCCGAGTTTTCCTGTAGGATTGGTCAGGCTGGGTCAATTTTGAGACAGCTTGGTCTTTCTGTTATTAGGAGGACTGAACTTGGTGTCAAAGCTAAGTTGTCAGTCTTTAATTCGGTGTTTGTTCCAACTCTCACCTATGGTCATGAGGTTTGGGTAATGACCGAAAGAATAAGATCGCGGATACAAGCTGCCGAAATGAGATTTCTCCGTAGTATTGCTGGTGTGACCCGTAGAGATCGCATCAGAAATACCAGAATACGTGAGGAACTCAATGTCGAGCAGCTACTTCTCCGGACGGAGCGATCCATGCTTCGGTGGTTTGGTCATGTTAAACGCATGTCCCCGACCAGGATTCCACGACGTGCTATGGAATCCGTACCATCGGGTAGGCGTCCTCTAGGTAGACCAAGGATGAGATGGTTAGATCAAGTCCATAATCTCTCCTATACCCGTATGGGGATTGCCCTTGATGATTTAGAGTCGATGGCGGAGGATCGAGAGCTATGGAGGGTCCACTTGAGCAACCTACACCCGCGACCCACTTAATAGACAAGCGGACCATTGAAAATGAATGAATGAATGAATGAATTAATGGCATTTGGCCAACATGAAATGATTTTTCTTAGACTTGCTTGGCCCCCAGATTTTTTATGTCAATCCGAGTCGGCGCAGAGATAGCCGGGAAAATCTCGGATTATTGCGGCCAACGGAATAACATATCTACACTCTTCAAAGAAATGAACAGATCTGATGAGATGTCAATGCAGATTTCAACAATTAGAATTAGGTTTGTTTGACGTGGACCCTAGGGCGCACTAGTTCGCACTGGGTTAGCCCTATCGCGTTCGATATAGCACTGAGTTGGGACTGACACTGAAAACCTGTGTTCGAGGTGAGCACTGGGGCGCCCTAGTTGAGCACTGAGCTGACCCTAGGTATTCACTCAGGGCAAGAGTTCAGTGCTGGATTTGGCTGTCAATCGTAGCTGTCATTTGTGTGAAAACAAATTTTTGTGAATTATTGGCTTGTGCAGCACTAGTAAATGTTAAAATAAATGTGTTTTTCAACTTTACAATCATTAATTAAACTAATTTAATGTTATTGCTGGTGTTAAATCTGTATATTAAAAAAAAATTTTTTGTGACAGGTCTCAGGGTAAACATTTCGTGTTCGACATGAAACTGAATTTCTGGGGTTTCCTTGGGTTTTTTGGCAGCCACGAAAATTCACTGACACTTCTCAGTGCGCACTAGGGCGTCATATTGAGTCCATCGTCATCCCTGGGAAACCCTTATGGTCAAAACCTAAACCAATTTGCCCATTGTTAATTTCCCTACAAAACCTGATAATTGTTTCAATTTTATTTATGAGGCCAACCTCCTCCAAATTGTCGAAGAAGTACCTTCCAAAGGTGTTTCATTCTCTGTGCCGATCAATAGCTTGACATTCACAGAGAAGATGAGTATAATACCTGCATGAGCATGTGTCCGTGTCTATTAAACCTAATCTTGTAGCGTGCTTCCTAAGAAAACAGTGCCCATAAAGTATCCCTATTGCCATTCGTAGCTGATTGACACAGCGCGGGCATTAAGGAAAATGGGATGGAGAAGATAGGAGATTCCGATGCACATGGGTTTTAATTGTCTGTAAATTGTATTGAGGAGGAAAGACAGAGCAGGGCAAGGCATACCACATTCGTGTTGTACAGCTAACTTTTGCATTCTGTATACCTGCCTGCCTACCGCTGCTCTTGTCAACAGAAGTTAGAATATAGTTTCAGTGTATGTGCAATCCGCATCCTAACTGTCACTAGCTAGCAGCACCTCTTCTTTTTCCAACACGGAGTGGGCGCAGTAGCGCAGTGGTTAGTGTGCTGGACTACTGTGCGAGGGATCCCAGGTTCGATCCCCGGAAAAACACAAATTACATCTTAAAAGTTTTTTGTACTGCGCCACCTCTCGCGAACGTCTGACAAACATCCGAGAGTATGACTGTCATGAAAAAACTTCTCAATTTAGCCGTTCGGACTCGGCATAAAATTGTAGGTCCCTTCCATTCGTCCCAAAAATTGAAACTCACACAAAGCGAATGGTTGCGAGAAGCTAGGCCTTGGGTGTCTACCCGCCTGTTGCGCCACCTATTTATTTTTTTATTTTAGTTGGAAGACTAAAGTTCCGATTCATTAGAGTCGTCGCTTAGTTCCATCGAATGGATACAGTCGGCTTCCGTATTTTTTTTTTTTTACAAGGCTAAGCAGACCCCCGATTTTACATCCATCGGCACGCTATGATTTTAGGGTTTACTCCCACCTCACCCTAATCGATCATCGTTCACGACATAAGACTAAAGGGCCGTCAAAGGGAAGGACTGAAGAATGAGAATTTTTGCCCAAGCCGAAGCAAAGCTTTAATTATTATTAATTGTCGATCGGTCAATGATTCTATGCAGAAGAAATAAGGTTATTTAATAATTTAATCATATTTATCGCTATACAAATATACTCATGATCTTCTCCAAAATTTGCCTTACGTAAATATAAGATGGCCGACAAAAATATGCTACTTTAAGCACATTTTTGCGTGTCAATCGACTGTTTAGTATTTGAGCATGCAATTCGTGTACATTTAATAATATAGCATTATTTATAGCATGTCAGAGGTTTAAGGCTTTTCAAACCGTTGGATAGTCAGTAGAAAAATACAGTCGATCCCCGCTTCATCTGTCATTGTCTACTAACAGGCAATCAGAAATCTATACCCAAACACTCTGATTCACTGTAAATTGCAGATCAATCAACTAAATAATTTGCACAATACACTCATAAAATGCATCGCCTCAATTGCATGTAGGTACTGTCACGTCACTTGAAGTCAGTGCTTATGCTCGATTTGGCGAACTCGCACTGCTCATCTATTTATAAAGCATGCATTGCCTTGCCGGCGGCGTCAAGGCGTTACGAATGAAACTCCCTGACACACCCCACTTTGACCATCTGGAGTTTCTAGGGCGCCAATCAACTTGAGCACCACTTGACGTAATTGAATTCTCTTATCTAACCTTACTGTGGTCCGTCAAACTGGACATTATTTGGGCTTTAATTTTTTTTTTTTTGTCAAAAATGAAAACCACGTCGCTGATAAGCAATCGTCCCCCTAAGTCGGACTTATCACGGTATTACGATTGAAATTGTAGTTTAGTTGCTTGCCATTGTCAGCTAGATAATCATTACAAATCTGTGCGCTCGCGTGTGGAAGCTTATAGAGTGGCGCTGGCGGTATACGCTTTCAATATACTAAATTCCTAAGCAATGTGAGTAGTGTACAGTGTGGAGTGTGATGCGGGGAATTTTTTTGTTGTCGATTTAATTGAGTTGATTGTTGATAAGGACTACACGTGTTTGATGTGCAATTTCTGCTCTTTTTTTTAGAACACAACAAACTAAGATGCCTGAAAATAAATCTTACGAAACACCAAAGGACTTTATCAGTCCTGCGTTGCCATCAAGGTGTACCTGGAGTGCAAAGGCCGACAAGAAACTGTCTCCTCATTCGTGTAAGGAAATGTAAGTAATTTTTATTTAAATTTAGTTCAGAAATTGTGTTATTATAATGTTGACTTATTTTAATATTTAATTTGGCGGTATTTTATTAAACCTACCAGAATATATTACATCGAAATTACGGAACCGAATACAACTACCAGAAATGCGTACTCCTTTGCCTTGTACCCAACTTTTACCAATAATGGATCTGTTTAGTTGGCCTCCTAAGCTCTTCGACTCATTTTACCATCTAAGGAAGTCATTACTTAAGCTAAGTACACACGATTGTCACTTGTCAGATCTTACAATATCGTCAGATCTGTCAGTGAAAAATGTGTCCCAAATTTCTTACAACCGTCTGAACTTACAATTGTGTCTTTCAACATTTTCATTCTCAGCTCATTGTAAGGCATCCATCTGACAATTAAATTGTCAGGTCGTTGACGATAGTCTGAATAAGTCTGAACACACAATTTTTATTATAGTCAGACAATTACGACATTGTAAGACTCATTGGAAATTCTTGAATGTCGTTGTTTATGGAAGCTGACAATAGCTTACAATTTTTTATTGACAGACAGCTTAACCGGTGGTATAGACTCAAAATCGAAGTTTACTTTTATACACGATGGAAACTAATTTAATCGATACAAACTGCAGTGCATAGGAAAAGTCGCCAACATAAAAAAAAACTTAAAAAAAATCGTATAGAAAGAAATACCAGAGTGAACGATAGCATACTTAAATTGATCCAGGAAACCGAAACGCGATGCAGTCTGTGGGGTGTTGACTATGCAGAGTATAAACTGCCGAAGTCGAATCCATCCGCAAAAAGTTGCGATAAAGTTCTGGCTCCTCAGCTCGCAATTCGACGAGTAATTTGGAGTAGAATTCCTCCTACTGACGACGGGCCACTCAATCCTTTGTCTAAACACGACTTCGTTTTTGAGGCAATTCATCATCCTCGCTGTCTTCCAACATGTAGGCAGTCAAAATATTCGCAAGTGTAATATTTTGATCCATTATCCGTACTACAAAAAACAACCCACAAGACTTTGAATTTATCTGACAATGTCGACCAATTTTTCATATTCAAATATCTGCCGTCTGTGTGAATACACAATTTTCAACCTTACAACGTTGTCAGAAAAGTCATTGTCAGACCTATGTAAGACACCCATCTGAGAAGGAAATTGTAAGACTTTGGGACAAAATCTTACAACCGTTTGAACGCGCAATTTTGTATTGTAAGGTGTTTTGTGGTTGTCAGTCATTGCCAGAGCATTGACAGATCGGACAATATTGTAAGATCTGACAATCGTGTGTTCTTAGCTTTATACAAAACTTAAAAATCGCAACCAAGAATTTAAGAAAAATAAATTAAGAAAAAAGTAGACGGCTTGCCTTATGCTGCCCGTCCACTTAGTGCCCAACGCAGCAACCAATTTTATTCAACATTTTATTCAACTCTTCAGTTGAAGAAATAATTTTTTTAGGCTCATACACTATTACACAAACTCACGTTGATCATGTTGAGCAACGTAATTCCAATCAAAATTGGAGATTGTTGAACGCGTGGCGGGCCTCGTACACTCAACTGTTGAATACCCTCGTACACCTAGTTAACCAACTTATTCAATTGTTGAATGACCTCGTACATCTAGTTGATCAACATATCTGATTTTGGCAAAAAAAAAAGTTCCTCGAGTTGGACAACAGCGTTTTCGTTGTGGTTGCTCATAGAGTTGAAGGACGCGTTGATACCATCGTACATTTAACCAAGCATCACTTGTTGGGCAACACGTTGAACGCACATGATAGCTAACAGATTCTCACACCCTCATGAAATATTTCGAGTTTCGCTTTCGACATCAGTTTGGTATAGTGATCTTCCTAGGGTACAGAACATTGTTTCTTGTTTATGTAAGACGTTATTGTAAAATCGTTTCTCAATGCGTTGCACAAGCATGTTCAATGAGCAACAAGAGCTCGTACAACCCGCACACTTCTTTAGCAACGCAGTGAGCAACGATGTCCAACCAGATCAAACGCGTTGGTTGGATAAAATTGAGGGCATCGTACATTAGAGTTGAATGCGTTGAATTCGAAATTAATGTGTTGGCACTAAGTGGACGGGCAGCATAAGTTGCCTTTTCTTTAAAAGAGAGGCCGGAGCTTCTCAAGACATAAACTCGTAACAGAACACTTTATGGAGAATCATTATAGTATTGCATTGCAGTAATCCAGCTTAAGCCATTGTGGGATTTCATTAAAGTATAGTACATAGTAGGTAAGGTACATACATGTTGTGATCATATTCGGATAATTTATTCCTTTTAAATGTTTGGCTTAATTTAAGTTGATTTAACATTTTTTTGACAATAGCTAGCTTAAGCCCGCATAATTGGACTATGATTGACCGTCTAGTGTGGTATCTACATTTTGCGCAACAGTATTAAGAAATTTATAAATTCGCGCTTGAATTTCCCCGGCGGGTTCATCTGAGGCGATAAAATCAAATTTCGTATATAAAATGGTTGACGTCAATGTGGATGGAAGCGTAACAAGCGATTTTCCAAAACCCGAGCGAAAGTATGCGAATTCATAGATAACGATTACTATAACTTCGTGGGAAGCGATAATCAAATTTATGGGCGTGGATTATGTGAGCTCACAGGAAAGAAATATAGGAACATCGAAGTGGCTATTCGCACCGTTCATTTTGACAGATTTTGTACTGAACTGACGTTTACCGATTTTCAGGACACGACTACGTAATCAACGTAACGTAATCCTATTTTCATTAAAAAGGCTGTTGCTATTCGCACGTTGTTCGGACACGACTACGTAACGAAATGTCAAAGTTTATATTGCGTCAAGTTGGGGTATGTGGCTCGTAACGCTCGCGGCAAGGACTCTAAACTCCAGTATAATCATTTTCGGACATTATGCCGTACGTTTTGGATCCAACTTTTCTGTTTATAAAGAGTTTTTAATGAAAATAGGATTACGTTACGTTCATTACGTAGTCGTGTCCCGAAAATCGGTAAACGTCAGTTCAGTACAAAATCTGTCAAAATGAACGTGCGAATAGCCACTTCGCATTAAAAACTTTTTATAAATATAAAATTTAGATCCTAAAAGTAGGTACATAATTTCCGAAAATGATTATACTAGAGTTTAGAGTCCTTGCCGCGAGCGTAGGGAGCCACATACAGCAACTTGACGCAATATAAACTCTGACATTTCGTTACGTAGTCGTGTTCCGAACAACGTGCAAATAGCAACAGCCTATGGGAACATATGTATTTTTGGAAGGATTTTTGTTTTGTTCGGGAACGGATGCTTCAATAACTTCTCATAAGACATACAAATTCATTTCTAACTAATGCTAATGCCGAATTGACAACGTTCTAGATTTATTATTAAATTATTACACGCCTGTCTCCTTCATTGCTGCTTTTCTACTGCACCAGACCACAATCTCTTTGGCGCAGTTTAGAGGGTCTTCTCTTGATTACCGCCCAAACGTCTTAGGGATACTTTCTTTCGATCAAATTTTGGAATTGAGTTGGTTTATGCTATGTACCAAGTCATCTCCCACTGTCTTATAGGTCATCTGGCAGGTTGTTTGGTCGGTTGGACGGCAATGTTGGTTGTAGATTAAATATGGTTCGCTATTTACAGCAGAATTTCTTTTGTCTTTTTAGGTAGTCTGCAGAAGTTGTTGTTTCATATCCTCGACAGAGAGAACAGTGACTCTACTACTTCTACATGCGGCTCCAAATGTCCTTGTAGTGAATAGTAAACCCATTATAACCGTTTTTTCATGGTTCTTTTGTGGTTCAAAATGCGAGAGCGAAAATAAAATACGAGATAAGAAATTAAAATTAGACGTCACACGTGCCTTATAATTCTATATTGACGTTGGTGCGCAAAACAACAAGCCCCCACATACTGACGACTTAATTTCGAAGAGCATAAACTACTTAAATACTTTACCACCCAGGGGTGAAATTTAAGATTAGGTAAACATGGCTTATAAAAAAAATCAGAAATCATGTATAATAAAAAAATAGATTACCTACCCACAGTAACCACCAGCAAAGAAGTGCCTATATCTATACATACCTGATAACAAAAATAGGGGCTGTGTTCTATTTTTGGATTGGTAAAGTTCACATAAACAAGTTCAACTGAATATAAATATGTAATAAAATACAATATAAATGTTTGTGACTGATAGTTATCGGTAGTAATAGTGATCGGTCTTCAATGTTGCATCGTTGCAGCATCTATACATGGGCGAGCTGGAATACATTGTAAAAGGTTGAGCTCATAAACTAGACCTCAGTTTTCATAATCATAAACATGATTTGCTTGCCAAGCAAGGAAATCAGTCATGAAATTTAGACTGTTTGTCTCCATATAGGTCTTAATCTATCAATTGGCCCTGTACCTTGAGCATTCCATTCGAAGCACTGCTTCACGATATTGTCATTTAGTCTCATATACGTTTGTGTCCAATTCAACGCCACTTCAATTGTTGTGCATTATTTCGGTCTTGTTGCAAATGATCCTAAAACTATAGCCAGCTCTCTATTCACACATCAAGTTCATCCCGCTGTTGGTATTTGCCAGAAAACAGATATCGTCGGGATAATTAAGGTCTCTCAGATGTACCTATAGGGTGGTGGTAGTTAGCCTATCTATCGCCAGTAGAAAGAGGATTAGTGATGCGAGGGGTTTACCGGAAATTCGCACCGGTGCGAATATCCGACAATATATACCAGGTGCAAATTGCTTTTTATCTTATATTGGAATCGGAAATTCGGACCCCCAACAAAAGCCAGGTTTGATGGTCCGAGTTGATCTTCATAAAATAGAACTTCCATTGTTTCTATTGTGATCTGAACCATTAAGTTGATGTTCTTGATTCAGATGTTCTCCATTAGTGTTGCATTCTCATAGCACTCAAACATGGAACACTTTTCGTTGGTGAACAACCGAAAGCTGAAACTTCAAGTAGTCGAACTATGAAAGAGTCGGAATGTTGTCCATGTTCACCTATATAAAGATTTTCAGATGCATTCAGGGTTGACTTGATCAAAGGACTTTTCAAAGCCCACGAACATAAGGTAAAGCTGTAATGTAAGTTCGGTTGACTTTTCGAAAATTGTACGTCGGAAGTTGATGTGATCGACACAAGACCGACCACTGCGAGAGCCCCCTTCCTAATGAACGTATTTTCGATTCTATCCTTCGTTCGTTAAATTATAATAGTTAGTGTCATTATTTTTCGGAAAATTCAAAATGGTAATACCGCGCCAATTTTTGCTATTCTTAAGGTACGTCACACGTGCCTTATAATTTGGAGTCTTAACAATCTCGAGCCTTTGCTGCGTTATTTTTTATCTTTCCCATTCTGTCGGGATGTGCCTTCGGGGACTCGGCTGTTATGCCATTAATTCCCGCGTTTTGATTTCTGCGGCTGTAGGTCGAGCCACCTACATCACAATGTATCAATGCAACTAGCCACATTTCTAGCTCATCGTTGCACTTTGCTTAACCCTCATTTAGCAGGGCGCAAAAATGCGTCCTTCATCTCCGCAGTTAATTTTCGATTGTTACTAATAGAATGTCAGGAAATGCTTAGAGCATTCGTACTGAATTTGGATCTCCTTGTTGCATATTCCTTCTGCCGTTTAATGGCTGCTCTGCGTATCTGAGTACTTGCCAGTACCAAGTGGAGATCCCTCCCTTCGTCTAACATCACAGAGTGATTCGCCTTATCTCTGTACGATGCACGTGGTCGTACAAGCTTTCAAAACCCGTTAAGGAACTTGCAGGTTATATTATAACAAGTCTATTTATGGAAATTATGCCCCTCCCAAAACAACAATCCTTTCAGTGTTCCCTGCACTATACACGAATCGGACATTCCAAGTTCCTATTGTTTTCGATCTGAAAATTGCATCCACAGAACCAGAAAGTTTCTGAAATTTGTCGACGATTCACCTATTGTCGCATCAAGGTTGCCGCAAGTGCACCAAAGATGGCGCACTCCACATTCAGGCAGTACTCGGACTTGAACTTTATTCCTGACTTGGTTGCATACCGTGACAGGGATTTAATTCGTGCATTAATTGTCGATCGCCTGCCTTGCACTCGCACCCCAATCAGCAGTTCTCTTTAGTTTATGAAAAAACACGAACATTGCAAATTTATTTAAAAAAGAAACAAAACTATTCGTACTGATTTGGATTTTTCTCTTCGACATTTATAGTGGGTCCACATCTACTAACACCATACCTTGCGGCTCCACATCTACCAACAAATATGACCGAACAAAGGTCTATTCTAACATACTTGACGTGATAGGATTCACACCATTGGTACGATTGAAAAAAATTCCCGAAGCAGAGGGCGTCAAGTGTGAAATGTGTAAGTACTTTTATATAATAATAAAAAAAATGCGCTAGCTACTACATCATCCCTCTAGATGCAAAATGCGAATTCTTCAATCCTGGTGGATCAGTGAAGGACCGCATCGGTTTGAGAATGATTGAAGATGCCGAGAAAAAAGGTATCATCAAGCCCGGATTCACTATTATTGAGCCCACCTCTGGAAATACTGGTATCGGTCTAGCGATGGCATGCGCCGTCAAAGGCTACAAATGTCTCATTGTGATGCCAGACAAAATGTCCAACGAAAAGGTATACGCCTTGCGTACACTGGGAGCTAAAATCATTCGTACACCAATTGAAGCACCCTTTGACTCACCCGAGGGTCTGATCTGTGTTGCACAGCGTCTACAAAAGGAAATACCCAACTCAATTGTATTGGATCAGTACCGCAACGCAGGCAATCCTCTCGCCCATTACGATGGAACTGCTACTGAAATTCTCTGGCAATTGGACAACAAAGTTGATATGATTGTTTGCGGTGCTGGAACCGCAGGTACCATCTCAGGTATCGGTCGGAAAATCAAAGAAGAATTACCTTCGTGCCAAATTGTTGGTGTGGATCCATACGGATCGGTATTGGCTGAGCCCGAACATTTAAACCAAACCGATGTACAAATGTATGAAGTAGAGGGTATCGGCTATGACTTTGTTCCAACTGTTATGGATAAATCAGTGGTGGACCATTGGACAAAGACTACAGACAAGGAGAGCTTCCAAATGGCACGACGACTTAACAAGGAGGAGGGTATACTTAGCGGAGGTAGCAGTGGAACGGCAATGGTTGGGGCTTTGAAGTTCGCCAAAACTCTTAAAGAGGGCCAACGTTGTGTGGTTATCCTGCCCGACAGTATTCGGAATTACATGACGAAATTTGTCTCCGACAACTGGATGGAGGCGAGAAACTTCAAGGAAGTGGTTAACGAGCACCAACACTGGTGGTGGAACCATACGATCTCACAATTGAAACTGACCAAACCAGTTACTATTGACTCATCCGCCACAGTTCAGCAGGCTATTCAAATCCTAAACATAAATAATGTTAAGGAGGTTACAGTTTTGGAAAATGATGGGTAAGGTTTGCTTTATTTGACTAAGTGACCAATATTTATATTGTCTGTATATTTGTAGTTCGATTTTGGGTGTGGTTACTCAGGAAAATCTCATCAATCAGATTGTCAGCATGAATCGTCAAAATACCGATCTCGCAATCAAAGCTATTAACAAGAAACCAATTAAGGTGAATTCGAATGCAATTTTGGGCAAAGTAGCTCGAGCGTTGGAGGTTGAAACCTTGGTGCTGGTTATCGATCAAGTTGATGGCAAAGATGTTGTGAAAGGTATTGCCACCAAGCTGGATGTGCTGACCTACATATCACAAGAACCAATTATATCAACCAATGGGACTAATGGTACCAACGGAATTAAGAAGTGAAAAAGGCTCTTTAGCAGCCACAAGCTGTGTACGAAAGAGAATGGCAAAGGACGATTTTCGAATGCATTTTAGATTAAACAAATAAAATAATCAACTTATATACTTTATAGTGATACATATAACCAAAATATATACAGATTAAAAATTACAAGTGGACCTTATTATCCACAAATGCATTTCACCCGGATGTGGGGCACAAATTAGAAGGATCTCCAGTTAGCCCGGTTCTTAGCTAACTGCCTCCAGTTGTACACTCAGACTTAGTTGAGGTATCGTTCTACTTGTGCGCGCCACTTAAGGCGAGGCCTTCCTCTACTGCATTGTCCCTCTGGGTTAGACTCGAAGGCTAAATAACTTACTGAGGAGCAATTGTTTGACCAATTTGAAACGCTGTCGCTGTACAAGTACAGCTCGTATAGTTCGTCATTGAATCTCCTCATCTCACAAAGCGACCGAGGACATATTAATTCGCTTTGGATAGACTCCAATTTTCAACGCAGGAATAGAATGAATTATTTAAAATTGTACCTAAACAAAAGATTAAAAAAAAAAACTGATTTCGTATACGGCAAATGCCAACGGGAATAGGGGTGATTCTTCGTTTAATTTCAGCGCTGGTGTCTGAGTTCATAGCAGAGACACCTCAAAGTTATATCTGTCTATAGTGACGTTCTGTCTGAGACGTGCGTCGCGTCGGTGTTGTGTGTCCTTTTTTATTGACAGCATAATAATACTTTGTTTTGCCCTCATTGACCGCCAAAAACCATCTCCGCGGCCTCGGTCTTAATACTCAATACGAATGCGCCGGTGACATCACGAAATTGGACGGACTTTTGAAAGATCGGGCCTCTGCTATACAGGCACGTAGCCAGGGGGGGGGGGGGGGGGGGGCTTGAGGGGCTTAGCGGACGCCGATCGTGCGATATAGGGTAAGTGATCCTGATAGGTCATCCATTTGGATCTGAGGAAGCATATTTTCCTAGAAAATGTTGTGAACTGTGTCTTGTTTGCAACTGAAACTGAAATGACCGTAATGGGGCTTAATATAAATCAAATCTATAAAAATAAGGAGACTATCCCGGTAGGTATACAGTATTCAAACGCTAGGTATGTACACTGTGCAAGCCATAGCTTTAACCTTGCTCTGCTATGTCAACTCCTGCAATTCGCATATTGCCTTAGTGTAGTTAGTGAAATAGCTAATTTCTTCCGCAACCTTTCAAATGCATATTATGTAACTTTCAAAACTGTCATTAAAAAACACGCACCAGAGAGCCGAAAAACTCGACTTCTACGCCTTTGTAAAACAAAATTCATTGAAAGGCATGACAGTGTTAGTTCCTTTGTAGAGCTCTTCAAATGCATCTCAATAAGTATTGAAAAAATAACGAGCAGAACGTGGGTGAAGTCTTCGAAAGTATCAACACTTTTGGCAGCGGTCCAAAAAAGTCATTTCCTAGTAGGCCTCATTGTATACGAAAAATTATTCAGTTTAGCGCTGCCCTTATCAGTTTCCCTACAGAACAAATCCTTAGATTTCGTTTCTGCAACCGACCGCACAAAAGAAGTTCTGAATTCTCTTAAGGACATCAGAGAAAATGCCGAAGATTTTTTCAGAGAGGCTTTTCAATCCGCATCCTAACTTGCCGAGGACTTATTTAAAGAACTTTATTGAAACAAACAACGCGTTCGTTCCAGAAACCTCTCCTTCTGAAGCCTATTTTAGAGTCGAAACTGATTTCTTGCATAGATTCATTATCATTAATACAAAATCTTAGGGGCATATTCATGGTCAACGAAGACGTTGTATCATCGTTTCAAGCTGTTCTCCCATAGGTCTTGCTGCAGTTGAGCGAGTGAACGAAATGGAAAAGCTAACACTTTACTTTGATAATGCAATTTCGTTGTCAGCTGTGAAAGCTGAGTACCTACATTCTTTGGTGCGAAAAAAAATCGTCTAGTGACCCTTCTACCGAAGTTTTGAAATTGCTTGATATATGTGACAAGAATTACTTTAGCCTATATAAATTTCTTGCTTATGGTTTTAGCAACGCTTCCAGTGACCACAGAAGGCTTTCAACACTAAAGAACCTTTTCAGCTATGAAAAAGATTGAAACAATGTCTCGAAGCGTTATGGAGAATTCAAGGTTAAGTTCACTTGCTATGGTATCTGTTCATTCGGATATTATTGTGGATCCAGATAAGTTGATTGATCTCATATCAAACAAAAAAATCAAGACGTTTCTGCTTTGGAAAATTGTGACTAATAGGAATTAATGAATTGGAATAGTTTTCTGTTTCGTAAGACTTGGAACCTAGCCCCCCCCCCCCCGAACCAAAATCCTGGCTACGGCCCTTGCTATTGGCTTTTGAGTTTTACACTATTCTTTCAAAAATGATTTTGAAGAAATCACATGACAGTGCCTTGTCAAAAGTTTTTTTTGACATTGAAAGTCTCCGTGAGTTGTTTACCTACCTTGATGAAGCAGCGTACATTCTCCATTGTCATCCTGCACAAACGGACGAGTTTAGCATGGATGCCAAAACGAGACATTGCTCAGCTGTCATATGCTAGGTTAAAATCGATAAAAATGGTTATGGGTATTGATTTGAAGTTCCTGGGTTTTCTCCAAGATCTACCTCAGTGTGAATATTTGCTCGATATGATGGACTGTGCTAGCCTCAAACCAGACCAATCAGCTTGTTGACGAACGGCTTTTAGGACAGATAAGATCTGCTAGCCGATGATTCTAAGATGGGGTCTGCTAGGGACGTGGCTAGTTACACATGTTTTATGTTTTATTTTATGACAAGATGAAAGAAAGCAGCTTTTGATATTGCCAAGCCTGTCATATTAGGGCGCCTTTTGGAGCCAGGCTTGAAAGGTGGCATATTGCGAGCGTCTGGTGGTCGTCTTGGGTTTAACCCGAAACGGCTACGAGGTCTCGCAAACCATTATGGTGGTCAGAGGGTGGATACGCTATGCACCAAGAGGGGCATAAGTGGACTTTCGGCTACTCGACAACGGCATCGACTTAGGATAGGCACGTGGAACATCTCTTCGCTCATGGGAAAAGGCCTGGAGCTTGTTGGGGAGGCTGTCAAATATCGACTAGATATAGTTGGTGTTTCCTCAACAAAGCAAAGGGGTTCTGGAACTGTGGACCTTGCGGATGGGTGGAAACTCTTCATGTCGATAGTAGCACCTTCAATGTCTGCTCAGGCGGGACAGGCAGAGTATTGGAGTGGATACTATTGAAGGAAGAATTGCGATCTTAAAGCTTAACCTTGAAAGATCAACTCTTCAACTGAATCTGGAGTATTCAGCAGAAATCGCTGATAGATTTCTTTGTGGTACCATCGTGTATTAAAAGGATGGTTTGTGATGTTCGTGTGTTGAGAGGGGCTGAACTGTCAACTGGTCACCACCTGGTGCTGTGCAAAAAAGCGTAAACCAAGAATGGTTACGCGCATACGGTGGGAGGGACTACTGAACGATGAGATACGGGAGAAATTTGCACGGCAGGTATCTGCAAGGTTTGAACAAATTCCAAATGTTCCATTGAATGTAGAGGAAGAATGGCAGCTGTTTTCAACAGCAGTTATTGCCTTTGCAGGACATTTTTGCTGAGTGAAGCGGCTCGGTGTGGCGGCTGGTGGTGAGAAAAGAACTGTGTGGTTTTAAAACGACCGGAGTTCAAGAAGACATCAGAGAGAAGAAAAGGGCTTTCAAGGTGTGGATTCACTTGGGAGACTCACCTTCTCAAAGCCGGTACACTGAGGCGCGAAGTACTTGCAAATTGGCTGTTAAAGCAAATTCCAAAGAACAATCTTGGAAGGATTTCGGCGAGAAATTAGACCGTGATCACAGATCTGCAAGCAAGGTGCTCTGGCAGACCATCCGCCGTGTTAGGGGAAGGAAGTTAATGCTTAGTTTTCCTGTAGGATTGGTTTGGTCAGGCTGGATCAATTTTGAGACAGCTTGGTCATTCTGTTATTAGGAGGACTGAACTTGGTGTCAAAGCTAAGTTGTCAGTCTTTATTTCGGTGTTTGTTCCAACTCTTACCTGTGGTCATGAGGTTTGAGTAATGACCGAAAGAATAAGATCGCGGATACAAGCCGCCGAAATGAGATTTCTCCGTTGTTGGTGTGACCCGTAGAAATGACATTAGAAATACCAGAATACACAAGAAACTCAACGTCGAGCAGCGACTTCTCCGGACGAAGCGGTCCATGCTTCGGTGGTTTGGTCATGTTAAACGCATGTCCCCGACCAAGATCCCACGACGCGCTATAGAATTCGTAACATCGGGCAGGCGTCCTCTAGGTAGACCCAGGTGATATGTTTAGATGTTTCACAAACAAACGACGTGAGAGAAACACTTCCCAAACACACTGCTAGGTTCCACATTTCACTTTCACTCGAAATGAAATCGGAAATGAATTTTTGTGTTGTACATTTCACTGTACATATTCGATTTTGATTTCAAAATTTTCGGAATAGAGACAAAGTGAAATTGAATTGGTGAGTGGAAGAACAGTACAGGCGCCAAAAAATTGATTTTTAGCCTGAAATAGCCAAAATGCTCTACGTATGTAAACCTACCAACCAGCAAAATAACAGTCCATTTAAAAGCCGAATGTTTACAAAAATAGGCACGTTGTTCGCTGATTGTGTGGAAGAATAGTACAAATCACGTGCCTATACCGTTGTATGTTACAGCAACCGAACTTGTAGGAGGATAGTTTTTCTGTGAAATAGTTTTTTCTGTTTTTCTCAAAAGTGATATTTTGTACATGTACTGTTCTTCTACTCATCAATTCAATTGTGATTTCGAAAAAATTTCGGAGTTTCCGAATCGCTCGAAATGCAGAACATTGAAAACGAATTCACTCGATTTGTAATTTCGATTTCACTCGATTTCTGGAACCTAGCTGACAAATGAATGGAGCCAAGAGAAAGGTGCAACGAAAAAGAAAGACCTTGCACACCTCCTTGCCTTTGTACGGCCATACGACACTCTTGTGATATGGAACCCGTCAAGAACAAATGTTACTGCAGTTCAGTTTATTAGCCAATCAAACATTTTTATATATATTTTTTTTTTAAATCGCATTTTTATTTCAACAATACTTTCATTTTTTAAATAACAGATTGTTTAGAAGAATAGCCAGAAAATGCACTTTCTATGGGCAAAATTAGAATTGTTACAAATGGTCCCCCAAGAGAGCGCTACGGGTTATGTTGGAACCACCTTTTTCGCAGGTTTTGTATGAAATTGTTCGCCAGCAATCCATATTATATGTGAATGACTTTCTTTTAGATTCATGTGGTATCACAAAGGACCTTATAATGGTCAGCGTGTCGGCTTTTACTGACAGACACTTCAACCTAACCTAACCTAACCTAGAGTATAGTAAAAATTTGTTAACTAAGCTTAAGTGTTGTTCATAAAATAATGCTTTTGAGTGTGTGTTGTGGTTAATAATAATTATGAGACCGTTGGCTTAAACTCCGCGATTTCGCAGGTCCTTCACTTTGTAAATGCGCACTAGCCAGTGCTCTGTCGTGTATGCCTCCTCGAGAACATCCAGTTCAAAGTCCTTGTTTCCTATTTCCGCAGCTCGCACTCGGTCATAGCCGGCAGGCTTACCACCTTCGGTGTACACCTGGCCAAAGCGATAGTAGCACATCTTGTACATCAGACAATTCAGCAAGGTGGGTGAACCTTCCTTGTCGACACGAAACTCTCCATTTGCGGCATAGTAATCTTTCTCTTTGATGTGTGCTCCTCGATCAGTGCTTCCTCCAATGCGCACCATCCACAGGAACTTATTGATATCGTCCGACGAGTAGCCAGTCAGACCTCCAAAGATAACCAAAACGTAGTCCACGTCTAGTTCGCGCATGATCTCATATGCCTTCTCTTCGGATGACGCCATCGCCTGGCCAACTCGAGAGATATGGGTGTTGTTCCACGTGTTGTTATCCACAAGAATAGTTCGATTGGCCATCGCTGTTATTTGGTAGCCATAATCCCACCACGACATTATTCGGGCGTCCTATAAATGAAATCTTACTTTAGAGGGGGGAATTTCTAGTGAAGTGAGAAGAAGCGTCTTCTTCATAATCATTTAAAAACAGCTTATCCAAGCGATTCATTACTAACCTCTGGAGTATTCATCTGGAGCCAGTAGTACGCCTCTCGGAAATCATCGAAAATGATCCTTCCGCCATCATGGGATCTTGCACTCAACACGATACTTGGAGAGCTGTACGCCTCTGAGGTGACCCATGTGCAATGGAATGTGTAAGTGATCAGCATAACGGTTAGAATAGCCACAAAACTAATTGCAACTTCTTTCTTTACCGCCGTCTGCTGTTCGAGCTTCTTATGATGTCGCTTGTTCTGTTCAACTGGTTTACTAGCACCAGAGTCCACACATTTGATGTACTTCGACAGCAAATGCGAGATGGCTATGCCCGAGAGAACGCACATCACAGGCGCGAGCACTAGCATCAGCCGCACCATTACACCCTATATTCAAAAGAAAATTCAATACAAAATCCTTGCAACGTGTGACTCTTTTACTTACAGCGAAATAAATGCTGGTAACGCCATAGAGAATAATAAATATATTCGAGTCAGTCAACTTGGAGAAACAGAAATACAGTCCAGCTGGAAAGAGGAACACGAGGATCTGCAAATAGCAAAACATCGAATTTAGCGTTTCTGAGATGAACTACTGTTATCTAAGATATTTGAGGTTCAGCGATCAAAGTGTAAGCAATCATTGTGATAAACGGCGGGGAGATGGCTGTAGCCGTCTCAACCCATCGATTAGGGACATTAACGCGCACTCTTTATGAATGATTTTTCATCAGTTTATGGATGTAAATGAATGTTTGATGTTCTTGGACTAAGAAGTTAGCAGCTGCTAGCCAACAGACGAACAACACACATACTTCCAATATTCTAAGAAAATTTGCTTAAATTATTACCTGTAAATCAAAGTAGAAGGAGGACCACGATGTTGGTTGATGCTCCGAGACTGACGCAATGATTGGAATGTGATTCTTAGCGTACGACGGATCCAACAGAGAGTAGAAACGCCCTGTCCATGGCGATACTTTTCCAGTTATCGTTAGCACGGTGCCCACCACGACTACGATCGTTAGCACTGTCGACACTAATGCCTTGAACAGTACCTCAAAATGCTCTTTGGGCATCCGGGACCGGATGTAGTCTACAAACGCATGTATCTGGCATAGTCCAAAGACGCCAAGTGCCTGCAAGGAAAGCGGAATTTTCATTAATTTCAAATTCAAGCTCTAAATCATAATTAGGAAACATATTCATTGTCAGATTTATATAGTACTCATTATGTATCATACTCTTCCTATCAAGAATTTATAGAATTCATCATTAAGTGCTACTACCGATCTTCAGATCGTTAGGATTTTAACTTACCAGCATATGTTCGGAGCTCTGAATGGGCTGGAATCCAACAAACGAGATCTGCATAGACAAGATGGTTCCCACGCAGTACAAAGTACTGTAGGCTACATAGATTCGATGAGAGAAACGTCCAGTTACCATCAGTGCAAGCACGTGTAAAGGAATCAAGTTGATTAGGAACACATAGCCACCCCATGAGGAGACCATATAGAAGTACGCCAACGCCGTCATGGCCGACCAGAATATGGCGCCCGATTTAACCGCCTTAATCCAAAGATAGTAAGTCAGCAGCATGCAGAATATAGCAATCCCTTCGTTATCATAGGAACCGGCAACCGAACGTGAAATGTAGCCAGGAACTATGGCAATCATTGCAGCTGCGACCAGCCCCGCACCAGTGCTGTGGATCTCTTTCGTCAGCAAGTAGGTGACAATCGTAGTAAGAGACGAGAAAAATGGCGCTAGGAATACACAAACGTTGCGAATGTCCACCGTGATGTTGAGCAACCACATTACGCGATACAAAGCCGCCGATGTAACCATCAATCCGGGATAAATTGTTCCACCAATGATGCGACCCAGGGGGTACCACGCACGGTCATCAAACCAATTGTGGAAGTTATAGAACCCCTGCTCGGCCAAGAACCGCGTGGTTCGGTAGTTAAAGTATGGATCAAACTCATGGATGACGCTCTCGAACCGCAAAACTGAGAACAATCGCGTAGCGAATGCTAGAATGAAAAGTTTTATTAGCAAATGGATTTTTTGAGGCTATTTCCGATCACACACTTACATAGAATAGCGGCAATGAGAAGAATCGCTAGTTTAATCAAATGCTCCTGCTTTTCCAAATTTAGCAGGAACTTGGATTTCACTGCCGATGACGTGTCCATCGTTGATTATTTGCAAATCAACTGCTAACCGGCTTAAATTCTGTGCAGATTCATTACCAAAAGGTTAGAAGAGTTTAGGCGATTTTTGGGCGGCAAATAGCCATTTGGAAATATGAACTTACCTTTTATCAAGAATATCACAGCACTACCGGCTTTTTTGCAGCCCAAATTGATGCAATAAAAGTTATTTTTTTCAACAAGCTCTTCGTGGCAATTCGCAGGCGAACGCCCTTTGCTACCGTCCTGTTCAAGTCACATTTCGATTAAAAATTAAAAATGGTAGACGGTAGCCATATTTGTAGTGTGGAAGTTTCGTTGAGATAGCGTCGTTAAGTTAAAAATGCGCGGCAACTGTCGGGTGTGTTTGAAAAGTGAATTCGAGGTGGTCGGACATCTTTCGGATTTGAATGGTAGCTGCGATAGATGCTACGGTAGATGCTGTTATGTTGTTTTTTATGCAAACATTTTCTTTCATACAGAAATACAACTTATTGCTTTTTTGTTTATGCGTTAACTATGGAAACGAATTTTTTTTGGCAAAATGCTGCTGTTTCTTTACTTGAGTAAAGTTGGCTACTGGAAGTCCGTAGTCCATACACTCATAGGTATAATTATAAACACCCTAGACTCAAGTCATGACAGCAACATGCCACGTGTAGACAACGATTTTGTCGACAAAGGATACATCTAGATGACTTAATTTCTTGCCATCTTTGGAGACAGAAACTCTGACAGCAATTAGTCATTTGAACGTTTGAAAGCAAACATTAATTTGTTTTGATAATTCTCGAGAGTACGTACGAGCGTGCGAATTGAAATGACTGATTTTTGTATTTTCCAGATTGATAAGTATAAATCACACCTATTTTATTAAGATGCATTTTCATTTTTTATTCACATGAGAGCGAAGGAATTGTCTATCTAGATCATATATTGCTTTCAAAGCGAATTTCGCCTTCAACTGTTCCTTCGTTGACAGCATGTTGTGAAATGAAAGGTCATAACACAACTTGTCCAAAGACAAAAATAAAAAAATAAAAAATATAAATATGGCCGACAAGATGTCTGATTGTAAATTCTGACATAATTCAGACTCGTGGCGACAAGGTATAATAAATCAATGAACGGAAATTTTAAAAAATAATAGAAAAATAACGAAATTTCGAATTCCAAACTTTTTGTCGCGAACGAAAACACCCTTGGCGCGAATTATGAAAGTTCATTCGCAATCCAAATAATTTAATTCGCGTTCCACAAACTGGCGAATAAAACATTCGAATAAAGGCGAAACATGGCGAATAAAGGTTCGAACTTAACCTTAAACTAGACATTGCGGGTAGAATAGAAACTGATGGTTGAAATTCCCGAACTGCTGCTACCTAAAAAAGTGTTCGTGTGAACCGTCTGTCAAAACTTGTGAATTTTCGTTCGTTTGTAGGTAGTTGTTCGCTCTCATGTGAATGGTCCTTAAATGTGAAGCTTTACTTATTTTTCATCCACAAACATCGATAGCACAAGAAACCGCACATTCCACTACCTACCTACATCATGTTATCGAAATCCACGAACTGGACTTCCCCTTAATGCCAAATGCCATCAGTCGCCGTCAAAAAGTTTGTTTTCAAATTGCAAACAAAAAAGCAAAAACTAACAGAAAACTACACGGCCCGCAATCTCTTGTTTTGTTTTATTTTCTTCTATTTAGTCATAACTAATTAAAAATAAATTCAACGCACAATCAAGAGAACAATTTCTATCCCGCTAATATCTCGAATTTAGCAAGAAAAGTCCAATTGACAGAGAACAGCTGCCATTATATACCACTCGAATTTTTTGTGTCAATTTCATTTAAAATTTTGTGCCAAACCGCAAACGATTTTTCTTTTCTCGCTGTTTTGTTTTTTTCTTTGTTGTGTTCTTTTTTCTGATTGGCAATTTAATTGCCTCAAAAATTGGCCTCAATTAATGTTCTCCGTATAAAAGACGTAGTGGCAGCATCATGACAAATCGTGGAAACTACAAGGACATCTACGATTTGCTGGAGAAACTTTGCAAAAATGTTGGTGCTCACAATCACAGTAGGTTTCCTTTTTTTTGATATTTCCTAATATATTCTGCATAAACTCTTTAATGAGTTGCTCATTTACATTGAATGCTCTGTAACTTGTTATTTTTTTGGGGCATAATTTGCATTTGTCGCTCTGAAATCAGCAAATTGTCAAACATTTGGCGTCCTACTCGCCTTGGATGGGCTGTTTACAAATTAATGAATTACTTTTGTTTGTGTTCTAGACAAAGTATTAGTATATAAATGCAGTTGGTAATATGTTTTTTTTTTTTTTTTTTGCAGGGGATGTGCTCCGCAGTGTAACCCAATACATATCGAATTGTCCTACGGCCCTTGGCAATTCATTGCCATACAATGAGACTTCGCTGGTTTCGAAGATCTCAAGCCATCTGACAAACACCAGTGGTTCTCAGAGTAGTGCAACGTTGTTTTTAAATCTCTATGAACAATTAAAGACCAGTGTAAGTTCTGCATAAATAATTGGATCTGTGATGGGGCGAAATTAATCTCAATCTCTTTTGCAGCAAACGGATCAGAGACAAAGAAGTGCTTTGCTAACGTTTTTGTATTTTATGGCTGATTCGCAAAGTAATGCGATAAATTTCTCTACAAATGGTTTCAACAATGCCATCGCCAACAATCAGAATAATGGCCCAGGAGTAAGTTCGGCTCTGCATTCCATTCGAACAAGCATGATGCATAAAACTCAAAATTTCAATCCGGGTACAACGTTAGGCCGATCAGGAATAACCTCGTTCGCCAACCAGAAGGTAATGAATTTTGTTGCTTTCGATTTGGGTAAGGCATATATATTTAGAGCATTGGAATGAATATAAGCGATAAAAGATTATAAATGACTCAAAGAATTCAATCGCGCGACATAATTAGGGAACACTTTTCGATATCTCTGAAGCTATGACTCCATCCAAATCATCTTTTTATTTCTCTTTAGGCCGCAGGTGAAAGTAACCTGAAAATCTCCACACTTCGCACCAGCAACAATCAGCAACTACAATCAGACAGTAGTGATACTGGCGGTAGAGAAGTACAATTAGCGAAACATCACACACATGACGCACAAAAGGATCTGAATGACGACATTGTGCAGAATGTCATTTATGCTTTTACTGGCATACAAGGAAAGTACCTGAAGAAGGATGTGATATCAGGAGCATTTAAGTTGGACTCAAAGGCCAGAAAACTGAATGTGGTGCAAGCCGGCATGCTACTGCGCTTATCCGAATTGGGGTGAGTTCACGGGCAGTAATTAAACAGAGACTAGAAGTTCATTTCATTTTAGCTACTATCACGACCAGCTGCAATCGTATACAGACACAAAGAGTGGTCTGTGTGCTCTGGGTCTGATGGGTCAGGGCTTTATTTCGGCACTTAAGACCGAACTAACTAAGTATTACGGAATGGTTGCCATGCTACAGGAGCAGGTAAGGCGGAGTAATATTCTCACTCCGTTCAATTATAGTCACGATTTTCTTTCAGTTGAACAAGCAACGTAAATCGGAATCTCAAGAGTGGATGTCTTTGGTGGCGCCAGTCGAGAAAGTCACATTAATCAAGATTCTCGTCTGGTCTGTAGATCCGTTGCAGCGTCTGCAGTGGCTAGCCACAATCGCTGAGGCTTGTCAGGAGAAAAAAGGCGGCGCTTTGGCTTCCATAGTTCACGGCTTCCTAAGCAACGGCGATCCAATGGTTAAATCAGTTGTCAAGGAAATGTTGCTCGCCATTGTGGGACCGCTGCAGCAGATGCTCTCGCGGTGGTTGCTGGAGGGTGAAATCTGCGATCCGCATGGTGAATTCTTCATTGAGTGTCTGTCTGAGGTGGGTCCTGATCGGCTGTGGTATGACAAGTATCGTGTGCGGACATCAATGCTGCCCGACTTCATTTCCACAGATATGGCGCATAAAATCCTCGTCACCGGGAAAAGCATAAATTTCTTACGCGAAATCTGCGAGGATAAGGCACCGGTTAAGGGACGCGAGGAACTACGGCAATGTTTCGAGTTAAATGGTGAGTTGTGTTTGTCGAGTCCTAGCCTTTGTATCATTCGCTAACTTTCCACAGCTGAAAACATCTTTTCCAAGGTGGCCGACACCAAACTTCACTCCACAATCGATTCTGTGTACTTGAATACCTCCAAACGAGTACTAGACATCGTGATGGGCCCGCACAAACTGCTCGAGCACTTGCAGGCGATGAGGCGCTACTTGCTCCTTGGTCAGGGCGATTTCATTGGAATTCTTATGGAAAATTTAAAGTAAGCAAAACTATTCAATCGCTCTCTTGAAATTTGTTTTGATGAAAGAATTTCCTGTAAGATCGGAGCTCGACAAACCAGCAAAGGAATTGTATTCCTACGACTTGTCTTCCATCATGGATGCGGCTATTCGCAGCACCAACGCACAATACGACGACCCAGAGATTTTAAACCATTTGGATGTTAGATTACTGCATCCTTATGACGGTGATACTGGTTGGGATATCCTATCGCTGCAGTACACAGTTCGGGGCCCGTTGACAACAATGCTAGACCCTTCGATGGATAACTATCAGATTTTGTTCAAGCGACTCTGGCGAATGAAACATATCGAATTTCTGCTGTCGTCCAAAATCTGGAAAGAACAAATGTGCAATGCTAAGGTAAGTAAGCTGATGTATTGGAGTTTTTAGATGATCTCTTGTTCTATAAAGTCAATATCTTGAAGATCTACTCTCTGATCGTCCAACTTGTCAACCCAATTGCTTGGAACACAATATAGCTATCATACCACCCTATACCGTCCGCTTACTCATGGTCTACTGGAAAGGTAAAAACGACCTTTGGGCACTATTTGGTCACAGATGCAGTGAATTGAGATGGCCTTGGTTGATGACTCACTTCAGTCCAAACTGTAGCGCCATTAAAAGTTAGAAAGACTTACCCACTTAAAGCCCAAAGAACTCAGTTTAATGTGTAATTTAATATTTCCGAATTAGCATTCATAGCTACATTCGATTTCATTGCACAATTTTTATCAAAACCCACAAAACATGTTAAACATTTATTTTTGTGTCTAATCGACCAATCATCTAAAGTACGAAATTCCGTACTGATTATGTTATTAGTTGATGTATCATGCTTTCCAATCTAATTGTGATTTGATAAGATTTTTATTGCACATTATTTGCAATTCAATGTACAAAGATACGCTTTTCGCATAATCTTGCGTTGTGAGATCAAACTTTATACCTTGCTAATCTTGAACTTGTGCAATATGTACTAACATCTAAGATGTAAAATAGTTTTTTCCTTCTCTTGTAGAGATTTTCGTGTACTTTATAATAGAGTCTGCTGTCTGGACGAATGATTTGGTCATCTTCTTCGTTAACCCTGTCGGATAAATGTCGAAAAATGTAATCCAGCTGGTTCCTTATCACTTGGCAAGAGATCAAGCCTCATTAACTGACTGTATCTGTTAAAAATTCCAATCTTCTTTTCTTGCAAATGTTTCTGAACGCACTTTGCGGGCTGCTAACGCCAAAAAAGAATCTTTTTAGACACTGGAGCAAACTCTTACTTTTAATTCTCTATTCCAACTTTATCTTGAAACGATTAATAGTGTAAAACTTTTGAATCCATCAAAGACATGTTGAGCTTCTTACGCAGGTCTAGAACAGAACAGAGCTCATTCCCTCAGCAGTTGACTTTTACTTGCTACGGCAACGCAAAAACCCGAGCAAAAACCACTCCTACCCTATTTGTAAATACAATTTTCAACACCGTTCATTAACCGGAAAACATTAACCCTCTCATTAAATTGCACAGTCGGAGAAAGTCCAAATACCGCCGCACATTATTACAGTCAGCGGTATAAGTTTACAAAGTGCACTGAGAATTAAAACTTTTCGAACATTAATGATAGCATACACACACCATTGCATTTAATTAATATACAGCAAGTCTCTGGCATTAGTACACACTGGACAAGAAACTTTTTCCCACTCTGCCGCCGCACACTTGTAGTCAAATTGACCTTTGTCCAGGCTAATGTGTATTTTGCACAAGCTCAAGTATATCGTTGGATTACAGATTAAGTAATCGGATTTTCTAACAATAGGAACCAATTCTATTACGAATTAGATGTAAATCTATAATGATAAGATAAGGTGTGGCCAACAAATCATTTAAAGAAATATACGAATTTCTAACCTCTTTTCGGGAAAATATGATTTTCAATTTTTATTGATTTTCGTGCGAATGTGTGTTCAAATACTATTGGTATAAAAAAATGTAACCACTTCTATGTGCTTTAAACCGAACTGTATAATTATTGTCATCTATTATTTACAACTTGGCATCTGCCGCCTTAAGGAGTGGAGCCAATTTCTGGGATAGCATAATGTTGCCAGCAATCTTAAGTTTGCCCTTCATGAAAGCGGCCTGTGGGTTCAGTTTGCCAAGAGCAATGTCGACCATATCGTCATCAGCAACAGTCAAAGTGGTGTCAACCTTAACTCCTTGAGCTGGGCCTTCGTAAACCTTGGCGCTTTTCAGATCCAAAGCTGCAAGTGTTTCAAGTTTTGCTTAGTCATTGCGATTGACATTGGTGTTTAGAAATACTTACTCCATTCTTTGACTACTTTGCCGTCTTTTGTGATTTTGTACAGGAAAACACCATTCACTGCCTTGGCTTTGGCCTCATTACCCTTGATTCCATCAATGATCCTTTGGAAAACTGCGTCACTGCTGAGAGACATGTTGATTTTTTAGCTGAACTTTTTTTTTCTGTTGAGAAAATTTTTCGCAATTATTAAAACTTCTGATTAGAGAAAGTAGGAAATTCACAGGTGCTTACAGTAGGAATGGACGAAGGGCTTTGAAAATTCGTGGACAACGTACGAGCAATTTATGGCAGTTCTTTGGAAAATATGTGACATTTCCGCACTTGGGACAGTTGACAGATGACAGATGAGAGATAGAACTGTTTGTTTAAAAATTTACGACCGGTTCCTTAGTGATTGGACTAGATTTTCCCATCAGTCGAATAGGTAATTTGGTACGTCTTCCGTGAACGGATTGGTAATCGTACGAAAAAGAATTACGTAATTCATCATAGGTACTCTTCAGATGGCATCGATTAGATGTGTACCTATTCAAATTTGATACATTTTATATCGGTTGCTAAGGTACTACGAGTCGAATACTATAACTATATGAAGCGAATTGTCGGGGACTCTTAAGATTAAGGTTGTCAAATCTTCCAAAAATATAGTTGATACTTTAAGAGAATATATATAAATTTAGATACTTTCTATTTGATATTTCAGCCCCTCCGTCCACTGAAAACTCAACTTAATCCAATCATGTACCGTTTGCATTTATTCACCTCTGAGATGATTCATTTTATTCACCAAATGCAGTATTACATCCTTTTCGAAGTGATCGAATGCTCTTGGGCTGAATTCCAAGAGAAAGTTCAACAGGCGAAAACCCTAGACGATATTCTGAATGCACACGATGAATTCCTAACCGTCATCAAAATCGGTGCATTTCTCGACTCGAAATCAGATCGTTTGTCTGGCAACATGGAAGAGGTGTACTTGGGTATAACACGTCTGGAAGTTTGGCAGGATAAATTCTTTGAACTATGCTTCAAAGAATTACTAGCCACAAAAGAATTCAATGAAGAGATCCGTAAATCTGAGAAGACAGGTGCATATGGAGTAACCGCAGAAAAGCAACTGCAACGCGATGAAGAACACAAAATTTTTGAACAAAATTTGAACAGTTGTCAAAAAAATCTTGAGATTATCGGTTGTGACTATGAGATTGCTGTGAGACAATTCCTACTTGCCTTGAACTCCAACAATGATCACAACCTGCAATTGTTTGGCATTCGTTTGGACTTTAACGAATACTACAAGAAACGCGATCAACGCTTAGGCGTACCACTCACATTTGAACACATGCGCATGAGCAACGTCTTCTTTAGCACGAACAAGAGTATGACTAGCAGTCGCTACAGCATCAACTGACCCCCGCCCGCAGAGACCCAAAACGAACTTATGCTATATTTTAGCCGAAACCGCAGTGAGATCACAAAATGTCATCGTGCCATTCTTTGCCATCACAATGGTGATATGAGCAACAAGTGCCATCATACGCCATTGCTAGTGCCGAGCAGGAATCTAGTATACGTTTCGTGCTGCGAAATTCTCTAATTTCCATAAATAACATTTGAATCTCTCTAAGAAAGAAACAAAATATTTTATTCTAATAGCACTTATTGGTTATGCGCGTTGTTTTGAAAACTTTTTTGTTTTGGAAAAAAGATTATCATTTTCCCTATCGATACTTTACCAAAAAAAAAAAAATAAAGAAAACAAATCAAGTATTTTTGAAAAGCACGCTAGCACTGTTGTATTTTTAAATAAAAATTCAAATAAAAAAAACCAAAATAAATTATCTAAAATAAATGGCCATATTTTAGGATACCTTGAAATGAATTTCTTTAATTTAACTGATTTTTTTGTTATTGGCTTGCACGTCGCTTAAAAAAACACATATCGAGCGATTTCATCATACTATTATGGTTCAGTCCACTTCATGACTACGTTCGGGAAATTCAAAAAATTCTGAATCCAAAGTATGAGGAGTTTAATAAAAAAAATGTTGAAGAACATCCAAAAAAAGTTCCTGTAAAAATGTACATGTCTATCACAGAATCCGTCGTAATCGGAATTTGGTTACGAACCCCGAAAGAATTATCACAGAAACCGTCGTAGTAGAAAATTTTGCTACGAATTTCGAAGTTCTTATTCGTATTAGTATTCTTCTTCGAAATCCATAGCAAAAATTTCTACTACGATGTATTCTGTGATAGTTCTTTCGGGGTTCATAACAAAATTCCGAGTAAGTACGACGGATTCTGTGATAGACATGGTCAAAATGAAGCTCTAAAGGATCATTTACATGATAGCGAACGAACGAATTGATGAAATGCGAACAAACCACTTATTATTATTATTATTATTATTATTCGCGATAGGGGTGAATAAATCGATTAGCATTCAAAACATGTTCTCTGGATGTTTTAAATAAGCGGTTAATCGTTTAAAAATCGTATTTGCTCTCAAACTTTACTTCGGCGCGATACCGTACTCGTATGGCTCTTATCTTTTTTATCCGTTATTGTACAAGAACAGAAATATGAAAGTTAGATCCTTTTCAAATATTGTTGTTACAACATTTCACTTTAATTTAGTCTTGCTAAATTTACCAAAAAGACAATTTTCCTTGTTTTATTTGCAATATTTGCCATAAATGATTTGTACATTTTATTTTGTTAATTAATTTTGTCATTCATTTGTATTTTATGTAATAGAATTTTTCTGTAAAAATCTAGTATAATTTTAAATGTGCACTTGAAACGATTGCGAAGACTTTTGTACGAAAATTTATTCATTTGAACATATTTTCTGTAATCGAAAAGACTGGGGGTTTATTCAATTATTCCCAAATGCGCGGCGGAACGCTTTTCATGGCGGATTGGTATTTTTGTATTTCCAAAAGCGATTCGGTCCATTCAAAAGCGACAGCTATTTAGGTGACGGATTGCTGGCGGGTTGTTTGTGGATAAAAAATAAACTAAATTCTTGTGACAGGAAATAGCTGTCAAACTGTTGGTAAAATAAATGGAAAATTAGAAATCTAATTAGAAAAAGACGGTCGAAATTGAGGTATCGCTTTCAATACGATCCGCCGCGCATTTGAGAATAACCCCCCCGTATGTGCATTTTAATACACTTTCTAAAGGCATGCCACATGCGTAAAATGCAAGCTTTGAAGGGACTGACTTCTCAGGATTCTGTCATAATGGACAAAGCTCTTAAATAACGTAAATGAAAATTAAAATTTAAATTGCAGATGTGTGCTTTTACCAGTTCCCCTAAAGTACTTGTGTGGCGTTTCCTTAACAAATCGTACCATATAAAATCAGACATTATCTCCAAAAATGTATAAAAACATAAATTGCATCACACAACACTGTCTTTTCAAATGCAAATAGATACTATTTTTTAAGATGAATTTAATGAACATATTTCCAACCTAAAAATATTATTGATGTGTTTTTCGCATTAGTTTTAACTTGAAATTCTTTCGCAGAAAACAGTTTTTTGCGTCTCCTGAACAATTTATAAAATGTTAGTTGTGCGGTGTTCTCATATACACGACGATATGTCGTTTTCGGTTGGTCGTTCAGAACCGTCCGGAAGCAATCCAAACGCTGCTGAAAGCGTTCGATCGGCACTCAACTGTCAGTTCTTCTACTGAAAAGAAGAGAAATTTGTTTCTGGACTTGAATTCAGAATCGCGGAGAGTTCTTCCGAACAGTTCTGGACGACCAACCGAAAACGATAACAATCAGCCCTATCATGAATTCCGTCGTAATCGAAAATACGCTGCGAATCCCGAAAAATACATCATGGAATCCATATTCGTAGTGGAAAATCTGCTCCGAATTTCGAAATTCGTAAAATTAGGTATCTCTGAATCTGAATGAAACGGAAAATTGATCTCTTTTTCTACGACTACGACAAGTAATTTGTGTCGGAGACGTTGGGAAAAACGATGTGTGCACAGCAATAGATTGTGTTTTGTATAAAAAACTAAACCTTTTTTTTTCACAAGAGACAAAAGTCGCAAAGTATTTTTCTCTGAATTTTCACATTTCGCTTTCGCCTGGAGGTCTCTGCTGCTAGACCAGCAATTATTGAAAAGGCAATTGACAGCTAGGTTCCAGAAATTGAGTGAAATCGAAATTGCAAATCGAATGAATTCGTTTTCAGTGTTCTACATTTCGGGCGATTCGGAAACTCCAAATTTTTTTCGAAATCACAATTTCACTTTGTCTCAATTCCAAATATTTTGAAATCGAAATTGAATACAGTGAAATGTAGAACATAAAAATTAATTTCCGATTTTATTTCGAGTGAAAGTGAAATGCACAAACCAGTAAGAATAGACCGCCGACTTCCCGTACACCTACCCGATTCCCCCCGGAAAGAATTTCCCTGTCTGTGAATACGTGTAAATGTCAAAATTAATGGCGGCAATGATTTTCTATGCAATACCATGCGACCAGGATTTTTCAAGTATGCGTGCGTTAATGGCGCCCCTTTGATTTTGTACAGCACCAATACATGAAAAATCCTGGTCTCGCCGGCAGCTTGTAGGCAAAGTCCGTTATGTGGGAGGAGTCGACGGTCTATTCTTACTGGTTTGTGGTGAAATGTGGAACCTAGCAGTGAATCGATTTTTAAACAATTTATATTTTTAATTTGTTCTTAAAAAAGAAGAATTTTTTAATTATTTGGAAGTTTTTACTCACAATTAATTTCAATAAATTTTACACATGACCGATGTTTGACACAAACCACCTGATTTCGAAAATGAAGAGAGCGGTTAATGAGGCAATTTTAAATTTCCCTGAAATGGATATTTCACAATGTGCGCTAGAGCTCTAGCGCAAATGATGAAATGTCTTTTTTATATGGAGTTTGGCATGCCGCTAGTCATCTAGCGGTCAATGGAACGCGGCCAATGCTTCTGTGGATTCCATTCGGATTTTGTGAAGTACACTTTTCGCAGTTCGTATCGTAGCTTTCATTCGGGGATTTCTTACGAATGGATTCTGTGATAGGGCTGATTAACTAGGACACGCCCAAACGATGCATTTGTATGTAGATAAATGCTGCGTTAATTTAGGAAAGGCTCTCAGTTAGTTAAATTTTTGGCTAACTTTTTTACTTGCGTGCCCAACCAAAGTCGAAGTCTTCCTCTACTGCGTTGAACTCCAGGGTTGGAATCGAAGACTTCGGGCTGGAACGCTAGTCGCCTAAAACGTTCTTTTCTGTCCAGGTCGATGTCGCTATACAGCTCTTAAAGTGCCTATTATGGATAACAACTCAACTTAGTTGTGTTGTCTTCATGACAACTCAACTTTGAGACAACCAAACAGATTTTTCGTATCAGTTGTCTTTAGAAAATAAATTGCCTTCTTTTAGGAGCATATTAAAATCGAAATCAACTGTTAGAAATGTCACTTTTGTGAAATTATTTGTGGAAATTGAAATCGAACGAAGAAAGTATTTGTAATTCAAACGAGAAAGTTAAAAAAACAATGGAAAGTAGTGTTGATTTATTTTTTGGTGGCTTGGAGGAGGAGGCTGAGTATTTGGTTAATGTTTTACGAAAGAGAAAAAGTATTCATGATCACTCCGATCCATTAAAATTCCCAAATACAAAGTTAGCATACTAAACCTGAAGTTTTTATTTCGGTTTCAGGGTTTTAATTATTTCAGGCTTACTAAAGGAAGCATTCGTGTACGATTTGCTCGAAATAAATTATTATTTGAAACAGCCATCGTTTTTCGGCAATTCCACCCATTCTTGCTTGCTCTTCGTTACATAGCAGAAGAAAGTTACCAGAAGTGCAGTGGGTAATGACTTCAAATTAGGAGTTCGTATTTAGAAATATTCTTATTTCACATTACTAACGAATGTGAAGAATTGCAATTCTTTTGCTGTCCTTGAAGGTGGCTCTATGCTATTGAGCTGCAGTTCCTCATCAATATTTTTTGTTCGAACCAAACTGCCTACCTAACCTACCCCTGGCCAGTGATCAGGTTGTTCCTGGAGAATCCCAATGAGCCGATCAAATTGTTCTGGTTTGGTGATTTTTAAAATTTAAAAACACACATTCTATTATCCTTTTATATTATGTTATATTCTAGTTCCTAAACTTGCATTTATTTGTCCATTTTGCATTAAAAATGCCGATTTTTTTGGTTCAACAAATGCAACACAACTGGTTAAAAGCAGTTGTCTCATTTTGACATTCTGGACAACTCCAACACAACTCAGTTGTCTTAAATAATACGGGCACTCAACTGAAAAGACAACCATTTTATTTGTTGTCTACTCATAGGGTGATGGTTGTCCTTTGACAGACAACTGGTTGTGATCGATAATACCAATTGGAGAAAGTCAACCCTAGTTTGGTTGTAGTTGTCTTCCATAATAGGGGCATAAAGTTCGCTGTTAAATCTCCTCCTCCATAGCCCGTCAACACAAACGGGACCGAAAATCACTCAAAGAATTTTTCATTCATTTTTCATTTCAAATGAGGCATACTTTCCTCTGGCCAAATCTTGGACACGAGAATTTCCTATATACTCTGCACCAAGTCATCTCCCGCTACCTTAAAAAGCTCATCAGTTAAACCGTCTTGTTCAGCAGCTTTGTTGGATATTGCTACCCTTACCCTCATTTTGGTCAGGTAGACGGAAGTCTTGGCACCGTCCAGGATGAATGGTTCATAACATAATTATATAAGAAAAAAAAAACAATTCTCCTTTGTATGTTTTAAAAAGTTTTAACACGTTTCTCTCCTTTCGATTTTATTTTCTTCTTTTAATGTTGGAATATTGGAGCAGATTTTGCATATATATAATTAGTATATAAGAGTAATAATAATATATATATTTTTCTTGGTTATCTGTATATATAATGCATTTAAAAGAAGTTTACAATTTGCTGAATAAAATATTCTTGTGATTGGTTGTTGTATTACAATTATTATTTTTTTTAACTTTATTGTTTTCTTCTTATTTTATTTTCTGCATTCTGATCAAAGTTAAAAGAAACAAAACAAGCAATCTCTTATGTGTTTCTGCGTGAGTGGGTTAGAGTAACAAATGGTTTTAAATAAATCGCTAAAAATGTTTCTCTTACTTATTGTTCTATGGTTTTGCGATTTTTTTATTTTTACTTTTTTTTTATAAATTTACCAATAACGTAAATAATGTTTGCATATATAAAATACATAATAATAATAAGTTTAACTAAGTAATTGATTTTTTGTTCATTAGCAAATGGTCTTCATTTTTTTTTCTCATTCTGTGCTTTCTTTTTAAAAAATACTTTCTTCTTGCTTAAGTAATGCGAGAAGGCGCTTTTAGATTGAGTAATTTATAGCTCGGTTTATAACACAACTTATACTCTCTTTGTCTCTATCGGTTTAACCTAAGACGGGAAAGGGAGGGGACTGAGTTCTTTTGAATTACGTACTTAGCAGCGTTAGACGGGGGCAGCTGGTGGTTGTTGTTGCTATTCTGTTTAAAAGACCTCTTTGCTGGGCGTTGAGATGCCCAACGCTTCTTCGTACTCCCCTATTGAGGCGGATGGCTCCTTTTTCTTTTCTTTGTGATGACGATGGTGATGCTTCTCCTTTTTCTCCTTCTTTTTGTGGCTGCCTTCGTCTTTTGTGGAAGACGATGATTTTGATTTTTCCTTTGTTTTCTTCTCAGGCGTGCCTAGCAGATTTGGACTGTCGTCGTTTTCTTTACTTTTTGATTTTGACTTGGACTTGTGTTCGCGGTCTTTGTCTTTTTTCTTTTCCTTTTTAGTGGTGCCAGTGCTGGTCGTCGCGATGTCGTCGGCGGATGCGGAGTCTTTTGATTTCTTCGATTTTGTTCGCTTGGTTGGGGTTTCGACGTTTTCATTGCTGGCAACAGCGGACTTTCGTGTTTTGGGAGGATCATCAAAGTCGGGACTGAAAAAGAAAGAGATTTAAATCGGTCTATGGTGAGCAATTTGTTTTACTTACATGCCCAAGTCAATGTCTAGGGCTCGATGCGGATCATCGGGATCAAATTTGCCATCTTTGTCGTCACCGTCTGAGAGAGCTACACCTTCGGGCATATCCAGAGTTGTGTTTACGACGTGCAGGGGTTTTGGTTCTAAGTGCAAAAGAAATGGGGAGACTTTAGAGCAGCGCAATGGGCATATTTGCTGGCTAAGAAGATGGGATGCATTTGAAATGGAAATTTTTGTACTTTTTTTGCATTCAACGCAATTGTACGAAGTTGACATTATTTTAATAATTTTCTTTCAATACAAAGTTTTGACTTTTTAATTGGGAAACTGTCCTGGTCGTTTGGAATGGGAGCGAGATTGTCCTCTTATTAGCACTGCTGCTGCTCGAAGACGCACGTAAAAAAAAGAATAACTAAATTCTCTGTCATTCAGTGCGAATCTTTGCCCAGGAGTTCACTACATCTTTTGCTGAGAGCAGTGCCAGACATTACATGTCTTTTAGCTAATCCAACATCACCTTTGAGTGGAATTCAAAGCAGCACATGCTTGCAATGATCTCACAGAGGATGAAAGGCTGCAGTGTCTCAAGCATGAAGCAAACTATATGCGCCTACGACAAAAATCAATTCTTTTCATTTTTAGCCTATGTATACGTTTTTAAGTCATAAGTATGTAATAGTCCTTGAAATATACTAAGGAACTTATGGCTTAATCGCGTCACTATTCATCGACGATAGTGGCAGATAGTACCAGTGCGATACTTAAGCTAGAAATATGAACGAGATGTGATGTCATGATCTATAAGATGTGTATAGATAGCAAACGTTCAACCTAAACGGCATTTAAATGGCCCAACTTTAAAAATATTGCAAGCTTAGATCTTAAATCTTATTTAAAATTCGCAGAATAGAATTACGACTCACCATCCTCTGACTCCGAACTAGTGTATGCAACTTTATTCTTGGACTTTTTGCTCTTCTTCGACTTTTTGTGCTTCTTTTTCTCTTGCTTCGATGACTTCTTCTCATCCACCATATACTGGTCGGAACGTTTAGTGGCTAAAACAGAAAAAATATACCAACATCAATAAATTGCAACACTTCAACCAGTTCTACACTCACAATGCACTTGCAGCGGAATATCCAACGATAGCTCAGCTATTGGGATTTCATCAATATTATCATACGCATCTGCATCATTATTCACACTGTTGGCTGTACTCTTCTTACTGTCACCGGACTTCAAGTAATGCGGGTTATTACTCTGTTCGATTAGACGCGCCAGTCTATTCTTTTCCAATTGTTCGGGTGTTATTTCTTCACTCTTTCGTCGGCGAGACCTGCCTTCCGCTTCATGATCGGCCGACACAAAGAGTTCTTCTTTCTCTCCCTCACTCGATGAACTGCTTTCCTCTTCGGCTGGTGGATTTATCCATTCATCTAAATCCAGTCCATCGGGCAGTGGTACTTTACGCTGCGCCTTTGGCGCCACTGGAATCAATTCACCGGCAAATAAGAGTGCCATCTCTTGAACGATTTCTATAGCTAATGTCGGAATGGTAGGAACCACAGGTTTTGTCACTGATGCTGCTTCATTCTCCACACTATCATCGGGAACCGTTTCCAGACCACTTATAATTTCCATGGTGTGATTGTGATTGGTGTGATTCGCTGCTACGGTGTGGTCACAGAATTGTACACGAAGCATTTCAATCAGAACGTAGGCGGAGTTTGCACGTTCTTGTACTTCAATGTCATTGGAACTGGAAAAGTCTTGAAGTTTCTCAAGGACGTGATCGCTTAGCTTTAAAATTAAATGTAAATCATTAGTACACAAATTATAATAAAGGACATTCTTAATCGTGCTTACTCTAACAATTCCATCGACGTCTTGATTTTCTAGGCATGTCGTCACTAGTCGTGTAAATAATTTTATAACATTTTGCACGAAAACGCCTTTGATGTGGCCTGGTACTTGTCTCGGTCGCAACAGAATATTTAATGTACGTTCCGCATCGTGTAGTTCACTAGCAAATATTTTAAATAAAAATTAATTAAAATTGATAAACATGCTGAAAATGTTCTCAATCTGTGTAAATAAATTTTAAAAGCAATCGTCGGCATTAACTTTAATTTAAGATTGGTGCTGACTTTAGACGAAGCGACGATTTTATAAGCCATGCTAAGGAAACTCATTTGATGGGTGTCCGACTTTGGATACAATTGGCTAAATGACGAAGATAAATATAGCAAGCTGAAGGGAACAATCTCCAACGAAGGAATTAAGGGAAACAGTAAAAACACACTCACAATAAATTTATCCTTTCCAACTTCCTCATGCATCAATGTCTTCTAACCTAACCGAGCAGTAAATCGATCCATTCAGGTCGCAACGTCAAAAGTAGCTACAACTTTCAAGCGGAAGTGGGTAACTTGGGTGTAAAAATACTGCGAGTATAAGACAGGGGAAATGGCGATGCATAATTTGAGAATAATCATGTTGAAGAAGGAAACTGTGGAGGATGGTGACAAGGATGGTTGAGGAGTTCCTATAAGAAGCGCATGGGTTGACGCTTTTTGGGTTGAAGTATGGTTTGTATTTTTTGCATAACACTAGCCTAGAATAAGTGATGATTGACATTACAATAGTGGCATAGATTCAATAAATAATTTTTGGACGAAGACTCAACTTTTTGATAAACAATCTAGACCAGGCACTAAGACAGCAGTTGCCTTTTTTATTGTATTTCCTACGTGGACGTTCCAAGTTAGTTTGTAACCGAATAAACAGTGCGACTAGGCAGATGTGGTGGTTGGGGTACTAAAGAGCGCTCGCATGACATCGGGGCAAAACGCATTTTGGAGTAAATGGCCAAATAAATTATCAATATAATTTGTCACCCAGTGTTCTGCCAAAATACTTTACTTTATTGTTTTTAAGGGCTGGGCATTAGCAAAGCAGATGGCGAACAGAATCAGCAAAAGTCATTATGCAGTATGCCCAGCTTTTTCGCGTGACCCCCGTGAGTATGCAGATACCCTTGCAACTAAGTCCGATCATGAATTTGGATCTCTTTTTGCTCATTCTGGCCATAATTCTTTTGCGTGACTGCAGGTGTTGAGATTGTTCCAGCGTTGATTTGTTCTACTCAAGGATTCAATGTCAATCTTCCTAAGCAAGCGTGCTTAGCGGAGTTTTTATACAGATCTTAGGGCCATTGATGCTGGCATCTTCGACCCGCTTCTTGCAATCTCATCTGCCTGTTCATTGTCCGGAATATTCATATGCCGCGGTACCCAGCATAGGGTCACCGTGTTGGCTTGTGATAATTCGTCCAGGTATTTCTTGCCCTCGACTTTACCACGACTGACACCATGGTTTTAATGAACGCTTGGCTGTCAGAGTATATAGTGATTTGATTTGTTTGTCGGCAATGTGTCGTCTTAGTGGTGCAACTTACACAGTTGCTCAGATCTAACTAGCCATAGATTGTGGTACAAAAGCTTCATAGGCAGATATCTCCAAAACACCTAACAACAACAACAAACTACAAAACGGGTCCCCACCACAGACAGAACAACAGAAATACAACACGAGTAGAATACGGCAGCACCCTGATTCTGATTGGAGCAGCTTCACTTTATAGACAGTACATTCAACAGTTTACAAGAAACGTTCAGACAAGAACATACATATTTTCTAAAACTTGAAAGATAGAGTGAAAATTTGACCCGATAAAAGTAAATAAATAAATAGGTGGCGCAACAGGCGGGTGACACCCTAGGCCTAGCTTCCCGCAACCATTCGTTTTGTGTGAGTTTCTATTTTTGGAACGAATAGAAGGGACCTACAATTTTATGCCGAGTCCGAACGGCTGAATTGAGAAGCTTTTTCATGATAGTCATACTATCGGATGTTTGTCAGACGTTCGCGAGAGGTGGCGCAGTAGAAAAAACTTTAAGATTTAATTTGTGTTTTTCCGGGGATCGAATCTGGGATCCCTCGCACAGTAGTCCAGCACACTAACCACTGCGCTACTGACCCGATAGACTTATTGAAATGTATTCTTTTTTGGGGTGGCACCTGAATAATTCACATAGCTTTAATGGTCTATGGAGATACATGAAAACTTGGAGTAGTTGTTAGTATAGGCGGGTTGGATCGCCCCTCGATACAAGTTTTGCGGCGAATCTTTTACCTCGTTACTTGGTTTCTCTTGAAAAAAAGAACTACATAAATTGATTGATATTTAGGGAATACAACATACCTTGAGAATTCGCCAACAATCCACGCAGCCGCGTATAGCACCTCATACATTGAATTACTTTGCGATGAAATCGTGAACGTATCAAGGAGACTACTCATTTCATTTACCGCAAACTGTCTCACCACTGGCACACGAATGGCAACATCCAGCAGCTGGGTAGCAATCAGACCACCTTGAAATGGAATCAACATATAAGAGACGCTTTGATTACATCAACTCACCACTTACCATGCTTCGAACCGGCTTCCAATTGAATCAGCTCAACCAAAACAGTCAAGTACCACTCGAAATTCGTCACATACAGATATGAACTTTGCGAACAAATCTCAATCACCTTATACAGCAACTCATCCCGATAGGCAGAGCCTTCTGCTCGCTCCATATGACCTAGCAGTCGTTTGACGATTTCCATGAGATTCTTCTTCGACACCATGCCATAGAGCAGGTCTAGTGCCCGCAATCTAATCGACTCATCCTTGTCGTCTAAACACGCCAGAATCAAATCCTTGTGCGCCTGAACACTCTTCGGATGTGTCTTTAGGATTTTCGACATTGCCAATAGTCCTAGGTATTTTACTAAACACACACACACACATATACGCACATACAGAAATAATCTAAACACAAAATTCGTGGTTTACTTACAATTTTGATCGGAATCTTCGATTAGGATACGTAGTTTTTGGACACACAGTTGTATTGAGGCACTATGATTTGGCATACCGCTACTTATGCTTATGAGAACAGCGATAACCGTATTTATGCACTCATACAGTAAACTCATCGCTGACGTACTAAAGGAACACAAGCGAGAAAACATTTAAACATTTTTTTTCTTTCGGTTGATCGATTTAGCTTACGAAAAGCAATAAAAACAAATTAAACAAACAAAATAATTGAAAATCGTGAAACAAACTAAACAACTACATTGAGCGCTAAGAATGTAAAATGCACGCACACGTAAAGTACACACACTAAATTACAAAACGCAACAAATTTCACAACAATAATAAAGAAAAACTTAAAATAACCAAAAACTAAATTAAGACATAAATAAAATGATATCAACACAAACAAAAATCAAACGTATGAGAGTTCACAAAACTTGCCTATGGATTAGATTTGTGAGAGGTTCTATTAATTTCTTTCCTAGCCGGGGTTCTAAAGGAGTTAAAGCGCCAAACTGCAAATGCAAGAGAAAAAGAAACAAGCAAAATAAAATCATAATAAAATATTAAATTTAAATTTTAAATGATGTGTGTGTGTAAGAGAGAGAGAGAGACAGATGGAAATATAGAGAGAGATAGTGAGTGCCGGTGGTTTATATTATTATGTGTAAGGGAAGGTCCTACCGGTTGGAAAACTGTCTTTAATCCTCTCTACTAAATTATATATATTCATTAGGTGTGTGGTGTGATTCGTGGTGGTGGTGATGGTGGTTAATAGTGTATAGTGAAAACATTTCGGGCGATTAACTCAATCGCTCTCGAGTTGTGGAAGTAGGCAATTATCTAACTATGTATATTAGATTCGGTTTAGTAGTATCCCTATCCTTGTGGGTCATTGTGAGACCATGTACACCAACATCTGCAGAAGCCCTATATCCTAAAGACTAGGACCCAAACCCAGCGTTAAAATGTATCGATTAATGGAACAAAATGTCGAAATCGCGAACCCATCCCGAACCCATTCGCGAACTCATCCCGAGATGTACTGTCAGTTGGTTGCCGCGGCAGGAAAACAAGCTGAAGACTTCGCTGTTGCTGCAATCAAACTCAACTATCAGACAAGCCCACGTGGATTTAAAAACTTACAAACTTCGGGGACACCTACGATCTATATATCAACATAATGATCTCATCTCATCATCAACTATACACTCTGGCAACTGTTGCGGTTGGTTGGTTGGTTGGTTGAAAGTGGCCGTCAGCTAAAAACGCCAACGCACTTAGACCAGTATAGGTCCATTGTGATGCCACGAATAAGGATCTAAGATCTCCTTACTAGTTGAACCATTTTGAGCTCTTTATAAAGCGTAAGAGGCTTCTGATGTCTATGCTTGTCAGATCATCCAAGTCGTTGTAATGGAAGGCCCCTAAGTGAAGCTACCTTCTGCGGGAGAGAGCTGGGCAGGAACAAAGAAGGTGAGGGATAGTTTCCTCTTCTTCCTCATCCATGCAGCTTCTACAAAAGTCGTTTGAGAAAAGGCCCAGACTTGCGGCATGTTTGCCTATCAGGCAGTGTCCAGTAATGACACCTATTGTGGTGCCGATATGCAATCTGTTGAGAGAGATCAATTTCTTAGAGCGTTTTAAATCCAGTTTAGGCCAAATTTGTTTTGTCGCTAGACAAGTGGTTAAACTTGTCCACCTAAGATTTGTACTCTCGATAGCATTCAGCTTCAATTTTTGTTTACGAGTAGCGATTGGTATCCCTAGGGTGCCTTTATCAGACAGAATGGGTTGAGTTGTTCCTATCAGTCCAAGGATTTGATGGCTGCTTGGCTGTCCGAAAATATGTAGATATCCTTAACAGATATGACGTTTTTCTTGAGCCAAGATAAGACTTCTTTAATCGCCATAATTTCCACCTGGAACACTCTACAGTAATTTGGTAGACGGAAGGAGAGCTTGAGATTAAGACTTTCGGAGAAAACACCCCCACCAACTCCATCTTTGGTTTTTGAGCCGTCAGTATAGAAGTGAACTGATTCATCTTCCGGGAAGGTATCTTCATCCCAGGTTGCTCTGGATGGGATTGTGACGAGAAAATTCTTGTCAAAGTTTAGAGATGGGGTGGTGTAATCAGTGTTTTCTGTTGAGAACTGTTGCGGCTATAGATGAACAAATTTGTGCATGGATGTACATTATGTATATTGATTGTGGGAGGCTGGCTGTTAATAAAGACAAAACAAAGTATATGCTGTCAACGAGAAATTACTGTCAACATCGGCGACTCGGACAAAACGTCACGATGGACAGATATAACTTCGAAGTATGGTGCTGAAGCATGGACCCTGTCAAAAGCGGATGAAAACCTTATGGCATGCTTTGAGAGAAAGATTTTTCGAGTGAATATCACTCCAGTTTGTGACGATGACGATGGAGTGTGGATAAGAAGATTCAATGACGAACTATACGGGCTATAAAGCGATGCTGACCTGGTCAAAAAGCTAAAAATACAACGGCTGAGATGGCTGGGACACGTGGAGCGTATGGACAACAACGCACCAGCCCGAAGAGTCTTCGAATCCACCCCTGAGGGACAACGCAGCAAAGGAAGACCCCACCTTAGACGGCGCGCACAATTGAAGAACGACATCAACCAATTTGGCGTGCATAACGGGAGGCAGCTAGCGAGGGACCGAGTTGTTGGTTGAGGCCGTGGTCCACCCTGGACTGTAAGCGCCACCAAAAGTAAAAGTAAGTAAGTTCTGTCCCATCATCTGGGAGAAGAAGAAAGACAGTGCAATTAGCCCTAAAATTTCAACAAACCCGTCTGCAGGTTAAGTAAGAGGTCTAGATGTAGCATAGGGCGCGATATCTGTTACAAATATTGCTCACTCTTCAAGATGGGTTTTGAGAGTTGGTAAGAATAAGACTTCGCTCTTCCTTTAGCCTGTCCATTGGCCCTCTGTGAACTGTTTGGCTTCGTTTCGACTAATGCCGTAATAGACAAAGTTCAGGTAGCTGACTTTTTAGTAGAGTGGCCAATTTTTCAAAATAAAATCTCCGACAACTCTTTATTGAATTTGGATCAACCCGACTTTGTAATGCAGCTAGACTGGCAATCAAAAAAGTAATTCGTAGTGCCGCATCTAAGCAAAAGTGCTAACAGGAAAGGCTAAGCAGAAGTTGCTTTATTCAACGCATTTTAATAGTTCCTATCGAACTTGTAGGAAGGTAGCTTTAAAATTAGCAGGCGGAGCCGCAGTGAAAAAGCTAGTTAGTGGATAATGTGGGAGGACCATATACCCGATATTTGAATAGCCTACGAGCTTTGAAATAAAAGCTGCAAAAGTAGATCTAGCAGTAAAGAAGGGAAAACCCAACTATGTAGCTGTCAACACAGAATATTCAAGACAGGAAAGTTAAAATGGATCTTCAAAAAATTGATCAGGATAGCAGGAAGAAACACAGAAAGGAAACGATTAGAATAAACATTTCTTTGGGCAATTGATTAGTAAGGCCGGCGTGACACGAAACATTTGTTCTATCGAAAACGCGTAAAGATATCCGTTCGAGTGTAAAATTGTTCGTGTGATATTTGGCCCCGTGCCGTTGATGGACTTTGGAGAAGCTTACCGCGGACTAAACGGTTCGTATAGCGACAAAAAGCTGACGAAAAAAGTACGTGTGGGCGCAAAAGGGAACCAAGTAGATGATTGTGCGAAACAGGAGGCGTTTAGCTAATGATTGGACTAACTGTTAAGGATTGTTCGTTGTGGTCCATTTCGGCCCCCTATTGTGGCGCCACCTACAGTAAATTAGGCAAATCATGTTGTATAAAACCAATCTTAGTCCATCTCCAACCAGATGTACCAACGATGTTGAAGCGTGATGACTGTATTTTTAATTACACTAATTTAATTACCCACATCCATGTCACTCAATTTATATTACGGTTTCTACACATCGTGAAAAAACTGTCACTACCCTAAATACACTAGCCAGCAAATAAACCGGGCCACCTGTTACTTTTGAAGTCTGGTTCGATTTGCTTTAAAAGTATAAAACATACAACTAAAAAAGTGGTGCCTACAGAAATTGCGTTTCATGTTGATAAAATGTCTTTGAATTTATTCTTAAGTACCGTTAACTCATATTGTAAACAAACACAATGCTAACGGTTTAATTTTTTTTTTTAGTTTTTGTCCATCGTTTGCACAGCCGCGTGTATTTTTGCGATTTTTTTTTCCTTAAATAATAGATACGACACAGCTCAAGCTATAGCACTACTTCAAGCAGGCTTTGCGGCGCAACGTGAGGTCGCTCGAAGACTTCAAATTAGCAGATCTTCGGTGCAACGAGTTTACAGGAGATACCTAGAGACTGGGTCATTAGATCGACGTTCAGATACGGGTAGACCTAGGGTTTCATGATCGGTATATTAAATTTACTGTTTTGCGAAATCGCAGCCTCAATGCAGTTCAAGTCCAACAAAGTCTGCGTGACGAACACCAAGTGTTCATAAGTTCAGATACCGTCAGATGGAGACTTTCTGAACAGAAACTGACTCCAAAGAGAGCTGCAACACGCCCGGCATTAACGGTAGCCCACCGTCGAGCACGGCTTGAATTTGCTCGAGACCATATGGATTGGATTTTAGAGCAGTGGGGTAATGTACTCTTTACTGATGAGACCAGGGTGAGAGTATATCGTCGCGTTGGTGAACGTTATTCTCAATGTTGCATCGTCGGAAACGGTTGCTTATGGAGGAGGAACTGTAATGGTCTGGGGCGGCATCTCCTTAACCGAACATACAGCTTTAGTTTTCATCGAACCGACGACGGGCCGTAAACGTGGATTGACTTCTGATCGTTACATTACTGAAATCCTCGCAGACCATGTGGTATCTTACACAGGATATATCGGGCAGGCCATGCAGTTAATGCATGATAATGCACGGCCACATGTTGCTCTTGTGGTGACCCAGTATCTAGGCGACGTCGGCATTCGTACGATGGACTGGCCAGCTCGAAGCCCGGACTTGAATCCGATAGAACACATATGGGATGAACTGAAACGTCGGGTTCGAGCCCGGTTACCTGCTCCAACAAGGGTTCCAGAGCAGCGAATCGCAGTTGAAGAGAAGTGGAATGCAATTTCTCAAGTTCATCTCAATATTTTCATGAAATACAAAAATATCAATCCGCCATGAAAAGCGATCCGCCGCGCATTTGGGAATAAGCCCCCTGAGTTCGAAAGTAGCAGGTGGCCAGTTTTTTTTTGCGGTCTTACTTAAGGTGGCGTTACAGTCCGGGGTGGACATGGGCCTCAACCAACAAGCGTCTCCAGCCAGTACGATCTTTGTTTGGCCAGGTGTCTCCAGTTTCGCACGCTAAGTTGGTTAAGGTCCCCTTCCACTTGCGTGCGCCACCTGAGTCGCGGTCTTCCTCTACTGGGCTGTCCCTCGGGTGTGGATTCTAAAATCCATATTTACGGTCTAGTGTAGATATTAATAGCTGATGCAGTGTTTTGCATGCCCAATCGACTACTTCCACTTCTCGAGAGATAAATTAAAATATTCGCTAACTAAATTCATAGGAAGCACTAACCATTGTGATGAAAAACTAAAACTCAACCAAACTATCACGAAAAACAACCAAACAAACTGAATCGGTTCATAAAATACAAACAAAATAAACAAATTTGTAAAAAAAAAACCCAAACATTGCTCGAATTGTAAAAAAAAGTGTTTTTAAAAAAATCGGTTCGGTGATGAGATTAAAAAAAAAAAAAACGAAACTTCCAAATTCAAAGAGAGGATAAATCAAAGAAAAAACTTAATTTCAAAAATTATATAGAAAAAGAGAGATAATAAACCTGGAAATAATTTCGATCAAGGGTTGCGTTAGTTTTCTTCCCAGAGCCGGTTCGATGGCAGTTAAGCTGGCGAACTGTTTTAATTTTTGTTTTTTGTATTTTTTATTAATTCGTTTGCAAACATTATTCATTATTAATTTGTTTAGGAGAAAGGAATCACAAAATATATCAAAACACAGTAGGAGAGGAGAAAGTAAAAGAAGAAAAGAAAGAAAAGAAATAAAGTATAGTCAGGTTAGGTTAGAACTAAAAAATTTGTGTGTTTTCTCTCCACAAACGAAGAGAAAGAGAAGGAAAGAGACATTTCGTTATGACAAATCGTGAGAACAATACTATGAATGGTGATGGGGTGTGGTGACGAAAAGGGAACAGTAGCAACTTACCAATTTGATGATTTTAATGAGCATCCAATTGTTGGTGGACGTTGTCATGAGTTTGAAGAATATCGGTGCCAATGGAAGATAATTTTTCGGATTCTTACGTGCTAGCTCACAGATGACGTTTACAGCAGCCGATTGAACACCTTTGAGGAGAGGATTTGTTTATAAGATGGAATAAATGGTTGCAGTGTGTATTTACCTGGATCGGGATCTTCAAGTTTCTCCTTGAGTTTGGGGAATGCCGGCCGAAGGGCTTCGGGATAGCGCAGAAAAACTTTATACATCATTAGGACGGCTTTCATACGAAGGTAGGGCTTTGTCGAACTCATCTGTAATGGAGGTGGGTTAGTATGGTATGATTTAGTGTTTGCAGTTTCATGCAAACCAAAGTCATAATGTCATTGGCTAGATCTCTTGACAAATCCGGCGATATGAAACAACTCAAGCCACTGAGCGCAACACCGGCGTCATATTGGTTCTGTGAATTTAAATCCTTGCGAATCATGTTTGTTGTGAGCATGAGGAGCTGGTAAAAAAAGAGAAAGTATGATTAGTAAAAATTATTAGCGTATGTGGGGTCTTGGGGTCTTACCTCACTTTCCGGATGGAAGCATTGACTGGCCGCTAAATAGCCGATTCTCTTGCAGGTAAATCTAGAGGAACTCATCACTTCTATGATGTTGAAACCAGCCCATGAGATGTCATAGCCAAGCATTTGTATCTAGAATTATGAGAAAAGAAGGTTTCGATTGTTATAGTACATTATATATGATGAGGCAATCGTCCAGCCACCATGTGATGAGATTTGATGACAAACAAACCTTCGCATTGTTTCTAATAAAAATTTAAATATAAACGAGCTTTAGCGAATAAATCCATGTGTCTGGTCGCACATCACTATCATATTGAATTAAACACTCCCGCATAACCTAACATTCCAGAAGATTCAACTTTTCTTACAATGACTTGAACAGAATTGAAGAGAATGAGCAACAGTTCCGCATTATTTTAAAGAAGAATGTTTGAAGGCAACTTATACAAACATTTTGAGATAGAGCAAGATTAAGTATTGGTAGGTGCTACCTGCGGAATATTGGCGATGGATCCGCTGACCACAACAACCGAGCTTGCAGTTCAGTTGTGTGTGGATGATCACTTGCACAGTCGCAATAGCGTCAACAATAGAATGACCTGCGCGTGAATGAGAACAGCAAAGTTCAAGTACTTAAAAAACATAGTGTAGTAACAGATACCGCTAATACCGAGCTGAGAAAAACATCAAATACATCAATAATAACATACATTGAATATGACTAACTATACATCAGTAATAGATAAGACCGGTCTCATGGGGCTTGGCTATCCAACTCCAAATTAAATCATATTTTCGTTAATAAAAATCACAATGTTGGTGTTTGGTTTCAGTCGAAACTACACACAGCAACCTGAACAAGCGATAGTCTGTGAAGAGTTTAAGAAAACAGCAACGTCAATGCTTTTCCCCACAATCCCATCGTTAAGGTACGCTCCCAAACCACAAAGGAAGACTAAAAATAAACTACATACTACAATCTTCTTAATGGTCTCTGAATTTAATCTCAGTCTCACTTTCAGCATCCCTTTTGGACTTGTTTCCTTCACAACCCCGTGCGGCATGCTAGGTAACTACATATCTATTAAACCATCTCTTTACTTACATACGTCAGCTTAGCGACAGCATTGCATTTAACATTGATATTGTCTTGGCGAAGCTCCTGCTTGATCTCCTCTATGCACTGTGCGATGTACTTGGCCTGCAAAAATAAAAAAAATGTATGAAAAAACAAGAATTATTCTCAAATAGCACTCTTTGATGAGGGTGGCACAAGGAGATGGTATAAAAATGCATCAACATAAGGTATGTGGCAGTGGCAGCTGGAAAGTCACCAATTAGATTGGATAGCTATTTTTATAAAAGAGCAAGGTACTTCAAAGCGCGCCCTCCAGAGACTCAAAATAATGAATTAAAGGTGAATTATTGATTTTTTTCTTCGTTAATTTTGCAATAATATTGCTAGCGGTTGCTGCCATAATTCACAAAATATGTAACTTTTGTGTACTGTAGATATAGATAATTACCTCATTATCCTTGTTATTTCGAATTCCACGGACGAGATCTGTTAGATTTTTATCAAACATTCGTTCAAAGTTGCCTTTCACCTTTTTCAGTGCCATTTTCGTAGATACCAAAATCCACCAAAATAGTTGAGAATTTTTCTACTTTCCCAGCAAAGAGGATTTATCTACTTTTCTTTTTCCACAAATCACAACAAAATGTCACAAATCAAATGCATTGGCCAGTTGATGAGGTGGGCGATGGCGAAATTGAATTACAATTAAAGGTGGTTTTGTGTAGGTTTATTCGAAGAGATTGTATTTTCAATGTTTGGGGGGGAAAGTCTGACCGAATATAAAAATAAAACGATTTTATTTCTTTTCCCCGAATTCGGGGTCTACTGCACTTACGAAGAAAAAACACAAAAATCTGACAAAAGAAAAAAAATAAGGGCAAACTGTCAAAATTTTGCGTCCGCCATCATTTTTTGCGGGTTTGTCTGCACTAGCCGGCCACGTCAAAATTCATTCCACAGTGATACCAAGCTTTGGCTTTTTTCAATCGACTTTATGTTATACACACGTTACATTTTTCTACGGTTATGTTCGAAAATTTATTCAAGTTCGGTTTTCTCTCAGATCTCAGATCTCAGATTTTTCTTGCCCAATGGAACAAAAAATGAGATCACTTTTTTTTGTATTTGTGTTGGTGTGTCATTTGACATTCAGCTGTTTTTAAATTGCATTTTGTGTTTATAAAATTGCAGGGTTATTAAATTAAGTGGGTTTTCATTCTGTGTTAGTGAAAATATGTGTGAATATCGCTCTCGAATCGAGATTCGCAAAAGTGGTCTGAATCTGAAAAAAGTTCTTTTTTTTTGCACAAAAATTGCGCTTGCAAATCCCTATTTTTGGCGAAACACTAAAGAAACTCCATATTAAACTCTTATCATTCTAATTCTGATATAAAGCGTGGAAGTACGGACATTTAAAAGCGATAGCTGACGCGAATTGCTGGCGGATTGTTTGCGGATTAGCAAACGCGAAAGACGATCGAAATTGAGGTATCACTTTCAAGACGATCTACAGCACGAATTTGTATTTTGTATTTGAAAGCAATTACAATTAAAATTACAGAATTTTATAGAAATGTAAAACGAGGCCATCAAGTCAAATCGGATTTTCTTTTTTATTTTCACTGATGACACTGTGCTCATGGTGGTGGGTCATCTTCCTGATATTGCTGCTCCAATTCTTGCGAATATAAAAATTTAATATCGTCCGACGTCGTAAGATTACAAAAAAAAAAAAAACCGAAAAAAATTAACTGTCAAATTTTCGCAAACATCAAGTAATTAATGTTCCGGTCCTGGACAATAAATTCTGTGCGAAAAGAGAGTGGAGAATTGTATCAAGCAATCTACTACAATTACCCACTTTTCTACTGCAAAACGAAAAGGAGAGCGAAACTTTTCGTTCATGATTTCGATCTGTCACTTTTGTATGGGATTTTTCGTTTTACAACAGCAGCGTACTAGGCTTTAAGGCGGAAATACGTCAGGTAAATATTAGGAGTACCTACCAATTTACCAACGGATATTTATTTAGCTACCCATGAAAATCTAAATCCAAATCCAAAACACCCTGGTAGATGAAGGTTAGCTATACTAAAAAGTTTAAAATAAAAAACGAAAATGAATGCAAAGTTTTGTTAAAACGTTTTCCTTTATTTGAATTATGTATAGTTCCCTCTTCTGTAGATAATAGTTTGTAAATTGGAAAATATTTTGCTTTTAAATACATATTATGCTATTGCGTCTGTTTAGAATAATATAATTGTTTTCGTTTTTGTGTTCCATTTAATGTTTACAATTGGGTTTTGGTTTTCTGTTGGTTTTCTTTGCTTCTTTTCTAACTTCTCTTTTTCTTGTATAAAATTCACCTTTTGACACAAAATATTTATTTTTTTCTTGCGTAACCTTAGCTTGTATGAATCTACATGTAGGTATTAAACGAAGTTTAATAATTGTTCGTTTTAATCCTTGTTCAATTTTTTATTAATTGAATTAATTTCGATTCCATGTTTAACAAAATGCGCAGAAATAATATTACCTGTGTGTAAATGAGTTGACTTTGGTGTAATTAATGGTGGGTTTCTATAACCTACTGTTGATGTGTTGTTCGTTTGTGATGTTTAGATAGTTGTTTTTATTTTTCCATGAAACATTTTAAATATTCTTAACACTGCTTTTTACTATAGAATAGTTATAAAGTAATTCTCTCGCTACGAGAGGGATTTTTTGTTATAGATTTTATTTTGTCTGAAGGTGTAGGTTACATATTACATAGTTTTTAATATTTAGTGCATGGCTGAGAAGTTGAAAGAATTAATTATTATTTTGATGTTTTTTTTATCTGCTTCCGTTTGTATTCTAGTGTAAGTAATGGTATATGGAAGTATGGTACACAATATTTACGTATTTGAACAGTCATTATAATTAAAAAATAAAATATTTATTACTAACACAATTTTATTCATTAGTTAATTTTAGTAACCAAGAAGTCTTAAATTTATTTTTAACAATACATACCCTGTTACCTTGAGTTGAGTGTTATAATTAAATTTTATTTAAATAAACGTATCTAATTGTTAATATATGATGTCCAGGGAGATGTGATGATTTCAAACAGGGACTTGAGCGAATGGAACGGAGTTTGAGTGAGAGTTTTAAAGGGACGCTTTTGATTCGTGTTATTCGTTGTGTTCTCTAGTTCAGAGTGGCTCCTTTTCGTATTTATTCCTATCACAAAGGCAGTAAAAGAATACAATAACGTTAATAAAGTTGCAAAAACAATAACTTTTCCACTTCGACCTATCGTTGGGCGCCATTTTCGCGGTGTTGCCATATCGAGTGGGCAAATCATACTATACAAGTTTTCAGTTGGAATTTAAAATCACAATACACCGTTCGGTCGTTTGACAGATAGAAATGGGTTTTGACAATACATACAACAAGGTAAAATAGACCCGTCATGCTACTATTCATTGGTGTAACCTCTGAAATTTTTCCAACGCACACACCGACATTGAGCGTTAAAAGCTAGTGAGCACCGATGCTCTTTTGAGTTTTCTTAAGGGTCTGGCTTATTCCAAAATGCGTGGCGGATCGCTTTTCATGTCGGATTGGTATTTTTGTATTTCCAAAAGCGATTCGATTCATTCAAAAGCCATAGCTATTTATGTGACGGATTTATTGCGGATAAAAAATAAACTAAATTCTTGTGACGGCAAAAAGCTGTCAAACTTTCGGGAAAATAAATGGAAAATTGGAAAAAACTGGAAAGCACAGTTCACATTTGAGAATAAGCAAAAGCGAAGACGGTCGATCCGCCGCGCATTTGGGAATAACCCCCAGGTCTAAAAACCAACAACAAAAGCAAGAACTAATTGAATACTAGTAGAGGTGCATTTCCTTTCTTCAGTATGGGAAACTAGCAAAATGTCGCCTCGCACCAAGTTAAAACTGTTTGAATCCAACGTAAAATTTGAAGTGTTCTACGCATGTGAAACGTGGAAATACTCCCCAAACATCTCGAACAGGTTACAAGCTTTTGTTAATCGTTGTCTGCGCTACATCCTGAAGATCCGGCATCCACAAACGATTTCCAACAGTAAATTGGAGCTGTAGGTACTAAAATAAATAAATAGGTGGTGAAAGGACCTGGCTGTCGCCCTATGCACATGGTCCTAATGGTGTTCCAAGTGTATTTGTCAAATCTTATGTAAAAAATTTCATTGTCCAGTGCTTTTCGATCCTGTGAAAATCATCGGTTATCATGCTCTTGCACAAAGGTAGTACCATTTAGACATCAGTCTAGTATTCAGTTGAGCTTTCAATTTACTCGTGATTAGCCAAAGGTTAGAAGATATATCTACTAAAACTGACAACTGAATTGAAAACTTATGGGAATTCCATCAGTTTCAGTTTCAGTTAGACGCTTCAATTTTTGCATTTAGACATCAGTTTAACTGAAAGCTTAACTGACAGCTCAACTGAAACTGAAACTGAAATGGCCGTCTAAATGGGGCTTGAGTTTTGTTCCAAAAAATCAACTATAACTAATTTAATAGAACTTACTTCCCATTGCAATGAATGGTAAATAGTTTACACCGATGAGGTGATAAGGAGGTACATGAGGACACCCCACTTTTTTTTGCCACTGCGCAGCGACCTGCCACATAAGAAATATAATCAGTAGTATTTACTTTTTCGAGGATTTGGAAGAACTTTCCGACAGGTCCATTAATGACCTATTTAAATTTGTAAATACATCGAGTTGGTTTACCAATCCGTTTGTTTTTCATAGGTTTCCAGTGTATGGGAATCATATACCGCTAGGGCATCATAAAGGATCTACATTGATCTGAGTGTACAGGTTTCTCCTGTCTTGCCAACCCACTAACCTAACCCACTTTTTATACCAAACAACTCTACAGACAGGTAGTAGGAAGTCCTTCTTTTTTTACTGCGAGCTAGAGGTCTATTAGCTATACTAAAAGGTGTGAAACCTTCAGCAATTTTCAAAGTGAGCAAATTTTTGCCTAGGTAAAAAAAACTGTTATTCTCCTCAAAATTTGGATATCCGTTCCGTATAGCTTGCCTCTGTTAGTCGCATTCCACCGGCAAGTTAGACGTCATGTAACAGTAACAACTCTTGATATTCTTGTCTGTCATTGTCCGGAGATATACTGCAAGTTCCCAAATCAATCTTAATAAAATTTGAACTACGTTGAACGCCGCTCCACTTCGTTGTTCCCTTTTGAAAAAAGTTCCAATTAGAAACCGAATATAAATAAAAAAACAATTTGTCTTTTTTTTTAATACTAACTGACAAAAAAATTAATTTTGTTTGTTTTTTATTTAGATTGCGTGTTATAGGTTTCGTATCAATTTTGTTCTTATAAAATAGACAAAGAAATAAAATCTTTTAGAAAAAAAATAAAATAAAATAAAAATTCAATACATCTAAAAAAACATAATGTATGTGATAAAAATATGAAATATAATATGTATGTGTGTCTGGTTATTTAAATTTAACAATCGGTGTCGTACCAAGCGGCCAAATTGTTGTTATCATTTGGTGGTGTTGGCATTGCGTCCAAATCAAAGTTCAACTCTCCAGCTCCAATCTCACCAACATCCATGTCCATCGAATAGGGTGAGGTTGGTGCACCACCTGGCGGAGCTCCGACTGGGCTGCTTATCTCCAGACCTTGCATCGAATCTATTGGTAGAGTATCATATCCTGTTGTGATTAAATATTCATAAGAAAGGGAAAAACAATAAGAAAGTGTACATTTTAAATTAATTTTCAAACTACACTCGACAGTTTTCGTTCACATGGGAGGGGGCATTGTGCAGTTGCACTGCACTCCACTCTATTATCCTCGAGCAAGGAATGTGTTTCTGATTTCTTTTATTTTTTTTTTAATTGAAAATAATGCCAAAGGCTTTGTTTTGACTTTAAAAAGCATGTGTATTTTTAATTTATTTTTACAGTGCAATGACCACAGCTTGCATTCTTTACTTCGAGATGTCTCCTCCAACATGTGAACGAACGACTAAAGAGTTTAATGCAGGAATGCGATATTCCATTTAACAACAAGGTAAACGTTAAAAGAAAAAATATTCATACACAAACGATTAAAAAAAATAGCAAAAAGTATGCAGTAACCAAAAACTTTACAAACACTCATTTAAATTTATAAAATTGACTTAATTCATTCAAGAAATATATAGTATAAAAGAAAAAAAAAAAAAAACGATACACACACATTAGAAATTTAAATATGAATATGTAAGAGATAGAAGTATTTATGTAGGAAAAATAAAAGTTTAAGAAAACACATGCAATTGATTTTTAAGATATTCATCGAAGTATTCAAAATTAGAATACGATTTTTAGTTCTGAAAGAGTATTGTACGCGTTTGGGGAAAATATTAACTCTTACGGAATGTCCTTTGTACACCTGCAGCACTGACTGCGTGATATCACAACTTCTAAAGTTGGTTCGTCGGTTATTGTGAATTGTAATAATCGAACGCCTAGAGCTAGCTCGCAGGGGCTCAACCACTACCTTCATTGCCCAGAATCTTTTTGTGGCCAGACAACATTGATTTAGTATTTAAGGAAGCGTAATCCAACCTTAATTCGTGCGGGAATTATTTGCCTGAACTCATCATTAGTAGTTGCTTATTGCTGTTATCTTTTTCCGCAATTTGCGTTTTGTAAAGTTTACCAAGTTTGTAGAAACCTCATTTGTGGACGTTGCCGGCCGGGTGGATGGTCATTTAATCACCTCTGACTTAAAAAGAAAAAGATAGCCAAGATTGTAATCGCCGTACGAGAGTTGGGTTAGAATTTTTCTTTAGTAAATAAAATCAGCCAATAATTCGGAACTGATATTTATTTTCCGCAACACAATTGCTCCCCAACCTTAGCGAGACAACATCGCGTTTCGCCATTTTATAATACTGTCAAAGTCGGAATTTAGTGAGCTTAATGCATACGTTGCCATTTCAGTAAGGGTTGCTGTAATCAGCAAAGGAATTAATTCGATTAGACGAAGAAGATGTGATTTATGAAAATGAGAAAGAGAGGAGGAGACAAAATATAACCTTGGGGAACACCATTATTTATATGGTAAGTTACATACTATCAATAAAGCCATTCAAAGCAACGAAATGCGAATGACTATCAATCCAATTTTCGAAAAAAGAGCTTGATACTAAACTCTGCCAAATGTTTTTGCAACAATCTTCGTTTTAACGTAGTGATGGAGAGAAATGAGGCGAGAAGTTATCAAAACACAAGAGTTGCCGCAAAAACCTTACTGTCGGTCATAAGTTTCCGTGATTCCGTGACATTTCATAAGCTGGGGGCTTATTCCCAAATGCGCGGCGGATCGCTTTTCATGGCGGATTGGTATTTTTGTATTTCCAAAAGCGATTAGGTCCATTCAAATGCGATAGCTATTGAGGTGACGAATTGCTGGCTAAAATTAAATTCTTGTGACGGGAAAAAGCTGTCAAACTTTGTGCAAAATAAATGGAAAATTGTAAGTCTAATTGGAAAAAACTAGAAAGCACAGTTCTCATTTGAGAATAAGCAAAAGCGAAGAAGGTCGAAATCGAAGAATCGCTTTCAATGCGATCCGCGGCGCATTTGGGAATATCCACTCTGTCGATTTATTATAGTTTTCATGACCTTAGAAAGGATAGATGTAAGTGCTATGGGTGGGTATTTGATGGGAAAAGATTCGCATTTTTTTAGTGGACTGGTTGGATAAATGCTGATTCGCAACTTCTCGAGAACAGTCCAGAAAAATATGACAGATGGAAAAGCTTACGCAATGGTTTTGTCAGCATGAGCGAACAGTTCTTCAGAACGATCGATGGGGGAAATACAGTCTGGGCTATGTTGAGATTATAAAGCACTCCTGCGACTATAAGGCGTCCTCGAGTACAGTGGGCCTATTCCCAAATGCGCGGCGGATCGCTTTTCATGGCGGATTGGTATTTTTGTATTTTCAAAAGCGATAGCTATTTAGGTGACGGATTGCTGGCGGATTGTTTGCGGGTAAAAAATAAACTAAATTCTTGTGATGGGAAAAAGCTGTCAAACTTTTGGGAAAATATATGGAAAATTGGAAATCTAATTAGAAAAAACTGGAAAGTACAGTTCGCATTTGAGAATAAGCAAAAGCGAAGACGGTCGATATCGAAGTATCGCTTTCAATACGATCCGCCGCGCATTTGGGAAAAACCCCACAGGTACCGACAAAATACAATCCGGGAACATCGAGCTGATTGCGAGCAAATAAGCTTTGTCTCGATGGTGAGGCCGAATTCTTAATATTTTTGTACAAATGTTTTTATTACCATTTGGACATTAGTGTTTTTGGCCTCAAATTTTGGTCATAAGATAATTTGACACGCCTAATTAGGGCACTGCAGTCATTTATGGCTTCTTATTCTTATTTCGGTTTTCCTCAGATGGGTTCGCTTTGTACAATCGAAAACTTAACTTCATGCAATTCTTTAAATTTGTGGTCGGAGTACGAGAAATTAGCTGATATGGTGAAGTGGTCCGACAAGCCTGTAGGGCGTAGGCGATAATATTTTAATTAGAGTATTTATCCGGATGGAAGGTAAGAAACAAGCCCAGTATGCTGGCATTTTGACCGTCAATGTCTGGTAATCGTTAAAAACAAATAATAGTCGAAATGCATGCGTGGCAAATAAAATACTAGTTTTCACGGCCTCTGACATACATATCGGTTCTTTTCGACGTTTTGAGGGGTAATAAAAAGGTGGAATCTTATGGGAGACGACAGTCTTGCTATAAAAGACGATGATAAAAAAAAGGTTGTAGAACTTCCAGCAGATGGACACTTGTTTGTGATATATGAAATTCTAAAACAGAAAACTAAAGGCTTAACTACATTCCGCAAAAAGTAAAGCACTTGCACGAAAATGTTTTTTTTTTTTCCTTTTCACACCATTTCAAGCCTGTGGCCCTTATTGTGATTGTCGATCAGCGATTGTCACAACAATTGTCGATTTTTTCACTTCCAAGAGAAAACATCGACCAGACATTTGTAATCGACTACAAGCGACTGTCAAATCGACAAATATCAATCGCAATCGACAATCACAGTTGTCGATCAACGATCAACTGTCGACACTCACAATACGGGCCTGTATTTTTTTTACAAAGTGTGTTCCTTGAAAGTTGAATATATACCTCTAACTTTGACACACTTTGTGAAAGCGGGGAAAAACTACTATACATGCACAAAAAAGTTTGCACCAATTACTGATCTCGCCAATAGAGGGCTCTGATGCGACTAGAATATCACACTTTTGTTGACATGTTACAATGGAAACGAACCGTTTTGGACAAAATGGCAGTGTTTTGGTTGAGTTTATACTTTGGTGTAGAAGCAAGCATTTTAGATAAATTTCTTACCACAAGGGGGCAACTGCATTTGTATGCGAATTTGCACTTTTTAACTTGTTGCCGAGTGTAGTTAAGCCTTAATAGTTTAGGTAATTTGTTTTCAATGTCCCTTTCACTTGTTGCACATAGAAATGCAGGTACATGACGCATTATTTGTGTTTCTTTAACATGTTAAGTGCGTATTTTTTTTTATACAATTTACCAGAATTTAGCAAAATGTTGAAACTTTATAAACCTAAAATATTCAAACACTGATGGGCATACTCATTAAAAGAAAAACCATGCAAGATGCGTGAAAAGCTCAATCGTCTACTATAGGAAAAATGATAAATTTAAAAATAATTCACACTTACATTGATTAAAACTTATTGGAGCAAAATAATAGGTAATTTAAACTAAATAATACGAAAAACAAAAATCCAATCCGTAAAGGATACAATAATATAAAATTAAAATGAAACAGTCTTTTTCTAACCAACAAATAAGGACATGTCTGATCTAAGCAAAACCAAATGAAAATTATATCTAAGAATATAAACTTTTTACAAAAATTTATTCATTTTTCTATTGTAATCGGTAATCACCTATTTAACGCCGTTTTGCTTTGCTTGCATTGTTCATTGTTTTCAAAACGAAACAAGTGAGGGGAAGTTTGGTGTGACGATCATGGCTGTCATAATCATGTTATTACAATTTGTATTCTTTTTGTTTTCCTTAAGTTGTATCTCTTACGCTAAGATAAATACTTTTTTGGTTTGTTTTGAATTTATTCTTATGATGAGCATATTATCTTCAAGACAATAATATTATTTTCCTTTTATCTTCTACACAAAAGTAAAATTATGTATATAATTTTTATTTTATATATTTTTTTTTGTTTCTTGTTTAATGTTACTAAAAATTCGGTTTTTGTTTTTTTTTTGTTATATTCATCATTTGTCCAAATCATTAATCAGTTGAACAAACTTGTGAAATTTGTTTTAGTGATGATATATGTTAGGCTGGCTTAGCTATAATTATTTTAAATAAAAACAAAAATCCCAAGGAGAGACAGAAAAAAAAAGAAGATATAAAAATATTTTTTATTAGTTCATTCTATGGGTGGTGTAAAAGATGGAAGATTTTTTTTTTGTTTTTAATTACAAAACAAACATAAAATTCAGCTAAATGATTTCGATGAGGCGCATGTACTTAGAAATGTAAAAGAATTGATTTGATCGTATTTTTTTTTTAATGATGGGGTGGTGGTCATTGATGATGATTCTGCGAGAGGAAAGCATAAAAGAAAATCCACCTACGCTTGCTATACAACATGTGTGGCTTAAAACGTCGAAAATCATAACAAAGTAGATATAAAAAAAAAAACATTAACGTTGCAATGAAACTAATATAAAAATAAAAGGAAACAGAAAATGAAATTAAAAACTATGATGAATACAAACAAATGGAAAACGTAATGAGAATGACAAGTTTAACGATTTTTAATAATAGCTGCAAAATTTTTAACACTGGGTTGGGGTCTATATTTGATTATATATTTAAAGGGGGCCGGGTCTAGCGATTTACTGTGCTATTTGTGTGTGTGTGTGTGTATAGGTGTAATAAAATTTGATGTAAAAAATTGGAATATTTATGCAGCACTTTTGGATTGCATCACCTTTTCTTTTTTTAAATCTATAAATGGGCTGGTATATGTTCTGTCCATAGACTAACAACAAGCGTTTGATTCATGGCATATCATTGTAAAGGCTCTTCCCCTTTTTCTATCTCTCTTTCAGTCAGTATCCTACCTCCGCAGAACCAAATGAATCGCTTGAACCTCATTAGAAAATATTGCAAGCTTTTTCAAAAGCGTTGCCCAAATAAACAAGCAATGTGACTACTGGCTTGCCTATGGACAAAACTCAAGGTCGCGCCGTCGTCGTACGATGTGTACCGACGAGAATATAGCTGAGCGTGTTGAAGTCTATCCAAGAACATCGACTCTCTACCTATCTCAACAAGTCAACATTTCAGAATTTCGCACAAAGATCTCGAATTATTCACTTACAAAGTTCAATTGACTAAGATATTGAAGGCAAACGAAAGGCCTTACAGCAGCTTGAATTAAACGCCGAATCTAGCCGAAAAAATATTAATTTTTAAAGAGCTCATTTTGAACTCTGTTTCGTGTGATTAGCCTTTTTTTCTGAAAATGCTACTGGAAACGTCATTTCGGTCAACGGCGTTCTATACAGAACCATAATTATCGAATGTATGTGGACTGAAATTGAAGAGATGGACTCGGTGGACGAACTTTGGTTTCAGCAGGATAACACGTTATGCCACACAGCTTATCAAATAATTGAACTTTTACGCAATAAGTTTGTTAATTGTGTTATCAGCCGCTTTGGCGATGTCAATTGGCCGCCCGCCTCGTAGCTGCGATTTGATATCAAAAATCGTATCAATTTTTGACATGCTGACGTCAAATTGTGTTTACATATAACTTTAGGACAGAAAATTGTCATATTTACACTATTTGTGACGTGTGTAAGTAGCATTAGAACTTTTAGCCGGAGGCTTCATTGAATCCTTTATTTTAGAACGGCGCAGGACAAACGGTCACTGTGGATATTGAGCGATACAGAGGCATATGCTCGATAATTTGTTTGCATTCCTCAATTGGATGAATTCGTATTGAAGGCCATGTGGTTCTAGCAGGATGTAGAGCAAACGGCGGATTATGCACGAGCCACAATCGACATTCTAAGTCTAGCCGCACATTGGATACGAATTTGTATCGTACGTAAACGTATGAATATGGTCGTACGAATTGAGTGCGCACACTGAATACGATTTTCTCCGTTAAATAGGGAGTGTCCCGGTGATATCGCTTTGGTGTGTGATGAATAATCTATATCGTCAAGAAAACTTTCTTCTTATTCGGAGATTGCGCCGGTGTCGTCATTGCGATGGTATCGTAGAACTGAAGGCTAACTATGCACTTCGCCGAGAAGCGTATTTTTTTTTTCGATTTCGCATTTTGGTACTATTCACTTCGCCGGCGAAAACTATCGCACTTCGCTCCATTACATTCGTGCAACTATGCAAATGCGAACGCCATTTTATCGACGTGGAATGCAATATATAATTTGATGGCGAATTTGGTTGTCAGCGGTGCATTTGCACGGTAAAAAAAAATAGACGGCAGAGAGAAATAGTGTGATTTTCTTTGAAAGTCGACATTCTAAGCGATCGTTTTGCATAGTTGCCATGTTCGCCGCGAAGCGAACTGAATGAATAGCAAATTATGCGATTCGCGGCGAAGTGCATAGTTAGTCCCCTGAATAGGTGCGCGAAATATGATTTAAAAAAAAAAAAGAGATGTAGTCAGTGAATTTCATCATATTATGGAAGAATTACTACCTACATAATAATGATCAAATATTGTTTGTACCGCGTGTCCCATACTCTCTTTTATGTCCGTAAACCAAGTTAATCGGCCCTAGCGAGGTATCCGTCGGAACGGAGAATTCTCCGCAACGCATATTCCGTCGGAGACTCAAATTACATTCGAGGTATCCGCCTTCGGAAAGAATGATTAAAATGCGACGACGCATTGATTTGACATGATGTTGTTTCGTGGTACATCGCTGTTTTCCATTTAATGCTTGTTTTTTCGTTTGTTTTTGCTGTGAAAACACAAATTTAAGCAACAAATACAACCAATTACTTTGGTAAACCTTTTTTTTTATTGCTTTCATTTATCAACACTTCACTGCAAATCGTAAACAAATTCCGCAACCAATTCCTGTAGGAGCATATCGGAAGAAAATTCGTATGAAGCTGTCAAAAATATCAGTAAAAACGCACTTGATCGCACTGAAACGCAAAACGCCAGTGTGCGTTGCATATTTGTCGGAAAAAAGTTCCGAAAAGGTTTTCCGAAGTATACCTCGAAGCAAAAATCCTCCGATTCGTATGAAATCGGAGAATTTTCCGTTCCGACGGATACCTCGCTGGGGCCGAATACATTTTTCAACGCACGACCGTGTTTAAAAATTGGGATTATTTTCGGACGACGGAAATACATTTACGTATACGTACTAACTAACACCCAATGTGCGCGCTCACATATAGTACTTTAAAGATCGGGATTGTTGGTGATTGAGTCAATTTCGGACGAAAACGCGTCCAATGTGCGGCTAGCCTAAAACAGGCATTTTCCGATCGCCTGATGTCACGATTTGCATTGGGCCGAAGGATCACCCGTTTTAACTGCCGCAGACTTCTTTCTATTGACTTATTTGAAGCCACGGGTTTATGAGAATAAGTCACTAACCCTGGCGTTCCTCAGGAAGAACATCCGTCAAGAAATGAACAACTTTTTGCCATTGAAAATCTCATAAAAATAACCCAAAAAGTGATCATTAAGAAAAAGACATGAATGCCCAAATAAACGCTTTTAAAAAACGCATTAATATTTTTTTTCATTCTTTTCTATTCCTAGGAATATAAGGCCATACTTCATTATATTAAGGTGCTAGTACACGATATGCGCACATATTGGTTGGCTTTTGGTTATTCGTTTATGATGATGCTATCCGCAGTTTTATTGCCCTGTGTGCAGTCTTGCACTAGAACTGTAGGTACTAATTGTTTTATTGCTTTGGGTGTATTTAAGTTATCTCGTCGCGTTCGCTACTTTTATGACCCACAAAAAACTAAATACCATTCTGCTCGTACAAAACACACTGACACTTACTGAAATGCTGAAATTACATTGAAAAATACATACGAACCGTGCAGGTAAACATTCGACATTATGTAGCGTATTGGCACAAATCGTATGTGCTAGGGTAGTACACGGAATGCCGAAAAGCCACACACGAGTGCCTCACATCGTGCCTCTACGTATGAGTACCTTATATGAGTGGCACAAAGAGGGCTAGTACACGGTATGTAGCCATTGGCTCCATACGCTGACGTCAAAATTACGTCAGAGCCTCATATAAATGTGGCGTGCTACATATCGTGTACTAGCACCTTTATGGTCCACCTTTTTCAATAAATTTCATAAAAATTTTGCATTTTCCTAATGATTTAAAATGACACCTGTTGTTGAATGATTCTATATTTTAGTGAAGATCGGTACACAATGATATTTGAAAGAATATTTGTAGCCAACTGGTAGTTTATCACTCGCAAGTTAGCATGTTTGGATACTCTTAGTTACAAACTATTCGAGGAAAGTGTGATCATCATTTTCAAGGATAAAAAATATAAATAATCACGTTTTAAAATGTGGAATTCAATATTGCACATTAAAATCTGTAGCTCTGAAGAACATTGTAGTTCAAGTTAGTTACGAGTTTATTATGTTGTGTGCGAAGCCGGGGTTTCGAGACAGTTTTTGGCAGCGAGCACCAATCCAATTAGTAATCCCGTGTAGTGTACGAAATGCCTAAATTGTCAACCATAAAGAGATAAAAAAAATAAATAGGTGGCTCAACAGGCGGGTAGACACCCTAGGGCTAGCTTCTCGCAACCATTCGTTTGTGAGTTTCTATTTTTGGGACGAATGGAAGGGACCTACAATTTTATGCCGAGTCCGAACGGCTGAATTGAGAAGCTTTTTCAGGACAGTCATACTCTCGGATGTTTTTAGACGTTCGCGAGAGGTGGCGCAGTAGAAAAAACCTTAAGATGTAATATGTGTTTTTCCGGGGATCGAACCTGGGATCCCTCGCACAGTAGTCCAGCACACTAACCACTGCGCTACTGCGCCCACCATACCAAAAAAAGATTGCTGTGTCAAAAATGGACAAAAATCCACTTAATTTCAGTTAAAGGCTTAAAATGGGCCACTAATCTGATTACGGTCACGAGATGCAGGCTGAGGCTGAGTGTCTTATTCCTGTTGAGATAAGTGTTTTTAATTAGTCTACATAAATATTCCAATTTCAGTTGTTGTTCTTCTTTTCTACAGAAAACTGCAATAAACCGTTCAAATTACGTGCGCGTTTCTGTGTTCAAACGTGTTACTTCGTTAGATATGTACTCGTAAATTTGTTTTACATTTTGTATACCTGCCAGACGAGAGGAGAGAATTTTGTGTTGCCAATTGAGGGGGGGTTGCCCTCTTGATAAGTTTTATATAAGTATCCGAATATTTTTGTTTTTGTTTTTCTTTTTGTCAGAGACACAATGCTGTGTGGTGTTCAATTATCTCTGTTATATTGCTTATTAAATCATTCGGTAACAATATTCACTATAGTTGTTCATCGTGTCATGGCCAATAATTGGTTCTGTGGTAGTGATTGTATTTTTTTTTTGTTTTGGAAATAAAATAAAAGAGGAGATTTTTATTTATTGTTTGTTATATAAATACGTATTCATGTTGACAACATCCATTTAACTCAATCTAACTTCACAAACTCCTACAAAACGTGTGTGACTGAGGACATGAGGTGATTGTATATAGGGTATAGTGAATTACAGAACAACAAAATAAACGTAACTGCATTTGATTTAGATTGTGCAGTAAGTAGTCTTGCCAACTTACGTTTAGTACGTTTTTTTTTTACACAAGGTAATTTGTTTTTTTTTGTATATTTCTTTCAACAGTGCAATGTGTGTGTGGTTACTTAGAAAATATTTATTTTCTTTATGTGCATCGTTTGATAAATTATTAGTAAATATAATGTTAATAATGGTTAAGAGAGTGATTTTTTTTTGTATATAACTCTTGTTTTTTTGGTTTTGATTTAATTGAAATAATTTGTTTTTTTTTTTTTTTTTGGTTGGTTAATATTCAACAAACTAAGTGAGATGACATGCAACTCGGTTTCTATTGTACGTACCTTGCTGGAAAGCTCGACCTCCGTGTGAGCTGTGTACGCTAGGAGGGCCTTGCCCATACAAGCCCTCATATGCTTGTTCTGGTCCAAGCATATCCTATTTTATGTATTTTTTGAATTAGTGGTAGTTTATCCCGTCAACAACAATAACGAATCAGTTAATTTGTTTGTTTGTGATTGTTTTTTTTTTTTTTTTGTTTTAAATTTTTTGTGTAAAGGCAAAGCCCGAATCATACAGGTGCAAAGAGAGGGGGGGATTGTTTATATAATTTTGTTGATAGTTGTTAAAAATCGTGGACAAATTTTGTTTCCAACATAAAAATAAAATAAAAAGAAAAGAAAAAAAAAACATTTAAATAAAAAAAAAATTAAATTAAATGATACACGCTAAATAAAATAGGAAACTTATACTAATTGTGACTAACTGACACAAAATGTGACTAACACCAGGTTTGCTTGACATTATTGCACACAAATATAGCGGTACTAAAAGTTGGTAAGGTAGTGTCACTTGACTGCCTTGGCAAATGTAATTATAAGGATTAAATGTGTGCAGAGCCGAATATTCTAACAACAACATCTCAGAAGAAATTAAACGAGGAATAACTCTTGCCAACCGCTGTTTCTTTGGGCTAAGAAGGCAATTGAGTAGCAGAGCCCTATCCCGAACAACTACGGAGATTCTGTATAAGACCTTGATCATCCAAGTCCTGCTTTATGGCGCTGAAGCTTGGACTCTATCTAAAGCGGATGAAGATATCCTCGGCCGCTTCGAGAGAAAGATTCTTCGTAAAATTTTCGGTCCCGTTTGCGTTGACGGGCTTTGGAGAAGGAGATTCAACCACGAACTATACGAGCTGTACAGCGACATCGACCTGGTCAAAAAACTGCGAGTAAGTCGTTTAAGATGGCTAGGACATGTGGAGCGGATGGAAACAAATGCTCCGGCTCGTAGAGTCTTCGAGTCTAACCCGGAGGGACAATGCAGTAGAGGAAGACCTCGCCTTATGTGGCGCGCGCAAGTCGAAGGCGACCTCAATCGACTAGGAGTGCGCAACTGGAGGCAGTTAGCTAAGGATCGGGCTAACTGGAGAGGCTTGTTAGCTGAGGCCTCGGTTCCCCCCGAACTGTAGTAAGTAAGTAAGTAAGAGCCGAATATTCTATGAGTGCATTATATGAAACTGACAACGGGTCATTCAAATTGAATAATCTGTCGATAAGTCAACGATTTGGATGATAGTCTATGAATTATTGTTCGAGAGACAACAATTCGTAGACACAGTCACTTTGGTAGGAATGATAGCTATTTCGAACTACACCAGTAACTCATCATCAGACTCCTTTAAAGTGATTGTTTGAATTGTTTGAATTCTGACAGTTAATTCCGTATATAATCCACTTGGGAAGACATTTCTGCTATCCCCTGTCAATTGACCAAGTGACTACCACTTGCGCCAACTGAGCGATGAGTACAAGCCCGCCAACTGATGATTAGAACGGAGGAGAAGACCAACCTCTGTGCGTTGTTGTTGCTTCGAGGTGTTTTTGTCTATTGTCGTTCTCTCAGGTTTTCTTTGCATCTTCATCTCTTTTGGGTGATATCCAAACCGAACAGTACAAGAAGAAGAAGAGTATTGTACATAAGGCGATCGATGGTGCAATGTTTTCACGTGCGAGGGGTTCAGCAAATGAAAGCATTTCATTAAGAGGAACACAATGATGCTCATTCGAGAAGTGAAGAGCGAGAGAATGCCTGGCATCAACTGGTAGAAGAATGAAGATCTTGGGCTGATATAAAGACGCCCAATGAAATGTACAGATGTTGTGCTCCAGTTCCGGCACCAGCGCATGTTTTCATTGGTTCAACCTACAAAGTCGTTGCACTATTTTGAAACGATATTGCTGTGCACTAATATCCGCTTAAGCAAAAGCCAATGCACTGGGAATGTTATTGCTCGCTGCAATATTATTGCTCATTGCAAAAACATTGTTTCGCTTACGCAGCAATATCGTTTCAGTTCCGCAATGCCAGGTTAACCAACGGAGAATCGCTGATCTGGCTTTCCGACCTACCTCACGTTTTGACTAGAACGACAGCTCAACGTGGAGTCTGTTTAAAGAAACGAACATAGGCGGTCGTTTTTATTTTATTCGCGAACTAAAGCCTCCATTTTATCTATTTTTTTCTATAATTGGTTGTTTATTAGGGGATAATATTGATGCGAGCGCTGTGGGCCGAAGATATACGCTGTTATCAGTCTTAGAAGTAACTCATACTCTGCGCTATTCATTGATGGTTACCCCGTACGGAGAGCAAGGAGTGTGGAACAAAGATTTATTGGAACTACCATGTCTATGGAATTATCCCGGTAAATCGGCTGAAGATAGTGGACTTCATGTCAACGCGGTAAAAACCGAACTGGAACAGCAGAAAATTGAAAACACCCCCTTCAAACTTTGACATACGAAGTAGTGAATGACTGATAGGTTGGGTTGGCAAAGGGAAAAAAATTTGCAGAGTGTTTCAGGCAGAGTGTACCTAAAGCTGCGAAACTACTTGAGATTGGAGCAATATTCAGAAAGAATATCGCCATTTATATTGATAGTCAGGCTGCACTAAAGGCGCTATAGCCTTATGCCACAAAATCTGAACTAGTCCAGAGTTGCCGCACAATGCACAACGCCTTATGTTCGAAGAACAATGTCAGATTATTGTGGGTACCTGACGACTGTGTTATTGAGGGTAATCCTGAAATAATAGAACCACCCAATCCTCGGTAACTAAAAGAAAAATATTCTCGATGATACCATCAAGATGGCCGACCAACGGCACAGGGTTTCAAAAGCCCTGTGGCTTGAATTAATATATCGAAAAAAATTTGAAGAAATAATAAAACTCAGCAAATAAAAATTAAGATTCATTGGTTTGAGTTTTTGACCGTGAAGATTCCCTAAATGACAGCGGATTGGTCACATAGTCGGGTATAGTACGTTGTAAGAGGAGCTGATAGATAACTCTATTTGGTACTTACAAAAAAATTACATTTGCCAAGGTTAAGTATAAAAAAAAATTCAGCAAAGCGCCAAATAAGTGCTATTTGAAAGCAAAGCTCGACAAGATGTGCCACAAGGTGCTTATCTCTGATTAACATAGATAGTGTCAACATAGTTCCCCTCCAAGTGCACTTATTTCGAGTTACTTTCATGGGTCGTCAAACAAAAATATGAAAAACTAAGATACCCTGTGCTACACTTCTAAAAGCCGTTGACTAATGAACTTTAGCTTACGTGTGCTTTACAAAAAATGTAAACACACCAGAGTATATAATGAGATAATAGCTTCTAGCTAGTGTTTTCCTATTCCAATCTAATTTTCTCTGTCGTAATGATAATACTAGATCACGTATAGTCTCGCTCTTGTTTTGTATCTTTGTGTCATTTGAACGACTGACGTACCTGTAAGTCTGGGCCCATTCCGAGATCGGCATTTCCCCATATGTTGTTATCTTCCCGCAGAAGGGAGTTTGTTAGCTCAATAGACAAACGCTTCTTGTAATCTTGTGGTTTATCTTCGCTCATGCGGAAGAGAACGGCTGCAGCGTATGTGGCTACGCCCTCGTTCCTCGAATGCAATAGATCGGTGAGAGGGCCGGTGGCACCTTCTTGCTCGATTATCTCTGCGCCCTCCTTATCAGCGGCTAACTCACAAAGTACACCGGCAGCGACACGCTAAAAAAAAGACACAAATTAAGAAAATGGTCGTCTGTGAAAAAATTTCCATTGAACTTACCTGAATATTTTCAATTTCGTTGAACAGCAAGCGCACAAAGATCGGAATAACCGTCTGCTGGCGGATGAGTGCTCTATTGTGTGATTCTCTGGCGAGAATATGCAAAGCACCGACAGTGCCTTCGACAATCTCCTCCATGCGCACTCCATCGGCATAGGCACTCGGCTGCTGTGAGCCAGTGCTGGCAACTGACGAACGTTGCTGCAAAAGAAAGCGCATGTTAACGAATCGATCTTTTGGCGGTGAATTTTCAACTTACCCTTTCAGTGTCTTGGAAAGCCCTCATTAGCAGCCGCACGAGATGATGTATTGCACCGTGCTCACGCAACGGTGCATGATTTGCTGGGCATAGTGCCAGATTGCGAATCAAACCGATCACGGCCTTAATCAACGGCCAACGCGAAGGTGGATGCAATAACTTGACGATGACCGACAAGCCGTAGTTCAAGCGAACTGCATTCTGTGCCAATTCCGAGTCAACATGGCGCGAAGTCAAGTGACGTAGAGCGCATACTGCCGGCTCGGTGATCTCCTCGCGATCACCAGCGTTTATGATGGTGCGGACAAGTGCATCGACACCTCCCACTTGGCAGACGGTTGCCTTGTTGCGTTGATTGTTGCAAGTCAAATTCGAAAGAATGCCAGCTGCGCATGTGACCACATTAACATCTGTGGAGGCCAAAACTTGAACCAAACTTTGGAGTAAAGCCTCGAGTCCCTCGACTTTGGTCGCTGCATCGGACAAGTTACGCAAGGTCCATAGGCAATTCTGTACCAAACGCTGTGATGGATTACCCAAGTGCATAGCGAGTGCCTGCATGCCACCGGCGTCAACAATCGCTGGCTTGTTGCTGGAGCAAACCGACAACACCTTTAGCACACGCGATGTGGTCCAGAGCAACTTCTCGTAGTCGTACGAACGCATTATACGAACCAATTCGTTGGGCCCACCGGAAGCCAAAATTATCAACTTGCTCTCTTGATTGCCATAAGCCAGAATTTGCAAGCAATCAGTGACAATGGCTAAGAACTTCACATTGTTACGCTGCAAGAGGGTGACCATCTTTTGGAGACCACCGGCCAGACGAACGGCCATTTTAGAGCCGTCCTGGTGCAGAAGTAAATTGTGCAAAGTGGTAATGGCATAGAAGAGAACAGATTCAACTGGCGAAGACAGCAACTTGACCAGTGCTGGAATGCCGCCGCTCTTGAAGATGGCCAACAGACCCTGGCGATGATGCGACAAATTGTGCAAGGTACCAACGGCGCCCTTGGTCGTCTCCAGGTCGTTGCTGTTCGAGATGGCGCGCACTAGAGCGGCCACCATTTGTGGGCTGTTCATAATGGCGTGACGGGACGCCTCCTTCTTTGACAGCTGATGAACCATCATAGCCGCCTGCGATACAACCACCTGATCTTCGTCATTCAACAGCTTAATCAGTTCCGGAATTGCACGTGTTGCAAGTTCAGCGTCATCCTGGTAGTTGATCAGATTAACCACGGCATGTTTTAGCATTTGCGATGGCTCAGATAAACGCTGAACAGCTGTGGGTTGTTGCGGATCGAACTGTGTCGATGGGATCTCAATGCCTTCTTCGAGTGTTTCGGGAAACATCGCTGCTCGCACACGCTGCGAACGTGTCTGACTCAACTGCTGATTCATATCGTCCACCTGATCTTGGGTGAAATTCTGAGGGAAACCCTGGTCCAAGTCAAACATCAGGGGATCACCTTCCATTTCTTCATCTTCTTTGCCACTCAACGATGGCACTTGGGTGACTGCACCCGAATGGATACCAGAGTCACCCAGATACGAGTTTTGCTGCCACATAAGCGTCTGCTCCTTAGACGATACCATTGGTAAGTCCGGTGGATTATATTGATTATGCGGCACTGTTGGGAAAACAGAAAAAAGAAGAGAAAAAAATATAGAAACGACCGTTAGCAAAGGGAAAGCACTAAAGTCTATAGAACATGAGATGGGATTAAAGAAAATAAAAGGCTGCACAGTAACTTTGAGGGAAACGAACGACAACAATAAATCGATGAGAGGCGCAGTAGTAGAAATGGATTTCATTGCATGTGCCACTTGAGAATTTCTCTTCTAGAGATGATATCCATTAAAATCCAAAGCTGCCGCATTACTAAATGCGAATGAGGTAAGGCGGAGTGTTTGTGTTCGTTTTTTGTCAGACGCATTACAATAATTACAGTTCTATACATTGTACTGTGCATAGGCATCCGCATCATCATCACCAACAACTGGAAGTAATACAATATTTTAGATGTGACCACAAAATGGAGACTGTTTCTGATAAAATCTATGATATTGCGGAGGAGTAGTGAGTGGGAGTGCATTCCCCTCCGACATGAGGGAAATGGCAGATATAAGAACTGCGAGGCTGTATTTTCTCGCCGTCTATGCAGAAGTTTGAGTGGAAACACGGAAGAAGTTATGATTTCTAAAGCGATAGCATCGTGGAATCTTCCGTATTATGGTTTAAAGGCCATAAGTTCAAAATGAAGTGCAAATCGTATGGTAGAAGTGTCACCTAGCTACCTGCTTTGGTTTGCGTTCCGCACTCGACAACTAGTCGAAAGAAATGTTTTTAGTGGACATTAGCTCGTGATGGCGTTTGACAGAATAGACGGCAGTCATGTTTTTCTGAATCTGTTACAGTTTTGTGTAGAAATTCCAGAAATTAGATTCAAAAGAGTTACCAAAAGGTAAAAAGAACATGTCAATGTTTTAAAGCCAGCATGAGTCGTTCAATATTAACGATGAAAGACAAGAATCCCCTCAATCTGATCAAAATGAAGTGAGGGTAGCCATATCAAAACTTAAATCCAATAAAGCATGTGGAGCAGATGGCTTAAGAGTTGATCTTGTTAAGGTTGCACAAGATAGTAGTTCTAAATTTTTTATCGGTCAAAAGCGGTCCTTAAATTTGGAATACTTTCGCGGAATTGTCTTTATTTGCATTAGGAGTTATTTATTTTTCTTCCACTGTGGACCTGTTGTGCTAAAATCGGTACGGTAATTGCACGAGTCTCGGTCGACAGTGCTCGACCATACGATACACACGATACAATCTCGCATACGTCCACATGTTGGTACAGCTATTAGTACGATAAAGTTGGTCGGACGTACCTAAGTATGAACGTTGGAATGGAAATTTAGTCCACCCGGTCCTGATGAAAATAGATACATATGTACTTTCATCTGCGCCAATTACAGACACATAAGTGTTCTCAACATCGCATACGCGATCAATGCGGTTTGAGGAACTCACATTACGGCCGACTTGGCAATTCCAAATTGATATTTACCTTTGGGGAGTGTACAGTACATAGAGAAAAGCTTTATAGAGCAATGCCCAGTTTTGGAGAACTCTTGCTCCTCTATAAAGGTCGGTAGAAGAAAATATTATGTTGTCCACAAGAAAGGGAACGCCACAATGGCAGATATAAGCCCCCTTTTTTGAGTGTCGATAATAATTTACGATAAGCGACAATTATCGATCGTCGGATTTTGGATCTCGACTTAATATGGCCAAAGGTCGTCCTACAAAGTTGTACCAAATTCTTTTGCTGCCTGTACTGCTCGCCAATAACATGGATTGGCTACGATATTCTAATAGAACGGATGAGGCAGGGAAACAAGCTGAAGACTTCGCCATTTGCTGCAATCTCACTCAGCTCGTTTATAAGCCCACGCGAATTCCAGACAATCCATCAAATTACGGGAACACTCTCGATCTGTTTCTCACAACTGAGCCAGATAATTATAAAATAAAATTATAAAAAATGTCTTCGCTTCGTTGCCATGGATTGATAATATGTATGTGCTTTAGAGATACCGATGTCAATCACCCCTATCGTGGAATCCGTCGGAAAAGTTTCCTTATCGACACGTTTTTGGGAAAGGTAGTTTCACTGTCAAACGGCTGTCTTTCATTTGTGAACACAAATCCGTGTAGCAGCATTCGTCGGAGGTTATGAAAAGTTTGTTTCAAAAGTGATTTAAATAAAAACCAGTGTTTATTATGTAATAATGTATACGATAACTCTATTTTTGTAAAAAAAAAGAGGAAGAACGAAATGAGCGATGTTCTCAGAGAAGAATACGAGACAGGCTGAAATGAGCAATGAGTGGTTTCACGGAACTTCCAGACGAAATGTGTTTTTAGAATGTTTATTTTTTGATTTTAATAAAGTTCAATCTGTGCAATAGATATTACAAATGTTGGGCTTAATGAAGCAGCTGTTTTGTATGTAAATTTTTTATATTAAAATGCTCACGACATGCAGCAAGCAAGAAAACCTATGAAATCCGCAATGAATTTGATGCGGGCAAGAAATGTCATTTTGTTCGGGAAAAATTCGATTTGATCGTTTTCAACGATACAGTGAAACTCATTCACATTACCCACACGGGGAACTGTTCACTTTGCGGATTTGACGATACCAAAATATTTTTTTCCGTGAATGATTCCCCCCGGCGGATTCCACGATAGGGGTGAATATGTGCGCAAAAGCCGTAACCGAAATGATTTTACTTGGTATGGAACTTTATATTCCACATTGCACCAAAAAACTAGCTTTAAACCCTGATTTAACAAAGAATGCAAGCGAATTACCGCAGCGAAAAACAAGGCTTTTCGTGAATGGCGGTCAAACCCTTCGGAGCAATAAAAATCTGAATTTATAATTCTTCGAAATCAGTAATAACTTTAGTTGCTTTTCCTTTCCACATCCTGTAAAAGAAGACGGCACGCTAGCAACAACACATAAAGAAAATGCAGATCTTTTCGCTAGCATGTTTTCAGAGAATTCCGCCCTAGATTCTGTTAAACTAGCGCCACCAAATGTATCCCGAGGGTGCAAACATCGATGGCAGAAGTGAAATTTCTGCAATAATAAGGCAATAATTGTCGAAATAATCAAATGTAAAGGCCACCGATTAATAAGCGACAGGCAATACGTGGATTTCGGAGCCGTCGTTCCACTGAAGAACACTTATGGACGCAAGCAATTGAACAACACGCGCATCCAGAGCCGTAGCCTTGGACATATCAAAGGCATTTGACCGAGTCTGGCATAGAGCCCTATTAGGCAAGTTAGCGTCTTATGGATTACCACAACAACTCTGCCGATGGATGCAAAATTTTCTTCTGGGAAGATCGATACAAGTTGTTATAGATGGTGTATCATCTAATTTGTTTGCCATAAATGCAGAAGTGCCCCCAAGGATCTATTCTTTCTCCAACTGTATTTCTTCTCCACATCAACGATTTGCTTGGATCGACAAATAATAATATCTACAGCTTTGCTGATGACAGCATCTTATATCCTCCATCTCGAACAGTGGGCCTGTGAATGTAGCTACATCACTCAGTCAGAGATGCGGACAAAATAGTGAGGTGGGAAAAAGACAACTTGGCCTTATTTAATTCAAACAAGACACAGCTCACAACATTTTCTAGAAAATATGCATCAACAGTTCCTTAGATCCAAATGGATGATGCATCCCAAGGACTCAATGCACCTTCTAGGAGTCACAGTCAATTCAGGAATCTCATGGCAGGACCACGTATCCTATATCGCAAGATCGGCGTCCGCTAAGTTGAGCTACCTATTTAGAGCAAAGAGGTACTTTAGCCCCAAGCAACTTCTCCTTCTCTACAAAGCACAGGTTAGACCAGGCCATGGAATATTGTTCTCATTAACGGAGCTCGGCCCCAAAACATTCACTTAACCTACTTGACAGCATACAGAGACGAGCAGTTCGACTTATTGAAGACCCTCCTACACTCACATCGAATCTACAACCGACAAGTCGCTGACCTTTGCTTATTCTATAAGTACTTCCATGGTAGATGTTCCGAGGAACTCAAAGACATTATCCCTCGAAATGCAACTTTTTGGCGCCCCAGAAGACAGGCAGCTAATGTTCGTCATGACCATACAGTACACTTGACAACCGCGAGGACATCAACTTTCCAAAACTCCTTCTGCTACAGGACAAGCAAACTTTGGAATTCGCTTCCTGGGGATATATTTCCAGAAGACTACAATTTGCAGCAATTTAAGTGCACAACTAACATACATCTGCAAGCATCTCGGGGCGCTGATGAAGCGTTATAGGTTCGCCTTTCCCGGGAGAAGTATTTAAAAAATGAAGAACGGGCTACAGGCAGTACTGCAATTGCAGCAGCACATTGTCTACAAATTCGTAGCTTCTCTCTTTTCACATTGATGACTTCTACGATGGCGAAAACTGCTCAACGACTTAAGATTTATTCCCGAGACTAATCGTAACAGCGCTTTCAAAACTCCAAATTTGGTCGCTTGGTAATAAGTCCCGAGAATTCCCATTTGTAGCCTGTTTGGAAATTTGTCTAGGAGGATATCTATTTTTGTGGACCTACATACATATTTGTAGTCCAACTAAACCATTCGTTGGCACTCCTTGCTGGTTGTACTCGTAGCTTTGTATTTATGCCTAGCAAGGAGTTCTATCCACCTCTTGAGTAAAATTTTTTTTTTTTTATTAAAACAACTCCTTGCCTTCTTGGGCCATTTCACGTTTTTATCCACAGCATGCATCTGTCTAAAGTACAAGTATCATTAATGCAGCTACAGGTCCATTTCTTTTAGCATCAAAGTCGGCTTGAGGATACACCACACAATATGGCTTAAAAGCCGAACGTGTACATCAGAAATGTTCAATTTCTCAAGAGCCTTCACTTGTAGCGTTGCATATAATCCTTCTTGAAATCACATCCATTAAACAAATGCATTTGGACTAGAAGCGACACAACAACGCAGCACAAAAAAGACCAATCAAATGTAAATTTAAATGGCGAAAAAATACCGCAAGCAATGCATTATGCAAGGATCCGCAAAATATATACATATAGCCATGTATATAGCCAGAGATTTCCTTCTCCTCTGCACATAAATGGGAAATAAATGTACATAAAGGTGATGAGAAATATTCATTGCACTTTGGGTTCTATAATTTTGTGTGGAACTTTTTTTTTTTTTGTAAACACTGCAGAGCGCAACAGAAAGGCGCAGCCGAAGGACTCGACTTACGTAAACTTTTTCCGCCTCCTCAACCATCCGATTATATATATGTATTTTTTTTTTAAATTTATAGAAAGCGAACAAAAAATCCCTGTTGACAATCAAAATCCCTTTGACACATGCGACGACAGAATTAATGGGAAGCGGAAAAGTAGGTGGAGATTTTCATATCCTCCCCCTAAAAGGCTTGAAGGCTCACTCTCTCTCTCTATGTGTGCACTTACACTGCAAATAATACACAAACAACGAGATCAGAGCGAGGAGAAGAGAGCTAACGAGAGCAAGGCAAAAGTATAAGGGAGAAACGCAAAAATTATCATGACGATGACGAAGTCGACGAGGACGACAAGGACTATGACGAGACGCGACAGTGTTAGATGAATTAATTCAACCAAGTGCACGACTGTAGTGTGTAAGCTACATACATAGCACTTAGTTTCTATTACAACACAAGCAGTTTAATTCCTCTTATTTTTTTTTTTTTTTTTTTTTGGGTTTTACTTTGTTTGCTTCTATAATTTCTCTCATCATACTGGATATGAATACTGACTGAGACTGACGGCTTGCTGCAAGTTTATTCAGCCAAAGGGTTTCCCTTTCGCTCTCCCGTTCATTCGCCCATTCGCCCATTTTTCCCAGAAATGAGTACATGATTGAAAAAAAAATAAAAAATGAAGAACTCGAGAAAAGAATGAAGCTTAATTTTTTTATGGCGGGAATTTTTCACAAGTTGGCATAATTTTCGCCTTTTTGTGTTAGAGAGCAAATATAGAGAGAGATGACATGCACACAAATGTAAACGGGGTGGTCCTGGTACAACACACTGTGGCGTGTAATTGCTCAAGAGACCTAAATTTGCATTTTCGGATGATTTTTTTTTTGCTGTAACAAGGCAGGCTTTCAACACAGAGCATCGAGTCAAAACTCTTAAAATACTTAAAATCCCGATTGGGTGAGTTTCTTTTGAGAGGACTTTCATTATAATAAAGAACTGAAATCAATTAATTATGCAACGATGAGGAAGAAATCTCAACGACGAGCCAACAAAGAGAATGCACTGCTGAAAGGTACAGCAGCACAGCAATGATGAAGTGTTTGTTTTAGGTTAAATTATGTAGTATATAAAAAATCATGCGGTGATAGATAGGGGTAGCGGTAGGTAGGCTATATAATACTTATAGCTTGTAGGTACTTACTGGTTCGATTTTGGGGAGGCAAGTAACTCATGGTGATTTAGGCGTTTCACACCACACCTGAAAAAACATAAAGAAAACATAAATTATAAACAATACAAATTTAGAGCATAAAAATATAATTTGCTTGTTGGAATGGCAAAAATTAAATGCACTTTCTGACAACGGTAAGTATAGATTGATCGATTATTTGATGCCTAGGGGAATGCGTTTGACTGATGAAATTGTTGTTCACACATGGTTTGGCAATAAAAACGAGATACGTCGGAATTTTGTTAAAAGGACGAACATTACATTTGAATGCTAGTAGGTATTATTAGACTGGTTTAGTATTCGCATTTAGGAGTGACTACTTGCGAGTATTATGAAAAGTCAGAAAACAGCTGATAAATGTAAAGCGCGGTACTAATAATCATTTTTAGTGTCCAGTAAGTTTGGTGGTACATATTTTTATTTTTTCTGTAGGAAAGGCGAAGAATCATGCACCATCAAGAGGTTTTAAATTTCTTGGTGTATCAGGCTCCAGCATTCCGAGACCTACTGAGTAAATACCGCTGTCTCTCCCTTTCGTTATCTCTTCAACAACTCCCTGGAACAATTATTCGTATTACTTTGGGGACGTTTTTTACTTTCTAACTCGTGAGGTTTCCTGTTCTTCTATGAGGGTGTTTCTGTTCTCTCTTTTTGATTTGAAAGTACCGTTCGATAAAGCCTGATATTCTGCTGTATTATCACCCTACGTTTTCGCACACTAAGTTGGTTAAGGTCCCCTTCTACTTGCGTGCGCCACCTGAGTGGCGGTCTTGGTGTTCTATTCTTTCAAGAACGATGTTGAAGAAGTCACATCACAGCGCATCGTCTTGTCTAAATCCTTGATATCTCGATGAGTTCTTTACCAAGCTTGATGGAGCAGCGCGCATTCTCCATTGTCATCCTGCACAAACGGACGAGTTTGGCAGGGATGCCAAAACTAGACATTGCTCTGTATAGCTCGTCTATATAAAGGCGGCCTTATAATCGATGAAAAGATGGTGGGTATCGATTTGGACTTTCTGGGTTTTCTCCAAGATTTCCCGCCGTGTGGATATTTAGTCGATGGTAGACTTTCCTGGCCTGAAGCCACACTGATAGGGACCAATCAGGTTGTTGAAGAGAGGCTTCAGGAGTCACACAACACGGCAGATAAGATCTTGTAGGCGATGTTAAGAAGAACTACCTCTGTAGCTCAGAGATCTCCTTTCTTTAGGATCGGGCAAACAATGCTGAGATTCCATTCATCGGATATACTTTCCTCCGACCATATTTTACAGATGAGTTGGTGTATGCTACTAGCCAAGTCATCGCCTGCCGCTTTGAATAGCTCGGCGGTTAGTCCATCTGCTCCAGCGGTTTTGTTGGACTTAAGCTTAGATATGGCTATCTTCACTTCGTCCAGGTCGGGTGGACGAAATTGTTGGTCTTCATCGTCCAGGTTGAATGGTTCATTCTGCCTGACAGCGCGATTTAGTTCGCCATCGCCGTTAAACAGTCTGCAAATGTAGTTCTTCCATATCCTCAGCATCGACTGCGATTCTACTTTCATGTTCCCTTGTTCGTTCTTGCAGGCTTTGGTTCGGACTCTGTAGCCTTGTACGCCTCTTGTTTCGCTGCATGTGCTTGCCAGCACTCGTCGTCGAACCAGGGGTTTTGTTGTGGTGGTCGAGTGAAACCAAGCACATCAGAGGCGGGGTCTCTGATGGCTTTTTGGCAATGTTGTCACTGGTCTTCAATGCTTGATGCTGGCTGCATAGAACCTCTTGAGAGATTCAGAGACTCGATCGGAGAAGCATATGGTGATCTCTTGCGATTTTAGTCCGACGGCAAATTTCCTCACAGTATTTACTTGTCTAGGCGGTGTTCGGTCAGCCTAAATCCGTTATCGGAGGTGGTGTCGTGTAGGCTGTACCTTCCGACAGTACTATTAGAGATACCATCTCTTCCTATCTTTGGATTAAAATCACCCAGGATCGATTTTAATGTCATAATTAGGGCATTTTTCGTACGTCTTGTTTAAGAGCTCATAGAATATTTCTTTTGTGTCGTCGTCTTTCTCCTCCGTGGGGGCATGGGCGCATATTAGACTAATGTTGGCAAATTTAGCCTTTATGTGGATTGTCGTGAGGCGCTCGTTTACACAGCTGAAACTTAAGACTTCCATCTTCCCTACGATATTTTCTGGGGAGATATAACCTCTCTCCGGTGCTGTCTTTCCGCAGTCCATCTGCTGCGAAGAAAGTATGAAAAGCGTCGTCTACCATTTACCGATTTTAACCAAACTTTCACACATCTTTGTTATTAGTCTATATATGGTTTCTGTTTGGTCAAAATTGGACAAAGAGTCATGGCACAGAGTCATGGCACCTCCCATACAAAAAAATAAAAATTCAAAATCGTATATGTACCGTATTTACTCTCATTTCTCGCATTTTACGAAAGAACATTACATAAATTATCTAAAACCTAAGCAATGCAAAGCCGGGCTAGTTTTTAATACATGTGGACGATATGATGGATTCTTTTGATGGTCTGCTTATTCTTGCGTGTGGTGGTTTTTTGTAGGAGGTTATTTCACTTCACCCATTCTTTAGTAGAAATCTGAATGCCAATTCTAAATGGCTATAGGTACTGTGGGGGATAATGCTTCTTTGTTGTGGGCCAAGACCATGGTCCAGACCAAGCGCTCTTGCATCCGCGATGCCTTAGTCTTCGTCGGTCTTCCTAAACTTCCCTTCTCGAACTTGAGGGCTGGGATTCATTCGAAGATCCTCTTAGCTGGAGCGTTACTGTCCATTCGCTCAATGTGAGTGCCTTGCGTCCTCCTCGCACAGAGGACCAAAAACCCGACGAAGTAATATGTATTTCGAAGGAGCCCAGTATCGGCTCTCCCTTCTTGCTTATCGTCCAGCACTCCGCGCCATAAAAAAGAACTGCCAGGATAAGGGTTTTGTAGAGCACACATTTTGTCCTTCGAGTCAGGAGTTTTGAGCCCAGTTGTTTTGCCAAACCGAAGTAGCAACGGTTTCCTAGGGTAATTCTTTGCAGGATTTCTACTAGGATGTCATTAGTGGAGTTCATGTTTACTACGAGGTAGGTGAACTCCTTAACTACATCGAAGTTGTTGCTATCAATAGTGACGTTTTGTCCTAGGCGGTGGAAAGATGCTTGTTTGTTTGTTGACAGTATGTACTTAGTCTTGTCACCATTCACTTCAAGGTCAACGAATTTCGCCTGTTCTTCAATCGAGCTGGGAACGACTGATGATGTCAGTATCGTCCGCTGGATGGAATTGTTAAAGTTTAGTTTGCCCTGCGCACTATCTACTTCAGTGCGAGATTGAAGAAGTCGCATGATAGCGCGTCTGCTTGCCCATATGCATATTTGAAATAGTTCAGAGGAGCTACTTCCAAACTGCACGTTGCAGCGCGTGTTTTCCAACGACACAACTGAATCAGTTTTGCCGGGATTCCGAATTCGAACATAGCCATATAGATCTCCTAACGATGTATGCTATCATGCGAGACTTTAAAGTCGATTTTGTAGATCACAATATACAATTTTATATGAAAAATTTAATCACAATGTCCTAGGTATAAAATCATCCTAGGTAAATGGGAAAAGATGACATTTTTGGTAGTACAATTGGAGGTCATAACCTAAACGACACCAGTTTTGAAAACGGACTTAGGGTAATTGACTTACTACGGGATATTACGTTTCTGCAGACAGCATACGATTTCCTCAACTTAATACTAATAAAGGAACAGCGAAGTCACCGGACAGATGCCATAAAAACGCAAAAATAATAACAAATAGTAATGTTGAATCGCTGCAATCGCTAAAAACTTTGCCGATAGCGTATTCCTCAATCTTTCAAAAGATCTATACAGCCAACAAGAAGCCATAAGAAACGCCGCAACAGAGTAGTTGGGCTTCACCAGATCAACATCAGGAAAACCTTGGTTGGATGAAGAGCGCCGGCAAGCATATCAACCAAAACAACAATAACTTACATGCAAAAGTAAAGGCAAGAGTTTCTCAAAAAAAAAAGATATAACATAAGGTGCTACTCCAGGAACAATGTTCGGAAGTTCAAGCCATGTATATCCAAACAGAAACATGTAGGATGAGCTAGGAAACCTTGTAGTTTCTTAAGCTACGATTACGCGGCCATTTTTTCGAGTCATTTAACTGGCGCTGTGACGTCAGGAAAAACTGTCGCATTAGAGCGACATTGAAGCTATGATTCGTCATTGTAAAAATGGCGATCACACGAAATGACTATCATCGTCAGTTTTGTCCCAAAATCAAATGACGGACACTGCGAGTCATTTAGAATTTTTCGTTGGGATGCCATTTAAATGACGAGCGAAAAATGTCGATCACACGGTACGGACTTGCCTCATCAAAATGGCAAATGGCACCTTTCCTATTATTTCGATTTCGCGTCAGTTATCTGTTTTGTGATCAGACGGCAATGACCTATGAGAAAAATATAGCTACTGTCATTTTGAGTTTTTCTCTCGGCCACGGCCCACGACGCATACGTGCGAATTTTTTAATTAAATTAAATAGGAAAACAAATTATTATCATAAATAAAAAATGTCAAAAAGAACTTTTGGGATGATGGTGGAAATTGCGGAGACGGCGTATTTAGCAGCGTGTGTGCTGGAAGAAGACGATCTTGATTACGAGCCAACGCGACGAAAGCGGAGTATTTGGCAAAAGAAGTGGTTGAGCCGTCGCGAGAAGATTGGATTTTGCGCTGGATTACTACTCGAATTGCGCGAAGAAAAACCTGAACTATATCGCAATGTCCTTCGTATGTCAGCCAATCAATTCGATTATTTGTTGAGGTTGGTGAAGCCACACATCGAAAAACAGAACACCAATATGCGAGAGAGCGTTTCAGCGGAAACTGCGTTTTGGGTAATTTTTTCGTCTTCGTTTCGACTTCAATATTCACATTCACAACTGAATTCTCGGCACTTGACGGCGACGGCTCGTATTCCATTTCAATAGGTAGGTACCGAACAACACAACCACAACAAAAGTTAGTTTTTACACGACGTCCTTTCGCCACGAGTCAAAAATCCAAATGATATCAGCACAGATATCGTATTAAATACTTTGTCATTTGCCATTTGCGTAGAAAAATGGCATAGCATGAATTTCGAGCCTTGCCATTTTTTGGAGGCTGACATTTAAATGGCGCAATAGCCAAAAAGTTTAGTCATTTCTCCTAGGCGTCATTGAAGAGCGATCACACGGCCATTTTTTTCCGCCATTTAAATGGCACAAAATTCATGCCATTTGCTCCGCCAGTTTCCTAGTCATTTAAATGACTCTGAAAATGGTATCCCAAAAATGGCGATCACACGGAACGCCATTTAAATGACTGCTATGTGACGCGATTTTTACGTCAGAGCGTCAGTTAAATGACTCGAAAAAATGGCCGTGTAATCGTAGCTTTAGTCGTTGAGGATATGGAAAAAAAACTTCCGCAGACTACGGCAACTACGGCAAACACGATCCAAATTTTGTTGTCAGGGCAAACGAATCATTCGACCTGTACGAAGAAAGCCAGAACTGTTCACCTGATAAAAATAAAGGATAGTACATCAGATTTGTCAACTCCTTTCGTTTATTTGTTATTAAGACCTTATTATTCTGTTGAAGTAACATTTAATGTATCCATATATCAGAGAATATTATCACAAACAAATTACGGCAATGTTTCTACACAGTAACGTTTATTACGATACCACCCAAAATTCCGAATATTGTCCAATTTTGCTGAATTAAATTTTTATTTATCAGAAGCGATACCAGCTACCAAAAACCAAAGATATCATGTCCGTAATAAATGATAAACAAAATATTTAGTGTTACCAATAAAAAGAGAAACGTATAATGTACATAAGTTGTGGCGCGATGAAAATGCATAAAATAGAAGTCATAGAAGTTTACTATGATAGAAAATGTAGCCCGCGATACATTTCCAATCAACTGTTACAAATGTTTCTTATGGTTATGACAAACAATAAAATAAGTCCAAACACTTTATGTGCTTATTTTTTTCACATTTTATGAACAGTCAACAACTGATTGGTAATAAATTGAAGGCTATGGTTTTACATTCAATACATCAGGGCCGTACTTAATAATACAATTCCAAGGGTCTGTTCCGTTTTGTTAAGTTTCGAAATATGTTTTTAATTAAAAATAACGCTAAAATGAGTATGCATTTTTCGTAGGGAAGAAAGTGACCCTTGTCTACGAAAATAAAAAGGCGCGCAACAGGTGCCTAGGAGCACGCCTGTCAGTGGCTGTGTCTGCTGCAGAAGAACTCTTTCCAACTGTGTAGAAAACGGTAGTGGTCGCTGACTTCATCCAGATCTTATGCACAGACAATTTCACCGACAGGGGAGTTCTCAGCAGAAGAAATCGCATTAGCCGTGCAAACACTTCCTACATAAGGTGCCGCACACAGGATCAAGCTCTTCCATTTTTCCCTCTTCGGTTCAGAGGAACAGAAGGGAGAGTCGACTTCAAGAAGTTGGTTGGTTCTAGGGGGTTTCTCCCACCGACCTCATTCTCTTTCCCTTCGCCATGAAAAGTGAACTTAGTTCATCACTTGCGCCTTCAGTTAATTGAACATCTTTGTGCCTTTTTTGGGCTCTTAGTCGGAAGCACCTCGAAGTGCGCAACTTAAATTGCTTCCCGAATCACAGCATTATGACCAACTGCCCGACTATATTGAGAGAGATTAAACGCACCGAGTAAAAAAGTTTTGCCAGGTCCATACTCCCGAAGTAGTCGAAGTGAAACGCAGGAATCTTCAGCAGCGAGCTGTATTATCGCCTGAAGAGACAAAGATCGGGTTTTTGTATGTTGGGTGGGACCTTCGGAATCATAACCCCAACCAGAGTCGAAAAGACCACGTTTGGATTTTCACTTTCGCGAGTACCACCTGTAGTAATTCCATCTATTGTTTTGCCCGACATAGTTTTTTTTGAAAGTCGCATTTTAGTCGCCTTTTTCAACAGGCATGTCTACGTCGGGTATATTCTTCTAACCTCTACCCAAAGGGGTAAATCGATCATTAAAGCGTTTATTAATACTTAAGACAAGGAGACTTTTCTTTTTCGGTTTCCCTGACTTGTCAATATAGAAGGTAATGAAAAGGCGAATGTATCCTTTGGAAAAAATGGGGTTGGAAATGACCGACGGCAAAATAGAGAATGACGCTAATTCATACTGGAAATCTAGGGAGGACGAATTTCACAAAAAACAAAGAGCTTTTTAGCATTAAACAGATCCACACGCATCATAACTGGTATATGTAATCACATCATGCTGTTCCATTGGAGTGATGCTCCGTAAATGCAGAGAAGAGAAGTAAAAATGCCGCGCTCCTGGAGACAGGCACTTACGTAGCTTAGACCCTAGAGGCCGTTTTATTTTTTTGTCGCACTTCATTCCTATTTTGCATACACTTTTGAAGTCTCAGGCAACCTAAGTTATCGGATTTCCATCGTCATTTTATGAACAAAGCTGTTAACAGGACAATGGTATTAATTAGACAAATTACAAGATAACTTCAATTACAGTTAAAATGATTGGCCCCAGTCGCGCAGAATTACAGGCTCGAAAAGATAGAATAAAAAGAACTATCGGCAAATTTGATTTGTGTCCTCCTGCGCATACACAAAAGTTGCAAAAGGGATGGACAGTTGTTCAATTCTCGGGTATCTTTTATATTCAAAGGAACATCTAGAGGAAAATCTAACTCAAATTGGTGGTAGGTAACTACGCGTGATAAGCGAAGATCTATAACTTAGTGAAGTTGTTTCAAGTAAAGCTAGACTCGAATTTTGAATTTGTATTGGCTAATACTTTGTCGCCGAATAACCACGACATCATCAATTTATCAAAAAGCTCACCGAGATTATCTGGTGCAGTCTGTTTAATAATTGAAAAAACACCCTAGTCTATGCTACAACCAGCGTAGCCCATAGTGATCTGGCTGCGACACAGTCACAGAGCTCTAAAATATGCTGTGTGAAAAGGGGTTGAAAAGGTTTTTTTATACAACATTTTGTTGTACTGAAGATACTACAACATTACAATAAACAACAGTGGACACGGTCTGCTCAAGAACTAAGTACATAATTTCCAAGTTGAATATTTTTTCTCTTACGCCAAAGAATATTTTCTTTGATTTTATCTGACCATCACAAAGATCGGATGAAGTGGGTGTAGAAATTATGAGTGATCACAAGACATAAATGAAATTTTAATAGCGAATGATATTAAAGTAAAAAAATAGCCTAAAAGTAAATAAAAAGTAGGCTCTCGGAAGTACATAAATAACATCATTTGAAGTTTGAACTGACTAGACTAGTAGGAAATTAAATTCATGTAGATCACATCACAGCAGTGTCTGAATGTTTATTTTGGTTTGGCAGTTTTAAGCAACCCACACGCGAAAAGTTAAGTTTCAAGCTTACCCGTTTTTTGTCTGTGAGCATTGCATTGCATATTATGTATTACATTATTTATTATAAAGACAAGATTCCTAGCGTTACTTTTTAGGTAGGTAGATATAATGAAAACCTTCCACTAGGGGTGGACGCATGTACTGTACACTTATAGCTAGGTATACGAAATAGCAAACTAAAACGTGTAAGAAAACTCCTTTCTTTCGGAGAAACCTACAAACAATTTATAATCCACCATTGCAAGACAAAGGCGCAGGTACCTTCGTCCCCAGATTAAATTTTCAACAAAAACTCGAACCCACACCATATTCTACAAAACGAAACTCAAGTAGGTACATAGTGCACACTACGCTGAACCATTTTGTTCCCGTTCGCTTTGGGCAACACCAGTAATGTTAACATACTTTGTACATTAGTCACGGATTTCCCAAGAACATCCACCACCGACGCAAGATAATCCAATTCAAAGACAAAACAATCCAATCCACGCAACGCATGTAAATTGTAAAAAGGAGAATCCAAAGGAAAACGCAATTATTATGCATTTACATTTTCCCTAAACAGTATTCTAGGTTCTTATACAGAAAACCACTCTCGTCACGACATAATAAAGAGGTCAACAAGAGAAGCGCAGCGCCATGACGAAATAAAAAATGAAAAATAAACACAAAATTACAAAAAAAAAAAAAAAAAAGAACTCTCAGGTGAGTATTGGCATTTCCGGGCTTTTCTCAAACGAGAAAACACAACTTCCACATTACAAAATAATTGTTGATAAAGAAAAATTCTGAAGAGCCAGCCATTTCATTTAAAAGAAATCTCAAAAGAAAAGTTGAGGAAAAAAATCCATGTACACCCGCAATTGTATGCAAGGTACGCCAGCCAGCCATTGCACTTGACACCACACCCCCAATTTGAAATTGATTTTTCGGCATTTTTCATTGGAAAAATTCACAAAATGTTATTCACTTACCGTTCGTGAATAGTTTATTAATGTTTTTATGCACAATACGGTTCGATAAACACACTTTTAGTTCACAAAAATTGATTTTCTTAAAATCACAAGAAAATTCGGGACAATGGTGGAAAGAATTTCCCCACGACTCGACTGTTCACTAGCAGATGAAAATTCACTTTGGTTGAACTTTACAAAAAATTTACACAACTTTCGGATGAACGTACACAATGGATGAACATATTCAGCGTGGCGGTAGCCATTTCTGTTTTTTTCCTCCGAATGAATTCAGCGTTGTAGTGAAGTTTGTCGTGTTCAGAAAGTCAGATATGTTTGATTTTGAGAGTGCTGCCAAGTTCAATGGAAATAATTAAATTGAAATTATATATTTAGCCAACACAAACGAATGGTTGTAGGAAGCTAAGCCTAGGGACCTGTTGCGTATTTATTTATTTATTAGGTAAATACTAAAAATTAGAAAATAAATTGTTACCAAGTCACCTAAATCTTATTAAAAATAAAAGCTTGGGGCAGAGATTGCAGAGATATTCGATAAGATTTTATTTTAATTTATTAAATAAAATTTTGACAATTTTTTTACAAATAGATCTGACACTTATCATAAGTCGATAATCGCATGCAATCATCCTTGCATCATGTAATTTGAAAATCATTATCATCTGGACATCATTTCGACGATCCAATTTTTACTCCTCGTAACTCAATAATCTACAGAACACAATCGTTTGCACAATACCTAGCTAAATAGATACATTATGTTTAGGTACCCTTACTCTCTTTGGCGTTTGTCGTATAGGACTTGTTGTAGAAACGACATTCAGATTTTTTTCGAACTTTTGTTAACGATTTTCCTTCTTTTTCTATAATCTCAAATCGTTTTTCTCAAAAAAGTTACATACATCGACGTAAAACCATACGAAATATGTACATAATGTATTAGGCGGTTACAACAAACGGCAACGGGAATAGGGGTGATTGATTTATATATTTTCTAGACAATTTAAACTTCTTACTGATTGCTCGTACTGAAGCTCGGTATGTCATCCATTTATCGTTCCGCATCCGCATTATACACCAAGGGAGGATTCTATTCATTCATGACAGCTATCTCTGTACATTGTACATCTACTAAAAATGAAATAATGGTTAAATTTGGCATTAATTTGAAATACCGTACAGTATAAGAAACTTCGACAATATTTTAGATTTTCTTAAATGTTTATTCTTATGATAATTAAAATTGTAAGCTAAGATTAAAAGCGATTAAAATATTCCACGCTATTATCACCAGGAGAAATATTTTTGATGATAAGACGTTTCAGTGATGTGCAAAGTTTGGCGCAGTGATAAGTTTCTAAACAGTCTTTGTGTGTGTTCGTTTTTATTGGCGACGAGATTCACTTTGTGTACGTTCGCGACTCAAAAATTGCCGGAGTGCAATTCTACTATTTGACTCCGTATATAAATCGTAAATGTGCACAAAACCAAAATATCCGGCTACTGTTATAACGCTGAAGAATAAAAAGACCAACAAAAGGGCTCCCAAACATCCAAACAACAAGACTGATGCGACCGTAAGCAGTGTTCCTAAATAAACAAAATCAATAACGGCCTTATTGAACATTGCTTAAATATCGATATTTACCTTCAAGCATTAAAAATCCCGTGAAAGTCATAGCCATGGTAGACAGTCCAAACGCCAAGAGAATCGTAAACGGCAGGAACACAACAACTATTCCTAACACTGCACCTAACGCAGCAAGTGGATATTTTGCTGCTAGTTTGGCAATTCTATCAAAAGCCTCATAGCCACCCCAGTCTGTTAGCAGTTTGTTACCAGCCACCTTGAACTGCCCCCCTGCAGATGAATTAAGTTAAAAACACTATTCTTGATTGGATTCATGGACTCTTACATATTCTGTTGGCGCTTTCGGCTAGCATCTGAGCAAGTTCTTCCCTTGTGTATTCTTGTTCGCTGTTCACTCTATGTCTATCAGTCTGTTGTCCAGCATCATTGGCTATCTTTAAAAATACGAGAATTGGTTTCGATAGTTTTTGGCCTATTAAACAACCTTTGCACTTACGACCATTATAGGGGATGATTAATTTTACTCTCAAATTGCTAAATATTTAAAATAGTATGATGGTGTTTTTATGCAAATATCAACGCCGGCGTGTTCTCAAATTATGGTATAAACATTTAAAACTTCTAGTTGAATGATGGTAAAGTAAATTTTGGCAGTCGCAAAATATGCCCGGATTTTCGTGGTGATAAACAAAGGGCTGAATAGGAAAAGTGATGCCAAACTTATAGATTTTTTGCTATGTTTGCTATATTTTTGGTTGGATTTTTTTTACCAAATTCATAAAATTGTTAATGGAAAAGTGTTTTTAAATCTGTTAAAAAGACTATAGGCCTTTAAAATGTGGTTGTACAATAGTGCCTTATTTTATGAAACATGAAAGGCAAATCTACGTGCAAATGTAAAAAAGAAGTGATTTATTTGAATATGATTGTAATTTCTAGGAAATGCAGAGCAAATGGATTCCTCGAAAGTCGGTATTAGCTAGAAGAAGGCACTCTTGGGAATTAACTTAAATCAATATAAAAAGTAGATAAAAAGAGAAAATTGAAAAAAAAAAAAAAAAAAAAAAACAACGAGTTCAAATTATTTCAAATGTTTTATAACAGAAGGTACACTCAAAACACTCAAAACACGATGACCACAAACCAGTAAGAATAGACCGCCGACTTCCCGTACACCTACCCGATTCCCCCCGGAAAAAATTACCCTGTCTGTGAATACGTGTAAATGCCAAAACTAATGGTGGCAATGATTTTCCATGCTGTACCATGGGCCTAGGATTTTTCAAGTATGCGTGCGTTAATGGCGCTCCTTTGATTTTGTACAGCACCAATACATGAAAAATCCCGGGCCCGCCGGCAGCTTGTAGGCAAAGTCCGTTATGTGGGAGGAGTCGACGGTCTATTCTTACTGGTTTGTGACGATGACATTTGAGTGTTTTCGTTTCTCTCCGCCGTGAACCAAAAGAGCTAGTGCTTATGTTTGCTTCAACGAAAAATCGGCTGCTAGCAGTCCATGTATCCCATGTACATATATAGTATGTCAATGTCTACAGCACAGTTGCTACCTACCTATTTTCTCTTTTCTCTTTTGTTTTACGAATCTGTTTGCCTTTGTGAAATATAATTTTCGCATTAATCTGGCACAATTCGTTACTCTGACAAATCTGCGCAGATCATACTTGAAATACTTACCTACCACATTTTTCCATATATTATTGTGACAGCTAGCTGTTTAGTTATTTAAAAATAACGTTCTGGGAAATAGAGGCATCCATATTCTTTCCGCAACCAACACAAAGATATTAATGAGATTCGATATCAAGATGGTTGCTACAACTAACCTACACCGCATATATATAAATATTTTGTATGATAAATAATTATTTAATTTAAATTCTAATTGGATTGATGAGTTGCCCACTCTTGTTTTAAATTTTCTGACGGAAACGAAAGAGATGCAATTAAAACCAACTTGATTAAGGGAAAGTGATTTTACGTGTTTTATTTTGACATTTTTGCTAATTCCTGAAACCTTTTCTTTCCAAATTTCCAAAAGGAAGAACAACAAAAAAAAATATTTTTTTTTTGAAAGTCTGCGATTTATTTATTTTTATTGCCCTGTGTCAATTGGGTCAATTATCCTCGGATAATTTTCACTAATAATTAATTAAAATTCTGTGTTTCATTTCCTCCTAAACATCCCAGAATAATTATTTAGCCCAATTGACACACGCCTTTGAAATGGTATGTTACATTTTGTGCTAGGAATATTTGCGATTCGTTAATTAAAACAAATAAACGTTCTGTTTTAGCTAAATCACGTTGGTGGGAACATTCTATAATGTAAAATGTGTTCAGTTGATTGCAGAATGATTGCTTCCATTTGTGTGTATATCCTAAAATGATATGTGATATTTTTAGGGTGATGATTGCAATCTCATTCTTGTCGCTTTCTTAAGGCCCCGACCCATAGAATCCTTCGCATCCGTTGCGTCGACGGATTGGCGTATTTGACGGAACGAACAGTCCCATAGAATTCGTCGCATACGTTGACAGCCGATGATATATGAGAGACAGTTTCTCTCATTATCTTATATTTCCACCAATGAAAATGCTTACTCTCACGCTCTGCCAACTGTCATTAGTCAACGGTTCGACGGACAGAAAAGTAGAAAGTAAACCTACTTTATCCGTCGCATCCGGCACGTTCGTTGCTTATGGATCACGTTCCATAAGCTACTGTGTATTCTATCAACCTGTCAGTCGAAAACATTGCCGCAACGGATGTGACGGATTCTATGGGTCGGGGCCTTTAGGCATTGACTGCATAACATTTGTTCTCTCTCTTGATCTCTTGAAAGGATGTGTGATGATGTAATTGTCTCATAATCAACAATCACAAGAATTGTGATTGCGCGATTGCGAGAATTGATAACAGTTTCGGTCTTATTGATATCACCGTCTATTTTCTCTAAATGACAGCTGTCAGACTTGCATTTTGCTCATCTCTAGCCGACTGCGAATCTTTGAACTCACTCCAAAAAAATAAATTTTTCATCGGCACTCAGTAGATAACAGGTTCAACACCCGGCAATTTTCTCGTACTCATTCTCATTCGTTTTTCTACAAAGTAGGTAAGAAGTTGTGCTGCGCTTTCCCTGTGATTCTACCTCCCACTCCTACCGACCCACCCTAATCGCCTGATATTCGAAAGGAACTCTTTTTCTGTAAAACATAATTAATCTTTCATATCAAACCCAAATCTTATCATCGATTTGTTCCACTTTAAAAATTCAATAAAACAATTTGTTGTACCTACTCTACATTTCACCTGAACATACGTGTCTTTATCATCAGATCTTTTGTTCTACATTATTCCAATTAGTTAAACTTTGACTTTCACTCTTTCAACAGGCTTTTGCAGTTGTAAAAAGAAAATAATTATTTTAACGCACAATCATGTCACTCAAGGAGGTAAGTGCTGCTTATAGAAAAAGCAAATAAATATTCTATATACATATATATTAAATCCACCTGCTCATCTCCTGCTTAGCAATTCGACAAGGCCGCTGAAGATGTCAAGAACTTGAAAACTACACCAGCCGATAATGACTTATTGGAGCTGTACAGTTTGTTCAAACAGGGAACTGTCGGCGATTGCAATACCGGTAGGTAGAAAGCAAACAAACAACTTATAAGTGATCTTGGAGGTTATCTCTGTGTAGAACGACAAATTAAATGCGTAATATTCTACAGATAAACCCGGCTTCTTGGACTTCAAAGGCAAGGCCAAGTGGGAGGCATGGAACAAATTGAAGGGAAAATCATCCGATGATGCACAAAAGGAATACGTGGAAAAAGTTAATTCGCTGGTCGAAAGCATCGGACTGAAGGCATAAGCCACCGGTCAAAGTCCATCTCTTATTCTATAACTATTTTTCTATTCGCACAAGCATTTTGTAAGGACAACAACTCTTTGGGGTGTATTTTTATTGCCTACTTTTGCTATACATAATATTATATTATAATACATAGTTGTGATTTGCACAATTTTGTTTCATTAAGCTTTTTTTCTAAAATGTATACATGTATGTATAAACTAGATTCAATGTAATAAAACTGGACTCTAATCTTTAAATACGATGGAGTGCACTAGTAACTTTGTTTTTGTTTCTATTCTGTAATGGGGGCTGGTTTGTTTGCCGCCTGATGTCGCATGTAAAATTCTCTTTGGAGTTCTCGCAAATTCATTTCTAGAGTTGCAACTTCGTCGAAACGCATCGCACTGCGCGCTTGTTTGATGTAGCCCTTGATGATGTTGATTTGTTCGACTAGCGGATCATTGCTGCTCACACCGGAGGTGGTCATTTGATAGGCACTCCAATTGTCCAGGGTGCGAAGGGCCGACTGCAAGGGAAAATAAATTTGATGAGGCAATTTTGAGAATGTTCGTATCAGTTAAAACAGAGGTGATTGTAAAGATGGTGCAAGATTTGTCCAACATGTTTGTTTTGAAATATAGTCGGTGGATGATGAAAAGAGTCTTTGGGTCATATAGGTATATGGTATAGTATATTACGCATTGTTTTGTTTATGCGTTATGAAACGTGTGACTGAGAGGTTCACATTTGATAAGACAAACGTACGACCGATTAGTCATAAAACTTTTGAAATAATACATTATTTGATTAGTCGTTAGTCACGCAAGGAAAACTCCGCAAGCTGTTTTACAAGATGTCGGCCGTTTGCTATTTTTACGCTTTTTGTCTTGACGATATTTTTTAAAATTTCACATCAAGATAGAGTTATTCGAAAACAATGTTGAAACAACTATTGCAAGTTATTATAGAAGATTGCGGGTACACGTCTTAGCATCTCCTTTTGCTTTTTTCCTCTGTTATTTTGGTGATTGTGGCACAGGAACACTCCCTGATAAAGTTGTATTCATTGGAACCACATTGTACAACAGTATGCTGATAAAAATATTTTTTCCAATACCGTGTAGAGTGGAAACTTACTTTACTTTCTTTTGATAACGGTAAGAAATGAGATAATTTTAATCTACACCAACAACAAAGGAATACAAGTCTCCTGAACATCGCATACAAGATTCTGTCTGTGAACGCTTTGAACCTTTTTAACACTACGACAGACCTTGGAAATGACTCAGGAATTTGAGATCAATACCCTTCATCTTTTCATTGATTTTAAGTTACAGTGCCATGTCTAATTTTGGCATCCCCGCTAAATTCGCCCGTTTTTGCAGCTGGAAAACTCTCGCTGCTCCATAAAGGTCGGTCATCACAATGGACCAAAAGGCCTACGTGGAAGCACAGCACTGTTAAAGCTGTGCACTTCCCTCAAACCTAACCTAACCTAAAGGTCGGTAAGAAAATCACCCAACCGTTCTTTCGACAGAAAAGATCTTAGATAAAATGACGCGGTGTCATTTAATTTCTTTAATAAATGCAAGAATTGTGTGAAACTCTAAGGCCAAGATCCAATTTTTCAAATTCTGTGCAATTTCTCGCATTCGCTGATGACACTGACATAATTAAAATAACTCGACGAGTTGCCAGTGGTACATTTGTGTAAATTTGTCTTAAGGCAGAAGCGGCAAATATGGAATTAGCTGTGCAAAACTACTAAAAGAAAATATATGCTGTCCACAAGGAAAGACATTCAACGAACGCGCGAATAGCCACTTCGAAGTATTTATAGTATTAAACCTTGGTTACTGGTACAGCCTATTCACCTTTCGATTACTTTGACACAAATGTATGTTGAGCTCTACAATAGTCTAGAAATTTAGTTTGGAATGGCGCTACTATCTAAGATTTATCTGATACACTCTGGTACACCAATGATTCTTTTCTAAAATACTTACCCCCGATGCATAGGAATCACTTGAAGCTCCTCCACTATCTCCATCGGCTAGTCCATACTTTTCATATGCCTCCAATGCCAGTCGGCGCTCTGTTTCAATCCTCTGTTCGGTTTCCATGCGCTTTTTGTCTTGAATTTTTTTTATTTCCGCTTCTACTGGCAGTGGTGGAATCGAAAGCATTTTTTCCTTTATCAGCTGTACGCAGGAAAGTCGAATGGATTTTTTGATAGATTCCTCTCGGCTACCCTCCTGACAGGGGAGTAATAGAATCTTCTTACTTTTAAGATCTACTGTCTCGGCAACTTGACCAATTTTGCCACGCAAAGCACTCGCGTCGGCGATTGTGAAAATTGAGTCTCCCGCATACAAACTGTCGATAATTTTCAAATACATTTCAATGTCTGGCAGAATATTCTTTTTTAGTTGTTGGATCTCGTCATAGATGACAGAGATCGGTGGCCGGCATGTTCGGCTGTCGTGCATATCTTTTCGTGTCTCTAATAACCAAAGACAGTGATCACATGTTCGAATACTGTTCAGACGCTCGTCTTTCGCTTTTGGAATTGGATCAGTACGGGACATTGTCAGGCTGGCTAGTTCCACTGAAAGAAGTTCGAATTAAAATAATACAGATACGATGCCCCAAAGGATACCTACATGCAGCATCGAGTGGCAAAAATTTGGAACAATCGTTGCACATAATGGTACCACAAAGTCGGCAGTGGTGTTGCCGACGAGCGATATGGAAACCTTTTGCACAATTCGGACAGAGTTTCACCGAGCTCCCGTCGAGCCATGTAACAATCTAAAATGAGAGCTATGTTTGTATATGTGTTTGGTTTATCAAATATCTGTTATCTACATTCTGTTCATGTTGTTTACGCAGCATGGGTTCAGCCGGCATATCTTTCAACAGTTTATGCAGTCGGATTATCAGTTTGTTGGTCTCACTGGCATATCGTTCCAGTCGGGGATTTCTGTAACAGTGCAATTATCATAGATTTCTATCACTTTTCAAAAGAAAGAACATACCTTACTGAATTGAAGTAGGATAAGTGTGTACGCTCTGCGCCAGCACTTTGTACCATGTAATTAAACACATTGCCACGAGTAGTGTAGTTACTAATGCGGACGTCACGATCGAAGCTCTTTGCTAAATCGATGGAGTCATCAAAGTTTAACTTTATTTTACGCTTAGCTTTGCTAAAGATGTCTTTAAAGATTGATTTGATGGCGTCTTGCTCTTCGGCATGCTGTCTCTCGACATGATCGGTTAGGAACTCTAGAGATTTTAGATCTTCACGACAAATGGGACAGAGAAAACCTTCAAGAATTTCACCACTGTCCTCATCGAATGGATTGGACATTGCTTTGGACGATCTGGAATGGTTTTACTCTGTGTGTAGATAGGAGGAAACTTTAATTAAGCGAGGTAAAGGTGGATTATTTTCTCCTAATCAAAAACAAAGTCCCAAGTGACAGCCGAGCGTGATGTCAACAAAACACCTCCTGTCATGTAGTGGGGAGGTTTGAGTACAAAATAGCTTTGTTAGCTTTGAATATTTTATGATGGAATAAAGTAAGTTCATGATATCGCCAGTGCTAAAATAGGTCGAGACAAAACGCTTACCTACCTACCTATTTGATATGCGATGAATATAGCCTTTCTAATAGAAACAAAACTGAATACAACAATCTTTCAGTTTTCTTTGTTAAATCGATGACACAATGCATGGTACTAAAAAATTATTTACACCCTGTCATCTGACTATAAATTTGCACCAATGTAACGAAGAGTTAACGTTTTTGAAATTAATTACCTAGCCCTATTGACATACTGTACATGGACTGCTAGCCAGCCAATTTTTCGTTGAAGCAAAAATAAGAACTAGCACTTTTGGTTCACGGCGGAGAGAAACGAAAACACTCATATGTCATCGAGCAATTCGTGCGATTTGGTTTGTGTCGAGGTTTGTGTGCTGAGTGTGCCATACTGCCATCTGTTATAGATCCTTTGAAATAATTTGAATAAGTCGTTATTTTTGCGCAGTTGCAATGTTTCTACAGTGGATGGCACTGTGTTCTATGTAAAAAAATAGCAAAGGCGCGCAGAGGTTTAAATTTCTTTCCTAATTTCGCCGCACTGAACCAAAAGGGTTAGTGCTTATGTTTGCTTCATTTTTCCTCGCAGGTTTGTATGAAACTGACATTTCACTAGCAGTCCATGTATAGTATGTCAATATGCGTATTCAGGGTTTCGAACTTTTATCAAAATCTGTTATGGAAGTTCGAAACTTGAAAATCTGTTACGAAGCTGTCAAAACAGGTAGGCACCTGATCACATTTGTGCAAAAAAAATGCAGTCTGAAATGACTTTGTTTTGAATTATTACAAACTAAATAATTGTGTAATAAACACTGGAACATCTTTGTAGGAAAAAGACGACAAAAAAACACGACAAGGCAAAAAGAAATACATTGCTCTTACAAGGAGCAAAATCCTATTAGAAAACTCTATTTCAAATCAGTAACCAACTGAATCGATCTCGATGGGCTGCGATAAACCAAAAATGTGTTCCTATTGATGCCTGATATGAACTGTATCTGTAAAAATGTAGTGTCGCGAGAAACTTGAAATAAAAATCCAACTTTACATCGTCATCACATCATTAGAAATACAATTTACCTGAATTTGAAATGAACTAGTCGTAGGTATTCGTGCTTTGCGTAAATTATTCCAATTTGTTCATAAGAATTCTAGCATTCAAGATCAAATAGATTACTATTTAATACTATTTAAGTTCCAGCAAAAGTGATCGGTGTCTTCGTTTAAACCAAAAATTCAATTACATACCCACTTGTTTTTACACATTTATTACATTTTTCTTCTGTTGTAATCATTTCGTCGACGAAAAATTATAATGGATCTATTTCAATCCAAAACTTTCTAATTAATAAAAATCTTTTATGATAAAAGTCCGAAAATTTTGTCTTTTATTCTATTATGATTTATAACAGAATTCATAAAAGATTTTTGCACGAAGAACACCAATTTAGTTCGAACTTTGTCTGGAAATTCATACCAGAATAATAGGAAAAATGGATAAAAGATTTTGCCGAATAGGCCTAAATACCTAGGTACTTTGATTTTTATACCCGATTGGGGAGTTAACAGTAGCAGTATTTTATTGAACACCTATCTCAGCAAAGTAAAGTAGAATCTTTAACACGCAATTCCAATAACTGCACTCTGCGTAAAACTTTTCACACTCTTTGCGTGAAAACGATTTTTCTTTACTTTACTTTGCTGAGACAGGAGTTCAATAAAACACCCCAAATCACTTCATAGGAAGTCAAGATGTAAGCTCAGCCTTGTGCTGTCAGATTCAACCCACAGTTTGTTGACAGTCAGCTGAGTGAACTGTCAACATTTTCAAACTGCATATTTGTCATGTCGAGCATTTCCTTTCAATTTTGATAAGTGGTGAAATATTTTCCTGGACTCAAGATATATCAGTGAAAATGACGACAACAAAGCCAAATGTTATCTTTTCAGTAACTTACATATCCATTCCTAAATAAAACACCAATTTACCCCATTTTTTTTTAATAGAATCCAGAAAAGAAACCACTGGAAGAACTAACCCTAAGAGTAAACGAGGAGGGAGTCACGTTAAATGTTCCAGCTTTGGTATGCCAATTCATTAATGTCTTAAAGTATTCAATTAAACACGATTTAATTAGCACAAACGGTGGGCTCCTCGTGATACATTTACTGTTTACATAAGTCTGGTCGGATCTGGAGGTAAAATAAAGGCTGGCGCCGATTTGGATGAGTGGCTTTTCGAAGGCGAATGGTTTCTCAAAGACATTCAATTTCTACTTGAGTTAAAGCATTATGAGTATGGTTACAATGGGGTTCCCCGATTTTTACTTTTTAGGCATTACATTGTTTTCTCTTTGTAGATTTTGGTCATATATGATCCACCAGAAGGCCGCACTGAACTCCGTATTAACATTCCTTAAGAAAGCAACTCCATTCTACTTGGACCTATCGTCTCTGACAAAAAATGAACGCGTTCTTAAACTGTATGCAAACATTTTAGCTGTCGTTGTTCGTGTCGTTTGTCGCATTATTACCAACAAAGAATCTGATGAGGAGTGGATCTCTAAGGACCGTCTCAAACAGCTGATCTATTCGAATTTTCTCATTTCCATACCCATGCTGTTCGATCTGATTATCGCCTTGGGCGAATCTAATTTAAATGTTCTGCGAAAAATTATCACAACTGTATTTCAAATTGAGCCAAACTATAAAAACGATTTGACAGCTGCATTGCAATACTATGTGGTTGCTTTTGAAGCTATACAACAACAGGCTGACAATGAGGGTGCCATCGGAGGTGATGCAGAGAGTAATGAAGATTTGGACACACCCTATGACGATTTGGTATTGTTCACACTCGATTGTGCATTCACATTAAGCATTCTGCTAGAGGTCTATCCAGACGCTCGTAACATTTGCTGCGACATTAACTTGGGACAGAGGTGGGAGGCAGTTGCGTTGTTCATTGAGTGCTTTGACCAGAAGATTTTGTTGTCATTTCAGCATAACACATTTCTACGACAACACAATTCCATATCTTTATAAAAATATCTATCTTATCAATGGAGCGGCAAACAGCTTGAAATGGCTGAATGAGGCGAGACTTCAATTTCTGAGGGCATTTCGGAGTGTTGTCTATTTTCATATTGAAACTGTACTGAGCAATCCGTAAGTTTGATTTGTTATTCGGAATAAGATGGAAATATTTATGCAACTTTTCTTTTCTAGTGAGGGGAGTCTAATGCCGTCGGAGAATTTCGTTGCAATTATGACTGAATGCTTGGCGGACCGAGCATTTGTTATAGACTATCAGCGAGAGTATCCAATTGAACTGGACGTGGATATTCTGAAGCAGGCTTGCAAGGATTTGTATCCTTTACAAGAAAGACGATTTTTTTATGTTTCTTTGATCGTATGAAGTCCGTCCGTTGTCTTGTTAACGTACATTTTTGTCTGTATGCTTGTTGCTTTACGTGTTGAGTGCTGCTTAGGCAGAGTAGAGATTGATTTTGGTTGGTAAACCTTTTTTCTCGTCCCTCCTACTCTCATACTCATACGAGCTACATGATCTCTTAATTAAACTAAACCTTTAAAGGGTGGTAACCCATTTTTCTTTGATAACTCACAACCTTCTACTATTCAAGTTATTTCCTTCACCCATTCCATAAACAGAGATGATTTCAAAACTGATTTCGTAGCGAAAGGCTATAAGGACGAGGCGGACTCTGAATCGTTTGGAATGATCGGTAATACGCTCGCACAATTAGATGAATCCGAATCGGAAACAGAACCAAGTGAGTACGCGTTAAATTCAGTCTCTAAACAGTACATTTAATTTCTTCTTTCCAGCCAATGTAGCTCCAGCCAATTCAAATAGTAAGCGACCAGAACCAGAAGGAGCCGCTTCAATAGACTACAACGCTGATAAGCCATCCACCAGTAAAGCTGCCAAACAGTCCATATACACTGCCATCCGGTCAACAGACGCTGATCCCAAAACTCGTGACATCGATCTAGAAGTGACAAGTGTTTTAGACGTCTTACCACACCTAGGCGATGGGTTTGTGCGCCGTGTCCTGTGCCGATACGACAACTCTGAGGAAGCGATTGCAGCTATTCTTGAGCAAAATCTCCCACCCGATCTTATAAACTCGGATCAAAGTGAAGTCTATATCCCACCGGATCCACGAGACCTCACCTATCAACAGACTGGCATCCAGCGTTTCAACGTCTTTGATGGCGACAAGTATGATGTGATGACACAGGACAAACCAGAGTGTATTATAAAAATAGGAAAAGGTTTTCCCAATGCACCACAAAACCTAGGCGATCTACTCGACGATAAGAAAGACGTGAATGAAGTTCGACACCGGTATCAGGAATACACATTAGTCGAAGAGGGTGCCAATGAGTACGACGACGAATATGATGATAGCTACGATGCTATATTGGAAAGTGAATCACGAGCCGTGACATCGAAGCAGTTGCGAACAACTCTCGCCGATATTGAGGATAAGAGTGATGACGATGAAGATTCGTCGGAAGATAATGGCGAGCAGCAGAACGACGAAAATCTGACCAATGGCAAAGAGAACTACGACAAACGAATGAATTTCTGTGAAAATCCCGAATTAATACGAGCTAGATACGAAGCAAAGCGGGCGGCCAAATATGGAAACAATAATTCTGGTCGAGCGCCGCCTCAACAAAGTAAACCGAAAGATGTTGTTGGTGCTCCTAAGGGTCATGGCCAGGAGAAAGATGTGCTGATCAATCGCCACAAAAAAGATGTCAACAAGTCGAGTAGGGCCAATCATAATCGAAAGGCTGGCGCGGCCTTTAAACGCAGCAAGGGGATGATGTCGTAAATAAAACGAAGAATTAATATTTAACTTTCCTTATGAAGCATATTGTTGTTAAAATTAGTTTTTGAAACAAATTAGTTTATTTATTTTTTTATACCTAAGAAAAGTAAAACTGAAATACAAATGTTTACACTTGAATGTAAAAAAATGGATGCTCTCTAGTTTGTTGTTTTTTGCGTGGTGGTAAAAAATTCTTAGAATTGTACACGCTATTGCGTATGGATATCGATCCGTTTCAACCTCATCTATTACAGAAAGTAGAGCTAGCATTACGATACCAAATTCTAAATTAGAGTAGGTATTGGGTCCGCTGATGCAATGGAAACAAAATAATAAATCGCTTCCTAATTGTGCAATTGCCAAGTGACTGATGCAAGTTACATCCCTATCCGCACTTCAAAGATGTTAAAACCGATCGATTCCCCAGCGATATTGATTATCTCGGTATTAATTACATTCACGATCACTTGCATGCACACAACAATTGGCACAGCAGCAACGCTACTGTAAAACCTCAAACCGGTGGCGGTGACGCCATATATCATATCATAACTGGTTGCAAAACTTTCTCGAATTATTATTTGCTAGCTCATACTCTCACTTGTCGTCGATCGTTGCACAGTTCGAAATGGATCGTTGGGTGGACAGAGTCGCTGTAGTTACTGGAGCAAGCTCGGGAATTGGTGAAGCCATCGCCAGGGATCTACATCGGGAAGGAATGGTCGTTGTGGCGTTGGCTCGTCGAGAGGATCGTTTGGAGGATATTCGAAATAGCTTACCGATCGAGAAACGATCGCGATTCCATATAATGCGTTGCGATGTCACCGATGAGGAGCAAGTGAAATCGGTTTTCTCCTTTGTCGATTGTGAATTGGGAGGCGTTGATGTTCTCGTCAATAATGCGGGAGTGGTGAAAACAACCGAGTTGGTTCAAGCGGATAATACAGCGGAAGTTAAAGCGACTCTGGATACCAATATTCTCGGAGTGGTTCTTTGTACTCGAGAGGCTTTTAATTCGATGAAGGCGAGACAAGTCGATGGACATGTTGTGATTATTAACAGTATTGCAGGACATCGAACACCGAATTTGGGAGATCAAATGCCATCGTTCAATATTTATCCAGCATCAAAGCATGCTGTTACTTCGCTGGTGGAGACCTATAGGCAGGAGTTCAATCGGCATGGTACGAAAGTTAGAGTAACGGTAAGTGAAATGCGAATAAAATTAGCAGTGATAAAAATATTTTTTTGTTTTTAGAGTGTCAGCCCAGGAGCAGTGGATACGGAGATTTTTCCCGATGATTTAATTGACATTATACGCGCTACCATGCCATTGCTGAGCCCTGAGGACGTATCGAACGCTGTGTTGTATGCAATCGCAACGCCACCTCATGTTCAGGTAGGATCAAATAAACAAGATAATATTTATTTAGTGCACTACCATTATATTAAATATTTTTTTTTACAGATTCACGAGATCATCATAAAGCCCGTTGGTGAGCGATTTTAATTAACATAATGTGGACTGTGGAGCATGTTGAAATTTGATGGAGTCCTTAGAATTTCTCTCCCATTGGCTTGATTGTTATATTGTGAATCTGGAATAAAAAGATGATTTTTTTATTTAAAAATAAAATTGTGTTATTTAGCTACATGAATTAAATAGAAAACAGTGCATGCTTTTGGTATTCAAACCTATCCAAGAGGAGCATACGGCATGCGCATACCTAATCTGGAGAGTTGACTTTTCAATCATTGTCTTCACCACTTCATACCCTATCACAACAAATTATAAAAGTTGTTAGGTATACTACAAGATGTGGGTTTATTTTTTATTTCTTGCATGTATTGTAGGCTCTATGTTGAAGACCTTATGACTTCATTTGTAGAAGACACGTTAAAAAGGTTACGTATACGCCATACGACTTGGGAGTGGCGTTAGTAGCATAAATCCATTGTAGTCATCATTTCTTGACATTGGGCCTTAAGAACATTATTTTTAAACTTCATTTTAAATAGTTTGTAGGTCACAATAGATCGATTTGTATGGAGAATTCCGCCATTTTGAGTTCATACAATTTAAAGGGGATTATAAAAAAGAATTGTTCGATTTTGCTATTTATTATTATGTAGGTACCTTGGGGTGGAGTAAATTCCCATGTGGAGCAGATTCCCGTGGACTTATTTCCCTGCACCGAAAACGGCATTAGTTTCGACGACCGACGCTTCAACTCACAGATGGATATACAGTGGAACTTCCATAAGTCGAACTCTCAAAATGAAAGAAAATAAATTCGAGTTATAGAAACTTCGAGTTATGGAGGCCAAAAGTTGAAAAGTTGAAAGCGCAGAGTTTTCAATAAAACTTCGAGTAATTGAGAAATTCGACTTAAAGAAGTTCGAGTTATAGAAGTTTGACTGTAATACATCTCAGGTTATGGAGGGGGGCACATAAGCAACGTATGTATATAAAGGCTCATTCATTTTTCGGTTTCGAAAGTAAAGCTAAATAAAACACACACAGCGATATACATTTTTGATGAACATTATATTTCATTATAAAGTTTGGACTTTGCCATTAAGTGTGAAAAACAATATCATTCAAATTGCCGCCTCGGGAAGATTCGCAACATGCGATCCTTTTGAGGTAATTTTTAATCACTTTTTCGCACATTTCGGGAGGTATCTCGACCATAACTTGAGTAATATTGTTTTTTAATGCGTCTAGAGTACGGGGATTAACCACGTAAATACGTTCTTTTGCGTAGCCCCACAGGAACTCGCTTCCTGTAGATATATTTCCAGAAGACTACAATTTGCAGCAATTTAAGTGCAGAACAAATATACATCTGCGAGCATCTCGGGGCGCTGTTGAAGCGTTATAGGTTTGCCTTTCCCGGGAGAAGTATTTAAAAAAAAAGAAAAAAAAAATCTAATGGTGTCAAATCGCATGATCCTGGTGGCCAATTGACGTCACCAAAACGTGAAATTACGCGACCAGAAACTTCTTGCGCAATAAAGCCGTGTTGTGTGGCTTGTTGCCCCGTCTTGTTGGAACCACATATCGTCCAATTCATGATATTCAATCTTACTTACTTACTTAAGGTGGCGCTACAGTTCGGGGATGATTTGGGCCTCAACCAACAAGTGTCTCCAGCCAGCACGATCTTTGGCCAGCTGTCTCCAGTTTCGCATACTAAGTTGGTTAAGGTTTACGTGCGCCACCTGAGTCGCGGTCTTCCTCGGCCGGAGCATTCACGTTCATTCCCTCTATATGACCCAGCCACCGCAGTCGTTGGACCTTCACTCTTGTGGTTAGGTCTATGTCGCTGTACAGCCCGTACAGTTCGTCGTTGTATCTACTCCTCCATTCACCGTCTATACAGACGGGACCGAAAATTATTCGATATCGATCTCGAAGCAGCAACCAAGAGTAACATTATCCGCTTTTGATAAAGTCCATGCCTCTGCATCATAAAGTAGGACTGGTATGATTAAGATCTTATAAAGGGTCACTTTAGTTGTTCGTGAGAGGCTTTGCTACTCAACTGCTTTCTAAGCCCAAAGAAACAGCGATTGGCAAGAGTTATTCTTCGTTTAATCTCAGCGCTGGTGTCATTGTCTGAGTTCATAGCGGAGCCTAGGTAGACAAAGTCCTTCACCACCTCAAAGTTATGTCTGTCTATAGTGACATTCTGTCCAAGACGTCGGTGTTGGGTGTCCTTTCTTGATGACAGCATATGCTTTGTTTGTCTTGCCGCCAAACCCATCTTTGCTCCCGAACGCGCCAGTGACATCACGCTGCGTTCTGCCGATTATGTCGATGTCGTCGGCTTATAGGCGAGTAGATGGGCGAACTTTTGAAAGATAGTGCCTCTGGTGTTAGCGTTTGAGTTTTGCACTATCCTTTCAAGAACGATGTTGAAGAAGTCACATGACAGCGCATCGTCTTGTCTAAATCCTTTTTTGACATCGAAGGTCTCGGTGAATTCTTTACCGACCTTGATGGAGCAGCGTGCATTCTCCATTGTCATATACTGCACAAACGAACGAGTTTGGCAGTGATGCCAAAAAGAAGCCATTGCTCTGTGTACCTCGTCTCTATAAATTCTGTCATAGGCGGCCTTAAAATCGATGAAAAGGTGGTGGGTATCTATTTGGACTTCCTGGGTTTTCTCAAAGATCTGCTGCAGTGTGAAAATTTGATCGATGGTAGACTTTCCTGGCCTGAAGCCACACTGATAGGCACCAATCAGGTTGTTAACGAAAGGCTTCAGGCGTTCACACAACATGGCAGATAAGATCTTGGTTAGGCGATGTTAAGAAGACTAATACCTCTGTAGTTGGCGCAGTTCAGAGGGTCTCCTTTCTTCGGACCATATTTTACAAATGAGTTGGTGCATGCTCCTAGCCAAGTTATCGGCCATCGCATGCCGCTTTGAATATAGCTCAGCAGTTAGGCCATCTGCTCCAGTGGCCTTGTTGGACTTAAGCTTAGATATGGCTATCTTCACTTCGTCCAGGTCGGGTGGACGAAATTGTTGGTCTTCATCGTCCAGGTTGAATGGTTCATTCTGCCTGGCAGCGGGATTTAGTTCGTCATCGCCGTTTAACAGTCTGCAGAAGTAGTTCTTCCATAACCTCAGCATCGGCTTCAGTTCGGGCTCTGTAGCTTTGGCAGGTTCTTTTATCCTTTGGTAAAACTTCCGAATCTCATTACTGCTGTAACATCTCTTTTTTCTCCTGAGAAGCCGGTGTTCGTCGCTTCTTTTCTGCGATTCGGGAACGCGTAGTTGCCATGACACCATTTCGCCCATCCGCGAAGTTGATCAGCCTAAATCTGTTATCGGAGGTGGTGTCGTGTATGCTGTACCTTCCGACAGTACTACCAAAGATGCCATCTCTTCCTAATAAAATCACCTACGACAATTTAAATGTCATAGTTAGGGCACTGCTCGTATGTCTTGTCTAAGAGCTCGTAACATCTTTTTGGTGTTGGCGTCTTTCTCCTTCGTGGGGGCATGGGCGCATATTAGGGTAATGTTGGCGAATTTAGCCTTGATGCGGATTGTTGTGAGGCGCTCGTTCATATACTTGAAAATTAAGACTTCTTTCACATCCAAATAAGCGCTTTTTTTGTTCCCGATAGCATTCGCCATAATGTATGTCGCAGTTCTTCATCCTCTTTTTGCCTGGTTCATCCCATCACACTATTTGGATGGCCGTTAGGTCTGCTGTATATAGCAGTTTAGGGCCTCCGCTAGTTGTTCGGCTGCACGCGGTCTGCTAAGGGTTCGTCAACAGTAAGATCATACGTATATTCGAGACTTGTATACTTGTTTCGGAACTATGTAAGTTTTCCGCAGTCGGGAAGTTACCCTGACTAGTCCTGAAAAATCCTCACTTACCTCAGCTTCAAATATGTCGAAGTAGCTCAAGGGAGGTATCCGCCAAATTGACTGTTGCCGTCACCGTTGATTCAGTCTAGTGAATTCATCCGCGCGCCGTACGTCCTCTTTCTGAGGGGCTCATGTAAACTTCTGAGACTCGTTCAGTCAGTCATTCCGACAGAGCATTAAAGTGTTGCTATTTTCTTCATTTTCAACACTCGGGCTTATATGTTCAGCAAGCCAAGTCCGGTTGAGCGAGACCAGTACCCGGGCAGGTAGCCAAAACTTTGGAAAAATATTTTAATTTTTTTCTTGGATAGGTACATTTAATATAAAATGAGATTGATCTGCTTTTGTAATTATGTATATTTGTGCGCTACCTGACATCTCGATCAGAACCTACGCTGTGTGCTAACCACAAGCCTTGCAAGCCACACTCTGCCATTCCAAATGGCCTCAATGACGTAAAGCGACTGACTATATGGGTCAAATGACTCATTAAAAGTGTAAGGCACTTTAAAACATTAATTCTTTAATTATGTGATACACAAAACATCTGAACATACCTGTACATTCTCGGGAGTTGAAATTGCATACAAAACAGAATCGGCGACATCATCCGAACTCAGCATTGGCATAAATTGCTTTACAACCGTTTGAATCTCCGATGGAAGGATATCTGTATTGACTATTCCAGGACTGATGCCCTAAAACCAACATGAAAGCAAATAAAAATCCTGTCAAAAAAAAAAATCCGTCACAACTTACAGTAATTCGAACTTTCGACTTGTTTCTCAAGAGCTCTTGCCGGTAGATTTCCGTCATCGCACGCAAAGCAAACTTAGTAGCCGGATAGATGTTTAAGGATGGCAAATCGGGTCCCAAATTTGGCACTTGATGTCCGGCCACACTATTCACTATCACAATATGTCCTTCCACATCCCTATCCAGCATGGAATTAATTGCCTCTCGTGTACAGTACACCACTCCCATAAGATTCGTTTCGATTGTCTGTCGAATTTCCTTGGTATTTTTGCGTTTACTCAGCTGAGTCGTTTCAATGACACCCGCATTATTCACCAGAACATCCACTCCGCCTAGATTTTTCTGAGTCCATTCAAATGCATTCAGGACATCGTCTTCATTGGTCAAATCACACCTAATGGCATGCAAGTTCCCTTTCACTGCTTTTGGAAGCTCTTCAGCTAAATGGCGTACACGTTCATCCCTTCTCGCCAAGCCAACAACTACCAGTCCAGCTGTCACTAAGGCCTTAGCACATGCAGCTCCAATACCAGCACTCGCACCCGTAACAACAGCGACTTTCTTCTGCCAGCGTTCCATGGTGAATGGTTCGCATGATGATTAGAAACACCGAACAGAAGCCAAGTGAAGATATATAATTGAATTATCCAATTAAAATGTGTCCTACGTCAGATTTCTACCCCTAACTGGCATACATGCGAAAGTAGCCCTTTGTGGAGCTGTGTTTCCCGTGGACAGTTTCATTTCGCATTAAGTCATCAAAATGGAAAGGTGGCAGAATAAAGTTGCTATTGTAACTGGCGCTAGTGGTGGAATTGGTGCAGCTTGCGCTAAGGCATTAGTAGGAGCTGGATTGAGAGTAGTAGCCTTGGCGAGACGCGAACAAAAGTTGAAGGAGGTGAAAGAGAGTTTGCCGGGTAATCTACAGTCCATGCTCATCACACGTAAATGTGATGTCTCCAAGGAGGACCAAGTTATCGATGCCATCGATTGGACTGAGAAAAACTTGGGTGGAGCAAGTGTGCTTCTGAATAACGCTGGAATTACAAGGGAAACAGAACTAGTGGCGCCCGGTAATACGAATAAAATTCGCGAAGTTATTGATACAAATGTGATGGGCGTGCTTTGGTGCACGCGAGAAGTGTTCAATCGGATTAAAGCGCGTGACGATGAGGGTCACATTTTGATAGTGAACAGCATAGCTGGCCAGCAAGTGTTGAATTTTATTGATGTGCTGCCATCGTTTAATATTTATCCATCGACGAAGTTTGCAATAACCGCCATGACGGAGACATATCGGCAGGAGTTTCAGTTGCACAAATCCAAAGTGAAAATTACGGTAAGTTATGTATGTCTGGCTGAGCACTGAAATGACCTTAGGTACCTAATTTTATTATTATTTATTTAGGGCAGTTATTTTTGTGAACTTACTATATTGATTTATGCTAAATTTTAACGAAACATTTCGCAGGGTATTTGTCCGGGTGCAGTAGACACAAATATCTTCCCTGAGGAGATTCATTTCTTTGTCAAGGATATGGCTAGACTTAAGCCAGAGAATATTGCAGATGCTGTTTTGTATGCGCTGAGGACTCCACCTAATGTCCAGGTTTGTAATGGTGTTTTGATTGTCTCAGAATTTATAGTTTTTTTTTTTACTTTCAGATTCATGAGATTACGGTAAAGCCCATGGGTGAAATATTTTAAGAGTTTAACTAAATTTAAGTTTAACTAAATTTAAATATTTATAAAATAAACGTAGCATTAATCTATTTTCATGTAAATTAGAAGAAAGAAATAAAGAACCTAAATTGTAGGTACGACCTTCACAATTCTTGGTTTCTAGCATCAACCTAGCTGCGCAAAGCATATTTTTTTTTTCATCCATAGATAAATTTTAAGGTTACCTGTACAAATTTTAGTCAATCTAAAGAAACGATTCTTATGAATAAAACTAACTTTTGCCCGCGGCTTCGCTCGCGCAGTCTTTAGGATTTGGTACACAAAGATTCCTAAGTTCCCTCGAGTTGGATGAAGCGATAATCATATTCAACGGCGACAGAGGTTGGGACGCATTACAAAGTTTCATATTGATACGATGAACGATTCGTGAGTTATGAAAAGACCCCCCTTAAAAAGGGCCATATCGCCAATATTACTCGGGCCCCAAGCAAAATTTCTAAAATCGGAGAAATTAATTTTCTTTTTTTCTTATATAGAGTAAACAAACCGAGTTAGTCGAACGGGTGAAAAAATTAAAATGTTCCAATGAAAACTTTGACCCCCTTTTTACTGGCCCCAAGCAAAATTTCCAAAATCATTGAAGTTAATTTTTTTATTTCTCATAGAGACTATAAATAAAATTGAAAATTTTCCCATACTAACTTTGACCCCCTCTTTCAACCCCTCTAAGGCTTGAATTTAGAAATATATCTCCTTATTCCTTGTATAAAGGGAACCTCTGTCCAAAATTTCTGCTTTCTAGAGCAAATGATTTGGGCTGGGCGTTTATTATTAGTGAGTCGTAATATCCATTCTTATATATGAGATAAATACAAAGTCCAGACGGAAGTTTAGAGTCAAAAAATATGTCCATCTACTCGGTAGTCGATACAAGATCTGAACAGACTTATGCTTCGCAACGCTGGCCTGATTGAAGACGCCCATAGTAAGAACGCGGCGGCGAGAGAACGAAAGCTAAAATCGATCTTAAAGAACCCACTCCCCAAACTCGGGAAGCAATCTATGATCTCTCGTGAAAAACACTTTATTGCAAGCCTTTAAAAACGCTATAAAAATACGACTTGCCTCTTACTTTTACTTTCTACAATCCGGGGTGGATAACGGTCTTAACCAACAAGCCCCTCCAGACAGCTCGGTTCCTAGCTAGCTGAGTCCAGTTACGCACATCAAGTTGGTTGAGGTCGCTCTCCAATTGTGCGCGCCATCTAAGGTGGAGTCTGTTCTGCTTCGGTGTCACTAAGGGGTGACCTCAAAGACTCGTCGAGCTGATGCGTTGCTGTCAATATGCTCCAGGTGACCTGTAACCACCTTAGTAAACGTCTCTATAAAGCTCGTAAAGTTCTTCGGTTGATCCCCTCCTCCACACTCCATCGATACAAACTGAACCGAAAATCACTCGAAGAATCTTTCTCTCAAGACATGCGAATAGGTTTTAATCCTTTTTCGATAAAGTCCATAATCCTTCTGCGCCATGCAGTTAGGACCGGGCTGATTGAGGTCTTGTACAGCATTTCCTTGGTTCTGTGAGGGGGGGTATTACTTCTTAAATACCTTCTTAGCCCGAAAAAACAGCGATTGACAAGAGTGATTCTTGGCTTGATTTCTTCGGCGATATCGTTTTGCGAGGCAATTGTAGACCAAAGTCTTTAACTACTATTATAAATATTTAAGTGGCCTTAACTCCAAATGCGTTTCGCCCCGATTGGGTGGGTGGGTTCATCAAAGTGTTTAACTACTTCGAAATTCTATCTGCCAATTGTGACGATCGCTGATGTTAAGATGAGAGTCCTTTCTCGATGACAGCATATAGTATTTCGTTTTGTCCTCATTAACAGCCAGACGATTCGACTCATTTGCCTAAATATTTAAGGCATGCTTTTAGGAGGGCTTTATACTTAAACCGTAAATTCGTCCCTGTCGATTAAGAGTCAGAGACAGTGGCAGAAGTTCAAAAGGTACGAAGAATCTACTTGAGCATCCTACACCCTCTATAGCAGTGTAATATGGATAGACCAGGACTTTTAAGAGTGATGATGATTGATGTGGGCGCAGTGGCTCAGTGGTTAGTGTGCTGGACTATTCTGTGCGAGAAGAAACACAAATCACATCTTAAGGTTTTGCCCACTGCGCTACCTCTCGCGAACGTCTGACAAACATCCGAGAGTATAACTGTCTTGAAAAAGCTTCTCAATTCAGCCGTTCGGACTCGGCTGTAGGTCCCTTCCATTCGTCCCAAAAATATAAACTCACACAAACGAATAGTTGTGAGAAGCTAGGTCTACGGTGCCTACACGCCTGTTGCGCCAACTATTTATTTAAATTTTTTATGATGATGATTATATAATTGAAAGATGTATCCAAAAGCGCACATTCCTTTGAATCTTAGAGAGTGCATTTTCATTCACTTTTGACATTATCAAGGCAAAATAATCCAATTATAGTTGACTGTTTCAAGCTACATACTATCGCCATTTTTCAATCTGTTTTGCACAGCTCTACATGCTGTTAAATGTTTTTGAAACTTTAAACAGTTAAGCTATAGGAATATCAGTGGTGTAATATTTCTCTAATGTCAGGAATAAACATAACAATGCATAATTGGATTATTATGTCAGCTATACGTCAGCTAAATAAGTTATTAAAAAATGCACTCCCATTCGCGCCACTCACGAAAGCATCAGCCACATACTGTCTTCCTAGCAACAAACTCATCTAATCGCATTATTGCATAATATTACCTTACCCGCGATTACGCGTGTAAGTTTACCCGATCGGTAATTGACACCAATCTGCGTGCAGACTTCGATGCTCTCACCTAAATTAGTGCAACCAGCTTGCAATCGAATCGAATCCGTCAATCAGCTGCTTACCCTCTCCAACAGGTGCAGAGGCAGACATTAACACTACCACCGCGGAAGGTGCTCTCTCCAACTGGAAGAAACAAGACTAAGCCCTCCTGACCAGCAATGATATTACACCCAGCCCCGCTCACCAAACCATCATTTCGTTCCATTTTCTATGCTCAAGCTGAAGAAGAATCACACCAAGTGAGTAAGCGTCTTCATAATAGTAGTAGCACTCCCCCTCCCCCCTCCCACAATAAAGTAGCTCCCAGTCCCAGTTCAGTACCCGACTTGTAATGGGATTACAGATGCTACCACAATAACTTGTGATGTGTCCAACAATCCGCTTAAAAGGAACCTTTCCACCAACAAAGCTAAAAAGACAATTTTTCTCACCTGAGTTGTGTTTATCTACCATACAAACATGTTTGATGTTCGAGACACATTTCCCCAGTCCAAACCTACAATTTTGAGATGGCGATGGTGTACAAGAATTTGCTTACCAGATGGAGGTGTCTCGCAGTCTCAGTCTCAGTCTCTGCAGCCAAAGCCAGACTTTGAAAAGCAACCAAGTATCTTCGCCAAGACAGTTCAATTGGAACTTTGTTCGGTAGCGGACGCGTGTTAGTTTTGCAAGATATACGGATACTATCTCCTCGTCTGGTGAAATGCGAAGAAAGGAAAACTCGATTTGAATCGAAAGTTCAAGCAACTAGTGTGTGTGCGTTCCAAAGTAGTCCGGTTCTTTTGATGTCCCCCGAGTGACACTACTTCAAGGTATAAACGGATTAAACTGCCAGAGAAAACCATTCACAAAACTCAGTTGTTTGTATCTCTGCGATACTTGAGACGATTTCAGTTGGCCAATTGGACCATTGTCCACCAGTCGAATATTGTTTTCAAAATTTTTTTTTCTTTTTCTTAGCGCAAGTGATTATTTTTAATTTTGAAATTTTGGGTCGGTTTCCCCCATTGTGCTGTGTGATAACCAAAAGAAATGGAAAATCGTGATATGTGTTACGAGAGTGAAATTTGAGCAGTTCTGCTTATTTTTGACGGTTTTTTTCTTTGCGATTAAAAAAAAAATCATTCAAGTGAATAAATTTTAAATTTTAAGTGGAACGGCAGCAATATCGTTATTTTTTGTTTTGTTTTGTGTGGGGCTTAGTTTGTTTGGGTTTCTATTCAAAACTATCATCATCGCATCTTGGATACGAATTGGTTGTGTGCAGCGAAATGTCGGATATTTACTACTGCAGTAATAATAAGGTTGGTACGACATTGTTTATGTTTTTTTTTCCCCTTTTCGTTTTGGGAGCAACAGCGGATTATTGTTTTTACTTTCTTTTGGGAACTTTTCTTTTGGATTGGTTTTTAAGTTTTTGAGCGGGATTGACACAAATGGTTGGATGGGAATGGGAACCTTTTGCGCATGAAAGAGAAGGTGATTTTATTTTCGGTGATGTGATGAGAAAATTCATAATTAGACAGTTATGTAGACTAGAGATTATGCAATTGAATTTTGAGAGATGGGGGTTTTGTGTTATAAATTATTTTTGTGGACGAATGTGTAAGTAGGTGATTTTATTGAGGCTTGGAATACTTAAATTAACCCACCTCTATCCGTCTGACACATCATTGCGTCAAGCTAAGATCATTGCTAGAGATATATTTTAGGGTGCCGTGACATAAGGCCATGCGACATAAGGCCATATCTCGAAATATGGCCCTATGACGCTTTCGGAAAGCGACATAAAGCCATATTCGAACGTATGTCCTTATGTTACTTTGCAAAAGCGTCATAAGACCATATTTTTTTGCGACATAGGGCCATATACCCATCGTGCCCTAAGGGCCTTATTTTTCTCAGTTCAAGTTAAATTTTTTAACGATTTGAATCTTAAGTCCACAATAAATAAACAGTGGATAAAGCTAAATTGTGGATAGAGCTAAATTTAAGTGAATCCCTTTTGTCGAGCGGTAGGTACGCAGCTCTAACCAAAAATAAAAATTTTTTTTCGGACTGTACTTCATGTACGTCGTGGAAAACTAATTAGAAACAAATAATTTTTTCTGAGGATTTAAGTACCGCTGATTAAATTATCAACAATTTCAATACGACCTTAATAAACATACATAAATGTAGTGTATTAATATTAAAAAAAATGTTTAATAAAATAAAGAAATTAAGAAGAAATAGAAACAAAAAAAAATTTAAAAATAATTTAAATTCAAAAATAAATATAAAAATATAAGTTTTTGACTCCTTAAAATTATAAAATTGGTTTAAATTTAGGGGATATTCCCTATTTGCATTGACAGCAGCACACCGGTTTGGTAAACTGGCTAACAACATTTGACATCGCTGAACGAGGATATTTCTCTAAGCTTTGTTCTAAGCAATTCGCTGGCTTTTTTCGATGTTTTCGTTCCCAAACTTCTTTCCACATCAGCCCACAAATTCTCAGTTGGATTGAGGTCGGGACTTTGTGCTGGCCATCTCAAAACATAAATTTTTTCTTCCATAAACCAACTCTTCACAAGCCGTAAAGTGTTTTTGGATCATTGTCTTGTTGAAAAATATAAGACACTGGCAAATGGTCAAAAGCATTATGGCTCCATAACATTTGCTAATACATAATATTCCTATACATATGCTGGTCCATTTGTCCATCAACACGCACAATAGGACTAACTCCGCGCCAGGAAAAGGCTTCCCAGACCATTACATTTCCACCACTATGGTTGAACATTTTTATAGTGTACTTAGGGTTGAGTTCGTGATTTGTTGGTTGCCTTACATTTTTTTACCGTCAGATCCAAACATATTAAATTTGGATTCATCGCTCCAAAGCACTTTTTTCCAGAAAGAGAGGTTTTTAAGTGCATGTTCATTCGCAAATTCCAACCGATATTTAACATTTTTTTTTTGAAAAGTGTGCCTTTTTACAAGCGATGCACCCCCGCACAGTTGCTTCAAATAGTCGGTTCCTGACGGTCCTGGATGTACTTTCCATAGATACACCTGCTGCACAATATTTTCGGATGATCATTTTTCTTACTTCCGGTGTGCAGTTCTTGTTTTTTCTCATTTCAATAAACTAAATTATAATATGTACTAAGATGTATTAACAGAAAAAATATGCAGAGTCAATTTTTTACCGTAACAAGTGTGTTTAACAAAGTAAGCAAAATTGTATGCGATGTTTCTAAATAAATTTCCACAGAATTTCTTATATCGATCTTAACACTTAGTAAACTTTGTCAACCAAATACTTTGTGAGAAATTTTAATGAATCTACTTATGTACAAAAAATGCGCAAAGCTGCTGCAAAACAACGACACTTCACCAGGCCATATAATAGGCATGTTTTTTTGAAACCTCGTCAGCCAGCCGTTCATTTGGACAGTTGCCAGCACAATTGCCAGCAAGATGAAGCCAGCCGAATGAATTTAGGCAATAAGCCTAAAAGCATACCAGTATTTCGGATAAAATTATACATTTGGTAGAAATATTAGATAAATTCTGACATTTTTCTCTGGAATGTTGTGTCCATGAGATAAGAACGCAATTATGATTTAAGCAAATTGTACAGAATCTCTTGTTGCTTAGAACCTGTTTGTTCATAGTGAATTGAATTTAGCCAGCTGCCAGCCGGAAGCTACCCGGCTGGGGAGAAAATCAGGAGTTGTTGCCAGCACTTGCCAGCAGGTTGTTGTTTTAATTGGCATGTGAAATGTGCCTCAACTGCCAAATATTGGCAACTACTGGCTGGCGAAGTTTCATAAAAACACAACTAATATTGTATGAAACTTGTGTAAAAAAGACGCAATGACAAGGACTCCATGGTTTTTTTCCACTTACAACACTTTCAAAATTTGGCAATTAATGGTTCGGTAAATTTCCTCAAGATAAATTTTGGCAGATCGTATGGATTATTTTCTTTCGTGTTGCGGAAAACTAAATAAAAATGAGTTGTATATAATGAATACTGCACTCTATGTCAACATTTAGCTGGGGTTTTAGCTAATGTTTGGAGAGAAAGATTAGACAGCTGCTAAAATTTAGTTTAGAAGCTGCAGAGATGAAGAGGACGACGAGTCCGTCACTCACTTTCTTTGCAGTTGCTGTGCGCTGGCCAATCTAAGACGGTCTACTTAGGAAACTCTTTTCTTAACGAATTCAGTGATCAGAGGCAATAAAGAGGCAATTAACGCCAAAAATTAAACAAAAAGTTGAAAATAAAGCAACAGGCTTTTATGTTGAATTCGATTGGCAATCTGAGATTTTTTAAGATTTCTCTAGATTTCGTCTGGCCAATCGAACAAAAAGAAGTATACTGCGCTGTTCTTTGTTGGTGTTGGTGGTGTGCCTGCCAAAAGTTGTTTACCTTTTTTGTTGTGAAGATTTTTTTTTCATCATAATGAAAGTGTATTGGTAAATCTCAAGCGTCTCTGAGAAAAAATCTAGATTCGCAAAAGTGCTCTCGACTCTGAAAAAGATTGCTTTTTTTGTACCAAACGAACGAAAAAAGTGATCTCGGGAAAGAAAGAGTGCTTTTTTCTGGCGAATCGAAATTAACATTAGACACCGTAGGCCTAGCTTCTTACACAACCATATTCGTTTGTGTGAGTTTATATTTTTGAGACGAATGGAAGGAACCTACAATTTTATGCCGAGTCAGAACGGCTGAACTGAGAATCTTTTTCAACACAGTTATACACTCGGGTGTTTGGCATATGTTCGCGAGAGGTGGCGCAATAGACAAAACCTTAAAGAATGTAATTTGTGTTTTTCCTCGCACAGAATAGTCCAGCACACTAACCACTGAGCCACTGCGACCATTTCAATGGAATGATTTTTAATTTAATGGCTGTTTGGAACTGAAAAGTTAAGGACCTCTTTGTCAAGCATGTACCGAGCGTTTTGGTTCCAAACATTCAAATGCCCGCTATCATGCGCTTCTTCTTGCCCAATATTCGTAATAATCACATCCTTTTTGTTTTGCTACAATTTTAAGCCACTCATTGCTTGCATTTGAACACTTCCAATTTGAAGATTTTTGTATGTCAAACGTGTAATGATCTCATCCAGTAAGTATGTACATATTACCAAATTAAAGAAACAATATTTCTACTCATCAGTGCCAATCAGCTTCTAAATACGAGAAAAATGTTTAATGATTCATACCGCTGCATAAATAAATAATTTGTCAATTTTCATAAAATTGTAATTAAACCAATACTTTGGCAATAACGTAACCGCTTTCAAAAATACATATTCAAAACATTTTCAAAATCATAACATGAAGATATGAAAATAGAGAAACTAATCTTATAGATAAATTAGTTAATGAAGTGTTTATTTTTGTCCAATTAATTTTGGTTTAAAACTAATAACGGCCATAATTATATATATAGGTGCTTACTACTGATGATATAAGGTATTAATACCGACGAAATCGATAGTCAATAAAAATAACTGCACTTCCCCGCAAACCAGACTAGCAGAAATCTGAATTGAGTAAGACCTTGAAATATGGTAACCAGATTCGTATGCGCCTATACTATAATGAAAGTTGTCTCTGCAACTGGAGCTCATTGTCAACTTGATTTTCAACCATAAAATTGCAACTAAAAGCAAAATCTTTAGCGGTGAAGTATAAAAATTCAACTTCTGGGTTCATTGGTTTATTTAAATATCAAATAAACAGGTCGGTTATTAAATTCTGATTTGTCATCGATTAGAAAGAATTTAGATCACAATGGGCCTATAATATGGTGCATAGTGTTTTATACGAATCCATATTCTTTGTTTAACTAGAAATTACATTTTGTATACGACTTTTCTCGTATGACTAGGATTTATTCTAGCTAGTAAGAAAGAGAACGTGATTTCGCCCCGAAGTTGATGCCGAATGAAGAACTGTCAACGGTAATACTAATAATAAATACCAAAGATTTGTAATTTTGATCTCCCAATTTGGCATACTTTTTCTTTAGACTAAGAGCCATAATGGAAATGGGTGAAAGTAATCCAGCTTAAGCTAATGTGTGATTACGTGTGAGTTGGATACCCTGTATCATAATATGATTTGGAACATTTGAAGTGTTTGACAGAACTTGTTTGTGATTTTCGTCCATTTGACATTTTTGACATAAGCTTAGGCATATTGGATTGGCTATGTGGTTCACCCTTAAGGAAGTGGTGTCATCGAGAGCGTTCAAAAATCGGTAGTTTAGTAAGTCTGACAGCTCTCTAACTTCATGTTTCTGAGTTTTTATTGGGCAAAACTGGTCACGTGAACAGTTTTCTCAGTTGACGTTTATGTCAACGAGTTACTACTAAATTGACATCTATTTCTGCCAGGGCCGTAGCCAGGATTTTGGTTCGGGGGGGGCTAGCTTCCAAGTCTTACGAAACATAAAACTATTCCAATAATTCATTGATTCCTATTAGTCACATTTTTTCAAAGCAGAAGACGTCTTGATTTTTTTTTGATATGAGATCAATCAACGTATCTGGATCCACAATAATATGCGAATGAACAGATATCATAGCAAGTGAACTTAACCTTGAATTCTCCATAACGCTTCGGGACATTGTTTTAATCTCTTTTAGCTGTGGTCACTGGAAGCGTTGCTAAAACCATAAGCAAGAAATTTATAGTCTAAAGTAATTCTTGTTACATATATCAAGCAATTTCAAAACTTCGGTAGAGGGGTCACTCGACGATTTTTTTTTTCACACCAAAGAATGTACTCAGCTTTCACAGCTGACAACGAAATTGCATTATCAAAGAAGTAACGTGTTAGCTTTTCCAGTTCGTTCACTCGCTCAACTGCAGCAAGACAGCTTGAAACGATGATACAACGTCTTCGTTGACCATGAATATGCCCCTAAGATTTTGTATTAATGAATCTATGCAAGAAATCAGTATCGACTCTAAAATAGGCTTCAGAAGGAGAGGTTTCTGGATTGGAACGCGTTGTTTGTTTCAATGAAGTTCTTCAAATAAGTCCTCGGCAAGTTAGGATGCGGATTGAAAAGCCTCTCTGAAAAAATCTTCGGCATTTTCTCTGATGTCCTTCAGAGAATTCAGAACTTCTTTTGTGCGGTCGATTGCAGAAACAAAATCTAAGGATTTTTTCAGTAGGGAAACTGATAAGGGCAGCGCTAAACTGAATAATTTTTCGTAAACAATGAGGCTTCCTAGGCAATGACTTTTTTGGACCGCTGCCAAAAGTGTTGATACTTTCGAAGACTTCACCCACGTTCTGCTCGTTATTTTTTCAATACTTATTGAGATGCATTTGAAGAGCTCTACAAAGGAACTAACACTGCCATGCCTTTCAATGAATTTTGTTTTACAAAGGCGTAGAAGTCGAGTTTTTCGGCTCTCTGGTGCGTGTTTTTTAATGACAGTTTTGAAAGTTACATATAATATTCATTTGAAAGGTTGCGGAAGAAATTAGCTATTTCACTAACTACACTAAGGCAATTGCGAATTGCAGGAGTTGACATGGCAGAGCAAAGTTAAAGCTATGGCTTGCACAGTGTACATACCTAGCGTTTGAATACTGTGTACATACCGGGATAGTCTACTTATTTTTATAGATTTGATTTATATTAAGCCCCATTACGGTCATTTCAGTTTCAGTTGCAAACAAGACACAGCTCACAACATTTTCTAGGAAAAATGCATCTACAGTTCCTCAGATCGAAATGGATGACCTTCCAATCCATCCCAAGGATTCAATGCACCTTCTAGGAGTCACAGTCAATTCAAGAATCACTTGGCAAGACCACATATTCTATATCGCAAGATCGGCGTCCGCTAAGTTGAGCTACCTATTTAGACTCCGGCAATTTCTCCTTCTCTACAAAGCACATCAGGTTAGACAAGGCCCGGAATATTGCTCCCATATATTGAGCTCGGCCCCAACACATTTACTTAACCTACTTGACAGCATACAGAGACGAGCAGTTCGACTTATTGGAAACCTATCACTCACATCGAATCTACAACCGTTGGTGCACGAAGACAAGTCACTGACCTCTGCTTGTTCTATAGGTAGAGGTACTTCCTTAGTAGATGTTCCGAGGAACTCAAAGACATTGTCCCTCGAAATGCAACTTTTGGGCGCCCCACAAGACAGGCTGCTAATGCTCATGACCATACAGTACACTTGACAACCTCGAGGACATCAACTTTCCAAAACTCCTACTGTTACAGGACAAGCATAATTTGGAACTCGCTTCCTGGAAATATATTTCGAGAAGCCTACAATTTGAAGCAATTAAAGTGCAGAACTAACAGACATCTGCAAGCATCTCGGGGTGCTGCTGAAGCGTTTAGGTTCGCCTTTCCCGGGAGAAGTATTTTAAAAAAAAAGTTGAGCTATCAGTTAGAAAATTTTAGTTTTTGTCTTTTGTTTAAGACTTTCGGGGGGGGCTTCAGCCCCTCAAGCCCCCCCCCTGGCTACGTGCCTGATTTCTGCCAACATGTGTCCGGAGAACTCAGTTTGGGTCATTTCTATTGGGTCATCGGGGAGAGCATGGGAGAGCGCAGTTTGACATTTTGATTGCCCCGACTTGTAGAGCACTAATCAGAAACTCAGAACCCAGGAGAAAAAAAATACAATTGTTAATAAGTGACGTACCGACAATTCAAGTTAGTTTTCGCGTTCAGGTAAATTTGAGTCCAGACAATTCAAGTCGACTTACGATGACTTGATTCTTGAATGCGGCCATCAGGTGCATTTATTTATCTGTCAGTCACTTGACAATTCACAGATGTTTTGAAATTTGTCGACCTATTTGGAATTTTAGCACTATGCGTGCATTAAAAAAAGTTCGATTAATTCTGAATAACTTTCGCCGCTTTCGTGGTGAGCTTTAGCTGTAAAGGAACTAAAGCCCAGGACAGATCACAAGCCAGTGATTGAATTAATGGAAAAAAATGCATCTGGCATTTTGCATAGATTAATGTCGTTTTCGGTTGGTCGTCCAGAACCGTCCGGAAGAACTCTCCGCGATTCTGGCTTTAGCTTTAACCTGCTTTTAATGTACTGCATTTTTAATACTTGTTGACGACAATAACCATTCAGTTGATTGAGTGTTCAGCAGTAGGTACTGGCGCGATGTTCAATATATGAGCATCAACTGCACAAAGTATATTAATGCATGGATCACCATAGTGTTTGACGCAGCTTCATTGGCAAGTACCTAATTTGATAAGAACACTTTTTTTATTAAAATGATTAGAGTGTCAGGTGTCATTTTAAGAAGATACTATAGCAGTACACAGAATTGCATAACCCTCATCTGTGGCGAATGTATTACAACATGATTTTTGTGTTTGACTTTATTTGACATTTGGTGTGTTAATTTAATTGTCACTTTACAATCGGTAGTAAAATGCCGATCAACTGGTTGGCAAGTTTTCTACCTTGTTTAAGAGCCTTGCCTATGTGTGGCTAATTTAAAAAAAAAATTACAAATGCAAAGCACTTTACGATTATGTTTCAATTAACCATGTTTCTTTTCCAACCTATGTACTCACATTTATGTACGTTAGCTCAATAAATTGTCTTGATTGTAGGCTACAACTATTTATAAGTTTAAATCGCGTTTTACCAGTCGATGAGTAAGCCTATAGTTTTTGTCTTATTTTTTAATTTAACTGTACTATACGTCCTTGGAGTAATGAAGTTATACGCAAATGCTAAAAAAACACAGAAAGCATTCCCACATTAAGAAAATGTATCCACTAAAAATGTATGCGGATTTGAGTATGCGACTGCGAGTACCCATTGCGCATGCACTTGCGCAGTGCATTTTGTTCCCATCCACCTGCAAACTGGAACAGGTTCCACTGCTTCAGCAATGCGACACACCATTTACCAATAGTACGTCGTGGTCGTATATACGGCTGCCTTAACTTCACATCCTCTTCGAAGTGTGACGCGGTTGTCCGAACGAAATTGTCTTATCTCACTGACAGGCAGTGGTGCTGTTAAAATAAGTCGCACACCATCAACACGCGATACAAAAGCAAGCGAGCAACGACGCATGCGCGCATGGTGCAAGAGAAGCCAAAAGTTGTCAGTAGTCAGTTTCACTTCTCGACTTATCCCCTGATTGCCCATAAACAGTCATACCCTCAGCATAACAACATTTTGGCTATCACCATCCCAAGCAACGGCGAAGCACAAAACAAACCGATTTGATTCATGTGCTCCACTGTGCGGTCGGATTTAACCACAAAATTACAAAAGTATTCCATTTTGACACAAACAACAATAAATGTCGGATCACAAAAGGCGAAAATGGCATAAACCTGAGCCCGCTGCTGCAAAATGTGCCAGTGAAACGACCTAACATTTATAGAAGGTCTCTGGCATTTTATGTTGGCAACAAGTTGCTGGTGCTGCTATTCGATTACATAACTTGCCTGTGGATAGAACTGCAGTAACCAATTCAACAATTCACTGTTATCGGGTTATACTGATCGGCAGACATTTAAAAGCAAAAAGAAGCTAACGATAATAATAAACGGGTTGTTCAAGAACTGGGTGTTCCACCAGCCGCAGCCTTTCCCTTGCTCGAGGCTAATGTGGCGAATTTTCTTCCTTTTTTTTGCGAGTTATTGGTATCAGTTTAAGGAGCAATAAAACGTAGTTTGTCTCTTCCTGTAGACATACGGTTGGCGTTGGACGTTGTGTTGTGTTCTCAGGGATTATAGCGTGTGGATAGGGTATGTATTTAGCCTCCTATTGGTTGGACTCGGAAGATTCCTTCCGCTGATAACGCGATCGGTCGGTGCTTGGACAAGACATCTGCTTCTATGGGGAAATGGCGTGGAATCGAGTTGAAGCAAAATTTATTCGATGCGGTCTGTTGGAGGTCCTATAAGTAAATTCATTATTCAATGGCATTGGTGAACTTGAACGTTCAGAGTTTTGACTTTAACATTTTAGGGCTGTGCGAGTGTAACCAGCCATTGAGATAGGTAGTAGTATGTTTGGAGTGGGAAATATGAGAGCGGCAGTTGAATTCCTTGATGTCACAAAAGTGTTGGGGGTTTTATGAGAAGTTATTTGAAAACAAACATGAGGTCCGGCAAGTATTTGGAATCATTTGGAAAGGACAATGCAAATTTAGGGCTGTTGATAATGTCGCCCACAGGAAAAGAACATGCAAATGCAAAGTATGCACCACACAGCTTTTTTATTCGCATTTTGTTTGCTTCGGGTTCCCCTTTCCCGAAGAAATATTTAATTTACCGGCGAGTTTATCTGAGATTCGCAGGCAAACATATTTCCTGTGAAGAGTTAACATTGACAGTAGAACTGTCAATGCCGGTGGAAGAATGGGAAATGGACTGTCGAACCATTGCATTGCTCTTAAAACGATCTACACACAGTAAAATCAGTAAAATTGAAGTAGTGCTTTACTGTGGAGATGTCAAAAAATAGTGACATTTATCAATCTGACAGGCAGGCACTAATGAAGTTTTCGGTTGGTCGTCCAAAACCGTCCGGAGGAACTCTCCGCGATTCTAAATTCAAATCCAGAAGCAAATTTCTTTTCTTTTCAGTAGAAGAACTGTCAGTTGAGTGCCAATCGAACGCTTTCAGAAGCGTTCGGATTGCTTCCGGACGGTTCTGAACGACCAACCGAAAACGGCATAGATAATCTGTACCATCTATCATTTGGATACGACTTTGGGCGTGGATTTCATGAGCCCACAGAAGCACCTCTTTCTTTCGTTGCTTTTCATGTCAATTTTTGGATATCATTTCAGTGAATGGCCGCCAGAAATATCCTTTTCTGGGAAATTTTTCAATCTAGCGCAAAATGAACTGCTAGATTGAAAAAATAACGAACTGTCAAACTGTGAAAGTGCAGAAATCCAATATTTCCAATTTGGTATAAAATGGGAATTCAAACTTCTATGCAATAATTATTAATATTTACATTGTATTTGTTTACTTAAATAAGTGTATTAATAAATATGCGGCATGATTGCCCAGAATACATTTTTGACTGTCATGAAGATGAAATAATACGAATTCAAATTGGTTCTAATGTCACTTTGCCGCTGCCGCTAGATCTCTAGCACCAGTTCCTCCATCAGGGATATTATGTGCTAGAAGACTATAGCGGCCAATATCTCTGTGGACTTAAATTTCGACTGACGGTTGTCGAACTCAATACAGTGAAGCATTAAATTAAAATACCTACCTTTGTAAAGTGCGAAAAACGTTTTGCCCAACCCCTCATAGTAGGTATAAGCAATATAATCTCAATAATAAAAACCACACACATAAACTGCACTTCGAATGTCATTTTGCGATTCGTTACTAAATCTCTTTCCGTCTTCAATATTCTTGACCACAAGCACAGCTGCAAGCATAATAATGATCGCTTGATTGGGAAATTTGATCAACAGCTCGGACAGATATCTAACACTCTGACTGGCATCATCATGATCATCGTCTGCAGAGGTAACCTCAACCTTAACTTGTGGTTACAAAGAGGGAAATTTTTCCAGGAAATGATTCAAGTGTCAATTAGGTTTCCGATAGATACTGCAACATTTTACTATACAGTGACAGTAAACCTCAAAATTCAGACACGTTCCACAAATGCACACAATGCAAGACGAAAGGGTATAGTTGAGTACAGTATAGGTAATTCTTTGAAGTGAACGATCGAAAATGTTTTTTAGGTTAAGGCGTTACCTTAATGGCTGTCAAAGTAAAGATAGCTGTCCCATATTATTATGTAGGCATTTCTGTTTAATTACACATACATTAACGTACGTGAGTTATTTTTCGTTTTTATAGGCATGTGAAGTGAAATTGTCAAAGTAGAACAGATAAATCATAATAACCATCTAATGAATGACATATACAATCTCAGTATGAACAATAAACTCATGAGGTATCGTTTGCCGTGAATTGAATAATAATTAATCGTGGATTAAGGTTAAGAAAAAATGAAATTCTACTTTCGATTTATGCCAGAATAAAAGACGGAGTAGAGGTATTGTCCTAAATTTAGTTTGCTTGCCATCATAAACGAAATATTTTGACAGCACGTAAATTGTTTAATTCTCCCACAATTGTCTTTTTCGGCTTTTAATTTGCAAACAAAAATAAATGACACTGTAGCTGGCGGTAACATACGCCATTAATTTGAAGTAATTTTCCACGCGTTTAAACAATGGATAATAATTTAATACCCCGTGTGGCTGTCTTGTCAATGTGAAGACATTAAATTATGTACATAGGTATGAGAAAATTGCAGACCTGTAGCGGGTATGTTTGTTTCATTTTTGGAGTGTGCAACCAAAATGGTGTGCCATGGAATGGAATGACATATAAAATGAAAATAGTAGGTTGCACATACTAACTATTGCGGATTTTTATTTAGTTTCCGCATTGAGAGTGATTATGTGAAAATTCAATTAAATTTCATAGCATGGGGTTATGGTCATTTTGTGAAGATGCCTTTGGCAATCGCTACTAGAATGTCAAAGAACGGCAGGAGGTTAATTGGATTAGTTCCATATAAGATGTGCAGGTAACTACATTTATTATATAATTTAAAATGCATACCCAACATACCTATATAAATATTATATCGGCCAACTAATAAATTGGCAACCGTATAGTGTATGTATACATAAAAGCTTATAGTTTACACTTTTCATCTAAATAAATAAATAAATAGGTGGCGCAACAGGCGGGTGACACCCAAGGCCTAGCTTCTCACAACCATTCGTTTTGTGTGAGTTTTTATTTTTGGGACGAATGGAAGGGACCTACAATTTTATGCCGACTCGAACGGCTGAATTGAGAAGCTTTTTTAGGACAGTTATACTCTCGGATGATTGTCAGACGTTCGCGAGAGGATTTTTTAGCAAAATGAAATTGAAACTTTTCATCATACAAGGCTATGCAGATGCAAATGAACTTTAGTTCAGTTTTACATTTTATCTGACCAGCGATTCATATTTTGTTCGCTAAAAGTTCCCTGGAAGAATCTTTCGTTCGCCGATGAGTTCATCTAAGAATCCCAAGCAGTACACATATATGGTGTGAAATGTTTGATGTCACCGCGAATGTCGATGGAAGAATCGGAGGCGATTAGTCAAAACACAAGCGAAGGAACAAAATATGAAATTGTATTATGCAAAATTATGAATCACAGGCTGTCATTAAATAAAATCTATAGAGAAATAGAAAGCTAAATATTTTTTTTTTGTATATTGGAACGGACTGGCTTAATTTTTAATAATGCCCTTCCGTCACATATAACTACAAGAATGATAGTAATTTTTAACTCACCGTCACAAGAAGATTTGAAAAAAGCAGGTTGAACAAAGAAATGAAGATTATAGGGCCCATACACGACACAGACACGTCGCTGCAGACCAATATATTTTGTTGTTGTGCTCATGTCTGCGCAGATCGTCTGTGTCGTGTGTATCCATGTCGACTGTTTGCAGCGACCGTCTGCGTGAATTCAAAATTTTTTGAATTTTTCTTGGTCTGCAACGACATGTCTGCGTCGTGTATGGTGAATTTTACACAGACGAGCGAGAAAATTCACATAATTGAAAGCCTCTCGCTTGGAGAAATAGGTTCCCTTATTAAAGTTTTTTGTTTAGTTATTAATGGACTTATTTTTTAAAGCAGCTTCATTTAATTTCCTTCATCCATTCGGCCAAAATTAAAGAAGTCGGCAGGCAGTATCCGCTATTTTCACGACCCGACGACCACGACGAAACGATAGAAAGTAATGTCTGTGCAGATTGTCTGCAGCGTGTGTGGCGAAGGCATGTTTGCACAGACTTAAGGTCTGCAGCGACGTGTCTGTGTCGTGTATGGTCCCTATTAGGTACTTTATGTGTATTTCTATTTTCAAATAAAATGTAACTGCGTTTGCGAAACATTCAGCTGGAAGAACGCATTCGTCAAGTGGTTTGCTGTCAATCTAGGCGACTCATTTGCTACCAGTTACGTGCAAACAAATTTCACCAGTGAATTCATATGGGAATCCCAGGCGTATGTCGTATCCTGTGAAATTTTTAAATACCGACGAATCGCGGAAAAGTAAAATGCGAGCATTTAAAAGAAGTAAATGCGAATGCATAGAAGATGATAAGCAGGCTTCCTGGGGAATAATAAAATGTATGGGAAGCTCCGAGCTCATTAAAAAAAATTATAGTGGTTTCAGTGCACTTTCTTTATAGCTGACACTCTAGCCTAAGCCTACATAGTCTTATTATATATGGTAATCCATTTGATGTCATTCATGTTGCACTAAGCAATCTAGCAAAATGGTGAGATGTGCCACACCCAGGTTAATACTGACCCATTGTGATGCCCGTAGGGGAAAGAAGTTGTACCTTACCCATTATAACTCTGTATTCAAATTACTTACAGTGCAGCTACATACAAACCATCCTGATGATTTGACGAAGTTCATTATATTGTCTAGAAGTGACTCCATAGGCATTTATACCTATAGTGTGTTGGAGACCTGGGCAGTGGCATAGGAAGTGGGTTGTGTCCTCAAGAGCTCCCTTATAACCGCATCCTCCACAGAGTTCTTCTTCCGTTAAGCCCATTTTCTTCATCATATGGTACCGCAGACTATTGTGCCCCGTTATGATACCTATGACCTACGAGGGTAGACAGGGAATGTCTATCCTTAGTATTATATTCTCGGTTCTGGTTTCATTGAACCCCGCTTCAAGCTTGAGTGTGCAAGGCGGGATGTTGACAGATGGATCAGAGAATTCTGAAACAGCTGTCGAACCTTGTCGTTACCTTTCAGTTCTTCGCGACAGCACTTCACAAGCTTCGATTTTATTCCTAGTGCAGTTATGGCTTTGCTGCCCTTACCACAGACTCACAGGCTGCTGATGTCACTGCCAGGACCTTTTCATTCATTTTCAATGTCTCGCTTATCCATTAAGTGGGTTGCGGGTATAGGTTGCTCAAGTGGACCCTCCATAGCTCTCGATCCTCCGCCATCGACTCCAAATCATAGAGGGCAATCCCCATACGGGAAGGGGAGAGATTATAGACTTGATCTAACCATCTCATCCTGAGTCTACCTAGGGGACGCCTGCCCGATGGTATGCATTCCATAGCACGTCTTGGGATCCTGGTCGGGGACATACGTTTAATATGACCAAACCACCGAAGCATGGATCGCTCCGTCCGGAGAAGTAGCTGCTCGACATTGAGTTCCTCACGTATTCTGGTATTTCTGATGCGATCTCTACGGGTCACACCAGCAATACTACGGAGAAATCTCATTTCGGCAGCTTGTATTCGCGATCTTATTCTTTCGGTCATTACCCAAACCTTATGACCATAGTAAGAGTTGGAACAAACATGAAAACTAACTGAGCATTGCTCCTTCCATCACTCGTGAATAAGACCCCGAGGTACTTAAACTTCTCCACCTGTTTTAATGGGACTCCACTAACATGCAAAGTGCATTGAACAGGCGTTCTGGAGATAACCATTACTTCAAATTTGTTCACGTTTATTTTCATCGAGTGCGCGCTAAAATTCAGTCTGAGAGGACCCAAGGATGACCAAGTCATCAGCGAAGAGCAAATAACTTATCCTCACATCTCCCAATTCGAAACGTTCTGTTTCCTATTTCCAATGTAAGATATACCTACATACTATTTAAAGTGGTGTAATTTATTGATCAGTTCCTGAGATAATTTGCAATATAACAAAAATGTCATCAAAGCAGTATCTATTTGTATTCAAAAATGCGCTTACCGTATGTATGGTGCAAGTTAGTGCCCACAGCCAACAAAAGTTCAAAGCATTGCCAATAAAACGCGTCCATTCATTACTTAGAGCGAAAGTGTTGAGTCAGCTTTGACTACTCTCGTAAAAATCGCATTCGAAATAAATAAATACAACATTAAATTTGTCTGTACAATTCCAAACTTATTTCGGTATTAAAATGTCATATAAGTCACCCCAAAGTGAACTTTCCTTTTGCAATAATTACGCTTTCGATTCGATCCAACCGTGCGGTGATCCGTCCAACAAAAACCTATAATTAGTTCACCTAAACTGATTTGATTTGATTCATTAATTCCAACCTACATTAACGTCAAATGATTTCACTCGATGATAACCTGCAGCCAGTCATCACAACAAAGTTAACTTGAGTTGCAGGTTGAAACAGCCAAGCAATGGCAAATAAAAGAAACACAACTATATCTACCTTCAGGGCATTTCACTTTTCACTCAGAAAAAAAAGTACTTCAACTGTCCTGAACCATATCATTGAGATGCAGATACAAATACAGCCCATGTGCAATACCGTGTGCAATAATGCAACCGGCAAGGCAACTAAAAAGAAAGCTAAACCTCGGGCTGCAACAGCTAAAGTGATAATTTACCAACACAAAGCAACACCCTATACTTATCTATCAATCGTCCCTAGAGGTGCGCTATCTCATACCGCAAGCAAATCAGAGGGAAATGTAGGCGTCAAAGTATGCAGTGTACGCACCTATTCGGTGAAAATTGCTCAGATACCTGCTAGTAGTCTTGATAAACAGAGAATTGGCCTCAAGCTTGTGTCAATAAATAATTAAATTAGCGCCGGAGAAATTGAGGCATACCGAATAATTGACCCTTCTGGAAATGATTCGAGAAAGCCAGCAAAATCAGTTGTTATACTGACAGCGTACCCGCAGCTAGTTGTCATAGAGGCGCATTTGTAAAACTCAATCAAGCTACCTAATGACCTTAACAGTCTCAATAGCTGGATCGAATCAATGGTCTTCGGTTTATTGTTCCAATTCTTGATGGGGAAACAAAAACAAAATCTTGTTGGCGAGCCCGAGCACACCTCAAAAGTCAATCAGCGCAACCGCAGCACAGCATCGGCGCGCATTGTCCCACTTTCACGTTCTTTTGAGAAGCGATCTGGAGAATTGGTATCACACGCAATCTTTGTATATGCTGGAGTCGGAGTGTGGAAGATTGTTTTGTTGGGTCTTCTTCTTTGGATGCTGGTTCATCGTGTGTTTGCTTTGGCTGGGTTGATCTTGGAATAGAAAAAAACGCGCAAACAGTTGCATGTTAACTGATGTTGTGCGTTCTGACGCATGCGCGTCGGTGATCGCACGCCAAATCGATGGTGATGAAGAGATAATACAATATTGACGTTGATGACGGACAATGATCAAAGATAACATCTGCCCAGTGGTAAGTGGCAAGGTAAGAGGGACAAGGGAGAGAAATGGAGAAAGCTGGATATGTGCCCAACTTTTATTATTATGTTGGCAGCGCTGTTTTTTTTCGAATTAATGAATTGATGGGAAAGTGTGCTTTAAGTGCGCCAGGGGTGTAAATTATGAAATCTTGGATGTCTGATGAGACTGTTGAAATCGCAGTAGCTACTTGAACAGAATTGGCGCCGCAAATAAAATCGGTGCCACCACAAGCGCGAGAGCACACACAATGAATCGTCGTAATCGCAATAGCAGGCGTAACTCTTAAGACCCTGTTTACATCGGCCTCAGCCTCTTTTTGACATCCTTGCGAGTGCTCAACGAATTCCTCAAAATTAATGTTGTCAATTCCATCTCTCGCTAGCAAATGTATTATTCTGTTGTCGTTCATTTCCAAATTTCAGAATTAAGCCTGGTATCGGTATCACAAACCACCGACTTCCGTGCACCTACCCAATTCTCCCCGGAATTAATTCCCCTGTCTGCGAATACTTGTGAAATGTCAAAATCAATGGCGGAAATAATTTTCCATGGTATACCATGGGCCTCGATTTTTCAATCGCTCCTTTGATTTTGTACAGCACCAAAATATGAAAACTCCTGGGCCCGCAGGCAGCGGCAAAGTCCGTTATGTGTGAGGAGTCGACGGTCTAGTTCTATGTGGTTTGTGATCGGTATGCCGTTGCCTTTCAAATTAAGCCCCCAAATGTCCTATTGACACCGAGTCGAAAAATAGGTTTTCGCGAAAACACTCGAAAACTTAATCGAAAATAGAAAAGTTTTCCTATACATATTCCAGTGTTGAAAACCTGTTGTTTGAAGTCGTTTTTCATGAAAACACCACGAAGACGACTTCCAATCCAATCGTTGCGTTGGGTTCAGTTGTTGAAGCAGACACACCTTTTGCTATATTCAGCGAGTTCGTCAAAACTGCTGAAGGTCGCAGGCGCAGCTCGAGCGAAACTAAATTTTAGCTGCTCTCCAAATTTTCTCTTCAAACATTAGCTAAAATTCAAGCTAAATTTTGACATGAAGTGCGCTGTGGGTATAAGTGTCACAGAGAACATCTGTTTGTTGAAAATAATTTCCTTCAAAATTTCACCGACGCGAAAAAGTGTTATATTTTCGTTGCACTTTCTTTTTTTTCCTTGTCTGCTATTTTTGGATCTCACATTTTTCACTTTTAAAGGATTCCTCATTAAAGTATTCATTGAAAAAAGTCATCCTTATTTACTTCTCTGCAACACAAAAAGACAAACAAAAAAAACCAACAGATCTGTCAAAATTTAGCTTGAAAAAATGTGCCGAACCATTATATGGGCGCGCTAAATTTTGACAGATATACATATAAGAAAGCTGAAGAATCCGTTTCTACTATTTTTTCAACCTTTTTAGTTTACAAAAATGTAGAATCTTTTCTTATATTTGCACCATAAATAGCAAATATTGAGTTTTTCTTCAATTTTAGAACAGCAGCACTGTCTGTCACTAAATAAGTGGTTAATTTCCTATGTTCCGTGTTTATGTGTTGAACCATGAATGATTATAAAGTAACTTGATTAAATTTTGTCGTACATAATGTAAATACGAGCGAAATTGATTTACTAAAATAAAAGTGTAGTCGACCGACACAACGCTAGTTTCACAGCAAATTGAAAAATCAAACAAAACCTAATTGGTGTTTAGTGTGAAAGGGTCGACGAGTTTTGGTAGGTAAACTTTTTTTTTGGAATAGTTGTTTTAATATTCGCATTCAAAAATAAAGACCAATAGGCCAAAACTGATCACTACACAAGAAAAACGAAATTTGACAACAGAAAAATTTCATTAGGTAAACTTTTTGTCGAAAACTCATTCTTTTTCTCCGTGAGGTTGTTAAAAGCTCAATAAACAATGTAGAGTGTAGAATATTGTGGAGAAAGTGAATGATACATACGACATACCTAATAGTTTTGTTCGACGTTGTCAGCCCTGGGACGTACTCAGTGTGCACTAAAACTGTCAATTTTCGCGGCTGGCAAAACTCCAAGGAAACCCCCTCAAAATTTAGTTTCATGTTGAACACGAAAATGTAACCCTAAAGGCCTCGACCCATAGAATCCGTCCATCCGTTGCGGCAACGTATTCGACTGACAGGTTGACAGAATACACAGCAGCTTATGGAAGGTGACCCAGGAGCAACGTACGTGCCGGATGCGATGGATAAAGTAGGTTTACTTTCTACTTTTCTGTCCGTCGCATCCGTTGACAGTTGGCAAAGCGTGCGAGAGGAAGCATTTTCATTGGTGGAAATATAAGATAATGAGAGAAACTCTCTCTCATATGTCATCGGCTGTCAACGTATGCGACCGATTCTATGGGACTGTTCGTTCCGTCGAATACGTCAATCCGTCGACTCAACGGATGCGACGGATTCTATGGGTGCCTTAAGAAATGTCACTGGCAAAACGGAGTGTCTATTCGACCTTTCATTTTGTACTCACTGATGTTTACCAATGTTCTAAACACAACTACGTAATCAACGTAACGTAATCATATTTTTATTAAAATCTGTTTATAAAGATAAACGTTGGGTCCTAACCTAAACTACAGCATTATTCCCGAAAATTATTTGGTGTTGCTATTCGCACGTTGTTCGGGACAGGACTACGTAACGAAATGTCATAGTTTATATTGCGCCAAGTTGGGGTATATCGTATATGGCTCACTACGCTCGCGGCAAAGACTCTAAACTCCAGTATAATCATTTTCGGATTTTATGCCGTACGTTTAGGATAGAACTTTTATATTTATGAAGAGTTTTTAATGAATATAGGATTACGTTACTACGTAATCAACACGTAGTCGTGTCCCGAACATCGGTAAACGTCAGTTCAGTATGAAATCTGTCAAAGTGAACATGCGAAGACACTACGAAAATTATTATACAGGAATTTAAAGTCCATGCCGCGAGCGAAGCGAGCCAACATACCCCAACTTGACGCAATGTAAACTTTGACATTTCGTGTTACGTAGTCGGTGCCCCGAACAACGACCGAATAGCAACACCCTTAAAAAAATGGAGTAATGTACAGATTTAACACTTGCAATAGAAGGTAAGCTGGCCAAAACGTAATTTACAAAGTCTTTGTGCGGAGCCATGGTTTTTCAAATACATAAATGACTTGAATGGACGATTATGTCGATCGTTAATTTGTTAATTGCAAATTGGTCGGTAAGTTTGGCGAACTGAACTACGATTTTCGAAATAAATTTGCTTAATTTACAAGGGTTGTTTTGATCTAAAACTGTTCATGGTAAATTGACAAAACATATTGAGTATACAATACAAATAAACCGTCAAATTGAACTGTCACTAGAAAGACAGTGTTACCGATTTAAGAAAAAAACCACAACAAAAACAAAAATTCGTAATCGAGTCGCATTGGTTTTTAGAAGGTTGTTATCGACCGCCAAAAGAAACAACTCAGTGCTGAAGTTACAAGTTTAATTAAAGTATTCGATTGAGTCCTGAAAAATAAAATAAAAACTACAAATAGACCAAAAATACATCAAGACAGAACAGAATCTTTGATGCGATCATCCTACTTCGTCCCGCTCTTATATAGGCTCCTTAAACGATAAAAATCAGATTGCTTATAATAAGAACACATACACCTTTGGGATTACAAATATTTCAATGGGGAACTCCCCTGACCAACATCTATTCTATATTTACTGTGAAATTGATGGATGATTGACGATATCGTGAGCGGTACTTATAGCATACATCTACTCTATTCTGCAATTAAGATGAAGAAGCAAGCCTCTAAATCAAATAATTGGTATGCGCAAGAACGGTTGACCGTTACCTTTTCGACTTAATTTTTTTAAAAAACCATCCACCGAACCCTTTTAATCGGATTAATCGGAAATTCGCTTATTTATTCGGACATATGACTCGCATAAATCACGGCTGAATATGTGTACCTAACCTATAGCTTCACCTACAACAACTTTCACTCAACACATCCGACTACAAAATTTGCACACCTTCTCGTATGTTTGGGAAATTATTATTCTGCTGTGCCACACCCACTCATCGTGACCTCGAAACAGCGCAATTGTCATTCAAAAATGGTGATGCGCCAGCTGATAAACATCCTTTTTGGGTAGTTTGCTGTTTTGCTTTACTTGAACCATCCATCACGTGCGCAAGTTAAATCGAGAATACGTCGTTAATAATATTACCTAAAAAAGAAACTGTTTCAATTTGATTGTCCTTTCGCAGTTAGTTGGGAACCTACTCATTCCCAATTGGTTCTACCTCAACCAACAAGCATCGAGAGCATTATTATCTGAAATTACTACTCTGCGCAGTCTTTTGCGTTTCGCTTTCATTTTTATTGGAATCATAATATTTACTCGAATAGCTACATTTCGAAGGTAATTTCACGAAAGTATCTTTGAAGCGAAAAGATTAATCCATCAAACAAATTGGTAAATAATAAGCCAAAGCACAGTTCGTCTTAAAATTGTGGTGATTGACTTTAATGATAGATGCGCAGCTAAATTAAATTTGACAGAAACATTTACAAACTAGAAAATGTCCAAATTAAGATACTTAAATGATGAAACGAACGCATCGGCATGAAGGTGTATCTGCGTAGTTGGAAGAAGTTCTTGCGGCCATGAAGTGACGCTGTTCGGAGTGGGTGATTGTGCGGGATTTCGAAATTAAATTAGACGCCCATAAATTGATGGCCTACGCTTTAAATGCCACCTGTGTTGCATTTCCGCTGCGATGAGTTGCATGAGATGATTCATAGAAATTTAATTATGAAGTTTTATGAGAGAAGGTTTATCTGTGAAACGGTCGAATTGAGAGTAGATAATGTGTTAGATATGGTCCAGCACCAGAAAGGGATAATATCATTATTTAAAACAGTTTGTCTTGACTGATTGGCTTATCTAATAGGACATTTAAATAAAACAAGTTGTGTGTAAGATATCAACGATTTTTTTGTTCTTTTTGAAAGGCTTATCAATGGTATTATGTGTGAAATATGACATAGCTCAAATGACCACCAAATGATTTGGCGTGTATCCGAGAGGCCTAATTTTTGATTTCTCTGGCGCATACATCGGGCTGCATTTAAGCAATGGCTATGTTGTTAAATGGGTTATGTTAATTTTGGCGGAATCGGCCTCACAAGAAAAAGTCAAACGGGGTAAAATCGCACGATGTGTGTGTCCAGTGCAAGTGGCCTCTGCGTGATATAACTATGCCCGCTTTTCCCTTTTAGACACGCTTTCTATTCCCCGGTGTCCGGACTCTGGAGTGGCTTCAAGGTGGCGCCGGCCGACAGCTTAAGTAGACCCTCCATAGCTCTCGATCATCCGCCATTGACTCCAAATCATCAAGGGAAATCCCCATATGCGTAGAGGAGGGATTAAAGACTTGATCCAACCATCTCATCCTGGGTTTACCTAGAGGACGCCTGCTCGATGGTACGGATTCCATATAGCACGTCGTGGGATCCTGGTTGGGGACATGTGTTTAACATGACCAAACCACCGAAGCATGGACCCCTGCGTCCGGAGAAGTAGCTGCTCGGCATTGACTTCCTTACGTATTTTGGTATTTCTAATGCGATCTCTACGGGTCACACCAGCAATACAACGGATAAATCTCATTTAGGCAGCTTGTATCCGCGATCATATTCTTTCGGTCATTACCCCAACCTCATGACCATAGGGAAGAATTGGAACAAACACTAAATTAAAGACTGACAACTTAGCTTTGATACCAAGTTCAGTTCTCCTAATAACAGAATGACCAAGCTGTCTCAAATTCGACCCATCCTGACTAATCCTACAGGAAAACTCCGCATTGCTCCTTCAATCACTCATTATTAAGACCCCGAGACACCTGTTTCGATTGGACTTTTCTAACATGAAAAGTGCATTGAACAGTCGTTCTGGAGTCGACCATCATTTCAAATTTGTTCACATTAATCTTTATATCAGCTTTAACACAAACGGCTTCATACAAACCCGTCAATCCAGGGCATTGAGGATGACAGAACCATCGCCTTAAGTAGGGCGGAAAATAGTCCCAGGTAGAGGAAGTCACTTTTGTGACTCGCTAAAAACTGGCAAATCTGCCGGAGTGGATGAAATCCGGCCAGAAATGCTAAAGGCCTTATGTGAAGAGTGACTCCCTCGTGTCATTAAAGTGGCCTGGGAATGCGGCGAAATTCCCAGCGATTGGCATATTGTGGTTATTAGGGTGCCCCTTTTCAAGAAAGGGGATAAAATGGATTGCTCCAATTACAGGGGTATATCACTTTTAAGTCTCCCCGGAAAAGTCTTTGCCAATGTGCTGGAAACGCGTTTCAAATCTGTGGTCGAGTCACCATTAGGAGATGAGCCGGTTTTCGTCCCGGCAGAAGCACAACCGACCAGTTATTTACTCTCAGAATGGTACTTGAAAAGTCTTGGGAGTATGCTACACCTTTTTACGCATGCTTCATAGATTTGGAGAAAGCATACGACCGAGTCCCTCGAGGTAAACTCTGAAGTGTATTACAGGAATATGGAATTGATGGTTCTCTCTTGAGAGCCATTCAATCTCTCTGCACAAACTGTAAAAGCTGTGTTCGGCGGGTAAACGGCGTTAAATGAATACATTTTACCATGGGCGTTGGACTTCGCCAGGGGTGCGTCTTATCTCCTCTTCTTTTCATTACTTATATGGACTTGATATTACAGTGCAGTCTTGGTGAAGTACGTTACGAATTGGGAGATCTGAGGATAAGTCATTTGCTCTTCGCTGATGACTTGGTCATCCTTGGGTCCTCTCAGACTGGACATTTATTTATTAAGTATTTTAAATATAATGAAGTATAAGTAAAAAAAAGGTGTCCGGCCGATATCAAAATCCCATAATTTTCGATTGAATCGTGTCCCTATGTGCATAAACATTTTTGGACCGTTTAAAATTTCTTAGTAGGTAGTTGATAAGTTAGTGAAAAATTGATTAATAGATTTTTTCACAAAAGTAAAAGCTTGTTAAACAAAAAAATTTGCATAAAATAAAATACTATGGCCGCCATGAACTGTCAAAATTTACCCGTGCCTATTGGAAAGCCCTATAATTGAAACAGTTCGAAAAAGAACATTATTTTTGAAAATCTATTTTACTCATCTCCTTTCTACTCAATTGAAATCGACTATGGTCTCGCTGGACATTGCTGTGGTTTGCATGTTTCCCTGGAATTAGCCCTAAAAGAGCACATTGCTTAAGTCAACCTTCTGGCCCCTCAATGAGGCATTATTCAGAGCTTCTCAAAGGAAGTGTGTACTCAACCACAAGGTTGCCACCAGTATTTCTGTTTCCCTCACAAAATTCTGGTCGATATATTTCTTCAAAGACAGGCACTTAACCTAACATAACCTAACCATGGCAATAAAAATAGTCCCAAAGTCCCATTTTTTCTTTTACATCTACCGATCTCCATTGCTGTATAGCATTTACCATATTCGCTCTGCAACTTGCTTCTCAATGCCCATCAGATTTGCATCTCGTACTTCGCTGTTAAATCACCTTGCAAAAAAAAAAAAAAAAACGACCATGACCTTTGCACGCCGTAAAGATGCTCATAAATAGCATTAGAAGACAAGTATCCAAATTGTTTCAATAATTCCACATAAAAGAGTCCACATATGGATTTTCGCCAATTTCGAATTCGCATTCAAATTTTGGCTCCACATTTAAATGGTATCCGTAGGCGTTATCTATGTCGTCATCTTGACCCAATTAAGAACAAAATCTCAGATAAAAATATAAAAAAAAGAAGAAAGAATCCGCACAAACGAAAAAAGCTACAGAAAAAGTAAAAGTATAAAGATTTACGATTGGCGTAACCAAAGTAAAAGTTTTCTACTACCAATACTCGTAGATGTGATTAGAAAATGAGTTTGGTTTCTGTTTCTATTTGTTTTTTTTTTTTTTTTGAATGTGTATTTTTTATTTTAATGACACGAGATTGGGTTCAGATCAGACACACATAACGACTGAATAGTGAAATTAAATTCTATTGCCATTGGAACAGCAGCGCCAGCCATCAGGTAAAGGCAACCAGAACCAGTTCGACAGATCTTATACACTACTCACTCACACCCTGGAGCCATTTGGTTTTCGATTTTTTTCCCCCCATCATCGTCATAAATATACTCGTTGGCAATCTTGAGAATATGATAATTTATTCCTGCAGCAAAGACTCGCTCTCGGGTTTGATATTTTCACCGCCAGACAGCAAGCATATCGGGGTGAATGGGTCTTGAATATGCTATGTTGCCAAAAAGGTTAACTTAAATGTTGGGTGCCAACACCGACACCAACAACGAGTCGATCGTTTACTTTAGAGAATAATGGCTGAGCTATATAGTTCTTATGACTGATCATTTGAACTTAAAAAAAAAAAAAAACGTTTGGTGCAAGTTTGTGGAAAAAAATAAATAAATTATTTTACAGGTAGAAGAAAGTGAAAATGTTAAGATGCTGGAAAGAAGGTAAGTTGATTTTTGTAATAAAAATCGTCATTATTGTGTGTGTAAGACAACTCTAGGTGGTTTAACTAGTTTATGACGAAGTTTGACTAATATACTCGTGCGTATCCCAGATGTAATCTTTTAAGTCAGTGATTAAAAAGAGTGTGTCTATTTATGTGGACAATAGTTGAGGACCTACTGCTAGTTCTGACATACACATTGGAAGATTTGAAAGAAAAATCTGTACGACTTTCTTCAGATTTTTAGAATATCCTTTACAGAAATATACGCATATTTTGTGCTGCGTTTGATTCCGTTAATAGACAAGACCGAATATACAAGCTATGATCACTCGGAGTCTCCATTCAATTTCTGTCAGAGTGCATTCAGTTTTCGCCATCAGCTAGGCAGCGGTTTGGGATAGATAATTTGAAATGACAACTAGTGTTCCACAGGGTTGTAATCTTAGTCGCATACTTTTTGCACTTTTTATTTACTGAAAGAATTTGTGATATTTGCCCTCGGGACGTGCTTGTACCAGACTTATTTATTCAGCTTATCTATGCTGACGATTTGGCGATTTTTGTTAACAATCCATTTTCTCTTCAAATAAACAGACTGTAATCATACTGTAAAATCTTGGGTCTAAACATTAATGCCAACAAATTAATGCGTCGACTTGCTGAAGAAAATTGGCTCCTCAAAGTCGAGCGTATAGACATAGATTAAGTTGAAATACCTTTTAGTGATTTTTTTCCTTCTTGTCGGAGGTTGCTACTATCCGCTGGAGCACTCAGACACAACTATTGGTCCATTGTACTGCCAAACATACACCATACTGTACTGTACTTAGTTTTCCCGTCTTTCGAAGAAAGATGAGAAGTAGCTCTAGTGATGAAGAGCTTAGATGTTCGGCACTCACCATGTCAGCCGCAAAGATCCGAAACATGATGCGAGCAGAGGCAAGACATATGTTCCGCTGTATCGTTCCGTTCCGCTGTATCGTCGTCCTCTCTACAAGCAGGACAGATGGTGATGTCGCTCAAGCCCAATACATTTAAGTGTTTGGCAAAAGCTTGGTGGCCCGAAAGGACGCCCACAACCAGTCTGCAGTCGATTCTCCTGAGAGACAGAAGGAAAGACGTGGACCTTTTGCAGATGTCCGGACGCAGTCGTTTGGTCTACACCCAGCACAGTCACGCCACCGACACTCGTGTTCAAGAGAAACCCAAGTATCAATGGATGACCTAACCATGGATGCAGGCAGACCCAATTCAGGTTCAGGTCCTAAGAGAGCTTCTTCTGAACTCAGCCTGGCAGGCTCATCAGCGATCTCATTTAGCCTACCGACAAAGTTCAGAGAAAGATTGAGTTCGAGCACTAACTTGAGCGAGGTAAGAGGGTTGAGCAGTGCTTTTATTGCAGCTTTGCTATCACTGCAAACGCATTTGCTTCTATCCCTCCCCCCGGACCCCTGTCCAGTTTTAGAGCCATCCGTTAATACCCGATGGCATTCTTTCCCTGGCTCAGAGCCTGGCCGAATCCATTCCGTTGCCTGAGGAAAGTGGACGTGGTATTTTTGTTGCAGTAGGATTTCTGGTGTCATTGCGTGAGACGGCATATCCATAAGACCAGGGGTCTTATAATTCTCGCAAAAGTTCCTTAAAATTCCAATGCACGTGATACCAACGACCACCTCTCTTTAACCGAGAGATGGTTTTCAGCGTACACCCCATGATAAAAATATCAAGGGGGTGAGGTTCATCAAAGCATCTAGAGCAGAGCCCGGAGTGCTAGGGAAGGCCCCTGTGCAGCCAAGGCAAACCATTCTTTTGAGTTTGGCGAAAGAGGCAGTAACACGTTTTCGCGAAAGCCTGTTCCACCACACAACCGATGTATATGAGAAAAGTGGTCTTACCATCCATCCATATCCATACTACTTATAAAATGCAACGTCCGTCTGTTCGTTTCTCCATAACTCGAGAACCATTCGTCCGATTGTCATGATTCTTTTTCTGATTTGTAGATGTGTGGCCAACTTAGTCCGTAGGGTGGGTGAGAATTGCTCAGGAGTAAAGGCGTCGCGGGGAATAAGGGGGGTCTCACGAACCGTTAGGCGTATGAACTTGAAAGTTTGTGCGTTGATAGATAAATCAAAATAAGTACATGCCTCATTCATCGTTTTTCAAAATTCGACCTATAAGAGTTGAAAAACGTTTGCACCCTACTTTTCTATTTCGACCTTACTACGCTCAACTTGCCACTATACTCATAAATCTATGTATGTCATTTCAAGAAATGCTTTTATTTATTAGCCAATGCTTCACCGAGTATTTTGAGCTAAAATGCATCTTTCTGGTCAATCCAGAGGGTGAGATATAATAAATTGAAAATAGATCTTATTTGGTCAAGTGCGAAAAAAATTATTTCTCGATTGGAGTTGTGCTTAGGGGTAGTTTTATATTGCGTTCCCCAAATAGAATATGATTACTCGCACGACTGGCATTCAGAATGCACATTGTACGTACATACTCATGTATGGCGTAGTTGAATTAGATGTAGGCAATGGATATGCATTAAACAAACTAAATATGTATATATGTACGTCTACGTACATATAAGAGGTTTGTGGTGCGTAAGTGATAGATACATATCTACATATATGAATTTGAGATCTGCAGCTATGGAAAGTGTAACGATATGATCGCGTAGTATAAATAATTACATCATACCTGTGACGAGTTTTTATTTATGTGAAATCCTATGTCTGTTGACTTAGGACTTTCGGATCAGTACAGGTTACGTAAGGACTAAGTTGGGGACGGAGGAAGGGTGAAGGGGTGGTAGGGACTAACTCCGGAACTATTTGGTCGATTTTAAAAATTCTTTCAAGATTGTACCGGCTACATCCTCCGGATCGGTATAGGTTAGTTAGGGTGTGGATGAGGGAAGGGGAAACGGGGGTATAGGGGCTATCTTCGGAACTACTCGGCCATTGCCAGAGTTGACCTCCGACAGCCACGTCTTTCACATTGACAGCTATATATTGAATTATCGCGTGTGAGCTGTAGGCGTAATTTTTTTATAGCTACTTGCGCCCATTAAATAAATAACATGTAGGTATAGTTTATGAAAAGGCATAGCGATCAAATATTTTGTGAGCTTAAAAAGAAGACAAAATATAAACAAGTAAAAGTGTTACCATCGGCCTGGCCGATGCTTTGATACCCTCCACTGTATGTACTGGTACAGGTACACGTAGGGTTGCCGTTTTGAAATCCGCCTTCCAGTCAGATTTGACTGGAAAAAAATCAGCCAAAAACCTAAAATCCAGTCAAAAAAACAGTCAACGAAATTCAAACAAAAATCCAGCTAAAAATCCAGTCAAGTAAGTAATAAAAAAAAGAAAGTATAAAAAAAATAAAAAAAATACAAGTAGAAGTGTTATCAATGGTCTGGCCGTTGCTTTTGATACCCTCCACTGCATACATATACAAGTCATGCAAAAAGTTAGCCATGTGAGGCATGGGCATTGGGCTAATGTTGGTTTGGTGTGAGGTGAGGGGTACCAGAACCAGAACTACTTGACTGATATAGCCTATATTTTCAATACCAACCTGAACGGTAGAAAGAAGTCCTCTGACAGAATTTCATTCGCCTAGGTTGATTCCTTTCCGTTTGACGCTATATTGTGTTTTCATCAGAAAGACAGACAGGCAGACGGACATGGCTGAATCGATTCAGATTTAGAACTTGATCCTGGTCAAATCCGGTGACTCTTTCTTGAAGTTACAAAAGTAATGATAAAGTAATTTCCTTTATCATTACTTTTGTAACTTCATGTGGAGGGTATACAAAATGTATTAACTTATAAATGAACTTTATATAGCAATCTCTCTGAGCGCTTCAATTGTTTCCTTATCATTTGCATCAACATACATAATGTCGAATATTTTATTGCTGCTTCTGTAAGTAATATTAGTACCAACCAATTATTTTGTTACTTCGGCTGGTATAGGAATGTTGAACATCACACAAACTGCTAAATTTTCAGTTTCAAATATTTGTTTGCAAGTTGGCAAAGGCAAGTACTTGTGCAAATGCAAACGCATAAATTGGTTCATTGTATGAGTGGGATATGCTTCCAAGCTCAGAGCAACAAAAATAGTGAAATTTAAGCAATATTTGTTCGTTTTTTTTATTTTGTTCTATTTTCACTTTGAATTTAAAAATTTATATTGATATTACACGAAACATTTAAAAACAGTCAAACAAAATTCGTATCCAGCTAAAAAACCAGCCGGCTGGATTTTTAAAAATCTTCCAGCTAAATGCATATCAATCCAGTCAGATCTGACTGGAAAGCAGCCAAAATGGCAACGCTGGGTACACGCATGTGTCTAATATTGGTTTTGTATGGGAGGTACCAGAACTACTTCACCGACATAGATAATTTTTTAATAGCAACTTGGCAACGGTAAAAACAAGTCCTCTCATAAAATTTCATTCACCTAAGTCGATTCGTTTGGACGCTATCGTGCTTTCAACAGACAGACAGACGGACAGACAGACAGGCGGACATGGCTAAATCGATTTAGAATGTGATCCTGATTCAGAATATATACATTTTGTATGGTCTCCGGTGAATCCTTCTTGGCGTTACAAACGTAATGACAAAGTAAATATACCTTCCTGTGAAGGGTATAACAAACGTGCATTGATAGCTGAAATAAATTTGAATTTAATTTAATAGTAAAGAAACCAGCGGGCGGAGCCGCGGGCGTTGCGTTGCTAGTTGCCGTATAAATCTAAAGGACCATTTAGGAGATAAGCCCCATGTCTTGCCAAAAGCGCCTTTGCACTGCCAGAAAGTTGACAGCGCTTTATCGGTGTAGCAAAAGAAATAAGTTATCTACAGCCTTGTTGTCTTTTCTGCTGGGAATCAGAATTTCAGGACCCATACACAATTGTGTTCGGAAGTTGTTAATGGAGACTCTAAACGAGGACGCAGTTTCTGATCATATCACACAATCCCAGTCTGATTTGGGACGCAGACAAAATTCAAAGATTTTAGCCTTGCATTCGAGTTCAACGATTTCTTCCATTCCCGACCTATTTTGGTACTGGGGATAGGGTTGAGCAAGGTCTTAAGCGCAGCTTGACTGTCGCCAGAGACGCAGATACACCGACACCCACGCCTATTCCTAACAATATATTCGGCAGACATAAGGAAAGCATAAACCTCCGCTTGACAAACAGAGATATGCTTGCCTAACGAGTAGTGAAGTCTAGTATGGTCGATTTCCATGAAGACCTCAGCACCAGACCTTTTAAATGTGGGTACGATAACATGTGCTACGGTGTTTAAGCTTTTGGAATTTCTCACTTTGAACAGTTTAAACGGTTTTTTTGAAGCGTCTATTCCGACTCCCAAATACGAATTATGCAATTTATGTAGAGTCTAGTATAACGCCTATCTATATAATCTTGCTAACTGAAAACTGATACCCTGGTCAACATATCCCGTATACACTTCTTATTCGTGGCCTTCCACAAAGCAATAGCCCCTTAAGTAAGTATGGGTCTATAAATACTCTGACGTAAAACATCATTCTTGGTTTCAGGCCCCACTGTTTTTCCGCTGTCTTCTTGCAAATGAAGAGAGCCTTACGGACACTTTCTTTAATGGCAAATTTGCAAATCAGCTTTCTATCTAGCACAGCGCTTTACTAAGATATAAATTTTGAACCTATGGGCAGTTTGCTATGTTTTATTCAAGTTAAAGTCCACACTCTTCAGCCAATTTTCTAAGCTTATTAACGGTCGATTCTATAAATTCACAAGTACCCTGCGGTGCTTAGATATATCATCTATCACAAGAGCGCTGAGAAGGTGAGAGATAACCCTTCCCTGAGGAGTGCCTCTTTTCTTGTGGCGAGCGTCTTGCAAAGTCAACTGGCAATGCTGTATGCTGTGCTTGATGCTTTTTTTCAGGGTATACATTAAATTAAATAAATAAATAAATAAATAGGTGGCGCAACAGGCGGGTGACACCCAAGGCCTAGCTTCTCGCAACCATTCGTTTTGTGTGAGTTTCTATTTTTTGGACGAATGGAAGGGACCTACAATTTTATACCGAGTCCGAACGGCTCAATTGAGAAGCTTTTTCATGACAGGCATACTCTCGGATGTTTGTCAAACGTTCGCGACAGGTGGCGCAGTAGAAAAAACTTTAAGATGTAATTTTGGTTTTTCCGGGGATCGAACCTGGGATCCCTCGCACAGTATAGTCCAACACACTAACCACTGCGCTACTGCGCCCACATATTGCCTTTTCAATAACATTGTTAAAAGGCCCTTTTAATGTCCAAGAAGGCGCCGTGCCGCCAGAATTCCAAAAATTCCTTATGGTGAAAGATCTTTTCTATTTTACAAACTACTTTATGAAGATCTTTTCTACCGATTTACGCTTTAAATATTCGTGCTGAGTATTGCACAAAGTTTCGTACACGGCACACCACTTGCATTTTGTATGAATATCGCAAAGCCTTTCGAGTGTCTTGAGGAGAAAAGCCTAAATACTGAGGGGTCTATAGTTTACTTCCATGTCATATGTACGTGTAGCCTGACTTTAGTATACAAATTTCCATGATCCTATATAGGATGTTCATAACCGTAGCCTTTGGCAGCATTAGCTGGTGGAGTACCATCAACCTCAGGCGCTTTGAAGGGTACGAACAACATTATAGCCTATAGCAGTTTCTTCCATGTGACGAGGTGCCCTTTGTTCTAGCTCTTCTTCTAATGACAAGCCTACGTTACCATACTTAATACTCATTCGATTTTGAAAAGTGTGTCTTCCTGGAAAAAGAACTCGGAAAACTCAAAACGAAAACGAAACTTCTAAAACTTGCTCACTACTCTCTGATGTCCATTCTCCGAAAAATCTGGGAATTACAGCGTCTTTTGTCAACATTTTGCGAAACCTAGAAGCTTCACTGGTATCTGCAATCGATTCATAGAAAACTTTCCAGATTTCCAGACAAAGTACAAGGTTGCTCAAAAGTTGTCACCCGATGTTTTTTGGCTGTAATTTTTTCAATCTTGTCAGAACTTTCGGCGATAGGCCCCGCATTCTTGATGGACATTCTCTTTGAGGGCTTCAAGATCCTGAGACTTATTGACATAACTTAAAAAAAATCCAGAAAATAAAGTCTGGAACGGCCATATCAGGCGACCTTGACGGCCAGTGCAAATTACCAAAGCGAGAGATTATAGGCATGGTCCAGATTTTAGATGGCTTGAGCGTAGGTTACCAGCGCTTGGCGGTCAACAGATAACAGATATTGTACTGTCCGCACTTTGTAAGGGAGCATCTTATAGTCTTTCACCAAAATTCTCTGTTAAGGCCGCCGATTGATGCCCAATTGCGTGAGAGGTCATCTGGTCGATACCTACTCCGGGTTCTCAGCAGAACGGCTGCTTCGGAGCCGGCCAGACCTGGCAGCATGTCGTATAGTCCCATAGTCTTTTAGGCGAGCGGATAAGTGTCGTAATGTTTGCCCAGTTGGACCGGGATTGGACCGGGAAATCTGCGCCAAAATTCACGCTGCGCCAACACCACCGACGAATTATTGTCTTGTTGACGTGTAATTTGTATCCGTTTACTTCACAAATGTCAAAGTACCCATAACTTGCATTTGCTGCCATTTGCAAACGTCTTTTAATAGGGTGATGATGACTTTTGATATTTGAACTCTCTCTTACTCTCTATTTATATTCATCATCATCACATGCAGAATCTATACTTACTTGTCCATATTTGATTTGAATGGACCCACCTACACCTCAGGTAATGTAAACAACTTACCATCACTGATTAAAACCTACAAGCTAAATTTATTATTTATCTTGCGTATTCCACTGCTCAATGCGCAGATACAGTTTGGTTAACCCAGTTTTTAGAATTCTAAAAACTACACCAAAACTAACGTTAAACTTATCTCCGTGAATCACCGTCGCACTCAACAACGCGTTGAGCAATTGAAATTCAGAGCATTTTCAGTTTTCACCCTCTCTCGCAGCTTATAACGGCGATACTTAGATACAAGCCGCACTTAGTATACTCCACGATGGTAGGCATTTCGTGTTTGGCCATTATAATTCCACTCACAGCTCTAGTTCATTGCTTGCAGTGTAATGGTGGTGATTGTTGTTCCCTCTCGCTAAGCTGTGATTATATATGTTTTTGTTTTTTTGTTAGGTCCGCTTATCCCAAGGAAAAAAAAAAAAAAAATCCAAAACCAACGATCGAGCAACAAAAATCCAAATACACTATGAACGTATGAACTATGAGTGCATTTTTAACCAGACTTACATAACGTGAAACACAAATCACCGATAGAAGTGTACGAAATTGGTATTTGAAGTCGAATTTGGGCTTCGACTAAATCGCGCGTATCGTCGTCGAACATATTATGGCCCGACAGACATGCAAACAGGCAGACAATTGGTGGTATTCAAAATGTCGTCGTGAGGAGAATGGCTAATTAAGTGTTGCGGAAAAAAAATCCAGGAAATGGAGCAGTGTTGAACTTTTTATGTCACTGCGGAGGGTACTGCACACTGGCGATGTGAAGGTGACTGACCGGTGACCAGTAAATTGCTGGTAGATGTCGATTTTTGGAAATTATATCCTCCCCCCCGGTGTCAATATACAAAGTCGTGATCTATAAATGTAAAGCGAACCATGAATTATCAGTGAGATGAGAATTTTTGAGTAAATCACTAAAAAAAACTGCTAAAATCAGTAATGGCTGTCCAGATCCAGAGCCAACCTCCGCTAGACACCTAAACCTGAGTTGATACATGTGGGTAAAGTATTTTTTCTTCTGCTTAGGTGTTAATTGGTGATGGCGATTAATGAGAGAGGCAACAATAAAGAATCAGAAGTAAAAAAAATAAAGAAAACAAAAGAGTTGAGGAGCGAACTTGTGTTTTTACTGTCACGCTAATAGGCAAATGAATAGTTTTATTAACAACTTGTAGTACAGACAAACAATTAGGTTTTTTGTTGTTATAATGTCGGTTTACGGGTTTTTAGGTGCGTTTTGTAGGTTGGCCATTATTTTAGGTGATACTGTTTGTTTTTTTATAAACAAGCATTACCATAAGCAAACAGCTTAAAGAGTCGTTATGACTTTAAATGGAGATCCGTGGTTTATTTCTACGCTAATTATAGTGCAGAAGGCTGCTTATATTTTATCGTAAAGGTGACCAAGATTGTCTAGGTCAGTCAGTCGGGGGAATGTACTTTAGAAAATGGAAAGTCGTGGCTTTCTCTGTACGCACCCAAGTGCATGTTTGAACTTTTCAGTGTCAATCTTTTGTTCTTAGTCGTGTTTTTTTTTAAATCGATACATTTTTTAAGAAATTGCCCTTTTTGAAGTAGTGGATATAATGACAAGACATACAAAGTTTTGGTCTTCTACCATTAAACAGAAAAAATGCTGGAAGCTACTTTAAACCGCATATAGTGATACAATGGTTTTGATAGATATACTAACGTGATGTATATGCTGACACCATTTACTATGTTATTGGTATAACACTTTCAATTTGGCTACTAAGACATGGTCCGCTATTTTCCAAGGGCGTCCACATTTGAATGTGAGATTAAAAGCCTTTTATAAAGCGTATCATTAATTACTCGGAATAGAGCCTTGATGTGCAATAAGTTATGTTTAGCATTGGATGATTACACATTTATATGATATGACGGTGATGTTGCTGTTTCAATAATGAATTTTCATCTAGGTTGGTAGATGATACTAGCAGATGACTTTGGAAATTGTAGCAAATTCAGGGAACAAGTTTTCATACCAAAAATATTTAGGTTAGGTTAGATAAGGTGGCTGTCCAAAAAAGGGGACACACTTAGACCATGATTAATTGGTCTATTGTGATACCACACGAGGCCAAAAGGGGGGGCGGGGAAGTGGCCAGAAAGATTCTATGTGCCGGGCATTACAGTGGAAAATCTATTGCTATACTACTATCGCGAATTTGGGTGTCTTACCTCATTGAGAGGTTTTTGGTGTGACTGAGGCAGTCAAATCTTTTATAAGTTTACATCTCCTGGTTGCGATTTAGTCTTCGGGTCAAGGTAAAGGGCGACCGTAACAGTCTGCCTCCTGCCTATTGCCTCTGACACGGCCATCGCTAAGGAAAAAGACTGGTGCGTGGAAGAAGTGGGTGATTGAAGCAGTCTGCTTTGCTGTTTGACCAAAATAGTCTGCCTGCCGTTTATTTCCTTTTGACGACCAGTCAACATGACAGGGACTGGTGCTGAGCAGAAAAGCTTGATTGAACCATTCCGTCCTACTGCTTGGTACCGAAAAAAGAAAGGTTGCGATTTGTCTTCGGTGAAAAAGGCAAGGGGGACCGAAAGAGTCTAAACACCCGTCTGTTGCCTCTGACGGGGTCTTCCAGTTATCGAGATGAGGTTGATTGATGTAGTCAGCTCCTTCAGTTGGCGGTTAGTCTTCGGGGAGGGCAAATGGGTGACCGAAGCAGTTTATCCTTCTGGTAGCCTTTTGACAGCCCGTTAGTAAGGAGGGTGACTGGTACAAATCAGATAAGAACACTGCGACAGGAGAGAACGCCCCTCGCCCATCCCTTCTGACGGAGTCTGAAAGTTCGGCGTGTGAAGGTGAAATTGACTGACGTAATCAGCTGTTCCCGTTGGCGTTTAGTCTTCAGAAAGGCAAAGGGTGACCGAAACAGTCTAACCCACCCGTTGGTAGCCTCTGATAGTCGGATAGTAAGGAAACATCTTTACTTACTTACTTAAGGTGGCGCTATAGTCCGGAGTGGACCTGGGCCTCCACCAACAAGCGTCTCCAGCCAGCACGATCTTTGGCCAGCTGTCTCCAGTTTCGCACGCTAAGTTGGTTAAGGTCCCCTTCCACTTGCGTGCGCCACCTGAGTCGCGGTCTTCCTATACTGCGTCGTCCTTCGGGAATAGTTTCGAAGATCTTCCGGGCCGGAGCATTCATGTCCATTCGCTCTACATGACCCAGCCACCGCAGTCGTTGGACCTTCGTCGTTGTATATCTATGCAGACGGGACAGAAAATCACTCGAAGAATTTTCCTCTCGAAGCAACCAAGAGTAACCTCATCCGCGTTTGATAGAGTCTATGCCCCTGCAACATAAAGAAGGACTGGGATGATTAAGGTCTTTTAAAATGTTACTGTAGTTGTTCGAGAGAGGGCTTTGCTACTCAATTGCTTTCTTAGCCCAAAGAAACAGCGATTGACAAGAGTTATTCTTCGTTTAATCTCAGCGCGCGCTGGGGTCATTGCCTGAGTTCATAGCGAAACCTAGGTATAGACAAAGTCCTTAACCACCTCAAAGTTTTATCTGTCTATAGTGACATTCTGTCCAATACGTCGGTGTTGGGTGTCCTTTCTCGATGACAGCATATACTTTGTCTTGCCCTCATTGACCGCCAAACTCATCTTCGCCGCGACAGTGACACTGTTTATGCCAATTTGTGTTGGCCTCGACTCCAGTAATGCGTTTCGCCCCGATGTGGTGGGTGGGCTCATCAGTAAACGACCACCACATCTGATCTAGACGCACTGTTTGCTCGATTTTCTCCGAGATTATATGATTTTTCAATCAACAAGTGACTGTGAATTTATCACTGATTTAAATAAATTTGAAACTGATTTTTTTTTTTATTTTTCGCTACGAAGTGTGCAGGGCGTTCGCTAGTTTATTAATAAAATCGTATCTATCTATTTATCTAATTAATTTCACCATTCTAGTTGTGCAATGAATCACTTCAAAGCGTAAGCCAATTAGATTGAACAAAAGTGAAACAAAAACCAGCTGATAAGTGGGTTCTGTAGTTTTGCATCTGCTCTGCCTGCTGCCAGCCAACATCGGCGCGGCCGCGGTATCTGGTTTATTCGCCATCAACATGAGTCCGATGTGCTGGAACTCGTTTGCTCAATGGTCCCATGGAGACCAACTAGTTTCAACTTTCGGCGGGAAGCTAAATCTATGCAAATGCATCTAGATGTAGATAAATTGCTGTGCTGTGGGAGCAATTTACCCACTTTCCATTTTTCTCAACGCTGCAATGCATTTTCCCCCGAAGAAGACCTTGACATTTGCCTGATGATGACGATGGGATGGTGCATGGTGCGCCTGTGCGGTTGGTTAATAGAGTCCATGGAAAGTAAGTTGCCAGTTAAATTGCATCAAACTTGCAGTTGACAATGAGAAACATCTACAAAACGAGTGTCGTGCTGTATTCGTGTGTTGGTTGGTCGTTCAATTCGCTTTCACTGGCAGATACATATTTTTTATATTTTTTGTCGTTGTTTTTTTTTTTTTTTTTGGCGGAGGAAAGTGCATACAAATGCGGTACCGCGCATAACGCCACCTCTATGGGTGAATAAATTTGCTGATGATGCGCCTTGACATTGCTGCAATGCGGCACTGTCTTGCTGACACGGTGAAGCGTTTTCCTTTGGGTTCATGTTCAATGTTCATACTTCATAGTCAATATAATGTGACCGTCAAAAGTGGGTTCCGACGTTTGTTTTTTTTTTTTTTTTGTTGTTTCCCTTCTTGTTTTGGCCATTTGCAAGATTTCACTTTTCCGCCATGGGAAACGCGCTGGAAAATTGTGTATATGTGATTTTTTTGAATGACACCAACAACATGGAAAATCAATTTATAAGGAGGCACGATAAGCAACCGCGCTTCTACGATTAGAAACAGAGGATCGTTGTGACATCTTTTGTGAGTACATTTATTTTGTTTTTGGGAAGCGAGAGGGTTTAATTGTGGGCTGCAACTATGAATCTATGAGGCACATCTGCACGATTGATGGTGGAAAGTTTTATTATCTTAAAATAAAATTTATCGATGGGAATTGGAAGTTTAGCGATTTGCCATTTGTTATGAAGATCAAAGACGGCGATAACAAGGCGATGGAAAGTAGGTATAGTGGGAAATGTGACAGTAGTCTTTAGAAATATTGAATGTTTCTATTTCTAGTCTTGTGTGCTGAAAGTTTGTAAGGATGCCAAACAGATTCATAGTGATGGCCTCTTCAAGGTATATAATTTGAGTTAAACGATTCGATAGCACACGACAGCTGCTCTGTGACAAAGTAAACACCTATACATGTTTGCTTTTGGTTAGAACTAAACTTATAAGTACCTATGATCGTGTACAGTTTTTAGTTCATATATCTACCTTAATTAGAAAAATTTGGAATATGACTGAATCTCGATTGGTGATCAACGACTAGTCCAAACGGTAAGGGGTAGGAAACATTTTGAAAAAAATCGCAATAAGAAGCGATTTGGTTAAATTCGAACTCCAAAACAAGTAAAAGTGTTATCATCTTCCTGACCGATGCAATGCTTTGATACCCTCCACTGCATACAAGTCATGAGTATATAATATTGTTTTTGTATGGGAGGCACCAGAGATAATTGACCGACATGGACCATTTTTAATACCAACCTGACGTGACGACCATAACATTGCGAATAAAAGAAGTTATTGCCCTTGTGGAGCGCAGTGTTAAGGAGAATGCGAATGAGTCGAAAATATTTTACCTCCATGAAGCCCATTTTTGGTTAAATGTAAATGCAAACAAACAAAATTGCCGAATTTGGAGTGAAAAAACCCAGAAGCCTTTGTCGAATCGTCCTTATACATTCATTAAAATTCACTGTTTGGTGTGCTTTATGGGCTAGTGAAATCATCGGCCCATATTTCTTTAAGGACGATGCCGGCCATAATGTTACCCTCAATGGAGAGCGGTATAGAAACATGATTTCTGACTTCTTCGTCCAACATGCCGCACGGCGCGCGATAGCATCAATTTGTTGTGGGAAACATTTGCTGGGCGCATAATTTCGCGTAATGGACATGTTTTCCCGATCTTCAAGAAAGGAGACACTCTGAATTGCGCCAACTACAGAGGTTATAGCCTTCTTAACATCGCCTAACCAAGATCTTATCTGCCGTGTTGTGTAAACGCCTGAAGCCTTTCGTCAACAACCTGATTGGTCCCTATCAGTGTGGCTTCAGACCAGGAAAGTCTACCATCGACCAAATATCCAGACTGCGGCAGATCTTGGAGAAAACCCAGGAAGTCCAAATCGATACCTACCACTTTTACATCTACTTTAAGGCCGCCTACAACAGCATTTATAGAGACGAGCTATACAGAGCAATGTCTAGTTTTGGCATCCCTGCCAAACTCGTCCGTTTGTGCAGGATGACAATGGAGAATGCACGCTGCTCCATCAAGGTCGGTAAAGAACTCACCGAGACCTTCGATGTCAAAAAAGGATTTAGACAAGGCGATGCGCTGACAAGCGACTTTTTCAACATCGTTTTTGAAAGAATAGTGAACTCAAACGTTAACACCAGAGGCACTATCTTTCAAAAGTCTGTCCACCTACTCGCCTACGCCGACGACATCGACATAATCAGCAGAACGCAGCGTGATGTCACTGGCGCGTTCGTGAGCATTGAGACGGAGGCGGCAAAGATAGGCTTAGCGGCAAGACAAACGAAGTACAATGTTGTCATCAAGAAAGGACACCCAACACCGACGTCTTGGACAGAATGTCACTATAGACAGATATAACTTTGAGGTGGTAAAGGACTTTGTCTACCTAGGCTCCGCTATAAGCTCAGACAATGACACCAGCGCTGAGATTAAAAGAAGAATAACTCTTGCTAATCGCTGTTTCTTTGGGCTAAGAAAGCAATTGAGTAGCAAAGCCCTCTTTCGAACAACTACAGTGACATTTTAAAAGACCTTAATCATCCCAGTCCTTCTTTATGGTGCAGAGGCATAGACTCTATCAAACGGCGGATGAGGTTACTCTTGGTTGCTTTGAGAGGAAAATTCTTCGAGTAATTTTCTGACCCGTCTGCCATAGACGGTGAATGGATGAGGAGATACAACGACGAAGGTCCAACGACTGCGGTGGCTGGGTCATGTAGAGCGAATGGACGTGAATGCTCCGGCCCGGAAGATTTTCGAATCCACACCCGAGGGAAGGCACAGTAGAGGAAGACCGCGACTCAGGTGGCGCACGCAAGTGAAAAGGGACCTTAACCAACTTAGCATGCGGAACTGAAGACAGCTGGCCAAAGATCGTGCTGACTGGAGACGCTTGTTGGTTGAGGCCCAGGTCCACCCCAGACTGTAGCGCCACCTCAAGTAAGACGTGTGAACTGGCCTCCACGATCCTGTGATCTCATACATTTAGATTAATTTCTTCGGGGGTATGTGAAGTCACTAGTCTATGCCGATAAACCAGAGACGTTGGACGATTCGCAAGTCAACATTCGCCGTGTTATTGCTGATATACGGCCCAGCAAATGTCTAATGGCAAAGTGAATTTATGTGCCTTCCTGTGGAGGGTATAAAAAGGGGGGATGATGACTAGGTACTCGGACAGGCATTTTTGTCGTTTTGTAGTTTTGTCGTGAACTGAAAACTTATCGCGGGATCATTGATCAATAAAGACGAATCAAAGGTATGATAAATGCTGCCAGTGAACTTATATAAGATCTGAACGTTAATAGCTACAAATTCGTAAATATTTTAACTTTTCTTTTAGATAACCTTAATCTTCTGCATTTGGCCGTTCAGCTCAGATTCATAAAAGGAACTGGACAGATTCATGGTCAACGAAGACGATTTCTACCATCGTTTCAAGCTCATCTCCCAGGTTTTGCTGCAGTTGAGCGAGTGAACGAAATGGAAAAGCTAACATGTTCCTTTGATAATGCAATTTCGTTGTCAGCTGAAAAAGCTGAGTACGTTCTTTGGTGCGAAAAAATATCCTCGACTAATCCTTTTACCGAAGTTTTGAATTTGCTTGATATATGTGACAAGACTTACTTTAGAGTTATAAACTTTTTGCTTACGGTTTTGGCCACGCTTCCAGTGACCACAGCTATAGCGTTGAAAAAACCTTTTCAGTCATGAAAAGGATTAAAACAGTGTTCCGAAGCGTTATGGAAATGAAGAATACAAGATTAAGCTCACTTGCTGTGATATCTGTTCATTCGGATATTAATGTGGATCCATCAGATAAGTTATTTGATCTCATGTCAAAAAAATCAAGACGTCTTCTACTTTGAAAGTTTTAGTATGTTCGGTTAAATACATACGATTTAAAATCTAATAAAAAATTAAAATTTATGATTGGAATATATGTATAGATATATGTACATACAGGGTGGCGCACCAATTGTGCTACAATAAGAAATTAAAATAATTTTTTTTTTTAATCAATGAATTTCATTTATTTTTTTTTATTGTATAGAAAATTAAATTTAATATTATATAAATAATTGTTTATTGAAGATGATAGACCGTAAATAAGCTCAATGCTCATCCACACATATGCGAACACCTCCTGATCAGAAAATGTTTCAATGCGGCCTGAAGGGTTGAAGTCGGGTCGGGATCGCCTTAATTATTGTTGAAATGGACTGCTTCAATTCAGTCAAATTCTTGGTTTCGTTTTGTACACCTCTTGCTTGACATAACCCTATAAAAAAAAAGTCTGGTGCAGTCAGGTCAGGTGACCATGGCGGTCAGCGGAAAGTGGAGTTTCTGGATATTAGTTTGCAAACATTTTTTGGCAAAATTCCAGGCGAATAGAAAAATCCAGAGGGTTAAACATGCTTGTAATTTGGACTTTGTACGGTACCTAACAAGTTTAAGTCATCATGAATTATCCGTTGTAATGACCGTCTGCTAATTCCAATTTGCGCCGATAAGTTTCGAGTCGAAATGCTTGGATTTGCCTGAATTGACGATGCTACAGCCACGATTGTATCTTGAACCCAAACATAGGGATCTGGATGGTATAGTCTTCGTGCGATGCTTTCAGATTCGACAAACATGATTACCAGCTTAAAAATGGTCCATCTACTCGAGGGAGTACCGCCAAAAATTCCATTTGGACGGAAATGTAGGACTGCAAAGCATGGTACCGCTGCACTATCCAAATTCTCTTTTCGGTATCCCAAGCATTCATTTTAATAAATCTAAACAGTAACCTGCCAAATAATAAAAAAAAATTGCCAATTACTCACACAGATAAAAAGTTATTACTTTTTGTTTTTGTAGCACGATTCGTGCGCCACCCTGTATAAGTATTTTGCCTAAAGAGTTCTTCGTAAGATTTGGAAGCAACCCCCCAAAATAAAAAATAAAAAAAATAAATAAAAAACCTGGCTACGGCACTGGTGGTATATAAATGCATGCCTGTAAGGAAACTGTTTTTTACCTTTGAGATACTTTGGTTCCTGAACACCACTCCCCTCAATCTGTCTTTGTGACACCGAAAACTGACTTTGTGGCACTGAATGTATTTTAGGAACAGCCACATAACTAATGCCAGTCATTGGCAGTGTCATTGGATTGGTATTGCGCATGAATGAGCCCAATTTGTTCTGACACCTATTATAATAATGACCTTTTATAATAGTGCGTCCTTCTTAAATTCAGTACCGCCCATTAAAAGCCTATAAATCCAAAATGAACACAGCTGGCAATCTAACAAGCAACAACAAAAAAAAAAAACATTATCACAACCCACTCGGTTACTCGAATTCACTCACTTACTACATGCTAATGGTAATGACACTTGTCATGGGAAATTGTCACCTCAACATTTTAATACCGTTAAGTAGTTAAACTACCCATTAACAACTACAAAAACAGGTTTCAGTTAGCCGCACGAATGAGTATAATATGCGGATTTGGAAAGTTCAAATTCGGTTGACGTTAGGAAAGCATTATAATGTTTTTTTAATTAGTCAGCGAACATCTCTGTGTTTACATATCTAATACTTTGAATCACAAAAACACAAACCAGACGTTAACTATCATAATCATTATGCAAAAGGTCAGGAAACTCTATCGAGGGAGACATTACGCGGATAATATCTCTTCCTTGATGCATATTTCAAAATCGACGCGGGTAATCAATCTGCAATAAGTGTCGGACAAATAGTTGTACAATGAGCGGGAAAAAGAATTACAGTGAAAGTACGCGAGTATATTTGCAATATTAGTAGCTTCTCATCTTGAGTGCGCGCATAACAAAATGGATTTCAAGACACATCATAGCGACGCGACGCATGGCGCGCGGCGGTTTCCCATCAATGTGGCAAGAGAAGATGGGTAATTTTCCAACGCGTGTACATTCCTAATTGCATGAAGATGCACCGCAGATTTCCTGGTTTTCTTAAGCATTATTGACAGCTATTTAGTGGCGTTTGCTTTCGCAACAAAGTGCAACAAAAGTTGCATAGCAAAACGTCAAAAGTGTTTGCATACATTGTGGGTGACATTGTGACATTGACTGGAATAACATTATACACGTCCGTCAGTCATCTTTGGCCACGATGCCACGCACTTTAGGTCTGAAAGTAGGTCTCCCTATATAGAGATATTCCCCTCCCACAGATGAAACGTGATTCACTTTATTGACAGATCATCGACATATTGTGTACAAAAGTCAAGCAAACTGGGTCGTATACATTGCGCCGCTCGCCGACGACGCTCGACGTGAAGATACTCGAATAGTTTTGAGTTGTTTGTTATTTGCACTAGAGATGGAAGAAGTTCTCGGCTATAGATTGCTGATGGTGCGGTTTTTTTTTCGATTTCAATTAGCGATCAACAGAGCCGGCTTGTAAGCAGGTATTGGTGTTTAGTATACCCATATGTCACTTTTGATTACTCAACTGAAGTGAGTTATGATTCATAGACCTTGTGATTTTTATGGACCAGACTGTAGTTGACAGCTCGCAGAGCCCTAATTCAATTTGATTTAATTTGAGGCGAGAGTTCTTGCTTCAAGGTGTAAGTAGACTAGACAGTTTATGCTTTGATATAAATATTTTTTTTATTTTATCACATGTCAACTATATAGGTTCTAAAAACACGATAAGATTGGGGAATATGAGTAGTAATATAAGTCAATGAGTAATATGAGTAATATAAGTCGAGTGAACTTATGAAAATTGTTTACAGTCATTTTTATAGGATTCATGAAAAGCAATTTTTGGAATACGAACAGTTCCTTGACACAACAGTAAAATAAAAATTGAATTTAAAGTAAAGGGTGGGCCAAATACAAGTTTGTTTTTAAAAATGCAATAAAATGAATAAAATTAAATTTTGTCCATCTATTATGGCCTTATTAGTAAGAGCAAATATTTCCATTAATTATGGAACACAACATCGTTCAAGTGGCTGCCTCGGCTGGCTTTGCAGTAGCGCATTGTTGATGGTTTCGGGCTGTAGCTCACGGATTGCTTGGATGATATTGGCCTTAAGTACTTAAATCGTTTGCGGATTGTTTGGATAACATCGGTCCTTCACGGTTCCCCACAAAAAAAGTCAAAAGAGGTCAAATCGCAGCTCCGAGACGGTCAATTGACATCGCCAAGACGGCTGATAACACGACTTGGGAATTTGATGCGCAAAAGATCGATTATGCCATGGACTGTGTGGCATGGCTGATGCATGAACCCAGAGGTCGTCCAAATCGATGTCTTCAATTTTAGGAAAAAAAAGTCAAGTAACATGGCTCTGTAAAGCCTACCGTTGACCAAAACATTGATCCCAGCCTTATTGTCGAAGAAAAATGGTCCAATGAAGCCACCACTCTACAATCCGCACCAAACTGTCACTCTCTAGGATGACGAGGCCCATGAGTGTTGCCCACTAGCATACCGGTCTCATGAACTTTTTGCACAAACTTGCGTACAGCAGGCTGTTGGGTGCTTCATTGCGGTCAAAACTTCTTAAAAAAAACGCACTGTTTGGGCTGCACAGTACTCACTTTGGAAATAAGTTTTCAATAATTTCCCAACGTTTTTCAAGCGTAAAGCGACTCATTTAGTTCCTCGGTGGTATGATACTGATTTTCTGTCAAGATTTCGTGCGGGAAACAGCTGTCAGTGTCAAAATAACCTATGATTTAAAAAGAAACCACTAGATGGCCCTCCCAAACAAATTTTGGATTCCAAAAGTGACGTTCTTGTGGCTTGATCACATAAAACGATAGGGGTATTCAATTAAACGCGTAAAAGCCTCGTAAACTGCGTAAAATGCAGAAATTTACACCCTCGTAAATGAACTGTCAGATTTTGTATGGAGAATAGTTTACGAAGACCTCATAATTTTCCGCGACGATGTAGGCTCGGAAACCAACCGCGGAAAGTTACGCAAGTCACAAATGTCAAACAGCCCGTATGAGTTGTTTGTTTGTTTCCAGATTTACAGTCGATTTACGCGGTTTACGCAATAACATGATGACTTTAAATAAACCCATAGAAAGAAGTCTAGGGCTATAAGAGATATCCTCCAGGAACGTTGAAATCCTTAAAACTTGATCTGTTGCATAGAATATCGGTTGTGTTTATGACTCGTGCGCAGTTGCTAAAACCAGCTGGAACTCCATATCCTCCAGTCCCAATTTAAGCAATGGAGGAATGGAATGCACCATGCAATGCTTTTTAGCGGGTGTAATGGCTCTTTGTGCGTTACTCCACGTAGGTAAAAAAAGTTCTTGTCACTCATGATTATTTCTGAAACGTTCGTTGTTGAGATTCAGGAGGGGGTGAGCAAAGGCCAGACGATATTCAGTATTCACTGTCATCACCCATGATGCACTGTCTGCATTCCTTAAAGAAACATCTTCAAGTCTTTCACATGCATATACATACATTGGCGTCGCATTGACGTGTTTGAAATGGCCGTCTGTTCGATGCCGACGGAAGGTCTACGATATCTTCAGCCACAGCAGATATACACTCGCTCGAATAAATGATACGAGGTCTTCTAGAGCTTGCTTAGTCCCTTGTTGATCCAAAATCACTGATGAATCAGTTCATCAAAAACATTGTGAGGATTATTCCGCCTTTCTCTTGACTATATCATTCCATTTCACACACATTTAATTTCTGTTTGCTTCACAAATGTCAAAACCAAATTGGCCATTTTGTAAAATCTATATGACACTTTCGATTCATGCGATTTTTTGAAAATCAGTTAAAGGCGCTCCGCATAATATTTCTCTTGGAAAGACATTTCTATTCCTTATAGAATACTTTGAATACTCGTCAGTTACATTTTAACATCACTTTTTATTGTTGAGATCACTTTTTAATAACGCTGTTGGCCAACATTTTGTTTTGTTTACTTCCTTTTTATTTCAGATGCAAATGTATCGATGCATTTTAAAAAAAAACTCGACTTTTTGACAAAAAAAAAAAATAAGTTTAAAGGTCAGAAATCTGAAAAACGAACTGAAAATTGTAGTCAGCATCATTACCCGAAACTCAAAATGGTTGCGATCAACGTTGTAGGTTTCTAATAATAAACCTAAAGCGACTGTTTCATTTGTTTAAAAATATGAGAGTAATTAAAGTAATGAACCCTGATGGCCCTTTAAGCTTCTGATGGGCATTCCCGAAAAGCACATTTTTGACACATTTTTTAAAATATTTATTTACTTAATACAGTTTTAAAGAAAATTCCCTCTCACTCGATGTAAACTCCCTGACAAAAAACACGAGACTCTGAAGCCCAATTAGGGTATCTAAAAACCCACTCATGACCGACACAGCGATTTCTAAAACTTGTTTCGCCGGCTGTCATAATTTGTCAAAACATCACAATTAGACAATAACAAATTATTGCACCATCATCGCGCAAAACAAACAGAGAGTGCATTACTTTACACCCAAGCGGTGCGATCTCTGTCGTGTTGTTTGATTGCAGCAATTTGCATCTATCATTCATCATCAGCAGATCCCACATCTGTATGCAACTTTCTCAATCTGCAACAAGACAAAGTTTTCTACGAATTGGTTTGCAGGGAGTCCGTTAAAACATCTGTTAGCGTGCACCTACTTTTTGAAAATCACGATGAGATGGCGTCGCGTCGTTGCTGTCGTGAGAATATCATTTGTTAGATACACTTCATTGATCTTGCGATCTTCCACAGAGGTTTTTACAAAACAACAAAATATGAGGGCCTTCAATTTAAAAAGTTTTCTTTAAGCGTATTATTTTTTTTTTCAGAAAAAATCGGAAAAAATGTCAACCTCTGAGAAAGGAACGAAGACGGCCAGTGCTACAAACCACAATAACAACAATAACGTCATTAATCGGGACAACAATAACATTTGTGGAAAGCATTCAAACGGAAAGACAAATTGGAACACGAAGGTAAGTTCATGGTGAATGTGGAATTTGTTTACTATCGTCTTCGCGGTCTCATGTATCTATCTATGGGATACAATCACTGATTGATCAATTTTCAGTGGTAATACATTTTGAGAAAGAAAAACAAAAAAGGCACCTTCACATTGGATCACGTAATTTACATGAGAAGTACGTGCTTCCAATGACAGTTGGTAGGATCCCATTTCCCACATTGTATACTTTCTACAGTGAAACTTAATTGCTGAAGGATTGGTTGCAGTAGAGGTATGCATTCAGACATACAGTGGGAGCGTTGAAGTAGCCAAATTTTACATTTCATAGACATAGAAGTCAAAAGGGCATTAGTTTCTGTTATTCTAATCAGAATACGAAGGTAGGTTATGGTAGATATTCCGAAGTGGACACATTTTCTCAGTCTGTTTTCCAGGTGCTAGACAGTGGTCCAACGACAAGCATGGTTCTGTATAAGACCTTACGTCCATAGTGCTGTTTCCTAGGTGGTTTAAAGCGGTGCAACGACAAGCGGGTTTCTAAGAAGGCCTACGACTGAGGGGGTGATTTCTGGGTGACGGAGAGTGACACAATAACAAGTGTGGTTCCTTGAGGAACTACCTACTATGACAGAAATTGGTTCCTATAGGTGGCAGAAAGTAGAACCAAACTTTTTGTAGAAACAAAAAGTGTGGTTCCATGAGGCCCTATATACGACTAAAGCAACCAAGTGAAAAAGAACAGAAACACGAACAGAAACAAAACAGAACGTTTTTTCATTCTGTAGTAAATTCTTGTTCTGTTTACGTTGCTCGCTCATTTACACAAACTGAAACAGATCCAGAAACACATGGCTGCCTATTCTGTCAAACGCTATCATGAAAATGTGTTCACTTTTCGTCTAGAAGTCGAATTTGCAACTCAAACTACCTAAAGCAGGCAGCCAGATGACAGATGCAGAAAATGCAACCAAAAAATAAAAATAAACCTCCCTCCCACGATAAATTGGCATTTCTGTCACTGTCAGCAACAAAAACAATCAATACAGACTTGTTTACATTCTGTCGTCAAACAGCCATTTTTCTGTCGCTAAATTTCTTGTTGCTGAAGAAAATATTTTCTGTTCCAAGTTCTGTTTCTGTTCCTGTTTCTGTTCTTTGTCACTTGGTGCCTTAAGTCTGGTTTCGGGTTTCGCTGTATCAAGGTAGGTAGGTAGGCTAATTGACCAGTATTGAGAAGCAATCTAAAGTAACGATGGGTCGTATGAATAAAAGTAAGCATTTGCTTTAAGTAAAAGGTTGTAGCAAAGTAAAAGCACTTAGGAATTGTTTTAAATCGGTACGCTCAGAAGAAAAACGAGCTAAAATCAAGAATATCAGTGTCATTTCAAGGCTGTTCGTTGACGAAAGTATGGTAATCTCGGAAAATCTCATTTTAAGTACAAAAAATCTCGTTTTTTTCAAGACCAAAAAATCTTTTTAGACTTTTAGTAAGCTTAAAAATCTTGCTCTAGTCCTGTTTCGAGATTATTTTAAGAATACAAAGGCTACGTTTTGGACCATTGTCAACTTAAATTAAGCTCGAAAATTCTTAAAACCAGGGCCCTATTTCACCAACACTTTTCACTTTGCATTTTGCAAATTTTCAAAAAATGTAATTCCTGCAAAGTAAAGTGCGATGTGTTTCATTAAAAATGCAAAGTTCTCACGACTTTGCATTTTGCGATTTTTGACAACATTTTGCAAAGCGCAAAGTCTAGGTGTTTCACCAACTAAAAACAAAACTTTGCATTATAATTATTCTTTGCACATTATTGCAAAGTAAATACATTTTTTTCTGTTCTCTGGCATCGGTCGGATAATAATTAACGCAACCGCTCATTGAGCTCAAATTCACAGACAGTCAGTTTATTTTTCTATTTTGCACTACGAAGTGTGCAAGGGCTTCGCTAGTTTATTAATAAATTCATTTTCAATCAGTCCTATTCTGTCCCTGTGAGTACGCTTAATATTACTAGTAGCTAAACTAGTAGAGCTAAGAGATGTTTCACTAACAGTTTTTATTATTTCAGTCAGAAGGCGCTGTAAGATTAAAGAAATATTATTTAGGTCTTCTATTGAAGAAAGTTGGAAAAGGAATAATATTAATTTTAAATTTCAATCGAACTTATAGACCATGAACTACTGAAATCTAAAATCTAAAGAATAAAGCAGATGTACAATTGTTCACTTCCGACAGTTTTGAATGGCATTGGCAATCCTATTGACGACATTAGCGACGCAATTAACGACACTAACGACATCAGAGTGTCGATGTCGACAATTAAAAACGACGCGTCATGGAACTACACTGTTCGGTGCATAGCAGGTACTCCATGATATGATATTGGCCCCCATTTCCATTCCAACGTATAAAAGTTTTTGCAAGGGACTTAAGCAATTATTTCTTTGTCCGTTAAACCTTAGATTATGTCCAATTTTTGTCAAAACACATTCAATATTTGTCTTTGTTAAAGGGAAGCTTTCTAGGGTTGAAAATAATTTGCAACTAGATGACCCGGAGAGCTTCGTACCAACCGGGCGAATATAATAAGAATGCCAGAAAATTAGCTTATTCGTTTCGGTTGTTTTCGAGATACCTACACGATTTTTTTTTTATCCACAGGAAGGTACATACATATAATATTCACTTTGTCATTACATTTATAACGATAAGAAGGAGTCACCAGAGACTCTATAAAGTCTGTCGGTCCGTCTGCCTGTTGAAAACACGTAGCGTCCAAACGAATTGACCTAGGCGAATGAAATTTTGTCAGAGGACTTCTTTTTACCGTGTAGTCAGATTTGTATTGAAAATTGTCGGTTAAGTAATTCTGATGACTTCCACACTAATTTAAACCTAACAGAATCACCTTTGGGACAAATAAAAATATTTTCTCAACATTTGAGTTCAATTGGTCCGGTGGTTTTCGAATTTTGCTATTATTGGTGGTGGAAATCTCCATTTATTAAACTTTTCGACTTTTGAGGTTTTTACAATTCGTTTCCCTTAATACGACTCATTGTAAACTATTAGTGCCTATCCTCTTTGTCTTTAAAGCGTGTTTCGAAACGGTTCATTAAATATTTTTAACTATTTCCACCAACTGTTCAATAAAACCTCAACTGCAAATGATTTTTTTTCTTTGCATATTATTGACAAACTTTTCACGATTTTAAATGTAAAGTGCAAATCTAATTTGTTTGGTGAAACGAAATGATCGAATTCTTTGCAAATTCGCAAAACTTTGCACTTTGCAAAAACATGCTTTGCACTTTGAAAATTTGTTTTTGGTGAAACGAATTTTGCAAAAAGGAAAAATTTTCAACTTTGCAAAGAAATAATTTCCTCTTTGCAAATTTGCGTTTGGTGAAACGGAATTTGCAAAGACAAATTGCAGAACTGCAAAATGCAAAGTGAAAAGTGGTTGGTGAAATAGGGCCCAGATCAAAAAATCTTCTTTTGATATTTTTAGTTAGCTTAAAAATCGTACTTCAATTAAGGATGTGGTTCTTCTAGCTTCGGTTGCTTCGATTTTGACATTTATTCTGAGTAAAAGCAATTGCTACGACTCGATATGTTCACCCTGCTAATAAAGACAGACTTTCGGGATGAAATCAAGTCGCTAAAAGTCAGAATATTGGCTGACTGAACACCGAAATCAATTTTCGTACTTATACAACGATCTCATCGGAATAGGACATACTTTCTGGTACTCATGATATTTCTACCCAGGAAGCGTCTCTGAATGTGTATAAAGTTACCAGTATTCCGTACCTACTCTGTAAAGCACGATTCCCGGGATATGTTTTTTGCGCGGGACAAGTAAGCAACTCATACCACTTTGACTTTTCTTTGTCCTTCAAGTCTTTTTAGCTGCATGCTCGTTATAAACATACGAGTATATCTAACCTGTCATCTTCTGACCTTAACACATGATTTATTAGAAGCTGAAAGCTTAGAGCATTTTAAAACGCAATCTGCTTTGTCGCTAGATGGGTTATGCCAGCGTTAAGTTTATATTCCGGCTATTAAATCGCAAAGTGCGCCATCTACCTTCAGACCTGTCAATGCATCTGACATTGCTGATTTATTGACATTTTTAAAAGCACCCTCTATATCTAAGAAAGTACCCTATTGATGTGTGTATATACTTCTTCTGGTTGCATGGAATATTCAATCTTTGGCACAAGCAACATAATGCCTTTTTCACTGATTTATCCGATTTTCTTTATATGTTCAATACTGTTGCATAAATGGATATCAATCAACTCTATTTTTCGATTTACATGGGAGTATTTATCACGTTGACCTCCGTCCAAACTATTAGATCAAGAGGATATGTTTTCGATAGGCAATACGAATCATTGCTATTTTTCGGCTTATTGTTAAATATTTGACAAGCCTAATAGTCAATGGAATAGTATTCCAACTTCGTTACCCACTATTCAAACTACTGGCAGATTCGGTCACAAAAGCGCGAAAGATTTCAGACCAATCAGCCTGTGCTCCTTTTGTACTGAAAACCCTCGAACGACTCCTAAACAATCATCTGCGTAGTAATATAGAAACATCACTATCAAAGTCACAGCATGCATATCTCAAAAGAAGATCGACAGAGACGGCTCTTTACGAAGTATAGTGCGAACAATCGACAACTCAATACACTATAAAGAATGTACCTTAGCGACCTTTAATGTACATACTAAGTCCTTAACGGAATTAGAAATATAAAACCATTTTAGCCTTTAGATTGTTTCTACACTAGGATCATTCAGACAACACTAGGAAATAGCAACATAACCAAATACGCCATCAGAGGGACACCCCAAGGAGGTGTTATTTCACCACTGCTATGGATCATATGGCACGGCCAACCACTCTCATTATGCTCCAGTGCTAGGTATCTGGGAGTGATCCTGGATCCCAAGCTCAACTGGAAACTGATCATTGAACAGCGGGTAACAAAATCGTGCATAGCTTTCTATGCCTGCGGCAGAACGTTTGGCAAAAGATGGGACCTACAACCAAAACTGGTCCTTTGGATGTACACAGCTGCGTAGTAAGACCAATCCTCACTTACGTGTCAGTAGTTTGGTGGCCGGCTCTTGGAAAAGCCTACAACATGACCAAGCTCAACAGAGTCCAAAGAATGGCGTGCATAGGCACCACAGGCGCTCTGCGGTCAACGCCGTCAGACGCCCTCACAGTCCTTCTATATCTGTTACCCTTAGACCTTCGTATCGCAATCATCACAACACATAGCGCGGACAGATTCAGAGAGTCGGCTTGCTGGTATGCGAGACCGTACGAACATAGCAATATTGCAAGAGAGCTAGTACCACCCTCAACGGATTACATAACCCCCAGAATATTTTTTAACAAACACTTTGAAGTAGAATTCCCTTCAAGATTAGACTGGCAGGAAGGACGGGTGAACAGGGACTCGAACTTGACAATCTACACAGGCGGTTCAAAATTGGAGTGGAGTAGGTGCGGGCGTATTTTCGAAGTCTCTGAGCATCTCAAAATCCTTCAGGCTCCCGGACACAGCCAGTGTGTTTCAGGCGGAAATATTTGCTATCCGGGAAGCCTGTCGCCTAATCAAACTACACACGAACTTAGATTCGAGGCAAAAGATAGACATATTCATTGGCATTACATCAAGCTTCGATGAAGGCTATCGCCTCAATCAATATAACCTCAAAATTAGTATTAGAATGTCGAGACCTGACATTCTAATACTAATTATAGATACTCTGATCTAAGTTCCAGGCCATAGCAAAGTTTATGGAAACGAACAGGCTGACGAGTTGGCAAGGTTTAGTCCTTCATTGCTCACTTGCGGAATCGGTCCACATTTCCAAAGCAAACATTTTCTCACAATCCCTTTCGAAAGCCAATCTCAGATGGAGGAGGCTAACAAATTGCATTATATCCAGAAGGATGTGGCCAAATTATAGCGGGGAAACCCACCTCCACCTCCTGAGTAAAACACGAAAAGATATAGCCAGAACAATAGCGATCATCAGAGGCCACTGGCCTATAGAGGGGACCATGCAGTCAGATTCGGCATCGCCCATAACGCACACTATTGCAGTTGTAACTTACGTAATACAATACCCCATCAGATCTTCTTACCATACTGTGTCCCAAAAATTGCATCTCCCATTCAAATCGCTGTCAGAATTCAAATAAAACTGATCACCACATAAGTACTCGAATGTTACTGCCTCCAATCCAGTCGTAAGTCTTTACACAATAAACAATCAAAGACCATCGTCAACGGGGTATGGCTATGGAAAAGCAAAACTCTGACCCATTGTCGTTTTATTGTACGTGATCATTGGTGTCCAACGATCGTTATGTTGAAGCAAGCATACACATATGAAAATGATGTCTAGCAACTGCGACTCTTCTGACTGGGCACGTAATTGGTGTGTTCTACCTGTTTTAGGGTAAATCTTCTTCTGCCTGGAGGCCGTTTTCTCTTTGCCTCAGCTATCATCACGGTAGTCGTTGTATAGTAGCTGCAGTGGCAGTGGCGTCTTGAATCAAAAGTAGGTCTCGAGCATTATTCTTTCTAGCCAAAGTATGTTAACTAGAATTATGATACGGTTGTGGAATTTCATTCGACTTGTAGACTTGAAGTTCTAATTGTCTTGAAAGACTTTAAGTGCGGCCTAAATGGTGTGACAATAATAATCGCACAAGAGATGCTGGAGCAGGTTTTAAAACAATTTCAACACTCGAAAGAGCGACATTTTGAAATAAATTTTTAATTGAGATGTCACATCCAGAATGCAATCTTCTGAGAAAATCTCTGAGGTCAAAATGCGCGATGCGAACTGATGCAATTCAGCGGACTGGATGCCATATGATTGTTTTATGTTTCAATGGCAATGTTGTGTAATAGGTTTTATGACTTTCGGTTATGGGCTGGGTTGATTTACTTGTATATTACAAAATGATTTATTGTCAAGCTGTCAATGACTGTCATACGACTTGACGACATAATCTGTTTGTGTTACAGACATCATTCGCTTCTAGTGGAGATGAGAATTGAAGTGAGTGATACTTGTTGTTGCACAATTATGAGTCGTTGAGCTACACTACAATTTTAATGATTTGAGATGAATGGAGAGGCGATGTTGTAGTATAGATCATAAAAAATGGAGTAATTTTCTGGGAATTATACATCTTGAAGAATATAAAGAAAAAAGGGATGCTCCATGGAACATGATGCTGATTTTCCCCGAATACAAGAATCATTCCGAGCATCATCAACATATTTTTTAAGGTACATACTCAGTAAACTACCAGAATCTTTTATGGTTGCGTATACCTTAACCTAACGAGAGGCACCATTATAGCCAGCATCAAGTTTAAGTACCGAGGAGCCATAGTATCGACGCGGACACGCCATCAGAAACCCCGAGCTGATGTACTAGGTTTCACTTAATCACCCCGCGAAAATCTTCGTTTGTTTCGACAAACCCATGCAGCCAAGATGGAAGAAAATCGAGAAGATAGAGAGGCTGCTTCAGGAGCCAAATTCGTAAGTTGTATCAAAAGGTAAAAAGAACATATTAAGGCAACAAGGCTCGGGCAGAGGTCTGATGTAGAGAAAACTAGGAAACCTTATAGTAAAAGTCAACACTTGATATTTGACATTTATTTATTCCGCTCGTCTGATGAAAATAAAGTAAGGATAATAACGGCCTGTCAGCCGATCTTTGGAGCAGTGTGAGACGATTTGATGGAGAGCATACGTAACGTATTAACTGATCTTCAAGATTTGGTGGAAAGAAAGTTTGTATTGGAACCTTACCCTCTAATCTGCTTCAAATATAAAGTCTCCTATACTAGTGCGATTTTAGGTCCGGGATGTCTACATTCGACTAAATATTCATACCGCTGCAGATCCTTGAGAAAAGCCAAGAAGTTTAGACCGATAACCATCCTTAGAGCCCCTACCAGCCTAGACATCGATCAAACTGTAGAAGTTTGATAGTCTATCCTCTGTCTGATGGGCAAAACTACTTTGATACTTTATACTTTACAGGTCGTTAGTTCAGTTCCTTCCACCTATTGTTGGTTTTCATATGAATCTTGTTCTCTACTCGTTCTCTAATATTAGAGCAGGGTGGTGGCTTGATCGACTGTATAGTGCTCGCTCATGTTTCATTGCAGTGCAGACCCATTTCTCGCCAGCAACTCCGAGCTTTTCGTAGCGGCACTCATCTAAAGCTTGGATTTTACTTCAGTAACAGAATGCATGTTTTTTTGATACCTCGCCAGCCAGCTGTTCATTTGGACAGTTGCCAGCACAATTGCCAGCAAGATGAAGCTAGCCGAATGAATTTAGGCAATAAGCCTAAAAGCATACCAGCATTTCGTACAAAATTATGCATTTGGTAGAAATATTTGATAAATTCTGACATTTTCCTCTGGAATGTTGTGTGCATGAGATAAGAACTCCACTATGATTTAAGCAAATTGTACGAAAATTCTAAGCCACTTGTTGCTTTCAGCGCCACCTGTTTGTTCATTGTGAAATGAATTTAAACAGCTGCCAGCCAGCAGCTCTCCGGCTGGGGAGAAAATCAAGAGTTGTTGCCAGCAGGTTGTTGTTTTAATTATCATGTGAAATATGCCTCAACTGCCAACTACTGGCTGGCGAGGTTTCATAAAAACACAACTAGAGACTGCTTTTATAGCCGCCTGGCTGTCAATGACAATGGTAATATCGTTTCGTGGTATTGTCCATTATTGTCCTCAGCTTGAAAGGCACTGCTGGACTTTCAGGAGGCTGTTCACTGTTCATCTTTGAACCATCTGTGTAGATGCATAGCGATTTTCTCTTTGTGGTTCATTTGTGTTTAATGCATCCCTATACTCGAGGCCCATGTTTACAAATACCTCAAATGGCCTGACCTCTAAATTCATATAATTTGACGCCGCAAACCTGATTTTCTTAAGTATATTTAAAGTCGTTGGCTTATGAGAATAAGCCAATAACGATTTTAGCTTATAGAATACACAATAGGCATACAAAAGACCGTAATGCTAATGTGTACCTCTACCTACCCTCTAGTTAAACAAATGTCCAGTAATCCACCTACAATGTATTTTTTAATTCTCTTCCACGCAACAAATCGAACAAAGTCGTAAGTCAACGCCACTATTATCGATTTTCATGCACGACTGGCTACGACTTAATACAAAATCACACACACACAAATGTATATAGGAGATGACATAGAAGAGAATGTCAAAAGCCGCCCTCTACGGCTTAAATGTCACTATGATCGTTTACAAGTCAAGTATTAACACCGCCTCTATTAGGCGCTGTTTAAGTGTACGATTTACGAGCCACTATACGTATTATGACTCTCATTCATTATCACGTGCGTGTGACACCTACTCATCGCCTAAACTCGTTCAGAAGAAAAACATTTTGACGTCATACGTGCGTCGCATTGAAAGCATTGACCTCGGTCGAATTAAATGCGAAACCATTTCAAATCGTGTTTGGAGTGCGCGGGAAAAACAGAACAACATAAAATCAATGTAAAATGTAAACATAGAAAAAGAAAAAGCTCAACTTTTTGTTGTTACCTTTGCTTAAGCCAATGTCCAATAAGTCCAGTCATTGACATTAATTGAAAGGTTGTGGGAGGATGGATCGGCAGAAATTTAGATCACTTTGTATGACAATGGACAAACACTTGAGCTTAAATATAAAGTTTTAAGTTTTTTTTAAGAAAAATAAATATATTAAGAAATCTTTAGACATTTAAAATTATAACTCAAAACAACATGCCAAACAACAATCATTTACATGGATAACAACCTTGTTAATAGCTGCACGCTTTGTTACTTTTTGGTTCAAAATTATTTAATTATTTTGCATTGCTAAATGGATTAAATTTTTTTTTGTTGTATGTGGCGAACTGGCGAGTAATTATCTATCTGCGGGTTTGAAATTACTTTAATAAAGGAAATTAACGTTGCATGCGAGAAGTACACTAATCATAGTTTGATATTAGCGATTTTTTTCCTCATTGGATTCGTATATAGTTGCCGGTTGAAGAGGAGTTTATGTTGCGAGACGTTGACCCATGGAATAGTGTATGCACTTGATTCGGATAATGGTACCTACATATATTTAAAAAGGATGTACATTTTTGTATTTTCTAATAATGTCTTGTTTTTTTTGGTTATGTTGGCTTTGCAATAAGACGCGTCTACTGTACTGACAAAAAAAAAACAACGTTCCTTTAGTGACCGTGAGTGAACACCGCTGCTGTTTTCATTTGTCTTTGGAATTTGGAATTTGTTTTTTTACTATGTATAAAGTGTTTTCTGCTGTCGAAATAAAATAAATTTTGTTTTTGATATTTCGGTATCAAACTTTTTACAGATTGTTGTTTTTTTTTGGACCTGTTTTATAAGGAGATGCGATTTCAGCTCTGAATGTCGATAGCTCACTTGGCGAACTGATTAATCTACTGCTCAATGGTCAGATTATCAACTCAAAGCTGGGTTGTGGTGTCCGCAAGAAGATCTCTTAGTAGAGGCACTCCGCAAGGTGGTGTTCTATCCCCCCTTCTTTGGAATTTGGTGGTCAATGAACTACTGATAATCCTGGAAGGCGAAGGATGCACGGCGATCGCTTATGCAGATGATGTTGTTATAGCCGTCTCAGCACTTAAATACTCTAAAAGAACTCCTACAAAATGCTTTAAATAAGCTAGCCAGTTGGGCGAGTCGTTTTGGTTTAGGTGTGAACCCTAACAAAACTGATCAGGTGCTTTTCACTAGGAAATATAAAATTTCGACAGTCGACCCTCCCTCACTCAATGGTATCAACCTAACTTTCTCTGACAAAGCTAAATATTTGGGGCTCATCCTAGATAGGAAGCTTAGTTGGAAACATAACATCAAAGAAAGAGTCAAAAAGGCTACAGTAGCACTCTTCTATTACAAAAAAGCTTTTGGTAACAAATGGGGTCTATACAACCTCGAATAACCCACTGGCTCTATATCCGATACTCACCTATGGGATAATTGTCTAGTGGGCAGCCTTGGATAAAGCCATACACCGCGACTATCTAAGCAAGGTCCAACGCACAGCCTGCGAGTGTATAAGCGGTGCATTACGCACAACTGGAGGACCACCGATAAGGAAACAGGCAAGCTAAAAAACTTCATACCAAACAGTTCTCACAAAAAAACGAAACAACTGCTACAATTAAGTAGAAGTCAGATTCGATTGGTCACAGGCTTTCTTACAGGGCACTGTCGAGTCAAAAAACACCTGAAGACAATCGGTATAGCGTATAGCACAAGACAACACTTGCAGACTATGCAACGAGGACGCAGAAACAGCAGAACACATACTATGTGACTGCAACTGTTTAACCAAAATACGTCAACGTTATTTAGGTAAATTCTACCTCGAAGCAGCGGATAAAGCTGCCAGAACACCCAAAGAGCTAACCGCCTTTATAACAAACTGCGGCATCGTGGATGAGCTATAAATGGAAGACATCACAATAGGCCCACTTGTGGCCGCAGTGATCTGGGATTTAATATACCACCTCCCCCCTACAATCTACGCACAACACCCTCTGCGGCACTAGACAAATTTTTTCATCTATTACCCCTTGATATATTTAGCAAGCAAATGGCAACGAGTGCAGCCATTCGTCTTAAAGCTATCTCAAGATCCCAACCGAAAACACTGACTACACCACCCCATTTCTTAATTTTGACAAGAACTTTCTCGTCACTATCCCCTCCAGAGCAACCTGGGATGAGGATACTTTCCCAGAAGATGAATCAGTTCACTTCTCCACTGACGGCTCAAAAACCAAAGACGGAGTTGGGTGGGAATGTTTTCTCCGAAAGTCTTAATCTTTTAAGCTCTCCTTCCGTCTACCAAATTATGGTAGCCTGTTCCAGGCGATTAAAGAAATCTTATCTTGGCTCAAGAAAAACGTCATATCCGCCAAGGATATCTACATATTTTCGAACAGCCAAGCAGCCATTAAATCCTTGGATTCGATCTCTATAACTTCTCTGGTAGCCCTCGATGAGATGACCGAACAGTTCAACATTCACCTAATTTGGGTGTTGGGGCATAAAGACATTGCAGGGAATTGTAAGGCCGATGAACTCGCTAGAATAGGAACAACTCAACCCATTCTGCCGGATAAAGGCACCCTAGAGATACCAATCGCTACTTGCAAACAAAAAACTGAAGCTGAATGCTATCGAGAGTACAAATCTTAGGTGGACAAGTGGCACCACAAAACAAATTTGGCCTAAGCTGGATTTGAAGCGCTGTCTCTCTCAACACATTGCATATCGGCACTACAATAGGTGTCATTACTGGACACTGCCTGATAAAGTTTATTTGCAGAGCGTTTAAAACTTCGATAAGCATCCAAACACTTTGAAATAAACAAATAGCGTTCTTTGCTCGCCGATTTCTTCCTACTTTTCGTCTTCTCTCAACTCTGTCTTGAGAAGGACGAATCGTCTCTTCACTCATAGAATGTCCGGCTCCGGCTGTCTGTCGTCTTAGAAAGTATATCCTTAGCGAAAAAAATCGTTACTTCAGCAAATCTTTCTGGCATATCACCAGCGAAGATCCATAATGGCAGCCACAGCGTGATCTGTATTTCAGGATCAATATTTTCGGATATAATTAAGTCTTCAAGCTGTGATGTGAAAAAAAGCTAGCAGCACTATCGAGTTGTTTCGAACGGAAGTTGGTAATATGCCCGCCCAGCACTAGCCTCTGCCCCCTGCGGTCTCTCTTCAGACAGTCGATTCTGAGATGGGTATCTAGTTGTTCATATTTATTTCCAGCCAATTAGGTAATCACCGGTTTTGACTTTTAGGTAGTCAAGGGTAGAAGTTTGGAGTTATCGGAGTCGACATATCGAACAATTTTTTTGAATGCAAAAGCTATCAGATTAGTTTCGAATTTAAAAAAGGAATCGATCATTTCCTTTGCTTAAAATAAAATCATTTGCTGAAACACCTTACTCGAAGATATGGCATTTTGGTGCCTTTAGCAATGCAATGTATCGAGCTGTCCATATTATGTTTTGACGTGTCGTATTTATGTCTAGAATCGAGAGAACAACACCAGTGATAATGCATCACAAATTCATATACATACATACTAATAAAGAAAATCAATTTCACAAGACTTACATCAGCGCTAACAGTCCGGGGTGAACTACGGCTTCAACCAACAAGACCCTCCAGCCAGCTCGATCAAGCTGGCTGCGTCCAGTTACGCACACCAAGTTGGTTTAGGTCGCTCTTCTTTCTTTTTCTTTCTCTGTTACTTTGTCCTTCAGGGGTGGACTCAAAGTCGGACTGGTGCGTTGCTGTCTATACATTTCCACATGCCTCAGAGATCTCAGCCGTTCAGCATTTTGGTCAGATCAACGTCGCTGTATAGCGCATAAAGCTCGTCGTTAAATCTTCTTCTCCATGTCCGCACTCCATCGATAAAAACTGGACCGAATATATCGTTCGAAAGAATCTTTTTCTCAAAATATCCAAGGAGGTTTTCATCCGATGTCGACAGTCCATGCTTCTGCACCATATAAAGCAGGAAAGGGATGATGATTAGGGTCTTATATACTTACTTTTTAGATGCCTTCTTAGACCGAAGAAACAGCAATTGGCAAGAGTAATTCTTCGTTTTATCTGACCTGATGTCATTTTGCGAGGTGATAGTTTAGCCCAGGTAGACAAAGTCTTTAACTACTTCGAATTTACATCTGCCCATCGTGACGTTTTGTCTGAGTCGTCGATGCCGAGACGCCTTTCTCTCTGAACGCATATTTTTCATTTTGCCCTCATTTACAGCCAGACCCATCTTTGCCGCCTCCGTTTCAATACTTGTAAATGCGCCACTAACAGCTCGCTGCAAGCAGTTGAAAAGACTTCTGAAAAATTGTACCTCTGATGTTGGCTTGTGAGTTTCGTACAATTGCTTCAGGGATGATGTTAAAAAAGATAGCGCATCGCCTTGTCTCAAACCTTTTTCGACATCAAAGGGCTCGGTGATATTTTTGACGAATTTGACGGATCTCCATCGTTATATCCTCCACAGACGAACGAGTTTGACAGGAATGCCGAAACGTGACCTGGCTTTGTATAGCTCGTCCCTATATATGTTATCATTATCATAGGCGGCCTTAAAGTCGATAATAAGGTGTTTTGTATCCATCCGAAATTCCTACGTTTTTTCTAAAGGCAGCCACAAAACGCAAAAACTACCAAACGCTACTCTGACTATGGGCAATCCGATACCGGGTCCATATAGGACACTGTTACAACGTTTTCGCGAGTTTTAATTTTAGGACTCATTGGAAAGTCACAAGTCTCGATAGACATTTAACAAATATAATCGCCTACCACCACATAGGTACCTATCGGGGACAAATGCATTCTAGCCAGTAAAAGCCACTTGAATTGCGGCATAGTGACAGTCGTTTTCCAAATTTATATTGAGAGACCCATTTAGAAGCCTCTTGGTATCCTCATCAAATCAAATACAACTAAAATTGGGTTATTATACTGCATCCCTTTATAAATGTATTGGAATCTGCGCCACCCTAAGTTAAATCGCAAATCCATATCAAATTTGTACACAAAATGTATCTGATTTACCGCTGTACACAATCACAATCTCATCAATCAAGTCAACGCCCTCATGGCACAATTAATACTGTGAGTAGTTAATCTAACAAATTCCTGTTGATTAGCTAGCTGGGCGTAATATAATTAACATTAATCAAAACAATGCTATCATCACAATAAAACAACTCACATCTTACGTAACATAACACACTCTAACTGTATGTCAGCATATTATCAGAACATTGAACCTTAACACAGATAACATTTTTTTTGTTTTAATTAACGAAACCAAGAATTTCCTCCCCCAAAAAGTATATTCAGCGAGACCATTACATGCACAGTCGAACCGAAATGAAATGATTCACCCTTATCGAGCGCGAATAGTAGAGACCATTTACCTACCACTCAAGTCATGGCTGTCGTTTTGTCCATGGGCCACCGCATTGATGGTATGTTGAAGATTCTAAGACAACCCCCCTCACAGCGCTCCAGTGGCGCAATTGGTTAGCGCACGGTACTTATAATCAGTAACTTGTGTGAGACATGCCGGGGTTGTGAGTTCGAGCCTCACCTGGAGCAGCGCTCTTTTTTTTCCTTTTTTTTTTTCTTGAACATTTTCATATTGTATCTCATCGTTTAACATGTTTAAGTAGGTACTGAAAGAGCAATTACTATTTTGGTTTGCTCGAGTTTTTGAGTCTATAGTGTAGTGACCTATAGCCACCGAGGATAGATGGGGTCTGATTAGAATGTTCGTGGCGTCTCTCACTTGATGCACTTGCGGATTTATTATGTGAACGGACCAATTATGAGACGCAACACAGAGGCTTGAAGCGAAGCAGGGCGGCGCGGTAATTAGTAATTAAATTACACTAGTGGACTCGTTTTGTTTTTTAACTTTCTTGACGCGGCGGCGCGGCGGCGCGGCGGAAGCTTTAGCTAATTTTTTCCACTTTACTCGCACGGATGGTGTAAAAGTAGGCAAGGCATTTGTATCTGATGGTTAATTATGGTCGTTAGTGTAGGTAGCTAAAATGCTGGTTAAATTGTTCTATCTGCCCGTATCTATGGTGGTATTCTTTTGTTAGTATATAAATATACCTCTTCGAGTCAGTGATGCTGTTATACAATTTACGCGTTCGATTTTTAATTGAACGAAAAGTGCTGTAATAGCTGTTGGATAGAGAAACTGCGGGGTCTGGAGCGTGATCGAAAATCTCATGCAAATTTCTAGAGTCAGCGATCCGCTTTATTCCGAAGTGATTTCATCTTTCATGTTCTGGTTGAGATATGAATTATTAGTTTGTGAGTGAGTTATAAAAAAATGATTACATTAATGTATACGCATCGAGTTCCGTATTTTTGAGAAGCTAATTAAGTAATTTCAAAATTGTATGCTACCTACCAGATTTAAAAAATGTGCACGGCTGGGTCGCACAAAACTTTCTCGTTTATTGCGAAACTTGCAGAACTTTAACATTTTATTACTTTGAAATTTCACCCCCAACTGACACTTGAAGGAGGCAAGTACGCGATGAATTTCGAATTTCTATTTTGGATTATTATTTTGGATTATTATTATACGTATTTTGATCAAAATCGTTAGAGCGGTTTTTTGTAAAGTTATGCTGACAAATGTTACAACTTTGGATTTGACAAGCACTGTTATTAAACTGTTTAGCTGAAAACTGAGTACGACGTATTCTTCAAGATGTAAACATTACATAGAAGTTACATTTTCATCCAAATCGAAAATGGCATTTTCGAGATATGAGCAGTTTTTAAAGTACCATCTTAGCGATTGTGGTGGAAATCGAAGGACGCATTTATGGTTCAAAAAACACTGTTTTGCAACTGTTTAGCTCAAAACTGAGCAAATGGTATTACTATGGATTTAAGCATTACCTGCCAGTTATATTTTTAGCTTTATCGAAAATGGCGTTTTTGCGTTATGGCGTTATGAGCAGTTTTTTAAAGTACTATTATTAGCGATTTGGGTGGAGCAGTGGTTTTTCCAGGAATCTTATTGCCTAGTAAATAATATTGTATCAGGACAAAGCATATAAATGTTAAAAATTTTCCAAGGACGAAATTTTTCGTCCGTGTTCGTACGTATTCGAACGATTCAAAAAAATGCTTTCAATGTGCGGCTATAAGGCTTTTTATACTGCGCCACCTCTCGCGAAAGTCTGACAAACTTCCGAGAGTATAAAGGTTCAATCTATCAAATAAAACAAATGCACTTACGCGTATGTTTTCTGACTATTAAAACAAGGAAATTTTGAAATTTTCCAAATTTATTCCCCTATAGAACACTTTAAAATTTGATATTTCATTATCTTTACTGCGAAAAGTGATATTCACTTGACTTTTGAAAGATTTGTCAGATATTTGCATTAATAGCTCCAATCTAATTTTTTTTAATGACAGATGGAATGACAATTTAATTTTTGAAGCGCCTGAATTTATTTGCCTTCCATTTCCAATCGTCTTTATAAATCTTTATAAACACGTCTTCTTTTCCAGTTTAAGATCATTGATGCACAAACCAGTCGAAAATAAAAGATGTCAAGAAAAATGTTGACAAAAATCGACAGACTGTCATTCAACCACTCCCTTCTTCATAATTTTCATTAGACAAATAAGAATAAAAGTGAATTATTACGTCTATTTTTCAATACAACAACTTTCTTTTTTAATGTTTCTATTTGGTGTGTACTGTAGACTTTAGATGGCGCTGTTTAGATCAGTATTTATATATTTATTTTCATTTTACTACTGTTACTGTCATTGGGAACTATTTTTCGGATAAATTTGTTCTATTAGAAGCTATAGTAAATTTTTGCTAGCTGAGCCCACGCCAGCTTCGCCAGGCCTTTTGTTGCTTTTTTAAGTTTTATTTATTTTTATTTAATTTTATTTATTTTCGGGCAACAATGTTTAAATTCTTTTGTGTTGGAGGTGCCATGCAACCCAACTTTGACAAATCTTCACAGAAGCACTCTAGGGCCAATACCTAAGATTATCTGTAAGTTTAATCTCAATCTATTCGGTGGTTTTCGAAATATACGATTTTGAATGTTTTTTTTTGTATGGGAGGTGCCACGCCCCTTTGTCGAATTTTGACCAATCTTCACAGGATCACTCCACGGCCAATACCTAAGATTATCTGTAAGTGTGAGCTCAATCGAATCTGTGGTTTTCGAGATATAAGATTTTGAATATTTTTTTTTGTATGGGCGATGCCACGCCCATTTGTCCGATTTTGAATTTGTTTAGCCTATCACCCGATCACCGTAATTACCGACATTAAAAAAAATCAACAAAATCGGTTGAAAATTGCGGGCGACAGAGGGAAACAGTTTTTTCCACTTTGTTTTATATATATAGGGATGCCGTAACCTCAAAGGTAAAAGAAATGTACCTCATTTTAGTAAACTTAAGATTTTGGTATATGATGAAACCGGAGTTTTGGTTTAGCTTTGAGGAATCAGTAGAGTGATAATATCTCTAACATAACATCAAAAATTTGACTCTGCCATTATGACTTAAATTTTGCCTTTTTTGCACTTTAAAATCGGCAAACTGTCGTAAATTAACATATACCAAAATCTTAAGTTTGCTAAAATGAGGTACCTACATTTTTTGCCCTTTTGAGGTTATGGCATTAATATATAAACCAACGCTGCGCTGCCAGAAATATATTTTCGTGTTCAGTAGTCATCCCGAACTAAGCTCACAAAGTTACAGCCTTGCTAAAATGACTTGAGAACAAAACGTTGCTAGCTCTTAGTCTAATGACGATAGTGTGCGGTTCTCATTTCCAATACTAGTGTGCGATAAAAAATACGCTACGATGACGATACAAGCCCCTTCCGGATGGCCGTAGATTTGATAAATTTGTATCGTTTTTGGAATTTTTTTTTCTAAAATTCCCATATTTACATTAGTCAGATCTTACAGAGTATTATGTTTTAAAGTGTTGTAGTCCTTTCATGGAAATAATTTCGCTTGGCTGCAAATAAAATGCGGCTTCTGTATATTAATTGAACTTGAGTTATTTTGTCTGTCTAAACAAAGGCTCAAATGTATCATTTAATGAAAGCCAATGTTCCATTTCAGTAACCCATTAATAGATGCTAGTTACTTACTTAAAACTATACAATATTTCACAATAAAATTTAAAATAAATAGGTTAAGGTATCACCTGTCTTATGCTTATACCCATAACCACCAATTAGACACTAGACAGATGATGCAAGTTCATGAATTTCAGCCTATTTTATATCAGCTGCTCATTCACAGGTCATAAATCAACAAATTTACATAAAATCATTGTTTTATAATTTAGAGGTACTTTTTAAAATTGCTTTCTGCATATTGAGCATTTCCGTATTCGTAATAGTAAATATCCAATCCATAATGAAGCTTGTGCAAATGATCACCCAAATTACAAGCAAGGCCGTTAATCATTTAAATTAATTTTGCGGAAACTCTAAATATAATACTCTCACTTTTTAAACTCATAATAGAATTATGCAGGTACGCTGAGCTGACTGTTTCATAATGTTCAACATGGTAGGTGAATTTCATTTAAGCCATATTTTTGATTATCTATTCAATTTCATAGTACCAAACCAGCTGTATAATGAATAATATCAAAACATCATTTGCAAATTTTATCAGCCAGGCGCCAGTGAAAGTAATGATTTTATGAGATACGTATAGATGGCTCTGAAAAAGTGAAAATACACTTAATTGACTGGAAGTCTTCTGGAAAAAAAATGTAATTGAACAATAAATGCAAAACTGCCGCAAAGTAACATCAAAGTTAATTGTCATGGGATGTAAAACAAGTCTGCAAATCATCGCACCGGGTTTTTAATGACGCTCTTGTTAGATTGTATCTATAAGTATAAAATATTATCCTCATGTGTAGACATTTGTAGTGTTGTAAGACTGCCAGATACAGCTAACGTCAATACTATTGTTACTCTAGTTTTATGACGAATGTAACTTAGAAGATGATTGGAATCAACGAGTTAAGAAGCGTCAGAGTTCACAATTTTGGCGAATATTATCAGCTGCAAATCTAGATTACGCATGCTTGACTAAAGATTAATTTTTAACAGTGGAAAATGTATACACTTTTTGCTATCCACTTGTTCAAGAAACTTAAAAAACTGAAACTGTTGAAATTGAAACTATTGATTAAAGTAAATGACCTCACGGATATTCAATACTGACGATAATTAACTATTCTTGCGGGTATTATTTTAATACAATAACCAGTTTGAAGACTAGCTGATAAAGCCTAGAATAGCCTATCCGGAATTTATAGATATGTCAGATAAAATTAAGCTTTTCAAAAGTTTCAAAGGTTTCGGATAATGATATTTGGCAGATAAAGTCTCGGATAGATAAACCAAACTGGAAGATAAACCAAATATTTATTTGAAGTGGCTGAAAAGTATTCTAAAGGGTGGTTACGTTTTAAGGGCCGATGTTGATTTTGAATAAAACACAAATTATTTAGGAAATTATAGTCATTTCTTTTTATTATGATAATATTGGTATGGTTCAATTATGTATGGAACAAAATATCGGCCAAATGGCCACCGCAACGTAGGCGGCACACCTCCATCCGATGGTCCAAATTTTCGATGACGCTGAGGCATAATTGAGATTCTATGCCGTTAAACCGCACCAAACATTCACTCTTTGTGGGTGCATTGGTTTTTCGACAATCACTCTTTGATTATCATTCGCCCAAATGCCGCAATTCTGATTATTGACGAATCCACTGAGGTGAAAATGTGCCTCATCGTCATCACTGAAGATGATTTTCTTCGAAAATTGATCATCCACTGTTGCCATTTCTTGCCACCATTCTCACCATTGACGACGCTTGAAATGGTCAAGAGGCTTTAAGTTCTTGAGTCAATTGCACCTTGTAAGCGCGTAAATGCAAGTCTTTATGCATAATGTTGAGGTGGACGGCTCTTCAGCCACACTATCGCGAACAGCAACAATATTTCCTGCAGTACGAGCTGTACGAGCATGCACTGGTGTTTTCACATCACCTACAGACCCGGTTTGCTAAAATTTTTGCACGATTTTTCCGATTGTACTCACATTTGGACGATTACATTGAACAAAAAAATCACGAAGGGCACGATATGCATTTTGATTTGAACGCCCATTTTCATAATAAGCCTGAATAACTTTAACGCGTTGCTCGATTGTGTATCTTTCCATGGTTCAAATTGAGTTAGTCTGAAATTGAGAAATGTCAAATGAAATGCAGAAAAAAAAATTGACGTTTGGGTGTGGTTTTCATTCAACATCGGCCCTTAAGATTTAACACCCTCTATTATGGATTTATTTAAATTCAAAGAAGACGAATTTGATGAGTACTAATACCGTATTGCTAGACCCCGTAAGAATAGGGAATTTCAAATTGTCGTATTGGGAGATCTGAGGATAAGTCATGTGCTCTTGCTCTTTGCATACATGACTTGGTCATCCTTATGGGTCCTATTATACTGAACTTCAACGCGAACTCGATCGGTTTGTAGCTGTGTTGAAGCTGACATGAAAGTAGACAAATCTGAAGTGATGGTCATCTCTAGAACGCATGTTTCATGCACTCTGGTACATTAGTGGAGAAGTTTAAGTATCTCGAGCAATGTTGAGTTTTCCTGTAGAATTTTTTCAGGTTGGGTACATTTTGAGACAGCTCGGTCATTTTGTTATTATAGGATACAAGAATACGTGAGGAACTCAATGTCGCGAAGCTATTTCTCCGTACTGAGCACTGTTCATGCTTCGGTCCGTCGATATAAGGAGCCAACAAGTAATAACTCGATAACCCTTTCACCAGCCGGCGACGGACTAAATACCACAAGTCGGGGCCCTAGCCTTGATAGCTCTAAACGTTAGTTAGTTAGTTTTTTTTTTTAAAGTGGCTCTCGATGGGAGAAACGCTTGGGCCGCTATCCGGCCCATTGTTCATATCACTGGGATTTGGGGAACTATTATTCTTTGGTAAACCATTTGCTGCCGGTTATAAAGCTAAGAATGTTAGCAGGTCTGGTATTAACTAGATCACTGAGATCATTGAGAAAATAGTTTCCTAAGTGGGCATTTCTTAAATTGGCCAGGGCACAGATCACGTAAAATGAATACGGTCGAACGACATTGTTTCGATACTAGCAGTCTCTGTCTATTGTCAGTGTCACAGATATGATAGAGACAGCTTAAGTGAAACGATGTCGTTCGTTCGTTTTTATACGTGATCTAGACCCAGGGCTGGGCAACTGCAAAGAAATTGAGTGACGGACTCGTCATCCACTTCATCTCTGCAGCTTCTGCAGAAGTCATTGTATACGCGATGCCCGGAGATGACATTAACAACGTTCGAGATACTGCGGATGTTTTAAGTCAAAGAAGCTGTTTGGATCATTTTGTATCCAGGGCTGGCCAGGTGAGCCTAGCAGAATCACAGTATTCTAGATGTTTTCATCTAAACCGTGCTCTGCTTGCTGAGTCCGCGTGAATTATTTGTTTAGCGTAGGAAAGTAGGAAAGAAAAGACTTACACTTTCCACGCCGGAGGAGCCTAGCTTGGCTAGTTCGTCTGCTGCACAGTTCCCTGGGATGTCACAGTGACCATCAGGAACCCAGCAGAGGGTGAGGTTGTACTGTCCAGCTGTCTCATTAAGAGATACGCGGCAATCTTCCACCACCTTAGATCTTATTTCGCTGGATATTAGGGATTTTATTGGAGTTTGGCTGTCAAGGTATAAGACGATATCTCTTTGTGATACCGAATTAATCGACAGCCACGAATAGCTGTAATTTCGGCTTGAAAGACACTGCAGTTTTTCGGAAGACAGAAGGAGAGGCCCAGAATCAGTTCTTCTGAAAAGACCTCAGCGCCAATTCCCTCCAGTTCCTTCGGAACCGTCAGAGAATATTGACAGTGCTTTTTCGTGTAGGACATTTTGTGGATAACATTGGTTCCTGTCCAGTATTTCATGGATGAAGCCTTTTTCGAAGTTGATTTTTGAAGATAGGTAATCGGTAGTAATGGGCAAGAGCATCATCTGTAGAAGGATGCTGCTGGCATATCCAGTCGATTCCTCTCTCCAGTGCGATTCCCTTTCCTTCATCTAATTGCCACGCTTGTGGCATATTTTTTACTGACAATGTCTAGCGGAAGTAGGTTAGGTTAGGTTAGTGGGCTGGCAAGACAGGAGAAACCTATATGTGCCACACATAGATCAATGTAGATTCCTGTTCATGCCCTAGGGGTTTATGACCTCCACACACTGGAAAGCTATGAAAAACCTACGGATTGGTAAACCAACCCGTTTTATTTACAAATTTAAGTAAGTCATTAACAGACCTATCTGAAAGTTATTTCTAAATCCTCGAAGATGTAACTGCCAAGAATTTTATTTCTTATGTGGCAGAGCGTTGGGCAGTGACAAAGAAAGTGTGGGGTGTCCTCATGCAGCTCCTCATCACCGCATCCTCTGCACAGGTCATCTGTACTGATTCCCAGCGAAAGTAAGTTTAGCATGGTTTGTAGAGCGACGCGACGGTTGGAGATGCCCTCAATGCGCCCGTGATGCACAAGTATGCCAAGCGCTGGGTTATATTGGGTTAAAGGTCTAGAGCCAACAGCCCTTTAACAGGAGTATAGAGCCACTAGAGATTTCCTAGCGCGATCGGCAATATTTTTTCTCCATAAGAGTTTCCTGTCCAGCCTCAGCTCCAAATGTTTAGCGCTGCTAATGAACTCGAGTGGAGTTCCTTTGAGCTTTGTTAAGCCACAACCCAGTCAAGATACAAAAATCCCTCAGATGGTATGTATCCACTCTGGTAATTCCGATAAGTACCCACGGTTAGAGTAAAATAAGCTCAACACAAGTTCGTTTTCTGCATAACGTTCGCCGACTGCGTGAAATGATTCTTCTCAAGATCCGGGACGAGTTTGTCAATTCTGCATACAGCCGTAGCATCCAATAGTTATAGCAGGGGTTGCCAATCTTTTCCATACTGCAAATCTCTAGAGAGGTTGAAATATTTTTGCGACGCCCTTCTAAAAGCACGAATATGTGAATAGAAGCTGATCTTACTGAAGATTCACTAAATTGTTTTTCAATAAGGACGGGTGGACGTTGAAATATCGTCGTCCCATATTTATGGTAATTTTGCTTGTTAACATAACCGCATTCATCTAAAAATGCGCCTCGTCGTTAAAGATTAGTTTTCGGCCAAAATTGGGGTTCTCTTCCAAACGCTCCGAAGCAAAATCAGGTTCATTAACTTTGAGCTCCTGGATAAGTTGGATCTTCTACGGGGTAAGCACAAGTCCCGATGCAAAATTCGCCAAGGTGGAATCTGCGAAATGCCGATTTCTTGTGCACGGCAAGGAATTGACTGCCTCGGGTTCTTCTGTACACAATGCTCCCGACGAATCTGGTTGGCAACGACCCGCAGCAATTGAAAACCCCTTATTATATTTCGAGTGCCAGCCACGAAGTAAGTCTGACTGGAAATGCGGGAAACACAAACGCGACTAATCTTCGACTGCAATGTAACTATTGGATATCCCTTTGACCTTGCTCTTAATTTCTTGTATTTTCGAGAGAATTACCCAACCCCCTCAGCCATTCTTTAAATCAAAGAAACCTACAAAGACCCGTGCACATCATATAAATATAGCAAAAGAGATTTTAATTATTTCAAATAGTTAACCGAGTCGAGCAACTGCATCCAATTAATCGATATCATAAGCAGAAAGTATCTATATCTATATTCTGTCTATAAAACTCAACGTGTTAATGTGCAATAGCTTGTGGCGTTGCATGCCTCTTGAATTTTATTACTAACTTGTACCTGTTATCATTGCTAAAAAAAGACAAAGAAACCAGTCGGCAACCATAACGAAACAAATGACAACACTCAACCGGCTTAAATTCATGACCACATTTTATAGCCAACTCATTCACTTTCGACTTCTTGTCAAAAACATTTCACAGAAAAGACAATACACAAAGTATTCGCCCAAAGAGCATGTATATGACATGACAATCAATAAGTCATGCCTGACCCACCCATATAGATAGTTCAAGGCGCACTATACAGGTTTTCGCTACTCACTTTCCTAGCCAAGGTCAAGAATTGTCGCACTTTCTACCCCACCGGTCGACGGAACTTAAAATACTTGAATTTTTAACCCGCGCGCCGTGCGCCGCCCGCTGGAATAGTTGGATCAACTTAACACTTAAGATGCCATTTATCGTATAACACTTGTTGACCTTGTTGCAGCACTTCACTGTTACCACCTTGCCAAAGAACCAACACGAATAGGGTACCATACTGAAACAAAACAAGTTCTATGGTCCGAGGGAATGCGATATCCGTCCAGTGCGAGCCACAGTCTATCACGTAACCAAACCACCGTCATCGATGACTTCAAAGTGCACTGGGTACACTCTTGTCCGAGTATAGTATTGTTTCACCGATAAATTTGCATTGTTTGGATGCAACATGCCGGTAAGGTGCAGCGGACACGGTGGATAACTTCTGATCTTCTTTGTAATAGAAATGGTTCGCTTTGACGTCTGCTGCACCCCCAGGCGCGATGCTGATGCAAATTGAAAGCCCTCTATCGTAAATGGCACGCAGAGTATGGAAGATGAGGAAGACTGGCGACAATAATGGATTCCATGTTACAAATGGCGAATTCGATATGAATGCGGTTGCAACTGCACGGAATTCTTTGGAATCTGATGACGATTAGCATAACGCTGGTAGTAGTGGCAAGGAGTGTCGGAGACGGAGTACGAGAAAACAATTAATGGATCTGGCACAGGTGTCAGTGTCAGTCAGATCTTTGAGCACATTCGAGCAGATTTATGGCGATCCATATACAGATTTTTGTTTATTGGAAATGCAGTAAGAAGCAGAAGAAATATACGATTTCTGGGGCTACTTTGAATTGAGTGAGGCAACCTAAATCTGTCTGTGATATTGACATTTGAAATGCATAGCTGCTTATAGTATTTAGAAGAATGCTCAATCTATTGTTCTTAAGAGCTGGGCAACCGCAAAGTAGGCGGCGAACAGACTCTTTTCATTCATTCAGCGTATGCTTAGAAGGATTCAATATCAGTCTTCCTTGTCAGCGTACTGAGAGATGTCCTTCCTGTTTTCAGGGCAAAAGATACACATCTTGCATTTTTGATCCAATTCCTGCAAACTTGTCCCCTCCTCTTATTAACGGGCTCCCGATCCGTGACGAGTCTGTGAATGAGACACTGTAGTCTCCCATTATTTGGGCACAATCCTTCCAGTTGTCCAGACTAAACGCTCTGGCATCGGCGATGGCTAGGTCTTTGATACGAAAGTTCGGTCTTCCTTGTCTTCTCGAACCTGGGAGCTGGGATTCGAAGATCCTCTTAGGTAGACAATTATTGTCAATTCGCTTAATGTGGGCGAGCCAATGTAGTCGACATATTTTGACTTTTTGGACTACATCCCCATTTTGGTACAGCTCATGCGCCCTCCTCGCACATAGGACCAAAAATGCACCGAAGTATTTTTCTTTCGAAGGAGCCCAGTATCAGCTCTCCCTTTTTGCTTATCGTTCAGCACTCGTTGCCATAAAACCGAACTGGCAGGATGAGGGTTTTGTAGATTTCGTCCTCCGAATTAGGAGTTTTGAACCAAATTGTTTTGCTAAGCTGAAGTATCAGCGGTTTCCTAGGGTAATTCTTCGCCGGATTTCCACTAGGTTGTCATTCGTGGAGTTCATGTTTACTCCGAGTGAGATGAACTCCTCAACTATCTCGAAATTTATTTATTTTTTTTTAAATACTTCTCCCTGGAAAGGCAAACCTATAACGCTTCATCAGCGCCCCGAGATGCTTGCAGATGTATGTGAGTTCTGCACTTAAATTGCTGCAAATTGTAGTCTTCTGGAAATATATCCCCAGGAAGCGAGTTCCAAAGTTTATTTGTCCTGTGACAGAAGGAGTTTTGGAAAGATGATGTCCTCGCGGTTGTCAAGTGTACTGTATGGTCATGAGCATTAGCAACCTGTCTTGTGGGGCGCCCAAAAGTTGCATTTCGAGGGATAATGCCCTTGAGTTCCTCGGAATATCTACCATGGAAGTATACCTATAAAACAAGCATAGGTCAGCGACTTGTCTTCTGTGCACCAACGGTTGGAGATTCGATGTGAGTGTAGAGTCTCCAATAAGTCGAACTGCTCGTCTCTGTATGCTGTCAAGTAGGTTAAGTGAATGTTTTGGGGCCGGGCTCCATATATGGGAGCAATGTTCCAGGCCTGGTCTAACCTGTGCTTTGTAGAGAAGGAGAAGTTGCTTGGGGCTTAAGTACCTCTTTGCTCTAATTAGGTAGCTCAACTTAGCGGACGCCGATCTTGCGATATAGGATATGTGGTCCTGCCATGTGATTCCTGAATTGACTGTGACTCCTAGAAGGTGCATTGAGTCCTTGGGATGGATTGGATGGTCATCCATTTGGATCTGAGGAACTGTTGATGCATTTTTTCTAGAAAATGTTGTGAGCTGTGTCTTGTTTGCATTGTTGCTCTGCAGTCATCACTGATGCTAAATGATTGTCGCAGATACAGAGATTAGTTGAATATACCCGGTCCTGACCGATGTCCATCTTAGAACCGTATATAAACAGTTCTATCTTATATCCGCATATCTGAACTTCCATTAGCGAATTCGTTACGAATTCTGGTAGCGAATAATTTTTTTTCCAATCTGCGCCCCATTGCAGATACCTCAATTGATGCATCGCCAGACCACAAGGTTTTGAATGCCATTAGTATTTATGTTCTGAGGGGTGACGTTTAGCAATACCTCTATAGCAGCGGATCTCTTTTGATGCGATCTTCAATGCCCTCCTTCCAACTTAGCTTGTAATCCAAGATCATGCCTAGGCGTCTCGCTGTCTTCGATATTTTCAGGCCCACTCCACCCATCCTCGGAGGGTGGAAGACGGGATTGAACGTGGGGATCTTCTTGTAAAAAAGGGCTTATCGATGAATGGCGTACTAGGAATGGGCATTCGGTTCATTTTTTAAAAACTGAGGTTATTCTCTTCACAGCGCTGATCACGGATGGCTCCAAAACTAGTTAAGGACCCGGAGCTAGTGTGGAAATCGATAATGATAGACTTTACTACACGCTAAGTAAACATGCCTCTGTTTTCCAGGCCGAGATTTATGCTACTCTGATGACTGTAGCGAGAATCAGGTTGTGTTGAAGGCCTTGCTTAACACTGAAACAAGTTCAAAAATAGCTCAAGAATGCAAGATCTCTTTAAATTCGGTAGCACGATTGAAGTTTTTGACTCTTGTCTGAGTCCCAGGTCACAGGGTCTAAATGATATTTTCGATGAGATTGCTAATCAAGGCTTAGAGGATGATTTTTGTTATCCTGAAACCTTCGTTAAATCTTCCTGCGTCCTCGGCCAGAGCCTTCCATTGATGACTGGGTTTCTTACGAACACAATTGTGTTTTCCAGGATGTGGACCGACTGAACGCCTCTCCCGTCTCTAAGAAATCTGCGACATTTTGAGAAAAGGGTCTTATCCAAAGGGTTATTAATATATTTTTCTAGGTCATTATTAGTCAAACTTAGGGCTTACAAAAGCAGCATAAGTTTTAAACAAAATCGCTTTAATTACAGTAGAACTTATTTCTTTTGCAGGTGATCCAAACCAACGCAACGACACATACAAATGGACATGTTCCGCAAAAAACCTTCCACAATACACGATGCACACGACATCACAAGCCACACCAGCATCACAGTCACGGTCGAAAGTCGGAATCCGTTCTTTCCACAGATTCAGACATCCGATTTACGAGGCGAAAAATCGGTGATAGTCAGAAATGCGGTTGCGTCGTCATCACAGGATTTCTAGTCGCTCTGCTTGTAGCCGGGGCGTTTGTATACATTGGCTGTAAGTAGAACCATTTGCCTATTCAAAAGACCATAATACAAACCGTACTTATCTTTAGATACCTACTTCAGACCAGATCCCCTGCCAGACAGAACGTTCCGAGGTAGATTCAGGGTGGTGAATGACAAATGGTCTATGGATCTGGCGGATCAAACCTCGATAAGGTTTCAACACAAGTCAAGGGACTACAAGGAAAGGATAAATCTGTTGCTACGGAGGTCGGACTTGCGAGAGTCTTTTGAGGGAACTGAAATTCTAGCACTTGATGGGTACGATCAGGGGAAAATTTTGTTTTTGACATTTCATCAAGTTTCTGTTTTATTTAGGACCGATGACACAAATGACGTCCTCGTTCACTTCAACGTCATCTTTGACCCCTATGTTGGCCTAGTTTCAACTGCGGACCTACTAGCCATCTTTGCCGAAGAGATTACAGCTCAAGATCGTAGGTATTTCGCCAATATGACTGTCGATCCGGAGAGTTTGACCATCAAAGAGGTTACCGGGATGATTGAGGAGCCGATAATGTCATCGTCGCCGCTGGGTAAGGATGACGAAATACCTTCCTCGACGACAACAACGCCACGCCCACCAAGACGCTGTGAGCCGCTCAAGTTGAACTATTGCCGGTCGATTGGCTACAATTACACCACCTATCCGAATCTGCTGGGACACTCGTCCTACGAGGAGGTGGAAGCCGATGTGATTGCTTTCCGCGAAATGGTAGACGCCGAATGTTTTCGAGAGGCTTTCGACTTTGTGTGTCGGCTGTTGCAACCGCCCTGTCAGACGCATGGACTGGCGGAACCCTCACCTGGTGTAATGTGTCGCGAATACTGTCAAATGTTTATGAGGGGTTGTGGCAATCGACTTCTGCATAGATTCAAACAATTCTTCGATTGTGAGGTCTTTCCAGAGTCCACTGGAATGCAGTCTTGCCATAACAAGCCTCGATGTTCAGAGGATCTTCAAAGTAATGCACAGAGTCCTAGATTATGCGATGGAATTGGAGACTGTCCGGATCTGTCTGATGAGAGATCTTGTTCATTTTGCCCGCCGAATTCGTTATATTGTGGGCGTGGCAGGGCGTGTATAGCAAAGAAAGCTCGATGCGACGGAAAAGCCGATTGTCCGGATGGTTCCGATGAGAAGGATTGTTGTAAGTAGGGGGCTTGTGATTGCTGAGAAGGTTGAAACTTTACTTCTTTTGTTTTTATGTTTATTAGTATCTATAGCACCTCTGGCGGCGGATTTGATAAAACCAGAGCCCCTGGTTCCGTTCCAACCGAGATTCCATTCGGAAGGTTTTGCAGTTTTTTCAGAGAAGGGAACTGTTGGAAAATTGTGCGCCGAGGGCTTGGATGGCAGTGAAAAGGATATCGTGCGACAAACTGTGGCAGAGTCTTTGTGCAAGTCGCTTGGCTATGAGTAAGTTCATCGAGAGTTTTTTTTTTCCAGTAGTATAGCGACTAATGCGAATGCTACATGACAGTTAAATAGACCGATATAGGTACCTACTCAAGAATTTTCGACAAAGTGAACACGGTGCTTGGTAAGTAACGCTGCAACCACCGAACTATTACACTTGGACATCTCTTGACGTTCGTCGAAACGCTTCTTCTTTTCATTTACTACTCTGATCTGCCATTGACGTATTCTTCTCTTCTTTAGATCTGTTCGACTTTTCGATATTCGAAACGACACTGAACGCCTCAAGGACTACGTTCGCGTTCTAGATCCCCATGCTCCAGAGATCTCTTTTATTCGGACCACCTGTCAGAGCAAAAGAGTCTTATATGTGAGTTGCGGCGAACTGCAGTGCGGCGTCCAGTCGGTCCTATCACCAAAGCACACATCTCTACCCAAAATGTCATCGCCTGGCGATTGGCCATGGCTTGTGGCCTTATACAGAGAGGATAGTCATGTTTGTGATGGCACTTTGGTAAGCTTTACAACATACCTAACTTAAGCCACCAGTAACAATTTCCACATCCCTTTTATAGGTCTCCCGAGATTGGGTGCTCACAACTGAATCCTGTTTCCAAGGCCAACCGCGTGCCACTTGGATGGCAATATTCGGTTCTGTTCGACTTACCTCAAACTCGCCATGGACGCAACGTCGACGTGTAATTGGTTTGATCAAGAGTCCCGTCGAAGGGTCAACAGCAGCCTTAATACGCCTTGAGACTTCGGTAGTCTTCTCCGACTTTGTTCGCCCAATTTGCCTGCCCGATGAGTTGGATCGAAAACTCCGACCAGAGTACCAACGCCGAACATTTACTCCCCAAGCTGAGAAGCTAGAGAGTGATAGGCATAATTTACGCGACACGGCGGCCAAGGCACAGCTTGTACCGCAAGAGACACAACAGTTCTTTGTTGCCCCGTCGCTGGAAAAACCAATGCTAAGCACAGATGCCTCAGATATGGATAGTATAGAAGCGGCCGCATCACGAATGCCTCGGGCGGAGGCACTAACCCAGTTTGAAAGCTATCCATTACCAGAGAGTGTGCCGCAAATGCAGTACTATGCGGAAAAAGCACGCTCTTTACGTCCACAACAATTACCAGTGAATTATGTGACAACGACGCGGTCGGCTGAACCGACGACAACATGGACGAATTGCAACACCTTAGGTTGGTCACGACAGAGGGATCATCTGCAGAGGGTACAACTGAAGATCGGTGATATGGCGGCATGTGAGAATGTCTCCATTGCGACTGTGAATAGCATGTGCACGGAAGCTACATTCCAAAAGCACGATTGCACGGTAAGTACAAAATTTTATATTTATATCTATCTGCTTATAGATGGCGCTGATTGGAAAAAAAAAATTGCTAAACGAATTTGAAAGGCAGTTTTAGGGGTTTATACTGAGGAAGCCTTCTGGGGGCACAGATTTAGTCAGTTTCTAAAGGCTTTATACCGATTAATGTAATTCACAACTACATAGTTTGGATGAGATATCAAAACTAGGTATGGCTCTGTATAGCTCGTTCTTATAAATTCCGTCATGAGCGACGGAAGCATGGTAGGCATTGAACTGAGCTTCTTGGCTCTTCTCCAGGGTCTGTCGTAGTGCGAATATTTGGTCGTCTTTAGACTTTAGCGGATTCAAAATTGCAGTGGTGGGAGGTGAGAGCATAAAAGATAAAGAGAGTATAGTTATAAAAGTTAGAAAAACATGCCGAAATACGAAAAAAAGATATGTAGGCAAGGGATTTTTGAACAATTGCTATTCTTCTATAGTCTATTACTTTTCTACAAGTTCCTTTAGCTAAAAATTCATTTATAATTTCAAATTTGAGTGGCCTCTATTCCAAAAATGCTTTTCGCCCCGGCGATATGGTGGGTCTCATCAGAAGACAACCTAGCACCACATCTGATCTAGACGCACTCTGCTGTTCGACTTTCACCGAGACTTATGATTTTCCAATCCATTTCGCCTTCCCAATCACTGTAGCGTGTTCCAGGCGCAAATCATGGCGATCAAGGAGGCCCTGTCGTGGCTACGGTATAATGTAATATCTGCAAAGGATATCGTGATTTTTACCGATATAGTCAAGTCGCGATTAAATCCCTGGACTCGGTCATCTTTAAGTTCAAAACCGCCCTCAATTGTCGCTTATCTCTTAACGAGATGGCGGATCAATTCAAAATTCACCTTATACCTATGCGTGCCGGGCCACAGGCACAACTTTGTGGATTCTACCGAAAAAGGGGAATCTCTATATGCCTCTCGCTACGTGTAAACTTTTAATCAAACAAAATGCGATAAGCGCCACTAATCGAAGGTGGTCAAACTGCACCATCACGAAACAGATCTGGCCCATGCTGGATCTTAAGCGCTCCAACAATCTCCAACATAAGCATATTAGTAGGTGTCATCACGGGACACTGTATTTTTGGGAGACATGCTCTCAGGCTGGGCCTGAGAAGCTGCATGGACGAGGAGGAGGAAGAGACAATTCTTCACCTCCTATGCACGTGCCCTGCCCTTTCAGCTCGTAGACAATTATATTTCGGAGAATACTTCTTCGACAGTCTCGGCGAACTCGCTAATGCAAGCATAAGTTGCCTCCAACGCTTCAGCTCCTCTTGCTTCAACGGGTAGTTGTGTTGTGAGATCATCAGATCCTGTGGTATCACATAATGGGCCTCCTCTGATTATGATATGATTTTCCAATCACCAAAGTGACTGTGCGTCATACCTCAAGACGAATCTTTCATTCCAAATATTACAATGATCGCGGTTGCAGGGGGGCACCACGCCCCTCCATAGAATTACGGTCTTTTACTTTAGAATACCTATCGTTAGAGCGGTTCTTTGTAAAATTACGCAAACAAATATTAGGTACAATTTTGGGTTCGAAAAGCACTGTTGTTAAACTGTTTAGCTGAAAACTGAGTACAAGGTACTGTTTAGGATATAAGCATTATCTAGCAGTTACATTTTCATCCAAATCGAAAAAAGCGTTTTCGAGATATAAGCGGTTTTTAAAGTATGTTCCATTTTTAGCGATTGGGGTGGAAATCGAAGGACGCGGCCTTTTTAGAGAAAAACTGAGTTTGCTTTCAAGTTAAGAATGACGATTACTCCTACCTTAAGAATGAGTTTTTGTTAAATTTGTTTATACCGTTTTCGAAAAATTGTCAATTTTCAAAAGTAGGTACCTATACATGTAACATGTTGGACTTTTTAGTGAAAAACTGGGTATGCCTATGCAGTCATGTTAAGCATGTCAATTATCTACATTAGCTCAACTATCAATTTTTGTTCAAATCGTTAGAGCCGTTTTCGAAAAAATCTAAATGGTTTAAAATTTGGTAAAATATGCGAAGTACAGTTTATATTAGGGATTTGACAGACAGACAAACGGATGGACAGAATTGCGAGACCCACTCTTTTGAGTTCCCCTATCATCGTAATATTATACAATTGATTGAATCGAGTTCGAAATTTTGTACGAAAATAATATGTATCTTTCTTTTACTACGTATACGAGAAAGTTCAAAATTGAGTGTGTAACTAGTCAGCAACAAAAAATAATGAGATCTTAATTGGTATAGGCTTACTTGGCAACGCCTACTAAATGGAAAATCTCAAGTTTTCTACTTTTTTCCAGTACATAAATGCACTACAGGATTTAGCATTCTGCCAAATTTCACGATTCTAGGATGGTAAGAAGTGCTTCATAATTTTGGTGATCATCATCTAAGTGAGTGAGTGAGCCAGTCATCTACGGATTTTGTGATTTTTGAAGTCCTGCATGTCGAGAACCACTAATGCTGGAAGGCAGGGATGAAATTTCGTTATGTGGACCTTTTTAATGAGCTTTGATAAATCCCTAACAGCTAGGTTCCAGAAATCGAGTGAAATCGAGTGAATTCGTTTTCAGTGTTCTGCATTTCGAGCGATTCGAAAACTCCGAAATTTTTTCGAAATCACAATTTCACTTTGTCTCAATTCCGAAAATTTTGAAATCGAAATCGAATATACAGTGAAATGTAGAACAAAAAAAAAATCATTTCCGATTTTATTTCGAGTGAAAGTGAAAAAGGGTAAGTGCCTTTACTACAGAACTTGGGGCACTGTCGTAACCTTTAATATCTTTCGTCTTTTTGTTGGAAATGTAAGCTTCTTATTTGCATCCTTGTAAGAAATTTGAACAATTCTTCTTTTTACCCATATTTCGAAGGCTTCTAATTTCCTTAAACTTTAGTAGTTTTTTTTTTGTTTATAGAGCTTAGTTAAGTTGTCTGGCGTTTAGTCAGAATACTCAGAAACATGAAGTTTCGTTTGTAAAATCGACATAATTCTCGTTCATGTATGCGGCTTATGTCATCGGCAAGTTGATGTCACTCAGTGCCAATCCTATTCCAAAAACACAGAATAATTAACATACTGATACAAAATACTTTATTTAAATTTTGGCATTTTAATTATGAAAATCTCGAATCCTACTTATTTTATAAAGGAACACAATTTGAAGTAATATAAAAATAAATACATACATACTTACCATCTATCTTTGACAAAGTTATCAGTACTCTACCTACATCTATACATATTTACAAAATCATTTTCATGATATTAACAGTATTTTTAACACTGCACATATAAATTATTGAGCTCCTCTTTAAATGCGAATTGATTTTTTAGAACAAGTCTTTTTCACGACGGCAACTTTCGATTTCGAAAGTTCAATTTTTGTCTTTTTGGCTTTTTGTCCTGATTCTGTTTCCTCGGCTAAATCAATTTCTGGCAAAGATCCAATAAAACAATTTTGTCTTGTGACCGCACCAACTTCGTGTTCATCGTCCCTCTGACGCTTGTTAGTAAGTCTGCCAAATGGTTGTCGATCTGGATCCGAGTTTCCCAAAAAGTGGACATAGTTCACACGTATAAAAAATATAATTTCCGGATTTGGGAACAGCAGGATAAAATACTCAAAGGTGTCCTTTTCGAACATGTAAGTATTTTCATTGGATACTTGGATAAAGTCCTTGAAATCGTCCGGAATATCAAAGCGTTCAATGGCTGCATATAGAATAGAATGAAATAATTTTAGTTAATACGTTAAATTAAAATATAAAACTAAATCTTACCGATATCTATGATATCCTCGTACTTGGCGTTTGCTGGATAGGATATGTACTCCAATTGTCCACTGTAGAACATCTTAATAACTTTGGTTTGTTGTTCTTTAACCATTTTTACAATCACTTGATGGTACACTGAAATTAACTCAATTCTTGCTTTCTGATCTTCACTGTTCAACGAGTTGATGACGAATGTATCTAGAAATGGAAGACCGATTGGTTTTATACTCAACTCACAGAAAAGGGAAAACAACTGACACTCAAAACAAACTCATTAATGTCCTTCTTTGCCTAGGTAAAATATTTCGAAAACAACAACAGATCGTAATCGTATTGGTGGTGTGGTGGTGACACCCCTTCGTATTCTGTTTTTATTGTTATATTGCTTACGTCACCGATTATGTGTTTGGTTTTATTTGTATCCCTTTTCCTTACTACAAATGTCCAGGTAGTAATGACGATTCGATTGACTCATTTACACACAGTGCCGCCGCGCCGATCGTAAAATGAATTGTGTACAACAAATACTACGTCAAAAGTCTAAACTTTAATGACGTCTTCACTCAATTACTTCAAAATTTGTGTTTGTATTTCGCTCAGAAGAATTCAACGAACCGACACGTGAAACAACTCAAAACGAAAAACTGCACATTCCGGGAGGGTTACAATTTTCATGTTCTATCTTGTCGATTGTATCGACCGTTGGGATGTAGCGTATCTACTGCATCAACCATCAGCTGTTTGAAATGTTAGATACAAACAGATGAATTTTTGGCGTGCGCCTTTCTTTATATCAGCTGTGTGTGTGCTGGCGATAGTGTCGATCGATCGACATGGGGAATCATGATTCTGAGAGTGGATTTTTGAAAAATGAGTCACGCGACAATTTCGTTACAAACATTTTTTTGAATGGTACCTGTTCGGGCTTAGATCGCCATTACGCGCGAAAGTGTAAGCAAAATATTTATTTATGAGAATCAAAACAAGCCAGGGTGACACGATAGTCTTATTTATGACGAAACGGATACCCTGATGTCTGGCTTGTGTTTGTGTATTTGAGGAAGTGTTTATGCATGTTTTGCGAGATAACGTTTTTTATGATTAAGATACTTACATTAGTTTGTTACATATCTAATTTTATTGTACGAATGTAGTAATTAAAAAGGAAGCATCAAAACACAGCAACAACAATTACAGGGGCGGATTATAAGTAGCTTTACGCTGTAAGGCGTTGTAGGGCACTCTCTCAATTAAGGCTATCTACGAGATGTAGCGCATTCTGGAGATTAGTCTCGAATTTCGAGCTTTAAAATCAAGAGCTTCGCTAGACAAAACGCGTATCGAAACCCCATTAGGTCTCAAGAGTTGTCGCTCAATAAATGGCCAATTGTCCCTTGAACTTGTCAGTTGTCACTCACTCGCTTGTGGCTCACTGCGAGGTAAAGCTTTTGGTGTGTGACAGGTGCCACTGCAATCTATGTACGTGAACGAGTTATGTTCAATTAAGTCGACAAACAAAATTCAGTCACATACGATGAAGAGCACGTCTTAGGTAGCCGTGGCGCACACGATTGAAGAGTAACTTCAACCAACTCGTTGTGTGTAACTGGCGGTAACTAGCTTGAGACCATGTTGGATAGAGGGGTTTGTTTGGTTTAGGCTGTGAGCTGTGACCCATGATAGATTGTATAGCTTGATCTAAAAAATTGTGAGAAAGTATCTCTCCGATAACAGAAATAAAAGTTATGAGAAGACGTATGTTTGGCTCAAGGATTGTTTCAGAGGTCAGCGGCTTCAGAAAAAAGGCTTGAGAAAACATGTGAAAAAGTAGGACTATAGTTCGTAATCGAACATGGAAAGTGTGGCTAAAACTACGGAACAGACAAGATTTGGATGGAAATTAACTTTCTGGGAGGCTACTACAAGTTAAATGGGACCCATTATAGCATTATGTATGCTTCTGAGGTATTGGTGTCAGAAACTACATAAATTTACATAAATAGCGATCTGGATCTATTTTTTTTTTTAATACTTCTCCCGGGAAAGGCAATAACCTATATAACCTTCATCAGGGCCCCGAGATGCTCGCAGATGTATGTTTGTTTGTTCTGCACTTAAATTGCTGCAAATTGCAGTCTTCTGGAAGTGTATCTACAGGAAGCGAGTTGCAAAGCTTGCTAGTCCTCTAACAGAAGGAGTTTTGAAAAATTGATGTCCTCGCGGTTGTCAAGTGTACTGTATGGTCATGAGCATTAGCTGCCTGTCTTGTGGGGCATGGAATGAAAATGGTTCCCATTACGGAATAGTACCATCAAACCGGCTTCATTTAGAAGTAAAGGAGAAGCCATCGAGAGCAGGGTTTTTCTCAGAATTACTACTAAACCTAGTGCCTAGTCTGCTATCTGAATCTATGAAAAAAAATCTCAGTTTTACAAATCGAGGTGATAGTTCTACTGCATGTGCTTAATGGGTGCATGCAATAACGCCCATGGGCGTTAGTGATAGCATCGCATTGGTTAAGGACCCCTTCCACGCAAGTGGAAGCCTCATAAGTGAGTAAGCCTCGCATTATTTTAAAAATTTTCTTTTTTACTTAACTATTATCATTGGAGATCCTTTCATAGTGGGTTCTTCAGTTTTTTTTCCACTAAAGTTTGCTAGTGGCCTTTCACTTCTCGCGAGAGGCTAAGCCTATAGGATGTCTACCCTCATGTTGCGCCACCTATTTTTTTTTTTTAAGTTTGCTAGCGTGATTAGAAATTTGAAATTGTCTACACTTAAGTCTTCTGGTCATCCGCATAGTACCGTTTTCCCTAATCAGGAGCCTCATTGTCATTATACCCTCTCCCCAGGATCTTTAGTTTTGTTTATATTCGAAACAATTTTCGAGCTCTTTTTAATATAGATTCCAGAAAATAAAATATTTGGCTTTTCTAAACCTGATTTAATTTCTCTCTTTTTCATTTTTACAGCAAGAAGAATTCTCTGGTGCTCCAGTGCAATGTACGATACCCGGAACAAGCCAATGGGCATTAGTTGGCATTTCATCATGGCGGATAGCTTGTGGTCCAACCGGAGTAGAGCGACCAAGAATGTACGATAAAATCACATCGAACTCGGCCTGGATTAGAGAAACAATAAATTCTGGATAGTTTTAAGAAAACCCAAGTCCAGCCCTGTATATTAACAAGCAAAGAAGTACTTAGACTAGTTGCTAGATTCTTTTTTTTTTAAATGATTGAGTGTGCGTGTGTGAAAAATATAGAATTAAATTAATTGATATAATAGAAATACTCCAAACTGATTGAGATATTTTTTTTTTTACTGTAATTAAATTATTAAAATAAAGTTAACACTGAATATTATTTGAATGAATGTGCTGCCATTAAAGTGTAATCATTTAGTTAAGTTAAAAAAAAAAATTAAAAATAAAATTCCGTCAGTTTCTTATTTATAAATGCATCCAATGTAAAGTTACTTGTAGTATTAAATTGTTTATATCTATTGTTAAATTATTTTAAGTCGTACTTTTTTTTTGTGTTTTAAACATAAAAAATTATAAATGTAATAAAGATATTTTTTTTAAAAATAACTAAAAGTAATATGTATATTAATTTTGGATTTTGGATTTTTTCTCAAAATGACTTTGGTTTTATTAAATTGTGGGTCGTTGGTCACAAGCCTTGGTCTAAATATTCACCCCTATTGCCGCTGGCGTTTGTCGTATACGACTTATGTTTCGTGTCGTTGTACAAAAATGTTCAGATTTTTTTTTAACTTTTGTTAACAATTTTTTAAAAGTTAAAAACAGCGACTAAAAAACGAAGCGAAATACGAGTCGTTTACGACAAACGCCAACGACAATAGGGGTGATTATCTCGATCTCGTCGACCCACTATTTCGACCAAACAATCCTGTCACGGTTTTATCAGTCAGTACGTGTTTTAGTAACTTCTTTATTTTGAAATTGGTCTAAATCTGTTTTTCTTTATACCCTCCACAGGAAGGTAAAGGGTGTTTTTTTTTAGAGGTATACAACTTTGAAATGGAATAAAGCAAAGATAGTTTTCTTAAATTGACATGAAATTTACTTTATCCAAAAGACAATCTTGTGGCATTATAATTTAAATATGATTTCTATCATATGACCGTCACGGCTGGCTCGGACGTAGTCTAATCTGGAGGTCCAATTTTCGATGACTTTTTCCAACATTTGTGGCCGTATATCGGCAATAACGCGGCAAATGTTGTACTCGAAATGGTCAATCGTTTCGGGCTTATCGGCGTAGACTAGCGACTTCACATATACCCACAGAAAATAGTCAAGCGGCGTTAAATCGCACGATATTGGAGGACAAATCACGGGCAACGGGTCCGCAACGTGAAACTATGCGGTTACCAAACGTTTCCTTCAATAAATCAATTGTGGCACGAGCAGTGTGACATGTTGCGCCGTCTTGTTGAAACCACAGCTCCTGCACATCATGGTTGTTCAATTGATGAACGAAAAAGTCAGTAATCATTGCTCTATAGCGGTCACCATTGACTGTAACGTTCTGGCCAGCATCGTTTTTAAAAAAGTACGGACCAATTATTCCACCAATCCATAAAGCACACCAAACAGTCAGTTTTTGTGGATGTAACATACACTTGAGGATTATCATCATTCCAAATATGTCAGTTTTGTTTATTGACATACCTATCCATTCAATCAAAAGTGAGCTTCACTGCTAAACAAAATTCGCCTATGAAATGGACGTAGTGCGCGATAGGTATTTCGAGCAGAACCATGATTTTCAAAATAATTTCTATTAATGTTGAAATGCCAAACCAAACTAAAAATAGATCACATGACAGCTGACAAAATGGCCGCCAGTTAAAATAGTGTTGCCAACTTAAAGTTCTATACCTCTAAAAAAAAACACCCTTTATATTCACTTTGTCATTACATTTGTAACGCCAAGAAGGAGTCACCTGAGACCCTGTAAAATATTTGAATCAGGATCACATTCTGAATCGATTTAGACAGTCCGTCTGTCTTTCTGTCTGTCTATCTGTCTGTCTGTTGAAAACACGATAGCTTCCAAAGGAATAGGCGAATTAAATTTTGTCAGAGGACTTATTTTTACCATCGTCAGGTTAGTATTGAAGTCAAGTAGTTCTAATATTTTCCACACAAAACCAATATTATGCACATGCGTGTACAGTACATCCTAACTCGCATAGCAAACATTTTGCCTGTCTTTTATGCAGTGGAGGCTGGAAGGTATCAAAGCATCGGCCAATCCGATGATAAGACTTTTGCTTGTTTTTATCTTTTATTAAACAATTTTGAAAAGCAATCCACTGATGAAGAGTTATTGAAACTTATACAAGTCACTTTCTATAGAGCCCTCTAATTCACGTGTTACACGTGTATTTACGTTTTGCGTGTATTAGCACGTGTCATTCGGTCCGCTTCTTAAATACACGTGTATCTATTTACACGTGTATTTATTTCACGGTTGGATCTTCGGTGAAATAAAATAAGAATCTAATCATGGATATCTTATAAAATTAAATTTTTAAGAACATTAATGATTAAAATATAAACATTTTTCCATGAGTAAAGCTACGAGTACACGACATGCCAAACACGACATACGCATGCCACTCTCACGTCACGATAATTACTCGACATATTGTAGAATATGTCACGTTTAATATTGTGGCATGTGCGAAAAGTATGCCGAGTACACGCCATGAACGTTTTGTCTCAAAGTTGGCATATTCGTATGTCGACAGTGACTGGCATGTGTTTTGCCGTACCGGAGATGCATGTAATATGTTGTAATATGCAAGGTGTTGAACAAAATTATTATTTAACTTATATTAAAGGGTCTGTAAATGTCACGCACTTTCATCGCTATTGGCTATTTCGGAGAGCAAAAAATCGCCTCAATTGAAGATTTCTTAGAAGTTTTTTAATCCATTGACATCATAGCCATCCTTTGATGGAATTTGTTACTTTATTGCTTAATAGAAAGAAGACGAACCATATTTTGGGATATATGCTATATTTATTTCAAAATGTCATCAGAAAGCCCTAATATCCCAATTTTTCCAAGCGAAAAAAAAAATCACTCAAATTTTTGATATTTTAGGGCTTTCTGGTGATATTTTGAAATAAATATAGCATATATCCCAAAATATGGTTCGTCTTCTTTCTATCAAGCCATAAAGCAACAAATTCTATCAAAGGATGGCTACGATGTCAATGGATTTAAAAACGTCCAAAAAATTTTATTTATTTTAAAATTATGGACATATTATGGGTGACAGAAGCATGCCAAAGCCAACATAATTTCAGCGTCAATAATTTGCCGAGTACCTACACGAAATGCACCCCATGACATGACATATTCTGACGTCGAATTGACGTCAGTCTGGCATGCGTATGTCGTGTTTGGCGTGTCTTGTACCTACCTACTCGTAGCTTAACATAAAATTTATTTGAAAAAATGTTAATTTCCAATAACTCCACACTGAAAAAGTGGGCAATAATATATTTTGGTCCACTCTTAGACACAATACTTTGGTAGGAATTTTTGTAATGCATCTCTAAATACCGTAAAAATAGTGAGCTTTTTTATGTTTGTCGTTCAATGTTATTGAAAATGCAATTTTAAACTTTGATGATTAGTCACAGTCCGAGTTTCTTTGTTAACTAAAAAGGTTGAATGAATGAAAGTGTCTTATTATAATATGTATATGGAAACCAAAATTGATTTCATAACCGGGTTTAAAGAAAAACGTTTGGACTCAGTTAAATCCTTGCACACTACGCATTAGCTGTCGATAATTAAATTAAATGGTAAAAACAAGTTTTGGTTATTGGAAAAAAAAACACATTTTTTTACGTCTCAAAATAATTTGGCCTTATGACGCTTTGCAAAAGAGACATAGAGCCAAATCTTATAATTTTGCCTTATGTCAGTTCACACTGAGACAGTGGACTTATTTCCCACTGCGGGTGGAGTAAATTCCAATGTAGGGCAGATTCCCGTTGACTTATTTCCCACACACTTCCAACGCAACGTTTGGCCTTGCGATTTATTAATTGTCATCGCAAAAGCCAATCGAACGGGGAACTGAATCCGCTTGAAATGAAATGGAAGATTAGTTGGATTAATCGAAATTGAATTTGCTTAATAGAAAATGACAGTGCTAAAGGACGCGCCATCTATTATTTATCTCGTTAACTTCTTCACCCAAAGTGCACGCAAAACGTCTTTTCCACCTTTACATCGTCAAAAATCATCAAATCATGCGATAAAATGCAAAAAAAAAAAAGTCCAAATTTTTCGCTTTTTTCCGGAATTTTCCACTAAGAATTTTCTATTTTTCCATACGAATAGCCATTCCGGAACAATTGCACACAAAATTCCATACAAAAAATCAATTTTCGATTTTTCCAATTATTTCCCCACTTTTCCGGAGGGTTTTCCCAAAATTTTCTTTCAGAAGAACCCTTCAGCCAAATCGGCCCAGCCGTTCTCAATTTTGGATTTTTGCAATTTTCCGGCTTTTCCCAAAATGTTCATTTAGAAAAACCTTCCCCTGGCAATTACGAATAACTGAAAAAAAATTGAGCCAAATCGGCCCAGCCGTTCTCAATTGATGAATTACTATACATTTTTGCCACCATTTTAATATTATAGATTGCGTGTATTAATTACACGTGTATTTAGAATGTATACACGTGTACCCGTGTATTTTGATCGTGTTGCACCGGTACACGTGACACGTGTACACGTGTAAATAAAAAGACGCTTAGAATCTGGGGCTCTGTTTCTAATGCAGTTCTAGGAACATCTGGATAAAAATGTTCCTATATTAAATTAATTCAAATTTTGTTTTAGAGCTGTATGGGGGAAAATCAGGAAAGGGTATATATGTACCTATACACATTTTTAATTGGGGGTAAGTATCTTTTTAGAATGTTACATGTCACGGTTAAAATTTACAACAATAGCCAAATGATTTTAAAATGTCATTATTCATAAAATTTGAAATTGATCAGATAGGTACATCATTCCAGCATTAAATGACCGCCTGCTAAAGGCACAACTATTATAGCAACAATCCATAACACATCATTGGCAACCATGTCGCCTTTCGACACCATATCATTTGTTTTGATTATGCCTTCACAAAAATCAATAAACAACCCAAATTGCTGATTGAGCAATACATTCTTGAAAACTGCACACTCAAGTGTGACTCAATAATAGTTTGTTTTGTTTCTGTTTATGTATGACCTACCTGCTTACTAGCACTATTTCATTAACTGATGAACTGCCTTTTATTTGTAGGTTGTTAAACATTTTGTTGACAATTGACAATTTTCTATGCTTGCAATTGTGAAATGAGTATTTTATTGGTGTGAAGAAATTCGAATGACACATAATCTTCTCTATTCCAGTCGTTGTTTTCCGACGATCGTCTCGTTGATAAATAATATTCTCAACTGAAATGACTCATTGCTGTGAATGACAGTATTGGCAATTGATCCGAAAATCATTAAAATTACATTATAAAAAAAAATGCTCTGCGCGCAGACTGATGGCAATTGAATTGTTGAAAAAGACAGAAATAACTGTCACGGCTTTTCAATAAATTACAATATGTCATTGGCCATTGCGCTGGCATTCCGATTCAGATTTATTAACTGCTCGATGTGTATGTATTATCGAAATAATATTCCAGATGGTGGAACACTGGAACAACGTCCTCTACAACTCCAGCTCCAGCGCAAGGGAAACAAATATTATCTAACATTTTTGGTTTTATTCACATTTCTTTCCGAAAATGAATGTATTTCGCATGAAACTGACTGAAGCCTTTTATTCATTTCACTCCGAATTTTATCGAAGAACTCATCCCCTATATTATCTGTCAATTTTTCTAAACATATACAGGCGCTTGTATTCGAATAACATTAACAGCTCATTTTTTATCTCGCTCTCCTCAATCCAGATGTCATTTTGGACCACATTGAAAAAATGACTCTGAATAAGGAAATGTCAGTTTTTTTCATAATGGAGTTTAACATACGGCTAATCATCTAGCGGTCAATGGAACGCGAGCTAGCATTAATCAAAGTTGATGTCAATTAAAATTGAGAATGATTTTCTTGCGTGAAAAGTGATTCTAGATATATTTTTCAGTGGTTTAAAGCGCCCGGAGTTCAAGAAGCCATTCGAGAGAGAAAAAGCCTTTCAAGGTGTGGATTCACTTGGGAAACTCCTTCCTTCTCAAAACCGGTACATAGAGGCGCGAAGAACTTGCAAATTGGCTATTAAAGCAGCCAAGGAACAGTCTTGGAAGGAGTTCGGCGAAAAATTAGACCGTGATCACAGATCTGCAAGCAAGGTGTTCTGGCAGACCATCCGCCGTCTTAGAGGAAGGAAGTGGAACATTATTGAAGGAGTCAAATCCAAAGATGGTAAACTTCGTTCTAATGTGGAGGACATCTTGCGCAGATGGAACGAGCACTTTTCTGAATTGAGGACATTGAGGATGACAGATCCATCGCCTTGAGCAGGGCGGAAAATAGTCCCGCGGTAGAGGAAGTCACTTTTGCGATCAAATCGCTAAAAGCTGTCAAATCTACCGGAGTGGATGAAATCCGACCAGAAATGCTTAAGACCTTAGGTGCAGAGGGAGTTAAATGACTTTCTCGTGTCATTAAAGTGGCCTGGAAATGCGGCGAAATTCTCAGCGATTGGCAGATTGGGGGATAAAAGGGATTGCTCCAATTACAGAGAGCCATTCAATCTCTTTACACAAACTGTAAAAGCTGTGCACGGGTAAACGGCGTTAAATCAATACCTTTCACCGTAGGCGTTGGGCTTCGCCAGGGGTGCACCTTCTCTTGGGTGTTACAGGCTGGATCAATTTTGAAACAGCTTGGTCATTCTGTTATTAGGAGGACTGAACTTGGTGTCAAAGCTAAGATGTCAGTCTTTATTTCGGTGTTTGTTCCAACTCTTACCTGCTATGGTCATGAGCAGAGGTAAGGGAGACTCCCTTACCTCCGGTCATGAGGTTTGACCGAAAGAATAAAATTGTGGATACAAGCTGCCGAAATGAGATTTCTCCGTTGTATTGCTGGTGTGACCCGTAGAGATCGCATTGGAAATACCATCAGAATACGTGAGGAACTCAATGTTAAGCAGATACTTCTCCGGACGGAGCGGTCCAGGTTTCGGTGGTTTGGTCATGTTAAACGCATGTCCCCAAGCAGGATCCAACGACGTGCGATGTAATCGAACCATCGGGCAGACATTTTCTAGGTAGACCCAGGATGAGATGGTTAGATCAAATTCATAATCTCTCCTCTACACGTATGGGGATTGCCCTTGATGATTTGGAGTCGATAGCGGAAGATCGAGAGCTATGGAGGTTCCACTTGAGCAACCTACACCCGCGACCCACTTAATGGATAAGCGTGCCATTGAAATTGAATGAATGAATATTTTGCAGTACAATGAAGATCAAGATATCTGCCATAGCCCTAGGTATTTGTCGGAATGGAAATTCTCCAGTTTTATACGAATCGAATTTTTGTTGGAGGTATTATTTCGAACAGTTTTCGAAACATTGTTCGATCAAGTGTATTTTTAACAGCTTCATACGAAGCAAAGACCTAATTGTTTGTAGTTGTTGCTTAAATTCGAGTTTCCAGGGTAAAGCTAACGAAAACAGAAGCATCAAATAGAAAAACCTCGATGTGGCACGAAACAGCATCATGTTTATTATTCTTTCCGAAAACGGATACCTCGATTGTAATTTGACCCTTCGATGGAGTATGTGTTGTGGAGAATTCTCCATTCCGACGGATACCTCGCTTCGCTAGAACCGATTTCTTTGGTCAATTTGACAGGTTGCTGTCAAATTTTTTCTTTGAAAGTGACTAATAATTATATTATTTTATTGTTTGTGCTTATTTTGCGTCCAGTAAATCAATAATTTTATCGATTAAAGCAACTACAAGCTGGTGAAAGTTGTTCAATATCTGCTTAGCGGACATTTTTATTTTACCGTCAAGTTTTGCAAATTTCTGATTCGAGCGTTTCAGTATTTTTAGATTTTTTTTCTTGAATGTACATAGTTTAGTACAATCCACTTCTGTAGGTACCATTAAAAAAAAACATTTTTGTTGGCTGGAATATGTTATTTAATAAATAAAGTTATATGTATTAAATATTAACACAAAAATATGTATTTAATGTTAAAAACACAAAGGAACTTTCAAAATTAAAAAAAATACATAAATATTTGTCTTCTTTTATACAAAACTTGAAGCTTTTCACTTACGAAAGAAAGTTAGTATTTCAAAAATAATATCGATAAATGTAAATGAATAATTAAAATAAATTTTTTTATATACGAATGAACTTTTTCGAAGATGTCCTCTTCACAGCAGCTGAGGGTCTAAGCATGATCCAATCATTTCGTTGTCTCTTGGCTTTTGGTTCTTCTGATCCTGATGACGAAACATTTCCAGGAAATGCTCCTATAAAACAATTCTGTCTTGTCACTGGAACAGCTTCGATTTCATCGCTTCTTTGGCGTTTACTATTTAGCTTAGAAAACGGTATTCGGGTATCTCTATCGACTCGTAGACTATCCAAAAGACCGCTGTAGTCCACACGAATGTGGAAGATTATTTGAGGATTTGGTAATAACAAGAGAGATTCAAAGGACACCTTGTCGTATATAGTATCTCTGGATTCATTGGAGATTTGAATAAAGTCCTTAAAATCGGTGGGAATTGCAAAACGTTCAATCGCTGAGGGAAGAGAGGACAATTTAGTTACGGTAACAATATGAATGAAAATTATTTTAAACTCACCAATTTCAATAACGTTCTCATAGTTTGAGTCCTTCGGGCAAAAGATGTACTCGATGTTACCACTGTACATCATCTTAAGCATTCTGGTTTGTTCTTGAGTCATCTTTCGATTTAAAATATAAATTTATTTTCAAAATAATAGTCGGCAGCACTTCTGTTCAGATGTTGACTGTTTAACGGGTTGTTCACGAATGTATCTAGGACACAGAGAAGTGGTTGGTTTTATAATCCATAGGAAAAGGATTGACAATCAAAACAAAATCATAAAACATCCTTTGGGGTGGTAAACACACAAAACCGTGGTAAAAAAAACAATGTGGGTAGGTACATCTACATACCTGTTCTTTTTGTCCTCTGTTGTTATTGTTACGTCACCGTTTCCTCTTTATTACATTTTTATTATGATCCTTTCTTAATTGAACATCACAGTAGGTAGATCAGAAACACACCTCAATCGTCAAAAAATTATTTATTATAGAACAGACACCCGGTTCCGTTAAAATACCACAAACGACTCAGACCAGACGCCGCGCCAGTGCTATTTGAGTGTGAATGTTAATTGAAGCAAATGTAAATGTGATACGAAGCGAATCGGAATGAATGGACGAGATGCGAAAAATGGGTGTCTCACTTGACTACTATAATTTCTTGTTCAAACTTGTCGATTGGTGCGATTTGCTAGGGTAGAAAGCACGTCACTCGATCAGCTGTTTCTCAGAAAGTAAAGTTGGAGCTAACGAAAAGTGACACTTGTGCTAGTTTGGGAGTGATATAATGTAATGTAATATGCCTGCCGCTACCATTGATTTAATATTCAATATTCATTATTTTTGTTTGACATTAAAAAACAAAATAGTTAGGTAGGTACATATTGCATTCATTGTATGACGTCTGTGACGTCTACCGACCATGATGTAATTTGCAGATTTTTTTACTTAACGTATAACGGATGCGGAGTATGTTACGTTTACAAAACACATCGGGGTTGTACAAAACTGTCTCTATCACTGGGAGTTTGGGTAAAATAAAACGAAAACCATCCAAATTCAGAATATCACCTCCCTCACCACTTTAGGGGCAGGAGCGATAAATATGAGTTTAGCTGTATGGAAGGCCGTGTGTCCAGTCAATTTATTGCATAATTATATGGGCTAATTTCTTTTGACACTATCGTGCCGAAAAACAAATTTTTTAACTGTCAAAAATAGGTAGGTACCCAATTGACAACTTTCTTGACATTTTATTTAGCTCGGATTTGCTAGAATTGTGAAGAGGAAATAAAATACTGAGCTTCAACTTATTTAAAGCTTTAAATTTGATAAATCTCCGATTTTAGATTGGAGTTTTTTGTCGTTTTAAAACTCATGTATGTGTCAGAAAATTAGCCGAGGATAATTGGGCGCAATTGACACATGGCCTTAATTTGAATTAAAATAAAAAAAAGGTAAATAAAAAAAAAGTTTGAAGTCGGACGGCTAAAATCGCAGAGGATCATCAGATCCTTCTCCGATCGAGCCTCTCTCAATCTCTCAAGAGGTTCTATGCAGCCAGCATCAAGTATTGAAGACCAGTGGCAACATTGCCAAAAAGCCATCAGAGACCCCGTCTCTGATGTGCTTGGTTTCAGTCGACCACCACAACGAAACCCCTGGTTCGACAACGAGTGCCGGCAAGCATATGCAGCGAAACAAGAGGCATACAAAGCGGTGCTGCAAAGTAGGACCAGGCCTGCTCGTGAGCTTTAGATACGCGCATAAAAGAAGAGATGCTGAGGATATGGAAGAACTACTTCTGCAGACTGTTAAACGGCGATGACGAACTAAATCCCGTTGTCAGGCCGAATGAAACACTCAACCTGGACGATGAAGACCAACAATTCCGTCCACCCGACCTGGACGAAGTGAAGATAGCCATATCTAAGCTTAAGTCCAACAAAGCCGATGGAGCAGATGGCCTAAACGCCGAGCTATTCAAAGCGGCAGGCGATGACTTGGTTACGAGCATGCATCAACTGTACAGCGACATCGATATAGCCAAAAGAGTGAAGGTTCAACGACTGCGGTGACTCAGGTGTTGCACGCAAGTGAAGGGGACCTTAACCAACTTAGCGTGCCAAACTGGAGACGGCTGGCCAAAGATCGTGCTGGCTGGAGACGCTTGTTGGTTGAGGCCCAGGTCCTCCCTGGACTGTAGGGCCACCTTAGGTAAGTAAGTAAATACAAAATTCTCTATTTCACGTCCTAACTGTCTGAAAATTACCAATTCCAATTGCTACAATAAATAGCTAGGTATAAATATTTGTATGAACAAAATCAAAATATTTGAATTAACGTAATTTATCTAATACAATTGCACGCTTAATTTTAGGGTATTCAGGTGCTTTGGCAGGGCCTTTCGCCTGTTTCGCATTTCGCATTTACCCCACCAGAACCGGCTATGTTTTGGCGGAGCATTCTTCACCGACTTACTTGTGGAAACTACTTATTAAACAATTCAAACAAAAACAAACCAAATTTCAAATTAGGACACAATAACAACGAATCGACTGACACATCGAACTGTAGGACAATACACAGCGACAACAGCGAATCAGTGATCCCATCGGACTCGGATTCCAAATCCGTCGACGCGTCTGCATCGGACGCGGAATTTAGAACTAAACTTTTGTTCTGCCAAATTGGCTGGACAAGGACGGGGGCAAAAAGTTCAGCCCAAGTGCCAAAAAGTTCAAACAGCTACGCCTATAGCTAGGCACAAATTGACCTTAGTCCTGGTGAAACTATCAGACAGTTTCAATGGGATCAAAAGTACAGAGAGACCATTCGATGGTCGAGTGCCATACGCAATCAAGGGGACAGTCAACCCGATGCGGGAGCTCTCTGTACCATCAGTGGCTGCAATATTTAACCCCTCTACAAAAAACCATTATCAATTTTTGACGCCTACCTCAGTTATCGTACTTGTGTCCGACAGAGTTCAACGCAATTATCTGAAAATATGTTTCTTCTTTCTTGTTAAGAATTGACTTGTCATGACACTTTTTCCCTATACTTAGATAATAAAATATAGAAAAGGCAGAAAAGGCACTTTTAGGCCGTGTGCTTATGGGATAACTATTATCTTGCTCCCGGAGCAGAATCTTTTTTGACAACTGAAAATTCGTTGTCTATCTCCACCACAATAGTGTCAGAAAATTTTCCAAGTTTAATTGTTTAGCCCAAAGAGTGACCATAATTATTTTCTTAAATCTGCTAAAATATAGCATTTAGCAGATTTTTTTCAAACCAAATCCTGCTAAAAAAAATGCTAAACATTTTTTGGCTTTTGGATTCTGCTATAATGCCTGCTAAATTAAAAAAATCCTAAAATTAAATAAATAATGATCGGAATTAATTTTATTTTATTAAAACTCATAATTAATTCTGTAAAACAGGCATTTTTATCATATTACGTGTGTTCACTGCTCACCTTATTAAAATGCGAGATGATTAAGAACTTCTTCATTTGTACGATTATTTTCATAATTGTTTTCGTTATAAATCTATTCTAATCCCACGTGTCGCAAAATAAGTAAAGTAGAACGGAACCTTTAGTGTGGTACAACAACAACTATACTCTGCTTGCCACATTCGAGAATATTTATTTAGTTGATGTAATTGTGTGCTGAAGATTCTACTTTACTTTGCTGAGAATTGAGATAGATGTTCAACAAAACACGCCTATTGCGATTAAGAAAAATTCGTCTCGTCGCGTCGCTCTAATTGCTAATATCTTTTTCTGTTATTTATGGAAAATGAACGTTTCGGTAGGTATTCAAATTGAGTTATTCAGAATCACGACAACTACGACTTGGATTTGAATATGACAGAAAAGGGTGGGAAATAATTTTTTTGTTATTAGGTTCGTTCGCCGTGGTTAGCCCTGCCCCTAGGGCGCACTCAGTGAGCATGAGGAGAGTCAATGAATTTTCGTGGCTGCCAGAAAACCCAAGGAAACCGCAGAAATTTAGTTTCATGTCGAACACGAAATGTATACCTGAGACCTGTCCCTGAAAAAATTTTGTAATATAGAGGTTTAACAAAAAAATTGTTTAATTAATGATTTTAAAAACAAATTTCTTTTAACATTTAGTAGTGCAGCACAAGTAAATTATGTATTCACCAAAAATTCACCCAAACGACAGCTACGATTGACAGAAAAATCCAGCACTGAACTCTTCCTTGTCTGAATACACAGTGCTCAACTAGGGCGCTCCAGCGCTCAAACAAACGTATTGTTAATTGAGTTCTTTCCAGCTTCGTTTGCTTAGTAGTGGATGAGTACAGCTATATTTTAAAAATAATTTAGTTTGGGTTTGCTCGATGTGAAAGTGTTATTGATTGCATGTGAATTTAAAAAAAATTATTATTAAGAATTCAGCTAGATTTCCTGCCAGATCAGAAAAATCTGCTAGAAATTATGCCGGCAGATTTTTATTTTTTTTCCGGCTAAAGAATTTTTTTTTCTGCTAGATCTGGCAGGAAAAATGCCAAATTGGTCACTCTGAGCCCAATTGACACACGGCCTTAATGGAAAAGGTAATTATTTTCTTTCATCGAAAACGCGATTAATTAAATTTGAATTGCACTCAAATCGATGTGCATCAAATAATATGTGCAAAGTTTTAACTTGCTATCTTTACTTTAGCTATTTAAATTTAATTTTTAACATCAAAAAGCTATATAAATCCGATATTTTTGTATGGGAGGTAGTAGTAGTTTTCATCCGATCTTGATCATCTTCGAACTTAGCCTTTGGTGGATAAAAGCTTACGTCATAAATTTTAAGTCGATAGCTCTTAAATTACGGCCGTAATCGTGCGGACAGACAGACGGACATCGCTTGATCGACTAAGAAAGCGATGCTGATCAATAATATATGTATTTTGTCATACCTACACCACCTCCTTATGTGCGTAAAAAATGGAACGTCAAAGTGAATATACCCTCTCCAAAGTGTTGTACCGGGTATACAAAGCTGTAATGGTATGAAAGCTAGGCGACAGAAGTTACTCCATCTTCTTATAAAAAGAAACACTGTTTGTTTGATTAATAATATAACGTTTAATGTATACAAGCTGGTTCTAGACTTTTACACAGTTAGAAATTATCCAAATTCGAAAACCAGTGCCGACAATAATCATAAACATAAAAAACTAAAGTTAAAAATGATTTAATGGAGTTGCCAAAATGACCGTATAAAAATAAAAAGACTTGCCAAATTGATGAAAATATAAGAGAAGTGAAACTTACCCTAGATCAGAAATATTTTAAAAACATTGATAAATAAGGGTATTCACTTAAACGCGTAAAAGCCTCACAAACTGCAGAAATTTACCACCTCGTAAATGAACTGTCAGATTTTGTACCTGTGGAGAATACTTTACGCAGACCTCAATTTTTCCGCGACGATTTATGTCGTTTTCGGTTGGTCGTCCACAACCGGCCGGAAGAACTATCCGCGAATCTGAATTCGAATCCAGAAGCAGATTTCTCTTCTTTTCAGGAGAAGAACAACTGTCAGTTGAGTGCTTTCAGAAGCGTTCGGATTGCTTCCGGATGGTTCTGAACGACCAATCGAAAACGACATTAGGCTCGGAAATCAACCGCGGAAAGTTGCGCAAATCACAAATGTCATGCTTTGGCAGATAGTCGTATGAATTGTTTGTTTGATTACAGATTTACAGTCGATTTACGCGATTTACGCAATAACATTTCCGAGGGGTGTTCACTTAAAGCACTGCAGAAATGTATACATTTCCGAGCTGCATAAATTTATCAGATTAGGTGTATAGTATACCCTTAATGAGATGACAATGCTGACGGTGCTGGTTTGCTGCTCGTAACTTTTGCATCGCTACTCCGTCCGAGCCTGTCGCCCCATGTTGTTGTCAGTGACAATAACAAATGACAATTTGTCAGTTGTCACCACCTCCAGACCAACGAACGACCTGCCGTTTTTTCGTTTCATCAATTTGCATAACTACAGGGTCAAACATTTCCTTTGCTTTTAAATAAATATATTGTTTTTAATAGAAAACACAAAATGAGTAACAGGACAAGTTATGTATAAGCAATACAAACAAAATAAGTTAAAAAAAACTTTGGCGAAATATGGTTATAGGTATATGTAGGTATACTGTCAGCTACCGCAGTAGATGTGCAAATTGTCAGTGATTTCAACTATTTAAGCTGCAACATGCATAATTTTCCAGCTTTCTCCTTCCGATTTGTCCTTCCTGTATTGTACCCTGTCAGCAATGCAGTTGGATAACTCGGATTTATAAAAGTCCCAGACGGTAGGTATGATTTTGAATGCGGTACTGTATAGAAATTAACATTTTTGACATGACCAATATTATGACATTAACTACTTACAAAGTTTTTGTTTGAGATAATGCATCTTCACCATTTTCATATGCCCTGAGGAGTGCGTCATGAGCTTCCTTAAGTTGCTTATGGTCTACAGGTTTTCCACATTCACTAATATGGCTGCGAATTTTGGCAAAAACTGGCTCTTCAGCCCATAGATCAGAGATTTGATTCGTTGAGAGTTGTGTGGCTTCTCCAAAAAGTCGAATCTACAAAAATATATTTTCAAAATACTAGCATCTACCTACAAGTTATAATAAAATTGGATCTAACTACATCAGCATATTCACACTTTTCTTGTACATACAAATACAATCAAATATTTCACAACTCACCTCCCATATCGATTCAACTCCCTTACTCTCTAGTTTTCCCAAAAAGAACGTTACCGAAACCTTCGGATTTTCCACTATATTCAAATACTTGCGAGTATTTTTCTCTGTGACAAAAGTGACATGATTATCGGTTAGACCACGATAGACAACAGTTCGACCCAGAGCGCCAAATTCACTGCAGAGATTTTGTTTTTCTAAATTACAGAATTTACACAATTTAAATTATATTACCTATCGAGTGTTGCGATATTCATTGTTACAAATTTTGAATCAGGATTTCGATTTTTCTGAAGTTCCAAAAGATCTTTGAACAAATTAACAGGATCTTCTGGTGGATCATCGATGTAGGCGAGTTTCGATGCTGGCTTTAAAATCAGTTGAAATGCAAATGTAAATATTAACACGTGCTAGACGTTTTTTGCTCACCTCCATGTTTGTGCAAAACTAAACTGAGATTGAGACCAGTAATATTGCTAACAGAAATAAATGCATAAATAAATTAAATTCAATTTAAAGATAGATAGATGTCGTCGCGTCGCGTCAGTTGAAAATGATGATAGGTACTGAATTGCAAGTGAAATAAAAATGAGCTCCAACGTACCTATTCAAATAACGATAACCGTCACAATCTGAGACTTGTGGTTTTGTCTACATCGTTTATTTTTAGAGCTCTGCGGTTATTTAACACATATCATTGTTTACCATGAAGAGATCAATTTAAACAAGTTATCGCAGTTTATGTCTGTGAACTCTCGCACTATTTGTAGGTATATGGGAAAGTCTTTTCAACATGGACACAATTCTGGAACGGATAACCAGCTTGTTAAAGTACCAGACATGATTATTTTCGATCTTGGAGTAAACACTAAACTGTCATTGTAATCAACTACAAAACATGTTTTGAAGCATAACATAATGAAATATTGACATTACAATCGACAATTTCATAATATGCTAGAACTTCAGAATTCTTCTATAAAGTAAACCAAATAAACCAAAGCTGTGGTGTGTAAAAGTGAAAGCAATGCATTAAAATAATTTTTCATTTTCGAAAATGCAGATATTGCCATAGCAAATATATCGCCATTTTTAGTTACAGCGTCAAGCACCCTGAAAACGAAAATGCTTGCAATAGGTACTCACCCAAAGTAAGGTTGAAATCCTATAACGATTTAGTTTAAATCGGTCTGCGTACTTATTTTAAGTTTAGTACGCTGCTCGAGCTAAATTTTAGCTCCCATACAAAATGTTCTCCAAAATTAAGCTAAGCTAAATTAAAGCGAATGCCTTTAGCCGAGCGGTCGCAGCTCCAGTTAAAAAAACAAAGTTTCTATTCACACTGTACCTATTATTACTGAACGTATCTGTCAAAATTTATCACGCTCACGCCCATTAAAGCTGCTCGAGCGAAACTAAATTTTAGCTGCTCTCCAGTTTTTCTCTCCAAGCATTATTTAGCTAAAATCCCAGCTGAATTTTGACATAAAGGGCGTTGTGAATATATGTGTCACAGAAAACAGTTGTTCGTTGAAAATAACTTCCTTCAAAAATTCATCGACACGAAAAAGTGTTATATTTTCGTTGCACTTTCTTTTTTCCTTGTCTGCGGAATCCCGGCAGAACTGATTCAGCTGTGTCGCGTGACGCTGAAAAACACGCGCTGCAACGTGTAATTTGGAAGCAGCTCTTCCGAACTATTTCAAACATGCACCGGATTTCGGCAAGGTGACGCTCTATCATGCGACTTCTTCAATCTAGTACTGGTGCTGATAGTGCGCAGGGCAGGTATCAACACGGAAGGCACTACCTTCAACAGGTCCGTCTAGCTGCTTGGCCATGCGGACGATATTGACATCATCGATCGCTCCCAGCGTGCCGTGATAAAAGCGTTCACGGCGATTGAAGAACAGGCGAAATCCGCTGGGCTTGAAGTAAATGAGGACAAGACTAAGTACATGCTATCAACAAACAAACAAGCATCTGTCCACCGCCTAGAACAAAACGTCACTATTGATAGCAACAATTTCGAGGTAGTTAAGGAGTTCACCTACCTCGGAGTAAACGTAAACTCCACGAATGACACCCTAGTGGAGATCCGGCGAAGAATTACCCTAGGAAACCGTTGCTACTTCGGTTTGGCAAAACAACTGGGTTCAAAACTCCTAACTCGAAGGACGAAATGTGTGCTCTACAAAACCCTTATCCTGCCAGTTCTGCTTTATGGCGCCGAGTGCTGGACGATAAGCAAGAAGGGAAAGCTGATACTGGGCTCCTTCGAAAGAAAAATACTTCGGCGGATTTTTGGTCCTGTGTGCGAGGATGGCGAATGGAGGAGACATTACAACCGCGAACTCTATGAGCTTTACCAAGTTGTGGATGTAGTCCAGAAAGCCAGAACACGTCGACTACATTGGCTCGGCCACATCGAGCGAATGGACAATAATGTCCCAGTTAAGAGGATCTTTGAATCTTAGCCCCCAGGTTCGGGAAGACAAGGAAGATCAAACCTCCGTTTCAAAGACCAAGCCATCGCGGATGCCAAAGCGCTTGGTCTCGACAATTGGAAGCAGCGTGTCCGGGATCGTAGAGGATGCTGCAGTGTCTCAGGCAGAGAAATCTTCAGGGGTCGGGAGCCAGATTAGGAAGCAGTTTTTATAAATAAGTCCAATGATATAAGTCCATTTTTAATACGAATCAAACTCATTATAAATTTTTCTTGAACTTTCAAAATTTAAAAAAAAAACAGTAAACCGGTGTCTGTACAGTCCGATAAGAATGCTGATAAAATGTAGCTCGATGTTCATACTGTTCGCTTTTAAAACATGATTCTAGCTCTAGGCTTCTAAATACAAATCGGACAGTCGTAGTTCGATTATTCGCAATTCGCAATGCCTGTTTTATACTTTCATATTCTGGCAGAGTTTATATTTCAAGTAAAGCTAATAGAAACAAAAGTAAAACGAAATGAGTTTAAATTGTTTTCTCCGTTTATTTTGAATTATTTTGTTTTGACATAAAAAAATTACATTTTGTGAATGGAAGCCAGCCGCGTTCCATCGACTGGCGCTAAAATGTTAAACTTCATAAAAAAAACTGACGTTTTATCATTTGCGCTAGAGCTCCTCTCCTCTATCTAGGCTAATCAATATTGAGGAGACTGATGCCTCTATAGTTGGCGCAGTTTAAAAAGTCTAATTTTTTTCTGGATCGGGCAAATGATGCAGAGTTTCCATTCATCAGACATACCTACTTTCCTCTGGCCAAATCTTGGACACGAGAGTTTCTGCTAGGTTCCACATTTCACTTTTACTCGAAATGAAATCGGAAATTAATTTTTGTGTTCGCCATTTCACTGTATTCGATTTCGATTTCAAAATCAAGTTATTTCCTTCACCCATCCCATAAACAGAGAAGATCTTAAAACTGATTTCTTAGCAAAAGGCTATAATATAATGACGAGGCGGATTCTGAATCACTTGGAATGATTGGTAATACGCTCGCTTAGATGAATACGAATCGGCAACAGAAAAGTAAGTACGCGTCGAAATCAGTCTCTAAGCAATACATTTCATTTCTTCTTTCCAGCCAATGTAATAAGCGACCAGAACCAGACGGAGCCGCTTCAATAGACTACAACTACATCTACCAGTAAAGCTGCCAAACAGTCCATGTACATGTACATTGCCATCCGATCAACAGACGCTGATTCCAAAACTCGTGACATCGATCTAGAAGTGACAAGTGTTTTACATAGACGTTTTACCACACCTAGGTAAAACTCTTTACTCAAAAGGTAAAGTGGCTTAGGTCGACTTAAGCCAAAAACATTTTTTTTAAATATTTGAAATGAGAAAAAAATTAGCTACAGTTTGGTGTAATCACCTTGTTTCTACCTATCTTACAAAACAGTTTTTTCTTCTGTTACAATGACTTAACTCAATGAAACTGAAAACATTGCATTTGTAATAACGCCTTAACTCTCAAATATTGTTGCAGTGTCTGACATTTATGTCTTAAGTCTACTTAAGCTGTTTTTGTTATTTTTAGAAACACAATTCCTTGAAAAGGAAAAGAGAACTAAGTTGAATTAGGCCACTTTTCCAAAATACATTTTTCTATAAAATTAAATTTTATTTCGACTTAAGCCGTTTTTCCATAACAAAACTTTATTAAAATTGACTTAAGCCATTTTTCCAAACTAACATATTCCGTTTTATTTTAATTACATCGACATAAGCCAGTATTCCAAATCAAAAAAATATTAATATGGGTTATATCTGTTTTTGAATATGAGCTTAGTGGACATAAGCCACTTTACCAAACTGCTTTTCTAAACCAACATAGTTTTAAGTATGAATAAGTCCTTTTACTCTGTGTAAAAATTATATTCCGTATGAAAATTAAAAAAATAAAAAGCGGCTTAAGTCGATTTAAGCCCCAATATTATTTATAAAAGCATTTGAGTTGCGAAAGTTTCCGAGACGGTCTAGTCAGAGAAAAGAGAAAAAGTTATTTCTTTAATTCAATATTTACTCAAAGCTTATAAAGGTGATGTGGGCGCAGTAGCGCAGTGGTTAGTGTGCTGGATTACTGTGCGAGGGATAGTGATATTGTTAATTATAAAAAAAAAAACTAAAAATTGGAGCAATTTCTTTTATCCCCTTTCTTGAAAAGGGGCACAATCACCCCAATCTGCCAATCGCTGGGAGTTTCGCCGCATTCCCAGGCCACTTTAATGACACGAGAGAGCCATTTAACTATCCCTCTTCACCTAAGGCCTTGAGCATTTCTGGCCGGATTTCATTCACTCCGGCAGATTTCCCATAGCTTTTAGCGATTTGATCGCAAAAGTAACTTCTTCTACCGTGGGACTATTTTCCGCCATACTCGAGGCGATGGTTCTGTCATCCTGTTGTAATAAATGCCAATATGTTGGAATAACAAACCAAGATGTTCGTTCTAGTGCTGTTCAATTCAGATTCACCTGTAAAAAAACGAAAGGAAGCCAATGCAGTTCCGATTTTTCATAAACGAACAGTCGCATCGTGTTATCCATTTTCACACGATGTCGATTCTGCTGGTTGTGTATATTCACAAGAATATTCATGTTTGCGTATCGCAGGCTTGCTTATCGCATGCAGACAGTTATGTGATATCCGAAGGAATATCAGAATGCTGATATTTAATATTTGGGAATGCGGACGCGCATGCTAGTGGCACGACAATCCTCAATGCCCTGGATTAGATTGAGCAATTCGGAAAAGTGCTCGCCCCATCTGCCCAAGATGTCCTCCTCAATAGAAAGAAGTGTACCATATTTGGATTCGACTCCTTCAATAATGTTCCACTTCCTTCCTCTAAGACGTCGGATGGTCTGCCAGAACACCTTGCTTTCAGATCTGTGATCACGGTCTAATTTCTCGCCGAACTCCTTCTCTGTTGTTTGGCTGCTTTAACAGCCAATTTGCAAGTTCTTCACGCCACAATGTACCGGTTTAGAGAAGGTAAGTCTCCCAAGTGAATCCACACCTTGAAAGCCTTTTTCTTCTCTCTGATGGCTTCTTGAACTCCGGGCGTTTTAAACCACGCGGTTCTTTTCTCACCACCAGCCGCCACACCGAGCCGCTTCGCTTCACAAACATGTCCTGCAGAGGCAATGATTGCTGTTGAAAACAACTGCCATTCTTCCTCTACATTCAATGGAACATTGGAATTTATTCAAACCTTGAAGGTATCTGCCGTGCAAATTCCTCCCGTGCAAATGGGTCAACTTAAAAAAACTAATTTATGTTTCCTAATGTTGATGACGAAAATAATAAGGTTACCTAATTGGATAAATATAAGACGGCTCTGATTTTCCAAAGTATTTATTTCAAGAATTTGTTGGATGACAAAGAACCTTTAAAAATATTAATATTCAAAAGCGAAGTCGCAACGAAGTATATAAAGATTGTCTTGAGTTGCTTTACGATGGACCAAATAAAATAAGTGAAGCAAAAAAGTGATAAATCTACTTCCTTTGATCGATTAGCAGTTTCACGACTTTTACAGGAACCTTTGCACAGAATCTAAGCCAGATTTTCATCCTGATTTACCCGAAGAAGCTGAGAAGTTTTTTAGGAAGAAGCATTATTGTGTCAGTATCTTATATCTATTTATAAAATTATTAAAATAAATAAATAGGTTGCCCCAAAAGCCCTGTAAACACCCTAGGCATATCTTCTCGCAACCATTCGTTTGTGTGAGTTTCTATTTTTGGGACGAATGGAAGGGACCTACATTATATAACTATATTATCTACTTACCAAAAAAAACCTATGTACCATATTACTACATAAAAATATTGAATTCGTTGAGCTAATAAATAAAGAAGAGGGAACTAAGCCACGATATATGTTAACATTTAATTTCAGGAAAAGTGGTTTATGTACACATAAGTCAACGGTAAACCATAGAAACAAAAACGCAAAAACGGCTTAAGTGACTTAAGACGATTTAAATAAGATTTAGATAAAAGTCAAAACGGCTTAAGTCAGTTTTTTGTTAATAAATTCAAAATCTGAACAGATTTTCAAAAAATTTAATAAGATTCCCAAAGGGTATCTCTAGAGTGATATACGAAAAAAATTGCAGCCTTATACTCAAAACAGTTTTATTAGAATAATTTTTTAAAGTTTAAAACTGCTCTCCTGAAAAATGTGAAAAATCGACTTAAGCCACTTTACCTTTTGAGTAAAGAACTATAAAGGCTATCGCCTTAAATTTGATATCCCTAGATTCGGATTTGTATTACCTAAAAGATAACATATATCTTGAGCTATTCACTGCACGGCACGAAATTTGTATTAACTTTTTAACTAAATATCCCCGAATTAAAATAAAACTTTTAAAATTTTGCGTCAACGCGAACCGAAATGTCAAACACAAATGTTGCTAGAAATAGACGTCAACTTACTAGTAAGTCGAGAAATTTCTTGACTAGATTGGTCGGTGTTGCGAACAAAGACGTCAACTGAAAAAGCTGATCACGTGACCAGTTTTGCCCAATGAAAACTTAGCAACATGAATTTTGAGAGCTGTCACACTTACCAAACTAGATTTGTGAATACGGCCAAAGTGAAATTGTGATTTCGAAAAAATTTCGGAGTTTCCGAATCGCTCGAAATGCAGAACACTGAAAACGAATTCACTCGATTTGCAATTTCGATTTCACTCGATTTCTGGAACCTGGCTGATTGTTTTGAAGGAGATTTTTTAATCTACCTGCCGCAAAATTACACGTGGACAAATTAGCTGTCGATTAAATTTGATTAAAAGTGAATAATTTTGGAAAACAAACAAAAGCCAATAGAACGCAGACAGTACAATTATTACGCGTACCTATTATGGAATTTGATCTTTATTAAAAATGCAAAAGCCAACAAAACAAGCATTTCGATTTTGTGTAGGTAGTGAAATTTCATGCGCACATATTTTGAACGACCAACCGTTTAATAAAAACCAATTTCAAAATTCCCACACCTAGGTGCCAGCACACATCGCATAGTTCCAACTGTCAGGCGTGTGCATGTGCACTTTCTCGCTCTCTACACACATCAAGTGTTTGACAGTTGACGTTAGTGACAGTGTGCGAGAGCAAAAAAAAAACCTTCGTCCCGGGACGAAAAACAAAAATTTTCCGAGCAAGATTTTATGGAAAATTGTACCCTTTTCGAAACATGTAATCGCGAATTAAGTTACATTAGCCAAGAGACAGCTTGATAACCAAAAGAACGACATAACAAATACGCACCATGGCATCGATTTTGGACATGAGAACAAATGTGAACCCCAGCACTTTCGATTACTGGTCGCAAGAAATTACCAATTTTTTCACACCACTAAAGTACTTACTTGCAAATACAAGATTCGAAGTGTTCCTGAAGGATGTGAACGTAAATTATATCGTGAATACAGTGTTTTGGATTTTTCTAATGTTCACATTGGGTTTCTATGGATTTTACCGTTTGTTTCACGTAAGTTTTCGTATACGCGGCAATTTAAAGAATTTTTCTTCCCTCGTCGAATTTTTCTATTTTTATTTGTTTTTCTTTGGCGCCCGGTTATGTGTGAGTTTTGGAAGATCGAACTACATGTGTGCGTGATTATAGAGAGAAATGTGTCAAAAACAGCTGTCTTTTGTTATCAGTGAGAGAGTGAAGATAATGCTTCTTGTGGCTGTCTCCAGGTGGCCGTTGTGTAGGTAGTGGGAACGAATGGTTGGTGGCACGGATGAAACCGGAAATGCTTAAATGAACGTTACCGATTCGAATTTGAACTTTCGTATTTTATTCTGTTTTGAATGAGGCATTTCAAATGAACCCTTTTATTAAGAGCATTATCTATAAATCCGTCTCTCTTTACAGGTCTTCTTCAAATCACCCAATGTAAAGTTCTACAAGCGTAAGCAATTCGCCCGCTCCATTTGGAACATCGCCTTCTATGCAGCATCCACAATATTTCTGTATTACTACAACGAATACATGATCTCACCGCAGTTGGTCAGAAACGCTGGCCGACTATTCCCCACCTATGAAAACACAATTTTCTACAAATCTCAGTCGTGTGAGAAATTTCAACTCTACTCTCTGTTCATCATAACGTTCTACCTCCACGGCGCAATGTTGGACACCAAAGAATGCGATTTTTCCGAAGCTGCATCAAAGACGCTATACGCGATGGCTTTGACCGCAATCAACGGATACAAGTAAGAAAACATAGTCTTTCTGCTATCGTCGTTTCACTGGTTTTCTTTAGGTTTGAGAACTATTTCGTTGGATTGAACCTGAATTTGGGTGTTTACAACATCATAACCGAGTGTTTGTTCCTCATGGCTTTGCAGAACTCGCATCGAAATCGCTTGGTGTATCAGGTTTTCCTCGGGCTGAGGATCGCTTCATGGTAAGACAAGTGACCACTAATTGAGAACGATTAAGAATTTTCTCTTGCAGGTCTCATGTCTTTATTAGTTTGCTGCCCTTCAAGTACCTCGTCCCAACGCTGTTCGCCAAGAATTTCAAAATCCTCCTAAACATAGTCATATGGCTGTGGTACGGCCTATCTATATGGAACTCACCTGTGTTGCAGTATTTCTACCACCAAATCTATCACAATTCACCGCTCGACTGCTCTGGCGAAGGGTCTGCTGCCAGGTAAGTGTGTCGTTCGATTGGGTCTGACGAAAAATTTCTCACAAATCCACATTTTTTCTAGGTGCATTCTGTTGAAAGACTCCAGCGAGCATCGACACTTCAAGGCACTTAAGAAAGCCTACTACGAGGTGAAATTGGCGCATGAAAAACTGACTGCATCTGCAGCTGCTGCAACCACCTCAGAAAATTCGTCCGCGAAAACCTTTCAAGCTATCAAATGTGAGTTGTAATTGTGACGTCCTATATCTTGTAGTTTAATGGCATTTTTCGTTTATCTAGGCATCATGACGCTTAAACGCAAGCTTAAACGGATTCGCGAAGGACGCGGCGAGACTACCTATGACACCGAGGAAGACCTGACTCCTGATTCATCCGCCGAAATTGAATAAAGAACAAACACCACGACACAAAGCAGCTCAACTAGGCTACATGACTTATTATCTCTACTCTTTCCAATTAATAAGAAAAGAAGAAACTACATGATTACCTTGTGATATACTAGGGACGAATTAAGTTTTACTACACTCGGTCTTTTCTGTTGTTCGATTGCTCTCCCACTTAAGACTTTATTTTGTTGTTGTTCGGACCGACAAGTCTGAATCTCAATGTTTTGATTCCTAACTTACCACTTAATAGATAGTCCTAAGATAAAAACCTATTTCCTAGCACCATAAAAGACAGTTATTGTGTTGATGACCTCTGTATTCCTTTCATAATAATTTTTTGTTTTCGAATTTTTATGTTTGTGTGTGTTCCTTTGAATATTGTTTGTTAGTTTTTATTACATATATTAGTGTGAAGTTTATTGTATAGCTATGAATTTAAATAAATATACACATGCAAGATATTATTGTTGAACATTCATTTGGTTGTTGTTATTGTTGTTGTTGGTGTAGTAGATTTATTCGTGATTTGTGAGTCTAGTTCTCACTCTCAGTCTAAAAATCTGTCAATTTCAGTTGTTCTTCCAGTAATTTAGGTAGTTGGGCAAGGAAAGTTGAAGAAGTGTTCATCGACGTGGGTTATATGCTTTAGGAGGGTCCAAGCAAGATTATGTACCTATTTTTAGTAGGTGGCATCAGACCGAGCGGAGTTGCGCTACAGTTGCGACATTGTGCTTATTTTACCTTTTCCGGGTACTGAAAGCGATTTAGAAGCGCGAGTTGAATATGAGGAAAATAGCAACACTTTAATGCTCTCTAGCAGTAATTTACGCTCACATCTCAGCGGTCTAACACGAGCCCTTAAGAATGATGACGTACAGCGGATTAATAGTCAAGGTGACAGTATAGATACCTTACATGTACCTCTCTGTCATATTTGGAGATAAGTGAACATTTTTCAGTACTAGCTACGCAACCCCAAACGAAAAACCAACCACGACCCTTGGATAACGAGATGTGCGTTGTCGGTTAGTTTTTTATGGCATATTTCAGCGGACATAACTGCATCCAGAAAGTACTAAAGAATCGCACAGACTGCCGCGTTTTTCGGTGTCCTTTAAGGACGTTTTCGAGGAGTTTCTTGGGTCTTAATTGGGTCGTTTTCGGTTCGTTCTTTAGGGCATATTTTGGCGAACATAACGACGTCCTGCACGGACTGGGACATTTTTCGCTGTTTTTTGAAAAAAGTTTTTGAGGTGTTTTTTCGGGCGTTTATTGGGTCGTTTTCGATTCGTTTTTTGGAGTATATTTTGGGAACATAACTGCATCCAGAAAGTACTAGTACATCGTACAGATTGGGGCGATTTTTGGGTATTTTTGACTCGTTTTCGGCAAGTTTTTTGGGACATATTTCGGGCGACATATGTAAATACATCAGGGAGTTTTTCGGTGTTTTTGAAAGGCGTACTTCTGTAGCGCCATCAAAAGTACAAAAGTCTTCAGGTGATTTTGGGCGTTTATTGTTTTTTTTCGGTTCGTTTTTTGGGACATATTTCGGCGAACATAAGTACTATAGGATCGCACGAACCGGAGCGTTTTTCGGTGATTTTGAAAGACATTTTTGAGGCGTTTTAGGGCCTTTATTAGGTCGTTTTCGGTTCGTTTTTGGGCATATTTCGGGAGTAAAACTGCATCCAGAAAATACTATGGGCTTGCATGGACTGTGGAATTTATCGGTCTTTTTAAAATACGATTTTTGCGTCGTTTTCGTGTTTTTTTGGAGCATATTTCGCATATTTTGGGACATATTTCGGGAGACATAACTGCATCCAGAAAGTACTATAGGACTGGGCGTTTTTTAAAAATGTTTTTGAAGCCCAGGTCCACCCGGACTGTAGCGCCATCAGAAGTAAAAAGTTTTGAGGCGTTTTTGGGCTTATTGGTTAATTTTTTTGGGCGTTTTTAAAGGTTTTTTTTGGGCTACCTGCGTTCGCGCCTGCCAATGGCATACAGTCTGAAATAAACATATTCTTCTAAACAAAATCAAACACATTTGCATTTTAAAATCTTCAGTGAAACATTTCATTTTTTATTGATTTCTTGTTCGTTTTTGTGTTTTTTTTTTTTCATATGACTTATTTATTAATCATTACGTTATTTCCTGTTTTAAATTTCTGTGTGTTCGTTTATTTTTTTCCTCAAATTTCTTATTTAAAATTTACATATATTTTATGTTCCAAACTTAGTTTATATTTTTTTCTCTTCAAATTTACATAGGTACTTACAACAATTGTTCGTTAAATTTACATATATATGTGAGTGTATATATATTTATCTGTTTTTGTTTTAAGAAACAAAATTTTAGATGCTTAGGTTAAATTTTGTTTGTCATAAAATGTTCATTTTTTTTTTAACTTTAACGAAACCCCAATAAAGTGTAAGTGAAGTGTTTTTCTGTCCCCTTATTTAATTTATTTATTATCCTATTATGTCTAGTTGGAAATTTTATATTTAACAAATTTTCTCTATGACTTTCGTATTTATTTCTGTTTTGTTTTTGTCAAGAATTTTTGTCAAGAAATTCTTAAACAAATTCCAAAATAAACAAAAATTTGTTTTCACATTTAAAATCTAATGATATATTTATTTTTTTCTTTAAATACACATAATCTATAGTAGTTTTCTTAAATTTTTTTTTTGTTAATATTGTGAGAACCAATATTTGCTAAATATTCTATTTTATATTTATTTATTTGACTGGTCCGTTCCAGGGTGATACAAAAAGTGGGGAAAAACGAAAAGAAAACAAAATTATATATAAAATTTTATTTTATAAATATGTAACAGTGTTTTATAGTATTCTTGTTTTAATATTTATTTATTATTAACATGAATATACATTTTTTTATTTTTAATAGTTTGTGTTCGTATTTTTTTTTATAATAAATCTTGGTCAATTCGATTAACCACTCTATCACATAAGATTCCGTTGTTTATATAAATTTCTATTTTTTTTATTACAGTAAATTTATGGATTTTTTTTTATAAAAAAAAAATTACGGAATTTCTTTAATATAAAAAAAGGAGTTTCATTTGTTTTCATTTAAAAAAGTACAATGGAAATATAAAAAGGACTAGAAAACTATTTTTTTTCTTTTTATAGAGAAAACCTGGAAAAAGTTTTAGTTATAATTTCTTTAAATGTTAAGATTTTGTATAGTTTTTCTCCAATTAAATGTAATTTTATTTTAAAGAGAAAGATCATTTTTGTGTGTTGTCTAAGAATTTAAAACCAATTTTTGGTTTGCCTAAGATTAGGAAATTTAGAACTCATTGCTTTATTTTCTTCAAGAATTTTTACAGATTTTTTTTAGACTAGACTTAGACTAGATAATAAATAGATTTAAAGTTAAAATACAAAATACAGATGGAAGTGGAGGGTGATCATTTTCAATGGAAGGTGAACAGATTGTTATTCTTGTTGTTCTATTGTGTGCGTTTACTCAATTTTTTAAGGAATACTTAGTTTGGTTTGCAATGGATGGGAGAAGGAAAATATTAGATTTTTTGCGAACATATAAACTTTTGTTTCCACTTGTTTCTGGCAGTACAAATTTGCCAACGTAATTTAGAATTTATTTTTGAATCAGACGGTACTTTGCAAATCTGCAACTTTGAGGAACACTTTAAATTCCACAAAACAATAATTTAATTGGAGAGACAGAGACGAATGCACCACCACAAAGGCTTAAGTTTGAAAAGTTTGTCTGTTTAGAGTTGGCAAATTTTCTTCAAGTGTCATAAGTTATATCGTGACCATTGACAAATGTACAAGTTGGCCTGCGATATCTGGTAGTGAAGAAAAGAACCCTATCAGACATACAGAAATCTGTCATCGGTAAGCGGTACGTGTATTTTTGTACAGATAATTTATTTATTTTATAAATGAGAAACTATTGTAATTGAGGTAAACGCCTTGTCAGTCTAAAATTCAAGTATTGTTTATGAAAAATTAAATAATCCCGGGTCCATAAAATTATGTTTAAATTGTTTAAAAGTGGAATGAAAAACTTGTTTTGGTTTCGTGTAAACAATTTTGTTTTTTGGATAAGACTCTTTTAACTGTTTAAAGTTCTTCAAATTATTGTTAATATTCCATTTATTGTGCAGCATTATCCCAAATACCAATAGCGGACCCAACTAACCGAGATTTATCTCAGACTTTCTCGATAACCATCTGCGATATTGCAGATTATTTTAGGGGCATAAAACGCTCCATTTGGGAAGGGGAAGAGCTTGTCAAGGCTGGTTTTGTGATACAAGATCCAGGAAAGAGTGAGGTAACTGGTCTGGTCATAAATGCATCCTCGATGACTTCAAACCCCCACGAAATCAAACTAAGCATCTTGTTAATGGTTAAACCATTTTGTCTATATGAGTTGCACCACAATGCGACGCTCGATCCAACACTTTTTCTTTAGTTTCCATTAGCGGAAACTAGTTAGCCATTTATTTTTATGTTTTTACATGAAAAATGTATTTATTATTCACATTATTTAATTATTTAGTGGCGCATAGCTTCTTTTCCATATATTTTTTTCGCTGATCTGTCATATTTGTATGTCTAGTAGGGTTCAAATTGTCGCCGCTAGGGTACACCCTCCATTTCTCAATTGACATACTACATTATGGACTGCCAGTCAAATGTCAGCTCCATAAAATTTCCGCCCACAAAATGACACCAACATAACTAGCGCTCGTGGTTTCAAGCGAAAAATAAGTGAAACAAAATGACATGACAACCATCTTGGATTTCTACAAAAATTTTAGAGACACCTATTGACCGTGAGTAAATTTGCAAAGTGAAATGGTTGGAATTCAAATTGTCACATCATTGTCAATCAAATCATAGTTCAAGGTGCAAAAACCGCTTTCGTTTCTGACTTAAAGGTTTTAATTTGTCGAGTAATGATGGTCTCTCATCGAGTCCTTTGATGTCAAAAAAGAATTTAGATAAGGTGATGCGCTGTCACGTGACGTTAACATAATACTTGAGAAATTTGTGTCGCAAGCCAACACCAGGGCATAATTTTCCAATAGTTGCTGACTCACACACAGGGTTGGCCGAACTGTCACTTTTTCGAAAAAACTACATTTGTTACATCTGCTACGTAATTTATGTAGTTAATGTAGTTAATGAAACAAATTGTAGCAGACGTAGCTACAACTGTCAAATTTGAAATGGGACGCAAAATGAATTCAAAATCGGTTCTCGAATGTTCATTGTTCAGTACGAACATCCATTGAGAATATAAAATATCGAACCCCACATTACGACTACGAGTAAAACTAGTGCAACCCAATACTTTTGAATCTTTTTAACTGAAATTCTATTATTTTTCTGTAGTTTCTACGTCTATGTAGCAGACGTAACAAATTGTAGTAAATAAGACGTGTAGTTTATTTAATTTACTACGCGTAGTTAATGATGTAGAAAATGTAGTGTAGTTTATTCGGCCAACCCTGTCACACATCATTGGCAGAAAGCAGCGAGCTATCACTGGTGCGTTTGCAAGTATTAGCACAGAAGCGGCAAAAATGCGTTTAGTGGTGAATGAACAAAATATTTACAATGCTATATGAACAAGAAGAGGGACACTCGACGAATCAGACAAAATGTCACGATAGACAGCTACAACTTTGAGGTGGTTAGGGACTTTGACTACCTCGGCTCCGCTATTAACTCTGACAATGTCACCACAGCAGAAATCAAACGATGAGTTACACTTGCCAACCGCTGTTTCTTTGGCCTAAACAGGCAACTGACTAGTAAGGGCTTGTCAAGAAACACTAAGGAGAGTCTATGCAAGACCCTCATCATCCCAGTCGCAGAATCATAAACGTTAACAAAGGCGGATGAAGATCTTCTTGGTCATTTCGAACGCAAAATTCTTCGAGTGATTTTCGGCCCCGTTTGCGTTGACGGGCTTTGGATGAGGAGATTTAACTGCGAACTTAACGAGCTGTACAGAGACATCGACTTGCTCAAAAAAGTACGTATATAGGACATGTAGAGCGAATGGACACCAACGCTTCGGCCCGAAGGGTCTTTGATTCCAACCCGGAGGGACAACGTAGTAGAGGAAGACCTCGCCTTTCGTGGCGCACACAAGTGGAAGGGGTCCTCAACCAACTGGAGACAATTATCCAAAGGTTGAGGCCCAGGTCGACCCCGGACTGTAGCGCCATCTGAGTAAGTAAGTAATGAATTAGATAGACAGCCAGGGGTGGAATCGGCTAAGGTGATTTGTGATAAGTGATAGTCACAATCAACAAATTTGGTCTGCGTAAGGTGATTGTCACCGGTGACAATCACATTTTTGTGATAATTTCTTGTGACAGCATTTTAGTTGTCACTTGCATGTTGATTTTAGTAAGGTTTTTTTTTCTTTTGATGTTTTAAGCGAAAATGGACGTGTATGCACCTCTGCAATTATTTTTAGGATCTAGAAGTGAATAAGAGCAAAATAAAAATAACAATAGGGGCATTTTTTTGTCCGACGTTTAAATCTCCAAAATAAGCTTAACATACTGGAGCTGTAAAATTCAAATGTTCACAATACAATGCTAATTGCTATTTCCAAATTTAAAAAATTCTTAAAAAATGTTCGACTAAGAAAGGATATTAGCTGTTTTTATAGTAGGTACCTATATCCTACCCCTACGGCAATTGCATTTGCCAGCTGGACACATATCACTCTACTCTCCAGTTAGCTACAAGAAGTTGTTAATGACTAATTCAGCACCAATAGTCCAACATACTCTGTGTTGGTTGACCCCGGGAACACTTAAACTCTGTCCAATAAATGAGTGGCTCTGGCTCATTCACATGGAATCGAATAGATAATACTGTTAGACATTTTCGTTGTTAAAATGGTTATTTTTATTATTATTATTACTTTGTGTTTTCTAAAAGTGCATTATCTACTCAAATGCTTTTAATCAAATCGAAAACAATACAAAAAAACCAATAATGACACATGTCAGTGTCAAGTGATGCCAAATTTTACCAAATTTTTGGTGATCACCTTACGCAGACGGATAATTTTATTTGATCACAAGTGATTGTCACATTTGTGATAATCACAAATCACCTTAGCCGATTCCACCCCAGGGCAGATATAGAGCAAAAAAGGAATCTTAGTGAATCGATTCTTAACGAGTTTTTTGGAGTATATAGAAAGCAAAACGTATACTTGCCAATTGATAAAAATTGATCCTTCTTTAAGGAGTCAAGATAAGACAAGCAATGACTTAACATCCAACTATAATTAATTCGTACCGCCCTTGGCACGCCAGTGGAGTCAAGGTAGCATCACAATAAATGATCACGGTTATTGGAAAATTTAACCACAACCAAACGATAGCGGCGCAGGTGATTTTCATGATTATCGCACTCAGTTCGAAATTGTTGCTGAGGCAAATGACTTGGACGTTTTGGGAAAGACACAAATATTAGCTTCTATGTCAATTTTGTCGCCTAAGATCGTGAGAAGTATTAAAAACTACTTCCTTGTAGCATTTGTCAATGACATTCAACGACTTATGTGATTCTAACTTTGGCGATTGTTCTCAGAAGCCCATAAGCGTTATCGCTTTTATGCAGTTTCCTGATGATCTTCCACTCTGAATGGCGAATCTAATGACCCTTACCGATTGCTTTTTTCGTGTAGGCAAGATTCTATCGATATTGCGGTTGTCGTTGTCCCCACTTATTGAACTGACCTCTTTACAAAAACATCTCCCGCCCTTGCAATCACAAGGCGTAAAATCGCTTCTAGTTGAATTTTGTGCCATTTTCTTAGCTGGTTCTGATAATTTGGGTAAAACTAATATCGTCAAACATGAGTTGGTAGGTACTTCGAAACCAGTTAAACTAGTGATTGTCGTCTACTATTAGCCAAGCAAGAGGAAGCCAGACTGGATCCAGACTGGATAATCATGGTGAAACGACATAAATATTTGAACGATATTATCTTCTATAGTAATGGAAAAAAAATACGGTTTAAAAAGGTTTTGCGTAAACTATCCTAAATTGAACGATGGCACCATTTAGGACTCCTTTCCTCTACCATCTACCATAAGAATAGACCACGCATTGTATGCAGTTGTTGTATCTAAATTGATTGTTCAGTTTCCAGTTGTGCTTGGGATCCACGAACACTCCCAGATACCTAGCACTGGAGGATAATGAGAGTGGTTGGCCGTTTAGGCGAGGAAGTGTTAAGTAGGGTATTTTTGTCTTAGTGGTGAAAAGCATCGTTTCAGTTTTGCTCGAGTTTACACCGAGACCGCACAATCCAGCCCAGGTGCTAACCTTCGACAGAGCATTCTCAATAATTTCGCTAATTAGGGAGAGAAACTTTCCTGACACCAGTATCACCATATCGTCCGCATATCCGACTACTTTTATTCTTTAGGTATTATCTAAACTATTGAGTATTTTGTTCATCACCTCCTTGGGGTGTCCCTCTGCTGGCTTATTTGGTTATGTTGCTATTTCCTAGTGTTGTATGAATGATCCTTGTGTTAAGCATAGAAACAATCCAAAGGCTTTGATGGTTTTCTTTCCCTAATTCCGTTAATCGCTTCAGTATATGTAGATTGTTAAAGGCTAATGTATATTCTTTATAGTGTATTGAAATTTCGATTGTTCGCACTACTTCGTAAAGAGCCGGTCTCTGTCGATCTTGCTTTGATATATGCGTGCTGTGACTTGGATAGAGATGTTTCTACATTATCACGCAGATGGTTGCCTAGGAGTCGTTCGAGAGTTTGCAGTGCAAAGGAGGACATGCTGGATTGGTCTGAAATCTTTCGCGCTTTCGTGACTGCATCTGCCCGCCTTTGGAATGAAAATCTCACTCGTCTCCATGAATGGAATACGTGATTGTTGAGTATACAGCTCCTAAAAATCGTTGTAAGCCATGGAATTGCTATTTCTTCACAATTCTGTAGCATTATGGGCAAAATGTCGTCCAGGCCAGGCGATTTGTATGGGGCGAAACTGTTTATGATAATTATTATGTAAAATCAAATTGGTCGAGACTTCTACGCTAAATTAGAAACTGTTTATGGCCCAGGACATTTTTTCCTTAGTGATAATGGATGTTATGTTTTCCCAGGTGCTAGTTATCGGACGTTGCGAGTTGTTACACTCTGAACTGTCGTCCTTGCACCCTGGAAAATGGGTATTAAGTAGGAGCTCTAGTGATTCTGCAGTCGACTCAGTCCACGATCGATCCGCCTTTCTTAGAGAAGATGGGCTGGAGTGTTCTTCGGATAGTATTTTACTGAGTCTTCCAGAATCTTTTATTGTTTCAATGGATTGGCAATAATCTATCCATGCCTGTTTTTTGACCTCTCTGATAGATTGTTTATGCATATTTTAAGACAGTCCCGGTAGGGCTGCCAGTATTTGCAACTGTGGCAGATATTGAAAGTCTCTCTAGTCAGCTTTCTGAGATTAAGCGAGGGTTTTTTTTTCCTATATTTGACCGGGCACGAGCTGTACTAAAAGCTTTTTTGAAAGCCTTCACTTTTGTGTCGAGTTCTGTGGTCGAGGTTATCATTGGGATTGGTAGTTTTTGAAGTTTGTTTTTTATAGCTTGGGCAAACTTTGGCCAGAGTGGTTATCCGGGTGCCGTATTCGAGTCCAAAAAATAAATAAATTCTAAGAACATGGCAAAACCTTTGGTCCAAAGGGAAACGAAACTGCACTTTTGACGAAGGATAGCTATATTCGAGGAATTTATTAACTTTGAAAGCAAAAAAACTAAAATATACGGATATTATGAAGCACCACTTGCGATGGTTCTATGACAAAGACAACGCCGAGGGGATCGACGAATTAAATGCTGTCCTAAATGCGTGGGAGCGAGACCATAGTACTCAAGGTCCAAGGGGAAAATTCAACCAGAAACTAGCAATTCTTAAGAACGAAGAAGAATCGGCCAACCCCACTACAGGCAGACCATTAGGGATGCAGTAGAGTGGAAAGGTTATTATGATCCCTATAAGCCATTCTCAAACCAACGCGAAAGCGGGAGCGGAAATAAAATAGGTACACGGCGATGACGGTATATCCCGTTTCCAGAGCGAAATTCGCACTTTATAGAGATACTATCCATTAGAATATCGCAGTTATGAATGCAACCACTATGACCTGATGGTAAGTGCATGAACAAAATGCACCTAATTATCTAGTTTTCAAAAATTCACCAACAACTTGACGCAACAGAAAATATTAAGCAAAACTCATGCGCCTACCAATTTAAAGGATACACCAGAACCGTAAATTGAATTTAATTGCAGGCTCGCTTCAAATAATCTCTCTATGATATGATCATTAATACTATAGCTCTCTAATTGCAGTTCACATGTTTGCCTCTTTTATACTCTGACAGACCGCATTGGGCAATGCTTGTGCAAACCGAATTTTCAACCGCCACGCTCCCGCACTCATTCATTTTGTGCTAAATAATTAATTTCGTCCTTGTGTCCAGATCCGGCATCCATTTCGTCTATCTATGCGCTCCAACAACAACAAAAATATATAAAATAGATCATAACATCAACAACAAGAAAAAAAAAAAAAAAACGAATAACGAATAAATCCTGCGGTCCTCCGCTAATAGCATAGTCCATAGCAGAAAACCCAACAATTTATGCGAATGGGACAGTGAATGAGAATCATCGCGACTCACAATCACCATACGATGAGGACAACGACAATGATGATGTGGATGTCCTCTGGCTGTGTCCTAGCTCCGGGATTCTATTTCTAAAATACGTGTGCCAGTGTGGGATGTTGCTTTGTCCCGCCCCGCTTCCAGTGCCCCCTATTTTGAGGTTGATGTTGAGGCTAACTTCTGGACTTTTGCACGATGGATTTGGTCAGATTATGATGTGTACGAGCTTTGAATTTACGAATTTGTGAACCGAGGTTATACGACTTCACTTTTTTTTCGCGATGGCATGCCACAAAGGCTTTGCCGAACAAAAATATACCCACAGAAGTAAATTTTGAATTTGATTCTGGTTCTGCTTGTGAAGTACACGCGCACACACAGTGCACCCGGACCAGTCGACCGACTTGGCCATTTGTCAAAGTTAGTTGTCCAGCGATTGTCCCACAACGAGAAACGTAATGGCTCAGCTGGTCCCATTTTCTAATTGAAAATAAAAGCTATATAAATGTATGCATGGATTAATTTGTATAACATTGGCCGGTTGTGCTGGCAAACCGCAGGATATTAAAAATTGTTTCGTTCTGTTGTAGGGACATTTGGAAATTTTGTATATCGTTTAAGGGTTGATCGGGTTGGTTAGAGTGAGCGGCTTTTGGTTAAGGGCCAATTTAGAAATTTAGATTTTATTCTATGAAATCCTTGATGGTTATTTAATTGAAATGAAAATGGAAACAGTTGGTTAGTGAATGGCTGCAAATATTTCAGATTTCACTAAATTTGTGGGGAAATTATTTCTAATGAAGATGGCGTCTTTTGTTAGGAAAGAACATTATGCAGGAATCACGCAGAGATGTTATTCTCTGCCCACTTGAAAGCCAATCATCGATGAAGGTTTTGACGAGTTACATCACAATGGGTCAGTATTGACCTGAGTGTGTCAAGGAGAAATCCTCGCCAGCCCACAAACCTTCGACGAGTTAAGTTATCCAAAGTTGAATATGTAGATACGGGTTGGTGATGAAATCTTCTTGTCCAAAATCCCCTGTTCCATAATCCCCTGTGCTGGAAACCCTTACTCCAAAAGACCCTGAGAGAAAATCCCCACGGGACAAAATCTCCCATTCTTAGCTTTGGTGTTATTAATTCTGTCTCGCGACATAAGTGAGGTACGTATGCAACCCTACTGCTTGTAGTCTCTGTAGGATTTGGAGAAGGTGCGAGGTTGGGTATGTGCAAATTTTATATTATGTGTTTGCTTAATTTTACTGCCAAAACTGCGCGTTTAAAAACGGATAAATTCTAAATTGTGCGAACAGGGGATTTTAACGAGGGATTTAATAAAGATATATAATATGTAGGTGGGAGATTTTGACATAGGGAATTTTGTCCCGAGAGATTTTGGAAAAAGAGATAAAAAAAGAGATATTATGTCCAATAAGGGATTTTGGAAAAGGAGATAACGTATGGATCCCTGTAGATACTTATCAGCAACCTTTTTTATGTAGGTACCTAAAGTTTTATGTCCCTTTGCTTGCCCTCGCCAGGTGTTGATGTGTTTTGTATATAGGACAGTTTTAACACCGTCGTTGGGTAAAACCTGACAACGTTTCCAGCTCTCAGCAAACAACCCTTTTCCAGCAAGCCATGACGATTCGCATGCAGAAAATTTCGTTCGCCGGTAAGTTCTTCGGAGAATCGCAACTGAACCATGACCAGACCACATAATCAATCAAATATGAGCGGAAGAAAGCATGTCCCGAGGACTATTAGTTACGTAAGTCCAGCTTGCAAGAGTTATCGAAGAATATTTCTCGTTAAAGTTGCATAAAGTTTGACCCTCCAGGTTGGGGGTTGTGCAGTAACTTCCCGACCATGGAAAAAACTACCAGTTATGAGAGAGACGCAACCAGCCCCGGATAATGGAACCTGTCATGTGGTTTAAGACAAGGCGACGCGCTATCATGTAACTTCTTTAATATCATTCTTAAAGCAATTGTACGGAACTCGCAAGCCAACATCATAGGTCAAATTTTTCAAAAGTCCGTTCAACTACTTGCATATGCAGATGATATTGATATTATTGGGAGAACTCAGCGAGCTGTCAATGGCGCGTTTGCAAGCATTGAAACGGAGGCGGCGAAGATGGGTCTGGCTGTCCTGTTAATGAGGACAAAACGAAGTATATGCTGTCATCGAGAACGGATTCTCAACATCGGCGACTCGGACAAAACGTCACGGTTGACAGATATAACTTCGAAGTAGTTAAAGACTTTGTCTACCTAGGCTCTACAATTACCTCGCAAAACAACATCGGCGTAGAAATCAAACGAAGAATCACTCTTGCCAATCGCTGTTTCTTCGGGCTAAGAAGGCATCTAAGAAGTAAAGCCCTCTCTCGCAGAACCAAGGAGATATTGTACAAGACCTTAATCATCCCGGTCCTGTATACAGCGGCTGAGATGGCTGTCTTTCAGTCCACCCCTGAGAGACAACGAAGCAGAGGAAGACCCCACCTCAGGTGGCGCGCACAATTGGAGAGCGACCTTAACCAACTTGGTGTGCGTAACTGGAGGCAGCTAGCTAGGGACCGAGCTGTCTGGAGGGGCTTGTTGGTTGAGGCCGTGGTCCACCCCGGACTGTGAGCGCCATCTAAAGTAAGTAAGTCATGTGGCAACAAGACCCGTAACGTCAATGGACTACGATTTAAGGGTATGTTCCTGGACGAAACGCTTCACTCTACACCCCACGTGCTACTAAAAAGCTTGTCCTCACGCGGTACAAGCCAGGTATAACAAGGACCCAGGAGATACGATGAATAGGATCAAGTATGATGAAAAGAAAAAATTGTGACATTTATTATATTACAATTGCAACAAAAGACTGCAAGTATTAGGATGCGAATTCGTTGTGGGAAATCGGCTTTGGACAAAAGTCATTGACTTCAAGCCGATAAGGAATCGCCTGGCTGTGATCCGCATCAACGCCTTTCAAAACATAAGCCTAATATGTGCAGAGGCCCCTACCGTCGAGGCTGAAGATCAAGGGATTCAGCTCAATTTATAATAATTTGATAATTAATCATCGGAGGTCTTCAAATACGGTAGCGATGTTTTGTTAGGAAGCATGCACCAAGTATGGGTGGAAGAAAATATGCCCTATAGCTGGACTATCAGCTCCATATGGTCCACCTACAAAAAACGGCAATGTAAAGTTTTACAAGAACTATCGCGGCATATCACTGCTTAATGTCGCATATAAGATCCTATCCGGTCTGCAACATATTAATCGGAACGTACCAGTGTGGCTTCCGGTCCAGCGATCGAATATAAGTAAAATTTTTCAGACTGAAACAAATCCTGGAAAAGACCAACGAATTTTAAGTCGAGACTCATCACTTATTCATCGACTTCAAAGCCGCGTATGGTAGCATACATCGTCAGGAGCTCTATATGACGATGGTCGAATTCAGAGTCCCGGCAAAACTGATTGAAAGTAGCTCCCCCAAACAATTTCAAACATGCATCGCATTTCGGCAAGGAGACGCACTTTCATGCGGCTTCTTCAATCTCGTTCTGGATCAGATAGTGTGCAGGGCAGGTGTCAACACGGAAGGCACTATCTTCAACAGGTCCATTCATCTGCTGGGGTATGTCGACTATATTGACATCATCGGTCGTTTCCAGCGTATGAAGCAGCGATTGAAAACAGGCGAAATCAATCATTGGCCTTAAACAAGACAAAACTAATGTCGTTTTCGGTTGGTCGTCCAGAACCATCCGGAAGCAACCCGAACGCGTCTGAAAGCCTTCGATTGGCAATTAACTGACAGTTCTTCTACTGAAAAGAAGAGAAATTTGATTCTGGATTTGAATTCAGAATCGCGCAGAGTTTTTCCGGACGATTCTGGACGACCAACCGAAAACGACATAAGTACATGCTATCAACAAACAAACAAACAAGCATCTGTCAAGCGCCTATGGCAAAACGTCACTATTGACAGCAGTTACTTGGAGGTGGGCCTTACTAATAATAACCAATTTAAAATATGAAAAATATAACCATTGTGAACTCCTTCTTAAACGTAAAGTCGAAACTATAATTGGTTATAGTAGGGCTCCTAAAGACTTCACAAATCGGATTAACTATCGGATCAACTCCACAAATGGCACCATAGTAGAGGTCCGGCAAAGAATTACCACGAACCGATAGGCTCGAAGCTACCCACTCAAAGGACCAAATGTACATTTACCCTGAAGAGCCCTCTCCCTATTAGTTCTGCACCAGTTGACGATAAGAAGGAAAGGTATGGGCTTTTTCGACAGAAAAATTCTCCGACGGGGTTTTAGTAAGAGGAGAGCGAATAGAGGACAATATTCACCTGCGAACTCAATAAGGGATCTACTACCAAAAGTCAAAACACGTGGTTGATCCAATCAAGCGTTCTGCGTTAACATAAAAATATCAGCCGCCGTAAGCTATACGAGTATTTGTACATGAAAATTTAGACACAAGCTCTTAGAAGATTCAATTTTCCAAAAAGACTGCTGTCCAATTAAACTTGACTTCAAGTTGTATCCATTCATTCGTTGTGTCCTAGGGGGCTTTCAAAATCAAAATTCTCATCCTTTATAGCGGCATTAAATCAATTTCTCAGCGCGCCGGCGAATAATACGGGATCAAAACTCCCCATTGCCGTTTAAATACAAATTTTGTAGATTCCATACAATAGACTGATGCTATTGAATGTTTGTGACTCCCTGCAGACAGTGCTAATCCATAGATACATTTAAAAGTCTATCGCGTCTAAGGCTATAGCATCGTTTGCTTTTGCAATTTTTATTCTCTCATGGCGTGATGCGGTGGCGAATTGTCGGGGATTATAATGGGAAAGGACGTCGACTCCTGCAAAGCAGAATGGTTTTTCTTACAGTTCAGTTTATTTTTTTTTTGAATGTGACCTCTTGAGTCGAAGCAGCTTTGGCAATAGCACATCCTTTTCAACACAACATCACACACACACACACAGATAGTGATGTCGACATGCGATAGACTAACAATGTCGGACGGGAGCGTCGTGTGAAATTTAGTAGATCGATTTCCATAATGCAAGGCATGCGGGGATATCGATTCGGATGACGATAATAGAGGTCGTGGGCGGCCGACAACAATGTCGAAGAGACAGAGACAGCGAGAAAGTGCGAGAAATGTTAATGCGCGACAAGGCTGGAGATGATGATAATGACTACCATCATATCCCCATTATCGTTCACAGGCTTAATGGGTCCGGACATTATAATGTGTGTCCTATCTGCTCTGTTGAATGAACTTTTTCTATATTTATGCGAATTTATTAATGAGAAACAGTCTTGAGGTTGCGGGAGGTATGGCATAGTGGGATTAGGAGCGCGTTTTCGATCGTACCATAGACTCTGAAATTTAATGGCATATTTTTTGTCGGTATTGTTATCATTTTTATGAAGGTGGACACTGGACAGCCATTAAAAATGGAAGAGATGACTGAGAATAATTTTTTTTTTGATAAATTAAATGATAATTGTTATGAGTATAATATTGAGGGGTGAACTTTGCACTTGAGGGTTGCTTTAGCACAGGTGCTATACATATTTTGTTCAGGCTTTCGACTGTAGATATAAAAGGTAGAAAATCCATCGTTGGTATGTTCGTTTTTCATTAAGTTTTAGAATTGAACCCATTTATGTCTAGATTTTGAGAACCTTTTGGATGTTTTCGGAACTTGGGAGTCACTTTTGCCGCACTGAGATGAAGTTTTAACCAATTTCCAACATTAGAAGATGTCAGAGATGTCATCCTTCAAGTAGAGCCACGATGGGGATCCGTGGGGAGATCCTTAATGGAGCAGATGACGATTTTGCTAAAGATAACCCCAAAACCTAGTAATAGCAAAGCGTTGTATCATTTCCCTAAACTCTAAGCATCGTATTCGACAACTATACAAATGTTCGCTTGCCAGTAAGAGATCATCAATCGTCCCCTGTTTAATGAAGGATTTTCTGAGTGCAAATAGGAACTCATACTTCCATCACATTTCCATTAGGCGATGCCATTTGGAGCAAGTAACTTAAAGGTATGGTGGGGTTCTATACTTGGGCAGAAGGCGGCTTCTGTCTGACATCTAGGTTTAAAAACCGTGACTGCTTCCGAGACAAATGCAAAAATCTAGAAGGAATTGAATGCTACTGACAACAGCTTTATTTAGAGTAGACCAAATGATCTGAAATAAATGTGATCAGAAAAGCTTATCCTTGTGGTTGTAGAGTGGCTCAGTGTTTAATGTGCTGGGCTACTGAGCGAGGGGTCTAAAGGTTTTTTTTCCACTGCGCAACCTCTCGCGAACATTTATCAAACATCCGAGAGTATAAATGTCATGGAATAGCTGCTCAATTCAGCCGTTCGTAGTAGGTCCCTTTCATTCGGCACAAAAAATAAATAAAAAATAAAATAACACACATAAACAAAATGTTGTGAGAAGCTAGACCTAGACCTATGGGCCTGTGGCGCCATCAATTTTTTTTTAAAGCTTAACCAAATTTTAGGTTGCCACGTTCTAGTAGGTACCTATAGAGGCAGCAATTGGAAGATTATTCAATTCTTTGAAAAAATAAACAACACTCTCTCGGACTTTCTGCATGTAAGCCGTGGTTTAATATTCACAATAGAATCAGCTGAAGTTGGGAACTGAAACAATATTTCCAAGTTGTTGCTTAACCAACTTAGCGTGCGAAACTGGAGGCAGCTGGCCAAAGATCGTGCTGGCTGGAGACGCTTTTTGGTTGAGGCCCAGGTCCACCCCGGACTGTAGCGCCACCTTAAGTAAGTAAGTAAGTTGTTGCTTAGAATTTTTACTCCACATGTCATAACATAGGGATAGGATTATATTAGTGTTTCCAGATACTTGGTCAAATCGTTTAAGATTATTCGGAATTTTGCTATGAACCCCGAAAGAACTATTACAGAAACAAACACTTGCACTACTACGGATTTATTTAATCACGGCTCAAAGCTTTAAACTTGATTTACACGAAGGTGTACAGAATATCGTTTTCGTCGAAGTACCGTAATAACCAGGGGCATAGCGAGGGTTCGAGCCATGGGGGGGGGGGGGGTGACTTTCATTGAAATGCTGACTTATTTTAGGAACTTGCCGTCTGTATAGAAATCATGAAAATCGACCGAGCAGTTAGAGTTATATCTAACGTCATTGAGTTTCACCCTATAGAAGATGTACTTTGTGTGGGAGGTGCCACGCCCACACGGGAACTATCCCGGGCCAATACCTAAGATCACCTGTAAATTTGAGCTCAGTCGATTCGGTCGTCTTCGGGATATACGATTTTGATTGTTTTTGTTTGTATGGGAGGCGCCACACCCCTTTGTGCAATTTTGACCAATCTTAACAGGAACAGCTCTGGGCCAATACCTAAAGAACCATTCACATAAGAGCGACCAACTACCTACAAACGAACGACTATTTGCAAGTTTTGACAGTCCGTTCACATAAACACTTTTCTAGGTCATCTATCACTTTTCTATCCCATCAAAATGTATTAAGAAAACAAGTTTATAAACAATTTAAATAACTAAATTTCGTTTTCCAAACTTTTTGCCGCGACCTAAAACACCCTTGGCGCGAATTGTCAAAGTTCGCAATCCACATTAGTAAGCCACGTTCCAAAAAATACCGAATAACAATTTCCTTCGAATTTTACCTCAAATTAAAAATGCCAACCGTCCTTTTTAAAATCGAATGGAAACTCGGTAAATTTTAAGGATTTCAGTCGGCAAATTCACCGATGCTGAACGTCCATTTTAAAATCGAATCTAAACTCGCTAAATTTTAGGGAGTTCATGTGGAACCTTTGAAAATGCTGACTGTTGTATACATTTACAAAGTCCAAAAACCTATACCTAAAGAAAATCCAAACCTAAGACCTAATTTTTGAAAATTGCTCGTTGATTTGCCGCCTCTTGAAAAGCATGGGGGGGGGGGGTGACACCCACACGCCCACCCCCTCGCTACGCCCCTGAAATAACCTAAAATCAATCAATTCCTTTAAGGTTAAGCAAAGAATCAAACCTACTGGGTGTGCAAGGTGCACTGAAGTTTAGCGATTTGCGAATTTTTAATAAGTGGGGGCTTGTGTTCAGGGACAATCATAGGGACCTGACCATAGCTCTCGGGTGTTTTTCCACAAAATATTCGCTTGTAAAATTATATTAAATCGCTTAGCTGCTGTTTACTCATTGAAAAAATGTTTCGTAGAGCCTGGAAAACTCGATTAAACTCAAACAGTCTTAAGTCAGGTCCAGCTTCGTATCCAGCTTCTTTATCCCGAGGCAAAAGAAGTTATCGAGCATATGCATATCGCTTACGGCATTAAGATGTCTATAGTTTAGCTTTAACTTTCAAAAAAGTCGCTTAAAAGGTGTGCTTATTCGAAAACGTTCTTCCTGTACAAGATAGCTCTGTACGACCAAACACTTTTTCGATCGCCAACCGCGGTATCTCTATATGATCTTTAATAAGAAATAGGATCCTGGGTTAATGATTATTTCAATCTTCAACGATTAACCATAGCGGAATTGCGGAGGCGATTGAACCAAGAAATTCTCAAATAAAAAAGCAAGAGTTTCCCTTAAGGGTTTTAACAATATTAATTTGAAAGCTTTATTTGCTGAGGGTTTATTTGCAATTTTGGAATAACAGGAGAGAAAATCTGATTGTATAAGTTTGGGATTGTGGCGAATTCATAAAAATGGTGACTGGTATAACTTAGGCGCAAAATTCAAATATATACAATGCAAAATGAAAATAATGACGACTATAATGACAGTTATAACGACGATAAAAATTATGATCACGATGACGATGGCGGTGACTATGACGATGAACCAACAAGCTCTGTAAGTTGTTGTACGTTGGGACGCACTAATTCTGATTTCTGAACAAATCGGTAAATGTAAACCCAAAACAAAGGGAAATCTTTTGTTTCGCAAAAACAAGCGAAGCGCTTTTATCCATTGTTCGAGGCATTATTTTGGAAAACTATTACGTACCTACTTGAGCTGCTTTGGAAAACTAACATTCATTAAATATCTGCACATAATTAGTGTATCAAGATTCAAGATGGTTGAATTTAAGAAATTCAAATCTTTGCCAACGCCTCTCATTCGGCTCATCCATAACTGTGCTTTAAAAGATATGCACCCCTATTGCCGTTGGCGCTTGTCGTATACGACTCATGTTTCGTGTCGTTGTACAACAATGTTCAGATTTTTTTTTAACTTTTGTTAACAATTTTCTTTTCTTTTCTATGTGTTCCGCTATCATTTCAATTCATTTGTCTCAAAAAGTTAAAAACAGCGACTAAAACACGAAGCGAAATACGAGTCGTTTACGACAAACGCCAACGACAATAGGGGTGATAGATACAAATTTATTCGAAAACCAAATATTCAATCGAAAAGTTATAACTCCATTCAGTAGCTTTCCTTCTTACACGCCACGTCAATCATGTGTGAAAAATATAGGAATAGGTACCAAAGTATCAGCTCTTCTTTACTTAACTGATTCCAGTATTACATTGTTTTAGTTTTAAGACCAACCATTTAGGTGAAACGCTTTTGAATGCAATTGTGTCTCGCAAATACAAATTAGCTCAAGAGGTTTTTCACAAACAAACCAAGCGGAAACTCATTCCCTACACCCTTAACTTGAATACCAAGACAGATTTAGAGAAACGACAGCCAACTGTAAGATAAGCTCAAAGGAAAATTCGCTATAACTTGGGAGTTTTTGGGATTTTTAAAGCCTGGAAACGTATATCACAAGTCAATATTCTAATGAAATAGTACCTAATCAATTGTCAGTTGTCAAAATAGTTGTCACTTAAAAAAGTGGTGTCAATTCCAAAAAAAAAAAAAAAAAACCTCTAAATGAGAAAAATTAATAATGTTCTTTCGACAGCTTTTTAAGGCTTCGATATCTCTCAATTATTTTCATCAATATCAAGGACAGTGTAACGTAAGTTCCAGTATGCTAGTTCAGTCGACGCGATTGTCTCTCCGACTGTCACTTATTATAACAAAAGAAAACGTTTGAAAATGTATTTAAAGACTACTTTTCCCGTGAGAATATCATGGTGAAGCTATGAAAATTTCACCAAATCAATGAACGACTTTCGAAGATTACCCCCAAAACATACTAACAACAAAAAGAACTACAAGTACAACACATAAATCCTGAAAAATCTCTCTTTGTTCAATGGACTGTCACGTCGATACAATTCCAATAAACTTCTTCGGAGGGAATTGATGTATCCGTTTCTTTCGAAGACACACCATTATCCACATTTCAACTGGTACCATTTCGAATGTCCTTTTGACCAAAGTAATAGAATGGGGAGAGCAGAATGTATAGAAGCCAAAAAGAATAAATTTAAAAGTTTTCTTCAAAATCACACACCCACACACACACATATACGCACAAACAGACAGTCGCAATCAAAACAACAAGCATCATTAATCAAAGAAATAGATAGAGAAAAATGAAGGAACAGAAGCGAGATAGTAGAAGACAAATAAAAAATGAGCTTGTTCGCATCCACAAGGTTTTTGTTTTTTTTTTTTTATTTGTCTAGATCTGGCGGATGCCTTTTCAAAGCCAACAAGGATTTTCACGATGATGGTGATTTTTCTTCATCATACATTGCAGGACACGTCGGTCGGTCGGTCATTCGGTTTATTCTTGGATAAAGGGGTTCTATATAGTACCAATATACGATAGCAAGACCAAAAAAAATATACTCACTGAATGTGGTTGGTTTGGTAAAGTATAATGTTTCGCATTGTTTCTCTGTCCGAGCTGCAAACTCCAGGAAAGCAATCTGGATTATGTCCGTTTTTCTCTTAGCTCTAGGTGGCTGAAAACTCAAGTTAAATTAAAATAAATCGAATGAGTAATGCCACCTCGAAAGGTGAATAAAGTCAAACGGGAGCTGAATGAGGGAAATGAAAGTTGAAATATTCTGCTCATACTTGCATGGAAAAGGAACTCTTAAATTAAGATGGATATAGATTTTTGGTATTCCAACAAATAAATAATTTTTCTTTTAAACTTATAATTTAATATTGAATTTATCTAATAAATATAGCGGATTGGTGTGATTAGTGTAGGGGCCTGACGGAATGTGATCTACATAAATGCGTTTCGTGTTTGGGTTTTGAAAGGTGTGATCAGAAAGAGTTTGTAAATTGTTTTGACACTTTCACAACAAACTAGGAATCAATAACAAAAGCCTTTAAATAATAGGTATAGTTAATTTGACCACTTGTACAAATCAATTTTAAATGTCTACAGCAGCGAGCAACCAAAAGACGGATAAGCAACACTATCAACATCCGGGTTTTAAGGCATCAAGAACTTTATAAATTTATTTAGATAATAAAACTACAAATTATAAATAAAATTACATGTATTCAAATATTTCAATTTAACATTTTTCGAAACAAAATACTTTCTGGAACTCATCTCGATTCTATTTTTAGGTACTTTTCAGGTTTTCCTTCTTTAACAAAAAAAACAAAAAAAAAATAAAAGAAAAAAAAAAAACAGAATATCGTCACAGAATAAAGTCAAATCGGAAGAGCCAAATTTTAGCTTCCTTTATAAATGCTCCATGTGTTGATAATGCCCTGATGGATTGCGGGAGTTTATTAAACAATCGATAAGACAAAATAAAAAAAAAAAACAGTAAGACAATTATCTTCGACTGCAGAAGCTCAAATACCCGGTACTATATTATTGTAAAAATAAAAAAATATTTTAGTATTAAAAAAATTATATATTTTTATGGGAGGTATGGGTAGTTTTTTTATTCGACCAAGCTCATTTTTTGTCAACATTTTTTAAATATTATTAAAACAATATGTGCAAAGTTTAAACTTGCTAGCTTTACTGTAGCTATTTAAATTTAATTTTTAACATAAAATATCTATATATTTTGTATGGGAGGTAGTAGTAGTTTTCATCCGATCTTGCTTATCTTCGAACTTAGCCTCAGTTTGGTGGATAAAAGCTTACGTACCAAATTTCAAGTCGATAGCTTTTAAATTACGGCCGTAATCGTGCGGACAGACAGACGGACATCGCTAGAGCGACTAAGAAAATGATGCTGATCAATAATATATAATATAGTTTGTCATACCTATAACGCCTCCTTATGTGCGTTACAAATGGAATGTCAAAGTGAATATACCCTCACCACAGTGTGGTACCGGGTATAAATACGTATTTCGTGATTATTTAGAGACAGTAGATATGCATTTGAATCCATAAGTGGGCTGATAGTTTTTTGTCGGCTCTAATTATTTCTAAAGACTCATTTATGTACAGTTCATACTTTGGGTTTGGGTGTTCATTTTGGATGAATCAATTTTAATGACAGTGATTCACTTTGAATGCGTCTCTTCTCTATCAAGGATTTGATGTAGTGATAAAGAACAGAAACAGAATCAGGACCCCAATTCTCAAATTCCGCATAACGCAACTCGTATACGAGCTATTCCGCCTGAAATGTTCGCATACGAAAAAATTGGTATTCTCAAAGTTTTTACCACCTCTGCGAAAATTGTATTTACCTCTCGCATGAGGTAGAATTTTACGTCAAAATGTAGGTACCTACTTTTTGTGCAAAGTTCAAATTGGCTACGAAATATTGTGGATGTGGGTTTTGATTTGCGATTAACAAAAACCAAAAAAAGCATTTTTTGATTGTGTGTGAATGGTTCTGATTTCAGTTATAATTTTTTGTTTTTACAAGCAGAATCTTACACCAAATGTTAGAGGCCGTCCGTTTTAGTAGATTTTTCGACGAATGTTAATTTTCATAGAAATTTACAAGAGTTAAATGCTGCACGAAAAAAGTACAAATATCAACTCATTTCAATAAAATCAAAAAGTGCCTTTTTTTAATCGTTGGTCACATGACCGGTATTCTTTTTTGTTTTCCTTTCATTTTAATTATCTTTGCTTCGTCACAATAAATTATTTCACACAGAAATTAAAAAAAACAAATCGTTATTCGAAGTGCCAAACTCAGCAGAAAAAGCAGAGGAGTAACATTCGAAGAGAAATTCTCGTATGCGGATTTTGAGAATTGCAAATTTTAGTCTTTCGCATGAAATTGGAGATTTTGACAGATAGACGTACCTATGCGAGAATTTTCGAGAATTGACCCCCAAAAACTGATACAGAAACAGAACATAAAGCTTTTCGTTCTTTAGTAAATTTTAGTTCTGTTGACGTTGCTCACTCAGCTACACAAAACTGTAACAGATTCAGAAAAACATGGTTGCAGTCTATTTTGTTATGAATCATGAAATTATGTCCACTAAAAACTTTTTTGTCGTTTTGTAGTCGAATTTGCAACTCAAACTACCAAAAGCAGGCATCAGTCAGATGACAGATGCAGAAAACTGCAAATAATAAAACCTCCCTCACACGATAAATTGGCATTTCTGTCATTGGCAGCAACAGAAACAATCAATAGACTTGTTTACGTTCTTTCGTCAAACAGAAATTTTTCTGTTGGTGGAAAAAAAAAATTGTCTGTTCCTAATTCTGCCTCTGTTGCAAATGTATGGGATTCTGTTTCTGTTCCTGTTTCGGTTCTTTGTCACTTGGTGTCTTTATCCATACGGATCATTCATGACAGACTGTATAATGCACAGCCAGTGAAATGTCAGTTCCATACAATCTCTGCTTCATATTAACTAGCGCTCGTTGTATAACAAAATGAGAATCATCTTGGATTTCTTGGATTTCTATGACACCTATTGGGTCTGAGTAAATTTGTCAAGTAAAACGGTTGAAATTCAAATTGTTACGTCATTGTTTACAATAGCACAACCGACCAGTTATTCACTCTCAGAATGGTACTTGAGAAGGCTTGGGAGTATGCTACACATGCTTCATAGATTTGAAGAAAGCATACGACCGAGTCCCTCGAGGTAAACTTTAAAGTGTATTACAGGAGTATGGAATTGATGGTTCTCTCTTGAGAGCCATTCAATCTCTTTACACAAACTGTAAAAGCTGTGTTCGGGTAAACGGCGTTAAATCAATACCATTCACTGTGGGCGTTGGACTTCGTCAGGGGTGCGTCTTGTCTCCTCTCCTTTTCATTACTTATGGACTGGATATTACAGCGCAGTCTTGGCGAGGAACGTCTCGAATTGGGAGATCTGAGGATAAGTCATTTGCTCTTCGCTGATGACTTGGTCATCCTTGGGTCCTCTCAAACTGAACTTCAGCGCGCACTCGATCGGTTTGTAGCCGTTTGTGTTGAAGCTGAGATGAAGGTAAACGTGAAAAAGTGGTGTCGTCTCCAGAAGGCCTGTTCAATGCACTCTGCATGTTAGTGGAGTCCCATTGAAACAGGTGGAGAAGTTTAAGTATCTCGGGGTCTTATTCACGAGTGATTGAAGGAGCAATGCCGAGTTTTCCTGTAGGATTGGTCAGGCTGGGTCAATTTTGAGACAGCTTGGTCATTCTGTTATTAGGAGGACTGAACTTGGTGTCAAAGCTAAGTTGTCAGTCTTTAATTCGGTGTTTGTTCCAACTCTCACCTATGGTCATGAGGTTTGGGTTATGACCGAAAGAATAAGATCGCGGATACAAGCTGCCGAAATGAGATTTCTCCGTTGTATTGCTGGTGTGACCCGTAGAGATCGCATTAGAAATACTGTCCAGAATACGTGAGGAACTCAATGTCGAGCAGCTACTTCTCCGGACGGAGCGATCCATGCTTCGGTGGTTTGGTCATGTTAAACGCATGTCCCCGACCAGGATTCCACGACGTGCTATGGAATCCGTACCATCGGGCAGGCGTCCCCTAGGTAGACCCAGGATGAGATGGTTAGATCAAATTCATAATCTCTCCTCTACCCGTATGGGGATTGCCCTTGATGATTTAGAGTCGATGGCGGAGGATCGAGAGCTATGGAGGGTCCACTTGAGCAACCTACACCCGCGACCCACTTAATGGATAAGCGGGATATTGAAAATGAATGAATGCATGAATCCGTCGTTGCAAATTTCTATTTTTCCATTTTTCAATGTGGCAACATTATGTAAAAATTGTTTCATTTAACAATTTACTTTATTTTTTTCTGGATTTTGTTTTTTAAATTCCGCATGACAACCGCCTAAGGACCTTTTACAAGACCGACATCCGGGCAGCAGTTGTCAACATACTAGTAAAAATATCATAGCAAATGCCAACAATTTATTCATGGCATGAACAAAATTTTAGATCAGACATTATAAAAAAAATACTGATCCATAAAATGAGTTTTATTGCGTTTTGTAAAAAAATAAGCTATGATGCCGCACCCTGTCTAAATCAAAATATATAGTTGTTCGGTCTATTAATTTATCTAAACAAAATCGTTCTGATCACACATTCCACTGGGGTTATGGAGTTGATGCTTTACAATTTGCTAAACCTACATTACATCCTAAACAATTTCCCTTTTACACTTAATTAATGTTTTTTTTTTCTGCAAAATTCGTATTAGGTACAATTTATCATTATCCTATATAATATTTAAATTTAATTTACTATACATATTTAAATTTAAATTTGTTTTCAAATATCTAAACGTAGTTAGTTGTAAATTTTACAATAAATTCAATTTACTTAAATTTAATTTTCTTCATCTAGTTTTCGTAACAAAAATCTATAATTACATTTTTTTTCCTATTCGTTTTACAAATTTAATATTATGTGTGGGATTTTTGTGTTTTCAATAGTTAATTGATTTATCCTAAGAATTTTTAGAATTTTTCTCGCAGGCGGATTTTTTAAATTTATTGATTTTTATCTTTTACACTGATGCGATGGAGTGAGAAATTCATCCCATCAACTGTGATGGAATGACATTGACAACTTATTAAAGAAACTCACTCACTGGGGAAAAAATTTCGATATTATATTATGACAGTACATAATTGCATTTTTGGGGTAAATTTAGATTGATCCTTTAGCATGATGTCAAACTGACTGTCAAAATTTCGTTGGCAAAGTGATTTCCGTTGTAAGAAGACAGATTCGTATTGGCAATGAAATTACATTGCAATATATGGAGAGGGTGTTTGGTGGTAGTAGAGTATTTCAGTTGTAATTAGGATAATTTTGAGTGACGGTGGATTGGACGTAGCAGATATATACCTACAATCTTCTTGTAGTAAAATATAAATTGGTTTTTAGAAGGAGGGGAGCAAGGAAAACGTTTAGTATCGTGATTTGAGTCAGTTGTCATAGCGTTGTCATTGGCAGTGCTTTAATTGGTGGCCTTAAAGGAACGCATTGTCATGTTTATACTGAGTATTCTATTATGGTTTAAATAACTTTCAACATTTCAAACATTTTCAAACATTTTACGAAGGGTATACCCCAATCAGACCAACTGCAATAGATGTAGCGAGTGTTCCAAAGGGAATTATAACCGAAGATAATTTAAACTGGGTAATTGATACATTCTCGACCTTCAAAACCACAGGAGACGGCGGGCGAGACCTAAACCATTCCTAAACCATGGCGAAAGGTAAAGGTCGTGTTTGTGAGAAGCAGGGAAATCTAGCAAGAATTTTAGATTTATAAGTCTGGCATCGGTCGATAGTACTATAGAGAAGTCACTAAAAGAATATTCATTCACTAGCCGCGTTTCTGGCCATTGAAGGAGCATTCAATAAAAAGTGCGCTATAGAATTTCTATGTCGGTCAATCTTCCACTATCGAGTTTGTGCATTTTCCCAATGACAGGAATATGAATGCAAAACTAGATGACACAGACCTTAGAGTGACTGCTTCAAGACGCACCCCACAAGGCGAAGTTATCTCTCTCTTACTTTGGGTTCTTGACGAAAAATTCAAAAACTGATGGGACAAAGTAACTGCATACTCAGACAAGGTTAGGTTAGGTCAGGTTTGTTGGCTGGCGAGGAGTACTCAGTCAATACTGACCCATTGTGATGGCTATAGGGGAAAGAGGTTGTCCCTTACGGTAAGGGTATAATACTGTATTCAAACTACTTCCTGTGCTGTTATATAAACCATCCTGATAATTTGACGAAGTTCATTATCTTGCCTATTGCTGTGTTAGAAAGCTCGCCAGATTGAAGAAGTGACTCCCAAGGAATTTATATACCCGATGTGTTGGAGATCTGGATAGTAACAAAGGAAGTGGGTTGTGTCCACAAGTGCTCCCTCATTACCGCAGCTTCTTAAAAGTTCTTCTATACATTTAAGCCTATTTCCTTCATGTGGTACCACAGAGTATTGTGCCCAGTTATTATACCTAGGAGGATGGACAGGGATTTCCTATACTTCCTCATGATAGGTACTCTCGGTTTTAGTTTCATTGAAGGACGGCTATAGCCTTCTTGTGGTATTACAAGTATTTAAGTCGGCCCATATAGTGTTCGCCTCTCTTGATGTGGCTTTTCCCCCTGCTTCAAATTCGAGTGTGCAAGGCGGGATATTCACAGAGGAATCAGCTTGTTCTGAAACTGCTGTCGAAACTTGTCTTGCTAATTTTCAGACAATGTTAGGCGACTTGCCACAGACAACTTTTTACCGACATACAATGAGAGAACTTTTAGAAAATTGAGTTAGGGTCCATCACACATTGGTTTTTAGGCCATTATCCGGAAGACCGTATGTACTTGTCCTGTTCACAAAAAGAAATACCTTAATTCGTGATACAAATTCTTTGGAAATATCTCTAAAGGTAGCAGAGATTGTGAAATGTCGAATTGAAAGCCAAATGTCTACGAAAGACTGAAGAAAGTAATGAATGCTTCTACACCCAACTTAAACCCGCCCTATACATTCTAGAATCTGTTGTCAAAAGTGCTTTAAAGATCAGCCAAAGAAAAAGTTGGAGCCAATATAAATTTGGTCAGGTACAGACTTTAGAGAAATGATTAGGGAACGTTCTCACTTCTCTTATGTCGTTTTTCATTGGGCAAAAAGAAGCATCCGGGAGCGTCCGGAATCAAGAAAATCACTTCTGAAACCGTTCCATTGTCGCAAAAATGTATTTTATACAAGCCAGCTGGAAGCATTCATACAATAATTTTTGACGTTTACCAATACGTGAGTGTAGTCGGCCAGAAGCAGTTTTCTTGTTCCATTGGATTTCGGAATGAGTGAATCCCCGAGTGAAACGAATGGAAAACGACATTACTCTATGTCTCCCCATCTGATTGACTCTGACAGACCATTCTCTTGCTCTTTTCCGAGTAGGAACACAAATGAACCTGCGACAAGAAAATCGATATCCATCTACACAGACAGATTGAAGATGGACTGTACCGGTGAACTGATGCCGATCTATTCTTAGCGGAATTAATTATAAATTGCTCAATTAGAGTTTCCGACCACAGCTGTCTCTGCGAAATCGGACCCAATGGTGTTAATGTTGGCAATAACACGAAACAAAACTGAAACAAAATGTAAGCGAGTTCGCCTCTGTCGCAAAGACTTCAATGCTATTTGGTCGCAGCATACCACGCCACGGGTCTCTGCTCGGTTGCTGTACACACTGACAAACTCAAAGAAGATGGCCGACGAACTGACTAGAAATGAGTACTTTAGTCGAACAAGCCACTACCCTCTTAGAGAACGAGTGGAAAAAAAGATTCATATGAAAGCCAATGACTAGCCAATGATCTGACCATCATGCGCGCAGAACCATGTCAGATTGTGTTGGGTACCCGGACACTGTAATGGCGAGGGTAACGTAAGGGCCGACATTCTGGCAAAAAACGGACCAAAGGTTCCACAAAATGAAACAATTGATGGCATAAGAGCACAATGGCCGTGGCCAAGAGAATTATTTTCGAGAAAACTGAACCTAGGATGGTCATGGTGGAATAGTGATAGGGATACCTACTCTCTGGACCCTGACTTCTTAGGGAACTCGCTAATAGATGAGGTTTAACAAATACGGACACGTGTAAGTAAGGCGAGGACCTACATGACATAGGATATAACTAATCTTATGATGTCTCAATGTCAACCTATTGCTCGGAATAGAAGGTAACCCCTTGGAGGAGGTTGCTCCAAAGAAATCATTTTTAGGTTTTGTAGAGAAATTAAATGTATTTGCGAATTGGTTTAAGTTTTGGCCGTGAAAGTTCCCGAACCCGATGGAACGCGCCCTATACAACCTAACCTAAGAAAGCCAATAACTGGTGTGAATTAACAACGGTAGCTTTGACCAGCATATAACCAACAAATTTTTGCTTTTTGACAGGTCATCTTTTTCTAAGTAGGGACCGGGTCTGACGGATCATATACTTTCCCAAGAAACCATGCAATGAAATGAAATCTCAAGGAAGGCGACAGATGGAGAGGCATCACCTCACTTCCTCTGTCACTGTTCGAGACTTTGTCACTTGAGAAACAGAACATTTGGAAGCTACTACTTCCATGACGTTCAACAACTTTCTGATGACACGCTGTCTAATATTTAAAGGCTTTTTGAGGTTATACAGAAAGGGGAACATAAAGCAAATTCAACGCTGACTCCAAAGACTGACGCCAATAAAAAACACCACAATAACCTAAGTGTGAAGGACTCACTCTACTCGATAACAGAACCAAAGGGTAGGTCTCTATACCTTAGATTTATGTAGATGTAATATAGTCGACTTGAACACGAAAGACACCAAAATGAGTTGTCCTAAAGTCAAACATAAAAACATCAACAATTTAAAGTCCACACCTGAAAGAAAAATCTTCAAAAAGTATTTTTTTTTATTCCATTTATCTATATAAGTTCCCATGTTGTCTTGCCATCGCTATAGCAAATTTTTTTTAATTCAATTTTAAGAATAATTGTATTTTTTTTTTTTTTTGTGAGTGTGTTTTTTTTTTCTGTTTTGTTTTGCTTTTAGTATATAAATATAAATTGTATAGTAAATTTTCTTATTCCCATGTTCGTGTTGCTTGCATTTAAATTATCATACATACACTAAAAATAATATATATATATATATATTTTTTTTATATTAACTATTTACCTTTTTTTTATTGAATTGTTTTGTTGTATTGTTGAATTTATTTTTGTTCATCATTAAATAAATTTATAACACAGGTTTGGCAATGTTCGGTTTAGCTGTTGTCGATGCAATTTCGGATAATTTAATATCGATTGGTACCCGAGTGTCGTACAAGGTTGGCGCTTGCAATATAATCCCAGCTGTTCCAACAACAACAGCTATGGTGAATATCCATAAGAATAAGCGATCCAATACCATCGCAACATACTTCCAATCTTCTTTCACCTAGAAGGGCAAGAGAAAAAAAAAAACTAAATGACATGAGAAGGGCAAAGATCCATCTATCTGTACAACAAAAAGTCAGTAAGAATGGGAATTGTACAAACAATATATTTGATTAAGGCGAAAAAAGGACACTTTGGTATATACAGTTGTTATTTTCATATGATTTCGGGGAAGGTAAAGGACATTCACATGTGTAAAGGTTGATGGAGAAGCCTTCTCTCTGTAAGGATATTGGAAACGGAGAACCTATGTATTGATGTTGGATGCAGAGGAAGAAAGGATAAATCATTTCTGCTATACGACATCATGTGAGATTTATACAAAACGGAAACATCTGCTGACATTTTTATGATTTGCTATACAAAATCGTTGGTCTTTTTTTTTTTTTGTCTATCATCATCGCATCGCGCTGACATGTATATTCGCATATATCCGCAGTTATGCCAACGTATAAAGAAAAATTGGCAGGATATTAGGAGATTTGGTATTGAATTGTGGGTTATTAGGCGTTTTCTCTTCGACATGGAGGAATTTCTCTACTACGAGTATGTGTTGGATATATTCGTGAATGGGGTTAAGGATAATGTATCGCTACAGCTGGCGTTTGGATGTGTAACCGCAAATTGATGGGGCGTTTTCGAAGGAAACTGTTGTTCGTGATATAGAGGCAAAATCGTGAGGATTTTCTTTGAAGAAAATAGAATTAGGCCTGAAAAGGATGTGCCACTCGAGACAGATCTGAATTTTTCAAGATAATGAGTAATGAGCTAATGTTTGGTTACTCATGGCGTATACGTAATATTTTTTTTCTTGTCGAATGGCAAATTGAAATAAATTCAATTTAATAAGCATGCGTCAGAAAAAGGAGTAATTATTATTATTGGGTAATAACATTTCAAGCGGTGTTGTCACATAATACTGGAGTTTTTTAAATAATGAAGAAATTTTTCCTTGAACAAATTTTAGACGTGGGCTGAATTTTTTTTTTTTTTAAAGAATCGTTAGGTCACTTCTTTTAAAATAGTATCACCACTACGTAGGCGGGGTATAGGTACTGTTACTGTTACCATTCGTCTTTTTCCCGAAGACAAATCGACACCCTTACCGACGTCAAACAGTAGAGCAGATTCATCTTCGTTCCGTACCAGCCACACTTCTTGAAAGCGAACGGTCAGAAGCTACAAGTATGGGGTTAGACTGTTTCGGTCACCCTTTGTCTGTTTCTGAAGACTAACCGCCAACAGGAAGAGCTGTCTACGTCAGTCAATTTCACCTTCACACGACAAACTTTCAGACTCCGTCAGAAGGTTTAGGCGGGGGTTTGACTGTTCCGGTCAACCTTCGTCGTTCTCTCCTGTCGCAGGGTTTCCTGATCAGTACCAACCACTCTTCTTACTAACGGATTATCAGAGGCTACCAGCGGGGGGTTAGACTGTTTCGGTCACCTCTCGCTTTTTCACCGAAGACAAATCGCGACCTCTCTTTTTTTCGGTACCAAGCAGTAGGACGGAGTGTTTCAATCAAGCTTTTCTGCTCAGCATCAGTCTCTGCCATGTGAAAACTGAACGTCAAAAGAAAATGAACGGGAGGCAGACTGCTACGGGTGCTCCCATCCTCTTCCAACAGACAATCCATCCACCGACTTTTGGTCAAGCAGCAAAGCGGACTGGTTCAATCACCCACTTCTGCCACGCACCAGTCTCCCTCCCCCTTCCTCTTGTGGTATCACAATGAACCAAATGATTATGAACTAAATGTGTCCCCCTTGGGACGGCCACCTTACCTAACCTAACCTAATCTATCACCACTACGTAGATAGATCGTCTTAATGTCATTCATTATTTTTGAAGACAACTTCTTTCATATATGCACCACGACAAAGCTATTTTGGAAGGTCCGATCTTCGACCACTTTTTAATAACCATATAGGTAACATAAGGACAATAAAAAAAAAACTTTAACAAATTTCCATTGAAAACCCCCCAATTACCCTGCAGAAACCAGATAACCAAACTGGATTAACCCCAAATTTAGATCGCAATATTACCCTTCCAATGCATTTGCGAAGACGATTCTAAAGAAGTTGCAATCACACCTTAGCAACAGCCAACTGCCTTTTGAGTTTCGACCAGCTTCTATGCAAAAAACGTGCAAAGACTGCAATGTTAAGGTGGGTTTCCACATGTCATTTAATTGACAAAGTTTGACAGCTCTCATTTATGTCATTGAACAAAACCATTGCCACTTCATTTCCACTTCCTCTTGTGTTTTGTTGGTCGAAGCTAAGGCCCCTATTGTGAGTGTCGATAGTTTCGTTGATCGACAACTGTCGATCGATCGAGAACTGTGATCGATATTTGTCGATTTGACAGTTGCTTGTAGTCGATTACAAATGTCTGATCGATGCTTTCTCTTGGAAGTGAAAAAATTGTGTGCGTACGAATAGCTAAAATCAATCGACGCAATCGACAATTGTCGTGACGATCGCTGATCGACAATCACAATAAGGGCCTAAGTTGAGCTGCAGGTAGAAGACGAAAAAAGCCGAATATTTTTAGGCGCAAAATGCGGATGAAATTAATGGAACTGACTTTGAATTTATTTTGCAAGGGGAGAATCCAAAAAAAAGAGTAACATCATGTGAAAAAGGGTGGGAACTGCCGAAAGATTAGATTAGGTAGGTATATCAAAATGTGTCTATTGATTGACAAACTATTTCTGATTCCAATTAATTTTTACTGTCAATTAAAGACAAACACAAAGTGACGTCATACAACTCAGAACTCAGATATATTAGCTTTTAGGTTACTGAGGGCGTTCAAGGATCTAGGCATCGTAAGGCGATTTGAATTGTCTAGACTAAAATTTACCTGAACGCATAAACTAACTTGAATTGTCGGTATGTCACTTCTTGACAATTTTATTTTTTTTTCATCTGATTGGTGCTCTAGGTGCGTCAGGGCAATATGAATATCAAACTGCGCTCTAACATGCTCACCGATGCTCTCCGATAAACCAATAGAAATGTCAAAACTATGAGTTCTCCAGACACAAATGTTGACACAAGTAGACGCCAACTTAAATTTTGTTTCCGTTGGTCGTCCAGAACCGTCCGGAAGAACTCTCCGCGATTCTGAATTCAAATCCAGAAGCAAATTTCTCTTCTTTTCAGTAGAAGAATTGTCAGTTTAGTGCCAGACGGTTCTGGACGACCAACCGAAAACGACATTAGTTAAGTGTAAGTCGAGAAATTCTTGCTGTGTTTTTCGGTATTGGGGACATAAACGTCAACTGAAAAAAACTGTTCACGTGACCAATTCAGCCCAATAAAAACCAACATAAAGTTAGAGAGCTATCAGACATACTAAACTAGATTATTGAACGCCCCCATTGACAAGCGCTGTTAGTCAATAGCAGCGTTCCATAGGTCAGTAGACATCTAGCACAAAATATACCTAATGGTGGAACGCTGCCGCTAGATGTCTATAGCCAGCGGCGAAGTGACATTAGAACCAGTTTCAATTTGTATTACCTCATCTTCATGAATATTAAAAATGTATTTTGTGCCATCATAGCGCATAGCATATTAATTAGTACACTATGACTTAAATAAACAAATGCAGTAAAGGTCACTTAATCTGATAAATTTATGCAGCTCGTAAATGTATAAATTTCTGCGGTGCTTTAAATGAACACCCCTCGGAAATGTTATTGCGTAAACCGCGTAAATCGACTGTAAATCTGAAATCAAACAAACAATTCATACGGGCTTGTTTGACATTTGTGACTTGCGTAACTTTCCGCGGTTGGTTTCCGAGCCTAAATCGTCGCGGAAAATTATGAGGTCTGCGTAAACTACTCTCCATACAAAACTTGACAGTTCATTTACGAGGGCGTAAATTTCTGCAGTTTACGAGGCTTTTACGCGTTTAAGTGAATACCCCTAGTACATTTTTACAGTTTACGCAGTTTATAAGGCTTTTACGCGTTTAAATGAATATCCATGTATATCAATTACATAGAAATTTGAATTCTCATTTTATTTGCCTTATTTCCAATATTATTTTTAGACTTTTGATATGTTGAATTGACATAAAAATACGTTATTTGACAATTTCAAAGCGACAAGTGGAAACCTCAACGTTTTAATTTTGTTGTACTTCTCAAAAGCAGTCTACATCATCATTTACTTGTTGAAGTTCCATAGGGTTCCATTATCGGCCCAATATTATTTTGAACTTATGTCAACGAACTTCCAAAAATATGTTCGCTCAAAATATGTTCGCTGAAAATGTTAAATTTATTCATGCGCATTCTTTGGATATAATTTAGTAGTCCCATTCACGAAGATCTAGAGGGACTTGTCGCTTAAGACCTCAACGGTAATAGACCCTTTGTATCTATAAACATCAATGGGGTTACCTACCTTTAAGTTATACGTTAGGTACATTAAAAAGTTAAAATGCTGACTTCTGCCAACACTAGGGAGGGGAAAGAAATCGGTGAAAAATATACTATTGTCCTGCTATAGCAGAAACCAGAGTACAGAGTTTCTGAGGTCGGATGAAACATGGAACCCAGTAGAGTAGGTTCTATTACTATCCCTTTCTACGAGTGTAACTGACTTGTCACACAGTGGGATCACAGTGTACCTATTTTAGTTAGTTTTTAGTAACCAACGAATGGTTGGTTCAATAAGAGTTCAATCTGACGAGCTCCTCACTATGTCAGCGTTTTTCAAGCTGAGGTCCTTGTGGTAACAACAGATGTTAAACACGTTGCAATTATATGCACTACACGCCGATCTTACCTTTTTTATTGACAGCCAGAGGGCAATACGAGTAAAAAAGATTTCTACCGTAATAAATAAAACTAAAGTTCGTAAGTCTCTGAAGTGAAGCTATTGGTTCTTAGCCGCAGCACAGTTTACGACTCTACTGGGTTTCTGAAATATGAGGAATCATACCTAAAACTGACAGAAACTACCAACAGGATTCTACCTTGTAATTGTCAATACAAAAAGGGTTCCGCGATTTATTCATTTGACAGCAATGCATTCGAACAAATGCCATTTTAGGAACTGTTTGATTTGAAATCCGAAACGAGGCCACGATTCGAAAATCGAAATGGGCAATGGGACATTTCTCCCCTTCGAGTTATATGCAGAGGATCCAAGCATCCTACACCCGCCACTTTTATAGTATACAGACAGGACATTTAAAAATGAATGAATGCCTCACAAAAATGAAACATTTTCCATAGAAACTAATAATAATTTTTGGACTCACCCTTGTGCTCTCCTCCTCCTTTCGCGTCTGATCCGCAATATACGTCACACCATCCATCGCCTTGTGCAGTTCAGGACATGTATGCCATCGATGTCGCACCGTGGTACACGATCTCCCCGAGGAACAACATGGCGCCTGATTCTGTTGCTGCTGTTGCTGATGATGACTACTACTACTCGTACCCGCTGTCCCCACTCCTGCCGACGAATGATGTGTCGCCTGATATTGCGCCTGAATGCTACAACATGATTCCGCTAGTGTCGACGCAGTCGCTACGGAATTCACCGTCGTTGTGGATTTTATCACATTTGAGTTACCTAACAGATCGCAGGTTGTCGTTGACTGGTGTTGCTGATGTGAATGCAATGGTGCCGGTGAGAATGTCGCCGACGACGTCGACTGCTGACGATACAAATGATGATGCTGCTGTTGCCGCTGCTGTTCATGATGATGATGCAGTGTAGATGTGGATGCTGATTGATGGGGATTATAGCTACCCATGCCGTTGGTTTGACATGAGGTCGATGTCATTTGACGAAAACGTGACGGCGTCAGCGGATGATCAAGCAAACTGCCACCCGTCTGCTGGTACTGACTATGATGATGGCCGTCGATCAGTGACGATGTGGTCGATGTCTGTTGATTGACAGTCGATATTGTCGATGGATATGGCAGCGCTGTCATTTCATCCATCAGATTGAAACTTTGTACTCTGTGCTGGAGATGGGGCGATGTGCTTCGCGACGTTTTCTTCGGACTGTGATGGAGTCTGTCGAAGAGACTATGATTCATAAGACCCATCACAATTTGGCATACCAGACATGTAAACAACTTACTTTGACAAGGCAACTGGTGGCGGCAGCGGTGGTATTTGATCCCTCAATTCCAGTCCATTGCATGTCCGGACCATTAGACGTCGTGATGATTGGCTATCGGAAATAAATGACAACAAAAAATATTAAATTTCCACAGGGTGCGGTATTGTCATTGAACTTACATCATCTCGCTGATTGGATAGAGTGGTCGCCGCATCACCAGTATTCGTGGCAATTGATTTATGAACACAGTACGTACCCATGGGGCCATTGTATGAGTTTGCGGCGAACGAAAGTGCACATTCAATACGACTACTGTAACGCATATACTGTTGTTGAGGTTGCGGCCACATGGATACCATAATGTAAGGACGAAGCATGAAATTAAAACGAGAAAATGGAATAAAAAAAACTGGGAAGCATAAGTGAGTGAGATTGCTTGTACAGGCTCAGTGTCGGTGTCATTTATTCGCAATTTCAGTTATTTACTGTCGATAACGATAACCCACCAGTAAGAGCAAGACACACAAACATATCTGTTATCCTAACGAAGGCTTTGTAAGTGAATTACGGGTTGTGCGGTAGTTGGTAGCCAGTAATTGAGTTAGTTATAAAATGTATCCAACAATGGGGCATATGTGGTGACTCGTAAGGCGAATGAATTTCGAAAACAGTTGAACACCGACACTGCTTAGGGTAGATGCCCGAGTTAGAGGCATTTACTTGTTGGTGTTAAGAGTTGGGTGCAATTTATGGCAAAGGACTATAACCATTCATTATGTCTGAAAAACTTTCAAGCTGCTATAAAAACGCAATCATTTTAAGGAGACAGTATCGGCATAACTAGCACATGTGTTTTGACCTTTAGACCAGGGGTTCCCAATCTTTTCCATACAGCCAGCGACTCCCTGTACATGTTATAACATTTTTGCGACGGAACAAAGCACAGATATGTGAATAGAAGCTGGGCTTACTGAAGATTCACTAAAGGGCTATTCAATAAGAATGGGTCGACTTTGACATGGAATAAAACAAGCTGTGTGCGAGGTATTAACGAAAACCTTTTTTTATCTGAAATCTCCATGCATGCCGCTATTGTATGGGATAGAACACCATGTCAAAATGTCCGCCGCAGCTTCTCACGGTGTGGGACGAATCCGAGTGGTCTAATCGGTTAGCATCGTTCTTTAGCTCTCGCCAATCACCTCAGCAATGTCATTTTCAAGAAAAAGTACTGAGCAAATGACGCCGCGTGCCGATTTAAAATCCACACCAAACAGCTTCGTATGGATCAATTGCCACCTCGTGTGGGTTGGCGAAGTCATATTTATGGCAATTTGGCTTGTTAACATAGCCATTCATACAAAAATCTCAAAATTGGGTCTGTAGCAAGCTACCACCCTAAATGAATATTTTTATAAAATTAATAATTTTAATTTCTATTTGTTCATAAAAGTCACACTCACTTACTGGGTGAATTGTCATAAGACAACTTTGAAAATTTTATATAATTACCTATCAACTGATGTAAAAAAACTTATACCTAGATACCTACTGTGTGATTATAATAAAAGTTTAAAAAAAATAATAAGTGTCAGTTCCTTCAATTGTTCCAATTTCCAGATAATTTGGAACCTACTGCGCTAAGCGTCCCGCCAGGCCAGTAGTCTTCCCATTTTTTCAGCTAAGGCTAGGAAATTACTCCGCTGAGCGTTCCGCCCGGCAAGTAATTCGCCTACTCCCCCCCTTACATTTGGCGCCCAACTTCGAGGCCGAACGCGAACCACGGTCTACACAACACACGAGGCCCACTGACCACGTCACTGAGGCCAAACCACGGTCTATATAAGAGACCTACTTTCAACGTCACTAACGCCGAGCCACGGTCCTGACGCGTAGTCAGACTACCGCTGCTGCCGCAGCTATGGACACTGCTTCCAATAATGACGACAAGCGGCGTCATTCTACTACCATAGATGACGATCCTGAAAGAAGAAACCCCACGCATAGCCGTACTGCTATTAATGACACTTCTTCAGACTTAATCCAACTGACGCAACGACAACTAATGGGTCTGTTCAGGAAGGATGTCGGTCTGTCAGAATGTACTGAAAGATTTAATGGTCAGCCTGATGGAACGAAACTGGACAATTTTCTCCACGGGGTGGAAATCTTTAAACGAGTAAAAAACATCTCCGACGAGGATGCTCTAACTGAACTCCCACTGTTGTTTCGAGATTTCGCAATGCTATGGTGGAGAGGCGTCGAAAACGAAGCCACGACATGGAAATACGCTCTGGAGCTTCTGCGAAAACAATTCTCACCAAAACGCAAAGCCCATGTGCTGTTCCAATTGATCTTCGACACCAGACAGAAACCAGGAGAAACAACAGACATATTTATTGGTAGGAAGCGGGCTCTCATCTCAGAACTCCCCTACAAAAAGTTACCGGATGAGCTATACCTTGACATGGTTTTTTCTTTGCTCCTCGAATCCATCCGTAAAGATGTCAGACGCGAACAATTTAAGACCTTCGAGGAACTCATCACGCTTTGCAGAGATTGGGAACAGCTTTCAATAAACGCCATGCCCTCAACGTATGAAGCTCCATCTCACCAAGCGCGTGCCAAAACTAGCAGGTGTAGTTTTTGCAACTATAGAGGACATCGAGCAGAAGACTGCCGGAAACAAAAGGCAGCAGAAGAGAAACAGGCCAATAAGACGACATCAATGACGACAGAAGTAAAACCGCAAATAATTTGTTTCGGTTGTGGTACCAAGGGGTTCTATCGAGCCAACTGTCCAAATTGTCGCAAGCCTCCTGCAAGTCAATCATACGCTCAAATCCAAAACCTTAATTTATCGCCTAAAGGAGGCATACCAACGATCCCTTTTTCGGTAAAAGGAAAAGAAATGCTCGCCTATATAGACACGGCAGCAGTGTCAAGCATCGCAGGCAACGACTTATACCAACACCTTAAAGCAACTGGTCACAAGTTCAACAAGGTACATGCAAGCATCACGCTAGCGGACGGAATCGACACACAGAAGGACATGTGGTGTACGTCATGTCGCATAATATTGGGCAATCGTTCGAAGGTCATCAACATTTGCGTCCTTCCACAAAGAAGAAGTTCGATAACGCTGATAGGAATTGACTTCCTTGAAGAAGCTGGTATAGTACTAAACCTAGCTCAACGTACTTGGCACTACATCGAACAACCAAACGCAACCTTTGAATACTACGACCAGGTAGAAGGAACTGCCAACACACCAAGAAGCAACGTATCAACACCACAATCCCTGCTAAACCTGGAGGACAACGAGATCGTTCCGATTTCACCAATAGGGTCCACACCAGAACAAGTTCTTAACATGTCCATAGACGAGGAAGTCCCTCAGCAAGCACCAATGGCCAGCACATCGTCACGAGCCAGTGCATCCAGGCGACACAGATCCTCAGGAGTATATCAATCTGAACCAATCTACGACATGTTCCGTGATGCACTCCCCTTGCATGTGCACAGCCCACAACGAGGCGGAGACGTTGAAAACGTTTATCTGAACATAGCTAGGAACAGTTCAGATAGAAGAATGGACAAACTCTTTGCGCCCCCGTACAAGGTCGAGATAAATTCCCTTGAGCTACGCAGCGTAGAAGGCCTTCATCTGTCACAAGAAAGACGAAACGCTCTTAACGCTCTTCTAAAAGCAAACGAGGAGGTTTTCACCTGGGACAATGAAGTGACAGCCAAAGGGGTAGAACACTACATCCACACTGGAGACCACGCACCCACCGCTTCACCGCCATATAGGCTTTCGCCTACCAGAAAGACCCAACTAAAAGAGGAGATCCAGAAGATGCTACACCAACACATTGTTGAGCCATGCGATTCTCCATGGGCATCACCAGTAGTGATGGTACCCAAGAAGTCCGGAGGCATTCGAGTGTGCGTCGACTATCGGCAGCTCAATGCAGTCACAACGCCAGACAGGTACCCACTACCCAGAATAGATGATTTGCTACACACAGCGAAGGCGACGCCATACATGAGTACCCTCGATCTACAATCGGGTTATTGGCAAATAGCTGTCGCTGATGCAGACAAGGACAAAACAGCTTTTATAACGCCATTCGGAACATTCCGATTCAACCGAATGAGTTTCGGACTCCGTAATGCGCCAGCAACGTTTCAACGTTTGATAGATCGAATCAAGACCGGTCTAGGAGAGATGAATATATTCGCCTATCTGGACGACATAATTGTCTGTTCATCTACCTTCGAGGATCACCTAAACGACCTACAGATACTATTCCGCAGACTTAGTGATTATGGCCTTAGGATTCACCGACAGAAGTGCCGACTTTGCTGCGAGGAGGTCAAGTTTCTAGGACACATCCTAACCAGACATGGTATCCAAACGGATCCTGAAAAGACGGCTGCTATAATTCAGATGAATCCACCGCGCAATGCAAAGGAGCTGCTAACGTTCCTTCAGACCTGCTCCTGGTATCGGAGATTCATCCCCAAGTTTTCTGAGAACAGCAAGCCGCTGAGTAAACTTATGAAAAAGAATATCGCATTTGCTTGGACTATTAAACAGCAACATGCTTTTGACACATTGAAGCATTTGCTTACATCGGCACCTATCTTACAACAAGCTGATGAGACAAAACCATTCTACATAAAGACCGATGCAAGCAATTATGCTCTTGGGGCAGTTTTGGTCCAGGGGGAGAAAGCAGAAGAGCATCCTATAGAATACGCCAGCCGATTATTGACATCCGCCGAAAGAAACTATGCTACAACGGAACGGGAAGCATTAGCAATCGTTTGGGCAGTCAACAAATTTAGAGGCTATTTTGAAGGATCGGAGATAACGCTGCTGACAGATCATCAACCCCTGAAATGGCTTATGTCCCTGAAGTCGCCAACCGGTAGACTCGCAAGATGGGCCATGCAGTTACAGTCGTTCAACTTAAAGATAAACTACATTACGGGAAAAACGAACACCGTCGCGGACACATTATCACGTCCACCAGTACAAGCATGCGACGTATGCTATACACAAATCGACTTACCCACTCGTCATTTCGATGAGGTACGAAGGGGTCAACTTGGCGACCCAAAACTGAAAGCAATCATCAACGCCTTTGAGGACACTACTGGTACTGAGGCCGAACACTACGTTTGTGAAGGTTACACCATGAACAATGGGATACTTTACAAATATGTCGACGACAATGAAGACAATGCAGCACTAGTGATACCGGATATTGAAAAAGACACCATTTTACGCGCTCTGCATAATGCTCCAACAGCTGGACATTATGGCATCGACAAAACGAAGGCTAGGATATTGCCTTACTTCTTCTGGGATAATATGAATTCTCACATAGAAGACTACATCAAGAAGTGTGTAGAGTGTCAGAAGTATAAACCCTCCAATCAGAAGCCCACTGGACTGTTCCAATCAACACCGACAAACCAACGATTTGAAGTAATATCGATAGACTTGTTTGGCCCACTACCGCCAAGTGATAGCCATCGCTGGGTCTTTGTTGTTGAAGATACCGCAAGCCGCTGGGTGGAACTATTCCCACTTGAAGAAGCCACCGCCGAGCAATGCGCGAACATTCTACTCAACGAAATATTTCTCCGATACGGCATCGCTCGCCGAGTAATCAGTGACAATGGGCCACAATTCATATCCTCGATTATGCGATATTTAACTACCTGCCTTGGTATTGAGCAGACCTTGACTCCGGTATACCATCCCCAAGCAAACATGGTGGAACGCAAGAACCGCGACCTCAAGACGCAGCTATCAATCCTCGTTGGAACAGAGCATGCTACATGGAGCAAACGCTTGCCCGCTATCCGTTTCTCCATGAACACAGCAGTCTGCCAAACAACAGGTCAAACAGCCGCTTATTTAACTTTTGGAAGAGAGTTAAGAACCCCGATTCACGTAACCCAAAACTTAACTACCATCCTGGACAATGAAAACTTTGTCCCCGAGATAACTCCGTATTTACGACAATTGGCCGACGTGGTAGAAGAATCACGTAACATTGAAACACAAACAAAGCAACAACGTTTGTTATACGCCAACTCCAAACGAAAGATGCCGCCAACATATGCGATAGGTGACGCAGTTCTAGTCACAACTCACGTCCTGAGCAACGCAACCAAGGGTATTTCATCCAAATTCGTACCGAAAAGGGATGGTCCCTACATCATTATATATAGACTAGGAGAGACAACTTTCCAAATTGCACACCCCGACCAACTAGATGTGCCTCTGGGATGTTACCACGTATCAGCGCTAACGCCTTATAATTCTAGATCTGATGTCATCAACATCCGACCCCAACATCCAATCCGAAGAAGAGGACGCCCAAAACAGACGACAACCCAGACTCACTCACTCACTCACTCACTCACAGACACACTCACTTACTGGGTGAATTGTCATAAGACAACTTTGAAAATTTTATATAATTACCTATCAACTGATGTAAAAAAACTTATACCTAGATACCTACTGTGTGATTATAATAAAAGTTTAAAAAAAATAATAAGTGTCAGTTCCTTCAATTGTTCCAATTTCCAGATAATTTGGAACCTACTGCGCTAAGCGTCCCGCCAGGCCAGTAGTCTTCCCATTTTTTCAGCTAAGGCTAGGAAATTACTCCGCTGAGCGTTCCGCCCGGCAAGTAATTCGCCTACTCCCCCCCTTACAGGTCTTTTTTTCAAACGGTTCGAAGCCCAGTCTGCGAACAAACGGTGTTGTTTATCGTCATTATCATTAACTTTGAGCTCCTGGGCTAGCTTGATCTTGAACGGGAATAGGCCCAAGTTCTGACGCAAAATTCGCCAAGTTGATGTCTGCAAAAAGCCGACTTCTTGTACACGACAAGGAATTGACTTCCTCGTGTTCTCCTGTACACTTTCACAGACTGCGCTGCGGCAATGTTCTTGGCCGATTTGGCTTGCCTTTGTAGTACGGGTTAATTGCTTACCGAACCAATTCAATACGGAGAATTGACTGTCAGAATTAAAAAAACTATTCAAACAATCGCTTAAAAGGAGTCTGATGATGAATTAGTGCTGTATTTCGAAATAGCTATCATTCCTACCAAAGTGACTGTGTCTACGAGTTGTTGTTAATGCGTAATTCTCTCAAACAATAATTCACATACCGAACATGTTGTCTCGAATATGAGCACCGTTGGAAAGTCGACTTTAGAGAACCACCCCCCGTCTGCGTAAAAAGGGCGCAACTTTTGCACTGACCAACTCTCATTTTAAATCGTGTAACTTGCCAGTGGTTTGGCATCAGTGACTGAACAGTAAACCCACAGATTAAACAGACCCCACCAAAACACAATGGCCGCCACGATCTGCCAACATCGACCCGACCCGACATTTTTTTTTGAAACGAGCTCAAAGTTAATGGAACCTCGTGTGCGTACCGTCTTGCGACGCCCCTAGGATAGCCCCCCGTCGCAACGCACAGTTAGGGAATACCTGATTTATACAATTTCCTGCCTCACCTTCCTTGCGCCTAGATGGCGCCTTTATTCATCAAATTCTACAACCGTTGCGTTGGGGCGTATGTACAAATTGGCTGCGGTAGTCATTTTTACGCATCCATTCTCTTTTGTTCATCGATCGAGGCATGTGGCAGCTGGCAGCTAATAACAAAGTTTTCGTGAGAGCCTTGTGCACTGGAAGTTTTTAGTGGACATAATTTCATGATAGCCTTTGACAGAATAGGCTGCCACGTTTTTCCAGATCTGTTTCAGTTTTATGTGTCTGAGCGAGCAACGTAAACACAACCAGAACTTACTACAGAACGAAAAAGCTTTCCGTTCCGTTTCAGTTTCAGTTTTTGTTTCTGTTTCTGTTCTTTGTCACTAGGTGCCTTTAGGTATCGCTAGCGTTCTATAGAGATGTCATTTTGTTTCACTTATTTTTCGCTTGGATGTTGGAACCATTGGAACCACGTTGGTTACGTAATACGTTGGCATCATTTTCTGGACAAAGATTGCATGGAAATGACATTCCACTAGCAAATCATATTCAGTATGCCAATGAATCTGCCATCCAACATTTCAATGTGGGAAAAGTCATAGGTATCCCGCTGCACAGCAGTAAGTAACCCCCACAACTAGACCTACTAAATTCATTGGCAAAGTGGAATTAATTGGGGAATTGAGGAACTCTACGGAGAAGTGAATCAACTAACTAAGATAAGACACCCCAACCCAACAAATAAAATATTCCCAACCAGACTGACCATTTCTGTCGGCAGTTGAACCCGGAAGCGCTCTCTTTCACTAGTTTACCACCAGACTATCATACTTTCACTGAATCACGCGGTCGATATTACAAGAATAAAGCCAACAAACATAGCCAAGGCGAAAAATCTCATAAAAGTTCATTAATTACATCATTTCACAATCCTGACATAAAGGGCCAAAAGTAACGAATGGAATTCCAACCGCGCTATCCAACTTTTCAAAGCCACAAAAACCCCTACTTATATAGTTGAGAGGCAACTCTCTTAATCTCACACTCTCTCTTTGAGCCACCCTCTCATCTGGTATAATGATCCCAACCGCACGACACCATTTCTGGCACATATCATCATTCCAACGACACGACAAAATTACTTCCGTCTCAGCAATAGGCACAGGATGTAGAAAAGGTTACGAGGATAAGTAGGATACCACTACACTTCATATATACACAGTTATGACACGTAAGTATATTTTAATGAAAATATTTAATGACAAAATTCGGAGGCGTTATATGCCTGTCGGCATTGCTACAAGGATCTGTTGGAAGGAGACCATAGAAATGTTATCCTTTAGGGGTTACACATACGTAATTAGGATGGCAATTCACATTCCATTGTATGTTTTTGCGTTTTGTGAATAAAGTTGCAAGGACAACAAGAAGGACCTTCTACTAAAAGGAAGGTTATACTATACACACATATTGTAAGTATTGTGCATGTGAGTTTTGGATGGAAGTGAAAGCTTTAACGTGTATTTAATGTGCATTAAGCTGTGTTCGTCCTGGCAAATGAAGCAATTAACATAAATCCCTTGTATTGATGGTGAGTGATCCTATTAATTGTAGTCATGGGAATTAGTTTAGAATCGAAATTGATTTTTTTTAAGTTAATAAGATTTTGTGGCTACTCGTGTCCTTAGGTATTCTAGACAATTTTCTGAAAATACCTTCTTTAAGCCATATAAAACTACAACTGCACTAGAAATAAAATCGAATGAATGGAACCGCAGTATCGTTCGCCCCATCCACAAGAAAGGAAACCCTCTAAACTGCTCCAGCTATAGATGCATCAGTCTTCTTCATCGCCTACAAGATCTTATCTGCCGTTTTGGGTGAACGTCTGAAACCATTCGTCAATGAACTGCGTGCAGCCGAACAATTAGTGGAGGACTTAGACTGCTACAATGCAGATATCACCGCCATCCAGGAATTGCGGTGGGATGGGCCCGGCAAAAGAAGGATGAAAAGCTGTGAAATATACTACGGCGATTCCTACAGAGAACAGAAGCAGCGCCTATTCGGATGCGGATTCGTTGTAAGCGGCAGACTTAGGTAAGAAGTGTTGAGCTTTCGACACGTTAGTGAGCGCCTTACAACTATCCGCATCAAGGCTAAATTCGCCAACATCAGCCTGATATGCGCTCACGCCCCCACAGAAGATAAAGACGACGCTACCAAGGAATGTTTCTATGAGCTCCTCGACAAAACATATGAGCAATGTCCTAAATACGACGTTAAAATCGTCTTAGGTGATTTTAACACCAAAATAGGAAAGGAGGACATCTTTGGTAGCACAATCGGAAAGTACAGCCTACACTACACCACGTCTGGAAATGGACTTAGGCTAATTGACTTTGCTGCGGGACGTAATGCTACTATAGCAAGCACATGGTTTCCATTTCCACACCTCAACATTCACAAAGGAACATGGCGGTCACCAGACCATCAAACGGTCAATCAAATTGACCATGTTGCGATCGACGCAAGGCACTCCTCCAGTATTTTAGATGTCCGAACTTTCCAAGCGGCCAACATAGACTCGGACCACTACCTTGTTGTAGCCAAGATACGTATCCGGCTATCCCAGACACCACAACAACGAGGAAATACTGTGAGGAGATTCAACGTTGAACGGCTACAAATGCAACAAACCGCCAGAACTTTTGCCGATCGCATCTCCCTCAACCTCTCGAGAAGTCGTGTGCAGCCAGCATCAAGTGCTGAAGACCAGTGGCATCGATGCCAAGAAGCCATCAGAAAAGCCGCGACTGATGTGCTAGGTTTCACCCGACCACCACCACGAAACCCTTGGTTTGATGAAGAGTGCCGGGAAGCACATGCAGCAAAGCAACTGGCCTACAAAGCGGCGCTGCAGAGAAGGACGAGAGCAGCTCGTGAGCTCTACGAGCAAAAAAGGAGGGAAGAACAGCGGCTTCTCCGGAGGAAAAAGAAAGAGCATGAGAAGCGCGCGATCGAGGAAATAGAGAGGTGTTACTCCAGGAACAATGTTCGGAAGTTTTTCCAAAAGGTAAAAAGAACGTGTCACGGGAACAAGGCCCCGAACAGAGACCTGTAGAGACGAACAAGGAAACCTTGTAGTAGAGTCACAGTTGGTGCTGAGGATATGGAAAAACCATTTCTGCAGACTGCTAAACGGCGAAGACGACACAAATTCTGCTGTCAGGCAGAATGAATCATTCAACCTGGGCGATGAAAGCCAAGACTTCCGTCCACCTGACCAAAATGAAGGTAATATCCAAGCTGAAGTTCAACAAGCGAACTCTACGAGCTGTACGGCGACATCGACCTGGTCAGAAAAGTACGTATCAGTCGAATAAGATGGCTAGGATATGTAGAATTAATGGACACCAACGCTCCGGCCCGAAGAGTCTTCGATTCCAACCAGGAGAGACATCACAGTAAAGGAATAAACCTCTCTTAATGTGGCAGGTGGAAGGAGACCTCAACCAACTATAAGTCTAACTGGAGAGGCGTGTTTGTTGAGGGTCAGGTCCACCCCAGACTATAGAGCGAGGAGCGCAAGGTACAGGACAAGATGTGTTTGTTTACTTGCAATTACGCTGGCTCTACCTATATTTGTTTACCACTTTGATGAATGGTTTTTCTTTCACATTTTTGTACTCAATTAAGGAATGAGACCAACCTTTGAAGTGCGAGATTTCCGACCGTCCAAGATATGGGCCAAGATACTGCTGGGCCCATAGACATGATGGCACTACAGGCAATGAGAAAGAAGGCAAATTAGCAAGACAACGTTCGGCGGCATGAAGTAAACCGCCCTGAAGACTTGTATTACCGCAAGAAATATGGAGGAGCTCTTGAAGACACAACCTACTTTCGCTTTCTGAAAGCGTCATAGGGCCATATATCGAAATATGGCTTTATGTCGCATGGCCTTATGTCACGGCACCACTACTTTCTAAGTCACTGTTCTGTTCAAGCACCCAGACCACAAGGAGTAAAGTTCATCGAGCCCAATCATCAGGATGCGTCAAATGCACCATTACGAAATCTAAAGTTGATAAAAAGGAGGGATTTCATTGGGACGGAGAGGACTACCGGCAAATGAAGCAGACTTACAAGCAAAAGAACCATATTTTTGGTGACAGTGGATTCCTTAAATTCGTTTGGCTCTATCAATCGAAAATTTCGGAGAGATGATGGGTGCTGGATCGGTTAAACCAGACCAAGACCTTCGGTAGCACCAGACGCGAGGAACGGCTTTAACGTCGATTACTTGAAGGCTATTGCAGAGAAGAGGGCTTCCATCATCATCTACAGATCGCAATAGGAGTTCGGCGAGGTAACTTGCGAGTGGAGAAGATACATAATATAGTGGCGATGGATCGGCGTGTACCTATTGCAACAACTGGTAGCAGTAATAGGCACGTGTGCAGCATCTGATCAACAAGTCGCCGTCGAGGAGCACGTGTTTCAGTTCATTCAAGATACTAACTGGGTTTGAGATGACTTTTCAATCATCAAGACATATTTTAACTTGTGACCATAGATACCATGATACCCATGATACCCCAAAAAATGGCCCTAAACTGGAGTCCCACTTATTTCATTCCCAAATCGAGATACGGAACCAATAAAGTCCTACTAAAGTGCAACACACAACTTCCTCACATAAAACTTTAACAGCATTTTTTTTCCTTACTTACCGACTCACCAACTATTCAATTTCCCTCAAGGCTTGCTCCAAGTATCTATGCAGTTTCGCATCCCACCGATCTGTGTCCGACATTTCACAATATTATTTCCGGTCAATTTTTCATTGTTTATACCCTATTTACCCAACTCAGAAAAGGTTAAAATTCCCAAGAAACTCAACCTACACCGAACCAAATTAAGAATTCAGTATTCGTTCAGCAAATTACGACGAGTCCCTATACAAGACTTTGGTGTACTAATAATCTGACCGCCAACTTTTGCCAAGACCCACGGCACAAAAGGAAGAAGAACCCAATAAAATATCTATAAAGTCCGAAAGACCACCGTCAAATGCAACCCGCTTCCACACAACAAACAGCCCTACGGGACATTAATATTTAAACGTTAAACATAAAACTCCATTTAAATCCTGCAAGAGGGAAAAAATAAAAAAAAAAATATCCACCTTCCACCGGAAGAGACGAATTATTTGCTCAGATCACCTTTCGGGGGGTTGGAGGTTGGACAGAAAGCGGAATGCCTTTGCTTTTGGAAAATTTACCACGAAAATATATTCAATGAACTTTCCAACTCTTGATGAATAAAAAAAAAATATTCCATTCCTGTGGTGGTTTTTTTGGCACAGTATCTTTAATGACCCATAACTGTGAATTGCCAAGTAGCTATAGTATCTAGGATAGGTCTACAGGGACGATGCCAAAGATATTTAGTCTGATAGGTATTTTCTATATAGAGGAAAAAAAAAAATAAGAAGAAACCTTTACTCACCTGAATGTATCGAGAATCATTGTAAATAGTACGAATTTTCCTAATAACGGAACAACTAATGATGTTGGGGGTATAATTTCCGCCAATAGCAAGAAGAACACAGTCAGCGAGAGTAGAATAGATATGCTTAATGATACCTGTAAAAAAAAAAATAGAAGAACAAAAGGAAACAAAAAACGAACATTCATGGTTAGAGTTAGTTGAAGTGAAAAACTTTTCCCAAAGTGGGGTTGAATAAAAGAAAAAAACAATTGAATGTTGATCAAGGTGCGTTAGGGTTTTATTGGAGTTGGAATTGGAAGGAAGCCAGTTAAATGGGAGATAATGGGTGCAAACTATAAAAGTGATGAATTGCCGGAGAGTATATACCAGCTACCTGTATAGCAATTTCAAATGAATTGAATTCTTATCAAAATTTAAATGTCAATTTTTTCATCACTAAAAATTGCTTAGTCAATCGGCAAAATAGGTTACTCAGCAATTTGCTATTGATATAGTTTTGTGATCTGTTTTATCTTCTACTACATTTTTTGTGAAATTAATTGTTATTAATTTTTTTCTATAATTTACATAGTTTATTGACGAATGTAGAAGTTGGCCTGCGATATCTGATGCCGGGTAAAAGAAACCTCTCAAAAACAGAGAAATCTGTCATCAGTAAGTGGTACTTGTATTTTTGTAGGTGCAGGTAATTCATATATTTTACAATTTTTTATTTTTTTTTTTTAAATACTTCTCCCGGGAAAGGCAAACCTATGTCTTCTGTGCACCAACGGTTGCAGATTCGATGTGAGTGTAGGGTCTCCAATGAGTCGAACTGCTCGTCTGTATGCTGTCAAGTAGGTTAAGTGAATGTTTTGGGGCCGAGCTCAATATATGGGAGCAATATTCCAGGCCTGATCTAACCTGTGCTTTGTAGAGAAGGAGAAGTTGCTTGGGGCTAAAGTACCTCTTTGCTCTAAATAGGTAGCTCAACTTAGCGGACGCCGATCTTGCGATATAGGATATGTGGTCCTGCCATGTGATTCCTGAATTGACTGTGACTCCTAGAAGGTGCATTGAGTCCTTGGGATGGATTGGATGGTAATACATTTGGATCTGAGGAACTGTTGATGCATTTTTCCTGGAAAATGTTATGAGCTATGTCTTGTTTGCATTAAATACAACCAAGTTGTCTTTTCTCCACTTCTAGATTTTGTCCAGATCACCATTTAGAGAACTAATTTGTTCACATCTCTGACTGTGTGATGTAGCCGCATTCACAGGCCCACTGTTCGAGATACAGGATATAAGAGTGCTGTCATCAGCAAAGCTGTAGATATTATTATTTGTCGATCCAAGCAAATCGTTGATGTGGAGAAAAATAGAGTTGGGGAAAGAATAGATCCTTGGGGCACTCCTGCACAACTTGGATCGATCTTCACAGAAGAAAATTTTGCATCCATCCGCAGAGTTGTTGTGGTAATCCATAAGACGCCAACTTACCTAATAGGGCTTAATGCCAGACTCGGTCAAATGCCTTTGATATGTCCAAGGCTACGGCTCTGGACTCGCCGTGTTGTTCAATTGCTTGCGTCCATAAGTGCGTTACGTAGCTTAACAGGTCTCCAGTGGAACGACGGCTCCGAGATCCGTATTGCCTGTCACTTATTAATCGGTGGCCTTCTAGATATTTGATTATTTCGACATTTATTGCCTTTTCCATTACTTTTGAGAGCATTGAAAGTAACGCTATTGGACGATAGTTTTGTGGCAGACATTTCCTCCCTTTCTTTTGAATAGGTTGAATGCGAGCGGTTTTCCAGCAAGAAGGAAACGTCTTCTGGGTGTACGACATGCTAAACAGCTTACATAGTACAGGTGCAAGTTTTGGAGCATAGCTCTTGAGTACTATAGTCGGAATTCTATAAAACTATTAGGGGGTTTGGCAGTATAGTATCTCACGTACCTCACTTTTTAGCACCATTTTTAGATGTCGCGGCGACAGAATTAATAACCCCAAATCTAAATATGGGGGATTTTGTCTCTGGGGATTTTCTCTTCTGGAGTAAGAGATCTCAGCACAGGGGATTTTGAAAAATGGATTTTGGAAAAGGAGATTTCTTCACCAACCCGATGTAAACGCCTTATTGGTCTAAAATTCAAGTATGGTTTGTGAAAAATAAAATAACCCTGGGTCCATAAAATATGTTTAAAAATGGAATGAAAAACTTGTGTTGGTTTCGTGTAAACAATTTTGTTTTTTTTTTGGATTAGACTCTTTTTGAACTTTTGAAAGTTCTTTAAATTATTGTTAATATTCCATTTATTGTGCAGCATTATCCCGAATACCAGTGGAGGACTCAGGTAACTGAGATTTATCTCAGATTTTGTCTATGGTTATCGATAATTTTGTGATAATTTGTAAAAAGGCTATAAAAAACACTGTTCAATGTTTTTCATTGATTATTGCTTTATTGAAAAGAGTTGTTAGCCTTCTGATCCTGTCAACCCGATTTTTCAATATTTTCAATGATTCGACTCCTTTAACCCCTCGGGGGGCTATAATGCCTGCGCGCGAGGTTTCGAGTTCTGCACGCGTTTGACATCTCTCCAACTTTTTCCAAAAGAGCTCCAAGATGATTCTAAAGTGCTCGATTCCTCCTGGACTGTTTTGCCCCACGTATATCTCGGGCACCCCACTGTTCTGTAGGTATGCCTGGGTAAGCAGATTCCACTTCCATACTGTGTAGCATATTTCGCAATAGAGCTGTCTTAGCGTCCAATTCATTGAGACATATAGTAACATCTATGGGTTTTTGGACCGTTCTCTGATAAAGCTTTGGATTAGAGATACGATTGGGCCGAAAAATCCTCAAGATGATTCTTAGACACCTATGTTCGAAGGTTTACAGTGTGCCTGTGGTAGTGGTATCGACTTTCAAAGTACTACACTACTACAGTCGCAGCTTCGTTCTTAAGTTGAAAACATTGCTTTTCCAGATTTTGGATAGCATCTGCTGCACACATCCAGTTCGGTGCCACTCCGGTTAGCCAAGACCACACTTCCTAAATAAAAAAAGTTCTCAACTTCGAGTAATCTTAAGTTAAGTGCGGGTGTTGTAAGGGATTTCGTTTTGTCTGTCTTAATTTTTAGCCCCACTTGGTTCTCCTCGGCTTCTAGATTGTGCACCATCAAATGAATGAATTGTATACCTCAATAATCTCCACAATCCATCAAGTTTCCCATTTTTGGTAGCCTGATAATCACCTATCTTTTCCACTCCTGGCGGAAATTGTTCGGATGTACCAGGTCAGTCGCTTTATTTGGCGCCGCCTGGTATAATTCGGCAGGGATGTCATCAATACTCATCGCCTTCTTTTTCTTGATGGACCTGATTGCTGTCATTATATCGGTTTTAATGGGAAGCCCGATGCGAATTCGTGGAATTGCTGTCTCGGAAAACTCATTCGAGATTGAGATAGTGCCATCATTTAAGTGGTTTAAGACCCTAGCAAAATGGTCCCTCTATCGATTGAGGGATCCAAATCAGTAGTTTACCATTTACACTTTCACGATTAGCTTGACTAATATTATTCTTGAGTAGGTACCTGAATCGTCTGTGGATTGTTCTTATAGCACAACAAATAACAAAAAAAAACTCAAACGACTTCAAATCGCAGCTCCGTGGTGGCCAAGCAACATCTCCAAAATGACTAATTAACGATTATTGAACTTAAACAAATAGTTGGCGCAACAGACGTGTGAACCTGAATACCCTAGGCCTAGCTTCTCACAACCATTTGTTTGTGTGAGTTTTTATTTTTGGGACGAATGACCTACAATTTTATGCTGAGTCCGAACGGCTGAATTGAGAAGAAGGTTATACTCTCGGATGTTTTTCAGATGTTCGCGATGTGTCGCAGTGGAAAAAACCTTAAGATCTAATTTATGTTTTTCCGGGGATCGAACCTTGAACCCCTGGCACAGTAGTCTAACCCACTAGCCACTGCGCCCATTTTATTGAACTTGGTCTGGCATAAATCGATAGCTCGCTCAGGTTCAAATGGTAAAATTCTTGCAAAAATAAAAATCGTTTATCACGACCGCTCCATTGACTGTAACATTTAGTTCTAGGATCTAGGCGCCCACTTTTGGCAACAGTTGCAATACTCTCCGTTGAGTGCACAGGACAAACAACACTGGAATATGTTCAATAAGGATATCAGTCTCATGAACTTTCTTTGTAAATTTGCTTAAACCAGTTTCTGTGGGGTCATTATTTTGACAATGAATCAGTTTCTGCTCAAAATTTGCACTATTTCGGCAACACAGCATCGACTTTGAAAATTACTTTGCAATATGTCCAACTCAAACATAAATCGATCCTTTTCGTACCGCGAAAATATAATACAGAGATTCTGTCAATTTTTGACGCATAAACTGTCAGTGTCAAAATAACATTTACTTCAAAAAGAAATCAACAAATGGCCAGTCTTTTTTAAAATGCATTTTCCCGCCAAAATGACTTGCCAGTTGCCAAACGTTTTTATACCCTCCACAGGAAGGTATATTCACTTTGCCATTACGTTTGTAACGCCAAGAAGGATTCACCGGAGACCCTATAAAGTATATATATTCTGAATCAGGATCACATTCTGAATCGATTTAGCCATGTCCGTCTGTCTGTCTGTCTGTCTGTCTGTCTGTCCGTCTGTCTGTCTGTCTGTCTGTTGAAAGCACGATAGCGTCCAAAGGAATGGACCTAGGCGAATGAAATTTTGTGAGACGACTTCTTTTTACTGTCGCCAGGTTGGTATTGAAAATGGGCTATGTCGTTCAAGTAGTTCTGGTACCTCCCATACAAAACCGCTATTAGACCCACGTCTCTCTCTGTCTGTTGAAATCACGATAGCGCCCGAACGAATCGACTTAGGCAACTGAAATTTTGTGAGAAGTCTTATATTTATGGCCTTCAAGTTTGTATTAAAAATGGTCCATGTCGGTCAAGTAGTTCTGTTACCTCCCATACAAAGCCAATATTTGACCCATATATCTCTGTCTGTTGAAAGCACGATAGCGTCCAAACGAATCGGCTTAGGTGAATAAAATTTTGTGAGAGGACTTTTTTTAACCGTCGTCAGGTTGGTATTGAAAATTGTCTATGTCGGTAAAGTAGTTCTGCTACCTACCATGCAAAACTAATATTAGACACATACTAACCCGCATGGCAAACATTTTGCATGACTTTTATGCAGTGGAGGGTATCAAAGCATCGGCCAGGCCGATGATAACACCTTTACTTGTTATATCTACGTTTGTACTTTTCTCATGAGTCATGAGAATGAAATATGGGCTATGGGCTATGGCCTTATGCGTCAGTTGTGCTAAATAATTATATTTGGCTAAATATATATGAGCTTTGCAAGGAGAAGCTCCTCAAATTCCAATATTAATATTGAAATTTTTTTATTTAATTTATTTGGCTCCGCGAAATTAGACCCAAAAATGCATTTTCTAAATTTGGGGAGGAGGAAACACCTTTGCACTTGCTGTTTTACTGCACTATCCTTGGTTAGAAAGCCAACTCTGGGAGAGTAGGTATTTCTTTGAGGAACGCGTTTAGTACAGATATTGCCGCAACAGATACTGAAATTCCTCCAGAATTCGAAGTGGTTCCAAGAGTGCCGGTCATAACTAACTTCGCTAGCACAGTGGACTTAATTTGGACTAAGTAAATTCCGAATGTATTATAATCTAACTTAAGATCAAGTCACAGCCGGATGTCAAAGTACCAGGAGATAGGTGGAAATCGAGATACGCTCCAGTAAGTAAGTATTGGTAACTATAGCCTCTACCAAATGTAACAATTATACAGTGAGTTTAAACGCAACCTTCATCTGTGCCTTTGCCTTGTCGAGCAAGTTTATAATATGCCTCACTTCATGTCATATGAAAGTTGCGAGTTCAGCCTTTCAGTCGAATTCAATGAATTCATCAATTCGTATTCGTTTTACATGAGTGAAATACATTCGCTTAAATTTTCAATCGCCAAGCGTTGAGTTACCCACCCTACCCCAAGGGTAGTCCATTAATGGAAGTTGTTCTCCCCAACGTTTACATGAAATCTCAATCTTCCATCCGATTCCTTTCTCGTTACAAAACCCATAAATTCCGCCCGCCCAGCTAGCGGATGAGCTAACATCTACCACATATGGATACCGTGTAGATTCGTTTATATTGCCCCACTCAACCTCTTGTGCGCTCAACTCTTTGCTGCTGTTGCGGTGTGAATGTTGAATGAAATATTTAATCGATTTTTGATGCGCAAAGTCATAGGAAGTTGTGTCGAGATAAGAAGACCACCGTATCCGTATCCCCCCTAGTCATCTAGCGAGTAAATAATATTTTTCCTTTATAAGGATTGCCCTTGTACAGATCTACTCGTATATTCGTATGGGGTTGGGGTTTTTTGTAAAATCTCTCTATGCACTCGTATACGCATTGATGAGATTTTCAAGTACATACATATGGCAAAGTAGCGTGATATAGTACCGTGTCGTATCGTCAAACAGTAACATGATGATGATGATGAACTTTTTCCTGCAGCTACTAAGGATACTCGATTTTTTTTTTGTAATTTCGTCGAGCATTACTCGCACACGAGGTCAGAAGAGATATACATTATACACATCCTGCAATTTTACATGACGATGACATTTTTCCTGCCAGCATGGTAATTAGAAACGCAAAGCGTCGCGTTTTATACAAACATTATGACGCTGCAAAGCGTGCGATATGTCATTTGGTATAATTTTCTCCACCGCAAATCGATGAAAATATTTTTATTTTATATTTTTTTTTTTTTCATTAAAAATTCATCATAACCATTCCACAGTGGAATTGAAAAATTAGAATTTTAATTGAAAAATTATTTATACACTATATACGAGTTGACATTTTTACATTTAAATTTTGAATTTTCAAGTGAAATTGCTTATACAAGTAGATATTCTCTTTAAATGATAATTTTTATTTATTTTTTATTTTTTGCATTTTAGTGAGAACTTACCTTCTCTCCACTATCCGATGGTAGGTAAAAAACTAAAATTGTTAAAAAACTAATTCCCATACAGGGAATAATTAAGTTGACAGTGTAAAATAATGTCTTACGTCTCATTGTTATATTAAATGTTATATCTAAATATGGTTCATCGCAGCATGTGTAGAATTTTTCATTTCTGTAATAGATAAAAAAAAAAGATATTTAAAATTATTTTTAATTCAAAATGCATTTTTTTTTTAATGTGGATAATTTAATGAGAACAGTTTTCACTCGTTGACTCGTCGCGTCGTCGGCTTAATAATTTATACGACTCCTAATCATGGGCCTTAATTATTCATGCCCAACTGTGGCCGTGGCGGGTAATGGAATTTTGTGATTTTAGGACAAATTGTTTGATGAAAGTTAAGTGAGGGTTGTTTTAAGTTGATTTCCTAAGTAGGATAACCAGGCAGACATTATTTTTCAATTAAATTAAATTGGATTCGCTTAAGTGGTGTAATTGTTTTGGGATAGATTAAACCACTTACAGAGCGAATAAATAAATTTAAATATGGGTAACAATGAGTTAGTTACGCTCTGAGTGAATAGTTCTCCATTTTAGATTTATTTTAAAAATATCAGTTCTATTTATATTCAGTAGTTTCCCTAAATAGCTTTTAATTTTGGTATTTTTTCTTAAGTGCATTTGACTCGTTGCTAAGTGTGAGGTTATAAGTTCAACTGGTAGACAGAAAAAGTACATACGCAATGCATAAATTTTGAATTCAACATTTAATCATATTGATCGAATTCAACAACGTAAACCCAACGTAACTAAAACTGACCCATTGAATAACTACAGTAGCGACATCTGCCAGACGATAGGCGCCAATGACTATAATATTGAATATGAATAGTAATCCAAATCCAATTGAAGAGGTGACTTTGTACTTTCGGTATTCGGAAGAATCAGATCGCTGGCGTTTCTCGTGTAGTAGATACTTAAAATATTGTGCATTGTGCATCATTTTTTTGTAGTGTTTTCGATTTGGGTAAGCAGTAAAAACATTTAAGTAGGTAATGCACTTTGAGAAAATGCAAAGTAATAAAAAACTAACTATTTTAACAACGTAAATGTCTAAGAGAATTATCTATTCGATTCTGGCAGCCAATGAAGCGCAAACTACGTGCAAAAGCAGCCGCTTTTTGCCAAATATTTTTCTGACAGAGGCGCTATCTGCCGTGATGCCCATAGGGGTTTCTGGGATAAAGTATCTCTAAATATGAATGAGCCACTCACATATGGGACATAGTTTAAGTGTTCTCGAGGTCACGTCACACAGAGTATTTTGTCCTATTTTTGCTGAACAGTCATTCATTATCATTACCAACTTCTTTTAGCTAACGAGAGTAGATGGAATGTTATATGTGAGTACGAAACACCAGCTGGCAAATGCAATTGCCGTAGGGGTAGTAGGTATATACTAGAGTTGGGCAATTTAGTTCATTTGAGTGATCGGACAATTTAGTTCAAATTACGCTAATGAACTAGTTCGCTCATTTTAGTTCAGTTTAGTTCAAAATAGTCAAATTCACAGAAATTACAAAAAAAAAAAAATAAAAATTTGTTGAAAATATAAAAAAAAAGATATAAGTGAGTGAGCTGAGCTGTTCTCTTATGACATGATTTCCTTCTGTGTCTGAAACACACATAATGTCATAAAGAAGAAACCATCGATTGTATCCCAAATGTCGTTCAACCGTCTGAACTCACAATTTTGTCTGACAATATTGTCAGAAAAGTCATTGTAAGCCCATTGTCAACCCTACATTTGACTATGAAATTGTCATCAGGTCGCTGACCATTGTCTGAAGAAGTCTGAAACACAATTTTTATCATTGCAGATAATTAGGACATTGTCTGACTCATTAGAAATTGTTAGATGTCGTTATTTGTGGAAGCTAAATATTGCTTATAATTTCTTCATTGTCAGACAATATAATCAGTGGTTTAGGAGCGAAATAGAAGTTTGCTTTCAGCCGATGGACTATAATTCAGAAGATATTGATACGAACAACAGTGCAAAATGGAATTTAAATTTCAATTGGAATTAGAAAAGTCGAAAAAAACTATCGTACACAATGAAAGTACAGAGTGAAGGGGTTTGTTATATGCGCAGAGTATAAACTACCCAAAGAATCCCTGAAGTAAGAGGTTGCCGACGCGATCCACATTCAAAAACCACCTCGAAAAATACAGAAAACAAGTTGGGTCAAGCTGCCAATGAAACCGTATCGATCTCCTGGATGCTCGTGCGCATATTGGTGTCTTGATGTGTGGAGTCACCAAAGCTAGAATTTCATCGAATTGTGTTGAGTCCATGTCCATCCGCAAAAAATTGCGATAAAGTTCCGGCTTCTCAGCTTAGAATTTGGAATAGAATCCTCCCCTGGCAACGAACCACCCTATGCTTTGTCTAAACACTATAGTGTTATACATATATGTCGTTTTTGTGTCAAATTATCATCCTCGAGTCTTCCAACACGTAAAGTTAAAGTAATCGCAAGTGCAATATTTTGTTCCATTATCCGTACTGCGAATATTGGGGTACAAAAAGTTTAATTTGTCTGAAAACGAATAGACCAATTTTTCATATTCATCTGACAACCACGTGAACACCCAATTTTTAACCTGACAACGTTATCAGCTCATTACTAGTCATTGTCAGAGGATTGACAGATGTGACAATCGTGTGTACCTAGCTTTAGTTTATTCCGTTTGTATCAGAATCATTGCGCGGTACTAATAATCATTTTTAGTGTCCAAGATAAATTTTACGAAGTCACGAAAATTTCCATATAAAATTACCTATTGTGATATCTACAAAATATAATTTAATATAATAATTTTAAGGTTAGAAATGATTATTGGTAAGGCCCATTGAAAATAATAACCGCGAACTAAATGAACTAAGTGTGTGAACTTAGTTCAATAGTGAACTAGTTCATTGAACTAGTTCGTTCGCGAACTACACAAGCCTAGTTTATACTACAAAAACAGCTATATCCTTTTTTAGTCGAACATTTTTGAGGAATTTTTTTAATTTGGAAATAGCTATTAGCTTTGTATATGTAGATACCTACACTTTAAATTTTGCAGCTACAGTAGTTTTATCTTATTTTGAAGATTTAATCGCAAACCGGACAAAAAAACACCCCTATCGTTATTTTTATTTTGTTTCTATTCACTTTTAGATCACAAAAACAATTGCAGAGGTACAAACACGTCCATTTTCGCTTTAAACATCAAAAGAAAAAAAGCACTATTAAATCAACATGCAAGTGACAACTGAACTGCTGTCACAAAAAATTATCACAAAAATGTGATTGTCACCGGTGACAGTCACCTTACGCAGACCAATTTTGTTGATTGTGACTAGCACTTATCATAAATCACTTTAGCCGATTCCACCCCCGACTCCCGGGAAAGTCGAACTTATATATATTCTCTTCAGAGTTGATGGTTTTAAATCACTATGACGGCCATATTTTGTTCGAAAATTGCGAGCAGTAGCTATGACCAACTTTCATTATTTTTAAAATATTGCTCAAGCAATGAAAATGCGCTGTTCTTTCGTATAGCGCTCCATTTTTAATAATCCCGAACTGTCAGCTGTCACATTGTTATCTTTTTTCCGTTGGCATCACTGTACGTACTATTAAATGGCGCAAAATTAAAATTGTGATTGAATTATGGGACACCCTTTAGAAAAGCAGCAGTGCAGTGGATACGAATCACAAAACTCGTATTGAGAATGAATCACTTTTAGAAGAATTTAGTGAATTTCACTGGTGTCATTATAGCTCAGTCTTAGTGTGCTGGACTACTGAGCGAGTGGTTTCACGTTCGATCTATAGAAAAAATTATACAACTCCTGATAAAGCTTCTCAATTCAGCCAATCGGACTCGGTATAACATTTTTAGTGCCTTCTACTCGTCATGAAAAAATAAAAACGAATCAGCACTAGTCAACTGATCCTATACAGATCGGACCAGGTGAAGGGCAGAAAAAATCCTTAAAGCACTGGAAAATCAGGCAAGTGATTAGACGAATGCGACTGTGACGGACAAAATAATATCGCAGCACTTTAAGGCGGACTCCATTGTCAGGGGTCAACTATAAAGCTACGATTACACGGCCATTTTTTTCCGCCATTTAAATGGCACTGTGACGTCAGGAAAAAATGTCGCATTAGAGCGACATTTAAGCCACGATTCGTCATTCAAAAAATGGCGATCACACGAAATGACTATCATCGTCATTTGTGTCCCAAAATCACTCTGTGTCATTTAGAATTTTCCGTTGGGATACCATTTAAATGACACAAAAAGCCAAAAAGCTTAGTCATTTCTCCTAGGCGTCATTGAAGAGCGATCACACGGCCATTTTTTGCCGCCATTTAAATGGCACTTAATTAATGTCATTTGGTGCGCCATTTTCCTAGTCATTTAAATGACGCTGCCAAAACTGGTCGGATAAGTTCTCCTAGAACTCTCATTAGCTGGTATTAATATATTAATTTTAATTTAATTTATTAATCTGTCCTATTCTTCTGGACTCTTTCCGAGTAAGTGGAAAACAACTCCAGCGCGTCCCTAAATAAGGCGGTTCTTCTTCTCCCCACTAATTACCGACGCATAGCACTTACGAACGTTCTTTTCTAAAGTCTTAGAAACGCTCACAAATCGTCAGCTTATGAAATATCTTGAATCACGGAAACTTCTCAATGACCGGCAGTACGGTTTTCGTGGCAGCAGATCATGATGAATTGATGACTTATCTCACCGGAAAGCGGGAACAATCTCTCCACTACTCTGGTGAAATAAAGATTGTTGCGCTTGATATTTTAAAAGTATTTGACAGAGTTTGACACCAAGCTCTTTTGTCAAAAATGCGTTCTTATGGGATCGATGCGACTTTTATTCAAAGGATTAGAAACTACAATTCAAGTTGTTTTGGATGGTTTCACATCTGAAATTCACCATATAAATGCTGGTGTTCCCCAAGGTTCTGTTTTGTCTCCGACTCTCTTTCTCATTTTCATCTCTTGTCTGCAACTTCTAATCCAATTTTTTCCTTCGCTGATGACAGCAAACTTCCGTTCTCATATTCATTCCAGGACTCACGTAAAACGGCAACATATGTTAAGCTCATTAAATTCTGACCTTGATAGCATTATAAAAAATGTTTAGCGTTTAGTCAATAGGGTGGAGTTTAATGCTTCCAAAACGCAATGCTGTTTGCTATCCCTAAAGCAAAAACCAAACCTTCAGCCCTTATATTTTCGAACCCGAAAGACTTTTCATTTTCGGTATGTGCGTCCATGAAACCCGTCGTTATAACGACCATATACACGAAGTCTTCAAGAATGCTGCGAAATGTCTAGGTTGCCTCAAACGGTGCAAGAAATATTTTACCCCTTTTAATCTAGCTACAATATACAAGGCGTTCATTCGCCCCAAACTTGAGTACGTTCTCATTATCTGGTCGGGTGCGCCGAAAACCACATTGCACGATTGCACCTACTGGAAAGGATACAAAACCGCGCGTGAAAACTAATTAGTGACACGAACATAGGGCGTCAATGTCCAGGGCGTCAAATGTCAATCTATCGCTCGAAATTCTTAATCGAACTCACTAAGGAACAAAATCTTCTTAGCGAACGAAATGAAAATCGCCTGTTTTGCTGGGATATGAAACTGTAGACTGAAGATGTTAGTGACGACACGAATGATAAAAATATCTATCAAAAGTGCGCCTCGCTTTTATTTTCTTATCGATATGAAAACATAGAGAAAACACTGGAATAACAAAACGTGGTAGAATTTTTGGGTGCAGTGGTAGTTGTGGTAGATTGAAAAAATATTAAGAAATTGTGGTAGATGACAACAATCCATTGACCTGGCCAGAAAAATGCTACTCAGTCTAAGGTAGCTACGACATGCAAAGTGAATGGTTCTCAGCACCACGGCCTGAAGAGTCTTCGACTCCGACCCAGAGGAATAACTTAGTAGAGGAAGTCCTTGCCTCAGGTGGCAGCAAGAAGTGGAAGAAGACGTCAAAATCAACTTATATTGCGCAACTAGCTGCAGTAAGTTAAACACCACGGTAACTTATTCACCTCGTAGGTAAGTAACTAAGCCTGTCCACAAATTGAGTGTAAAAAGTCTAAAAATATAATTCTGTTCTGACAATATGAAAGACTCACCATCTCAAATAATGCTGTCTGGCATTTTTTTTTTACTGAAGCATATTTCAAGTCTAGTTGAATTAATTTCGCAAATCAAATAAAATCCAACACGTAATTATTTACTTTCACCCTTAATTATCCCGCATGACAACTCGCAACTGAAATGACCGTCTAAATGTAAAACGCTCTCTCGACCTCATTACACAAAGAAATACAATTTAAGCGAGCATACTTTCTTTTCCACTTGAGAGCTGCAAATTGTATCTCAACACAGTTTTTCTTTCATTCTATGATTTTCCCCAAGTGCCTACAGCTTTTTTACGGATAAGCACCTCAGCCAGCCTCACTCTATCTTAACTTGAAAAAGCCACCTTATATTCTGATAGCGGGCGGCATAGAGTAGATATCCAGCAGTAAAGGCGACCAACAGGCAATGGTCGTTCCAGCGACTTGTAATGAGAAAATGCACTATACCTCTCAGGAAGAACGATTGTAATCATTAAATTGCTGATGATGATTTAGTCCTTTTTAGGGGTCCTTGTTGCTATGAAATATCGTAGTGAAACTTGATGACTGAATATAAATTGAAATTTATTACTATTGAGGATTTTTTTTTTTGTTTTCAATGAAGGACCCTTTCGTGTTCTCAAGTATCACAATCACATACATAGGACATTCAACACTCTCATGTTATTGGATGGATAATCTTGTTATAAAGTAAATTCGAAAAGTTCAACCAGAGGCAAAAAGGCGTGAAACTTTTGGCCCATCATGAGTTGATGAAAGTTTACACGTGTCAAAAATCAAAAATCAAAAATCAAAAATTGAGATGTCAAGCCGACCCAACGTGAGGGAGAAACACTTCAAGGATCAGGTAATAGATTGTAATCGGATCCCATTGTGAAACGAAAAATCAATAATTGAAGTTTGATGTGAGCTGCAAAACGAGTTGACGAATTAATTTGTATGTCCTGGAAGGGATCAAAACCTTTTCCTTTCAATCTGTTAAATTATTGAACAGTCATTGCTATACACTACACAGAAACACCCAAACTCATAGTCGTATGCCGAATCAGCAATCCAAATGCGAGTGTGTTATTTGTTGTAGGCAACTACTACTTACTTTGAATACCAACCATATTCTGTGCACTGTGTTGCTTATATGTCAATTTAAAACATCTGTTACGGTTTTGAATAATACGGATGATTCCTGTTATAACATCTCCATAAGCGGGGATACGATGGATCTGACACTGGCACACACACACACACACTCACATCTATATGTTTTAAACTAAGGAGCATTTAAATTCAATTTTCATACGAGTTAAGCACAAAGGACATACTTATATATATAGGAGACAAGGTAACGCATTTTGAGGGTACTCAATTCAGGACTCAGTGTATATTGTGAGGAGTTTTGTTGTCTGTTAACTACATATATCTAGTTCGGAAAAAGTGCCTTATGGATTTGACTCTGAATGTGTTACATATTTGAATTTTCTTAAGCAACGACTGCATTAAGATCGAATGCGAGAAGAGAATTTAAATTCGTATAGAGCTGCTGGAGACACGTCATTTGAATAGTCCTGGGTGGAGTGTCAGCAGCAGAAGCACAGAATAAAAGGACATGGTGTTGCTGGTGCTCTTGGAGGGTAAAAGTGCATTCGGTTGAGTGCAGGATCAATATTTTAGTTGGGAACGATAAATTATTCTTAGTAACTAAGCTGACAGAGGTTAGCTATGCATCATGGGCACATGATGGAGAGATTGTTTGATATTTTATACTATATAGTCGTATCACGTCAAACAGGGGTGTTTTCGGTACCATAGACTTTCAAATAATTTGCAGCTTTTTGTGTTTTTTTAAGAGGCCTTACTACTCAAACTCAATTGCCTGCTTAGGTCAAGAAAACAGCGATTGGCAATTTTATTTCTTCGCTGGATTTCTGAGGTGAGGCCATTTGCAGAGTTTTTAGATAAAGCCCCTATCTCAGAGTTACTTATACTTACTTATTCGGCGGCTCTATAGTTCGGGGTGAACCGAGGCCTCAGCTCAAACCTCTACAGTTAGCCTGGCCCTTAGCTAACTGCCTCCAGTTGCGCACTTCTAGTCGGTTGAGGTCGCCTTCGACTTGCGCGTGTCACTTACGGCGAGTTCTTCCTCAACTGCGTTGTACCTCTGGGTTAGACTCGAAGATTCTACTGGTCGGAGCATTTGTTTCCATACGCTCTTAATGTCCTAGCCATCTTAAACGACTTACTCGCAGTTTTTTTTGACCAGGTAGATGTCGCTGTACAGCTCGTATAGTTCGTCGTTGAATCTCCTTCACCAAAGCCCGTCAACGCAAACGGGACCGAACCGACCGATAGGATATCTTCATCAGCTTTAGATAGAGTCCAAGCTTCAGCGCCATACAGCAGGACTGGAATGATCAAGGTCTTAAACAGAATCTCCTTAGTTGTTCGGGATAGGGGTCCACTGCTCAATTGCCTTCTTAGGCTAAAGAAACAGCGGTTGGCAAGAGTTATTCTTCGTTTCATTTCTTCTGAGATGTTGTTGTTAGAATTTATAGCAGAACCGAGGTAGACAAAGTCCCTCACAACCTTAAAGTTATAGCTGTCGATCGTGATGTTTTGTCCGATTCTACGATGTTGGGTGTCCCTTCTTGTTGACCCATTTTAGCCGCTTCCTTTTCTATAATAGCAAACGTACCAGTATGACAGCCCGCTGTGTTCTACCAATTATGTCAATATCATCGGCGTATGCAAGTAATTGGATGGACTTTTGAAAGATCGTGCCTTGTGTGTTGGCCGGTGAGTTTTGGACAATTCTTTTAAGTATGAAGTTGAATAAGTCGCACGATAGCGCGTCACCTTGTCTAAATTCTTTTTTGACATCAAAGGTTTCGGTGAGGTCGTTACTGACCTTGATGCAGCAGCGAGCTTTCTCCATCGTCATTCTACACAATCGAACGAGTTTTGCAGGGATGCCAAAGCTAGACATGGCTCTGTATAGCTCGACTCTAGAGATGCTGTCGTATGCGTCTTTGAAATCGATGAAAAGATGGTGGGTATCGATTTGAACTTCTTGGGTTTTTTTCAGGATCTGCCAAAGTCTGAAAATTTGATCGACAGTGGAGTTTCCTGGCTTTAAACCGCACTGATAGGGGCCAATCAGGTTATTTATAAAGCGTTTAAGACGTTCACACAATATGGCAGACAGGATCTTGTTCGATGTTAAGGAGACCGATACCTTTGTAGTTGGCGCAGTTGAGGGGGTCTCATTTCTTGTGGACCGGGCAAACGATGCTTCATCATTCATCAGGCATGCATTCATCTGATCAAATTTTGGAGATGAATTGGTGCATGCTCTCTACCAGGTCATCGCCAGCTGATCTAAAAAGCTCGACAGGTAGACCATCAGGTCCTGGAGCTTCGTTGTTCTTTAGCTTGGATATTGCTACCCGTACTTCGCTTTGGTCAGGTGGACGGAAGTTTTGTCTGTCATCGTCTATATTGAATGGTACGTTCTGCCTAACAGCGGGATTCTGGTCTTTGTCGCCATTATAAAGACTGTAGAAGTAATTTTTCTACGTTCTCAGCACCGACTGTGATTCTACAGTCTATAATGAGGTTCTACCCGATTCGTCGATGTTGTTATCTCAATTCCTTTTGACAGCATTTGGTTTTACCCTCGTTCACTACCAATCCCATTTTTGTCGATGCTGTCGCCATATTTGCGATCGCGCCAATGACAGCTCGCTGGTTTCTGGCAATGATGACATAATGTCATCCGCTTATGAAAATAACTGTACAGACTTGGAAAAATTGTGCCTCAGGTGTTGGCTATAGTGAGTTTCGCACAATTTTCTCAAGTATGATGTTGAAGAAGGGACAACCACTTTGTTTAAATTTTTTAGCATCAACGGTCTAGTTGTTCTCTTTCGTCATTCTGCACAACTTGATAGGTTTGGCAGTGATGGTAAAACTAGACCTGAGTCTATACACGCTAAGCCACCTAGTGGTTTCTTTTTAAATAATAGGTTATTTTGACACTGACAGCTGTTTCCCGCTCGAAATCATGACAGAAAGTCAGCAGCATGCCTCTGCGTAACAAAATGAGTCGTTGTTCGTAACAACGCTTGAACAACGTTGGGAAATATTGAAAACTTATTTCCACAGTGAGTGCTGTGTAGCCCAAACAGTGGGTTTTTTGAAAAGAAGTTTTGGCCGAAATAAAGCACCCACCGCTCCTGCTTGACGCAGGTTTGTGCAAAAAATTCGTGAGACTAGAATGCTAGTGGACGATACTCATGACCTCCGTCGTCGTACGGTGCAAATGCGTCAACAGTGAGTGACATTTTGGTGCGGATTGTGGAGTGGTGTACCATTTTTCTTCCCAAATGAGGCTGGGGACAACGTTTCGGTAAACGGCGGGCATTACAGATTAACCCACTTTTTTTTTTACTGAAATTGAAGACATGGATTTGGGCGCCCTCTGGTTCATGTAGGATGGCGCGCCATACCACACAGCCCATGCCACAATCGATCTTTTGCGCACCAAATTCCCAAATCGTGTTATCAGCCGTCTTGGCGATGTCAATTGAAACAATCCGTGAGCTACAGCCCCAAACCATCAAAAAGGTATTGGAAAATTGAAAGCACGCGCGCTACTGCGAAGCCAACCGAAGCAGGCACTTGAACGATGTTGTGTTCCATAATTAATGGGAATGTTTGCTCTTACGAATAAAGCTATAATACATGGGAAAAATTTAATTTTGTTCATTTTATTGGATTTTTAAAAAGAAACTTGTATTTGGCCCACTCTTTATAAGTCGTCTTTTTATATGCTGTCATATTAGGTCCTAAAATCGGTGGGTATCGATCTTAGACTTCTTAGGATTTGTCCAGGAAATAGTTATAGTGGGAATATTTGGTCGGTTGTGGACTTACTGGTCCTAAAACTCAAAACCGACTGTGACTTTCACTCTACTACAATGTTTCCACATTGCACCTTTACCGGTTTCCATTCGGGTTCTGGAGTAGCGCGTCTCTATTTTCTCGATCGCGCATTATTCGTGCTCCTGAAAGCCTGATGTTTTTCGCTCATCTTTTGCTTGTAGAGCTTACAAGCCGCCCTCGTCTTTTCTGTAGCGTTGCTTTGTATAGGCGAATTGCTTTTCTGCATCTGCATTTCGACGCTCTTTATCAAATCAAGAGGGTGTTTGCGTAAAACTCGGTTTCGGACCTTGGCTACAACAATAGGCATGTTTTTTTGAAACCTCGCCAGCCAGCCGTTCATTTGGACAGTTGCCAGCAAGATGAAGCCATTCGAATAAAATTAGGCAATACGCCTAAAAGCACACCAGCATTTCGTATAAAATTATGCATTTGGTAGAAATATTAGATAAATTCTGACATTTTTCTCTTGAATGTTGTGTGCATGAGATAAGAACGCCATTACGATTTAAGCAAATTGTACGAAAATTCTAAGCCACTTGTTCTTTTAGCGCCACCTATTTGTTCGTTGTGAATTGAATTTAGCCAGCTGCCAGCCAGCAGCTCTCCGGCTGGGGAGAAAATCAAGAGTTGTTGCCAGCAGGTTGTTGTTTTAATTAGCATGTGAAATATGCCTCAACTGCCAACTACTGGCTGGCGAGGTTTCATAAAAACACAACTAATGTAGTGGTCCGTGTCAATGTCGGCAGCTCGGAAAGTTCGGACATAAGATTACTGATGGAGTTCCTGTAGTCGATCTTAAATGATGAATTTGGGTGACGGTTTTTGATTAGAAATTGTATGCTAGCTATAGTAACGGTATGCCCCGCAGAAAATCAGTTAGCCCAAGTATCTTTTCAGACGTAGTCTCATGTAGCTTAAGTTTTCCAATTCTTCTACTAACGATGACCTTCTCTGGCGTTAAAACTACCAAGACTGATTTTAACGTAGATTCTGGATATGGACTGAAATATGCCCCAATAGTCGGATTGGGATTTAAAATTTTTTTGGGCAATTTTGCATTACCTAATGGAATGTTTTTCATTATGAAATGTTGCCCCAATTTTTAAGGCTTTTTTCACTTATTTTCGTTTTTCATTAGGGCCTAATTTCATTAAGCCATTGGGAGGTCCAATTTTCGACAAGTTTTTCAAGTATTTGCGTGGTCAAAAACGCGGACAATGTTAACTTCCAAGACGTCAATCATTTCTTTGTCGATCCGAATGCAGTACACAAATCAGTTTCCATTTCTTACGAAGCATGCAAATTGTTGATCTAATAGGATTACTACCAAATTCATAACTTTTACTACTTACACATTTTGCATTTTTCCTCAAATTGCATTACACAAAGCAATTTTCACCCTAAAAACCAACGCGTTGAACTAAGAAGACACCCTGTAGACTAAGTATACCTCACGCCCCTAAAGAAAGCACCTTAAGAAAACTGTAGACGACCTAAAAATACCACAAAAGCCCTTAAATGCATTCCACTTAACCCGTTCTTTCATTATAAACAAATTGAACCCAACAGCTCATCTGTAAAGAGGTGGGGTGATCCGCATGTTCACGTGAAATGTGTGCTACGAAGAACATCACGTATAGTATATGTATAGGTACTACTGCCAGTACACCCCTCGCTCAATGAAATACCTCTCATGCAAAATTCATTTCCCTCAAGGATTATTTAAACTTGCAGTGAAAGACTCAAGTATAGTGCCAAAAGGACGGAAGCGAACTTTAAATGAAGGAACTTTCAAGTATCCTGTGCCCTAGAACCCGCGTTTTAGTGGAAAACTTTCAAGAATTATCCAATCCAAACGGCAAACACCTTCATCTCAGTCCTCAACTCCTCACCTTGTATAGGTTAGTTAACTTCTTTATTTTTTTCGGTGTAGCCCTATTGACTTCCATAGTTATCTGTAAGGGAATTTCTTGGAAATACCCCCACTCCACACTCGTATTATATAGAGAGCAACTTACTACAGAGGTCATGGGAGCATGACGAAAGTCAAATTCTGAATTTAGTGTATAGGTACCTATATAACCATTACCCACATCCATGTACACGTAAGGAGTGAACAACATGAGGAATTGATGCCAAAAGTTATTAGGAAACAATAACCTTCCACTCAGCTTTTATTAAGGACATTTGAAGGATTTTCCGAAAGGATAAACTCATTCAGTTAACTTTCACCTGGTTGTTCATGTACGCGTGACGGTATTACTAACACGACATGATGGATGCTGAACCTGTACCTGATGCCTGCAATGACTGTTGTATGTACATATATAGCATATTAAGGGAGGCGGCATAGTTTTATTTTTGTTTGCCAGCCAAACGAGTCTGCTAAGCTGTGGTAGACTTAATATTGCTGGTCACGATTCTCAATTTCCCTCAGTATAGTTTTATATGTGCTATTTGAGTGATGTTTCCTTAAAGCCGATAGCTTGGATGATTAGAGCAGCATTTCGGGAATATAATGTAACTGACTTTAGTATTGGTTACGACATTTACTACTATAACAATCTGAAAGGCATTGCATTTCGGGCGTGCATTGGAGAGATGTACATTTATTACAAGGACTCGTGGGAATTCTGTTGCACTTTTGATAGGGATGTCGGATGGTTTATGAAGGAAGGAAAATTCATCCAAAGTTACGTTTTGTTGTGACATTCTTTTTCATGACACAAATTCAAAACCATCAATCTTATGGGCGCGACAGGTCCGTTTTGGGATCATTTTCACACCCTTTGGTATTGTCATTCGAAGTTTGCGATTTTCATATGATTTTGTCGCAGGTATAATCTAAGTTGAAATATGTAGCTGGTGCCATTCTTGAAGTCTTCTATACCACAGCACTTATTGCGAGCTAGAGTAAAGGTGAGTTGTCTTATCGAATATGTATATGCAAAAGTATCAGAAGATACGTCATTTTTACCGTCAGAATCCTTGATCCTTTATTTTGAATAAGATAAGCACATAATAGAAAAAAAGATAAATTTTGTAAGGCTACAAGATCACTCAACGTCTCTGTCGGAATTGACTGGTTGAAAGAGTTTCGGGCGTCGAACGAGAGCCACTCAGAAGGCGGTCGTATGGTGGATGAATCCAATGCATCAGTGACATTTGTCAAAATATCAGATACTTCACCCTCACGTGGGTTACTGTGACATATTTGGAGCTTAGGTCGGTACGGATTATTCAGTATTAGTCGGGGCGTCTAATATAACTTCTCATTTCCCCGAAGTGGTACCGCAGTATGCGGCCTACTTTCATAGAGACAGGGCCTTCAGGTTGGGGGTTATACGTGGTAGTATTAACTCCCCAACCACATAATAACAAAACAATGATTACGTACTAACCAAGAGCCTCGGATAATTATGAATCCACTGTCGACGACCATGCAAAACGGGAAAAGAATAATCGCATTCAGATAGGCAAGTAGAATATTCCGCCTCTAAATAGGCTCCCCGCAGTATTAGCGGAGGCCCTAGACTCCTAAAATGCAGGCATAACTGCCATTCAGGAACCTCGATGGGATGGTCTGGAAAATAATCGGAGGGCAAACTGTGATACTGAATCATCTAGCTGATCACTTACCAAATAAATTTTAATTACACATCTCTAACCAGTACCGAAGAATCTATTACAATTTATTCTTAGATAGTGGCTGCACTGAATTATATTCTAGCAGATTCCCTCTTTCCTTTTTGTGAGCTAAGGTGACCATCCATTTCCTTTCAGAGAAATCTACACTCACATTCGCATAGGAACTTAGTTCTTCCCACCAGGGCTCCCAGGTTTACAAAAAAAAATCCCCGGCAATGTTTCCAATTGCTTGAGATATGTACATATTTGTATTTTTTTGTTGGTTCTTCCTTCATTTCAAAATCCAAAATAAAATGAGAATTATTTTCACTTAGGTACATATTCACCCCTATCGCGAATAATATTTCCCCCGGAATGTTTCCCATTCAGCAATTTGATTTACATTGTTGACAAGGGAAAAAATTCCATCGGAATTTATTCGCGATACCCCTAATTAAGTTGTGCCGCCGATGTCTAGAAATTCGCGGAATATTTTGAATTTAGACATAGTGCATGGTCGCATGGACAAACTATGTGCTGGGCCACATATGCCTTCCCCTGAAAGTCGTGTCGGGAGAGACGGGTAGATTTTGAGGTTAGTTCAGAGAAGAAGCGTATATTAGACTGAAAATCCTTTCTCTTTTCTACTCACTTAAAATCGACCTGTCTAGCCCGAAACGACTTTCATGGGAAGGGATGTGTGGCCCACTACACGGGCATGACTTTCATTCACAGGGACGACTTGACGACACACAAAAACAAGAACTCATTGCAATAAAATAAAATTTGGCAGGTACAGGAATGATGAAATCGAAAATACAAAACTTTTATGGTAAAGTCGAAGCGGACGCCCGCTTTTTATGCCCTGACTTTACCAACAGAAATACCAAATGAAGATTTATATCGAAAGCGCCATGGTATCGGAAAATAACCTTCGTGATCATGCGTCATGCCCATGCAAAAATTATTCCTGAAAGTGGTCCATTTTCTGTACCATCTAGCATCCACGATCCACCTTTCTACTCACTCAAAATCTACCTGCCTCTCTGTACACAACGTGGTGAACACATGATCATGCTTCATGGTAAGGAGTGTATGGTTCACCGAATTTTGGTGGCTTGAGGAAGAGGTGAGGGCAGACACGCTCTCCCGGGTCGGTGCGTTACCTATGTAACATCCTCCTTAGTTTTAAGCTAGTTTGTAAGTTAGTTAGGTATATTTTAGGGGGTTTTTGGGAGGGGCCGGGCTCGTCAACATGAATGAGTGCTACCGAGACTTGACCGACGCTTATGGCCTCGCTCGAGTCCCGGCGGCGCGTGTGCACATTTTGGCGACTGCCAGGCGCCCATCGACGCAATCGGGATGGTGACTAATCGAGAGATTGCTCATCACCCTGATTATAGGTAATTTAAGTTAAGTAGCTTAGGTAGTTTAAGTAGTTTTAGGTAGTTTTAAGAAAAATAAAATAATAAAGCATCCAAGTTTTAGCCAGTTTTCTTGGAAATTAAAAAACAGCGCAATAGATATAAAATAGATAGATTTAAGGCCGAAAGGCAATAGTTATAAGAATAAAGTTAAGTTTAGAGTGCTCGTTAAGAGCCAGTAAGCTAGATTAAGATACATGTTAGTTTTAAATTAGATTTAGTCATTTTTGTCTAGTAAGTAAGTTTAAATAATGAATGAATAAAAATGAATTTAAAAGTAAAAAAAGGAGTGTATGGCCATGGTAATAGCCATGTTACATGAGCACATTTCTTGAGCATGGTTGTTTTTTTTTGTAGATTTTTAACATTTATTTATTCTAGAAGATTTTCTTACAAATAGTTTTTGATATGATTTTAAGATTTTTCCCCTTTTTGGATATTTTTCCCTGTTTCTATCCCTTTTTTTCCCTTTCGTCTTGAAAAATCGGCAAAGATGGCGATTTTCCCCTCAACCTGGGAACACTGTTTACCACCACAAGCCCTGAGCAAGCCGGAAGAAAATAACAAAAGAGAGCAAACAAGAACTAAGTTTCGTTGAAATTAAAAATACTTTCTTCAATTAATAATTGTGGTCATACGCTACAATACTTATTACGGCGACTGTTGTCATACGCAACAGAATTAGGCAAGAAGTTTTAAGTTATTGACATGTTAGTGAATGTCTTATGACAATCCCCACTAGGACTTGATTCACCAACATCAGCTTAATATACGCTTAAGCTCCGGAAAGCACGCCTCCAGTATTCCGGGCGCTGAAGCTTCCGAGCTTCCAACATTTACTTGGATCACTAAAACGTAAGAATTATTGTGACGTAAGAATGCGACTTCTCCACATTTTTATATCAGAAAAGAGGTAATACGCAGAACGCAGCTCAACAAGTTTGACACAAGCAAAAGAGTTAAATATTAGCAAACACCCAGAACTAATGGAACTACCTACTTTTGGAACTTCCTAAAGTTGACATGGCACTATACTTTAAAAAAAATGGGCACGACTGGGTCGCACGTAACTTTCTCGTTTATTGCGAATCTGAGAGTCATTTCAGCAAATTTTACGTTTAAAATCATAGGCATTCAAGATACATACTAGATAAACATACGTATTAACTTCAATATTTACTTTTAAATTTCACCCCGAACTGACACTTGAATTTCGATGAATTTCGAATTATATTGCCACTGAAGTTTTGGGCTTTGCAAAAATATACCGTGTGTAAATAAAGATCGGGATTTGGGTAGCCATTTTTGAGAAATATTCATAAAACGGCTATATTCGAATTTTCTGAAAAAACTAAGTGCGTGATCATGTTTAGAATGCTTATGTTGTCTTAAATATGTATTTTGATCAAAATCGTTAGAGCGGTTTTTTGTAAAATTATGCTGACAAATGTTACAATTTGGATTCGAAAAGCAATGTTATTAAACTGTTTAGCTGAAAACTGAGTAGGACGTATTCTTCAGGATATAAACATTACCTAGCAGATAAATTTTTAACCAAATCGAAAATGGCGTTTTCGAGATATGTGTGGCTTTTAAAGTACCTACCGTTTTTAGCGATTGCGATGGAAATCGAAGGACGCATTCATGGTTCAAAAAACTGTTTTTCAACTGTCTAGCTCAAAACTGAGCAAAAGTTATTACTATGGACTTAAGCATTACCTGAAAGTAACATTTTGATCATAATCGAAAATGGCGTTTTTGAGATATGAGCAGTTTTTTAAAGTATGTACTATTATTAGGGATTTGGGTGGATATCAAAGGACGCAGTCTTTTTAGGGAAAACCCGAGTATGCTATCAAGTTAAGAATGACAATAGTACCTCAAAAATAAGTTTTTTTTAAAATCGTTTTCACCGTTTTCGAGAAGAAGCCAATTTTCAAAACTGCCATTGCTGGACTTTTTAGCGAAAAACTGGGTATGCAGTCATGTTAAGCATGCTTACATTAACTCAACTATCAATTTTGGTTTAAATCGTTTGAGCCGTTTTTGAAAAAATCTAAATTTAGACATATTTCGTCATATTTTGTAAAATGTTTATATGGGAGGTACCGTTAATATTAGGGCTAGCATAAAAAATATAAAAACTTCCTTAGCGGGAAGCCCACAAACTCTAAACACGAAGTTTGAAGCAAATCCGTCCAAGCGTTAAGATTCCCCAGGGGTGGGACAGACAGACATACGGACGGACAGAATTGCGAGACCCACTTTTTTGAGCTCCCCTATCATCGTAGTATCACAATTGATCAAAATCTCGAGTTCGAAATTTTGTACGAAAACAATATCTTTCTCTTACTACGTATACGAGAAAGTTAAAAATCTCAATTAGCAATAACCGACCTAATTCCTAAAACAGGCTAGAGTGGCACACGGATGGTTCCAAAATGGACTTGGGAGTGGAAGCTGGCATTAATGGACCAAACCAAAATGTTTCAAAAAATGTAAGGACGTTGCCAGGAATAATGTGCCAGGATAGAAAATCCCGAACAGAATTTTGTAAAGCTAACATATTGAAACCTTGTAGTACTCGAAGAATCACATAGTAGGTTCAGAGAATGTGGAACAAATATTTCCGCAGACTCTAAAATAGCGACGAAGACTAGAATCTAACAAAACGGGGGAAGGATAGCAATATTTAAGTTCCAAGCTCCAAGCAGTGATCTCATCTAACTAACTAATTTCCAGGATTTGTTCTAATACGAATGCTTGTCTGATAAATGGAATCTCAGCATCGTTTGTTTGGTTTCGGTCGACAAGAAAGGAGACCCCTTCACATGCACCAACTATCGATTTGGAGGAGTCAGTCTCTTCAATGAAGCCTCTTGTCTGACATACTGTGTGAATGCCTGACATCTTTCGTATTTATCTAATGTGATTGGACCAGTGCAGTTTTACGCCCTTTAAGTCCAAAATCAGAATGTCTAGCTCGACACCAACCATCTCTGTTCACCGATTTATAGGCACCCATATGACAGAATTTATAGAGACGAGTTATATAGAGTCAGGTTTGGTTGGACATCCGTGCCAAACTCTTCAGGTTATGCTGAATGGCGATGGAGAATACTCGCTGCTCTATTAAGGTCGAAAACATATCATTCATTCATTCATTTTCAATGGTCCGCTTGTCCACTAAGTGGGTCGCGGGTGTAGGTTGCTCAAGTGGACCCTCCATAGCTCTCGATTCTCAGCTATCGACCCTAAATCATCAAGGGCAATCCCCATACGGGTATAGGAGAGATTATGGACTTGAGATAACCATCTCAACCTTGGTCTACCTAGAGGGCGCCTGCCTGATGGTATACGAATTCCATAGCACGTCGTGGAATCCGGGTCGGGGACATACTTTAAACATGACCAAACCACCGAAGCATATGGATCGCTCTGTATGGAGAAGTAGCTGCTCGACATTGAGTTCCTCACGTATTCTGGTATTTCTGATGCGATCTGTACGGGTCACACCAGCAATACTACGGAGAAATCACATTTCGGCGGCTTTTATCCGCGACCTTATTCTTTTGGTCATTACCCGGTCATTACATATCATATGTTATCACAAAAGATGTTAGTATTTTTCATGAGGCATGATCAACCCAAAAATCCGTCTAATAACTTGAATTCACCTATGATATTGTCATAATTAGTGGCACATAGCGAGCCGTTACGGGGGAGTTGTCAGAAGAGGCAACGCAGTGATGAAGACCTAGCCTTAGGTGGCGCGGACAAGTGAAAGATGACCAAAAAATTTAAAACACATTTTTTGATCAATTGCGAATATGACCAAAATGATGGTTTTTGATGGTAGTTCTACTTTCGTTTTCTTTGTTGGATCGGAACCCTCTCCAGACGCTTCAAAATCATCCTTATCTTAAGAAAAACCGTGTGATGGAGATGCTCCTGCACAAAATATCTATTTTATTACTAGTTCAGTTTATTTTTTATGTAACCCAGTTTAATGCCACATTTAGTTTGCTCTTCCATTTGCATATTTAAGAGGATTAACCTTCAACATCCATTAGTCATTTATTCACCGTTATGCTGTCAAATCCTCATTAACCCGCCCTTTTTTATCCCGTAAAATCCTCTTAAAATTTGCACTTCTGCACGCCACGTAATCAGAAATTCCGCCCATGTCGTGTACCATCAAATTCACTTTTATGCATTTCATCTATCAAACACCCCCTGCCTGACATCATTTACTGTCTGTTGCGTCACATTTCCACCTCCCCCCCCCTCCAGTTTAATAGGCTTTGTTACTATATACACTTTAGCGATGGAGCACTTTTTAATGCCACCATCTCGGTGTTACCCTTCAATGCCACTGTTATATCCTTGAACGGTAGGTCCAAAGTAATAAATCACAACAGTGGGGTAGGGAAATTATTCCACTTGCAGTGTCACACAGAAGAGCTACCCCGTCCCCGCCCCATTCTACATCAGCGCGCAGATATTCACCCGCTCCAACACACTGATGGATAATTTCATGCTTTCATGATTTTAAAGCTTATCCGCCCACTCGTTGTCGTTTTGACAAAATCACCGACTTCATGTCTTTGTCACCATTTTTGACTGTGACGAATATAATCGCACAAACAAAAAATGTGCCAATAATATCGGAGAGAAACTCAACGCTCCCGAATGGATTGGGATTGGGAGTATGGCAATTTGTCGGTGCGTCAACTTTTTTGAAGTTTAATTGACAACCGGTATAATTGGACATAATGCTTTGGACCATAGGCTTGATGTTTCCATTTAATGAGGTTGTCTTGTCAACGTTTTTAGTTCGATGAATAACCGTTAGATCAGCACAGAACAACTCTAATAGGGTTCCGGATAAGAAGGTGGCTTGGAAAATGTTTGTTAACTTTGGTGAAATAATAAGACAGGATAAGGAGGAACGTGTTGTCTCTAATTTGCTCACTGAGCGGGTTTGACTTTGATGTACATAATGGGACGAGTCTATCTTTTTAAGATGGAGTTGGGGGTTTTTATTCTCGGGATAGTTAAAAAAATACAAAATTATGGATGCACACATGAAACACCGTATACAGACATCAATGGGATTCATGAAATGTCCTACACGACTGAAGGTTTACTGTCAATATTTCCAGACGGGAGTTGGCGCCATTCGTCAAGCCACAGCGTGGCTTTCGATTAATACGTTTTATCACGAAGGGATATATTCATAAACATTGACAATCAAGTTGCCATCAAATATCTAGTATCCAGCAAAACAAGATATAAAGCGGTGGAAGATTGCCGCATATCTCTTAACGAGATAGATGGACAACCTCACCCTTTGCTGGGCTGGGTAGATGAACTAGCAATACTAGGCTCCTCTGGCGTGAATGATACGTTAAATAAATAATTCATGCGGATGCAGCAGGTTACAGATGTAAACATCTAGGATACTGTGAAACTGCTAGGGTCACCTGACCAACTCTGAATACAAAAAGATCCAAGGAGCTCCTGCGACTTAAGAGATCTAGCATCTCGAAAGTCGTTAATGTCATCTTCGGACACTGCTATACAATGATTTCTGGTGAAGCCACATCAGAGGAGTCCATCACCCACTTTCTGTTCAACTGCCCTAGGCAACTTAAGAAAGGAAATTGTTTTCTCAGTTATCTCAGTGATCTAGGTGGTACCAGCGCTAACATTCTCAGCTTTATAAACGCAAAAGGAATCATTGCCCTCAATCTCATTGGTATGCATGCACAATTAAACTTTCTTCGGGGGACAGTGCATTGCATGCCCTTGTTTCATGCAGTGGGTCCCAGTTCTATATGGTTAATACATTTGACATGATTGGACCCATTCTATAGCTACTCCAACTGAAAATATTAAAGAAGAAGAAGATCGCCAGTGAATGAGTGGTTAGTGTGATAGACTACTGAGCCATGATTTTCAATTTAGCCATTCGGAGTCGGGGTTAAATTGTAGCTCCCTCTCACTTACCAAGGTAGGAATGGTATAAATAGCAGCCACAATCCTACACTGCTTCAAATTTTAGATGTCCATCTTATCAACAGTCCCCGGAATTGCGTCTGTCAATATTTCCGCGCTAATTTCAAGAGGTAATGGACGGCAGTGACAAGAAGCTGTTTTAGAGCAACATATTAAGAATTTAGATCTAGATATTACTTACAGATGGATACAGGGACTGGATCTGGCATTTATGGAGAATCGCCTCAAGCGAACTTTTCAGTCAGCCTAGGCAAATACTTGTCCATATAACAAGCTAAGGTCCTTGCCATTAATCATTGCGTGGTACAACTATATTCATCTTCTCAGACAGCCAAGCTGCTCTTAAAGCTCTGGGCTTTAGGGGCAGACGAATCAAAAATGGGTAGCGCAATGTAACTTTTTCGAATCGCTGCGCATATCAAAATCGGTACCCTTCTCGTAACATATCATTGTCTTTCAAGCAGAGGTACTGATGGCAGTAAAAAGAGCAGCTCGAGTGTCGACAGCAAGACAGATATGAAAAAGAAGAAGCACTAGCAAGGCAAAGGTTCAGAAGCTGTTTTAGAGCAATGTCATCATTCTGTGCGTATCCCGCCTTGCACTTTACACTTTTACTTGAATAATTATTCGAACTTCAATTAAACTCAAACTAAATTGCGCTTAGCAAATTCGTGTTAGCTTGTCATAGTTTGACAGATGAATACAAGCCGAAAAGTTACAAAAGAAGCCTGATAGACCACCATAGGTAGATACTTGTACTTCCATAAGGATGCTATGACCATCCTTTAACGTAACCAGTACCGAGAGACTAACGTAAATAGAAGATCCCCATTTCCAGCCCCGTAGAAATCATAAAGGAGCACAATACTCTGCGGCATAAAATAAAGAAAATGCGCCAGACAGACGGAAGAAGAACTTTGTAGAGGCTGATGTGATGAAGTAGTTCTTGAGGATACAACCCAATTCCTATATCACTGATGCCCAGTGTAAAATACTGACCCATGTTCTGTAAGTCTCGCATCGAGAAATTTCTCGACGGAACGCTGTGAATTGAATGAAAATATGTACACTTTTTGACATTCATCTGTTTCTTTTGTTATGGGCCTTCTTACATAGTTATAGCTGTCATTGAAATGCATCACTGAAAATTTTGTTTTCCGATTTTAAGACGATTAATCAAACAATCAATTATTTTACTAATCGAAACCGATTTCAATGAACAGCTGATTCTCGTTTCTCCAATTTGGAACCCAATCGTTTCGCTGATGTGTTCATTTCTCTTCCTATTCTCAGGTGTCAGTTTTGCTTTCAATGATCAACTCTAACCTCAAAGCCTCGAATCGTTTGTTGAAAAGTCACTGACAGGAATTTTTCAATGATTGCTATAACCGACTTGTCAAAAAAATTAAACCACCATTCCTTGATTTGTTTCAATGATGCATTTCAATGATAGCTATAACTAGGGCCTGAAACAATTTTTTACGGATGCATTTTACTGATAGCTATAACAACTAGGGCCTTAGGCTGCAGTTATAGCTATCAGTAAAATGCATCCGTAAAAAATTGTTTCACTTTTTTGGAGCACTTAAACTTAATCGTTGAACTCAATCTTGGTCTTAAATAGTTGCTTTTGAATTATAAAACTAATTCGTCAAAAAAAATTAAGCAACTGATCTTTAAATTTTCTAAAAAAAAGAAATTCTTTATTTTTCCGTACGAAAAACTTTCTGTTCAACTTCTCAACCTGTTTCACAAAGTATTCTACTGAATTCCTATGATATGCTATGGTTAAATGTTTCAGTTTTGTTCTGTTTCCTGTTTTTACGGGTGCATTTTACTGATAGCTATAACTGAAGCCTTAGCTGTCAGTTTTGCTTTCAATGATCAACTCAAAGCCTAGAATCGTTTGTTGAAAAGTCAATGACAGGAATTTTTCAATGATTGCTATAACCGACTTTTTAAAAAAAAATGAGACCACCATTCCACTGATTTGTTCCAATGATGAATTTCAATGATAGCTATAACTAGGGCCTAAAATGGTTTTTCACGATGTTTCGACTGGAAAGTGAAACAATTTGTTCAGGTTTTCGATGTTCGACATGAGTTACAGAAACACTTTTTTCAAGAAGGAACAGAACGGAATGGAATTTTTTGTTTCATGTGTTCTCTATCCAAAAAGTTTTCCCATAAGTTATAGAACGTCATGTTAATTTTTCCGTGTTGTATCAGAGATGACGTTGTATACGGATTTTAAGTTTTTTTGTGATTTTCTTCAAAATAAACAAGTTCAGAGAGTTAAAGTTACATTAGTTGCGCCCAATAGTAGGTCAATTTTATTTAAGGTACATCATTTGGATGGTTTCTTAGCCATAGTTACCAATAAATAGAGGGTGGGCCAAAAGAATTCATTCGATGTTGTTTGGCTCTCATTTTTTTTCTGAATGAAAAACTTCGATTCTGTTTTTTAATTACCTATGTTTATTTATTGGTTATTGGTTTATTGTTAAAGGTTCAAATAAACATAATCAAAAAAACAGAACAAAAAACAGAATCAAAAACCAGAACATAGGATGACTTCTTTTGGCCCACCTTGTATTAGGTTTTGATAAAAAATTTCTATACCGTTCTTAAAGAATGTAATTTGAAATAAGTACTCTACTCACCTTACAGCAGGAACTTCCAGAATATCCCATTCGACTGATGTGTAAAATTCTGATAAATCAACACCAACTTCAACTATATTTGTACCATTAAGTTCATCGATATGCCTCAGGTCCACCTTTAGAAGTCCATTGTAAGCCGCACAAAGAAAGAGAAGAAAAGAGAGAATGAAAAATCATAGAAATCACACAAAAAGCACGTAATAAATACGTAAGCACTTTGAAAGGATATATCTGAACACACATACGGATACCGTGGCAAAACCTTTCTATTGCCTCTCTGCTAAAAATCAATCGGCCGTCTCCGAAAGCAGCAGACAAGTCCGACAAAATGAATCCGAAGACGGCCGGTTGCACAAAATGGAACAACAATAAAAAAAAAATCCCCCGACACGGGAATTGAAAATTGAGAACACAAAAAACTGCAAAAAGGATAATAGAATAAAAAAAAACGAAGTCAATTCGCCTTCGACATCTAACAGACGATGGACTAACTGATTGCGGCTCGGCTCGTTCACCCTGATTTCTAGTCCTCAAAAGGAGGACTTTTTTTTTTTTGCTCTCCTTTCCTTTCACTGCATGCATTCCTTTCACTCATTGTCCACCTCGTTTACGAAAGTCAAATCAACAAGAAAAATCTTCTTGGCAAAGGAAAAGAAAAGTTGTGCAGGATAAAAAAAAACGACGAACTGCATTTAAATAGGAACAAGCCAAACAAAAAGGATATTGGTCCTGTATTGGAATTTCAAAGGCAAATTGCTGATATTCTGTATCAGTATCCCATGGTGGACGATGTCTATACACCTTGACGGATGTGCACATCTGTCGATGGAATGGAAGTACCAAAGTTTCCCTCATGGGGTGAGTGGTGAGCTCTGCTAAAATTAAAGTCTCCATCTCCACACAGCCCCATGAATAAAATCGGAAGAACGCTGAACAGGAATGAACGGTGTTGTTTTTTTGTTTTTTTTTTGAGTAAGCTTCTGTTTTACGACATTTTTCGATGCTTAAAGGAGTTTTCGTGTCCATCCGATTAAAAATGCTGCCAAAAAGGATTCAAATTCAACCCTTCTGGCATGGAACTGCATATTTGGAGGGAAGAACTGTAGTGTATAGTTGTCCCCAGCCTGAAGCCATGGGACGTCGAATACATTTCCGTTTATTTATTACTTGGCATCGTTACCGAGGTGAATGTGAAAAATTCTTTCGCTAGTCAACTTACAACTTGGTCTGTCATACACAAGCCAGCAGGAGTTTTGTGTAATTTGAAACGTGTCTTCCTGGCAATTTGCGATAAATTAGTGTATACACGAAATCCGGAGGAGATTCGACGGATGGGAATGTTGGAATTCGTTGATGTATCACAGAAGTGTGAGGACACTGCATATCGTGTGGATGGTAAATTGTTAACAGGGACACGTACAAATTGCTGCACTATTTTAAGCTTGCCCAAGTGAAGGGGTCGGGTGTTTTTTTTTGTCAGAGACCCCCCCCTCATAAGATGGATCATGAATTACGGGGAATTGTAAAATCAGATTGTTGGAATTGCTGTCACCTTAATTCCAGGAAAATAAATAAAGCACAAAGATGAGGAATTCACTTTTCGGAGAATTTTGTCTTAACAGGGAATATGATGATGATGAGTGCTTTCTGTGAAATAATTTCTGAAACCCATTCTACGACTTTACCTTTGACAACGTTTCATAATTTGAGATTCCTGGAAATGTTGTTTTCCTCATCGTTTCGCTGTCAGTTACAGAAGCGGTTGAAGGTGGAGACATTACATGAGGCACCAGCATGAGGTCCGTCCGAAGTCCATTGGTTGTGCCGGACTCTAACCGCCGCAAGAAAAGGTTCTTTAAATAGGGCTGATTGTTTTTCCAATAGAGGTTTTTCTTTTAATGGTATATTTTTTTTTAAGTTTAAGTTCGGTGTCAAAATATACGGTTTCATTATCCAACTTTAGACGCCGAGAAATTATAAAAAAAAACTTCCTAAGCTAGAGCTCAATTGTCGATTTATGTGATCCAAAATAGAAGCGATCGGCTGAATTGTTCAGTCTTAAAATTATAAAGGTACCTAACTTATATCAAAACGTTCATTGTTATAAAGGCTGTCGCATAATTCACGCAAAATTTGAAATTTGCGCCATTTAATAGTAGATACAGTGATGCCAACGGAAAAAAGATAACAATGTGACAGCTGACAGTTCGGGGTTAGTAAAAATGGAGCGCTATACGGAAGAACAAAGCATTTTCATTGTTGCAAAATATTTTAAAAGCAGTGAAGGTTGGCCAGCTACACTCCGCAATATGTCATAGTGATTTCACAGCATCAACTGTGAAAAGAAAAATTCTAAAATTCAATGAGACTGAACTTAAACAATCTCGTTATCCTGTCACAAGTCGTTCAACAGAAAACATCAAACCAGTTCGAGAGAATATTGCTGACTGTCTAGGAGCATCATATTGGTACGGTGGTCCAGTATTGGGTATTTCGAGAAGCTCTCTACAGCGAATTCTCACGAAAAAGTTGAAACTTCATGCTTACAAAGTTTAATTGACTCAAGAACTGAAGACTTCTGACCATGCACCACGAAGAGAGTTCGTTGAATGGTTTTTGGAACAACAACAAGTGAATGCTGATTTTTCGAACAAAATCATCTTGAGTGATGAGCTCATTTTCATCCTGATGGAATCGTTAATGCGGTCAAAATTGTCGCATTTTGGGTTCAGAAAACCCACAAGTAATTTTTGAGAAACAAATCGTTTTTGGGATCAGAATTGGCCATCCAGAACTTGCGATTTAACGTCATTGGACTTTTTTTCTTTGGGGTTTTTCGAAGTCAAAGATCTATGCAAACAAGCCCACAACCACCAAAGCCTTGAAAGACGAAATTGGGATGCGTATTAATGAAATTGAGCCACATTTATGCGAAGCGGTTGTAGACAATTTCAATAAAAGAGTATACGTACTTGCCAGCACAGCCATGGCGATTATTTTATCCGAGGTTTTTAATTAAAAATATGTATTTTCTGTCAGAAGTACAATTGCGTGAATAATCGGACCCCTTTATTATTAAGTGACCTGTTTACTTTACTGCCACTCCCGGACTAAAATAAACCAAGGAATGACTTTGACAAAAAATGTAAAGCCGGTATACCGGACAGGCAGGGCTGGCTCTCCCCGGTATACCCATCTTCACATATGGCTCAAAGATGGAGAATGGAACGGAATGAAATGGACCTACTATTCTCTGACAGACAGATACTCCCAGCTATCAACGTATAGCTGATGTCCAAAACACATGTGCAGAAATTCTGAACGGTTCACTGCAAGCAGTACTCAGATGTGCAGAATTTGATTTGCATCGGTTGCTGTCAATGCGGGAAAAAATACGAAAGTGCAACACAGACGACAAATAATTCTCGCCTCTCTTTTCCTCGTATGCATCTGTAGCTGAATTTATAAATTCGATGCTGCCAAGTCTATAAATTTAATCCACTGCGATGCTGTGCAGTGGATATAGAAATAGAGACATGTTGCAGTGCTGCGGCGTGTGCAGAATTTACATTTGTATTACCACATAAGAGCATGTGTGTTCTAATCTTGCTGCGTAGTGATTTCTGCGCGTGTGTTTTGGACATAAGAGCGTCATCGATAATGCCACATTAAACTTGGCTAAAGAATGATGAAACAATTCTTCCGATTTTATACCATAACTCAGAACAATGGACACTTAAGATCCTGATAGCTTTTTATAGAAACCAAATCCGAGTGCTTGTCGGGGTAACCGGACACTGCACTGTGTCACTGCCCCGGCCTTCCAGAACGCCGTTACTCTTGCATGGGAGCACAGCACGGTTTTTTAATGGCTTGGAAAATCTATCAACGATACCTCTATCAGATTTAAAAAGATTCATCAACAGATCCAAATGGTTTTGTTAGTTGCATGTTATATCATTTACCTACCCACTATAAAAGGGTTATCATATAATGGGCCTCAATGGCTTCTGGGTGAAAATTTCATATAATGCGAACTGCCCTTTTAACCTAACCTTATCCTGACTGACGATTAAAGTTTTTATATCGTCAACAACCTCAGAGGGCAACCGTAGCAGTCTGCCTCCCTTTTATTTACCTTTGACAATCAGTCCACATGACAGATTGGTGCTGAGCAGAAAGGCCTGATTGAAATTCCAACCTGCTGCATGGCACCAAAAGTTGATGTCGCGATTTGTCTTTGGTAAGAAGGGGTGACCGTAGCAGGCCAACCTCCCGTCTATAGCCTCTGACGGGGTCCTCTAATTGTCGAGATGGGGTTGATTGGTGTATCCAGCTACTTCTGTTGGCGGTTAGTCTTCGGGGAGAGCAGAGGGGTGACCGAAACAGTCTAACCCCCCACTGGTAGCCGCTGACAGTCCGTTAGTAAGAAGTGGGGCTGTTACGAATCAGTTAAGGAGACTGCGGTAGAAGAGATCGACGAAGGATGACCGAAACAGTCTAATCCCCGACTTTCTCCTCTAACGGAGTCTAAAAGTTCTTCGTCTGAAGGTGAAATTGACCGACTTGGTCAGCTCCTCCCGCTGGCGGTTAGTCTTCACAGGCCGACAAAGGGTGACCGATACAGTCTAACCACCCGCTGGTATCCTCTGACAGTCCGTTATTAAGGAGGGTGGCTGGCACAGATCAGTTAAGAAGACTGCGGTAGGAGAGAGCGACGAGGGGTGACCGAAACAGTCTAACCCCCCACCTATCCCCTCTAACGGAGTCTGAAAATTGTACGCGTGAAGGTGAACTTGACTGACGTTGTCAGCTCCTCCTGTTGGCGGTTAGTCTTCAGAAAACAGACAGAGAGTGACCGAAACAGTCTAACCCCCTACTGGTAGCCTCTGACAGTCCGTTAGAAAGGAGGGTAGCTGATGCAGATCAGATAGAAAGACTGCGGCAGGGGAGGCAGACGAAGGGTGACCGTAGCAGTCTAACCTCCCGCCTGTCCCCCTGACGGGGTCTGATAGTTAGACTTCAGACCTTACAATGTGAAGTGCTGATAAGCTTCAGACCTGATAATGAGAAGGACTATTGAAACTTCGGACCTTATAAGGCAAATTGTTGGTGAAACTTCAAGGTTTATAAGCGCTGTGATGGTAAACTTCAGACCTGGCAAGGCGTAGTGCTGGTAAAACTTCAGACCTCATACAGCGAAGTGGTGATAAAACTTCAGACCCGATAAAGCGATGTATGCTGGTAAAACTCTAGACCTAACAAAGCCGTCAAGTGCTGATAAGACTTCAGACCCGAAGATAAAGTGCCGGTAAAAGTTTAGACCCGACAAAGCAAAGTACTGGTAAAACCTTTTTTGGCTGGAATGAATGGTTGAACGAAATATTAACTGTTTCATTTTTAAAGAAATATAAATGGAATTTAACCATTAAAATAAAAAGTTAGCAGCTTTTACCAATACGAGTAGCAAAAGGATAGTCATACAAATTCAAGCCAAAAGTCTCTAAAAAAAAGTTGCATTAGCAGGCCTTGCGACCGGCTTTTTGTTTCACGCTCTAGCTCCCAGTACCTACTAACGATGCATACACTGAGGTGCCGTCTTTTGTATTTGTTCAATATTCTGAAGAACATCGAAAGGCGATAAGCTGTCCGCATACATGTACGGCCAAATATATGTCGAAGCGAGGAAGTGTCTGCGCACACAAATGCACGTCGATTGGTGTATGGGCGATCGAGTTTGCTGTGCACGATCCTTCTATCCTGTGCAGTGTGCACTCATGAGACGAGAAAAAGGGACTTACAATTCTACCACCGAGGACACAAACCAGTAAGAATAGACCGTCGACTCCTCCCACATAACGGACTTTGCCTACAAGCTGCCGGCGAGACCAGGATTTTTCATGTATTGGTGCTGTACAAAATCAAAGGGGCGCCATTAACGCACGCATACTTGAAAAATCCTGGTCGCATGGTATTGCACAGAAAACCATTGCCGCCATTAATTTTGACATTTACACGTATTCACAGACAGGGAAATTCTTTCCGGGGGGAATCGGGTAGGTGTACGGGAAGTCGGCGGTCTATTCTTACTGGTTTGTGACCGAGGACGTCGGACGTGTTTGGTCCAGAATACTTTTGTATTTAATCGTTGAAGGAAGCAGTCGTGTTTTGGTCCTAAATTAGTGTTTTAATAAAGCTAAAATCAGTGTTCGTTAGAAACAGTTGTTGTTTTATTTCTAATATTTGTATCTAAAGATACATACATACAATAGCTACAGTCCATTTAAATTTACCAAATATTATTCAGTATTGTTGCCCGGGCTTTGAAGTGACGTTAACAGTGGAAATCTACATCGCCACCCGTAATCAAGTTACCAGTTATAGCAATAATTTATTACATTTTTTTTAAAGAAAGAATACAGAACCGTGTGGATTTATATAGATTTTTTTATTTCCCGTGTCGTGTTCGTCTGATCTCACTGCGTGTTTTTTTCAATATGGCCGATTCTTTGCGGATATGGTTTTCTCTTTTCTTTTTGTGGCAGTAATGCCAAACTACAATACTTGTAATGTAACTATGGAGAAACTCCAGAGGGCGTTCAGAACTTTATGAAATATTATTATACACAGTCTGGTAAATTATTGCTCTAATACTCGTCCTTGATGGAAAGGCAGTGCTATAAGTGTGGCACTTTGTTAAAAAATGAAGTTAAACGAAATAGGTTTTAAGTTGACCCAGTTTCCAGCTTCGGGTAATGCAGTTTATTTGCTGTGCTTTGGTCACCTTCTTTATTTAAAGTTATTGCTTCAAATTGCTTCTACAAATTCCTTTCTCATTAGGATGTCAGCCTATACCTGAAAGAGAGGCTCATTGGCCGATGTTGTCTTTGTCTAGTTAGGTCTCTTCGCTAAATTGGGCATGTATCTTCTGTTTAGGGAACGCATCATAAATGGTGTGACCTTTTACTCGAAAGGATCTTTTACGGCTTTAAGGGAATGTAATGAGGTGATTTTAGGCCTTGTTCATTTTCGCTCATTTATACATTCACAACGACCATGATCATACCTATAGTGGGAACAGATATTAACTGTTATAGAAGCGTTAGTCAAGCCTTTCATGTGTCCCCATTGCATGCCTCAACAAAGACTGCTCACACTTTTATTATTAACTACAAACTCGTTCTTAAGGTCAACTTCTTCAAAAGGAATATAAATTTGATCCAATCGAATACATAAAAGGCGAAAGAAGAATCCAAAAGGTTCAATAATTTGAGCCAACATAAAGCTGTCTCCACGCACATGTTGATAAACTAATAAGGAACCACCCCCACAAACGAGCGGCACAAACCAAAAACCTCCTCCCAAGCAGATATGTTATCCAATTTCTCACATCCTTATGGCTTTCTCTATAGATGACGACGCGTTTGATGGCACGTTCCAACAAAAGGAACTCTGAAGCTGAACTGAATTCCATCATCGAGCGTATATAGGAAGAAAAAATGAGCACAGCATGAAAAAAAAAAAAAAAAAAAAAAAAACAGCATAAAGGAACGTTCCTAACAACATGTCTTCCACATCACTTTTATAATATCAAGCGGGACACACAGAAGCAAATTGCTTTGTCAAAGCTCACAGGGAGCTCACAAATCAACTGATTTTTCCTTATTTACTTCGAAAAAGAAAACATAAAACGGGAAAAAGCAAAAAAGGGAAAAGATGCTTTGTGAGGATGTAACTTACTTACTCCCAGGCGTAAAATAGTCGCTCCTTGGTCCCCCCTTCCATACTAATAACGAATAATCGAGAAAAATTCAAAGAATACTGCTGGTGGATCTATATTTGACATTGTTATGAATTTGCTTGGTTTTTATACTGGAGGTACTACAACAGCACTCTTCACACATACTCGTACGAATGGGTGGAGGGGCGTCCGCCCTATCCGTGCTTTGAGTTGTTACACACCAAGGAAAATGTCGTAAATTTGCTTTTCGAGCTGAGTGGTTGGATACGCAATATCTTTTGCTGGATACGCAAAGTACCCTCGAGCAGCGGCACAGCGGCGGCGACTGCGGCTTCGACAACGAAAACACGTGAACGGAAACAACAAAAACTGTCGCCTACCTATGGGGAAGGGAAGGCGTTTTCGACAGTTTTATGTGCCGTTGAAGACCCTTAAATCGATTTATACCAATTCCGCCATCCTTATGGGTCGCAGTTACTTCTTTTTTGTGTCTTTTTGAAATGACATCCTCAAGGACTATCCGATGGATGGGCGTGATTTTCTGTTTTTTTTTCCTCGCAAAACCTGTTCAATGGATGAATTGGTTGCCAAGAGATTTGTTAACCAATTTTTTTTTTCGAATTTTCCTCTGCGAATGTGAAAGAAAGGTGGACAGGAAAAAAAAAAACAGCCCTTCTCAAGTGATGTGTAAATTTCGATCCATTTAGGGAGAAGGCTAAAGCTAATCCGATCGGTTATTAAAGGAATTATAAATGTGTCCTGACTGGGGGAGGAGTGTTAAAGGAAGTAGGACTCTTATACATCGACCGGATATTTCGAGCGGAAAATTTAATTTCTTTTGAACTTTGGCACACGATTGATTTTGCTTTTTGTTCCTGCGTTTGATTTTTCATTCATCTACTAATATGGCAGCGGGAGAATATTGACTGCTGGAAGCAATAAAGGCAGCCAATGAACTTGATGAATGCGATTAAATGTTGACTTTGAAAGGGAAAGGAAATTCCATTGGTGTACTGGAAAAGAATTGATCGCAAATGAATTTGAGGAATATCCGATTGTTTAGATATTGTATTTTCTATATACGTACGAGTCTAATGCTAAATTAATTTGAATTGAACGCACATCGGCTGGGAGAGATATTTGCGAATGCAAATATACAAACCCGGGGGAAATTTCAATTTGGGTTGAAAATTGCTGCAAAAGTTTATGTTGACTGAAAGCAACATGAAGTCCATCTAAATTGGGGTAAATTGTGCATCCTTTGGGGGCTCATTTCAATTTTAGCGGAGTGTTTAATATTATCGATGGAAATTGCACCACAAATTGCTATGCAAATGCAAAATGTTCACTTGCAAACACTTAAATGTCACTTGGGCCTTAAGCCATTGATCAAATAGAAAAATCTAGTACAAAAATGTTAGCCGTAAGCCGCTGTCAAAATTCGCTTTTCTAGCATGACTTTTCTGGCATTCAATCGCTTGGGTGGTGAATACGTTTCCATTGTTCATTATTGTTCTTGTTTCCGTCTTTCAATAATTTAAACAATAAGTGTAAGTGTAAGGTTAAGATTTCGTTAAATTAAGTATTAATAAAGTGATAAAATCAGTGTTTTTGACATACAAAAAAAAAAAAAGAGGAGTTTTCATTGTTGTTGGAGGAGCTGAAAGCCTTCTAGCTCCTAGGTACCTATGGCAATTCTCATCGAGTCATTCTCAAGTGATAGTTTTACCTCCTAGGGGGAAGGGATAGTGACCGGGCAATGCATCCTAGAATGTAGCTGAACTTACTAATGCGAAGAAAACCAAACATGAAAGGACAACAAATTGATTTGACTACTCAGGGTGGGATCGAAAATCCACTTGTGTCTTTGCAGGCGGTAGGGTCACACTTTTATGGACGATCACACTGCTTGTCAAAGCAAAGGTGTGAAGGCAGCTCGCTACTTCACAAACCCATTCTGTCGGAGAGACCTTGGCCGAACATGACTGCACTGGGGAAGATGTTCTCCTCACAGTCTAGTAACGTTCTATCCATAGACTCTGAGACAGAGAACAGACTTTTAGAGCCTCTCGTTTCCACCGTTCCCACCGATCAAAAGAAGACTTTCAGAACCTCCGATCAGAAAACCAGATACGGCTACAAATGCTCGTTAAGGTTTCTGGAGAAAATGATTACCAGAGATGTTGCTAATCTCTAGAGATAGATAGAGACAGAGCTCTGATGAGGAAGCATGCTGTGGTGACCTATTGTCAATTATGTCAATTATGTGCCAGAGAGTAACATCTGTTGTCTCTCTATATAAGAGCTTGTTCCGCATTTCTTCAGTCAGTCGATTCTGAGATGTGTAGCTGAATACATCTATCAAGTGTCGAACACCGGTCTACACACATGCCAAGAAAGTCGAGCAGTACGAGAAACGTTATGGCAAAATGACACACCCTGTACCATTGACCCACCGACTAACTGAACTGTGAAGGTGAAGCCAAAAATGTCGAGAGGGCCAAGACATCCAAAGCGTTAACTTCCATATTACCACTACCAAGTAAGCCAGGCACTATTCCTAAGGAACCAATCGCTGAGACTAAAAACTTGGCAATACGGTCGGATCCAAAAAAAATACGCTGAGCTGACGAAGTAACAGGTAATGTGGCGAAGAAAGTGAAGTCTGGCCTCAAAACTGCTGAGGAGCAAACTCTAGTTATCATCGACCGCAGCAACCCCGATGACAAGCTGTCTGGCGATAATTGGCTAAAATTCGACGTCGAGATACTCAAAGCCATTTTTAAAGAAGGCAAAGGAGATATCTGAGACTTTGACGGAGCAGGTTGGAGTAATGGCGTTAAGATTGTAGAATGTGGCAACAGAGAGTATTTTGATCAGCTTTGGGGAAATCTTTCCCGCTGCCAAACTGGACGCGACCCCTGCCTGATTTACACCTCTTCATACACTAGCGTACGTATGGATGTACCTCCTCCGGTTCTGGTTGTACAATCCATACTCAAGCTGGTGAATAAGAAACTGATGGTAGGGGAATGGATGGATGGTCGTAAATTCAAAGACATGGGAAAAAGGAGGCGGCATGGACCAGCGAATTGCGGTGGATCCTAGATCCGCCGAACATCTGAGAACTGCAACAGGAGTCGTCAACTTTAGACTGGGGAAGTGGGGAGCATAAAGTTCTTACTCTCCAACAATGATGGCCACCGTTGGAAAGCTGAGAGTGGGGCAAATTAATCCCACCCCACGTGAGCAGAAATCTATATCGATGGATGATTCTATGACGATAAACTGTCACATAAAAAGTTTATGATCTCTATTAGTCGAATCAGCAAACGGGCATAAGTTCCTTAGCCTTGACCAGAGCGGGTATTGCTTGTCTAAAGGGTCCAATTCAACCAAATGGAAGGTGAATGAAGTGGGTTTACTATCTACTTTTGTGAGCAGTGAAGCCATCAATCGTAATATCGTTCTTGTAGAAGGCTCGTTTTTAAGAAAGCCGGGCAAGAACAAAGAAAGTGCAGAATGGTCTCCTCTTCATTCTCGCCTATCAGCTTCTAACAAAATCCTTTAAAAATAAGCCGAACCATGTTGCATACTTGCCTATATCCTCTCAAAATGGTCTTCAGCAGTGAAAATGTTATAAGGCGAACATCTGCAGAGGCTGCAGTTTGGTTGCTAAACATCTTAATGGGTGTCAGATGAGAGAGAAAAGTACCAGCGAAAGGAGTTGTCCAAGTACGCTACATACAAGTTCTTTTCTAACTCTTTCTTGCACTTTGCGCATTAGGCTTCTAGCAGCCTAGCTTTCTGTTTAAAATAAGACCCAGTCATTTAGCTTCATTCAAAAATGGCAAGCTTGCTTCATTGATAGATGGTGGCTCAATGCGCGAAGTTTTGTATTTCCTAAAGAAGAAGACAAGCGCAGCTTTGTGTAAGTTTATGCCCACTCAATAACGATTCGGCTTTCTTAATAGCTCGTTAAGAGGATATTATAGGGGTTCCTTAAAGGTAATATGGCTAGATCACTTGAATCCTTAGTAATCATTTAATCACTCGCGCCCTGGGGCGTCGTGGCGCTATTTTAAGGGCGCCGCAAGCTTTATTTTTAAACTGCTGTAATACTCCGAACAAAGGAAAAGCATTATACGTTTCTCTTTGCGAATACTAAGAGCAAGGTAGAAGCGAAATCCAATAGTCGAGTATTAAGCGCGTTTGTATTTCCCGCATTTCCAGTCAAGGCCCCGACCCATAGAATCCGTCACATCCGTTGCGGCAATGTATTCGACTGACAGGTTGATAGAATACACAGTAGCTTATGGAACGTGACCCATGAGCAACGAACGCGCCGGATGCGACGGATAAAGTAGGTTTACTTTCTACTTTTCTGTCCGTCGAACCGTTGACAGTTGGCAGAACGTGAGAGTAAGCATTTTCATTGGTGGAAATATAAGATAATGAGAGAAACTGTCTCTCATATGTCATCGGCTGTCAACGTATGCGACGAATTCTATGGGACTGTTCGTTCCTTCAAATACGCCAATCCGTCGACGCAACGGATGCGACGGATTCTATGGGTCGGGGCCTTCAGACTTGCTTCGTGGCTGTCACTCGTATTTGCCAGGCACTTAAAATTAAATAAGGGTTTTTCAATTGGTATGTGTCGTTGCCAGGCGGGAACATTGCTGGTCCATGAGAGTGTACAGGAGAACTCGAGGCAGTCAATTCGACGTGCATAAGAAATCGGCCTTTCGCAGATTACAACTTGGCGAATTTTGCATCGGCACTTGGGCTTACGCGTTACGCCAGTACAAGATTCAATTAATCCAGGAGTTCAAAGTTAATCAACATAGGCAGGGCCCTTTGTTCGCTGACTTGGCGTCAGACCGTTTGGAAGGGAACCCCAATTTTGACCGAAAAATCATTTTTACCGACGAGGTGCAGTTTTAAATGAATGCGGGTAGGTAGGTGAATAAGCATAAATATGAGGGACGACAATGTTTCAACGTTTACCAGTCCTTATTGAAAAACCTATTAGTGAATCTTTAGTAAGATCAACTTTACATATCTCTGCTTTTAGAAGGCCGTTTCAACCTCTATAGGGAGTCGCAGTATGAAAAAGATTGCGAACCCCTGAGCTTACCAAATGAAGCTACGAGACTCGATAACATCTATAGCAACAAAGGGTACATCCATCAAGCAAAATGGAAGGTCACAGTCCGAAGAATACAAGAAAAGTTGTATCGGCCTCCAATATACACTCCAAATTAAGAAGCTAGCAATGGTGTTTTATTTAGTCTGCCAAGTTTCAATACTGAATACTAAATTGTAGACGGTTTTTTGACCTCTTAACTTAGATGGTCAAAAACCAACAAATTTCAAAAGACGTGGTATCTAAAATGTGCTAATCGTTTACATTAGCAATGTGTAAGTCGGCTGACAGCTTTAAGGTAAATTTACTATACGGATACTCAAAAAGTCAAAACACATCACTGCCTCGACCACGAAACTCACCTTCGCATTTAAATTCATTTAGCGCCATTACCGGTGGGCTATTTGTTGTAGACAGTAAGGAAATTGCTCCTGTCCAAATCTGTGAAAAGTGCACTTCCTTTTCACAGAACGAACGAACAATTTAAATAACCCACTATCGACTAAGAAATATTACCCAACCCACTCCGAAATAGTTTCGTTTGCGGATCCAGACTCCATAAGTAGGTTTGCCGCATTCCAATTCGAGGAGTACTTTCCCTCGTTATCCCTTTCCATAATTGAGTATCGGAAAAAGGGCATACCAATCCCCTAACCATGCGAATGGACAAATTGTTTTCGATAAAATGAAACCGTTTACCCTTTCCTTTATCCCTAACATCCTTCTGACCAGTTTACTTCAATTTTCATCAAAAAAAAAAAAAATATGCGACTTAAGTTTGGGTACACCACTAACTTCGGTATATAAGCCGTAACAGTTCCCTACTGCTCTACGTGGTTTAATATCATCTTCCACCCCAAGGATATTAAAGGATTCTTTCGTCTTTTCACTTTATTACCAGACTCCGATGTGTTTCTGTTATTTAACACATTCCAGTGAAATAATTTCCGCCCTGTCAGTTTCAGATTTCTTTTCAAAGACCAAAAAAAAAAGGATTCGAAAAGGAAAGGAAACTCATTTACCGTGCATAAGGACGTCTGTGTCGAGAGATGATGATAAAAGAAACGAACCAAACAATCACGAAGGGTTCAGCCAAATGGGGGTCTTGTTACGTTTTTGTATATACGTATGCCTCTGGCTTAAGTGGACTACAAGTTAGCCGCACGTATTTGATTTAATGGCGTCGAACTTACCTGAAATCCATCGTACGTCCAGCTGCCGAACTTCATCACACACGTCTGTTCGTCGAAGGGAAAGTACTCAACATCGATCTCACAGGAGCTCTTGTAGATCGCTGGCGGACGCCATTCCACTCGTCCGGTGTAATTTAGTGTCGCCTTGGTAGCCAGTGTGACCTCAAAGTTACCATCGGCACTGTAAAAAAAAGAAAACAGAAAATCACAAAAAAGTACTCAATGAAAGAACTTTCTCCAGAGACACTTACTTGTTGTACAAAACAATATCCGGTCGCCATATGTGATCCGAGGGCACATGTAGCATCTCAACGCCGCCATACTCCTTCGGTTCCCATTTCAATTTGTAGTCATACCAGGACTGCTCCACCCACAAGTTGGTCGTCATTATTTGATTCTTTAGATTGACATCAATCAATTGGGACAGCTTCAGTTTGATGCGCACTGTCAGTGCATCTGTCACATTGACAACGGGTCGCACCAATTTATTATAATTACTAAGGAGATCGTCGTACAGGCGTTTAGCATCGGGATTCGCTGTGCTGCCTGAAAATAGAAAAGCACACACAAACGCACACACATTAGGACAAATTAGGATGTTTTGTTTGGTTCTTAGTTTCTGATAAGGGATAACGATGTACACTGTTTCGGATGTGGGGGTCTTTGGTAAACAATTCCACGTTTGTCATGGGTCTTGTTGTAGCTGATAGCTCTATTATCCATTGCAGAAGACACTGAATTGACTCAGAAAGGATACATTTATCCTCTTTGACAAAAACTTTGCTGCACACAGAATTCGTTCATGTATACCGCCAGCCCCGCATATCCGCATCCGCACATCCATGGTAGGGGTTACTCCCTTGTGCACTTCATCTGCTCCGGGTCGTCCTCTCCCTGTATCTACTATACACTCAGAAGGACGACAGTGCTTGGTATCAATACCAATAAAGGATGTGTGTGCTGTTTTGGGGGATTTTCTAACGACATACTGTTTGTGTTAGATTTTTGGCTAAATTAGATCGTTTTCCCAAGAACCATACATATCTTTGTTTAAACATTCAAAAGGGGTGCGGGAAGGAGAGGTTATCCCTGACAAAGAATAAACTTTTTGTGTTTAATATGTTTACAAGATGCGCTCTATATAAGTGGATATTGAGGGTAACGAGTTGTCTTGGCATTCCAACTGAAGGTGTATTTCCAAACGATGCATGTTTCGTGGTCGGGTATTAGGGGATGTGATCCCTCCTTAGAGAATGTGATTGTATTGTGCTTAATCAATTTTATTTGTTTTGTTCGGAAGTTTTGTTTAATGTGTGAAGGATCAGATAAAGTTATGTGCATTGGCATATCTTTAATGCTAGTGTGTTTTTGATGGTATCCAAAGGATGAAGTTTAATTACTGCCTTGAAGTTTGAGGAAACTGTACCTACTATAACAAAGTCGAATACACGATATCCTTTTAGAGTGTCTAAGCAAAAGCTGGTTATGTGAATCTGAGGTGATGTTATTACAGTGAGGGTGCATTTTTGGGGGTTGACGGTTAAGTGTATATGAATGGCGTGGCGATGGTGATTTCTAGAACTGTCTCGTGTCGTGTCGGATGCGACTTATAAGCGCGAGTGTTAAAACAATGAAAATATAATGCTCTGTCGGAATTGAGTCTCAGAAATGCCCTCAGATGGCGGACTTATGCCAGAAGAGTTCAATGGATTGAATCAACAGGTTTGTTAGTACTGAAGATGGCAGATACCTTACGTGGGTTGATCTGTTAAGGCATAATGTCTTGAGCTGTCAATACTTTAGTGTATATCTTATGACAATTATTCGCATCAAGGCTAAATTCGCTAAAATCAACTTGATAAGCTCTAATGCCCAGACAGAGGAAAAGATGGTACTACCATGGACTGTTTCTATACGAGCTCTTCGACAAACATAATGAGCAATATCCTAAGTACGCTGGTAAAGCGTGCTTGTTTTTTGTTTATTATTGTTTACTATAGCTAGACCGGTGTCCGCGCGAACACTTATTTATTTATTATATTTTCACTTCAAAAAATAAATTTTGGCTAAAAACTGTTCCTAAACGACATAGCCTATAGCAGTCTCACAGTTTTAAGGAACGTTTTAAAAAAGTTTCATTAAAATCTGACCAGTAGTTTTCGAGTTTTTAGCTGACAATGAAAATTGTTACAGTTTTTTTTATATGTATAGATTGCAAGAATTGGCAAGGAGTTAATTTTTGGTAGAACAATTGCGAAGCATATAACCTACACACGGACTAAGGCTAATTGATATACGTAGCTGCTGGGCGTAACTTTATGTATGTAGACATGCAGCCAAGGTACGAATAGGGTTATCTCAAACGTCGAAAAAACGTGAAGCTGTGCTTAGCTATGCCCTTGAAAGGCTACAATTGTAACAAACTTCTAGAAACTTGAAAATGAAATTTCGATTTATACGGATGGTTCCAAAAGTAAGGAGGGTACAGGGTCTGGTATATACTCAAGTGATATAGACCGTCGCGTGTCATTAAGACTTTCGGACACATGCAGTGTGTTCCAGGCAGAGGTTCTTCAAATCTCTGAGGATCGACTTGATATGGGATCAATATCCAACAAGAACATCGCTATCTATATTAATAGTCAGGCTAAGCTAAAGGCGCTAGAGTTCTTCATCATTAAATCTGAACTATTCAGGAGCTGCCGCACAATGCTCAGAGCATTATGCGCGCAGAACCATGTCAGATTGTGTTGAGTACCCGGACACTGTAATATTAAGGGTAACGAAAGGGCTGACGTTCTGGCGTTCTGGCCAAAAACGGAGCAGAGCTTACACAAATTGAAACTATTGAGGACGACCATCAATACCTGCGGCTAAGAGAATTATTTTCGAGAAAATTAAAAAAAGGGCAAACCAAAGATGGTAGGATATTAGGTCGCAGGGTCTCAAGGGCTCTGTTTGGCCTAAGTTAGATGAGAAAAACTCTGTAGAATTATTAAAATTCAGCAGATCACAGCTACGAATGGCAATAGGAATATTTTCCGGGCACTGTCTTTTTAGGAAGCACGCTATGAGATTAGGTCTAACAAACACGGACCACGTGCAGGTATTGCAAAGACCTACATGTCGCAAAAGATATTACTCATCTTCTCTGTGAATGTCAAGCTATTGATGCTCGGAACAGGAGGAAACACCTTGGAAGGTACTTCTTCGACAATTTGTAGGAGGTTGGCCTTACAAAAATTAAACAATTATCAGATTTTGTAGGTAAATAAATTGCTTGGGCGAATTGGTTTAGGTTTTGACCGTAAAAGTTCCGCAGAGATGGCAATGAGCCCAATATTTTGCCTAATCCACTGCGATGAACTCACACTCTATACAACCCTATGGCAAGAAGCCATCAGAAAGGCCACAACTTATGTGTTATGTTACAGAGTACATTCTGAGCAATGTTCGGAAGAAACCTTGGGGTGGATTTAGAGCGACAATCGGTGTTGAAGATATAAAAAAAATACTTTTGAAGACTGAAGACGACACAAATTCCGCTGTCGGGTAAAAAAAGCATAAAATCTGAACGACGAAAGTCAAGATTACCATCCATCCGACCAAAATAAAGTAAGGATAGTGATATCTTAACTTAAATCCAATATGTCCGCTGTACAAGATAGCCTGAAAGCCGATCTTTTTAAGTAGCGTATAAGAGACTTAGTGGAGAGCCTATACCATACCCCAAATTACGTCTAAGATTTGGTTGGGAGAAAGCATGCCTTCTGAATTAAGCACCGTTTGTTCAGCCTACAAAGTAGGAGGCCAGTTAAACTGCATCAACTGTTGAAGCAACAGTATCCTTAAGGTGCCAGTACACGATATATATGTGGCTCTGACGTAATTTTGACGTCAGCGTATGGAGGCAATGTCTACATACCGTGTACTAGCCATCTTTGTGCCACTCATATAATTCAATTCAATTCAATTCAATTCAATTCAATTTATTAATATACGCAAAGCCTTGAGATTGAAATCTCTTTAATGGCTTTAAAATTTACAATTAATAAAATTTATCGATAATTTTGAGTAGGTAATATCTAAACTTAAATTTACAAATTATTTAGTTTTAGTTTAAGTTAGAATAATATTATGCATTACTTAAAAACTTCATTAGAAAACTTAACTGTTTAATTAATAAAAATAAGGTGAAAATGCCTGGCAACGTCTGGGTTCTGTAAGTGGTCTTTTAAGGAGCGAACAAAATCATTTAAATTTGAGATAGTTTTAAATTCATTAGGTAAACTGTTCCAAATTCTGGCACCTAAAGAGAAGAAAGACTTGCGTGTCTGCAGAGTTGAGTTCCTTTGAGTTGTCATATTGTTTGTTCGTGATGATAAAGATAAATTTAATTTTTCAAATAAATAAAGTGGCTTTTGAATGCGCACTAATTTAAAGAGATACTTGCAAATTTCTATAACAAAATGTGACATTAATGGGATACCGAAGATACAATTGGACAGGTGTGATACATGGTCGAATCTTTTTAAGCAATGGACAAAACGAACACAAGAATTAAACGCGACATTTAGCTTCTGTTTACTGATAGAATCCATTCCACTGTATAAAGGGGCACCGTATGTTATTATTGGGGCTATTAAGGTTTTAATAAGAGTTAATCGTGTTGATTGCGGTATAAACCTAGCTATCCTCCACAAGCGCCTGAGACCGCCATAAATACCACTAATTACCTTATTCACATGATTGTTCCATGAAAGAGTTTTGTTAAGTATAAAACCCAAGTCACTAGCGGTTGAACTATATGGTATTAAATGATTATTTAAAAAAATAGGTGGAAAGTAAGATTCATCCAAGGAATGCTTATAAATAATGATGCTTTGGGATTTATTCGGGTTAAGAATTAGATTATTTTTAATAGCCCAATCATGTATGCTACTTAAGTCATCATTTATTCTGTAGACTCCATCTTCTAATAGACCTAGTGGGAAAGATAAGTAAATTTGTAAGTCGTCGGCGTAAAGGTGGTATGAGGAGTGCTTAAGAACATTTGAGATGTCATTTATAAACATGCTAAAAAGCACGGGGCCTAATAAAGATCCTTGTGCCACTCCTCCGTTTAGCTCAACCATATCGGATACAATGGGACCGATAGAAACAGCCTGTTTACGATCCATCAAAAAGCTTTTGATCATTTTAATTGCGCTAGTTGAAAATTCGAATTGACTTTGCAATTTATCCAGCAAAATAGCGTGATCAACTGAACCAAAAGCATTAGAAAAATCTAGTAAATTTAAAATAGTTACTTTGTCTGCATTTATGGCAATACGAATGTCATCGTGAACTTTTAGGACTGCTGATACACAACTGTGACCTTTGCGAAAGCCTGATTGAAGCGGCGAAAGTAAATTACATGATTCCAAGAAAGCAGTGAGTTGAGTAAGCATCAACCTTTCCAAGCCTTTTGAAAGAAATGGTAAAATGCTTATCGGACGATAATTCATAAAATCATCATTTCCTAATTTCTTCTGTGTGGGAACAATTTTTGCAACCTTCCAAGAGCTAGGAAAAATTGATTTCGTTAGACAGTCGTTGTAAATGTTAGCTATGCTAGGAATTATTGCTGGGAGAATCAACTTAATAAATTTGGGTGATATATCATCAAGTGCAATTGCATTTGATTTTATAGAACAGAGAGAGGCAAAGCAGTCTTCGATTGAAATGCAGCTAAATGAAAAAGATCCGGAATAATTCGTGACAGCATTTAAATTTGGTACTGAATTTGAATTAGTTAAAGCAAAGTACTTGTTTATGTCATTCGCAAAAGCTAAGTCTTTAGTGTTTACCAAATTAGGTTTGCCTGTAGCACCCAGCTTTTTTAAATTATTCCATAAGATTTTGGTAGAATTTTCCGAAACATCGAATTGTTTAAAATAAAAACGTTTTTTTGCTTCTCTTATAGCTTTAACCGTATTGTTTCTGCTTAGTTTATAGCGGTCCCAATCGTGACTAGAGCGAGTACGTTTGAAAATATTATACAAGAAGTTACGCTCGGAAATGTGGTTGACTATATCAGGTGTAAACCAAGGGCAATCACTGCGAGAAATTATTCTCTTTAATGGGATAAACTTGTCGTATAGATATTTCAGCAGATTGGTCAGAAAATCGTACTCATACGTATGAGGCTTTTCGGTATTCCGTGTACTACCCTAGCACACACTGCGGATAGCATCATCATAAACGAATACCCAACAGCCAACCGATAGGTATTTGAGCGCTGTGCGACATTCCGTGTACTAGCACAATTTTATGTAGCCTCTGCGCTATACACGAAAAGCGAAATGTGTGCCATATGTGAAGACTATCTGGTGACGTCAGAGCCACATATATATGTGGCGCGCTACATTTCGTGTACTAGCACCTTTACAATCGCATACGAGATCCTCCCCGCACTGTGTAATCACCTGAAACCATTTATCAACGAACTGATTGACCAGTTACCATTGTGGTTTTAGACCGGGTAAGTCTGAACAACCGACCAAATATTTACACTACAACAGATCCTAAAGAAACCCCAAGAACTTCCAGATCGCTACTCATCATAGGTTTATCAATTTTAGGGCATTTACCTATAGAGATGAGCCATACAGAGCCATGTCTAGTTTTGGTATTCCTATCAAACTGTGCAGAATGACGATGGAGAGCTCTCGCTGCTCCATTAAGGTCGGAAACAATGTAACTTTTGATGTCAACAAATGATTTAGACAGGGTGAAGGCCTGTCTTGCAACTTTTTCAACATGATACTCGAGAAAATTGTGCGAAAGTCAACAGAGGTAAAAATTTTCACAAGTCTGTATACAATTATTTCCATACGCAGATGACATTCACATCATTGCCAGAACTAGGCGAGCTGTCACTGGCGTGTTTGCAAATATTGGGATAGAAGCGGTCAAAATGGAATTAGTAGAACAAGAAGGTACACGCTAGATGGACTCATCGGACGGAACATCAAAATAGACAGCCATAACTTTGAGGTAGTTAAAGTCTTTACTCCACTATAAAATCTTAAAATAGCATCACCTCTGAAATCAAATGAAGAAGGAAACTGACAAGAAGCGCTAAAGAAACTCAAAATAAGACTCTAATCATCTCAGTCCTGCAATATGGTGCTGAAGCGTGAACTCCGTCAAGTTGCTTCATATGTGAAGTTCTCCGTGTGATCTTTAGAGGAGCTGCTTTCAAAATTCTGCTTTGCAAAATTCTGACTTTTAACACAAAAATTCTGCTTTTTAAAATTCTGACAGATGATATTTTAAACAAATAAATTCTGCTAATTCTGTTTTTTTCCAATTTACGAATTTAAAGAAAAAAAATATTTTTCAACTTTGTCAACAAATTACAATATATTTCTAATAAAGAAGGTACACAGGTGGGTACCAGGAACACAAAAAAAAAAAACAGCCAAAATCAGATCACATCACAGTTTATTCACAAAGCTCGCTCGCTTGCGATTTTTAACATTTTCCAAACCCGAAACGTTTTTAACTTTCTCGTATACGTAGTATCTAAGAGAAAGATATTGTTTTCGTACAAATTTCGAACTCGAGATGATTTTGATCAATTCTGGTATTACGATGATAGGGAACCTCAAAAAAGTGGGTCTCGCAATTCTGTCCGTCCGTATGTCTGTCTGTCCCACCCCTGGGGAATCTAAACGCATGGACGGATTTGCTTCAAACTTCGTATTTAGAGTTTGTAGGCTTCCCGCTCGGGACGATTTTTTTTTTTATTCTAGCCCTAATATTAACGGTACCTCCCATATAAAAATTTTACGAAATATGACGAAATATGCCTAAATTTAGATTTTTTCGAAAACCGCTCTAACGATTTGAACCAAAATTGATAGTTGAGTTAATGTAAGCATGCTTAATATGACTGCATACCCAGTTTTTCGCTAAGAAGTCCAGCAACGGCAGTTTTGAAAATTGGTTTTTTCTCGAAAACGGTAAAAACTATTTAAAAAAAAAAATATTTTTAAGGTACTACTGTCATTCTTAACTTGATAGCAAACTCAGTTTTTCCCTAAAAAGACTGCGTCCTTTGATATCCACCCAAATCCCTAATAATAGTATTTTAAAAAACTGCTCATATCTCAAAAACGCCATTTTCGATTATAATAAAAATGATACTTTCAGGTAATGCTTAAATCCATAGTAATACCACTGGCTCAGTTTTGAGCTAAACAGTTGAAAAACAGTGTTTTTTGAACCATGAATGCGTCGTTCCCAATCGCAAAACCCGGTACTTTAAAAACTGCTCATATCTCGAAAACGCCATTTTCGATTTGGATGAAAATATAACTGCTAGGTAACGTTTATATCTTGAAGAATATGTCGTACTCAGTTTTCAGCTAAACAGTTTAATAACAGTGCTTTTCGAATCCAAATTGTAACATTTGGCAGCATAATTTTACAAAAAATCGCTCTAACGATTTTTTAATTTTACAAAAAACCGCTCTAACGATTTTGATCAAAATACATATTTAAGACAACATAAGCATTCTTAACATGATCACGTACTTAGTTTTTCTCAGAAAACTCTAATATTGCCGTTTTATGAATATTTCTCAAAAATTACTACCCAAATCCCGCTCTGTATTCACACACGGTATATTTTTGTAAAGTCCAAAACTTCAGTACATAGCAATATAATTTGAAATTCATCGCCTACTTGCCTCCTTCAAGTGTCAGTTCGGGGTGAAATTTGAAAGTAATAAAGTGTTCTAGTTAATACGTAGGTTTATGTTTATGTAGTATGTATTTACGGTATTAATTACACCTTGAGTGGTTATGATTTTAAACGTAAAATTTTTCTAAAATGACTCTGACATTCTGCGAGATTCGCAATAAACGAGAAAGTTACGTGCGACCCAGTCGTGCACATTTTTTTTTTATTATTTGCAGAATTCTGAAAATCAGAATTTTGAAAGCAGAATTTTGTAAAACAGAATTTTGAAAGCAGAATTTTGAAAAAGAATTTTGACCTCGCCCGAATTTCGACACCAACCCGATCTTTAGTCCAATTTCTATTGCAGGAATCCGAAGGTGAATGAACATTAAAAAAAGTGCTCTACACCGATATAGACCTATCTAATCGGCTTATATGGCTGGGACCTATTTGAGCATATGGACATCAATGCTCTGAGCCAGAGAATCTTTAACTTAATTCTAGAGGGATAATGCGATAGAAGACGATCTAACATCCTTACCTTAGGTGACACCCACAGTTGGAGGGAGACCTATAAGCCAACTTGACTAATTTATTATTGATGAATCAATGTACATATTTCTGAACGGTCCCCTTTATGACTTTTACTCATTATATGTAGCTCCAATAGAAAATGTCGTCCTAACACTGGCTATCGAATTGTGTTTTCAAAATTACGCCAACGGATGTCTGAGTCACACAATTCAGCATTTAACGATAGGTTACTTCAATTCCTTTGTTTGCAAATGATTGCCAAAACTGACCCAAAGGACCCATATAATCATCCGGAAACATCATTGATAAGTTCAAAGGCAAATAGTTTCCTTTCCCAACACAATATGGTTTACCTTCGTCCAATAAATTGATAGGCTGAACAAAAGGACAATAAATTCGGCTTTACCTCTAGGAGTACCCTAAATAACATTTATTTAGATCACAAATTTATTCCAATCCTTTCAACTGGATTTCTCTCTTTGAATACGAATAATTTATTTATTTCGAGAAAATATTGCCAACAGAATCGAAGCTGATTTGTATGGTAGGCAAATGGTAATACTTATGTCCGCCTTGCAAAAAGGAATGGTTTTTAGTGCGTAGCAAAATTATTCCATATAATGTACTTATGTCCTTATTGTTCGTCGGATTTAAAAAAAAAATCTCCCAATTAAACTCTAGTGGGAAATGTGCGATACATCATCTGAGAATATCCTTTCCTCAGACAAGACAACTGACACTAAACCTGCGGCAGACAGAATATCAATTGAAAAATGTATATACGTACAAAAGGATCAAGATCAAGATATAGTTGTCGATACCCAAAAAGGAATTAAGGATTCACGGACGAGTGCAAACATCGCATACAATACGCACGCACTCTACCCTCGAATCGAAAAAGGGTCATTTGTCAGTCGCGCTTGGTCGTATATCAAACTGTTAAAGAGCCCCATAGAACTAGACCCATACGTAGGCGTCCTTGCTCCCATGTGTTGCCAGCAAGCTAAATAAATTTAAGGACACCAATCTGCTGAGCTGTTTTTTCCTCCCTTAACCCTAGCCATATGCTTGTCACATACGAACGTATGAGGCAAGAGCAAAGGAAGCTAAAACGATGTTTCTTGAGTTGGATTAGGCAGCACAGTACAGTAACAGTAATAGCAACAGCTTATGAGTGGGCAGCCAGAGACTCCAAGAAAAGCAAGTGAGCCTTGGCATTAATGTAGGACAATATACGACGACCGTGTCCTCATTGAGGAAGCAGCTAGTCAGTATAGGTCCTTGCGCAACATGACAACAAGAATTTCTCATTTCACATTGTGCAGACGATGCGACGACGACTATGGATGTGTATGTGTCCCGTCGCTATAGAGTACATTGCTCGCATGGGGATGTCCTTGCTGTGATTGCGTTGCAATAATCGTTCCGCAATTGAAATTACAAGATCAATGTGCAGAGGAGACATGTCTCGAATAAGGGATAGCAAATTGTGTTCCACTTAAACTTAAACGTATTCGCAGAGCAAAATCGATGGGGTGTGGTGTACACTTCTAAATGAAAAGTGACGATTATATGGTCGGAACGGAAGGGTATAAGTGGTTTCTATTTGATTTTCCACTTATTTGCGTTCTCTCTCTGTGGGCGAAGGGACATACCTACTTAGAGCAGTTCTAGTAAGTGGTGTGCACTTAATAAATGAACGACTGGACTCAAGTGGTGGCAGCAAGGATCTCGTTTTTTTATTGAATGGTATAACGAAATTGCCACATAACTAAAGTGTCTTATCACATGTGTGTTTTAATAATGAAAACATTTAATTGGAACTAAACACCCTGGTTTGTAGATACTCTTACCGGTCATTAAAAGTTTCCAAATAATGACCAGCACCTGTATGTAGATAGGATGACTGTGGTTGACTCCCCTCTCGGTAATAACGCCTCCATTTTACGATAAGACAATCATAAAATTAATTATCCCAATGCGAAGTTATATTCGCACGGCTGAGCTGCATTCTCTGTCGGGGGGGCTTATACGTGAAACCCATAAATTATTTACTTAGCTATGGTTAATGGAATTTCTTACCTTTGCCCTTGAGTATCACACATTCGCACATTTGCACTTTATTACTTAGCACAAGATGAAGTAATAATTTCACTCCAAAGAATAGCACTCGCTCTTGCATTAAAATTTAACAAAAGAGCCCTCAGATTCCCTAGCACACAAAAAAAAAAAAAGAAAAGAAAGAAAAACGAACCGAAATTGCTCATTACCCCACGTTCTGTGGTTTTACTCCCCCACGCAGCAGCCGTATAAAGGCCACAAAAAAAAAAGGTGACGACATCGGTAAGCCTCCAAAATTGTTGAATTTTTCATGTTCCACCACCGCAATTCCACCTGTCACGCACTGAGACAACGGCGGCAATGCTCTGGTTCGCCTTTATGTGATTATTATTTAATAGGATATAATAATTCCTTCCTGTGTCTCTGTGGTGTACTCAATTTTAAGCGGATTACAAATCCCAGATAGCGACACCCGAACCAACCGGCTGTGGTGGTTTAGTTTAGAGGACAGCCAGGACACGTGCGCCATCATGAGCGATGCCCATAAATTAACAATACGATGAGCAAATTTGCATCACGTCGCTTTTCAGGACCATGACATAGTCGACCGGCAGCGACACCTTCGCCAAGTGGTATCAAATTATTTCACACATAAAACTTTTAGCGTGCGCGCGCGTACACAAGGCAGCACATCCTTCTTTGAAAATGAGAAATTTATGCTGCCCGAGGAAAAATAAATCTTTTGTGAGCATCCGAGCATCCGAGCATCCTTGGAGAAAAGGCGTTAGTCAAGTTGATGGTGATATTTAGTATATACTTGAAATTAGTTAATTAAAGTTCCTTTGAAGAGCTTACGTTGTTGTGGGGATGCAAAAGGTTTGTGTTTCCCTTGACAAGACGGGAGTCGCGCATCTCTCATGATAATTTACGCCGTGTCAGAGGAGTAAGTCATTTTTCGTTGTGATATAAAATCGGAACGGTTGTATATGTTCGATATATCCCATGGGAGGTATTAATTTCAATTTAAAATTTTGACAGACAAAGTTTGAATATTATCCCCCAGTAACGAAAGGCGTATAGACATTTTTGACTCCCTTCGAGCATACCAAATTTTATTCATTGACTACTTTCGCTATTGTGGATGTGGTTAGTGTGGTGGACTACTGAGGAAGGGGTCTCATCAAGTTCGATCCCCGGAAAAGCACAAACTACATCTTAAGGTGGTCCGACAAACATGTGAGAATATAAATAAATGTCCTGAGAAAACTTCTCCAATCCGCTCCAAGTCGTTCCTTACATTCGTCCCAATAAATAAAAACTCAATCAAAATAATGACTGTGAGAAGCTAGGCTGCTTATAGGGAATTGTAACGTCACCTTAATTGCTACCTATCGAGGGAATTCTAATTCAATTATGAAGGCTTCCAGTTCAGAAATTGAGTGAAATCGAAATTGCAAATCGAGTGAATTAATTTTCAGTGTTCTGCATTTCGAGCGATTCGGAAATTGCGAAATTTTTTCGATATCACAATTTTACTTTGTCTCATTTTCGAAAATTTTGAAATCGAAATCAAATACAGTGAAATGTAGAACACAAAAAAAAATTTATTTCCGATTTCATTTCGAGTAAAAGTGAAATGTGGAACCTAGAAGTTTATATAAAAACTAGCTGGACCCGTGCTCGCCTTGCCCGCTCGCATAAAATTATATTTTATTCATTTAAAACTACACTTTGAGTGTTTCATTGAAATCTGTCCAGTAGTTTTCGCGCTTTTAGGAGAAAAAGAAAATTCCTCCCTCTCCTAGATCTTGTTACTTATTTGTAATACTGCATTTCCTTTCCTTTGTTTCTGTTTATCAGAATGAAATTCTGAAATGAAACCTGTTTTGTATTATACGTCTATTCTCTTATGAAAATGAAGATTATTAATATACCCCATGCCATACTGCAGCAGTCACCCTCATCCATACCTTCATAGTTCATACAACTGACCATAGCACTCACTGCGAAAACAAATCATAACCCTTTTCGAATGTGTAGTATGTGTATGCTAGTCTTGTTTTGTATTTGTTTGTCCTGTAGCACGATCGCAAAAGTATAAACATCCATTTATAGCGAGGTATATGTGTAGGTATGTATATATTTTCACTTCAAAAAATACATTTTGGCTAAAAAAAAAACTGTTCCTAAGGACTTGGCTATAAACGACATAGCCTATAGCAGTCTTACAGCCTTAAGGAACATTTTAAAAAAATTTTCATCGAAATCCGTCCAGTAGTTTTCGAGTTTTTAACGGCCAAAGAAAATGCCTACAGTTTTATTATATGTATAGAATATGTTATGTTGGTTTGTGGATGCTTTAAGAACTCGAAAAGTTTTACTCCGATTAAGCTAAAATTTAAAGAGAATGTTTGATATTGGCTCAGGATGGTTGTTATGATTGGACAAAGGGGCGTGGCATCGCTCATACTAAAAAAATATTTTAAATCTTATATCTCGAAAGACACGGAATCGATTGAGTTGAAATTTAGAAATTATCTTAGGTATTGGCCCATGAGTGTTCCTGTGATGATTGGTCAAAATTGGACAAAGGGGCGTGGCACCGCCCATACAAAAAAAAATTCCAAACGCTACTCTTCGACAGTCTTGGTTTTAAAATTTGTCCTGAAAGACAAGAATTTTATCTTAGGCAATACGATTTCTGGAAAAACAAAAAAAAAATGTTGCGTAAAAACTGTTTGCCACTGATTTAAGTGCCGGGGCTAAGCTAGTATATATGTATATATTTTCAACGCCCTGTCAAAATTCAAAATAGCCTCTCGTATGAATTTGTGTGTGCCACTGAAAATCTCACGGCTTGCGAAAAAAAGAGAGGAAGAGGCGAAGAAAACCGAGAGAACGACAATAAACAAAACACCTCGTAGCAACAAAAACGCACAGAGGTTGGTCTACTCCTCCGTTCTAATCACCAGGGTGGCAAGAATTTAGTTTGCTTTAAGCGCCCAAACCTTAAAAAAATGTAGCCCAATATCGTTGCCCTGAAAGAAGGCAAAAAATCGTTGAAAACAATTCGGTTCTTGTGTTGGCAATTGGATTGCAAATAAACTTAACTCCGTAAAAATTGCTTGATTGAACCCGTTCTTACGTTAGATAACACATAAGCCCAAACATTTTCATTATTTTGGCTTGTGTCAAATCAAAAGGCCTGCAAAATAAATTAGAGTGCGTGCAAGTTGAACGACTGTTCGATGTTACTTGACTGCAAGAGTGCTGCCAAGTTTTAAAAGTGCGGGTACTCGTACTTGTACTCGTCGCTCAATTAGCGCCAAGTGGTACTCACTTGGTCAATTGAGAAAAATCGAGGTGCAAGTTCACTTCTTGACAGGGGAAAACAGAAATGTCTTCCCAAGTGGATATATACGGAGAATTGACAGTCAGAAATCAAAACTATTCAAAGAATCACGAGTCTGATGATGAATTAGTGTAGTTCGAAATAGCTATCATTCCTACCAAAGTGACTGTGTCTACGAGGTGTTGTTAAAGTAATTCTCTCAAACAATACTTCAGAGACTGAAATTCGACATAATTTCCCAACAGAAATTGTCAGGTCAATCCCAAATAAGGGAGAATCATTGTTACTCCTCGCTTCCCCACTCAACGAATCTTGTTTTTTTTTTATGGAAGGAGCAATGAAGCGTTTTCCTGTAGGATTGATCAGGCTAGGTAAATTTGGGAACAGCTTGGTCATTATGAGGACTGACCTTGGTGTCAAAGCTAAATTGTCAGTTTTTCAGTCAGTCTTTTCCATAAGGTATGAGTAATGATCGAAAGAATACAATCGCGAATACAAGCTGCCGAAATGAGATTTCTCCATTGTATTGCTGGTGTGACCCGTAGAGATCGCATTAGAAATACCAGAATACGTGAGGAATTCAATGTCGAGCAGCTACTTCTCCGGACGGAGCGGTCCATGCTTCGGTGGTTTGGTCATATTAAACGTATGTGCCCGACCAGCATCCCACGACGTGCTATGGAATCCGTACCATCGGGCAGGCGTCCCCTAGGTAGACCCAGGATGAGATGGTTAGATCAAATTCATAATCTCTCCTCTACCCGTATGGGGATTGCCCTTAATGATTTGGAGTCGATGGCGGAGGATCGAGAGCTATGGAGGGTCCACTTGAGCAACCTACACCCGCTACCCACTTAATGGACAAGCGGACCATTGAAAATGAATGAATGAATATGTTTTAAAGAAAAACTAGAAAAACGTACATTTAATTAGCGCCGACTGGAAGTAGACAGGATTCCTATTTTCAAATAGACAGAATTCCTATTTTCAAATAGACAGGATTCCTATTTCCAACTATCGGCGGAGAACGGCAATACTCTGACTGCTAGAGATGTAGGGGACTCCCATTCTGCGGCTATGCGTACCAATCAAACCGTATTTCGCTAATACTCCCACAATTACAATAGAGCTGATGGGTGAAAATCACAGTGACCTGGACCTGGAACAGAGCACAGAGTATAGCTTCCGTTATAAGAAAACAATTTTTAACCCGAAAAATTTGCAATTTCTTTCTTGTCAAAAAATGTCTCTAAACATACTCCCATCTGTCAGATTACAATATTCAGAGAAATGAAAAATTGTACCTGAATGTTAAAAGCCAAGTACAAGGACATCCAACAAAAAGATTAGTAGCAGCAGTCTGTTACGAACCACTTAATGCACCTGTAATCACATCCCCCGCGGCAAGAATAAGAAAAAAATAAATATTTTAACCGGAGCAGACTATTTTCAGCTCACACAATGCTATAGGACTGTATACCTCCTCACTTAACCTTGTGTCACTCAGAAGGGCCAAAACTACACAACAACGACACCAAAGAATAAGTGCAAGCAAAAGCGCAAGCCACTTACACAACCTTTCACATTGCATTTCAGTCTATTCTCGCACACAGCAAGAGTATGCTATATATCCATTTGATGATGTTGCCAAAAATAAAAGGACTCCTCCACTTGCTATATGTAGGGTAGACTCAGACCTCCCTCCTCCTTTGAATGCAATACCATGTTCGCTGTCAAAAGGTAGATAGGCAGATCACGACGAATAAAAATAAAAAAAAAACCCAAAGTGCAAGAGTAGCGGTTGAACTTTATTACATGTCTACTGAGAGTCAGTTTTAGACAAATGCTATGACAAGAGTATATCCTTTTGAATAGGAAAATACAAAAACAAATGGAAAAATGGAAAAGAAGAAAATTCTAAAGTACCCCGAAGGAGGAAATAAACACACGAGATGCAGAAAAGTGGATTCTCGTTTCATTGTTCTCGGTTCATCATAATAAATAGCGCTTGTGGGTGAGTTGGCAAACGCTCACAGATTTTGCTTTTCATTCCTTTTATATAGGGATTTTCATTTCAAGAAGGTGAATCCGAATAATATCGCTTTGTCGTCCTTCCAAAACAAAACCTAATAAACTCTTGAATGAAATTAGAATTAGCGACTCGCCGAATAGATTTATAAATTGAAATTATATGCTCTGAAGAAGTTTATTCTCTGCGAGGTTATAGTAGCTGTTGTGAATTGTTGCTGTTCCGCTGACCTTAAATCCTTAAGGATCTTAGGCTGCTGCAATACTGAATGCGCGAGAGGAATAAAGCCCTGTATAAGGGGGATTTTCAGTCAGGCTTTAGGCTTTCTTAGCTGGTTTTTATGCAATCAACTCTAAGAGCTGGAATATTTCTACGATCTGATACAGACTTGGGCAAAAAGTTTGTAGCTTCTGGGGCATGTTCACTAATATCCCATTCATTCTCATACGTCAATTCAATAAAGGGAAGAGGCGATGCTACACCATTGGGAGTTTTTACGAGCTCCTCGAGAATATACCTATAAAACGTACCACGTTAAAATCGTACTTAGAGATTTGATCGGTAAAAACGGGGCCATGTCGGTATTACAAAAGTAGCTCAGAACTCGTCCCATTTTAAAATCCATTTTTAAGGAAAGAATCCTCGAATGTAAAGAGCAAAAATTGACCACAGGCGCAGTAGCACAGTGGTTAGTGTGCTGGACTACTGCGCGAGGGATCCCAGGTAAGATCCCCGGGGAAACACAAATTACATCTTAAGTCTTAAGGTTTTTTCTACTGCGCCACCTCTCGCGAACGTCTGACAAACAACCGAGAGTATGACTGTCCTGAAAAAGCTGCTCAATTCAGCCGTTCGGACTCGGCATAAAATTCTCGGTAGGTCCCTTACATTCGTCCTAAAAATAGAAACTCACACAAAACGAATGGTTGTGAGAAGCTAGGCCTAGGGTGTCTACCGCCGGTTGCGCCACCTATTTATTTTATTACCTATCTAGTTCCATCAAAAGCCATGATCGTCGCAGAAAAATAACCGCCATTGTGATGAGGGTTCCATGGTCAAAGGCTGCATTCAAATACCTTTGCAATTGCCTTTTCGGGCCGAGTGTTCAAAACGTAATACAGCTGAGATAAAAGTTTGCTGGAACCCATTATCAGCTGCCTAGGGATACTGCTTAAAAGGAGTAGATTAAATCCCTACATTGATGAGCTCTAGAAAGTGTCAAACGCCGATTGTCAGCCCTAAAAGCAAACGAGAGGGTCTTTAAATAATAGAAAAACGAAGCAACCTTTGAATAGGTTGATCGAAGAGGTGGGTAATTATTATGTCAGGAAAAAGATCCTGAATTTCTAAAAAAAACATTAAAGAGAGCGGCATAAATATTCCGCTAGCAAATTCCGGAAGAAAAAAGAGGAGATCCATGGAGTTTTCCCCATACTTTAGCTCTCCGAAGCAAAGCAAAGTAGACAAATGCCTAAATGAAACGATTCACTGTGATGTTCACCGAATTAGCCTGCAAATATGCAATTATTTTGATAAAGTTGTAGAAACTGGTTATTTTGGTATCTGCCTCGATTTTTGGTTCGATTCAGAGGATCTGATCGCTGAAAGCCTGAAAGTGAATGATAATGAAAGCCAGCTTACTAGCATGATACAATGCTATCAGAATTTAACTGTTTTCAAGTCACTCTACATATACGCGTAACTAGTATGAACCTCGGACTAATGTCAACCGCTCTCAGACTCTTAAACTGTGTACTAAATTGCTAGCTCTGGAGATCAGTTATTTCAACCAATACCTGCGACCATTTGGGCGGGAACCATTTGTTCCCCTTCCTTGTTTTCACGTACCCCCATGTCTATATGTAGAATTTGAGAAATGTTCGAATCATCTCTTTTCGTCTCTCTACCACTATAAATCTTACCCAGAGACTCTATAGACTTCTCCAGAGTTCTGCCCTGGGTTCGATACCTAGTGTTAACGCTAGCATCTGTTTACGTGAGATCGGTTTTATTCAATAGGTCTCGACACAATGTTGTCCCAAGATCCTTATTCTTCTGCCAGCCAAAGCTGGTCAGGTCACTGAAACAGTATATGTGCCGCTATTTCAGATTCCTCTAGCCATAGTTTACAAGTATTTTCCTCTCTAAGGCCCATCTTCCTTAAATGAAACCCGAAATTACCATGTTCTGTAGTTAACGTCACCACCCATTTCAATGTTCCTCGACTCATGCTTAGAACCCTTCTTTGAGTCGAGCAGATCGGCCAGTTGATTGCCATTTAAGCCTATCTCCATTTGTAAACCAGCTCTTCTATACCATTCCTCTACTGATTGAAGAGAACTTTTCTGGTCCCAGCAATTTTTCAGTTGACACCTGTTTTGCTTATGTGATGGGCTAGTTCCAGCTCTTCTGACTGGCCTCCGGTTCGCCATCCATTATGGATCCATCCGTAATCACTATAGAACATGCAACATTTTAATTATATTCCTAGAGCTGAGTGTTCGAAGGAAATTAAAGCTGTACAAGTCTGATTTGGAGTCAACTGAAACTGAGATTTGACAAAAGTTTTGCATTTCTTCTTTTCTGTGAAAAGCTTGCTGTGTTAGTGAAGGAAAAACGGACGCTTACTACCCAATCGATTATTGGAGTGCAGCTCTATGAAGTGGACCCAAAGACAAATTTTATAAGACCCTCCGGCCATATTCTATGCTGCTGACGCATAGATCCGTCTTTAAAGCTGAAGTGTTCGATTAAACATTTCTTTCCACTATCCTATCGTTCTATTCACTGTGAATCAGCAGAATGCAACTGCATTACAAAAACTTTAGAAACTGTAAGGCGATGTCGACCAAGTTCAAAAAATAGGGCTACAATAAATGAATGAGATGAACTTCAATGCGGATGGCATCCTCGAAAGTATATTGAATTCATCCCAACATAAGGGTGGTAAAGGAGAGAAGACTTAAACTTCGATGAAAATTAAGGACTACCTCGACCACCTTCGCTTACATAACTGCACACATTTAGCTCCCGACTGAGTTAAATAAAAAAGTGTGTTGGTTAAGGGTTTGGTTGATAACAAAGTGAGGTCTATGTTGTACATGTCAATAAAGAAAAGTCTTCGGGCTTTGAGGGATCTTAGAATAATTTGAAATCAAGCTACACAAGCGGGAGATAGTTCAAAAATGTGACCTCTTAAGTGAACTCTATGAACTTATTCAAGTTATGTGGACAACCATAGTATAGTGATTAAGAGAGCCATTAGGTTTTCGGTAATTCCTCATCCATCCATCAAACTCCTGATCCATCTACGACCTACCGTACTCAAGAAGGCTTGAACTAAATGAACTATACATAAAATAATCAGTTCAGCAGATAGATCTGAACTAAATTGAGCGCCATTTCGTCTATCACACCGCATGTGCTAGAGACTTAGCTGTACAAAACTATTGAAGACCAGTGATTCCCTATACCAATTGAACTAATACCAATATTTGGTTTGTGCATCGGCTAACACAAAATTCCATTTAACGTCTTGGTTAACATTTTACTTTTGCTACTTTCCGAGGTAGAGTTGGATCTCAACTGACATAGCTACCTCCCCAGCCATCAATGGCTAGCTGGCTTTAGTGGAACCAAGCGCGCTTCCTTCGATTTGCTTATATCCTTCGAGACCGACTGCACATAAATGTCACCAAGTCATAGTCTCCAATCAAATCAAATGGTTCTTCCTTACCCGCACACTTAGATAGCCGTACTTACATTTTCTTGAAACACCCACCAATCATCAATGGTGCTGAAAATCACACCCACATACACACATCAATGAGTTATATTCCAATTTCGCCTTTGACTGCTCAACGCCTGAACACCGGTGAATTGGAATTTATTACATTTACCCATAGTTCGGGCACATTCGTACATTACAGGGCTGCGGTTTATGAAATATTCAAAACACCCTTCAACATGGATAAACTTTTACCGGATTTCCTGCGATTTCTCGCGAGATGCACAGGCACATCCGCACAGACGTGGTACACATTCGCACACTATCGCACCTTCATGGCACCCAGTCATGATGCAAAGCTCCTTATCTTCAAAATTCAGAACATAAAAGGTGAGAATTAAAGTAACTTTCCAACGAAAAGCCATTAAACACCAACGACCGAAGCGAGTTAACCATTACTCCATTGCCACATCCTGGCCAGGGCCCAGCCACCAGCCTCAGACCAAAGTCCATTATAAAGTTTATAGCGGAATTATACCGCAAAGGGAACTTCTGCGCCCAGGCAAATACGAGAGGACCAACAAAGAAATATGCTAATACTCGTAACCTTAAGGAACACCACGGGCACGAAATATTGGCTTTGCTCATGAGAAAGTTAATTTTTTCCAATATCCCTAAAGGCAGTGATGGCTGAGAGGGGGCACGACCGACAATATGACGAGCTCCCCGAATATGCTAATGGAAATTGTTGTGGTCAGCATTGAAGCAACACAACTTTATCCTCGAATGGTATACGAAACGGATAATACTGCTCGTTTGAATGGGAATCTGGATATTTATCCTTTTTGGAATTAATTTGCATTTGTGTGTGTGTGTGCGTTAATGTCTTCTTCTTTGGAATGATATACCCATGCAAATGACCTTTGGACGCTGTCAAAGTGAAAGTGTCAGAGTGCAAGCATCAGAGAGCAAATATCGAAGACAAGGACAAAGTCAAAAAATTGACAGGGATCCTGGTGATATTAGCTCTGTCATACAGGGTGGCCATCAGGAAGCGTCCAACAGCAATAGTGACACTGAAAAGGATGTGTGCGCGCTCGATGGGAGAATAACTTTCTTTGTCATCATGTCAGGCTGCGCGACATACACACCATAGAGCTGGAAGTTAAGAAGTTACTTAATACGAAGATAGTGACACAGCAAGTTCGACAAAGTTCAAAGGCGACATGACATAGATATATGATCTCTGGTGGTAATGGAGGAAGTTTGCTTATTTAATATCCTTCTGATGTCGTGCATGCTGGACATAGAAAAACATATTATTATTTGATTCTTTTGTCCCTCTTTGTGGGGCACCAAGCACCGAGGTAGCGTCCAGTTTAATGGTTGGATTTGGAAAATTTTTAGTTTTGTCTATCGTGACATGGCATAGTGTCATGGAAACATGCAAAAGGTGTCAAAGGCGCACATGTGGGAATGCTGGTATAGTTGGTGTAAGAACCGAATGCTTGCGTTCTTCACCGCACTATAAGGAAACAAAAAAACACGTCCACATAGGAACTTTGGACTATTTTGGGGCGAATTGAAGGATCTACAATTTTATGCCATAATTGATTTTCAAATGGCCGATCAAACTTGCCCAAACTTTGGCATAGAATTAAAAATCTGTTCGAAGGCTCTATAAATGCGAAGTTTATTTTTAGACAGATTCGGAGGTCGTGCTCCATCGGATCGGGACTCACTCCTCTAAACTCAATGCCTTTGTTGGCAATAGGGTTTCCGAAATCCAAGAACCGTTTGGAGGCATGTTCCAACCAACGATAATCCAGCAGATAAAGTATCTCGAGACTGCACTGTGGAAGAGTTGAGGAAATCGATTTGGTGTTCGGGTCCTCCATTTTTGTTGAAACCATTTGTAACAAAACACCGTCCGAGGAGGTGAATCTTGTTTTCGTACAAAATTCCGAACTCGAGATTTTGATCAATTCTAATATTACGATGATAGGGGAACTCAAAAAAGTGGGTCTCGCAATTCTGTCCGTCCGTATGTCTGTCTGTCCCGCCCCAGGGGAATCTAAGCGCTTGGACGGATTTGCTTCAAACTTCGTGTTTAGAGTTTGTGGGCTTCCCGCTAGGGAAGTTTTTATATTTTTTATGCTAGCCCTAATATTAACGGTACCTCCCATATAAAATTTTTACGAAATATGACGAAATATGTCTAAATTTAGATTTTTTCGAAAACGGCTCAAACGATTTAAACCAAAATTGATAGTTGAGTTAATGCTTAATATGACTGCATACCCAGTTTTTCGCTAAGAAGTCCAGCAACGGCAGTTTTGAAAATTGGCTTTTTCTCGAAAACGGTAAAAACTATTTAAAAAAAAAAATATTTTTAAGGTACTACTGTCATTCTTAACTTGATAGCAAACTCAGTTTTTTCCCTAAAAAGACTGCGTCCTTTGATATCCACCCAAATCCCTAATAATAGTACATACTTTAAAAAAGTGCTCATATCTCAAAAACTCCATTTTCGATTATGATAAAAATGTTATTGGCAGGTAATGCTTAAATCCATAGTAATACCATTTGCTCAGTTTTGAACTAAACAGTTGAAAAACAGTGTTTTTTGAACCATGAATGCGTCCTTCCCAATCGCTAAAAACGGTACTTTAAAAACTGCTCATATCTCGAAAACACCATTTTCGATTTGGATGAAAATATATCTTTTAGGTAATGTTTATATCCTGAAGATTATGTCGTACTCAGTTTTCAGCTAAACAGTTTAATAACATTGCTTTTCGAATCCAAATTGTAACATTTGTCAGCATAATTTTACAAAAAACCACCCTAACGATTTTGATCAAAATACATATTTAAGACAACATGAGTATTCTAAACATGATCACGTACTTAGTTTTTCTCAGAAAACTCGAATATTGCCATTTTATGAATACTTCTCAAAAATGGCTACCCAAATCCCGATCTTTATCTACACAAGGTATATTTTTGCAAAGCTCAAAACTTCAGTGGCAATATAATTTGAAATTCATCGAAATTCAAGTGTCAGTTCGGGGTGAAATTTAAAAGTAAATGTTGAAGTTAATATGTATGTTTATGTGTATGTATTACGTTGTTAATTAACAAGTGCTCAGTTATCTGAGTACATCTTGAGTGCGTACGATTTTAAACGTAAAATTTGCTTAAATGACTCTGAGATTCTGCGAGATTCGCAATAAACGAGAAAGTTTCGTGCGACCCAGTCATGCACATTTTTTATATATACATAAGTACTACGAATCTTTTAAATAGTAGCATCCGACTAAAATAGTTTATCTGTTAAAATCATACTATTAACTATCAAAATCATTAATCGGGGAGGGAGCCGTGTACCTCTGCAACTTAACACCATCGTTGCATGCTTAAGTGATTCAATTCAAGTTATTAGTAGTTAGGGTACAAAAGTGATTGTGTCGTTATGTCATGTCATGAAGTAGGGTTTTATTTTCGTTGTTGTTTCGGCTATTGTAAAGGCAAGAACCTAACCCAAACCGGCGAGCGTAGCTGAGCCTTGTCGCAAGCATGCCAAGCACAGCTTTTAAATAGCCCTAGGATAGATGAGTGACAGATATCTAGGCCCAAAACCTAGAACAACCAACGCAACAAAAAAACAGTCTGACTTCTAGAGATTTTTTGTGCTATCCGCCTGGTTGTAATTGTAAGAGGGCCAGTATTTTGCCTTTTTCCTCCGAAGTTAGTTTTTAGTAATGCTCCACGACCCATTTTGTATTTATTTAATAGAAAATTGCGAGAGACAACACAATGCACCTTTCAACTTGCAGAGCTAATCTAGTGCCTAAAAAGCACTTTTTGTTGGCATAAGCAAAGAAAAAAGGGATAGATCCTAACTGTGCAATTTTTGTAGCTAACTCTTTGTTATCTCTTAAATTTGTCCAAAGGTCCACTTAAAAAAAAAAAAAACAACAACAAAGGTTATAGCAATAGCCTTTTGCATAAAAGAGAAAATCAAAGTGTAAAAGACAAAACATGTTGGGTCTATTTGATTGATCGGCAGTGTACACTTTACCATTGGATCCGAATGAATTAAACTTGAATTTGGAAGTCCAAAAAACTTTTTCCAAAATTGCAATGGTTTTTGTAAGTGGAGTCTTGCGGAATTCCGGCTCTTCCTTAGGTTTTTGTTGACATAATGTGTTTTTTTTTTTTTGTGGAATGTGCATACACGAAGGTATTGTTTTACGACACAGTGCCTATAACAGCCCTGGCCGTGAGTTCTTGATGGAGTTTAGGCGACAATAGGCATGTTTTTTTGAAACCTCGCCAGCCAGCTGTTCATTTGGACAGTTGCCAGCAAGATGAATACCAGCATTTCGTATAAAATTATGTATTTGGTAGAAATATTTGATAAATTCTGACATTTTTCTCTGGAATGTTGTGTGCATGAGATACGAACGCCATTATGATTTAAGCGAATTGTACGGAAATTCTAAGCCACTTGTTGCTTTCAGCGCCACCTGTTTGTTCATTGTGAATTGAATTTAGCCAACTGCCTGCCAGCAGCTCTTTGACTGGAAAGAAAATCAAGAGTAGTTGTTGCCAGCCCCAGCAGGTTGTTGCTTTAATTAGCATGTGAAATGTGCCTCAACTGCCAACTACTGGCTGGCGAGGTTTCATAAAAACACAATTAATAATCTCCTTAGTTTTTATGGTCTTCAAAAATGGATTGGGTCTACTTGCCCTTGAAATCTATTTTTTTGGAGTAGTTTAGCGTCCAATCCTTTCTTTTGCCGTTCTCAAAAATTCCGGTCTTCTTAGAAACCTGTCCTTCCAGGAAAACAAGCTTCGTAGAACAAGAACAACCAAATCTTTTCGTTATCAATGCCATTGATCCGTTTCCATTTTGATAGCTCAAAGTGGAAGCTCTGGAGTACACGATTTATTTTTAAATTTTTTTGCCATTTTCCCGCGGAGCACTTGGATTTTTATGGCGGAGCACATTTTGGGAGACTCGGCTTTATGGGGTCTCTAGTTGATACTTCTTGGCGTTACAAATGTAATGACAAAGTGAATTGAATATCCCTTATTGTAGCGGGTATAAAAGTCGATATGTTTCAGTTGGAAGAAAGTGCCTGACCCTCCCAAGTGTCCATTTTTGATCCCTCTGTAAATACGGCTATGGATTGCATGATATGTAGGTGCGAGCCTGTCTCTCCTTTCTTCCCTTCTGCGATAGGCGCTCGGAAGAAGTAATTTGTAATGGAGCTATACTTTCACTACAGAAATCAATTCCGACAACTAAGCAGCAATTCTAAAAGAAACTGCTGATCAGAAGTCCATTTTACACAACACTTTCCAATAATTTAATTTTAAGAACCAAACACAAGGGCTCAATCTAAATACAGCCAAGAATTGTTTTACCAAACAACAACATCTATGACGGTAATAAGTATTTCCATTAACTTGTTTTCTGTCTAAAGGAACACAGCTTTAACACTTGCTTCACTGGCGGAGCCGCTAGAAGTCTTAAACTCAAAACCATTAACTTTAAGAGATTGACAAAAACAACACATTCCTAAGGAAACCAACACCCTTACCACCCACAAGACCAACTTAAACTTAAACATTCGGCGCTCGTAGTCGTACAACAGATATACCAAAACTTCATTAATAACTTCCAATATTGATAGGATGCTGCCAGCTAACTGTCCTCTTTATCATCCATTTAATTTATTCTATCGCAATAAATTAATAACTTACAGGCGATGATATAACTAACTTTATTGCCATTATCAGTTAGAACTGGCTACCCCGACCCCACTCACAGTTACTACATCATCTGTGAAACTTAATCCAATCAAAGGCCATAACCTTTCAAACCTACATAAAGATGTAATAATATGATAAAATAATTCCAAAGAAAATATCCTCTGATGAATATCCTTTTGTTTCGCTTTATGTTTATCCAATAAACAACCATATTAATGCCGTTCGTCCTTCGTGTTCGTATACCTTATCCTTTATTCACATTTCGATATCAGATATCCACTGTCCATTGCCTATGGCTGAGCAGAGCAACCTTTTCGCCGACCATGTATGAGGTATTTTATTTTTCGATTTCGATAAAAGTTTCCCAACAAATTTCTACCCGCTCGCCACCCCCGTTCTGGGTGGAACTATCCTCCTCACCCGCTTTGGAAATAGTTTTGATTTATGGGGAGCATTTTTCCAAAACCACCCGCTGACTCCCTACGGGTATGCGTGCGTGTAGGTATCTTTCCGGTCAATCGACACAGACAGTTGGAACTTATTTTCTCGAGATGATGAATGGAGATTCACCTTGGACCTTAGGACATTTTCGCTTCCCCCTTCTGAATAAGAACGTAACTCAATACATGTAGTTAGAAGCGGACTCTTTGTATGAGTGTTTGCTCCTCTAAGACAGAATCTGTTTGTACCTCGTGTGTATTCGAAAGGCAAAGTCAGTTACCAGCAATTCTTCCAGTTAATCTCATTACACGCAGCCGAACGACTAAATAGTTTCGTCCTCTTTCTCAAAGTAATAATTGATTTTAGCTGCGTAGCTGGTAAGGATACTCTGACATGCGGTCAACTGAGGGATGGCACGTATAGTTGCCTTGCCACCTTTGCGAAACGATAAACAAAAACTAATTGACCCCAAACAATGGTTATGACGATGCCGACCGTATTGATGGTCACATCCACACGACCATCCATTTGAAAGCCAAATCGACGAAGGCGGACCTTGCATATCCGGGAGTGTTGTTGGGGGCACGTCAGGTCGCCCACCATTGGAAATCGATTTACGGTTTATCTGTAATTAGTTGGTATAAATTAGATGCATCCGAACAATAATTGATTGCTATTAAGAACATGATTGCAAAAGCACTGCCAGCAAAACGCGTCCCACCCTCCCACACCACACACATCCCCGTAGGCAGGAGGGCATGATGTGATTGCTGGTTTAATTAATGACACTGGGTGTGCGAGGGCAAAGCTGATTTTCAAAAAGGATTTAATGCGGTCGTGCAAAGTGATTTTGAGTGATGAATTTTTATTGGACCTTTGCTTGGCGTTAGGTTGTCGGGTGTTTGGTCAACTTCGAAATGGTGTTGATTTAGATTTTGTGGGTTTTGCCATTCGGAAATATTGTTACAGTGGTTTGGGCATCGGTTAAGTGCGATCGCGATGATGTTTCCTTAAATTGGCACCTTGTTGGCAAAGTGTGTGCTGCGATGAGCGGATTAGAAATTATGAAATAGAAGGGTATATTGTTAATGGGCTATCCTAAAGAGCTTAGCCCTGTGAAATGGACTAGCACCTAATGAATTGCTACCACGACAATCAATGCCAGCAGCGAGCCTTCATCTGATTCGGACGACGGCAACAAAACAGTGATAGAGGCGTCTGTACCGGTCAGCAATGTTGCTACGACTGGTACAGATTAACCTCCATCACTCCAAAACAGCTTCGGCTAACCAACTGCTCCGCCCGCAAATGGGTGGAGAAGACATCGTCCTAATCCAGGAACCGTGCTATGACTAGCAACCAAAAAGGCCACATACTTGGACTGAGGACAAAAAACTAAGGTAAACGCAGATCATGTATCTTGGCAAAGGATAGTTTAAAAGCTCGTCTTATACCCAATTTCAGCGATCTAGATTTTGTCTGTGTACAGATAGACAGAGGCAGCAATGGAAAGCTATGGCTAGCAGCTGCATACATGGCTTATGATGACATAGGGCCCGTCCCCACAAACATCGTGCGCAATACGATAGCACCGGCCGATAAGGACTCTATTCCCCTTGTGGTGGTTACCTTCCTAAGGTAACGCCCAATGGACCAAAATTATGGTCTAAGTGTGTCCCCTTCGGGACAGCCACCTTACCTAACCTAACCTAACCTAATGAATTGCAGACGCGTCATTGAAACAAGTCTGACTTGTGGTGGAAAATCTGAGTCTTTTACTAATTGAATTTGTATCTAAACTTTTTGTCCACTTGTCTTTGGACTCATTTTTTCGAATCTTTCGCCCACATTTCATTTTAATATTACCAACTATCTTGGTCTTAGCTAAATCTTATATAGATCAAAGAGTTGTACCCGCTTTTATCTACTGATTACATTGCAAGTATTGAAAAGTTCTGTTATATCTAAGTCAAAATGGTTAAGAAGTCTACTTCTGCGCCCATGGAAATGTTTCCCTTGTCAGCAATGTAAACCAGATTGCTGAATGGGAAACATTCCGGCAGAAATATTTTTCCCGATAGGAATATAAAATGCTGAATGAGTGCGTTTATTTGGTAAATCGTTTTAACCAGCGATTGTTTTGTGACTGAGCTCAGTAAAGTATGTACATTTGTTTAACTTTCTCGTATGTATACGTAGTAAGAGAAAAATATTGTTTTCGTACAAAATTTCGAACTCGAGATTTTGATAAATTCTGATATTACGATGATAGGGGAACTCAAAAAAGTTTCGCTAAAAAGTCCAGCAACAGCACTTTTGAAAATTGGCTTTTTCTCGAAAACGGTACAAACGATTTTAACAAAAACGAATTCTTAAGATCGTTCTTAACTTGATAGCAAACTCACTTTTTCTCTAAAATGACTGCGTCCTTTGATATCATATCTCGAAAACGCCATTTTCCATTTTGGATGAAAATATAAGTGCTAGGTAATGTCTACAGCCTGAAGAATACACCGTACTCAGTTTTCAGCTAAACAGTATTTTTCTTTTTCTTTGTCGGAGGTTGTTACAATCCGATGGAGCACTCAGACACAACTACTGGTCCATTGTACTGCCAAACAGACACCTTACATTGCTGTACTTAGTTTTCCCGTCTTTCGAAGAAAGATGAGAAGGAGCTTCAATGATGAAGAGCTTAGATGTTCGGCACTCACCACGTCAGCCCCAAAGATCCGCTACCTGATGCGAGCAAAGGCAGGACAACTACAGAGGAAGTGCTCCGCTGTATCGTCATCCTCTTCACAGCAGGACAGATCGTGGTGTTGCTCAAGCACATTCAAGTGTTTGGCAAAAGCTTGGTGGCCCGAAAGGACGCCCACAAGAAGTCTGCAGTCGATTCTCCTGAGAGACAGAAGAAAAGACGCCGACCTCTTGCAGATGTCCGAACGCAGTCGTTTGGTCTGTCTACACCCAGCACAGTCACGCCAACGACACTCGTGCTCACGAGAAACCCAAGTATATCAATGGATGACCTAACCACAGATGCAGGCAAACCCAACGCAGGTTCAGGTCCTAAGAAATCTTCTTCTGAACTCAATCTGGCGAGCCCATCACCTGTTTGTCACAATATAGCTCATAGCCATAAGGATAGAGAAAATCTCCGCCTGGAAGAAAGTCGCATGGTTACCCAAGGGGTTGTGTAGTCTAATGTTCTCGCTTTCCACGAAGACTCCAGAACCAGACCCCTGTCCGGTCTTAGAGCCATCCGTGATAGCATTCTTTCCCTGGCCCCGAGTCTGGCCGAATCCATTCCGTTGCCTGAGGAAAGTCGACGTGGTAGTTTTGTCGCAGTAGGATTTTTGGTGTCATTGCATCAGACGGCATATCCATAAGACAGGGGTCAAAGGATAATTCTCGCACAAGTTCTTCAAAATTCCAATGCGCGTGGTACCAAAAGCCAACTCTCTTTAATCGGGATATAGTTTTCAGCGTACACCCCATGATAAAAATATCAAGGGGGGGGAGGTTCATCAAAGCATCTAGAGCAGAGCCCGGAGTGCTAGGGAAGGCCCCTGTGCAGCCAATGCAAACCGTTCTTTGGAGTTTGGCAAAAGAGGCCGTAACACGTTTCCCCGAAAGCCTATTCCACCACACAACCGATGCATATGAGAGAAGTGGTCTTACCATTGCCGTATAGATCCAAAGGACTCTTTTAGGAGCTAATAAGCCCCATATCTTGCCAAAAGCGCCTTTGCACTGCCAGAAAGTCGACAGGGCTTTATCGGTTTTTGATTCAACGTGCTTGGACCAAAGAAGTTTTCTATCGAGGCTTACTCCCAGATATTTGACTTCATCAGAAATCGGAATAGTGACACCTTTTAGCACAAGTTGAGTCAGACCAGTGACATTCCTCCTTCTCGTGAAGAGAACAACCATAGTTCTAAGAGGATTCCCTGAAAGCTCATTCATTGTGCACCAGTCATCGATCGAGCCCAAGGATCTTTGCGCCCAGCAGACAGTCCTTAGGTCTGAACCGACAGTTAGAACGGCGACATCGTCCGCGTAGGCTTGTGTGTAGGTTCCAGGAAGATTGAGAGTCGTCAGCAGAGAGTCTACTACCATGCACCATAAAAGGGGAGACAGAACACCACCTTGAGGGCAGCCCCTGTTTACCCCTGTCATGACGCATTTGCCACAATCCGCTTCGGCAATCAACGTCCTGTGCATTAGCATTGATTTAATCCACAACACCAATGTTTCATCTATACCGTGATGTTTGGCTGCGTTGCACATGCTATCAAAGGTCGCATTATCAAAATGCGCCCTCAATATCGACGAAAATACCCAACGCGTACCCAACTCTTTCGATCAAGAGCACTTTCGATCAAACGAAAGTTGAAATACTTGAGCCAAATTACCCAATTGAGTACTTTAGCACAACGCTGGCTATCCGGCTATATTTGTCTACGGATTTTATTGTATTGTATTTATTAAGCTAAATTTGACAGCTCACTTTGTGTGTTACATGCACTTGCACACAACCTATGTTTGTGACCGTAATGTGTGGTTGCTGTGACCTACTGTGGTAGTAGTGGAAAATTTGGTAACTTTTCATTTGTAAATCATAGCCAAAACTATAACTTAATGTGTATTTTACGGAATGGTCATTCAGTTAGTCAAACTATTTACCCAGTTGATTTTTGTTTCCTACTACAATTTGGCGGTTTGATAAATCAAAAAAATAAAAAAATAAAAATTGACGATAATGATAAACTTTCTGAATTGTGCGGTAACAGCGCTTGAACTGTAACCAACGATCTGTTTGTTCCTTTGAAGCTAAAAGGATAACATTTATTTCATGCAACGACAATAATGTAGGTACGAAATCTCAACGCTTTGATTGCTTGAAATACCAACTGTGCATTTTGAAACGTTTCAAAATTTATTAAAAAAAAAAGCAAATATGCCTCCCCTTCTTTTCAATCCCCAACTCATAACAAATCAATGTCTGTCGCACTTCGCACACACTCAGAGAGAGGACATCAAACAAAAAACAATAAAAAAAACCGTTTCTTTTCTTTCTAAATTGCGCTACTCTCGAAACAAAACAAAACTTAAGAAGGAATCTCATAAAAAAGTGCCTATTCATCTGTCTTTCTCTTTGGCTCGAACGTTTTTCTCTAATAAAAGAAATAACACAAAGCGAACACAAAACAAATTGTTTTGATCCTTTTGCGTTAAATCCGAAGAAATGCTCAGGAAAACTAAAAAAAAAAATCCAACTCCACCACAAAGCTGAAGATACAAAAGTACAATATCTTAAAGAACTTTAAAGGAATATAAAAAAATATTCTCAAAGGAAGGACTTTTATTTTTCAATTCGCGTGCGCATATAATTTTTAAAGTTTTTAAAATTTATTAAGCCATCCAATGATTTTTGTTTCCTCACACTTACTATACACCCAATCGTTGTGAAAGGCTCTAAGGAGCAAAGTGAGTCGCTATACATGTATAACGTCGAGATGGTAATATTTATCATGGCGTAGGATCAGAATCCCAACGGTATGAAATAGAAAAAGGAAAGCAAAACATCCCACTTACTCGTTACAATATCCCTTACGAGTATCCTTATAGCTTTAACAAGCGGAAGGGCTGTGTTATTCGCTTTAATACAGTTACATCTATAATCACCTACTTGCAGTGGTAGGCAAAAACGAACGACCAACATGATTTTTTGCCTGCTCGCTCTTTACATTTGGCTTCGTCCTTTGAAGAAAGCCGTTTAATGTATGACCGACTGGATGCATCCACTCGAGTTGGTTAGAGACCTGTCGGGGCAGGAGACGAAAGAAACGACTAGCCATACACCGACAAAAGTCTATGAAATTATTTAAGGATAATGTGGCACTGGCTGAGGCACTGAGAGTCTGAGGACTGAGGGTTATGGGTGGTGGTTATGTTTCTATAGTTCAATTTAATAAGAGCCAAGCCTATAGCTCCTGCTATATCGTTTTGGACTGATTTTCCGGGGCACATTTTTTTTATCGTTTGGACATTTTTTTTTATTTTTATTTTCGTTTTCAGCTTCACATAAATCTGAAGTGAGCACATGTGTATGTGTGGGAAGGAAAATAGATTCACTGTGGGGTTTGTATCGAGTTATTCGAGAATCGAGGAGAGATTGTGTTAGTCTCCCTGTGGGTCAGTCATGTGAAACGTTATTGACACTTGTGAGAGTGACGAATTGTGTTGATGTAGGCACTTTAGCGAAATGAGGTTAAATGAGTTCGTTCGACTTTCTGGGTCAAGTGGCTGGGTGTAGCCTAAGAAAGGATACGCACTTAAAGGTGGAGATCGTTTTATGTAATGCAATTGAATTTTTGTTCTTAAATAAACCAAGTTGATTTCTGGACACAAACGAGTGAGATAAACAGGTTCAAGTATTCTATGAGAGCTGTCAATATGAATTTCCAAATTAGGGCACCTAAAGATATCTTAGAAGTCTTGAATGAGAATGAGAATGAGAATGACTAAAGCAAAGTTCGACTGGACTTTCGAATCTATTGAAGTGGGAAGGAGTTTCCTTTGTCCCTACTACAAGTACATCTTTGCATCAAATACGAACCTACGACAGGGACTATTGGTTACGAAGGAGGTAGGAAGAGCTAAAATATGCTCTGAATCATTTGGTCGTAGGTATCTTTCATTGTCATACTTCAAGTCGCTCAGAATCTAAAGTCGCTCACAACAGCGCCATCTGTTGGATGTATAAGGGGCACAATATATAAATGGATATTAGTATACAGGATTGAGGCTAATAGGCTTGTGATGTGACGCCGTTTTATGGACCACAATGAAAGTTGGCACATTTTGTATGTATTTTTGTCATGGAGAAGGTTTCTATGCTATTCACCTTTTTCTAAATCGCCGTTAGATGGCACTGCAGCATACCAATTTCAGCAATAATATCAAATATCATTTTCATACAAACATCAACAGTTCCTCAGATCCAAATGGATGACCATCCAATCCATCCCAAGGACTCAATGCACCTTCTAGGAGTCACAGTCAATTCAGGAATCACATGGCAGGACCACATATCCTATATCGCAAGATCGGCGTCCGCTAAGTTGAGCTACCTATTTAGAGCAAAGAGGTACTTTAGCCCAAGCAACTTCTCCTTCTCTACAAAGCACAGGTTAGACCAGGCCTGGAATATTGCTCCCATATATGGAGCTCGGCATCAAAACATTCACTTAACCTACTTGACAGCATACAGAGATGAGCAGTTCGACTCATTGGAGACCCTACACTCACATCGAATCTGCAACCGTTGGTGCACAGAAGACAAGTCGCTGACCTATGCTTGTTCTATAGGTACTTCCATGGTAGATGTTCCGAGGAACTCAAGGACATTATCCCTCGAAATGCAACTCTTGGGCGCCCCACAAGACAGGCTGCTAATGCTCATGACCATACAGTACACTTGACAACCGCGAGGACATCATCTTTCCAAAACTCCTTCTGTTACAAGACAAGCAAATTTTGGAACTCGCTTCCTGGGGATATATTTCCAGAAGACTACAATTTGCAGCAATTTAAGTGCAGAACTAACATACATCTGTAAGCATCTCGGGGCGCTGATGAAGCGTTATAGGTTTGTCTTTCCCTGGAGAAGTATTTAAAAAAAAAACAATGCATATAAATTGTGATAAACCTTATGATTATGAAGAACCACTTATTTACAGCGTCGATTTAGTGTAGGAAGGACGAAAATTCTCTGAACTTTAACTTGTAAACAACTGTTCGTATGACAAGTATTTTATTTAAAGAGTTTTCTGGTTATGAAGCGTACTTTACTTATGTTAGTTCTGCATATATGTACTTAAACAAACATAAGGTATGCGTATAAAATAAAAAGGTGGCGCAACAGGACCAATAGGCACCCTAGGCCTAGCTTCTCACAGTCATTCGTCGTGTGTGAGTTTTTATTTTTTTTATTTTTGGGTCGTATGGAAGGGCCTTACAATTACAATTGTATGCCGAGTCCGAACGGCTAAAACTTTTTTAGGACATTTATACTCTCGGATGGCCCTACGAACTAAGTCCCAACTGGAACTAACTCCCACTAGCCAAATGATCTATGAATGCTCAAGAAATGCTCATCTCATATGTATGCAGATGATGTGCAAGTCTGTCTAAACTGCCCTCTCGGGCTTATCGAGCTTGGCGCTTCTTGCATCAACGAAGACACTGATCGCATTTGAATGGTCTGAAATTAAACCCCAAAAAGACGAAATGTATTTTAATGTCAAGAAATAAATTGGATCTTTCTTAAGCAACTCTCCGATAGAATTTGTTGAAAGTTCAAAAAATCTTGGAATGACTTTTAATCGGCATCTGACTTGGGACAGCCATATTAATATCTACCCTCGTCGGAGAAGTATATATGGAGTACTGGGGCACCTTGCGCGAAACTCAGCCGTTTACATCTGTTAATACGCCTTTGTTACTTGCTTAAGGTTTGATTATACCTATATTGATCTACGGATGTGAAATTGTTTGTAAGTGCAACTTTGTGTCTGTCTGGTTGGTCTGGATTTATCTACAACTGGTTTGCATCGTATTTAAAGGATCACAAACAAAGAGTTAAAATAGGACATTTTCGTAGCAATACTTAGGTACTAAGCTCTGGTCTACCCGAAGGGTCCATCTTGGGTCCCATTTTATTTTAAGTTTTTATCAACTTCTTATTTTCCCTCCGTTTTGCAGATGATATTGGTTTTTGCATATGACGCAAAGAACACTTTGATTTGGTAGCTGAACTAAACCATGACATTCATTTGTTGAGAATGTTGTTTGATTTACAAGCAGGCTAATTGTAAGTAACAAGACCAACTTAATATGGCCCTACGAACTAAGTCCCAACTGGAACTAACTCCCACTAGCCAAAACGAACTAAGTCCCAGAAAATTTGGGACTTAGTTCATATGAACTAACTCCCACGATTTTTAGGAACTAAGACCAAACTAAGAATGAACAAAGTCCCAATATGAGAATGAATTAAAGCCCAATAGTGAACTTACTCCCAAATTATTTAAAATAAAACGAAAATTCACGATTTGAAATGAACTAAGTCCCAAAAATGTTTAATCCAGCATAGGTAGGTATATACTTTTGTTACAAGATACAAAATAAGGGTAAATTAAATACATATCTATAATACAATATTATTATTGTAAGTAAACGTGAATTATATCAATGATCTTTGTGCGGCACAAAGGACATGTATATCCATCGTTCGAACCTTTGGCGATGCTGTCTGCTTGCAACTTCAAATGACATTCGCTGCACATCATCATATGCTTGCATGGAAGAAGGACGATGTTTGGCTTCATATCAATGCAAACAATGCACAAAGAGTTGTCGCTATTCATACGGTGAACCTCTGTAGATACAGTTTCAACTTCATCTTTATCTTGATTATCATCCGTAAACTCCTCAAAAATATCCTCGTCTGGCTCCATCTCGTAACAAATCTCATTTTTGAGAAATTTGAGAAAATAAAAGTTAAAAATTCGCGCCAGCCGATCAGCCCGACAATTACAACGCAACTACTCATTAATAACTGCTGGTACATAATGCAAACCTATGTATGTACTGTACAAAATCTACAAACCGTATTTGTATGTCTGATTTACATTTGAACCCGTTACCATTCCTAATTTGTTAAGAACATTCTTTTCACAAAATGAACTAACTCCCACTTTCAACAGAACTATTTTTACTCGAAACAAGTTAATTGAACTAACTCCCACTTTCTCAAATTGGGACTTAATTCATTGGGAATTTGTTCATAATGAACTACGAACTATCCCCCAAACATATGAACTAAATCCCACTGAATATTTGGTGGGACTTAGTTCATTTGGCTAGTGGGAGTTAGTTCCAGTTGGGACTTAGTTCGTAGGGCCAAAGTTAGTTTAGTTTATGTTCTCCTTAGCCACCATAGGTTGATGTCAATTTCCAGTCCTTTGATTGCCCTCGCTTTAACCTAATTGATTGTGCTTATCCTTCAGCGTCTGGTAAAACGTTTAATGGAAATGCCTCATGCAACTCATGCAGCTAACAGTTAGTCAAAACATGAGTTAAAAACAACATACAGTGGCCTGCATAAGTATTTTGACAAAACTAAAGTTAGTTCTGCTCATAATTTGAGCTTACTTCATGTAAATTTTGGCATCAATGGAAAGGTCATTTAAATTCCGTTTGAATGATACAAAAATTTCCTTAACCCATTAAGTACTGTATTTCGGTATTGAAGCAGTACATACACGCTCTTTGCTCGGTTTTTTGTGTCGCTTTAAAAAGTTTTGTTCAAATAAAACTCTTGAAATAATGTATCATGGAAATCTAAAGGGTGTGCCATCTAACGTTTTTTTTTTCAACTAGTGCTTATTTCGCGAATGGTAACACTTAGCTCATGTCTGATTTGACAGATAATTAGTTTTATCCTTCCGCTGAACGAATATGGTTGTGTATACGCTTGAACAACGCTGGGAAATATTGCGACATTACTTTGAAAATCATGGTAGGTAATGTTGCAGAATATGTGCGAAAATTTGCGTACGGATTTTGGAAGAAGAGAAGCACCGTCAGCTCCGTATGTTCGTTATCTTGTGAAAAAAGTGAAAGAAACTGACATCCTCATCGATAATTCAAAACGTGAAAAGCCAAAAACAGTGCGTACACCCGAGAAAATTGCTGCTGTGGCAGAAAGTGTGTGTGAAGCGCCATCAACATCAATTCACCGTCGTTCTTAACAATTGAACATTTCGGAGACATCATTGAGACGAATTTTGCACAAAGACCTTGGTATGACGCCATACAAAGTCCAATTGGTACAGGAGTTGAAGCCAATTGACCATCCAATCCGTTTTCGCTTCGCTAAGTGGGCCTGCGTTCGACTTAGAGAAGATGCCGATTTTGCCACAAAAAATCATCTTTTCAGATGAAGCTCATTTTGATTTTGGCGGGTATGTAAACAAGCAAAATTGTCGCATTTGGGGCACAGAAAAGCCGATATACCCAAAACGAGTCACTGTTTGCTGCGGATTTTGGTCCAGAGGCATAATTGGTCCATTTTTCTTTGAAAATGAGCAAGGAGTGGCCGTTACAGTCAATGGCGATCGTTATCGGGCCATGTTGGAACGAATTTTTGTTCACAAAAATTGAAGAGAAGGATATTGGCAACATTTGGTTTCAAAAGGACGGCGCTACGTGCCACACAGCCGAAGCTACACTCGATGTTTTGCGCCCTGTTTTTGAAGATCGCATTATCAGCCGCAGAGCTGATGTCGTTTGGCCACCGCGGAGCTGCGATTTGACACCGTTGGACTATTATTTGTGGGGTGCCATAAAAGATAAGTGTTACGCCGACATGCCAGAGACAATTGACGCTTTAAAGGACAATATTCGTGAAGCCATTGGTGAAATACAGCTGCACACAATCGATAATGTGCTTAAAAATTGGATCGATCGTTTAGGCTACTTCATGGCCAGCCGAGGCAGCCATTTGAATGAAATTATTTTCCATTATTAACCGGAAGGATTGCACTTTCAAATAAAAAAAGAAATTTGAGAAAATATTCATTAGTTTTTTTATAGCATTTAAAAAAAAAAAAAGTTATTTGGCGGACCCTTTAGCTTTTCGCTCCACTCACTATAGAAGGGTACAAACTATTATTCTTGTAAACTTTATAATCATCTTCCACTTGATATAAATGAGTCGTAAGATGTAGTCCAACATTCAAACGCTTCAAATGCTTAATTATTCGCGGGCATAGTAGAGAATGAAATGGACGCTGCGTTTAAAGCAAAAGACCGGAAATTGGTCAAACCAGCAGTAACAATAATTTCGCGTTCTTCAGGGGCGTATTGTCACCTAGGCTTGTGTAGTTCGCAAACGAACTAGTTCAATGAATTTACAGAAGTTCAATGAACTAGTTCAATTTAGTGCGTCCGAAAATTCACTTCTGAAACCGTTCCATTGGCGTAAAAAATTCTCTTCTGTTGATTCTGAGGGGAGAATTTCGCTTCTAGATTTGAAGTCCGACTCAGAATCCCCTCAAGCAGCACTTAAACAAGTGCAAATTTATGTAGCAGCAATACAATAATTTTTAACGTTTCACGAATGGTGTAGTCAACCAGAAGCAGTTTTCTTATTCCATTGAATTTCAAAATGGTGCAATCAAGTAACGCCAGGTGTAATAAGGCCAACTATTAGAAATTGGCCTTATTTCGCTATGCTATGGTAATGACCATGTGCAATAACCCCAACAAAATTTGAGTAACAAGACCAAGTTGATCTCATTTTACTTTGCTAAAGCGCAATAAGACCAACTTCAAACAAAACTTTTGAATTTGTACAAGACAACAACCTCTTTCTAAGACTACAGAAGAATTTGTTTTTTAAATTGACATGGTAATAGTTTTTAAGTAAGAATTGAGGTCAATTGACTAGTAAGTGAAATTCTGACAAGAAATTCAAAGCGACATAAAGCCAAATTATTTTGAGACACAAGTCCAAATGTTATTTTTCCAAAACAAAGTCTTGTTTAATACCGTTTGAATTAATAATAATCGGCCACTGATTGTAATTTCGCGTTAAAAATTTCGCACGCATTTTCTAATGAACTGAAGTTAAAATTTGAAAATTTTGTATTTAAAATGTTTACTTTATTAAAAAAAAAAAATGGGCGAATTTCTATAAGAAATGTTATATACATAAAACTAAATGAACTATTGAAAACACCAAGCTAATGTTGTTTTTTTTTTGCTGAATTGGAAATATTTAAATTTTGGGAACGAACTAGTTCAATGAACTTAGTTCGCTGTTATTATTTTCAATGGGCCTTATTATTAAATTATATTTTGACGATCACAATATGAAATTTTATATGGAAATTTTCGTGACTTCATAAAATTTAGCTTGGGCACTAAAAATTATTATTATAGTACCGCGCAATGATTTTCATACAAACGGAATAAACTAAAGCTAAGTACACACGATTGTCAGATCTGTCAATCCTCTGACAATGACTGACAATGAGCTTACAATAGCCAACTATCTTACAATACAAAATTGTCCGCTCACACGGTTGTAAGATTTTGTCCCAAAAAACTTTTTTGATAACCTTGTCAGGTTATGTGTTCACATGGTGGTCAGATGAATATGAAAAATTGGTCTATTCGTTTTGTTCCTTAATTTTTGCAGTACGGATAATGAAACAAAATATTGCACTTGCGACTATTTTAATTCTACGTGTTGAAAGACTCGAGGGTGTTGAATTGAAACAAAAACGGCATAGTGTTTGGACAAAGGAGTGGGTGGCCCGTTGTCAGCGGGAAGGATTCTACTCCAAATTTCAAGCTGAAAAGCCGGAACTTTATCGCAAATTTTTACGAATGGACTAAACACAATTCGATGAAATTCTAGATTTGGTGACTCCACACATCAAGACACCAATATGCGCGCGAGCATCCAGCAAATCGATACGGTTTCATTGGCAGCTTAACCCAACTTTTTTTCTGTATTTGTCGAGGTGGCATTTGAATGTGGATCGCATGATCTCTTATCTCAGGGCTTTGGGTAGTTTATACTCTGCGCAACCAACAACCCCATTCACTTTGTGTACGATATTTTTTTTCCACTTTTCTAATTCCAATTGGAATTTAAATTCCATTTGCCCCTGCTGTTTTTATCAATATCTTCTGAATTATTGTCCATCGGTTAAAAGCAAACTTCGATTTCACTCCTAAACCACTGGTTATATTGTCTGAGAATGATATAACCAATTGCTAGCTTCCATAAACAACGACATAATTGCCTGCAATGATAAAAATTGTGTGTTCGGACGGGTTCAGACGATGATCACAAACTTGACAATTTCAAAGACTTTTTTGACAATATTGTCAGACAACATTGTGAGTTCAGACGGTTGTACGACATTTGGGACACAATCGTGTGTACTTAGCTTAATGAAAAGTATCCATGATTTCCTCCTTATGACATATCTGTGTTCCTACTAACTAAACAGACTACAGATACAGACACAGAAGACAATCATGACATGAGAGAACAGCTCATCTCACTCACCTGTATTTTTAAATTTTTTTTTTTATTTTCTGTGAATTTGACTATTTTGAACTAAACTGAACCAATATGAGCGAACTAGTTCAGTAACGTGATTTGAACTAAATTGATCGATCACTCAAATGAACTAATTTGCCCAACTCTAATGTCACCCAAGACATCACAAAGAAACCGCAAGGTAGGTGCGGTGAGTCCTGACACACACCAGCATATGAGGGATACACTTTTGCGTAAGAAGAATCTAAAGGCGTAGCCAAAACAAATTTTTGAGCAAGGGAGGATCGATTTGGGGTGTGAAAATTAAAAATTCGCACGTATTTTTGGCTAGCATTTATGTTCATTCAAAATCGATCATTTAATTTCTTAAAATGCTAAATGGAAAGTATTTCCTTAACTAATCATATACATAATAACCAAATCCGATATCCAGTGGAAAGTGATGTGTAACATGTTTAGATGGGACATTATATATTTTTTATATTTTTTTAATTTAATATTTAAATTTTTTACTTTTTTTATATTTACTGTGATTTTGACTATTTTGAACTAAAATGAACGAACTGGTTATAAATTCGAAAGTCTTAAAACGAGAATTCGTTTACGGACGTCGTGGCATTATGTTTATTGGGGACATTTTATAGTCCCTTGTATTGTAACTAGCCCTTTATTTTATCGTTTTTAAAACTTTATGGTCAATAGAGTGGGTGTTAAGACTGATTGATCTTCAGTTCTGTTTGTAAACGATGCGTCCAATAAACAAACTATGGGCGCAATGAGCCAATCTCTAGATCCTCAAGAGCGTATAATGATATATAAGCTGTCAGATTGATTGATTTGCTTAATTAAATTTAAATAATTGTTTTAGTATATAATGTAGCCGTTGTGTCTAAACTCTACTTTTAGATACAATTAAATTAAAGTAAATTAAAGTTACCTTAGTTATGATGCCGCTCGACTAAACTCGACCACAACTAACCTGCCTCTGCAGACAGTTCGGTTCATAGATATTTTTCTTTTCTAAGGCCTTTTTTCGCACAATTTTCTCCTCTCGCCAACTTGCTTCTTACCATTTTAATCAATTTTCAAAAATCGTCTGTTGCTCAAACAAAAACGTTAACACTTTAGTAATGCCCTCATTTAAAATGACTGCCTACCTACCACCCAGCTGCAAAAATTGTGACAAATCACCTCGTCAGTTTAACAAATTTCCCTTCGTTCCAATACAATAAGCCCTCTTTCAATGGATATCGATGATAAAGATCCTGACATGTGGAAGAGCACTCAACAAATTAACCCCCTAACCTGTTCAATAGATTGGGTGAAGAAGAATGAGGTTCACCCTGCACCCGCATCTTCAAAAATAACTCGACGAAAAATTGCGATTAAATCAATCACCGGAAATTGCCTATACAACTCCTTTTACCCGCCCATCCACACGAAGTCGTCAAGTGTAAATGCTGACAAATAGCAGAAGAAAAAAATATACACACACATAGTCACATACTTACTTGATATGAATGATAGCACAAGAATCATATCTATCGCCACTTGAAACCACTTCATCTCATTTCCCTGTGAACTATTGAAAGTCCTCTGGCAAGCTACGGAGGATTGATATATCCCAATGGTGGCAAGACTATTGTTGCTGCTGTTCCAACTAGGACCGCCGAAACCAAGACCACCACCCAAGTAGTACGCCTCCACCGCGTTCACTCGATTTGAATCCAATTTGATTGATTTGCCTATTTTAATGCTGATGGAATATCTCTGTCCTCGATCTCGATTATATATAGATACGCGCAGTTAGATAGATTGACAGAGCGTGTGTTTGCGGGCGTGTTTATGTGTGTGTGTGAGTAGAATTAACGTATCTTGCACGCTAAGAAGTTCGTCTTGTGGTGACCTCCTTCTTGTGGCGACCTCCTTCCTGTGTGGACTTAGTGTGTGCGTGGGTGCGAGCGGCAGAGGAGAACTCGAACTCGTGTTTAATTTGTCATTACTATTCCAATCATTCGCATCATCATCATCATCATTATGGTTATCCGCAAGATGTATAGGAAAATCCTTTTGAAAACGAATTGCTATCTGTCGCTAATGGCATCCAAGTCTAGAGTCCTTGAAGTGTTAGTCATGCGTCGAGGTTGTAGCCCATTGCCGCTCATTTGGTGGCCTTGCTTTGGAGAATATTTGATTTCGATATCAGTTGGACGCTGGCATGTCCTATGATTTGTTTGAAAACAATTTCTGAAAAAAATAGAAAAGAATTATTTTATTGCGACGCATTGCAGGCAAAATTTAAACATTAGAATATTAAATGATGTCCTTCACAGTAGTTGGCTTAAATTCATATAGCAACTCTCGAAATCTAAAACAAGGGGACTTTGAACTCAAAGCCGAGTCAAGGATAGTTTTGTTTTGTTCTATATACCTACGAAATGTTTTTTGTTTTTTATTTTAGTTCAACTGTTTTGTTTTTGCTTTTGTTTTGTTTGTATATGTTTTTTTTAGTACTGCATAGTAGTTGCTGTGTTGGATATCCTCCCTGCTTTTGCGCTATTCTCGTAACAAAGGGAATGGAATTTTATTTTCTGATATTAAATGCGAAGCAAGTTTTCGGTTTGACCTCTTTGTGTGTGTACTCGCCTGTGCGAAAATTGAGGCAAAACTAAAAATCCTGGAATATTTCCAAAACAACATTTTAGCAGAAAAAAAAAAGTTTGCGGTTTGACCGATTTCTTTTTGTACTGGTTGCGTACAGCCAGTTTCAATTGTGAATAGAAATTGGAGCCACTGGGTGCAAGATAGATGTGTGTGCATTTAAATGGCTCAGGGATGTAATTTGCGTTATAAAATGCGGCAAATCGAAACCGCTGGCATACTCTACTCAATAACTAATGGAGAGAGTTTCCAAGATTGTTATCTCTTGGAAAATAGTAGACAGTTTAGATGGCAATGTGGAGCAGGGTTTGATGAAGATGCATGATGAAACGAAAGACACAATGGAAATAAGGAAACTATGGAGGTCCTGCATTTCTAGCGATTTAAGTAGTTATATATTTTCACTTACCGCCCTTGCCGCTTCTGCCACAATACTCAGAAATGCATCAATGACAGCTCGATGAGTTCTTTTGGTTATGGCAACGTTATCGGTGAGTGGATAATTGTACAAGTTCTGACTTTCGGGCAATTCTTTCACGTATATGGTAGTAAACCAATCATCACCCTGTCTTAGACCTTTTCTGACATCGAATGGATCCGTGGTGTTCTTAGCGAACTTTGTGGAGCATCGAGGATTCTTCAAAGTCATCCTACACAAACGGACAAGCTCACATCTATGTACGCTATTAAATGTAACCTTAAAATCGATGAATAGCAGGTGGTGTCTGTTCCCCGACATAGAACCGCAATGATACGCACCTATTAGGTTGCTAACCGTGCGTCGGATTAAGGCTTTATCATCAGTAATCGACTTCAATCTGAGACACTATACCAAAAGCCTACATCAGGTAGTGGCTCGCAAACTTCTCAAGTGGCCGTTCCGAGCTAAGCAAGTGACTTAGAAGTCTATGATCAGCCACTCGCGGCCACCCACAAGTTAAATTGTGCAACCTGGGTCTGCGAGAGTGGACCAAAGTTTGGCCGCCCAACATAGTTTTTTTTTTTTAGCTGTAGGGGAGTGAAATGAGAAAGGCAACGTACTTCGCGTCGATGATCTATTAAGTGAGCCCTAGAGTTTTTCTTGAATTTGCATTAGGGGCTATGGCATGGCTCTACCTACTTCTAAGAAGATGGTAAATCGTGACTCATGCCTCTATAGTTGACACAGATCGAAGGATCTAATTTTTTTACAACCGGATAAACGAAGCTGATATGCATACATTCATCATACCAAAATGAGTTTGATGTAGATATGCTCCCTACAAATAATCTCCTCCAGCTTTAAAAAGTTCAGCCACTAAGCCGTCATAACCCACAGTTTATTAGAGGTATGGGTAACCCCACTTAATTGTTGCCAGATTGACGGGATTCTTGCATATAATCATAAATGTAGTTCGCTCTGCTTGACAGCGGTATCCGGGTCATCATCGCCGTTTAGGTTAGGTTAGGTTAGGCTAGGTGCCTGTCTTGAAAAGATACACATAGACCTTATTTGTAAGTCCATTGAGAAAGTAGATGAGGGGGTAACTCCCAAGTGGCCCAAAACTATGGGTTTTCCGTTACAATTGCTACATGCGAAATTCCTGAGAGAAATCTGTTGGGACTTCCTCTTTGAGAGACCAAGAAGCAATCAAACCCCATTGGCTAAACTAAGATGATTTTAAATTGATACTCATGGTCCCTGACAGTCCGTCTCTAAGGAGTGAGACAAGTGCAAAGCAATACAAACATGTCATTGCAGCAATCTACCTAAGTGCTTGACACCTAAAGTCAGGGTGACCTTTTGTCTTCGACGAGTCATCGTAGGGTGGCAGAAACAGTCTAAGGCCACGCTTGTGGCCACCGACAGTCCATACCTGGTATTGGTGTGGAATATAATTTCACTGCTTAAGACTAAAAATTGATGGTTTCGTATACTTCAATAGGTTGCTGCGTGTTGTTGTTCAGTCAAGCCAGTTGAAATTTGCAACGAATTTACTGATACGTCAAAGGTGAATATGAATACGAGGAGTCGTTCAGGTCTTCAAAGAAGTAATTACCTAAAGTCCTATGCAAAATGGCAAGAGATGGACAAAGGTGCAAAGGAGGTAAACGCCTCCATCATCGTTTAACAGTCTGCCAAGGTGGTGCTTCAAATTTGTCAGCGATCTTCTATTGTTCGTCTTTGCATGCGTCGGTTAAAGTTTTAAGGCCCTGACAAGTCTTTCCACCTTCAGGTGAAACTTTCGAATAACTTTAATGGTATAACAGCTCTTATATCGATTTAACTGGGTACATTTCTCATTTCCTCTTTCTTTCTTCGGAAAATTTTGTGCTCTTTTTTCCTCTTCTGCCCAAAGGTGTATAAGCACCTTTTTGCTCGGCCCTCGTCATTGCGACACTCCCAATGCTGGGATTGGTCTTGAATTTGGTTGTAATTGCAACAACTTCTTGAGATAATGAAGAAAACGCTACCGGCAATCTCTTGGAATAGCATATTTTCGACATCAAACTGGCAACTCGGGTTACACTGTTACGGAAATGTCTTCGAAAGACTCAAGCGATGATAAAACCATGATGTTGTATTACTATCTCAGGACCTGTCAATTTTACGACATGAAAACGAATTTTTAACCAGGGTGCGTCATTCCATTTGATTACACGGGGTCGTATGACTCAAAGCAAACTAGTTGCCAATTCGCATCGATGATCAGTATTTTTTTCTGTTGCTACACATGTGCATTGGGCCTTATTCGCGAGCTTATCTTAGCAGTTACTACGTCTAGTCAGAATCTATGTTGGCACCTCTGAATGTGGCGGACATCTAATTCCCGATCAATCTGGGGCCAAAACAGCTCATTCGTAAACGAGTAATTCGTGACGGAATTTTTTTTTGCTTCATGTGTAAGACCGGTTAATTCCGTGAATATATAGTTCGTTCATAGATGCAGCGATTCGACCCCTGAGTTATTGTGATTTGATAGGAGGCAGACACTTGTGTAGGGATATAAGTTAATGGTGAATAAAATGTACTTGTACGCAGATTTTATACCTTGGCGTGATTGTGATAATTCGAAATTTATCTCGATAGTAATTATTTAAAAAAATGCATTTTAACACCACAAAACATGCAGCAGAAATTAACAGGTAATAACAATTCAGTCCATTGCATACTCTTAGGATACATCATATTTCAAATCGCCTATCATGAGATAGTTGTGATGTGTGACCAACTTAGTCCGTAGGATGGGTGAGAATTGCTCAGGAGTAAAGGGGTCGCGGATAATAAGGGGTGTCTCACGAATCGTTAGCCATATGAACTCGAAAGTTTGCATGCAGCGTGCATAAATCAAACTATAATGTGTGCGTACACAAGTATACATAGTTTGTGATGCGTAAGTAGGTATGGACAATCGTACCTATATATATTTGAGATCTGAAGATATGGAAAGTGTAACGATGTGATCGCGTAGTTAAATAATCAAATTATACATGTGACGAATTTTTATTTATGTGAAATATTATGTCCATTGACTTAGGACATTCGGATCAGTACAGGTTACGTAAGGACTAAGTTGGAGACGGGGAAGGGGTAAAGATGTGGTAGGGACTACCCCTGGATTTGGCCGATTTTAAAAATTCTTTCAACATTGTACTGGCCATGGCGGAAGGGCAAATGGAGGTATAGGGGCTATCTTCGGAACTACTCGGTCATTGATGCAGTTGACTCCCGACTTGACTCAAAAACCATGCTTTTTATATGGACAGCTATATGTTAAATGTTCGCATGTGAGCTGCAGTCATAATTTGTTTATACTTTCGCCCACAAAAGAATAACAGGTATAGCTTACAAAAGAGGAAAAAATATAAACAAACGTATTATTATGATGACTCAAATAAATTTTAATTTTATTTAAGAGAGCACAAACCGGCGAGCGGAGCCGCGAGAGTAATAATAATAAAACAATTGCCTTGCCCCCTGGGCCTGTTCTCTTTAAGGCTACGTACATTATATTAAACGATAAAAAGTTAACCACTGGGAGATGTTTGCCATTTAAGTCAAATCCAGCGCGATTTATGGGGAATTAATCTGAAATTGAATCTATCAAATTGACTAGAACAAAGATCCTGCGAAGATGATTGTACATATTTGACAATAGGGGTATAATGAATGTACTTCGATCCACAAGGGACATCCTTATTACATAATTTTTTTTTTTTTTTGTGAAACGCCTGCGAAAAGTAGGTATAAATATTTTTGAAATATGTCCACATTTTGATCCCATCAAAACAAGTACCCAGTCCTTTTTTGTGTAAATTGCAAATTATATGCCCCTAAGTCTAAACGAAGCTCATAGAAAATTACCAATAAAAGATGGACCATCAATCTTAAAAGCAACACATCTTTAGGTATACCTCTTTCCTGTTAAATATAATTTATTGCTGTCAGTCTTATCAAATCCCATCGTAAACATTTTAATTAAAATTTCCTTAGAAAATCCAAACAAACACAAGGATCTCCCCATGTTTCGTGTTTAAAACAAGTCAAAAGCAATTATCATCTAAAGCTCCCCTCTAATGGTTTTTATTCTTCTTCCGCATGGGGTCACCTTCTTTTTTTTTAAGTCCCCTTCATTATCATTATCATCATCATCATTATCGTCGTCGTCGTTGTCGTTGTCGTCCTGGTGGCCATCAAAGCCATAAAATTGTGAAGATTATTGCCGATTCCATTGCCACTGTCATGGTCATTCATGCGGGGTGCCAAAAGCATTCGCTTATCGATTCACCATCGCTGTCTTTTGCTCATTGCTTTTGCTCCCCTTATACACAAAAAACATTCATCTAAATGCTAAATAAAAACACACAGAAATTATCTCTCTTTCTCTCTCTCTCTCTAAACAAAAAAACAGGCAAAGGAAAGATACAAGCCAACGTCGACCGATGGTTGGTTGAGAGATAAAACTTTGAAAAGATGGATGAAAGATTCGCGGTACAAAAAAAAAAAAAAAAAAAAAAAAAATGTTACGTATACGCCACCCGCAGCACAAATATGAGTTTGTTTTAGCTCGTGTTTTGCCATCATCAATAGTCATTATTATTTTACTATTTGCCAGTTACCTTCATTATGTCTCTCTGTATAGCACTCCTTCTGCAGCTGGCAGCTGGAATAGGAGTCCTGAGAAAACAGCGATAAAAGACAAGCTACTGCGAATGTTAATGACAATTTCATGGCCAAAGCTAACAATTTTAATTACACCCCGCCAACTAATTTATGATTGTAGCAGCCTCCCAAGGGTGTAATTGTACAAGGACAACAGTGGAAAGGTTTACTTTTTTTTTATGGTTTCTAGCCGGCGGGTGACGAATTATATTGTTCTTCGTCGACCCTGGGGATTTCGCCCAAAATAATCATAAACATCATCATCAGCGTCAATCAAAGATACTTTTACAAATTGACGCGGATCATCAATGTAGCCCTAAGGGCAATTGATATCGATTGGATTCAGACAGCGAATGGATGTGGAAACACCAATAAGTAACAATTAGAGTCACAAGTTGTGTTGGACCGATTCCATTGTAACCTAAGTGGCTTCTATATAACTTTGGGCAAAACAAAAAAAATGAACAAATTTGCTTGTTTGTTAACAGTGATCCCATCACTATGAACAACTTAATTTCCAGGTAGGGAATTACATACTTGGCAACTTAATCGCTGCCCAAGGATCTGCACTAACAACACAAAAAAAAAGCTGTTCGCTATAATTTGCAAGCAAATTACCAGAAAGAAGAACACAAACAAACAAACAGAGAGAGGGAGAGGGACCAAAAGCCTCCCAAAGTTGGATAAAAGGTCCAACCTTATCTACATCATCTCGTTGTAGGTTGATACTGTTCCCAGGCATATAATAATTCAATCCCTCAAGGACGACGGTGTCGGTGTGGCTATATAAAAATTGTATTTTATGCGACATACAAAGAGATGGCTAAATCTATCTGCATCGTTCCATCTTAGATGACAAGCCATTGAAGTCTATTCCCTTTTTTGTGTGGCTGGAAAATCTGTCATCTCTTCACTCATAAAAGGCTTACAAGGGAGAAATCTATTGTCATGTCAACGAAGGTCTATACCACTAACCGCTCGCGCCCTTAAATGGAATAAATTTATCTGACCATAATCATAATGGTAACATTTATAAACGTTGACATCGCTCGCGAGAGAAAAGACCGGCCTCTTGGTCCTTTCGGTTCTCTGATTCTGTCCTGTATATTTGTTTGTTGAAATCTTCATTTTCCTTGGTCGCATGGTGGTTTATTGCTGTCGCCAATTTGTGTTGTGCTGCCATGTTTACAGAGGACACAAACACAACTCATTTGAATTTCTGAATGTAATTCCTTTTCTGCACTCTCTTCCTCGCTTTCTCTTTTACCTCCACTCGAAGCTCTCCTCCTGACTGAAAAGTGTGTCTTTTTTTTGTTTATGTTGTTTCTGTCTGTGGATATTTTGTTTGTTTGTTGGTTAAACAAGCGAATAATTTATTTTATCCTGGACGGCTTTTTGTTTGTGTTTCATTTTGGGAACAAGATTTCGAATATGTTAGAGAAAACATGCCAACGAAGAGTGTGCTTTGAGATCTGATGGCATCAGGGGAGGGGGTTCATGTCTTTGGGCACGTGGGTTTCGGTTTATTGAATCATTTAGTCACAATTTCCCGCAGAAAATTGTGAGAATGAAATTTCGGATTGTTTTTGTCTACCTATACGTTGTCTGGGGATAAATAGAGCTCAAATTGGATTGGACTTTGACATAATAGTTGTTGCCCGGTCTAAGTGAAAATATTTTTGTTTGTCTAATAAAGATTGAAATGGTTTTAGAATTATTCATTTTAAATATTTTACTGTTAAATAATAGTGTAACAAATTTTTTGAAGGACCAGCATCTATACATTTATGCTCATTGTGCAAACTTTTATCTCATTCCCCCCTTCAATACCTATATTTGTAGTGAATTGACGATGAACATAATACTGAGTGGAACCACATATGCGAATCTGAGAAAAACCAACCCCTTTTTGAATGCAGATTTGTAAGATTTAGGAGTAAAGTCTTGAGATTTGGACATGTACATAAGCGAGCGCCTAGTTATAATCCCGTTCAAGGTTAAATTCACTAAAAGCCTAATATGCGCTAACGCGGCGACAGAAAAAGTTGTGGAGAATAAATTATGCAAAGTGTTCACGAGATGTTTAATATGAATTCTCAAAAAGTTCCAGATGACATTGCTACTTTTGGTGACTATGAACGCTCAAAAAGAATCTCACACCTTCAAGTGGGAACAGCGATTTTCGAGTTAAGTGTTTTCAGAAGAAAATAGGAGTGTTTTGCTTAAAAGTGAAGTGTCGTCATAAAAGGTATATTTTTTTTTATTTTAAAGGACTATAAATACGAAAAAAAAAAAATGTAATTAAAGATAAAATACTATAGGTGTATTCACGATTCGGTATATCAGGGGTAGTATCATTGTAAAAGTGTAAAGTTGTGTTAAACTATAACAACAAAATATACTTGCTTCACTTTTACTATACCCCAAACCTATAGTAACAGAAAAATACAACAGTGTAAAATGTACAAGTTCGCAATGTCAGTTCGATTTCAAATGTTTTTTGTCATTTGCTTCAGTGTTGCTATAAAATAAATAAATAAATAAATAAATAGGTGGCGCAACAGGCGTGTAGCTTAGCTTCTCGCAACCATTCGTTTTGTGTGAGTTTCTATTCATTGGGACGAATGGAAGGGACCTATAATTTTATGCCGAGTCCGAACGGCTAAATTGAGAAGCTTTTTCAGGACAGTCATACTCTTGTATGTATGTCAGACGTTCGCGAGAGGTGGCGCAGTAGAAAAAACTTTAAGATGTAATTTGTGTTTTTCCGGGGATCGAACCTGGGATCCCTCGTACAGTAGTCCAGCACACTAACCACTGCGCTACTGCGCCAACACTCTGTGGTTTGGGTTTCCCTAATTAATAGCCAACAGTAGCCTGCCAGAATCGCAGGGTTACATTGTCATTGATATCGTTTTTCAATGAGAGCTATATCTTGGTGGAATCGCTCTCCGTGTTCTGTTTATAAAGGGTCCGCCATCTAACGTTTTTTTTTCGTCAACTAGTGCTTATTTCGCGAATGGTAACACTTAGCTCATGTCTGATTTGACAGATAATTAGTTTTATCCTTCCGCTGAACGAATATGGTTGTGTATACGCTTAAACAACGCTGGGAAATATTGCGACATTACTTTGAAAATCATGGTAATGTTGCAGAATGTGTGCGAAAATTGCGTACGGATTTTGGAAGAAGAGAAGCACCGTCAGCTCCGTATGTTCGTTATCTTGTGAAAAAAGTGAAAGAAACTGGCATCCTCATCGATAAACCAAAACGTGAAAAGCCAAAAACAGTGCGTACACCCGAGAAAATTGCTGCTGTGGCAGAAAGTGTGTGTGAAGCGCCATCAACATCAATTCACCGTCGTTCTTAACAATTGAACATTTCGGAGACATCATTGAGACGAATTTTGCACAAAGACCTTGGTATGACGCCATACAAAGTCCAATTGGTACAGGAGTTGAAGCCAATTGACCATCCAATCCGTTTTCGCTTCGCTAAGTGGGCCTGCGTTCGACTTAGAGAAGATGCCGATTTTGCCACAAAAAATCATCTTTTCAGATGAAGCTCATTTTGATTTTGGCGGGTATGTAAACAAGCAAAATTGTCGCATTTGGGGCACAGAAAAGCCGATATACCCAAAACGAGTCACTGTTTGCTGCGGATTTTGGTCCAGAGGCATAATTGGTCCATTTTTCTTTGAAAATGAGCAAGGAGTGGCCGTTACAGTCAATGGCGATCGTTATCGGGCCATGTTGGAACGAATTTTTGTTCACAAAAATTGAAGAGAAGGATATTGGCAACATTTGGTTTCAAAAGGACGGCGCTACGTGCCACACAGCCGAAGCTACACTCGATGTTTTGCGCCCTGTTTTTGAAGATCGCATTATCAGCCGCAGAGCTGATGTCATTTGGCCACCGCGGAGCTGCGATTTGACACCGTTGGACTATTATTTGTAGGGTGCCGTAAAAGATAAGTGTTACGCCGACATGCCAGAGACAATTGACGCTTTAAAGGACAATATTCGTGAAGCCATTGGTGAAATACAGCTGCACACAATCGATAATGTGCTTAAAAATTGGACCGATCGTTTAGGCTACTTCATGGCAGCCATTTGAATGAAATTATTTTCCATTATTAACCGGAAGGATTGTACTTTCAAATAAAAAAAGAAATTTGAGAAAATATTCAGAAGTTTTTTTTTATAGCATTTAAAAAAAAAAAAGTTATTTGGCGGACCCTTTATTTCATGATAGCTCCCATGAAATGCAACATGTCTTTGAAAATACATTTTCTGCATTTTTTAAATTTCTTTATTTCTATGCCGACAATAGACAATTTTTCAAATCCCTTATTAAACATGTCAAAATTCGTCAATTGTTAACGTGATATCAAAATCACGTCAGATTTTGTCGACGCACAAATATGGGGCAAAATGTGATTGCAGCTGGGCACAAAATGGCTCAGTAGTAAGTGTGCTGAGGGGCCTCAGGTTCGATCCCCGGAAAAACACAAATTACAGCTTAAGGTTTTTTTTTTCTCTGCGTCATGTCACCTCTAGTTAAACGTTTGACAAACAGACGAGAGTATAAATGTCATAGAAAATCTTCTCAAATAAGCCGTTCGAACTCGGCATAAAGTTGTAGGTCGCTATGGCGGGCACAATCTTTAACACTCTGGCAAACGGAGTTAGGCAATAACGCTCAAGGTAATAACACCCAAATCGATTTGGAAATAAAGCCCAAAAATAATTTGCAGTCTAATACCTATGCTGTCCTCTGCAATCCCCCTGCTTTGGGTCAGCGTCGGATTTGGAGTATATTGCATATACCGCAGGGTTTCTATGCATACAAACTTGAACCTACTCCAAATCCAACACAAACCCCAACCACGGATCATAGCAATAAACCCTGGAAAAGAAATAACACCCAAAATGACGAAACATTTTACATCAAAACATCCGAGAGTATGACTGCCATGAAAAAAGCTTCTAAATACAGCCGTTCGGACTCGGCATAAAATTGTAGGTCCCTTCCATTTGTCGCAAAAAATAGAAACTCACACAAAAGTTTCTACCCGCCTTTTGCGCCACCTATTTATTTACTTTTATTTCCAAATTGATTTAGGCGTTATTTCCAAACACCCTGACAAACTATGTGAACAAATGGAGGAAAAGATAGATGAAAGAAAAAACTAGTCGCCACTATTTCCGTCCGAACAAACAGAATACTCGGCGACTGCACTGTTATTTCCAGCTTACCCAAGTCTTATTTGGTCATGGTAGAACCATGTCTATAGAAAATATTTTCATAGATTTGCTCTAAATGAATCAAAAAAATATTTTCATAGATTTGCTCTAAATGAATCAAAATATGCTCACATATACCACAGAATTCAGAAGAAATAGCTAACCCAACAAGTGCAATGCGCAGATTAGAGGACTACCCGTGATATTATACAATTACTAAAAACCTATTTAACCATTGATTTGTGACTAAGATAAATTCTTCGTGAAGGCAAAGATTTTATCTCGCACCGATTCCACATCCCCAGTGCTGAGCATGCACAACAACATTGGATTATCTTCATCAACCAAATCCAATTTGAGTCTCGAAATCAAATGCATTCCCAATTTAATTACATTTCACCAACATCAGCGATGCAACTTAATCCGCACACACAATGCGATGAGAGATCGCAATCCGCTTACAATGAAGCAATTTGAATATTGCAGCACATCCCTTCTTACATCGCATCCGAACAATTAACTCAGTCTAAATCTCCATTTAAATGACAATCGTAAGCCAAATAATTACTTAGCCACAGTATCCCCATGAGCAATGCGCTTAAGGGTGCCAAGAACGGAGTCTATAGGTACCTAGACCTATACACCACCCTTGGAAACCAATTTCGGGTTGGAAATTTTCAAAAATTGCTTTTTCTCTTCGGTTTTCTCTTAATTAAATTTATCTGCCGTCTATTATGGTTTCATCTTTAAATCCTGTAGCAGTGTAGCCGAATAAACAATGAATAAATTGGCGTGCTCCAATTTCGGCTGCCGTGTCCCTGTTTCGCCTTTCTGGGTCTGCAATTTATAATCCCAGTAGGCCGTCTCCTGTATATCGTGTGCGCTATTTAAGCCGCCGCCATTGATTTAATTTTACGCTTCAAGACCGCATGGATGCATTCGGTGTTCTTGGGGTGGCTATACGCATAGCCACGTATTATTCATGCGGAAATTTAATTTCAGCTTTGGCTCTGTCGCAGGTTTTGTTAATTTTTTTTTTTTTTCGTAATTTGCTTAAGGACGAAAATATATTTCCGTTCGTATTGGATTTAAATTCAAATTTGTGCGGTACTATAGCTTGAATTAAATGGAAGCTGCATCTACTTTTGGATGCGTTTGCTTGCTTAGCTTTTGCCACCCTCCGCTCGCCGGGTAAATCCGCATGAGTGTGCTACAATTCAATTAGCAGAGGATAATATTAGAACAATAACACACGTGCATAGAGCTAGGGTATAAGTTATTCCAGTACCGGCAAAGCTAAAGATGCCAGATAACAGCTCAGGTGGCTTGTGAAGCTATTGTTTAACTATTGTCGCTTCAATATTTGGAGCGGTAATGCTGCTATAAGCTCTAGATGCACAAGGATGTGATTACGGATGTTAATTGCAGAAGATATATTGTGCATATTGTGACAACGGCTTTTGTTTACTATTATGAAAGACAGCTGGGGATGTGAATAGGACGACGACGTGGCTGATACTATTGAGTTTAGGAAAGGATAATGCTGTGGCATATTGAACAATTTGTTTATGGCAGGAATGTGTATCGAAGGATGTACGCAGTACGCACGCATGACAATGGTAGTAGCTAACAGTAAACCTTAATAGTTGAGTATAATAGGTTCGAGGTGATCATTTGACTATAGGTGGCATCCTGTGATAAGTTGGGTTGGCAATTCTTGAGATAATGCGACTAGTGGCACAGCAACATGTAAATAACGTAGGCTGTGTGTAAATGTGGTATGGTATTGTAAAGCTATTCAGCTAGTGTAATGAGAGTGAATATTTGATTACAAGAAACCTGCCGCAAGGACTTCATATCATAACTTGGTTTAAGATATACTACCGGGATTATTCCTGATTCGCTGATTTCGAGAGGAGTAAGATAACATTTATTCAAATCCGTAATCTTATGTCCAGCGACCTAAATTCTTCTGGCTCATTGAGTGAAGTGTTGAAATATACTATTCCTTCGTGAACCTCATCTACTTTATATTTTGCCAACAGAACTTCTGACCTTACGCCACATAAATTTTTCCTTGGAAACAGTTGAGATATTGAAAATCTGATCTTGATTCATTTCCTGAACGTCAAATTTGTATTTTACACCCACGGGCCACGGTTCTCACAAATTGATATGTATTTTAACTGTTGTGAGCTTTTTCTTATTTTCAATTAAGTGGGTCGCGGGTGTAGGTTGCTCAAGTGGACCCTCCATAGCTCTCGATCCTCCGCCATCGACTCTAAATCATCAAGGGCAATCCCCATACGGTTATAGGAGAGATTATGGACTTGATCTAACCATCTCATCCTTGGTCTACCTAGAGGACGCCTACCCGATGGTACTGATTCCATAGCACGTCGTGGAATCCTGGTCGGGGACATGCGTTTAACATGACCAAACCACCGAAGCATGGATCGCTCCGTCCGGAGAAGTAGCTGCTCGACATTGAGTTCCTCACGTATTCTGGTATTTCTGATGCGATCTCTACGGGTCACACCAGCAAACAGTTTCAAACATATAAGCAATAAAAGAATTTTTATTTTGTCTTGAAGGTATTTGAAAACACATGAAGAAATTTCATTTCCTCCACGATTTCCAATTGCATCATGCCACATATAACTTACTGATGACTGTCCGGTTATACAGTCATGAACAGTTAGATTGTAAGTCCATAAAAAAAAATAAATAAATAGGTGGCGCAACAGGTGGGTTTACACCCAAGGCCTAGCTTCACGCAACCATTCGTTTTGTGTGAGTTTCTATTTTCGGGACGAATGAAAGGGACCTACAATTTTATGCCGAGTCCTAACGGCTGAATTGAGAAGCTTTTTCATGACAGTCATACCCTCGGATGTTTGTCAGACGTTCGCGAGAGGTGGCGCAGTAGAAAAAACTTTTAAGATGTAATTTGTGTTTTTTCCGGGGATCGAACCTGGGATCAGTGTTGTTATGGACTTTTTCTGAAAATCGTGTCTTTGAGGTTGTGAAAATCGTAATTATCGTATTTTGTAAAAATGTGTATAAGTTAGTATAGGGTAGGGTACTTAGAAAGATGTACAATTCTAATGAATATTATAAGCGGATACAATTTGCTAGGTATGGCCAAAGGCTGGCTCTGAGTATACCCTCCACTTTTGCAGAAGTCGCAGAAGTCCAGGAGCAAGCAGTGTAAACGGGTGCCGGTGTTTTCGACAAAATCCATTTCGCAAATTTTATTTCGCATTTATCGACTCGCATTTAGTTTATCTCGCAATACTTGTTTCGCAAATTCCCTACCCAATGTAAACACCCATACTTTTCAATGGCAGCACAAGGACCTATTCTTGTTTAAGCGCACCTCGTCGAAGACCACCTAAAACCAACCATAGCTTTTAGTACCTACCTAAAAACTTGGTTCCATTACTTGGGCGCGAACCTTTTAAAGTATACAGTATTCCTATAAATTTCAACTACAGTAGTGGTACTGAGGCAACTACACTTGCCCTAAATGTTCAAACTTAGTCCCCAAATTGCGAAATTAATATTTTTTGATATCGAATTTGAATATTTCATCAGCGTTCTTGGACTCGATACGCAATTTAAAAACCGGGTAAACCCCACTTCCCCCATTCAAGGCGGTTATGTCCAGCAAGCATCTTTTTTTGTGAATTTTTAGAACAATTTAATAATAACTTCTTCAAGAGTGCGCCTACGAGCATGTTTAACAATATGCAACACTTCAGGACTTGGGCCCTAATAATAATCATTTTAAACTCTCACCTTATATATTCTGTAATTCTAAAGATATTTGGAAATTTCGCAATTTTGAGTTCGTAAAATCTAACATGGACACTAAAAATATTAGTAGAACTATACCCCACCGCTACGGGTGCGTACTGCTACTGCGTTTTTTCAATGCCTTGGAAGCGGTAATGACTAGTTCTACTACTAGTGAAAGAAAGCGGAATTCAAGCGATTTTTTTTCTTCTTTTATAGTCGTATCTGCGATACAAAATACAAACACTGCACTATGGTTAATAACCCTGATAGTGATAAACTTGAAAAACGCTTGTAAATTGGTTAATCGGTAATGTATTATAATAGGTTTGCTGCTTTTTTCGATTAAAAATAAAGGATAACGCACTGGTTTCCGTAAAATGGTAAATATAGATACTCTTTGAATAGAGTAGAGTGTAATGTAGTGAAAACGCTAAAAGATAAAGAAGTAGAACACCAATTGCAGCAACTTGCAAGATAATGATCAATAACCTGAAGCAGTTCTTATTATGAGTAGAGAAGTTCGCTACACTATGACGTTTAGAGTCGGAGGACTTAAAATGTAGTCCAACGTATGTTGTGTATATGTACATTTTGATACTGGTATACATTTGGAAACAGAAGACATACCCAAACAAATACAGAAAACCACAACAAAATATGAGCAATATCGAAAGTCAATTCCTTATAGCTACAGTAAGTTGATTAATAAATAAATAAAAAGGGGTTCCAATTCCTGAAGCGCTAACACTCAAATTCCATTCCATTATCCTATAAAGCAGAAACCAGTTTTTTTGTTGGTAAAATGGTAAAAATGCCAACGAAAATTTAACAAAACTTTAAAAAAATGTAATCATTCTCATAAAAGTTATCTATAATATCTAACAAATAACTCAGCAATTAAAGGTAGATATAATCATATATAATATACATATTTTTTGCAGGGAATATTTTTTTAAGACAATAATCTATTCAAATTAGGGACCATTGAGACCTAATTCAAGCCTTTAACCTTTCTGTAGGCATATATTCTGAGGAACTTAGTTATTCCTCGACATGCGACCTATGTATTTTGAGACATTGTAACATATAAGACAACTAATGCACTTCTCCTGAAACCATAAAACAAGCAAACTTTGTAACTAGCATCCTGAAAACATATTTCCAGAAGACTGTTGTAGTCAACATTATGTATTAAGTGCAAAACTAATGCTTATCACTTTATCAGATTCTGTTCCCCTTTCCTGTTTCGAATTTTTCTTGTTTGATTTGTTTGTGCGTAGTTTCAAAATTTGGTAGGAAGTAGTTGTTCTTACAACAAGGTTTGTAACTTGCAATTTTGTAGAAGTCGTATTTGACTGCTTCTAAAATCGTAAATATCGGAACTAAAAATCAGCAAATCGTAGAAATCAGGCCAAATCAAGCAAAAATCGGAGCGTCGTATTTGCTTCCCAAAATCGTCACAAATACGATATTTACGACCGTATAACAACGCTGCCTGGGATCCCTCGCACAGTAGTCCAGCACACTAACCCACAAACCAGAGAGAATAGACCACCAGCTTCGGCTAAAAATGAGAGTTTCATAGAGCCAGTTTCAAAAAGTTACTGCGTGGTTAAGTATGCGTGCAATGTTAAAGTAAACGGAGGGTGAATTTGGTCACGCATACACTGGCACATAGTAACATTTACAGTTATTCGGTGGTAACTTTGACAAAATTCAAATAATTCAAATAATTGGCTGTTATTGGGACGTGTTAAGTAAATTGTGTGTTCGGTGTGGGGAAATTATTACCAACTTATATTTCATTAAAAAGCATACAAATATAAATGGGTAGTTACTGTCATAATGGAATTCCTTTGACATTATTACGAAAAAAAACCATATTAGTTTAAGCTGCAAAGCTAAAATGGATAATAAAAAAATCATCAAACATGATTTTTTAGTTTTGCTGATATAAATTTAGACCTTTTTCTATATTCTACTGAGCTTTGGAATAAATAATTTAAATAAAGAAGGAGAGAGGACATTTTTTTTGTCAGGCTTAATATGTTTATTGTTTTATTTGCATCTGCAAGAAAAATGTGATAAATTTATTTTAACCAACAAATAAATTGGTCATCGGAATTTAAGAAAAAACACGTTTTGCGAATTTCAGGAAATATTTTTTAATGCAATTAAATTTTTTAAAAATGCCTGAATGTTTTCGTATTAGTTAATTCGCTAATTTTCCACTATATTTGAATGTCAAAACTACATAGAATCAAAATAGAGGGCCCGCCATCTAACTTTTTTTTTCAACTAGTGCTTATTTCGCGAATGGTAACACTTTGCTCATGTCTGATTTGACAGATAATTAGTTTTATCCTTCCGCTGAACGAATATGGTTGTGTATACGCTTGAACAACGCTGGGAAATATTGCGACATTACTTTGAAAATCGTGGTAATGTTGCAGAATGTGTGCGAAAATTGCGTACGGATTTTGGAAGAAGAAAAGCACCGTCAGCTCCGTATGTTCGTTATCTTGTGAAAAAAGTGAAAGAAACTGGCATCCTCATCGATAAACCAAAACGTGAAAAGCCAAAAACAGTGCGTACACCCGAGAAAATTGCTGCTGTGGCAGAAAGTGTGCGTGAAGCGCCATCAACATCAATTCAAAATATTACGTACCTACACTTTTCAGTACAATTCACTTTTCGCTTTAGTTTACGCGTTACTATGGAAACGAATATTGTTTTTGTTTTTGGAAAAATCAAAAATGCCACTTTTTCATTTAAATTTGGCGTGTATATGCTACGCTGTGCATTTCGTAGCGCGTATGCAGTTTTAAAACACGTTTTGTATAAAAATGACAAGCAGTCCTTGTTTTAAAAGTGACCAATGTTGATTTTGAATTTTTTGAACAGCCAATTCGTTACAATACCTAATTCAAAATACATTTACCATATTCTCCTCATAGAAAAATAAAACAATAAACATACCTACCTATTATAGATGAACAAAATAGTTTTCGTTTAACTTTCATAATTATTTATTCCAAAATATTAATAACACTTTAATAACAGACACACCCATCGAAAATAAATTAAATTTCTTTAAAATATAAGAAGAAAGAGCTCAAAATGTATGTCAACAAAATTTCAAAGAATCGCGATTAGCTGATTACATCGTGCTTGCAATTTAGTTCTGCAGCTTAAAATTATAGGTATTCTTTTTTGTATAATAATGTCATATTTTTAGATTTTATTAGATTTTTAATCACCCAAATAGTATATTACATAAATTATGCCTTTTAATGAAATATAAGTTGGTAACTAATTCACCACAGCATACACACCATTTGCTGAACACGTCCCAATAGTGGTCAATTATTTAAATTATTTGAATTATTTCAAAGCCATCTCGGATTCAATTGTCTTATTTCATAATTTTTTGCTTATTCACACGTATTCACAGATAGAAAAAGAGGCGGAGCTACTTATTTCAAAACTGGCTCTATGAAACTCTCATTTTTGACCGAAGCTGGTGGTCTATTCTCTCTGGTTTGTGCACTAACCACTGCGCTACTGCGCCCGTAAGTCCATAATGGGCCTTTATAAAATGAAGCTGAAGACCTTAAAAAAGTTTTTCGGAGGCATTGTTGCAGGTCTACTTATAAGCATTCTCCGCATTCAGTTATCTAACTTGCGTTAGATTCGTTCTTGTACAGTTTTTCCAGTTGTACATACGTAGCTTTTTCTAGAGTTCCTCTTGTCTTTTCGTAACTATTTTGATTGTTTTGGGTTCCAAAACCGCCGTTCTAAAATCTTCAAACAACAGATTTTGCCTTAGCTGATGGCCAGCGTTTTTTGTTTCAAAACAAATATCAGATTCATTACTTACGTTGTCAGAATCAACAGGAACAAAATTGGGATTTCAAAATAAATCATCGTTATCGAAATCCGCTGAACTTTCTTCTTCAGCTTCAGTGGAGAAAACAGCGTTTTCTTCACAAACACAATCTTCTTTTCCTTGTTCTGATACGCTTCGTAAGACTTTTTTGTTTTATATGGCAAAACTTTGAGTTAAAATTGTATAGCACATAATTTTAAAAAGTAATAAATAAAATAATTAATACCCAAAACTTATTTTTTAGACACTAAAACATGTCTGATCACTTCAGCAATCAGCACTCTAGAACACAAAACACAACATTCCCGCTTAAGTCAACGAAACGAACTGAAATGCAGCCAACAAAACTATCTTATGTTGACATAAGCAACGGTTATTTGAAAAGCAAAATTTAATAGAAAATCTTATGTAGACATAAGTGGTTCTAACAAACTTTATTTTTCTGATTTGTGTTTTCTTAATTTTTACAGAAGAACTACAGTCGACGTAAGTGTAAGTAAAATCCAAATAAAATGTTAGCAAAGTATCTTAAGTCAACATAAGTTTGTTTGACAAACTAAAAGAGAACCGTATAAAAATAAAATTCACACGAATTAATTCGACATAAGAGTTTTTGTTGAATCATAAATCTTGAATTTGGGGGACATAAGAAAATTGAATGACATAAGCTTCTATGTCGAATGCATTGTATAGCCGTTCAAACATAAGTGCGGTTACGAATAATGCGATATTTTTGTAACGGACAATTTTTTTTAAATGAAATGTAGATTTTAAACTGCTAATGAATATCAATTGTTACGAATGTTCAAAAAAACTAAAAAGCGCATACATTTTATAACACCCTGTTACCATCCGGAATTCGAATTGGCTAATTTCGAAAACGTTCGGGCATTTTGATAAACGGAACCAGTATTTTCCTCTGTGAGTGTATATGAGTGGGTGCAGAGATCTATTCTATACTTCCTGGTTTTCCTCTCTCGTTACCTTGTTCTTTTCCTGGGTGACCATTACATGAACTACATCTCGCTGCAAGTCATTTAACGTACCGAATATAGTAATTCCGCCTTATACATATGTCTTCAAGGACAAATATACTAAAAGTATATTTTTTCTTTGTAGCCAAAACCCTTTAAGATTTTTAACATCCTCGTTTTTTTTTTGAAAAGAAATCAAAAAAAAAAAAAAAATATTAGCCAAAATTACTAGCTACTAAAATCCCCGGGAAAATATCGGCAAAGGTACCTCGCTATCGAGACCGCATTTTCGATTAGTGCCTTTCCCCCCCCCCCCCCCCCCCCAAAAAAAAAAAAAAGGTAATTATTGTTTTTTTTTTAACTGAAATCTGACTAAATTTTATCAGGAGTGTTTTAATTAACCAGGCATTACACATCGTAATCACGATCGAGGTGGCACGCGCCTTTTTTATTCCATCCGCCCCCCCTGTCCCAATCGCGGTGATATACGACAAGGTCAGGCATTAGATCACCGCAACACGGAATTCATTCCGAAATTACATGAAACCCGCTACCACTGCACCGAATATCAACCGAAGGGCATCAGAATCGCTCCTCGACACCCTTTGGAGACTTTCCACCGCACCCATACTCCCACGCATAGACCAAATCTTTATCTACTTTATACCATTATTGGCGCAGTCATCCATCGATCGGAGAGCGCAACACATATTATGGTAATCGGCGGTCATAGGTGAGTTGGGTATTGCGGTCAGTGTCGGAGGCAGCCAAAGCATCGGTATACGGTTTCAGAGGTAATACCAAAGTGAATATTGGCCCGCTACGCCATAATAGAGAAAAAAAAATTTTATAATGTGTCTCGAAGTGAAGGTTACGTAAAAGAAAAAAAATTATAGAATAACAAATGAAAAAAAAAATTTAATTAAGTTAAAACTCATAATTTGCTTAAAACTCATTGTGCCTACGTAGATCTAAAATTTCCTAAAATTTTGATTATTAATTATCTTAAAATTAAAATTAAAAATTTGCTACCTACTTAAAGTCTAAAATTACTTAAGCCTAAAAATTGTAATAGTGAGTTTGGCTAGGAAATAGTACATAAAGTTAAATTATACATAATATTAAGATCATAAGGTGAAAACGAATACCAACAAGGATATACAGCGTGGGAATTGTGCACAATCTCCAGGCGGATGAGGATGAGTTATTTTTGATTATTTAAAAAAGGGGGTAGTTTTAATTTTCTGCCAACAAACCTTATGTATTATTGCCAAACAATACTACTTTTTTTTGCGTATTAATATCTATTGAATTTGCTTTTATTAATGTCTAAAATATAATTTAAAAATCAAAACAATGAATCTAAGGGATCATTTTGGCAATAAACATGAGTAAGCACATAAATATGCTGTGAGTAGAAATTTCTTGGGGTAATGTGTGGGGAATTTAAAGGTATCAACGAAAAGTAAGTGAAGTCAAATTGTTCGAAATAGGGGCAGTTTCCGATCATGAGTACCGAAGCTGTCATGGTGCACCTTCAGTGCAAAGGGGTGGGTCAAATGTACTCTGGCAACATATCACCTGGTTGCCCATGAACTATATTCGTGCGTATGTAGATAGTAGTGTCCGTCCGCGTTAGATTGTAAAATCTTGGCATGAAATATTTATTTTTCTTTTGTTGCGTCGGGTTTCTTTGAGGATCAAGATCCACTCCTATCCGACGTTCCTAGCCGCGCGTATGCAAGCATGTCAAGTGCAGATCCATACAAGGAAATTCCCGGTTTATTAGAGACGCCGCAACACAATTTAAAAAACAGAGAAATCGCTTATGTCGACATAAGTTACTCTGTCTTATTGCCACTAAGATGAAAAGATTCGCCAATAAAGACAGTCGACTGAGAAAATCTATAGGATTAACAAGATCTAAAATATCTAGACCATTCCAAAAAGTATTCTATGGAGGAAAACCTTTCTCCTAACCTCAAGAGAATCAAGTCCAATGAACTGTAATTGAGCTAAATAAAGTGGTAAGTTTTCAAAATTAAGTTTTAAAATATATTTTGCCGACCTAGTCGAACGTTGCATAAAACCAAATATAAGGGGTAATCTATTGAATATGACTGAGGTCAACAGTTCACATGTTCATAAAATTATTGATGTAGCGTTTTGTAAATAGAGACCTTTAGTTAGGCCCTCCAAAGAATCACAAGCGATGTGGTAGACGAGTAACTTCGCGACTTGTTAAAAAAAACAATTGATACATTTTTGAACAGAGTAACAGTGACACAAAAATTAAGAAAATTGATGCTAAAAGAACGACTTGGGTAGACTACTGTTTCCAACGTCGAATACACCACAGAGGGACTATGAAAAATCATAGCTTAATCCCCTTCATCCATGGGAAGACAACAGTTGGACAGCTAACAACCATGAAACCTGAAAACTGCTTCATATAGAAAATCAGCTACCGAACTCCATTACCAATTGTAACGCAAACAACATCTTGGTGTGAAGGCGCGCATCCCAGGTGCCATCTGTCTGTGACTGCGAGAGTGGTCTGCGTAGCGTAGTATACGAGCCAGGACATGTTTATGTCGGTGTATGTATTTTGTTTTGATATTGGCTTTGGCAGTCAGTCGCACCTAGCCGTAGACGAAAGACGTGGTTATTTGGAAGACGTGGTTATAATTAAATAAATGTATTAACGAAGTCGTGGTGTTTTATTTGGTCGGTAACATAATCAAATCACCCTGCACTTGGTCATGTAAAACTCGTAAGCATTATGGATTGTACTATAGCAAAATAAAAAAAAAATCCTCAGCTTGAAAATTCTGCCATGTCTATACAAGTCCATGGGAATGGATGGTATCCCACCAGTCATATACTACAAAAGACGAACGAAACGACTATCCCATGGATTCAGGCAATATTCATAGCCATAGGCTGCCTAAAATTGACAGTTAAAGAGTTTCGCAAAGCTGCGAAAACCCTGTCTTCCTGCCATTATTTTTAAAACCTTATAAACATCTTTGGGCTTATAAGTAAAAGGCAATCTCGAGGCGGAACAGGCGGATGAGATTGCAAGAAACGGGTCAAAAATGCATGCATCAATGGCCCTAGAATCTGTAAGAACTTCACAAAGCACGCTTACTAGGAAGGTTGACATTGAATCCTTGAGTAGAACAAACCTACTCGGGAACAATCTCAGCACCTGCAGGCATGCAAAAGAATTGTAGCCAGAAGTGAGCAAAAAGAGATCCAAATTCATGATCGGACTGAGCCGCAAGAATATTCGCATACTCACGGGAGTCATTACTGGACACAGTGCGATTGGCGTACACGCGGGAAGGCTGGGCATGGGCATACTATATAATGACTTTTGCAGAAGCTGCAGAGACGTTGAAGAAATAGAATCTGTTCGTCATCTGCTTTGCGAATGCCCAGCCCTTAAAAATAGTAGACAAAATATTCTCAACAGCTTCTTCTTCGATGAATTAGAAGATCTGGAGAATGTTGATCTTAAGGAACTCCTGAGATTCATATTCAAATCGAGGTGGTTCCAGTATTTCAACAAACAACCACATCCTTTGGTTACTCTTAGGACAGGCTGGAAATCTGAATACAAGAGCTGGTGAATGCCTGTGATTAATACCAAATCTAGGTGACTCAATAAAAGCGGTATATTCTTTGCCCCCAACAGTTTATACCTGGAAGGTTCCCGTGCCTGTATGCAATGGACCCAATTGATAGTCTACGTGAAGCTGTGGCATCCGCAACTAGAGCACCCAATTACCTACCTACCTACCTACCTAATCTCGAGGTTAATGATTCCAGTTTGTTTAAGGGACGATGGAACAACACTTGTGGTCGTACCATACCCGTTAGCTTTTCGTCCGCAATTGGCACTTAAAAAGACTTTGATATCATTTTACAGAAACCAAATCCGAGTGGTCTGCTCATCGGGGTTTTACCTGGAATCGTGGGCTAAAGGCTATGCATCTTTACAAACAAAGTCTGCTGCAGAGGAAATAAAATCTATCAGTTTCCATGATTCGTTGGAATGACTTTGACAAGCTTCGATTTTATTTCTGGTAGGTTGATGTAAAATCCTTCGTTAAATCTCCCCCTCGAAAGTCCGTTACGCTAATGAGACCGAAAATTCAAGAAGGCTATTCTGCCGTCCTAAGAAAAAAGGGCGCAAACCAAAATTCAAAAATTGAGTTAGGGGCATATTCGGAATCGTTCAGTGACTTATTTTTGTGCGAAGCTTAAAGGGCACATTTCCAACAGCAAATGGCTTAAAATCAGCAATGCAAATGGGCACATCTACCATGCTTAGCTTTATTGCTAAGTAATAAAGGCTTATCTGCCATTTACTACGTTAAAAAGGCCCATTTGCCTACATTTTCTGCTTATGTGATTTTTTGCTTAGTGTCATACGATTTTTTTTGGTTAATGCGCCTTTTTTGCTACGTAACTGTCATTGCAAGAGTTGTGTACGAAGAGGCACGTTGAACAAGATCTCACGATTTGAAGGGATTTTATATTGAGCTGCTGCGTGAAAGTTGTAGTTTGACGAAATCGTTAAAGTGAATGGTAAGAGCAACTCTTTCGACGTAAAACTGTAGAGCAGACTACTCCAAATATTCTTCTTTGACCTGTACCAACCACCCTCCTAAGAAGTGGACTGTCAGAGGCTACCAACGCGGGGTTAGACTGCTTCGGTTACCTTTTTGCCTTCCCTGAAGACTAACTGCCAGCTGGAGGAACTGATTATATCAGTCGAGACTTATCCAAAGTAGTGGCTTACTTAGAGCTCGTTGTTGGGCCTTATCTAATACCTAATAGGAACATAAATTCGGCACTTGTGGGATACCCAATCTATCTTCATGGTCATCACCACACATACTGAGCAAACACTACGACGTTTAAGCGTGCAATTAGAAGAAGAGTATGGGATAACATGGGCAGGTCTGACCGGCCCCAGAGTAAACCGTTCTGCCGAGAATATTCAGCTGTTGCTGAAGATGTCGCAGTCGACCACGGAGTATCGACTAGATGTCGTTCCACGCGATTGGACATTAATCAGTATTCTTTACAGTGAATTTTGGTAAAAGACTGCTTGGTGTTCTCTTACAAAGTGCAGATAGAGAATCAGCTATTGTCCCAGAAGCACGTGTAGCAGGGAGACAGCTTTTCATCGAAAATCATCATGAGCAACGAGGCCCATTTCCATATCTTCTTGTGGGCTGAAGTCACGAGTCTATATCAACAAACATCAGACTCTTGAACCCCTCACATGGGATATCCGTCAAGAATGCGATTATATCGCAAGAGTGTTGAAAAATGCTATAATCGGGCCTGAATTGTCAACAATCCTGGCAGCAGCTACGTAGCCGATATCATTTTTTCGACTTAATGGACAAAAAAGTAAGACATCAGATAAGAACAATTCAAAAGCGGAATAAGCATTGTTTATTCTTCAAAAATAATTACAGCCAAAGAACACCGTGTGACAGCTGTTGCGCCACCTTGTACCACTAATTTTGAGGTTTTTGCCTGAAACTACAGCCTTAATGGTAGCTGGTTATCAGTGGGTCTATATAGACTCTCATCCAGTGTATACCCTCCTACTATGTAAAGTAGGGGGTTGATTGCATAGATTTGGGGGACATTGGCAAGGATTACCCAAAAATGTACCTACGAACGACTCAAAGCAGAATATATTGTAAAAGTTGCTGGCCATGACCAAAGACAGTTGAATCACTTGAAAGTAGTTTGGAAATCTTCTTAAAAGCCTTCAGTAATCCAATTTGGACAATTTATACATCCTCCACGCAGCACTTGTCGTACTTGTCCTAAACAAATGCAGAAAGTCCTTGGAATAAAAAAAATTCAACTTCGAATAAATCAAAAGCTCCTCGGTTGTTTTTGATTTTTTTACTGTAACTCAAAGTGGGCATTCTTTGTCATCGTTATTCTCACCGCCATCATTAAAAACCAGAAGACATTATGAGTCCTAAACCCAGTTCTAATGTTGCTCATCATCATCGACACCAACTGGGAATAGCAGGTAGTAACTGGCCCGATAGTTCGGTTTGATATATGTATCATGTTCCACGACCCGTAATGGATCCTGTAAGTTACCCAGCCATTCAGTCCACAGTAGGTGGCATAGTTGCACGATTCCTTGTTTGTTTGTTTGCAACTGTATTATTTGGGTGAATTTTGGTTTGTATTTACCCGCAAGGATATGGCACTATGCTCTACCCTTATGGTGTTTGCGTTGTCGTTGCTGCTACTGCTGCTGCTGCAGTTAACGGCAATTCCCATTGTAATCGTTTAATTGTATTCTATGTGGGTCGTTATTGCAGTCATTTAACCAGCTGCCATGGCATTGTAGAGCACAAGCTCCAGCACACCATTGGCGCACGGCTATAGCGTGCCGCTTGCCAAAAACTATATACTGGTACCGTGCCGACGACTTTCGTTATAAACGCCCCCAGCGATTTTAACTACAACAGCGACACAGTTGATATGCGCTCAGGGGATATAGAGGTGTACAGTGTACTACAATGCCAAGGCGGGTAGAAGTAGTTGTTGCAACAGAAGGCGCTATATTGTTGGGGTACTTTGATTATGGTGGAAATCTTGCCAACACATCATTAGTGCAATGAGTAGACCCTAAGGGGTCGTTTCATTTGTTGTCAGTGTGTTTTTATTTTTCGTGAAATAAAAATAGTAATTCAAGTAAGGAATTTGATTGTTTTTACACTTTTTTTTTTGGGAATGGACGTGATTTGAGAACTTTTCTTAGGGTGACAATGACAACACTTTCTACACTTTCTACAAGGTGTATTATTATTCGCACTTATGTACGTCTATTCTATAGGATAAATAGTGTTGAGTGAATTACGGACATCAACAATTCAATCCTTCATTAATCTTGCATCCGTGAGTTTACTGATTTCGATAGAATCACTGCGAAAGCAAATCAACCCTTTTCGAATGAGAGGTATCTATACGTATGCTAGTGTTGTTTTGTTTTTGTTTGTCCTGTCGCACGATCGCAAAAGTATAAACATCCATTTGTAGCAAGGTATATGTGTATGTTGTATATATTTTCACTTCAAAAAATACATTTTGGCTAAAAAGTGTTCCTAAGAACGCGGCTATAAACGGCATAGCCTATAGCAGTCTCACAGTCCTAAAGAAAAAAGTTTCATCGAAATCTGTCCACTAGTTTTCGAGTTTTTAATGGCCAAAGAAAATTCCTACAGTTTTATTATTATGTATATAGATTTCAAATATCAGTTTAAGACAATTTAATAGGTGTTCGTTCAATCGAAAAGCAGGAAGCAATCTTCGATAACAGCTCGAAAGTGTTTCTGTGAATTTTGGAGAACGTTGAACAAAGGAGCGTGGCACCTTCCATACGAATAAATAATTTTTTTTTACTAACACGCGCTAAAGAGGTAATGACTAGTTTCATTTACTGAACACGGGCATTAAAGAAATTGGGATACAAAAGACAGGAAACTCCGATGCACTTTGGTTTTAATTGTCTAAGAGTGCTGTCATCAGCGAAGCAATGAATTGGATTAGAAGTTGCAGACAAGAGAAATTTATATATAAAAATATGGATCTTGATTTCTGTTCGGCTACTTAAAACTTGAAAACCATCGAACCGATTGAGCTCACATTTTCAGTCGATCTTAGGCATTGGACCAGGATATTTACTCTGAAAATTGGAGAAGGGGGCGTGGCACTGCCTATACAAAAAAAAACAATCAAAATATTTTATCTCGAAAACCGCCGAACCGACTGATCTCAAATTTACAGACAATGGGAGGAGCGTTCCCGTGGAGATTAGTCAAAACTGGAGAAAGGGGTGTGGCACCTCCCATACAAAGAACATATTCTATGGGGGAATGGGCCATAATTCTGGATTTCAAAATACTGTATCGACAAAATTCTGTATTTTTTTTTTTTGAAAATACTGTATGAACAAAATTCTGTATTTCAGAATTCTGTATTTCAAAATGCTGTATATCCAAAATGCTGTGTATCCAAAATGCTGTATATCCAAAATGCTGTATATTCAAAATACTGTATGTGCAAAATTCTGTTTTCCGAATAGCTGCTTATACCCAATTCTATTTTTTGAAAAAGTGTTTGCATAAGAAAAAGCAAGCTGTAATATAAATTTATTGGAAAAAAAAACAAAAATTGGAAATCATTTAGGAACATAATTTAACAAAAACATAACAGTAAACTTAATACTTCAAAGAAATTTAATAAACAATAAACATAAAAATAACAAATTAGCATAACAGAATTATTTAAAACAAAAGCAAACTTTTTGCTATTCGCCTTAAATAAGCAACGTTGCTTAAATCGGGCCTCTTTCGCATAATACGTCGAATTCTCTTGTTTTTAAATATTGTTTTTTTGTTTTTTTTAATGTGCTCCCCATTCCTAACCCTTTCCACCTGTGCTTTAGTAAAAATTAGCTCCTTTTTCAGGTCGCTGATAAGTTTATACAGGCCAGGCTTTTTCCTCCCAACCAAGACTTTTAATCGGCGATGCCATGCCTCAACGCTGTTTTGGGTCCTCGGAAACACTTCTGTTCTTGTTTTTGAACTTTCAAAAACAGACCAAAACATCGGTTTATGTTTTATAAATCTATGTAGATATGCAAGGAGACAGTAAAATATAAAAATAAAAGAAGTGGTATGTTAGAATTCTGTATTTAAAAAAAATGGTTTTGATAATGTTAAAAAGTGCGCACTTTTTTACATTATCAAAACCATTTTTTTTAAATACAGAATTTTGATATACAGGATTTTGAAATACAGAGTTTTGTTCATACAGAATTTTGTTCATACAGAATTTTGAAATACAGAGTTTTGTTCATACAGAATTATGTTCATACAGAATTTTGAAATACAGTATTTTGAAATACAGTATTTTGAAAACAGAATTTTGACCATACAGTATTTCAACCCCAACCCATTCTATGGGTTGAAAATCGATGAAGTTAAAACTCAATAACCGCTGGCCCAATTTTCATGATTGTTTTGTTCGTATTACTGTATTATTCAGGTTGAAGCAGAAATAAAATTCCAGAAAATCGATTTATTCTCATTTTTCACATTTAACAACAGAACATAAAACCAAAGCAATACAATTCCTGTGCACGGGCAATGCCGGGCGGCTACAGCTAGTCATTTATAAAAATGAGACAGAACAGAGCCTTGGGAATACCTGTGTTTAAATTATGAGTTTTAGCCTTGAAACCACCCAAAATAATTTCAATTAAACGGCCATAAGGGTAGTTTCTAATCCATTGAATAAAAGACGCATCGATCCCATAAGCACGCATTTCCAACAAAAGAGCTAGGTGCTCTTCAAACATCGACGATAACGAATCCCTACTCCCTTCGGATTCGGATTCCAAATCCATCGCGTCTGTTTCGGACGCGGAATTTGGAACTAAAGCCAAATCGGCTAGACGGGGAAAAAAGTACACCCTCAGCGCAAAAAAGTGTAAACAGCAACGCGCAGCTAGGCACAAATTGGCGGAAGTCCTGGCGAAGCCGGACAGTTCTTGGGATGAGAAGGATAGGGAGACCATCCGATGGGCGGGAGCGATACTAAACGAGGAGGAAAGTCAACCTGTTGCGGGAGGACTTCCTTCCTCTACCAGTGGCCGCAACCAACCGTCGGACAACAAACAAGGGCAACGGCCGCCCCTCAACAGAACTGACCTGACAAACAAACCGACGACGAGTGCACCTGCTACAGGAGCACAGAACGTTCGTAGCAAACAGAGAAGTCCTACTGGTACGGGAGGACCCTCTGTGACAGCTGCCAAGAAGGACTTCACGTTTAAAAGAGCAAGGCCAACTTCTTTGGAAGAAACTCCGATGACCTCAAAGAAGGCGAAGAATGCTGATGCGGCGCTCAGACCCTTCAATGAGGTCGTCAAGGACCATATGCTCTACGGCATCTGCGACAACAGTTACGACGAGGGCAAGATGAGTGGGGAGAACTGGTTGTTGCTCAAAGCGACCCTAGCCGGAGAGGTCCTCAAATTCTTGGACTCACATCCTTCGGCAGAACCACCGTTCGCAAGTAGCAAAAGAATTCCCAGGGTAACGCCCGTTCTGGCCGCGCGGCGGATCGCTTTTCATAGCGGATTTATATTTTTGTACAGGGTGCGGCAAGAAAACTTGCTGATTTTCAAAGGAAATAAAACCAAAAGTAGTGGTGAGAGTTTTCTTGGGGGGCGACCTTACGTGGCCGTAAGGCTCCGTTTGGCTCCGTTCGATTTTTTTTTATGGGGTTACCTTAAATCTATCGTTTACACCGATCGGCCTCCAACGTTAAATCATCTGAAGGGAAACATTCGTGAAGCAATAGCGAACATACCCATCGATATGCTTTTAAAGAGTTCAGAGGAAAATCGGGTATCTCAGTGTATCGAAAACGGAGGCCATCATTTGTTCGTTATCGTCTTTAAAACCATGTAATGAAAAATTTAGATCGTGTGTAACAAGAATAAACAAGTTTTGTAACGGTATGTCCACTACTTTTGGTTTTATTTCCTTTGAAAATCAGCAAGTTTTCTTGCCACACCCTGTATTTCCAAAAGCGATAGCTATTTAGGTGTCGGATTGCTGGCGGATTTATTTCGGATAAAAATAAACTAAATTCTTGTGACGGGAAAATGCTGTCAAACTTTTTGGGAAAATAAATGGAAAATTGGAAGTCTAATTGGAAAAAAACTGAAAAGCACAGTTCGCATTTGAGAATATACTGTTTATTTTAAAATCCGTTTCTTAGAAAATCGAACTTTTATAATACCTTGCTTCTAAAATTAATACTCCAATACACTCCTAACCATGAGCCCCAAATCGTATGTACAAAGTTTGAGACAATGATGAAAAAAATTCTCAATTCCAAACTGATTTTGAAAATTAAAAAAAAAAACCTCCCAACGTTTTCAATGTGAACAAAAAACTATAAAAAAAAATTCCAAATTATATATCTTAACAAACTGTTCGACCAACTTTTCCTTTGCACATATTGTGGAGAATAATATCCTCAAATTTATATGTATTTTGGCGACATCCTTGAATCTCTTCGAATGCATAATGCATCATTATTTGTTCAGATTTTCATTGAAATTTCAACTTCTTGCATTGAGATCGTTATATGCGCTACAGAAAAGAGGTCGGAATGGCACCCCAACTTTTTTTCTCTGACTTCTCGATGTATATTCGGCATACACAAAGGAGAGGAAGCTTCATTTCCTTTCGTTTTGGCAGTATTTCAATAACAACAACCACGCATTTTGTGGGTGCTACTGTGGACTGCTTATGCTTATATACCTTTCTACCATGGTAAGTATAGTGCATGCGGCGTGCACAACTACGCCCATTTTTTTCTTTACCCACATTTTCATAACAAAAAAGTTTTTCTTTTTCTTGGTTTCAATAAATACCTATGTGTGTTTTCTAAACTTTGCTGTTTTCGGCAACAGCAGTGAATGGCATCTATGGGATGGGACCAACAAAAAAAAAGGGAAATTTCATTTAACAAATAAATCAAGGAGGAATTGGAAAAGGTTATTTTTTCGCAATGGTCTGTGGGGTAGGTATTATGTGAAAAAGTAAGACAACAGCAGACACAGATTGTTACAGAGTTTATTGTTTGTTTTATAAACAAATAAATTTTTTTTATACTACGCCATCTAGTAGGCGGGGAAATATTAAAAAAAGAAAATGGCCGACTGCGTTTTCAGGTGGGAAATGTGAAGTCATCTACGAAATCGATGTTTCAACATGGGCAAGTGCAGAAAATGCAATAGCAGTCAAGCCAAGGCGTCGCGTCAGTTGGCAGAATAACTTATAATCATTGGTAATTTGTCGAATGGTTTCAAGACCAGTGGGTTGTCAGCTACATACAGTTATCTACTAACTGAACCGATGAACTTCGTACCGCCTTTGAATAATGAATACAATAGCTGATTCAATTTCTTACTACGTGATATTCCGTATCATTCGAATGTTTTTTGAATGTTATTTTTTTTTTGTATCAGAGGTGCCACGCCCCTTTATCCAATTGACCAACTTTGCAGGGACATTTCCTGGCCATTACCTAAAATTGTCTGTAAATTCGAGCTCAATCGGTTTGGTGGTGCCACGCCCATTTTTCCGCTAATCCGCGTAATTTTTCTGTTTTTTTTGTTTACTGTGAAAACCTTATTCGGACTATTACAAATATTTAAAAAAAAAACCGGCCAAGTGCGAGTATCACTTGCGCACAGAAAGCTCCGTTCTTGACCAGAATTGGTGTCTGGAAAACGTTAGTGATTCGGTTGTTCTTTGATTTCATAGACTTGGGTACAAAATTAAACAGTTTTTTGTAAGAAGCAAACTATTTTTTTTTCACTAAATCATTTACTTTACTTTACATTTGGGGGCGCTTACAGTCCGAGGTGGACCATGGCTGGCCTCTCTAGCCAGTTCGGTCTCTAGCTAGCTGCCTCCAGACGCACAATAAGTTGGTTGAGGTCGCCCTCCAATTGTGCGCCCCACATAAGGTTGGGTCTTCCTCTACTATGTGGTCCCTCAGGGGTGGACTCGAAGACTCGTCGGGCTGCTGCGTTGCTGTCCATACGCTCCATATGTCCCAGCCAGCTTTTTTGATCAGTTCAACGTCGCTGTACAATACATCCCATAAAGCTCGTCATTAAATCTTCTTCTCCACACTCCTTCGATACAAACTGAACCGAGTATCGTCCGAAGAATCTTCCTCTTAAAACACCCCAGGAGGGTTTCATACGATTTCGATAGAGTCCATTCTTCTGCACCATACAGGAGGACCGGAATGATTAGGGTCTTCTAAAATATCTCCTTGGTTCTATGAGAGAGGGCTTTACTTCTTAGATGCCTTCTTAGCCCGAAGAAATAGCGATTGACAAGAGTGATTCTTCGTTTGATCTCAGCGCTGATGTCATTTTGCGAGGTGATAGTTGAGCCCAAAGTATCTAACTACTTCGAAGTTATATCTGTCCATCGTGACGTTTTGTCCGAGTCGTCGATGCTGAGACTCCTTTCTCATTACCTACTTCGTTTTGTCCTCATTTACAGCCAGACACATCTTCGCCGCCTCCTTTCGAATACTTGCAAATGCGCCACTGACAGTTTGCTGCAAGCAGTTGAACTGGCTTCTGAAAAATTGTACCTCTGATGTTGGCTTGTCAGTTTCGTACAATTGTTTTAAGGATGATGTTAAAAAAGTTACACGATAGCGATGCCTGATCTCAAACCTTTTTCGACATCGAATGGTTCGGTGATGTTATTGCCGATTTTAACGGAGCAGCGAGATTGCTTCATCGCCATCCTGTATAGGCGAACGAGTTTGGCAGGCGAAACGTGACATGGCTTTGTGTTTGTATAGCTCATCCCTATATATCTACGCTATCATAGGCGACTTTAAAGTCGATAAAAAGTGGTGTGTATCGATCTGAAATTCCTGGGTTTTTTCTAAGATCTGTCGGAGTGTGAAAATATGATCGATGGGAGACTTGGCACTAAATCATTGATGTCATTTAACTAGAGGTTATACCTGATGTTGTGTGCCATTTTCAGCCTTCTAAGTCAATTAGTTTTTCAGATAGCTAGACCTACAAAAAATAGGCTCAGTGGGTTCAGACAGACGGAAAGGCATCGTACCGAAAACAATAAGGTTCCGTTTTCTCCCTATGCGAACAGGGAGCCAAATCGGTCCAGCCGTTCTCAAGGGATGCGATGACAAACGAACATCATTCAATTTTTATTTTGTCTGGCATATTCCAGAAGTGGTCTTACAAACGCCATATAAAGGAATTTAGTGACATGGGGACCAGAAAACGAACTCGACCATTTTTAACAAATCCGTGTGCTGAGTTAGCTCGATGTGGGAACGGTAGTCTAATTGAGCGTCACAGATAATACCCAAATCGCGTATTGAGGAAACAAAGGCGATACAAGCTTGTTGTTAAAGCCATAAGAACACGTTTCCCAAAAAAGCTTGATAGGTAAAATAGCTTCCAGATAATTCAAGTTCAAAATTTGGGGGATGAAACAACTGGTACCTCAGCCTTTAATAATCTCTTGGGTTTACAATACAAAAGTGCCATTCCATCCGAATCTTGTGATGTATAGTATGTACCTTCATAAGCCTGTTAGTAGGATTAAATAAATAAAAAAAAATATGTAATTATATCCATATATTTAGCCTGTGCCTACCTTTAAAATTTTCCATTAGTAACGACATGGTATTCAAATAGCCGCACTGCAGCAGCAGCACTACTAAAAAAATATCCACCCTCCTGTTGAAGAACTGCGATGCGACAGTGAATTGGCGCCGATTTAATTTATACATTTCGCCATAATGCCACTCACAGAGAAATGCGTTCGTCAGTGGTTCCTTTCGTCGTAAAAAGGTCCAAATTGTGATACAATGTATCGATAGCTACAACATTTCACCTACGTGCAACCGCACAGATTCCGCAACAATTTTATTGGTTTCCCTTCATCAGGGCGATGCGGTGGCGCTGTCGCCATAAAGCCATTCCCTACGTGAATCCTTTATGTTTGCATTCAATCCATTCGACAAAAGAATCCGCATTTATGAGTTTAAATCAAACACTATGCTATTCATATCACTCGTATCCTCTTTCACGCATGGCCAAGCGTTGCCACATAAAATAAAAAGCAACAAAAAAAAATTTAAAAATTAGTGCAAAACGGATGCACTTTGTATTCGTTTAAAAAAGGATATATTATAACCAGCTTAAGGCTGTTATTCTGGTTGGTTTCCCCTGTTCGATATTTGGAAGAGGCAAATACGTCGGGCTCAAAGGAATGCTTTGTTTTTTTTTTTTTTTTTGGAAAGAGTCACGTTTCAGCATAATTTTCCACTAAATAAATTATTTAAATTGTCGTACCTTTGTACCTTATGTGCAAATGGGTGTGCTGACTCTATAGTTGGCTATCTTTGGGTGTGCAAAATGTATTTGCATGCCGACACAGTGAGAACTGAAGAACGTGCTGTTGGAGGAATAGTTTTTTGCTTCCATAAACAGAACTTTAATGTTTTTGTTTTGTTGGAAAATTCTTCGACGTCCAAGTTTGGCTGGTGGAATATTTGTTCGGCAATGTTAAAGCAAATTTAAATAATAACGAACTTTTCTCAAAGTTACGCTATTTGGAAAGAATCTCTCTTTGAAAGTGTTTTTTTTTCTGTGGAGTAGAGTTGTGGGGTTGAAGTTTGATATTGTATATACGCACGTATGTGAATCAGTTGACAAAATACATTTTGGTACATCTGAAATTAGTAGATTAATTTTCAGAAGGTTTTTTTTTGGTCAAAATCGGACAAATGGGCGTGGCACCTTCCATACAAAAATAAACATTGGTATCGTTTCGTTTCTCAATACGAAAGCTAAAATTGTAGAATTTGGGACATTGATGTGCATTTTCCGAAGAAAGTACTTCGCCGAATATGAGCTGGATCGGAAAATCTATTATATATGTATAGGTAAAATAGAGTACATAAGACCGCGCATAGCTCAAGTACGGATTGTCCGATTCGAACTCTCTTCTTTTTGCCATGTTCGTCTTAGCTCAAGAAAAGTTTTTAAGTTGAGAAAATTGGAACATTTTAAAGGAAAATTAAAAAATTCGGAGAAATCAGTTTTTAATACACTTTGTATGGGGAATTTTATTTTTTTTTATATTTAACGTAATATTAGAATTAAGTGAATTGCTAGAGCTCCAAATTTAGAAAATGTTTAATCGGAAAAACTTATTTCATTCATTTCCATTCATATGGAAGTACGCAATGACTTTTTGTTTGTAAGATTATTAAAAGATGGCGCTGTAGTGAAATCGTTGAAGTGAAAATCTACAAGATAGCGTTGTTAGTAATTTGACAGTTGTTGTACTTTTCATCATTTCACATTGATCTGTTGTTTTAAATAATGAAATTGTGCCAAAATAATTGATATACTATACATGGACTGCTAAGCAGCCAATTTTTTGTTGAAGCAAACATGATCACTAGCTCTTTTGGTTCACGGCGAAGAGAAACAAAAACACTTACCTAAATGTCATAGAGCAATATTCTTCCGATTTTTTTTGATTGCCTATATCTGTTATAGAACGTTTGAAATAATTTGAATAAGTCGTTATTTTACGCAGTTTCAGCGTTTCTACAATGGATGGCACTGTGTTCTATGTAAAAAATAGCAATGGCGGTATATAGCGACAGGCATTGCTCAGCTCTATAACCTGTTCGAATAATAGTTCGTTTATGCAAGAACTTTTCGATTGCGGTCGCAAGACTAAATTCTTTGACTCCTGTATAGGAGTATAGGTCTCAGCTCAGTTCACGGTAGTATTGCGAGAAATGAGATCCCCGATGAAATTGCTGAGCATTGAACCAGATTTCTCGGAACCTGAAAACTTTTCATAAGTCCTCGGTCAGGGTCTCCATTGGGCAACTTACGAAGACAATAGCTATTGTAAACGCTGATTTTTGAAGCGTTTGGTTTTTAAAAATAAAAAAAAACAACGAAAATTTGGTAATTGAGTGAAATTTTTATTAGGATCGATAAATCAATTCTTGCCATTTACTTTTTGAATATTATTTCGTATAAATGTTGACCGCGATTAGCTATCCACCCGGAATGTTCAATTTTGGCATACTTTTTCCAACATATCGCCTGGTATCTTACCAATAACAGGAGTTATGTTGTCTTTTAAGGCGGCAATAGTTGCTAGCTTATCCGTATAGACGAAAGACTTCACATATCTCCACAAAAAATAGTCCAGCGGCCAATTCACAGGTCCAAAACGTGAGATGAATTGCTCATAAAATTCGCCTCGCAATATTATGTCCATGGATTCGTGTGCTGTGTCAAATGGCAAACGTGTCACGAATCACGCGTGAACTGTCAAAAAAAAATCAGACGGAAAAAGAATCCTTAGGATGTGGGCAGTTAGTCTTCTCCCGAATACTCGTATATCTGTTTAAAATCTGCACCGGTCTCTCAGCAGAAAATACTGACTGTAGGCAAATTATTGGCGTTCTAGTGGAAAACTTTTTTTTGCTAAGCAGCTACCTTGTATTGAAAGTCTAAAAAAAAACTTTTATAAGTAGCCCGAACTTTAGCATGTTTAGACTTAAAGAAAATTGTTGGCACAAAAGGCACATAAAGACCTACGTATTTGCTTCTCATAAGCGCCTTTTTGTTCAAGTCTTTGTGTTACAAAGGGACCTGCAATTTGATGCCGTATTCAAATACATATAATACTTTTGTATGTTTGTTGAACGTTTACTTTAAGTTAACGTTTAAGTTAGAGTTGCGCGAAACAGTTCCAATGATAGAACGAACATGGAACGATTCTTTTTTTGATCGGAAGGAACTAGATCCTGGAAATATGTCCGAGGAACTATGTAGTTCCATAGACATTTTCCGAACGAAAGTGAACTAGAAGAACGAGAGGAATGTGAACATATGATGGTACTGGACAGGGACACTGGTACGTATTGATATGGACATGGACATGGACATGGATGAATAAGTTCCAATTCATGTTTATATGCAGTTTACGGAAAGACATAGAAAATGTTTTCGTCAGAGGACAGAGTTCCTGGAACTATACAGGTCCGGAGCGACCCATCTCTACGTAAAAGTGGGGCAGTGGACAAAATCGCTCGGCAGTCCAACCCATCAATCGCTTAACTACTGCTCCCATCCTTAATAAAGTTCCAAATAAGTGGTTACTTTCTGTCGATAGGTCAGGCTACCGACAACGATTTATTGAGAACTCTATTAAGTCTTTCCTGAATTGAGTAAAATTAGGCTAAGCATTTTTTATGTTGTCACTTAAAGTTTTTTTTTATTTATGTTTGGACGGGTGTCATTTAGCCCAATTTACCTTGGGAGGTACTTCTTCGGCAATATGGTAAACTAGACTAATTTAAAGACATCTGTGATCTGAGCTTATGATGACATCTTTAAGACTTTAACAAACTCAAGACTTAAGTCGGAGACTAAAATTATGTGTTGCTGTCATAATTTACATAGGATACGCCTAGGACTTACCAAAAATTCAAGAGTGACAAATGTGACTGAGTGGAGAAGCGAGAGGAGTAACATCGATTCTCGCTAGTTGGGTTTGACTCTTAATTTCAGTCCATGAATTATTAATACACCATTTTTTTACGCCAGCAATCATAACTTTTAAGCCATTATAATTCTGGTTTCACTGTCACTATACTCACAAGAAAGTAAATTTTAGCTTCGTTGCAAAATCTATTAGCACCCACCTATTTTATTCTCTCCTATGTCCTTTGGCATTTCCTTTACTACATTACCATAAAATTTATATTTGTCCAAACTCAAACCCGGTGAACTTTTTGGCCCATCAGTATTGCTTGTTATTGGGTTCAGCCAGGACAAACGGCAGACTATTCCCTTTAGAATCCTAAACATGGAATGATTAAAAATATTAACGAACTGGAGCGTTTCAAATGGGGGGGGGGGGGGGGTAGCAAATTCTTGACACAACCACAATCGAAAAGGGAGACAATTAAATGAATTCCACAAAAATCACTTGAAATGTTCGAGATATGGTCGAGATGATAAATCAAACCACCCCAAGTGGATCCATTAAGCGGTCGTATTCAAATTCCCAGCACAATCAGAGCGTTTGAAAGTCTCGATGAGAAGACTAACGACCGCAAAGGACGACGACTGATTTCTTAATTTTTGTTTACCCTACACGTCCTGCTGGCTCGTCATCATCATCATCATTATAGCTATCATTATCACACACGCAGCGGAGAGGAAGGATATTTCTGTTCGTGTATCTTGTTCCCTCTGACAAAGTGTGTCGAAATCAAACCATTGCCTGTCAGGTATCAGAGAAATTCATCATCGTCATCACCAGCATCAGCATCAACATCATCATCATCATCACTGGATCGATTTACAGGGTTAAATGCGACCAAAAGGACTTGATTATATTACGTTAGACAGGCGAGGCGGTATGACGTGGGGGCAGATAGTAAACTTGCGACTTGCACTGGCATTATGATATTGCTACTACTCACACTCACATACTGCCTGTGTATTATTATTCTTCCTGTTTTACTGTGTACCATTGTCGGAAGTTGGGAGCGTTTTATTTGTTTTCCTTTTCTGGTTGGCTGTAGATACTATCGACGTAGCGACAACATCATCACAGGCAATGCCTGATGAATATGTATCCTTTAATATAATTTCATGGAATGAGATTTGGATATGTGCCCACCACATACGCCCAGAAGCATGTTCAGTGCATCCAACATAATAGATGCGGATATAAAATATCGAACATCACATGACGGCTGGATGGCTCCCCCATACTCATGTCCTGAGATCTGTGTACGTATTTATTTATACATTAGTTATCTCTACGAGATACTCGTACTACGCCATGATGACGGTTGATGGAAATAATTTTATTTTTCGTCTTCACTCCTTCATCCAGAGGGTAGGAGTATACGAGTAAACGATTGCGAAAGTTCTTAGGCATGTGCGTCGAGTTATGGTAATGATGTTTTAAAATTGTTTTTTTTTTTTTTGTATTGCATTTGTTGGAGAAGTAAATCTAAGGATACATATCGCTTCAGTGAAATGTTCTTTTTAATTTACGTCATATGGAAAGCACACAACACACACCACTTGCGTTAGGGGGTAATAAAATCTCAAAGCCGAGATAACGCAAGAAGTTGTCAACAAATTTCGACGGAATGTTTTTTTTTCTTTTAACATTTTGTGGATAATTTAAAAATAATAATGTACATGGAATTGTGGATGTTATTAGGAAAATGAGTACCCTTGTCTATCTGTGGGGCACCTTATTTGATTATCCGTCGAGATTAGGCGCACTGAATGTTTTGTATTTAGGGTAAATTCGTATAAGCATATGTCTTTTGTTTTGCCCAAAAAACTGTAAAATTAAAAAAGTAGATATAATCGCAAAAAACCGAAAAATGCTTTAAAAAATAAATAAGATTAAGTTAAATGAATTATTTCGAACATCCCGGAAGAGGCTATCGATTGGGGTTTGACTGTTTCGTCTTTGTTTTCCCCGAAGACAAACCACGACCTCCTTTTCAGTACCAAGCAGGAGATTAGTTTACTTTAACGAAACTCTTCACCAGACTCTGTCTTGTGGACGGGTTGTCAAAGGAAATAAAGGGAGGGCAGACTGCTACGGTCACCCTCCATCTTTTTACAAAAGACAATCCTTCCATTGACTTTTAGTCAAGCAGGAAAGCCAAAGCACGCTGATTCAACCAGCCATTTCTGCCATGCACAGACAGACTCCCTCCTTAATGATTGACTGTCACAGTCAATAGGCAGCGGCAGACTACTGCGGTCACCATAGTCTTTTTTGGCCAGTTTCCGCTGCCAGCCTCTTGTGGTATCGCAATGGACATAAGAACATAATAATGTGGTCAAAGTGTGTGCTTTAGGACAGTCACCTAACCTAACCTATCCTAAATTAGTTAACATCTTTTTATACCCTGAACAGGAAGCTATATTCACTTTGTCATTACGTTTGTAACGCCAAGAAGCATTTATATATCGAATCAGGATCACATTCTGAATCGATTTAGCCATGTCCGTCTGTCTGTTGAAAACACGAAAGCGTCCAAAACGAATCAACCTAGGCGAATGCATTTTTCTGAGAGGACTTAACGTCGTCAGGTTGGTATTGAAAATAGAGTACGTCGGTCAAGTTGTTATCGTACCTCCCGCATACAAAAGCAATATTAGACACAGTACATTCTAACTCGCATAAGTAACATTTTGCATAACTTTTATGCGGTGGAGGGTATCAAAGCGATGATAACACTTTTAATTTATTGTTTTTTTTATATATATTTTCGGTTAAGCTAGATTGTAGGCGCAGTAGCGCAGTCGTTAGTGTGCTGGACTACTCTGCGAGTGTGCGAGGAGTCTCAGGTTCGATCCCCGGAAAAACACAAATAACATCTTAAAGTTTTTTTTACTGCGCCACCTCTCGCGAACGTCTGACAAATATCCGTGAGTTTAAGTGTCCTGAAAAAGCTTCTCAATTCAGCCATTCGGACGCGGCATCAAATTGTAGGTCCCTTCCATTTGTCACAAAAATAATAACTCACCCAAACGAATAGTTGTGATAAATTAGGCCTAGGGTGTTGTGTTACACAGCACTCAATTCGGAAATAAGTTTATAATATTTTTCCCAACGTTTCTTAAGCGTAAAGCGACTCACTGCGTTCCGCGGATGTATGATACTGACTTTCAGTCAAGATTTCGAGCAGCAAACAGCTGTCAGTGTCAAAATAACCTATGATTTAAAAAGAAACCACTAGATGGCCCACCCTTAATGTATACAATTATTCACACGTCAGTACTTTTGCTAAGTATTAACTAAAAAAAATAAATAAAACTTTGAACAATAATTTTTTTTCTTGTAGCAAGGATAAAATAAATAAATAAATAGGTGGCGCAACAGGCGGGTGACACCCAAGGCCTAGCTTCTCGCAACCATTCGTTTTGTGTGAGTTTCTATTTTTGGGACGAATGGAAGGGTCCTACAATTTTATGCCGAGTCCGAACGGCTGAATTGAGAAGCTTTTTCATGACAGTCATACTCTCGGATGTTTGTCAGACGTTCGCGAGAGGTGGCGCAGTAGAAAAAACTTTAAGATGTAATTTGGGTTTTCCCGGGATAAACTTTAGAAAAATATGAAAGACCTCATAACGTTCATTCCTCCATATTCGAGGCAGTTTTCAGCGTCCAAAACACCTTTCAATTGAAATTAAAATCTAATTCATTCCTTGTCAACTCGGCTCCATGTAAATCAGATACAAGTCAATTATTATTGGGTCAATGATGGAATACCAAAAAAAAAAATGCGAATTTACATACATCCTGTCATTCTTGTCAAAAAAAAACCTCTTAATAAGTGCGGTTATATAACATTATATTAAAAATTCAAAATGAACTAAAGCCTGGCATAGATGCAAGGACCTTGACACATCGCTACTCTAAGTGACACTTTGTGGCTGCTTTACTCCCAAATGTCACATAATAGATCCATGAATGAGAATTTCCCTTTCCTATGTGATCTGAAAGCTCTGCATGCAGTTTGTTATCCTTCAGTTAGTTGATTCCTGTGTCAACCATGCTGAGGAATAAAATTCTACTAAATTTGCTCAGGGGTATGGATTAAAGTGCGCGACCCCATTACTAACATCCTTTCGTTTCATCATCGCTCTTCCCCTCCAAGGACATTGTCTGTTGTTCGCTTGTTTTCTATACATACATTTATATTGAAAAATAAGGACCCTAACTCATACAGCCTCGCATGAAATATTCACGTCAGTTTTGCAAATTAATTATTTACAGGAAGTAATTAACCCATTAGCGTAAAACTGGTAAGGGGCGGAAAATTATATTTGCCACAAGTTTGTTTTTAGTTTTCGGTTAAAAGGGATACAGCGATGGAAGGGGAGGCACTGCTATCACAACCATTTGTCAAATATAATTTGACAATTTGATAGATGGGATGTGGTCAAAAATTGCAATCAAATCGCAATCAATTTCATTATGAAGTGATTTCAATTATTTCGGGTCAGTAAAGTCCGAAGTGGATAATAATTGTTCGGTTCACATTGAGTGTGCAATAAATTGTGGGATTTGGGTCGATTGGATTATATTATTTTTGATAGGCAATATAGCTTGTAGTTAGAATGGATGAATTAACGTTATGTAGCTGGCATTTGAAATTAATCTGTAGATTTGCAATATTTGATATGGACGATAGTTGTTTCTGGCATACATCATCAGCTTGTTGTGGTGTTCGTAATGCTAATCGGATGAATACAGAAAGGAGAGGTTGTTTGCGCCCATCTACTTACTGTGCAAAACCACCAAAAATGTGCTACTGATGTTGCGAACTGAGAAGGACATTATTGTGCGTTTAGGAATTCGAGCCATTAGCATAGTTTGCTTTTTAACAAAATATAATTTATACATCCAAACATGTGTGCAATGGGATAAATTATATAGAATTTTTAAGCAACCATTCTGACTACCCCGCTATGATAATCCACGCAGATATACGAGTGGGATGCTTCAAATGAAACCAAAATTTCAGAGAGCGACTTCCTCCCACAAACTACAATCCCTATTACAAACTTGGCATATAGATTTTCGATGGAAAATTTGATTTTTTTTAAATAAAATTTTTGTTTTTTTTTTTTAATATAAAACTTAACGGCAAAATTGTATTTCCGAAAAAATCTTATGAATTAATGCACCGATTTAGAATTTTTTTTTTTTTTTTTAAATGTGATAAATGAACTAATGCAGGTTATAGGATACTTAAGTTTTAAGGGAAGGGCAGATGATGGGGCAAACTATTGATTGCGGCTATCTCTAGAACCATAGTCCGCCGATTTTTAAAAGCCTTTAAACCTTGTAATGGCGACAGACTGGATCATTATTTGTTACTTACAGGCGGTAGGTCGATTTTAAAAATTTTTACAGCGTTGTAATGGTGATATTATAGGCTACTTAGGTGGGCGTGGTAGATCTAACCTCCCACACAAAAAAAATATTAATAAATCGTATATCCCCGATTGATCTCAAATTTTCAGAAAATCTTAGCATTGACACGGGAGTGTTGTTGTTAAGTTTGGTCAAAATACGAAAAAGGGACGTGGCACCTTCCATACACAGAAAATATTGGAAACGATTTTCCTCGACAGCTCGAAAAGTTGCCCGTCGATAGAGCTGAAACGTATACTCATTGCATTTAAAGGGTGTCCCATAATTCACGCAAAATTTGAATAGTACCTATAGCTCTCTACAGCGTAATTCTCATGAAAGACTTGAAACTACATGCTTACAGAGTTCAAATGACTCAAGAACTGAAGACTACTGACCATGCAGCGCGAAGAGAGTTCGTTGAATGACTTTTGGAACAACAACAAGTGGATGCTGATTTTTCGAACAAAATCATTTTCAGTGATGAAGCTAATTTTCATAATGATGGCTTCGTTAATCGTTAAAATTGTCGCATTTGTCGTTCAGAAAACCCACGAGTGATTGTTGAAAAACAAATGCATCCACAGCGCGTGACAGTTTGGTCCGGATTATAAACTGGAGGCATTATCGGTCCATTCTTTTTCGAAAATGCGGCTGGTCAGGCAGTAACAATTAATGGTGTTCGTTATCGTGACATGATGACCCAGTTTTTAGTGCCTATATTAGAAGACTAGCTAACCCGTACTCGCCTTTCGCCGCTCGCCTTTAGCAAACAAACAAAATTATATTTGGTCCATTTAGGATTACACATTGAGTGTTTCATAGAAATCTGTCCAGTAGTTTTCTCGCTTTTATAATATAGTGTGCACCCTCTGCATCGCCCTCCCTCTCCATGATCTTGCTACTTATTTATAATACTGCATTTCCTTTCCTTTGTTTCCCTCTTCCTATGGAATCCAAGCAACTACCTACCCCAAACCTACACTGTTACCATACCACCACATGCTAGTCTTGTTTTGTTTGTCTTGTCGCACGATCGCAAAAGTATAAACATCCATTTGTAGCAAAGGAATATGTGTATGTATATATTTTCACTTCAAAAAATACATTTTGGTTAAAAACTGTTCTTGAGGACGTGGCTATAAACGACATAGCCTATAGCAGTCTCACAGTCTGAAGGAACATTTTAAAAAAAGTTTCATCGAAATCTGTCCAGTAGTTTTCGAGTTTTTAACTGCCAAAAAAAATTCCTATAGTTTTATTATATGTATAGATGTGACCAACATGTGATTTCAACAAGACGGTGCCACATGCCATACAGCCAGAGAAATCGTGTAATAGGCCGTTTTTGCGATCAGAATTAGCCATCAAAATCTAGCGATTTAACCCCATTGGACGTTTTCCTTTCCTTATTATGAACCAATTTGTCCTCGTATAAGAAGTGGCTATATCGACCATTGAATTGAATACATAAATACATAAATAGAACTTTAAGCAATAAAGTAATATCGCCAAATAAAAGCCAATGTCCAACTCAACTGTATTCCACAAAAGGGACCAACACAATAAGCTATTAAAAACGCACCAATTCTGTACGCTCCACCGACCAACAAGTCCAACATTTACCCCACCAAACTACGAGTATTGAAGCCTGATAGGGATAGTCCCATAACCATAACGTACTCATAGCAACTTCTTCAATTATTAAATTCGAAAATGCTGAGCCCTTTGCTATGCACACGTAGTCCCATATTAAATTGAAAATTTAAAAAAGGTACACACTTCACAGGACTCATTTTTAATTCACGAACTTTGCACGGAGTATAGTTAGGGGTTGAATCGCTTACTCGCTTTTATTGGATAGAAAGGGCTCACCGAGGGAGACTACTTTTTTTTGAAATCACACACCTGAAGTACGAAAAATACAAATAAACCGAAGTAAATTCAATCTGCAGGATCCATCAGTGTCCAAATCATGGTATTTCAATCAGAATTTAAATAATTTAAATTGCCGCCTAGAGCCCGACCCACCAATGTCCTTTTGATTGTTGTGATGTTTGCTTTAAGTGACAAACTTAAATTGATTTCTACGATTTTATTACCATTGCGAGTACCACAAAAAAAAAAGTCATTGCTGAACCAATGACAAAGGGTCACAAAATCCCTTCAGGTAAGTATACCCATCAACATAAAATCCAATCATAGTTATACACACACATTCGTTTGTGTCTCAATCAAAACGGAAATATTTGCCTCCCTCGTAGTTCGTATACCACAGGACGACTTATCCTCGACATGAAACGAAATTACTCAATTTAAATGTTTTCCCAGTAAACTACCGGTAAACAAGTTTATCCTCAAGGAAACCCCAAAGCATATTTCACAATACAGTTGACAACAAGACTAAGACTCTCAAGAAAGTCTCCTTTCGTCCATTTTGTGCGGTTCCGTTTCCCCTCAACATCGCAAACACAGCATAATAGCGTGTCAAACATTTAATTTAAAGTCATAATCTGTTGGCTGCTGTTGTATGTGTGGCAATACACAATACCCGAAATTCCATTCAGGACAAGGATAATTTAATTTGACCCTTTTTGGGTTGTACTATATACTACCCTGCCTCCAGTTCACCGGCAGGCAACGCACTTCAGTGTACTCCTGCGAGTGTACTATGCATCAGGACTCGGTCGGATGGAAATTTAATAACTTTGCCTCTGACTTCTGCCATGAAATGTCCTTCCACACTTTTGTTTTGATGAAGAAGATGACGACAATGACGACGTGCATAAACGATGGCAGTGATAGGGGATAATCTTTCATTTTGACAGGTCACCAAAGGATTTCCAAATTAAACTGTTTGCGTGTGTGGATATGAATTTTGCATGAGTGCTTCAAGTCTCAAATGCAAAATTAGGCAAAGGTAATAATCCTTTTTTGGTGTACTCACAGGTCTGGACATGGAATCAACACCAAAAAAGCCACCCAACTTGGCTGGTGTTGAATGCATGCTTTTGGCATTTGTCCACTAGAGAAAAAAAGTGCAAAAACCTCTCCCCCGCCCATTAACGATCAAGGGGGAGCAAATCGATTTTCTATCTTTTATGCAAAAATGGTACGAATTTGCATACCCATCTCAATCTAATCGGTGGATTAAGATATCGTTTCGAAAATTTTCTTCTCAAATCGTTATCCTGAGACGTGTCATTATTCTTCGGAAATTATACGTAAGTTTTTTCAAACCCCTCCCCAATGTCAGTCACCTCTGAACAAAAGGTCGGCACTTTTTAATTAGATTTAAAAAAAAAATGAAAACTGCTCTGAAAGAAAATTGTTATATTGGTCCTTCGGGTGGTTTGCATGGCGTGCGTTGCTGATTTCGGGGGTTTTCATGAGACCATCCATCCGTGAAGGTAGAATGATATAATTAAAATTGAACCATTGACTGCTGCAGTTGAACGGAGTAAAAATGGTTGTAAATATTTGCAGCACGCTGCCGGCCGGTTGGGAATGTTTTCGAAATTAAAAATTAAAAGGAAGGAAGAGGTTGAGTATATATGTGGCACATGATTGGCAATAAAAGTAGACCAGTGCCCTATAATTGTCTGGACTTTTTGACTATATTTTTGAGGTGGTTGCGAACAAGTCCTTTGAGGTTGGTCTTCAGATAAATTTTTGAGAAATGGCAACGGCTTGCGTGATGGACGTTTTGGAATTGAATCAATTCATAGATTGGACTGTAAGGATGTTCAGTGCCAATTTAAAACGGAATACGTTTTTTTTTTGCTTTTAGAAAAGGCTGACTCTGAGGAAGCAAAGTCGTTGAACTCTTTTATGGCTGACAACTTGCACTGCACTGGGTGAATAGTCTTGCGTTCTGTTAACGCCTTGACAAAATCAAGCCGAATACGAAATTTAAGGCATTTGAAGTTAAATGGCAATTCATTCGGAATCATAAAAAAGTGGCAGTGCAGAGAACGATGGGACCGCCTTGTAAGCTCTACGAGCAAAAGAGGAGGGAAAAACATCGAAGAAAATACAAGAGACGATCGCGATCAAGGAAATTCAGAGGTGCGGGAGCAATTTCTGGAAGTTTTACCAATAGGAAAAAATAACGTATACGTAGCAAAATGCTCCGAATAGACCCTCAGAGATGGGCAAGTCTGTAGTAGAGTCGCAGTTATTGCTAATAATAGGAAAAAAACGACTTCACTAGACTGTTAAATGGCAAAAGCCTAGATTTCCATTCACCCGACCAAAATGATGTGAGGATAACAATATATAAACTAAAATCCAAGTAGGATTCCGGACCAGATGTATTGACGAAAGATCTATTAAAAGCAGCGGGATACGACTAGGTGGAGAGCATACATCAACTCATCTCCAAGGCGTGGTCAGAAGGAATTTTTCTTGACGAATGGAACCTTAAAACCGTTTGTCCGAGCCACAAGAAAATATACCTTCTAAACTGCTCAATTGCATCAACTATCAAGGCATTAGTCTCTTAAGCATCACATATAAGACCTTGCCTTATATACATACTACCTGCGTGGCACTATATTTCAATAAATTGGTAGTCCCTCATTAGTGTCGGTTCGGTAAGTCCACAACCAACCAACATTTTATACTACGGCCGATAGTTTTGCCATCCATGCCAAACTCGTTAAGGTCGGAAACATTCTCATAGAAACCTTCGATGTTAGATTATGATTTAGACAAGGTCAAGGGTTGTCATTAACTCCTTCAACGTCATACTTGAAAAAATTTTACTAAATTCACAAGCCACAAGTCTGTACAAGTACGCGGGTGATATTGCTTCCAGAACTCGGCAAGCTGTCACTTGAGCGTTCTCAAATATTGTGATTATTCTCGATTGAGACAAATTAGATGCTGCCAGAGCTCGACTGAACTCGTTGTATCAAGTTACGTGCTAGACCTCCTGAATGCTGTTAACAAAATGGGACACAGACCGAATGTCATAATACCACAGTCCGGGGTGGATCTATGGATCTATGGTCATGAGCTGTTTCCACGTTAAGTTAGTTAAAGTCTACTTCCACTTACGTGCAACAGCTGTGTCGTAGCCCAACCCTAACTCAACCACCTTAGTCATTGGACCTTCATCGTACAGTTCGTTGTTCTATCTCCTTCTCCATTCGCCGTCCATGCAGGCGGGACCGAAAATTACTCAATGAATTTTCCTCTCGAAACAACCAAGATTAGCCTCATCCGCTTTTGATAGAGTTCATGCCTCTGCACCATAGATAAGGACTGGGATGACTAGGATTTTATAAAGGGGCTCTTTAGTAGTTCAAAAGATTGTCTTCGCCTTGATACTCAGTTGCTTTCTTAGGCCAAGAAAACAGCGATTGGCAAGTTCAAGAATTGATCTTTGTTAAATCTCAGCGGCGCTGGTGTCACTGCCTGATTTCATAGCGGAGCCTAGGTATAGACAAAGTTATATCTGTCTTTAGTGACATTCTGTCCCAGACGTCGCGTCGGTGTTGGGTGTCCTTTATTATTAAGAGCATATACTTTGCCTTGGACAAAACGTCCCTATTGATAGCAACAATTTCGAGGTAGTTAAGGAGTTCACCTACCTCGGAGTAAACATAAACTCCACGAATGACACCCTAGTGAAGATCCGGCGAAGAATTACCCTAGAAAACCGTTGCTACTTCGGTTTGGCAAAACAATTGGGTTCAAAACTCCTAACTCGAAGCACGAAATGTGTGCTCTACAAAACCCTTATCATGCCAGTTCTGCTTTATGGCGCCGAGTGCTGGACGATAAGCAAGAAGGAAGAGCTGATACTGGGCTCCTTCGAAAGAAAAATACTTCGGCGGATTTTTGGTCCTGTGTGCGTGGAGGGCGAATGTGGGAGAAGATACAACCGCGAACTCTATGAGCTGTACCAAGATGTGGATGTAGTCCAAAAGGCACAAACACGTCGACTACATTGGCTCAGCCACATCGAGCGAATGGACAATAATGCTCCAGCTAAGAGGATCTTTGAATCCCAGCCCCCAGGTTCGAGAAGACAAGGAAGACCGAACCTCCGTTTCAAAGACCAAGCCATCGCGGATGCCAGAGCGCTTGGTCTGGACAATTGGAAGCAGCGTACCCGGGATCGTAGAGGATGGAAGACTGCAGTCTCTCAGGCGGAGACTCTTCACGGGTCAGGAGCCCGATAAGTAAGTAGTACTTTGTCTTGCTAACTTCGCCGCCTAGGTCTCAATACTCATGAACGTGCAAGTGACATCACGCTGCGTTCTGCCGAATGTGTCGATGTCGTAAGCATAGGTGAGTAAGTTGACGGACTTTTGAAAGTCCTAGTGTTAGCGTTTAAGTTTTGCACTATTCTTCCAAAAACGATGTCGTAGAAGTCGCATGATAGCGCATCGCCTTGTCTAAGTCCTTTTTGGACATCGAAGGGCTCGGTGAGTTATTTTACCGACCTTGACGGAAGAATGTCATAATAAAGCCATAAATTTGGACTTTTTCCACCTTGAATCTGCTATAAATTCTGACAATAATATCTCAGCAGAAAAAAAGAAGAGTAGATGCAAAGGCTCCTTTGGCCTGAGAGGGCAAATTGGTAGTGGAGACCATACATTTGCATTCATTGGCTTTGGATGACATATGGAGGCAAATGCCCCGGCCCGTACTGTAGACCTGCCGGTATGTCGAACGTGTGACCTTATGTCACTTTGCAAAAGCGTCATAAGGCCATATTCGAAATATGTCACGGCACCCCGTTTAAATATTTTCTTTTATGAAATATACAAATATGCCTACTATATCCTTCCATTTGCTCGCACCAACAACACGTGTCGCAAAAGTTAAAAACAACTCGCTGAGGAAAGTTAAATTCCAACTCCTTTAATAGACATCTGTCAAAGTGTATAATATATCAACAAAACGATGCCTCAAGTTTCTTGACAGCGAGCAAACTCCCGAAATACAAGACCTACCCATTAAGTTATGTACCTACCCATGAATCTCCAAGGACTATACACTATACAGCTATGCCTGGAAGAAATTGTCCCTTTTGCGGGCAAATAGGAGCATGAAAATTCATTGTGTTCAAAAGAATTTATTGCGACTAAATCAAACGGAAAGTGTACAGCAAACAAAATGGAAAACAGAAGCGAAAAATACACAAGTATGAGAAAAAAGCATTTGTTCCACTCGTTGGCTTCAATGCTAGGATATCCTTGTTAGAATAAAATTTTTAAATATTAGCCTTGGGATATTCTTTAAGAAATCCACCACCAAAATACGAAACGAAAGAGTATTTGCCACCATTCACAAAATGGCTTCAGCAAAAATTTGCCATTTTGTATCTATGTGTGCGAGAGTGTACAAAATGGCTTTTCAATTGGACTATATACGGTTAGCGACATGACACACCGCCCGAAGAGGCGCTCGTTGTTGGTTCAAAACTTTGGCAATGCGGTAAATTGCCTCTGCGATACATTTGTTTGCCTATTTGCTCTGATGTCCTTATTATGGTTTCTCCTGCCCGGGAAAAAGAATGAAGGCAAATTGTACATCGCGTAATACGTATCCTTATTTTTCTGTTCCTATTGTGCTATTTTATTCCATGCAAGATGAAGCACCTATTCATTGTTTTTTTGTCGTTCCTTTTATTTTATTTTATTTTTTTGTGTAAAGGAAGCAAATTAGCTACCCCAATGAGGATTATAAGATTTCCATTTCACAGTTGTTTACTTGGATGTAAGCAAATTGAAGGAAACCCTCTAATTTTTTGTTTACTCATCATTAGCCTGTTTGCGTTTAATAGACGCATTTGCACATTTGCATTACTGTGAAGCAAATCCTGTTGTCGAAAATGTTCACTCACTGTTGAAGTAATTATTATAAAAAAGCCGCAACACAATAATCAAAATAGCTGTCCATCAGAGCGTGTTTGGTGTTTCATTTCCCACTGCTTCGCTTTAATTAGATATTCCGTTCGAGAGCATATCCTTGTGCAAACACACACTTGGCATTAAGACAGGGCTTCAAATTCTCGTTCGTTTTTCTTATCCTTGCGTGTCTTATGCAGGGGAAATAAAAATAAATCCAGTTGCGGTAAGAGTACATCAAGATGACAAACCACAAGCAGTCATCTGACAAGGAAGATAATATCCTCCCACGCAATGGCAATTGCATCGAAATGGAAATGTACACATTTTCAATTAGGATTTAGAATTTCGTATTCTTTTTTATGTGCGATCCTTTTCTACTGTCATTTTTGATGGCTCAAGTTGTACAACATGTACTTGACTTGCTTTGGCTTAGTTTTAATTATTGCAATTTTGTTTTGTCGTCGCTTTTAATTAATTTGAACCGAAAATCACTGTCTAATTTGTTTGCGTCATGAGCGGAGCAACAAAAAAAATGTGGACCGAATATAATTTAATTATGATTCTGTTTTGTGAGATAATTGCATTTTGATCCCTTGTCTGGATGGACCTTAAAATGTAAAGACAAAGCTATAACTGCCCCGGGGTAATGTTGGCTGAATGACAAGGGAATTTGTTTTGTGAGCTTCATTTAGCACAACTGCTGAATACAGACGAGAAATCGATAGGACATGCGATGGAGCATATACCTTTTTGCCTTCTACTTATCAACTCGATTTGTCACCAGCGAAAGATTCGCATATCCTTTCATGCATATTTAATGAAGACTACTTTGAAGGGGGCTCAACTGGAATTAAGTAAATAGTTGTCGATGCTATTCTGCGTAAAGTAGAGGGGCCGATGGGCCGAAGGGCGAACGTTCCTTAACACGCATTAGATAAGTGGTTGATTAAAGTCATTCCATTTCTTCTGTGGTGAATAAGATTGGACTGTCTAGACTGTCAAATTCGTAGATACACTGACTGGATGTAGTCACTGTTTTGCCTTTTTGCCCTTTTTTGATTTAACTTGCTTCTTCTTGGGAAGGGTAGTATTTATTAACAAATGGAACCATAATGCTCCGACGTTTGGAAAGGCACTTAAAAGGGGCAGGCATTTAAGCATTGATTTTCCTTTTCTATGGAATGCCCTCTTTCATTTTCTCAATGTTCTATAAGACAAATCAAAAAAAAATCTGATATTTTTTGTGCAAGAAAAGAAGTATCTATACGTCATGTGCATGACTGCATCACACGTAACTTGCTCTTTTATATTGTAATCATTATAAATGGCAGTAGCGCAGTGGTTAGTGTGCCGGACTATTGTGCGAGGGATCCAGGTTCGTCCCCCAGAAAAACACAAATTACATCTTAAAGTTTTTTCTACTGCGCCACCTCTCGCGAACGTCTGACAAACATCCGAGAGTATGACTGTCCTGAAAAAGCTTCTCAATTCAGCCGTTCGGACTCGGCATAAAATTGTAGGTCACTTCCATAGATAGAAACTCACACAAACGAATAGCTGCGAGTAGCTGGGCCTAATGTGTCTACACTACACACCTGTTGCGCGCCACCTACATATTTATTTTTTACTAGCTGGACCCGTGCTCGCCTTGTACGGTCGTACAAAATTATATACACTTTTAGGAGAAAAAGAAAATTCCTCCCTCTTCTAGATCTTGCTACTTATTTGTAATACTGCATTTCCTTTCCTTTGTTTCCCTCTTCCTATGGAATCCAAGCAACTACCTACCCCAAACCTACACTGTTACCATATCACATATCAGAATGAAATTCTGAAATGAAACCTGTTTTGTATTATAATATGTCTCTTCTCTTATGAAAATGAAGATTATTAATATACCCCATGCCATACTGCAGCACGCATAATATACACACCTTCATTTCATACAACTGACCATAGCACTCACTGCGAAAACAAATCAACCCTTTTCGAATGTGTAGTATTCGAATGGCTAAAAACTGTTCCTCAGGACGTGGCAATAAACGACATAGCCTATAGCAGTCTCACAGTCTTAAGGAATATTTTAAAAAAAATTATTGAAATCTGTATAGTAGTTTTCGAGTTTTTAGCTGACAACGTAACTTCCGACAGTTTTATTATATGTATAGATAATGGCAAAGTACCGGTAATCTTGGAGATAAATTAAAAATGGCAATGCCAATAAGTGATCAGAAACTAAGTTTTCAAAACGAAATTTAAAACACATTTTGTGAAACTTCTATAAATGGTAAGTCCGGTTAATTTAAGAGTATAATTAAAATGTCTGACGCTGAAATTTACCCAGACGTTTAGGGCGCAGTTATCTAAATGGCATGAATACAATAACTTAGTCATCAAAAATTGCAAACGATTAACGAACACTGAAAACCAGATTGATTTATGTCTTTTAATTTTTGAGAAAATAGAAAATTACTTTTATATGTCGCTCCGCTTAGAGAAAAAATTCTTACCCTTGCGTATTGAAATTTTTATATTTTATAGCTATACTGTTAGATTTTGGGATGGGTGCAAGTCTGAGTATATGCAAACTTTCTTTAAATTATCCTAGTTTACCCAATGTCGACAACATTCTTCAGCAACAGTCTCTGGCCTAAAATTTCACATTATAGACAAAATTTTGCTGATTTGCATTATAGAAAATTTAGACAACAGATTCCTGGCTATGAAAAATGTTATATTACTTTGTTGTTAGTGTTGCCATTGATTTTTAACATTTTATTTTCATGTGAAGTTTTATTTTGATTTTTTTAATTACCCCTCCCGACCAAACGAAGTGAGATAGAAGTACTTGTATTTAATCCCTCTATACATAAACCCATCGCCAAAGCTATCGTACTCTCCCCAATTTTGTTCTTAAATTTCAAGCTTGAAATTAAAAACTAAAAACAGAAATAACTTGATTTAAAAATAATATGAAAGAACAGATTCCGGCCTTTCGAAATTGATATGGTCTTTTATTATACGTGTTGCTATAATGTTTTAATATTGTTTTTTTTCTTTTTAAATTATTTTACGTGGTCTGGGCCTAGGTCTTAGAGCCTGAAGCAGAATCCCGCTGTTAGGCAAAATATATCATTCAATATAGACGACGATAGATACATCTTACATTCACCTGATGAGCAAAAGGAAATAAGAATAGCTAAAGCCCAACAAAGCAGAGCTTTCTGGACCAGCTTGAGATAAATTGGTACAGTATATGCTCATTTCCAAAATTTGGTCTGATCTGGTCTACGAGAGGTGAGTCCATTCAGCTGCGCTAACTACATAGGTATCAGTCTCCTTAACAATGCACTCAAGATTCTATCTGCCATAATTGTGAAAGCATAAAATTCTTTGAAAACCTAATTGACCCCCAGTGAGATAATAGGCTAGAAAAGTCCACTGTGTCGATCAAAATTTCACACTTTTTAGTCAGATTCTGGAAAAATTCCAAGCCGTCCAAATCGATTGGTACTCACCATCTTTTCGTCGATTTCAAAGCCACCTACCTATGACAGGATCTAGTTTTGACATCCTGCAAAATTCGTTCGTCTACGTTAAATACCGATGGACAAAGATGAACCATCTTACATAGATGGCTACTGCAGCAAGGTCCGTAACGACTGCAAACAAAAGGAGTTAGATACCATAATGCGCTGCCATGCTTGTTCGACATCATACTTGAGCAAATTGTACGGAACTGGCTGAAACACACGACACAAGTCGCGATCTTATACAAAATGTCTGCTCAGTTATTGGTATATGCTGATGATATTGGCATCATTGGTAGAACACAGTGAGCTGTCACTGGTTAGTTTGTTCGAATGCAAATGGAACATCGCAGTCCTACTTTATCGCGCTGAAACTTGGGCTATAAGGCGGATGAAGATATTATTGGTCGCTTTGACAGAAAGCGTACATTGCCTTGATGGGCTTTGAAGGATGAGATTCAATGACGAAATATTTCAGCTGTATAGTGGTATCGACCTGGTTAAACATTTGACTTTGCTCCTGGTAAGTTAGATATTCACCCCTATCATCGTTATCGTTTATGACTCTAAAAAAACACACGACTGTTTGGTATTGGCGGCTAAAAATAAACGACGCGACGACGATCGACAAATGGCGTCTGAAATGTCAAAAAATGTGGATTGTATTTTTAGACGACGATCGTCGGTATTGCGTTTGTCGTGGAAATGATACATTTCTGTCGTCGACTATTTTGCGGACGACTGTGTGATAACGTGTTAATAAAAAGTATGTGTACTTAATTTTTAATTAACTTAAAGACAATTATAGTTATTTTACAGAATGGAGATAACAAATAAAAGACAATTTCTACATTTAGTGAACGAAATGCAGAAAAATATTCCTTTGGCAAAATCATTCACGAATGCCGATGTTAATTGATGTTATGTTAGACCAGGCCTGGAATATTGTTCCCATATATTGAGCTCGGCCCCAAAACATTCACTTAATCTACTTGACAGCATACAGAGACGAGCAGTTCGACTTATTGGAGACCCTACACTCACATCGAATCTGCAACCGTTTGTGCACAGAAGACAAGTCGCTGACCTATGCTTGTTCTATAGGTACTTCCATGGTAGATGTTCCGAGGAACTCAAGGACATTATCCCTCGAAATGCAATTTTTGGGCGCCCCACAAGACAGGCTGCTAATGCTCATGACCATACAGTACACTTGACAACCGCGAGAACATCATCTTTCCAAAACTCCTTCTGTTACAGAACAAGCAAACTTTGGAACTCGCTTCCTGGGATATATTTCCAGAAGACTACAATTTGCAGCAATTTAAATGCAGAACTAACGCTGATGAAGCGTTATAGGTTTGCTTTTCCCGGGAGAAGTATTTAAAAAAAAAATGGGACGACATAACCTTATCTCTGAATTGTCTTGGACCACCTTCGACTTTGATAGTCTAAAATACATTTTAAATCTGAAAATAATTATTTTTATTAAAACAGTTTGCAATTTAAATTATTTCTACCACTTATCGTCGGGCAAATCCAATGGCTTAGATTTGGTTCGAATTTCCTTCCTTAACTTTACCAGCTCTTTTTTCTGGTTTTCTTCTTCATCACTGCTTTCATAAAACATCTCAACACTATTCATTTTTGATTTGTTTTATTAAATAATTAACCAACTCACAAATAACACACCAGACCAAATATAAATTCGTCGACTGAAATATCAAACCGCATGTGTTATAGTTTGTGGAATGTATGTGGAATGTGAGTGTTCAGAGAGTCGAGTCGTTTCAGTTACGCAATACCAAATTCCAAACGACTCGACACGACAAATGTCGCCAGCCGTTTGCGACAGACGACGACGACGACAATAGGGGTGAATGCGTCAGCGACATTATGAAAGGCTTTACTTTTTTCAGGCGCATTTTACTTATGCGGTACCTCAGAGTGTTATACGCCGTTATCATTCCTAGGATCATCGGGATCTTTTGTATTCTCCTATAAGTTTCTCGGCAATTTTTGTTGTGCATAAGTTTTCAGGGCGGTCGATCTGGAGTTCGCTTCTCCTGTGGCTTTTCTCTCTGCTTCCAGCTGAGAAAGCAAGGCAGGATTTTCTAAAACATCTGTATCTTGCTAATTCATTCGCTTTCTCATTGCCTAAAATAGCTTTATATCTAAAGGCCCAGAAGATTCACACTCTGCCCAAACAACCTTCAATTCTTCGCGTCTGAATTTAAGAAGCATTACCTGTTCTTGAGGTAAGATACTCCTTGAAATTTTGAAATGGTCTTTACTTAGGTAACCTTGTTGGTTGCCGATCACCGCAGGAGTAGTATGCTATTGTCACCCTTCATACATCCTCAGGGCTGTATTTTCAGTAGAAGGTGTGACAAGGTGCGGTATTATCCTTTTGTTTGTAGAAATTACTAGTTTGGTTTTCTGAGAGTTAGGCCGTAGTTTCTTGAGTCGAGGGTGTTGTGGAGCTCAATTCTGCCGAATAAGGGTAAAGTCACTAACAACTAGAGATGCATCATTGTTGTGACAACATTTGAAGAACATAAACTGCCTCAACCGATCGACAATATTCTCTCAAAAAAGGCACTGGCTATAACCTTCACAGCAGTCAATTTTTTGAGACAACTTCATGTTCAAAAAGCTTATCGGCTGTGATGGCTGGGACTAGCAGTGGAGCGAATTAACGACAAAGCACAGGCGTCTCAATTACCTGTTCCTTTTGGCCTGATGTGCTGAGCATACGTTCGAGAAGAACATCGTTTTCTACGCTTCCACTTCAGTCCCGTCAGTGTGATTGTCCAGCCCTACATTTAACTATAGATCCACCTTAGTAAGTAATAATTTCCAACCAGCCTCAAACAGTACATACTCGTAAATGGAACCTTCTCTCACTTTTAAAGTGTCCCAAAGAGTGGTCCTTAAAAAAAAAGAAAAAGAAAAATGGCAACACAATTTCTCGTGAAATCAAATGCACCATAGCCGTCATTTCATCGAAGTGCCAGACCGAAAAGAAGGGACCAGGCAGTGCCTTCATTCACCGTGACCGCTTGGACTACAGACAAATGTGCAAAAGTGCTTTGGTCTTTTGCTTGCACAAATTGAAGAGCGTGCTACCGCACTTGAGCCGCACACCAGTTAAGTATAGTGTTCTGGGGTTGGGCACTTCACAGCATATCCGAACCGTAACCAATATATATCTGCCGCACCTTGCCAGGCTTCCTTTTCATATGCGAATTTTCTGAATGCTGCGAGAGTCATCCTTTCCAAACCAACGAAACCACCCACTGTGAGTGAAGTTGTCCAGACCACTGAAGCCAGTCCACTTTTCACAGTTTTTCACCCATCACTTTGTGGGTTTCGAAATTTGAATCGCAGCTCGGACGTACATTTTCCAATTTTTTACTCTTCTACTTTGGTGGGAGAGGAGGGACATTCAAAAAAAAAAAATTCCAAACCAACCAAACGCCTGGATAATTTTAGATGGTGGTCGGGATTCCAGTGACTTCTATCCGTTGGCAGCCGCCAACGTGAATGCAATTTAAACAAATTGAAATTGTACATGCCACTTTAGCCGAGTGGTGTCAGTGCGCGTGTGTGAGAGTGTGTGTTAGCATAAAGTGGGACTTGAGTTAATTGCATTTCGAATAAAGTTATTTGAAGCTGAGTGATATTCGTGTCCATTTGGTGATTTAGATAGAACATGTGAAAATGTTGCACATACGCCAGAGTAGGTGCCAAAGTCTGGTAGAGTGAATTTGTAAACGGTTGTGAATAGCTTTCTACCCCCACTTGTGGGATAACGTAGTCAAAGTATTTGTTTTGTATCTTGAAGTCCTTCCTTCATCAACGAAACTAACTTCCATCGACATGTTGAAGCAATCCATTTCGTTGGGTATAGTTCCATCTTCCATTTGAAATCCTCAGAGTTACTCCCCAAAATACATTTCACTGCAGAATACTTTTTAGGACTTTGGCTCCATTTACATTTTGAATTGTGATTTTTACCGCCAAACAAAAGCAAACATTTTAAATAACAATTTTCTTCGCAATACCGAACTGTGTGTATTCTATTCGAGGGAATTTTCTACCGAATTGTGTGCATCCTGTGCGAAACCGACCATGAATGCATATGGTCTCACTATGAAACATTATCTTGGAGATACCAGGAAAATAACTGCAAAATTTTTGCCTTACAAATACAAATATTAGTCTGAAGCTCTTGTAGTGTTGCAAACATCAGCAATAACTTTGCATTGGAATCCCTTTCAATTGTTGGGGTTCCGTTGCGGGTTTTCTGTGGTGAGTGTAGAAATATCCGCAAGAGGGAACACAGTATACGAGTATAAATAAACACGTTTCCCATCCTGCTATAGGGATTTGTTTCCAAAGCTGTGTTTGCATTGATCTGCCAATGTTCTTTTGAATCGATGGTGTTCCACTGTTGTGCGGTAACGTAAAGGACATATTTGTAGGGATCCTTAGCGGTGCTTATATTCGTGATGTTTCAAATCAGGGATTAGATAATTTTCTTAGGGAATTGTTCATCGAATACTACTTCGTTAGGTTACATTAGGTGGAAGTCTGCACTGTATGTAATTTTCAGCCAGAAATCAATAAGTCCCATTTTGATTACCCTTATTTATATGACATTGTATATAGGACATGCTAATAAAACCATTTGAATATGTTGACGAATCTTCTTCAATCTGTTAACTTGGAGAATATCAAAAAATCCTTGCATGAGAAGCGCTGTTCTTATAGGACTAGCCAAGCCAGCGACATAAGAGATTATTCTACGCTGCTCCTGCAGAAGTCATTTGTCACCTTTTGGCTATAACGCGCACTCAGATTTGTTTTCTGGCAAAGATGTAATAAGATTTGAAATTTTAGTATCAATTGCGGGGTACTAGTTGTGGGTTGTTCGTTCGGTCCTTAGCCAAATTAAGTGTGAACTTATCATTGAAGACCTTAGCTATGTTGAAAGCTGGTAACACTTGTCTGTTAGGTAATATCGACGGCAACGAAAAGAGAGTCCCTTGCAAAACAGGGGTCAACGGAAAAAATTGCTGGGACCAGAACCATTCTCTTCAATTGGTAAAGGAATGGCAGAACAGCTGATTTACAAATGGATCACGGCAGAACACCCGAGAAGGTGGTCAACCGTGGAAAAATATAGACAAGCTAAAACGGCAATACAATGGCCGACCTGATCCACTCAGAGAATGGTTCTAAGCATGAGTCGAGGAACATTGAAATGGGCGGTGGCGTTAACTACAGGTCATGGTCATTTCGGGCATCATTTAAGGAATACGGGCCTTAGAGAGGATGATATACTTGTAAACTATGTCTAGAGGAATCTGAGACAGCGGCACATATATTGTGTCAATGTCCAGCTTTGGCTGGCAGAAGAATGAGGTTCTTGGGAAAACATTGGGTCGAAACCCATTGGATGAAATAGATCTCACATAAACAGATGTCAGCGTTAACATTAGGAATCAAACCCAGGGCAGAACTCTGGAGAAGTCCAGAGAGTCTCTCTGGGTAAGGTTTATAGTGGTAGGGAGACAAAAAGAGACACGACAATGGTGGTCTGATTCGAATATCTCTTGAAATTTATATATTTATAGCTTATATAATTCCAATTCAGAGGCGCATCTGACGAGTTACCTGATGTCCCATACTAAACTCAACAGTACTGAGCGATGGTTTATTACTCTCAACTCAATACCAAATGGTACTGGTTGTTCCCTTGTTTATACGGTTTAATTTGCTTTTTGTCGCATAAATTTGAATCTGGAAAACGCTACAGTAATCTGCGAGTCGGTGTGACTACCTGATACAAAGTCCTGCTGGGCACACTCCTGCTCATGTTCCATTCTCGAACCTTAAGCTTGAGCCATCTGTGAAAATGGCAGTACTGAAGCAGAGCCAGTCCAGTCTGTAAGCTCTGCAGACCTTTATTTTATTGTTAAAGTCATAACTTGGTGTCTTCTATAGTCCGTAAGCGGCACAAGCCCGTTTTGAATAAAGATGTTAAGTATGCGCGACTAGCCGAACGATTATCACCCTACATAAAAGTAAAGGACAAATATAACGTAACAGACCGACACATAATATACGCAACAAAGAACACATCATAGATCCCCTCAAAATCATTCGACCGACACAGTAAATAAGTTCCTTTAACATGCGTCCCTCTTCATTATTTTTTTTCAGTGCATTTTATATATTTTTCCAAATTAGCCTACAAATATGCAACGCTTTTCTTGGTTTCGTTCAATGGTACCTAACGTATAATAGGTACGTGTCGTGTAGCCTTCATGCTATATCTCGAGAACCACCAAACCGATTGAACTCAATTTTTGAGAAAGTCTTTGCTATTGGAACAAAGACTTTTCTGTGAAGTTTGGTCAAAACTGGACAAAGGGGCGCGGCACCTCCCATACAAAAAAACATTTTCTAAATTGTTTGTTTTGTTTGTATTGCTGTATTTCAGGTTTAGGCAGAAAGAAATTTCTATAATATCGATTTATTCTCATTTTTCGCATTTTACGAAAGAGCATTATTATCTTCGAACAATTCTGCCGTTCTTCGCTCACACGATTTCTACGAGTTAAACCAGAAATACAACGAAAAAGTTTCATTTCGGCGGCTAGTCGCTAGTATTCGCGATCTTATTCTTTCGATTGTTTTAGCATTCCATTATTTTTTTTGGAGAATAATTTAATAATTCGTGCTGTAAGTTGTGCATCTATTGGTCACGGGTGAAGTGCTTGAATCAAATAATAATGCATTTTTAGAACTGAACTTGTCTTTCCTGCTACACTTCAGTAGGTAGCTCACTTAAGAACAGATTCATTCTTTGGAAATTTAAGGAAACCATTTCGTGCCCGAAAACTTTATATTTTGTATTCGCTTCTTGTCATTATTATACCAAAGGCATGATATACCATTCTTTGTATACCTTGCCTCTGATTATTACAATCGCAGCCGAATAATATAGCAGTTGCTATTCATTTTACTGAATATTCAACGAAATAATTGACATCACAATGAATGAAATAGGATGCGGACATACGCAATATTACAAGACTACACTGAACAACAAGCTGTTATGAACACAATTAACAAGCTTAGAAAATCTTTTAGAGAATTAAGTAACGAATCTTTAAAAACTTATTTTACCAGCCTTACAAATGGTGCTAGTTTTGACTAGGCTTGTGTAGTCCGCGAACGAACTAGTTCAATGAACTAGTGAACTAAGTTCACACACTTAGTTCACTAGTTCATTTAGTTCACGTCTATTATTTTCAATGATTTTTATACAAACGGAATAAACTAAAGAAAACAATCCATGATTTATTCTTTATGACATATGTGTGTCCCTACAAACTAAACAGACGACAACGGATTGCGGATACAGACACAGAAGCCAATCATGTCATGAGAGAACAGCTCAGCTCACTCACTTATGTACCTCCTACCTACCATGCACTTGAATAGGGACAGTAACTAGAAACAAGGATCAATAACAAAACGTTTCAATATTCAGTTAAAATTAATCTTTTTATCTTGTTAAGCTTACCTAATAATGGGTCTAGCGAGCCGCGTATGTTGGAAATAACTTCATAAATACCGTTTGGAATTGAGTTAAACGTAGATTCTAGGTCGCTCTAGGAAATATCGCTCCATGCGGCCGGCTTTATGGCTGCTGTTAATGATTTAACATCTAAAAATTGTTTACCGGACTTGTATAATTTCCGATCTTCAAACAGTAGATATCAATTATATTGAGATCAGGGGAATAAGGTGGTCACTCCAGTGTAGGCACGTTTTGGGTACGGATACCCTCTTTTACCACGCTTGCGGTATGAATAGGGGTGTTATCCTGCTGAAAAGTTCATTGCACGGGTCCAAATACATTACCGCAGTTAGGAAGAGTCTTCTGTAGTACGTCTTTGTAGTTATTCTCGTTCATTCTTGATAACGGAAACTGTAATTAACATTGGCCATAATAAGAGATCGCACAACATACCATTACAGACCTTTTACGGCTATAATGACGAGACAGATAGTGTTTTTCTTTGCGTAATTTAACTAGCAGGGCCATCTAAATTAAATCGGGTTTCGTCGGTAAAACCTATTTAATGCCATCACTAGCTTTTCCATGTCATGCAATTCCGAGCAAAAACAACGCGAGTAGAAGTAAGAGACGGTTTTTTTTAATTTGTATCTTTTTAGATATCCAGCTCTGCGAATTACTCGTCTTACGGTGTCAACTCTTGCAAAAATTCCCAAATTTGATCCGATCTGCGAGGCGGAACAGTGAGAATTTGATGCTTCTCCAAAAATCCTTCTATTTTCAGTAGATGTAGTTGCTGTTTTGGTCCTCTCTTCATGTTGTTTCCATAATTGCACTTGTTTTTATTCGAAACCACTGACTTGCTTATTTCAAATTTGTTTGGCAATATATCGCTTTAGGTGAGACTACACTATTTCTAGCCAAGTATTTTGCCTTTCTCTTCTGCAGTTACGACTTTTTCTCGCCCCATTTGATTGAAAAACGATTAAAATATACGGGAAATAAAAATGCCTTAAGCTTCAGTAAATTGATCCACAGCAAAGCAATTGCCTCTGTCCCTATTTAAGTGATGCAAGTGATTTAGGAATGATAAAGAGAAACACAACATGAAATGATTTAACAATTTTGTCACCATTCACAGGTGCATGGAAGTGTATCTTTTTTATATTTTCCACGGCAAAGTTTTTTTTGTATTTTCTGTGAATTTGACGAAAATAAACTAAATTGAACTAAAATGAACGAACTAGTTCAGTAGAGTGATTTGAACTAAATTGATCGATCACTCAAATGAACTTAATTGCCCAACTCTAGTTTTGACTACTCGCTGGTGTACCACAAGGCAGCGTGCTAGGTCCAGTTTTATACCCACTATTCACTAGCGATTTGCCTGTGGGGAAACCACTTAAGCTACTTTTGCAGATGACACAGCTGTCCTTGCTGTGGGAGCAACTGTCAAAGTAGCAACAAAAAATCTTCAAATGGCAATAGATTTGTATTTTTGTATTTCCAAAAGCGATTTGAACCAATCAAAAGTGACAGCTATTTAGGTGACGGATTGCTGGCGGATTTATTGCGGATGAAAAATAAACTAAATTCTTGTCAGCTGTCAAACTTTTGGAAAAATAAATGTAAAATTGGGAAAAACTGGAAAGCACAGTTCGCATTTGAGAATAAGCAAAAGCGAAGACGGTCGAAATCGAAGTATCGCTTTCAATACTTTCCGCCGCGCGTTTGGGAATAACCCCCCAGTCTACATTAACGACAATGTGGTGGAATACTCAAACAAATATCTAGACATGACTCTAGGCGCTGGAAAGCGCATGTAAGAAAAAGGCTTATTGGAATATATTCATCTCTGTCCAATTATAATAAGTTATTGTGCTATACAAGCAAATTGTAAAACCAGCATGGACCTACGGGCTCCAGTTGTGGGCATGCACATTGAACATATGCCAAGCAAATTTGCAAAAATTCAAGTTTTCCAAAATAAAGTACTAAGGAACAGAGTTAATGCACCTTGGTGTATATACCCAACCCTGATCTATATAGAAATACTAGCGAACCCCTGCACACTTCGTAGTGCAAAATAGAAAAATAAAAAAATCCGTTTCAAGTTCATTTAAATCAGTGATAAGCCGCTTTTATTGTAATGCTCCGTGGTACAAATTTTTTGTTTTTCCAGAAATCGTATTGCGTAGAAAGAAAGTATTCTTGTCTATCAGGACAATGCATAGCTATCAATGTTACAAATTTTACAAACTTTGGCTCTGACGACTGTCGAAAAATAACGCCACACCCCTTTATATACCTAAGATTATCTGTCAATTTGAGCTCAATCGTTTCGTTTGTTTTCGAAATATACGTTTTTGAATGTTATTTTGTATGGGCAGTGCCACGCCCCTTTGTCCAATTTTGACCAATCTTCAGAGGAGCACTCCAGGGCCAATAATTAAGATTATCTATAAGTTTAAGTTCAATCGATTGGGTAGTTTTGGAGATATACGATTTTAAATGTACTTTTTGTACGGGAGGTGCCACGCCCCTTTGTGCAATTTCGATCAATCTTCACAGAAATACTCCTGGGCCAATAACTAAGATTGTACGTAAATTTGAACTCAATCGATTCGGTGGTTATCGAAATATAAGAATTTTAATGTTTTTTTTTGTATCGTGCTGTCAAAAAACAGACAGACATACAAACAGACAGACGGACATGGCTAAATCGATTTAGAATGTGATCCTGATTCAGAATATATATATTTTGTAGGGTCTCCGGTGAATCCTTCTTGGCGTTACAAACGTAATGACAAAGTGAATATGTATACCTTCCTGTGGAGGGTATAACAAACGTGCATTTATATGATAGCTAAAATAAATTTGAATTTAATTTAATAGAAAAGAAAGTAGCGGGCGGAGCCGCGGGCGTTGCTAGCTAGAAGTTAAAAAAGTTGCACAAAGGCACAGAAGTAGACCTCTTCACCATGTTAACTTAGAAATAACAGAACTTTTAAATACTGGCAATGTAATCTCCTGATTAATCTCTTCTCTAATCGCCTTAATCTCTTACCTTTTGATCTATAAGAACTAAGACCAAGAAAGTAGGTAATATTTTAAATCAAAAAAGTATAGAAAATTAGTCGAACAACCAGGTGCAAACCAATTCGGGATGACGAGAGTCAGTCCCATCAGGAATTTTTTTTTAGATCGAGTAAAAGTCCTTCACTATTGCAGATGCAGCCCTCGCGTAATAGATCTGCAATGTCTCTCGATGATTTTTCCTTTCAGCGAATTCCCAACACAAAAAAAGTAAATACATTTCAGTATTCAATATCTTATTATAAATAAATTGTATTAATTTTATTTGTTGAATTTAAGTAAATACAAATAAACCTTTTTCTATGTTTTTATAAGCATAGTTCTTAAGTCAAAGTTAAAAAATATAAGGATATCAACACTTTTCGTACTGTATCTGTATAATATTTGTTAACTCCACTCTTCGCAGGTAAAAGGGGACCAACTATGGATGTTAATTGAAGCCCATGTCCACCCATTCTGTACCATATTTAATTGCCAATGTCCCTCCTGTAGACAATTGCTATATCTCCACGTTTCCACATTTATTTTCAGCTAATATTGTCACGTTTGTAATTAGATCATGTGCCGATCCATTAGCCAATTACAATGATTTCCATCTACAATTTGCACAATAATCAGTATCTAACCACCAAATGGACCTTCCTCGTCACAATTTCTTTTTGTGTCCCATATCCGATAAACAGATCTGTTTAAAAGCCAGCCATAAGGCGTCTTACCCAATTTCGTCTTACCCCATTGCTAATTCATGCCGTTTTTATGTTCAGCATAAACATCAAAAAATGTGCCATATTATATCAATTGAAATTCATAATCCCATTTCCTTGACACAAATCACCAGCACATGCTTGCCCATATACTCATCGTCGTCGTCGTGGTCCTGACTTGCTGAATGGTCACGTTTCTTCAATTCACACACACAAACGCACATATTATATTCGAAAGGTCTCCACACTTAGCGGATTATATTTCTTTTGTTTTAGCATTTTCTACTTTTTCTTTTAATCCATAAAATTGTAGCCTTCCAGTCTTGGGTTGCGTAACTTTTGACGTGTAATAATTTATGGAACCAATCAAAATACCATTAACTAGTTCCTTTCTAAATATACGGGGTAAGGGATGAAAAGGATTTCCAAACACAAAAGGCAAATATTGTCCCCCCCCCCCCGTTTCCAAATCGCAACGAAGACAAAAATACAGAAAACGTTCTTGTGTGTGCTTGCCCTTGAAGGGCTTTTACTTTTCACTATGAAAAAAGGATGCTTTTTCCATCGTCTTGAAGAACCTTTTTTGGAATAATAAAGGAAGAAACAAACGCACAGCCAGATTCAGATATACACATTCGTCATAGAATGCAAGAGGGACATAGCTTTCAATTGCCTGTGTATTCTTTATCTACTCCTTTTGTCGTTTGTCCTCGGCCGCACCTTCTGATTATGACAGTCTTGAAGTGAAGAGTCTTTTTGCACGTTTCAAGTCAGTGAAGGAAAGGATAAACTTTATGTTTGCAAGGACTTTCAATTTATTAAAAACACAATTTCAATTATTTCTCAATTGATAACAAGTTTTTTTTTTGTATTTTTTTACCCCGCACAAAGGACGAACGAGAGAAAAATAATATTTGCCAACTGCTACCCGATATATAAAGGAGAGACGTATCCATTTTGTGTCTTGCAGTAATTGAGCTGTTCCTGGTATTACCCAGAATTTTGCTATTATCGCGAGGACTATTTTACTTAGAAGACAATGATTTTCATCTGGCATTGTCTATTTCCGGACTAGCTACCTAATTGAATTCTGTTTATTTTTATTTAATTTTTCAATTATTACAACAGAAAGGAAATGAAACATTGCGACAAAATGACGATGAGATATTTTTGGTCGGACGAAAAGTTTCCTTTTGAGGATGAGGTTACAATATTACATTCTTGGAATTGTGTTGAGAGGCCTGCACATGAATTTCATAATGTCTTTTTCATTTCGTCTGTGTTTGGCATGAATTTGTGTGTATTCGCCCGTATGGCGAAATGTACTCGTTTCGAAGGCTGTCTTGTTTTTCGTTTGTCGGAAATGTATCTCTTACGAGAGACAGTTGGAGATATACGGGCTTAGCAAAGGGTGTAGTCTTATTTTTTTTTTGGAGGGAAAAGGATAAACTTTTTGATGAATAGAGATGGAAGGGGTGGACAAATTTTGCAAGTGCCAACATTTAAATATATAAAACTTCTTTATCGTTGCTAATTAGTTTTCTATCTGCAGCAGATGGGATAAGTAGTTTTCAACTGTTGACAGTGCTAGATACATTTTTATTTTTTCACAAACTTTCAAGTTTTAATCCTTCAAAATTCAGATTAAAGATAAACTGTCAACAAATGTGCTGTGATGTGTGCTCAAACGCATTTGAATGTGGCTTAAGGTTATGATTTTAATTAAATTAAAATTGTAGCCCTATAGGAAGATACAAGGGCGAATATAAGGAGGGGGTGAAATTGATGTGTATTTTGGAGAGCTCGGCGAAAAACAGATTTCCGTGGAATTTAATTGGAGCCGTATAGACATTGCTTTTAGTTTACAACAAATTTACGACTTCCCATACTTCATAGTTTTCTGCTTCACATTTTATCTAGGACTGTGTCCTTAAAATTTAGTTGCATTTCTTTGTTCCTCACAATTCGGGTTCAAGCTGAGCAACATGTATTCAAGGAGAACACCTTTGGTAGTACAGTTGGTGACCACTGCCTTCACGATACTATGTCTGGCAACGAACTTAGACTTTGCTGCGGTTCGAAATGTAATTAGAGTAAGATCAAGGTTTCCATATCTCAATATTCATAAGGGGATATGGCTGTGGATCAACAAACTGCCAAACGGTAACCAGTATTCTACATTTTCACACCTTCTGAGTGGCCAACTCTGACTCGGGTCACTAATTAGTTGCATCCATTGTAAGAATGCGGATATCAAACATACCTCAACAAAGAACTACTGTCAGAAAGTAAGCTGCCATCGTAGAGACTGTCAGAATTTCGATGCCTTGCGATATGGCCTACCAAAGCAACAGCTAGTGCGAATGACCAGTGGCAAGATTGCCAGAAAGCCATCATCACTGTCGCAATTGATGTACTGGATTGGACTCGACGACAATCATGGAACCCTAGTTTGATGAGCAATGTCGTCGACTAGCAAACGCAGAAAATCAAGACGTGATGGGAAAGACGACTAGGCTGCTCACTAGCTCTACGAGGAAAAGAGAAGCGAGGAATATTGGACCTTCAGGACGGTTGAAGAAATTAAAAGGTGCTACTAGAAGAACAATGTACGAACGTTCTACTACAAGATAAAGAGAACGCTTCGGCAGCAGCTTCTTCTGTTCGCACTGTTTGTCACTGTGCAAAAACGATTCATCGTGTTCCGAATAACTCGCTATAAGATTGACGATTATGTGGACCATAAAATGGACGAAGCGTACGCTAAGTTTGGCGAACCGAAACGTAGTTTTCAAAATATGTTTGCACAATTTGCACGCGTTGTTCTGAACTTAATCTATTCCATGTAAAATGGCAAAATGTACTAACCATAAATCAACTTTCAACTGTCAAATTGACAATCTGTAAAAACAGTGTTGCCAGTTTAAAAACCAAACCTCTAAAAGTAACACCCTTTACTGTACATAAGACGACGAGAAATAAAACTTTCGTCCACCTGACCAGAACGAATTATGGATAGTAACTTCCAATCTTAATACCAACAAAGCTGCTAAACGTGACGGTGTAGTTTTTTAGAGCAACTATTGATCGATGGTCCGGTCCACAGAAAGGAAATTCCTTCTGCAGCGCCAATTAGAGGCAGTCACCTTAACATCGCATACAAGATGCTATCAGCCATATCATGTGAATATCTTGATTGAACCCTATATCAGTGCGGTTTTTAGTTTACCGTTTATAAAATATGCACACTTGGAAAAAACCTAAGAAGTCCAAATTGATACTCACAATTTTATCGATTTCAAATGTCAATTCTTCTTTGACATTTTTAAACAGATAAAAAGTACACACCAATTAGATATGAATCGCTCACTCCCAAAGAACGCGGGAAAATTGTTTCGATTTTTTTTTTGGGAATAAATCGTCGGTAATGTTAGCGCAGCGTGAATTTCGGCTCAGATTTCCCGGTCAGCCGACATCAACTGGGAAAACACTACGAAGCTTAGCCACTCGCCTAAAAGAGTATTGAATAACACGAGATGCTGCCAGGTCTAGCCGGCAACGGAGCAGCCGTTTTGCTGAGAATGTCGCAACTGTGGCTGAAGATGTCACAGAGGACCCCGGTGTAGACTTTTGGTGAAGGACTCTAAGATGATCGCTTGCAAAGTGCTGGATTTTATCTGCCAACCCCGAGCAAAGCTCACTCAAGCCATCCTGAAGTTCGACAAATTTTCATCCAAAACCATCATGAACGACGTGGCCTATTTCCATCTCATTCTGTGGCTTTTTTTGAAAGTCATGAGTTTATGCCAATAAGCCTAATACTCTTGAAGCTTTCAAAGAGAATATCCGTCAAAAATGCTAGGGCCTAACGCCAGCAATTCTGGCAAATGGAAAATGCCATAAATCGGGTCCGAAGGGTCGTTAAATATGGCGATCGGCGCGGCCACTTATCATCATTCTCTCGACTTATGGGAAAAGAATGTAAGACATCAAAGTTATTCATTCATAAAAAAAAATGCAGACAAAGACAATCGGGTGGCAACTTTTTCGTCACCTTTTATAACTCAAAGCATTCACCGGTGCCATACAAGCAACGAAAATTAAGGTCAAGTTAAGTTGTAGTATAGCGTAGCTGGAGATGGTAGACACTTGAAACCCTCAACAAACTTTGTATAGCCACGATGCTATATAAGCTATCGACTAGCCACTTCAAATACGTTACTGACATCCCTGGGACTCTGTTGTAAATATTAACTCAAAATTCAAACACCTGAGCTACACATGAACAAACAACATTAACAATGACAGTCCTATTGTAATTACCGCTGAAAAGAAATATGTCTCGGCATCAAATCACATCGTCTCACGTACTTCACACCTAATAAAGTATTGCTTGTCCCAGAGGGACATTCTTTATACGCCATTTAATCGCCAGTTCCCTAAAGTTGAATTAATCTTCTCGTACTCAGAATTCAGATACACACTTCGCATCGACAGCGATTTATCTTCTTGCTAAAAATACTTTAATCAACCGAATGTATCTCAAAATATATGAGTGTGTCCTTGTCCTAGGGTGGAACCTGCAAAGCAATTTCTACCTTTGTTCGCAACCTCTCACGCTCTCGCACTTCGTCTCTGACAATAGGTGCTCGTATTTCAGGTCGATTCCCTTTGCTATTCAAGAGACAAGAGAATCCAATAAAAACCATTACAAAAATTGTTTTGTCATTTGGGACTAATTTAATTTCGTTCGAATGGAAAATTGACGTTTTTTTTCCCTTAAAATCACACAGAGCTCCTTCAATGTACAGCACATACCAATGGAGAAAATTTTACAACAAGAAAATCCTTTCTGCGATTCAGCACAGAATAGACATGGGACATAGATACTATACTGAGAGGTGTGTGGGTAAGGTGTATCTATAACCTACCTGTGGCAAAAATTACATTTTCTTCGGCAATGTCCTTTTTTTGGAGCTTGCGTTTGGTAGAGGGTAGTTCAGAGTTATAAGGAATCTCCATCTATTTGTGGCAGTAGTTGATCTCCATGTGAGCGTGAGTGGGGGTAAGTTGAAGTTGATTTAGGTACATGAGTGCATCACTCTTGATATTATTTTCTTAGAGGATGTGTTTTTCTTTCCGAATTCCTTGAAAAAGTATGTAGCAAAACGGACAACTTCTGTCCATTGAAGTGAATTTGTGTTTGTGTTTGTGGTAGTTTGAAATTTGGGCAACATTGCCAGAGATTGTAAATTTCCACAGAATTTTTTGATAAATTATGCATCGGACGTGTGGCAAGTTGTATGTGATTGATGTCAGAGATGGTTGGAATTTTGACCCCACTCTATTCTATTTAGAATTCATTTAGAACTCTGTAGTTCAGCAGTATCAATACGAGAATGTTTGACAGATTGAGTTTGATTGAAGGCTCAATTCACATATAGATTGGTATTACACAGAAGCGCTGTCTCTGGCCCATATCTGAATTCACTTAGTGATCCAAAAATGCTTGACAGAAAATATTTCAAAGTACAATTCCCTACAAGTTTAGCTTGATGGTTAGACGGGCAAGTAACTGGGGCTTGAATTCAAAAATCTAGACGGGAGATGTGGATGTGGAGTAGATGCGATTGTTTTTCTGAGCCTCTAAATAACGAGAGCTAGATCTATCCGACTATTAGACTGGCATTGGCACTGCATGTAGTCCAATAAGCTGAATTACGTACAGTTTGCTGAAAGACTCTTTGACCGAATTCGCTGTACGAAATCTGATTTTAAGAACTAACTATACATTCACCTAAAATCACTAAATGAAAAACCTCATTGGAAAGCCAGAACCATATGGTGAAAACGTGTTAAATTAAAAATACTTTTTATTCAACATGCCTCAACTATTTCAACTGTCCATTCCATTAATCGCTTACACATGTTCTTAATCCTGTCAAAGTCACGTCAAACATCCTGTAACATTTCATCTACACTGTAAAATATTATGGCCAGGATCACTATTACCCTAGTCACATAGTAAGTTTAATCCCATGTGAATGGAATCCACCTGAATGCAGCATTCAAGCCTTTCATACACACTACCAGGCTAACTCGTCAATATGCCACGACATGGTTTGATGGTTCATTCCAACAGTCGCACAAAGTTAACAGAACTGCCTTCTATCGACATTCTGGGTTTAGGTTTTTTTTTTTTGTTTGTTTTACTCCTTTATGCCACACAAACCCCTAGTACCACAGCAATCAAAATTAATACCCTTCAATGGCTGAACCAATCGCCACTAAGCCATTGGTACGTCCGTGCTAGTTCACTGCTTTCTCTGGATACCACGTTCACGTAATTAGTTTTACTCGAATGCATTTGCATACACAAAGGATTCGTTGACTTGAAATTTGCGTGTGAAATGGAAATTTTCCTTACAAACACACACATAGCGTAACCGGATACTCACAAGGACTCAACACTGGCATATACACAGAGAATGATTCGTTCAGATTTTGATAGCCTTACTGTGGGCTCTTGATGGTGGCGATGCAAAACCAAGTATGAAATCCTAAAAAGGGATTACGTGCCGGAGCTACGGTTGTTAGCCGGGCGATAAGCTCTGCCGTGGTGCGACAAGAAATGCGTGCATTTTGTTAAGTCACAGAACATATGCACGAGCAGTAGGATGCACGCAATCCGATAGGGAAGACAAGTCCTATCGCTCTGTTTGTGCAGAGCATTATCAATTGAGCAATGGCGCAATGGGTTGGTGAAAGTATTTTGCCTCTCAACTCTATATGCGACGATAGCTTAAAATTTTATTAAGGACTTTACACGGATGTTTTGTGGTGGCGTGCAGGAAGTTGTGATTTTCTTTTTTCCAAACCCCCCTTAGCTCTCTCGTCGTCTTTTGTTCTGCGGACATTGAATGAGGCGAAAAAGGCTTAGAGAATTGAAAAACCAGAGGTAGTCACGCGATTGACTACTGATGAGGAGTTTCTGGAGTCATCAAGGTGAACGACATGACCAGGAATGGTGCATTGTAGCTTTATTTTCCAGCATTTGCTAAGGATGAGAAGAAGGATTTGTGTGTAACTGATGCGAAACAAAACATTTGCTATTTCTCATACTCAAGTGAAGTGCCTACTCACATTAATCAGTCACTTGGCATATTGGTATTGTTTGTCCTTGTTCGAAGTAGAACAATAGTCCTTTGCTGTGCACATGCAGGCAATTATGAAGGTTTGCATTAGAATAATGAACGAAAAAAGGTAAAGTTTGTGAATGAAGAGTGTTTTTCTCTAACTTTGCTAATCAAAGAAAGGATACTCGTACTTACTTCCTTTGTTTTTGAAGCATATGTTAGTATAGGTTGTTTGTTTGAAATTTGTTTTGCAGGGATATGTGAGAATCCGAGAATCTTCGACTATGCCGAAGCTCAAATACCCGGTGCTATATTATTGTACAAATAAAAAATATTTTAGTATTAAAAAATTATATATGTATTTGTATGGGTAGTTTTTATTCGACCAAGCTCATTTTTTGTCAAAAATTTTTAAATATATGTAATTAAAAAAATATGTGTAAAGTTTAAACTTGCTATCTTTACTGTAGCTATTTAAATTTAATTTTTAACATAAAATAGCTATATATTTTGTATGGGAGGTAGTAGTAGTTTTCATCCGATCTTGCTCATCTTCGAACTTAGCCTCAGTTTGGTGGATAAAAGCTTACGTACCAAATTTCAAGTCGATAGGACATCGGTAGATCGACTAAGAAAGTGACGCTGATCAATCTATATATATGACGTATATAAAACAAAGCCGAAAAAACTGTTTCCCTCTGTCGCCCGTAATTTTCAAGCGATTTTGTTGATTCTTTTTAAAAATGTCGGTAATTACGGTGATTGGGTGATAGGCTAAACAAATTAAAAATCGGATAAAGGGGCGTGGCACCGCTCATAAGAAAACACTCAAAATCGTATATTTCGAAAACTACCAAATTGATTGAGATCAAACTTACGGATAATCTTAGATATTGGCCCTAGAGTGCTTCTGTGAAGATTTGTCAAAGTTGGATAAAGGGGTGTGGCACCTCCAATACAAAAAAAAATTGAAACATTGTCAGCCGAAAATAAATAAAATAAAATAAGAAATAAACAAGTAAAAGTGTTATCATCGGCCTGGCCGATGCTTTGATACCCTCCACTGCATAAAAGTCATGCAAAATGTTTGCCATGCGAGTTAGTATGTGTGTAATATTAATTTTGTATGGTAGGTAGCAGAACTACTTTACCGACATAGACAATTTTCAATACCAACCTGACGACGGTTAAAAAAAGTCCTCTGACAAAATTTTATTCACCTAAGTCGATTCGTTTGGACGCTATCATTCTTTCAACAGACAGAGATCTATGGCTCAAATATTGGCTTTGTATGGGAGGTAACAGAACTACTTGACCGACATGGACCATTTTTAATTTTTTTTTTTTTTTTTATAATTCACACGCGCTAAAGAGTTTATGACTACTCTTATGGTGTAGTGTGATTTACACAGCGCGGGCGTTAAGGAAAATGGGATAGAGAAGATAGGAGATTCCGATGCACATTGGTTTTAAATGTCTGTAAATTATACTGAGGAGGAAAGACAGAGCCGGGCAAGGCATTCCACATTCGTGTTGTACGGCTTATGAAAGAATCTCTATATTTCAAAGTACGGCCGAAGATAGGCTGGATGGTAAACTGATGGGCATTCCTAGCAAGGCGAGTATTGCGGTTGAATTTCTGAAGGGGCGGAATGCAGCTGGCAATTTCGTTTGAGCACTGTTTGTTAAAAAAGCGATAAAACAGCGAGAGACACGTTACGTTTCTGCGATGTTCAAGCGAATGAATAGAATTCGCGATATTCGAGTCTCCGATAAGTTTTAACGCACGATTTTGGATCCTATCCAGTAAGTGCAATATGGTTTTCGGCGCACCAGACCAGATATGGGAATTGTACTCAAGTTTGGGGCGAATGAACGCCTTATATATTGTAGCCAGATCAGAAGGGGTAAAATATTTCTTGCACCGTTTGAGAAAACCTAGACATTTCGCTGCATTCTTGGCGACTTCGTGTATATGGTCATTCCAACGAAGGTTGTCATGAACACACATACCGAGAATGGAAAGTCTTTCGGTTTCGGTGATGCAAGTGCCATTCATGGATAATGGCTGTAGGTTCGGGTTTCGCTTAAGAGACAGCTGACAGCATTGTGTTTTTGAAGCATTAAATTCCACTCTATTGGCTAAACCCCATTTTAAAATGCTGTCAAGGTCGGAATTTAATGAGCTTAACATACGTTGCCGTTCCAGTTCTACGGCCGAAGAGCAGGGACGTGAGTCCTGGAAAGAATATGAGAAGCTAAGAGTGCTGTCATCAGCGAAGGAATGGATTGGATTAGAAGTTGCAGACAAGAGATCATTTATAAATATGAGAAAGAGAGTCGGAGACAGAACAGAGCCCTGGGGAACACCAGCATTTATATGGTGAGTTTCAGACTTGAAACCATCCAAAACAACTTGAATTGAACGGTCAGAAAGGTAGTTTCTAATCCATTGAATAAGAGACGCATCGATCCCATAAGCACGCATTTTCGACAAAAGAGCTTGATGCCAAACTCTGTCAAATGCCTTTGAAATATCAAGCGCAACAATCTTCGATTCACCGAAGTGATGGAGAGATTGGTTCCACTTCTCGGTGAGATAAGTCATCAAATCACCAGTGGATCTGTTGCCACGAAAACCATACTGCCGGTCATTGAGGAGTTTCCGCGATTCAAGATATTTCATAAGCTGACGATTTATCAGCGTTTCCATGACCTTAGAAAGAATGGACGTAAGTGCTATGGGTCGGTAATTGGTGGGAGAAGAAGATTCGCCTTTTTTAGGGACGGGCTGGACAAATGCTGTTTTCCACCTTCTCGGGAAGAGTCCAGAAGAATAGGAGAGATGAAAAAGCTTACGCAGTGGTTTTGCCAGGGTGGAAGAACACCTCTTCAGAACGATGGGGGAGATACAATCTGGGCCAGCGGATTTATTTATGTTGAGATCATATAGTACTCTTGCGACTGTGCGAGTGCGAAAATGGATTGGTCCCATGGTAAATTCGACGCTCTCGAGCACAGGTGGGGACAAAGCGCAATCTGGGAGCAACGAGCTGGCTGCAAAGTGTGCAGCAAACAGATTAGCTTTGTCTAAAGAGCTGACAGCTGGAGTGTTATTGTAAATGAGAGTGGGGATCGATGGTGAGGCCGAATTCTTAACATTTTTTACAAATTTACAAATTACAAACTTGAAGGCCATAAATATAAGACCTCTCATGAAATGTCAGTTGCCTAAGTCAATCCGTTCGGACGCTATCGTGATTTAAACAGACAGAGAGAGACGTGGGTCTAATAGTGGTTTTGTATGGGAGGTACCAGTACTACTTGACCGACATAGCCCATTTTCAATACCAACCTGGCGACGGTAAAAAGAAGTCGTCTCACAAAATTTCATTCGCCTAGGTCAATTCGTTTGGACGCTATCGTGCTTTCAACAGACAGACAGACAGACGGACAGACAGACAGACAGACAGACAGACAGACGGACATAGCTAAATCGATTTAGAATGTGATCCTGATTCAGAATATATATACTTTATAGGGTCTCCGGTGAATCCTTCTTGGCGTTACAAACGTAATGGCAAAGTGAATATACCTTCCTGTGGAGGGTATAAAAACAATTAAATCTCACCTATGGTCATGAGGTTTGGGTAATGACCGAAAGAATAAGATCGCGGATACAAGCTGCCGAAATGAGATTTCTCCGTAGTATTGCTGGTGTGACCCGTAGAGATCGCATCAGAAATACCAGAATACGTGAGGAACTCAATGTCGAGCAGCTACTTCTCCGGACGGAGCGATCCATGCTTCGGTGGTTTGGTCATGTTAAACGCATGTCCCCGACCAGGATTCCACGACGTGCTATGGAATCCGTACCATCGGGTATGGAATTTGTGTACCATCAGGCAGGCGTCCTCTAGGTAGACCAAGGATGAGATGGTTAGATCAAGTCCATAATCTCTCCTATACCCGTATGGGGATTGCCCTTGATGATTTAGAGTCGATGGCGGAGGATCGAGAGCTATGGAGGGTCCACTTGAGCAACCTACACCCGCGACCCACTTAATGGACAAGCGGACCATTGAAAATGAATGAAAGGATGAAAACAATTAAAAAAGCAACAAAAGGCCTGGCGAAGCTGGCGGTCTTTCAGCTAGTAATATGTATAGTTTCACTTTGACAAATGGAATGTCAAAGTGAATATACCCTCACCATAGTGTTGTACCGGGCATAAAAAATACATTTGTGCACACATAAATTTACCTTTGCTACTCAGCATCAGCACAGCAATGTTATTATTTTCGTCAGGATCAAATAGGAAAAAACACTCTTCTACAGTAAATGTTGGAACTTCCCACTGATATGCTTGTCGGCATTCATTTGAGGGAGTGTCCGTTTGATGCTTGTATCTTATGAGCTGTGACTTATTTTTGTCTGCCTTAATGATTTTCTTGTCTACTACTTATATTGTTGCTCGGGTCTGTCTTATAACGAACGCAAAATATATATAAAAAAAAGTATATGCAATCTATCAGTTTAAGATAGCTATATCCTGTAATGGAAATTGTCCGGTATGAGAAATTCAACCGCAACTACATCGCAATGAACAATACTTCATTTAAAAGTCCGTACATCATGGAAAAAAAAATTATTATTTATTAAAATAACTCTCGATATAATCGCACGAAAAATTTTTTGATGCTTTTAATTCTATTATAATGAAACTCGATGCATAATTTATTCGATGACAGAATTTATCTGTTTATGAAATAGGATAGGAAGGAGGCAACTTTTTTTTATAGTGAAAAGCAAAATTAAATCAAGCATTATGTCCTTTTTCAGTGCAACGTTTCAATTAAAACAATTAACAGTTAAAATCAAATCAATATAGGAAAACCGAGTGGACAATGTTGGATTGCATTTTAGGAAAAATTTTAATATGCAGTTATTTTTTTATTGGCGCAGTAACGCAGTGGTTAGTGTGCTGGACTACTATGCGAGGGATCGCAGGTTCGATCCCCGGAAAACACACAAATTAGATCTTAAGGTTTTTTCTAATGCGCCACCTCTCGCGAACGTCTGACAAACATGCGAGTGTATGACTGTCCTGAAAAAGCTTCTCAATTCAGCCGTTCGGACTCGGCATAAAGTTGTAGGTCCTTTCCATTCGTCCCGAAAAAACAAAAATCCCTTTTTTCCCTTGTCTGGCTCAATAATTATGGCAGAAAACCCTATTGTATTTTAGGCAAAGATCCACGCCATTGAAGAATGCGCCAATAACATAAAAAATGAGAAAGTTAAAATTAGCATCACAGTCGTTCACATCTTTATCCCAGCACTGTGCCGGAGAGTCAATCAGATATAAAGGTCCTTAAATCACCTATCATTGACTACAAATCAGTTTAACACTGTTTCACCTAAACTCATGGTGGGTCCCTAGCCGACGAATTAGGCAGAATATGCTCCGAATTCCGTTTTACGGGGCCCAAATCTTTTTGGTACGTACCCCCAAATCGGCTTGAAACTTAGATATAATAAAGTTGGGAAAACAAAAAAATTTTATCTCATGTTGGGAGAATATCGCAGATTTAGAGACAGGTTAAATGAGCTATCCAGTCATTCAATCTCAATACCAATAGCAGGCATGAGTAACCTCATCCGCTTTCCCAAAGAGAAGGACTGCGGTTTTATAAAGGGCACTTTAGTTGTTTGATAGAGGGCTTTGCTACTCAATTGCTTTCTTAGCCCAAAGAAACAGGGATTGGCAAGAGTTATTCTTCGTTTAATCTCAGCGCTGGTGGCATTGCCTGAGTTCATAGCGGAGTCTAGGTAGACAAAGTCCTTTACCACCTCAAAGTTATATCTGTCTTTAGTGCCCTTCTGCCCAAGACGTCGGTGTTGGGTGTCCTTTCTTGATGATATCATATACTTTGTCTTGCCCTCATTGACCGCCAAATCCATCTTCGTCGCTTCCGTCTCAATGCTCACGAACGCAGCCAATGACATCACGCTGCGTTCTGCCGATTATGACGGACTTTTGAAAGATAGTGCCTCTGGTGATTGCGATTGAGTTTTGCACTATTCTTTCAAGAACCATGTTGAAAATGTCACATGACAGCGCATCGCCTTGTCTAAATCCTTTTTTGACATCGAAGGTCTCGGTGAGTTCTTTACCGACCTTGATGGAGCAGCGTGCATTCTCTATTAACATTCTGCACAAACGGCCGAGTTCGGTAGGGATGCCAAAACCAGACATTGCTCTGTGTAGCTCGTCTCTATAAATGCTGTCATAGGCCACCTTAAAATCGATGAAAAAGTGGTGGGTATCGATTTGGACTTTCTGGGTTTTTTCCAAAATCTGCCGCAGTATGAATATTTGTTCGATGGTAGACCTGAGGCCACACTGATACGGACCAGGTTGTTGACGAAAGGCTTCAGGCGTTCACATAACAAGGCAGATAAGATCTTATAGGCGATGTTAAGAAGACTAAAATACCTCTGTAGTTGGCGCAGTTAAAAGGGTCTCCTTTCTTGAGGATCGGGCAAACAACGCTGAGATGAGTTTGTGCATACTGCTAACCAAGTTATCGCATGCCGCTTTGAATAGATCGGCGGTTAGACCATCTGCTCCAGCGGCTTTGTTGGACTTGAGCTTAGATATGGCTATTTTCACTTCGTCCAGGTTCGGGGGATAGAATTGTTGGTCTTCATCGTCCAGGTTGAATGGTTTATTCTGCCTGACAGAAGGATTTAGTTCGTCATCGCCGTTAAACAGTCTGCAGAAGTAGTTCTTCCACATTCTCAGCATCGACTGCGATTCTATTATGATGTTTCCTTGTTTGTCGTTGCAGACTTCGGTTCGGGCAATTTTATAGTTTTGGCTGAGGCTTTCTTCTTTACTAATACCCTATTCACACCAAGCCGAAAACCGAGTTTTCGTCAAAAAAGTTTAGAAAACTCGTAGATGCATTCACACCGAACACCAACTCGTTTTCGTTTGACGTTTCAATTAGCTGTAAAACTAGCTATGAAATGTTTGTGGCGACTAGACTTTTATTTTAGTTACTAAACTTGGCACGTATTGACATAACAAACTCACGTTTGACTTGAGTTTTCCCACCATAGTAGTAATTGGAAGGACGACAGTAACTTGGCTCCAATAAATTATTTTTAAACCAAGACCCTTTTGTTCGAATAATCTGGAGTCTGTCCAAAATATAGCAGTTCTCTTTCCAAAGGTAGTTCCTACATGAGCGGTCCAAGTCAGTTTGTGGTTCAGTGTTATATTCAGATATTTTTTTTTTTTTCAAGAATAGAATTATCTTGTGGGTTAACTTGGTTCTATGGAGATTAAAATTTCCCAATCTTGTAAATAGTGTGATTGTCGTCTTTGAGGCACTTACCCTGATTTTTTTCTTATGGATATTTTGCATGGGCCTATATTGGGGCTGCCACCAATGACTTCAATATGACGTCGGTTGTTAGAAAAGGTTGCATGTGGCACTGGCTGTGGGCAATAATGCCCAAATCGATTTGAAAATAACGCCCAAAAAAATTCATATCGCCCAATAATAAACAACAAGATGGAAGTAAATTTCAAAAGTATTTACAGTTTAATAAGTATGACCCCTTGCTTGTGGTCACTGTTGCCATTACGCCCAAAATTAATGTCACATATAGCCGACATTTTTGTCTGAATTTTACAGCAACAATATTTGGGCTGTAGGTATGACATGTTGTAATTTGGGCGACCTACGTACCACATGCATGTCATATACTCGGCATATTTGTGACCATCGTGACGTCGGAGTGGCGCGGGGTTCGTAGCTTTGTCGGGTTTGCATGTCGTGAACTCGTAGCTTAATAGATTCTTCCTATGCCAAGAGCAAGAGAAATCCCCAAATCGCATTACACATACACAGCTCAATCGTTGATAATTTAACAATAAATTTGTGTATTTTGTGTTTCCTCAATAAATTCATGTATATAGCGAAAGGACTTTTTTTTTCTAATAAAACGCTGGATCTACATACATTTGCATATGCGGAGAATTGTAATTGTATGAAACTCTGTTCTATCTGTCGATCTCTAATTTTTTGACAAAAACATTTCACTGGCCACCTAATTTAGTTAAGAGTATTTTTTTTATAAATGAGACCACATTTCTATGACTTCCTTGATCATTTTCCACTGGGGCTAAAAAAAAAAATTATGACGACGCCCTATTCTCGAATCAATTTATGCCACAAAATGAGCACAAAAGATAAAAAAAAACGTCCCGAACAATCACAACTGGGAAAGATAAACTCATACATTTCCATTCGACTTAACGTTCTGTTTTTTGTCGCAATATTTATTAGAGGATTAGAGCAAGGGCACCCAGACACGTATAAATTAGACGCAAACTGTCAAGTAGCATCCTCTTTCATCCAACCGTTTGGATTATTTTTTCCCCCTATTACTTTCTACGAGGCTTCCTTTTCATACGTTATCTCTGAAAGGAGTAAGGAAATGAATAAAAAAAAATAAAATACCTCTGCGACATATTTTTGCAGGACCCCATAGATATGACAACTGGAGTGGAGTACGAGTACGTCATATGAGAATGCTATGTTACACTTTTCCAGGGGAAGATAGTTTACACACATAATATCGAATGTTGCAAATAAAAACAAAAAAAATATCGGCAACTCCTCAACAGCATCTCGGTAGCCAATTCAATTGTGAAAAGTTCCGGTGTTATTCGTTTGGTTAGAGCTCTGCAGAGCTGGGCAAGCAATCCTTTATTTTTCTCTTTCGACGACATCCGGTTGTCTTTACGTTTTATTTCTGCCTCTGAAACTGAGACCAAGGATGACGGAAGAATGCGAGCTATCTTCGATTTTACTAAAGATGATCGACTTACATACACCTTACCACAGATTGTTGGGTGAGGCAGCTTGTTTGCCGTTACACAGACAGCGCTTGCTTCGCATGGTTGCTTATTGTTATAGCACATAAGAAAACATCGCATCGTAGGAAAGACCCAACAGGATGCGCATAGTGTGTCAAGAACAAAGGATGCCGTCCATAAAAGGAATATGGATTTTTGCATTGCAAAACAAACTTGCATGGTAATTGAAATTGACTGTGATGATGTAATTTCTTGTTTCCCTGGATGCATGGACCACCGACGACGTCGACGACGACGACGCACGGCCTCATACTTCCTGCCACTTTAAAACTTTGTAACCAGATTTTATGGGATGTAAAGGATGAGTTTGTTTTGTGTGTTTTCCCTTAGCAAGTGAGTAAAGATGCACAAAAAATTATCATAAGAGTTGACAGTCATCTTTGCTGAAGAGGGCATATATGGGATTACGGGGCGTATACGTGTTTTTTTTTGTCATCATTTCAAAGTGGATACACTTTTCTTTTATGCGTTTTTGTTACTTCATATGGACTTTTAAGCTGCAACAAATCGAGCAGGTAATATATACACAAGTCCTTTTGTCCTTTTATATTTTCAAGAATGAGAAATAAGGCTCCAGACTCAAACACAATCTAATCCGAAATATTTTACATTGTTGGAAAATACAACGAAATGAAATCTATTTTATAGTACTCCAACTGCCGTTTAAGGGATGGCGATGTGGACTGCCTTTTATCACTTCTTTTGTCTCAGTTATTTCGTTGTTCATCAAAAAGTAATTATGTACACTTGAAAGGATTTAGCTGAAATTGAATTAATAAGAAGCAGGTGGCGCTAAGCTGTTGTAATTTTCTACCTCAACTTTTGTTTAAATGGAAATACTAAGCCTTTTTATGGTTAGTCTATTGTAAATGTACTTAGTCGCTAAACGGTTGTAGGTAGACGCTTACCTAAAAAAGGAACGTTAATAGAACACGAGCTTTGTTATATTTTTAACTAAACAAACTCCTATATCTAAGAAACAAAGAATTTAAAATGTCTTTAGAGCATGAGAAGGTTGTGAAATGTGGTAGAAGGGTTGCTTTATAGCTATAGAGCACTCCCCGGAAAAATTGTTTACTATGTAGGTGTGGGTAAAGAAGGCACGAAGCGTCCATATATTGAAGGAAAGCAGTGCTTCCGTAAGAATTTCACAAAAATAATAATATTCATAACAAAGAATTTATTTAATCGAAATTACAAAAAAAAAATCGTTTTAATCTCTATTATATAAAACAACTAGCTGAACCCCCGCCAGCTTCGCCAGGCCTTTTGTTGCTTTTTTAATTTTTATTTTATTTATTTTCGAGTGACAATGTTTTTATTTTTTTGTATTGGAGGTGCCACGCTTATCCAACTTTGACCTATCTTCACAGGAACACTCCGCGACCAATACCTTTGATTATATGTAAGTTTGATCTCAATCGATTCTGTGGTTTTTGATATATATGATTTTTAATGTTTTTTTTTTTTTTTGATGGGCGATGCCACGCCCCTTTGCCCGATTTTGAATTTGTTTAGTCTATCACCCGATCACAGTAATTACCGACATTGACAAAAAAAATCAACAAAAGCGGTTGAGAATTACGGGCGACAGAGGGAAACAGTTTTTTCCACTTTGTTTTATATAAGGGAACAGGGAAACAGTTTTTTCCACTTATATAAAACAAAGTGGAAAAAACTGTTTCCCTCTATTTTTTTATATCTGAAATTTATTAACACCAAAGTATTCTTATGACTATATCATAGATAATTTTGCTTAAAAAAAGTGGTTTTTAATGTACAAACTTAATATATTACATATATATCGTTTTTAATGAATTTTTAAAGTATTTTTTATATACCATTTTTTAATAAAGCGATATTTTCGTGAATAAGGGACTTTTAATTTTAGGTTAAAATTTGAATGCTTCCGCTTCCAAAAGAGTCACGCTTCGTGCCTGGGGTAAAGTCAGTGCATGGGTAGCCTACCCAGGGTTGGGATGTGCAATGCGTGATTTTTTTTCGGACAGAAGCACAAAAAAATTAAAATTACTCTTAAGAAGGCTTAGGAGTATTCCTTGTTTTGAGGAGTACTTGAATATGGCATGGAGTCTATTGAGCTTAATTCTAAAGTGTATTGATAAGTGTAAGGATTTAATTTGTGCATTCGATTTTTGCACAATCTGAGTACGGTGTTCAATCAACTCATTTCATGTTGTGCGATGGATATATCGTCAGAAGCTCTTATATAGATTAAGCAATTGTATCGAAGTCAACAATTAAAATCCTCTTTTTAATACTATAGGGTGACTATCGCAAAGATCATATGACAAGCAGCTGAGTACGTGAGATATTTTTATGTCGAAGAACCACTTCTTCGGATAGAGAGGTGCGGTTTTCGGTGGCTAAACTGCCTTTCTAATTGAAGATTATTTCAATAAGATTTAAGTAAAGTCACTGTGACCTACCGACATGGTTCAATTTATAATAACCATGTATAGTGCTTCCAAACGACATTGTTGCGGATTGATTAAGAGCTCGAATGTTTAACGGAAAGAAGCTGTGAACTGCCCAGAAGAATAAATCCAACTTTATAGGGCTAACGACACCTGAAGTTTATAAAAACTGTCTGAGTGCAAAACTCGCCTCTGTAGGTTCACCCACCAAAGATGATAACAATTGGAATCCAAATACAGACACCTCAAATAAAGAGCCAGTGGTTAGCTGATGTATCAGTATACCAAAAAAAAGAGGTGACAAAAGATTCGCTTGTGAAAATCATACAGGCTGTTAATAAGAGCAGCTAGGCAAAAGTATTCATCCAGTCAAAAGAAGGAAAAAGAAGAAGAAAACCCTGCATAGAGAAAGAAGGCCCTTGACAGTCCCACATTTCAACTAGATCAAAAATCTCGTAACCAGAAATACACCCCGACCCGAGGTTATCTATAAGAAAGAAAAGACTGAGGTAGATTAGAAACAGTACTGAAACAGCAAATATACCGAAGGAGTTGTGGGATAATATTCTATGAAGCTTACAGTGTAAACATCTTAACCCATTCTGAATTCTGAAATACACTAACGCCTAGCAATGGCTTGCAGACTGGTTAATCGCCCATACACCTTCGAAATTCACCACCTTTTGATTGAACTCAACGTCTTCAAATCAAATGGAATGTTCAGCGCAAGCTGATCTCTCACTCAATAACAAAACGTCCTTCCCTGTGCTGAAGGAGATTCGTCATTGCAAGTAATTTTAATATCTACAACTCTGACTTGTTTCAACACTCTAGACAAACCCGAGCTATACACGAAATTTTTTTGACAGGGAAGTCACCCACCCATCGAATCCGACGTCTAATTAGTCACAGGAATTGTTTCATTTTTATATTGTGCTTGTTCCCGTCTGCCTCTCGTACACAAATAAAATGGACACGGTTTGTAATGCTTAGTACTTGGAGGAACTGAAGGCACTCCCAGACTAGTTTTGATGTTATCTTAAAACCCATTTTTTGAGCCCAATATCATACTTTCTCAAGATTTTCATTCACGCAACTAGCACCATGTTCGATGAGACTAATATCAGAAATGTATGCACTACATCGTCCTCATAAATATGTTGCGAACAATGAATGAAAGGAATTTATTTAATTCGTAGAAAGAACAGTAAGGGGCCGAGTACGGAAGTCTGTGGGACACTACTACTGTTTTGTAAGAAAGTCTGATATTCTGTCACCTTCCTTAATGATGGGTAAGTTCTATAAAACAGACAGATAAGCTCTAGAGTTTTGTATGAAAATTTGTAAAACTGACGAAGTTTATCTGCAAGTTTGGTATGTAACAAAGTGCAAAATGCTTTGAAGAAATCAAGCAGAATTAGAACGCTTACCTTGTCCTCGCCGAATGCTTGCCGAAGATCCTCTATGACATTTAACAAAGCTGTAATAACAGCTAACTTTTTTACGGAAGCCTATCTGTTTCAATGGTAAAAGGTTACACGGCTTAAGAAATCCGCTAATGTTGATTGATTCAAATACCTTCGAAATGGAAGGTATATGACCAGTTGTTAAAATGTTATCAAATATTTTTACACTGGCGATAACTAGGATGAGGTCATAGATTTTGCAATACATACATTTTGCTCCAAGCGACATGTTCTCTTGCAAAATTCATTCGATGCTCCTTGTGTACTTGCCTCAAAACAGGTTTCTTTTTAAGTTTTGTTCTCTGTGTAGTACCCACTTTTTCGTATTATCCTTCGGACCTAGCATAGCAACGGTCCGCTGTTGGCCATTATTTTAGTCAATGGTAGAGTAGAATTTGAGGCAAGTCGCAGAATAAACCGCTTTTTTCGCCATGTTGTCGCTTCTGCCATGCGTGCTTTTTGATTTTTCCCATAGTGTTGTGCATCCGCAAGATAACTGTTTACAGCAGTCTTACTTCTGTTTCGCCTCATTGCAATTTCACAGGCTGAGAGTTCTAACTCCTTAAAAGTATCTATTTTTCCTCTTTCTGTCGCTGTCAAAGTCCTTCCGGAAACCATTTTTTTTTAAACTAAATGAAAACAGTTCTTTTCAATTCTTTTTAAAATATTCTTAATAAAACTTTGAAAAAAAAACGCTCTTGTAACGAAATATTAGCAATGGCCTCATCCTAGTTGCGCATCTTCTTATACGCTTTTCCAAGTAGTTCATTGTTTGATCTTGAGAAATTACAGCCGTCGTTTCTTATTTACCGTTTAATTTTAGGACTTATTGTTGGGAACATCGTTCCCTTTCTGCGTTAAGCACGTATCTACAAAACATCCATTCTTCAGGAATTAAAAAAAACATAGTTTCCCAATCGAACACACACAATACACATGTCAAAAATCATGTCAATTTTTGACAGGCTGACATCCATGTTAGTCAAACTAAAAAAAAAAAAATAAATAAATATGCGGCACAACAGGCGGTAGACACCCTAGGCCTAGCTTCTCGCAACCCCAACCATTCGTTTGTGTGAGTTTCTATTTTTGGGACGAATGGAAGGGACCTACAATTTTATGCCGAGTCCGAACGGCTGAACTGAGAAGCTTTTCCAGGACAGTCGTACTCTCTCTCTCGGATGTTTGTCAGACGTTCGCGAGAGGTAGCGCAGTAGAAAAAACTTTAAGATGTAATTTGTGTTTTTCCGGGGATCGAACCTGTGATCCCTCGCAAAGTAGTCAGTTGCAATTGCAATTAACTTTTTACAGCTACACGGCAAATTTCTTCCGAAGTTCTCCGACAACCAATTGCTGCGTAATATTTTACAATAATGGGAAATGAACGCGTTTATATAAATGTAATGTAATTCATATTTTGTTCCGAAACTGATTTCTCGAAAGCTATTTGAGTATGGGATCCCTACGTTAGCCCCTTTTTCAAAATTCCTTATTGGACATAATCTCTCTTTTTTCTTTTTTTCCAAAATTTACCGGGACGAAATTCCCTACGTATCTCACTTGTTAACACCATTTTTATTTAGGTGCCGCGGCGATAGAATTAATAACACCAAATCTAAAAATGGGGGATTTTCTCTAATTATCTTTTGGAGTAAGGGATTTCAGCATAGGGGATTTTAGAAAAGAAGATTTCATCACCAACCCAATTTAGGTTCCGAAGAGATTTGACTTTCTTTTCGAATTTTCTTCCGAACGGATAGGTACCTCGATGGGGCTGATTATCTTGTACCTAATATATAAAAATGTGCGTATGTAAGTCCGATAATGGCAGCTGAACCACTGAAACTATCCACCTTATATTAACACCATAATGTTCGTGTGATGCTCCGCAATGTTTTGGAGATATTTACGAATATGGTAGAACAACGTTTTCAGTTAGTAGAACAATAAATTTGCTTACAAAAACAAGAAGAAATATTTAACGAACAATATACTAACATTAAGACTAAAATTTTTTTTTTACATAAATAAGTTTTCGAGAAAGTTCTTAGCGCTGCTTATTTAAAGTTGGTTTAGAATAGTTAATACGTTGTGAAGTTATTGTCTTCGACCATCATACGTATTGTTGCTCATAGGAACCTCTAGAAATCCTTGGGCCCGCCTTCTTGTATTCACCTCATGTACAATTGGCATTCGAAAACGCGTGTCATCTAGTATTCAAATTCTACCGTCATTTTAAAAATTTGCTATACTTTTAATACCTACTTGGAAGAAGCTGGTTTTCTCGTCTGAATTGCTAAAATTTCTTTTCATCAACATAGTTCTGCAGTTTTTGCAATTTATCTATGTGAGTTTTTGAGTTGATTTGACGAGGGCGTAGTATACCTATTTTTGGACTTGGTGTTGAATGGTACCCAAGATAGAATAGCGAAAAGATAGCTTTTTTGAGATCAAAGTGAAGTTTATAGATATGTTTTTCCCAAGGAAAATGCGGCTGTCGATGCGACCAAGATGTTTTAACAACATCAATGACCCGATCTGGGCGATAACCTTGGCATATGCTACCTTTTACGATAATTCCTTGGCCTGTTGCTTTGAATGGAGGTCTTTGACTTATAAGAGATCGAACGGACAGATAGAGTTCCACAGTAAGAAAATACAAAACAAAGCAAAAATTGGATAGTTGTTTGTCATGTTATTACCATGCTAATGGACAGACAGGTGGGCGCAGTAGCGCAGTGGTTAGTGTGCTGGACTACTGTGCGAGGGATCCCAGGTTCGATCCCCGGAAAAACCTAAAATTACATCTTAAAGTTTTTTCTACTGCGCCACCTCTCGCGAACGTCTGACAAACATCCGAGAGTATGACTGTCATGAAAAAGCTTCTCAATTCAGCCGTTCGGAATCGGCATAAAATTGTAGGTCCCTTCCATTCGTCCCAAAAATTGAAACTCACACAAAACGAATGGTTGCGAGAAGCTAGGCCTTGGGTGTCACCCGCCTGTTGCGCCACCTATTTATTTATTTTATTTATTAATGGACAGACAGATAGAAAGCAGTTGAGTTTTCTAATCTTTATAGCTTGGGATAATAAGGATCCAAAAAGTACAAGCTTGCGCTTTTAACAGAATTCGCCCATTAACTCAAGTTAAATGTTCCTATCATAGGCCAACAAAGTATCTTTTATCTTCTCGATTTGTTTTCCATTAATTCCATATTTATGCTCAGTAAATTTCCATTCCAAAAGATAAGAAAACACAATTTCCTTTTGATACAAAATTGTGAATAAAAACAAGACTCACCATCAGTTTTCTGAAATAATCTTGTACCTTAAATATTAAATGGTCACTATTTAGTTTAGCCCCTGTGAATTCATTATTGGCAACTTTGAGAAAGGTCCCTTAAATCGATTGCTCCATCCAGATGTTATGGTGGAGCAGACATTTCTAAGCACCCCAAGGTAGAAATTTCATTTGCAATATTGATGAGGTCTGCAATGTTCTTCAATATTTCCTGGCAGGGACAGTTGTATTTAATATATAGTAGCTTAAGGGCTTTGCAACAAATAAAGCAATAACTATGCATAGCTGTAAAGGTTGAATATAATTACTGATATGATAGGGTTAGCTACTACTTAAAGGCAATATAATCGTGTCCTTAACTACAAATTGTGAATTCTGTTTGTCGCTTAAAAGATAAGGAATAAGAGCCTTCCTAGCACACCTCTTTGTACTGCATTGACTTGTTTGGGGGATATTTATTTTCACTTATATTGGTCCACGGACTACCTCTAAAGACTTACCTATTAAAAGTCCAAAATTAGCTTATCCTTCTAATCCATGTAAGGCCCTTCTGCATGCAAATCCGATGTCACTGTCAAAATTCATTAGCATACGCACAACATTTTTTTTTTTTCACTTGAAATTCTTTCTATATCCTACAAAACGTTATACAGCGACGACACTGATTTTATAAAATTGTTTAACATTCCTTTTATGACAAATTCAACAATGCACACACATTATCTCCATAAAGGATAATTTTTATGTAAATATTTAACACTAGTCCCTAGCACAACAGTGCATGGTAAAAGCTCCTAACAAGGATGTACTTGAATCCGCAACACATGACTATACGCGACATTATTCAATGGAGCAAAAATCGTTCACCATATTCCCGGTGATAGCAGGAAAATGAGTGAAAATAATTTTCTATCCTTTTGAGTTTTTGTTGTAACACGATTTTGTTTTTTTTTTTTTATTTTGTTTTTCACTCGAAAATGTGTCCTTGTTTTATGTACACACTAAAAGCTAATAATTGAAAGGCGCTTAAAAATATTATCGACTATAACAACAAAAAAAAGGACATCGGTTTGCCATTAGAATCAGGGATATGAGACTACCTGAATTTTTATCAGTGAACATGGAAAATCCTTTAACACATCACATTACAGCGTGGGCGATGTTAGTGGAAGAGAGAGAAAAAAAAAATTAAAATGAAACGTACACGCACACAAAATCGAAAGGATAAACACAGTTTTGATATTAGGTATGCCAACTAGGAGCATTGAGCAGTATCAACAAACGTTGTATCCTGTCAGGCGATACAGCACACGTATTAGCAGTAATTGAACGGAATTTTATGTTCTCACATATGTAAGTATACAACAACCGCACAAATTCACTAACAGACGCACTCTTACTCACGTCGAACGTGGGATTTTTTTTTTTTCTTTCGTGGGGATCAAGAATTTCTCATGAATTATTTATACCTATCTATAAGGATAGCACTATAAACAAAATAGCTTTTAAGGCGACAAAAATTGGCATCCTTAAATGTTGGCGGAGTTTTTTTTTATTTTATTTTTCTTTCCTTTTGTCCTTTTTTTTGGGATGGGGGTGGGGGAGAGTTACTATTATTGTTGTAACGCCCTCGCTATTCTATACGCAGAATGGCCCAGACCTAGTATCCAAATTGATGTCAACTTCGCACGATGTCATCTTACATAAGCTTGGATGGTATTTTTCTTTTTTTTTTCTGCTTTTATCGGACAAGGATAATGGTCACTAGTTTCGTTTTTTTTGGTACACACGTTTTATTTATTTTTTTTAGCAAAGGATAGAATATTTCATCAAAGAATAACACTTTGTGGATGATAACCGAGAGGCAATATATCGGAATAAAGGTTTTTTTTTATTATCCTTTCAAACGGAGAGTGTGTGTAATATGGTGAAAGAAAAACACTTTTTGATTGGTTTTAGTATATCTACTTGGGGGAGTGTTATTGAAACGAACAGAGCTTAACCCGACCGCGATAGGATTCGTGCGCCTTAAAGTATATCCTGTTACGTACTAACGAAAGAAATTCTTCATCAAACAGGACCTGCATCACAGAAAGGATGTTTGCATGGAAATTTTACCAGAGAACAGAGATGTTTAAGAGTATCCTTCTCAGATGGGCTGAATGTGAATTTCGTTTTCAAGGATATTGAAGAAAATTTCCCTTCTCTCTATAGCACAGGACAAAAATTGACCAAGAGAGTATATTGCCAAATCGATTCGATAAAGAGAAGAGTATGCGTGCGAAAAGCTTTTGCGGAGCTTTTTTGTAGGTCTCTAGGTCACAAGAATTTTGTTGTGACACATTGAGCCGTGCATCGGTGATGGAAAGATTTGTTTTCCACATCCTTTAAGCAGTATCTTTTGCATTGGAGCAAAAGATGTGGAAAAGGGATATTTAATTACAATTACCCATATATACTCGTACTGTGTGCTGATGCTGAAGAACATTTTGTTAAAGAGAATAATTTTCAAGTCGGTACGGTAGAAAAGCTGCGCGCAGGACTATGGCGTGGGGAGGGAATTTCTCATTGTGTACTGTGGTGCGGTGGAGTGTTAGGTTAGGTCCCTTTGCAAATTTGTTGCGATTTACTATGACTGGTGGTTTAAATTGGCTGGAAGGATGCTTTTGTGTTTTTCTTTTTCATTACTATACTATCGCGGCCGAAGAATACGCGCGCGTATGTTTTATTGCATGTACACACAAGGATGACCTTATTTTTGGTTTTGCCAACAGAGAAGCGTAAGGATATGCTCACACGGTTCGCTTGGCCATAAATGATGGCATTATTTATTTTAGATGCTGTGTTGTGACTTGTGACTTGGCTTGTGGTAGATATGAGGGAAATATTAGTATTGTGGTGCAACTTTTGGGGTTACTTACTTTATAAAGTGGGAAAAAGGAGAAAGTATCTGGGAGTGCGTTTTTTCGTTGTTTGTAAAATGAATGGATATCGTTTCATAGTTCTACGGTACATAAATCTTGCGTCCGCGTATCAAATGTAAACAATTTGAATTCTGTAGATGGGATGCCCTGGGATTCTCGGTAAATTCTCTAAGGATAATTAGTATTCCCCCAACTAATGAATGTGGGAGTGTTTTTCATATTAGATTTGAAAGTATCGATTTCACTGAAAGATTTCTGATAAGATATTTTTTCGACTCTTAGAGAGTTCTAGTCCTTCGGGATGAAATCGTGGAAATCGAACAGACAACTGCGAAATCAAAGGTCAGAAAAATGCACGACGTCAACATTTAACTTTGTGCAATTCACTGAGGTTTTCTGAGGTAAAATTATGGGCCCATTGTCGTAGGTAATACATCCTAGAAGCCCAGATATACGGATCGGAATTATCTACACACTATTCGGGAAGCGAGTGAAAGATTGACAAAAGAAAAAATTAAAGAAGTCAATTTTGTGCTATAATAAGATTTTTGAGATGGTAAAGGGTGAAGTCGCTGATACAATTCCTGTCGGTTCATCTAAAATAAAAGAAGACTGAAAATCTTCAATGGAGATAAGAAAAAATTGCCTCCGAAGCAATGGACACAGCCGAAATGACTGTCTGCTTTAAATCAAGTCCTAGAACTAGTCAAGCTAGTATTACTTACTTGCCTCAGGTGCAAAGAGAGCCGTATTAACAGCCGTAAAGTAAGTAAAACTCTCATAGCAGCCATTCTAGGGGCCTTCCTGCCAATCTGACAGTGACTCGTTTTCGTTTTCACAATCCAACTGATTTTATTCCTATTAAAAGAGAGAAGTCCCTTTGGTGTGATGCCATCAAGTTTCGCCAGCTATTACTACTGTTCCACCTGCTGCTTGCAACTCTTAAAGTCTCATTTTTGAGGCATTTTTTGTGACCTGGGACACAGCAAGGGACAACTGAATATAATGCTGAGATCCGTTAAGAGACGCGCCAACTTTGTTTTGTATTGTTGGCGTGTCTAGGTCTTTAGTAGTTGCCTCACTGTCTATATAAATGATGAATATTTCTTATAGATACACGTATTGGCCTAGGTACGTTCAGTTGAATTCACTTAAGTCTGATTACAATTTACTCCAAAGTGCTAAATTGTTTTGACTATCGCTCAAGGCAACGGAGATATCTGCAATTTTGACGGAGCGGGTTGGCATAAAGGCGTTGAGGTTGTAGGCTTTGGCAACAGAGAGTCTTTTGACCTTCAAACGCGTTGTATACACAACTTTGGGGAAATCTTTTCCGGTGCTAAACTGGATGCGATACCTGGCTCAGTTCTACCTCATTGTATACCTACTGCGGAGTACGTATGGATTTTTTTTAGTCGGGTTAGAAAATACTTCGCTGGAACACTCAGACGCAACTGGTCCATTGTACTACCAATGAATTCAATTGAATTGAATTGAATACGAGTTGTTGTTAATGTAATTCTCTCAAAACAATAATTCAGAGACTGAAATTCGACAAAATTTGCTAACAGAAATTGTCAGGGTCAATCCCAAACAAGCGAGAATCGTTGTTAGGGTAAAGGCCCCTAATCTGAGCCCCCCACCAGTAATGAGCCCCCTGTCTGCATTTCGCTCCAAAGCTAAGCCCCTGTTATTAAAAATACATTTTTGTTTTAATCAAAGTCTTCCGTTACTTCTTTACTTGTATTCTTTTAATTGTTTTCCTATAAAATGTCACGTCAATTGGTGAAAAAAATTCGATAATTGCGGACATATCCTTCGTGTGTTGTGCGATTGTGTTTATAAACAGTTTTCTTAACAAACTCTTTACATAAAGCAAGTGATTAAGTATTTTCTTTATATTTTATATTAACTAATATATGTTTGTATTAACAATTAGACTCCATTGTACTTATTTCCATATTAAAAGTTAAAAAAAAATGCTTATTTATTAAAATATAGTGGGGGCTCACAATTGGGAATCTGAAACAAGCAAATCCAAAAATGAGCCCGGGGGGGCTCACTATTGGGCAAACACCAAAAACCCTTGTTCCATTTATGAGCCAGGCCAATTTTTATATCAAATCAATTTCGCAGCAAACTTAGTTATCTCATATAACCTAGGTAAAAACAGTTTGTCCAGATGACTGAATGGCCATTAGTGATCAACGCCCAGGAATCTGATATTTTGAAACAAAAATATCTTTTTATGGTCAAGTTGAACATTTAGGACCGATTTAGAGAAAGTCTAGCTTAAAATTTTGTTTTGGAAATTTTGCTTGGGTCCGAGTAATTAGCGGCGGGAAAAGGGGATTCAATATCTATGGGGAACATATTCTTTCATCTATCGAGCGCATATCAAAGCACACAAGGTAACTAGCTACTTCTCCAACGGAAGCGCAGCTTCGAGTTAATGCTAGTAAATAATAAAATTATTCCGATATAGGTACCTATACCATACCTACAACACTATGTATTATTATGCCTATTTTATGGGTGTATTATGTAACATATTGTAGTGTAGGTATGTTATATACTAGATATCTTATTATTAATTGGGAAATACATTTTTTTTTATTTTTCACATCGCTTATTTTTTTTTTTAACTTCTGACTTGCCGGAGCATTAGGATGCACGTCGACCTAAAAGATCTATTGTGCTTGACGTCAGATATATGTTTAGGTTAGTAGCGCTTCTACTTTCCTAATGTATCTGATCATACATTCAGCAGAGGAATTTCTTAATTCTTCGGTACTTATTACTTCCCTGAAAAATGATTTCCTTCTTATACTGTAAAGGGCCGGGCATTCACATATTATGTGTTCGGCTGTTTCGTCTTCTTCTAGACATAGTCTGCACTCCGGTGAGTCGACTACATGCATTTTATTTAGGTGATATCGCAGACCGTGGTGACCCGTTAGTAGGTATACTAGATTTTTAATATCATGCCTGCGAAGATTTAGTATCTTTCTGACATCTGATTTGAAGGGCTGAATAGCTCTTTTGGCCTGTCTTATAGGCCTGATGGGATGTTCTCCCAATACGAAATACATTTGTTTTGCTCCCAGCTTTTTATAGCCAGATTTATAGCTGATTTGGGAATCGAACAGAATGGTTCAGGTCCAATGAAAGGGGTTTCCGAGCCATTTCTGGCTATGTCATCGGCTTTTTCGTTTCCTTCAATTCCCTTATGTCCGGGGCCCACCATAGACTGGTTTTGTTCCTGTAACTGAGTGTTTGGAGGGAATCGAAGCAGTATAATACTGATTTGGAGTCAATAATGTGTGAGCTAAGTGCTTTTATAGCTGCTTGACTATCTGTGAATATATGGATGTTGGCGCCTTTAATGCCTGAATTGAATATAAGGTTTGCGCATTCTTTAATGGCATGGAGCTCTGCTTGAAATACGCTGGGGCTTTTTCCCATAGGTATTGAGATGTTACATCGCTTATTTACACCAACTCGTAGATTTACCAACTTTCAAATCTTTAAAATGGATGTAAAGAGAAAATAATCTAGATCTAGAAGATATTGAAAATGGTCTCTCAATACATGCTGCTTCAAGATGTTATAATATTCCAAGACCCACTCTTCAAAATCGGTTGCATAAACGTTCCTTTAAAAACCAAAAAGGACCGTTGACAATTCTTAAATTGTAAACTGGATTTTTGAAAATCATGCAAGAGGTTTTCCAAGACGTTGCATCTTTATCTGAGCATCCCCCTCCGCCTAAGAACCTAAAGAAAAGGAACGTAAACGAGACTATGAACCTGTTCCTGAAAAAGAAGAAAATATATGTAAAGAATACATTGGAACTGGGCTTTGTTTTGATTGTGGGGCAATATTTCAAAAGCTGAAAACAGAACATCATGTTTCATATGCTCAAAACAGTATCATGTTAAATGCGCTGAAAATATATCGAACGATATCGAATTTTTTAGCTGCAAAAGGTGCAAAATAGTCTAGTTTATGCTTTTTTTTAATACTTTAATTTGTTTGTCTAATACTACATAATTTGTGTTTTATAACATTTACCTATGAAGTTCCTACTTACTTATTTATTTAGTTTATAAAATTAAATGTTCTTAAATAAAACTGGCAATAAATATTTGAACAAGTAACGATAACTTTATAAAAAAAAACAAAAAAAAATGTTTTTTTTATGGGGGCTCGTTATTGGAACGGTAAGAGCTCAAATTAGGAACAGGGGGGCTCATTACTGGACTACTTCGCTTTTTGTAATTATTTTCCTTTTATTTAAATCTTACCAAAACTAACAAAAAAGTAAATAGTTTTATCAAATTAGAATTAATCACATTATAATTTAATGAAATATTTGTTCCGATACATGCAAACAATTAATTTTGCAAAAGCAGCAAACTCAAAACTATCCTTAAGGGGGCTCAGTACTGGGGGTTTTACCCTACTCCTCGCTTCCCCACTCAGGAATTGAATTTCTTCGACTTTCGGAGAAAGCCGAGAATGCACTTCAGTACAGTATCAGCATTCACCACATCAGCACCAAAAACCGGTCATCTGATCCGAGCAAAGGAAGGACAATAAAAAAGGAAATGAGCCGAAGTATCGTCGCGTGGTGTAACTTAAGCCTAGCAGACTAATATGCTTAGCAAAAGGGAAGCGCCACTTAAGAACCCCAATAAGTTTTCTGCAGTCATTTCTACTGAGAGACAACATGAAAGCCACAGACTTCTTACTGACTTTCGGGAGCAGGCTCCTGTATAGCCATGCCATACACAATTTTGTTCGTTTGAGACCCAATATCGTCAATGGAAGGGGAAGCCCTAGACGAGGATGAAGAAAAACCCAGCACAGACACTGATCCCAAGAAATTATCTTCTGAGCCTTGCTTAGCAATCTCATCGGATATCTCATTTCCAGCAATCCTAGTGTGATCTGGGATCCAGACAAGAGTCAAAAAGGGTTTAGCCTTGCGACCGAGTTCAAAGAGTTCTTGCATTCCCGAATTATTTTGGAACGGATTGCAGAGTTTAGCAAGGCCTTAAGCGAAGCTTGATCGTCGCTACAGACGCAGATACTCCGACCCCGCCACCTATTCTTAACAATATATTAGGCAACCATCAGGATAGCATAGATCTCCGCTTGAAATACAGAGTCATGCTGGCCTAACGAGTATTGAAGTCTAATTTTGTCGATTTCCACGAAGACACCAGCACCGGACCCTTGACTAGTTTTGGAGCTATCCGTGAAAATAAGACTACATCCCAAACCAGACTCAAGGAAATTCAACTCTAAATTTGCACAACTACAGCCCAAGTTCCGGTGTCATTGCATCAGATGGCATATCCATGAAACTAGGGTCGTAGGATATGTGTCGTGCAAGTTTATCGAAACCAAAAACCACACCGCCTGAGATGCTAGATTGCTTTGATAGTAACACCCATATTTTGGGTATCAAAGGGGAGGTAAATCAAGCAGAGCATCTAGAGCAGAGTCCGGCGTACACGAAAAAGCACCCGCGCAGCCAAGACAAACCGTTCTTTGGAGTTTTGTGCAGAAGTACTGGTTATATAACGTCAAGTCTTCTTGCCGTAACAACATTATTGATTACTATGTCGGACGATAGTAGAAAGTCAAGTCAAAGTTTTCCTGTACATTGCATTTGCTGCTGCCCCAGACAGAATTTTGAGCATTAGCATCCGTGCATATGAGCCAGATTCACTAAAATCTATACCACAACTAGGCCTAGAAACGTTGCTGAACCTACAACCCATCGAGCTATTGGTCTCACACTAAGAGAGAACGAAATTTGGAAGCCTGGATTTGGAAGGACTCATGCCACTCACACACTAGAAGAATCTAAGGTATGCGTATGAGGTATGACTTTAACAAGAAATTTACAGTCCGTATACCGGACAGGAAGGACTGACTTCTCCCCGAGTACTGCCATGAAAGGTGTATACCCATCGTCACAGATGGCTCACAGACGGAGAATGGAGCTTGAGCAGGAGTGTTCTCAGAAGAACTACATAAATATCAGCCATTCATACCGACTGGCAGATCAGTGCAGTGTTTTCCAGGTAGAGAAAGCGGCTCAAACTTTCTTAGCGGGGGAACTAGCAGCAATGCTGCAATGAACGAAGCAGCACTTAAAGCAATTAACTCCAGATGCGAGTTAATTAAGCTCCAAATCAGAAAGTATGTGCCTCTCGGCATTGAGAGCAATAAACCATCATACAGTATGGTTGTGTTGGGATCCTGGCCATGTTGGTGTGGAAGGAAATGAGAAAGCAGATAAACTGGGCAGGTGCGGTTCTGAAATGAATATAGTAATAAGATAAGTACTATCTGCTTTCAACGGAGCTAAGAGCGAGTCACATTAAACTCAGCTAAAGTACGATGGAACAACACTTCCATAACTGGCAGCATTTGGCCCGCAATTGACTACTAAAAGGTAAAAAATCCTAACATCTTTTGACAGAAACCAAATCCGAGTGTTCGTCGGACACTGCATCATTGGAAACATAACCAAAAGATAATCTATCTTCAAAAATTACTTCTGCAGAAGTTGCAGAAATGAAGAAGAAATAGAATCTGTGGAACATTTCCTATGTCACTGCCAAGCCCTCCAAGAACGCCGATACTCTTGTAGGGGAGAACGGTTTTGAGGGCTTGGGAGATCTAGCAACGATACCTCTACCAAATTTAAAAAGATTCATCAACAGATCCGAATGGTTATGTTAGTTGAATGTTCATCATATACCTACTATAGAAGGGTAGTCGCAATCAATGGCTTCTGCGTGAAAAGTGCATATAATGCAAACTGCACCTCAAACCGAAAGCTAAACCTTACTTTTTTAACTTTCTCGTATACGTAGTATCTAAGAGAAAGATATTGTTTAGCAATGCATTCCGCGCAAAAAAAATCACATTGATAAAGGGTGTTTTTTTTTTTAGAGGTATGTATAGAACTTTAAGTTGGCAACACTTGCCTTTCCTTGTTTTATCGATATTTTCACCACCAATGCTCTGATGCAGTTAGCTCGCTGCATTCCGCCCCTTCAGCAGTTCTCTCGCAATACCCGTCACACATCGAATGCGCATCAGTTCACCCGTATGTGGAATGCATTGCCTCACGCGGTTTTCTCCTCTCACTACAATCCACAATTGTTTAAAACCAATGTGCACCAGTACCTCTTCTCTATCCTCCCTATTAACCCTCCCACTCGTGCTGTGCATTAGCATTTTAAGGGAACAAAAACCCCTTGAGCACTAGTGAATTATAAAAAAAAAAAAAAAAAAAACTGGCGACCATTTTGTCAGCTGTCAAGTGATCTATTTGAATATAGACTGACGCCTGAACAATGTTTCCAAATTGTGCAAATTTATTTTGAAACTCATGGTTCTGTTCAAAATACGTATCGCGCACTACGTCCATTTCATAAGCGAATTTTATTTAGCAATGAAGCTCACTTTTGGCTGAATGGATATGTCAATAAATATTTACAGTGATGATAATCCTCAAGTGTATGTTAAGACATCGTTACATCCACAAAAACTGACTGTTTGGTGTGCTTTATGGGTTGGTAGAATAATTGGTCCGTAGTTCTATAAAAACGATGCTGGCCAGAACGTTACAGTCAATGGTGACCGCTATAGTGTCATGATTACAGACTTCTCCGTTCATCAATTAAACAACCATAATGTGCAGGAGCTGTGGTTTCAACGAGACGGCGCAACATGTCACACAGCTAGTGCCACAATTGATTTATTGAAGCAAACGTTTGGTAACCGCATAGTTTCACGTTGCGAACCCGTGAATTGGCTTCCAAGGTCATGCGATTTAACGCCGCTTGATTATTTCCTGTGGGGATATGTGAAGTCGCGCTAGTCTAGGCCGATAAGCTCGAAACGATTGATCACTTGGAGGACAACATTCGCCGCGTTATTGCCGATATAGGGCCATAAAAATGTTGTAGAATTCATCGAAAATTGGACCTCCAGATTATCATATTTAAATTATAATTTCAGAAGATTATCTTTCAAATAAAGTAGTCAATTTAAAAAATCATCTTTATTTTATTCCATTTATAATTCTATACCTCTAAAAAAACACGCTTTATTAGACTGAGTTCTGTTGTGTAAAATTTTCCAGTAAATTATTGTTATTCCATTCCTTTCCACCCTAGATCTACACCTAATAGTCAAAAGTTACTACTCTGATATGGGTGAATGTCTCTCTCATCTTTCTCACATCCATTGCCCTCACAATCCATGCACCGCCTAAGCCACTTAAACCCAAATACCCTATCTTGCTTTCATCTTAGACTGTTATCCTTGCATGCTTCCCATCTAAATGACAGTCGCGCAAATGTATCTTTAAAAATGCAACATTTTATTAAATGCCCCTCAAAACAAATATACCTAACAGAAAGAGTATATCCTTAAAAAAAACTAATCTAAAACAAATCTTCTTAATGGACTCCCTGCCTTCATCACTCTGACATTCAGAAAGAAAATAATATTCCTCCACCACCATGCTTTAGCTAAATTCAATATGAACGTCTGTCGCTATTATGCCTGCCTATTTATTATCCCATAATAAGACATAATTTACCGAAGAATAAAACACAATTGGACATCCTCTACAAATAAGATGTAAATTTGATTTGCCATAAGCTATACAGTACATGAGTACACCCCCTCGCAACAGAGTCCTGTTTGGGCTTCGTGAAACACTCCAAAGCGCTGAAGGTAAATTCAATTTAATCCAAGTTTTAAATGACAACGAGGACAACACGACCAGTATTACTTCGCGATATGCTCAAAGGATTTATCCGAAAACAAACAGTGTCCTGGGTTTTATTATACTATTTCTTTTCCCCGATCAATCTTGTTTAAAATCGTTCTTCGAAATGATTGTGTCGGAATATCCCTTTTCGTTAAATGGCTTTGCAGGATAGTACCATTGCCACCTGATGTTTTTTGTGTGTGTGTTTTTTTTTTGTTGTCATTCCTGCGAGCAAGAGCTAAAAGAAAGTCCTTTAATCAATACAAGCAGCTATATAAGAAGAAACAGAAACAAAATGGGATAAGATAAACATGAAAGTGCTTCATGGTGTGGAAATGTTTCGTTTCGCTGAAATCACATCTTATCTTACTGACAGGCAAAATGGACTTTGTTTTGTTTTCTCGTTAAAATCAGTTGTATATCTCTTTTAGTATGGCTAACGCACGTTCTTTTCCAGTCAGTTAATCCTTCTGTTTTAGCCCGTAATTGTGATGGTTGCTATGTGTCTGGTTTTGATATAGAATTTCTGAAAGCATAGGAATGTCAAAAATAATGACCTAAGTGCAGATATCAATAAATAGATAATACAATTCAGAAATTTAATTTATCTGAGTCCTTTTATAGTGAAACAATGACTGAGAGGAAATAATTTTGAAGGGTTTTTAATGTCTATGTGTGAATCCCTGGTTGCTAAGCAAAGTATAGATTAGGTTCCAATCCCATGCGCCATTGATGGGCAAACACATTTTCTTAGTGTTTTAAAATTATAATAGACTGGGATGTGCTGGGGATTTTTTTTTAATACGCACGAAATCAAACAATAGTTGGTGCAATAGGTCCGTTTAGGACACTAGTCAGCTTTCTCATCATAACTAATAGTTTGTGTGGTTAGTTTTTGTTTGCGCCAAATTAAGTTTAATCTATACATATAATAAAACTGTAAAAATTTTCTTTGGCCGTTAAAAACTCGAAAACTACTCGACAGATTTCGACGAAACTTTTTTCAATATGTTCCTTAAGGCTGTAAGACTGCTATAGACTATGTCGTTTATAGCCACGTCCTTAGGAACAGATTTTAGCCAAAATGTATTTTTTGAAGTGAAAATATTATACATACCTACACATATACCTTGCTACAAATGGATGTTTATACTTTTGCGATCGTGCGACAGGGCAAACAAAAACAAAACAAGACTAGCATACGTATATTACACATTCGAAAAGGGTTGATTATTTTTTTTCGCTGTAAGTCCTATGGTGAGTTGTATGAAGGTATGTATATTATGATCGTATGTCCGATGCAGGATGGGGATGGGGTGCGTTCTGCAGTATGGCATTCTTCATTTTCATAAGAGAAGAGACGTATAATACAAAATTTCATTTCAGAATTTCATTCGGCTTGGATTCCATAGGAAAAGGGAAACAAAGGAAAGGAAATGCAATCAATATCTATACTACTTATAAAATGCAACGTCCGTCTGTTCGTTTCCCCATAACTCGAGAACCATTCGTCAGATTTTCATGATTTTTTTTCTGTTTTATAGATGTGTGGCCAACTTAGTCCGTAGGGTGGGTGAGAATTACTCTGGAGTAAAGGAGTCACGGAAAATAAGGGGGGCTTCATGAACTTGAACGTTTATACATTGATAAGTCTAAACTATTACATGCCTAATTCATAAGGGGGTGCAAACTCTTCTATTTCGACCTGACTACGCTTAACTTGTCATTATACTCATAAATCTATATAGCTCAACTCAAGATATGCTTTTAATTCATTAGGCAATTGATCACCGATTATTTTGAGCCAACATTCATCTTTCTGGTCCATCCCGAGGGGGAGATATAATAAATTGAAAACAGACCTTATTTGGTCAAGTGCGAAAAAATTGTTTTCTCGATTGCGGTTGTGATTAGGGGTAATTTTGTGATGCGTAAATAGATATACACAATCGTACATACATATATTTTAGATCTGCAGCTATGGAAAGTGTAACGGTATGATCGCGTAGTATAAATAATCAAATCATAACTGTGACGTGTTTTCATTTATGTGAAATATTGGGCCTTACCAATAAACAATCACTAAACTCGAGTTTTACTAATTTCGAAACTAACTTTGGTTTCGACTTTTAATTTTGCCCTACCAATAAGCAATTTAATCGAAGGGTTTACTAAACACGACTTTAGTACAAATTCTAGTACAATTGATGCCAAATCTTGAACGAATTTGGTAAAATTGTCAAATATATTCGAGCCAAATCAGCTTTTCAATTTTTTTTTTTTTTGCTGAAATGCAAATTTTTCACACAATTTCTTGGTAGGTATAAGGAGTCAGGACGCAATAATAATTCATCGGAAATAAATTGAGCAGAGATTTCTGGCCTCATAATGAAATGTACAAATTCAAATGCGTTTTTCTCAGAAGTAACATTTTTGCACTTACCTACGTTGTTGTTTTACTGGAGGTGCGATATGATAACTCAAATAAATTTTATTTAAAAGAAAAGAAAAGAAACCGGCTTGCGGAGCCGCGGGCATGGCTAGTGTATGTATAAAAAATCAATTGTCGTAGTCTCGCAAGAACTCGAACAATGCTAGACCGATTTGAATGATTCATCTTTGTTCTTCTTGAATCAGGGGTAGTTTAGCAAAAAAAGAAAGTTCGGAAAACCTTAAATGAAAATTCGGAAAATCGAAATTTCCATTTTTTATGGGAATATACGTTACCAATGATCGCAAAATTTGAAAACCAGCAAACTGAATGAGTTAAAATTTTGAGTAAAACTTTTTTTGGCCCAGAAGAGTTTCTGTGAAGTTTACATAAAATTGGACAAAAGGGCATGGCACAACCCACACAAAAAAAAAAATAAGTAAAAAATCTTATATTTCGAAGCCTACCAAACTGATTGAGCTAACATTTTGAGAAAGTGTTTGCTTTTGACCAAAGAAATGTGTAGTTCCTGTAAAGATTGGTCACAATTTAACAAACGGACGTGGAACCTCCTATACAAAAAATGGGAAGTTAGCCGCGTCAATAATAACGTCTGATTTAAAAATTACTTTATGTAGCGGTTCAAATACTAAGAAACCCAATGTATCAGTAGTGTGTGTAGTATGTAGTAGTAGTTGACAAGCAAAAACATGTTTCGCTACGATGAATGCCTGCAGCGGATGAGTGCAGTGGCAGTTGAAGAGTGGCCGCGTTGACGAGAGGACGATGATGAGTGATATTAATAAAGAACCGATGAAAGCATGTTGCTTATGTGGACGCGTTTTAGTTTAAAGTAATTTATAGTTAATAAAGAATATTATAATTTAAATCTGATTGACGTTGTTTTAATGAAGTTTCGCTCGCCTTTTAAATCCTTACATTTAATTTAATTTTACATACGAAATAATAAGAAAAAAAAGGGTTTTCGAAGTCTTTAATTGATGTTCAAACATGGATTTCGTTTGCTTGTGCAGAAAAAAAATCATCTTGAAACGAACACAGCATATAGTGCGAAGGTTTCTGCGGGAAATTTTATCATCTGAAATGTTCGATGCAACAAAATACGATATTGAACGAATAGAAGAACATTTGTTTCCTATGTAGTGAGTGCGTGGAATTTATGCGAGTTTTAAAAGAAAATTATAAGCAAATTATAAAATCTATATCTATCTATACTGAAACGAATGGTTTATATTTAAAGAGAGGAAAATAAGGACATAAGAGAGTGTGTGGAAGATGTTATAAGTGGTGTTAAATAAAATAATGATAGCTCAAAACACTCGGAGAAGTATTGCTTAAAAACAATTTAAAGCTTTTTTTGTACCCTTTCGGTACATCGTTTTTGTTCTAAGGCTAAAAATTTATATTTTTTCTTTTTGTTGCTACGTATACACCTACTAAAAACATTGTAAAATTATTTTTTGTAAATATTGGTTATAAAGTGGTTTTTGGGTACGTTGCCATACGGCATCAATTGTCTCAAGTGGTAGCAAAATATATGACAAAATTAATATTTTTGTTTTAGTTTCTTATTTTGAAAATTAATTTTTAAACAAAATTGAAGAGAAAAATGTATAATTAATTTTTTAATATAAATGCATTGTAAAAAAATAAGGATTTTTGAAAATATTTAAAAAAAAACACATATTTTCATATATGTAATTTTATAATAAAAATATAAAAAAAATAATAAATTGTTGCATTTATACTCCATTTCCTTTGTTTACTTCAAACATTACAAGTACTACAAATTAAAAAACCAGCATATTCCAAGATAAACACGTGTATTTATAAAAAAAAATTATTAAAATATTAAAAAATATTAAAAAAAAAATATTAAATATCCATAAAAATCTAAGTATTTTTTTTAATTCAAACTAAATTAAAATGTAATGATATTCAAGACTACTCATGCACAAAAATACATTTATTTTTATACATATGTAGGTATATATATAATTTTATTCATAGAAATTATGCCTCAAAATGCACCTCTAAATAATATTGATGCCATATGGCAACACAGAAAAGGAAAATTGTGCCAAATTGAATTGACGGAACATACACCCCCGCTCATCTGAATAGGTTCAACATTATTTAAAAAGTAAAATGACGATATCTCTCTAACCAACTTGCCGATTTTAATGAAATCAATTTTTTTGTACAGAATAATCAATTGTTAATGAAACACGAAAGTTTGCGGTCTCTAACATACGTATATATATTTTTATTTTTATTTTTGGAAAAAACATGTCAAAAAAATCCCATTTATTTTGGCTCATCAGAATAGGTTCAAGGGCAATAACTCTAGTTTGCGATCTACAACGATTATGTAACGACGTCAATTATTTTCCTTTTTTAAATTGAAAGTAATTACAGCCGTTTTTTTCTAAAATTGGTCGCGGAAATCAATTAAACCACTTTGAAAAAGGATAAATAAAGGGATACTTCAAATTTGGTTTAAAGCCGGGCCAAATCGCTTAGAAGATTTGCCGAAGTCAAAATGTAGTTGGTAATTTTAGTCGGAATGAATTAAGCTATAATATCAATATGAAAGGAGGGGCTCAACACGCGACAACACCAGCAGCGAGAAGACATATCATCTGAACTGCTTCAAATTCCCAACGTTGTAGTGCTAGAATCAGGGAAGAATTCGGTGCTAATAAAAGTCTGGCATCTGGAAAACGCATTATTCGGAGTGCAAAGCATTTGAAGAGACTGAACGTAAAAAAAGAACACATCTCAATGATGTGTGCAAAGCTACACGACTTCAGTTTGCTCAAGATCATATGACGTGGAATAGGAAGTGGCAGACTGTCGTGTTTTCCTATGAAAATAAGTTCAACCTTGATGGACCGGATGGCTACAACTATTACATTCACGACCTGCGAAAGGATAAATGTGTTTTAGGTAGTCACCACACCTGTGCATCAGGGGCATTACGATGTTCCGCATAAATCATATTATGGGACTTGTGACTTTGTGAGCTGCAATTTGTTACATCGAAAATTAACGCGAATGTATGCAAAACTATACTAGAAAATGCTTTTCCAAATTTTTCGAATATTTTTGAACGGATTCCATGGACAACGGCCCCATTCATACCTACTGGAGTGTTGTTAAACAGTGGATAAAGGATCAAAATGTGAAATTGCTCGAGTGGTTGCCATACTCCCCGGCCATAAATATTATTGAAAACGTTTGGGGTCTATTGTCCAAAAAAGTATATATGGACAGGGGACAATTTGGGAATCCTGCAAGCCTAATTGGCGCCATTAAAAAAACCGGATCAACAATTTCACTTGGATTTATTGAAAAATATTATAAATATTTTCCAAATCGTATCTATGAAGTTATATTGAACAAAGGAGATAGTACTACATACTAAATTATACTTAAATATGTAGCTAAATGTTAAAAATAACCAAAGCTGTGAGTTAGTACTTAATATATATATTTTTTCTTAATTTTAAATTTTTGAACCTATTCATATGAGCCAAAATATATGGTCACTTTTCGATACGTTTTTGGAAAAATAATCATAAAAATATAAATACGTGTGTTAGAGACCGCAAACTTTCCTGTTTCATTAACAATTGATTATTCTATATAAGAAAATTGATTTCATTAAAATCGGCCAGTTGGTTACAGAGATATCGTTATTTTACTTTTTAAATAATGTTGAACCTATTCAGATGAGCGGGAGTGTATATGTGTATTATATTTTTTTAATTGTTCGCCTGATATTAAACATTAAAATAAAATCTAAATTTATAATGTAGTTGACAATTATCAATGTAAAAAATAAATAATAAAAATAGTCTTCCGACGAAAAAATTCGAACTCTATTGCAGACCCATCTTTGACGAGAGCTAAAAGCACAACGATGACAACTATTACCCAGTTTTTTTGCTTCTAATGATTAGGCAGATACTTAACGAGGTTAATCAGAAAAAAAAATAGAAAAAATATACTCAGAGAGAGAGAATGGGTATTATAAATATTCGTATTGCCATATGGCATCAAAATACCGAAAGGGTTAAAGGTTACTTGCCATTATGGCAAATAAAACCAAAAACTTAATAAAAAGATAGTCTATAGCAGTACTTTATCCCGTAGCTTCTATAAGTGCAATTTCAATTTGGAATCGGTTCAGTAGTTCAAGAACTTACTCCAAAAACAAGCTGTACCTTCTGACTTCGGAACCAATTCGAAAGCAATTAAGCCAAAAACTTCAAACTTGAAACATTTGAAAAAGTTCATTAAGAAGGTCCACCTTACTAAATTTCATCTCTACAGCATTAGTGACTCTCAACATACAGGGCTTCAAGAATCGCAAAAACCGTAGTTGACAGACTCACTCTCTCACTTAGATGATGATCATCAAAATTATCAAGCACTTCCGGCCATCCTTGAATCATGAAATTTGGCAGAATGCTAAATCCTGTGGTGCATACACTGGAAAAAGTCCAAAATTTTAGATGTTCCATTCAGGGGGCGTGGTATACGCCTACTTTTGAAAATTGATTATTATTTATTTGGGCCACTTCCCATTGTCGCAGAATGTTGTAATTTGGTAGAACAATAGGACTTGCAGTGTACAGAAAGGGAAAAATCTAGAATTTTACATTCTCCATTCAGGAGGAGTGGTATCCGCCCACTTTTGAAAATGGATGATTATTTACTTGGGCCACTTCGCAATAGTAGGTATACCATATGTTTGAAAGAATATACAAAAACTTCCCGTGAAGGACGATACTTAACTAATATTCCTTCAAAATCATTATAATATGAATTTTTCTTTGTTCTGTGAAACGCAGAAAATTCAAAATGCCGGGCGCTACTCTGTAGAGCAGACAAAAATGTTCCATACTACATAATAAGGATGATGTGCAGCACGTTTTCTGAACGGACATCTCAGAACTTGTCAGTTTTCCTTGTTCCTTCAGTATCTAACTGAAATTTAATTTTCTCTCACACAATACATACTAATATAGATGTATACAGGAACACAGAGTATCCACAAACCCTTAAGCATAAAATCTATTGAAATGAATTTGTTACAAGTTCCTAGAACAAAACAAAAAAAAAATATAACATCCTCAGGCAATTAAGTAGCTCCTGCAAAGATATACACAAGACGGTATTTCAAGGGAAGACAATAGATGTTACCCATAAAACAACAAGCACCATCAGAGAAGAAGTGAACTTTTAATTGAAATAGAAATTAAGTGAAAATTGTTAAAAGCCAAGGAATCAACCATTTTTCATCCCCCAATCCACCCTTAGCGCAAGTATATTGTACATACAGGTCAAGTCACTCTTGTTCATTTAGCAGACAAATAAGCCCGAGTGATATGCTTAACTTTTTTTCTTTGCCATTGAAGAGTACGCATACATACAACCATATTCAAACAGAAATCGTAGTGTGTTACCCCGTGACACATCGTTACGTCTCGAATTGCTTTCAAATGTCAATATCAAGCTAAAGAAGTAAAAGAAGATGACAGCAAGGAGGTAAAAAGTTGAAACACCAAGGAGTTCAGTTCTCTAACATTATTTATCTTCACTCGAATAGGGTCATGGATGTCTACTTGTTCTAATTACGAATGTTTTTCGACCCTGTGTATCCTTGGTCGACGACGACGCCCCATCTTCGATAGCCGGCTGCCCCCTACCCCCCCTAAAATGCACTATCACTGTCTCTGTGTCAACTCTGTGAGATGATATAGTAGCAGTAGCAGTGTGGATGGATTCCCAGTGTAAATGGATGAAAACAGAAAAACTTTTGTCGGAACACTTTAGCCAAGAATATGACAACAGGCGAACCTATACCCAGAAGTGGGGTAGTGGGGTGTCACAGTATCTGCAGATGGCGTTAACCTAAATGTGATAAAATCACCAAGTGAGGGGGAGCGCCGGGATTCTTGGTATAAAATGACAAATAGCTTGTTTTTCTTATGGCAAATATTTGCGCGTTGAATATGGAATTAGTTATCTCGTTGCTTAACTGTTACCTTGAGATGTTAAAGTGTCTAAAAGTGGATGAATGACAGGGCGTGGTACACAAAACACTCCGATTGTTCATGGCTGAAGTGGAAAGTCGAGCCAAAATTTAAATTGACATGTGAAGGATCGACTAAGTGGATTGTAATTCTCTTTTATCCCAACGGGGATATAAACATGAGGTGTGATCGAAGGCATGCGAAAGTTACAGATTTAAAAGCAAAAATTCCTGATCACTGGGGCGTATGTGGAACATTTTATTTCAAAGTGCGGTTGAGGTGGAGACGTGTTTGTGATCCACTGCTGACCGAGAAATTCGGAAAAATTAAAACATAAGTGCAGTGTTTATACAAAGGGAGTTTGCAGTTCCGGCAAGTTTGATACAAGCGAAAGAGATAAGCCTTAAGGGCCACTCCGAAGTAATGACTATGTTCTCAGAACTTCCATAACTTGAAATAATCTGCTCGATCACAGATCGCATCTCAAAAACCTTATACTTCGACAACGGTTTTCTACAAAGATCCCAAGCAGAAAAGCACGGGCAAGCAACTGCACACCAAATTGACAAAGGGGCTTAAAGTGGTATACGGGTGGTTCCAAAATAGAATCGTGGGTGGGAACTGGTATTAAAGAAAGCGCGAACCATCCATATATTCACGAACAGTCGAGCCCCTTGCTCACTCATTATTAGCTCCAAATCAGTACTGTACTCCATCAATATCCTTCAAAAACTTAGTACAAAAATCAAAGCCAGATTGTGGTGGGCCATCAGGGAATTGAAGGAAACGAAAACGGCCCTATTAAAGGCTCGGAAACTCCTTTAATAGGACCGGAACCTTTCTGTACAATGCCCAAGTTAGCTATAAATTCGGTTAAAAAAAATCTGGGTACATAATAAGTGTACTGTTATGTATAAGAATTAACTAATGGCAACACTTATCATTATGTACACAAATGAATTGTATTGGAAATAAAAGTCAGTCGATGATTATCCACCAAACAAGCAACTGGTCTAATACATTTTATTGGCGACGAGTCGATTTCTTTTTTGTCCGAACCCTGTATTTGAAAAAATAATTATAAAAACTAATTATAAAATAGTCAACAATTTTAAAACAAAAAAAAAAAATAAAATAAAAATATACACAATATAACATAAAATGTCAGATTCGGAAAATAGAGACGATAAATTTATAATTAAAAACGTGCAAGCTAACCATACGGTGGGAAACATGCCGACATTCATACCCGGGAATAATTTTAGTACCTACGAAGTGCGCTTAAAAATGTTCTTTAAAATCAATAAGATTCCAGCGGAAGACCAAGTAGCGACGATGCTTACCCTATTAAGTGACGACGTAGTAGAAAAACTTATGAACCTGGTGCCCCCTGGAAAAAAACCGGAAGAAATGAGGTTGGAAGAACTCTTGGAGTACTTAAAACAGCACTATTCCCCCACCGGCAATGTGATCGCTGAAAGATTTAAGTTCTACAACCTGAGACAGTCATCGGGCGAAAAAATTTCCGATTTTGTTGTTCGGTTAAAATTTGCTGCACAAAAGTGTGAATTCCCCACAACATTCGTAGACGAGATGTTAAGAGACATTTTTATTGTGGGATTAGTCAATAGTGCTTGGCAAGTAAAATTAATTGAGATAGGCAAAACCCTCAAATTCGACACTGCCGTTGCGAAGACACTAAATATGGAGCTAACGGAAGTCGAGACACGTGCAATAAATAACCCAGCAAGTATAATCCAGTTCGTCAAACGTCAAAGTCGTAGCGGGCAAAGTAGCCGTTATGAAAGATCAGAACACAATTATCGTCGTTTCAACAGTATGGCTAAAAGTCGTCCAAGGTCAAAGTCAAACAGTCGAGCCAGCAATTCCGCTCCAGTCAAAAATTCGTCACACAAAAACGGATGCAATAGATGTGATCGTACTCACTATGATAACAGTCAATGCCCTGCAGCTAACTGGATCTGCTACCGCTGCAAAAAGGGAGGTCATATCGCATCGAAGTGCCGGTCCAAGAAGTTGGTGAAATTTGTCGATGCAGTTGCGGATTCAGACGAAGAAAACTCAGAGTCGTCTTACAAAGTCAAACCAACAACTTCATATGAGGGTCTATATTGGTATTCAAACGTCAACAAAATTAACACTCCAGTATTTATCGACGCAGTAATTGCGGGTCAACAACTAAAAATGGAAGTCGATTGTGGTGCGTGTACCAGTGTCATCAGTCAGGCGGGATACGAAAAATATTTTTCTAAGTTAAGTATTTGTCCATACGATAGATTATTTACTGTAACAGGTGAAACCATTTCTGTTTTAGGGAAAATTGTAGTTCCAGTGCATTTGGTTGGTCATCGTCCAGGTGAACATAAAGTTTTGGATTTAGTGGTTATTAAGACAACAAATAGCAATTTTTTGCCTTTGATGGGTAGAGTTTGGATGGACGCCTTGATTCCAGGTTGGCGAGATAAATTTATTTTAAATCTGCATGATGAAACTAAGTTAGATACAGAACGCGAGCAGCCAATAGAAAGACAATTTGCGGTTACGAATATTGGAACAGGAGAGTCATTAGTAAGCTACCTTAAACAAAATTTTCCTAATGTTTTTGATGCAACCCTACAAATTCCGATCAAGGGCCACGTTGCCCAATTATTTTTTAAGGAAAATTCCAGGCCTATTTTCTGCAAGCCATACAGTTTGCCTTTTGCTTTAAGACAACCTGTTGAAAATGAATTGCAGAAAATGGTTAAGGAAGGTATTTTGGAACCAGTCGAAACAAGCTTGTGGGCAACGCCTATTGTGGTCGTGGAAAAACAAGATAAGAAGATAAGAATTTGTATGGATTGCAAAATTACAATTAACAAATTTATTTCTATGCAATACTACCCCCTGCCGCGTCTTGATGATATTTTTGCTAGCCTTTCTAGTTGTCGGTTCTTTGTTAAAATAGATTTTTCGGGTGCATATCTCCAGTTGTCGATAGCTCCGGAGTCCCGCGAGTTTTTAACAATAAATACGCATAAGGGATTATTCCGATACACCCGCTTACCTTTTGGAGTTTCAAGTGCTCCCTCGATATTTCAAGCAGTCGTTGAAAGAATATTAATGGGTATTCGAAACGTTGCATGCTTCTTGGACGATTTGATCATTGGTGGGTCAACTTCTTCCGAATGTGTAGGTCTTTGTATAGCTGTTTTCGAAAGGCTAAGCAAACACGAAGTCAAAATAAATACTCAGAAATGTCAATTTTTGGTGACCGAGGTCGCTTATTTGGGTCATATTATTTCTTTTAACGAATTGAGACCTAACCCGAAAAAGGTAGATGCCGTAATTAAAGCTCCTGCCCCTAAAAGTCTTCAGCAGCTGCAAGCATACCTTGGGTTGTTGAACTATTATTCCCATTTCATCCCAAACTTGTCCACAAAAATGTCCGTTTTATACAAACTGCTGCGAAAAGACGTCAGTTTTCATTGGTCGGCAGATTGCCAAAAAGTTTTCGAAGAATCGAAAACTTATCTTTTAAAATATAAAGTTCTTGCTTTGTACGACCCCAAGAAGCCATTGGGACTTTATGCTGATGCCAGCCCCTACGGGTGTTCGGCAATTCTTGTTCATTTCATTGACGGAGTCGAGAAACCGATACTGTTTGCTAGCTGCACGCTTAGTGAAAGTGAGAAAAATTATTCTCAATTGCACAGAGAAGCGCTAGCGATCATATTTGGTATTCGGAAATTCCATAAATATATATATGGTCTTAGATTTCAGCTCTTTAGTGACCATGAACCTTTAAAGGAGATATTTAATCCAAATAAATCGAATTCGGCAGTTGCAATTGGCAGACTTAAAAGATGGTCAGTCATACTATCCATGTATGACTATGAGATTAAATTTAAGCCTGGTCGTTTAATGGGCCACGTTGATGCTCTATCACGCTTGCCATTAAAAGAACCAAGCTGTATTCCAAACGACGGAATAGATTGTATCAACTTTTTCAACGAAAGCAACGAAGTGCCTTTAGATATTGAGTCTATTCGTAGAAGTCAAAGAGAATGCTTATTTATGAAAAAGCTTTATGATTATATCCATAACGGATGGCCTGTAAAGGCTAATCCTGAATTTAAGTCATATTTTCTTAAACGAAAGGAACTTAGTACAGAAAATGGATGTCTGTATTACCTTAATCGTATTATTGTCCCCTTCGCGTTGAGAAACCGTGTCCTAAAAGTATTGCACACAAACCATAATGGAATGGTTCGTATGAAAATGTTGGCTCGATCATACATTTGGTGGCTAAAAATAGACGAAGACATAGAAAAATATGTTACCTGTTGTTCGACTTGTCAAGCAATTCGAAAAACCAAAACGCATAAAACAACGTCTACCTGGCCTTCCGCCACATTTCCATACGAACGCATTCATATAGACTTCTTCTGTTTTAATAGTTGTAACTTACTCTTAATTTTCGACGTTTATTCAAAGTACCTTGATGTTTTTATTATGAAAACAACGAATGCAAAGTCTGTCATATCAAAGCTATGTAAAAACTTTAGCATTTTTGGGTTACCGGAATATCTTGTTTCTGACAACGGTCCGCCATTCAACTCTCTTGAGTTCTTGTCCTTCTTAAAAAATCAAGGTATAAAAAAGATATCTATCCCGGCGTACCATCCTGCAAGCAATGGCAGTGCTGAACGTGCAGTTCAAACAATAAAATCTAGCCTAAAATGCTTTATAATGGATAGCTCAAATTCTGCAAACCATATAGAAACAATAGTTACCCAGTTTCTTTTTGCTTACCGTAATACACCATCAACGATTACCAACCAAACGCCTAATGAGTTGCTCTTTAAATATAAAAATCGAACAATCTTGGAATATTTAACAAATGTAACTGAATTAAATAGTACTAAAAATATGGACAAAATTAAAAAACCTAACCAGAAACAAAACATTGAATTTGAAAACAATCAAAAATCTTGTAAAGTAGATTATAGCATGCATAAAACAAAATTTGAGGAGGGAGAAGTGGTACTCTATTTAAATCATTTTAAAGATACGTGCAAGTGGGTACAGTGCAAGATCATGAAAAAAGAAAGTCCATTGATTATTTTAATAGACATTAATGGATGTATTCGAAGAGTTCATGTGGATCAACTTCGGAAGCCATCTGAATCAGAAAAACTGTCTAAGGCTTTTCAATCCTTATATAATCAGCCATTAATTTCAAGATCTAACACTGCTCAATACGCTGCACCGCAAGCTAATGCTGAGGAAAAACAAGCAGCACAAGTTATAATCCCCGAAGATTTAAATAGCCCACCAGATATTTATAGAACACCACTTGCCACTCCTGAGTCTAGGTCCTTACGTCCTAGAGAAACTTTAAAAAAACCGAGTAGACTCATTTATTAATTTATAAAACATAAATTTACTAATTTGAATTCTTTTATATATATTAGTACGTACATAATTATCTCTGAAGAACAATGTTATCCATCATAAATTAGTTATATAACCTACCTCTAGACTAAGAAGGGAGATATATGTTATGTATAAGAATTAACTAATGGCAACACTTATCATTATGTACACAAATGAATTGTATTGGAAATAAAAGTCAGTCGATGATTATCCACCAAACAAGCAACTGGTCTAATACATTTTAAACCTTATACTTCGACAACGGTTTTCTACAAAGATCCCAAGCAGAAAAGCACGGGCAAGCAACTGCACACCAAATTGACAAAGGGGCTTAAAGTGGTATACGGGTGGTTCCAAAATAGAATCGTGGGTGGGAACTGGTATTAAAGAAAGCGCGAACCATCCATATATTCACGAACAGTCGAGCCCCTTGCTCACTCATTATTAGCTCCAAATCAGTACTGTACTCCATCAATATCCTTCAAAAACTTAGTACAAAAATCAAAGCCAGATTGTGGTGGGCCATCAGGGAATTGAAGGAAACGAAAACGGCCCTATTAAAGGCTCGGAAACTCCTTTAATAGGACCGGAACCTTTCTGTACAATGCCCAAGTTAGCTATAAATTCGGTTAAAAAAAATCTGGGTACATAATAAGTGTACCTATCTCACATTGGGAGAGCATCCCTGGTCTTAGACAGGTCAACAAGTGTTTTCAGCATTTCAAAATTGATGCCAACTAACCTAAACGATATTCTGACGCTTCAAGCATACTAGATCTTATAGGTCGTATAGGTTAAGCAAGCATAAATCGGAAGCATTGCTCATAACGATTAGGAACGTTCAGAAATTTCTAATTACAATTACAAGTAATTGTAATTAGTAATTGCAATTACAAAATTCCAATAAGTAATTGCAATTACACGAATGTAATTAGGGATGTAATTAAAATGAAGTAATTAATCACGTAATTGAGCTATTCTTTGCTTATTTACTTGGTGCCGTGAAATAAGGCCAAGCGAAATAAAGCCAAATCTGAAAAAGTAATTAAATACGTAATTAAGCTATTCTTTGTCCATTTATTTATTTCATAAAAAAAGATACATTAGATATTTTATTGCACTGACTAGCTATATTTCGTGTTAGCTTTCATCAACACAAGTTTTTCGAAATTTGCATCTGATAGTTTATTCCGATGAGGAGCATTAATTATTCCCGCAAATGAAAACAGCCTCTCTACTGGAGCGGAGGAAGGTAAGATGGTATTGTATTTCATAAAGAGGTTATATATTATGTTAGGATATTTTTCTACAGCTCTTATCGAGACATCTCGATCTGTCAGGTACGTAAGCACTTCTAGCTCCGCCGCTGTTGATGAGGAACTCGGCAGTATTTGTTGGTCTCCCCATTCAGTATCTGTGAAAATATATTTTGTGTGTACTATTCTGTCAACCCGAAATCAAAATCAATTTACCATCATTTCCGAAGTCAAAGAATTGTATGCTCTCTGGTGTTGGGTCTTGGTCAGGGAGTATTTGAGATGTTGTGTTTTGCGCAACATATGATAAAAGAATTTCTTTAACGTCTTGGAGATTTTTGCCCGAGGTTGAAGTAACCACATTGAGCCACTTCATTTTAATTGCAGGGCAAGTAACTGCTGCTACAACTGCATCGTAGGACTCTATACTCAGCTGAAAAATGTATTCGAATCTCCGCATCAATGCTCCTTCTAATGCCGCAATTTCCCTATTCAAGTGTTTTAAGGCACTTGTAGCAGCAATTTTTTGGAATTTGACTTTGAGAGAGACTATCGCTGGTATCAAATAACCAAAAAAAGTTGTTTTTTCACCCTGCAATAAATCAATGCAGGCAGCTAGCGGCTCCATTATGGCACAATATTCATCCAAATATTCTATATCTGCTGCTGAGAATCTTGCTATCAGAAGCTTGTCGCAAAGTTCACCGAGCTTATCTTTGCTCATTAATATTTTTTTAACAGAATTATACGTGGAGTTCCACCTCGTAACGACAGGATATCGAAAGGAATGTCCTACCGTAGAGATAATGATCTCACTCGATTTTGGGCGACGTGACTTTTCCCACAGCTTGGAACACTTAGCGAATGCCTAACGTGAAAATAGTTGGTAGTATAGAACATGTAGATCAAGTATTTTTTGGGTTAGCTACTTTTCACCGAAGCCCAAAATATTGAGTTAAAAATTTCTATAGTAAAATCTCGAAAAAAAGAGACCCTTGAAAACTTGATTTTTACCAATAGGTCATTGAGATCCTTAAAAAGGACATTGCTCCCAAAATTCCCATCAGAACAAAAAATCGTTGTTATTTTAAGTAAAGTCTTACCAAGAGGTCCTTGAAAATGTGATTTTTACGAAAAGGTCCTTAAAATCCTTGAAAAGGACATCACTCCAAAAATGTTCTTAAAAATAACTGTGGATTTTGGGAATCATATATATTTGACCCTGAGGTCCTTTTAACCTTAAAAAAGGACATTGCTCCCAAAATGTCCTTCAAAACAAAAAAAGATTATTACTATTTTAAAGAATGGTCTACCAAGAGGTCCTTGAAAATTTTATTTTTACCGAAATGTCCTTGAAATCCTTTAAAGGATGTGGTATAAACCAAGCGATTGTTTCACAGCTAATTATTTGTGATAAAGCAATCGAAAAATGCGATCAAATCATTTTCATATTTGAAGAATATGGAACTGATTATGACACTGACAATGAAGATGATATAATTGATTTAGAAGGGTAAGTTATAAACTTATGATACAGATTGCGTGAGTACATTGCCATGCATGTTAATATTTCAGAGATCTTCACTATCTGGATGAACTCTAGCGATTGTGCCGGTTTCTTATTTTCCAAATTGTACTTACGTCCATGGATTTCCAATATAGAAAACGCAGGATTTCTATTTGTTTTTTGTTTTTTTGTTATAAATATATTAGTAAATATGTCGATTCTATTATAAAATAAATATTATGGTTAATTTCATGGCGGCTATCATTTTTTTAATTACTCCATAATTACACGAATTCAATTACATTTTTAATTACATTGGTGTAATCGCAATTACTAATTGCAATTACTTGTAATTGTAATTGAAAATTTTAATTACAATTACTGAGTAATTGCGAAGTAATTAAATTACATGGCAATTACATGTGGAAGTAATTAATTAAGTATTTAATTACAAAATTAATCATTACAACCCATCACTGGTCTTAGGGCACTCAGACTCAGTTTTAATTTTCAATATTTCAATATTTCAAATGATTCTGTACTCGCTGAAGAAATTCAAAACCGGACGAATAAAGAAACAGAAAGTATTGCAAACTGCCTACAATAATGGAATGTATTGTTAAAGGAATGATTGTCCCATGGTAGTGACAGAGACCGATATAAAGGGATATCCTTCCAAAACAAATTTCTGTCTGACTTAGTTACAGACGAGTCATGACATTTTCAAAGCATAGCTCTTCAAACGTCGACATGAAACTACCCCGAAACTAGTTTAACTGCAAAACACCTTTTATACCAAAATAAATAAGTCTGCCCTCCTTAGAGTTATTTTCGCTTAGAAAAACAAGATATCTTCTGACTAATCTAAAAAGCATTTTAAAGGGTTTTCCAATAAGAGGTGTTATTTTGATATTCAAAGAAAAATGCAATTTTTTGAGATAAATGATCGGATGTTTATTTCATAATAAAGAGGAAGGTATGCCGTTAATAATGAAAAACAAACATCAGCCAAATGGCCACCACGAACACGCTTACAGGACCATATCCTTTTCATGAAATTTGCAATAACCAAACCGCAAAGTGGCTGCCCTATGTCCTCGATAGCCTCACGAATTTTATCTATGAGGTCTTGAATCGACACTGTGCTGTTGGCGTAGACCTTATCTTGAGTTCTTGTGTTAACTGAACTTTATAAGCCTTAAGACCCAAGTCTTTATGCAAAATACGCTGTGATGGCGTTTGTGGAATGCCCAATTCCAAAGAACGACGAGGAATGGACAAACCTGGGTTTTCTTCAACACTTTGGGCTACAGCAGCAATGTTCTCAGTTGTTATTGAGCGACGTGCACGGGTTTTATTCTTCACATCACTAATTTGTCCCAACAGCTTGAATTTTTCCACCAATTTCTGTATTGCGGTCCGACAAGGTGCTTCACGACGACCAAAAAATGCTTTAGTTTTGCGACCTGTGACTGCAAGATTGTCACCATTTTTTTAGTGAATTTTAATAATTTCAATGCGTTGTTGAAGGGTGTATCGTTCCATATTTAGTAATGGCGTAGTTTCTACTTGTCAAATGTCAAAGAATAAAAGCTTCAAAAGTGACAGCTACCGAAAAGCGGGCCATTCACAATAGCACCTCTCATTGGAAAACCCTTTAGGTATATGGTGTAGAGCAATGTCGCCAATTCCCTATACTGAAGTCCATCTCAGATTCTTGCTCTATCTTCACGACTTTCGGCATGAAAACTACTCACCAATTATTGGGGAACATGGTTTAAGTAGGATACATACAACTCCTATAAGTTTCCTCTCTCTCATTTCTTTCCAGTATGCATAGTTGTCTAAATTGACTTAATTTATAAGTCAATAGACTTAAAACAGTCAATTGACTAAAAAGCAGTCAATTGACTTACAGTTAAATAACTGCAGTCAATCGACTTACTGACTACGAAAAATGTTTAAGAATTATAGAAGACTTACAATTCACTGAAAGACTTAAATCAGTCAAAAAGTACTGCAGTCATTTAACTTGCAGTCAATTGACTGCTTTAGTTAACTGCCCAGTTTGAATATTCGAACTGACTGCTGACTGCTGACTTATGAAGTTAAAGTACTGAGTCAAAATTTTAACTTTTAGTCAAAATTTTAGTCAATTGACTGCGACTTATCTGACTGCAGTACAAAAAGACTGCAGTCTTTTACAACTCTGCCAGTATGAGATAAGGATCTACTGTAAGCTTATTGGGATTACATCAGTGGTCCCTTAAAGCATGAAAGTGTGTGTTAAGTCAAACCTGTAGCGATTATACTGTGGATTATTGCTACATATTCCCTCTGTTCAATATCAGCCATTTAAACAGATTAATTTGACCTTTTTTATTGAGCCTATATACAATTTATAGCCTGTTCAATCTTTTACTTTATATTTTTGTTTGCCGTGAACTATCATCACTCCAAATACGACAGTTTTGTTTATTGACGTATCCACTCAACCAAAAGTGAGACGGTTATGTTGATCGTAAAATCGACTACGATACGTATTTCGAACAGAACCATGATTTTCTAAATAAATTTGCACAAATTGGAAGCATTGTTCCGGCGTCAGTCTATATTCAAGTTGAAATGCCAAACCAAACTAAAAATAAATCACTTGACAGCTGAAAAAATGGCCGCCAGTTAAAATAGGGTTACCAAATCAAAGTTCTATACCTCTAAAAAAAACACCCTTTACGTAACGAATAGAAAATTTGTCACTCATGTTATTTTTGTTTTTCTAAAATTCCTTACTTAACAAAAAAAACCTAACTCCCATCCTTTGAAATGTGGTGACAGTATATTTCATTCCAACCTTCATCCAATTACCATTTCACACATGTAGCTATAATTCGCAAAATTATTTGACAAGATTTGGCCATAATTATTAAATTACCACCGCATACATGTCAAAATTTAGGCATATTCTCGAACGCACCTCCATGCCATGCATCATCTATCACAACTCACCTCGCCAACACACAATCTGTGTGAACAAATTGAATTACACACTTCAATTACATCGAATCAAGGATAACGATTTCAGATTTCACGTATACCCTCAATAACTTATTAGAGTGCCAACCTCGGTTGCTAAGGGCGGTTGGGAGTTAAGTCTGCATCGGAAATTAATTGGTGATGTTAAAATGTCGCTGATGTTCCTATCATCGCCGTCTTCTGGGAATCATTCATCCATCCTTGCTATTATATACAAAAAAAAATGAATTTGACACATCATTGAAGCGATTTCATGCACACGAACGAACATAAAATGCGCGAAAAAAAAATTCTGACAGATATGAATCGATGAATGGATTGGAGTTGCACTGAAAAGGGTTCCTGTCGGATGATTTGATTGAGCGATATGGGACTCAACTTGAATCGAGTATACGAAAATTCAGTGAAGAATTCTAACGATAATGGTTGTGGGTTAGATAAAGTATATTAAGGGTATTAGCCGAAGGGTATGAATCGATTTAATTATGGCCAAAAATTGGACCGTATTTTTTGAGAAAAAACTGCCAAAATAAATTGAGTTAATTATGGCTTGAAATTTTGTGTACATTGTCCGACCAAGTGTCGCGGCGACAGAATTAATAATACCAAATCTTAAAATGGGGGTTTTTGTCACTGGGGATTTTCTCTTATGGTGTCTTGGATTTTAGCACAGGGGATTTTGGAAAGGGGATTTTGGAAAAGGGATTTTGGAAAGGGTGATGATTTTACCACCAACCAGGTTTTAATATTACAGCTACCATGTTGTTGTTAGTTTTAATATTTTTTTATTTTGCAGACACTGAACAAAAACCACCTTAGTAAACTAAAACGTCAAGCTACATTAGATATTATAAAAATGTGTGTTTTCTGGTGGGAACGAAGTGCCCTTAGCACGCATTTTGCGCTTTATATGGTCACCCTTCCTAGTCGAATATTTAACGTTTGGTGGCCAAATTCGCGTCGACCGATACAGTGAACTATCGGCCAACACATGAACGTCAGGCAAGACTTTCCGAAAACATACCGCTGTAAAGCTACTATTACACGAAAAACCAACTTTAATTTGAGCTAAAAAGAGAAGCCCAATCTCCAAGAACACATTCAAAGCAGACAAAAATGAAGCCACAAAACCTCTGCTTTACACCAGTCGTACCATCGACTTTCTTGCCAGCAAAGGATCTACCTTAGGCAAACAGCCAACCGTCAAGAGGTACCTTATAGAATGGTCAAAGTAGAAGAGAGGGAAACATCGATGGCACTATGGCAAGCCAGGTGGGATAACACGGCAAAAGGCAGATGGACCCACAAGCTGATCCCCACCATCGAGGTCTGGACAAATAGAACAAACGGGGACTGCAACTACCACCTATACGCAGTTCTTATCGGGGCACGGCGGCTATCGGAAATACCTTCACAGATTTGATCACGATAGCTCGCCTTTTTGTCCCGAATGCCCAGACGAAGAAGAAGATATGGAGCACGCAATGTTCCATTGTAGGCGCAGGGGGAAGAGCGAACTTACCAAACCCCCAAAGTCTAATAAGCAATTATGTTAAGGTCAGAAGATGACTGGCTGGATGTATCCTCCTTTATAACGAGTGTATACGAAGAATTAAGGAGACTTGAAAGACTTCGAAGAGCCGAAATGGCGGACCCGGAGGATTTACCATGAGTTGCTTACCAGCCCCGCGAAGTAATACCTAACGGCAGTCCCGCGGTGAGAGTGGTTGAAGGAAATAGGGTGTCGATTAGTACGTCAGGCGCACTCCTGGCATCGATTATTCGAGTTTGCGAATCGTGCATGTTGGTAGGACGGGCTACCGTATCTTTATTGGCGCAACCAAAAAAAAAAAAAACACCAGTCCTACTACTAAATACACAGCACAAAACCAGGCCGAAAACATTTCAAAAATCTTGGCTAACTTTTGACATGCTGACGCCAAAATTACGTCAGATTTTGTCCTAAAGTTGTGCAGGCAAAATCTGATGTCATTTTGACGTTCGCATTTATAATAGTAAAGTCAGAAAGCCCAGGAGAACCTGAGACAGTTCATTTCGGCGCCGCGTACAAGAACTCAGCTTTTCCGAAGATAAGATAAATTTTGTTGGCCCAAATTGGATTTTTTTTAATCCTTAATTTTTTGCGACTAAACAGACGCGCGATTGAAATCGCATGTGTGTTTCAGGCCTAAGACATGGTTGTCTCACGCAAATGAAAATTGATCTTCGTTTGAAACTCTAGAGAATAAGGCGCAAATCAAATTTTACATTTGCAGGTCCCTTGAAGAAATGAAAACGCTAAGAACCGAGCGGGTTCGAAATGGCTGGGTAAACGACGATAAAGGAAGGCACGAAAGAATTCGCAATATCGCAACCTGGCAACAACAATGGAACGAATCGTTGAAGGGAAGATGAACACATCGTCTCATTCCAGTAATTGATGCATTGATTAAACGAACTTTTGGCGAAACAAATTTATATCTGACCCAGTTCTTGACGGGTCATGGCTGTTGCAGAGGATATCTCTTTAAACGTGGAAATGAAGCTATCCTAAACTGCCCACATTGCGAGACCGTTTCTGGAAATGCGGAACACGTGTTTTTCCATTTCCCACGGTATGAAACCGAGAGGATTACCCTACGGCATCACTTTGGGGAATGGAATGGCCCACTTCCGATAACATTGTAAATTACCCACAAGTTGCTTAAAGACAAAAATTGGACCACGTAGGTCGTGCGAATACTCAGCGATCTGAGGCGTTTAGAGCGCCAACGAATAGCTCAAGTGTGATCTAGCCCCCGCGAAGTAATACGTTACGGTGGTTCCGCAGGGACTAATATCGGTCTGTCCGGGAAGGGAGGTGGTATTGGGATGGTAAGCCTCGTGTCCGTTCTTCAAGCGATTACTCGACGCTGTCCAGCTATCATGATCAGAAAGTGAGATATCAGAAAGTTCTTGTAAGTCATGAAAGTAGTGACTTCCAAGTATGCTGAAGTCAAGTGACAGAGACTCGGGCAGTGACAGAGACTCGGGCAGTGACAGAGGAAGTGAGGAGTGTCCTCATGGACCTCTTCGTCTCCGCAGCCTCCACATATATCGTCATCATTGAGATTTAGTTTCATTGCGTGATTTCTGAAGTTATGCCCCGTTAGAGCCCCTACCAGCTTAGACAGCGATGACCTGTCAAACTGTAGAAGTTTGATGGTTCGGCCACTGTCATACTCTGGCCAAAGCTTCCGTGATACTTCGCAGGTCGTTAGTTCTTTCCACCTTTTGTTGGTTTTCATACGAATCTTGGTTTTCGTTCGTGTAGATGGATGTCGATTTCCTCTTAGTGGGTTCATTTGTGGTCCATTCATCCCTACTCGGAAACGAGCAAGAGAATGGTCTATCAAAGTTTGAAAGGGGAGACATGTAGGGTAGCTTCTCAACATATTTTCCTAGGATCTGAGCGGGCCAAAATTACCTGGGTTCCAAGTTTTAGTTTGGCTAATCCTTAAGGCACTTTTGGTAGCAGTTTTCTTAGGTTTGGTCCCCATCTCCTGTTAAAGATGCGGCTACATGCGTAGAAAGCGTTAACTGCTTTCTTCACTCTTTCATTGACATTCAGTTTCCAATTAAGTTTCCTATCGAGGATAATTCCTGGATATTTCGCCCTATCTGTCACCTTTAGAGGTATTCCCTCGAGAGTTGGTGGCTCGAATTGTGGAATAATTATTTTGTTTGTGAATGGAACAAACTCAGTTTTCTGGGGATTAACCCCAAGACTACATTCTTTTGTCCATACGTACTGAGTGTTCTTAGTGAGCTTCCTAGCAAGTCGCTTATGGTCGGTAGAAAATTTCCTATTTTAAGCAAGACTACATCGTCTGCATATGCAACTACCGTGACACCCATGAATATCATTCGTATCTCATTCATGACAAGAACCCAGAGTAAGGGGGAGATGACACCTCCCTGTGGAGTGCCTCTCGAGGCAGTTACTCTAAGGTAAGTGTCACCTAGTTTCGCATTGATGTTCCTTTCGCTAAATAAATTTTACAATCACGCTAGTGAGGGATTGATCAACATTTGAATTCTATAGTTCTCTCTTCATTGCACACGTTTTAACATTATTGAAGGCGCCTTCGATGTCCAGGAAAGAAGCTAGTTTATGTTTATTCTGACTAGTTTAGTAGTCTACGTCAGAAAGCCCAGGAGAAACTTAGAAAATTCGAAGGTAAGATAATTTCTTTTGGCCCAAATTGGATGACACGAATAAGACATGGTTGTCTCACTCAAATATAACTTGAACTTCGTTTGAAACTCTAAAATAAGCCGCAAATCAAATTTTACATCTGCAGCTCCCCTAATTGCATTTTAAATTTTATTTAAAAAAAAAATGTTTTTTTAATTTCACTCAGCATCTTGCAGTCTACTGGATGCTAATTATTAAAGCTGGAGAGATCTCATTTCCCTTTCTTATTTTCGAAAACAAGCATTTTCAACTAGGGTCTAACCTTTGCGCACATGATTCTCATGAAAATTATCGAGGGGGTAAAAATTAGGATCAGCTGCGATCAAAAATGTATCCAAATTGTTTCCGTCTTTTAAAGCCTCATTCAAACTTCCCCCGTCACTAATATTCCCTCGAAGAGCTTTCTCATACCTTGCAAAAAACCATAAAGTTAAAACATAAACTCTACTTTGTTTTTATTTTTAATAAATATTCCCCGTTCCCCTCGCCAAAAAAAAAACTCAACAAAATTTGTAATGTCCAATAAGGTTGTAAAATTTGTCACCTTCCTTCGTCCCTTTTATAAGAAGAATCACTTTCCACCTGCACGAACTGTGCTCATCAGGCATAACCAGCGCACAGAACACTTAACAAGTTCGTCCTTGGCTCCACATTTCTCCGCTTCTCTTATCCTGCGCATATTTTCCGTTTTTATCACCCATATCCTTGTACAAATGGCTCTTATCGCATACTAGAGAGCATCATTTCATTGAGCTCCGTGCCTATGTCCTGCGTACGCCTACTACATACGGTCCGTCATAAAAATTGATTTATGTACTCACAGCCAAACAAACTCATGAAGTCAAAAATGGTTGACTGTCAGGACTCAGAGGGTGGTGTGTGAATTTATCTGTTTTTTTTTTTTTTTGTTTTCAATGGAAAATGAAATTTACGCGCCCTATGAAAAGGTTCCCCTGCAGTAATTCAGTAATCGGTGTCAGCTCCGCAAAAGCTGTATAAATATTCAAAAGTGCGACGATGTGCAATAGCCATTGACCGCCTTAAATACTTTGCAGTCCATAACTGCTGCAGGATATTATGCAACACTGACAGCTTAAGCTGTTTGATAGTGTGACAGGCGATCAATGTTGGAATTCAACGAAATATGCTAGCACATGTTGGCGGAGGAATTTTCGACAGATTTAAAAATGGTCTCGAATGGCAGTGATGCCTTGTCAAACAATGAGGTATGTTGTGTGTTGCTTATGTTATGATGTTGATGTGCGATAGTATCCATCCGTTGCAATTACATATAATGGTTGCAAATCACGCACACACCCGCACCCACAATATACGCTGTTGCTATCTTCAGTGCTGCTAACGATAAACTTTTTAATAATATCCCTCTCCCCATTTGACAGTAAAATGTGTCATTCCATTAAAAAAAAAAAAAAGAAAGAAAAACTTTTACGTTATCTGTACGGATTTTCATTGTATATGACATTTTTGTTGTTACTCTTGACAGTATGGGTCTCACTTCTGAAATAGAGACTACAATCCTTAACGAAAGTTACTTCCGAAGGGAAACATTTTCCACTCGACATGGTTGGACTTTATTTTATGTGAGGACATATACTTATATGTACCTACTATATCTGCAAACGAGAATGTTGTCGTTGTTCCTCCAAAGGTTATAGGTACCTACCCAGGAAAAGTTTGATGAGTTAATGAAATTTTAAGATTGACTATTGATTTTTTCCATTGGCATTGCTGAAGATTGACATTTGCGTAGGGTTTTCAATTAAAAGGCTAATTTAACATTTTCGACGTTAATGAGCTGTCAAACAGAAACAAATCGATGTTAGGTAGATAAACAGGATTACAATGATGTTAAGAAATATAATAAAAATGGTTAAAGTCATTAATAGCTGACTTGTTAGTCAGAGCTCCTAGAGTCGGTACATAGATATATAAGAACATTCTTGCGGTAGCAGTGGCCAATGACCAAGTTGTAGTGACAGACGGCAAATTTGGATGTACGATGTGGGTCAAATCAGATTAAAAAGAAAAAACTTGATATATATCATGTGACATTACCCGCCCATATATGTTTTGTATCATGTTCAGTTTCATGATACAAAATCTCAATATTCGACAGAAAGAGGGACCAGCAAACCCAAGAATAATTTTGTGGATTTATACTTCGTCGGCCATTTGGCCAAAATACCCATATTTGGCATTATAATGTGGTCCCAAGTAACAAGCAAGGCTAACAATCTCAAGTCAAAAACAAATGAAAAGGCTCAAGGCTGCCCCAAAATTCACCATTTATTAGTACAGTGATGCCAACGGTAAAAAAGATAACAATGTGACAGCTGACAGTTCGGGGTAAGTAAAAATGGGCCGCTGTGCGAAAAAAAAACGCATTTTCATTTTTTAGCAATATTTTAAAAATAATGAAAGTTTGTTCGAACAAAATCATCTTCAGTGATGAAGCTCATTTTAATCTTGATGACTTCGTTAATCGCCAAAATTGTTTCGTTCGATTTTTTAGTTTTTAGTGGTTTTTAGAATAAATTACAAGACGTGGATGTTGGTCACACATATGTGGTTTCAACAAGACGGTGCAACATGCCATACAGTCAGAGAAACAATTCAATTACTCTCTGAGTCATTTTCTAATCGGCCGTTTTTGCGATCAGAATTGGCCATCCAGATCTTGCGATTTAATGCCATTGGACATTTTTTCTTAGGATTTTTTGAAGTCAAAGGTCTATGCAAACAAGCCCACGACCACCAACACCTTGAAAGAGGAAATTGGGAGGTGTATTAATGAAATTCAGACACATTTATCGTGGCGACCATTTATCCAATGTGCAATTTTTTTTTAAATGCTTCTCCAGGGAAAGTTGAACCTATAACGCTTTAACAGCGCCCGAGATGTTTGCAGATGTATGTTAGTTCTACACTTAAATTGCCGCAAATTGTAGGTAGACTTCTTGAAATATATCCCCAGGAACCGAGTTCCAAAGTTTGCTTGTCCTGTAACAGAAGGTGTTTTGGAAAATTGATGTCCTCGCGGTTGTCAGGTGTACTGTGTGGTCATGAGCATTAGCAGCCTGTCTTGTAGGGCGCCCAAAAGTTGCATTTCGAGAGCTAATGTCTTTGAGTTCCTCGGAACATCTACCATGGAAGTACCTATAGAACAAGCAAATGTCAGCGACTTGTCTTCTGTGCACCAACAACGGTTGTAGATTCGATGTGACTGTAGGTTCTCTAATAAGTCGAACTGCTCGTCTCTGTATGATGTCAAGTATGTTGGGTGTTTTCCATGGGAACAATATTCCAGGCCTGGTCTAACCTGTGCTTTGTAGAGAAGGAGAAGTTGCTTGGGGCTAAAGTACCTCTTTGCTCTAAATAGGTAGCTCAACTTAGCAGACGCCGGTCGTTCGATATAGGATATGATGTGATCCTGCCATGTGATTCCTGAATTGATTGTGACTCCTAAAAGGTGCATTGAGTCCTTGCAATGGATTGGATGCTCATCTATTTGGATCTGAGGAACTGTTGATGCATTTTTCCTAGAAAATGTTGTGATCTGTGTCCTTTTTGCATTAGATACAACCAAGTTGTCTTTTCCCCACTTTAAGATTTTGTCCAGATCATCATTTAGAGAACTTATTTGTTGACATCTCTGACTGTGTGATGTAGTTGCATTCACAGGCCCACTGTTCGAGATGGAGGATATAAGCTGTAGATACATATTATTTGTCGATCCAAGCAAATCGTTGTTAAGGACAAGAAATGGAGTTGGAGAAAGAGTAGATCCTTGCAAACGAATTAGATGATACACCATCTACAACAACTTGGATCGATCTTCCCAGAAGAACATTTTGCATCTATCCGCAGAGCTGTTGTGGTAATCCATAAGACGCTAACGTGCCTAATAGTGCACTATGACAGACTCGATCAAATGCCTTTGATATATCCATGGCTACGGCTTTGGATTCGCCGTGTTGTTCCATTGCTTGCGTCTTTAAATGCGTTACGTAGCTTAATAGGTCTCCAGTGGAACGACGGCTCCGAAATCCGTATTGCCTGTCGCTTATTAATCGGTGGCCTTCTAGATATTTGATTATTTCGACATTTATTGCCTTTTCCATTACTTTTGAGAGCATTGAAAGTAACGCTATTGGACGATAGTTTTGTGGCAGACATTTCCTCCCTTTCTTTGGAATAGGTTGAATGCGAGCGGTTTTCCAGCAAGAAGGAAACGTCTTCTGGGAGTACGACATGCTATACAGCTTACATAGTACAGGTGCAAGTTCTGGAGCACAGCTCTTGAGTACTATAGCCGGGATTCCGTCGGGTCCCGTTGCCTTATTGCAATCTAGTTCCTTAAGGATGCGTTCAATTATTCGAGGCCGAAATTTCACTTCTGCCATCGATGTTTGCGCCCTCGGGATATTTGGTGGCTCTAGTTGTGCAGAATCTATAGGGTGGAGTTCAGTGAAAACATGCTAGCGAAAAGGTCTGCCTTCTTTAGGACTTGTTGCTAGCGTGCCATCTTCTATTACTAGAGGTGGAAAGGAAGAGCAACTAAAGTCAGAACTGATTGTCTTTGCCATGGACCATAATGCGCGTGAGCCATTAGGACGTCCAATTACTTTGTTAGTGACTCTTTCGTTGTAAGTTGTCTTCGCCGATTCAATAATTATGTTGCATCTATTTCGAAGAATTATGAATTCTGATCTTTTTGGGTTTGACTGCAATTCACGGAAAGCCTTGTTTTTCGCTGCGGTAACTCGCTTGCATTCTTTGTTAAACCAGGGTATATTTGAAGCTAGTTTTTTGATGCAATGTTTGTTATAAAGTTCCATACCAAGTAAAATCATTTCGGATACAGCTTCAGCGCACATATTGACATCGGTATCTCTAAAGCACATATCAGGCCATGGCAACGAACCGTAGAAATTACGCAGCTCGTCTTGGTTCGCTCCTATTGGTGTCGGTATAGAGAGGATAGCAGATCCGAATTCCCTAAGGGAGCAGATATTTTTATTTTATAATTATCTGGCTCGGTTGTGAAAAAAAAAATCAAAAGTGTTCCCGTAATTCGATGGATTGTCAGGAATTCGCGTTGGTTCATCAACGAGCTGAGTGAGATTGCAGCAAATGGCAAAGTCTTCAGCTTATTTCCCTGCCTCGTCCGTTCGGTTGGAATTTCGTAGCCAATCCATGTTATGGGCATTGAAGTCACTATAAGTATAATAACTTTAGCGGTTGGATGATGAATTTGAATCCAGTCTACCTTTTCGGATAAATGACAAAATAATTTAGATGGTTCGTTATCGTTAGGCGAGCGGTACAGGCAGCAAAAAAATTTGGTACAACTTCGTGGGACGACCTTTAGCCATATTAAGCCGAGATCCGCAGGTTCCATCTCTTCTTTTCTTTCACACGCCAGATCTGTTCGGGCAAACACACATAGTCCCCCCTTATATCGAAAACGAGGAAGTAGTTTGTATCCTGGACGTGGACAGCGAAGATACATAGTGTAGTTAGTATTTGAGTTTATTTGAGTCTCGGATTAGACTAGGATGTCTGGCTTTTTTTCCTGCAGATGGCTGACGTTGACATTGTTGAATCCTAGACCTCGAATGTTGCAGAAATCTGTTGCCAGCTTTCTTCTGGTAGTGTTCGTATTTCGTCTCTTTTGTCTTTGTGTTCGTTGTTTCAAGACGATTGAAAGTCCTGTTGATGAATATTTGCATGTTGAACCTCTTGAGAGATGGTTTCCCCCGGAGATCCGAAGGGGAGACTAGTTTCCGAAACGTAGTCAAGATTACTTCACGGAGCCTACAGCATAACGTGGGTGTATCTCACCCTGCGACAGGTGGATGGGTCCCTGTCTACCACCTCTAAATACCGATACACACCAAGTCCATTATTTTTTTTTACACAGTCAATCAAAAACTATTTAACCATACAATTGCGTTGAAATGGCATATATCGTTAACATTATATTGCGTCGTTTAACAGTAATCAAGTTAATATTATCCTGACACCAACAGCACGCGACATCGATTAAATGAAATTCACCACAAAAGTAATTAAAAACACTCGAGCAATTCCGACCGAGAAAACTCGTCTGAAAAAACCTACCTACAACTTAGCCACTCTGTGTACTGTGTCCCATTACCATCAACTGTCTCATCATATGTTACGTGCCTTGACGGGCTTCATCTCTTTGGCAGTATTACACTGACACATTCCATAAGACTCGACGTTGTCGCTTGAATTCCACCAACTATACCGCTCTTGCGTGAGTGATGTTTTCTACTCCTCGACCTCGTCCTTGGAATGAGTATTGAAATAAATTTAATTATTCATTTTTTTTTTTTGTGTGACTTCATCCATTGGTTGGCTGAGTTTTTTTTTTACTCTCAATTGTGCTTATCCTGACTGCTGCCTATAGTACATCCTATTTCCCATAATACTGACAGTGCAATGGGGTGGCGGCGACGACGACATGAAGACTTAACCACAAACCCAACCCAAGTGTTTGAACACGGGCCGCTATGCTCCTTCATATCGCATGCAACAGCTAACTGATTCGCGTCAGCTCTGAGAGTGCAGAGGATAGCATGGAAGTACCGCCAATGAAAGGGGCCCCCAGACTCGCTGGCAGAAAATGGTTTAAAGCAAATTGTTTGCTTTGGAAGGCTTAATACAATTAACGCTATTTCTTTTGTGTTCTGTCTGTGTGTGTGTGCGCATTTCAAGCCGCGGACATTTTAATGAAAAATAGAATATTGTATTTAGTAGGTTAGAAAGGTACACTAAAGAGCGGTCGAATATGGTTTAGACTTAGAAAGGGAACATTTAAAGGCGATTGGAAGTTTGTGCGGGACCCAACTCAACGAGGAATCAATTATATAACTGAAGTGGAAAAGTGTGCACTAACGAGTCTGCGAGATTGAAGATAGTTACTCATAAATAAGAATGTGATTAAGAACAAGATGCGTATAGTGGTATATGCGAAGCTTTGATACCGCCAGTGACACTGATGAACAGCAAGCAGCTGCAGGAATACTTTTTATAGAAGAAGTCATTGAATCCCCACAGCCTATCAGTTCTTTAAGTCCTGGATGAGAGAGACATTAATAGAATCACTCATAAAGGCACTCATGCCACAACAAAAATAGCGCAAGAGCTCCAAAGATCTATTATACAGCGGCAATCAGTCGCTAAACTCCGGCCTCCAAAAAAGGTAAGATCTCACTCAAAGAAGCTATAAGAAACATGTTCAATGAATTGAGCTGCATATCAGTAGTTTATTGCAGCCGAAAAGGCTTGAGGACATTTCTACGAAATAGTGAGGGATTTTTTAAAAAAGTTTTCTGCTTGCTGAATCCCAATTTTTCCTCCTTAAGCGTTGAGCCTTGCATCTTGCGCTCAGGCAGATGCCTCTAAAAGATTTGACCGCTTGGTTACATCGTCAATCCACATAAGCTGAGCTCTCTTCATGGCATGGAAGCTTCACCTCGAGTGAGCTAAGGATTCTTTTTTGATAAGAAGCACCACGTACGGAGGATGAGCAGTTCTAGCGATAAATTCTCTGCTGTTCCAGGTCTCAGTTTCTGTGTACAAATAACTTCCTCGAATAGTAGCACTTTGTAGTGCCTTTAACGCCATCCGAAATACATTTGGAATACAATCGAATTTCAACAAGTGTAATACATTTCTGTAACGCGCAGATTTACAAGTAAATACAAGATCTCAAGGGCTGTAAGATTTTTCGATATGTTGCCAGTGTCACAAGTAACTATTAAACTCATCCATAAGGAGTAATATCAGAATCCTTATAAGATAACGCAGCCTCCCAGCTCATGGAGATTGAAGAGTCGTGCGATCGTAATAACAAAAAGATTTTATCAAAAAGCTATGCAACTGGCTATGCTATGCAACAAAACCCGAATGCAGGCTCTTCGAGACAGCGAAGGAAACCTAGTCACAGAAGCGCAGGGAATAGTAGATGTGTTTAAGCAGCATTTCCAGCAGATGCTTAATGAGCATCATGTAGAGAGAGTATGATAGGGCAAGAAGAGAACCCACGTCCAGTCAATGAAGAACTAGTTCCACCACCTAGTATAGAAGAAGTTGGCTTAGCTAAAAAAAAACAGACTCTGATGGTTTACCAGCGGAGCTCTTTAAATACGTTGTTGCTGTTTTGGTAGGGAGCATGTGCACCGAATCATCAACCACGTATGGGTGGAAGAAAACATGCCCGATGACTGGAATATCAGCTCCATATGCCCCATCTACAAAAAGGCGATTCTATGTCTTGAAAGAACTATCGAGGCATATCTCTGCTTAATGTCGCTTACAAGATCCTATCCAACGCACTGTGTGAACGTCTTAAACCGTTCTGCAGCACACTAATCGGCATGTATCAGTGTGGCTTCCGGCCCCGGCAGATCGACTATAGACCACATTTTCACACAGGTTCGAGAAGACAAGGAAGACCGAACCTCCGTTTCAAAGACCAAGAAATAGCGGATGCCAGAGCCCTTGGTCTGGACAATTGGAAGCAGCGTGTCCGGGATCGTAGAGGATGGAAGGCTGCAGTGTCTCAGGCAGAGACTTTTCACGGTTCGGGAGCCCAATAAATAAAGTAAGTAAGTAAGTATATCAGAATCCAACTTGTAAATGTGTTAAAGAAATGTGTAACACATGTTGAATTTCACGTGTACTATAAATACTTGTAACATTGTTTTAGAGGCCGCTGGGGTTGTGTTAAAGACACCTGAGGTCTGCAACACAACATGACAAGTTGCCTAGTGTTAAAAATGTGCCTGTTGAGCCTATCCACAAGTGGTAATAAGACTTTCTTACAAAAATGTGTCACAATCACAGAAGGCCACATGGACCCTACAAGTGTGTTGTTTATAGACCGCTATAGCAGCTAGTAAGCTTCATTCATCTACGATTCATCCTTTTCAGAAAGTATTTCTTGTGTCTGGCATTATAGAAAATATTTTTCAAATATTTTGGGAATGACTCGCCTCTTGTGTTCCTGCCTCTGCAACACTATTCATTGGCCTTTGAGTTAATCTCCCGACAATATCGATTTGTTTTTGGCTCATAAGTTAAGTTAGACGATCTTTTACTATATCCTATTGATCTACATTGATCTACGCTATCTTCATGGAATTTCTAAACATCGATCATTTGTTGCTTCTGTCGATTGCCTTGTAATTTGTTTTTTTTCTGGTGCATTAGGTTGGCAGCTGCATTAGTAATTGGCACACTTACCTGTCACAGGTCTGGCATCAACCTCTCTATTTAACATAAGGTAGACTATAATTGGGCGCAGTAGCGCAGTGGTTAGTGTGCTGGACTACTGTGCGAGGGATCCCAGGTTCGATCCCCGGAAAAACACAAATTACATCTTAAAGTTTTTTCTACTGCGCCACCTCTCGCGAACGTCTGACAAACATCCGAGGGTATGACTGTCATGAAAAAGCTTCTCAATTCAGCCGTTAGGACTCGGCATAAAATTGTAGGTCCCTTTCATTCGTCCCAAAAATAGAAACACACACAAAACGAATGGTTGCGTAAAGCTAGGCCTTGGGTGTCTACCCACCTGTTGCGCCACCTATTTATTTTTTTTTTTTTAGACTATAATTCGTTAAACGCATATAACTGACTTGGGCTTTCAAGAGGTCCTTTGTTATGTGTGCCTTAAGATAGACGTCTTCTGGGTGAACCTATGATTTGGTTAGTTCCGTCCATCATATCGTCACTTTTGTACTAGTATGGGTATTGCTCCGGATGCTAGTGTCCGCGGCGGTAGATCATGAACTATGGAGGGTCCGTAGAAGCAACCTGCACCCACGATTCCTTACATTGCTAGTTGGGACATTGAGAATGATGAGGATAATGATAAATGGTGCTCATGGACCTTTGTCTGTCAACCAACTACAGTTTGGATGCTAGGTTAGGTTAGGTTAGGGTGTGAGTTCATCACATAGGACTAGGCACCATTTTGGACCCATCGCCATCCCTGGGGAACCTTAACGGTCAAATAACCTAAACCACTTCGCCCAAACAATTAATTTCTCTACAGAACCTGCAAATTGCTTCAATTTTGTTCGCGAGGCCAACCTCCTCCAAATTGTCGAAGAAGTACCTACCAAGGTATTTCCTCCTGTACCGAGCAATATCTTGACATTCACAGAGGAGATGGGTAATATCCTCTGTGGCCTGTAAGTCTTCGCAATACCTGCACATGTTTGTATTTGTTAGACCTAATCTCATAGCGTGCTTCCTTAGAAGACAGTGCCCGGAGAGTATCCCTATTGCCATTCTTAGCCTTAATCTGCTGAGCTTTAATAATTCTAAAGATTTTTCCTATCTAGCTTAGGCCACAGAGCCTTTGAGACCCTGTGCCCTACTATATTCAGCCATCTCTGATCTGCCCTATTTTTGATATCCTTGAGAATAATTCTCTTAGCCACGGCTATTGGTAGTCTAATGCCCTCCATTGTTTCATTAGGTGGAAGCTCAGCTCCGGTTTTCGCCAGAACATCAGCCCCGTTACCCTCAAATCGCAGTGTCCGGGTAATAAACACAATCTGACCTGGTTCTCCGCGCATAATGCTCTGAGCTAGATGATAAGAGCTTTACAATTTGGTCTAAGCTGGATTTGAAACGCTCAAAGAAATTAATTTCTCTCAACAGATTGCATATGAGCGCCAGAATAGGTGTCATTACTAGACACTGTCTGATAGGAAAACATGCCACAAAGGCTAGGACCTTTCGCAAACGACTTTTGCAGAAATAAGTTGCAATATCACTCTTACCATTTAATTGTACGTTTTCATAATTTTGAACCTTGGAAGTTGCTAGTAAAATACAAATTATTTAACAGGTTGTCTCCCATCAGAAAAGGAGGAAACTATTCCTCACCTTGTTTCTTCCTCCCAGGTCCCAGCCTTATATTACAAGGAATTAAGTGATATGACAAACACAGACATCAGAAGCCTCTTACGCTTTAAAAAGAGCTTAAAATGGTTCCACTAGTAGGGAGATCTTGATTGAGATATGATCCGTTTTATTCGTGGTATCAAAACGGTCCTATAAAGTCTAAGTGTATTGGCATTTCCCACCTGGCAGCCACTTTCAACCAACCGCAAGAGCTTTATAAGGCTTTAAAAAAAACTTTGTTAATGCCAAATCACGACAATAAATGTAAACTTCGTGTGAATGCATTCTACTCAAGGCAAAACATAATGAAGGGGTTAATCTTCGTTACCTACTTTCGCAGTAAAGAAAACTCAACTCTCACAGTTCCGGACCGTTTACGACCTATAATTATGGCCAGCTTTTTTTTTTTTTTTTTTTTTTTTTGACTGCATGTCAAGGAGATGAGAGTGTCTTATTTATTGAAGTATGACAATCTTATTCAACCTGCAGACAACATATTCCGCAAGAGATTGCTTCTAATGTTCAATGACCCATCGAACGGGCTATAATAATCCTGCTAACATCATGCACATTTTTATATACCTACACATATGGAAAAACGATATATCGCGCACTGATTTCCGTAAATATTCCAGTTTTTATTGATACATAAAAAATAATTATATTCAAAAACGTCTTCATGTGTGTGTTTATTTTTTGAGATCTTTATGACATACACTTCCTGGCTAGTCCGTAAAATGATATCCTTCCATCAGATTGATGGCAGTGTTAAGTGACACAAACTTTGAATCGTAAAAACATCGTAAAAATTATAATTTTCCCTTTTTATTTGTAAAGTTTTCTTTAGCGACATTCTGAACTTATTGGGGTGGCAAACCATAAACAAGGATACAATTATGAAAGGACAGCAAATTAGAATGGATGCAAAGGCAAACGTATTAACGACTAGCTGGACCCATGTTCGCCTTGCCCGCTCGCACAAACTTATATTTGGTTCATTTAAAATTACAACAAAAGTGCAACTAACCATAGCACTGCGAAAACAAATCAACCCTTTTCGAATGACAGGTATCCGTATGCTAGTGTTGTTTTTGTTTGTCCTGTCGCACGATCGCAAAAGTATAAACATTCATTTGTAGCAAGGTATATGTGTATGTATATATTTTCACTTCAAAAAATACATTTTGCCTAAAAACTGTTCCTAAGGACGTAGCTATAAACGGCATAGCCTATAGCAGTCTCACAGTCATAAGGAACATTTTAAAAAAAGTTTCATTGAAATCTGTCCAGTAGTTTTCGAATTTTTAGCTGACAACGAAAATTGCTACAGTTTTATTATATGTATAGATTTAAAAGTACGGTCGGTGTAGTGCTTATTAGAAATCACTTGGGGTTTTTCAAATCATATAGTAAAAGTGAAATATGTATACAAATTAAATTGCAAGCTAAGTTAGCTGTTGCCTATACGCTCAGAGACGGATGTTGTAATTGAATTGGTGTGCCAAAATAGTCGTGCTTTATTCCCAGTGGTATATGTGAATGTGACACGGTTTGGATTTTAATTGTTAGGGAAAATATTATTTATATCCTATTTCGAGGAAAAGATTTATATCCTGTTTTCAGTGTGATGGTATTTGCGCTTGATTTCCATTCCTGCCGGAAGTGCTCGATTTGCATATTTCATATGAATTTTGATGGTTTTTTGTCCGCTATCGGTGGATAGCCTTTAATTGCTTTCATGGCTTTTTGGTTACCTATATAGCTACGTGGAAATATATCATAGAAATGATTAAATTGAAAATTTAAAGTTTTCAAAATAGACAGCTTAAGTGGTTTCATAAATTTGTGTTGTTTCAATGAATTTGTGGAAGAAATATTAATTTAATTTAGGGAAAGTGTGCTTTTAGCAAAGGATTTTTGTATAATTGGGGTTGAGAGATAGATAGAAATATTTTTATTAAGTTCTATAGGGAATTGCAATACTTGCCTGTTGGTGGAAGCAATGCCTCAGATGGCTCATTGGGCTTGGTACACTGGACAAGTTTTCAAATTATCCTTACATATAATAAAACTGTAGGCATTTTCTTTGTCAGCTAAAAACTCGAAAACTACTGGACAGATTTCGATGAAACTTTTTTTAAATGTTCCTTAAGACTGTGAGACTGCTATAGGCTATGTCGTTTATAGCCACGACCTTAGGAACAGTTTTTAGCCAAAATGTATTTTTTGAAGTGAAAATATATACATACACATATACCTTGCTAGAAATGGATGTTTGTACTTTTGCGATCGTCAAACAAAAACAAAACAAGACTAGCATACGTATACTACACATTCGATAAGGGTTGATTTGTTTTCGCAGTGAGTGCTATGGTCAGTTGTATATTATGTAGGTATGTATATTATGATTGTATGTCCGAAGAAGGATGGGAATGGGGTGAGGCGTGCGTGCTGCAGAATGGCATGGGGTATATTAATAATCTTCATAAGAGAAGAGACGTATAATACAAAACAGGTTTCATTTCAGAATTTCATTCGATATGTGGTATGGTAACTGTGTTGGGTTGGGGTAGGTAGTTGTTTGGATTCTATAGGAAGAGGGAAGCAAAGGAAAGGAAAGGAAATGCAGTATATTAAACAAGTAGCAAGATCAATGAGAGGGAGGGCGATTCAGAGGGTGCACTATAATGCATTATAATATCCAATGCATTACATCCATTATCGCATATCGCCACACAACGCAGTATGTGAATTTTATTCTGATATGACGTAACAGGGTAGGGTTGGGGTAGTTGTTTGGATTCCGTAGTTCTACTTTGGGGTTGTTGTCGCACATCGAAAGCAATTTTTCTTGAACAGATAGGTACCTACTGTGTATGAGTGACTTACTTCTGTCCAGCCAGTTTGTGAAATCTATATCTATACATATAATAAAACTGTAGGAATTTTCTTTTGCCGTTAAAAACTCGAAACCTACTGGACAGATTTCGATGAAACTTTTTTTTAAATGTTCCTTAGGACTGTGAGACTGCTATAGGCTATGTCGTTTACAGCCATGTCCTTAGGAACAGTTTTTAGCCAAAATGTATTTTTTGAAGTGAAAATATATACATTCGAGGATTGATTTGTTTTCGCAGTAAGTGCTATGGTCAGTTGTATATGTAGGTACATATGTATATTATGATCGTATGCCCGATGCCGGATGGGGATGGGGTGCGTGCTACAGTATGGCATGGGGTATATTAATAATCTTCATAAGAAGAGAGACCAAATATAATTTTGTGCGAGCGGGCAAGGCGAGCACGGGTCCAGCTAGTACCTAATATATTGTATAACGTAATGAAAACGTAACGCAACGTAACGTAAAGCGCTGTCAGACCAATATTATCTGAATGTCTTTTTCCTATAAAATACTGTAAGGCTGCGCTTGCAACTCGGCCGTTCCTGCATTTTGATATGATCGTCCTCGATCAAAGTTGTCTCATCAACAGACCCCTTACTGTCATAGTCGCTGTCACTGTTGGTAACACCATCCATCCATCAAACAGTGCTCCACACCATGGCTTCATTTTATCCAAAGCGTAATCAGATGTGAACTTCCGATTTGTATCTGTCGTACCATCGATACTCTTAACGAGATACCGATCGTTGCCAACAACTTTGGTTACCATGAACGGTCGTCGGTACTTCGGTTCCAGCTTTCGAGAAGTTCCAGTAGCACCAGGTTCGTGCTCCAAAACCACAAGATAATTTTTGCAATATTTCCTCATCTCTGCATGTCTTCTATCATACCTCTCCTTCCACTTAGCGCGTTCATCGTTCAATTTGTCCCATGCTATCTGATGCTTGTTGACAGCAATTGGATCGTCGGTATTCTCCACATAGTCAATGTCGTTATTGCGAACGTCGTCCAACTGCAACGCATGAATTTGCTGATTCTTGGTGACGTTCATTAGCTTGAAGTTGAAAACGAGTGCGTTGGGGCTAAAACCAGTTGTTTTGTTTTTTTGGGATAATTTTAGTATCTCCGTCCCAGTCCCTATCATTGCCGCTAGTTGTTCGTAGACTGGCCAATAAAGTACGGTTAACCAATCAGCGAATATTTTCGCTAATTGCTACTCTTGTTCAGCTGTCAGCACCTTCTCTATCTTCAACGAATCTGCTTCCTCCATCCAACAATTGACTCCTCTTTGATCACTCGATATTGCCACCTTGGTAGAGTATATCCCGTCCCAAAAGAACGTTATTCGGGATGAACTCATCCTTGTCCACCAGAAGCTCTGCGTTATGTTGGATTTGGTCGATTTCAATGACGATGCGAACCTTGGATGAATCGCAATTGTATTCGCTACCAGCAAATCCTCTCAGAACTACATAGCAAGGGATTTTCTTCTCATTGTTTCTGAGGAAGGATTTCTTAACCATGGAATATACATTGATCGATGAAAGCAAGACATGGTCGAAGACGTTGCTACTGTGATTTTGTGAACAATCGATTGTGTTCTCGTTGTTCCCTGCTTGTGGTTTTATGAGCTGGTATGTCGCACACCGATCTCGTCGCTGTGGCTTTGGACAGCTTCTCGAAATGTGCCCTTCCCTAGAACAATTAAAACACGCAATCATTTTGATAGCATTCTTGTCGTTGTAAGTTGATTTAAACTCACTACTCACTCGATTTCCGGGAGACGTGAGCATTCGTCTCCCAGTTCCCTCTCCAGAAGCGTTTTGTTTCTTTATAGCCCAAGTACCGAAGCACAACATTAAGGACCTCGTTGCAGGTGGTGAAACACATCAGAGACAAGTTCGCCTTCTCTACGTCGTCGTTGATACGGATACCCCGTATCAAACACTTGATTGTACTGGCCTCCGAGAATACACCTCTGAAATCATCTTGTAGAAATAATTTTCAAACGAATCGCTTTTCCATCTCATAGCAGTGGCCTCCAAATCCAAATGAATATCCGTGATATCGAATTCACTTGGGCAATCTTTTAAAAATGCCTCTACGAATGCACAAATGACCTTCGGCCCAAATTTTTGCCGGACCTCGTAGTTTTGTCAACACAACGAAAATCGTCGTCCTGTTATTCCACTGATAAGTACATTTTAACATCTCAACGCGACGAATATAGAAGTGGGGAACAACTTCAGGTATAATGTCGATCGCTTCTCTCACATTGTTGTCGTTACTGCGCAAAGCAAATGTTTGCGATGTCATCTATGACTACATCTGCTCTCCTCGTACGTTGTTATTTGCAAACGTGATTCACGGCAATTTTGCATACGGTGTAGACAAGGGATGGCTATATACGTGTGTCTGATACAAAGGAGTGTGAGCGTACAATGGATTTGCGACGCATTGGCTCGATGTTGGCGGGAAAACATTTTCAACTGTCGGCGCCAACATGGCGGCTTGATTTTGTGCATTGACGTGATATTATATGCTCACCGCATTTTGTGTATACAAAAAATTATGCGCAAGATCACTCATGTACGTGGCAGCAACTGTCGGTGGAAGTTCAGGGAAAAGTGGGGAAGACCCACTTCCACGTTGAGATCTTTGAAATAGATTTTTTTTCACTTTCACACTTTCGTTATGTGGTGATTTTTATGGGCCACAATTCCACTTGTGAATATTGTGACAAATATTCTTTTCAACAAAATTGCTTTATTAAAACCGAAATTTAACAAAACAAACACACAGAGAATCGAGAATACTTGTCGGCCACCATTTAACAAATGTCAAAACAAAAGAGATGTGAAATTAAGAATATTTTATAACGTTGCCAGGGCAACGTAACGTAAAGCGTTGTCAGACCAATGTTATCTGAATGTCTCTTTCCTATAAAACTGAAAGGCTGCGCTTACAAAACGTTGAAACTTCTTTGCTTTTTAATATGTCAGCAGACGCTAACTACCATCACTTTGGCTTTCTTTCTTATATAAACTATTCATTAAAATTATATTCAGCAGGTAGATTAACTTCACTGCGCGTCATCAGATTAGCGCCCCCCCCCTTATACTCATTTCTCATTGCCTATATATATTTTTCTATTGCACGCAACTTCGTAATTTTGTTGTTGTTTATAGCAGCACATATGTACTCTCTCTTACCAGAAAATAAAGCACGCCAGAAGAGCCGTTATAATTTTCTGCTATTTTGTCTTATTTACGACTAAAACACTTGCACTTATTTTGCGTCATCAGATTAGCGCTGCCAAATGCAATATTAGTTTTCTCACTCAATTTGACAAGCACGGTCACCAAATTTTTTGTGTTGTTTAATCCACTAATCTGCTTTAAATTGACGTTCAATATGGGAAGAGGAACAGTATTATCTTTAGAAGAAAAATCAAAGATTGAAGCATATTCCGATTCAGGGCTATCAATACATAAAATTGCTGAGAAAACGGGCAAACACAGAAAAACGATATCCAGTTTTCTCCGAAATAAGGAAAATTATGGGAAAAACTTCAAGGGCGGTAATAATCAAGTGGTTTTCCAAGCAGACAGAAGAGCCATACTAAGAGAAGCTTCAAATTCGCACGACTCGTCCGCCAAAATCAAGGAAAAAACTGGTGTTAAAGCGAGCTTATCAACGGTTTAAAGAGTAATTAGAAAAGCTGCACACTTAAGAAGACAAAAATTGCAAAAAAAAAAACCACCACTCAATATGGCGCGAAAGGAAATGCGCTTAAGTTTTGCTCGCACGCACATGTCATGGTCTTCTGAGTGGCGATACGTTGTATTTTCGAAAAGAAATTTAATTTGGAAGGGCCCGATGGCTAAAATTATTATTTCCATGACATACGTAAGGAGGAGCATCAATTGGACCGCCTGCACAGCCGGGTGGGAGGTGTGATGATGTGGGGAGCCATATCATACTATGGCACCTGCGAGTTGCAGTTCTTAACATCGTAAATGAATGCGGATAACTACAACAGCGTTTTAAAAACTGCATTTCCACACCTTAAGAATTTATTTGGAAGTCTGGAATGGCATTTCCAGCACAATAATGCGCCAATTCACACTGCCCGAACTGTAAAATCGTGGATTCAGACCCAACAAGTTGATGTTCTGGAGTGGCCACCATACTCGCCTGATCTTAATATCATCGAGAATGTGTGGGGATGGTTGGCTAGAAAAGTGTACGAGTCCGGAAAACAATATAACAGTAAAACTGAGTTAATTGAAGGCATCAAACACGCTTGGTCCATCATTTCATTAAATTATATAGAAAAACTGTATGATTCCATTCCCAATCGGATCTACGAAGTAATTGTTAATAAAGGCGGGACCATACATTATTAATTTTGCTTAAAAATATTCAAAAAATAAAATAAAAACATATAAAAACAATATCGTTGCTTAAAAATTAAAATAAATGAAATTAGCGCAGGTAGCGCTATCCTGATGACCAAATTTTAGTTTCTGTTTTTTTGTGTACTATTACTTAAAAATTTATTGAAGTAATATCTTAAATCTCACAGTAGTCATTGCTGTTTTTTTTTAAGGACAAATAATAAGAGCCTAATGGATAAAAATGTTAAGGCACTATTTCAAACGGTTTAGATAATATTAAACATTAACCGAGAAGTTAAAGGGGGGCGCTAATCTGATGACGCGCAGTGTATATGCAAGTCATATTCCTGGTTTTTTTTTTGAGTGTGAAGCCTAATATGGCCCGATCAGGTTATTTGTGAAAGGTCTTAGGCGTTCACACAGTAGAACCGACTGGATTTTATACGCAGCACTCAGGAGGCTTATTCCTCTGCAATTGGCGCAGATCAGAATATCTCCCTATTCGTGGATGGGGTTTACAAAGCCTTTAAAAAATTAAGATCGGAGTAAATCCTACTCATAAATTTAGTTTTGCTCCGATGAGGTTGGTAGGTTCATCAATAGACGACAACCCAATCTGTTCTAGGAGTTATATAAAAGTTACCCTTGATGCTTGGGGTTAGAATTGAAAATAAAATACTTTAGCTCTCTTGGAAATGAAAAGAGCTGGCGATCGTGTGCTTGGCAATAATAATTGCGGTGGTGTTTTGCTCGGTACATAGTTATTTGAAGTTTATTCATTCATATATTTTCAAATGGTCAGCTTGTCCATTAAGTGGGTGGCGGGTGTAGGACCCTCCGCCATCGACTCCAAATCATCAAGGGTAATCCCCATACGGGAAGAGGAGAGATTATGGACTTGATCTAACCATCTCATCCTACATGCGTTTAACATGACCAAACTACCGAAGCTCCGTCCGGAGAAGTAGCTACTCGACATTAAAATCCTCACGTATTCTGGTATTTCTAATGCGATCTCTACGGGTCACACCTGCAATACTACGGAGAAATCTCATTTCGGCAGCTTGTATCCGCGATCTTATTCTTTCGGTCATTACCCAAACCTCATGACCATAAATAAGAATTGGAACAAACAACGAATTAAAGACTGACAACTTAGCTTTGACACCAAGTTCAGTCCTCCTAATAACAGAATGACCAAGCTGTCTCAAAATTGACCCAGCCCGACCAATCCTACAGGAAAACTCGGCATTGCTCCTTCCATCACTCGTGAATAAGACCCCGAGATACTTAAACTTCTCCACCTGTTTCAATGGGACTCCACTAACATGCAGAGTGCATTGAACAGGCGTTCTGGAGACGACCATCACTTCAGATTTGTTCACGTTAACCTTCATCTCAGCTTCAACACAAACGGCTACAAACCGATCGAGTGCGCGCTGAAGTTCAGTCTGAGAGGACCCAAGGATTACCAGATCTCCCAATTTGAAGCGTTCTTCGCCAAGACTGCGCTGTAACATCCAGTCCATATAAGTAATAAAAAGGAGAGGAGACAAGACGCACCCCTGGCGAAGTCCAACGCCCACGTTGAAAGGTATTGACTTAACGCCGATTACCCGAACACAGCTTTTACAGTTTGTGTAAAGAGCGATTGAATGGCTCTCAAGAGAGCACCTTCAACTCCATACTCCTGGCTGTAATACATTCCAGAGTTTACCTCGTCATATGCTTTCTCCAAATCTACGAAGCATGCGTTAACAGGTGTAGCATACCCCCAAGCCTTCTCAAGTACCATTCTGAGAGTGAATAACTGGTCGGTTGTGCTTCTGCCGGGACGAAAACCGCACTGCTCATCTCCTAATCGTGCCTCGACGTGAAGTTTCTTTTCAGCATTTTAAAGCAAATCCGTCCAAATCTTCTCACTAAATTGCTGACTTCGATATTAACCATATTTTACTATTAACTTAGTAATTCAAGTTATGTCAGAAATTTAAAACTTCCAGGAATTTGATATTCCTAAACTTATTGTTCCTGCTGATGATGTCCCAATTAAAAGTAAATTTCGGATGATTTCGCGTCACGTCATAGATTTATCTTGAAACGTAATAAATCAATGGTGCTAATAACTTCCAGGCTTGTTCACTTAAACATATCCACAGGGCTATTAGTAAATACCTCTATCGATAATTACACATCTACCTTAATATTATGCAGTGGCAAGCACATACAAACACACACTCTCTATAAACCAAACGGCCATTAATTAACCTTGCCGCATTATCATAAATCATAATTAACGCCACCGATATGATTTTCCGTTACGCGTTGCCACTCACCTACGGATATCCTGTGTGTTCCGGCATTGATGGTGTTCCACACACATATTTATACATAAACATCCACCACAACGGCGTAATTAAAGCTTCTCTTTCCATCCCAATCCATCAATGCCATTCCAAAATCAATGCGCAGCTATTAAAACTTCTGTCATTCATTCAACGCCCGTCGTCGGTCGTCGTCTTAAGTTTCAAATCGAACCATAATCTTGTTTGTCCCCATTCACAGCTCCTTGACAAAACTTTAGTGCTCCTCATCTATTCATTCAGCACTTCATATCTACTGTCACCCGGCTTGAGTTTCCCACAACAAACCGACCGCACATTCCACTGAAACACTAACACACTCCTTTTTCCCATGCACAATTGAAATACAATTTTGAAAAGTTTTCCACCGCGTCTCCGCGTCCGCGCTCCGAACGCGCAACTCTGCCACTTTGCGACAGAGCTTGAAATAATAACGATTGTAATTAGTTCTGAAAAGGGTGTGCGACAGCGGGATAAGGAACGATTTCAATTCCACAAAATACAAGAATCCTTGAAATAATTACATCATTTCAAAAAGGGACGACGTACATGAACATGGGACGAAGGCCCGACGACGACACGCCCGAGGGAGTTACGAAATTTTCGTCGAGACTATTTAACGGGCTGCGACAAGTGTCGAGTACTTTGGCTGGCCTGAAACCCGAGTATCTGCGCGTTCGTATAGCGTTGTCACTCGAGGCAACGAAGTTACTTTTTGGAATTCTGCGGCCAGACGGAAAATATGTTCTTATGGCACCTAACAAGTGCATACCGTATGGCTTTGCGAATTCCGTTGTTTGAAATTGTTTTTCGTTGCCGCCGCCCGCAGGACAGAGAGTTTGAGCCGGATTGGGTTTAATTGTTATCGCTTGACTATGGGTTTGCGTAAAGGGACAAGCGGACAGAGGAAGTTAATGTACAAGAGCCGGAAATGTAAAAAAATGGTGGAGGTGGGGTATAAGGGTTGCATTTTATTCAAAGGGTCCTTTTTTCAGAGAAAAATATTTGAACAGATACCGATTTAAATCCCCTGCAACTTGTCATGCTCATGCATTTCATGGCACATATATACCAAACGAAACCATGCAGCGGTCTTATTTTTCATTCCATAAGGCAGGAAGGCCCCTCCTGTGAACTTGTGTACACCAAAAAATAAAGCCCCATTTCATATCACAAACAGGCAATTTGCCACCCAATAAGAAATGGAATAATAAATCATCTAGCAACGCTCGGCAAGCAAACAATTTATTTTTAATTTTTGTGCGTTTTTTTTTTCAGCTCTTGCAAATTAGATACTTTTATCTGCGACATTTGGAGAGGTAATTAATTATACGAGCGTTTATCCTTGAAATTGAATTTTATGAAATTTAATTCTATATTTTTTTTTAATTCTTTAAAATAATATGGACATGAGGTGCTGGGGTAGCAAAGTATGACAAAAAGTCCACCCCTCCGTATGTTCTGAAAAAGAAAATAAATAAAAATTCTTATAGGGATGTTTCTGAACTTGGATAAAAAGTAATAATTAAACTGTTGAATAAATTTACGATAGAAATTGATGGAAAATAAATGCCTGAAGGGACTTTTTAAAATGTTTAACTTTTGTATTGTAATTTTCTATTTTTTACGGATACCTTATTTAACGCAGTTTAATGGTTATAATTATTATACATTCCTTATAATTTTTTATTTTTTTTTTTGTTGTAATGGGAATTCGCTGGAAGAAAAAATCATCGAAACACATTGCAGAGCTATTACACGAGGGATGCTTCTGTGAGGGACTTTAACCCGATCTAAAAAAAACTCCCAAGGGGACTGACTTTCGTCATCCCGAATTGATTGCACCTAATCGTTCGACCAATCGGCAATTTATTTTTGATTCTTACTTACTTACTTAAGGTGGCGCTACAGTCCGGGGTGGACCTGGGCCTCAACCAACAAGCGTCTCCAGCCAGCACGATCTTTGGCCAGCTGCCTCCAGTTTCGCACGCTAAGTTGGTTAAGGTCCCCTTCCACTTGCGTGCGCCACCTGAGTCGCGGTGTTCCTCTACTGCGCCGTCCCTCGGGTGTGGATTCGAAGATCTTCCGGGCCGGAGCATTCACGTCCATTCGCTCTACATGACCCAGCCACCGCAGTCGTTGGACCTTCACTCTTCTGGCTAGGTCAATGTCGCTGTACAGCCCGTACAGTTCGTCGTTGTATCTCCTCCTCCATTCACCGTCTATGCAGACGGGACCGAAAATTACTCGAAGAATTTTCCTCTCGAAGCAACCAAGAGTAAGCTCATCCGCTTTTGATAGAGTCCACGCCTCTGCACCATAAACTAGGACTGGGATGATTAAGGTCTTATAAAGGGTCACTTTAGTTGTTCGAGAGAGGGCTTTGCTACTCAATTGCTTTCTTAGCCCAAAGAAACAGCGATTGGCAAGAGTTATTCTTCGCTTAATCTCAGCGCTGGTGTCATTGTCTGAGTTAATAGCGGAGCCTAGGTAGACAAAGTCCTTTACCACCTCAAAGTTATATCTGTCTATAGTGACATTCTGTCCAAGACGTCGGTGTTGGGTGTCCTTTCTCGATGACAGCATATACTTTGTCTTGCCCTCATTGACCGCCAAACCCATCTTTGCCGCCTCCGTCCCAATGCTCACGAACGCGCCAGTGACATCACGCTGCGTTCTCCCGATTATGTCAATATCGTCGGCGTAGGCGAGTAGATGGACGGACTTTTGAAAGATAGTGCCTCTGGTGTTAGCGTTTGAGTTTTGCACTATTCTTTCAAGAACGATGTTGAAGAAGTCACATGACAGCGCATCGCCTTGTCTAAATCCTTTTTTGACATCGAAGGTCTCGGTGAGTTCTTTACCGACATTGATGGAGCAGCGTGCATTCTCTATTAACATTCTGCACAAACGGCCGAGTTCGGTAGGGATGCCAAAACTAGACATTGCTGTGTATAGCTCGTCTCTATAAATGCTGTCATTGGCGGCCTTAAAATCGATGAAAAGGTGTTGGGTATCGATTTGAACTTCCTGGGTTTTCTCCAAGATCTGAAGCAGTGTGAATATTTGATCGATGGTAGACTTTCCTGGCCTGAAGCCACACTGATAGGGACCAATCAGGTTGTTGACGAAAGGCTTCAGGCGTTCACACAGCACAGCAGATAAGATCTTGTAGGCGATGTTAAGAAGACTAATACCTCTGTAGTTGGCGCAGTTTAGAGGGTCTCCTTTCTTGAGGATCGGGCAAACAATGCTAAGGTTCCATTCATCGGGCATACTTTCCTCCGACCATATTTTACAGATGAGCTGGTGCATGCTCCTAACCAAGTCATCGCCTGCCGCTTTAAATAGCTCGGCGGTTAGGCCATCTACCCCAGCGGCTTTGTTGGACTTAAGCTTAGATATCGCTATCTTCACTTCGTCCAGGTCAGGTGGACGGAATTGGTCTTCATCGTCCAGGTTGAATGGTTCATTCTGCCTGACAGCGGGATTTAGTTCGTCATCGCCGTTAAACAGTCTGTAGAAGTAATTCTTCCATATCCTTAGCATCGACTGCGATTCTACTACGATGTTTCCTTGTTCGTCCTTGCAGTCTTCGGTTCGGGCTCTGTAGCCTTGGCAGGTTCTTTTTACCCTTTGGTAAAACAGTTTAGCATCAGTCATGCCTAGATATTTGGCTGTATTTGAGTATTCCACTACATTGTTGTTTATGTATAATGGAATATATGGTACGTTTTTATACGTAAAATTAATATGGACTGACTTAAGGTCATTTAATTTAACCTGCCATTTTTTTGTCCAATCAGAGATATTGTCTATTGCCTTTTGAAGCTTTTTTGTTGCTACTTCGACAGTTGATCCCACAGCAAGGACAGCTGTGTCTTCTGCAAAAGTAGCTATAGTGGTTTCGCCACTTTCAGGCAAATCGCTAGTGAATAGAAGGTATAAAACTGGACCTAGCACGCTGCCTTGCGGTACACCAGCTTTAATTTCTCTTAATGTTGAGTACTCTGTCTCTTGTTTAATTCTTAAGAATCGATCTGATATATATGACTCCAGAATTGTCGAATATTGTTTTGGCAGTTGCCTTTGTAGTTTGTGGATCAAACCTTTGTGCCAGACTTTATCGAAAGCTTGTGATATATCAAGAAATATTGTAGAGAACACTTTCTTCTCTTCGAATGCTTTTTCGATTATATCTGTGATTCTATGCACCTGATCGATTGTAAAGTGCTTATTTCTAAATCCAAATAGGTGATTTGGGACTAGAGATTTTTCGTCAATTATTTGTTGCAGGCATTTAACCAGCATTTTTTCGAATAACTTTGACAACATTGATAGTATAGATATTGGGCGATATGAGGTTACCTCGTTAGGTGGCTTGCCTGGTTTTGGTATCATTATTACCTCCGCTACTTTCCACATGCTTGGAACATATCTCAACTTAAATGCAACGCATTTATAATCTGCGCTAATTTTTTTAGACATTTTCGTGGAAATTGTTTCAAAATCTCTCCTGTAATTAAATCATACCCTGGGGCCTTTTTTATATTTATGACTTCTTTAATTTCTTTGGCAAGTTCTTTAGCTGTTACCGACTGTATAGGTCTATCTTCTTCGCACCTTAATTCGAGTCCTTGATAACCTTTACCTTCATAAGGCTTAAATACGTCTTCAAGATAATCTGCAAAAGTATTTGCCTTTTCTTGGTTGCTTTTCGCCAAGTTACCTTCTCTAGTTTTTACTGGGAGAATATGAGCTATTGGCCTGTTCATCATATTTGCTGCCTTCCAGAGCGAGTAGTCAGTACTAGCATCATTTGTAAGGCTTATAAGGTAAGTTTTTAAAGATTCGTTTTTGAATTTTCTAATAGAGCTCTAAGCTTGTTATTTAAGTTGTTCAGTGTACTCTTTTCGCGTGGCGCCCTTGTCTGTTGCCAGCGTTTTCTAGCTTTCCTCTTTTCTGTAATTATTTCACATATTTCGCGAGGATAGGAGTTTTGTTTGATCTTTTTTTGTTGTTGTGGGAGTTGTAGCCCACGCAGCTTTTTGTATATTTAATGTTAATATTTGGACTGCTTTTTCTAGTTAATCTTCTGTTTGAAAAGCTGTTGATAGTTGAATATTTTCTTCCAACTTCTGTCTGAAATAGTTCCAGTCAATCAGCCTATATACCTAATCCTTATAAATAATTTTAAAATTATGAAAATCGATATTAGCCCGAGTGTGTTCCTGCGACGTTTGGTCAAAATTGGATAAAGGGGCGTGCCACATTCCATACAAAAATATATGTAAATATCTTATGTTATAATGGGTGATTCTTTTGCTGTTTGGTTTTTTAGCCTGATTTTTTGACAGTTTGCGCATAATTCGTGACATTTGTTGAAGTAAAAAATACTCAGTTAGCATTGCCATTTAACCATGGATAGACTTACGCCCGAAAAATGTTTGCAAATTACTGAATTTTATTACCAAAAATCGTGCTCTGTAAAAAAATGTGTTTAGAGCACTTTGTCCATTTTATGGTCGTCGTAACCGTCCTACTGCGTATGCTATTCAAAATCAAAATTGCCATATAAATGGTCTGCTGATCAACCAAAAACAAAGTTCAAACCGGCCGGCTGATGGCATCATTACGTCATATTTCTTCAAAGATGCTGATGATTTAGCAACAACGTTACGGTCAATGGTACTCGCTATCGTTCGACGATTTCAGCCTTTTTTTTTCAAAATGAAGAGCTGGGTTTAGTCGACATGTGGTTTCAACAGGACGAGACGACGCCGGCGCGACAGTGACATGCCACACACGCGCATCCATGGACTTATTGCGAGTCAAATTTGGTGAGCAATTCATCTTACGTTTTGAACCTGCGAATTGGCCGTCTAGATTGTGCGATTTGCCACCGCTTGACTATTTGTTGTTGGGGATATTGGAAGTCTCTTGTCTATACGGATAGCCTAGAAACTATTGCCGCCTTGGAAGACAATATAACTGGTGTTGAGATACCAGTCGATATGTTGGAAAAAGTATGCCAACATTAAACATTGCGGATGGATCACCTAACTTGAGGCGTAGTCGCGGACAACATTTACGCGAAATAATATTCAAAAATTAAATCGCAAGAATTTATTTATCGACTCTTATACAAAATTTCAAGCCTGAAAATCACCCTTTATCTAGAAAACCACCGATCCGATTGAGCTCAAATGTTTAGGCAAGCTTTATGATTGCTTCAAAGTTGCTTTTGGTTAAAATTTGGACATGGCATCGATTTAAATATAAAAAAATAGTACAAAAGCTATTTCTCGACACTCGTGTTATCAAATTTGGAACATGATGTGCACTGTCCTAGGAAAGCACATGTGGGCGAATGTGGAAAACCTGACATGCCACCTCCCATGCAACAACAATATTGATTTATTTAGTACTAAAAAAAAACACGTTGGTATCACTTTTTGTTACAATGTGGCGTCACCGGTCACCCTATCGGAAGATGCTATAATTTTTGCGAATGGCCGCAAATTTCAATTCTAATTCTACTTTGACATTTGTGAGGTAAATAGATACAAGATGAAAACACACGTCAATAAGACATAATTCGTTATACTCCTAGAATGCGGAGTAATTGTTTCGATTTTTTGCGGACAAATTCGTCAGTGATATTGACGCAGTGTGAATTTCGGCTCAGATTTCCCGGTCAGCCGACACCAACTATGCAAACCCTTCGACGTCTAGCCACTCGCCTATGCCAAAAGAACTAGAAAACTTATTTCTATTAATAGAAACAAAATTAACTCCGTCGTGGGAGTATTAACGGGACAGTGCCTGATAGGTAGGAATGGGAGTACCCTATAACGACTTCTGCAGGAGCTGCATGGACGAGGATGAAGAGGAAACCACCGTTCATCCTCTCTGCTCCTGTCCTGCTCTTGCCACCTTGCGCAAGGCTACCTTAGGGGCTTATTTCTTTGAGGACCTAAGCGATCTGTCACGCAGCGATATTTGCTACAGCAGCAAGTTCGTTACAATAGGCGAGGGGTTAGACTGTTTCGGTCACTGTTTCGGTCACTCTCCGTTGCTCTTTCCTGCCGCAGTCTTTCTCATCTGATCTGTACCAGCCACCCTCCTCACTAACGGACTGTCAGAGGTTACCAGCGGGGGGTTACACTGCTTCGGTCACTCCTTTGCCCTCAACCTCGTCTCGACAATTCTAGGACCCCGTCAGGGGCAACACACGGGGGGCTAGACTGTTCCGGTCACTCCTCGCCTTTTTCACTGATAAACAAATCGCGACCTCCCTTTCTCGATAGGCAAGGGGCAGGAGAGACCTAACCTAACCTTAGCCACTCCGTCGGCTGAGTTCTATCTTGAACAATAAACCATTTTTGGCGAAATTGAGTTAGGTATGCAGTCTTACTAATTTGGGGACACTCTTTCGTTTGGTGAAATCCGTTTTGTTCTATTTCCTTCAGTTTTCAAGTTATAGAGATCTAGTGTTTTCAATAAGCACTAAACTAAGAAGACTTTTTGTTCAATAGTACTATTAGTTACATTGTTTTCATAGTTTCGTTTTCTTTATTTCTATCTTGTTCAATATAACTTTTTTTTTTTGTTCAATTTCATACATTATGTGAATTAACTTTTACTCATCCCATACATCATTGTCCAATATCCAAAACGACTGAATGGTACATTTTGATTTTTATTTTTATTCGCAGATACTTTAAGTACAAAAATATAATATTCATTATATTATGAAATATTCTGAGCTTTCATAAAAAAATTGCTTTAGGACAAAAATCAGGGTTAATGAATAAAAACTTTGAACCTGAACTTTAAAAATCGATTTCCCAACAACTTAAAAAATGGACATTGGACAAGATAGAACTCAGCCGACGACTCGCCTAGAAGAATATGGGGCAACGTGAGATACTGCTAGGTCTGGCGAGCTGCGGAGCAGCCGTTCTGCTGAAAATATCGCAGGTATAGCTAAAGATGTCGCAGAGAACCCTGTACTATCAACCAAACGACGCGACGTGCCACGCAACTGGACATCTACCGGATATCTTTACAGATAATTTTGGAGAAAATCTGTTAGATGTTCCCTTACTGTGCATCAGCTATTAGCTGTTTACCTATACTCAAGCCATCCTGATTATTGACCACGAAGGAAACAAATATTCATTGAAAATCATGAGTGATGAGGCTCAGCCCGGCCGGCGACGTAATGTAGAGATGGAGGAACATTGAGGAGCAATAACGTCGCTCGCTTAATTATTGTTAGCAGACCCTGACATTTTTCCAGTCCACCTTACTTAATGCACATCAAGAATAAGCTCCAAAAATAAAAACATCAATCTTAATTTGCTTTAAGTATAGGTTAATTATGTGAAAAGAGTTTTAAGTGAACCCCTGGAGTTGGATCGACTTGTTTCATTCTTAACTCTCCATTTTCGTGCTGCATCCATCTTTCGTGAAGAACGTTACAACGAAAGGAAGTTAAGAAAATTCTAAATAACAATGGAAATCTGTTACCACTCCTCCAACCACACATTCTGGAGGGTCAGTGGAAAAGGAAGAAAGAAACAGCAATCCAGACACTGACAAATGACAAGCGTAGTTGTTGTAGCGCAATACTTCATATCTTGGAGGAGCCGTTCCAAGTATTTACCCAGTACCATGTGTGCTTGGACTGTTTCTGACACTCTCCCTCTTTCGCCACTCATATTGAATTCCAATTCTACTATAGGAAAAAGGATACAAATAGCTAACTAGAATCCGTTTCCTACGTTTTTCAACTTTATCCCTTTAACTGCATGAACCGGAATAGTGGTTAGTTGGGATTTCCCATAGGGTAGATCGCTGGACTTAAAATAAACGCATCTGGCCACTGGTCAATTGGTGCAGTTGGAATGGAAGCGGTTACGATTAGGTATGTGATACTACTGAAGGAGCAATGTAACTGCTTATTATTGAGTTGTAAAGTGCTCCTAACTTTTACTCCTTAAAGGGTTTTTTTTTGCGGTCAATATGGTTGAAAATGTTTAATTTTGTTTTAAATACTTCTCTGGAGGTATGTTAGTTTTGAACTTCAATTTTTGTTAGTTACATTCCTCTGGGAATATGTTCCCAGGAAAAGTGTTCCAAAGTTTATTTGTCACGAAAACAACTAAAAACAAAACTTTCGGTGTGTTAATATATAAGAAATATGTATCTACTAGATTTTAAAGCCTCTGCCGTTCGCAAGTCGAGGCACCCGCATGACATAATAAATTATGTTTCTATCAAACACTGAAGCCACTGATTGGCGCCGTGTTCCGCTCCCACAGCGCAAGCCATCTACCATACATACATGTAGACGGTGTCAGGGACCACGTTTTGGACGCGTTTCCCAAGCTCGATGTCGAAATCGAACCCTTGAATCTTCAGGCTTCAGGCCGAGCGACCAGATAAATCCCTCTGGGTCAAGAGCTGGTTTGAAATCTAGCGTGATCTGATTGTGAAAGATAGGCCCTAAACTTTTTGACGTACTCCTACCAAGGTGTCCCTATATATGGGGGATCACGTGACCGCATTTGCCTACATGATTCCAGGCACACTTTATTTATTCCGGTTTTCCTCAAAATCCTCACTCACCAGCACCACTGGAGAGCTCGATGCGCTTTTACTCTCTTCAATGGACCACATCAAGATCGTTCGGTCCAACTCGTCAAACAAATCTTTTTGTATTGCAAGTGATATTCGACAGTGCCTTTCTTTTATGGGTATTTTCTAATCTTCCACCTCGATATAGTCTTCGAGGCCATTTTTAGATACCCTATTCCATCGCTGCAAAAGAGGGCAACAGCTGATTGGCAACAGTCACGCGTTGTGGTTGTGGATGCATTTGTTTCTCAACAATCACTCGTGGGTTTTCTGAACCCCAAATCCAACAATTTGACGATTAATGAAGCCATCAAGATAAAAATGAGCTTTATCACAGAAGATGATTTTGTTCGAAAAATCAGCAATCATTCGCTGCAATTCGCCATTCGCTGTAGAGAGCTTCTCGAAATACCCAATTCTTGACTACGGTGCCGAATTGATGTTAATGGACTGTCAGCAATACTCTCTCGAACTCCTTCAAAGTTTTCTGTTGAACGACTCGTGACAGGACACCCAGAGTGTTTAAGGTCACTAATTGATTTGTATTGGTTGATGGTTTTAAATCACTATGACGGTCATATTTTGTTCGAAAATTGCGAACTGTAGCTAACAAACCTTCACTATTTGTTAAATATTTCTCAACAATGAAAATGTGCTGTTTTTTCTTATAGCGCTCCATTTTTACTAACCTCGAATTGTCAGCTGTCACATTGTTATCTTTTTTTTCCGTTGGCATCACTGTACTATTAAATGGCGCAAAATTCAAATTTTGCGTGAATTATGGGACACCATTCCATTGGAAATTTATTCTCATTTTTACCGACGGAATTTTTTGTTTCCTTTAAAAAAAATGTTTGATACTATTTTATTTTATGAAAAAAAACGGTTCACATTTCGGGGAAATATAATATCGCCTAGGGTCTGGTTTAGGAAAGTTCTTAAAAAGCACAGATCTAGAGTAAGCACAACGCATTGGTGTCAAATGGTGCCTAGTCTACTGCTCTCACCAACAGAGAGATAAAAAAATTCTATGAAAGAATCATTTAGGCGGTTTTGTGAAGATATATCTGACATACCTTTCAGCGACCGACTTCGCAAAAGGTTCTTGTAATCTGGACTCCCGTCAAGGTCAAGGCGAAAAATAAAACTTTGAAAAATTACAAACCCAATCCATAACGACTTGACCTAGTCTGGTACACAGGCGGTTCTAAGATTGAGTCAATGTCTGGACCTGGTATTTATGGATTGGATAGTTGTCTAAAGCGAAGTCAACCTTGGTTGAAGTTCTTGCCATTAACGATTGCACTACAATAAATCTTAGTTGTAATATACGTGGTAAGACTATATGTATCTTCTCAGACAGCCAAATAGCCCCTCATGCTCGTTACCTTGACGATCGACTTGCTATAAGAAATACCTTGTCATTCTCCATTGGATTCCAGCCCATTGGGGCTTCGATGTATCCCTTATAGGCGAGGAATCCTTCTGTGGTGGCAGTAAAAAAACCTTTGAGGAAATACGAGTACAAACCTTAAACCGAGTCGAATGAGGTCTGGCTTAAAATCCAGGGACAGAACTGCACCAGACAATTCCTCCGAAAATGATCTCCCAGAAAATCCAGCTTCGTCATTAATCTGGACAAAAATAACATGAGAATTCTAACCGGTAAAATTAGTGGCCAGGGCGTCATGAAGAAACATCTTCACAGCATTGGAATCTCGCCGGACCCTATATGCAGACTCTGTCTTGAGAGTATTCAGAAAGAATATTCTTGTCGATGTTTGAAATTTTGCTAACAGAAAAGTTTCCTTGTGTATCTGACTTCCTCCAGAGTGAAAAGATGACTCTCGGACCTTATTAGGAGTGTCACAATAGGCTCCTTTAAAAGAGGCCGCAGTGTGTTGCGGATGTCAGACATGGCTTTTGTGGAATTCCACCTATAGTGCACTTGCCCTTATAAAAATATCCCACTCCCATTACCTCAAGGGAACAATTTTTCCTACAGGGAAAAATGAAAGAGCAGGAAAGAGGAAATGAAAGGGATGGCGAGTTGTGCTTGGGTTGGGAATAAGTTTTCACCACTTTAAACCTTCTTTCCATCTCGGGTGTGAAATAGAACAGACGTTCTCGTATTATTTCGACGCAACAGAATTTTGCGTAGATTTTTTTTTAATACTAATTTTGCTTAATTGCAATAGGTAAGCAAATAGAATCAGTCCTCATGTGGCATATTTTTAGAAGTTTATTTTATTTTACAGCCTTATCAATCTTGCCAAAACCAATCCTAGAAAAATTTTAGCGGCAATTTGCAAGCACTAGCTAGTGCTATTAGAAGCATCGATTCTTACATTATATATATATAGGTACCCAAAGAGAAATTTACCCGATACCAGGAAGAAAAAAAAAGACACGCACAGGTCAGTGTGCACCGCACCGGCCCCTTTTAGCCTGCCGCCGCTCTTCGCCCCAATTCGCCTAGCACCTGACCAGACCCAGTATTGTGCATGGGGAAGCCAACAAAAGAGAAAAAAATTGCAGCTAACTAATCGGCAGCATATTGATTGTTATCAGTCAAATAACTAATACCAGTGAGAAAAAACACATCTTCACAGTCCCCAGTCTCAGCTCGCTTCGGTCGAGTAGACATCGTGTCTGCTGATGGGCTATTTTCTCCCACGATCAACGTAAGAACGACTGTGCGGGATTGCGTTAGAGTTTGAGTTCAATTAATGCGGGTTCGGGAAGAGGAATAAGGAAATCAACAGCTCCAGGATTAAATCCGTCAGCAAAGTGTGTGTGAAAGTGTGGTAGAAAAAGGAAATTAGAAAAAAAAACCTAAGATTTATGTATTAAATGATGTGCCTGTGAATGTTTGTGTTTAGCTATTAAAAAAAAAGGTAATTAAGTTGCTAAGCCAAGAAAAAGAAAAAAAAATATATAGGTATAGCGATCATATCAGCGATAACGGGTAACTGCAAATTTAGAGAAATCTACAAAAAAACTACAATGACAACACAGAACGAGATTGTGCGCACAATGCCGTCAACTGTAATTCTCAAGTAACTGCATCATATCGCCTACGGAAAACAAAGTAAGTCCTAAAATTTAACTGATATAATCGCAAAAATATTTTGTTACTTAAAGTGATTTAAAAATACTATTCATAGAGTAAAACCTAAAAGGTATCATGCAACCTAAGAATAAAACCTAAAATCTTAAATTTGAAGTAAAAAAAAAAAAAAAAAAAAAAACAAAAAAAACCTAAAAACAAAACTAAAAGATAAAACATAAAATCTAAAATTTTAATAGAACACAAATCATTCAACCATCTTATGTTAAAGTTACTTATTTATATTGAATTACCATTGATCATGCACATGTCTTTTTTAAAAAAAAAACTAACTAATATTATCTTAAATTACTTTCTAAATAATTAAAGTTTTATCATTCACACACACACATAGAATTACCACACATTCGTAGAACTAATCTAAATAATAACTTAACCATATAAAGAACAATAACTCAATAACTTACGCTGAATTAGATAACCTACTATTAAAATAAGTCGAACAATGAATTCCATATTTATAGAATAAAATGTTTAAGTTAAATCAGGACATAATGAAGTGCTAAGTTTTTTTTTCAATCGGGGTGGATAATTGGTTGAAAGTTTTCAGTATGTACTAAATCCTAAGCCGGTATAATTAAGGGACAACTGGAAGAGCATGGATATATCAGTTGTCACGGTGACTCATCACGTAGATGAGAAGGGTGGGTAAAGTGTATCCAAGGTGACCAAACACCTGTCGCCTTAACCTGAAGTAGTTGAACTGGATCAAAGTAACAAATTGTCCGTCTGTATACCACCTGATAGCTCGGTTAAGATATATCGCTAATCTTGGCATGATTTTATATTTTTGTTGTTTCGGGTGTTTTTTTTTTGCTGAGGGTACAAGGACCCTCCCATATCCGGCGAGCTCAGCCGTGCCTAGCCGCCAGCATGCCAAGTGTGTACCTTTTCGGCAATAGCAGAACAGAGGCAAATCTTCAATTTGCCTTCCACATAACCACCGCTCGTAACACAAATGGCGCCCAACATGTGAGCATAGGCAAGATACTATCAAAACAAGTGTCTTAACTTGCTTTTTTATTTCAGTTCAGTGACGTTAGCATTCAGGATAGTCCCGGTACTTGTGAGCGAAATCGCAGTCCGCGTTGCAACTGATTTTGTTAACTTAATTGTACTGAAATTTTTTTTCCTTACATTAGTCCAACTTTTTTTGAATGAATTTCGAGAAGTTGTTGCATGTAAAGCATTTTTTTTTTAATATTTTATAGTTTTAGTAAGTCGAAGTTATACGACTAAAGTTAAACTTATATGCTACTACATATATGCATAACCAGTAAGTCATTTTCATAAATTCGTAACTGGTAAAGAGTTACTTTGATCAGTATCTACTTCTATCGTCCGTCCGTTTATGTAATATTGGTACATACATAGATATTGAAACCATTTGAAACCCCCAGTTAGATACATGCAAGTCAGGAAGAATATTAGCTAGTTTATTTAAAAAAATCAATATTATGGAAGCCGAATCCGTACAAAAGAAAAAATTACGAAGTAACAACGTCTATTATCAAAGACATAATAACAATAAAGGTCGATCATCCATCGGTAGAAAAAACGAAAGTTCATATACTCGTGACTCAACGTCTAAAGCAATGGAACCCAGACAAAATACTCCAAGAGCACAGCAAAGAGTTTTAAGAACTCCACAGAAACTTGCGCAACCAACTGCTCCAATAGAAGCATCCCAAGTTCTTACTTATTCTCAACCGCAGCTGGTTCAGCTTCCCAATGAAGTAAGTTTGAACAGTATGGATGATGAGTTGCCTGCCTGCAGTCACACTATCCAAAATGAAGGTGTGCAACAGATAAATGAGTCTGTTTCTCAAATACCAATGCCGCAGAACTTAAGTGGCAATGGTGGGATAGAACCTGTTGTAGCGGCTTTCCAAAGAATTTTGGAAGCCAATCAAAGGGTCTATGTGAATGAAATGAAATCGATAAGAGATACTCTGGTTGAGCAATTTGAAAATCTGCAGATAAATCGACCTAATGAAAATATTCAAATACAGCAGAACCATCAGGTACCGGAGTTTGAGCAGTTTTTAAATGCATCAATGCTTAGGGGCAATAACCAACAATTTGAAATGCCAAGCCGTAGTTCCAATGCTAATACATCTTCTTCTGGTCAATTTGTTAAAGTCGAGAGGTGGCAAATCTCCTTTGATGGGAATGATAACGTTCATGACTTTCTCTTTAAAGTAGAAACCCTAAAAGAGAAATCGATGTGTTCCTGGGAAAATGTGCTTGCCAGTTTTCACGTGCTCTTAAAGGGCAAAGCTGAAACTTGGTTTTGGCTTTTCCTCAAAAAGAACCCAAACGCGTCATATTACATGCTGAAAAATGCAATCATTAAAGAGTTTGGTAGGATGGAAAATGATCAGGATATGATTATTAAAATGCTAGGAAGGAGACAGGGTTTTAAAGAGTGCTTCGATGATTTTTATACCGACATAATCACTAGGAATTGTAGGCTCCAAGAACCAATGCGAGATGGTAAACTTATAGAGCTACTTAAAAAAAATGCCAAAGATAGCTTAGGTGCCCTACTGTTTCCCTATCAGGTCAGCAACCTTGAAAACTTGCGCGATGTCGCACGAAAAGCTGAACAATTTCTTCATAACCAAACATACCAACGGTATCAGCAACCGAAACGTTTTGTAAATGAGATCGAAGAAACTGATAATTACTGCACCCAGGTTGGCAATGCTGCTGCTGATGATGAAATAGCAGCATTTTCACAAGTGCGAAGAACGAATCCAACGAGGTACCCCATAGATTCTTCCAAGTTTCGGTGTTGGAATTGTGACCAAATCGGTCATTCATTCTATGAGTGCCCATCTAATATCAGAAATCTATTTTGTTTTAGGTGCGGTGAGAAAAATGTCACTACTCCAAGGTGCCAGAAACACTTGGAAAACAGCAATGTGAGCGAGATGGCTACCGGGGACTCTCGTTCCATGAACCCTTCCCCGAGTCAACAGACCCGAACAGAACATTAGATAGCCATAGGCCGTCTAATGTTTCTAAGCCAAATGATATCCTGCAATCTCATATTTCAGTTCCAAGTATTGCTAAGAGAGAAGTGAGTAAAACCAGCTCCTCGGTTCAGACTGATTCTCCCAAGCCTTCCCTTCATGAGAGAATTGTTAACTACCACAATACTAGAGCAAGAATTTTCGGAACTAGTATGAGACCGCCGATTTCAAAACGAATTCAAAAATGTCGTAAAAGATACCATGCTCGTAAACAGTATCGTAAAATCCTTGAAAGTACTTATATAAACGATAATACCGACCTTAGACCTTTCGTTAATGTTAAGCTCGGTTCAGAAACTATATATGCGCTACTAGATTCCGGTGCATCTGTTAGTGTTCTGGGTAAGGACTGCTTTGACTTCCTTCAACGCAATAGCTTTGAAGTCAGAAACATAAAATCGCACCTAAGCACTGCAGATGGAACAAAACAAAATGTTCATGGATTTTGTAAGATTCCTGTGACATTCAATAATGTTACAAAAATCGTGAATTTTTATATTGTTCCCAATCTTCAACAAAAATGTTATTTAGGGATAAACTTTTGGAAAGAGTTTAACGTTGCGCCGCAAATAGTATCTGAATTGAGTGTTACTGAAAACAATATCACAAATAATGACTGTAAATTTCATAATTTAACACCGAAAGAGCAATACGAAATGAATAAAGTAATTTCAAACTTTCCCTCATTCTCTAAAATCGGACTTGGACGTACCAGCTTAGAAGAACATTCTATAGACACGGGTGATGCAGTCCCCATCAAAGCTAAACACTTTCCGCTTTCGCCACCACGTCAACAGCAGGCTTATAAAGAACTTGATAGAATGCTAGATTTAGGAGTGATTGAAGAAAGCAACAGTCCGTGGTGTTCACCAATAGTTCTTCTTATTAAGCCAGGTAAAGTGAGACTTTGTCTTGACTCCAGAAAACTAAATAGCGTAACAAAGAAGGATGCTTATCCGTTGCCACACATTAGCGGATTATTAAGCAGGTTGAAGGACACACATTTTATTAGTGGGATTGATCTTAAAGATGCCTTTTGGCAAATCCCATTAGAAAATGAGTCCAGAGAAAAGACGGCATTTGCTGTGCCCGGTCGGCCGCTGTACCAGTTTACAGTTATGCCGTTCGGGCTATGCAACGCCCCACAAAGGATGAGTCGGCTCATGGATCGTGTAATACCAGCACGCATCCGTGAGAACGTCTTCATCTATTTAGATGATTTGCTGGTGTGTTCGGCGACGTTTGAGGAGCACCTTTCTTTGTTGAACGAGGTAGCAGAATGCTTTCATAAAGCTAAATTAACTATTAATGTCGAAAAGAGCAAATTTTGCCAAAAAGAAATCAAATTTTTAGGGTATATTGTCGGTCAAGGGTGTTTGAAAACGGACCCCGAAAAATTAGAAGCGATATCGAGTTTCCCCATCCCCAAGACGGTTAGACAAATTCGGAGATTCATAGGTATGGCTGGGTGGTACCGACAATTTATTCAAAACTTTGCGGATTTATCTGCTCCGTTAACTGATTGTCTCCGAAAGACTAAGGAGTTTAAGTTGACCGAAGCTGCGAGTAGCGCTTTCCATAAGCTAAAGGACGCATTAATATCTGCTCCAGTCCTAGCACAGCCCGATTTCTCCAAACCATTTGTGATTCAATGCGATGCATCAACAACAGGTGTAGGAGGTGTCCTTTATCAAGTAGACGAAGAGGGTAGAGAGAGACCGATCGCCTACGTATCTCAAAAACTTAATAAAGCCCAACAAAATTACACGGTATCGGAGTTAGAGTGTCTGGCCGCAATAGTTTGCGTCAACAAGTTTAGACCATATGTTGAAGGGCTCCCGTTTAGGATAGTAACGGACCATTCAAGCTTAAAATGGTTAATGACCCAAAAAGATTTAACCGGTAGGCTTGCTAGGTGGAGCTTAAAACTTCAGCGTTACGATTTTGTAATGGAGCACCGAAAAGGGTCCTTAAATGTTGTTCCCGACACATTATCGCGTGTTAATATGGATGAGCTATCTGTCTGTGAATCCCAGTGGGAGGTAGATTTGAGTTCACCGTATTTCTTTGGGGTTGAGTATGAGAAACTGAAACGGGAAGTGATCGAAAATCAGAATAACTTACCTGATACCTGTGTATCGGACGATCACATATATAGGAGAGTTAAGTTTAGGACAGGGGAGGAGGAAGGAGAAACTACATTGTGGAGGTTATGGTTGCCCAAAGAACTAACATCCGAAGTAATTGCGAGAGTTCATAATAAAATTGGTTGTCATGGAGGGTTGACGAAAACGCTTTATAGGGTTAGGCAAAAATACTTCTGGCCTGGAATGGCTAAGCAAATTAAATCATATATAAGTAACTGTGATGTGTGCAAGGTTGTAAAAGCCCCAAACACCACTCTTCGCCCTCCAATGGGTAATCAGGTTATCACAGACAGGCCAATGCAACGATTATATATGGATTTGCTTGGTCCATACCCTCGAACGAAACAAGGCAATAGTGTAATTTTCATTGCAATCGATCATTTAACCAAATTTATTTTTTTGAAACCACTTAAAAAAGCATCATCAGTCGATATTGTAAAATATCTCGAAGCAAACATATTTCATCTCTTCGGAACGCCACAGTATATACATAGCGATAATGGCAAACAGTTTACCTCTAAAGAATTTGCAAAGTTATTAGATACCTATAATGTTAAACATATAAAGACTGGATTGTATAGTCCTCAAGCAAATGCGTCGGAGAGAGCTAATCGGGAAATCATTTCTAAGCTGCGAGTCCTAATCAAGAAGGAACATTGTGAATGGGATAAATACATATCCATAATAGAATCCATTCTTCGAAGTGATTACCATTCTGCGATTAAATGCTCCCCGTATTTCGCACTATTCGGGCAAAACATGATTATCAATGGATCAGAATATGAGTTATTAGAAAAATTACATTGCATGCAAGAGTCTGATATGTTGACATTATCTGGTAGTGAAAAGATGAACTTGATAAAAGAACGCATAAAACAAAATCTTCTTAGCGCTCATATAAAAGGTAAAACAAATTACAATCGGCGGTCTAAGACTATAAAATTTGTTGAGGGTCAGGAAATTTTTAGAAGAAATTTTGAGCATAGTTCCTTTGCGCAAGGTAAAAATGCAAAATTCCTACCTAAGTTTATTAAGTGCAGAGTGTCGAAGAGGATAGGTTCTTGTCTCTATGACTTAGAAGATTTAAAAGGTAAACCCATTGGGCGTTATCACGCTAAGGATCTGAGACAATAATCCAGCACTAAATTGACATCTCGGTTTTCCATTTTATTTCCTGCATTAAATTTGTAAACAAAATTGGTTTGTTGCGGATGTCAGACATGGCTTTTGTGGAATTCCACCTATAGTGCACTTGCCCTTATAAAAATATCCCACTCCCATTACCTCAAGGGAACAATTTTTCCTACAGGGAAAAATGAAAGAGCAGGAAAGAGGAAATGAAAGGGATGGCGAGTTGTGCTTGGGTTGGGAATAAGTTTTCACCACTTTAAACCTTCTTTCCATCTCGGGTGTGAAATAGAACAGACGTTCTCGTATTATTTCGACGCAACAGAATTTTGCGTAGATTTTTTTTTAATACTAATTTTGCTTAATTGCAATAGGTAAGCAAATAGAATCAGTCCTCATGTGGCATATTTTTAGAAGTTTATTTTATTTTACAGCCTTATCAATCTTGCCAAAACCAATCCTAGAAAAATTTTAGCGGCAATTTGCAAGCACTAGCTAGTGCTATTAGAAGCATCGATTCTTACATTATATATATATAGGTACCCAAAGAGAAATTTACCCGATACCAGGAAGAAAAAAAAAGACACGCACAGGTCAGTGTGCACCGCACCGGCCCCTTTTAGCCTGCCGCCGCTCTTCGCCCCAATTCGCCTAGCACCTGACCAGACCCAGTATTGTGCATGGGGAAGCCAACAAAAGAGAAAAAAATTGCAGCTAACTAATCGGCAGCATATTGATTGTTATCAGTCAAATAACTAATACCAGTGAGAAAAAACACATCTTCACAGTCCCCAGTCTCAGCTCGCTTCGGTCGAGTAGACATCGTGTCTGCTGATGGGCTATTTTCTCCCACGATCAACGTAAGAACGACTGTGCGGGATTGCGTTAGAGTTTGAGTTCAATTAATGCGGGTTCGGGAAGAGGAATAAGGAAATCAACAGCTCCAGGATTAAATCCGTCAGCAAAGTGTGTGTGAAAGTGTGGTAGAAAAAGGAAATTAGAAAAAAAAACCTAAGATTTATGTATTAAATGATGTGCCTGTGAATGCTTGTGTTTAGCTATTAAAAAAAAAGGTAATTAAGTTGCTAAGCCAAGAAAAAGAAAAAAAAATATATAGGTATAGCGATCATATCAGCGATAACGGGTAACTGCAAATTTAGAGAAATCTACAAAAAAACTACAATGACAACACAGAACGAGATTGTGCGCACAATGCCGTCAACTGTAATTCTCAAGTAACTGCATCATATCGCCTACGGAAAACAAAGTAAGTCCTAAAATTTAACTGATATAATCGCAAAAATATTTTGTTACTTAAAGTGATTTAAAAATACTATTCATAGAGTAAAACCTAAAAGGTATCATGCAACCTAAGAATAAAACCTAAAATCTTAAATTTGAAGTAAAAAAAAAAAAAAAAAAAAAAACAAAAAAAACCTAAAAACAAAACTAAAAGATAAAACATAAAATCTAAAATTTTAATAGAACACAAATCATTCAACCATCTTATGTTAAAGTTACTTATTTATATTGAATTACCATTGATCATGCACATGTCTTTTTTAAAAAAAAAAACTAACTAATATTATCTTAAATTACTTTCTAAATAATTAAAGTTTTATCATTCACACACACACATAGAATTACCACACATTCGTAGAACTAATCTAAATAATAACTTAACCATATAAAGAACAATAACTCAATAACTTACGCTGAATTAGATAACCTACTATTAAAATAAGTCGAACAATGAATTCCATATTTATAGAATAAAATGTTTAAGTTAAATCAGGACATAATGAAGTGCTAAGTTTTTTTTTCAATCGGGGTGGATAATTGGTTGAATGTTTTCAGTATGTACTAAATCCTAAGCCGGTATAATTAAGGGACAACTGGAAGAGCATGGATATATCAGTTGTCACGGTGACTCATCACGTAGATGAGAAGGGTGGGTAAAGTGTATCCAAGGTGACCAAACACCTGTCGCCTTAACCTGAAGTAGTTGAACTGGATCAAAGTAACAAATTGTCCGTCTGTATACCACCTGATAGCTCGGTTAAGATATATCGCTAATCTTGGCATGATTTTATATTTTTGTTGTTTCGGGTGTTTTTTTTTTGCTGAGGGTACAAGGACCCTCCCATATCCGGCGAGCTCAGCCGTACCTAGCCGCCAGCATGCCAAGTGTGTACCTTTTCGGCAATAGCAGAACAGAGGCAAATCTTCAATTTGCCTTCCACATAACCACCGCTCGTAACAAGTGCCAGATCCACATGAGTCTATCCCGACTAATAATCTAATCTTATCTAGGGGTAATAACTTTCTACAATAGGTTGTTCTATTGTCCACCATTTTTTTTTAAAGTTCCCTGCCCATTTGGCTGACACTGCGACCTAAAAAGATCTATTGTATCGAAGAGGGATTTGATAATTCTAAGAGACGTGTGACCTCCTTAACGAAGGCCAGTAGGTATATCCTTAACAGAGAAGTTCCTAAGCTCTGCTGAGGTACGTGTTTCCCTGTTGAAGTTACGTTTTCTTAACCAATAAAGTGCCGGACAATCGCAGAGAATGTGTTCGGAGGATTCTTCATCATTCAGACAGAACCGAGTTTCTGCCTCCGGACACAAATTTATTTTGTTAAGATGATATCTCAAGCCACAATGGCCTGTGAGAAAGCCCACCAGCCTTCTGATACTATCCTTATTTAGGTTGAGGATTTCCTTGTAGGAATAAGGTTTGATTAAACTTTTGAATTGTCTTAAGCCCGGCACATTTTCCCAGTGACGCAGACGAAGTTGGTGTTCCCAGTTGTTAATTAAACCCAGAGCAGTAGTCCAATTGACTTTGCAATAAGGTTCTGGTCCACAGAACGCGGATTCAGAACCAGCCCTAGCTAGTTGGTCCGCCGATTCGTTGCCCTCAATACCTTGATGACCAGGTACCCAACCAAGTTTGACCTTGTTGTGTTTGGATAGGACTTGCAAGGCATCGTAGCAGCACTTTACTGTTTTTGAATCTATCGTGTTGGACGATAGGGCTTGTAAGGCAACTTGACTATCTGAGACTATCTGGCGCCTTTAATTCCCTTATTTGAGTTTAAAACGGCACAGATCTCAATGGCATAGACTTCAGCCTGAAAAACCGTGGGACTCTTTCCCATGGGTATCGAGACTTTGGTATTGGGTCCAAACACACCAGCACCAACTCCAGACAGCATTTTCGATCCGTCAGTATACCAGACCATACTATTAGGGTCCAGTGATGGAACACCATTGGCCCACTTCATGCGGTCCAGTATATCTACCTCAAATAATTTCCCAAAACTTTATTCTCTAACCATGATGTCGGGGATGGAGCAGAACATGTCCATGTTTGGGATTGAGTTAAGTATCTTCTGGTGTCCCACATGGTCAGCTGGCTTAAACTTGTATTTTAGCTGTAGCTTAATAGCACATCTAGCTGCCACTTTCCTAATAAAGAGTCCGCCAAATAACTTTTTTTTTTTTGAAAATACTATAAGAAAAAACTACTGAATATTTTCTCAAATTTCTTTTTTTATTTGAAAGTACAATCTTTCCGGTTAATAATGGAAAATTATTTCATTCAAATGGCTGCCTCGGCTGGCCATGCAGTTTATCGATTGTGTGCAGCTGTATTTCACCAATGGCTTCACGAACATTGTCCTTTAAAGCGTCAATTGTCTCTGGCATGTCGGCGTTACACTTATCTTTTACGGCACCCCACAAATAATAGTCCAACGGTGTCAAATCGCAGCTCCGCGGTGGCCAAACGACATCAGCTCTGCGGCTGATAATGCGATCTTCAAAAACAGGGCGCAAAACAACGAGTGTAGCTTCGGCTGTGTGGCGCGTAGCGCCGTCCTGTTGAAATCAAATGTTGCCAATATCCTCCTCTTCAATTTTTGTGAACAAAAATTCGTTCAACATGGCCCGATAACGATCGCCATTGACTGTAACGGCCACTCCTTGCTCATTTTCGAAGAAAAATGGCCCAATTATGCCTCTGGACCGAAATCCGCACCAAACAGTTTTTTCTCGGGTGTACGCACTGTTTTTGGCTTTTCACGCTTTGGTTTATCGATGAGAATGCCAATTTCTTTCACTTTTTTCACAAGATAACGAACACACGGAGCTGACGGTGCTTCTCTTCTTCCAAAATCCGTACGCAATTTTCGCACACATTCTGCAACATTACCATGATTTTCAAAGTAATGTCGCAATATTTCCCAGCTGTTCAAGCGTAAACACTACCATATTCGTTCAGCGGAAGGATAAAACTAATTATCTGTCAAATCAAAATTGCACCATTCTGGAGACATGTAGAAGTGCGTTCTGCATCCTACAGGTAATGGTAGCGCTAATCTTGCCACTGATGATGATTGCTAGGTCGTCAGCGTAACCGATGGCACTAAAACCCAGGCTATGCAGACTGACTTGACTAGTAGACTGTCGACGACTAGTGACCATTAGAGAGGAGAGAGTACTCCCCCTTGAGGGCAGCCTTTGGTTCCTGTCACAGACACCGACACACCTCCGGAGGAGGCTGTAATTATTCGACTTTCCAACATGGCTCTGATCCACTGGTTGGTCGGGTCTTCGGGTCTGATTGCCTTAACGATCGAGTCGTAGCCGGTATTATCGAAGGCGCGCTCAACGTCCAAGAAGGCACAAAGGGCAATTTCCTTGGATCTGAAAGTTTCTTCTACCTTTCTGACAAGGCAATGAAGAGCACCTTCAGTGGATTTACCCTTTCTGTACGCAAATTGACTTGAGTGAAGAGAGTTAGATTTTTTAACTGTTCTCTAATATGAACATCGATGAGTCTTTTCATAGTTTTAAGAACAAAGGATCCATCATAGTTGTCAGATTTCAAATTCAAACATTAATGAGTGAACAGTTTTTTTTGTTTTGTTTTTTATTCAGTAAAACAATATTTTGGTGTACATTAACAAATTTTTAGATTATATAATTATCTTTGGTTTGTATTTATGTACTTAAAAGTTCATAAATCACAAAATTGTTCACAAAATCTTTTTCTGTGGCTTTGTATTTGTTCACATTTAAAATATGAAAACGAACACAAGCTGATACGGTATACGGATATGATTTGATCCAATTCGTATATCAGTTTATTTGTGATTTAATATTTTTTTTTCTGTACAAAGCTTAAATTTTATTAATAATATATTAAGGCACAATAGGTGGATATTTTTTCTTTTTTTTTCATATCGAGATCACATTGTATGTCAGCATTTATTTTTTTAAATAGTATGTATGTTGTATATAGATATGAATATAATAAAACTTAAACTCTAATTTAAAGTATAAACAAAATTTAGTTAATAAATGTCTTTACTTGTAAAAATACTGCCAATTTGATTGATTTTACAAAGAGTTTCAAAAGAAACTTTAGTTTTTGTATATTTTTTTTATAAGTACATGATAGATGATTCTATTTAAAATACATTTCACATTTAATGTTTCGAGATCACATTGTATATCAGCATTTATTTTTTTATATATTATATTAGATAATATGAATGTAATAAAACTTAATCTCTAATTTAAAGTATAAAAAAAAGCTTTAAAGTTTTTACTCGTAACCATACTGCCAATTTGATTCATTTTACAAAGAGTTTCAAAAGAAAGTTTAGCTTCTACATTTTTATTTTTGTTATAAGAAGGTACATGATTCTATTTAAAATATATTTTAAAAAATGTATTTATTCTTCGATTACAAATAAAATTTAAATGGATTAGGTCCAGTCTTTTATTCATTAGCTCACAACCCTTACTAAGCCTTCTCACAACCTCTTTTCTGTTTTAGCTTAAAGTTAGTTAAATATTGTAATGGCACAAATAATTTAATTAATTTATTTATGTATTGTATAAAGTAAAAATGTTTTTTTTATATAATATATTAAATATAATGTTTTAAGTATATATATGTATTTTTTTTTTCTAATAAAAGTCTTTATGCGGTATTAATACTCAGAGAGTTCATTAAGTCGAATATCTTTGTGATACAATCTAAGCTCTTTGGTTATAAAATTATTTAGATGACTTCTTGTGTACATTACGTCGGTGATTATTTACATTATTGACGCGTAAGTCTTCTGGTGGGTTCTGTATTTGTTGGGTATTCCAGCCCATCAACGAGTCCATCTGGGGCCATGTTAGGGAATTCGAGTTTCGATGTGATGGTAAAACTGGCTGCATATTCCTCATATAGTTCGGTGCTCCCGAAGAGTTCGAAGAGTTTCCCATGTAGAGACTTGCACTCACTGGATGAGCTCTTAAGAAAGCATTGTCTTGTAAAGAATTGTATGGATGTTGCCAGTTGTGTTGTCCAAACACTTGGGACATATTTGGATTCAGACTTGATGGAGGTGTCGTTGCAAACGGCTGAAGATGGTGAGTTCCATTTGTGTTTTGTGAACTTGCCAATGGGGCAAAAGAATCTGATTCGGGTGTTCTTGTAAACGACGGAGGTGTATCAACCAGGCGAAATTCGTATTCTGGCTCTTCTTTTTGTTTACATTGGCAACTGCGATTGTTGCTCATAAGTGACGACTGATTTGTTGTTGATGGCGGAACTACGCGTTCAATGGTTCCCCCAGATGTGCCTAAGTGTGAAATTCGTCCACCATTTGAAATGAGCTGAGATTGTGCCATTGTTTGGCTAACTGAATTCACGTAATTGGATGAGATACTCCCAGAAGTAGGCACGTACAAGGACGCACACTTTGATTTCGAGTCCACTCCCGGTGGAATGTTCGATGGACCTGAACCTGACTCCATTTCAATTGCCTCACCTTGAAACAATGTAGGTATTATCTCTGACACTGGTACGATTGCATCCGGCTGTATGTCAATCGGAGGAAGCGTTGCCATATCTTCTTCATCGCAATATGGTATTTCAGGTACCAACTCATATGGGTCGAAACCTAACAAAACCCGATCTATAAGGGCTAGACCGCCTTCGGATAAGAAATCCATTAAATCCCTATCTTCAGTTGCAGCGCTTTGTAATGGAGGTTGCCCGATATTGCAGTCTGCAAGAAAATCCATATAAACACTCTCGTCCTCGCAGTCGAAGCGATTGATCAGTCGACGATTGGAAATTTCAGAAGATTTGTTAGGATCATCTTCATCATCACTTGATGAACTTACTTCACCATGTTCGATGTGCAGTGGATCTGTTGCAGAATCGTTTCGTTTTGGCAAGAGAAGGTGAGTGGAAATTTGCCTTTCAGATAAAGTATCCATCGACGATGTATCAGGAATTGGTTTTGTGGCGGATCTTAGGACACGGTTCGATATTGGGATGCTTGCCTTTGAAATTCCTATGACATAGCTGGGACCATGTTTAGAAGGTCGGCGACCAAGTCTGGTTTTGCGTTTAGTGGCCGGTTTGAGGAGCCTTGGTTTTCCATGGTGTTTTTTTTGTGAGCAGGCATTTCTGGGTTTTGATGCTTTTTGTCGGCAACTGTGGGCTTTGCGACTGACAGTTGAGGGTGATGGTGGTTCCATTGTGTATATTGAGATCTGCGAACGAGAGGCAACAAATACAGGGTTACTCTGGAATACGAATTCTTAATGACTTTAAAGTTTCGTATAGGGAATGTTCGAAAAATTAATTGATAATGAACTTTCTTCTTCGTCCTTTTTGTATTGCCATATCATTGTGAAATTCCAAGGTGAAAGAATCAAATATCTAGAAAAGGTACCAAGAATATCTCAGAAAACCGTTGAAAATGAAAAATATGAAAAGTTTCAGCTAAAATAGCACACATGCACCAAGTCGCAAGTCTACAATAAATTTTGAAATAGCGACGAAAATGTGGCCTAAACCTAAAAAACGCGTTTGCCTACATATTCTTATTTTTATTTTCGAACTGAAACTTTTTATGCCTCTTTCAGTAGTATCTTCGGACTCCGGTGAAAGGAAAACACGGCAGCAAAAGGGATGGTGCAGTTTAATGCGCGGGGTGATGCTTATAAAATGTCCTTTCAACAGAAAAATCGGCATTCAGATTCGCCTGCCCGATGGTGCGGATTCTATTGCACGTCGTGGGATCCTGGTCGGGGACATATGTTTAATATGACCAAACCACCGAAGCATGGACCGCTCCGTCCGGAGAAGTAGCTGCTCGACATTGAGTTCCTCACGTATTCTGGTATTTCTGATGCGGTCTCTACGGGTCACACCAGCAATACTACGGAGAAATCTCATTTCGGCAGCTTGTATCCGCGATCTTATTCTTTCGATCATTACCCAAACCTCATTACCATAAATAAGAGTTGGAACAAGCACCGAATTAAAGACTGACAACTTAGCTTTGACACCAAGTTCAGTCCTCCTAATAACAGAATGACCAAGCTGTCTCAAAATCGATCCAGCCTGACCAATCCTGCAGGAAAACTCGGCATTGCTCCTTCCATCACTCGTGAATAAGACCCCGAGATACTTAAACTCCTCCACCTGTTTCCATGGGACTCCACTAACATGCAGAGTGCATTGAACAGGCGGTCTGGAGACGACCATCACATCAGATTTGTTCACGTTTATCTTCATCTCAGCTTCAACACAAACGGCCACAAACCAATCGAGTGTGCGCTGAAGTTCAGTCTGAGAGGCTCCAAGGATGAACAAGTCATCAGGGAAGAGCAGATGACTTATCCTCAGATCTCCGAATTCGAAACGTTCTTCGCCAAGACTGCGCTGTAACATCCCGTCCATATATAAGTAATGAAAAGGAGAGGAGACAAGACGCACCCCTGGCGAAGTCCAACGCCCACGGTGAAAGGTATTGACTTAACGCCTTTTACCCGAACACAGCTTGTACAGTTTGTGTAAAGAGATTGAATGGCTCTCAAGGGAGAACCATACTCCTGTAATACACTCCAGAGTTTACCTCGACGGACTCGGTCGTATGCTTTCTCCAAATCTACGAAGCAGGCGTAAACAGGTGTAGCATACTCCCAAGCCTTCTCAAGTACCACTCTGAGAGCGAATGACTGGTCGGTTGTGCTGCTGCCGGGACGAAAGCCGCACTGCTCATCTCCTAATCGCAAGTGCATAGTACAATCGAAATTAAGGTAAGGCATCTTTGCAAACACTCACGGCAACAAGCTCCAAGACTCTATTTCTATGAAAGGAAACAGAAACAGAAACAGAAACAGAAAACAATCATTAGTGAGAACAGATTTAAAGTACTAGGTAGGCTACAAGTCCAGCCGATATTTAAATGTGTACTAGCGATCGAACAGGCGGTAGATAATAAAACCCAAATCGACTTGGAATAAAGCCCAAAAACGCCAAAAAATAAACAACAAGAAATTAATCAAAAAAGAGAGCGCAGTAAGCAAATGTAGCTGTAGGTATAGCGTATTTTTTATAAATACAAAAATTATAACTCATCTTCATCCCATCTTTCTTTTTCACTTACTTTTCTGCAAATGCATACTCAATTTTCACCATTTTTGGTTCCTTTTTCAAATCTATTTCTCATTAAATGTTTACTTGTATTCCCATGACCCATACCCTTCTTGTAGTGCAATATCAATTTAGACATACTCACCGAAACCTTGAATACTATAAGCGACAGAAAGTTATTAGAATCACAAGTCGACACTATCTACCACTAAGGACAGAACAGTACTGCCGGCCGTTGGCATATAAAAATACGAACTGATCGGCGATCGCTGCTGACAAAATCTGTTCTCTCGACTCTCGAGTATCTAACTACATTATGTATCTGCATCCACATAAACAATTCCATAGGATATGTATGACACTTTTATATACAAGAATATGCCAGAGTTTCGAGATCATATTTCTTTCTATAACGCACCTGCACCCCGCTCCCCGCACCCAGTGTCCAGTACCCAGTACCCAGCAGACAGAAACCCGTGATCGTAAAATAAACAAATAAAATATTTTACTCCACGATCCACGACAGGGACGACAAAAGTATCCAGCCACACGATGAACGGTCATCGCAGTTCGTAGCGTAGCTAATCGATCGGTAGTATGAGTACCAATATGTAGCTACTGCTTTTTGAACGAGTATCTAGACGAATGTTTTTAAAGCACACGATCGCCGTCTTGGATTCATGGAAAAGAGTGATTGTAGATTGAGTGTGTAAACGACAATTAAAATTATATTTATTACCGCGAAGTGTCCAAACCCAAATAACAAATAAAAATAGAACGAAATGCGGTAGGTATTATGCTAGTGGTACTCACCTCATGCAAGATCACTTAAAATGAAAAAAATATTTTAAAAATTTGTAAAAACACCACCGACTACTATTGGCGAGAGACGTCTCCAAACGAATAATTATGTGTTTCGAAAGCTTTGAGTAGGCTGTCCGCACCACATCGCACTACCACACGACGCGACGTCTTATGCACAAGATGGCTTTGAAGGGGTAGGATGCGAGTGATTAATTATCAGGCCAAAATGGAAGCACAAAGATGATAGAATTAGAATATCGATATTTATTAACAAATTTGTTTTTTTTTTTTTAATATTTTCGAGCTTTGTTTAAAGTTCTTGGACTACGGCTACGAACACTACGAGCGGTACGACTGCGGCACACCAAAGGAATGCATTCTTTGGTCGGTTTAACGCGGCTATTCGTCGCCTTCCCTGAACTCTGCAAATAGTACGATCTAGTGCTTACACCTGCGCATGGAGGGGACACTTGATGTCTGGAATTCGCGTGGCCCACTGACATTGACCCAAAAGGAGGTGAACATTTTTCAGCGGGTGGCATGTGAGTGCGAAACTGAGACTCTAGGTTGGAGGTAGCTAACCGAAGCTTTTCCAAAGTATTTTTATAAACAACAGCAAGGCTGTCATCATCCCGATAAAAAGAAAATTTAAGGGCCGGTTTCAGAGCTGGTCAAATGTGCGGTTAGCTTACCATAGATTTAGTTTAACGAACCCATGATTATATATCTGTGGTAACGAAAAGGCGTTTGTTCAGCTATTTTTCACTTTGGTCACCAAACCATAGATTTGCGACAAATCGTTCCAGTTTTCCAGTTTATTTGTCAATTCAGTTGTTTGAATTAATCCTTGGTTAAAATAAATTTTTTTTTTAGACGTTTATTTTCAGTATTTCATTGATTTATGTACCTATATATTTTTTTAAGTTAACTGAATATGAGTGTTATCAGCACAAACGTGTCACAGCCGCAGCAATGCATGCAATTTTTTCCACACTGTCGAAAATGCGTCGACATAGCAAGATTCAGGATATATACCAAACCACACAATTTTTTTCGTTTATTATTAAATTTATTTTTATTTTATATATACATAGTTTTTGAAAGAAAGTTGTTATGTTTTTGACTGCTATGTCAAAGCTTGAACAAACAAAATTCCAGAATTTCCTTGGTTAAATGCCGTTAACCGACCAAAATCGGCTGGTTATCGATTTCTCTGGTTAACTAACCAAATCATGGATTCTCTGGTTAAAATTTGACAGAACAAGCAGATTCTATGGTTATCAGCTGAAATAACCGTTGATTAGAGTTAACCAAAGATAAACAAACCGGCCCTAAGTCTAAACCAAATTTCAATCAATGATAAAAAACTAAGCTGGAACTCCAACATAAACAGCAAAACTCAAAGAGCAATCAAAGATTTCTGGGCCTGCCGCAGCATGTATGCTAGAACCTAGGGTATCTCTCACGGACAGTCAATCAGCTTCAAAAGCCCTCAGCTCGCACATTATTGACTCCAAATCAGTACTGCACTGCTTTAGGAAAGTAGAAGCGTTACTAACCTAAACACGTATATGACGGCAAGCATTATATAGATCTCCTAGGTCGACGTGCATCTCAATGCTCCAGCAAGTCAGACGTAATAAAAAAAAAAATAACAAATAAAAAAATTGTCCTTCAATCGAAAAAAAATATTGTTTTTTGTTTTTTAATGTTTTACCAAGAGATCCTTGAAAATAAATTATATTTTTTACGAAATGTCATTGAAATCTTTAAAAATAACATTTTATCCAAGAGTGTTTTTGAATTAAAAGTAGACTTTGATTTTCAGCCATATTTTACCCCGAGTTCTTTGAATCCACAAAAAAGGACATTGATCACAAAACTTCCTACAAAATATCAAAGGAGGTAGATTATGAAAATAATTTTAAGAATGTTTTACAAATAGTTTTTTAACAAAAGGCTCTTGAAATTGAAAGGCACGTTTCCAAAATGTCTTAAGAAGACAAAAAAATATTTTTGTTTTCAAGAATATTTTACCAATTTATATAAAGATGGCGCATAAGTTGTCACAAAGTTTATATTATTTGGCTGTAATTTTTTAAAAATTTTGGTTCTGCTTTTGGATTATGCATGTCTGATGTCTTACATTGTTTTATATTTGTCGAAGATATGGTATGTCGGCTAAGTGGCCCCCGCCAGAGTAGATGACCATTTGGGCCCGTTTTATGGGATTTTCTCACATTCTTGATGTATATTCTTTCTGAGGGCTTCATGAGTCGGAAGCTCGTTAAAATAGTCTCGCGACTTCATAAAGCTCCACAAAAGAAGTCTGGAAGGGTTCAGGCGATCTGGCCGGCCAGTGCAAATCGACAAAGCGTGAGATTAGACGACCCGGAAATGCAGCCCTCAGAATTTCGGTTGGGGCTCGCCTCGTGCAGTATGCGTCGTTGCTTGCTCCATTATATTGAAACCATGTGTGCTCTATTGTCTTAAATCTTAATTCATTAAAAATTCTCTGTAAAAACAGCCGACTAATTCCCTCTTCGACATCTTTACCACAGCTGCGATATTGTCAGCAGAACGGCTGCTCCGGCGCCTGCCTGCCAGATCTGCAGCATCTGGTGTTGTCCCATACTCTTCTAAGCAAGCGGCTCGCTAAACCTTAAACGTCGTAGAATTTGCCCAGTTGGTACCGATGATTGGGTAATCAGCGCCGAAATTCACGCTGCGCCAACATAATCGATGAATTATTCCGCAAAAAATCGAAACAATTATTACGCCCTCTTTCAGCGTATAGCGATTAACATCTTTTGTATTTGTGTATTTTGTATCTGTTTACTTCAGAAATGTCAACGTAGAATTGACATTTGCCGCTATTTGCAAAGATGTCTGCATTCAAGAATCAAGTCATCGTAAGTCTCCTTGAATTGTCTGGACTCAAATGGACCTGGAATGCGAAAACTAGCTTGAAGGTGTGCCACTGTGTGCGAATGAAATTTTGTGAGAGGACTTCTTTTTACCGTCGTCAGGTTGATATTGAAAATTGGCTATGTCGGTCAAGTAGTTCCGGTACCTCCCATACAAAACCAATATTAGACACATGCCAAACATTTGGCATATGACTTTTATGCCGTGGAGGGTATCAAAGCATTGGCCAGGTCGATGATATCACTCTTAGTTGTTCATTTTCTTCTTTGCAAATTCTTATTAATTTTTTAACATTTTCCTTTTCAAATGTCTTTCTTTTTAAATGTTACTTTTAACTTACAAATTATATTCCCATACCCTTCAATAACAATCGTTATTCAAAATCGCAAAACACTTGAGTATTTTACATCGACGCGATCATTAATTTGTTGGTATGTTGTGTATAGTATATTCCACTAAATTCTCTCCAATGCGACAACAAAAATCTGCGAATCACTCCCATGCGACAACCGGCGTAGAACCAGTGTTCCAGCGAAAAATAGACAAAAAAATGCTATTTTGAAATTCACAATAATTGAAGTATGATCGTCTCCTAATCATAGTGGAGAGCAAGCTATAATGTATATCAAGTCTTCGAACATGAAGAATTGGTATGTACCGAAAACGCAGAATATGACCTTCAAACCTTCCTCGGCAAGGGCAAATAGTCACTCCATAGGTAGTTTCAACACAAGAAAAGTTCAAGCACAAGAAGTTCTGTTTTCAGAAATGCATGACAACTTATTCACCGAAACCTTGTATACTCTATACAGCGACGCGACGATTGGAATTTACTACTAACTAACACTTAGAATGGACAAAAAATTCAAAGGAAGTACTACCTTTGGCAAATCCAAATAAAAAAAAACTGATCGACGATCGCTGCTGGCAAAATCTATTCTCTCCACTTTTTAACTAAATAGTATCTTCAACTCTGCATCAACATATACAATTTCATAGAAAATGACACTTTCAGTACCCAGCAGACAGAAACCCGTGATCGTAAAATAAACAAATAAAATATTTTACTCTACTTAAAACAAAATGGGGACGATGAACGTATCCAGCCACACGATAAACGCTCATCGCTGCCTTTATGTAGCTACTGCTTTTTGATTGTATCTACACACGATCGCCGCGCGGTCTTGGATTCATGGGAAAGAGTGATTGTAGATTGAGTGTGTAAACGACAATTAAAATTATATTAGGCGAGAAATGCCCAAAGAACAAAAATATGAACAATATGGTAGTGGTACTCACCTGATCAATAAAAATGGAATAATGAATTAAAAAATTAGCAAAACACCACCGACTACTATTCGCAAGAGACGTCTCCCAACGAATGATTGTGTGTATCGAAAACTTTGAGTAGCTGTTCGCACCACATCCACATCGCACTACCACACAAAGCCGTGACGAAACCGACCGACCGACCGAAGTCTTGTGCACAAGATGGCTTTGAAGGGGTAGGATGCGAGTGATGAGTTATCAGGCCAAAATGGAAGCACAAAGACGATAGAATTACAATATCGATATTTATTTACAAATTAGTTTTTTTTTTTTAATATTTTCGAGCTTTGTTTAAAGGTCTTGGACTACGGCTACGAACACTACGAGCGGTACGACTGCGGCACACCAAAGGAATGCATTCTTTGGTCGGTTTAACGCGGCTATTCGTCGACTTCCCTGAACTCTGCAAATAGTACGATCTAGTGCTTACACCTGTGCATGGAGGGGACACTTGATGTCTGGCATTCGCGTGGCCCGCTGACATTGACCCAAAAGGAGGTGAACATTTTTCAAGAGCTCCCTTCTTCACTGCCGGTGGCTTTTTGATCACAGGTAAAGCTGTGAACTTACTCATGTGAATCACGGATGGAAGCCATCCCTTAAACGAAGTCACCAACGTATCTCGTTTGGTGGACTCAACTGACTCTGGTCGCGGGGCTTTTGCTCGTACTGGTATTACACGAATTTTTTGTTTCATCATTTTGTCGACTGACATCAGCATCAGGTCCTTGGCGATTGCGTTTGTCTTCAACTGATTGCTCAATTCGTTGTAAATTCTAGTAGGTGCAATATACTTAGCAACACCAGGGCTGTTGTAAAAATTCCCAGCCGGCATCGCCGCCGAACCTGTATACGTTCGAACTTGCATACCATTGGCAGGCTTGTACATTCGCTTGCGACGTTCCTCGTAATTGTTGCGAAAGAAACTCGCGGTAGAACTTGATGCGCTCGAGGCGAATCTACGCGTGTTGTAGATTTTCAAATTTGGAGACTTCACAAGCTTCTTTAGCGGAGCAGCTACATATCCGTTCGTTTTCGATTTGTTTACAATTGGAAGTGTATACCTCACAGCGGCCGCCACGGGTGGCATGTGAGTGCGAAACTGAGACTCTAGGTTGGAGGTAGCTAACCGAGGCTTTTCCAAATCTAAATTTAAACACAGTTAGTAGGTAGAGTAATGCTGAATAGTTGAGAGATACCATTTTTGAAATGATGTGGTGCCTGCTTGTACAGCCATTGGACGTAGCTGTTTACAATATCTGCTGAATTCTTGGAAAGAATCCAAGGCTAGGGGGAGACAGAGAATCATTCAATGCAGATAAGAATATTTGGTGAAGATTTTACCTTTAAATTTGCATTACCACGCACGAATTTGTTTATATTGTTTGCAGTCATTTTTTATTTATAATTATTTACAAATTATAGAGCACACAATAAAATTTGAAATCAGTAGATATTTAAATCAGGGACGAAGGGATATTGACTGGTGACTACTTGTATTTTTACGTTTCACCCTATAGGAAAGGGTATATCTACAGGGTCAAGGTGGTTTTTCGTCTGAAGATTGGGGACGCATGGGGACGCCTCATTCAATATCTCTCATAATATTGAGCATTTGTTTTCCGTGGTATTTTTTAACCACTTTAAAGAAACATTTCACAAGCTGCGATTTATTTTTGGGCGTCACAAAAACTTGCAGTGCACAACTAGAGGCAGTTGGACATAGACCGCTACAGCGCTGGTGCTGATTTAAGATTTCTCCAGCGAGTCAACAAGAGTTTGAATTGTTTAAATTCGTCGGGTAGAATAGAATTCAAACTACATTTCTGTAGGGGACCTAAGAGATCGATTCGGTTTATGTGTCGTGGCTTCTGGGTGGGTGCTATAGTTGCTACATCTACAGCCATCATTTTCGTTGTCCTGCTATTCTTTTTGAGGTATCATTTCGACATTTTCTTGTTTTTTGTCTTTCGATTACGAAAAACTCCACTCAGACGCAATGGGTGCTGGCAAGAAGCAAATCCAGTATTACCTAGCGAACTGTAATTTCTTCGACTTTCTCAGATAGAGAAGGATCATCTGTTTCTCCTAACAATGTCGAATTGCACCTTCCTCTCTCTATAGCAGATCTCCCCTACCTAAAGACATTATGATTACTTAAAAAAAAATGACCTATTGTCAGCCATTCACTCCATTAATTTATTTACAATGAGATAGTAATTCGATGGGCCAATAAAGGCCTGTCGAAGATTAACTTGCCATCAATAACAGAAATCCCACTAAAGCTCCAATGAAAATGCCCCCAATTAATAGACGCAATCAATAATAAACGTGCGCCCTGCAGTATCCCCATTCCCATACCCATTACCCATCTCCATCCCAGTTAAGGTCATTTCCAATCGACCGGACCAATCAACCCTTCGGCTGTCCGAGAATAAATTGAGCACCGCCATCTTTATCATAGTTAATCGTCAACAGACACATTTTACCATAACCAATGCATATGTCTGTATGTCGAATCTCCGCTGCTACAATGGGGATTCCGTGACACAATAATTGCATCTGCGTCAGTTGGAGAAGAATTTTCCCTTTGGGCTTAATTTTAAGATGATTTAGTTTCAGCAGTATACGTGTCGTATTTCATTTCAGCACTTCACATCAACTGTGTGCGTGTTCCTGTATCCGGATCGCTGTGGTCCTTTACTGTTTTACAGGTAAAACATCACATCCTTTCGCAATAAATGAAATAAAAGTCAGTCAGAGGGAAAGCCCTCCAAAGAATGCAGGAACAAAATTTTTTTTTTCTAAGCACAAACCCGAACCCGAAGAGGCTGATATTCGTGAGATGAATTTCTGTATAGAGGATTTTTGTAGGCACCCCTTGAATACATGGATGAAGTGTCACAGTAGGAGAAAAATGAAAACTTGTACTCTTAGTCTAATGGAAAGGGTTGGTTCATTTTATTTTTGCAAGACCCACCAAGGAAATCAAATTGATGTAAGCGAGTGAAAGGAAATGTTTTACGGGCTTCAGGTTCCGGATACTGGGTGAGATGCATGCCAAAACACCTCTGAAAATGTATCCGTGTGTTTTTTATTTTTGAGGAAATTTGTTTTTTTTTAAGTTGACGGAGTGTTTGTTTGATATGCCAAAAGGGTTGTGAATCAAAAATGACACCTCATGTGCCTCTCCTCCAAATTATTCGTTTTGTTATATAAAATTCGTTCGTGCTTTAAATTGAATTGAAGGGATTATTGACGAGACAGATTTTAGGATAGTTGCCAGCTATCGTTGGCTATATGTAGGTATAGGAGTAGGTACTAAGAGTAGTCAGATGTAGATAGTAGGTGCATTTTTTAAACAGGAGTCCACTCATATTGGGCCAATGAAATTTTTCGAATAGAGGCAGGTTTAGCGGGTACAAAAACCTAAACCTAATCGACATGTCGGTGAAAGTTTTGTATTCAATTTTTAGTTGCAAGGAAGTGAAAAGCAGCTTAAGTCCTGTTTAAATTACCTACAGAGGCTGTAAAGTTGCTTGCATTACTTACCTGGGCCTCAACCAGTACACCTTTTCACTTAACTCGTTCTTTGCCCATCTGCATCCAGTTGAGAACTCCAAGTTGGTTGTGGTCCACTTCCACTTGAGCGTTGTGCGCTTCACCTAAGACGAAGGTTTAGTCTATAGTGTTGTTCGCGTCCCTCTGATGGGGTAGAGTCAGAAGACTTTCTGGCCAGAGAGCTATAGTGGAAATTCGCTCTACATATAAAGGGTGGTTAAATTTTAAGGGCCGATGTTGAATGTGAACCACACCTAAACGTCAAGTGTCAATTGCAGACTAACTCAATTTCAGACTAAACTGTGGCTGAAGAGCCGTCCACCTCAACTCGTCGTGGTGTTCGCTATCGTGATATGATAACGAAATTTTGATGGCCCGAATTGGAAGATATGGATGTGGACGATATGTGGTTTCAACAGGACACACAGCTGACGAAACAATGGCTCTTTTGCGGGAGAAATTCAATGGCCGTGTTATCTCACGTGCGTTGTGGCCAATTAACAGGCCGCCACGATCATGCGATTTGACACCGTTGGACTTCTTTCTTTGGGGTTATTTGAAAGAAAAGGTGTATGTCGATAAGCCAGCAACAATTTAAGAGCTAAAGAATGAGATAATTCGGCACAATAACGGCATAGAACCTCAATTATGCCTCAGCGTCATCGAAAATTTTGACCATCGGATGCGGGGGTGTGCCGCAGAGGTAGCGGCGGCCATTTGGCCTACATTTTGTTCCATACATAATTGAATCATACTAAAATTGGTATCATAATAAAAAGAAATGACAATAATTTCCTAAATAATTTGTGTTTTATTCAAAATCAACATCGGCCCTTAAAACGTAACCACCCTTTAGAAGCCATCATATAGGTATACTGATGTGCAATTATATTCTGACCAGGTCGATGTTGCTGTACAGGTCGCAGATTGTATTAAATCTCCTTCTCTAAAGCCCGTCAACGTAAACGGACTAAACGTTTTATAAAGAATCTTTCTCTCGAAGCGACGAAGGTCGTCGTAATTCATCTACTTTATATAGAGTTCAAGCTTCGGCACCATTAAGCAAAACTGGCATAATCAAGGCCTTATATCTCCTTAGCTGTTCGAAATAGGGCAAATGTTTGGCATGAAGTTTTTGGCCTGTTTCCTTCGGTTGTCCTCCAGAAATGGAGCTTTTTTTCGTTCAGCCAGGTTTTCACACTACTTTTTATAGTGTTGGTCTTGGTGACTTCGTCTGCTTTTTTATTGCCTTCATATCCACTGTGCCCTGGCACCCAGATCAGTTGAACCTTGTTTGTGGTGGCCAAGTATTTGCAGGATTTGGAGGCAGTCCCAGACCAGTTTTGATGTTATTTCAATGGCGTCAATTGCAAGTAGAGCTGCCTTGCTAGTAGAGAGAATGTAAATGTTCTTATTTGTTATAGCCCTGTTTAGACTCACTCGAATGCAGAATTATATTGCATGTATTTCGGCCTGAAATACGGAACTGCTTGTATCCATACTAGCGAATAGGGACGCTTTAGTGCACGGACCGTATACTCCGGCCCCATCTCCTTCGTCTGTTTTGGATCCATCTGTATACCATAGAAGTGAACCGTTGGCAAATGTTGGTTTGTTCTGTTCCCAGTTTAGACGGTCTGGGAATGTAACCTTAAGGTTTTGTCGGAAGTTACATCGTGGTAGACATATTTGTCTGTCAAATGTATTCCAAGTAGTTCATTTTGTATTCTTGTGGGATATCAGTGTGGACTACATTGGAATTTGATTCATCTTCTGTGATGAGCGTATAGGCTTTAACCATTGCTTCTTTCATGAGTTCTAGATGAAGTGGTCGGATGTTTAGGATAACCTCGAGTACAGCTGTTGGTGCAGTTGTCATCGCTCCAGTTGCACAGACACATGCTATAGTCTCTGTATTTTGTTGAGTTTAGCCTGTGCTGACCTCTGCGTTGCTTTATACTACCAAACGGCGGCTGCATACGTGATGATAGGTCTTGTTATTACCGTATATATCCACAGTGTCATTTTCGGGTTAAGTCCCTAGTTTTTAGCGAGTAGACTTTTGCTGGTCCATAGGGATGACCTGGCTTAGGTTTGGTAAGGTGAGAGTTCCATGTGAGTTTTTCATCCAGCGTAATTCCTATTTGACTTCCGTTGAGAACTCTATAATTTCATGGATCATTTCTCAGTCTTTCTCGCTTTCTTCTCTTGGTGAATGCAACTATGGTGCTTTCTTTTTGGATTGACTTTGAGGTCAACTTTTGTACACCATTCAGCGACTAGGTTTAGAGCCCTCTGGAAGCGATTCGAGATTGTGTCTTCGAATTTGCCTCTGATTGGGATTGCTATGTCGTCTGCATATCCTTGGACATAAAAACTAAAAACCGTCATTACTGAGAATCGCAAGTAGTAGTTAATTTACTACGATGGACCATAGGGGTGAGAGTACTCCTCCCTGGGGGGCATCCTTTCATAGTTATCATACTGAGTTTAGTGCTGCCTAAAGAGGTTTTTATTATTTTTTCCTCTAGCATACATTTTATCCAATTATATGTAGTGTCGTCAATTCCCATGTTTTGGATACCTCTATATATTTGTGAGAATTCAGTGTTGTCAAGTGCTCCATCTATATTAAGGAAACAACCGACCGTTTACCTGCGATTTTTCAATTCTTGAGGTAAGATTTTGCAAGGCGTATGTGGTCGATTTCCCGGGTTAATAGGCATAATTTGATATTAGAAAGTTATCAACTCTTTACTGAAAATAGGTCCTTTTGCCCATCCAAATAGGCTTTACGTGCCTAGGACGTTTTCACCCTATTAAGGCAGATCTCATGAAAAAGTTCATCCATCTAGGCTATACTATTTTAACGGTCGCTTACACATTCTTCCTCAATTACGACCTGTTTGTGGAGGCTGTCGACGGTATGAATATTATGCTCATACCCGAGCAGCTATATGAATCTGTTGAAGATAGTGCCTTCCATTTTTACACCCGCCGTTCGCACTGTCTGTTTCCTGAACAATATTGAAGAAGTCCCCATGATGGCGCATCTTTTTGCGGGAATTCGGTGCATATTCGGAAGAGTGTTTCAATACATGTGACATAATATTCGACACAATTGAATCTATTGTAGTCCGGTAGTGCGAATCCGAATCCCGGAAATCGTTATAATAGAGCTCTTTGCGATGATCGCTATATATGCGTCTTTGAAGTTGATGAAAAGATGGTTAGTATCGACTCGCAACTCGTTGATCGACCACGATCAAGAATAACCCTTAATTATTTTTGTATGTATTGAATAAGTATATTTGAGAATAGGCGGTTACTTACTTACTTAGATGGCGCTACAGTCCGGGCTGGACCTGGGCCTTAAGGCGGTTAAGTCATGGAAAAAAAGTACATTTTTGTTAAAAATGGTACCCAAGGAAGCGGCTATGAACGACATAGGCTTTAACCATCTCACAGTTTTAAGAAAGATTTAAAAAAAAAAAAGTTTCATTGAAATCTGTTCAGTAGTTTTTGCACTTAAGGGTAACAGAGAAAATTCCTACCATGCAATGATTTGGATTTTGGAAATGTGCAATTCCCTCTATTGATCCTTGTGGTTATGATGCAATGACTTGTGGCTTGGAAATACCTCACGATGTTAAATGAACTGCCAAAGCATGATACCTCCACATTTATGTCATCATTAACTTTAATGTTCTGCCACAAAACATATACATGCAGCAGCAGCAGCATCACCGCCAACCGGCATGTTGTTTGACGCGACCGCATCCAATTTCTTGGGTGGTGCACGGTGCACATATATTTTCATCTCCATTAATTACGGTCATAATGTTAACCCCAATCACTGGTGTATTTCCGCACACAAGCCATTTCCATTTGCAGTGTATAGCTCATAAAGCTCCAGTCCATCTTGGCAATAAACTACACGCTGTCCGCAACTCCTTCACACAAGTTCATAAACGAATTACCACTTCGATAAAAATATATTTATGGGGGTTCCTTGCGAAAGCCTTCTGGTGCAAAGGGAGCGTAATAATAAACACTCCGGATAACAAATTTACTCACGGACTATAAGGCCCGAAACAGCAGATCCGATTCGAATCGCACAGAGGAACCGGCACAGCCACAAGGATACTCTACCTGAAGAAATATGTTTGGTGATAGTTTTGTGTTTACCCTTCCTTTTGTTCGCTGTCGTCGTGTTTCCTTGTTTATCCTTATTTAGTTGGCCAACACATACCTGTATAATACGGTGGTAAAGATGACACTAACTTTCCTAACAAATGGTTCTACTTAGCATAAGTTTGAGCTTCCTGCCATCTAACTGTATAGTAGTTCCCCTTTTTTTCCATGGCCATTGTTTCGGTATATCGACAAAATTTCAGTTGCACAACTTGCGTAGATATTCTGGTGACTTTCTTTCGTTTGTATAGGTATACTCACGCCACAGGACTTGAAACGTTGGAACATGAATATGAATATTATATTGCCGTTAACCAGTGAAGTTTTTTGACGGTGTCCCTCGTATTAGGGTAGTTATTGTTATTTCCCTCCCGAGCTATTTTGCCATTATGAATGTGTGTCGAGTAGGTACATACACAGAAGTCACTGAGAGTATTTGGCGAATTCATATTGGACATCCATAACATTTTTATACGACTACATACATTTAACAAACGCTGATCCACTGTTATACACAGACGAATGTTGTTTATTTTTCTGCAATTGCACTGCACTTGCACATTTAAATAGACACCTGTTACGTGGTGATAAGCTTTCCAGCAAAAAAAAACTTGTTTCTGTGTAGACTTTATTGTGAATCCGATTTAACGCAATCAGAGCAGAACAACCGATTTTTAAAATAGCGCAATAGATTTAATAATCAAATTCTTATCTTACGGATGCGCTTTATTATTGGGACGAATGCGATAAAAATATTTTTTTATGACGGATGGTTTAACACCAATAACCAGACACAAGTGTTTGAAGATAGTTTTCAAGTTTTCATTCGGCAAGATCATGTAAAAGAGCATCGCTTGCCGCCACCTTTTGCTGAAAATCATACAATGACTGCTGTAGCTGTAAATGCGCAAGTTTGCTCTTCAAAGCCATCCTTAAAAGCTGATGAAATCTGATATATTTTCGTCGTCATAGCATGTGAAGATATATTAAAAGTCGCCCAAAACCTTGAGCCCAAAATTCGCTGCAGAATCTATCAAGCTCCATTGAAAAAGTCCTTAAGGAACGACTAACTCGATTTTCTGTAGTAGACTAGATTGCTTTACGCACAATTTTCTGCTCCGCAATAGTCTCCTTTCCAGCTGGATGGGCTCTTAGAAAGGCTATAGGCGGGGGTGGACTATTTCGGTTACCCTTCGTCTTCCGGAGGTACCAACTATACCAGCCATCTCTACCTTCTAATCAAATATTAGATGTTAAGGTGGACTGCATCAGTTCCTCATCGAGCCTCTCAAATCATTATCCGCACGCACTTTCGATATAGCCATATTATTGTCCAAGAAATGCTCTGTTTTGCACACAGCAACAAGGCTAACAGAAGTATACGACCGGCTCTGAATTTTTAGCCAGCTCCGATTCCCCGCACTTGTTTGGTATCACAATGGACCTATTCTTAGTCAATTCTGTCCTCCATAGACACTAGGCAGCAACCTCCTAACATAGCCTAACCTAACATAGTGCAGCTCGGGCATGGTGTTAATAAAACTCTTGCTTTTTGGAACACTGATATAGGGCACTGTGATTGTATGCGGCTATTTATCGATTTTAAAGCCGCATTATGACAGCATTTATAGAGACGAGCTATACAGAGCCATGTCTAGTTTTGACATCCCTGCCAAACTTGTCAGATTTTGCGGAATGACCATGGAGAACGCTCGCTGCTCCGTAAAGATCGGAAACAATCTCACCGAGACCTTTGATGTTTAGACAAGGATATGCGCTGTCATCGTCATGTGACCTTTTCAACATCATTCTTGAGAAAATTGTGCGAAACTTGCAGGCCAACACCAGGGGCGCAATTTTCCAAAAATCTGTGCAACTACTTGCATACGTTGATGACATCGACATCATTGGCAGAACACAGCGAGCTGTCACTGGTGCGTTTGCAAGTATCAGTACGGAGGCAGAAAAAAAGGGTCTAGCGTTGACAAAGGGCAAAACCAAGTATTTTCTGTCAACAAGAAGGGACACACAACTTCGACGAATCGGACAGAACGTCACGATAGACAGCTATAACTTTGAGGTAGTTCGGGGCATTGTCTACCTCGGCTCCGCTATTAATTCTGAAAATGACATCACATCAGAAATCAAGCGAAGAATTACACTTGCCAACCGCTGTTACTTTGGCCTAAGAAGGCAATTGATTAGTAAGGCCTTGTCGATAAACACCAAGGAGACTCTATATAAGACCCTCATCATCCCAGTCCTGCTTTATGGCGCAGAATCATGGACGTTGTCAAAAGCGGTTGAAGATCTCTTTGGTCGCTTTGAACGCAAAATTCTTCGAGTGATTTTCGGTCTCGTTTGCGTTGACGGGCTTTGGAGGAGGAGATTTACCAGCGAACTCTACGAGCTGTACAGCGACATCGACTTGGTCAGAAAGGTACGTATCAGTGGACTAAGGCGGCTAGGACATGTAGAGCGAATGGATACCAACGCTCCGGCCCGAAGAGTCTTCGATTCCAACCCGGAGGGACAACGCAGGCGCCCACAAGTGGAAGGGGACCTCAACCAACTTGGAGTGCGCAACTGGAGGCAGTTAGCCAAAGATCGTGCTAACTGGAGGGGCGTGGATACCATAACTTATGTGCATCGTAGGCGGCTTTAATAACGATGCAACGCTGGCGAATACCGAATCTTTTAGGATGTCTTTTAATGTGAACATTTAGTTGTGGCATCTCTGATGTGCCCTTGGTATATGAATACCATTGGCCCTCGGCACTTGATTCTGATCTGATCTACTTTAAAAAGGTACTGTACTGGCAGTTCAGAAAGTTCAGACGTCTAAAATAGGTACAATAGCCTGAGGATTTTTTGATTTGATGATAACCAAGCTTCTTTTTCATAGCGCGTTTAGAAACGATCTTTGGTTGCGTCACCTTTTCAATCTGTGGTGGCGTGAGGCCATCCCATATCAGGCTGATGGGGTTAGGCGAAAATAGCTTGCACGGAGAAAAAGAAAATTGTAAATTCAACAACTCAAAGTTGTCAAACGTGAATCGGTAACATTTTTTCTTCAAAAATATGTGTCAACAGCATAAACTGTTGTAATTGCCAATTTTAGGTAAATTCAGCCGATGAATTGGTTGATTTGTTACATTTTTCAAAAACTATAGGCTCAGTAAAAGCAACCGAGAGTTTGTTGATTTTATTGAAATACTCTTTCCGCCAAAACGATGTTTCAACTTATTTTTTTGTTGCTTTTAATTCAGACTCAATTATGCATGACTATTCCTGCAGCTGCAGCGTGCGAGAAAGTTGTTGATTTTACTGATTTTGTCACGTGCATCGGCAGTATCTACAGATATGTCAGTTGTTACTGCCGAAGTATCCGTAGATATTTATCAGATCACCGTTAGTTTTCAGTGTTAAGTTTCTTGTCTGCCTTCATGCATCACTTTTCGAAGCGCTTAAAGAGTTCGGTCGTGTTTCTGTTTGTGGACGAATAAATACCTAAATAAATTGCAGATTTAACCAACTTTAAGATATTTGAAACATTGCATTACCTGCTGCCACCAGGAAACAGGTATAAACTAGCTTGTTTTACCAATATTGACTATATTTTATATAAGCACCACTCGGTTCTCAGGGCGGTAAATTCTTGTTTTAACATATTTCATGTACTTAATCTTTCTTATCCAAGGGATTGCCATAATGTATGGTATTTTATCCAACACTTTCTTTACAACATACAAACTTTATACGATAAACCAGTTTCATGTGTTGCCAATTTAATGGGTTCAATTAATTCATAGGCGTTTATTTGTTGATATAAAATGTTTGTTTGTTATACATGCAAGGCAAAATTTAGTTGTGTATCAACGCTTTGCTTAAATTTTCATTTTATTTATTTGGACCCTTAAAGAATTTTAAATTTTGTTTGTTATATTAACTTAAAATTACAGTAATATAATAACAATAGCTTAAATCTATTGGCTACTTACTACTTATACATAATATGTTTTTTTGTAACTTTCAACAGTTTATTATTTCTTATAACTGCTGAATTCATAATTTTACTTAATTAACTTAATCTATGTATGTATGTATAGTATATATATGTAAATCATTAAAATAAAAAATAAATTGGATTAAACAAATATTTGGATGTGTGTGTTTTATAGTTTTTTTTTCAGATAAAATATGCAACGGATTTTGGGTAGGTAAAATATTTCCCAAAAAGGAGCGACAAGCAACAAAAATGGTTGTTGAATCTACGATTTTAGGCATTCTAAATCGGTTAATTCAACATTTATGACATAGTTCATTTTACAAGAAAAGCTGTTTTATCAATACACAAGTATGTTGAAACAACTGCTATATATTAAGCCTACTATGCAGTTTGCACTGCAAATTCAACAAACTGGTTGTTGATTTTGAGACATGTGAATAGTTGATTTTACTGAAAGAGTTTTAATATCAACATATAATTATGTTGATATAACCATTATTATTGTTATTTTCCAATGCACTTTACACGATAAATTCAACAGATTTGTAGTTGATTTAACGATTCAATCAAATTGTAAATTCAACATTTTATGCTATTAGCTGAAAATCAAGACCGGAAAACGTTGAACTGACTGTCGTTTTCGGTAATTTCAACAACTTCTTTTTCTCCGTGTGGATGCGGATTGTCAAACGACGCGACGTTCACTAACGTCTTTATACCTTAAAACTTCTTGCTGCGTATGACAAATCCACATCTAAATAGGCGTTGTCCCTGCTTCCTATAGCAGTCGGCAGCAGTGTTTTTATATCGTGGGATTTACCCCTTTTTGTGGGATTTTCGATGTCTGAAAAGCCTTCCGTGGGATAAAGGGAAAAAGCACCGAAATTGTGGGAATTTAAGGAAACTGACAAAACAAGTGTTAAAATCAAATTTTTGTGAAATTTCATCGAAACTATTCCAATTCACAACAACTATCAGCACAATTAAAATAAATAGCCTCTTAACAAAAAAAATTCTAGTACAAAAACAATCTGACGGCGCAGCGGCAGCGCATGTAAGTAGACCTCTATCGCCAGCGAAAAAGTGACATTGGAATTGGAATAGAACCAGTTTGAATTTTTATTAATTCATCTTCATGACCATCTTTCATTGTTTCGCAATAGTTGTTTGTTTTTATATTGGTCGATAGTTAAGCCCACGCAAAACCCCCAACCTGGCCCTAGCTAGGATAGCAGGCCGAGTATACTGATGTCACTAACCCACTTCGGGGATGTGAGACCTGCTTTTGTCTTAAAATATTCATCCCAGGGTACAGTCGGTATTGACAAATTCACACTGACCTCAGCTAAATATATGTTAGAGTAGCTCATTTTCTCAGGCTTAAATACGCACTGATAGGACCAAATCACAGGTTATAATGACGAAAGGGTTCGGGTGTTTAAAAGACTTTGCCTACCAGCTTAATCGACTGATGCTAGAGTTGAATTGATTTAGGAATAAGGAGTCTCCTTTCTTGTGTATTCACGATCATGAGGCATGCATTCACCTGGGGGCAGAGCACGTAAAATAAAAACGATCGAACGACATCGTTTCGACCATAGCAGTCTCTGTTTATTGCCACAGATATGATAGAGACAGCATGCGTGAAAACGATATCGTTCAATGATATCTGACTAAATCCTGAAATGAGTGGGCCTGGACACATGCTCCTTGCCATCTCCAGGGCATGTGCTAATCCCTAAACCGTGTTTAATCAATGAACTCTCTAGTAAAATCAACTATAAACCTGCTTTAGAAAGGTCGACGGGTAAGCCTTCTTATTGATCTTAGCTTGGATATTTCTTTCCTCGAAGGCAGCCGAAGTGGTTTCTCCACGACTATAACCAGTAGCCCAGCCAGCAAGTAGTTGCCTTCGCATTTCCGCCATTCATTTTTCAAAACTTTGATATAGCTTGGGGCATCCTTGCATCCACTTAGTCAAAAAAATTTCTAAAACAGCTGGAGCGCCGGCCTGAATAATCTTGGAAGTTACTCCATATGAACAACACAGTAGATATGAATTCATAGATTCAGTAATTGATTTTGTAAAGTCTTGAACTCGGCCCATCATAGCCAAGGCTAACATTTTTCTATAAAGCTCCCTTAAAACTTCTACCGCATCCAACATCTTCGTCTTGTCCTACGCCACCGCAAAAATCGATAACCACTGAATAAAAACTTCCACGCATGGACACAACTGTCAATTAACTTCTAAGAATCTCGGAACTACTTTCCCCCTCGCATATAGACCGACTTAATCGCTTGCATAACTTTCTTCTTAATCGCTTTTGCCAAAGTTCCGAAGTTTGCCAACGTATCCAAGTAATACATCATTTCTCAAGGTTAGCTCGTAAATCCAACGACAAATGACTGCACACCACATTCAAATGTAATCGGTAGCGCAAAACTATCTGACCTAGATTTATACTTTCTCGTTTCTTACCACACCCCCAAAAGTTAACCGAATTTTCTCACTTCAGTTATGGGTTGTTCTTTGTCGTATAGTATAATTAAGTTGCTCAAGAGGAGCACTTTGTCCGAAACAAAAACCTCTTGTGTAATGCTCTAGCCAAAGCAAAGTGGTTTCTAGAACAGAAATTAGTGCAAATATGCTTCGAATTCGAACAGGAGAATAAGACAAATAAGAATAAATATCCTCAAGTGGAGTTTTCATCCAGTTGAACACTTTCTCGCCACATCCACCCTCGAAAATGAGTTCACATTAATTGCAACCGAAAAATGTCCTTTCGTCATGATTCTCCGTTTGGCGTGGCTGGCAATTTGTATTCTGCCGCGACTGCTGCTTTTGTATATACATGACTATAACTGGCTACAAGGATACAAGGCAAAATTAAAACTGATGGATTTCAATTAACAAAATGGCAATCCTTCTTTCAGCATGCAGCAGTAATTAGTGCGACAGTTTGACACAATTATTCTGAATGTTTTACCCTTCCCCCCCACCTCTCCTTCATTCGGTGGGCGGCGGACAGCGCGCGGTGTTCTGTGTTCTGTGTGTCTATATGGGGAGGATATAGTTTCATAGTGCAAATTGGATTGTTGTCATCGAGAAACCAAAACCAAAGCAAATAAGCAACCGGATGAGCAAATATTGAACAACCATTCGGTAAGCAAAAGTTACCAACATAACCGATATGACCAACAGCACCGCACAGGACGACTGGCTCTATAGTCGAAATGCGAGAGTTCGCCAGGATAAAAGCGCGTTAATAAATTATGATCAGCGTTCCGTTGAATTAATCATTAGAGCTGGCTTTTTGCTTCCGCTGTTGAGCAAAGCTGACTTTTGTTTTGCCAGAGCGGTTCACGGAATTCAAGGATCTGGCACTGGATATCCCCCATTGGGGGACGAGAGGGAGACTGGGCTTCTTGTTTATTTGTGGTTATTTGGATGGTGTCCGCCAAGTTGACAAATTATTGTTTTTTGCGGTTCTTCTTTTTGCTATGCACTTCCAGATTATGGCGAAAAGACGGGTGGAATCAACAGCGGCAAAGGATTAGCAGGTGTGAGTTGTTTTCCTTTTTAGCGAAGAGGAAGGAGTTACTATGCGAACTGCATCTATTAGTAGAACAGAACGTCACAAGCATCTACCTTTTTTTTGTGGATGTTTCCGAAGAGTGTGTTACTTCACATCTACCAGTAGTCCGTAATTAGATGGGTTGCGGGATCTGTTCCTCCGGTGTCAACCGCCTACATCGTAGGCCATACCTCTGTACTTTTAGTAGGTACCCATCCGAACTGCGCCGTAAGGAATTGACTCATGCTATGATATTTACGTTTATCACTTCGGGTCCTCTTAGTTTTTTTTTTTGTCATCGTGATCTGTACCCTCCAGCTATATCCATCTGACCTCAACATAATGGGTTATTAGCAGCTGCCAACTTGGTAAATTCGCTTCTTCCACTACAAAGGGTATGCGCACTTGTGCATCAGTGGTCCGGTCCGTATTTCTTTTCTTCATCTGGCCCTTCGGGGAAGAAAAGCGGGCTATCGTATAGCCAAATTTGTGAAGATATTTTCATAGACCCTGTGACCGGACAGGAACTGGTGGCATTTGCAGTACCCTAGTGTTCTCTTTGTTCAGACCTCGATGATGGGGATACGCTTTTGAATCCATCTACTTTTTGTCATGTTTTCCCACCTGGCTTGCCACAGTACTGCAGATTTTACCCATTCTTCTTCGTTTACATAGATAATGATCTATTGCCGGTAAGCTTAAAAACTTTGCATCTCGTTGGTAAGAATAACTATGAGAATTATTCCTGATATAACGCAGGCTAACGAGACCTTTTCATTCATTCAAAAATGCATTTTCTATGGCCCGCTCATCCATTAAGTGGGTCGCGGATGTAGGTAGCTCAAGTGGACCCTTTATAGCTTTTCGATTCTCGAATCTCGAGTCTCAAAATTGACCCAGCCTGACCAATCCTACAGGAAAGCTGAGCATTGCTCCTTCAATCACTCGTGAATAAGATCCTGAAATACTTAAACTTCTCCACCTTTTTTAGTGGGTCTCCATTAACATGCAGAGTTCATTGAACAGGCTTTCTGGAGACGACCATCCCTACTTCAGATTTGTTCAAGTTTACTTTCATCTCAGCTTCGGCTACAAACCGATCGAGAGGACCCAAAGATGACCAAGTCATCAGCGAAGATCATTTAACTCCCTCTTCAAATAAGGCCTTGAGCATTTCTGGCCGGATTTCATTCGCTCCGGCGGATTTGTCAGCTTTTAGCAATTTGATCGCAAAAGTGACTTCCACTATCATGGGACTAAATAGTCCGCCCTCCTGAAGGCGATGGATCTGTCATACTAGTCATATTCAATGACCTGGATTGGATTGAACAGTTCAGAAAAGTGCTCGCTCAATTTTTGCAAGGTGTCCTCCTTATTGGAAAGAAGTAAGATGGTACCATCTTTGGATTTTGACTTCTTCAATAATATTTAACTTCCTCTTCCTTTCTCTAACAAGAGCTTTATTCTAATTTTCTTCTCTCCAAGAGACCCCGTCCTGCAGACCAATGCGATGTAGAGTACAATTGAGCTGAAAATGGCCATGGTGGCCACCATCATTGGCCACCGGTATTTGGCAGCATCGGCATCGTGCTAGAAGTGGGTTTTAAATTTGAACATGCTGTCGTGGATACATTAATGACTCCTTAAACTTATGGGCTTGGGTCTCAAGGCACTATCGCGGTTGGATAAGAGTCTCTAAAATTTTACATTTTTTCGGCTGGTTTACACTTGGTCTTGTGGTCAACTATTTCTAGACTGACAGGTAATTTAGACTTTCATGACTGCTTCATCCGTGGCGGACTCTATCTCGTAGGTGTGTTTGACTATAATAACCACGGCGACATCATCGGCAAAGGTAATCGATTTGATGTTAGTCGCCGCAGGATTTCGTCATGCAATATATTTCACAAGAGATGTCTAAGAACTGAGCCTTGGGTTTTTTTTTTTTTAGAAAAAGGGGACTCCAAATCCTGGAGCACTCAGACGAATCACGGTCCATTGTATGTACTACCAAGCAGAAACCCCTTTTTTGGTGTAGTGGTGGAGAAACTCTGATATTATTCGTATCTCTTTGTGGTCGGTGGCAGAGTATTGCTGTCCCCCGCCGGGGCTCGAACCAACGCCGCTCGGGTCACAAGCAATGACTCTAACCACTACACCATGGCCCCCCCAAGCCTTGTGTTACTTCCATGGTAACTTTATAGTACCTAACGCGATTTTTTATTTTTTTTTTTTTGATATAAATTCCCTGCCCGTTTGGCTGACACTGCGACCTAACAAGATCTATTGCATCGAAGGGGGTAAGGTTACTCTAAGAGACGTAGTGGAGTTCCTGAGCTCTGCTGGTAAAAGTATCTCCTTGTTGAAGACATGTTTTCTCAACCAATAAAGTGCTGGGCAATCACAGGGAATACATTTTTACAGAACCTACATTTTACACAAATTAATTTTGTTAAAGTGATATCTCAAGAAACAATGGCCTGTGATAAAGTCCACCTGCCTTCTGATACTATCCTTATTTAGGTTGAGGATTTCCTTGTATGAGTAAGATTTAATTAAACCTTTGGATTGTCTTAAACGCGGAACATGTTCCAAGTGGTACACACGAAGTTGATGTTCCCAACTATTAATTAGACCTAAATCAGTAGCCCAATTGGCTCTGCAATAAGGTTCTGGTTAACAGAACGCGGATTCAGATCCGGCCCTAGCTAGTTGGTCCGCCGATTCGTTGCTTGCAATACCTTGATGGCCAGGTACTCAACCTAACGCTATTGTCAGTCTGGTACTTCAACTTCCTGTCGGTAATGTAGTTTTTAACTATATTCAATTCAGTATGTGCTATTATAGCAAAGGATCTTCTAACGCATTACCCAATCCGTCGAATTGGAAACATTTTTAACGTCAATATTTCTTTGCCCCCGCTGCTGTACCTATACTACCGCCATTAGGCAGCGACAGTAGAACACAATTTTTGGAATCCATGCTGATAGTCTAATAAAGCTTCTTTAGCATCTGCCGTATGTGATGCGTTCTACAACTTTCCCGATTATGGCTATCATATCGGCAGATACAACGATGGTTCTTCTGGTCGATTTTTTCCTTCTGGTAATAAAACCATATGTTGGCGATTCCGTGGCTTGTCCGGTCGTCCGGCTTTTTTATTACTTTATCCTTTGGTACATCCCTATTTCGCTTTGCTGTCATTTCAATTATGTAGTTCAAATTAACACAGATTATTTCAATCTAAATAACTATCAACCTCGAATGATCCTTTCCTTATTTCAAATCAATTCGTTTGCAAAACAAAAAACTCTCTAACACATGTTTGCTGCCATATTGGCCGTGTATGTCTCGCCCATTATTTGACAATGAGTGTAATTCTCAATTATATACATAAAACTCGACAGCGGTAACCACATCAAATCAACGTCCTTAGTATAGTCGCACAGTTTATACATTTTATGACTGAACGTGATAGCTCCTGCCATAGTAAACTGGTGTAGTCTTTGTTATAATTGTACAGATGTTGGTATAGTGTCTGTCAACGGTTCGTAAATCCACTGTCATGTCCATCACAGATGTTGGATGCCAGCCTCTCTGTATTTCATTACATCGCCAGCAGTAAGATTGACATAAAAAGGAGTTTCGCTTGCCATCCACAGTATAAGCGGAGATAAAACTACATCTGATGTCCTTAAGGAGTGACTTATCCTTATTGTCATAGTAACGTTAAGTTGAGATGGACAAGAGATGCTACTCTTCAATTTTAATTTCTTTTTTTGTTGCAAAATAACTTAAAGTAGCTATAGGTGGATACGAGTAATTAAAAAGTGTTCAAGTTAAGAGAGTAGGCTAATAAATTTAATAAGTCTCAGTCATGCTTATTCAAACTAAAATTAAAATTTATGTATCCACAATCGGCATTGGCAATGGAACGAGTCTTCTTTTATGTGCAATTTGACAGCTCTGCCCGTCTTGTGCGTATACTAACTCGCCATTGAAAAAACGGTGCGCCATCTGTTGGTTTCTTTTTTAAAATTGCTACATAGAAATCGGCTAATTTATGCGTCAAAGTTCTAGGCTTTAATTGAAAGGGGCACTTATACCAATCATCACATGGGGTTAGCAACTTATTTAAACAATTTAATTTAACTTGTTTAAAAGCTGAAACTGAAGCTCCAAGGTGGTTGAGGTTCCCTTCTATAACTGTACGACAATTAAGGCGAGATCTTCCTCAACTAAGTTATATATCTTCGGCTCTATAAAGGCTATATCATTTGTTTCCATACGCTTTACATGTCCTTAGGCATCTTATAAAACTGATGCCCAACTTTTTGACCATGCCGATGTGGCTATGGATCTCATATTTCGTACAGTTCCTTGTTGAATCTTCTCCTCCCTATGGAAACGGGATCGGAAATGTTTCAAAAAATCTTTCCCTCGAAACGACTATGGTATTGCCATCCGCTTTAATTAGAGTCCACGAGTAATAAATCAGCGCTGGGATAATCAATCTCTTATACAAAACCTACTTTAACTTTAGTTGTTCCGCAACTTAATTCCCTTCTCAGACCAAAGCAGTAGCGGTAGCGGTTGGTTGGTAAGAGTTATTATACCCTCCGCAGGAAGGTACCTATATTCACTTTGCAATTACATTTATAACGCCAAGGAGTCACCGGAGACCTCATAATGTATATAAAGGGTTTTCCAATAAGAGGTGTTATTTTGGTGTTCAAAGAAAAATGCAATTTTTTGAGATAAATGATCGGATGTTTATTTCATAATAAAGAGGAAGGTATGCCGTTAATAATGAAAAACAACATCAGCCAAATGGCCACCACGAGCACGCTTACAGGACCATATCCTTTTCATGAAATTTTCAATAACCAAATCGCAAAGTGGCTGCCCTATGTCTTCGATAGCCTCACGAATTTTATCTTTGAGGTCTTGAATCGACGCTGTGATGTTGGCGTATAGACCTTATATTGAGTTCTTGTGTTAACTGAACTTTATAATCCTTAAGACCCAAGTCTTTATGCAAAATACGCTGTAATGACGTTTGTGGAATGCCCAATTCAAAAGAACGACGAGGAATGGACAAACCTGGGTTTTCTTCAACACTTTGGGCTACAGCAGCAATATTCTCAGTTGTTCTTGAGCCGCACTGATAGGGACTGTCATGCTATTTACCAACTGTTTTATGGCAGATAGGACCTTGATGCTATATTAAGGCGAATGATACCTACCTCTGTGGTTGGCACAGCTGAAAGAGCCTCATTCCTTGTAGACCATCCATAGGATGCCGAGATTCAATTCCTCAGGCATTTATTGAACTTATTTGACCAAATATCCAGCTGCTCTTAGCTATCAAAACGACTTCTTTCATCGCCACTATAGAGTCAACAGAAAAAATCTCAAGACCAACTGTCTTTCAACACAATGTTTCCCTCATTATCTCGGTGCACGGAAATAAGTCCCCGGGAACTAAATCCTGGACAAGTGGGAAATAAAACCACTTTCGTGAAGTGGACTTTGTTCCGATGTTCTTACTTACTGACTTATGGTGGCGCTACAGTCCGGGGTGGACCTGGGCCTCAACCAACAAGCGTCTCTAGCCGGCACGATCTTCTTTGGCCAGCTGTCTCCAGTTTCGCACGCTAAGTTGGTTAAGGTCTCTTTCCACTTGCGTGCGCTACCTGTCTTCGTCTACTGCGCCGTCCCTCGGGTGTGGATTCGAAGATCTTCCGGGCCGGAGCATTCACGTCCATTCGTTCTACATGACCCAGCCACCGCAGTCGTTGGACCTTCACTCTTCTGGCTAGGTCAACGTCGCTGTACAGCTCGTACAGTTCGTCGTTGTATCTCCTCCTCCATTACCGTCTATGCAGGCGGGACCGGAAATTTCTCGAAGAATTTTCCTCTCGAAGCAACCAAGAATAACCTCATCATCATTCGAGAGAGGGCTTTGCTACTCAATTGCTTTCTTAGCCCAAAGAAACAGCGATTGGCAAGAGTTATTCTTCGCTTAATCTCAGGGCTGGCGTCATTGTCTGTGTTCATAGCGGAGCCTAGGTAGACAAAGTCCTTTACCACCTCAAAGTTATATCTGTCTATAGTGACATTCTGTCCAAGACGTCGGTGTTGGGTGTCCTTTCTTGATGACAGCATATACTTTGTCTTGCCCTCATTGACCGCCAAACCCATCTTCGCCTTCACCTTCTCAATGCTCACGAACGCGCAGATTATGTCGATGTCGTCGGCGTAGGCGAGTAGGTGGGCGGACTTTTGAAAGATATTGCCTCTGGAGTTAGCGTTTGAGTTTTGTACTATTCTTTCAAGAATGATGTTGAAGAAGTCACATGACACCGCATCGCCTTGTCTAAATCCTTTTTTGACATCGAAGGTCTCGGTGAGTTATTTACCGACCTTGATGGAGCAGCGTGCATTCTCCATTGTCGTCATAAACAAACGGACGAGTTTGGCAGGGATGCCAACACTAGACATTGCTCTGTACATTGTTCCCAATGTAAGGTGGGAAATAAAAATAAAACTAACTTCACAAAAGTGGTTTTATTTCACCCCTAGGTGGGAAATGAATCCCTCAGTGGACTTTTTTTTGTCGAATACTGCTTTTCCGTATACTGTTCGTGGAGTCTTTCAATTAATTCGACCCCACGCTTCTCGTTCTACTTGCTTCTGAGGAGCCCTGAGCCCCGTCTATTTTGTTCGTATATGTATAGAGCTCCATTCTTTTTGCAGTGTCCATTTATTTGAATTTTGTTTTCTTGCCTTTGCTAGTGGACATTGTTCAAAAAATTTCTGGCTGTGGTGGATCGACGAAAATAATGACAGTCTCTTGCGATTGGACCTTTTGAAGTCATACTTTCTCACAGTATTTCTCGGTTCGAATTCTTACCTTGACTGCAAGAAAATAGACATCCTAGTGAATTTTGGCCGCTCAGAAAATTCAGGCATCTAATATTTGAGGCTTGCTTTACGTCGATCGCATTGTAGTCAATTTGGCTGGCTGCTTTTTTTTTCAATTAACTGAAGACAGCCATGTCCCCTTATGAATATGAAGATGTGGCAATCTTGATCAATGGTATTCATAATACCTATATGAATATTAATTGAATTGCCTTTACACCAAACAACCACACATCTATCTTTAAGGAGGCAAACAGACACCTTTCCTACCTTTTCTGCCGGCTGGCGGCATATTTGCATTATGCATTAAAGCTCAACTCAAATAAATTTCCATAAATCAATGTGCATCGATTTCCTTGTCTCCGCCCTACCCTTCGCTGCAAAGATAATTCAGAAAATTTTCCCATGGAACCCAACAACAAAATATGAAATTTTTAAATGAAGGAAAACTCCAAACCGAACCAATTGTCCACAATGTGTGTCTTTATTGCAAAAAAAAAAAGAATATCCCTCACTCGTCCCAGAAGCTATAGGACCAGCATATGGAAGGACCGTATGTTGCTGTGTGCATTTTGTGAGCTATAGTGGATTTTTTTTTAATTTCGATCTTAGGGCTGTAACATCATTTATGACATCCTCTTTCAGGACATGTGTATGTGTAATATAAAAAGGTAGACATCTGGAATCTGCTCGAGTGTAGCTACTTCTGATCAGTAGGAGAGTCTCAAAGTATTTTTTTTTTTTTTAATTAATTTCCATCCTTGTCATTGCGGAGTATAGGATAATGGCTTTTGTGCTTAGGAAAATATTTTTTCCTTGCGCAAGCGGCAGATAGCTGGTAACGGTGGTGTATTGTAAAACATAATCTCACGTTACCAATAATGGAAATACCTACAATGACTTGTGTGGTGGCTTTTGCGAGACTTCTTATGCGCGCATCAGCAGTATTTGCCTGTAAACAAGGAATGTTTGCAATTTTCCACGATTTATACGAAGAGCGAGTACGGGCGTCTAGCGAAGGGCTAATGAGGTCGAGAGGGCTCATTGATTGTTGACTGTTCAGTTCATCTGAACAAGCATCGAAGGAATTCGATTCAAGTCACGATTATTAATTTTTTCGTTCGCTTCGATTACCGAATAGAGCTCAGACAAGGATATGTTCTATGAATTTATTTGCGGTATTAGTAGGTTTGGCATGGCTCTATTTTTTTTTTTTTTCTATTTAACGGTTCATTTAATAGAATTCTTTGTTGCGGTTCTATGAGTAAATGGCATAAGGAGATGACTGATTTTGTGGAAATTTATGATTGATTTACTCATATATTCGTCTATTATAACCTGCCGCAGGATATTGATGACATTTTTGATTCCGTTGAAGGTTAAGAAAAATCCTTAACGTATGAGATTTATATTTGAATGCGCCGGGAAAACGATTTATTATTTTCGTTTACGAGTTGGTTTTAGTGTAGGGAAAGCGGTATAAGCAAATGGCGTCCTCACTGCGATACGGATACCTATTACCTATTACTGAAGATGAAAAGACTAAATTTTTGCGGAACCGCATTTTGTGAAAAGAAATTCGGTGAGCTTGTATGGGTGAAGGTAAATGACGCCAAAAAGAGGGCAAATTATGCTTTTAGATCTAAGAAGAATTACCCGTCAAGTTGGAATCAGGCTTGAGTTCAATTTGACGAGCTGGAACTCATTGAGACCTATACTATGTCCTTGGGAAACGTTAACTCGAGCGCTTTATATTTTATATCGATATGCCAAGGACTCACAGTTTAAGCTTCTTGCAATGGAAGCTCCAATTGGAAACGAATGCAACAAATGGGTAATAAGGGCGTATTTTATATGGCGATTGACTTTCTCTTCTCTTTTTTTGTAAATATTTTGTAAAATACTAACTTTTTGGTATAACAGTGTTCAGTGCATTTATAGCTACAAGTACGATCTACAAAAAATTTATTTACGTATTTTTTTGTAAATCAAAAAATTAACAGTTTTTTGTTCAAATGAATAATTTGTTCACCAAATTACTAGTCATTCGAATAATGACAAAGAAAAAGTATAATCCTGTCAACAAGAAATGACATTCAACGCCGACGTCTCGGATAGAACGTCACCATAGATAGATATCTACGAGGTAGTTAGGGACTTTGTTTACCTAGCCTCTACTATGAACTCAGACAATGACACCAGCGCTAAGATTAAACGAAGAATAACCCTTGCCAATCGCTGTCTCTTTGAGCTAAGAAGGCAACTGAAGAGCAAATCTTTTTCTCGAACAAATAAAGTGGAACCTTTATAATACCCTAATCGTCCCAGGTTTATCTATGGCGCATATGCATGAGCTCTATCAAAAGGGGATGAGATTATCCTTGGTTGTTTCTAGAGTAAAATTCATCGAGTTATTCTCGGTCCCGTCTGCATATTGACATAGAAGAAATGCACATCGATCTAGCCGGTAGAGTGAAGGTCCAACGACTGAAGTAGAGGCAGATCGCGACTCAGGTGGAGAAACTGGAGACAGCTGGCTAAAGATCTTTCTGGCTAGAGACGATTGTTGGTTGAGGCCCAGCTCAACCCCCGGACTGTAGCGCCATCTTAAGTAGGTAAGTAAGTGTAAGTAGGTAAGTATGGAGCAGGCTGATCCAAGTTGTGGTAGATGGTGTATCATCTAATTCGTTTGCTATAAATGCAGGAGTGCCCCGAGGATCTATTCTTTCCCAAACTCTATTTCTTCTCCACATCAACGATTTGCTTGGATTGACAAATAATAATATCTACAGCTTATATCCTCCATCTCGAACAGTGGGCCTGTGAATGCGGCTACATCACACAGTCAGAGATGTGAACAAATCAGTTCTCTAAATGATGATCTGGAAATCTTGCAGTGTGGAAAAGACAACTTGTATTTAATGCAAACAAGACACAGCTCACAAATCACAACATTTTCTATGAAAAATGCTTCAACAGTTCCTCAGATCCAAATGGATTACCATCCAATCCATTCTAAGTTCAATGCATCTTTTAAGAGTCACAGTCAATTCAGGAATCACATGGCAGAATCACATATCCTATATCGCACGATCGGCGTCCGCTAACTTGAGCTACCTATTTAGAGCAAAGAGGTACTTTAGCCCCAAGCAACTTTTCCTTCTCTACAAAGCACAGGTTAGACCAGGCCTGGAATATTGCTCCCATATATGGAGCTCGGCCCCAAAACATTCACTTAACCTACTTGACAGCATACAGAGATGAGCAGTTCGACTTATTGGAGACCCTACACTCACATCGAATCTGCAACCGTTGGTGCACAGAAGACAAGTCGCTGACCTATGCTTGTTCTATAGGTACTTCAATGGTAGATGTTCCGAGGAACTCAAGGACATTATCCCTCGAAATGCATCTTTTGGGCGCCCCACAAGACAGGCTGCTAATGCTCATGACCATACAGTACACTTGACAACCGCGATGACATACATTTTCCAAAACACCTTCTGTTACAGGACAAGCAAACTTTGGAACTCGCTTCCTGGGGATATATTTCCAGAAGACCACAATTTGCAGCAATTTAAGTGCAGAACTAACATACATGTCCAATCATCTCGGGGCGCTGATGAAGCGTTTTAGTATAGGTTCGCCTTTCCCGGGAGAAGTATTTAAAAAAAAAAAAAAAGATCGTATATTAGATAATTGGAATTGTTCAGAAAATCGTTTCCGGAAAACCATACCGGCGGAAATTGGACAAGGCATGGCTCGAGTTATTGACGAACCATTGCGTTTGGCAGACTTTGGGTTAGAGTAAGCTTCGTGGTAACCTTGCCATTCGCTCTCATCGACAATGGCAAAAGTACCTTCATTACATGGGGCCTTTTTCTGTTTCATTCTTTCACTTCTTTATCTTTTTGGCGTAAACGTTTTCATTGTATTTCTATTTACATACTTAGGTATAGGCGTATAGTATAGGTAACAAGTTAACATGCATACATTTTATTTATTCCAAAAAAGTTTGAAATGGTTTCCAGGAAATAAGTCACAGATACGGTAGGTATATACAATATAGTTGAGAAAATGTGAAAATATCTAAAAGCGACTGCATTCGATTGTATCGCTGCTTTGGTTGGTTGCGCTGTGGGCGCACATTTCCACAAAAATTCTGACTTTTCGTTTTCTCTTTTAGATCGGATGCCCAAGCGAGGGAGAACAAAATGTAAGACATCTGTAACCTCACACCGAAGCGAGCAAAGTTGCAGGTGGCTGATGAATGAGTCATCACATTATAATGCATTCATTTATATTCGCACTTCGCATTTCGCATATTTCTATTTATCATCATCGCGCTATACCTAAATATTTTTTTTTTTTTTCTAAAATAACAATTCTAAAAATTTCTAAGTAATTGTTGGCATTTAACTTGGGCGTTGGGCCCTTGAAATTTGAATGCTTAAATTTTAAATCCATATCTATAACACAAAAAAAGTTATAATAGTGAGATAGATAGACATAAAATAACAATTTGATTCATTTGAGGTTGTCGTTGTTTACTTCGCCATCGCTCTACTTACGCCTTTCCTTCTTTCGCAACATTCAATGGAATATATGATATACCTCCCGGTATCCGCGCGATCGAACCCTACCTATACATATAGGTACCTAACAGCTCGTGCTCGCACGAATTTTGCTTTCATTTGTTTCAAATATAGTTTAAAGAGAAAAGAAATACTAAAAACAAAATATTATGCATGTATCTAAACATCTTTTGTCTGTGCTAACCTCGTGTCTCGCGTTTTACCAAAGCAGACTCAGGCTCTCTTATTTGATATAATATAAGAATAAACTGTTTCTAAATTCGAACGAAATTATCGAATGATCATAAAATAAAGGTTACCAGTTTTTAAGTACTCGTAGTAGGAAAGCATGCAAAATCTTTGTCTCGATTGTCGGTATATGAATGTATCACATGAATGTTTATGTCATTGATTTTTTAAATAATTTTAGATACATGTTTAAAAATTGTTGATATAGTATGTACTTCATTGTGAGTTGCCGCTGTCATCTCGCATTTTTTTAGTTTCTTCTAAAATTCTACTCAGTTGTAATGCCAAAAACCACGTCGTCACCACCCGCTTGCCACTTGAAAAGTAAACTCGTTCGAAGGCACCAAAATGGCATAACGCCACCTGAAAAATGGCACGTCGCGTCGGTCGCCGCTACTCCGCTTTGATGAGCGTGTATTTCATCCGATTAAACTCGGTTAGTACCTACAATGGTGGCCATAAGTATTTTGACAAAACTAAAGTTAATTTTACTCATAATTTGAACTTACTTCATGTTAATTTTGGGATCAATGGAAAGGTCATTCAAATTCCGTTTGAATAGTACAAAACTTTCCTTAACCCATTAAGTACCCATTGAAAATTTCGAACTTTTGTAAAAGTCTACTTTTTTTACTTTTTTCCTCGGTCCAAAAAAAAATTGTTTTGATGCAAAGTTTCTTCCTACAAATCTAATAGTGACTGCAAACAAATTTTTCCAAAAATCTCTTCGCTAATATTTTTAATGATTTTTTGAATGATGGATGATCTCAGAAAAATTTTGTATGAAAAGGAAGAAAAAGTGTCTAAAATATTCATTTTTAGCAATTTTCAAAAAATCATAAAAAATGTTAGCGAAGAGATTTTTGAAAAAATTTGCAGTCACTATTAGAATCGTAGGAAGAAACTTTTTGGATCAAAACATTTTTTTTTTTGGACCGAGGAAAAAAGTCAAAAAAGTAAACTTTTACAAAAGTTTGAAATTTTTAATGGGTACTTAATGGGTTAACGTTAAGGAAAGTTTTATATCATTAAATGGAATTTGAATGACCTTTCCATTGATGCCAATTCTGTAACGAAAGCGAAGCTTCGTTATAAGCACTTAACAGCTTATTGTTTCATATTTCTATATGGATGAATGCATTCACAGCAACAATTGCAATTTCTTATAGTCGTTAAGGTTTGTAACACATGTTAATATTGATTTATTTGTTATTTTCGATCGTCTTCAAACGATGTAGAATAAAAGTAAGAAAATCGGGACAAAATCGGGACATTTTGTAAATCGGGACAGAAATCGGGACAGGGTTCAAATATCGGGATTGTCCCGCCAAAATCGGGACGTCTGGCAGGCCTACTTCCATTCGTCCTAAAAATTAAAAACTCGCACAAACGAATGGTTGTGAGAAGCTAGGCCCAGGGTTCCTATGACCTGTTGCGCCAATTATTTATTTAAATTTTGATCGTACTTTACGAAATTAACATATTGTAGGTACCTTCTGAAAGGCAAAACATGTGAAAGCTCTTTAAAGCTTCCCTGCACAACCATAATTAAGCGACGACATCGATCGCACAAGAATCATCTCTAACTTCAGAGTCAATCGATATTTTGGGGTAGGTGATGTTGCCATACTCACAGTTTTAACTGCAAATTATAGTTTTTTAGACAAGCTTACAGTTTTTAAAATTACCTCCTAGTACAAATTACAGTTTTTTTAAATTTTAGATTTGAAAGAATAAATTGAAATGTTTTCGGTTTTTTTTAATTACAATAAAAGTTTAATTTTTTGCAGCTTTAAAAAAAAATCTTACGGTATCCCTGTTATTAGATTGCAGCCCTGCTTCGATACGGCAATTTGCTTGTCATTTATGTTCAATAAAATAAAAAAAAAAACGTAATTTCACAAAATTTTTATCGTTTTTGAAGGTTACAGTTTTTTACTTGGAAATACAGTTTTTTCTTTGGGAATTCACAGTTATTAAAAAAAAATCTGGCAACATTGGGTACATCCCAAGTGGCCAAGTTGCTTATTGTTAACTAAAAGCACATTAAGAGCCGTTTGCTGATACGACTTATAACGATTTAAGTTCTACTTAAATTCTTATGGGGTACTTTTTGTATGGCATAAATTGTCACATAAGAGTTTATGTGGAACTTAAATCACTATGAGTCGTATCAGCAAACAGCCCTAAGTTACTCTATCTGGATCTTGGAATAGTGTTTTTTTTACTTAGGCCATTCGTTTAATTTTCTGTGTTTCCATTTCTATGGGTATGGGTAGTTTTTACTCGACCAAGCTCATTTTTTGTCAAAAAATTTTAAATATTATTAAAACAATATGTGCAAAGTTTAAACTTACTATCTTTATTGTAGCTATTTAAATTTAATTTTTAACATCAAAAAGCTATATAAATCCGATATTTTTGTATGGGAGGTAGTAGTAGTTTTCATCCGATTTTGCTCATCTTCGAACTTAGCCTCAGTTTGATGGATAAAAGCTTACGTAAAAGCTTACGTTCAAGTCGATAGCTCTTAAATTACGGCCATAATCGTGCGGACGGACAGACAGACGGACATCGCTAGATCGACTAAGAAAGTGATGCTGATCAATAATATATATAGTTTGTCATACCTACAACGCCTCCTTATGTGCGTTACAAATGGAATGTCAAAGTGAATATACCCTCGCCACAGTGTGGTACCGGGTATAAACATTCAAAATCGTATATCTCGAAAACCACCATATTCGGTTGAGCTCAAACTTACAGATAATCTTAGATATTGGTCGTAGAGTGCTCCTGTGAAGATTTGTCAAAATATGTGCAAAGGGGCGTAGCACCGCACAGACAAAAATAAAACATTCAAAATCTTATATCTCGAAAACCACCATATTCGGTTGAGCTCAAACTTACAGATAATTTTAGGTCGATTTTCATGCGGCTTTCTTTGTTTTTTTCGTATTGCTGGCTGTATTTCAGGTTTAGGCAGAAAGAAAGTTTCAGGAAATCGATTTATTCTAAAGCATTTTACGAAAGAACATTGTTATGTAAGACCAAAGCCAAAGCAATAAGTACAATAATCCTGTGCACGGACAAAGTCGGGCGGGTACAGCTATCTGTATGTTTCCCTCTGTGACCCGTTATTTTCAACCAATTTAGTGCATTTTTTTTTTAAAATTCGGTAATTACTGTGATCAATTATAGGCCAAAAATATCGAAAAAAAAAATAATAATAAATAAATAAATACAAATTTTAAGAAAAAAAGGCCTGTCGAAGCCGGCAAGGGTTTAGCTAGTAATGATATAAACTCCGACTTTTGTCCAAATGTATTTCATACTTGAATATTCCAAATTGTCTTCAAGTATTCATATAGACCAATAATATAGACAAGGTCAAAATAAATGTATTTTCTTTAAAATACAAAAAAAAATAAAACAGCGAAATTTATACATGTTACAAGATTTGTTACTTTTTGAAAATGTTTTCCTTTACCTGTCATATATTCACATCTGCCTTCTTTCTTCTCGTTCTCTTCAAACTAGCTGGTTGTACCCGCTTCGCTGGGTATGCAAAGTAATATTTGATAAACAAATTGATTTTATTTAAAGAACTTCTTTGAAAACTACATTGCGTGTAAATTGTCTCTGGTTAATTAATAATCTTCCTTGCTGTGGATTAGATTCAATATACACCTTCTTTTGTCTTGCAACTCTTGATTGTGATAAAGCCACATACAGTTGGCCGTGTGAAAATACTCCGGTCTTCAAATGCATATGCCAACGTGATCAAATGACTGGTCTTGAGCCTTGTTTATTATTATAGCGTATGCTAGAATTTATCGGAAATGGAATCATTGTGGTAATTCATGCTCTTATCAAATTTCGTCCAGGCTCTTCCACAATCAATCGAGTTCCATTGCAGTCCTTTTTTAGGGTTCAAGTTTTTCAGCAACATGATGATGACACCTTGCTTAAGTACAGCACATGAGGTGGCTTGCTGGATGGAGTTTGCTGATTGAGGAATTCAACAGGGAAATTTGGTGCATCATTTGGATCTTCAGTCTTCACTGATAACAGAATCGCTCCTATTCATTTCTAATGTCTGCACATTTGTCAGCGCGGCAATGACTCGTTCTGAAAGTTCCTGCATTGACTTTTGCAGCAGATCGCCAAAAATTGTCTCAATTAATTCTCCTGTTAATATAATTTCCGTGGGAATTTCAACAACGTCGTCTTCATACATTTCTGCTACCCGCGGCAATTTTGCAATAATGAGAAGACTCATATTTTAATAGCCCTCAGGATTTTGTCCACAGAGATTACTTCACGATCGGTTAGTTTTCTCTTTTATATTTAAATATCGCGAAATAAAATTTCCTATTAAAGTACCTGAGGAGCAGTTAGTAAATCAGTGATCTTAAAATTCGTAACAAAGTACATATTGCCTAAAAACGGTTTCTATTTTTTTTGTATCTATTCATTTAGAATTTAGATTTATGAGTATAAATAATATTTTACTTCTTTTTACTTCTTTATTATCAATGTACAAAGTTTCATATTGATACAACAAACTTCTTCGTGAGTTATGAAAAAGTTCTCATTAAAATCATTGCCAATAACTCGAGCCCAAAGCAAAATACCTACATATTTCTTATATAGAGTACACAAACCGAGTTTGAAGTCGATCGGATGAAAAATAAAAATGTTCCCGTACAAACTTTGACCCCCTAAGAAGGGTTGGTTTTATTTGGCAATTTCCTTTTGAAAACACTTGCCGAGCATTACTATAGTAGAGTTTGAACCTTGAAGAAAATTAAAATATATGAAAAATAGGCGGTGCGTATTTGAATAATGAGAAGACACAAACATTGAAAATTTATTCAAATACCCACCGCCTACTTTTATTTAAAATAAGAAAAATAAGAAAAGTAAGGAGCGTTACAGAATCAGTAAGGGTAAATATAATATATATGATGATTACCCTCCTTGAGATAAGCTAAAATCTAGAATGCAAAAATCGTATTGAAATGCATGTCAATTTTAAACCTATTTCCTGCTACACTTAAATGGTTATTTAGATTTTTTTACAGCATCCTTCAAGAATCACACTATGTATCAATCTGGTAGGTATTTTTAAAACCACTTTAATACTTTTTGATTTAATGGGACGTTGGCTCCCATTAAATCCATTGGCTCTGATGACCGCCCGGTTATCCAATTGGAACACGATTTACCTATTGTAGTAGAAGGGGTGTTGGATGAAACAGGAGTGAGGTGTTGGCAGTTCCTTACACATGGGAGACACGAATGTTGTGCTCAGCTAGGCTTAGGCTCAACGGTTATGAATGGGATGTGGTGGTTGCAGTTGCTGCTCTATTTCCTACACAAAAATTGTGTCTCCTAAAAGGGGGAAATGACAGCGACGATTCTACCTATGGGAGGTGATCGGTTGCTTTATTGTCATTTAGAAAGCTTGGACGCTTTTTGTTGGGGATGAAAAATATATTTGTATGCGTATAATTATTTTTAAAACGAAAAAGGAAGATGGCAGTCTCTTTCTATATTACCTATCATTTAATTTCGATGGCCAGGGCTGGAGATGATAATGTGATGAGTAATGCCTCTACCCCACTGCTTACCCACCTGGAACGAATATTCATTTCATTATGTCGGCAAATGCACGATAAGAGCTTTGCATACCTTTAGCAATAATTTACAGATAATTCAAAATTTGCTTTAAACACACGCACGACAGACGTCTGTTACGTCACCACGGTAAACTACCTTATATGTCTGTATAGGTACTGTATGCTACTGCTACCACTTGGGCACTTGCCGTTGCCATTGTAATGTTATCACAACAATTTTTCCTCTGGTGTAAGTTAAACTGTGAACAGAAAAAGGAAATTTATGTTCGCGACGTGAAAATGGATGCTGCAATGCCATATGTACTTGGTTTCAAGATACACAATCGCCACAACCACAAACCACATAGAACTAGACCGTCGACTCCTCCCACATAACGTACTTTTCCTACAAGCTGCCTGCGGGCGCAGGATTTTTCATATATTGGTGCTGTACAAAATCAAAGGAGCACCATTAACGCACGCACACTTGAAAAAATGTTAGGCCCATGGTATGGCATGGAAAATCATTGCCGCCATTGATTTTGACATTTCACACGTATTCACAGACAGGGGAATTCATTCCGGGGTGAATCGGGTAGGTGCACGGAAGTCGGCGGTCTAGTTCTATGTCGTTTGTGGCCACAACATTCCATGTCATTGCTGTTTATGATGGGACAGATTCACAACCGATAAATTCGCACTTTACCATTAAAATCATCTTCCAATCTGCAATAATTATTATTATCTAAATGTGTCATTTTCCACAAGAAAACACTAAAAAAAAATCACAATGGCCGCGTTCCATTGACAGCTAAGATGACTAGCTACATGTCAAACTGACATTTCAGCATTTGCGTTAGATAAATGTATTTTCAAACCTCATGAAGTTTGTAGACTGGTTCAAATGTCACTTTGACGCTGGCGCTAGAGATCTAGAGATCTAGCGGCAACGTTTCTCAATCAAGGATATTATGTGCTAGACGTCTAGTGGCCAAATGTTTGGCAGGAACTAAAAAATATTCCGAATTTTCATTAAATCTTCATCGATCTTTAGCTGCTTTGGGGATAAGAGCTACTCCTCACTCTCTTCATTTGGTAAGTATATAGCTTGTACGTCAGCAGCTTGAGTAGAGGCTTACGAGGACATGTTGGATAAAACTTTGCTTAAAGTTTAGAGACTATTGCAGCATTACCTACTAAAATAATCTGGTCAGGTCCTACAGATTTGGTTTGAACAAGTTAAAAGTGAAACGTGTCCTCAATCCGCTGGATATATTCGGGAAAGCAGGCACCTTTGGCCTTTCGTCCTCCCTCTTCGTCCTCTATAGAGTCGCAGAATTCTTGCAATTGCATTAGTTTTGTTACTAAAACATGTACCTACCAATATTCTCCGATGAACTATTTTTCGAAACAAATGCGATTCGTGTTTTTTCTGAGAGTTCGATGAACGAACAATGTGAGAAAAATCCCAACGGTCATAAGATTAACTGCAAATAGGTATAGTGAACTTTAAAAGTGAATGAACACCGATGCTATTTTGAGTTTTCTTTAGGGTCTTGAAATCGGTCTAAAAAACCAACAAATCTGTAAAAATGTTTGATAACAAAATAATAACAATATAATTTACTGATATTTAAAAATAATTTTTTTTTTTTTCAAAATTCAAAGGCAAATAAAAACCGCATTGGTGTTCCCTTATTTTTGACGCCCACTGTATCTGTATGTAGCTCTTATATGGATCGGATAATCCTTAAATTAAACCAACTTTCTTATGGGACTAGCTGGAATGGTCTCATGGCTGCCATTAGCACTTCAACAGTGAAGTAGTCTCAAAGGACTTCAGCTTCCCGCTGTAAGTTGTTGAGTTTTTCACAGCCAGACCTCGAAATCAAATCCAACTGACCTTATTCATGATTCACGAATAAAATAAAACCTAGGTATATCCTAAGGCTGCTTAAGCTATCACCTCTCAGTCTTTAATTCCATTATTTCACATTTGCTGCTCACCACCATGCAATATACCAGCACACACACAGAGACAGACACACCAAAACTGTGCAGCCAACGAAGAAAAATTCTATTATTTGTTCATTCACCCGTTTTGTGAGTGGCCCAAAAATGGGTCGGGGGTGACATGTAGTATATGTGAAAACCACATCCCCAAGCCCAATCGTTTACAGTTCTTTCGCTTGCTATACCCATATTGGCTTGGGTGGCGACATTCCACCTTCTGTTTGGCATCCTCTGAACGTAGGTTCCCATTTGATCTTTGAATGTTGGCCATTGCAAACGGATTTTTGCTGTTCTCTCCTTGATACTGCTGCTGTATGCTTTTTGTGGATACACAGGCGTACATCGGAATGCTCTTACACTAGCCATGTGTGGTATTCTCTGATCTAGGCCACTGAATGCATCATTTCTAAATGGATAAATACATTGGTAGTACGTGTATCCGTACACGTCCTTAAAGTGAGTGTGCTCGTGTATGTCTTTGAACTGGAAAAGCAAGCCATGTCGTATAGTCGTAGGCCATGGACAGAGTCGCATCACAGATAAAAAAATATATATAAAAAATTATACGGAACTATTTAGGTGCATATGATGGTTATGCACATAGACAACTCTTCACACAGTTTGTTTTGTAGTTGAAAAAAAAAAAAAAAACTAAAAAGAAAATGTGAAGAACGAAAACTAAGTGACAACACGAACAAGACAAAAAAAGTGGGTGGTGAAGAGAAAGAGAAATAAGGTGTCATGTCCTGTTTGCCGAGAGTTTTTGAAAAATGTTTACAATAAGCAAGGTGAATGGATGACCTCCTCCTCTTTGTTTGTTAGTTTTTTGTTTATAATTTTGTGTTTTTTTTTTATTTGCTCATAATGTTGGAGTGTGACATATTTTTTAAGCGAACAAGTTTTAGTGAAATGTTAAATGAATGACATTTATGTCATGCTTTAGGTTTTCCAGCCCAGGCGAAGGTGTAATCCTACCACATACAAGTGCTGCATACACTTTAACGTGTCTTTATTTGTGAATTATCTGTGCAACGATTCAAATCTGAAGGACTTGACAGCATTGGATATCTAAATTTATTCAGGGTTCCTCCTTCAGCTCAGATTCTCTTCTCGTATATTATCCGCTAGTTCTAGCAACCATATGGTTTGAAAGTTGGATCTTTTAGAAGAATACGTTTATCTCGATGGGCAATGAGTAATAAGGGTCATATACCAAATAGCGTCTTTGCAAAAGTCTATGGACATAAATAATAATTCATAGACTGAAAAATTTCCCAGCAGAAATTGTCAGGGTCAATCCCTTAACTAGTGAGAATCGTTGTTACTCCTCGCTTTCCGGCTCAGTAATGGAAATAAAAAATGTTCCTTCGGCGCGGAGAATCACTAACTCTACTCCAGAGGAAGAGTAGTATTATGCCCTAACAGAACTAGTTGAGGAGACCCAGGTTCGCCGCTGCAGCGCCATCTGTACAAAATGTAGCTCCCTCAGCTTTTTAACTTTTTTGTATGTGTTAGGTTTCTATCTAAACTTCCTTTTTAAAATACGATCCACAATACTCAGTTTCATTGCAAAATGTCGATCTTGTAGGTACCATTGATATAAACATTGCCAATATGTGGAATTTTGGATTTCCTAAGAAAGGGGCAAGTTCGGTTTTTTTTTAGTCCCATTTGCTGAGCCTGTTAGGGGTATATTGTGCAGCTACTTTTTTCGTATTGATGGGGTTTCATAAGACCACAATGTAGCAGCGTCATCTGCTAAAGAAATCAAAGAAATTACCTTGGAGCCCTCCGCTTCTTATGAATTTTGTTTTTCAATTATCACCACATTCACAATAAGAATAGGTTTCAATACTGGCAGGAGCCAGACCCAATTTTCAGATGAGAATCCGACAGGTAGTAGCTGTAGCACTACAGACAGAAGTTGCGTATCATCCGCTAAGACTGGTAAGTCTCTCAATTCACAAGAATAGGGAGGTGTGTATATTATATTATTTTGCCCCTTCGGGTAGGAGTTAGAATATACCCGAGGTAGACATGCCTGTCGTAAGAGGTGACTAAAATCCACATCCTGACTTTGACGTAAAACCTGTAAAAAAAAGTATGTCGGAAGAATCTACGAAAGTGAAAATCCATCCCTAGTCTTTTAGACTGCGGTCGGGTCAAGGATTCTGTAGGCCCCACTCAACATACTAAAAACAAGATTTGTCTCTTAGGCGATAATACAGGTCCGGGACCAGTGTTTGCTTCTGAAGATTCCTGTGGTTTATTATCCGACTCGTGGAGGGTGAAAGTGGCGAAAAGGTTTTACCCATAGTCTGCTTAATCTCTCTCTGCATCTGTAGCGACAGTCAAGCTTCGCTTAAAGCCTTGCTCGACCCTTTTATCCGTTCCAAAATAGTTTGGGAATGCAAGAACTCTTTGAACTTGGTCGCAAGGCTTAGTTCTTTGAGTCTTGTCTGAGTCCCAGGTCATTTTGAGATTATTTAAATGAGATATCTGATGAGATTGCTAGGCAAGGCTCAGAGGATAATTTCTCGGAACCAGAACCTGTGCTCGGTCTTCCTGCGTCCTCGGTCAGGGCTTCCATTGACGATTGGGTTTTAAACAAACACAATCGTGTATGGCAAGGTTTTACAGGATTTGGGCAGACTAAACGCATGCTCCTGAAAGTTATTAAGAAGTCTGCGGCATTCCTGCTGTCTCTCAGTAGAAATGACTGCAGGGAACTTTATAGCGTTCTTCCCTTTTGCTAAGCATCATAATATGCTAGGCTTAGTGTTGTAGTTCGTTTATTAATTAAAACACCCAATTAGACTTCAATGATGGCTTTTATTAATTAATAATACTTAAGACTAAGGAAAAGATTGGTGAGCTCTAATGAGTATAGGACGGAATGAATAAAGGCGCGGAGAATTCAATAAGGTTATCGTGAGAATCAGACTCGTGGTTTCTTCATGACAGAAAGTTAATGACAGCAGCCTTTAAGTCTGGTTACACAAAATACCAAGCCTCGACAATGATGCCAAATCACATCAGCATCCCCCACACTTAATTTTGATTAAATCTGACGTGTTTTATGCGTAACCGCTCTGAACGTCGAAGTTCTGGTGTTGCGCTTGGTTGTTCCACATCTTCTGGCAGATGGGCCGGATCTACATTTGTAACTGGACTCAAAATCGGCTGAGATGCATCAAGACTGATTTTGACCGGCGATGAATCGGGATACATAAAAACGTCGGACTCATTTAAGTTAGTTTGATCCTCATTCGGTGCTGCTTGACGGACCATTGCCTTGTCGTACTTGTCGATAGGGCTTTGTAATGCTACAAAACGATGAACATCTCCTTCTTCAGCTGGAGAACGAAGTTTCATTTGATTCTGATGACGTCGGAAAATAACTGTGCCAGCCCTTACAGCATACATTCTTCTGCCTAAGTTTTTTTCTACAACTGCTAGATTAATTTTGATTAATTTTGATTAAATCTGACGTGTTTTATGCGTAACCGCTCTGAACGTCGAAGTTCTGGTGTTGCGCTTGGTTGTTCCACATCTTCTGGCAGATGGGCCGGATCTACATTTGTAACTGGACTCAAAATCGGCTGAGATGCATCAAGACTGATTTTGACCGGCGATGAATCGGGATACATAAAAACGTCGGACTCATTTAAGTTAGTTTGATCCTCATTCGGTGCTGCTTGACGGACCATTGCCTTGTCGTACTTGTCGATAGGGCTTTGTAATGCTACAAAACGATGAACATCTCCTTCTTCAGCTGGAGAACGAAGTTTCATTTGATTCTGATGACGTCGGAAAATAACTGTGCCAGCCCTTACAGCATACATTCTTCTGCCTAAGTTTTTTTCTACAACTGCTAGATTAATTTTGATTAATTTTGATTAAATCTGACGTGTTTTATGCGTAACCGCTCTGAACGTCGAAGTTCTGGTGTTGCGCTTGGTTGTTCCACATCTTCTGGCAGATGGGCCGGATCTACATTTGTAACTGGACTCAAAATCGGCTGAGATGCATCAAGACTGATGTTGACCGGCGATGAATCGGGATACATAAAAACGTCGGACTCATTTAAGTTAGTTTGATCCTCATTCGGTGCTGCTTGACGGACCATTGCCTTGTCGTACTTGTCGATAGGGCTTTGTAATGCTACAAAACGATGAACATCTCCTTCTTCAGCTGGAGAACGAAGTTTCATTTGATTCTGATGACGTCGGAAAATAACTGTGCCAGCCCTTACAGCATACATTCTTCTGCCTAAGTTTTTTTTTTTTTTCTACAACTGCTGGAATCCACTGGTGGTTGGGTGTGTATGAATCGGGTAGGCGCTGATCGGCATCAACCTGGCGGTGCCCAGCTGTTGTAACTTTTCGTACACATCAATTGTGCTTATTTTACCTCCTAGTGGTAACCACCGGGTACTGGTCTGCCCATCCGGGTGTGACTTGCTGAACTTATAAGCGCGAGTGTTGAACACGAAGAAAATAGCAACACTATAATGCTCTGTCGGAAAGACTGACTGATCGAGCCTCAGAAGTCTTACATGAGCCCCTCAGAAAGAGGACGTACGGCGGATGAATTCATTAGCCTGAATCAACGGTGTCGTCAACAGTCAAGATGACAGTTACCTTACTTGAGCTACTTCGACATATTTGGAGCTGAGGTCAGTGAGGATTTTTCAGGACTAGTCAGGGTGCTGAAACAGAGATGGTGGCGGATGAACCCTTTATGGGCCAACGGCAGCTCTCACATCCCCGAAGTGGGTTACTGACACCGGAGGAATCCGGCCCCTTTCGTCCAAGGGGTCCAACAAAGGGCCTGGCCCTCCAGGTTGGGGGTTGTACGCCGGGGTAACTGCCCGACTGCGGAAAACAACAATAGTTCCGAAACTACAACAAGCCTCGGATACGGATGATTTTACTGTTGACGAACCTGGCAAACGAATTAAGGACAACGAATTTCGGATCTGCACGTGGAATGTTAGGTCCCTTAACAGACCGCGTGCAGCCGAACAGCTAGCGGAGGCCCTGGACTGCTATAAAGCAGACCTAACCGCCATCCAAGAAGTGCGATGGGATGGACCCGGCAAAAAGAGGATGAAGAACTGCGACATATACTATGGCGACTGCTATCGGCAACAAAAACAGCGCTTATTCGGATGTGGATTCGTCGTTGGAGGCAGACTTAGGCAAGAAGTCTTAAGTTTCCACTGCGTAAACGAGCGCCTCACGACAATTCGCATCAAGGCTAAATTCGCCAACATTAGCCTAATATGTGCCCATGCCCCCACGGAGGAGAAAGACGACGACACCAAAGAGAGGTTCTACGAGCTCTTGGACAAGACATACGAGCAGTGCCCTAACTATGATATTAAAATTGTCCTAGGTGATTTTAATGCAAAGATAGGAAGAGAGGGCATCTTTGGTAGTACTGTCGGAAGGTACAGCCTACTCGACACCACCTCCGATAACGGATTTAGGCTGATCGACTTCGCGGCGGGGCGAAATGTTGTCATAGCAAGTACGCGGTTCCCGCATCTCGATATTCATAAAGGCACTTGGAGATCTCCCGATCAATCAACCGTCAACCAGATTGACCACATTGCGATCGACGCAAGGCACTCCTCCAGTATTATGGATGTCCGAACGTTCCGAGGGGCCAACATTGACTCGGACCACTACCTTGTTGTAGCCAAGGTACGCCTTCGGATATCCCGAACACCGCCAAGACAAATAAATACTGTGAGGAAGTTTGACGTCGGACGGCTAAAATCGCAAGAGATCACCAGATCCTTCTCCGATCGAGTCTCTCTCAATCTCTCAAGAGGTTCTATGCAGCCAGCAGCAAGCATTGAAGACCAGTGGCAACATTGCCAAAAAGCCATCAGAGACGCCGCCTCTGATGTGCTTGGTTTCACTCGACCACCACAACGAAACCCCTGGTTCGACGACGAGTGCCGGCAAGCACATGCAGCGAAACAAGAGGCATACAAAGCGGCGCTGCAAAGAAGAACTAGAGCTGCTCGTGAGCTCTACGCGCAGAAAAGAAGAGACGAACACCGGCTTCTCAGGAGAAAAAAGAAAGAGCACGAGAAGCGCGCGATCGAGGAAATAGAGAGATGCTACAGCAGGAATGAGGTTCGGAAGTTTTACCAAAGGGTAAAAAGAACCTGCCAAGGCTACAGAGCCCGAACCGAAGCCTGCAAGGACGAACAAGGGAACATCGTAGTAGAATCGTAGTCGATGCTGAGGATATGGAAGAACTACTTCTGCAGACTGTTTAACGGCGATGACGAACTAAATCCCGCTGTCAGGCAGAATGAACCATTCAACCTGGACGATGAAGACCAACAATTCCGTCCACCCGACCTGGACGAAGTGAAGATAGCGATATCTAAGCTTAAGTCCAACAAAGCCGCTGGAGCAGATGGCCTAACCGCCGAGCTATTCAAAGCAGCAGGCGATGACTTGGTTAGGAGCATGCACCAACTCATCTGTAAAATATGGTCGGAGGAAAGTATGCCCGATGAATGGAACCTTAGCATTGTTTGCCCGATCCTCAAGAAAGGAGATCCTCTGAACTGCGCCAACTACAGAGGTATTAGTCTTCTTAACATCGCCTACAAGATCTTATCTGCCGTGTTGTGTGAACGCCTGAAGCCTTTCGTCAACAACCTGATTGGTCCCTATCAGTGTGGCTTCAGGCCAGGAAAGTCTACCATCGACCAAATATTCACACTGCGGCAGATCTTGGAGAAAACCCAGGAAGTTCAAATCGATACCCACCACCTTTTCATCGATTTTAAGGCCGCCTATGACAGCATTTATAGAGACGAGCTATACAGAGCCATGTCTAGTTTTGGCATCCCTGCCAAACTCGTCCGTTTGTGTAGGATGACAATGGAGAATGCACGCTGCTCCATCAAGGTCGGTAAAGAACTCACCGAGACCTTCGATGTCAAAAAAGGATTTAGACAAGGCGATGCGCTGTCATGTGACTTCTTCAACATCGTTCTTGAAAGAATAGTGCAAAACTCAAACGCTAACACCAGAGGCACTATCTTTCAAAAGTCCGTCCATCTACTCGCCTACGCCGACGATATCGACATAATCGGGAGAACGCAGCGTGATGTCACTGGCGCGTTCGTGAGCATTGAGACGGAGGCGGCAAAGATGGGTTTGGCGGTCAATGAGGGCAAGACAAAGTATATGCTGTCATCGAGAAAGGACACCCAACACCGACGTCTTGGACAGAATGTCAGTATAGACAGATATAACTTTGAGGTGGTAAAGGACTTTGTCTACCTAGGCTCCGCTATGAACTCAGACAATGACACCAGCGCTGAGATTAAGCGAAGAATAACTCTTGCCAATCGCTGTTTCTTTGGGCTAAGAAAGCAATTGAGTAGCAAAGCCCTCTCTCGAACAACTAAAGTGACCCTTTATAAGACCTTAATCATCCCAGTCCTACTTTATGGTGCAGAGGCATGGACTCTATCAAAAGCGGATGAGCTTACTCTTGGTTACTTCGAGAGGAAAATTCTTCGAGTAATTTTCGGTCCCGTCTGCATAGACGGTGAATGGAGGAGGAGATACAACGACGAACTGTACGGGCTGTTCAGCGACATTGACTTAGCCAGAAGAGTTAAGGTCCAACGACTGCGGTGGCTGGGTCATGTAGAGCGAATGGACGTGAATGCTCCGGCCCGGAAGATCTTCGAATCCACACCGGAGGGACGGCGCAGTAGAGGAAGACCGCGACTCAGGTGGCGCACGCAAGTGGAAAGGGACCTTAACCAACTTAGCGTGCGAAACTGGAGACAGCTGGCCAAAGATCGTGCTGGCTGGAGACGCTTGTTGGTTGAGGCCCAGGTCCACCCCGGACTGTAGCGCCACTTTAAGTAAGTAAGTAAGCTGGAATCCACTTCTCTTTCCGCTGGTATTGACGTGCAAAAACCGGTTGACCAACCATGAACTTGGTTTTGACTGCCTTCTTAACTCTCTTGGCTTCTGGTACCATAGCGGAGAGAAGAGTACGATGTTGTCTTCCGTGGAGCTTTTCTGCTGGAGATGTTCCATCATCATCCGGTGTAGAGCGGTATGTGGAAAGGAAAATTGAAAGAGCATTGTCCCATTGTGGAGTATCCAGTAAAATTTTTCGAAGTGCGGTCTTGAATGTGCGCACCATCCTCTCAGCTGCGCCATTGGACTCCGGGTTGAAAGGCGCTGACGTTATATGTTGGATAGAATTGCTTCGGCAGAACTGCTGGAACTCGTTAGCCGTAAACTGCGTCCCGTTGTCGGACACCAGCGTTTTGGGCAGTCCCTCTATTGCAAAAATTGATCGCAAAGCTTTAATGGTCTCCTCTGATGTGGTAGATGTCATACGGACAACAAAAGGGAACTTGGACTTGGAGTCAACCAGGATTAACCACATTTGCTTCTGAAAAGGTCCAGCGAAATCGATATGTATTCGTTCCCACACTTCTTCAGTTCGCGGCCAGCTTGTATATTCCCTTGGTGAATTGTTTGCATTGGTTTGACATGCGACACATTTTGAAATCATCTTGGTGATGTCGTCATCAATGCTGGGCCACCAGCAATATCGCCGAGACATTTGCTTCATGCGGGTGAGTCCCCAGTGTCCTTGGTGAAGAAGTGTCAGTACCTTCGGTTGTATCTGCTTTGGTATAACTACTCGAGGGCTTCCACTGTGGAAGAGAAGAACGTTATTAAATATTTCAAAGGAAAATCTTCTACGAAAATAGGGCAATAGTGAAATATTGGCTGATTGCGTCTCCAAAAGATTTGGCCATCCCTTTTGGACATACTGAATAACCTTAGTTAGAACTGGATCGCTCTGAGTTGCCTTTGCTATAGTTTTAGCGTCTATAGGAAAATCCTCAACCAGAGAGGAGCAAATTTCATCCACTTGATGACCGGATTCCTCGGTGCCGTCGAAAAGTTCATCAGGTCCACTTGGTAATCGCGACAGGCAGTCGGCATTCCCATGTTGTTTTGTGGGACGATAACGTATAGTATACGTATATCCCATGAGAATTAGTGCCCATCGTTGAAGACGCTGGATGGTCATGTGTGGTAACTTTCTGGACGGACTAAAAATTGTGACCAGCGGCTGATGGTCAGTAATCAAATCAAATTGACGTCCAAAAAGGTACTGATGAAATTTTCGAACTCCGTAAATAATGGAAAGTGCCTCCTTCTCAATCTGGCTGTATTTTTTTTGAGCATCGTCCAGTGTTTTCGATGCAAAAGCGATCGGTTTTTCCGTCTTGTCTGGGTAAACGTGGGAAATTACAGCACCAATGCCGTGTGATGATGCATCGGTGGCTAAGGTGATTGGTAAATCGTCACGAAAATGTACCAATCGTGACACCTTCAAAATGTTCTCCTTGAATTGATCGAATGCGTTTTGTTGATCTTTTCCCCAGATAAAAGGTTGATTCGATGATCGTAGTTTGTTTAGCGGGGCGGCTACTTGGGCGAAATTCTTAATGAACTGATTGTAGTAATTGAGTTTCCCGATAAATGCCTCAAGGTCCTTTAAATTTCTTGGTTCAGGTAAATCTCTGATTGCTGCAAGTCGCGTCTCTGATGGACGTATGCCTGTAGCATCAATGATGTGGCCCAAGTAGTCAATTTCATCCCTTGCGAACTGGCATTTCTCCAACCGGCACCTTAATCCGTGACGTTCTAACCGCTCCAGAAGAGTTTTGAGGTTATGCAAATGCTCAGCATTAGTTCGCCCAGATACGATTATGTCATCCAAATATGACGTGCAAAAATCTATGTCTGCAGTTAATTGTTCAATGTACCTTTGAAAAATTCCGGTGGAACTTGAAGTTCCAAAAGGTAACCGTTGATATTCAAAGAGACCAAATTCTGTACTTATAACGCAAAGTTTTCTGGACTCTTCGTCTAAAGGGACTTGGAGGTAGGCATCGGACAAGTCGACCTTTGTAAAATACTGACCACCCTGTAATTTGTGGAATAGTTCCTGTATTCTGGGAATTGGGTGACGGTCCACCTCTACTTGTGGGTTGATCGTTATTCGAAAATCACCGCAGATTCGTAAGCTGCCATTAGCTTTCTTTACGACGACTATAGGTCTTTCATTGATTGAATAAAGGCGCGGAGAATTCAATAAGTTAATGACAGCAGCCTTTAAGTCTGGTTACACAAAATACCAAGCCTCGACAATGATGTCAAATCACATCACTTAGGTAAGTGATACCACTGTGTGCGGAGCTTTTGGAGAGGGCGACGATACTTCGGATCATTTCCTTTGTTATTGTACCTGCTGGGATCATGTGTCCGATTTTTGGCGCTGATGCGGTGAGTACTGATACTGTAAGCTCCTTTTTCGCTGAAGTGCATTCTCGGCCAGTTGCTTCTGAGTGCTCTAGTGTAGTGTTTCTTAACCCGAACAAAAAAAATATATTACTATATTGTATGGAATAGGTCTAGGCATACTGATCCTTGGAGTACAAAAGCTCACTAGCCCTACCTAGGCTTTAAAGTTTAGGTACTAAAAAAATAAATAGGTGGCGCAACAGGCGGTAGACACCCTCGCAATCATTCTTTTGTGTATGTTTCTATTTTTTGGGACGAATGGAAGGGACCTACAACTTTATGCCGAGTCCGAACGGCTGAATTGAGAAGCTTTTTCAGGACAGTCATACTCTCGGATGTTTGTCAGACGATCGCGAGAGGTGGCGCAGTATAGAAAAAAACTTTAAGATGTAATTTGTGTTTTTCCGGGGATCGAACCTGGGATCCCTCGCACAGTAGTCCAATACACTAACCACTGCGCTACTGCCATTTCTTTAATGGCGATGTAAACTTTTTACCTTCAGTAGGTAGACCTGAATTCGAGTTCTCTTCTAGCGTAGTTTCTTACTTTTATACAATACAATATAGGAGTTGAAAGAGAATTGAAATTGACATTATTTAGACGCATAACTTTTTTGGGTACCATTTGTCAATACTGTTGATAACGAACATTGAAGTAGAATTAACAGCTTCGACGACTTCTATCTATCTACCACTGGCAGGATTTTATCCAAAGTAATTCGTATTATATTTGTTGGATTTTTTTTTCTGGATCCTATACCACCATCTTCAAAGGAACCACACACGTTCTTCTGGATTCCAAGAACCAAGAGATATCCAAATAAAGATCATCTAAATGCCGGAGAAAAAAAGTCCGTGTCAATATAAACGTTTTAGAGTTACCATACTTTACCTAGAATATTCAGTATAACCACTAACAATTGGAAAATTAAATTCGAAAAATCCAGTGAGGGGTACAAACGCCCATTTTAATGTCAACGCTCGACGCAAACCTACCTTATATATGAACAAAAATAATTCATAGGTAGCTAAACAAAATCCAACTGTCAAAATGAAGCTACCATCTATTCTCTCAGAATTATTATAGTAGCTAGTATAGCAAGACTTAATTACTAGCCTTGTCAATTCTATATACAGAAACAAAAAAAGGAGAATTAAAAATAAAAGAAAAACAAATGCAAAAACTAAGGACGCTACAGAAAAATTAATTTTACGTTCTTCACTATCTGGGTTAAGGTTACACGTTTCCGCACACAACTCACACGAACATACTCGAGCGCGTTCAAGTGCCATACATGATAATCACCCCCAAAAGCCTTTACTCACATGCTGCAACTAGATAGAAACAAAAACGACACAAAAAATCAGAAGAACAAGCAAGCAAAAGAGCAGCAATTCACTAACAATCCAACCGAAAAAAATGCAAAAATGCAACACCACCAGTACCGACGTGCATCCCCATAAAGAGGGGATAAGCTGCTTCCCTCAAACAAGACGATGCGCTATGGGAACTAAAAAAAACCACACATATTCTATAGATGATGGAAACTTATACCCAGACACACATTTGCACTTTTATGAATAAATTTATTCTGCAGGAACAAATTTTCAATTGGTAGGGTGCTCTAATAGTGTCTCTTCTTTTGGGTAGGTTAAGCTACATAGGTACCGGTCTATTGTAATTGCATGATAGGTACAAAATTGCTCACTTTCTAATGTGCATCAAAGGACTACTGATCGTCTCTACTCTATACTCCCAGCCTTACAGATTGATTTTGGACCTTCGAGCTGTAGTATCAGAAAGTGACATGACGAATATTTTTATACCTAACTGCACTAATTATTGGACAAAACAAAGATCCAAACAAATTTTGAGTGCATTAGAAGGGAATTCCCAAGTCCTTGAGCGAACACAAAATTTAAAAAAAATGAGTTAAGAGGTATTGCATGTTGAGTTCTGAAAGCGTCACCTTTTCGGAATGTGTGCCCAATCTACAGCCATTTTCATCATCAAATGGTAAGGTCTGTTGGTTCATGACCCATTCTCTCATGGATCTGCTCGTTGGAAATGCGATTGCTTCATAATATTCTTAGTATTCCTATATTTCGTATCTGTGACATCTACTAAAGCTCTTATAAGCGACAGATTTATTCAAGAAGTCATGACCTGTTGACACGTTAGTGAACGTCTTATGAAAGTCCACATCAAGGGTTAATTCGATAAAGTAAAGCGGACAAGGGCTCACGCCTAGCGAACAGGACTCCACACCTGAACTGACTTGCTGCTAGGCATTGCGTTACTATGTCTAACACAATGTGACAAATAGCTACAGCTTCACTTGTAGACCAACAGTTAGGTCAATGGGCTTTGTGTCTATCTGTTGGAAGACAAAATTTAAATCAATTTTTCTATTTAGAGCAATCAGATACTAGATTGTGTATGACATCCGGAACAGATTGTTATATCCAAATCCTCCAGTTCGTCCCAGGATTAAGTAAGCAGATGTATCTTAGATTTGATAATGAATCTCAGGAGTATATTAAAATATACGTTCTGTAGATCCTCCATTTCATCAAGGAAATAGGTGTTGATGTTCATCCATCTGATGTCATTAATGGCTGAGCGTTATCAAATTTGATGGCCAACGGATTTCATTTTATCGACGTCACACAGTGTCCTGTAATGTCAGATGTCACCCGTCAACATGCGAAAGTCTTTACGGCTGAGTTCGATAATCAAGTTGGACCTCTTCTAACTTACCTTCGGGTAGGGGGGGTTATTCCTAAATGCGCGGCGGATCGTATTGAAAGCGATACTTCGATTTCGACCGTCTTCGCTCTTGCTTATTCTCAAATGCGAACTGTGCTTTCCAGTTTTTTCCAATTAGACTTCCAATTTTCCATTTATTTTCCCAAAAGTGTGACAGCTCTTTCCCGTCACAAGAATTTAGTTTATTTTTTATCCGCAATAAATCCGCCAGCAATCCGTCACCTAAATGGCTGTCGCTTTTGATTGGATCACATCGCTTTTGGAAATACAAAAATACAAGTCGCGCCGCGCATTTGGGAATAAGCCCCCGGAATTCGGACCATAGTTGTTCTTTTCTGTGTCTGCTTCAGTGTGCGTAGTCGTGAGAAATTTTCCTTTTTGTGAGAATTATGAAATGTCAAAAACCATTGCATGGGAATAAGGAAAATAATTCTACTCTAGTGCTATTTCGTGGGAAATTTTATTAATAGTAAGAAGAACCAATCTAGGTACATTAATTTGAACCTTTGATTATAGACAAGTTGTTTAACAAATTGTCTGTTTTTATCATTTTCATTTTAAGCAATACATACGAACAGAAATTGTGCTTCCGTCAAAATTCTTTATTCGGTAACAAAAATGGCTCATGCCTTGCCTAATGACATTATGTTTTGAACGCAATTTTCGGGCAATGGCGTTTTCGGGAGTTTTGGCGAAGCGCATATTTTCTAAAGGGTGGTTAAGTTTTAAGGGCCGATGTTGATTTTGAATAAAACACAAATTATTTAGGAAATTATTGTCATTTCTTTTTATTATGATAATATTGGTATGGTTCAATTATGTATGGAACAAAATATAGGCCAAATGGCCGCCTCGACCTCTGCGGCACACCTCCGCATCCGTTGGTCCAAATTTTCGATGAATCATCTCATTGCTCTTGAATTGTTGCTGGCTTATCGACGTACACCTTTTCTTTCAAATAACCCCAAAGAAAGAAGTCCAACGGTGTCAAATCGCATAATAGTATAACATCGCCACGACATGAGATAACACGGCCATTGAATTTCTCCCGCAAAAGAGCCATTGTTTCGTTAGCTGTGTGTCAAGTGGCACCGTCCTGTTGAAACCACATATCGTCTTTATCCATATCTTCCAATTCGGGCCATAAAAAGTTCGTTATCATCTCACGATAGCGAACACCATTCACAGTAACTGCCTGACCAGCCTCATTTTGGAAAAAATACGGCCCGATGATGCCGCCAGCCCAAACCCAACTGATGGAGAAAAGGACATCCTTATCCCTGTCTGTCAGCCAACAGCTGAACCAAATCGGAATGAACGGAAAGTCCGTTCTCAACGACCGCCAGTCACAGCGACGGTGACATGCTGGCCATGTTCTCAGTCTCACCAGAGCCCACATGTAGACTGTGCCTAGAGAGTGATGAATCCTCTCTTCACATTCTCATGGAATGTCCGGCTCTCTTCCACCTTAGAAAGAAAGTGTTTGGCGAAGAAATCATTACCTCCGCAAATCTTGCTGAATTACCCCAGCGAAGATACTTGTCTTCCTGACTGTCTCCGGAGTAAAAAAAATGGCTCTAGGACCATACCAGGGATGGCACAATAGGCTCCTTTAGAGAGGCCGCAGTGCCAGGGCCGGTAAAGGCTCTCCCGACCAATCATCTAATCTAAACGCCGCCAGCTCATAAACCGCGCCAAACAGTCACTCTTTGTGGGTGCATTCGTTTTTCGACAATCACTCTTGGATTATCATTCGCCCAAATGCTGCAAGCCTGATTATTGACGAGTCCACTGAGGTGAAAATGGACGATTAAATTGACCAAAAGAATCACGAAGTGCACGATATGCATTTTGATTTGAACGCCCATTTTCATAATAAGCCCGAATAACTTTAACGCGCTGCTCAATTGTGTATCTTTCCATGGTTCAAATTGAGTTAGTCTAAAATTGAGAAATGTCAAATGAAATGCAGAAAAAAACTTGACTTAGGTGTAGTTCACATTCAACATCGGCTTAAAATTTAACCACCCTTTACTATCAGTCGAATTTTGGGCGATTCGGTGGAGATTAATATTTTTCTTAAATTTTTAGTCGAACAAAACGGTGTGGGAAAGATGTTGGTACTTTTAACAAAAGTGACGAAGAAAAATTTCCCAACGACATACCGACACTGGTCTGCTTGTATTGAGCTTGGTCCAGTCCATGGTATTTTTGTTATTCTACTCAGGGATTCAATATCGATTAAAGAGTACTCCGAGGTATTCTTACCGACTTTATGGCCTATGATGATATGATAACTTATGCCCAGAGCATAAGCACGCAAGTTAATTAAGACGCCTTTACTGACGTCCATCGTAGAACCATCCCTATATCCCATAGTTGCTTCTGTTCTGTTAGTAGTGAATCTCCTTTCAAAGACTAGATTTGGGGGGTAGTCCTTAGTCATTTTTTATTGTTCTGCGTCGTTGGATTCGTGTCCAAAAGGTTTGGATGAGGATGACCATAATCCAGATTCGAAGGCTTTTCGCTGTTTTGACCGCCTTTCTGCCCCAATATATCCAATGATTTGATCTGATGGTTTTGCTGTTCTTTGTTGTTTCAGCTTTCGGCCATTTGGAATGTTCCACAATTAGTCATTCTCGGGTTTCTGTACTTATGAACTTATATTCTTGTCAAAAATTAATTCTACAATTCTGTGGATAATTCCGGAAAACATTTTTATTCTCTCACAAAAAGAATGTGATTTGCTTTAGTGTGTTATGTCTTAAGAGCTGATGTCTCTCTCTTGTCATCATGGTTGGTTCGTTGCCAATATGGACTATCTATCAGCAAGTTGTTTTCTGTAATACATTGTAACACGGACTCACCTTGTAGATTGATGGCGGTGGTGCTTCCCCAAATTGTATGGTGGGAGTTGCTATTACTGCCCAGAATTGCATGTCATTTCTTACGGTCGGCTGGCACAAACTGTTAACTGGTTAGTTCGAAACGTCTACTATCTGGAGAATCATATGTCATGTAGATTTCTACCCTCTCCGATTTTACAGATGTTGGTCCGTATGGCTGAATCTGCGTAAAAGAAAAAGTTTAATTTAGTATTCTAAGGCATTTCGTGGGCATCGGTGATCGCATAAGAAGGCAACTGCAGTAAAGTAGAGTCTTGTCCAGAAATACTCTTGTCCCTTATCATACCAGTCCTGCTATATATGCCGCAGTAGAATGGACATTAATTGTTTTTTATGCGAAATTCTTTGAGTGATTTTCGGTTCCGTTTGCGTTTGACGGCATTTTGAGAACGAGATCTAAGAGCAACATCGACCTGATGGTCGGAAAAATGTAAAGCAGTCGATTAATATGGCCATGGTGTAGTGGTTAGAGTCATTGCTTGTGACCCAAGCGGCGTTGGTTTGAGCCCCGGCGGGGGACAGCAATACTCTGCCACCGACCATAAGAGAAACGAATTATATCAGAGTTTCTCCACCACTACACCAAAAAAGGGGTTTCTGCTTGGTAGTAGAATGGACCGAGATTCGTCTGAGTGCTCCAGGATTTGAAAAAAAAGATGGTCATAAGGCAAACGGTTCCCTAAAGTTTTCTCTATTCTGGAAAACGAAACTTTCAACTTAAAATAGTAATGGCTATTGATTTCTAATCTATCGCTCTATCTCATCGGAAGCAATCCTGTTACGGATACTGGTTTAGATTTGTCCGCCCATTCACACAACCCCCGCATTTACTCAAAATTATCTTTTGGCACCATATATACCATCAACGATTGTTAACTCGTAGAAACATCTTAATAGCTTAATAAGTCACTCGTAAAAGCCCACAGAGAGAAGTGTATCCTTAAACAAAAGTGTCTCACCATCCAACAAGCTTATTTAGCGATTTACTGACTGTCCCAAAAGGACATCCACATCCGCATCCACACCCACACCATACGCAACATATGCTCCACCGTGTATTTGCACAGTTCTCCTACGAATTGAGAAAAATGAAAAAATTTAACCAGAGATAAGTAATATGTTCTGAAATATTTTACCGCTACGTGACACATCCAGTGAAGTATCCACCCATCATAATTCCCTTCAAAAGTGATGAGAAGAGAAATACGAAGACGATGATGACAACAACGAGTATACGGCGACACAGGACACATTATTCAGTACAAGAGTTATGTGCGTGTGGTGTGTTCAACGAAAACAAGTTACCACATACTCCAATGCATTCATTAGATATTTTCCTCATCCTTCGTCCTTGTGTCTGAAGTCTGAACGTATTTTTCCCATGCCAGAGAAACCACAAATATTCTCACTCATCCACTTTTGAGAGGTAATGAAGGACACCCTTCCAGAAGAGACACTAGAAAAGTTGGAGAATAAAACACAAAAAATAAAAATAAAAATCAACACCAAAGGAATAAAGAAAGTCCTGTAAGGAATGAAATATGTGAGTACATTTCCGGATAAACTGCTGCAACATGAACAAAAGAAGAAAGAAAAAAAAAAGTAAGAACGCTCCCACATAAACGATTCACAAGTTCGTCTTATCCTTTACACCGAACTTGATTCTTAATCTTGCTCCTTCCAGGACTAGGTATATGTTGATGACGATGACGACGACTGAAGTTGCTGCACACGACGAGAGCGAAAGCAGGACAGTGAATAGCGTAAAGGAGGACAACTTTCGACATTGACAAATTGCAGAACGTTTTTCACTTTTACTCTACAAACACACAGATCCGAAATGCCATATAGACAAGGCTGCACATAGGAGAACGAAGAAGCACCAAATAAAGGACATTCTTCGTCGTCTAAGCGAAAGAACAGAACAGAGAAAAAAAGACAGAACCTCTCCACTTTTCACTGCCAGAAATATCTAAAATGCCATAGACGGTCCTTAGTAGCGTGTCCCTTCGATTCGTGCCATTCTTGCGGTAGTGGGTGTAATTTTTCTTCTTCGATTGCTGCCGCACCGCCATGCCACCATGAACTGGATTTACGGATTCAACTTCTGTGTGACTTTTTCTATTCCTCACCCACCCCCACCTTATACATACACTGCGCTACTGTGGTGTTTATATCTCAAGTCTTTTGGGGTCGCTCTTGGTCCGGGTGTCTTAGCGCCAGGATAAATATATTTTTTCCGGATGGCATGGGAAAATATTAAATAAAATGGAATAACACTAAAAGGCAGGATATTACGAAAAATGGCATTTCACACTATGACCATGTGTTTTTCTTATCCTTGTATACTCATATTCGTATACCTACACCAAAAAGAGAGAAATGTCCTTGCGAACAATTGAATATGGGTTATTTTTCATAGGTCTAGCTTATCTCTTGGGTAGCATTTTAAAGTGTGAACAAAACGCAGACCCGCCGCCGGACACGTTCCAAGCTTAGTTTACTTTCTACTATAGAAAAAAAAAACCGCTGCTGGTCCTTTAGCGAAATGGTCTCTTAATCACTCAAATGATATCCATCTGTTTTCGGCGGGAGAAACAAAAAAAAAATCTCCCAAAAATATACAATTAAAAGCTCTTAATGTCCTCTCTCGGGATATGGTGGTATAGCAAACAATATAATATATCCTTCACGTGCTGGTATGCTTTGTCCGCCGCACCTCGTCCTCTCCATTCCCGAGCTGTCCCCTGGCCATAATGTATGCTGACAAATTATTATGGCAAGCAAAAGAGTTAAAGTTGACATGGGTCGTCAGCGGCTAAAAAATTAACAATAACAGAAATGTATCCTTTTCTGATGTCCCATTGTTGGGTTCGGAGTGTTTGCTGATCGTTATAATATGCCGGGTATGTATGGTTTTTTTTTCACCGCCGCCTTAATGGTTTTTGTGTACGCGTGGATGGAAAAAATGTCAACCGAACGAGTTGAACATTTATTTTTGTTCTTGAAATGTATGCAAAGTCCTGTAAGAGAGAGAGAGTCCTTGATGTAGTTGGTATAGTGTTTTCCCCAGCGATGATAATGGTTGACAGTTAAGCATTTTATATAAATGGTGCTGTGCGCCTTCCAGCTGTTGAATTGTTTCGTGAAAGTGATTTTGAATAATTGAGCCTTAGCAAGAGGACATGTGGGATGGGTAGGGCAAATTGATTTCTTTCACGAGGCGAGCGGTAAAGACATTAGTTCTAAGCTTATATACAGGATACCAAATTTATAGTTCATCTAAATTACTTCGGTGGGGCCACAGACCGGGTGGAACTCCTCTTGGAAAAAGACGAACCTACAACGCTTCGACAGCGCTTGAGAAACTTGCTAGACGTTATTTCGTACTTACATAATTGCTTTAAGTTATAGTCCCCAGGAAGTGAGTTCCAAACTTTACTTGTCTTGCGTTACACACCTAACATTAGTATTTATTCGTCACGACACTTGGTGGCTCACCGGTTTCTAATTCTTTTTCTGGTGGGTCTTCTGGTGCAGATCAGTTTGGAATTGGGCGTGTTGATCTGTATATGCCCCATTTTTGGTAGAACTCAAAAAAAACTTCCTTCAACCCTTCGTACTGCTATATGGCTGGGTATATCGAGCTGCGAAAATGCAGCTGTTGGTTGTTCTCTCGAGCTGAGGCTAGTCGGAGGTGAAAATGTCGAAAATCAGTGCACCCAGTTTTGACCATTGGACTACACCCGCTCTGATGCTATTCGTTTGTGAATGGCTGTCTTCTATTTGTACAAAAATGAACCTGCAATGAAAAAAGCTAAAAATTATGTTACCTAATGTGAGGTTTACTATTGTCTTGTAGCCAAAAAGGTGTTGATATAATTGATGTGCATTCGTTGTCTGTAATGTCCTTATATGTCGCTATTCGAGGAATAATTTCGTTAAATTCCTCTCAACATCTGCCACGGTATTCCTATAGACTAGGCTAAAATCAGCTAAGTCTTTTGTTGCCCGGTAACTGTCGATCTGATCCTAGTCTAGGTCGAACTGCTCATCTTTGATGCTGTCAAGTAAGGGACTGTTTTGGGGCCGATAAAGCAATATTCGAGGCCTGGTGCAGTGATCCAGAAAACAGCCTAAGGAGCCAGTTTAAACCAATCTATTTATCTATGACCTTATGAAAAGAAGTTCTTATTAGAGACTAGGGTGACCTCCAGTCTTAATAGACATTATAAATGTTTGTTCGCAGCCATTGTTACAGAAAGCTAGTTTTGTATACTAAAAAAGAAGCTTATCTCTTTCACTTATAACTAAATGATGCGCATTAGGGCCACATCTCATATATTGAGATTTCGATAGAGATATTCGAAGCAGGTCTTCATTGTCGGATCTCTTTTCGTCTCTCTCTACAACAATAAATCTTACGCAGAGAGACTTTCTAGACTTCTCCAGAGTTCTTCCAAGAGATCGATTCTTACGCAAAGAGACTTTCTAGACTTCTCCAGAATTCTTCCCTGGGCTAGATTCCGAGTGTTAACGCTAAAGCATCATCTGTTTATGTGAGATCTGTTTCATTCAATCGGTCTCGACCCAATCTTGTCCCAAGATCCTTATTCCTCTGCCAGCCAAAGCTAGACATTGACACGGTATAATTATGACATGTGCCGTTGTCTCAGATTCCTCCACGCATAGTTTACAAGTATCATCCTTTCTAAGGCCCATCTTCCTTAAATGATACTCGAAATTATCATGTCCTGTAGTTAACGCCACCACCCATTTCAATGCTCCTCGACTCATGTTTAGAACCCTTCTTTGAGTGGAGCAGGTCGGTCATATTATTGCCATTTTAGCTGGTTACATTGTTCCTTCTCAGGTGTTCTGCCATGATCCATTTGTGAATCAGCTGTTCTCATGATCAATACATCCTTTTTCTATTCCACGTCAGCGACCGTCCTCCCGAGAAGAGCCGCTTGAAGAGCAAGGTTCTAGGCTAGATACCAATAGATCCAGCAGAATTTTCTCCCCCCAACTTCCAGACTATCAGTCACGGTGTCACGATCGCTGTAATTAAAGAGTTGAGAGACTTAGGTATATGGATTAGATGGGATTGTAGTACGGGGTCCTGAGTCCGGTCTTTAATGGTTACTAAAGAGAGAAAAAGAACGGCCAAAGCCATAGTGAAGCTACGAAAATGAGTCTGAAATAACCGCAGTGGTTAGCGAGGTTAAGGTCCGATGCCCGGAAAAACACAAATTACATTTTGAGGCTTTTTTTCACTACGCCACCTCTCGCGAACGTCTGACAAAAATCCGAGAGTATAATTGTTTTGAAAAAGCCTCCCAATTCAGCCTTTGGGTACGGCATCAAATTCTCCTTTCAATGCGGACCTGTTGCGCAAAAAATTAAAAAAATTCGAGTCTAAAAATGCGTCAGATGACTTAACGAGTCCATTGGTTACATCCAGATCCTGCAGTGCAGTCTGTTCATGAATATACCAATAATTCGTCTCGAGAACCAAAATCCAGAGGGTCAGGTCTTTGGCGTGTTCAAGTTTTATTCCAATTCTCAAAAGCGAAGGCAATGGTTCAGTTCAATTCAATGCTACTCCGTCCGACACCCGAAATCCATGAAGCGTTCGCATGCCTCCTTACACCTAACAACTGAGACCTACTGCTACCACCTAGCAATTCAAATCGAAATCAGTCATACTTTTGCTCCAGTTTGGTTAGAGTATGAATGCCTAATATCTAGTCCATTCATTGAGGAACGACGTACAAAAAAACGTTTACACATTCCAACCCTCAGTCTATACCTACTCGGATATGTATAAGGTAATCCTAGAGTCCTAGGACTCTCTCCAAATGGACATTCGCTTTAAATCCCCGAGTGAATGTACCCATCCGTTTATTTTTTTGTCGTCTTGGTCTCTGTTTTCGAAAAAAAAAACATCCGCAGACCGTTAGCGTCATCCATATACCCAAAACCAACCCATACTCGCTCCGCACTTGAATGGCGAACGAAATAAAAGTGCCACCTATCAAGTTGTAGGAAAACGCGTTCACATGAAACGTTCGTTTATTTTTTTTTTTTTTGTCTGATGGATGTTAGCTACTTGCTATTTCGTCCTTGTTTATTGTGCCCACATATTTTCTGTCAGTGGAGTTGTGGGAACATTTCGCGTATCTGTTTTGTAGGTCGTCTCGTCGAGCTCTGAAAGGATTTTCTAATTTACCATGAGTGTGTGTAAAAGGAAGAAGGACCAGCAATGGCAAACAGAACCAAGAAAGCTTGATAAACGTGATTAATTTTTTAACCTCAATGTTTATATGTGTTACTGTTATGCGTTACTAGTACTACACAGATACCATTGCTGCTCTACTGCTTTGTGTATGATGCGCCTAACGCGTGACAAGGACGAGTGAGAGCAAAGTGCTGGCTGGTATTGGGATATGCGATCTCTATTCATTTCGCATTCCAAACTGAAACGATAAGTACTTATAGATGCCAGCAAAAGGAAAGGAGTATATAGGGACAGAAAGAAGCATTTTATTATTCAACTCAGGATGTTTTCTCTCAATTTTCGTTTGAAACGTTCCGTATATGAGTTTCATGAGCCTTGATTAGTTTTTTTTTTATATACGTTTCCACGGAGATGTATCCCTTTTCTGTTCGGTTTGTAAGGTTGCTGTTTGTTTATGTAGCAGTGTTTTTGAACGCTTGCAGGATAGCAAGGCAATTTAAGTTGGGTTTTGTTGAGGTTACACCAACACTATTCGTGTTGGTAGTGTCAATGTTGAGTAGTGAATGGGGTTAAAATCTGTTCGCAAGTAAATTTAGACGTTACGTGTGCAATGCGATTGAGTTTTCGAAAATAAATGGGGTTACAAAGTTACGCTGCGATTGCGATGGCAAACATCAACTTTCGAAAAGGGTTATTTTCGACTTGTGTGTTGAAAGCGGAATGTAATTTCAAATGTCATGCGGTAGAAAGTGGAAGTAGGATTTACAAAAAAAAACTGTATAGCTGTATGTACTCCCGTTTAAGTTTGTACTGCAAAAAACACATGTGCAGAAAGTATAAACGATTCTCTGAAAGCAGTACTGCAGATGAAGGAGATGTGCAGAATTCAATTTGCCTCGGTTGCTGTCAATGCGGGGAAAAATACGAGAATGAAACATAGACGACAACAAATTGCTGTCTCTTTTACTCATATCAGTAGCTGAATTTAAAAATAATACTGTCAAATTACAGCTTTGAAGAAGGCTTAGGAGGCTCTTCTATAACAAGTTGTAACAAAAAGCTTCTCTTCGTCACACTTCACTACCGCATTATGCAGTGCTAGAAGACTCAAGGAGTCTAAGTGCTGGACTGCAAGGCCGTAGGGCAACAGTAACCTCCTAGATTCGTTACTAAATGATATGGTTACGTATCCAACCAATTATATTACACCCAAATCAAATTCACGAAATGCTTTCACTTAGGTTTCCTCAAAAGAGCTCAGTGGTCGAAGTAGTGAAAAGCTTCGACACGGTCATATACACCGACAGATCTAAGATGAGCTGTGGTCAGGGGGAGGGTATCTACTCGGAATCACTGAAAATATAAATTTCATGCAGCGTTTTGCAGGCGAAATTACTAGCCATCCGAGAGGCCTGCCTGAGAAACTCTCTCTCATTTCCTCTGCAAATGTCCAGCTCTAGCAAGAGCCAGATTGCGCGCACTGAACCAACCATTCTTTGACGACTTTAGCGACATCTCCGGCAAAAGGATACAGGATCTTATGCTCTTTCTCAACTCCACAGGCTGTTTATAGGTACCGACCGGAGCACACCCTTAACAGTAGACACAAAGAAGGTCACACGAGATGTGGTAACAAAACGGCACATCTTAGTGATAATTGGGTTCAAAGGCTGAACCGCCACTTCTACCTATCTACCTACCACAGTTCACTCAGCCACAGCTGACACTCTGATAGCTGCATACAACACAAAATTTATCTCAGTGAGCAGTCCAACTTGAGCTTCGCGGAAGGAAGACTATAAGTACGACGGATGAGTTCACGTTTTAATGGACCCCTTTCCGTATGATGCAAGCCATCTTTTATTCATCCCAAAAGTAAAAACTCACACAAAATAAATGGTTGTGAAAAGCTAGGCCTAGGGTACATACATATATAAGGACTTGTTCCACCAACTATTTGTTTTATTTTTAATCCGTCTATAGGCTACAATATTTACTATATTTTATAATAATCCTGGAGATATAGAGCTTAACAGCTCGTTTCGTAGTTGAATCTCCTACTTCAAAGCCTGTCAATGGAAACTGTGACCGAAAACGTTTCGACGAATCTTTCTCTCAAACCTACCGATGATATCTTCTTATATGTTAGATAGAATTCATGCTTCAGCGCCATAAAGCAGGACTCAGATGATCAAGGTCTTATACTATGAGGTCTAGCTCATAGAAACGGTTGACTGGCAAGAGTGGTTCTTTGTATAACTTCGTCTGAAAGGTATCGGTGCGAATGTTTTCGACATTAAGGGAGAAGCGAGTGTCATTCTACACAATCTGACCAGTTTGGAAGTGATGTCAAAGCTGTCATAATGCGGCTTAAAATCATTAAACAGGTGGACTTCTTGGGTTTTACCTCAGGATCTGAAGTAGTATGTGAATATTTGGTCAATTGTTGTACTGGTGGGCCCAAAACCGCACTGGTAGGGCCCAATCAGTTCGTTAGGTTAGGTAAGTTTTTGGGCTGGCGAGGAGTACTCCGTGCCACATACTCAGGTCAATACTAACCCATTGTGATACTGATACCAATGTCTTTATATGTACTACACTAATCCATTACTTACTGTGCTTTTACATAAAAGCCATCCTGAGGAATCGATTGTTGTATATGTGTATGTGTATTGTGTTAATACATAATACATACTTGTACTCTTGTAATTCTAAGTACTAATGAATAAAGCTAGTTACAATTATACTCTCGAGCGGTGCGTTTCAAATACGGATTTCTATACACAACATGGTGGCAGCGGTGGGATCTGCGTCCGCGTAATTTCATTTTAGAATACATAGTTATAACTTAACGTATAGTAAATGCACGTTTAATCGATTAGCGCCGCGAATATATTATTTAACACACAACAAATATGCCAGATCCACCATCAGCAGATACGGCAGGGACAGGAGGCCTTACATCGAGCACCTTTTCTGTTAGATGTCCAGATCCATTTACATTTAGTAATCCGTCTGAGTGGACGAAATGGAAAAGAAGATTTGAAAGGTTTCGTATTGCATCAAAACTAGATAAATCTTCCCAAAAAGAACAAATCAACACGTTAATCTACCTCATGGGCGACCAGGCAGATGATGTGTTTCTTTCACTAAAGTTCGAAAATGAATATGAAAAAAAAGTTTATTCCAAGGTTATGGCTGCTTTCACAAATCATTTCATTCTAAAAACCAACGTTATATACGAGAGAGCAAAATTTAACCTTAGGGAACAAATGGATGGCGAGTTAATAGAAGACTTTATAACAGACCTATATACTCTCTCTGAAAACTGCAATTATGGTAATCTTAGGGAAGAAATGATTCGCGACAGAATAGTTGTTGGTGTGCGTGACCGAAAGTTATCGGAGAGGCTGCAGCTTGAAACCGGCTTGACTCTTCAAAAAGCAATAACGGAGGTCCGACAGCATCAGGCTGTACGAAAACAACAAAGAGAGTTGTCTACTTCCTCAGTACATAAACTTTCTGCGGGAAACAGCAATAAACCAAACGCTTGGGAAGGCAACGATAAGCCAAATACACACCGAGAAAACTTTTCACATAAGATCAGTAATCCAGCAAAGAGCAAACGCTGTATGTGGTGTGGTTCAAGTGAATTACATAAACGTCGTTTTTGTCCAGCGAATAATACACAGTGCTTTAAGTGCGGCAAGAGAAATCATTTTTCAAAAGTTTGTATGATGAAGAATAGTAAAAACAAGTTGAATCAAATAGACGCAAGTACTGAGGAAGAAAGCGATGGCGATAACTATTTTTTAGGGAGCTTGACAATAAATCAAGTAAATAAAAACAGTTCGTGGTACGCTCATGTCTTGGTAAATGGTAAAAAAATTAAATTCATGATTGACACGGGATCTCCAGTTGATGTTATATCAGAGGAAATATATAAAAATCACTTCGAGAATACGAAACTTGGCAAGGTGAATAAGACAATTAGCGGCCCGGATGGATCAAATTTGAAGGTCTTAGGAATGTTTCCTGCAACCACAAAAAACATCTCGAAGGAAGTCAAGAACATCATCTATGTAATACGCGATTTTAAATCACCATTGCTTAGCTTAAAAACTAGTGAAAGTTTAGATTTAATATCCAAGGGAAAACTTTATTGCATACAACAGCTAAATCCACGACACGAGTCTATGATTAGAAGTGAAGAGCCTGACCGACCCTGGCAAATTGTTGGCGTGGACCTGTTTTTTCATAAATCCGTACCTTATTTAGTAGTCAGTGACTATTTCTCAAGGTACCCCGAGATCGCTCTATTAGAAAATCAAACCACACAGTGCATAATTAACCATATGAAATCAATCTTTAGTAGACATGGTGTACCGGACATAGTAAGATCAGACAATGGTGGACAATTTCAAACTATAAATTACTCTACATTTTATAAATTCGGCAATGATTGGGGCTTTCAACACGTGACATCATCGCCGAGATATTCCCAAAGCAACGGGTTCATCGAGTCTGCTGTAAAAATTGTGAAATCGTTATTGAAAAAGAACACCGATCCTTACATTGCTTTGATGGAGTACAGATCGACACCTCTAGCGAACGGACTCTCCCCTGCAGAAATGTTAATGGGCAGAAGGATTCGTACACTTCTACCTATCGATGGGAATCAACTTCGTCCGGGATGCATAGGAGATAATTTTCAAAAAGCTGTTGAGAAAAATAAAAAGCTTAAGGAAAAACAATGCATCGATTATAATAAACGCCATGGCGTTATAAAACGCGAGGACTTTCAACCTGGAGACGTAGTTTGGATCAGAGACATCGGACTATGGGGCCGTATAGATAAATTAGCTGACACACCACGGTCGTACTTCATCGAAACAAAGCGGGGGATTTTTCGCAGGAATTCGCACCATTTAGTTCATGGAAGATGTAACGAGGTACCATATGTGCCTGGAGAAGTAAGAGTAACAGAAATAGTAACCGATAAACAAACATCAACAGACAATTATTCACCTCTAATTCCCGCTCCAAATCATACTCCGACCGAGTCAACAATTGACGGGAATATAGCGAAGTCTACTGCTACCAATAATGAAGGGCACTTGGGAGTGACGACAAGGTCCGGGCGTATTGTCAAGAAGCCTAATCGATATATTCCATGAACTAATAGCTACCTAATTTATATGTAACATTGCATTTGGAATTAGTTTCATTATACATACGTTTTCTTATTATTATTTTTTATCTACTACTTGAATTACTACATACTTGAATTAAAATACTTATTTTTGAATTTGAAAAAAAAAAAAAAAAACTTGAAGGGGGGATGTTGTATATGTGTATGTGTATTGTGTTAATACATAATACATACTTGTACTCTTGTAATTCTAAGTACTAATGAATAAAGCCAGTTACAATTATACTCTCGAGCGGTGCGTTTCAAATACGGATTTCTATACACAACATCGATGAAGACAACTTGGTTGTATTTAATGCAAACAAGACACAGCTAACAACATTTTCTAAGAAAATGCATCAACAGTTCCTCAGATCCAAATGGATGACCATCCATTCCAAGGACTCAATGCACCTTCTAGGAGTCACAGTCTATTTAGGAATCACATGGCAGGGCCACATAATCCTATATCGCAAGATTGGCGTCGGCTAATTTGTGCTACCTATTTATATCAAAGAGGTACTTTAGCCCCAAGCAACTTCTCCTTCTCTACAAAGCACAGGTTAGACGAGGCCTGGAATATTGCTCCCATATACGGAGCTCGGTGCCAAAACATTCACTTAACCTACACTGAAAAAATTATTCTTCGTAATGGTACGAATTTCGTTACGTTAACTTGTTTTTCGTTGATTCAATGAAAAATTCGTTGTCTCAACGAAAAATTTCATAAAAAGTATTTGTTGTTTGATGAATCTTTCGTTGGTTCAATGAAAGTTGATTCGTTAATTTTTTTCCTCTACGCCAAATTGATGAAATTATTTTAACGTAAGCTTTCGTAATTTAATGAACTTTGAACCAACGAATAAAATTTGTAAAATAATGAAAACCGTCATACCTTAATGTAAATTTCATTAACCCAAAGAAAAATTTCATTAAATAACAAATACTTTCGTTGATTAATGTAGGAAACGTTAATCAACGCATTATTAATAAAAGAACGCTCATCACGCCAACAAACAGTTTCGTTCAATGATGAAAATGTTTCATAGTTTAATGTAAAATTACATTACCCAACGAAGGATTTATTAATCTATTATCAAAATGCGTAGATTAACGATTAAAACGTTAAACAACGCATGATTTATAAAAAAAACGTTTGCCAAACCAACGAACTGTTTCGTTTAACTATGAATACTTTTCATAGCTTAACGTAAATTATCATTACCCAATGAAATATTAATTAACTAATGAACAAGATCCGTAAATTAACGTTTAAAACGTTCAACAACGCATGATTTATAAAATGCTTTTCATAGATTAACGTAAAATGTCAATACCCAACGAAATATTAATTAATTAACGAACAAGATTCGTAAATTAACGTTTAAAACGTTTAATAACGCATGATTTATAAAAAGAAACAGTATGCCATGCCAACGAATAGTTTCGTTTAACTATGAATACTTTTCATAGCTTTACGTAAATTGTCATTACCCAAAGAAATATTAATTAACTAATGAACAAGATCCGTAAATTAACGTTTAAAATGCATGCTTTTTTACTGGCACATATTTTCCGATAGCAATAAACGATTTTTTGCAAAACGTTTCATTTTTGTACTGTTTCGTGTACGCATTTTACTGATGGTTGTAACTAGTGCCTTAACGTGTGCTATGTCGTGTCGCTGAATGTGCACACTTGCGTGGTGTGCTGTGTTGAATTCAACATAGTTTTTTGTTTTGCTCTTTGAACACCGCTTTGGCGTTGTAAATATAATGAGACGAGTCATATGTACTCTTTCTCTCATATTGCGCAATTGTGTGGTGTGGCGCATTCGGAAGATGAGTCATTTCAACACAACACAACACATGGGTTAGGATATAATACCTAGTATGGAGAATTACGTTAGGTACTGTTTACATTTCATTAAAAACGTATTACACGTAGGTAGATGCCTGGTTATGTAAATTCAGTTTTGAACGAAAATATAATTTGTACTGTTGATAATATTTGATCCGCATATTCGAAAACCACACGAAACTCACAATATCGCAACAACAAATCACAAGCTAGGAACATATCGCTACCTAGTGAATGTTCAAAACAAAAACCATGTCGATTTAGGTATTTCATGTTCCACCAAATTCATTAAAATTGACACCAACTAAAGGATATTTATAAAAAAAATATATGAGTGGTTTTTAACCGTCGTATAACACGAATCACTCACAATAATCATGTAGCGCGCTTTTCTCTCTTAGCGCTATTTTTGTAAATACCTAAATTTTGTTTCCCAGAACCCTACTCTAATAGGTACTATACTGCTACATAAAACAAGTAAAAGTGTTATCATCGGCCTGGCCGATGCTTTGATACCCTCCACTGCTTAAAGTCATGCTTAATGTTTGCCATGCGAGTTAAGCTACGAGTACACGACATACGCATGCCACTCTGACGTCACGATAATTACTCGACATATTGTAGAATATGTCACGTTTTATTATATTGTGGCATGTGCGAAAAGTATGCCGAGTACACGGCATGCACGTTTTGTATCAAAGTTGGCATATTCGTATGTCGACGGTGACTGGCATGTGTTTTGCCGCCCCGGAGATGCATGTAATATGTTGTAATATGTAAGGTGTTGAACAGAAATATTATTTAACTAATATTAAAGCGTCAGTAAATGTCACGCACTTCCATCGCTATTGGCTATTTCGGAGAGCAAAAAATCGCCTCAATTGAAGATTTCTTAGACGTTTTTTAATCCATTGACATTGTAGCCATCGTTTGATAGAATTTGTTACTTTATGGCTTGATAGAAAGAAGACGAACCATATTTTGGGATATATACTCTATTTATTTCGAAATGTCACCAGAAAGTCATAAAATATTAAAAATTTTAGTGATTTATTTTCGCTTTTAGGGCTTTCTGGTGACATTTCGAAATAAATAGAGTATATATCCCAAAATATGGTTTGTCTTCTTTCTATCAAGCCATAAAGTAACAAATTCCATCAAAGGATGGCTACGATGTCAATGGATTTAAAAACGTCCAAAAAATCTTCAATTCAAACGATTTTTTTTTTATTCTCCGAAATTTACATGCCATTCTGAGTCGGACATATGGGTGACACGCATGCCAACATATGTTAGCGCCAATAATATGCCGAGTACACGACATGCACCCTTTTATGACATATTCTGACGTATTGAGGTTTTTCCAAATTTGCAAAATCGCTTCCACATTTGGGCAAAATATGATTCAAAACTATTGCGGGAGCACTAACTCCTGGTCAACTAATGTCGATTTCCATTGGGCTTTTGCCGTTTTGCTCTCAGATCTCAGATTTTTCCTGCCCCAATGGAACATGAAATGAGATTACTTTTTTTTGCATTTGGGTTGGTGTGTTGACAGTCAGCTATTTTTTTTATTGCAATTTGTGTTTACAAATGTCTCTTGTTTTGGTATTGGTGAAAGTATGTGTGAATCGAGATTCGCAAAAGTGATCAAAATCTTAAATAAAGTGCTTTTTTCCATCAAATGGAAAACGAATTTGACAGCTGATTTCTAGAGCAGAAAAACTGGTCTGAAACTGGAAAAAGTGATTTTTATTGCAAAATGGAAATCGACATTAAAAGCTTATGAAAATGTTGTAAATGTACTCGCTTTTTGATAATACCAACAACAAACACTTTCAATAAATGTAAACTTATTTTCATCAAAATATACAACAGAAAGCTTAAAACAGTAAAGTATGTACCAGGGAAATTACAATAAATAGTCTTTGCTGTATTTTTCAAGACTCATATCATAACACGAATTTCTGCTAAATATTTACAATTACTTATTATAACTATACCTAAGATGTCATGTCAAATTTATATCGGCAGTTTCATTTAATACTACCTAACAGTCTAAAAATTTAAGTAACCCATTAACATAAAATCGTAAACTGTTTTTAATACAATGTGAACCCCGCACAACTGAAAATGTGAACATCTACCGAACACAGCTCCAACCCACCATGAATATTGAACATCACCAGCCGCTGCAACTCACGATCAGCCATGTTTTTTAATCTTCGCCTTCTCTGCTTCGCGCCCATATGCTAAATTAACAAAAGAATTCATTCAATAATGTAAAAAGTAAGAGTCCTTTTATCATTTCGACGAAAGATTTAGTTTAATTATGTAAACTATTCGTAACTTTATGAAACAAAACGTTCAGCCAACGTAAAATTTAATAAAGGTACGAATAGTTTACATAATCAAATTAAATCTTTCGTCGAAACAATAAAAAGACGCTTACTTTTTACATTTTGTGCAGACGTTGTCCGAGTGTCCGACCATAATGACCATACGAGTCTCGCGCGTGTTTTTAGTGTGAAAAATAAATAAAAAAACTAGAAAAAAACAAAAAAATCAAAGAAAAGTGACGGTATTAATCCAATAATTAAAAAAAAGAAAATCCTCTGCTTCGCGTCCATGGATAAATTAACAAAAGATTTCATTCAATATTGTAAAAAGTAAGCGTTCTTTTATTGTTTCGACGAAAGATTTAATTTGATTATGTAAACTATTCGTACCTTTATTAAATTTTACGTTGGCTGAACGTTTTGTTTCATAAAGTTACGAATATTAAATTAAATCTTTCGTCGAAACAATAAAAGAACGCTTACTTTTTACATTATTCAATGAAATCCGAGTTAGACCAGACGTGTCTCGTGAGTGCAAAATAAATAGAAAAACTAAACAAAATTGGTGACTTGCAAAATCTAAAGGAAAATCAAAGGAGGAAAGTCGCTGCCGAAAATAAGAAAGCCTGGAAGTAAAAATGTAAGTCATAACATTTATATTACATTCTTAATTTTAGAGTACCTACAGTAAACTCTCATTGAGCTCAAAAATTTACTCTGCTGAAAAGGTAACTACATTAAGTCGACTTAAATGAATTTTTAACTGTTTTGCGCATTCGATTCTCCAATTCAATATACGCGTAGTTGTAGGTAATCTTCGTATACTATTTGCATAGTCGATAAAAATGCGTATCAGTATTTAGTAATTATTCCTAATAAGATGATATTATACAGTCGAAACCGGATAATCGCATAGCACCACTATCCTCAAGCGAAGCCAGTATTAGTTGTGTATTTTGTACAACTTTTTCTGGCAAAAATTCTTTTATTCGCACAAGGCTCAAAATCACATAAGCAATATGCGCGCTTACTTTTTACATTTTGTGCGTATGACTTGTGTGAAAAATAATTAGAAAAACTAGAAAAACTCAAGGAAAAGTGACGAAATTAATCCAATAATTAAAGGAAAGAAAATCGTCGTCTGAGAAAAAATTTACTCTGCTGAAAAGGTAACTACATTAAGTCGACTTAAATGAATTTTTAACAGTTTAGTGCATTCGATTCTCCAATTCAATATACGCGTAGTTGTAGGTAATCTTCGTATACTATTTGCATAGTCGATAAAAATGCGTATCAGTATTTAGTAATTATTCCTAATAAGATGATATTATACAGTCGAAACCGGATAATCGCATAGCACCACTATCCTCAAGCGAAGCCAGTATTAGTTGTGTATTTTGTACAACTTTTTCTGGCAAAAATTCTTTTATTCGCACAAGGCTCAAAATCACATAAGCAATATGCGCGCTTACTTTTTACATTTTGTGCGTATGACTTGTGTGAAAAATAATTAGAAAAACTAGAAAAACTCAAGGAAAAGTGACGAAATTAATCCAATAATTAAAGGAAAGAAAATCGTCGTCTGAGAAAAAATTTACTCTGCTGAAAAGGTAACTACATTAAGTCGACTTAAATGAATTTTTAACAGTTTAGTGCATTCGATTCTCCAATTCAATATACGCGTAGTTGTAGGTAATCTTCGTATACTATTTGCATAGTCGATAAAAATGCGTATCAGTATTTAGTAATTATTCCTAATAAGATGATATTATACAGTCGAAACCGGATAATCGCATAGCACCACTATCCTCAAGCGAAGCCAGTATTAGTTGTGTATTTTGTACAACTTTTTCTGGCAAAAATTCTTTTATTCGCACAAGGCTCAAAATCACATAAGCAATATGCGCGCTTACTTTTTACATTTTGTGCGTATGACTTGTGTGAAAAATAATTAGAAAAACTAGAAAAACTCAAGGAAAAGTGACGAAATTAATCCAATAATTAAAGGAAAGAAAATCGTCGTCTGAGAAAAAATTTACTCTGCTGAAAAGGTAACTACATTAAGTCGACTTAAATGAATTTTTAACAGTTTAGTGCATTCGATTCTCCAATTTTTCCTGAAAATCTATGAAAATAGATCTAAGACAGTTTACCTTTTCAGCAGACATTCAATTATTCTGTAATAGATTATGTACTCGGTGTTTACTCTATCATTAGATATTTGTATGTATTGAATATTTAGCAGTTCGTTCGTGCGAGCTGCAGCTACAGCACTCTTTGTGTTAAAGCAATTAACCGGTATTTTCAATTTCCTGAAATAAGCTGGGCCCTAATCAGCCCGATTAACCGAGAGTTTACTGTTGTTACACACAACTTTTACTGCAAATTACACCAAGAATATTTATTATTTCTTTTAGAACAAAATGATTTGTTTCTTATGTAAACAAGTTTTTTCCACAACGGACTATTTAATCACACATTTCAAAAGAAAACACGAACTCAAAACTAATAGTACATTTAGATGTATAGAAAGTTCTTGTTATCAGGTGTTTCACGATATTGCAAGCTTTAAAAGACATGCAAAGCGAAAGCATGAACCCAGAACTGCCGAAAATAAATCTATGTTATGTTTTAAAAATAAAAGTATCAAAGTATCAGAGCATACTGCAATAAAATCAGACTATACATTTTCCGAAGATTCTGGCAAAAGTAATGCTTTAAACATTGATGCATCCGAAATTATTTTTGAAGCAACAGACGAACCATGTACTGCCACACAGTCATTCAATGTATGTACTGTTAAGAGTTTTTTACAGTTCGCTGCTAAATTTTCGTTGGTGTTGCATGCCAATAATAATTTCACTAGAAAAGATGTATATGTAATTCAAGAACACATAAAGCAGTACATCACAGATCCACTCTTAGACATGTTTAAAGTATTTTCCACAAAAAAATTACAAATTGCTTGTCCAGAAATACATAATGAGTTTGTGGATTTGGTGACTGAGTGCAGAAGTCCATTTAAATTGTCTCAAACAGAATATCGTTTGTTTCAATGGCTAAAGGAAGAGCAGTATATGCAAAATGCACAGGAATTCACCATTGATCAATCAATAGGGGCCGTTCATCGCAGTGGTATATTAGCTTACGATGAAGAAAAGGTGACAGGCGTAATAATGCCAATGCGTTTTCAGTTTAGAAAAACATTTGAAAAAAAGGGTTTACTAATTGATGTACTCGAAAACATAAATGAGCTAACGAAATGTAGCCGCACCACAAATTTTGTTCAAGGAGAACTATGGAAACAAAAAGTGAATATGTATCCTGGCAAAAATCTAATCCCATATTTTTTATTTAACGACGATTTTGAAATTAATAACCCATTGGGTTCTCATAGCGGCCAACATTCAATAAGTAATGTATATTACTCATTTCCATGCTTGAGAAAAAAAGAATCAAAGCTAGAAAATATATATTTGGGAGCAGTTATTAAATCGAAGGATATTAAATCGTTTGGAAATGAAAAATGCTGGAAAGCCTTAATTGATGAGTTAATTCATTTAGAAGTAGATGGAATTGATATTTTAACAGAAAACGGTGTGCAGCATATTCATTTCATCTTGGGATTGGTGCTAGGAGATAACTTAGGCCTCAACACATTTCTTAATTTTAACAGATCATTTGTTAGTAACAGCTTTTGCAGATTATGTAAAATGCTGAAAACTGAAACCCATACAGCAAGTACTGAAAACGAAATTTTAATGCGGAATCGAATAAACTATGATAACGATATTGAAACCCAGCAATCTTCAGAAAGTGGAATCCGAGAAGTCTCATTATTAAATCGAATACCATCATTTCATGTAGTAGAAAACTATAGCGTCGATGTTATGCACGACTTATTTGAAGGAGTTTGCCACTATAATATGAGCCATATATTAAAATATTGTATTGAAACGGCGAAGTATTTCACTATAGAAACTTTGAATTCGAGAAAAAGGAATTTTGATTACGGATCAATTGAAATGGACAACATTTCAGGGGAAATAACAGCAGCTCATTTATCAATGAAACATTTTAAAATGTCAGCTCGGGAAATGAAAACATTTGTTTACTGCTTCCCAGTTATGGTTGGCGACATGGTGCATAAAGACGACGATGTTTGGGCTTTCCTTTTGAATTTTTTGGAATTAATAGATATGATCCTCTGCTGCGAGATCAATTCTGATTTTATTAATCTTTTAAGTACCAAGATAACTAAACACAACTCGGACTACACCCGCCTTTTTAATGACACACTTAAACCAAAGCATCATAATCTTATTCACTATCCAACAATTTTCAGAAAATCCGGACCATTGAAAACATTTTGGTGCTTTAAATACGAGGCGAAACATAGGCAATTCAAAGTATATTCCAGAGCTACAACATCACGAAAAAACATTTGCCTAACTTTAGCAATAAAGTATCAATTAAAATTTGCATATTCTTTAATGGATCTCAACTCTGAAGAGCATTCTTATTCATTTATTGAATCGGATCGAAAAATCAGCCCTTTTAATAACATTATATCCGAACTGTTACACATAGAGCATATGCTAATTAAATCATTTCACAAAATTAAATACAATGGGTATATATTCAAAGATGGATACTATGTAGCAACATACAAAAATGATATTAAGATATTTACAATTTTAAACATTTTTACTATTGATAATTTTTCAATTTTGCTATTTTGTCAACAAATTAACTCAATTCAATATCATCCACATTTTTTGGCTTACGATATAGAACCTGATGTCTTAGGAGAGTTTTCGGTATTAGATGTAAACGACCTTGTCGGGCCTCCTTTAACTTGCATTAAAACACCAAGAGGACGAACAATGATTAGAATCAAAGAACATTTCGCTGCAAATATATAAAAGTTGGGTTTATTTTGTTTTCAGTATCTCAACAGTATTAACTCACAAATATGGATATCAGGAATAGCGATATGAATTCTCAGGGGATGAACTTTAGTACTTCTTCCGAAAACGACAATATAAATTCGAACGAGGAGAACCCACTTAACATAGGAGTTGCACCATTACCACCTTATATCTCTGATGATGAGTTTTGTGACGAGCTACCCGAAACTGAGAGTGAACTCACTGACACTGGATTCAACTTGAACTCAGCTCAAACCTTTAATCCACAAGACCTCATTTTGATTGATGTACCAAGCGACGAAGCAGGCGTCATTATGCTGGATAGTGATGATAATTTTCAAATGGAATCAAAAAACGACAAACTACGGGACCTTCTGAAAAGTTGGAACTTAAGTGAGCTGGCAGATATCCTTATAGGTAAGAAATTGTTAAAGTCATTGCTACAGCATGAATTTAATTTCTTCTAACATTATTAAATACATTGTACTCCAGTTAAGAAGGCCAATCCGGTAAGTGTAGGCCACTGAAGTTCTATAGTAATGTTCTTTTGCACGCGATGCACTGTTTCTTGGTACCTGCGCAAAGAAATGGTTTTGCGAAGGACAAAGTCGTCAAAAAAACACGATTAAGTTCAGCATTAGGGATTCCCAGGAAGCATTTTTGTTCATTGGTAAAACATCGCAGCAGGTAGGGGATCATATTCTCCATTTGAAGCAAAAGTCAGAAAGTATTCAGCTCTTCCTAATAGGAATTGGGGATGAACTTACATTAATTAATGATTTTATTGTTTATTTTGACGGAGTTAAATTTAAATTTAAAACCTTCATTAGAGCAGTAGACATTCTGCTCAAAATATTTCATTTGTTTAACTTAGAATACCCCATTGCTTGTTCAAATTTGTTTAGATATTTAGGACTCTTCAGTCACAGCATTGATCTTCTTAACTGGGACACCATATTTTTAACAAATTACAGTATAATAAAAAACGTGCAAACGCATTTTAAATATGAACAAAATAGTGGACATAAAAGTCGCCCAAAGTCAAAACCTTTTTCAACGTTATTCGCAATGTTTATATTGCCAAATTTACTGCATTTCCGTTTTCAAAAATATACTATCTTGGTTTGCCGGATGCAGCCATGAACATATAAATAGCACAATTTCCAAAAAGAATATGAATAAATACATTTTAAAGCAACAACAACTTGAATTATGAAATCAAGTTATTAAAATACATTATCAGCCCAATTCTAAATATTCCCGGCGAAAAGAACTAGCCGGAAGATTCTTTCCCGGGAGTTAAATTCCCCAATTTCAAATTCCCGGGAGACAATTTGCTTTTTGCTTGTTGTTTTGAACCTAAAAAAAATCATTTCAATTTACCTCAATATTTAATTTGCAAAAAAAGAAAGGCTAACATTTTGTCATTAAACTCCCTAGCAAATGCGTGGGGAACAAACTCACGGCAAATTGCAGAATAATCTCCCTTTTGTTGACATTTGAAATGCCTACTTATTTTCCCGGAGTATTTTTCCCATTTTCGAATAGAATAGTTTATAAATAGTACGAGAAAAGGGAAAGCAAAGAAATTCCTCGGAAGTTTTTATTTAGAATAGGAGAAATGGGAAAAGGAAAAAAAATCCCCGGGAATTACCATTTAGAATTGGGCTGTATATGTTTTTGTACTATAAATATTGACCGCGTTGTAGATCACTACTTATGAACTACTGTTCTTTATATAAATTTTTACTGTATGATCATAGTAAACACTAGTGTCTATAAAATTTGATAATGCAATTTTAATTTTTCGCTATTTACGTCTCCGTGGTTTTGAAATCAAAAAATGATTATAATTTCTCTTTCTCATAGGAAAAAGGATATCCATTGATGTCTTAAGAAAAATGAAAAATTGCCACATTCCCCTTTACTTATCCGAAGTTCCCGATGGGCTAAAAATTTTATTTGAATTCGAGCTAGAAAAGTGGAAGGAGGAACATAACCGCATATATAGCAATGAGCATTTCTCACCGATAGTGTTACGAAAAGCAAGTTCATCCCGTTCATCCCCATATCCGTCTTCTTGTATTGGGTCACCTTGTGACAAATCTGAACAAACTGTTAATTTGTCAACTATTCTTAATAACACACTGAAAGGGAGGTTTTTGATAGAACATTATAATTCTAAGAAACAATTTGGTGATGAACAGAGGATCATGCTCATAGGCACTGTGGCAACCTATTTTGAGGAGAACAAAACAACATTGAGCTTAAAAGAAAGCTACAAAATCGAAAGAGAAATCCTCGAACGGTTTCCCACAGAGAAATTGGTAAATTAATAAAAGAGATAATTAATAATTCTGAAATTTTTCCTGTCTGACTTTCATTCGATTCGAATACTCATACCCGTATTCTTATAACTGAAAATACTAATTGGTTTGTATTTTTAAACACATAATGTACTCATTATAGACTAAGAGCTAGCAACGATTTTTCTCAAGTCATTTTAGCAAGGCTGTAACTTTGTTAGCTTAGTTGGGGGTGACTACTGAACACGAATTTTTAATGTCATAACCTCAAAAGGGCAAAAAATGTAGGTACCTCATTTTAGCAAACTTAAGATTTTGGTATGTGTTAATTTACGACCGATGTAGCCAGAAAATGCAATTGCCATATCAGTTTGCCGGTTTTAAAGTGCAAAAAAGGCAAAATTTAAGTCATAATAGCAAAGTTTAATTTTTGATATTATGTTAGAGATATTGTCATTCTACTAATTCCTCAAAGCTAAACCAAAAATCCGCTTTCATCATATACCAAAATCTTAAGTTTGCTAAAATAAGGTAAATTTCTTTCACTTTGAGGTTATGGCATTCCAATATAAACCAACGCAGCGCTGCCAGAAATGTATTTTCGTGTTCAGTAGTCACCACGAACTAAGCTCACAAAGTTACAGCCTTGCTAAAATGACTTGAGAAAAATCGTTGCTAGCTTTTACTCTATTATTTAATGTTTAGAATGTTTGAAAATCAGAATAAAGTTTACTAGAATTTAAAAAAAATCGTATGTGCTGGAACGGAAACTCAAAACAAGTGTGTCTGATTTCGATATTTTTCCAGGAATATTACAGAACGTCCACAAGGGGTCGACTTTATAACAAATATTGCAACATGAAAAGAGCGTTTGGGTCAGCGTGCTCCAGCCCCGTTCCCACTGAATCTCCAAGTTGTAGCCGTTCCGATAAAAAAATACTTGGTAAAAAAAACCTTATTATTATTTTATAGACACATTTTACTAAAATTGTCGTAATTATTAAGTCTCAGAAAGCAATGCTGAAGCTATTGTACGAACAATAAAATACGACAATCTCTCAGCAGACGAGTTTGACCATTATTGGCAGGGTTGCGCAAAATTTAGAATAAACCAAATTAGGGAATCCGTTTCAACTGCTGAGGCCTTGGACAAATGGCCTAACTATAAGCAGCCACTTGGTTTTCGATTGGTAATTTATAATTCTAATATTTTATATTAAAATAAATACACTAAACTTACGCACGCCTAAAAATACTCCTAGCGCAGCGCCGTGCAATGTATTTCAAGCGTATTCATTTTTATTCACTTAACATCTAATTATTGCGCAAAAGTATAAATAAAAAATGTATACCTATATGTCATCCACTTGCTTAATTAAGTCTCGAAAACATTTTTTCTTTCAAATATAGATCGACATGGACTTCAGGGTAATGCACAGCGGCGCTAAATCCCTCCTAGACAACTGGGATGAAGTATTTAAAAAAATACTACATTTTCTATCCGAAGACCGAAACATAAAAGAGCCAAGATTAAATGGGCTCCTTAATGATTTAAGGAACAACAAAATAACAGAAAGTAGGTTTAATATATTATATATTAACATAGATACATGACATTTTCTTTAAACTTTTACCCTCTTATTTATAAACTTTATACACTCTCTATAATAGCTCTAAACGCAAAAATCTAATATATACTTTTGTGATTTTATTTGTATTTTCAGCTGCTAGGGATGCTGTTCTATTGTACGCGATGCACGGTTTCTTGGTACCTACGCAAAAAACGGTGGCGAAGGACAAAGTCGGCAAGAAAAACACGATCAAGTTCACCATTAAGGATTCCCAGGAAGCGTTTTTGTTCATTGGTAAAACAGCGCAGCAGGTAGAGGAGCACATTCTACATTTGAAGCAAAGGTCAGAAAGTATTCAGCCCTTCCTAATAGGAATTGGGGATGAACTTACATTAATAAATGATTTTATTGTTTATTTTGACGGAGTTAAATTTAAATTTAAATCCTGCATTAGAGCAGTGGACATTCTGTTCAAAATATTTCATTTGTTTAACTTAGAATACCCCATTGCTTGTTCTAACTTTTGGGGTTTTGTACAACAGCATTTGTACCAAATACCATATTCAATAAAAAACTCTAAAATTAGCATCTTGGGTAGTGCACTTAGGTAAATGTGCAAATTTGTTAAAGTACATAATTATCTGTTTTTAATACCCAATTGAAATCAGTCTGACTTTACTTTTCAATTTTGTTACAATAAATTTTGTTACAATAAATTTTGTTGTTATACTGACTATTGAATGACATTAGTTTTCTTTCACAAATTTCTTTTACAGAATAGGTAATTCCAATTTCCCAGGTGATCCTGTAAGAATAAAGAACATATTTACTCAACGAAATAATTCGTTCAGGTAAGCAACAGGGTACACTAATTAACAAATAATATTCGTTGATTCAATGAAAACGGTACGTAAACTTATGAAAAGTATTGTTGATTCAACGAACACTTTTCGTTAACCAACAATCAATAAACGTTGTTTTAACGAAAATAAAACGTAATTTAATGAAAAAAATTCGTTAATCCAATGAAAGTGGGACATAGACCTATGAACGATATTCGTTGATTCAATGAAAACGGTACGTAAACTTATGAAAAGTATTGTTGATTCAACGAACACTTTTCGTTAACCAACAATCAATAAACGTTGTTTTAACGAAAATAAAACGTAATTTAATGAAAAAAATTCGTTAATCCAATGAAAGTGGGACATAGACCTATGAACGATATTCGTTGATTCAATGAAAACGGTACGTAAACTTATGAAAAGTATTGTTGATTCAACGAACACTTTTCGTTAACCAACAATCAATAAACGTTGTTTTAACGAAAATAAAACGTAATTTTATGAAAAAAATTCGTTAATCCAATGAAAGTGGGACATAGACCTATGAACGATATTCGTTGATTCAATGAAAATGGTACGTAAACTTATGAAAAGTATTGTTGATTCAACGAACACTTTTCGTTAACCAACAATCAATAAACGTTGTTTTAACGAAAATAAAACGTAATTTTATGAAAAAAATTCGTTAATCCAATGAAAGTGGGACATAGACCTATGAACGATATTCGTTGATTCAATGAAAACGGTACGTAAATTTATGAAAAATATTGTTGACTCGGTATAAGTTTTGCGTTGATCATTGAACAAAATTTCGTTAATCAATGAAAGAAATTCGTTGACTCAACGAATAAATCGTTAATCAACGAAGAATGTTATTGATGAAATAAAATGTTAATTTATGAACAGATTTCGTTAGTTTTATGAAAAATACGTTGCTTTATTAACAGCTTCGTTAATATATGAATTCCTATTCGTTGAGCCAACGAACGTTTTCATCGGCTGAATTTTAATGAAAAATTCGTTGAGACAACGAATTAATTCGTTGGATCTACGTATGTTTTTGGTTCAGTGTACTTGACAGCATACAGAGACGAGCAGTTCGACTTATTGGAGACCCTACACTCACATCGAATCTACAACCGTTGGTGCACAGAAGACAAGTCGCTGACCTTTTTGCTTGTTCTATATGTACTTCCATGGTAGATGTTCCGAGGAACTCAAAGACATTATCCCTCGAAATGCAACTTTTGAGCGCCCCACAAGACAGGCAACTAATGCTCATGATCATTTTAGCGCGGTCCATCTAGCGTTTGCCTCTCTTGTGAATTTGCTCCCTGCCTTAACCCTGAGTGTGCAAAACGGATAATTCACAATTGGATTAGCTTGCTAATTCGTTCGTTCGTTGGTAAATGATTTCGGGCGCTCACATAGTAGGTACGTCAGACAAAATCGTGTTAAAGAGACTGATGCCTTTATAGTTGGCGTATAGTTTAGAAGGATGCTCATCTGGGATGCTTCCTTTCGACCAAAACTTGGAGATGAGTTGCTCACTCGGTGCTTTAAATAGTTCAGATCGCATATGCTCTGGTCCAGCAGTCTTTTTTGGCTTGAGTTTAGATATTGCTATCTATTGCTAAGGATATTTTGTTTTTCATTGTCCTGATTGAATGGTTAGCTCCGAATCACAACGGAATTTCGGCCATCTTCGCCGTTTAACAATCTGCAGAAGTAGTTTTTACATTTCCCCATCCTCAAGCCCGAGTCTGATTGAAATACAGAGTTTCCTCTTCCATCTCTACAAGTCTACCACAGGGACATGTAAAATAGGCCCAATTGATGTGTAGATATAGTTGCAACAACTGGACACCGCCGTGTTGATGCCATCTGATTCTGCCCTATTCATACAACACCAGCAACCAGCAACAAGAACTTGAAAACCCGAAAAGCTATTATATAGACAGAAACACAGATCCTTTACATTTGCACATTTTGCGTTAGTTTTCTCTTTGAAAATATAATGGAAACCAGAGAAGCAAAACATTCAAACCAGCGAAAAGTTTAAAACCTCATTTTGCAGTGGAAACATTAAGGATGGCAACAATTTGCTCAAAATCACCGCCGCATTGACACTGAGTCCTTGCTGTGCATCTATGCCACTATACTTCAAGTCTACTCAAAATTGAACACATCACCGCTAAGTGTTCCAATTAAAATGCATTTAATTCAAAGCACAAACTCACATCGCAGGAAATGATGTTCCACATACTTTTGAAATTGCTACTCATCTGCATAAGCGCACAGACTGCGCTAAGTGAACCCAAAAAAAAAAAAGCAGTCTAACCAAGGTTACCACGAGCTCGAGGCAAACATTTACCATAATCTCACCTGCAAAGGCGTGTGAAATAACCTCCTTCCTTGTGATGCGTGGCAGAGCACAAAGTAGGCAAACAAAAATCATAAAAAAAAACTTACCACCTGTTTTTAAAGGATGTAAGAGCACTCTAAACGCAGCAATTAGAATTCGCATTTTTATTTGAATGAAACTTTGCCTGTGTGAAGTCAATTGCACATCAAAGACTTGTGTGTTTTTTTTTTAGCTTTGCAGCTATGCTACAGGTGTTGCCTTTACCCATCATAACCGTCGTTTTCTCATCTAGGACTATTATTCTGTACCAGATCCAAAGAACGAATACATTTTCTTCAGTACCAGCGATCCGATAAAAAGATACTTAAGTCGCTGTACAAAAAAGTCAAATAGCTACACATCCAAACGACATGGATTTGCGTGCGTGTGATTCACTTGAGCTAAGAGTTATGAGCTAAGTGGCGATAGCCTGAAGGATTTCGTGTTTCACATCTTTTCGATACATATACCTCTGATATACCTACAGTCGAAGTCAAAAGGATGTGGAATGGAATATCCTATCTCATGTGCTAACAATTTGGATGGAATGAGTTTGTTGTAATATTTATGAGTTCTTGGTTAATGTAATGTAAAATTTCCGAAATGAGGTGTAAATCCGCAGATGCCCTTCAACTTAATGCCTTTAGAATCATCTAAACAGTTTATCTAAGAAGGTAGTATATGCTTTCAATTTTGTTATGATTTTTATACAGTTTTGGTTTTTTAATATGAGCTCAAAATTATTTTGCGGATGAGAGTACTGAATAAAGAGCTTAATTCTTCGAAGCAAAACAAAGTTTGGCAAGATGTTGATGCACTCCTAAATTATTTAAGTCCAAAAATGGGGTTTTCCGTAGGTATAAACGAAGACGAAAATGAAATCACAACAAAAATACAAAGCTCGCATGGTTGTGTAACAGAACGACTACTATCCAGCGACTATGTAATTGAACACAACTTGTAACAACGCCCTCTATGCAGGATTATTAAAAGTAGATTTTTTAGTTATCTTATAACTAACTTCAGTCTGGAATTTTGCGCTTAAACCGCTGTCATTTGATTTTTATTTCCAGAGCAAACTTCTGATACGATTTTCATATTGGCAAATGTACAAATTGGCCTGCGATATCTGGTGGCGAGAAAAAGAAACCTCTCAGATATACAGCAATCTGTCATCGGTAAGCAGTCTGTTATTTGCAGAATATTTTAGCGGCATAAAACGATCCATTCGCGAAGTGGAAAAGATCGTCAAGGTCAAGATCGTTAAGTGTGATACCAGATTCAGCAAACAGTGATATAACTGGTCTGGTCATAAATGCATCTTCGATGACTTCAAAACCATATGAAATTAAATTTAGACGTCTTACAAAGTCATGGAAATTTTGAATGTTTTGTTGCTAATACAAAGCTGGTGAAGGAAGAAAATTAGACGCTCGATGCAACATTTTTTCTTCATTTTCCATTATTGTAAACTAACTTTTTAGGAATTTATTTTTATATTTTTACTTAAATGTATTAAATTTTCACAATATTTAATTATTTAATGTCGCGCTTATCTTCCTTTCCGATATATTTTTTCGCTCATCTCTCAATTCTGTATATCTAGAAGAGTTCAATTATCGCCACTGTCGAGTTACTGTTGGGTAAAAACGAGATGTACCAGATTCAGCGTTCGGACTTGAGAAATTCATATATGCAGTAGATTTTCCAAAAAAAATCCAATTTTTGCGTAGTAGATTTTTTGTTTGTATTGGAAACCTACATTTCATGTACATATTTAAAAAAAATTTATTAGTTTTTTATAAATCGATCTTTGAATCTCTGAATCTTTGAATCATTATTGGTCTTTATTGGTCACGAGAGCAGATTTTTATAGCGTTTTCGACTGAGCTCTTCAGATTCTTCCCTCAGATTTCAAATTTTGCCTTTGCAATCGAATTCTATTCACTGGTTAAATGTTAAATTTAATTATCCGAAATGTGTCTTTTAATTCATTTATAAAAATGTTTATGTTAATAATCTGAAAAGTGCTCTCGATTTCAAAAAAGATTCCATTTTTGTGTCAGTCGAACAAAACAGTGACCTAGAGCAAAAAAAAGTGATCTTTAGTTACTGAATAATTAGTTGTTGACATATCTACTCGTATAAGGAAGTAGGTAACCGACAAATCTAGTCGGTGGCCGCGTTCAGTACCTATACTTAGAGCCTAGATTCGCAGATGAAAAATTTTTATTGAAGGACTAACTGATTAAAATTTCAGACATTTTCAGATAATGCAAAATCGAAAAGAGGGACTGACTCGAGAGATCGGCAAACTTTTTAAGCAACAACAAAATGCATTATGGTTGTCAACCTTTCAGTGTTATTCAATAATATTTGGTGGCCAAGTGCTTATCGATCAGTGCAGTTTTATTTTCCGGGAAAGAGGAATACCTATATACGGAGAATCGACTTTCGGATTTCAACTGTTCAAAGAAATCACTTAAGGAATCTTATGATGAGTGGAGTGGTACAGTTCGAAATAGCTGTAATTTAAATCGAAGTGTTTAATAAATAGCTAGTTGTTGTTCTTTGAAACAGCACATCACAATTACATAAAGTTCCCTGCCTTATTGGCTGACACTGCGACCTAAAAAATCTATTGTATCGAAAAAAATATATGTTAATTTCCAAACTAAAAAAATCAAATTACTTCTCTGAAAATGTGCAGTAGATTGAGGCGTGGTAGATTAATTTTGTTTACGAAAAGAGCAGCAGATCTACTGCAATTGCAGTAAAGTCCGAACCCTGCAGATAAGGTCTGCCAAACCAATGCCAAACGCCCGCTCCCGCTGGGCGCGTGAAATAAATAAATGGAAATGGCGGTCTATCCCATTGTTTACTGCGCGAGAAAATCGCTCCCGCTTTCGCATTTTCGCGTTGGTGTGAGCAGACCTTAATCATTTTGATCTTAAAAGATCAGCTTGTGTAAATTTTAAGAAAGAAATTCCTACATAAATCCACTTTGGAATGCAAATTTAATGATTTTCTGCTGTCACTTGTATTTTTTTTAGATCAAAACAGGTGGTATTCTGTAAGAAACGAAAGAAAAACCATTTTCGCATTCAAAAAAACGAAAGAAATCATGCGAAATGTAACTCCTTTCATTATTTTCTTCTTTTTCGCAAACATTTATGAAGGATTCAATGAAAAGCTGTCGTTTTTTCCTTTAGCACGAGCAAATATGTCTTCGTTTTTGGAGTAACGTCCAGCAAAAAAAAAAAAAACGAAAACGTCAAAGAAATAGTTTTTACTTAACCTACCTTTTCTAGACCGCAACAAACATGCCTAAACAAAGCTCTAATTAAAGTCAAACAGCTAAATTCACAGCCTGACGCAATTAAATAGATGTTTGACAATTTAACTTGACTGTTAAGGCCAAATATCTTTTCGTTTGCTCCAAATGTTCGCATGAATAGATTTAAATTTATATAGTTTAGATTTCATTCTAAAAATAAAATATTTTTGTTTATAAATTACTAAATATATTTATTTAAATATTTATCTTTCGCGTGGAATATTATGATTCTTCTACCAACATTCGACGCTATTTCCACCATTTTCACGTATTTTTGCAAACGCCTAAAAAATGCATAAAGCCCAAAAACAAAAAAAAATGGAAATAAAGGCCAAAAAGAATTTGCAGTTTAATACGTATTGTTGGCATGCTGGGGTTACTTTCAGATTTGGTGTACATGCGAAATTGGATATATTGAAGGTTTTTTCTGCAGTACACACTCCCACCTGCTCCAAAATCCACCAGAAAATCCAAGCAAGGGGGGAATTTCTAGATATGGGTGTTATGAAATTATATATTTTATGCTTTGGGCGATATGTCATTCTATTTGGGCTTTGCGAAGCTTTATTCCTTTAAATCTTGGGCCATATGGTGGTTTTTGAGCGTTTATGACATTTTTCAATTTGGGCATTATGGCTTTGGACGATAAGACCTAACGCCGTCTCTACTCCAGGCGTATTTTTTTGAGAATCTATAGCTAGCTAACTTTTACATTTACAAGCAAAATTTGTATACTCACTTTTGGTTTTGTTATACTCACTTCCCAAAAAAATACGCCATCTATCACATCTGTGAAACTAGACATACGAGTAGACTGCTGTATTGTCGAAACGATGTCGTTTGATCGCTTTAATTTTACGTGATCTGGCCCCAAGTATCGCTTAAGATTCTCAGATGAACTTCCCAACAAACAAAATCTTCTTGTTTGTATTCTTTATCCAAAGCTCTGTCCAACGATTTTGTTGCGACCGTTGAACAACTTGAGATGAGTTTACAAATTGAAAAGGAAACCCTCAGAATATTTGAAGGGTCCGTTTTCTTTTTTTAACTTTCCAACCCCACTGTCACTTGTTTTTACATGACAAACGGAGTTTTCTTTTCTTTATAAATAACCATCTACTTAGTATGACATAAGAAAGGTAATAACACAATAGCACCAGTCAAACTGACTTATAACTTATTCATCCTGTTTTCGAGGATCGGCAATGGAGTGCGACATACCTATAGAACCATCCATTCATTCAGTCCATGCAATATAAGTGCTGTACGCCAAAGCCCCCTTTCAACCTAAAGTGCTCTCTAAGTAGGTTAGGTCCCTCCTGTGTTCAAGTGAATGGCAGCGCGGTGAATGCAAGGAAAAAAAACTCCTAAAGCATTGAATAGGGGTGGTAAAAAAAAACTGAAACCGACTTGCTGCAGATTAGGAAAGAAAAGCGAAATGCCCAATGGAATTGTAGGTTAGGCACTATGAGAAAAGTCGAATAGAATTTCGACGGACGGATGAATAAATTGAAACTGTGCAACGCTCTAAGTGAATTGGCTGCTGCTGCTGCTCTATCTTTGAGAGGGGCGCAAGTTTGAATTAAAAATACGAAAATAAAGACGTAGCTAACTCGAAGCGATTGTGATGGAAATAGGTTGGCTAATAGACACTGCGATGGTAAGTGTCCTCTGTTCATTATTCACTCGAGAGGATATTTTTATAAGATTCAGATATACCTAATGCCGAGTGGGTATAGTTGCTTCGAACTAGTTTTGTCATCATAAATGTAAGATCCTTTGAATTATAAATAGGGGTGCGACCTATACTCTTCTACGGTAATATATAACTATTAGCTCATCATTACTGAAATTTGGGAAAACGGTCGAGATTGACCCTAAATTGGCCTCGACGCTTTTTGTTACTCCTGCAAGGTTCCCGAATAAATAATGCATAAGCAGCTAACAACGTAAAATTGTGCACGTACGCAGCCACAACACGTGGCCATGGTGAAAGGGATATACGAAACTCAAAGGTTCCTTGGCGAGAATTGAAAATCAGCCGAATACCCTGAAAGGAGCCTAATTTATTCCATCCTGCGTTGCTACTCCTTTGGGATTATTCTTCAACTTGGTGTTAATATCGAATATCAGAATCAGACCAGAAACAGTATGTATAAGTTCATGAGCAGGGATAATGTGCGTGTGTGTGTGAATAGTCTCGTGCTCGTCTCGGTATATAGTTTGCACCTACTTTTGTTGCATGACTTTGTGCTGATTATATTGCAATTAAGTATTAATGGAGGACGATTAAGAAAAACTACAACGTTCTATTCGAAAAAGGATCCTGCGTGGTGCACTCAATTAATATTCGTTGCAGCACTTGTGCTGGGGCTTTATTACGATGTATCTACTCTGTTCTTAGCACTTGGGAACAAGGGAAACTAAGTTAATTACGCGGTTGATGGAGGTTTACAAAGAAAGCGATGCCGGATACAGATGAAACTTTGCCTTGCTTTAGAGAAGTTTTTTCTTAATAATTGGAGGCCCGATGATTGTTTTTTTTAACCCTCTTTAAAGTGGGGAGCTTTGCGTGTAAGTCAAAATGTATACCCATCATCATCATAATAAATAGTACCTAACCTATGTAAATGCAATGAAAATGTAGCTCAAAATGCTGGCAATGCCTTTTTTTGATTACTTCTAATTCATCAATTGAATAAAATAAACCCCCCAGAGTATGCAATGAAAAAATTTCTGAAGTGCTATATGGGGTAGGATTCTGGAAAACAAACGAAACGAAAACGGGTTTCGCTTTTCAAAAAACGAGAGAAGTCATGCAAAAGCGAAAGTTTTCTTTCGTTTTTTTTTTCATCCTCTTCCCAAACGTTTAAATAGAAGTACTACTGGATGGCATACCGGCCGAGCTTTTCAAAGCATTGTCGGCTGTATTGTGCGAACGTTTAAAACCTTAAAAAAAAAATTATCGAAACGTATCAGCGCGGTTTTAGGCCAGGAAAGTCTACCATCGTTCATTGTGAATTGAATTTAGCCAGCTGCCAGCCAGCAGCTCTCCGACTGTGGAGAACATCAAGAGTTGTTGCCAGCAGATTGTTGTTTTAATTAGCATGTAAAATGTGCCTCAACTGGCAACTACTGTCAACCACTGGCTGGCGAGGTTTCATAAAAACACAATACTATTAACGGACGGAAGATCCCAGCGAGCTGCCAGTGGTGCTGGCCTATTTTAATGTATTGAAACGGAGGCGTCGTCGAAGATGATGCTAGCTGTAAATGAGGACAAAACGAAGTATATTCTGTCAACGAGAAAGGAGTCTCAGCATCGACAACTTGGACAAAACATCACGATGGACAGATACAACTTCGAAGTAAGTAAAGACTTTGTCTACTTGGGCTCCACTATCACCTCGCAAAATGACATCAAACGAAGAATCACTCTTGCTAATCGCTGTTTCTTAGGGCTAAGAAGGCATCTAAGAAGTAAAGCACCCTCCCATAGAGCCAGGGATATAAATATAAGACCCTAATCATCCCGGTCCTGCTGAATGGTGTAGAAGCATTGACTCGGTCGAAATCGGATGAAAACCTCCTTGAATATTTGGAGAGAACGATTTTTCGGGCGATATTCGGCCCAATGTGTGTATCGATGGAGTGTGGAGGAGAAGGTTTAACGACGAGTTTTATGGGCTATACAGAGACGTTGACCTAGTCAAAAAGCTGAAGATACTACGGATGAGATGGATGGTGCACGTAGAGCATATAGACAGCTACGCACCAGCCCAACGAGTCTTTGAGTCTACCCCTGAGGGACAACGTAACAGAGGAACACTCAGCCTTATTTCGAATTCACAATTGGAGGGTAACATCAATCAACTTGGTGTGCGTAACTGGAGGCAGTTAGCTAGGGACCGAGCTGGTTCGAGGGGCTTGTTGGTTGAGGCCGTGATCCACCCCGGACTGTAAGCGCCCCCGAAAGTAGAGGGTCTTAGGGTTTTTTTTTCCACCGCGCCAAGTCTATGCGTCGTGAGTGTCAACAGTTGTTGATGTATCATATTGCGATGACGTGTTTCTAACTGCTTGCCATTCTTCGCATGTCAAAGAGTTTAGGATCATTTCCTTCAGAAACCTCAGCGTGGTATAGTTTCGAGGGTGTCATTGGTTTCCTCCTGTCGATTAGTTTTGGTCTGTCCAGTATAGCAAGCTGCCTTCACATCCTTGATTAGCAGTGTGATCATCAATGGAAACTGTGCTTTCCATATATCGTGACCTTGCCCCCAAATAGGCTAGTTGATTTTTACTTGAGTACGTCCTTCCACGTGTGTGTTTAGTAACTTTCGCTGCCCGGTTGCTACCCTACTTGAGAGTGTCTCGATGAGAATCGTCATACCTAGAACGCTTTCAGCTCCTTCAGTCAACCCTCAACGACCATCGTCAGACATGATTAAGTCCACTTACATACATATTATGATAGATAGTTTAGTAATATTGCCAAGCTTTCAATATATCACAGAATCTTCTATAGTTGGCCCAAATTCCTTGGACATTGAAAGCAATACCAAAAGCACCATCTTTGCATGGCTCAAAGGAAACTATACAAACTAGTTCAACCATACAAAGGAGCAGGAAATCTCCCAGCAACCAAGAACATCTTTGTACTTTGCAAAGTTTCCAATACCAAAGCCCACCATAAGATCTTATGATTCCCATAATTTGACATTACTTTGTGTATCCCCGGCGACGCGAAAAGTTTTCTTTCATCATGTTTTCCTTTATTTAGTTGGAAACCCTCTGCTGCGTATTTCTTTTGTATCAACCAGCCATTACACTCTTGTAAACTGTTTTCATAAAACCTTTCGTTCTAGCATCAGCTTTAAAGGCCATTCATTCTATGGCGTTGCCGCTACAGTAGAGGCTGCAAGCATAACTAATACCAATGACGAAGGACATAGCAGAGAAAGAAACTCACTGATGGACTGACCAGTGACCATCCCGCAATTCTTCACAACGAAGACTCCCTTTCTTTCACGTTATTATAATAAACCTGTTCCAGGAACTTGGAACCCAGTTTCTAAACCGATTATTCAAATGGCATTGTTCGACGGTAAGGAGAAACCCTTGGAAGGAAATAAATCCATTTTGGAAACTTTCCTCTTTCCGGTCGCAAAGAAGAGAAAACAACATTTTTTTTTTTTAATTATTTAAGTACTTTTACATTCGACATTAATTTTGGGCGAAAATCCCTTCCAAAAAGGATTCAACGAGTAATTCAAAGTGAAAGTCAACCGTATGCACATTGGCAGCTGGACACTGAAAACGCAACTGCCTATAAGAAATTCCGTCGGAGAAAGTGGTTCGGGGCGAAACTTTATGTCTCCCAAAGTCCATGAATTATTCTGTACCCTCTGCATGTCGCCTTCCTAATACACGGTTGACAAGGAGCAAGGGATAAGGAAAACTAAGAAAATATGTCGTTGCAGCAAATGTTCAGTAAGAGAGAGAGAGAAGCTTAAAATCCATTTGGTCAAATTAATTACTGGAAGGATACTTTTATGTTGCCTCCTGCATCTGTGGTGGTGGACACAATTTTGTTTTTGTTCCTTTCAGTTGTCTTTAACTTTTGTCCTCTTTCCTACTTACACAAAGGACAGATATAGAAATAAAGAAAAGTCTTGGCATTTTAATTCATTAAGTACCAAACATCCTTGGCTTCCCTTTGGTCGGATGCGGCAGTACCTCGCATTGGTCAGCATTGGCAAATACTCTCCGGTGTCCGTTCATGCAGCATGACATTTTGTTTCCATCATTCTGTGAGAACACGCTGAAGGTCAATTAAATTTCCTAAATTACAGAAATTTAGAAGAGACCATGTCCTGAAGGTGGACACAATTGTGGGTAACTTTTCGAAAAGTTGTTAAATTCCATGCGGCTTACCGGTTCCACCGGGTGACTTTCACATATTTGATTTTGCGGCTGTGGGCTTAAAGTTTGCCGACTGCAATGAAAGCAGAGTTTTAAAACTGCACATATACTGCACGGGGTGAGATTCCATGCGAGTCGAAGAAGTTTCGTGAGTATAGTTGTCAGTTGATCCCTGAGGAAAACTTTTGGCTAAAGCGAATGTAGTTTTAAGGCTCGCCGCTATAGGTTGGACGTATATATAGCTTTTGAAAGAGGTAAATGAGAACGTGTGGTCGAGAAGAGATCTGTTTTGGGTTTAGTTAGGTCAGCTTATAGTTGAGGGTTAAAAGTTGATGGTCCATTCATTCATTTTCAATGGCCCACTTATGCATTAAGTGGATCGCGGGTGTAGTGTTGCTCAAGTGGAGCCTGCATAGTCTCGATCCTCCGCCATCGACTCCAAATCATCAAGGGCAATCTCCATACGGGTAGAGGATAGGTTATGGACTTGATCTAACCATCTCATCCACCATCTATCATCATCTGGATCTACCTAGAGGACGCCTGCCTGATGGTAAGGATTCCATAGCACGTCGAGGGAACCTGGTCGGGGACATGCGTTTAACATGACCTAGTTGATGGTCCAGTCTTGTCAAATTGGCAAGCGCAAATCTCTAGAAAATGTGATTTTTAATAAATGATACAGAACAGAAGTTGGGGTCAATTTTAAATATCGATTCGACGAGCAGCAAATGTTTGTCCCACGTGCCAATTATAAGCGCGTGGTTCCGTAAGGCCCTACGACTAAGTGGCGCCCTAGAACAAGTGTGGTTCAGTGAGGGACGACGACAAACTAAGCATGGTTCCTGGATGACGGAAAGAGTTCCAATAACAAGCATGCTTTCTTAAGGCGACTAAACCTGGTCGCTGTGTGGCCGGCATAAGTATTTTGACAAAACTAAAGTCAATTCTGCTCATAATTTGAACTTACTTCATGTAAATTTGGCATCAATGGAAAGGTCATTTAAATTCCGTTTGAATGATACAAAACTTTCCTTAACCCATGTGTATGACCGAAAGCGGCGCGTGGCAGGCATTGTTCTATGGATACGGCGAATAAGTGTGGTTACTGGGTGGCCAAACAGCAAGATTAGTCCCGTGAGGCCAATGTTTACAAACGTCGTTCCCTAAAGCCAACCTTGTTTCCCTATGCCGAAAAGCGATCCTAAGGTAGGCATGGTTCCGTTGGCCCCGACGAGTAAGAGTGGCTCTTGGCTGGCAAAAAGCGGCCCGACTGCAAGCGCGGTTACGTAGCTTCAGATACAGGAGGTCTTACGACAAAGCGTCTTTTCTTGTTGACAGAAGGCAGCCGATCAACAAGCGTGGTTCCACGAGGCCGATGTAAGCGAAACGACTCGACGGCAGATGTGGGTCAATGTAGGCCGACTACTAAGGGTATTTCTTGGGTGTCAAACAACGACTCAATTAAAGCTAAAGCTCCTAAATTCGGGCCGTGTGACTAAACCTGGTCGCTGAATGACGGAAAGCTGCGCGTGGCAGGCATGGTTCTATGGGTCCGCCGACTAAACATGTGCCTGGGTGGCAAAAAGCGGCCCAATCTTTATCCCTGAGCCGATACAACATTGATTTTTGTCTACAGAATGACCAGCACACAGAGGTATGAAGGTACATTTTCATGAATCTCGATAAATAGTTAAAATGAGAATCTTCACCCTAGATTGCAAATATAATAGGTTAGTCTAGGTTAGTGGGTTGGCATGACAGTAGAAACCTGTATACGTGCCGCACACTTAGATCAATGTAGATCCGTAGTGATGCCCTAGGGGTTTATGACGCTCATTACTCTGGAAACCTATAAAAAAAAACCTACGGATTGGTAAACCAACCCGTCGCCATAAGTATTTTGTTCCCAATCTTCTGTCTGAGTTTACAGGGGTGAATCATTACTGATGTAGTGTCAGCCTGGTTTAGTTGAAGGAAGGACCCTTTTCTTGCCAGCTCATCTGCTTTTTCAATTCGTAGGCATAAATATGCATAAGTCATCGGCATATACGACTGATCTAACTCCACTAAATTCTATTTTAATCAGGATGACGTTTACCACAAGAGCCCAGAGTAGCGGTGATAGTACCATGCCCTGAAGAGTGCGCCTCTTGATGCAGATACCTGCGTCAGTACACCTCCTAGTTCTGAAATGATTATTCTATTTTTGGGCATACACATTATCCATTTGGTGATAGTGGTATTCACTTTAAGGTTTATAAGAACTCTTTGAACTGCGTCTCTTTCGACATTGTTGAATGCTCCTTCAATGTCCAGAAAGGGTGCAAGAGTGTATTCTTTAACTTTTAGTGTTTTCTCCACCGTGCTGACGACACTATGAAGTGATGTTTCAACACTTATTCCCTTTGTATATGCGTGCTGAGCCGGGGATATAGCATCCAGGTTTAGTTTAGTCCGGATATGCATATCATGAGCCTTTCAAATGTTTTCAGAACAAATGAGGTTAGGCTTATGGGTCTAAAGTCTTTGGCAGTAGTGTAGCTGGGTTTGTCAGCTTTGGGTATAAAGACCACTTTAACTTCTCGCCATGATTTTGGAACGTATCCTAGCTTTAGGTTGCTTAGGCATACGTTTTTCAGATGTGAGTTTATATGTCTCTCACATTTTTGTATATCATCATAGGAAAGATGCCATCGATTCCGGAGTTTCTTACCCGTCCTTCCTGCTCCTAACGGACATGCATTTTCTAGAGCTTTCCCTACAATTTTAGCAAGATCATCGACTGCCTTGATCAAATTGGGAGCGTTGGGAGCCCTCCCGTACCTGACTGTTGTGTGGTCTTTATCACTGTAATTAGATAGAAGATTGTAAATATATTAAAACACTCACCGGTGACGCGACGTCCGCTTTACCGCGAAACCATCGCGTTCCTCTATTTTTTTGTTCCTACTCCTAGTCTGTCGCGATTTTGTAACCCTCCCATGTCTTATTTTGGCCAAACTACCTCACCACGCGCGAGTTACGTCCTTGGTAATGAACCAATTCAAATTAAATACAACTTAATAGTTATAAATATGTTTATTCGAGAAAAACCAACTTAAGACTAATTTATTTTTACATTTAACCAAACCAAGAAAACTGATAACAGAAATTATGTACCTACATCAAAAGCAAACCAAACTATGTACCTAGTTTTCTCCAATTCATGCTCCTCAACACCGAAGTACAGAGCGTGGTTATCGCGATTGCGATTGCGACCAACAGCAATATAATATGCACATACTCGGCTGATGTTGCTCTCAGGCCAGGCTGCAGCAGTAGGTACACTTGTTGTGGGGCGTTTTAAATAGATGCTGCTATTGTTGTGACCCTGAAGTTTTTTCTATTGTTATTGTGCTGTTGTTAAAAAGCTGCTGTTGTGATGCTGCTGTTGTTGAGGCTTCAGCTTTGCAGTTGTTGTAGATAGATATGCGGCTTTTACATGGATGCTGCTATGGTTGTGACCCTGAAGTTGTTTGTCACTTTGTGGTGCTGTTAGTTTGCTGCTGTTGTGATGCTGCAGCTTCAGGTTGATACGAAGGTACATATAGGTATAGTTACATCACGTAACTCGCGCTACTTCTTCCCGTTTCCGGTCGCTTTTTCGTTTCATCGGAGTTCGGAATTACAGCCCAACGAGTTATAAAAAAATGTCGGAAATACATTTTAAAATGACAATTTTATCGGGGCGCGGCGAAAATCGTTCAATGTCATACATGAGACTTTGTCATTCCAGAACAGTCGGTCATACAGTCCCAACACTTACGACAAGGTGATCACGATCGTCGAAAACGGCCATTTGGATAGCAGAAAAAGTCATGTCATTTGTGTGCCCTGGGACAAAAATGACAAATTCTAAAGTCAGCGTGACATCTAAGTGAAACGCTGGAATTACCGTCTTTAGTCTATAATAATCGTAGCTTCACACTGGTTGTAGGAAATTAATCCTATTAACGTATACTTTACTTTTGATGGCGCTACAGTCCGGGGCGGACCTGGGTCTCAACTAACATGCCTCTCCAGCCAGCTCGATCCAACGCTAGCTGCCTCCAGTTGCGCACGCCATGTTGGTTGAGGTCACCTTCCAATTGCGTGCGCCACCTTAGGTAAGGTCGTCATCTATATCGCTGTACAGCCCGTACAGTTCTTCATTGTACCAGACTCCCGAGATACAAACTGGACCAAAGATCACACGGAGAACTTTTCGCTCGAAGCAGCTAAGTGTGTTTTCATCCGCCCTTGATAGAGTCCATGCTTCTGCGCCGTATAGCAGGACAGGGATGATAAGGGTCTTATACAACGTCAGCTTAGTTGCTCGGGAGAGGGCTTTGCTACTCAATTGCCACCTAAGCCCGTAAACAGCGATTGGCACGAGTAATTCTTCGCTTGATCTCAGCGCTGATGTCATTGCTGGAGTTGACCGCAGAGCCTAGGTAGACAAAGTCTTTCACTACCTCAAAATTATAGCTGTCCATTGTCACTTTCTGTCTAAAGGCGCCGATGTTGAATGTCATTTCTTGTGGACAGCATATATTTCGTTTTGCTTCATTGCTTTCATTCACCGCTAGTCCCATTTTTGCCGCTTCTGACTCAATACTCACAAATATACCACTGACAGCTCGCCGAGTTCTACCGATTATGGCAATGTCATCGGCGTATGCGAGTAATTGCACAGACTTTTGAAAGATAGTACCTCCGGGGTTGGCTTGTGAGTTTCGTACAATTCTTTCACGTATGATGTTAAATCACATGACAGCGCGTCACCTTGTCTAAGACCTTTTTTGACATCAAACGGTTCGGTGGTGTTTTTACCGACTTTAACAGCGCTCCGAGAGTTCTCCAGCGTCATCCCGCACAAACGGATGAGTTTATCGGGGATGCCAGAACTAGACATGGCTCTGTATAATTCTTCTCTATACACGCTATCAAAGGCAACCTCGATGAATAGGTGGTTGGTGTCGATTTGAAATTCCTGGGTCTTTCCCAAGATCTGCCGTAGTGTGAAAATCTGGTCTATGGTGGATTTTCCAGGCCTGAAATCACACTGATAAGGGCCTATCAGATTGTTGATCATCGGCTTAAGGCGTTCACAAATTATTGCAGACAGGATCTTGTATGCAATGTTGAGGAGACTTATACCTCTAAAGTTAGCGCAGATCAGAGGATCTCCTTTCTTCATGACCGGACAAACGATGCTGAGATTCCATTCATCGGGCATTCTTTCATCCGACCAAATTTTACATATGAGTTGGTGTATACTCCTTACCAAGTCATCTCCTCCAGCTTTGAAAAGCTCAGCGGGTAAGCCGTCCGCACCCGCAGCTTTATTGGATTTAAGTTTAGATATGGCTATCCTCACTTGATTTTGGTCAGGTTGATGAGTTTCTTGCCTATCATCATCAATGTTGAATGGCTCAGACTGCCTGACAGCGGGATCTTGGTCATCTTCGCCATTTAGCAGTCTGCAGAAGTGGTCCTTCCAAATTCTCAGCACCGACTGTGATTCTACCACGATGTTCCCTTGTTCATCTTTACAGGTTTCGGTTCGGGATACTTTTTGGTAAAATTTTCGAACCTCATTCCTGGAGTGACATCTCTCTATCGACTCAACCGCGCGCTTCTCGTATTCCCTCTTTTTTCTTCGGAGAAGTTTGTGCTCTTCTTTTCTCCTCTGCCCAAAGGTGTTATAAGCAGCCTTTCTCTCTGCCCTGGTCCTTGTCTGCAGCGTTGCTAAATATGCGTCTTGCTTAACCGCAGCCGGCATTCGTCATCGAACCACGGGTTTCTTCTTGGTCGTCGCCTGGTGAAACCTAGCACATCAGAGGCGGCACTTCTGATGGCTTCCTGGCAGCACTGCCATTGGTCGTGTGGGCTAGAATCTTGAGAGATTAAGTGATACACGGTCGGCATAGGCTCTGGCAGTCTCTTGCGATCGAAGCCTTTCGTCGTCGAACTTTCTCACAGTATTTTCTCGTTGCTGGACTGCACGAGTTATTCGTTAGTACTAGGTAGTGGTCGGAGTCGATGTTTGCACCCCTGAATGTACGGACGTCTAAAATACTAGATGCGTGTCGACCATTGATTGCAATGTGATCAATCTGGCTTATTGTTTTCTGATCAGGGGAGAACCACATTTGTTTATGAATGTCGAGATGTGCCATAACGTATATGAGTTTAAAACGGAACGTTTGTTGGTAGAATACTCTTTTTCTATCCTTCCTTGTAGGTACCTTGATGCTCATGCGGCTATAATTAGAGTTGACCATCTATGCGCGCATCATATTCGTGTCAATGTCAATAGTCGAGACAGTTTAATTGGTTTCACTGTGTAACTGACACATCCAACTTGACTAACGTCATTCTGGTATAATATCCAACCCAAATTATAATCCACATTAGCATAAAGAGCCTGCCTTTGCTTTATATCCCGCATCAGAGTTAATTACATTGTCACTTTCGTTTAATTGCTTAAAATCCATAATTAAGGATATCACAAGAAAGCATATAATATACACTTCTCACACGTGAATTAATTATATGTAATGCCAGAGATCAAACGCACACACTGCGTCACACATACATCTTCGTTGGTATGAAACGTATGCCGAGTGCGAAGTAATAACGAGCCAAGTTATGCAAATACACACTCCGTCAGTTTGGGCGTACATATACGGCAATCACGCGTGAAGACAAAAGCCAACTTCTGTCGAAGTTGCAATTTTAATTACACCCTCACTTCGCGTACTCAACGATTCAACTCCATCGAACTGGCGCCTTTCGATCTCACACTTTGATAATGTTAATCACCCTTCAGCGAGCGCGTGGCATAATAAGCAGGACGAAGGCCGACTACACACAGTCAGAGCGTCGAAAATAATGAATGTTTTTTTTTTCACGAGAATTTTTATAACAACGGCTAAATGCCTTTAATTTGCTTGGCGCACCTCTATCAAGGACCTCCTCCTCAGCAAAGACTTGCACAAGTGCCTTTTGGCTGAAGAGAGTTCACACGTCGAGAAAAGTTTAAATCCATAACCAGAAATCCAAAGAAAGAGAGGTCCTCTTGAAGCCACTTCGTCGCAACCAAACAATGGCTTCACAGGAAAAGGTACAGAAAAACCCATACACACACACACCGATTGTGCGGGGGGTCTTGTGGGGAAATGTCCTGTTCCATTGTTACTGCAGGAACAAAGGAAGCACAGCCACCACCTTTAGCGGTTTTCCGTCAATTTCCCTCAACTGCATGAGCAACTTAGCAATCCTGCAATGGACAGCCAGAATTGTGTACTCTTACTGTGTCATTGTCAGCGTTTAACTGTGCATCCGAATCCAAAGGGAACGACAACGACAACTCACCACAAAGACGACGAAACAAAAGGATTCTGGATTATTGGCGTTGTTGTATTGTCGTTGTGTCGTTGTTGTCTGTTTTTGCCAATATCCTTCGGCAATATTTGTGAATAAAATATGAGCAAAGAAGGATGCTGTTCATCCAGTTCGCTTGTTGTAACGGATACGAGCGAGAATGTGTGAGAATGGCAAATTGAATTGCTGTATACTATACTGAAGGATCATTGAAATGGCCATTTGAAGGAAACCGTTATAGCTGTACAGCGGATGCCGAATGCTTTTGTGTCTCCGATTGTTATGATGCACTTAGGGAAATTGTCTGAGAGTGTGGGTGGAAATGTGAGCTGCGCTGCGGATACGATGGGACATTTCGCTGATAGCATGTATGGTGCATAGTGCACTGCAAAATGGGCGAAGCTTCAGTCCTTTTGTGCCATGGGAACTGAGCTGAGGATTGTCAATGCTTTTAGACGTAATTGATAGAAAAGGATAACCAAGTACAAGGAGTTACTCCACTTATCCCTTAGCTGCACAATTTCGATTCAAAAACCTTCAAAACTATAACGATAACCACAAACTCAAACACTTGCTCCAAGCGGAGCAAGTATACTCAGCATAATCCTCTATGCGGTCCTTGAAAGTGCCCGAAATTGGTTTAGTTTTTCCTCTCTATCCGCTCAAAGGAAAGCTTCGAATTACTGCCATTTTGAGTTATGGTATGGCTTCGATACTTCCAGCAGACCTACACATAGTTTTTGGATTTCACAAAAGTGTCCTTTAGCCAGTCCACTCTTTTTTTTTTAACAATCAGCACGGGAAAGTTCTTGTGGTGTTATGAATGAAATTTTATTTTCGCAAAGACATTGCTGCCCGGTGAAAGTTCCCCTCGCGCCAAACCCTCTTCTGACTGCACTCAAACAATACACCAGTATAATACTCTCGTCCACTAGTCCCGTTGCACCGTTGTTGGTAACTCATTTTCATTACCTGGAATAAAGTTGTTCTTGTATAGAGGGAACCAACCGGAGGCGGAGTGGTTGTAGGTGAAAATTTAATTGCGGCGGATATACACTGTGGATATACTGCACACGAAACATGGCGGTGTGGTGTGCTGCAAAGTGCAGACTTTGCAGAATTTTTAATGAGATGGCGGTTATTTTTAAGCGTTCCCAACACACACAAACATATAAAATGAATATACAACTGTTCGGTGGTCACCGGAAAACATATTATGTACGCCGAACTTTTGAGGGTGGCAAAAGCCAATTGGGAGAGAAGTTAAAAAAAGTTGTAATTGATGCAGTGTAGCTGATTAAGTACGTGGCTACAAAGTTGCGATGTTTAACATCCAGTTTGGGGAATTTTTTTTATATTGTTCGTAATTGAACAGGGATGGACCTACCCTACCTACTGCCATAATTTTACAATTGTTGCATTTTATTTATTACGCCCAGAATTATAGACAGACACAAATGCACATAACAGCTAGCTATTTGGGAACATTTTAATTTTCGAAACTTTGATCGTACTTACTAGGTGGCGCTATACTCCAGAGTGGATCTGGGCCTCAAAAAATAGGCCAGTCCAATTAGTGCGGTCTATTACTAACTACTTTCAGTTGCGGTTGGTTGAGGTCATAATCCACATGTGCGGTCCAACTGACGCGAGGTCGTCCTCTTCTGGGCTAGAGTCAAAGACCGGAGCGTTGGTTTCTGCACATTACATAGACATCTTCGACACCTGATTCACACTCTTTATTGTCGCTGTATAGCTGGTAGAGTTCGTTGTCAAATCTATTTGTTCAAACCCCATCAACGCAAACAAGACCGAAAATCATTCGAATAATAATGCGTTCAAAATACCAAAGATATTTTCATCCGTCTTGGCTATTGTCCATGTTTCTGTGCCATATAGCAGGACTGGGTTAATAAGGGTCCTATACAGAGTCTCCTTAGTGTTTCTGGATGAGGACTTACTATTTGATTGCCTGATTGCCATCTTAGGCTAACATAAACAGCGATTGGAAAAGCGTATTTCATCGCTTGATTTCTGATCTGATGCGACGTTTCGATAAAGTTAACTGTCAACAACTACCTCAACTACCCGTCTGTCTATTGTGACTTTCCGTCCGATTCATCAATGTTGTGTGCATAATACTTTGGTTTGTACTCTTTTAACCCATTTTTGTCGCTTATCTGTTCTAATAATTCTAATTGCAAACTTCTCAGTGACAGCTTAACAATATGACATCGTAACGTGACCATTTATTTTTTGGCAAAAAGCGGCGGGGTTTTTGAAGCTAAAAGCGGGCGTGTTTTGGGGGGTTTCCCAAAAGTAGATTCTTACCTTAAAAATTGCGTGCAAAATAGTAGAAAACAGTTTATTTCATGTAAAATCTAATATAATTCTTTAAAAATAAACGTCATTAGTTTTTTTAATATACGGAAAAACGGCTTCCAATTCTGGCGTAAGCTTCGGCATCCCGGAGTTAGTGTGTGTTTCGTTATCTTGCTAAATTTTACCGTCCTATTTACAGCGAATGCCCGCGTTCCATTGACTGCTAGATGACTAGCGGCATGCCAAACTCCATATAAAAAAAAACTGACATTTCACAATACATATATGGTAGAGCTCTAGCGCAAATGATGAAATGTCAGTTTTTTTTATATGGAGTTTGGCATGCGCGCTAGTCATCTAGCCGTCAATGGAACACGGCCAATGTCAATGAATAACGTTGGTTGTTTCTTTGACACATGACATTTGCAATATTCGCGCACTTATACCAACTGAAGTTGTCTACGGCAGCTTAAAAATTTAATTTAATTTAAAAAATCTTAAAACGTACCTAGTGAAAAAAAGGACTAAAGAATATTCTTAAGAGAATTAAATTCCGATTTCTTATCAAAAAGCGGGAAAATGGTTGTGGTGGCGGGTGGAGGGTTTTTAGATAAAAAAGAGGGTAAAAACCGCCAAAAGCGGGTGAAATGGTCACATTTGATATGCCATATGCGTAGGTAAATAATTGTGCAGACTTGTGAAAAACTGTAAATTGGCAATTATCGCCCAATTGTCACAAGTCTGATGTGCATCATATTGTGTGAGTCTTTTTTTGACATCAAAGGTCTCGATGAAACTGTTTCCAACCTCAATGGGACAGCGAGTGTTCTCCATCGTCATTCTGTACAATCTTACGAGTTTGACAAGGATGCCAACACTAGACATGGCTGCATATATCACTCATCTCATAAATAATGTCATATGCGGCCTTGAAGGGGTTGGGTACGAAAACTCCAAAATTAAAATCCCCAAACTGAAATCCTTAAGTCAATATCCCCAAACCCAAAATCCCCAAATCCAAAATCCTCAAAACCAAAATACGCAAAGTTAGGCATACGAAAATTTCTTCAAATATTTTGCACTAACATTTTGGGGATTTTTTATTTGGTGGATTTTGAATTTGTGGATTTTGTGATTGGGGATAGTAAATTCGGGTATTTTTCAAAAAGTGGAGATTTTGGGGTTTGGGGATTTTGCACTTGGGTATTATGTAGGTATCCCGCCTTGAAGTCGATGGGTACCGATCCGAACTTTTTCGGTTTTCTCCACGATCTGATCTGAAGTAGTGTGAAAATTTGGTCGGTTGAGGACTTACCCGGTCAATCAGTTACCTAATTGATAAATGCTTTCAGACATTCACAAAATATACAACTAGGTTCCAGAAATCGAGTGAAATCGAAATCGCAAATCGAGTGAATTCGTTTTCAGTGTTCTGCGATTCGGAAACTCCGAAATTTTTTCGAAATCACAATTTCACTTTGTCTCAATTCCGAAAATTTTGAAATCGAAATCGAATACAGTGAAATGTGGAAGTGGAACACAAAAATTCATTTCTGATTTCATTTCGAGTGAATGTGAAATGTGGAACCTAGCAGATAGTCCTTTATTGTAGGCCGGACCAACGATGCTGAGGTTCTATTTATCAGGCATATCCTTAAATGGGAAAATCTTGCCTTTCTTCGTTCAGATTAAATGGTTCGTTCTGATATCGGAATTTGGTTTTAATTGACTGTGACTCTATCGTAAAGTAGGCTTCCCTCCTCATTTCCACAGAACTCTTTTCGGGTATTGTTACCTTAACAAATGGAACTAACTTCCACTAGCCAAAATTAACTAAGTTCAACCAAATATGGAGAGGAATTTAGTTCATAAGTTTGGGAGATAGGTCATATGGAGCGTAGTTCATTATGAACTAATTCCGAGCGAAGTAAGTTTAGAACGCATGAGCAGTGAAATATCTACGGGGGGCATGCTCATTGTAACCCCCCTGCTTAAGGCTTTGTTGGATTTGAAGTAGTTGCGAGATTGGATATCCTATGCAAAATGTCTTTAAATCCATGCGAAACTTTGTATGTCTGTCTGAGTTCCTGAAAATCGTAGGAGTTAGTTCATATGACCTAAATCCATAATCAGGTGGGATTTAGTTCGCATGGCGGTACAATGGCGCTAATATTGTGTGAACGCCTTAAACCCTTTATAAATAACCTGATTGGCCTCTATCAGAGCGGTTTTAGGCCAGGGGGTCGATTCTGGTTCGGCGAAAAAGTGAAATGAAAATATTTTCACTCTTTCACCGCAAATTTGATTCTCGTTCTATGAAAAGGTGAAACCAAATGTCAAACATTTTCATATGAATAATTTCTTTTCACGCGCTCATTTGTAGGTGAATAGATCAGTGAAAGAGTGAAAATGGAGATTCCAATAAAAAAAAACAAGGGAAAAAGCGTCACATCAATTCAAAAGGAGTATTTAGTGAATTTTTTAGAAATAAATTTGGAAATTACATGTTCAAATTTAAAAACTTATTTCACCGAGCTTTTATTGTTTTTGTATATTGGTACAAACCGTAAGAAAGCCACATTGTCCTCCAGACCAATAGCTTGTTGAAAACTTCCCTCAGTAAAAAAAACATGCTCATACCGTCATAGCACTTCGCTATGGAAGAGCTAGTATTTTTGATGATGTTTTAAGGCTTTATGTTTTTTTTTTAGATGTTTAGGAAGCGATAAAATTCTATATGAAGTGTTCTCCATTATCGCTTCAAAAAGATTTTTGTTCTATTTAGACGAGGCCTTATAATCAGCATTTTTTTTCTAGAAAACTATTTTTAAAATGTATTCTATTATTCAGCACATTAATAACAAATAAATTTCAAACCTCTGCACATTTCTTCGCCTTATTTCGATAAAAAGTCTGGCATTTTATTCAAAAATTTATTCACAACTGTGGCCGATATTGAATTCACCACAGCATTTTCACTTATTGAACGAGAATCGCATTTTAGTACAAAGTCAATCGAAAAAATGAAAGCAATGCGTGAAAGCGAATGTGAAAACGATTTATTCGATTCACTCTTTCGCAGAACCAGAATCGACCCCCAGGAAAGTCCACCGTCCATCAAATTTTCACACTTAGGCAGATCCTGGAAAAAACCCAAGAAGTTCAAATCGATACCCACCATCTTTTCATCGATTTCAAAGCCGCGTACGACAGCATCTATAGAGACGAACTATACAGATTACAGAGCCATGTCTAGCTTTGTCATCCCTGCAAAATTCATTAGATTGTGTAGAATGACGATGGGGAAAGCTCGCTGTTGCATTAAGGTCGGTAACGACCTCACCGAAACCTTTGATGTCAAAAGAGGATTTAGACAATGTGACGCGCTGTCGTGCGACTTTTTCAACATCATACTTGAAAGAATCGTCCGTAACTCACAGGCCAACCAACACACAAGGTATAACTTTGAGGTAGTGAGGGACTTTATCTGCTTCGGTTCTGCTTTAAATTCTAACAGTAACATCTCACAAGAAATAAAACGAAGAATAACTCTTGCCAATCGCTGTTTCTTTGGGCTAAGAAGGCAATTGAGTAGTAGAGTCCTATCCCGAACAACTAAGGACATTCTGTATAAGACCTTAATCATTCCAGTCCTGCATTATGGCGCTGAAGCTTGGACTCTATCTCTCGGTCGCTTCGAGAGAAAGATTCTTCGTAAAATTTTCGGTCCCGTTTGCGTTGACAACTTTATCGAGCAACTGGGGCAATAACAGGGCGAATGTTGACTTCCAAATCGTCCAACGTCTCTGGCATAGACTAGTGACTTAACATTTACCCCCAAAGAAAGTAATCTAAAGGTGTGAGATCACAGGATCGTTAAGGCCAGTTCTCAGGTCCATTACGTGAAATTATGCGCTCAGCAAATAATGTTTCCCACGATAAATTATTGATGGTATCGCGCGCCGTGTGGTAGTTGCGCCATCTTGTTGAATCCAAAGCTCTGTCACATCAATGCCATTCAACTGAGGAACGAAGATCTTTCCGTAAAATCTTTCACGGGCATAGCTCCAATTGCTGTGCACGATGGCGAATCGACTCATTCGGATTCTCCTCAACACAGCACTCCACAACGGCAAGAACTTCTTCTGTTCGCACTGTTTTCGTCTTTGATGGGGATGCGTTAATGTTGCCAGATTTTGTTTTTACAAAAACTGGAAATTTCCAAAAAAAAAAAACTGTATTTTCAACAAAAAAACTGTAACCTTCAAAAACGAAAAGATTTTTGTGAAATTATATTGTGTTTTTTTAAATTATATTAAACATAAATGAAAAGCAAATTGCCATATCGAAGCAGCGCTGCAATGTAATCACAGGGATACTGTGAGATTTTTTTTAAAGCTGGACAAAATTAAACTATTGTAATTAAAAAAAAACAAAAACATTTTATATATTCTTTCAAATCTGAAATTTAAAAAAAAAACTGTAATTTGTAATCGGAGGTAATTTTAAAAACTGTAAGCTTGTCTAAAAAACTGTAATTTACAGATAAAACTGTGAATATGGCAATATTTCCCTAGAATGTACGTAGAGCGAAAACAATTCATCGTGTTCCGAAGAACTTGCTCAGATGGACGATTATGTCGACCGTAAAATGGACCGAGCCCACGATATAGTAGAGAATTACACATTAAATCCTTTTCATATTATGTAGTAGTTGTGCAAGGGGTTTTATTTTTCAAATAGTCCTTGATGAGAATAAGGGTCTAATCTTTTTTTGGGGCCACTAAATTGACTTTAACTCCACTGACTAGCCGCAAATTATGTTTACATTCAACAAACAATGGACATGTATTAGTTGTACTATAATTCTATTTATAGAGAACCCTTTGAGACTTCCAACTCTGCGCTCGGAATTATATTTATTGAACAGATTATCACTCCCAAATATTGGATATTACAGCTCAATCAAATCAATTAATACCAATTAAATCCACTCACTCATTCATCATCGATTAATCACTTATAATCATAATGGCCTACACCCGGGTTCAACAAAGTAAATAAAAGTTTATGACGTAATTAATAGCGTCCCGTATACACCTTTCAGTATCCACCACAATGGGGTCTTATTGATTACAGATTACGCGAGTGAAAATCTTGGTCTGCGAAGATATTTCTCATAAGATTACACCAGAAAGAAACGACATCCAAACTGAACCGCGCGGCTACTCAAGCTGCTTAAATAATATTAATTAGGTTTGAACGGTTCAAGAGACTTTGCAGGATATGAGTAGAGTAGGCAGCCGTAACCGCGGTACTACCTTTCTTTTTTCGCATTCCTTCTGCCAATCGTCTAAATCAATTAAACTCAATGAATAGCTCGAACAACAGTTGTCCAATTAGAACCTAACCTAACTTTAAAAAAAAATCCCATTTCATTGAGGAATGACCTTTTAATTGAGCATCGTCGCAACATGGGGCACTGCCGATTTGGTTGGATTCTATTCGCGCCGCCGGCCACCCTAATGGATTTCCACAGGATTTCTTGTGGTTTGTGGAGCGTGAGAAAATTATTATTATTTTTTTTTTTTTCGTGAAAATCAATTTCCATCCAACAAAAGCCTGCTTATGATTATTTCAGCAGAGAGAACCCTTTCATTTGTATTCTTCATGGAATGTTCCCATTAAGGATGTGGATGGTCTATCTCATTAGATGAATGAGAATTGAAGAAAGGCGCCTCGAAAACTGCCAGAGACGAAGGAAAGTAGAATTAATTTCGCCAAAGTAGGATGAAGGCGTACTCCTTGTTCGCACACCTCCCTTTGGGAGATGAGAACATTTTAAAACTTTCATCTTCAAGTTGGAATAAAGTAATTGTTTGATGTTTAAGTAAAATCCCCAAAGAGATGGGTTTGCGGCGCGCGGTAGGCGCCAATGAGGTAGGGGTAAACTTGGAAAACACTCTTGCCACAGGATGGATGAATACAGCATCATTTAGTAGCAGTAATAATTCATGGAATAGCGAGTTTTTTGCGAAATTCAATTTTGGTTAGCACGGATGAAAAGTGGATAGTCAAGGCTCTGCAGCAGCTATAGGTCATAAGTAAATTGTTTTTTTATACCTGCCCAGCGTATCGGTTGGCAAAATTGCACTTGAATGGCAATACAAACTTATTTAGTGCATATAAATAGTGAACCTCAAAGATGTGTTTTGTAAGACGTCCGGTTTGACAGAAAATTTGCAAGATCGTCGTTTTCTTTGCCTAAAATTTATATGTTAATGGAATGGTAAGTACCTAGAGGTTGGCTGGTTCTAAAATAAAATTAATATGTTGACCAGGGTGCAAGGAACACCACTTGACTTCAACACACCGTACGAAGTACTATACCCAGACAGGTAGGACTGGCAAAAGAATGAAGATTCGAATGATTCGATTTATAGGAGCTGTTCTAAAACTAAGGAGGGTGTATACTCTAGTGTCTTAATGACACTTGTAGGTCTCAAGTGTCATTATAAGCCTTCCGGACACATGCAGTGTATCGCCGCCATCTATGAACGTGTAAGAAAACCACAGTCCAAAATTTAGTATATCTAGATTTTCTTACTCATTCATAAATGTCAAACTCCAACCAACTTCAATGTGTTAAGCCGGTTAGCTTTCGGCATTTTGGCTTTTTCTCTTTCTCTTTTTGTGGCGAGCATTGCAGCGAACAGTTCGACCTATCTAAATTAAGGTTAATTGGAAAACCCTCATACGTAGTGAAAGTCTCCTTTCATTTTAATTGTGCGAATTCGAGTGCGGTGTGCACCACGTAAACCGTTTAGCAGGATTTACGCCCAAACTCAGTGTTTTTCCGACAGAGGTTCTGGCCGTGCTCAAAGCTACGGATCTTCTTGAAATGGGATCAATATCCAACAAGAATATCGCTCTCTATGTACGTTGACAGTTACGCTGCGTTAACTGTCCCATAATGGATCAGAGCTTGCAAAAAATTAAACTAAGATAAACATAAGACCGCTAATAGCGGTAGTCAAGAGATTTATTCCTGAGAAAACTAGAAATAAGGCAGACATAACATGGTCACTAATAGAAGGCCATAGGGTATCAATCTCAAAGACCTTGAGGCCCCTAGATCGAAAAAGGTCTGTAGAATTGTTATATATAGTACTAGGGATATATACTTTCCGGGCACTGCCTTCTTAGGTAGCACGCTAGGGGACTAGTTGTAAGAAATACATATAAACAGTTATTGTGAGTACCTACATGCTGCAGAGGATATTATTTATCTTCTCTGTGAATGTCTAGCTATTGTTTGGAATATAGAAGGAAACACCTTGGAACGTACCTACTTCTTGAACAATTTGGACGAGGTTGGCCTCTCAAACAAAATTGAAAGCTTTTATAGGTTCTATAGGGAAATTAATTGTTTTGTTGAATTGGTTTAGGTTTTGACCGTTATTCTTCCCCAGGGATGGCGATATGCCCAAAATGGTGCCTAGTTTTCTGGGATGAACGCACACCCTATACAACCAAACCCAACCTAACCTAGAACGCAAAAAACACTGTCGTAGGGTTCTCTCAATCCCTTTTACGTTAATAAATGGCGGGGATTAATTCCAGTTTCTTTTAACTTTTTTAACCAGATAAACGTTGGTGTATAGGCCGTAAAATTATTCATTAAATCAAGGATTTCTTGCAGTATTTGACTATAGTCGGTCTTAAAGGCCACTTCCACAACCCTTTCGAGGTTATTGGCTTTCTTTCAACTTTTTTTACCACACAAACGAATCTCCTCCTCCACACTCCACCGATTCTGGACCAGATATCACCCCCATAATTTGTCTCTCAAAAAGGTTCCCAAGGTTTATTAGCTTTCGACAAAGTCCTAACCCAGACAAAGTCTTTAACAGCTTTGAAGTTGTATCTGCCCTTCATGGCAATTCGCCCATTTGCCAATAATGATAGTTAGTCCTTTCTCAATGAAAGCATAAACTTTCACTTAATAAAATAAGTAAATAGTTGGCGCAACAGGTCGAAAATACTTTCCATTAAATTCCGATCGGTTCGATTGCTTCAGTTTTTAAAATAATTCTTCAAGTAATTTTCAAACCCGTTTCCGTTGATGAAATTTCCGAACGAGATTTAACAGCGATCTCTGTAAGTTGTTCAGTACAGTGGCTTAAACTTAGTCAGAAAAATGCAAATCAGTCGTCTAATGCAAAAGAGTCTTTGACTCTAACCCAGAAAAACAACGCAGCAGAGGAAAACCTCAAGTGGAAAAGGACCTCAAACAACTTGGAGTGCGCAATTGGAGGGAGTTACCCGAAGACCGCGCTCTCTGAAGATGCCCATTTGTTGAGGCCATCGCCCCTTACGGACTAGTGACACCTATGTATGGTCGTATTTCCGAAGACCGCTTAGCGCTCTCGACAAATGTTCCTATGGTTAAACTAGTCTTTGGGGGGGAGTAACCACATTGTATAGACTTTGCTCTCTCCCCTAATAAGATGCTTAAGTTGTTGTTGTTGTTCGCAATATGTAGTAATAAATCCAGCAAAATGTTCACTTCCAGCCATTGAAGTATCTCCTATCAAGCCTTCTATTGACAAGATCCCAGCATCCGTTGAAAACCGTTCAGCAATGCATATTTGGTCTTACACCGCAGGGGAAGAGAAGCGTTGCACACCGTGATGGGTGCACGTGTTAACGGTATCAGATATATAAACTCCGCTTCCACTATCCCCGGCCACTGTAACCGAATACAATTTCGTTTGGGAACTCAAACATAATTTGTTCATCCACTGTTCACGGGTGAAACAGCATAGTAGTGGCATGCACAAAATGCTTTAATCCCATAAAGGTTAGGTAGGTATACCTATACCTCACCACCTCATGTGAAACGTGTGCTGCTCATTCCATTTATTTGCGTAGGTAATTTAATTATTTTCCTGGCCACCAGTCCACCGAGGCAAATGCAATTCTACCTCGAATTCGGTGCATTTACACCATCAAACCCCACACAGTGCCATCTATTGATTTGAGGTGGAAAAGAAAACAACAATAACCAAAACAAGCAACAAAATAAAAATTTAGAAAAGTGAAACAAATTTGGAACAAGGTTAAATCCATAACTGTAAGCCCACATCTGGAATATTTGACCGATCTAGATTCAAATCCAAAGTCGACCTCGAAATTAATATTTAGCTGCTTCCCTCTGGGCGCAGTTATGCGATTTAGTGCGTACCCAATATGATTTAGCCAATGCCAGGGAAATAACAAAACAAATAAAAAAATTGGCCTAAAACCATATTAATACACGTGTAGCCAAGTCCTGCTCCTGTGCCAGTCATATATCTGGAATGAGCGGTTTTGATTTCATGCCGGTTTTTAGTTTGATTAGTTCCATTTGCAGAACTCCCTCGGGCTATAGTGCCAGGCTATATATATTGGAGAACCGAGAGGGCCTCACTGAAGTGAGTCATAAAATATTCCATTAAAACTGAGTGCAATACAATTAAGCTGGACATTGGACAATCGATAGGAATAATATTTATTTGTTGAATTTGGGTCGTATGGAACCATTGCATTGTTTTAGGCTGCAAATTAATTTTTTAAAATGCAATTTATGTAAATGTTGTACATAACGGCCAACGAAAATGAGACCGGTGGCAATATTTGCGACTACGAAATTTATTGCATATCTGAGGGTTATAATGATTGGATGTGGGGATTCGGTTTTGGCTTCGGATTTCCTCAATGAATTTTAATTCGATTCGGCAAAATTTGGTATGGAAATGGGAAATAAATGCATGAAAGCAATTTGATTGAGAAGGTTTTGTGAAAATACGTGAAATACCAGCTTCAAGGTTGTTTGGTGGTTTGATACCTTTTAAACCTAATGTTAAGCCTTAATTACAAATTTCATTTAATCTAGTACAATCTTCATTAAAAGGTAATCATACGTTTAACTATGTTTTTCAATCAATTGAACTTGAAGCAATATTGTCAATAGAATCATTTGTCATACAAGTCTTCTGGTTGTCAATTTTCATATTTATTCTTCCTTCTTAATAAAAAGAAGGCAAACTGGCAAACTGTAAGGATCGATCTTTTTTAATCTTAGCACAATTTGTCATTTTGCAAGTAAAATCATATTTTACTTCGACCAAATCAAACAGAGGAACAAAAGAGATTGCTTTCTCTCATAATTTTTTGGTGACCCCGACGTGATAGTCATAAAAATTGTCACAAATTTCCTTTCAATTTAAATAAATCGCAAGTTTTTCCGATTAAATCGTTATGGCTGAAGGAGGAGAGAGTTCGTCTACGAAGTCAATTTTTGCTGAGCAACGTGGAGCAACTGTGCCAGACGCTGATATTCCTAAGTTCAATCAGAAGAAATTGAAGGCACTTGAGGTTGAGGCCCTTAAAACTCTCTTTATATTACCTACTCAATTATTTTTTTGTCAACCCTTGCCCTTGTAGTCCTCCATATGGAAATGGATGCTTGTCAACCTATTATATTTATATACCACTCTTTTGTGGTCGTTTTTATAGAGCCAGGGCTTAAGCAGCTTCCCAGCTTAAGGAGATCGAAAAGTCGTGCGATCGCTGCTGGCTACAAAACTGGAACGCAGGCTCTCCGAGACAGCGAAGGAAACCTAGTCACCGAAGCGTAGATGTGTTTAAGCAGCATTTCCAGCAGCTGCTTAATGGGCATCATGTAGAGAGAGTGATAGGTCAAGAAGATAACCCACGTCCAGTCAATTAAGAATTAGTTCCACCATCTTGTATATGTAGAAGAAGTTGGCTTACCTATAAAAAAGCTTAAGAACAACAAGGCAGCCTCCGATGGTTAACCCAGCGGAGCTGTCTGAATACGGTGGTGATGTTTTGGTAGGGAGAATGCGCACCGAATCATCAACAAAGTACGGGTGGAAGAAAACATGCCCGATGACTGGATTATCAGCTCCATATGCCCCATTTACAAAAAAGGCGATCGTGTGTCTTGCAAGAACTATCGAGGCATATCCCTGGTTAATGTCGCATGTAAGATCCTATCCAACGTACTGTGTGAACGTCTTAAACCGTTCTGCAACATACTAATCGGCACGTGCCAGTGTGGCTTCCGGCCCGGTAGATCGACTATTGACCAAATTTTCACACTGAGGCAAATCCTGGAAAAGACTAACAAATTTCAAGTCGAAACTCATTACCTATTCATCGACTTCAAAGCCGCGTACATCGTCGGGAGCTCTATATGGCGATGTCCGGATTCGGAAGCCCGGCAAAACTGATTCAGCTGTATCGCGTAACGCTGGAAAACATGAGCTGCACGTGCAATTTAGAAGCAGCTCCTCCGATCTATTTCAAACTTGCACCGAGTTTCGGCAAGGAGACGCGCTATCATGCGACTTCTTCAATCTCGTACTGGAGCAGATATTGTGCAGGGCAGGTGTCAACACGGAAGGCACTATCTTCAACAGATCCGTCTAGCTGCTGGGTTATGCGGACGATGTTGACATCACCGGTCGCTCCCAGCTTGCCGTGAGAGAAGCGTTCACGGTGATTGCGAAGAACAGGCGAAATCCGTTGGCCTTAAAGTAAATGAGGACAAGACTAAGTACATGCTATCAACAAACAAACAAGCATCTGTCCACCGCCTAGGACAAAACGTCACTATTGATAGCAACAACTTCGAGGTATAAGGAGTTCATCTACCTCGGAGTGAACATGAACTCCACAAATGACACCCTAGTGGAGATCCGGCGAAGAATTACACTAGGAAACTGTTTGCTGTTGGCAAAACAACTTGGCTCAAAACTCCTAACTCGAAGGACAAAATGTGAGCTCTACAAAACTCTGGACGATAAGCAAGAAGGGAGAGCTGATACTCAGCTCCTTATAAGAAAAAATACTTCTGCGGATTTTTGGTCCTGGTGTGCGAGGAGGCCGCATGGAGAAGAAGATACAACCGCGATCTCTATAAGCTGTACCAAGATGTGGATGTAGTCTAAAAACAAAACACGTCGACTACATTGGCTCAGCCACACCGAGCGAATGGACAATAATGCTCCAGCTAAGAGGATCTTCGAATACCTGCCCCCACGTTCGAGAAGACAAGGAAGACCTACAAAGCCATCTCGGATGCCAGAGCGCTTGGTCTCGACAACTGGAAGCAGCGTTCCCGGGATCGTAGAGGATGGAAGGCTGCAGTGTCTCAGGCAGAGACTCTTCACGGGTCGGGAGCCCGATAGGTATATAGAGCCAGCAGACTTCTCAATATGTCGTTCTTTTGCTGCTTTTCAGATCAAATTGGTAGACATCATTTCGGCACATATGCATCACAACACAATGCCATCCTAAAGACAAAAACACAGATTTCTTGAGATCACTATTGACAAATGTACAAGTTGGCCTGCGATATCTGGTGGCAAGGAAAAGAACCCACTCAGATATACAGGCCAGGCATCTGTCATCGGTAAGCGGTACTTGTATTTTGGTACAGGTAATTTATTTATTTTATAAATGAAAAACTATTTAAATTGATGTAAACGCCTTGTGGGTCTAAAATTCAAGTAGTGTTTATGAAAAATGAATTATTGTCGCTTTGCTTCTTTTTTGTATATTTTTTCACTGATCTGTCAAATTTGTAGGTATATCTACGTCTAATAGAGTTCAAATTATAGCCGCTAGGGTACACCAGCCATTTCTCAATAAGTGGCTTATAGACTGTTACAGAAATAACATAGGAAAGAAATGGAGATAAACGAAATTGCTCTTAACATTGACATATTATGGACTGCTAAAGCTAAGTACACACGATTGTCAGAATATTGTCAGATCTGTCAGTGAAAAATATGTCCCAAATGTCTTACAACCGTCTGAACTCCCAATTTTGTCCGACAATTATGTCAGAAACGTCATCGTAACCCAAGTTTCATCTCTTCATCTGACAATGGAATTGTAATTGTAAGCTCATATTCAGTCTTTGTTAGAGCATTGACGGATCCGACAATATTGCCTAGCTTAAGTCCGTTGTCTGTCGGATAGTCATATATGTTGCCATCAGTGGCGTTCAAGAAGCCCCCATCACTAGACTAGGTGCGCAGAAATATTCAGTTACAATTAGGAAACAGCCTCTAAACTAAATTCGTCTGAAAATGCACCCAACAACGGACAGAATTATATTGCCTCCTGGGTTATGGTCGTTCACAAAATTGTTTTAGAACTTCACAAGACAGCAATCGAGGCAGTCAGGGATGTCCCCATTAGTAATTAGAAAAGCTACAAAAAGAGTTCTCCCTCTCACTTTGAACTGATCTGAACAAAATATTGACTTGTCACTTGTCAGTCACAGTGCGATTCAATAAAGCTTAGCCTCATACCAATGACACTTTGCAAAGTATCTACACTTTTCCAACCACCCTTTCGGTCGTGTTCAGCTACACGATAAAGATATCGTCAGAAAAATCCTTTTGATCAGCAGCGGTGTTCTTCACGGCTAATTCATGAAGCATCATCATAATAAGTAAATTCATCGCCATCATCGTTTGGTAAATTAAATTTCCATCCTAATCGTGTTCTGCGAGAAAATCCATATCAATATGCATAGCTCTTAAATATGATTTTGCTCGGAATGAATATTTATAACCTGAGTGGAGCGTGCCTACGCCAAAGGACCTGCTGCACCACATCTCCCGCTCCCGCACAATAGTGCGAAGGCAGTTAATTAAAACCTCATTAAAAATGATTCCGCAAATTGCTCGATTAGCCCAAATTGGCACGCGCCTCGTGAAAATTTCTAAGCCCACACTAACCAACCCGCATCCATGGCTAAAATCATATACGATCCGCAATAACAGTTAGTCGCGTTTTATTACCAAATTCCAATTGTTATTGTCCCAATAGGTTGAGCAAAGTGTAACTATCGACCTAATGGAATCGCCATTAGCATTAATTTGTTTTTATTGCGTTTTGACCATTTGGGAGATACTCCCACAGAATGCAGACTTTTATGGTGACAGGTATAATGACATTTCCACGATATTTGACACTTTAAATCACGTGTGTTATTGTTTACACAGGAGTGTGATAAAATGTCAACTATAGGTATACTTATTCTTTATTGATTTGCAACTTACCGCAACTAGTGATAGTGAGACTGCAACTGTTTGACATTTGTATGGGTGAGTTCACCACCTGTCAATTGATTTTATCGGTTTTGCAATTGTCTCACAAAGAAGATTGACAGAAGGACCATCTGAATTGAATTTTTGATGCGGCACTCTCTCATCCTTTATGACTGTCGTATTAACAGTTTCAAGTATTACAGAGAGGTAAGGACTTTCAAATCAATATAATGCAATTTGCTATTATATGAGGGGTTGCTTTGAAAGATAGCACATGAAGCATGTCACTGAAGTAAGCGAGAGGTTGAGGGAAAAATATAGTTATCACAATTTGGGCTTGGGCAGGTTGCAAGTGATTTGGGGGCTCTACCGCAGTCACCTTAGATGTAGTGTCATCGGTACTTTGCCATTTTAAGAAATGCGGGGCAGTTGGAGTGATTTTATGTCAGATGCAGGTGTAGCCATTGAATTATTTATAAAGTGTGGTATAACCTCAGAAAGAGGGCATATGGCGGATCAATTCTTTAGATTAAATCAATGGTTAATGGTATCACCAGTGGGCGCAGTAGCGCAGTGGTTAATGTGCTGGACTACTGTGCGAGGGAGCCCAGGTTCGTTTCCCGGAAAAACACAAATTACATCTTAAGGTGTTTTCCACTGCGCCACCTCTCGGGAACGTCTGACAAACATCCGAGAGTATGACTGTCATGAAAAAGCTTCTCAATTCAGCCGTTCGGGCTCGGCATAAAATTGTAGGTCCCTTCTATTCGCCCCAAAAATAGAAACTCACACAAAAGAATGGTTGCGAGAAGCTAGGCCTAGGGTGTCTTTCGCCTGTTGCGCGGATATAGATGATCAAAAGGAGAACAAACTTCGAATCTGCTAGTGAAATGTTCTGGACTTAAACAGAACATCCGATCAGATAGATAGATATCCTGGATGGTCAAGGATATCTTCTGTAGAAGACGCACGATAAATGTCTGAAGTACGACATCAACGACGTTGTCCTTGGCGACTCTAGCGCCATAATCGGAAATTAGGGCACACGACAACACCCTTGGACACGGACTCAGGCTAATCGACTTTGCTCTGGTGTGAATCGGCAGCGAGGGGACTTTAATGTCTCCAGATCATATAACCGTCATTGCGTCTTTAATGTCCGAACATTCCGAGTTGCCAAAAGAGAGTCGGACCAACCCAACGGAGGCTAGAAAAAAATTTGACATTGCGAGGCTATTTTCGCTAGAGACCGCCAGAACTTTAGGCGAACGCAGTAGCAACACTGCCAAAGTGGCATTATAGAAGTGCTGCCACCTATGTGCAACGGAGGCTATAAAAAGATTTGACATTGCGAGGCTATTATCGTTAGAGACCGCCAGAACTTTAGACGAACGCAGTGGCAACACTGTCATAGTGGCATTAGAAGTGCCTCCACCTATATGCTGGGTTTCACTACACAGCGGACTACAACTGAACAGTTGGTATGATGAGAAGAGACTATCCAAGAAGGGAGACTATCGATCAATGCCGTCGACCAAAACCAGGGCTTCTGCAAGAACTACCCGCGAGCTCTATGGGAAGGGAGCAACACCCATTTCTGAGAAGAACAAAGAAATATCACGAGCAACGGTCTGTGGAATATATTGAAAGATGCTATTACAGAGCCTATGTTCGGAAGTTATATACCAATACCAGGTGGTAAAAAAATTTTCCCAAGGATCCAAACCTCGAACAGAAGAAGCCTGCATCAGAGATGAACATATGGAACTACCATGGTAGATTCACAGAAAGAACAGTTCTACAGATGGAAACAGCCAACAGCCCGCTGTCAGGCAGTATGATCCGTTTAAGCTGGGCGATGCTAGTCAAAATTCTCAGTTTCCAGCCGAAATTAAATGAGAATAGCGATATCCAAGCTTAAGACCAACAAGGCTGCTGGGAGCGGACATTTTTAGAGCAGCGGTATATATAGCTTTGCAAGAGGCATGCTTCAAGCTATCTGCAAAGTTTGATCAGAAGAAAGCATGCCCGTTGAATGGAACATCAAGTCCATTCCTAAGTCCTTTCGCTAGTAATCTAATCAGCGCGGTTTTAGGTCAGCGCCATCGAAAGTAAAAAAAAATACAAGCATCTTAGTGCGAGCAAAAAAAAAACAGGGTGTCGTGCAACAAGTTCTACAGAAGCTACATGGACTAAGAGAAAGCCATAATCTCAGCCAATAGGATTTTTCTGACCTCTTGTTTGTATTTTCCTGAACGAAGATCTCACAGAGGTGTCCTGTCCATCCTTCTCTGCCGATCAGCTGCCTATATGGGATTTCTAAGTGAGAGCTCTACTTTAAAAAACTAAACAATTAAACTAAATCCTGAAATTCCCCTTGGCGATGTGCACTTCTGCTTCAATTCAAACAACCAACGTTCCAACACAACCATCACTGCTGGCGCAATAATCGCACATGTATATACGATGCGGCACAAAACCGCATTTACAGCTTCTTATTTATGCAAATTCATAGAGCCGCAACCTAATTAAGGTTATTTAGGACTCTAGCATAAAACAATTACCGCACATCCACTAATTATACAAACTACCAGAGACACGTACGCTCCTTCCCATCCCCTTCGTACTTAAATCCTCCAAAATGCTCCTTATACAGCACCACCGCCAAATGAGAACAAAAATATTGCTCTCCAGCAAATGGTACCGCACGCTCTAATGCATATGCACTTGAACAATATGAATTAAGGACACTGCAAATGTGTTCCACATCATTCGGGCGGCCATCTTTCTTGTTCTTTTTCGCGCGCGCCCCAAAATCTGCTAAATTATTTTCGAGACCCAATTAGGCGAACATTAGAACAATGTCACGGGCTGCAAGTGCGGTTTCACGCTTTCCATGCGGTATACAATTCAATTAAGTACACACAGCACACAACCTGCCAAAGGAGCACACATACTCGTAAATCGCTATGATAAATCGCCCTAGCTAAGCGATTGGAAAACTATTTTTCATTCAAGAAGATGGGTCTTCTCCCGCATCTCAAAAACCATATATATGAACTGTCGAACTTGTCTAAATTGTTGATTTTGATTTATTAAATCCACGTGGAAATTATATATAGGTAGAGATAGAAGATCGAAGGATGGCCCTTAAATCGAATGGCAGCTTCATTGCATCAGGTATATAGGAGTAGATGTTTATTTTACATCCAGTTGTATGTTTTTAATCTCGCTATTCACCGATGAACCAGGGGTCCTTTGACATCAGTTGGCTACGACTACGAGTGTATAGATCGGGAAAAACTCCTAATGGGACTAGGGACGAGTAGCTGGACAGCGAACAGGATATAAGTTTGATGGAATCCAATTTTCCAACAAATTGATGAGAGATGAAGTGAAGATAAATCGGTTTTAATTTGAAAATGAATTAAAATTCAACGTCCAGCGTTAGCGTATAGTCGGTCTGAACCGATGGTAAGTATAATGGAGACTCTGCATAAATATAGAAGGTCCTTTGGTCGTCGAGACGCTGAGATATGGACATGGACACTTTTACTTGTGCTATATCGGAAAGAAATGGAATTCAAAGAGGAAATTTCCATTTACTGTCGGAGCAAAGTTTCGTCCTTGCGGTAAGGTGATTTACATTTAGTCCTGTAAATTGTGTTAAACTGTGTTGGGGGGTCTCATGTTTGCATCTAATTTCCATGATACTGGGAAAAATAATTGGACATGTATCTAGAATTCTAGAGCATCGGAAAATTGAGGTGAATTTTGATCAAAGGATCTTTGTCATCATAGAAATTGTGGACCAAAGACGTATGAGGCATTTCAGACATCAAGTCTGTTATTTTAGTTGATACTGTATAATCATGTTTATGCCAAAACTAGGCGTCCACCCAATGTTCGTCATGGATGAATCAGAACATCGTATTCCAAGACGATTATTATGTTGCTAACTGGAGCCTCTGACTTATGTCAAATTCATTGAGTTTCACCGACAATGCAGATCCGCCTTGAACCAACCTTCAAGTCGCTTTTAAAGGCTCATAAGGATACCGAGCAAAGCCAAACAAGCCACAAGGGCACGACTTAAGGGGTCCCTTAACTATCTTATCTCTTTTCATGTGCCAGTTCACACTTGTTAAAACTAAAGCAGGCAATGAATGAGCGCTACCTGGCTGTCATACCTTATTGCATAGATTAGAGACACCGGTACCGGCGCGATGTTAACTATGACCATTACCTGGTAGAAGAATGACACCGGCTACGAGTACTGACGTAATTATAGAAGGGAAGCTAGTAAGCGGGAAATCGAGCAGCGATAAACATATCCCAATGCATAAGAGGCAACAATTTTCGGACCTGTCCAAGCAAAGCAATTACCACAGCTCAAAGACTTAACCAGCCTACTAGAGCGCAAGCTAGTATCTCCTTCTGTAGCGACAGGTGGTTATAAACGGACCGTGAAGAATATGACTGTGGATGAGTTGTCTGTTAGATGGCTTTTTGGCTGTAATTCAGTTTTGTCTTAGATGATTCTCAGGTGTAGCGCATGATATAGCTCACATTTCTATACAGCTCAAGGGACAAAAATATTTTATCCTAAACCAACAAATTCTTTTGCGTGCTTCCTACACAGCTATACGTTAATCAAAGCAGCACAAGAGGAGCCAAATACGAAATATGCCAAATTGCGGTCATTGGCGAGATTTTCATCAAGTTATACTCTTCAGTGGTATAGATTATATAGAGATACCGGACAACGCTAACGTGAAAAAACCAAAACATTAAAGGACAACAAAAAGATGTTACTAATCAAGGACGAAAACAAAATTGCAAGTCTAAATAATTCTCCTGCACTTTTTGGAGGCGGAAGAGCCACGGAGCGTAGGCCGCCTAAATTTGACAGTCAGTTAAGGGACTAGACAGCTCGATACTGGACATACCCAATCCAAATAGACAGAAGGAAGCTAATGACACACCATGGAAGTCTCATCACTCTGTCGAAGAGACCTTGGGGCTGACCTGTATATAGTAACGTTCTATCCACATTAGATGATTGGTCGGGAGAGCCTTTACCGGCCCTGGCACTGCGGCCTCTCGAAAGGAACCTATTGTGCCATTCCTGGTAGAGTCCTAGAGCCATCTTTTTACTCCGGAGACAGTCAGGAAGACAAGTATCTTCTCTAGGGGTAATTCAGCAAGATTTGCCGAGGTAATGATTTCTTCTATCCCTATACTCCGATAAAAAGAATATTTCAAAAGTCCCAGACCTTAGAGCACAAAACCAGATAGGGTTACAATTGTGCTCACTAAGGTTTTTAAATTAAATAAAAGCAGGGGTGTGATTCTGTAATATACGAAACGAAAAACACTTTCGTTTTCACTAAACCTGTCTCTATCATATCTGTGGCAAAAAACAGAGACAACGTTCGATCGTTTTCATTTTACATTATCTGGCCCCAGATATATGGCTTAGCTCAGGAGTTCCCTAACTGTGCGTCGCGACGCCCTGGGGCTTACGGGTCGTTGCCAGCTAGATTCTTCGGAAGCATTGCCGTGGTCCATGAGAGTGTACAGGAGAACTCGAGGCAGTCAATTCGACGTGCATAAGAAATCGTCCTTTCGCAGGCTCCAACTCGGCGAATTTTGCATCGGAACTTGGGCTTACGCCAGTACAAGAACCAACTAATCCAGGAGCTTAATAAGGTAATGAACATAGACAAAGCCGTTTGTGCGCTGACTTGGCTTCGGGGCGTTTGGAAGAGAGCCTCAATTTTGGCCGAAAAATCGTCTTTACCGACGAGGCGTATTTTTGGATGAACGCGGGCATGTCAACAAGCAAAATTGCCATAAATATGGGACGACGATATTTCAACGTTTACCAGTCCTTATTGAAAAACCACATATCTCTGCTTTAAGAAGGGCGTCGCAAAAATATTTTAACCCCTCTAGGGAGTCGCAGTATGAAAAAGATTGGGAACCCCTGGAGCTATTTGACAGAGCTAATTATGGCTTTGATGAGGAAGCATATGCCAAGAAGGCCACGAAGATTCATGCCAATATAACAGATCCCATGCCGCTGACAATCAAGAATACGGACTTATCAATCAGCTGCGAAGGAGGAGTCAAAAAAGTCGAAAACTCTATGGATTGAAGTTCGATGAAACGAAAAAGCGACAGGAAACGGTTCGGCGCGTGATGACGCAGCTCGAGCAGAATTAGATAATGAGAGGAACGAAAAGGCCACATACTCGGAGTAGGGACTAGGGAACAGAAAAGAAAAGAGAGGGAGTAGTGTAAATCTTTTAAAATACTTATGATCTATGAGTATGCTCTTATATTTGAGTTATTTGCAAGGTTCAGGAAGTTTCTATTCTATCGCCTAGTTTAATAAAAGAACCATTTTTTTTATTTATATCCTCCTTCCTCCAGTACCTGCGTCATATTATAGTTACATACATCGCATGGAACTTCTAAGGTAAACCAGAAGCATATGTATGCTTCTATTTACATTCTACAAACAGCCACAAACTATGCTTGCATCATTAAAATATCGATGGGAATGCGAAAGGGATGCGCCCTTTCCATGAGTATTAAGAAGCATTTAAAGTTTCACAATACCATTCGAGGTTAGACCCAGCATTCCTATATTGACCATACGATTACAACACTCACACACTTTATAACCATCATCCTGTCTGTTCAAAAGGAATCCCCGTTTAGTGTCCGAATAACAGTCCATTGTATTCTCAACCATGGACCGAAAACCTATTATGAGTCCTTTGCTTTCCGTATGAATCCTACTGTGAATCGATCAAACAAGCCTTCCCAACAAATAGCCGCAAGATGGCCAATATTAGTCGTTTATACCCACTTCAGCGCACATATGTCTGAAGCCACATACACAAGTTCACTTGAGGCAGCAAATATGTCTGTAGTAACAAATCGGGCAGTGGAGAAAAACCTGATAGAGGAAAACTCCTTCTCCTCAAATTGATGTCATTGGTGTTTTATTGCGGTCATTCATTTGAATCTTTTTTTTTTTCTGCTTTTTACTGTGTTTTCTCTTTTTCTCTCTTTCTGTCTAGCTAACAGGGACATGGATAGATGGATCATAGTGCGTTGCTTGGTCACTTCGTCCTGCGGCGAGCAGAGACAGAATAGCCCGCATGGAGATGTCCAGTTTGGCACTATAAAGTGCACACTGACATTTTTATTATGGCCACGATTATATTTTTATAAGGATTTATAAATTTGATTTTTTTTTATCCTTTCGAAAGATTTCGGAGGACATTAAAAAGTTTCATCTTGTATGGCACATATTGTACAGGATACTATATACCCGCCTTCTCATAGCGGACAATTCGTTTCTTCCTTCTTCTTTTTTTTTTAATAGATAATTTATTTTCTCTGTGACGGCTGCTGACAAGAGAGTGGAAAAAAATAACAGAAAGGACCAACCCAACGAGCAACGAATTTTATTTTGTTCTTGTCGCAATCTATGGATATAGAATGTGGATACATGAGTTGAGTATCCGTTAGTGAATATGTTTAAAGCCATTTTTTTTTGTCGAGAATTTAAAAAGAGGAACTTATTTTGGCAGCAGAGAAAAAAAAGCGTGTACTTATAGTTGTTTTATGTATAGGTACCTACGAATTTGTCCTTAGTTGGCTGAAATGTCCTTTCAGATAATTTTTATTCATTTCTCCTTCGCTGACCACTAAAGCTGAACACACAAGTGCTGCCGCAGCTGTTGCTTAGTGAAGAGAGTGACAGCGTTGGAGGAGTGAGACAATAGTGAAATGTTCAACCGAGCTGTCTGAATAAAAACAAAAGTGCCAGCATAATTTGACATGCAACACGAAAGAGTGTATTGTAGCGGTTAATTTAAGCTTAATATTCAAATAGTTGTGACGCATATTTTTGAAACGCCTGAACTGGCAGGGTTTCTATGGAGAGAAAAATTTACTTTTTACTCATTCTTCTATTCTGTTCTAGTTACCTGTCATTTATTATGATTGATCTAGTACGTTTTAAAAAACGGCTTTTAGAGTTCAAGCGGCTCGATTTTGATTTTCAAGAGTTATGCGAAGTCTGCGAACAAGACTTAAACAACAAATGACGCCGCTACAACCACCGAGTCGATGTCTAACATAAGAGTCAATACAAATGCAATTTCACTAAATTGAGAAACCAGATGGCTTAATCTTTATCAAAGTTAATTTTAGGTGTAGCTGCTTTTGTTGCGAAATATATAAAATTATCTCTCAGTCTAGAATTAAATACCAGGGACTGTACAGGGTGGCTGTACAAATTAAAGGTTGCAATCGTCGAGAGCTACATAAATTTGTATCCACATCGGAGTACTTTGTTGGAGACATAGAAGAGGTTGTCCAAAACTGTCAAAATCAGCGAGTACACCAGATAATGGGTTTTTTTAATGCCAACGTAAACTCCATCAGATATGGGGCAGTCATGATCATGATACAGACTAACAAAAGAGGCGAGTCACAAATACAGAGTGTCCGCCGGGAAGGTATACTACTTTGTTTTGCCGCCATTTTGGTAAACATTAGTCTTGACAGTTCATATTTGGTAGTCGTAAAGTAGACACATGGCAAATTTATTATGGAAAAATATTCGATAAACCAACGTGTTTTTAATCGTTAAAACATTTTATCAAAATCAATCATCGGTTACTGTGACGATGAGAAAGGTACGTGGAATTTTTGGGATAAACAACGTGCCAACAAAACGCACTATTTATCGTGTAGTTCTGGTTCTGGGCAATGGAAAACCCTCAAATTATTCATCAGTCACCTTTGCATCCATTAAAAGTTATAGTCTGGTGTGCAATTTGGTCAGGAGGAATCATTGGACCTTACTTCTTTGAAAATGAAAACGGCGTAACGGTAACTGTGAATGGGGAGCGATATCGTGATATGATTGAAAACTTTTTAACGCCACAGATCCATTCTCTTTCATTTAAAATTATAAAATCAAAAATTATAAACAAACAAAGTAGTATACCTTCCCGGCGGACAACCTGTATAATGATTATTAGGGAACCCCCTGCACACTTCGTAGTGTAAAATAGAAAAATAAAAAATCAGTTTCAAATTCATTTAAATCAGTAATAAACAGTTTTTATTGTAATGCTCCGTGGTACACATTTTTGGTTTTTTTTCAGGAATCGTATATTGCATAGAAAGTCGGTTAGGACATTGCATATCAATGTTACAAATTTTACAAACTTTGGCTCCCATGACTGTCGAAGAATAGCGCAGCACCCCATTATCCAATTTTGACCAAACTTCACAAAAATACTTCCCAGAACTCAATCGATTCAGTGGTTTTCGAGATATAAGATTTTGAATGTTTTTTTTTATGGGAGGTGCCACGCCCCTATAACTCATGAACCAATACACCTACAAAGACCGTATACACTTATTCTAGCTTTTTAAGTTTTTATTATTGTTGAGTTTATTATTTGACATTTTGTGGAATCGAATCGCAGCGCCACCTACCGGGTCCAATTGTAAACCATCCCAAGACCCATTCGAACACACACACAAAATTTCACTAAAATCGGTTTAGCCGTTAAGATACGAGGAGTACGGTAACAAACACGGACAGAAGAATTATATATATAAAGAAGAAGAAGAAGATGTTTATGTAATAAGAACCAAGTTGCACTAAAAAAGAGAAATAAGCACACTTTTAGAAACTGCATAGATAAGAAATTTTAGAACTTACTATCTCATCTTCTTTTACACAAAACATTGTAGAAGCCTAGTGCCAGATGATCGGATCATATAATTGTTATATTTTAATGGATATGCAACGCCGACCACCTTTTTTAAAAGTAGTTGCAATCTAAGGCAATGTGAGGTAACTTTTTAACAAAGCCAAACGGACCGGCGGCGGCGGCGCATGGGAACTATATACAACTAAGAATTGCGAAGGTCTAAAAGAGTCTCGTATGGAATGACAGAAGCATGTAAGAAGCTTGAAAAACTTCCTGCTTTTCAAAAGATTCTTCTAAATCCTTGGGACAGTCAGTCAAACCTGATGGTACAATTAGGCGCTACCGATAAGAATATCTTGATTTAATATCTGCCAGTATGGAGGAGTACTGTTCTTATCTTACCCCTCTTGTGATCGAGCAATCCATATAAATTGGTTACGTCGCCGAGCAGTAATGTTGGCCATCACAATTAAGTGCAGCGAGGTAAACGAAGTTATACGGAACATACCCAAGACGCTCTGAAGACAGTCATAGACAGCTGAACCAATGAAAATCTGCCTAGCAATCCCAGCAACGCTATCATAGTTCCTTTCACAAAAAAAAAAATACATAAACTTAAGCATATCAGAACATTATGCATCTTTAGTGTTCGGTGGACTAAGCTTTATAAGGTACAACATCTACGCCTGGTTCCATCCAGAGTTACCACAGCCCGCCACAGCTGCTATGGAAGCTATTTTCAACAAACGGTTGCCTACAGAGATTCCCAACAGGGAAGAATGGGTAAACAATAGACAATCAACCAAACTGCCAAACCGGCCTAAAGTGGTATATGGAAAAAACATATTGAATCAATACCGATGACGAGCCCCGGTGTATTTCTTGCATAGCTCAACGTCATTTGAAAATGAGGCAATCACATCTACAAAACTGGTAATAAATAAAGGCCTTCAGATCTATATATCCACTGATAGTTAAGCTGCTATAAACGTCCTTAGCTCATCCATAATTGACTATGAATCGGCACTAGACTGTCTCAACCAAACTATAGTGGGTTAATAAGCTATGAGAGAGATTTGAAGGTAACGAAAAAGCCGAAGAACTGGTTTGAAGATGATCAGAAACTACTTTCAGGAGGGAACTTTCTGTTATACTCCTAAAACGGCTATAATTGCAGTCACAAAAACTGGGAACATACGAAATGGTTCTCATATTGGGAGAACATTCCAGGTCTAAGACGAGCCAATATTTTCATCAAAGGAACCAACATAAATCACTCTCTAACCATATAGGTATGTAGTTCAGTAGATCTTTTTAGGTCGACGTGCCTTTTTATTACCTAAACAAGTCAGAAATTTAAAAAATTAATAAAACCATTTCCGGTTGAACCACAAACCAGTGAAGCGGCCCATAGACACTACACTTTGTGTCTGCACCGGTGTACTGACTACTGACACCGGTATGGTACTCCGCCATACACATCACACCGATCGAGACACCGACACCAAAAATCAAAAACTTTTGATTTTACTCGCTCCGTGTCTGACACCAAAATTGGTGTGTGCACCAGCCCACACACAGCACACATTTCCGTACACCGACACCGGTGCAGACACAAGTGTAGTGTCTATGGGCACTTAAGAATAGACCGTCGACTCCTCCCACATAACGGACTTTGCCTACAAACTGCCGGCGGGCCCATGATTTTTCATGTATTGGTGCTGTCAAAGGAGCGCCATTAACGCACGCATATTTGAAAAAGCCTATGCCCATGGTATAGCATGGAAAAACATTGCCGCCATTAATTTTGACGTTTACACGTATTCACAGACAGGGTAATTATTTCCGGGAAGAATCGGGTAGGTGCACGGGAAGTCGGCGGTCTAGTTCTTACTGGTTTGTGGGTTGAACCCTAACCGCTAGATGTCTATTTTTTTATATTGATTTTGACATGCCACTTGTCATATAGTGGTTAATTGCTTGCAAGCAATGTTTCGCGATGCGATATAGACTTCTCGGCTGTACGATTTTGCCTCTAATCGTCAAAAATCAAAAATCTACCGAAATTAAAATGTTCCTAGAAGTTCATCAAGACATGCAATTCACTTAACTCTCATCCTCGAACCTATTTGTCTTCATTTTAGCAGTATACTTAAGCCAAGGTTAGGTTAGGTTAGGTTAAAAAGGGGTATGAGATGTCTCATACAACACTAGGCACCATAAGGGCCCATCGCGATCCCTAGGGGGAACCAATTGCAGTGACCTACAATGGAAAAACACCTAAACACTTGCCCTTGAGAAAGCCCCAATTTCCCTGCAAAAACTAAGTAGTCCCTTGAAGTTGGTATTGTCTATCTCCCCTAAATGTTGGAAGAAGTACCTGCCCAAAAATTTTCTTCTACTGCGACATATTGCCTCACATTCGCACAGTATATGTGTTATGTCCTCTACGGCTTGCAGGTCATTGCAGAATCTGCAAGTGTCCGAGTCTGCTAGCCCTAGTCTTTTAGCATGCTTTCTAAGCCAAGGGCTCCTAATAGAAAAAAACACAATCTGTCCTCAATGGAGCACAAAAATAATACAAAAAAAAATTATTGAAAATAAAAATACCACCACCGACAAAAGGCAGCGCACACACACACTTACACTGAGTGGGGACATAAATTTGGAATCTGTACAACAGGCAAGTAAAGATAATGATGCTATAGTACATTTTATGCGAAGCAGTTTTCACTAAAAAAAAATTGTCACCCCTGTCCATCGTAACGCCTTGAAAAATATATCTATCCTCTTGTCTATTTTTGCTTAACGCTCACAGACAGACCTCCAAACATAAGGGTATACAACTGAGTGAGTGGGTGTGGGAGGGTACTCAAGTAAATGCACACAAGTAGAACTGTACTCGGAAAGTGATTAATTATTAAGAAAACGAAAATTCAGAGGGGACCGGACCGGACCGGCTCTGCCGTCATCCTTGATAATGCTTCACTTCTTCTTTCTCTTTTCTTATACCTACTTTTTATCCTTGCTGCTCATTTAGTCTATATTGCAAGCTGGCTGCCAACTTTGTTGATGAAGAGCTTATGTTGTTTTGAAAGAAGTAGATGGGCGTCCCAAAAAGGAAGTAGCTATGAGCTACAATGAGCATCAGAATGGGGAGGAAGAAGAAATTATGAACAGAGTTGATAACCGAAAGTTTCATAAGAATTCGTTAAGACTTCTTCAGTGGAAATCAAACGGTAAAACTCGCCACAAAACAAGGTGGTAGTAATGAGAGTTCATCAAAATGTAATGAACATCAGGAGAATTATTTTCTTTTGCGTGTAGATGTATACACAACTCATTTCAATTGACCGCCATTTCGGTAGAGAAGTTCAAATAAATTAGGTCCTTGTAGTTCAGCTGTCAATATGAAAAACTTTGTAACCTACAACAAGATGTATTACGGTTGTTAAATATTTTGTTATATTCAATAAGTGTTGCTCATTGTGAGAGCCGTTGTAGGCTCACTTCCTGACGGTGACAAGAACAATGATGTAAGGAGAATTGACAATCAAAATTCAACTTTTCAAGCAAGCACTAGTAGCCTGATGGTGCTATATATGTATAAGAGAAACCTTAATTCTAATCGAAGCGGTAAGAAATGTTGTTGTTCTCTGAAAACATCACATGGAACGAAAACCCGGTTAAAATTTCCCAACAAAAACTGAGAGAAATGTCTGCCTTGGGGAACCACAGATGTGAATTAAATTGATCTAGAACAGACAGACTGTGGGCGCAGTAGCGCAGTGGTTACTGTGCTAGACTACTGTGCGAGGGTTCCCAGGTTCGATCCCCGGAAAAACACAAATTACATCTTAAATTTTTTTCTACTGCGCCACCTCTCGCGAACGTCTGACAAACATCCGAGAGTATGACTGTCATGAAAAAGCTTCTCAATTTAGCCGTTCGGACTCGGCTTAAAATTGTAGGTCCCTTCCATTCGTCTCAAAAATAGAAACTCACACAAAACGAATGGTTGCCAACATTGCCAATGTGAACTATTTGAGTTGTAACAAATAATATAAGTCGATAGACATTCTAAAGTCTTCGAATGAAAACCAAAAACATAGTTCAAGGCTTATTCAAACATGATTTAGAATACGTCAATGTAAAGATCCACGCAGCAACCTGGCGCTCTCCAGACGGTCGAACCGCCAACCAAGTCGATCATCGATCATGTGCTAATCGAGGCACGCATTAAACAGCACAAACCAGTAAGAATAGACCGTCGACTCCTCCCATATAACGGAATTTGCCTACAAGCTGCCGGCGGGCCCATGATTTTTCATGTATTGGTGGTGTACAAAATCAAAGGAGCGCCATTAACGCACGCATATTTGAAAAATCCTAGGCCCATGGTATAGCATGGAAAATCATTGCCGCCATTAATTTTGACATTTACACGTATTCATAGACAGGGTAATTTTTTCCGGGGAGAATCGGGTAGGTGCACGGGAAGTTGGCGGTCTAGTTCTTACTGGTTTGTGTTAAACATCATCGACGTGGACACATTGCGAGAGGCAAATGTCAACTCTTGTTGTGGCTAAATTCAGAGCTCTACTGTCTAATGAGAAGAAGCTGCGCCCAGATGCCTTTAGCCATAGCCTACAGGGAACGCCTGAGTATGAAACTCTCCTCTGTGCACTCACCTACCGCTACCACAGACTCCAACAATCAGTGGTGCCATTACAGCGACATCATCAAGGAGATATAGCCACCCCAGAGAAAGAGCCCGTGGTGTGATGATGAATGCGTGTACAGAAACAAGGTGACCGAAGATACGCACAAGAAAAAGCTGCAGCGCAAAATAAGGGTAGCTAGGGAAGACTATCGATCCAGAGGAGAAAGGATACCCACATCCAGTCAATAAAGAACTATAGTTCCACCACACAGTATAGAAGAACTTGGCTTATAGCTGTAAAAAAAAGCTTAAGAATAACAAGGCCGCAGGCACTGATGGTTTATACCAGCGGAGCTATTTAAATACGGTGATGTTTTGGTAGGGAGCATACACCGAATCATCAACCAAGTATGGGTGGAAGAAAACAGCTGGTATGACTGGACTATCAGCTCCATTATGCCCCATCTACAAAAATGGCGATACTAATGTCTTGGATTAACTATCGAGACATACCCCTGGGTTAATGTCGCTTATAATGTCCTATCTAACGTTCTGTCTGAGCGTCTTAACCGTTTTGCAACACACTAATCGGTACGTACCAAATTTGCACACTAAGGCTAATCCCGGAAAATACCAACGAATTTCAAGTCGACTTCAAAACTGGGTGCGTGATAGCATGCATCGCCAGGAGCTTTATATGACGATGGTCGGATTCGGAATCCCGGGAAAATTGATTCAGCTGTGTCGTGTGACACTGGCAAACATGCGCTGCTCCTCCGAGCTAGTTCAAACATGCACCAGATCTCGGCAAGGTGACGCACTATTATGCGACTTCTTCAATCTCTTACTGGAGCAGATAGTGCGAACCGCATGTGCACATCCACTCCTTCTGCTCCGGAAACATTCAGGAAGACAAGGTTCTTCTCTGTGCCCTGGGGGTATGTCATAGAGATTTGCTGAAGTAACAATCTCCTCGCCGAGGATATTCTTTCTGAGACGAAACAGAGCCGGACATTCCATGAATATCATCACTCTCTCGAGAGAGAGTCTACACTTAGGAGAGTGCCGCAGCCCTTTATCCGTACTCCAACGTTCGCGCCTTGTCGTAGAGCTCGCTCTGTTAACCCGTACTCCGACGCTCACGCTTGCCGTAGAGCTCGCTCTGTTAACCTGTAATACGGCGCTCACGCTTGCTCCTAAGCCTGTAATATGTCCGAGTTTTTACCAAAGCTGACTGAATAGTTCGCTTGAGGCGATTCTCCATAAATGCCAGATCCCTCTGACTACATCTTAGAACCGTCTGTGTATCAGACTAGGTCCAGTCGTGATGGATTGGGTTTGTAATTTTCCCAGTCGTCCCTTGTAGGGATGATGATAGAGAAGTTTTTATGAAAGCCATATTCCGGTAGCATGTTGTCTAGAAAAATGCTGAATGGGCTGAAGGCTCCATAATGTCAAGCAAAGATAGATGACATCCATATGGTAAGAATAGCGGTCAATGTTGTTCGATAATGGAATAGCCGATGAATACTCCAGTCTTGCCCCCATCATCATCATCATCATCATTTTCAATGGTCCGCTTGTTCATTAAGTGGGTCGCGGGTGTAGGTTGCTCAAGTGGACCCTCCATAGCTCTCGATCCTCCGCCATCGACTCTAAATCATCAAGGGCAATCCCCATACGGGTATAGGAGAGATTATGGACTTGATCTAACACATCTCATCTTTGGTCTACCTAGAGGACGCCTACCCGATTAATTAAAGACCGACAACCTAGCTTTGACACCAAGTTCAGTCCTCCTGATAACAGAATGACCAAGCTGGAGACGACCATCACTTCAGATTTGTTCACGTGTACCTTAATCTCAGCCTCAACACAAACGGCTACAAACCGATCGAGTGCGCGCTGAAGTTCAGTCTGAGAGTATCCAAGGATGACCTTGGATCCTGCCCCCATTTCAATGTTTATTTGAAAAGGTGTTAGACCCAGGATGACATTCAGTGCAGAAGTCGGGGTAGTGCGAAGGCAAAGCGTCATACATTTTCCAGCTATACGTTGGACCCCCTTTCCAGCTTTTTGGCTGTTGTGACTTCGTTAGTCTTTGTCCACTAAACCATACGGAAGCAGACCATATACGTTAAACGCTGGTCTAACCACAAGTAGTATGTAGGTACTGTACATATAGCCAATATATCATCTTGGTTCTAAGTCCCCAATTGTTACCGCATATACTCAATGGCAGATCCATAAGAATCTGGTGGCCCTTTTTATGATACGTTCTATTTGTGGGTTCCATGAAACTTTGCTGTCAAGAATGATTCCCAGGTGCTTAACTTCCCGTGAGAATTCAATGGTTCGCCATATTCTATAGTGGAGCGAATAATTAGATTTAGTTTCCTTCGTTTAGTAAAAGGGACGATAGTCGTCTTTTTTGGATTAACAGAAAGTCCTTCCTTGTTACACCATCTTTGATCTTTGCATTTTCGATACTACACGCTTGAAGAACCGACTGCTTTATCTGCAGCAATCAAATCATGTATATACGTATCTTCGAATTCAAAAGCAGCATTCGATATGATTTCATTAGCAACCAACCGGAAGTGAACTCGCTCTCAATATAAATGATGACCTTATTCGAGAAGATGTGATTCTTGATACCCAAACCATCGAGGGACGTTGTTCAACAAGCTTCCCATCCCATTTTCTCCTTAAATTCGATGTGTAAATTCTCTCATAAATTTAAATGTAATTTTATTGAAAATCTATCCAAACATATGAATAAGGAATAAAGGATCACACTTTACCCCCATCTACGATTGGCAACCAACTTTAAAACAATTACTCCGCTACCTATACCATAATAATGAACAAAGTTCATTTTGCCTGATTGATTTTACCAAACATACACACACTCGATTGAGTGCAATTTTAATACCGAGTCTATTTAAATTGAAAGGAATTTAATTACTTGACACACACAAGTCAATGGATTCCATTCAATTTCATACTTGCCGCTATTTAAAATGTTAAAAGACAAACAAAGCCCAATCTCCCTTGAGTTCTCGCATGAGAGTGCTACGCACTGGCTGGTAAAAATTAAACTAAATGAAAACTTTATCAATTTGTTTTCCAATCTGGAAGTGCTTGCGAATCGATGAATTTAATTTAAATTCGAAATGTCCGGCCGCAATTTTAATGCGTGAGAATTCACACGGATTAACAATGCGCACGTAATCCGTATGGGTATTTGTATGGGTTTACGCGCCATCGCCTTTGTTATCCTATATTTGCTGGCGAATTATCCTTTAGTTTTAGTATCCCCGCGAGTGTGAGGTTTTGGTGTTTAAAATAATTTGTTTGCCGAAATTGAAAGAAAACAAAAAATATACTAAATCAGGTGTAGGGATGGGGATATTCCATCGGGATACTTATTAAATTGCCCTAAACTGCATTTCGAATAGTAAGACATTTTTTTTATGTTAAAGTTAGTTTAAGCAGAAACACAATTAGTCAATTCCTCATTATTAGTTTACAGCTAATGCGAGATGATAACAACTGTGGTTCCTGGTTATTTGGATCCTTTTCCAAAACTCATTTAAGCCATTTTCAAAGGGAACATGTTTGATGTTGGCAAAGTTATTACAGCTTATGAAGTGTAACAAAGATACTCAGACATAAATTCAATGGCAGGGCAAGGACTCATTTTTGAATGCTGTTCTTTCCTTCGGATACTAGTACTAGACGTTGTTTGTTTTTGTTTTCTTCTCTGCTTGCTCTTTAGTGGTGGCCCTGCAGTATGCTGGATCCCAAGCGCATATCATCCAGCAAACTGCATGCAGATTTAAATTACATGCAAACATATACAGTTGCACTGTTGCGAATTTTAATTACAAACTTCGAAGCGATATTGCGAAGGTCTGCGTAAAATTGGTAAGGCTCCATGTAATGGTTAAGCATCGGCAGACAGTAAGAGATATTAGATATTCATGCAAGCAGCAGTAGCAATAACAGCGGCAGCTGGTGGGACGATTATATTACAAGTACCTACATCCAATGGGTAATACATATGACTGTAAATGTATGTAATTCCCTTCCATGGGTGGGTTTCCTTAAAATTTGAATAAATATGAACGTGGCTGAGATAGTGTGCGGGTGCGGGGTCGTGTCACATAATGTTTGCATTGATGCTACACTGTTTAATTGAGCTATGTTATGTACATGTCTAACGTGGTCAAGGAGTTGTAATTGAACAGAAGTTCGCTGTTAATATTAAGCATTATAAGCTACTTTACTTACTTAAGAACCATTCACATGGGAGCGAACGAACGAATTGATGAACAGAAAATTGCATATTTTACTACTCCAAGATGAGGATAATTAATTATTCCATCAAAATTTATTAAGAAAACAAGTTTATTAACAGTTTAAATAACGAAATTTCGAAATCCAAATTTTTTGCCGCGAACGAAAACACCCGCGCGAATTGTCAGTCTATTCACAATCCACATCATTTAAATCGCGTTCCACAAAGTAGCGAATAAAAAATTCGTTAGAACTTAACATTATTCCAAGAGGAGGATATCTTGGAATAATAAAAAGTGGAATTTTCTGTTTATAAATGCATAGAAAGTGGTTTATTCGCATTTCATCAATTCGTTCGTTCGCTCCCATGTGAATGGTCCTTAACTTTGGACTTAACTGGACCTGGACATCAACCAACAAGCGCCTCCAGCCATCACGATCTTTAGACAGTTATCTTCAGTTTCGCACGCTAAGTTGGTTAAGGTACCGCACCGTCTCTCAGGTTTGGATTCGAAGATCTTCCGGGCCGGAGCATTCGCGTCAAGCCAGCCACTTTAGTCGTTGAACGTCGATATCGCTGTTCAGCCCGTACAGTTCGTCATTGTATCTCCATTCCACCGTCTGTGTAGGCGGAACCGAAAATTACTCAAAAAATGTTCCTCTCGAAACAACCAAGGATAGCCTCATCCGCTTTTGATAGAGTCGATCCTTATGCGACATAGAGAAAGAAGTACTGGGAAATGAGGGCTTTGCTATTCAGTTGCTTTCTTAGCCCAAAGAGACAGCAATTGGCAAGAGTTATTCTTCGTTTAATCTCACCGCTGGTGTCATTGTCTGAGTTCATAGCGGAGTCTAGGTAGACAAAGTCTCTAATCACTTCATAGTTTTACCTGTCTAGGGGGAGAGTCTGTCCGAGACGTCACTTTGTCTTGGCCTCATTGACTGTCAAGCCCGCATCTTCACTGCCTTTGTCTCACTCTCAATATTCACGAACGCGCCAGTGACATCACGCTGCGTTATGCCGATTTTGTCGATGTTGTCGGCGTAGCCGAGTAAATGGCACGGACCTCTAAAAGATTGTGCTTCTGATGTTGCCGTTCGAATTTTGCAATATTCTTTCAAGAACGATGTTAGAGAAGTCAGAAGTCACATTACAGCGCATTGCCTTGTTGAAATCCTTCTTCCACATCAAATCCTTTATCCCTCACAGGATAGAGAGTATCAAGTCAAATTCTCATATGACCAAAAATTGAGGTAAAAAATATTACAATGTCCCAAGGGTAGTAAGAACTTTTGGTTATTTGTAAAAAATATTAAAATTTGGACCTCTCATTTACAATGACACTCCAACTGGCTCTTTGGACAAAGCTAATCTGCTGGCTGCACATTTTGCATCCACCTCTATGCTCCCAGATTGCGCGTTGTCCCCACCTCTACTCGAGAGCGTCGAATTTACCATGCGACAAATCCATTTTCGAGCTCGTACAGTTGCAAGAGTACTTAATGATATGAACATAAATAAGTCCGCTGGTCCAGACTGTATCTCCCCCCATCGTTCTGAAGAGGTGTTCTTCGACTCTGGCAAAACCACTGTCCTATTCTTCTGGACTCTTTCCGAGTAGGTGGAAAACAGCATTTATCCAACCCGTCCCCAAAAAAGGCGCATCTTCTTTTCCCACCAATTACCGACCCATAGCACATACGTTCATTCTTTCTATAAGGTCATGGAAACGCTTATAAATCGTCAGCTTATGAAATATCTTGAATCACGGAAACTCCTCATTGACCGGCAGTATATGGTTTTCGTGGCAACAGGTTCACTGGTGATTTGATGACTTATCTCACCGACAAGTGGAACCAATCTCTCCATCACTTCAGTGAATCGAAGATTGTTGCGCTTGATATTTCAAAGGCATTTGACAGAGTTTGGCACCAAGCTCTTTTGTCGAAAATGCGGGCTTATGATGCGTCTCTTATTCAATGGATTAGAAACTACCTTTCTGGCCGTTCAATTCAAGTTGTTTTGGATGGTCTCAAGTCTGAAACTCTGGTGTTCCCCAAGGCTCCGTTGTGTCTCCGACCCTCTTTCTCATTTTTAATTATCTCTTCCCTGCAACTTCTAATCCAATCCATTCCTTCGCTGATGACAGTACTCTTAGCTTCTCATATTCTTTCCAGGACTCACATCCCTGCTCTTCGGCCGTAGAACTCGAACGGCAACGTATGTTAAGCTCAGTAAATTCCGACATTGACAGCATTTTAAAATAGGGTTCAGCCAATAGAATGGAATTTAATGCTTCAAACACACAATGCTGTCTGCTGTTTACCCCTTCTGATCTGGCTACAATATACAAGGCGTTCATTCGCCCAAACCTTGAGTACAATTCTCATATCTGGACTTGTGCGCCCAGAACCATATTGCGCCTAAAACTGATCAGAGAGATAAATATCGCGAACTCTATTAATTCGCTTGAACATCGCAGAAATGTTACGTGTCTCTCGCTGTTTTATCGCTTTTTTAACAAATAGTGCTCAACGCAATTGCCAGCTGCATTCCACTTCCACCCCTTCAGCAATTCAACCGCAATACTCGCCATGCTAGGAATGCTCATCAGTTTACTATTCAGCCTATCTTCGGTCGTACTATGAAATATAGAGATTCATTCATAAGCCGTACAGTACGAATGTGGAATGCTTTACCAAACTCTGTTTTTCCTCCTTGTTACAATTTATGGACATTTAAAACCAATGTGCATCGGTATCTCCTATCATTTCTATCCTCATTTCCTTAACGGCCGCACTGTGTAGTTCACCCTATACATAGTCTCTTTAGCGCGTGTCTTTTATAAAAAAAAAAAAACAAAAAAGGTATCGGTAAGATTGTTTCCGGCCTCGATGGAGCAACGTGTATTCTCCATTGTCATCCTGCACAAACGGACGAGTTTGAAAGGGATGCCAGAATTAGACATTGCTCTGTGTAGCTCGTCCCTATAAATGCTGTCATAGGCGGCCTTAAAATCGATGAAAAGATGGTGGGTATCGATTTGAAATTCCTGGGTTTTCATACCAAGTTCTGCCACAGTGTGAATATTTGGTCCATGGTGGATATACCTAGGGATCGATCAGGTGGTTGACGAAAGGCTTCAGGCGTTCACATCACATGGCGCAGAAAAGATCTTTTAGGCGATGTTAAGAAGACTGCTACTTCTGTACATAATTGGCATAGTTCAGAGGGTCTCGTACTTTACCGGCAGGTAGAAACTCGATTGAGTTAAGTACTGCAATTTTACCGCGGAGTATCACAAGGTTCGATTCTTGAACCTTTTTTGTATACGAAATACAATGTATGACCTACGCCTCTAAGAGCAGTCAAGGCAAAAATCTCCTCAGATGGAGAACGGATGAACTGTGTGATACCCAGAAATGTATGGCCAAACTTTCTAAATGGAACGCTAAAAAATATCGCCAGAATAACAGCGATCACTGGCCTATAGGGCCCCAAGCAGTCAGACTGGGTATCGCACATAATAAACACTGCCCCCAGCTGTAGTGATGCAACCGAACAAGGAACTCACATGCAATACCTCTACGCCTGTCGGCCTGTCGGCCTGTCGCGCACTAGCTAGGACCAGACAGCGAGCTCTAAGAAAACCTTCTTCATCATAATTAAGGAAGTCTCGTAGAACAATATTAAAGGACTAATAGCCATCACAGGTCGGATACTCTTTCTCTCTAAAATAAAATGTCAACAACCAGATCAAGTTGTGGTTATAAAATGGCACATGCTAGCTTGGGTTTTTCGAAACCACCTTCCTACCTATAGGTTCGTGATTTTATACACTCTGACAAGCATGACAATTAAATATGGTTAATCGCTTTAAGCCGTTCATCGGATGACGTAAAACACAATTTTTTACCATTGGATAGAAGCTAACTATACCTACGACTAGCTAAAACAACCCTTTCGATTGTATTTCCCGATGACAGTTACATAGCTTTCCTCATTATTTCCTCGCAATTACAAACAATTGAGAATGTCCTTCCGACCCGCTTCGCCCAATTTTCACATCACACAGCTACTTGGCCACATGAAGGTACGAGTATATAGTGAGAAATGATTCATGGGAATGAGGCGAGCACAACACGTAATCTCCCCCGTTGTGAACGTGATGTCCTGATGTAGCCGGAAACCACCCACTTTTCGCGTTCACTATTTCGTCCTCTGTGACCTTATAACACTCTCGTCGCTGCTGGCGCGACGGTAAACATTTCCAATAACCCCCATTTGGCACTGAATTTTGCACAGCGAATTCCTCACCTTTGCCACAAAATTCGGGAGAGGGCGAGCATACTGCCGTTCCAAGGACTCGACGACACACACTTGTCTGTGTGTTGTGTGACACACAAAATTTGTGCCAAATATACACCAGCGATTGGGTCGTTTATCTCCACTTTTGCGAGAGATATCATCGGTCCCGATAAATCTTTGGTATTTTTGGGTGCCCTGATGAAGCCAGTGCGAAAACAGGATCAAGGCCATTGCGGAGAAGGATTCTATTTGTTTTTCCCTGTGCCTGTTGTTGTTGCTCTATATATACTGTCGGTACATTATGCTCTCGTTGCCATTTACCAAAAGCTGAGCATTGAAAATCAAGACAATGGGCGAAGAAAAAAGTGCATCAGGATATTTTTCATCATGAGAAATTTATAACAATGCAGGAAGTAAGGGAGTTTATTTATCTGCCGTAGGGTGTGCAAACGAAGCAGGTTATAGCATGTGGACCGCAACACCATCGTGAGGGTGCATGGACAACATGAGAGGAAATACTACACCCACACATCTCTGAGGGGGCGGCTAAAGCAAAAATAATTAATGCTGATGCTTAAACTAGAGTGTGTACTTTGGGTACTTCCTTTATCTTTAACGCATATACTCAAGCGCCGGCACAGCTATTTGTGCTGCATTGCTTGGGGGCCTTAACTCAATTCAAGCTTAAAGTGTTTCTTATAAGACACCTACCAACCGAAGGATGCAAATGCATATGCAAATTGGAAAAAGGATTTACAGAGTAGGTACCAGCTTCTTATTCGAATTGCGTCTCACCGAGTTAAATTAAGTTTTCGCCCTTACTTCCCAACTCCGAAGGCAGCCCGGACTATATCTGTGGATGGTACATGCATTTATTACATACCATCTGGCAGCTTGCCTTTTTGATTATACGTATGGCAGAAGGTTTACATAAAATTCGTAATCCACATAGCGAGAGTGTGACGTGCTTGTCGCTGCCATTGCTGTGCTAATGCAGCGCCTTTGATTTTAAATCTCAGAGGGGAGCGTCCTGCATCTGTGCATCGAAACAGAATGCAGTGCGATGTTCTTCCAGCTCCCGCTTGTTAGACATGGATTGCATTTTTGAGTAGTCGGCGATAGATATCAACTTTTTCGGTTATTTATGAAGTAAGACGCGCTCGGGTATCCATCCCTCTGCCTCCTCCTCTGGTGAGTGCTGTAGAATAGTGTGCCTGATGTTACAATTTACATAATGCAGTTCAACTTAATCAGCTTTGTAGGTGTACTGTGCATGTTCCGCACTACTATACTGTGCGGAAATGCAAAAGTTTAATTTTGGCAGGGAATTTTTGTTGGGACGCACGTCATGATGTAAGAAAGTTTTAGTTTTATCGTGTGTCACCGATGTTACATATAATTTTAAGTAGAGTATAAAACTTTTGAGACAGGCCAGCGCTGGAGGTTAGAAGAAACAAGAATCACATCTGCATTAGGGTGGATGACTGTGTACAAGCTGTTCGGATGTGAAATTTGTGAGAAAAGTTATTATTACACCATTTGTGATGTTATATACTAGTGAAGATCTTGACACTTGAAAGGTGTGCAAATTATTGAGTTCCATCTCTGGATTAATTTGGAATAGATAGGTCGTAACCTATCCGTCCGACCACCACCGCGAAACCCTTGGTTTGATGAAGAGTGCCGGCAAGCACATGCAGCAAAGCAACTGGCCCACAAAGCGGCGCTGCAGAGAAGGACGAGAGCAGCTCGTGAGCTCAACGAGCAAAAAAGGAGGGAAAAACACCGGCTTCTCCGGAGGAAAAAGAAAGGGCATGAAAAGCCCGCGATCGAGGAAATAGAGAGGTGCTACTCCAGGAACAATGTTCGGAAGTTTTACCAAAAGGTAAAAAGAACGTGTCACCGGAACAAGACCCAAACAGAGACCTGTAGAGACGAACAAGGAAACCTTGTAGAAGAGTCACAGTCGGTGCTGAGGATATGGAAAAACCATTTTTGCAGACTGCTAAACGGCGAAGACGACACAAATTCCGCTGTCAGGCAGAATGAACCTTTCAAACTGGGCGATGAAAGCCAAGACTTCCGTCCACCTGACCAAAATGAGGTAGGTAAGGATAGCAATATCCAACTCGTTTCTAAAATTTGGACAGAGGAAAGTATGCCTGGATGAATGGAGCCTCAGCATTGTTTGCCCGATCCAAGAAAGAAGACCGTCTAAACTGCGCCAACTATAGAGGCATCAGTCTCCTTAACATCGTTTACAAGATCCTATCTGCCGTACTGTGTGAATGCCTGAAACCATTTGTCAACGAACTGATTGGACCCTATCAGTGCGGTTTTAGGCCCGGTAAGTCCACAACCGACCAAAAATATTCACACTACGGCAGATCCTGGAGAAAACCCAAGAAGTCCAAATCGATACTCATCACATCACCTATTTATCGATTTTAAAGCCGCATATGACAGCATTTATAGAGACGAGCTATACATTTATAGAGACGAGCATCCCTGCCAAACTTGTCAGATTGTGCAAAATGACGATGGAGAATGCTCGCTGCTCCGTAACTGTCGCAAACAATCTCACCGAGATGCTTGATGTCAAAAAAGGATTTACACAAGGTGATGCGCTGTCATGTGACTTTTTCAACATCATTCTTGAGAAAATTGTGCGAAACTCGCAGTCCTGCTTTATGGCGCAGAATCATGGACGTTTGTCAAAGGCAGAAAAGAAGATCTCCTTAGTTGCTTCGAACGCAAAATTCTTCGAGTGATTTTCGGTCCCGTTTGCGTTGACGGGCTTTGGAGGAGGAGATTTAACACCGAACTCTACGAGCTGTACGCAGCGACATCGACCTAGTCAGAAAAGTACGTATCAGTTGACTAAGATGGCTAGGACATGTAGAGCGAATGGACACCAACGCTCCGGCCCGAAGAGTCTTCGATTCCAACCCGGAGGGACAACGCGGTAGAGGAAGACCTCGCCTTAGGTGGCGCGCACAAGTGGAAGGGGACCTCAACCAACTTGGAGTGCGCAACTGGAGGCAGTTAGCCAAAAATCGTGCTAACAGGAGAGGCGTGTTGGTTGAGGCCCCGGTCCACCCCGGACTGTAGCGCCATCTAAGTTAAGTAAGTAAGTAAGATAGGTCGTTTCGTAACACAATTGGGGATATACATAAACTAGTTTACCAATTTATCAACTTACCTCTCAGTGAGCACACAAATTTGTAACAGTAGGTAACGCTCCGAAACCGAAGTTCAAAATATTTAAACGTTTTCGAAAGTGATTATTTTTTATTGTTAAGCTACGAGTACACGACATGCCAAACACGGCATACGCATGCCAGTCTAACGTCAATTCGACGTCAGAATATGTCATAAAAGGGTACAGGTCGTGTACTCCGCATATTTTAACACGAGTTTGTCACCCATATGTCCGCAAATCGCTTTTCATGCCAGAATTTTATGGCATGTAAAATGGATATGTTACTACAAATTGATATGTCATGGCTCGAATTTCAGACACGACCTATCCTACTGAAAAACTTCGTAGTGTGATTTTTATGGCTCTTTCGAGGGGTTGACGCCTTGTCGGGGCGAAAGCGCTTGTAGTAAGTGTACGAGGCATGTGGGAGGCGCAAACAACAGAGGAACGGTCGAAAGATCGTCCCCTCTGAATGAGATGTAGCCAATCAGTTGTCTCTAGACCAAAACTAAGATCACCCCACCTTTAGTTAAGGTGTTCGGGGAGTAAACCCCAGCAAAAATCCCACTTAAGCCAAGGTGTTGAGGCACCCGTGCCCTCCGATGCCCAGGCGAGGTCGGTTGTATAAATGCCTTGTCGTGGTAAGACGGCTCTGCAGGATCGACCCAACCTTCCGATCCTACTCGTGATTATATGGAATAGTCTGAACTTGACGGACCATTGGTAACGGCCAATCGTCTTCATTAAACGGTTGCATTTTTTCACACAGTATCTACAGCAGACAGGAATTGGTCTGTCAGACTGTCTAGTCAATTGATGGTTTCTTACCATCGATGCCTCTGGTTGTTAGCACTTAATGCTGTCTACATACGACTTATCAGTACTTGGAATAATACCTTATGGGCCATGGTACTGGCACCAAACTCTTAAAACTGCATTATCTATACCTTTCAAATGTTACCCATTAAAAACGGGTTAAAGGATATCTTTAGCCGAATGGACTGTATGTATACATTGTTGAGTCAGCACAAACTCTAGGATATAACCAACTCTAGAACAGGACAAACTCTAGGTACTGTTAGAGACCCAATATTCAATAACTGATTGATCTACAGTTTTCTATCAATTGACTTTTATTTCCCGTATTTTTATATTATAGTGCGACTTTATTTTCATTGTTTAACATTTTATATAGACAAGTGTTGGCATCGCACAGTGCCGATACTACAGGTACTTGATTCAATTTTAATGATTTTGAAGTGAAGCCTTTTATGGCTCGTTGGGCAGTAATTAAGAAGTATGAACGATGCAACGGAAATGATTAAACCAGAGCTTGAAGTATTAGGCTGGTAATGGCTGGCTTCATATGATAAGGTTGTAATAATGTTTTACGAAGAGGTCATATTGAAATTGCATAGAAGTTCCTTGAAAGAACACTTTAAAAGGGGCGTCTTTCTAAAATCTCCTTAAGCAATTTTATTTTTAATAATGTCTTGTAAAGATGTTCCAGAAAATTCCAGAAAATATTTCGAAAATGACTTAGAAATAGTATTAGATTTTGGGATTTATGCATTATGCATCCCAGGGTCCTGTTAACAAAAACAAAAGTACATCGCTTCCAAGAATTATTTCAAAGAAATGTGTATTGTTATTGTTATTGTTATTGTTACTGTATACACCGATTTTAAGAACGCAGATTTTAATTATTCGGATTTGAGGTACACGGATTCTTGCTACCATGATTTTAAATACAGTTTATGTCCAGTATACCTACCTACCGAATGTAAGTTTTCTATGTAATGAACGCTTATTAGAACTGCATTAGAAAATCTATAGGTATACTGTATACCCCAACCAATGATTAAATAGTTGCCCATTCTCTACAGTTTCAAGTTTTTGTGCTTATGTACTTGTGCTGGTGACTGTGCGATCAGCAAGGACAGTGGATACATGACATCTATTCGTATATATAGCCATTCTAGCATTGCATTTTGTCGAGTTCCAACGAGTGGAACAAGATTGCAACAGATTTTTCATGGACGTATGTTGAAGATTATTTTGGGGTAGTTTCGAACATTTGAAACATTCCGTTTTTTCATACAAACCTTCATTTAAATTTTTCTATTTAAATATGTACTGGATAAATTTATATAATTTCACACACATCTTCAAACTGTGACAACTAATGCTCAAACCCTACAGACAAAACAAACACCGACCGCCATCTACTTGCCAAAACTAAATACCGACACAATTGGTCTTCTAAGTAGGTAACTGGTATAAAATAAATAAAAACTGTCAAATGTCAAAAAATTGACAACACAACACCGACATCGACGTACTCGAGAAAATCAGAACCATCTGAATAAATAGGAAAAAAGTAATCTATTTACTTACTTTCCAAAGTGGATACGCGTATTTCTCTACAAATCTCCCGCAACGTTTGCGATTATTTATTAAAACTAACATTCCCCAATCCGCCTATGCTCGAATATTAAGAAAACAATTTCTTCAAATCAATCATCGACACACAAAGCCAGAAAAGAAGACGACGACGTTCTGTGTGGTGAAAAATGTCCGGCGACGAAGAGTCCAACGTAATCGATGAGAAAAAAGAAGAAAAGGTCGCAGAAATCGCTGCGTCAAGTGTAAGTGCTGGACAGCGTCAATTCCTGCCTCAGACTGATAATAATTTCCCCACATTTTGTAGATACGCTCCGGTCTGGCAGAACTAGAACTGAAGACGTCACAAGTACTACAGCGATTAGAGAATGTTCGTACTGCTCCGCCCGCTGACGAACCCGACACATCACAATTGGTGACCCTACTCCATGGTGATCGAAAGCCACCATCAGAAATTCTCAAGTCACTTGAAATTCTTATAGCATACTCGGACTCGGAAGATGATGCGGAATTTCCATTGCCGGCGTTGGACGACGTGTCTCACTTGGCACTCATTTCACACAGTATTATCGCGTACATGAGTCACTTGGATCGACAGCATTTGTTGCGAGTGACTGGACACATAGCCGGCGATACAACTCGATGGCTGGGCAGTCTCTTTCGATTCCTCGACGGATCGACAAGTTTCCACTCGGATAACGCTGATGCGATACTGAGAGCAGTGCGATTGGCTATTGTAGCCAGATGTCCTGGCTACTTGGAAGGTGGAATACCAGCTCTGGCGAATCCGTGTTTTTACATCTCGGAGAATACAACGCCAATGAGGTTGCAGTATGCGTGCAGGCAGTTGGGTATTCCCCTGGAGGCGATCCGTTTGATACCATCAAACTCAACTCTGGGTACCATGGATCTGACGCTTCTGCAGAAGCAGGTGCAGGTTGACCTGCATGCGAATCGGACGCCTTTGTTAGTCATTGCAGACGTTGGATCTTCTGTGTGTGGCTACGTGGACAATCTCACGAGAATGAGGGACATCTGCAAGACAAATAACATTTGGTTGCATGCCACCGGCCATGGCCTGGCGTCTTTGGTCTGCACTCAGGGGCCTGGTGCTGTGAGTTACAAAATGTTGCTTCAGCTTCTTCAAAATCTAATGGATGTTCTTGTTTCAGATAAGCGCAGTGGTAGACTCAATTGTCTTGAACTTGGGATGCTGGCTGGGTGTACCCAGTCTCCCCATTGTCGTAAGGAACTCGCTGCCTATAAATATACCAAAGAGACACTACAGATCTGTTTCTTTACAGCTCCTCCATCGACAATTGCAAAACAGTGCTCTTACAGCCTTTGAATCCGATCCAGTTCTATCGAAGCGGTTGAATTCGCTGGCATTGTGGACGAGTTTGCAGGCGCTCGGACGCGAGACGATAGCCGAGAGGATACATGTCGCATTCCAAACTTGCAGTATTCTTCATGAGATCTCGTCCAAATGCGACGGTGTTCGTGTTGTGGTGAGTTCCTAACGCAAATTTTCATAAAATGTTGTAAATTATGGTTAACAATCATGTCGAAGTATAATTGTGCGATAACGATAAGAATGTTTTTCTCTGATGTTTGCGGAACAGGCACTAGATAAGTGCGCAGCGTGAGATAAAAGTTAAGTTCTATCGGAAGTGAAACGCGTGATTTTAATGGGATGATAAGTAACCCGAAATATATTTAACGCTACAACCGCAACGCTTCACATTCAAAATATTATGTAGATCTCAGGCATATCAATTAAGATCTGTTGGGAGGAATGGCATTACAAATGCACCTACCTTTGCAATATTTATCTAAGCACTTTCCTCACTAGTCCTCCTTTTCCTTTGTAGAGTCGTCCTCCCGGCGGCCAATCGGGAACCACATTAGTCGACGTGGTCAACAAACCCTTGGACGTTAATGTAAGTTACCGCTCGCTCAATTCCACTCTCGATTTACTAAAACCCTTAATAGATTCTCTTTGAGACCGCATCGTCCGTGGTAGTTTTCCAATTTGATGGCAGTATCACCACACAAGATCCACAAGATCCTAACTCAATCGCTGATACAACCAAGGGTGCCTCACTCAGTAAAACAGTCGAAAAACTAACCAACGCGTCATACTACGACCGTCTCAATTCGTGGTTGGGACAAATAATGCAGCGGGACTGTCCAAATGTAAGAGCCCACTCCATTCCCCTAGTCATTCCGCAAACTCTCACAATCCTCTCTTCCAGTTCGACTTCGAAATAATCGAGCATTCGATCCATGGCACTTGTATTCGGTATTGTCCGCTCGAACTCGGACTGGGTGATCAGCCGCCCTCAGCTGAGAATCTGGAGAACTTTGCCCAAAGCCTAGAATCACATGTGGACATCCTTCGAGCAACGATAAAACACAAGGCGACCTTTATTCGATTGGTCGAGAAGAGCGACGTACTGCGCATTGTCAATTTACCCGATTGGGCTGGTATGGGCGGTGTACGGTTCGTCCCCGAAGGCTGGGAAAGTCTCCTCACAGATCAAGCCAAAACGGAATTAAACAAACTCAATGCAGACCTAGTGGATGCACTCAAATCGACGGACAATGCGTTCTCCCTCGGAGAGGGCACCGATGGCCTCATCTGTGTTCGATTCGGAATGGTCACACATGAGACAGATGTGGAAGAACTGCTCGACCTGGTAGTCTCTGTGGGAAAAAGTGTTCAGGAGAACTCGAGAGTTCTCGATACCATGTCGGAGATAGTCAAAAAGGTAAGACGCCATCGCATCACCTGCGATCTCTTTTTCTTATTGTCAAACATATTTTCCAGGGCATCGAGGCAGCAACAGCCGACCTTCAACGCGAATCCGATGAGAAACTCTGGCAAGAAGGCATCCTCAGGCATGTGCCGGTGGTAGGACGAATGGTCAACTGGTGGTCACCGCCTGCCAAAGAAACTGGCATCAAGGGAAGAAGTCTAAATCTGACGCAGGGTGTTGTCGAAAGCACGGAAAATATTTACAAGTAAGTTACACACCACCATCATTGTCACATTGCCTTGATAAACGGCCGTGCGTTATAGATACCACATGCAAATGACTGGTGCGCCCAATCAGCTGCCTGCCAATAAATCGCCACCAACTCCGATGGTACAGACGCCAGTTGGTGCGCCCACAGCACCCCCGCCCTCTGTCGCAATACCATCGGCCAATCATTCGCGGACCGTGAGTCAAAGCAGTGGCGCATCGTCCTCAGCCCCCGAACTAGTTGCAGCGGCGCCGGCGATAAACAATTAAAAACATCTAACAAAATAAACAAATTCTTAACTATTTTCTTTTCCAATAGTGCATATAAATTATACCTAAATAACAGAAAACAAATTATTTAATCATATTATAGACTAGAATGATATTTAACTAAGAAAAATGTTTGTCTGGCGTTGATTCGTTCTTTTTTAAAGTCATGTAGTATTTTTTTAATTAGCCAAAGTGTTGCAAAACAAACAAAAATTTAAAAAAAACAAACAAAAATTAAAAACAAGCAAACAAATTTCTAAGCGCAAATTTGGAAATGCAAATAAATATTTTTTTTTTATTTAAGAGAAGAGCGATCGTAACAAATTAAAATTAAAATTAAAATTTGTAAAAGTTAACAATAAGGAAACTTCATTCCAAAGTAAACGTCAAGCGTTCGATTTTATGTTTAAAAAAATAAAACTGGGGTCTAGAGGTGCGCAATATTTGTGACGGTGACTGTGAACTTGCTTAACCAGTTTCGTTAGCTAAAGCTTGGAACAACCAAGTATTGAGCGTCTTTTATTCCCATAAAGTTAAGAAAAATAATAGCTTATAGTCCTGTTTCGAAACGTCAATTTGTAGTTTTTATTTATTTTATGTCATGTGTTGTGAATGATATTTTGTTATATTTGCTGTGGGAGAATCTGGGTGATCACAGAATCCGTCGTATTCGGAATTTTGCTACAAACCGCGAAAGAACTATCACAGAATCCGTCGTAGTGGATATTTTTGCCACGAATTTAAACGGATTCTGTGATAGTTCTTTCCGGGTTCGTAGCAAAATTCCGTATACGACGGATTCTGTGATCACCCAGAATATCTCAGACATTTAGGGCGTTTTCTTGGGTTGAAGCGATAGTAATAGTTTCGTGGGTCATTGATTTGCATGTACTAGCTTCATCATCATCATCATTTTCAATGGTCCGCTTGTCCATTAAGTGGGTCGCGGGTGTAGGTTGCTCAAGTGGACCTTCTATAGCTCTCGGTCCTCCGCCATCGACTCTAAATCATCAAGGGCAATCCCCATACGGGTATAGGAGAGATTGTGGACTTGATCTAACCATCTCATCCTTGGTCTACCTAGAGGACACCTATCCGATGATACGGATTCCATAGCACGTCGTGGAATCCTGGTCGGAGACATGCGTTTAACATAACCAAACCACCGAAGCATGGATCGCTCCGTCCGGAGAAGTAGCTGCTCGACATTGAGTTCCTCACGTATTCTGGTATTTTTGATGCGATCTCGACGGGTCACACCAGCAATACTACGGAGAAATCTCATTTCGGCAGCTTGTATCCGCGATCTTATTCTTTCGGTCATTACCCAAACCTCATGACCATAGGTAAGAGTTGGAACAAACACAGAATTAAAGGTTGTCTCAAAATTGATCCAGCTTGACCAATCCTACAGGAAAATTCAGCATTGCTCCTTCCATCACTCGTGAATAAGACCCCGAGATACTTAAACTTCTCCGCCTGTTTCAATGGGACTCCACTAACATGCAGAGTGCATTGAACAGGCGTTCTGGAGACGACCAGCTTATGCTTGTTAATTTAAGTTGGGCACTTGTTAAATTGTTGTTCATCTTGCATACTACACACGGAAGCCCATTACATATGATTTGTGATGATTCACTATGGTGATGAGTTCATCTTGCCTTAGGCAGTCTGTGCAATGTGCATTCGATACAAAGTATACGTAACGCAGAAGTCAACGCGTACTAAATGCAAACTGTCGGGGTTTTGGTATTCTCTATACGAACAAATTTTTGCCTTATTTTCAAGTCGGCAACTAGATATTTCATCTGTGGACAGGGTTTCCTTTGCGTCGCTGCGTCTGCTAAGACTGTTGATAGTTTTGATATACCGCTGTGCACCCTGACAGTTCCATTCACAGGACTGCTTCGCGGTGCCAAACCATTTTCGTTGCCTTATATCAACATCAAATGCAAATAAATCTTTAGGATGATCTTTGCCTAAACATTCCAGATTTCACAGGCCTACAACATGAATTTAAATAGTTTCTGCGTAAGGAGACTACTGAATTTTCATACTGGAGACAGGATACCAAGGCAGCGCGAGCTTTACCTATTCTGATTTTTCTATATTTAGATATGAGATGAAAAACTTTCTAAATACAATCTAGAATCTTTACTAAGAAGGGCACAAAAATGTTCCTTCCATATTTCCGTAGATGATCTTCAATATACGATACACAGTATTTCCAGCCTCATCTTCCTGACACGTCTCACACAACGATTAACTATCCCATCCGCTATCGGATTTTCCCTTCATAATTCTACCTTTACAAAAAGCCGCTGTGAGTTTTAAGGCGCTGAACGAATGCTCTTCTTTCAGCTGAGAGAGCTGAATTTAGTTTTAGGTTGGGTTGTTAATATTGCTCGCGGCAGGCTCTCTTCCATTCACGATTGTTACTTTGGGGGGTTACTCACAGTTATGCCTTTCAAACTCGCGCATTGAAACAAAACAAATTCGCCCTTGCGGATTCGGACAAAATATGAACACTTTATCGTGTACACAGTAAAACTAATTCTTGTGGAATTAGGCACATGGGCACTAAAAATAATTACCGCGCATTGTTCGTGGAATCACCATGTTTTTCCATTAAGCGTTTCACGTCCGCGTTATTAGATTTGACTAGAAATTAAGGTCACCCATGACAGTTATGATATCGGCTCTCGGACTGGTGATAGGACTGGTGTTTCCTTTTTCTAACTACATACTGATACTATAATCCTTCGAAACAACTGCACTCATGGGATTGCTTATTCATTTTTAGTGGCAAAGCAACCAAAATCATAAATTTACTTAATAATTGATCATCACCAGATGGTGCTTAGTTATTTATCTGCCGCGTACTGCCTCTGCAGAAAATTTTATCTCTTTCTACATTCATTATACTCCTGCCCCTCTGGCGATTAATTCTGACACCATACTCAGGCCCTTATTGTGATTGTCGATCAGCGATCGTCACGACAATTGTCGATTGCGTCGATTTATCAACTCAACGATCAACTATCGACACTCACAATAGGGGCCTCAGTCTGGGAGTAAATATCCTCTGAAATTATTTTTTTTTTTTTCTAAAGACCGATAGTCGATAGTGCTTCCGTATGTGTTGCCGAAAGAGTTATGCTGCAGAGTGTCTGCTATTTCAATAGTTAATCCTTCTATAATCACTTGGCGCACCGAAAAAAAATCAGTTTTTCTCTTGAAATGCACTTGTACTATACATCGTATGGCTGTTCCTCCGATCAGATTATTTATTCATTCATTTTCAATCCGTTAAGTGGGTCGCGGGTGTAGGTTGCTCAAATGGACCCCTCATAGCTCTCGATTCTCCGCCATCGACTCTAAATCATCAAGGGCAATCCCCATACGGGTAGAGGAGAGATTATGAACTTGATCTAACCATCTCATGCTGGGTCTACCTAGAGAACGTCTGCCTGATAGTACAGATTCCACGTCGTGGGATCCTGGTTGGCGATATGCGTTTAACAATACCACCAATCAGATTATACAATTTTATTTCAATTGTTTAATGATTTAAGATCATGATCGCAAATGCTGGGTCAACGTGCAAAGGCATTGCAAAAGTTTATATACCACACATTTAGAACCTGGATTCATATTTTTCAGTCTGACAACTGGCCACTATTGCGCTAAGCACCACATTTATTTGTTTAATATTATATTTTATGTTTCTCAACTTCTTTCTGATAAATATGATGATAAAATTATTTATTTAAGTAAAAAAAAAACACTGCAATGGAGCAATATATACGATTACTTATACAAAGTGACCGAATGCGTTAAAGAAGTAAATAATATTTTTGTTTTTAGTAAATTTAGTAATTTATAATCAAAAACTTATTGCTGAATTTGCACAATAAAATGATGAGATTCAAATGGATATGTTTTATTTAATAGTAAAAAAAATAGTGACTCACTTTTACTCTACCCTACAAGATCTGTGCAGTTACTATGTCGATGTGTAGGTATGAGAAAAATGTTAAACAATCTTGGAATCAAGCTGTTCTATGCCTAGTTGGTGGGTAAACTTAGTAGCTCTTTAGCTTGAATCATGCTATCCTTAATTTATTTGCCTAGTAATGGGATGCTGGTCTTCGTTGTCGTTTAACAATCTGCAGACAAAGCTCTTCCACATTCTCAGCACTGACTGCGATTCTACTACAAAGTTTGATCCTTCCTTGGATGCTGGTTATTTTAAAAACGTTGCTTGAACCAATCGCACATCGAAAAACGATGAACAGAGGTTGAATAAAAGCTGATACGTCAACCCCAATGATCTTCGACCGTTGCTCTATACCTATAGTTGTAAGAAAAACTATCGGTAAAAAGTGTTGCTTACAGCCTCGTATTACGCACTGGTTATTGTCTCGTATGCACTGGGAAAAAACAACGATTCACCCCTCGTTACTCGTTAAGCAAAGTGCAAAGAGCAGCATTCATTTCAATAAGCATCAGTACTACTAATTGGAAGTGATACTACATCTCTTATCACTGGACATTGTCGTTTATAAATTTAGCCATACACAGGCTCCATCAGTCAAACTTAACTACGATCCACAAAGCAATAAAACACATGAAAAACTTGTCAATTGCGCCAACACTTAGCGACATATAATTAAACAAATAAAAACTTGAACTACAATTTGGTGAATTACATTTTTTTTTTATCTACTCGGCCAACTCAGTTTTAGTTTGTTTCGTTGCAGTTGGCAACAACAATGTTTGAGCATTCATCTGGTGATGATTTACCGAACCCGCGATATACAATGGCTCATCCACCTGTCGATACTTATTTCGTTTCCTAATGTAAATCCAAGTATGCGAGTCAACCCAAACCATAATTGTAAGCAATATCGCAGTGATACAGCTGGTTATCAACAGCAAAGCCAGGTCCATTAAGCCATCATTACAGACAGCTTTGGCGGCGGTCAAGAAATGACCGTGAATCTGCTTACAGTCAATCATTCCCATTAGCTGAGAAAGATGTTTTTTAGCGGTATTTATATCTGCATTTAATGAATGCATCATTGCGCGCAAGTAGGAGGAATTATATGAGATATTATTCATTACTGTAGCAATGTTACTCCGAGCGTTATTAAGACGAGTCGGAGATTCCCTCAGAAGATGAAGTAATACATTTGTCTGGCCTGCTTCACATTCGGTGTAATATCGGGCGTCACTTTGTAGAAGATGATTCGATGCAGTTAATACTACAAACTCAGTTGGGTTGATGCAAAGGTCTCCAGCGGCAACAGACGATGACATGTATAGGCCAAACATCAGCCATGAGCCCGTGACAGCAATGAGGCCACATACGCTAAACAGAATCAGAGCAAAACGGGAATGCCGAGCCACACCTACTAAAAGTACTGTACAGAGTACCAGAAGGAGCCCTAATATGATGAAAGTACACCGCCATCGTATCAGCTCCCAATGATCTGCACTCTAAAAAAATATATACGTATGTATTAGCACCAGCACAGTAAAATGTATCGGAATAGACTTACAGAAAGATATAGCGCCATTGTGGTGTTTAATAGTGGATGAGGTATTTGAGCCGCAAAGCTAACTTCCATGATATTTTCTCGCAACGTGTATAGTGAAAGTAATAGAGACATCGGTGTTTTTTCATCAGACACCTGTTGGTCAACAATATCAATTAATTCAGAGAGTCTGGGTTGAATCCGATTCGTAAGGTTGTCCTGTAGTACGTTCGATTGATTGGATATTGCAGTAAAAGCTTTTTCAACTTCGCGTCCAGCGTTAATAGAATCCAAGACGTCATTATGTAGATTACCGTTTGCATAGAAACCTACAAGGAAAAACTCAGAAGGTGTTCTTAGAAAAAACAACTGAGGAATGGAATTATTAAAGACGGTTAATTTAATCTACTACGTGGTCAACTAGTCGAGGCACCTTCGATCCTTCCTCAGTGGGAAGAAGATTAATGAGATTTGTTACGTATTGTATATCCCTCAGAATATGGCCACATCAGACAAAATACAACACTATACACAAACTTCTAAAATCACATCTGCATTGTGCTAATTCACGTGACGCAATGTAACGATGCTTGTGTTTGTATTAAGGAATGTTTGCAGATCCACAATGGAGGCAGTACTGTATTAAGGAATTTAGCCTACTTTCCGTAAAATCGATTATCGTTTCGATAGGTGGAAAAGATACGTCATCTTGACTTGTCGCTTTAGATTGTTCGTCGTCCTTTTGAAATACTAGTACTTACCAGATGGTTAGTAAATTTTGGGCAATTCTAAGTCCAGGAATACAGTATACATGAGTTAACGTACAAACTTACCAAAACCAATAGCAGCGCAGCACATCACAGCCATAATAGAAAGTGCCACCTTTAGGCCGTTTATCGAGTGTACCGGACGGATTTTTCTGTCACAACATCTTGTTATAAGATAGATCAGCAGCCCCAATAGTGATAAAATCAAAAGTGCAACCGGAATTGACCCCAAAATTGCAAGGCTCTACATAGGTATCGAAAGACAAGATTAAGAAAATTAATTGGTTGAATAAAACAAAAGGTTATTTGGAATATCACATCTGGTGATGAATGCACGTTTGAAATAGCTGAATTTTATCACTCATTTGACTGAAGTGGATGGAACCAAAAGATAGGTGTAGACGAAACAGCAACGTTTGGAAGAAAGTAACCAAAATTATCAGCTACGTACAACATTTTATAATGCTCAAAAAACAGAAATGGAGGTATCAAACCAACATTAGGGGTTACCGATCTTGCCGTTCAAGAAATTGGTTTAATTTTACGAGTTCACTGGAATATTGTGTACACTTCCACTCAGATCGTGAATCATGATATGTACCTATATTAGTGCATTACAAAACGTGCAAGCTTACCTCTAAATAGTTCTCATCATCTGGTCGAAATGTGCCGCTAACGTTTTGGAATGCAGCATTATAGTGCGGAAAAGTATGCAAAAGTTTCGCAATAACAGACACTTTATACTGATCTTCAGCATATTCCTCGTCTTCGTCATATTCAGCCATCGTTTGGTTATTTTATTAGTTATCCTTGACTTTGTATATTTATTTTTCACTATCTTCTCTACAAGGTGATAACAGCAATGATCACTTTTTGTGCTGATATCGTAGCGATAGCAAGGGTATAGTGTTACCGGAACTTGTACACAACACAACTAGCACATTTGCAAGACCATTATCTGTATTTTTGGATATGCAAATTATAGTTAGTGTAGGTGGGTATATTCAAATGAGATTTAACTTTTTTGTATATATTAAATACGTAAAGAAAAGATTCACTCAAAACAAACAATTTGTTTTGTTATCTCTTGCGATTGCGATTCCTTTTCACCTTCAATTTCATGTTGATCAGAGCTCAGTTACAGGGTTACCAAAGTTTTATCCATGAGATGGAATTAGAAAATAAAGTACCCACACCTAAATTCTCTAGGTAGTTGACAGTGATTTTAGCTGAATGCTAAAAGAAAAAATGAAACAACAAAATCGTCGTTTATAGGAAGAACTTAATAAATTATTTTAACATTAAATAATGTTCATAGTTTTAAGGGGAAAAAATGGAGTTGCTTTTGCCTTGTCATGTCGAGCTGTCAACAGTAAATATGTATATAGGTACCTATACCCACACAAAAAACCATGGTCCTCTCAGATGCTTTAATTTTAAGAGGGCGATGCGACATAACATAACGCGAAAGACTCCAAATACCTACAGTAATTAATGTAGTTAGATTAGATTATGAAAGCACTAAGCCCCGAATGAGATCTTTTCGGAATTATTCGTTATGAACTTGGTAACCCTACGGAGGCAGAAGTGAAGTTGAAGTATAGTGACAGCTCAAAAAACACGGTACTGCCAGTCGTATTATTTTATCTTATGTGATTTTCCATTGGGCACATCCGATTTTTATTTCAAATCTCAGAATTTTCGTGGCAAATGCAATATGAAAGCAGATTGATCTGACTTTGTAGATGTTTAGTGTGTTATTTGACATTAGGTAGGTACATCAGCTGTGTAAATTGTTTTCGTTTGTCGATGAAAACATACGAACTTCATTATGGATAATCATATTGACGAAGAATCGAAATTCACAGATGACGAGGAAGAAGAATAAGATGACGAAAATGATAGCAATTAGCAATTGCTCCAAGATGGAGTCCATGTCCATTTATTTACGTTTTTGCTCTTAATAATTGCTTTTCAAGGCGATTTTCAGAAAACAGCTGTGCAAAGTATTTTAGTTTGGTATTATTGAGAAAATGTGGAAATCTCGAAAAATATTGAGATCTGCAAAAAGTGATCCGGATAAAAAAAAAAGATTATTTTTATTGCAGAATGGAACATGAAAAGTGATCTAGATCAAAAAATCTTAATGGAAACCCACATTTTTATCTACGACTTATGCTGATCGTCCACTTAAGTGTGCATCAATTTCTAATTCAACACATTCAACTGTAATGTACGATGCCCTCAATTTCATCCAAGGAACGCGTTTGATATGGTTGGACATCGTTTCGACGTCTCTGTTTATTGCCGCAGATATGATAGAGGCAGCATGCGCGAAGACGACATAGTTCAGTCGTTTTTATTTTACGTGATCTAGCCCCTGTATTCTGCGGACTTCTGCAAGCAAGGGTATATTCTGTAGACGCAGAGTGTCATGCACATCTGCATGTAAGACGGCAAATCGAGAATGTTCACCCGGCTCTTTGGGCGCTCTACCAAGTTTGAAGCCAGCAGAAATTTGCTTCGAATTTGGTTCGACCTCATCAGTTTTTTTCCCTCCATTGACATTTGTGTGGATTGCATAGTAGACAACTTCGCGTTGGTTCCAACATTAGCGCTAGCTATCGTGGTCCATAGCGGAATAAATTGGTAACTTTCACATTTGTAAAATGACATCTACATATACCTATTGTTAACAATGAGGCAACAATTTGCATTTCAATAGTTTTACTTGGCAAATTCACTCACGCCCAATAGGTGTCTCTACTCTCTAGCATTCTATGGAGAAATCCAAGATGGTTGTCATTTTGTTTTACTTAACTTTAGCTTTTAACCCTAGTTAGGTATGACAATCTGTACGATTTGCGGGCTAAAGGTCAGGCAGATTGTCACGTCTACACATAAAGTCACTTAAAATTCCCTATTATTGCTAGTTAGGTATGTTGGCGTAATTTTCTGGGCAGATATCGTATGGAACTGGAACTGACCGAACTGACATTTGAATAGCAATCCACATAGCTATAGTATTGCAATGTTTCTCTCATATATCGGCCCCTGACGTGCGCCTGCCCCTAGCCACATTTGTTTCGAATAGTTGATCAACTGTCTAAAATAAGGACGGAATAGATACTAATAAATCTGTACTAATGATATTATGCAGCATTACGTGTTTTTGTATTTTACTCTTTTTTTATTATTCAACATATTAGTCATATATAATAATATTTATATATATTTTTGCATTATTAAACACTTTATCATGATACAGTAATAAATGAATTATTTCTTCCATTAGTTATTACCACTTGAATATATTATGTAGATTGTATTGTAAATATATTTATATGCAGTATCGTTGGCAACAAGCCTTTTTTTTAAGAAATTAAATGAATCACAATATTTAAACAAAAGCTACATCGATAGAATTTGAACAGAAATATTTTAAATAAACTTAAGTACGACTACATCTCTAGATTTAGCAATTATTTTACATAATCTCCCAATTTATTTATACTTTTTAAATTGGTCACAGATCTCTTTTATTATAGTTTTAAATTGTAGTAAAAATAAAAATGATTATACAAAAATAATAACTAAACCACAAACATCTACATACATAGCACATTTGACAATTACATTGATAAATACACATTTAAATATAATAGCTTTCTATGTTTTTGGTTTTTGTTTTTTTTTTTTTCATAATGTAGGTATCCACTAAATATTACAACATTTAACACTGAACTATAAGCGAATATAAAAAATTAAAAAGAAACAACTTTACAAATTTATTGTACAATGAGTAATAAATAATTTTATTTTTTTTTTCATTCTATTTATATGTATTTTTATTTATTTTTTGTTGTATATTTATATAAATGTTTTTTTTTTTTTTTTTTTGTTAGTATTGAAAAATGTTATGCAATTGTTTGTGTCTTACAATAAATTTGTTAATTTTTGTTACCAGTCTACTTAATTGTTGTTGTTTCTTTTTGGAAAGTAATACCTCTACTATTGCTTTTATTGTATCCTTGCTTTTAAATTTATATAAAGAAAAATTCAAAGTAAAGAGAATGTTTTTTTTTTTTTTTGTTTTTTCTAAAGCAATTTTGTTTTGGAAAACTTGTAAAATGTTCTTTATAAAAAATTTCGATGTTGTTCCCGGTTAATTAAGAAAATGTAATTTTTTTTATTTTTCATGTATACTCGTATTGTATTATAATGTAATATTGTTTTTCATATGGTGTTTGTTGCAATGTGTGTTAAATAATAGAATTTAAATGAATAATGTTTTATATGTTATTGTGTATAATAGTATGTACCTTTTATGCATGCATTTAAAAAAAAAACACAAAACAAATAAAATTATTTCCATATTTTAATTTATGAAATATTTTATGTAAATATTGTTTATGTAGGCAGTTGTCAGTTAAAGTTGTAGGAATATTTATAGTAGACATATTATTTTTATTTTACCATTTTTATAGGTATTTATCTTTTGGGATTACAGTTTTTATATTTTTTTTACGAATTGGTATTTATTTTTATTTTCCTAAAATCTTAATTCTTATGTTGACGATAATATTTTTTAATAGCTTTATAAGTTTTCTTAATTTTTATAATTATATATCTACATATTCTATGTTATTTCCTAAATCTGAAATATATTGCCACTTCATGCCCCTTCATCTGTATTCCGCATTAACATTGAGCGGATTCGATATTATGAGACACACATACAAGTACATACAATCAAGACACTGGCCGCGTTCAATTGACCGATAGATGACTAGCGGCATGTCAAACTCCATATAAAAAAAACTCTCATTTCAGCATGTCACTTTGCCTTTTTTTCTTGTTCCTCCAACAGGTATATTATGTGCTAGATGTCTAGCGGTCAATGGAACCACTATAGATGTAGTAAGCGCTTAGCAAGATCAGTTTTCTAACTCCATGCATTATTTGGACCCGTCACTATAGACAAGAGTGGTACTGGTATTTAGAGACCATTTTCGAATGTAATAAGTTGTTGGCAGTTTCTTTTTGGAGATCCTGGGAAACTGAGATTGTGACACCAGCTCCAAATAACTTTAGTCAATACGTGATGTAGAGCGATAATCAGACCCATAGGAGACTGACGCCTTTTCGCGACACAAAAGTGAAAATAAGAATTATTTTACCGTATTTCCATTGACCACTATAATGACTATACTAACATACGAAATGGATAGCAAACTGCATGTCAGAATAAAATAGCTCATCTAATGTCGTTTTCGGTTGGTCGTCCAGAACCGTCCGGAAGAACTCTCCGCGATTCTGAGTTCAAATCCAGAAGCAGATTTCTCTTCTTTAGAACAACTGTCAGCTGAGTGTCAATCGAACGCTTGCAGTAGCGTTCGGATTGCTTCCGGACGGTTCTAGACGACCAACCGAAAACGACATAAGCGAAGGTTCATTTTTAGTTTTACTTGACAGAATGTCTACTGTCAAGTAAAACTGAAAATGAACCTTCGCTTCGGTCAAATGCAGTGCTGGGAATATTTTTCTGTGCTTTCCCGCCCAGATTTTGACCTTAGTGGGATGGCTGAAAGAAAGTTAGTTCTAAGTGCGCTCACTTGTATGTACGTGCACTTTTATATCTCTGAGAGTTTTTGCATATACATTTTTTTTATGTTTTTGATTTGACCGCGAACAGAACCTTTTATTAGGTTAGGATCACTAATTTCATTTGCATAAAATCGAATACCGCTCATCACGCTCTGCAGTACATAAAATGTGATAAATTAAGAATAAATAAACTAAACATGTTTCTTTTTTTCTGTTTCTATTAGGTTTACTTACTCGCTATTATACTTAACTTACTAGTTATAGTTTAGTGCATCTCGCCTCTCGTCTTTAATTAATTTACAAAAATTACACTGCAAATGAAAATTTGCTTTGAGCTTATTAGTAAATAAAATCTATAGTTTAGAGTAGATTGGGATAGTAAAGCAATAATTAAGAGTTCTTTGTCACATTTGAAATAAGCCAACCCATTTCCGAAGTTCGCCATCTTTTCGTGCTCATCGGAGTTCATTCGTCGAATTGCATGAATTCATTCACTATGATTTGAAATTTTGCTGTCGTTTTGAGAAGCACAAAAATCTCTGATATTCCTTAGGGAATGAATGCTTTTGAAGCCAACGAACCTCCAAACTGATTTTTTAGATATTTTTGCAAACAATTGCAGAATTTTCACAATTATACCTCCTTTTCCACAGGGATGGCAATGGACCCTATTATGATGCCTATAGCCTATAGTCTCCACTGTGATAAACCTAACATAATACCGAATATAAAGAAGTATATTTTCTTGACAGTTTTGCAACTCATACCAACCCGATAGTAAAGGTGCCAGTACACGATATGTAGCACGCCTCATATATATGTGGCTCTGACGTCAACAGAGAGTGCACAAAGAGAGCTTGTACACGGCATGTACCCATTGGGACCATTCGCTGACGTCATGTGCTACATATATATGAGGCGTGCTACATATCGTGTACTAGCAACTTAACAGCATATTACAACACCGGCACCATTATTTATAACGCAATTGTGAGACAGCCATATAATGATCATTGGGTGGATTCACGAATACCTATACTTCTTTAAATAAAGCACTCAACTTAAATGAACAAGAAGCTTAGGGATATTTAAAGTAAAACCAGGATTTACCATTGCCAATTCTGTAATGACTAATTACGGTTCTTTGCGATATTTCTGCCAATTAACGTCAGAGCCGGCAAAATGCTTCCGTGATCGCGTTGATACCTACTTTTGATGACTAACATTTTGTCATTTTTACACCACATAATGATGCCGGACTGTCAAATAACCAGCCATACAAACGCTGTCAGTTTTAATACTAAAAATGCTCGACATTTTAATGTAAAGTGGGCTAAAATGTGCCGATACCTAAAATTGCTTACTTACATGTTTGGGCATAATACTTGCAAACAAAAATTAAAGCTGTATACAATCGAGAGTTCAAATCTTACATAGGTGGAAAAGTGGCACTATACATGTCCCATGTTGGATTTGAAACTCTAAAAATTTGATTTTAGACTAGGTACATATCTGCGTTACCATAAGTTTCATTACTGGGCACTGTCTAATATTATATAGGACGCCGTAAGTCTAGGCCTTTTCTCTAAGGACTTTTAGCAGATGCTCTATAAATGAAGAAGATGAGGAAACTATTCCTCACCTTCATTGCAGCTTTTTTCCGTAGGAGGAAGCTTCATTTAGGAGCCTTCCATTACAGCTACTTATGTGATCTCTTACACTTCATAAGAAGCTCAAAATGGTTCAACAAAACTCGCGTTCCACAAACTAGCGAAAAAACATTCGTTCGAACTTAACCTCAAATTAGACACTGATGGCTGAAATTCGAGAACTGCCGCGACCTAGAAAAATGTTAATGTGAACGGACTGTCAAAACTTGCGAATATTCTAGGTCGCTCTCATGTGAATGGTCCTTAAGTGTGTAGGGTTTTTTTTAGCTGGCTGGCAGCCAATTTCAACCAACCCAAACCAACATTTTTGGTGAGCCGTGTGCGAAAATCCCCACAACAGTTATTGGACAGCACCGATTCGCGAAATTATCCATGAAGTTAAGAAGTGAGTTTGACGCGTAGTCATCTAGCGGCACGAGCAATATAAAAGTTAAGTACATTTTAAAAGTCGTAGGAGTAGGTATAATATGAGTGTTTGCAAAGAGGTGCGCTTGGCACAGTATAGGTAGTTGCACAACACAGCTAATAAAGTTGTCAAGTAGCACAGAAATTAAATAATAAATCTGCTTTTATGTTTCATGTGTCACGAAAAATTTTAAATAAAAATCTGATGTGTCTAATGGAAAGACACATTACATGTATGTCATATTCTCGATTACCATTGCACAATGTACTAAAGAACTCTTTTTTATAACTAATTTTAAAAACATCTGGAAGACGCTATTGCATATATTAGACACCCCTAATAATCTTCCAGAAGGTTTATATATTTACGACTATACAAAAATTCAACATTTCGAATTCTACTTTAATTACAGTGTTTGTTTTATCCATTAATTTATAAATAGCCAAGTAACCTTTATACAATAATTCTACATCTACTATACTTAAAAACACATACGATGTGTCTTCCTTTTGATTCTTCTTTACCATCTCACTTCGTCCTGTTAATCACAACTGTCATGCTTAATAAATAGGTACCCAACGAATAATTGCAAATTAGTTTTAATTATTATTTTTTTTTAAATATTATTTAATCAGCCTGTAGCGTAATTTGCAATTTTCGTGGACGTAAATTATAAAATAAAAATAAATTCATCATCATCAAAATGTCAAAGGCCCTTTGTTTCTTAAGCAGCAATCAAGGAAAATTGGGCGTGTAATGTGTAATTATTATATTACCAACAGTTTACGTACTCAGATCTTAGGATAAGTTTATAGTTGTTGTTGTTTTTTTAAAGTTCAGTCACAGCATAATTAGATTCATCATTGAGCGCAGGTGGTGGTGGCAGTGGTAAATCCGGATCATCCCCATTCGTTATATTTGGCGGGCTCATTGCAGTGCCAACTTTAGGAGGTGAGCTACCCATACTGACCGCTGACGGTGGTGGTGGAGATTTCGTTTGAGCATTTATTGCACCAGGTTGTGGGGACGGTGTTGCCGTCCCTGATGATGGTGGAATTGGTGTGGTCATTAATTGGCCATTCATATGACCATTACCTCCATTGAGCGATTGCGATGGTGTTAGTGATGGATTCTCAATCCTGGGCGGTGATATTACCTTCATATGAGGTGGCAGTTTCATCGGTGGCCGTTGGAGGGTTCTGAAAAGATAAGGATATGCATTGGCTGTTATAACTACGCTGTCTTTAACAAAAAAAAAACACAATAATTGAGTGAATGATAATGGACCGCTAGTAGACAACTTCGCGTTGGTTCCAACATTAGCACTAGCTCTTATGGTACAGAGCGGAGTAAGTTGGAAGCTCGCACTTTTTGAAATGACATCATTAGGTATCTGATATCTGAATTTCAACCATTTTACTTGGCAAATTCACTCACGCCCAATAGGGTGTCTCTAGCATTTTATGGAGAAATCCAAGATGGTTGTCAATTTGTTTCACTTATTTTTCGCTTGGAACCACGAGCGCGAGTTATGCAAGTGACGTTTCATATATAGCTAGTATGTATTTCAATGAAGTGACTGTTTTCGTTTGGCGTAATGGATGAATTTTAAATTCGAAGATCCACGTCGAATGTCAAAACCAGACCAGCGCAACTCATAGAAGAAACCGTGCGTGCGGCATGCCAAACTCCATATAAAAAAAACTGACATTTCAGCATTTGCGCTAGAGCTCTAGCACATTTTGTGAAATATCCTTTTCTGGGAATTTTTTCAATCTAGCACAAAATGAACTGCTAGATTGAAAAAAAAATAACGAACTGTCAAAACAAAAGTGAAAGTGCAGAAGTCAAATATTTCCAATTTCGTGTAAAATGGGAATTCAAGCTTCTATGTAATTAATATACATTGTATTTGTTTATTTAAATTATAGTGTATTAATAAATATGCGACAAGATGGCAGAAAATACATTTTTGACTCCCATGAAAATGAAATAGGTAATAGGAATTCAAATTGGATCTAAAGTCACTTTGCCGCTGCCGCTAGATCTCTAGCGCCAGCGTTCCCCCATAAGGGATATTATTATTATGTGCTAGATGACTAGCGGTCAATGGAACGCGGCCGTTTTCATCGCATTGAACGATAATTAGGTAAGCCATCAGATAAAGGAACGAGCGCTGGAGCTCTTGCGCCAGTGGAACAAAAATCCGAATAGGTTATGCTTGCTAACGTTTCTTTTCACTCCAGAAATAAACCTTTTTCCCATTAGCATCTAGCGGTCAATGGAATGCGGCCAATGTGTGGCAATGGCTATTAAAACAAAAACAAGTGACATCTCTGCTCTCATGAGGATTCTAATGCCCAAAACACACGTGCAGAATTCACTGTGCAGCAAGATTAGAATACACATTTTCTTATGTGGTAATACAAATGCACCCACCGCAGCACTGCAACATGTCTCTATTTCTAAATCCACTGCATAGCGACGCAGTGAGTTCAATTATAGACTTGGCAGCATGGAATTTTAAAATTCAGCTACTGATGCATACGAGCAAAAGAGAGACGGAAATTATTTGTCGTCTGTGTTTCACTCTCGTATTTTTCCCCGCATTGACAGCAACCGATGCAAATCGAATTCTGCTGCATGCAGATTTTTGTGCATATATGTGTGTGGAGATTATCAAATTAAATACTTACTTCGAATAATTATTGCTTGAATCCTCTCGCTTGGGTGATTCTCCAGCATCTTTCGGAATCTCTGGCAGTGGACAATTCAATATCGATGGTTTATACTTAGGATCGAATTTTCCACCCTGTCTCAGGGTTGAGCACTTGTAAATTTGTTTATCGCGCTCATACATAGCGCTGTCTATACTGTTCGAACTTGGAACTTCAATGGTTTCGTTCGGTGGGGATTTCGCTTGTGAAGTTGACAGCGGCCCTGGATGTTGTTGTAGATGCGGTGGCATTGACTGCTGTGGCAGTTGCTGTTGTTGTGGATGTTGACCATACAACGAATGTGGGCCATTGCTACCCTGCGAGCTTTGACGTCGCATTGTTGCCGAATTGGAGACATAAATGGGTGCTGCTCCACTTGTCGACTGATAGATCGAATGTGGATTACCGGAAGTTACCGGCATTTGTCCTATTTGTGCTGGGATTTGTTGATAAATTTGATTTTGCTGTTGCAGATGTTGTGCGTTTGCTGGTACGTATGGATACTGCTGTTGTTGGTGCTGCTGTTGATGATGATAGTGAGCATGCGCGGCCGCTGCTGCTGCGGCATGAGAATGCGGATGCGGATGATGACAATAGATGGGTTGTTGCGATGGTTGTCGGTTGTTCATATCGCTACAGGCTGACGATTTTCAGTAAAAATCATTTGCTTCCAATGTTTTGCATTGTTTGCTTAATGTTGCATATTTACCGTTATTGGGACCTAGAATTTATTAAATATTGGTTAATGGGGGTTCTATAGAAATGAGGAAATAATAGGTAACTCACCAGATAGATGTGTGGGGCTATGATTGTGCGATGGCAACCGTCCCAAAGTATGGGTGCCCATAGCCCTCATGTTCTGCTGCATGTGCGCGTGCCCCATCATATCGTGCTGCTGCCTCTTCGATGGATGCTGCAAGGTGTGTGAACCGCTAATAGCTGGTGGGCTGAAGTGGCTGCAAAAGTGGGGTCAAGAGAGGTAAATGGAGATAACTTAATGCTTACCCGTTTGGATTTCTAGGCAGAGTTCGAGCGTTCATCATCTGCTGATGATTCTGTGGAGCCGGATGAGAGATATACGATGGCTCATCCACCTGTGCGTAGTCATTCCGCTTTCTAATATATATCCAAGTATGTGAGTCCACCCACACCATGATAGTGAGCAATATCGCGGCAATAAAGCTGGCAATTAACATCAAAACCAAACCCAGTAAGCCACCCTCGCAGAGACCCCTAGCGGCGGTCAAGAAATTGTGATGAACCACCTTACAGTCAACTAGTGCAGTAAGCTGAGTCAGGAGTCGCTCGCTGCTATTTAGATCTGCAGTCACTGCACCCAGCTTCGGTTGCAAGCCAGATGACTTGAAAAGAACCAGCGAAATTTTCATTACAGTGGCCATGGCGCTACGAGCGTTATTAAGTGCGGTCTGAGACTCCCTCAAGCGTTGGGTGAAAGGATTTGTATGACCCGGTTCACATTGCGTGTAATGCAGAAGGACATTCGTTGGCAGATCTCTCGGTGATGCTGAGACCAAAAAGTCAGCAGGGTTGATACAGAGATCACCTACAGCTACAGATGAAGACAGATATAGGCCAGACATCAACCAGGAGCCTGTGACAGCAAGAAGTCCACAGACGCTAAAAAGTATAAGAGCACAGCGAGAATGCCGGGCTACGCCTACCAACAGCACTGCACATAGTACTAAAAGCAGTGCTAATGTGGCGACGGTGCCTGGCCATCGTATGAGCTCCCATTGATCTCCACGCTGAAAAGGTAGTGAAAGGTGTTAAAAGCAGCAAAAAAAATGCTGCCAAATACTCACGGAAAGAAAATGCGTCATTGAGATGCCCATCAATGGACGACGGATGTCACCTGCAGCGTTTGTGGCTAAAGTGACATTTCCCTGCACCACATTCAGTGAAACAAACAGAATTGACAGTGCAGTCTGATTGTTAACCGGCTGATCAAATATGTCTGCCAATTCAACCAACTGAGGTCGAATTCGATTTTTTAATGTGTTCTCCAAGATATGCGTTTGATTCCGTATTGTAGTGACCAGGTTGTCAACTTTGCGTCCAGCCGTAAGTACTTCCAATAAGCCATTATGCAGATCATCGTTTCCATAGAGACCTAATAAAGAAAAAGCGAAAGAAACAATATTCTTATGAAACACGTTTAAGTGAATACACCAGCCCTTAAGTCATTGCACCCCCAGCAAACTCTTAAAAAAACCTCAATAATCTCCCTGAATGATGCCGTTGTTCCAATAAGAAGAAAAAATAGAATTCATTTCGAGTGTGAAGTATTCCACTCTGACAATATGTCAGTTGAAAAAGTTCCGCAATCAATGCAAGGGTTTGCAGTGGCAGCATACAGTGCGCGCCTCAAGTTAGAAAGAAAATTCTTCAAGGAATATTTTAATGAGATTTTATCCCGAGTATTTTTTTTTTTCATTCTCTTTGACAGGCTGCCCAACCCCACACAAGCTTGCAAATTTATTTGGGAAAATGTTCGTTAAGATGACTCATTTCTTTGCAAGAGGATGATGAAAGACCCAATGACACACAATGCTCGCTTCCACCACTCCTGTGGAATGAATCCAGGTTGCGTGTTTTTTTTTCCATACCCAATCGAAGTCAATATTATATGAAAATTAGGAACGTTGCCAAAAAACGCAAAAACGAGAAACAGGAAATACGCCCAAGTGGTGTGTCCTGGGCCTGGCACATATGTCCGCGTGTTATGGGATATGGAAAATGGGTTATGTCCCAAAGTGGGTGGGGAGAAAAAACGAGTCAATGATCGATATTCAGACTAGCTATATGCGAATGTGTACGGAGTAATTTATGACTGAAAAGGATATGCAAGGAGCGGCTACCACAAACGTTTGTATCATTCATCTTTAATGCGATTAGAAGCGTTGTCTGTTATTTGTATGGTTTTCCGGTGAATTTGAATAATGTTTGCTCTGATTGTGTGAGAGATGGATGATGGAGGAGTGGGTCTATTTCTGGCGATACATCATGCGACTAGATAAGTAGATTTACCAAAAGAAGTTATTTTTTTATGGGATATAGTTTTCTATCATAAAATTATAATATAGTAATTGAGGTCATATGGATTCTGGGTTTGGCTCATAAATACACAGAGACCAATCAGTTAAACAGGTAAATGTTTTGAAGGTTTATATAAATTTTGGAGTTTTATAACTTGGGAATAACTCCAACAAGAAGAAACGTTATTTGCTTGTGTTCTTCACAGTAAGGCCAATATCACATGAGCTGAAAACCAATAGAAATGACAACAGCCGTTATAAGGCTGTAAGAACGCGGGGCTCGTATTTATTGTTTTTACAGTTTTCTTTATGAGACCGCGGGAAAAGCAGGTGCTGCGTGACATTGGCCTAAACGAGGAATTTATTGGATTTTCTTCCTTGAATTGCAAGGAATCTTTCTCCGCCTGACTTTGCAAACGTAATATAAGTTTTATTACGTATACAAAATGGTAATAAGACCCAAACAAAACCTGTAGAGACGTACAAGGAAATCTTGTAGTATATAGCCACAGTCGGTGCTGAGGACATGGGAAAATCATTTTTTGCAGACTATTAAACGGCGAAGACGACACAAATTCCGCTTTCAGGCATAATGAATCATTTATTGGACGATGAAAGCCATGACTTCCGTCCACCTCACCAAAAACGAAGTGAATATAGCAATATCCAAGCTGAAGTCCAACAAAGCTGCTGGATCGGACGGTTTAACGGCCAAGCTTTTTAAGGCATCGGGAGGTGACTTGATGGAGAGCATACACCCACTTGTCTCTAAGATTTGGTCAGAGGAAAGTATGCCTGATGAATGGAACCTCAGCATCGTTTGCCCGATCTACAAAAAAGTATACTTACCCTCTAAACTGGGATAACTATAGAGAAATCAGCCTCCTCAAAATCACCTATAAGATAATATAAATGCTGTACTTTATGAGCGCCTGAAACCATTCGTAAACGAACTGATTGGTCCCTATCAGTTTGGTCTAGGCCTGGTAAGCGACTACACTGCAGCAGATCCTGGAGAAAACCCAAGAATTCCAAATCAATACTTTATTATTTATTGATTTCAAAAGGCCGCATATGACAGCATTTATAGAGACGAGCTCAACAGAGCCATGCCTAGTTTTGACATCCCTGTCAAACTTGTCAGATTGTGCCAAATGACGATGGAGAGCGCTTGCTGCTCCATAAAGGTCGAAAAGAATCTCTGAAACAAGATCTTTGATGTCAAAAAAGGATTTAGACAAGGTGATTAGCTGTCATGTGACTTTTTCAACATCATACTAAAGAAAATTGTGCGAAACTCGCAAGCCAACACCATCAGGGGTACAATCTTCTCCACATCAACGATTTGCTTGGATCGACAAAATAATAATATCTACAGCTTTGCTGATGACAGCATTCTTATATCCTCCATCTCGAACAGTGGTCCTGTGAATGCGGTTAAATTACACAGTGAAGAGATGTGAACAAATTACTTCTCTAAATGATGATCTGGATACAATCTTGAAGTGGGGAAAAGACAACCTGGTTGTATTTAATGCAAACAAGACACAGCTCACAACATTTTCCAGGAAAAATGCAACAGTTCCTCAGATCCAAATGGATGACCATCAATCCATCCCAAGGACTCAATGCAAGGTGCACAGTCAATTCAGTAATCACATGGCAGGACCACTTATCCTATATTGCAAGATCGGCGTCCGCTAAGTTGAGCTACATATTTAGAGCAAAGAGGTACCTACTTTAGCCCCAAGTAAATTCTCCTTCTCTACAAAGCACAGGTTAGACCAGGCCTGATGGAATATTGTTCCCATACATCATGGAGCTCGGCCCCAAAACATTCATTTAACCTACTTGACAGTATACAGAGATGAGTAGTTCGACTTATTGGAGACCCTACAATCACATCGAATCTACAACCGTTGGTGCACAGAAGACAAAGTCGCTGAGCTTTGCTTGTTCTATAGGTACTTCCATGGTACGTGTTCCGAGGAACTCAAATACATTATCCCTCGAAATACAACTTTTGGGCGCCCCACAAGACAGGCAGCTAATGCTCATGACCATACTGTACACTTGACAACCGGCGAGGACAGCAATTTTCCAAAACTCCTTCTGTTAAGCAAACTTTGGATAGGTATATATATTTCTAGAAGAATACAATTTTCAGCAATTTTAGTGCATAACTGACATACATCTGTAAGCATCTCGGGGTGTTGAAGCGTTATAGGTTCCCGGGAGAAGTACTATAAACAAAAAAAAAAAACTGACATTTCACAAGCAGTCCATGTGTAGTAGTATGTCAATGCTGTGCAACTACTTGCTTACGCTGACGACATTGACATAATTGGCAGAATGCAGCAAGCTGTCACTGGTGCGTTTGCAAATATGTATTAGCACAGAAGCGGCAAAAATGGCAAAACAAAATGAACACCAAATACATGTCAAAAGAATGGACACATAACATCGGCGAATCGGACAGAACGTCACGATAGACAGCTATAACTTTGAGGTAGTTCGGGACTTTGTCTACCTTGGACCCGCTATTAGCTCTGAAAATACCATCACATTAGAAATCAAGCGAAGAATTACACTTGCCAACCGCTGTTATTTCGTAAGACATCGTCAAGAAACACCAAGGAGACTCTATTGCATCCCATTATCATTCCAGTTTTGCTCTATGGCGCAGAAACATGGACATTAGCAAAGGCGGATGAAAATCTTCTTGGTTATACTTCGAATGATTTTCGGTGTTGACGGGCTTTGGACGACGAGATCTTCATGAGTTGTACAGTGACATCGACCTGGTCAGAAAAGTACGTATATCAGTCGACTAAGATGGCTAGGACATGGTAGAGCGAATGAACACCAACGCTTCGGCTCGATGTCGATTCCATTCCAACCCGGAGGACGGCGCAGTTAGAGGCGCAGTAGAGTATAGTTTTCATAGATTGAGATTCGCACCTATAAAAAAATCCAATAGGGGAAACATGGCATAAGCGACCAACTGAAGAGAGTTGGAAGCATTCCAACCAAAATATGTATTTAATTTCGGCAAAATTCTGTGACACAGATATAACGGTTCGATATTTGTCCCAAGGGTCTATCAAACGCATCTTTTGAAATTAACTTTGTCTTATAATGGTCACCCTATTTAGACAAGACAATCTTGGTGTTTTGACGAATGATGGAATTAAGAGACATATAGATTTTAAGAAAGTAGAAAAGAAAAAATATGTCTTCTTCCTTTTTTCAAGTAACCTAAAAATCCCCAGGAGTCCTCGAGTTAAAATAAAAGCAGACACTCTATTAAATCAACAGAATTTAAATTAAAACAAAAATTAACAAATCAAATATTCTCTCAACACTCGTATAGGTACAAAAAATATATCAAATAGATTCATGTAAATCGGTTTTGCCAAAGTAGTAAATACCTACACTACTTCTGTAGAGTGTAGACCAATTTATGCACGATTCCCCAAAAAGGAAATTCAAACTAAAATAAATGAAATCCCCTAAATGCCCACAAACATATAAAGCCACAAAAACATAGTCAAGGACACTTTTGACTTGAAAACACCAGAGTGGGAACAAGATTGACATATGGGAGGACTCTTAAGTGTTAAATAACCAGTATACCACAACACCATCACTGTGTAGCAATTGCTATTCGTCCCCCTTAAAACAAAAGTTAATTAAAGTTCCTTGATTCGATTCTATATAGTATGGAGTGACCTCTCTCTCCTATACCTTGGCAAATATCTTGCCTCCCAAACTTTCAACGCAAACAATTTATCAGTAGGATTGTATAGGGGAACAGAATTCCTGTACGAGTAGTGTATGTAGTTTTCGAAGCAGTTTTCTTACATTTAATCAAAATTAAACTTTTATCACACATGATGCTGGAGATCGTCGAGTGAGAGAAGGTAGGAAGTACTTATGGTGGAGGTGGTGCGGCACATTCGCCTGTACTTTTATTTTGCCTATAAGAGTATAAGAGTCTCAAGCAGAGACGGCATTGCTTCAACGTTGTATAAGCAAGGTTTCTTTATTTTGGAAATGACTTCATTAAGGATAAGCAGTGGAACTACTTCAAAATAAATTCAACAACATTTTAGGGAAACCTTTATAGATTGAACTTAATCTTTGTGTAAGGGGGAGGTTTTATATATGGCTTTAGTGTAGGTACCTACATGACGAGCACTTTAGGATTTTCTTTATTTGAAGTGGGATGTCAATTTGATAAATATTGTATTTATTATGTTTAATGATGAAGGAAGAGGAATATTATGCAGTCAGAATTTATAGCCAGTCTTCAAAGGTCTACTATTTAAGTTTATACCTTTTAATCAGCACTGAGAATATTGTCATTTGAAGGTCCATACTTGGCAGTCAATTAAACAAATTTGACAAAATGTTTTCTCAAAAACCGGTAAAATATTGACGTATTTTTTTGGGAAGTGAGTATAACAAAACCAAAAGTTAGTATAAAAGTTTTGCATGTAAAAGTAAAAGTGAGCTAGCTATAGATTCTCAAAAAAATACGCCTTATATTTAAGTATAACAACACATTGCATAATGAAAAAATCATTGAATCCTTTTGAATACTTGAATACACCTCCCATTTTCCTATTTCAAGGCGTTCGTTTGGTAGTCGTGGGATGTTTGCATAGATCTTTGACTTCAAAAAACTTTCAAGAAAAAAGTCCAATGGCGTTAAATCGCAAGATTTGGATGTCCAATTCTGAATGTAAAAACGGCCGATTACACGATTAGCAAATGACTCATGCGGTAATTGAATTATTTCTCTGGCTGTATGGCATGTGGCACCTTCTTGTTGAAACCACATGTTGGTCACATCCATCTTGCAATTTAGGAACTAAAAACTGGGTCATCTTGTCACGATAACGAACATCATTAATTGTTATTGCCTGACCAGCCGCATTTTCGAACGGTGCGATAATGTCTCTAGCCTAAAATCGTCACCAAACAGTCACGCTTTGTGGATGATTTTGTTTCTCAACAATTACTCTTGAGTTTTCTAAACCCCAAAAGCGACAATTTTGACGATTAACGAAGCCATCAACCATGAAAATGGGCTTCATCAGTCATCACTGAAGATGATTTTGTTCAGCATTCACTTGTTGCTGTTCCAAAATCCATTCAGTAGTCTTCAGTTCTTGAGTCAATTAAACTTTGTAAGCATGAAGTTTCAAGTCTTTCGTATTGGCTGTCAGCAATACTCTCGCGAATTGCTTCAATGTTTTCTGTTGAACGACTTGTGACAGCCGTCTGTTTAAGTTAACTAATTAATCCAGTCTCCCTGCATTTATCAAGTATTCTCTTCACAGTTGATGGTTTTCAATCATTATGACGGCCATATTTTGTTCGAAAATTGCGGACTGTAACTAACAAACCTTCATTATTTTTAAAATATTGCTCAACAATGAGCAATATTTTTCGTATAGCGCTCCATTTTTACTAACCCCGAACTGTCGGCTGTCACCTGTCACATTGTTGTCATTTTTGCGTTGGCATCACTGTACCTACTATTAAATGGCGAAAAATTCAAAATTTGCGTGACACCCTTTACAAAGAATTTTGGTAAAAGGCTTACAAAGTGCAGACAGTGCATCAGCTGTTAGCTGTTGACCGTCAAGCGCGTTTAATCTACGCTCGTCTTCAGTCGCCAAATCTCTCGTGCTGGCGATTTACGGTGGCCGGCAAGATCGACTGATCTAACAGTTCCAGGTTAGGTTAGCTTAGGTTAAAAAGGGGTATGAGATGTCTCATACAGCACTAGACACCATAAGGGCCCATCGCGATCCCTAGGGGGAACCAATTGCAGTGACCTACAATGGAAAAATACCTAAACACTTGCCCTTGAGAAATCCCCAATTTCCCTGCAAAAACCTATTGTCTATCTCCCCTAAATTTGGAAGAAGTACCTGCCCAAAAATGTCCTTCTACTGCGACATATTGCCTCACATTCGCACAGTATATGTGTTATGTCCTCTTCGGCTTGCAGGTCATCGCAAAATCTGCAAGTGTCCGAGTCTGCTAGCCCTAGTCTTTTGGCATGTTTTCTAAGAAGACAGTGCCCTGATAATATGCCGATCAGTGTCCTGAGCTATTCCCTGCCTAGTTTGAGGATTTCCCTAGATCTTTTACGGTCGTATTGCGGCCAAAGTGCCTTAGATACAGCGTGACCGGTGATTCCCTCCCACCTCCGGTCGGCTTCCTTATTTATTTTATTCCTAATATCGCTTTTTATGATGCAAGGAGGTGGTTTAATATCCACATCTCCTCCGTCTTGCAATTCCCCGCGCCCCGCCTTTCCTCGCAAGCTCATCCGCTTGCTCATTTCCAGCTATACCGCTGTGTCCTGGTACCCAGCACAGTCTCACTCGGTTCTGACTGCATAATGCCTTAAGCATTGTGCGACAGGTCTTGACTAATTCAGAATTGATGTTCGTAGATTTCAGTGCCTTGTATCCGGTAGTCGTATAGACACTTTTAGCTCTGGATCTACGGAGTAGATTCCAGCACCCGTACCTTCCGCTGTTTTTGAGCGGTCCGTGTAGACCACTATTTCGCACCGAATATCCATCCAGAATTCTTGGACCTATCCTCGGAAGTTCTGGCTATGTTGTTCGAAAATGAGATAAATCGGGCTCGAATGGTCAACAATTCCAGCGGCGGCCACTTGGCCGATATCTCGACTTGATGGAAAAACATGTAAGACATCATATTATACATAATCCAAAAGCAGGACTAAAGTTTTTCATTCTTAAGAAATATTACAGCCAAAAGCCAGGGCCACACATGCTTTCCCATGAAAGTCGTGTCGGGGAGACAGGTAGGTACATTTTTAGGTTAGTTGAGAAAAGAAGGGTAATTTACACCGAACATCTCTTCTCTTTTCGACTTACGTAAAATTGACCTGTCTCGGCCAACATGACTTTCATGGTATAGGTATGTATGGCCATGCACAAAGACCATCGGGTGACAACTTTTGTGCGATATTTAAACAATTTTTAGGTATAATAGCAAGGACCAAAAAATACAATCTACTTTTAGTAATTGTTTTACTGTAAAATAGCTGTCAATATTATGTAGGTATTATGATTAGTAACATAATGTTATAACAACGCCCAAACTTACCCAATCCAATAGCAGCACAACACATCACCGTGACAATAGACAGCGCCACCTTTAAACTAGTTATCGAGTGTGCCGGTCGTGGTTTCCTGTCACAACATCTTGTCATCAAATACAGCAGCAGCCCCAACAGTGATATAATCAAAAGTGCAGCCGGTACTGACCCCAAAATTCCCAGGCTCTACATAACGATAGAAAGACAAAAAGCAGAAATGGACGAAAAAATGTTGAGAACACATACACACACTTGTAGGTTGAATGAAAACAAAAAAATAAAAGGAATCGTATATAGGATTTGCGGTGTTTGAATGCTTGAAACATAAAAGGATAAAATGACATGGTTGTCGAGTCAGGTGTAAAGCATAATGTCCTTCCGTCAACAATGACACAACATAATGCTGCGAGCTCACCTCTAAATAAATCTCATCAGTTGGCCGAAATGTGCTGTTGGTCTTGTGAAATGTTATGTTATAGTGCGGCAAAGCATGCAAAAGCTTTGCAATGACAGGCACTTTATACTGATCAGCGTATTCGTGGTAGTCTCCCATTGTTGGTTATCCTTGTTATATTTTCTTTTAACTGTTTCTCTTTTCTATCGTTGTTGTATACAACGTTCACCTCGCACCACTTGCAGCGGTAGCGCGTACGTGCACACGTACAGGGACTATGTGTGTCAAGTGTTATCCTTGAGGGAACTTTGCCTAGACTTACAATCCACATTCGTGTCCTTAATTATTCATATTTCTTCCAGCGCATAGAAATGTGTGCATTTTATGTTGCAGAAGGGGATATGTTTCTCATCATCACATAGGTACATCGATTCAACAACAAATTGTTGAAAAATAAAACACGGTAGGGTTCTCTCTCGCTCGCAGGATAATGTTTAAAAAAAGCGGTAGCGGTTCTCGAAGAATAGACTTGATAGATGATTTCACTCCCCGTACTTGTGTGTGTCATATGCAAATTGCGATTATGTATTGTTCCTAAAGAGGTGTCGTCCTGCTACTTTACCAGTCGAGGGGAACAACGTCGTCGTCGACGAGATGATGATGATGATTGTTATCCTCGGTCACGATATATGCCTCAAAGCCTTAATTATTTGTTCTTGTGTGTCGAGTGTGTGCAGATTTCTTAATTTCCATCTTCATTACCAAGAGGATCCTGTAGCTAGTGTAAAGCTATTGGCACTTGAACACTTGACGCGGTAGACATACCACATATAAGGCGACTTTATAACAAAAGCGCGCACAAGTACTTCCTCCTTCAGTCCAGGACTCCTTTGTTTATTATTTTTGTGTATCGGTCGTCGTCCCGGTCGGAAATTTTATATCGCTCCGCCAGGATTAATTGAGCAAATATAATGGCTAACGAATGAGAATTACTCCTTTTGGCCGTTTTTCACTGTCTCTGCCCTTTGCGGCTGTATAACTAGTCAGATGGGAATAATTTATTTTGCTTTGGACAGTCGAGTCGACTTGAGTTGGAGTCCTTTAAGAGGACCTCCTTTGTAAGTTTTTAATTAAATAATAGATTTTTTGTTTTTGCTCTACACTCCTTCTCTCTCTCGCGCGCGCTCACATCAGTGGGTGTACGATTGTGAACAAGGATGCTAAATCTCGACTTCTCTCGGGATAGTGCAGCAACCTCTCATTCTTTACACACCAACACTTGCACACGTATTTTATTGATTGAAGTTTCCTTTTTTTTTATTTATATTCCTGCCGTGTGCTTCCGTCACAAGAAATATTGCAATATACACATACACACACGCATCCAGGATAAAAACGATAGGATGATAGAAAATGGATGAAAAAAAAAACCCTTTTGAGAATTCGAGAAATGGGAACTACACTAATGCAGGACGGGGAGGCGCAAAACCGTGACACAACACCGCCACCCCATTTTGCATAAAGAAAGGACTCAGCGAATATATTTTTTTCTATATTTTTTCGTTTATCGCTGTCGTTATATATTTTTACGTTTCACTCCTGGCCCCTTCACACTTTAGCCATTAACAATATTCACATCTTCAAAACCATTGGCACAGTTGCATTTTTTTTTATCAACAACGGAGGGTAAAAGGAAAACTCTTCACGCATACACTAGAATATCCTTAATAGGGGTGGTGGGCGAATTTAGCGAGAAAAAACTTAAAATCAACTTAAATTTTCACACAATTCGATGGGAAAATTTATCCCTGTAATTGGCTGAATTTTAAAAAATTCTTGTATTTATCCCATTTTATTGCACACATTACACAAGATATGTATTTTTTTTAAAAGGATATCGCTTTGTTCCAATATTTGGGGGAACTAAGTCGTTTCATATTTTAATAAGGAATGTCCGTTTCTATTTCACTGTTTTTAATTTGTCTTTCATAAAACACTGTTCAGCCTTCCGGAAGGATATTCTTTTTTAAATTTTATGCGAAATCCGTTTTTTCCGGCAATGAACCGAACCGTCCACCGAACTGTGCAATTTGCGAAGACGATTGGAAAAAATATTTTTTTCTTTAACCCGGTCACACCCTCTGGATTGGAGTTCACTCTCTCTGTGCTCATTTTGGTCCTTGCTAGTTTGTGAATTTAGTCCTTCTGTGCTCTGTTGTTCTCACTATATGGACCGGCGCTTTTCAACGAGAAATTGGGTGTATTTCTCTTGCGCTCCCTGCTCTATGGTTAATGCATTTTTCACTGCGTGCTCCTTTTGTTGTTGTTGACTTTTTACAAGAATGACTACGCTCTCTGGCAATCGACGGAGTTTTACGCTCTTACAGAGTTTATAGTAAATTTTACTTGCGTACGCTCTCATTACTGTTTTTGCTTTATTATTATTCTGTTGTAAATTGTTGTCCTGGGTGATATGATGATTGGTATAGAACCACCCACCCTAAACCGGGAAATGTTGTAACATCTATTGCACACCCACAAGAAAATCGTCCTTATTGTGTAAGTTGTGTTAGTGAACGCAGGTGTGTGTGCGGTTGGTATTGTAACTCGTGTAAATGGATGGAAGGAAATATATGAACATCCGGGATACGGGGTAGCGGTTAGCGGATACTGAACGTTTGATGGGGTGGTTAGACTTGGGAAGTTTGCTTTCTGTATTAAAATGTATGTTCTAAATTATAGTGGTGTATATATTGAAAAAAACTATTTAGACAAGGACAGGACAATCATTACATGACATTAAAAAAAATTGTTGATGGGTTTAAGACACGTTGAAAACTTCATTAATATGTAGGTACTGTTCGGACATTATTCCATTAAGAGCTGTCAAAATTGTGCATAGACAACATAGGTACGTCAAATTTGCTATGCAAGTATAATGTTTTCAATATAACAAAAGGAGCCGTCAACTGTCATGGCAATGACATTGCGGATGCGGATAGGCAGTGCTAATATAAAGGCGGTTTCTAAATTTGGTATCAGCGCGCTGCCCCTTTGTTTGTCTATTTTTACACCAAAATTAATACAAACACACTCTAGCCGACACATATTACTTTTTTTTTTTGAATTTGTGAAGAAAAATTTAAAATAAACTGAAATCGTATTTTTGGTAGGTACCTGTCGAACCAAATCATTGCAATTTATAGCTCGTCATACCTTCATATCAGGAAACGTAGTCTATTTCCTGTTTCATAAAAGGCACATTCAGAAACGTCAAAATGGCCCCAGAGCTTCTACAAATTTTAGAATCTAGACTCACGTAACATTACACCGTGTCTCCACGAGCAATATTTCATAGCTTGCCATCTGTCATTTCTGATAGAAAGAAATAACGATAGTATGCAATAAAATGTATGGTGGGCATTTTCATATCATACTATTTCCATAGCCATCACACGAAAACACATGCGTCACAACAAAAAAGTACACCCCATAGCATACTATCGATAGCAAGCTATGAGCTGAGCAATAGATGGCATACCATTTTTCATAGAATACTATTTGTGGTCTCCACGAGCAATTTTCATAGCATACTATATGGCAAGCTATGAAATATTGCTCGTGGAGACGGGGTATTACACTACATAGGTATGTTTTAAGAAGTTAACACCGCGTCTCCATGAGCAATATTTCATAGCTTGCCATCTGTCATTTCTCATAGAAAGAAATAATGTTGGTATGCAATAAAATGTAGTGTGGGCATTTTATAGCTTACTATTTCCATAGCCATCCCACGAAAACACATGCGTCACAACAAAAAAGTACACCCTATAGAATACTATCGATAGCAAGCTATGAGCTGAGCAATAGATAGAATACCATTTTTCATAGAATACTATTTGTGGTCTCCACGAGCAATTTTCATAGCATACTATATGGCGTTCTATGAAATATTGCTCGTGGAGACGGGGTATTACACTACATAGGTATGTTTTAAGAAGTTAACACCGCGTCTCCATGAGCAATATTTCATAGCTTGCCATCTGTCATTTCTCATAGAAAGAAATAATGTTGGTATGCAATAAAATGTAGTGTGGGCATTTTATAGCTTACTATTTCCATAGCCATCCCACGAAAACACATGCGTCACAACAAAAAAGTACACCCTATAGAATACTATCGATAGCAAGCTATGAGCTGAGCAATAGATAGAATACCATTTTTCATAGAATACTATTTGTGGTCTCCACGAGCAATTTTCATAGCATACTATATGGCGTTCTATGAAATATTGCTCGTGGAGACGCGGTGTAAGATAAATGCAGTATAACCAGCGTTGCCATTTTGACTGCTTTCCAGTCAGATCTGACTGGATTGATATGCATTTAGCTGGAAGATTTTTTAAAATCCAGCCGGCTGGTTTTTTAGCTGGATACGAATTTTGTTTGACTGTTTTTAAATGTTTCGTGTATTATTACTTTTCTATCAATATACATTTTTAAATTCAAAGTGGAAATAGAAAAAAATAAAAAAACGAACAAATATTGCTTAAATTTCACTATTTTTGTTGCAGTGAGCTTGGAAGCATATCCCACTCATACAATGAACCAATTTATGCGTTTGCATTTGCACAAGTACTTGCCTTTGCCAACATACAAACAAATATTTGAAACTGAAAATTTATCAGTTGTGTGCGGTTCAACTTTCCTACACCGGCCGAAGTAACAAAATAATTGGTTGGGTGTGTATGAATCGGGTAGGCGCTGATTGGCATCAACTTGGCGGTGCCCAGCTGTTGTAACTTTTTCATACACATCAATTGTGCTTATTTTACCTCCGCGTGGTAACCACCGGGTACTGGTCTCGCTCAACCGGGCTTGGCTTGCTAAACTTATAAGCGCGAGTGTTGAACACGAAGAAAATAGCAACACTATAATGCTCTGTCGGAATGACTGACTGAACGAGTCTCAGAGGTCTTACATGAGCCCCTCAGAAAGAGGACATACAGCGGATGAATACACAAGATTGAATCAACGGTGTTGTCAACAGTCGAGATGGCAGATACCTTGCGTGAGCTTCTCTGACATATTTGGAGCAAAGGTCTGTAAGGATTTTCAGCACTAGTCAGGGTGCTGAAATAGAGATGGTGGCGGATGAACCCTTTATGGGCCAACGGCAGCACTCATATCCCCGAAGTGGGCTACTGACAACGGAGTATCCGACCCGCTGTCCTAGGGTTATCTTAGGGCCTGGTCCTCCAGGTTGGGGGTTGTGCGTGGGGCTAACTACCCAACCACGGAAAAATTAATGGTTACGAAGCAACCAAGAGCCTCGGATACGGATGGATTCACTGTTGACGACCCTGCAAAACGAAAAAAGGACAATGACGTTCGGGTCTGCACGTGGAATGTTCGAACCCTGAACAGACCGCGTGCAGCCGAACAATTAGCGGAGGCCCTAGACTGCTACAAGGCAGATATCACCGCCATCCAGGAAGTGCGGTGGGATGGGCCCGGCAAAAGAAGGATGAAAAACTGTGACATCTACTACGGTGATTGCTACAGAGAACAGAAGCAGCGTCTATTCGGATGCGGATTCGTTGTAAGCGGCAGACTTAGGCAAGAAGTCTTGAGCTTTCGACACGTTAGTGAGCGCCTTACAACTATCCGCATCAAGGCTAAATTCGCCAACATCAGCCTGATATGCGCTCACGCCCCCACAGAAGATAAGGACGATGCTACCAAAGAATGTTTCTATGAGCTCCTCGACAAAACATATGAGCAATGTCCTAAGTACGACGTTAAAATCGTCTTAGGTGATTTTAACGCCAAAATAGGAAAGGAGGACATCTTTGGTAGCACTATCGGAAAGCACAGCCTACACGACACCACGTCTGGAAACGGACTTAGGCTAATTGACTTTGCTGCGGGACGTAATGCTACTATAGCAAGCACACGGTTTCCACACCTCAACATTCACAAAGGAACATGGCGGTCACCAGACCATCAAACGGTCAATCAAATTGACCATGTTGCGATCGACGCAAGGCACTCCTCCAGTATTTTAGATGTCCGAACTTTCCGAGCGGCCAACATAGACTCGGATCACTACCTTGTTGTAGCCAAGGTACGTATGCGGATATCCCAGACACCACAACAACGAGGAAATACTGTGAGAAGATTCAACGTTGAACGGCTACAAACGCAACAAACCGCCAGAACTTTTGCCGATCGCGTCTCCCTCAACCTCTCGAGAAGTCCTGTGCAGCCAGCATCAAGTGCTGAAGACCAGTGGCATCGATGCCAAGAAGCCATCAGAAAAGCCGCGACTGATGTGCTAGGTTTCACCCGACCACCACCGCGAAACCCCTGGTTTGATGAAGAGTGCCGGCAAGCACATGCAGCAAAGCAACTGGCCTACAAAGCGGCGCTGCAGAGAAGGACGAGAGCAGCTCGTGAGCTCTACGAGCAAAAAAGGAGGGAAGAACACCGTCTTCTCCGGAGGAAAAAGAAAGAGCATGAGAAGCGCGCGATCGAGGAAATAGAGAGGTGTTACTCCAGGAACAATGTTCGGAAGTTTTACCAAAAGGTAAAAAGAACGTGTCACGGGAACAAGGCCCGAACAGAGACCTGTAGAGACGAACAAGGAAACCTTGTAGTAGAGTCACAGTCGGTGCTGAGGACATGGAAAAACCATTTCTGCAGACTGCTAAACGGCGAAGACGACACAAATTCCGCTGTCAGGCAGAATGAACCATTCAACCTGGGCGATGAAAGCCAAGACTTCCGTCCACCTGACCAAAATGAGGTAAGGATAGCAATATCCAAGCTGAAGTCCAACAAAGCTGCAGGACCGGACGGTTTATCGGCCGAGCTTTTTAAGGCAGCGGGGGATGACTTGGTAGAGAGCATACACCAACTCGTTTCTAAAATTTGGTCAGAGGAAAGTATGCCTGAAGAATGGAGCCTCAGCATTGTTTGCCCGATCCATAAGAAAGGAGACCCTCTAAACTGCGCCAACTATAGAGGCATCAGTCTCCTTAACATCGCTTACAAAATCCTGTCTTCCGTACTGTGTGAACGCCTGAAACCATTTGTCAACGAACTGATTGGACCCTATCAGTGCGGTTTTAGGCCCGGTAAGTCCACAACCGACCAAATATTCACACTACGGCAGATCCTGGAGAAAACCCAAGAAGTCCAAATCGATACTCATCACCTATTTATCGATTTTAAAGCCGCATATGACAGCATTTATAGAGACGAGCTATACAGAGCCATGTCTAGTTTTGGCATCCCTGCCAAACTTGTCAGATTGTGCAGAATGACGATGGAGAACGCTCGCTGCTCCGTAAAGGTCGGAAACAGTCTCACCGAGACCTTTGATGTCAAAAAAGGATTTAGACAAGGTGATGCGCTGTCATGTGACTTTTTTAACATCATTCTTGAGAAAATTGTGCGAAACTCGCAAGCCAACACCAGGGGCACAATTTTCCAAAAGTCTGCGCAACTACTTGCATACGCTGACGACATCGACATCATTGGCAGGACACAGCGAGCTGTCACTGGTGCGTTTGCAAGTATCAGTACAGAGGCGGCAAAAATGGGTTTGGTGGTGAATGAGGGCAAAACAAAATATATGCTGTCAACTAGAAGGGACACACAACATCGACGAATCGGACAGAACGTCACGATAGACAGCTATAACTTTGAGGTAGTTCGGGACTTTGTCTATCTCGGCTCCGCTATTAATTCTGAAAATGACATCACATCAGAAATCAAGCGAAGAATTACACTTGCCAACCGCTGTTACTTTGGCCTAAGAAGGCAATTGATTAGTAAGGCCCTGTCGAGAAACACTAAGGAGACTCTATATAAGACCCTCATCATCCCAGTCCTGCTTTATGGCGCAGAATCATGGACGTTGTCAAAAGCGGATGAAGATCTCCTTGGTCGCTTCGAACGCAAAATTCTTCGAGTGATTTTCGGTCCCGTTTGCGTTGACGGGCTTTGGAGGAGGAGATTTAACAGCGAACTCTACGAGCTGTACAGCGACATCGACCTTGTCAGAAAAGTACGTATCAGTCGACTAAGATGGCTAGGACATGTAGAGCGAATGAACACCAACGCTCCGGCCCGAAGAGTCTTCGATTCCAACCCGGAGGGACAACGCAGTAGAGGAAGACCTCGCCTTAGGTGGCGCGCACAAGTGGAAGGGGACCTCAACCAACTTGGAGTGCGCAACTGGAGGCAGTTAGCCAAAGATCGTGCTAACTGGAGAGGCGTGTTGGTTGAGGCCCAGGTCCACCCCGGACTGTAGCGCCATCTAAGTAAGTAAGTACTAATATTACTTACAGTTGATACATTTTGTATACCATCCACATGAAGGAATATTTCCTTTATCATTACGTTTGTAACTTCAAGAAAGAGTCACCGAATTTGACCAGGATCAAGTTCTGAATCGATTCAGCCATGTCCGTCTGCCTGTCTGTCTTTCTGTTGAAAACACAATATAGCGTCAAAAGATCGACCTAGGCGAATAAAATTCTGTCAGAGGACTTCTTTCTACCGTTCAGGTTGGTATTGAAAATATAGGCTATATCGGTCGGGTTCTGGTACCCCTCACCTCACACCAAACCAACATTAGACCAATGCCCATGCCTCACATGGCAAATTTTTTGCATGACTTGTATACCTATATGCAATGGAGGATATCAAAAGCAACGGCCAGACTATTGATGACACTTTTACTTGTATTTTTATTTTTTTTTATACTTTTATGACTGGATTTTTAGCTGGATTTTTCTTTGAATTTCTTTGACTGGATTTTAGGTTTTTGACTGATTTTTTTCCAGTCAAATCTGACTGGAAGGCAGATTTAAAAACGGCAACCCTAAGTATAACATGTTTATCGTGAAGAATTATATATAATATAGCAATTTGTTTGGTTCTTAAAAAACGCAAAATATGTACTTTGTTTTTAGAACTATATACATATTTTGTAAATAAAAATATTTTTTATTTTTGTAACAATTAAACAACTAATACTCAAAAAACATGATATAAAATGTTTCAATAATTTTTCTCAGGCTGAATCAGAAGCCGAAGTTAAAAATATTCAAACGATTTCGAACGTGTATTTTGTTATTGATATACACTGAGCTACAAAAAAAGTGGCACACCTTGAAATTTTGCGATAATTTCAAATAAGTTCGAAATAAAATAGTTTTTTACTACTATTCTGTTTATTAACATAAAAATAAGTAATTCATGTAAAAAAAAAAATAAAAAAAAAGTGGAAGAACTTACAAATGAAACATTAATTAACGAAAATGGGCAAAAGCTTCAGAGGTTAACATTTAAGATTTTTATTTTTATTTTTTCTTCTAAAGAATCATCGTTTCCTTAGTAATGGGTATTTGTTCCCCGAATTAATAAACTTTTAATCCGCCTGATGGGCATAGCTTGGATAAGGTTTCTTACGATGTTGTCGTCCAAATTCTCCCAATCTTCGAGCAGAGCAGATTTCAGTCCACTGAGTGTCTCTGGAAGGGCAGATTCTTCCCAGCAGATCCCAAACTTGTTCGATGGGATTAATATCCGATCTCATCAAAGGCCAAGCCATGACGTCGATTTCTACATCTTGTAAAAATTCGGTACCTCATCTGTCAACGTGTGGTCTAGCATTGTCATGCATCAGAAGGAAGTTTTCTCCAATAAATGGAGCAAATGGGACCACATATTCCTCCAGAATGTTGCTGACATAATACCTGGAGTTCACCGACCCTTCCACGATACACAGCTCGGTTTTTCCGTGCATGGAAATTCCCGCTCATGACGGAACCTCCGCAAAAATTGTCCCTCTGGGCAACTATCGCCGAAGAGTATCTCTCATCTGAACGTCTCCACATTCTGCTACGTCCATCTGGTGAGTGCAGACAAAACCTGGACTCATCAGTGAAAAGAAACCTACTCTAGTCGGCCTCTGTCCAATCTTAGTGAAGGCGAGCAAATTCCATTCGACGTAGCTTGTGCTGTACCGTGAGTCTCGGTACGGGCAGAAAAAATTTAAAATCAAATCACATCATACAGTGCGCCCCAAACTGTTTACATTTACCTACCACAGACACCAACCACAAAATATTGTGAATGAGCTAGAATTTTCAACCCCTTCTTTGCTCTCTTTCTATCAAGATTAACCGTCAAACTGACATTTCGCGATTTGCCCCCTTCGATCCACATACAACTGAGAAAAAATCAGTCGCGATTATCATCATTATCATAAACTAAAAGCAGATAAAAGCACATTGCAAATCCCAAAAAAAGGCAATATTTCTGTACCATCTCCTTAAATCGGGTGTAACTTGATTTCCCAGTGTCCAGTGAATTATGATTCGAAAATAAGTCAACCAAACAAAAGCAATATTTCCCAGTGCCATAAAGTTGTCTGTAGTTATGTATAGTATTAAGTGTATCCAAGGAAGAGTATATTTAGCCAAAAGCCAAATACATTAACTCATCATCAATTATTTAGAACATCTATCGAAAAACAGACAAATACATAATAGTTTCGCTTGAATGAACGTCCCATTACAATGGTCGTATCGTCGGAACCAGCGGGCAATGCCCGTCGGGGCAGTACCACCAACAAATTCAATTCGAACTCCCATTATGGACTTACGACTAAAGCGGCGCTGGCCAAACTTCACGACGAGATTCATAATGTGGTAAAGTGCTATGAATCAAAGTACAACGAAGAGAGGTAAGTGCTAATATTTATATAGGTAATCTGCGGGGGAGATTTGATTCGAACTCCTTGATGCCATACAAATAAAACTGTTGTATCAGGGTCATTTTTATCATCACAAAACTTATATATAATATTTTGTGACGATAGCAAATATCATATATATAGATATGATACAAACAAGCGCATAAGTTTGACGCAACATGAATACTTTTGCCATACACCATTGTGGCATGGCATGAGTATTTGTGGGAACTACTGTGGCCTTTGCCAGCGCCATATAGGTACCACGGTACAGTACTGTGTCTATGTCAATAAATAAACAAATAAACATAGCAAGGCTGTGGGAAACTAGAGTATGAGAACGAACACGATTTTGGGAAAGTACAGCAAGCACACTGTCGAGACGTAGATACTCACGCGATTATTTCATTGGCAAACCTCTGACATTGAACAGAAAATAGGACCGTAAACATTGAAGAGATAATCACACGATCCAAAGAGTTGTATCCAGAAGGAACATACACTGATGTCATTGAGAATAGCATGGTTTCTCATAGTCTGGTAGTCCCTTCGCTTGGTTTTTTTTTTTTTTAATAAAACCCATGATGTAGCCATTGAATTGGTTCATAAAATTTTGACTGGAACGATCTGATGCGAACCAATTTAGATTAATTGAAAAAGACTCGCTTGATATAAACGCGTCTCCAAGTTAATTGTCTTTAATTAAGCGCACATCGTGCTATGCTGCCGTACGCACTATCTCAGAACTCCGTTCCCACATGATACGTTAATTAGTTTTCTCTATAAAAAGTACATAGTCTGAATACATACAATGAAAAATCTCTGATCTTTGATGCATGACGATGCTTTACAACGAAATACCCGGCTTCTGTTATTATCGAATCGGACACACTCTCAGAATCCAAACTGCATGGGCTTGTCGTTGAGTCACCCGCACTGAATCGGTTACACGAGGAACACGAGGAACGCTTTAGATATACGATTAGACCTGACAATCTTGCAGTTTGCAGCGTTCTCGTGAGAGAGGCAATGATTTTCCATGTGCTGTATTCACATTGGAGTGGAACATGGTACACATCTTACCTTAGTCCGTAATCTGGCCAATCAGAGTTCATAAAACAAATCACAGGACCTCGTAAAATTCCTTTTGAAAGAACCAACTTTTCATTTACTTTCTAGTGTATTCCGCAAAATTCGTTCGGCCTTCGTCAAACGCTACGACAGTCCCCTGGGCTGGTTCGCCATAGTCACCTCATTCATCGCAACCATTGGACTATTTGTTGGAGACGAATATTTGGCAGGAGTGCTGCTGGCCTTAATACTGACATTGGATTTGTTTGTAGTTATCAGAGAGAATAACTTGCGTCGCACTGAAATCTATCGAAAAACAAGAAAAGTCCTGAGTGAAATAAAACTTGCCGAAGAGGAACTCTCAGTCGAATGGGAGCAGAAAAATTATCCACACGTTTCGTGTCCAATCTCACCGTGTGTCTCATTGCAGTGGACGTATCGCGATGGAGTGATTGTAAATCTCCCTTGGGCATTGCTTGTCAAGGGAGATCACATTGTTTTGCGACCTGGACACACTACGCCCGGGCCCTGCTGTGAGCTGGGTGGCAAGAAATCGTTCAGCATAAATGAAGTCTATGGTCTGTCACAAGTTCAAGACCCTCCCATTAAGCCCTTGGCGAGAACACCACTTCCGGACATAATCTGCTGCCTGGAAAGCACACCAATACTCGACAATCTGAAAATTATTTTAAATGGCTCGTTGAAACGTCCACCGACCATATACAATCAGCAGCGATATTTGGTAAGAGATACAAAATATTCTTCATACGATTCTGGTTGAGATTTGGTATCGTTTTCTTTCTTAGCTTGCAACAAAGTACATCCAACAGTGGGGCTTCATTGTGGGCATTGCTGTTACATTTTTGGCCGCCACACTGGGAGTGTACGGAATAGGACTGACGGAAAATACCGACCAATATTGGAAACATATCTTTATTGTGTCACCTGTTGCCGCTATAATTCCACTGCTTCCATTGTTCTTCCCCATCATGTGGATATCGATGAATTTATGGGGAATCGCCCGACTGCAGGCATTCCTACGAACACCACAAGTGCTGATAGCGAAGGACTCGGAGAAATCATTCGAAGAAGATCTGGACACACCCACATACGACTATGAGAGTGTATCTCTACTGCGATCGACTGTCTTCCGTAATTGGCTACACTTGTGGAACGGAGGTAGTGAGCTGTTGCCTCGAAGCGCCAATGTTGTCCAGGTGTTGGGCTCCATTACAGCTCTGTGCTGTGTGGACAAAAAGGGTATTCTGTCATGGCCTAATCCCACCGCTGAAAAAGTGTTCTTCCTGCACGACTCTGACGATGAACTGACTGATGTTAGCCAAACGAGCATAGATTCGGAGAGTACGCACAGCAATCAAGCGAACAAGGATGGTGGCATTGTCGCCGAGGTCTTGGATCTCACTCACGACCAGCATTGCCCATTTCGGCTAGAGTTCGATGATCATGAATGGAAGGCGCACATAAAATCTCTCAAACCATTAGGTACGACAATATTCCGACAATTGTCGCTGAATAGTTAAACATATATTTTTTTCTTGCTACAGGTCTTGCAGTACTGCTCAACACATGCAGTCCGGCAACTCATGCTCATTATGGTCAATTTTGTGGACATGTGACGGCAGTAGCAATGTTGGATAAAGACCTCGTCCCCGTCACAAATCGGTATGCGTTCGTTGAGTCCAGTTTGAATTGCTTATTGCATGGGTACGTAGTTTCATTTCACTTTGCTACTCATTTATCATCTTATGACTACACAGATTTACAACCAACAATATTATAAACACCTTTTTTTATGAATTTTCTATTTGGAATGATCTTTTATTTTGATTCTTTAAGTGATTCCCTACCAAGGCATGTTAAATGGCCCCATTCGGAATTATTCCTTTATTTGATTTTAACCTTTTTTACAGCAGCAGAAACCAGACATTGACAAAACCATTTTTTTTAACAAAAAAGGTTTGGAAGGGAAGACTGCATCGTCTACATCGAATTGCTTGAGTTGCTGATTTCTGTTTTTTTTTACTGCTAGATTAGGTAGACTTTGTGCAAAATATTTTATTTACATAAGTTTGGCGAGGTTATGTGTTACATTCGGATTTCTAGCTTAGTTAGTCTGACGAAATTGGCCCCTCTTTTCTAGTCAAGAAAAATTCTTCCAGAATAGTCAGTTGATATTTCGAATTTTAAATAAATCCCCCATGTAACCTAAATTTACAAAAATTGTAAGGATTTTATCAAAATGCATGCCATACACTCCATTCCCATGACTTTCAGTCCTATGAAGGGCTTGGCTAGACACAATGACAGGCGTCATTCCAATAAAATAAAATTTGGCAGGTAAAGGAATAGTAAAATCGTAAACACAAACAAATTCTATGTTAAAGCCGAAGTGGACGCCTGCTTTTTACGTCCTCACTCGTATCAACTGAAATACCAAATGAAGATTTGTATCGAAAGCGCAGTGGTACGGAAAAGAACCGTCATGCCCATACGAGAATTATTTCTGAAAGCGGATCTTTGGTGCATTTTCTGTGGCATCTACCTTTCTACTCACTCAAAATCTACTTGTCTCGGTGGAAACGACGATCATGGGAAGGCGTGTATGGCCATGCACTGACAACGCAGGAAATTAGATTTATGCTGGAAAAAATCGAGTAGATGCACGGGTAGCCAATGGGTAGCAAATGGGCTTTGCAATCACATCAAAGTATAGACTTTACAGCGCTGTTCACTCGTGCAGTTCATACAGGACAGACGACATGTTTTGCTTGAATTTGTTACCTACCCCTCTCTCCTAAATGAATTTCCACTCGTCGTATCTTTGCTGGTATATCGGGTCGCGGTAATGTCTAGAGACGAAGCACGCGTTGTTATAGACAAGAGCTGGCACAGTCATTTCGTCATGACTGTTCACCGTAGTTTTTTATCCTTCTAGAATTAAACACTTTTTAGAATCAGAAAACTTAAATTAACTCAACTGACGGATATACATCGGCAAGAGGAGAATCCTTCATAAGTAGTCATTAAGCTAATCTGGAATAGTATATTTTGTTTTAAATATGGGTGACCCAGGGAATAGACAGAAAACCCAGCATAAACAATCCATGGTTAGACAATCGGAAGCTAGACCTAGGCTGCGGACATGTTACCGCCATCTATTTAATATTTTTTCCTTTAGACTTTCGGTTTACTTTTCTTCAAAAAAAAAAAAAAAACAGTTTGTATTTGAGAAATGTACAGAAAATTCCATCACTTCACCATCATCACTCAACATCTCATTATTTCCGTGTGAAATTTTGTTTTTGCTTTTTGTGTGTCGTATTATTTTTCTGGTTTCTCATTTTTGGTGTAATGTTTCGAACTCTTACTTCGGAAAGTAAATAAAACAGATTTTCAAAATTATTGCATGATTATTATTATTATTATTTTTTAATTGAAACCAACTACAGATACAGACCATTCGCCATCATAACCAACCTTCCAATTCATTGTAGCTTTGTTTTCTCCGTGCCTCTTCGAGATTTCCGTTTGTAAAAATTTCTATAATTCATTCTTTTGTCTCGAACACGTCTCCCTTTTGATTTGTGTTTTCTGTTATATCCTACCTACATGATTGTAAACATTTACCACACCACAAAGCTTGCCTTTTCTATCGTACCCAACATTTATATTTATATCTACATACTTGTTTGAGTTCATAGTGATTGTTAATTGCTTTTTGTTGAGTGGCGCCGCCACAGTATTCCATTATTAATGCGTTTCTTTCTCATATGCCACTGCGTTTAGTCGCTGCCTCTGTGAATTGGCAAAACAAATTGGTTTCACTGATCATGCCACCGATCGGTTCAGTATGGAGGGACAGTTTGCAACCTACAGACACCTGGTAAGTTGCTCTGTCTAGCGACTCTAAAATATGCTAACAATATCGTCTTTTGGCAGCAACCTGACGTGGTCCAACGTGACATTCGCTTCGCGCGACATCTTCAGCTCGCCTCGAAAGTGAAAGTGCCATTTCCGCATTCGCTGTCGGTGGTGATGCGGGAGAATCCAGGCGGATACTTGTCACTCTTCACACAAGGAACGGCTGACATTATTCTAGATTACTGTGATGACTTTTGGGACGGAAAAGATTTGCGTCCACTGAGCCAACATGACCGCAAGCGAGCCCTGGACTTTTATCAGCGAAGCTCTCTGACTGCATACTGTACAGCGTTCGCTTATCGTCCATTGCGACATGGTATTATTGGCCCTCTGAGTGGGTCAGAGGATGGCAATATCGCTTACTTGGAACTACCGCCAGAGTCCAAGTATCGGATGGCACATGTAGATAAGTCGCGCTGCGATTTTGAAGGACACACGAAGCTGAGCCACTCGATCAGTACGGATTCATTGTTATTCTCTGAAAACAAAGATGACCACGACATCAACGATGTGAACGGGTGTTTCGAGATGCAGTGCCATCAAGTGTTCATCGGTATGGTAACTATGCAGTATCAGGCGAAGACTGACATCGTGCAGTTGGTGGAGCAGCTGGAGAGAGCGTGCATTCGTTTTGTTCACTTCAGCAAGGAAAATGAGTTGCGATCGAGGGTGTTTTCGGAGAAAATGGGACTCGAGTCCGGTTGGAATTGCCATATATCGCTGCTGAGTGAGGATTTGTGTCAGTCGAATCCACAGTCGCCGAAGAATTCGGAAAACTTCAAGTTTACCATCAATTCGGTAGCAACAAACACTGAAGGTCGACGTTCGGGCGGTGGAGATGAACTCAACTGCCTGCTGCCGCCGGCGAACTTGGAATCATCAAAGACGTTGAGTTCTTCTGCGCCGGGCGCCATTTCGAATCAGGACTACAACATGCTAAATTTGAACTCGGAGCGAGGGTCAAACGAGTCTATAAACATTGATCTGACTGGTGATCAGCCGCAATCGCAGGACTCTGCGATGGACGAGAACTGTCGTTCGATTAGCATTCTGACTGATAGCACTGAACAAAGTGCGCCCATTCATTTTGACATGTCAAATCGCGCCAAACTGCCAAGGGGAATTGAAAATATTCGTCCACACTTGGAACAGGTGGACAATGTCCCCCTGCAAGTGTCACTCTTCACCGACTGTTCGGCCGAGGCTACCCGAGAGATGCTAAGCATCATGCAATCCTATGGAGAGATTGTGGTGTGCTTGGGGTCGAGCGCCAGCAATGCAAATGCAGAAATCTTCCTTCAGGCGGATTGCAGTATCGCCGTAGAGCCCCTCTATCCGCAGGTTTGTCAGGAGATCCCCGCATACACCGAGGCCAATATACTTAACAACAAACTTAGGCTAATGAAACTTAAAGACTCGTCATCGTGCAATAATATATCGCAGCATCAGTATTTAGCACCATTGGAGCTCATCGAGGGCGGACAATCAAAACCCATGCAATCACAAGGCCACACAGTGTCGCCGATCTACTTAAGCAGACTGCTAAATTCGCTGCCGTGTTCAATATCGGTCAGTCGAGACGATCCATTGTCAACGGTGGCTATCATTGAGCTATCGCGGCGCTTCTCGTCAGGACTCTGGAATTGTATACAATATTGGGCGTGTTGCGCTGGTACCCTAGCGGTGATAAATATTCTAAGTGCCTGTCTGTCGTTGCCACCAATTCTGGCGCCGTTGACCGTTATCTATGTGATGTGCATACCAGTGCCGATGATATCATTGTCCTTGGCGCACATCGACGCCGATCCAAAGATGATGAATCGAGCCACAGGCAAGAAGCAAACGGAGTACGATTCGAAGGTGTTTGGATTTGTTCTCTGGTGCTATGGCTGCAAGTTTGTGACGCCTATTTTAGTGATGGTAAGTACGAAGAGGAGCATTTGGGAATTTTTAGTTTTTGCATGTACCTATCGTATGAGGGCGCGAAAACACTTTAGTTGGTGGAAGTTCTTCTTTCGCACGTTGCACATACAATTTCCACGCATGATCATTAATCCATCAGCCTTCTTAGAAAGGAAACGGTTATGCAGTGCAATCACATCGTTCTACTTGAAGTCCTATAAGGGTTGCCTTCTCTAGATTATCGGACACATGTCCACTACACGTTGTAGTGATTTGCACCAACCACCCTTGACACGTAGCTGTTGTAGTGGCCTTGTACGGCTGTACTGTTGTCTGGTCTGGATAGCCAACATCTGCCATTTCAACATCTGCTGTCAAGATTCGACCAATTATTTAACACTATTTCAAGATAAGTTTGCTTACTTTTGGGGATGGAAGTTGTGTCAGGACATGAATGTGTATTGCCGGAAGTAGATATGAAAGAGTAGTTGTTGTCCTACACTCCACAATATTCGCTGATTAGGACATTGCTGATCTTGTGGTAGGCCTCGAGCTTAAAAACATTACGGCGATGAACCTTACAGTCTACGAAGTGCTCGCCGTTGTGGTTTTGATCTCCGCGGGTTTGTATTTCCACATTGCACGGTCGGTCGTGGTATGGTGTTTGCCTACTTTTGGTTATTGAAGTTCTCTTCAAATATGGCGTAATCGCCGTTGGAGCATAAATTACATTGATACATTACCAGAGCTATATTTGTCACAGTCTACTTTGCTACTTAAGTCTCCCTTCAGTGTGACGGATGGTTTGTGGTGACGGGGTCACCGTTGGGTGTTATTCGCGGTGTTTAGAAAGTGTCTGCACTTTCGAAGCAGCTTCTTTTGCCCCCAATTTAAATAAATAAAACGTTGAAATGATTTAAGTTCTGAAGCTCTTGACTTTCTTTTATGAAAACCCATGATACTAACAATTTTTTCAGGCCTTCAATGTGACAGCAGTGTGTTAACGATGCCTTATTTTTCCAATGCGTCGCCGATTTCTAGCAGTCATTACTTTTTCTTATTTGCTCCTTCGAGCTGAATCATTGCATGTGTATTATCATTCCTTTCCACGTTCTTCATATTTGCAGATCCTTTCATTTTGTGCATTTACGGCGCATCCAGTCGAAATAATGGACATCGATGAAGACAAGATCCACATCAATTTGAAAATTGCTCGCATTTTCTCCCTTTTGGGAGTCATTTTACACATTGGTAAGTTTTTCCCACTCACGATCAACATTCCGCTTTGGAGTTTTTCTTTGAACACAAATGCACACCGAATCCTTTTCACATGTTCCAGTGATAATATCTGCCTCATTTGTTCATCGTGATCATTCAATCTGGCAGAAGAATCCATTCAGTAATCGCATCTGGAGTCTGAATATTTTTCTGATTCTCATCATGCACGTGGTGATTTGCATCCTACAAGTTATGTGGCATGGTAATCTCTTGGACGAGGTCTATACAGCCTGGCCAGTGATTGTGTTTACATGCTGCAGTAGTCTGATAAGTTTCGGTGTGTCAGAGACATGCAAGTGGCAAGAAATCAAGTGAGTTTTACTTTCTCCCAATGTTTGCTAATTACCAACTGATTCTGTTTTTATTTTTCGTTGCAGAGTCAATTCTAGATATCAGCGACGAGCGAGATTAGACTTTGGAACAAAATTAGGAATGAATTCACCATTTTAAGACAATGAGAGAAAAAAAAAGACAACAACGGTGGTGTTAAAATACGACAATTGAATTGTAAATTGTGTCCTTGCAGATTGTACTTGCAATTGTATCTGAAGAAAGAAACAAGAATCATGTTGTTGTGTTAATATTTACTAAATCTTAACTTTGTTCTGTGAACATTTTTTTAACGTTCACCAGAAACAGAATTGTGTTGAATTAACTGCTGCTTAATTTTGTTTATTTTTTTTATATGTATGTTTATTTATAAAAACATGAATAACAGAGTTTTATTTATTTACATGAACATTTTTAAGTTTAGAAAGCCAAAAAAAAAAGTACCAGTAAAAGCAAAATGTCTGTGTTTACTTATAAGTTAACTTTTGATGATTTTTGAATGTTTTCCTTTTCGAACTGAATATATACGTATGTACTTTATTTAAATTGGATGCTGTTTGAATGGCTATTTAGTGTGGGTCCATTTTTTCAGCCTTTCGAACGCTCAGAGACAGACCCTTGTGGGTTCTTTACTACGCTTACGTGCCGTTGTGACGTTTTTCTTACTCGTTACAAATTGTCGCGATTCTTCCTCAAATGTTTTGCGCCAAGTATTTATTTGTCGAGCTGACCACGACCACGAGAGCATGCGGATGGTACCGACTGCTGAGTCGGATGTATCTGTGGGAATTGCTCAGACGATGGTGGCGGTGTTGGAAAAGCAGTTTGGGGCTACTCTGAAAATAACATCGAGCGTCAGCGGTCGTCGTGGAAATTGCTTTTGATTTTCTTTTGTCTAAATTGTAATTGAATTAAGTACAAAAAGTACAAGGTCACCCCTTTGCTCTCCCCGAAGACTAACCGGCAACAGAAGGAGCTGACCACACCAATCAACCTCATCCCGACAATTCGAGAACCCTGTCAGAGGCAACAGACGGGAGGTTGGACTGCTACGGTCACCCCTGGCATTTCCACCGAAGACAAATTGCGACATCTACTTTCGGTGCCATGCAGCAGGTTGGAGTGCTTCAATCAAGCTTTTCTGCTCAGTACCAGTCTCCGTCATGTGGACTGATCGTCAAAGGAAAATAAACGGGAGGCAGACTGCCCCCATCCTTTTTCCAACATACAATACATTCATCGACATTTGGTCAAGCAGCAAAGCAGACTGGTTCAATCAGCAGGCTCTGCTAGGCACCAGTCTCCTTCCTTGGTGATGGCCACGTCAGAGGCAATAGGCGGGGGGCAGACTGTTACGATCGCCCTCCACCTTGATTGACCCGAAGACTAAGCCGCAACCAGGTGATGAAAACTTATATAAGAGTTGACTGCCTCAGTCACCACAAAAAAACCTCTCAACGAGGTAGGATATCCAAATTCGCAAGTTGCAACAGAGTTCCCAAGGAAATGCCCGGCACAAAGAACCGTTTAGGCCACTTTACCTCCGACAATAGTCTTGCCGATCGTTGCTCGACAATCACAATAAGGGCCTAAATAAACCCTTTTTTGTCACTATGAAAACCCTTTTCCAAAATTGTGTACAGATAAAGAGGTGTTCCATATTCACACGGTTCACACGGACACGGTTCAATAATTTTTTGAAGCTTGTCCTCTCTCGATATCAAAACCGTTTGTACCTTTTACCAAGTGTTCTTTGGATCTCCTGTCAGCTCGTTGTTGATTCTGCAAACGCTTTTGCTGTCACACCTGTGGCACTTCTTCCGATCGACCGAAATCGACCCCGATCCTTGATTATAGAACTGTGGAAAAGTAGAGATAAATGGTTGACATGCATGCGTCTACAACTAGTAAAAGCAAAAGCACATTAGTAGTACTTATCTCGGCGGGAATGCCATCATTTCCCATATCAACCCAAATAAATAAGTAAACCCGTTTGCCAAACTTGATTCATCAGTACCAAATAAAACACCGTCATGTAGTATGCAATAATAAATTCATTTTTAATCTCTTCTTATTCAAAAATGTTGGTTATACTCATAAAAATGTATCGTTCCTTGTTAAATACGCTCGTCTTACTTTTTAATGATTTTACCTTATAAATAGCAAAAGCTTAGCTAATATTGGTTTGTTAACATCAATTCGTCATAAAAACGGCCTGCGACTGCGGTTGCATGGTTAAATATTCAAATTCAACGGCTGGGTAATTAGACTAAACAACATGGTTACAAAGAAAGGAAACAAATAGCTGTACTAAGTGTTGGGAGACGTTGTGTCGGTTTTTTGGTCTCATCGGAACAAATCTTGGTTACAAAAAACTGTCCATTTAAAAATATATATATGACTTGATTATTTTTTCTACACTACATTGTGTTAAGCACAAAACAAATGACAAAAAAAAAAAAAAAAAAAATCACCATTCAATTTAATTCATCACTGAGGGTGCTTCATGAACTTTGAAAATATTGGACAACTCATCCAATAAGGTCTCAGAACGATAGGCCACTCGGATATCTGGCACATTGGTACGAGTAATGTCATTGCCAGCAACGCCTTCTCGTGTGTAGTTTGGTCCCAGCCAGTGTTGTTTTATCTAAGGAAGTGATTTGTAGTCAACTGGTTGGAATGATAATTATGTATAGCCTACCCTGTGAGGAAAACCACTCATGATGACACTGTTCCTAGCCAATTCGCACATGTCGCATGAGCTCAACTTCCACACTTGCGCTGCGATGCTGTACTCTTCCATAAGGGGTTCCTGTGAATAAAACAAAATAGGTCACAATGGTGTTTATGGGAGAAGACGAAACAACAAACCTTGGTAAAGTGGAACTGCAATGGATCATCAGTGGACACTGAAACGACCAAACCACGAGCCAGGTACTCTGGCAGAGGATTCCTATGATAGTCCAAAAACAGAGAATTATTCGACAGTGGAGACATGGCTATTCCAATCTGCGCCAAGTAATAGAGATACTGCAGCACCGGTACCTTTCGCAGTAACAAACCATGAGAGATATTCTCAGCCATCAAGTAGCCACACACTAAATGCTGTACAGGTCCAGCTTCGCCACAATGTGGCCGAAGGACAAAAGTGTTCAAACCACGCTCCCTGCAAAGATAAGTAAATCATCAGTCATCGAAGAATCATTGCTGAACGGAATTGCCAATTTACTTTCTGAACTGGTTAAGTACACTTATGTTTGCATACATATAATAGATGTAGTATGCATACGGAGGATTGTCCACATCAGTCCAGTTGGGTGGAGTTGCAATATCTCCGTCGAAGAGGGGATTTTCCGGCTTAGACTCATCATCCACAGAATCGAAACCAATCACATATTGAAGGAAACGGTGCAGTTCCGGCTGACTGCTTGGGTCATTAGTGGCTTCGAACAGGGGCAAGAAGATATTGTCTAGGATTTCCTGGAATGCGTCGACCAATTTGTTTGTCTTGAAAATGTCGCTAAGAAGTAGATGCAATTTGTTAGTGAAATGTGTCCGTCGCAGGTGGAAACTCATGAGACTTACAACAAGCGCGGCATTTGAATCAACCAACGAATGTTTGTCGAGTAGACATTATTGTCGATAGCCCACTTTGCAAGTTTAACCCATTCATCACGAGATTTACCATAGATAGAGAGACGTAGTTCAGCATTTTGGTATTTGGATTCCTCCAGATCAAAGGCCACTTCCTAATATAAAAATGTTAGTTTATATCCAAAAAGGGATTTGACTTCACAACTTGCCTTGATAATTTGTGCAAAGTACTTTCCATTTAGATAGTTGTCTGTCTTAAGGAAAACTTCACGCAAACGGGATTCACCAATCGGATTGTACTTGGCATTGAACTTGTCAAATCGATGAAATGTATTACGATCTGCGTGCACGTCCAACATGTCTACTGTGAGATCGTACGTAGTCAAATTCATCGATTGGAATACCTGCGCCAATGTCATCGGTTGGCCTTTGGTAATTGTGACGACTTCATTGGCGCTTTTCTTGATGGCCCTTTTGATGAAACGCAATAAGTGCTTTTGGTTCATACAAGAGGCTGCATGGATGTGGGTATCGACTTTTCTGTTAAAAAAAAAATTAAACTAGGATACAGTTTAGGTACTGAAAAATAAAAATATAGATTAGATAAAAAGGCAGCGGTAAACAAGGGAAACGCTTTATTGTTGTTCCACTTCGGTGTCAGTTGATATGGCTTTTTATGACCAGTGGAGATTACGGTTAATAAATCATTCGAGTAGTTCTTAAGATTTACACTAGATAGCGCTGTTGTTGATAAGTCTTATGTTTTATTCTGTTCTGTAACCGTACTTGACTACACCAACCAATCATACACCCGTATGATCAAACAACAGATCGTCACTGGGGGATTATTCCCAAATGCGCGACGGATCGCTTTTCATGGCGGATTGGTATTTTTTGTATTTCCAAATGCGATTTGATCCATTTAAAATCGATAGCTATTTAGGTGATGGGTTGCTGGCGGATTTTTTGCGGATAAAAAATAAACTAAATTCTTTTGGGAAAATTAATGGAAAATTTTAAGTCTAATTGGAAAAAAACTGAAAAGCACGACAGTTCGCATTTGAAAATAAGCAAAAGAAGACGGTCGAAATCGAAGTATCGATTTCAATACGATCCGCCGCGCATTTGAGAATAACCCCCCTGTTTTCATATGTTTTGCTATAGATTCCTTTCATTATAAAGAAGGTAAAAAGGTCTGTTTTTTTTTTCGGTGGGTCTGATGGCCAATAAGTAGAATATCCAGTCGAAATAAAATCGCATATAAAATTCCGCCCTGCTTTGTAAAGCTTCCGGCCTTTTATCGTTACTAATCTTTACCGCGATTAAATGTATTAGATTCGAGTATTCTACGCAATTTTTAGAGGACCGCCTCCTCTGCAGTTTGCACAGTTGAGGAGGTTCCAATTCTTGTGAAAGGACAGACTTTTTTTTTTTTTTTTTTTTTTTTGTCGGAGGTTGTTACTATCTGAAGGAGCACTCAGACACAACTACTGGTCCATTGTACTGCCAAACAGACACCTTACATTGCTGTACATAGTTTTCCCGTCTTTCGAAGAAAGATGAGAAGGAGCTTTAGTGATGAAGAGCTTAGATGTTCGGCACTCACCACGTGAGCCCCAAAGATCCGCCACCTGATGCGAGCAAAGGCAGGACAACTACAGAGGAAGTGCTCCGCTGTATCGTCATCCTCTCCACAAGCAGGACAGATGGTGGTGTTGCTTAAGCCCAACACATTTAAGTGTTTGGCAAAAGCTTGGTGGCCCGAAAGGACGCCCACAAGAAGTCTGCAGTCGATTCTCCTGAGAGACAGAAGGAAAGACGCCGACCCCCTGCAGATGTCAGGGCGCAGTCGTTTGGTCTGTCTACACCCAGCACAGTCACGCCAACGACACTCATGTTCACGAGAAACCCAAGTATCAATGGATGACCTAACCACAGATGCAGGCAAACCCAACGCAGGTTCAGGTCCTAAGAAATCTTCTTCTGAACCCAACCTGGCCAGCTCATCAGCGATCTCGTTTCCCTGGATACCAGTGTGACCTGGGACCCAAACAAGTTTGACCGTGTTTAGCCTACCGACCAAGTTCAGAGAAAGCTTGAGTTCGAGCACTAACTTGGACGAGGTAAGAGGGTTGAGCAGCGCTTTTAAAGCAGCTTGGCTATCACTGCAAACGCATATGCTTCTAGCCCTCCACCTGTTTGTCACAATATAGCGCATAGCCATAAGGATAGCGAAAATCTCCGCCTAGAAGACAGTCGCATGGTTACCCAAGGGGTAGTGTAGTCTAATGTTCTCGCTTTCCACGAAGACTCCAGAACCAGACCCCTGGTTCAGACAGACTAATCAAGCATAGATTCAGCTAACCAAATCTTAGCTATAGAATGGTTCTAGGCTAAGATTTTGGTCCATTTTGTATACCCAACTAAACAAGCGAAATTTAAGAGCATCGACTCACCTTATGTTGTAGAAATCCCTATGAGCAGTCGTCTTCTGGGATGCTAACTCTCGCAGTTCATTCAAAAGAACATGCAATTGAAATTTAGATGATAAATAGCTAAGTCGACGGTAGCAAAATGATTTCCTAAAATCAAACGTAAACAGAATTAAATTAAATAAAACAAATCTTAAAATCTTAAATTATTTCAAACTTACAGTGGTCCATCAGCGATCATGTTACACATAACCTGCATGTCATTTACAAAGCTTCTTAGTTTCGGATATTCATATTTAACCATCGATGTGCATTCCTAATGAAAGAGGGGAATTAATTAATGATGACGAATTTCACGTCACTAAAATTAAAGTAAATCTTTGAATCAACTTAGGGCAAACCACAGTAGAGTCGCGCTGTTAACATTAAGTACCCCACTGTACATAGGGCACAGTAGAAACAGGATCTGCTAATCGCAGTATACTTTAGACATACACCTCGTATACCCAAAGTGCTGTGCTACACATGCCTTCCCATGAAAGTCATGTGAGGCGAGACGGGTAGCTTTTTAAGCTAGTTGAGAAAAGATCCGAAAATCACTTCTCTTTTCTACTCACTTATAATCGACCTGGGGCGGCATGTGCAGTCCACCACAAAGAACATTTATTGCCTCTTACTTACCTCATCATGGAAAAGATTGAAAACACCGTCAACCGCCTTAATTGTGTATCCTTTGTTTGGTGGAAATTCCAAATCCCATGGATTTGCTGTCTCAGTTGGTGGATGAATGGGATGATCTAAATCAGAGAAGGCCAAAAACGAGAAACATTAAAAACGTCTACAAAATTACACATTTGCGCAGAAAAAAACACAACAAAAAGGATAAAAGTAAAACATAAAATCAAAATGTCAAACGGCAAACAAAACGAAATCATTTCACTCTGTTCAATTGGTAATTTCTTTCTTTCGTTTGGACGAGTCTATGCATGGGTGGTGTTTTTGGACGAATTATGTGTCCTTTGTGGTGAATACAGATTGCAGGTGTGTTAGTTCAAAATGATGTGACTCAACAAATTTCGGGTTAAAAAACCGGGTTTGGTTGTTGTCAATTTTGGGATTTGTGTGGTTTATTTATTTTGTATTTTTTTTTTAAATATAGTGCAGCATCAAAAAGTGCAAATGTCGAAAAACGAAAAAACTTCAAACAATATATACTGTCAAAATGAAAATTAATATAATAAATAAAAAAAAAAATATATTAAGCAAAATAAAAATAAATACATAGATATAAATATTAAAGTTTGAGCCTGATGTCTCAACAGTTTTCTTATAGAAAAAATAACAAACTTTGCAAGACAATTCGTTACTTCTTTGACAGCAGAAAAATGGCACGACAACTAATGCTGGGTTTCCACTTGTCGATTTGAAATTGTAATTGACGTATTTTTATGCCAATTAAAAAATTCGCAAGTTGAAATAGCGAAAAATCGCTTGTCAATGAGCTGACTAACAGCGTTTTGCCAATTACTGACAAAAAAACCACTTGACAAGTGGAAATAACTGAATTGTCAAACAAAATGTCACTTTATCTACAATTGACAGTGAAATTTAATTGGCATCGAGTTCATAAGTTGGTCAATCAACTGACAAACGATTTTTTGCCAATTATTGACATAAGTGTAAATGAACTGACGGTGGTGTCGTTCAATGACATAAATGCGAGAGCTGTCAAACTTTGTCAATCAACCGACATGTGGAAACCCACCTTAAAGTAACGAATCAACGACACCCATCTACGTGGATGGCTACAAAATGGATATTGGCGTTGGCCAATCAGATTCCCCGGCTACAGCGACATTTTCCAAGCTGAGTTCTTGACAGTGACAACATCTGCTGAACATGTCACAATGATATTTACTAGGTTTGTTGCTTTTCTTTTAAATCTTACGAATTTTTACGCATTTTTACTCAATGTCGTTCCTCAACTTTAATTCGTAAAAGAGAGCGGGTACGAGAGAGCAAGATATGTATTACCTTACCACTCCACTGAGAAGGGAATCTTACTACTTTTTACTCAACAAATTTGTTTCAGTAATGTCGTTTTCCATTGGTTTCACTCGGGGATTCACTCATTCCGAAATCCAATGGAACAAGAAAACTGCTTCTGGGAGACTACACTCACGCATTGGTGAAACGTCAAAAATTGTTGTATGGCTGCTGCCAGCTGGCTTGTATAAAATACATAAAATGCACTTGTGTTAGTGCTTCTTGAGTGGATTCTGACTTCAAATTCAAATCGAGAAGCGAAATTCTCTCCTCAGAATCAACAGAAGAGTATTTTTTGCGCCAACGGAACGGTTTCAGAAGTGATTTTCTTGATTCCGGACGCTTCTTTTTGCCCGCAATGGAAAACGACATAAGAAACTGTCAGTCGCCCTAAAATTGACATGATTTAAAATTTGATTTGAAATGCGTGTAACGAATATTTGCGTTTGTCTTTTGATTTCCTGCGATATGGGAAACTCACATGCAATTTATGGAAACCCAAAATGCATCTGTCATTTTTCATGGTTACTACAAAAGCGTTCCCTAACGTTTTCGTAAGTTTTTCTCTTTGAAAGAGAATTCATCCCCATCACAGCCATTTTGACAGTCTTTTCCATTTTTACTACAAAAGTAAAAGGCCAGACCCACTTTTTACCAGCCAAGCTGCGATAAAAGAAAGCTCTGCCATAGAAAAAAATCCTTTATTCGCTTCCTTTCGTAAAAAAAGGAAAAAAAAATAAATAATAACAAACACGAACAAACGAATGGTTATTAGGATTTATGACTAGGACTATTTATTTATTTTTTTACATAACATTTGGATGTGTAGTCATCTAAGTTTGTCTGGACTATGAAATGTAATGATAATGACGATTACCTACCACTACCATACAATTGTCATACTCAAAAATTCTTCAAAGGTTTCGGGCGAACTGCGAATATTTACATGGTCGCAGTTTGTTCTCATGTACATTATCCTTAATGCGCCCGAATTCTAGCGAACAAACACAAATTTAAATGCACTATGCGACTATTCACTCCGAACCCAACCAACAAAAGACGAAATAGCAATATTGCAAACTTCAATTTGAACTAAGCTTCCAAAGTAAGCCAATAACGCCTACCTATTAATAACCTCAGATACGACTGGGGTAAGTTACAAATTAATAGGAAGGCAACATCTACGTATTTCAGATCCCCTAGATATAGACAAGGCCATAAGCAACCTCCTAGCCAAAATAATTAACATGACCGTTGAAAAAGTTTGCCCGGTAAAGAAAACCGCCAATTGGTCTAAGCCTCTGTGGTGGAACAACAAGTTCCAATAGTAAACACAGACAAATTTTAAATGCGACATATCATAAGAAGTATTGTTCCTGCATAGGGAGGATTGGCAAGACAAAAATTTTAATCGAAAATTAAATTTCAATATTGCCGGATGATTCCGAAACTAATGAGGGTACGCGATCAAGGACTCGGATTCGAACACCGCACTTAACCACTTAATAAGCCGAGCTATAAGCAAAGACTTTAGCAATGCGCCACGGCCACTGGCTTCCACAATTCGTGCTATGATTTCATCGACGACATCCCGGACATGTACTCTTTTTCGCCTATGCGGGGAACGTCCGGGATAGTTTTTATAGATTGTCCGGGTTTTTCATTTTTTCATCGTCGAGAGAAAAGCGACTCGAAATTAAAAGAGCTTGAAAGTGCCAATTTTATTCCCGATTTTGGTAGTCATTTTGAATCGTAACTTGTTGCTTCTGAATTCAGCAACCCCTTATTGTAATACCAACTTTGGTAATCGACAAAAGAAAGGTTCGAAAACACTGAATGAAAAATTCTAATGCGATCTTACCTATTGAAGTCGATGTAATAAGTTTAACAATATTAAATATTTTGCTTTTATACCACTCAAAAAGGAGATGGCTTTCTCTTCACCCGGTAGTGAAAATACTTTTGCTTATGTTTGAAACCCTAAAATAATATTTCGAAGAAGTCAAAAATCTACCAAAAATATAAAATTTTTGTTGGTTGTTTAATGCGGCAAGTTTTAGTTCAATGAGAAAAAAACTTTTTCCAATAATTTGAAAATTCGTGAATGCCAAAATTCATGTAATTTATAACACAGTATTTTTGTTTATAAAATACGGAATATAATTTTGTCACCAATAACTCGGGTCCCAAGCAAAATTTCCAAAATCCCAGAAATTCAAATTGATTTTTCCCCTAAGGAAAATAAGGAAATATCTCTAGACAAGAAAGTTAAAATATTTTTGGAACAAATAGTACGCGCATTTTGTCCTAGTTTTGTACTCTTTTTTAGATCCTATTCTGTCCGAGAAAGTCCAGGATTTTCATTCTCGATAACTACTTTCTTCAAAAGATTTCTAGTTGGCTACACCCACATCCACGATTCTTCGTATATAAAAAAAAGATCTGCCTATACCCTAACCAAATCCGGTTGTTTCACCAGCCAATTAAAACAAAAGCAGAGATGTCTTACTTATATATCGCCCAAAATGACGAATAATTTTAAAAAAATTTAATGATGATGATTTAAAGAAACTGCACTAAAACTAAAGTCGCTAGAGTCTTATTCCACAAAATCTGAACTTCAGAAATTTAGAAGGGATTGGTTAATTGAACAAAATTGAGGCCTTTTCTGTCTTGTAAGGAAATTAAGGGAATGAATTTATATTTCTTACCGTGTCGTATATGGATCGGGATTGGTCCGCTATGATGCCTAGTCTTGATTAACTCATCTAACCTAACCTAACAACCACTATTTAGGGACATTCGCTCACAAGTCAGTGGTAATCTATTTAACGGCAGATAAGTTTAAAAAAGAACGCCCTTTCCAATGTACCTCTCATTTTGTTAGATTAAAAGCTTTAATTTTCATTTACCGAAATCCACATACATATTCGAAAGTATGACATTTTCACACCAGACATCAACAACTGCCAAATTGACACTCAACATCTTTTAAATAATACTCAAACTCAATGCACATCTTTAATTTGCACCGAATTTGAATATTATAACGGAATAAACAAAAAATCATTAAAAAAGCAACATAAAATATAAATAAAAAATAAAAAAAAGATGAAATAAAAACAAAAATGAAAACAAAATGTCATGCCTTTCGTAAAGAATTCGCTTGAAAATTTATCAATTAACGAATTACCTTTCGGTAGGCCGGGAAGACTGGTCTTTCGAATAATGTCTATAAAAATGTTTAAAGAAAATAAAGTTGTTTTTTTTTTTTTTGATCACAAAAACATAAAACAAAATAAAAATAAAAAAGGTAGGTAAATAAAAATTAAAATAAAAGTGTCCTTTACAATCATTAATATTATAAAAACTCGTGATTTTCGGTGTCGAACAAAGTTTACTAAGAAAAAAATCTTCTACGACTAAACAAAATAATTCCGTGGAGATCTGTGGTGGATAAGTTGTTGGGTTTTTGCAGAAATCAAGGACTGTACAAATCGGACCTTACCTGCGATTGTCTTGCGATCCTCATATTCGATGTTGTTGAAACGATCACGCTGATGAACTGTCTTCAGAAATCGAGATGTTGTTGTGGGGAATGACTGTTCCGATAGCGACATGTAGCGTGCCCGAAGTTCCAGTGCTTGTATAAGAAGGGTCGATGCACGTTCCAAGTCCTCCAGTGGGACACCACTGGTATCTTCGCCAGAGATCGAAACACGTTGGAAATTTGGCACAAAGTCATGTTCATCTATGGGCAGTCGGTCGTCAACGGCATCAGCTATAACAGAGAGGGCGCTTTTGCCTCTGAAATATAAAATAACAATAGTTTAAAATAAGCAGATGACTTAAAAAAGGAAAACATTATCATTAAGACAGATTTTTAATAGTTAAGGAAGGTACCCTGAGAGTTTAATCGCACTCTTTCCCACAGTTGTTCAAGTGTACTTTGGTAAGGATTTATTTATAAGCACATCATACATTTTTCAAATCGAAACAGAGTAAAAAAAAAACAGGGCTTACAATGTAGGTAGGTACTTTTTCGAAAATTACCTGGTTTCAGAGGAATAAAACGAAAATTCTTTAAAAATCATTTTATATGTCGAACCTGTGATTGAAAATAAATGGGGTACTTACTAGAACCGTCAAGACTTTAGAACTAATGGAGCGGAGGCTTTGTTCCCCAACATGAGGGCTCTGTTCCGCAACATGATAACACTTTGTATTTGTTTTAATAAGTGGGGCATGGAAGTGTTTTCTTTAATGATCCTTCAAACATATGTTGTTTGTACCTATTAGAAAATGTCGCAAGCAATTAAGAGGGTACACTTCGCGTTAGGTACTTGAAATGTATTAGGACGTCTTTATATAAACTTTAGACAAGTGGCACGTTAAGCATTTTCGAAATGATGACATTTCTTCCCTTTCAAAATGTATAGGCAAATTTCGATCAATAGCAAGAGAGTGAACGCGCCCTTAAAGAGCTAAAGGCTTCGTCAAACAGAACGCGTTATTAACGCACCGGAACCCGACGAAATTCCAGCCAGAAAGTCTACTAAAATACTGTGCGCCTGAACTTGCATACTTAACAATTCGGTTTTTTTTAAGTCCGATTAATTAAACGATTTCGATAAAGCTTGACGTTTCACGACGTAAATTTTCCACCAAGCCATGCGGAATACCTTTTTCCATTTTGGTTCAGAGAATAAAATATTTTGCTTTTTTGAAGTTGACAAATTTGAATTGCTGGTAAACTTTGACACGAAATAGGTACTACGTACTTACATACTCTCAATACTAGGATAAAAAATACCTCGACTGAATTATTTGTTATAGCTGTCCTTTCCCAAACGTGAATTAATTTTATTTAAAAATATTTCATAAATTATTTGCTATTGGCATCTAAAAAGGCATTAGGTCTGCTCATTGCGATAATTTTATTGCTGCACTATACAAGAGCCGTGTATTTATTGTTGCATTTCTAAAGAAGTTTATTCTGTGCTTTTTTTTATTTTATTTTTATTTTCCTATAACGCTTCATCTGCGCCCGAGATGCTTGCAGATGTATGTTAGTTCTGCACTTAAATTGCTGCAAATTGTAGTCTTCTGGAAATATATCCCCAGGAAGCCAGTTCCAAAGTTTGCTTGTCCTGTAACAGAATGAGTTTTGAAAAATTGATGTCCTCCCGGTTGTCAGGTGTACTGTGTGGTCATGAGCATTAGCAGCCTGTCTTGTAGGGCGCCCAAAAGTTGCATTTCGAGAGATAATCGGCCCTAGCGAATCGGAGGATTTTTCCTTCGAGGTATACTTAGGAAGACATTTTCGGAACTTTTTTCCGACAAATATGCAACGCACACTGGCGTTTTGCGTTTCAGTGCGATCAAGTGCGTTTTAACTGATATTTTTGACAGCTTCATACGAATTTTCTTCCGATATGCTCCGACAGGAATTGGTTGCGGAATTTGTTTACGATTTGCAGTGAAGTGTTGATAAATGAGAGAAATAAAGATAAAAACTTTTAACAAAGTAATTGGTTGTATTTGTTGCTTAAATTTGTGTTTCCAGAGCAAAAACAAGCACTAAACGGAAAACCCCGATGTACCACGAAACAACATCATGTCAAATCAATGCGTCGCCGCATTTTAATTATTCTTTCCGAAGGCGGATACCTCGAATGTAATTTGAGTCTCCGACGGAATATGCGTTGTGGAGAATTCTCCGTTCCGACGGATACCTCGCTAGGGCCGAATGTCTTTGAGTTCCTCGGAACATCTACCATGGAAGTACCTATAGAACAAGCAAATGTCAGCGACTTGTCTTCTGTGCACCAACAACGGTTGTAGATTCGATGTGACTGTAGGTTCTGCAATAAGTCGAACTGCTCGTCTCTGTATGATGTCAAGTACGTTGGGTGTTCTCCATGGGAAGAATATTCCAGGCCTGGTCTAACCTGTGCTTTGTAGAGAAGGAGAAGCTGCTTGCGGCTAAAGTACCTCTTTGCTCTAAATAGGTAGCTCAACTTAGCAGACGCCGGTCGTGCGATATAGGATATGATGTGATCCTGCCATGTGATTCCTGAATTGATTGTGACTCCTAAAAGGTGCATTGAGTCCTTGCAATGGATTGGATGGTCATATATTTGGATCTGAGGAAATGTTGATGCATTTTTCCTAGAAAATGTTGTGATCTGTGTCTTTTTTGCATTAGACACAACCAAAATGTCTTTTCCTCACTTTAAGATTTTGTCCAGATCATCATTTAGAGAATTTATTTGTTGGCATCTCTGACTGTGTGATGTAGATACATTCACAGGCCTACTGTTCGAGATGGAGGATATAAGCTGTAGATACATATTATTTGTCGATCCAAGCAAATCGTTGTTAAGGATATTAGAATTAGAATTAGATGATACACCATCTACAACAACTTGGATCGATCTTCCCAGAAGAACATTTTGCATCTATCCGCAGAGCTGTTGTGGTAATCCATAAGACGCTAACGTGCCTAATAGTGCACTATGCCAGACTCGATCAAATGCCTTTGATATATCCAAGGCTATGGCTCTGCCGTGTTATTCAATTGCTTGCGTCCATAAGTGCGTTACGTAGCTTAACAGGTCTCCAGTGGAACGACGGCTCCGAAATCCGTATTGCCTGTCGCTTATTAATCGGTGGAATTCTAATTTCTAGATATTTGTTTATTTCGACATTTATTGCCTTTTCCATTACTTTTGAGAGCATTGAAAGTAAAGCTTGGACGATAGTTTTGTGGCGGACATTTTCTTTCTTTCTTTGGAATAGGTTGAATGCGAGCTGTCTTCCAGCAAGAAGGAAACGTCTTCTGGGAGTACGACATGCTAAGCAGCTTACATAGTATAGGTGCAAGTTCTGGTGCACAGCTCTTGAGTACTATAGCCAGGATTCCGTCGGGTCCAGTTGCCTAATTGCAATCTAGTTCTTTAAGGAAGCGTTGAATTATTCACTTCTGATGCCATCGAAGTTTGCACCCTCGGGATATTTGGTGGCTCTAGTTGTGCAGAATCTATAGGGTGGAATTCTCTAAAAACATGCTGCCTTTTCTTTAGGTGTTGTTGCTAGCGTGGCGTCTTCTTTTACTAGAGGTCGTATAAAGGAAGAGCAACTAAAGTAACTAAAGCAACTAAAGTTACTGATTGCCTTTGCCATGTACCAGAATGCGCGTGAGCCGCCAGGACATCCAATTACTTTGTTAGTGACTCTTTCGTTGTAAGTTGTCTTCGCCGATTCAATAATTAGATTGCATCTATATTTCGAAGAATTATAAATTCAGATCTTTTTGGCTCCGTAGGGTTTGACCGTCATTCACGGAAAGCCTTATTTTTGGCTGCGGTAACACGCTTACATTCTTTGTTAAACCAGGGTTTATTTGAAGCTAGTTTTTTGATGCAATGTGGAATATAAAGTTCCATACCGAGTAAAATCAATTCGGTCATGGCTTTTGCGCACATATTGACATCGGTATTTCTAAAGCACATGTCAGCCCATGTTAAACGAAGCGAAGAAATTACGCAGCTCGTAAATTGTTGAAGGGTGTAGTCGTCTGTAAATATATCCCCACAGGAAGCTTGCCACTTAAATCAGCCAGGACTGTACACACAATCCATTATGGATGGACGTTGGATCCGCATCGACATTTTTATGGAGCTAGATGAAGCTTTAGCTTAACAATTGCATTCGAATCTAGTCAGTCCAGTTTCAAGCCTATATACTTATAGACTAAATCTGATGACAAATATAGTCAACGTAAGATGATTAGACTTCCGAATGCCCATTGAGTTTAGCAGGTACTAAACACGCCAATCATAAAAAACTCTAGATATTAAAAGACTGAAAAAAAAACTACTTACAGCCTTGAAATTTAGTACACACCGTAGAAGGACCAAAAAGTTCCAGAGGTATGTAAGGGTTTTTAACACAAATCTTAGGAATATGAAGACAGAGCTCTGTAGTAAAAAAATGCCATTGGACATGAAAAGGTATAGCTCTATATGACTTTTACAAACATATAGCACATTTTAAGAAACTAACAGAACATCACATTTATAACAAACTGCTAAACTTTTGACAGCAATAAATTTAAACTGGACGACAACTACCTGACATAAAACAAGTATAAGTGAATAAAACAAGTATTCGGCAAACGACATTTCAGTTGTCCTCTACGAGCGTAATTTTTTTAAACGTAATTTTTAAAGTTCTAACTAGAACGAGCAACACTTTTAAACTGGATAAACTGATCATCACTGATCTTCACTGATCAGCACTATTCTCCTAGAAGGTGTAAAAAAAAAAAAACACGGATAGTGACAGAACAAGTTTTTTGATGCCATCTTGAGACAATCAATATGAAGAAATTATAATTTATTCATGGTTGTCATCGTATATGAAGGCGTACAACAACATTTGGGTCAACGAAAGCCTATGCAGAGGATTTGACATTTCTTTGATCCGATTTTCGTTTGATATTTTACACACTATTCGCACTATTTACTTTCCTTTCGTCAGCCATGAAGTAAACACTCTGAACGACAGATATTGACGTCACAATTTTGTGTTTATAGAAAATACTCGTACTGGCCGTTAAATACAACTATCCGTTTTGTTGACCGTAATCCGTGACTAGTGTGTTCGGCAAAAACTTTACAATTAGAAAGTCGGCAAAAATTTTCTCACGCCGAACACTAAAACTGATTACACTACAAATAATCTACATGATCAGCAACACAAGCAACTACAAGAGATTCAATAAATTTTGATTGAAAAATAAAAAGGAATTACCTGTCATTATAGAAACTATACGAGTCATTGACAAATGACATTTTATAGCTTGAAACGTCAGTCGAGCGCACAACCGAAATAAAGTAGATACCGGCCGTCGAATAGATTAATTTGCACTTTGTACAGACACCACACCACGTCACGGCGCGCGGCGCGTTGAAAAAAGATATTGACAGCAAACTACCACAAACAAGCAAACATTTTAAATGAAATTATTATTTTGGCCACAAGTCAAAGGCCGCCATCAGCGAATGAATGATTCCGATACCAAATAGCAAATAATCAACTTCTCTCTACATAAAGGCAAACCAATTTGCGTTAGCATTAAATGATTTAATTGAAAAATAATAATAATAATATTAAGCACCAGTCCATTTATCCTTATATACCGCCACTGTCACTATCTTCTAATGGCGTGCCCTTGAAAATGTGAAATCTTCTCGTATTTCGTCATTAATAAATTTTCATAATTACAACGCGCGCCGCCCCACCCCAATTATCCAATGGCGAAACAACATTTAGTCGAAGGGGGGGGGGGCGGTTTGTTCCTTGCCCTTTGTCGTAATCGTCTTAAAGAGAAAACGCGTGCAGAACAGAGGTAAAACGAATGGATTGCGTTTCATGTCGATTAATGGTGCAATTTCTCTGAACACATCCCCTTCAAGAGTGTTGTGTATTGTTGTTGGCAATGGGCTGTGTGTTGGCTGAAATGAGGGTTTGTCGTGCAGCACGAAAGGAGAAACTCACATAAAATGGTAAAACGACTGGTTTGGTAGTATTATCCTGTACTTTTGTAAGGCGGAGGTTGAGCTGTTGTTGGCGTGTTAAAGTTTTGTGAAGTTTTCGCGGATGTGTTCGCACTTAAAGTGGCATGAAAATTCCATTTGGCGCAACAAGGAAACTTTGACAATAATCCTTTTAGTGGTGAAGTTGACTGACGTCTGGCGATGGTTAAAGTGAGAAATTTAACAGTTTTTATTTTCTTTAATTGTTTGCTCGTAAGTAGATTCAAGTCTAGTTTTATCAATTAGGACAAATTGCGAGTTGTTTTTGGGTAGTCATTTGAATTCTTCATTATTCGAATGTTGTCTTTTAACTTGAAATGTTAGCTGCTGGCAGTGGTGGAGTGGTTAATGTGTGTTTTAATGACCCAGAAGTGTTCAGGTAGCGAGCACAATGGATTGGGATTGACAAAGTTTTAAGGGCATTGCAACGGGCCAAACAAAAAGCGAATGGAAAACCTAGCAATCTAAGGATTGCGTCGATTGATTTTAGCTATTCGTACGCACAACATTTTTTTCACTTCCAAGAGAAAGCATCGATCAGACATTTGTAATCGACTACAAGCGACTGTCAAATCGAGAAATAATATCGATCGCAATCGACAATTACAACAATTCTCGATCGATCGACAGTTGTCGATCAACGATTAACAATCGAAACTCACAATAGGGGCCTAACTCTTAAGACAATTCGCATAAAGGCTAAATTCGCCAACATTAGTCTGATATGCGCTTGCAAGCCCCCACAGAGGAAGCAAATAATGTTACTAAAGATGGATTTTACGAGCTCCTCGATAAAATGTCGTCCTAAATTCAACAATAAAATCGTTCTCGGTGATTTTAACGCCAGTCAAGAAGGGCATCTTTGGTATGATGTATAATCGGTAAGCATAGCACACATGACACCACATCTGGACTTAGGCTAATTTACTTTGCATAAGGTTACTAGTTTTCTAACCTCAATATTCATAAAGAAACGTATACCTAATTCGTAAGTTAATAAAACCATCAGTCAAATTTATTATGTTGGGATGGACATAAGTATGGCACTCTTTCAGTATTTTAGATGTCCGATCGTTCCGAGCTGCCAACAAAAAAGCTGTGAAGAAATTTAAGCTGCAATCTCAAAAAACCGTCAGAACTTTTGTCAATCGCGTATATCCCCCAACCTATCGAGAAGCCATAATGTCGCCATCATCACATACCGAAGATCAATGGTATTAATGTCCAGCGGGCAGCAGAGACGCCGCAACAAATGTGCTGCGTTTCGCCCGACCATCACCATGAAAAACTTGGTTTGCTGAAGAGTGCCGACAAGCATTACAAACAGTGAAGAATATCGCTTAAAAAGAGGCGCTTTAGAGAACGATGAGAGCAAAGGACGAGGGGAAAAATATTGGCTTCTCAGGAGATAAAATAACAAGAAAGAGGGGACAATATTGCGAAGAACGTGATAAGGTACCGAGAACCGAACAGAGCCCTCCTAAAGAAATGAGCAACGAGGAAATTTATGGTCACAGTTTGTGTTGAGGATATACAAAAAAAACACGTTTGCGATGACTGGAGAAATTTCGCTGCCAGGCAGAATTAACCATTTAATCTTGTCAATGAAAGAAGGAAGTCTATCTTCCTTCTATCTTCCTTCTTACTGACCAAATTATCCAATGGCGCCCTAAACTACAACACAATCATAGAGAGCTTATACTGAGTCTTTTCTTTAGTGGCCAATAATAGGCAAAGCCATCTGGACCGTATACATTTTAGATTTTGCGCCTTTGGTTTGTCAAATGAGTGCGCACCAAGGCGAACCAAGGTTTAAGCTTTACTTTCTTGAATTTGAGACATTGGGAACAACTCTAAATTTTTCCAAATCCAACTGATATTGGCCGCATTCAAGAATCTAGTCATCGTAAAAGTAAGCCTACTTGAATTGTCTTCTCTCGAATTTACCTGAACGCAAAAACTCACTTGAATTGTCGGTATGCCACTTCTTGACAATTGTGCTCTACGGTCAGGGCAATCGAAATGTCAAACTGCGCTCTCCTATACTCTCCGATGCGATGACCCAATAGAAATGTTAAAACTGAGTTCTCTGGACACACTTTGACACAAATAGACGTCAACTTAGTAGTAAGTCAAGAAATTATGTCAGGTGTTGCGGACATAAAAGTCAACTAAAAAAAAAATTTTCATGCACATGAGCAGTTCAGCTCAACGAAAACTCAGCAACATGGAGTTAGAGAGCTATTAGACGAGTTACTAAACTAGATTCTTGAACGCCCTTTCAGTCTTTAACTGCCAGACGTAAAACTAGTCGAAGCGCTTGGAATTAAAAGTCATTTCTACACTGCAGATACCATTGATGGTCGACCACTGTTTTACTTTTTATCGTAGTTTTTGCAATCTAATGTTCGGAATATTGTTACATCGGTTTATTTCCTTTGAGATTTGAAGAATGGACAACGTCTAAGCTTTTGTAGAAATGAGAATGTCTTGTCTCGGTTAACCGGTTTATTGCGATCAATTGTGTATTCATTCCGCGGTACTAATAATCATTTTTAGTGTAAAGGCAAACTTTTACGAAGTCACAATGGCGAAAATTTCCATATAAAATTATCCGTCAACGTCAACGTCAACGGACTTTAAATGACCTTTCCATTGATACCAACATTTACATGAAGTAATAGTACATTTACACCGCACCTAAATTCAGCATTTCAGCAGACAAAATTTCGAAATCCAATTTTGTGACCCCACTGAAATTTCAACATTTCAAATGGCAGCTAGTATCAGAATTGATTACCTACTGATGTTTTTTGTGTTTCGAAATCAGAAGTGGTTTGTACTTTAACAATTCATTTTTTAGTTACATTAGGTAATCTAAACATGAATACAAGTGATAATTCACTGTTCAGACATATTTTTCCTACTTCCTACTTTTTTTTAGCTTTTACGATCTAGTTTACAGAATTTTTTTTTTGTCAGTGAGCTCAAAAGTCATCAGAATTAGGTTTGTCCGATTTGACAAACATACAAATGCAGCGATGAAATTCAACATTTCGCTAAAATCCAACATTTCGAAATGTTGGAAAGTGCGAAATGCTGAACATTTGGCCTGAAATGCTGAATTTAGCTGAAATGATGAATTTAGGTGCAGTGTAAACGTACTATAAGTTTCAAATTAACTTTAGTTTTGTCAAAATACATACTTATACCTACATATTCGGCCTCACCAGTAAACAATCACTAATTTTAATTTCGACTTTTAATTTTGCCCTACCAATAACCAATTTAATAGAAGGGTTTACTAAACACGACTTTAGTACAATGGAAGCCAAATTTCTTAAAATTCTTAGATTTATTTGAGCAAAAAAAAATGTTCACATTTTTTTTGTTGAAATGCAATTGTTTCACAAAATTTCTTGGTAGGTATCAGAAGTCAGGACAAATATACCTACATATCTGAATAAATTGAGCAAAGATTTCTGGCCGCATAGTGAAATGTATAAAACACATTTTTAGTTTGGGTAAACATTTCCTTTTCAAGTGTAAGATACATGCATTAGGTAAAAATGACGAAAAATGTTCCGTAGGTATCTACCTAATAACGGCCATAACACGAATTTCGAATGACTTCAATAAGGAGCTTCACAAAACAAAAACAAACATTGAAAAAAAAAATTTGAAAAACGTTTCTTTTGCTTGACGAATAATTGTCGATTTATTTTATGTAAACAAAAAATAAAGTTTCCCGATTTAATCCTTCCTATCCGCTAATACATTTATTCAATTTTAACGCAAATTATTACTTAAAATAAATAAATAAATAGATGGCGCAACAGGCGGTAGACACCCTGGGCCTAGCTTTAGTACTTATTGAACAAATTAAATCACATAACTACTTATTAAAGAATTTCAAATGAAAAATAAAAATATATTGGCTGGAAAACTGACAATCCACTTTTGAATGACACTACTACGGTGACACTAATACTTAAACCATGAGTTAGACACGACTTTCTAAGGATCAAAAGTTAGAGTCGACATTATGGTTTACTCGATGATAAATTGGTTATTGGTACGCAATATTTTTTAGTTTTGACTTTTGCATTAAAGTCGAGTATAAATTTTATTATTTTATTTTTATGTCTATAATTAAGACTGATAAAATCAAATTTGACAAAGCATAAGCCATTACATACACCAGGTAGACAATACCTACTTATCCATTTCTATTGCCGCGTTTATTACATTAACACATTACACAAGAACAAACACGACTGCAGCACGTCATAATACTAATTAGGTTACACTCGCTACAGCTATGTGCAATGCCTATGCGTATACATTCGTTCCATTATAAAACATAATGTCCGCAATGCTTATTTGAAAAGAGTATATTTTTTTTAAATTCACGACCGCAACTCAACTCAAAAGATGACAGCTACATGCAGTTCTCGCTTTGGTTACTAATCGTAATCATAATCAATTTACTTAATGATTCACTTTATGTTAAACAATAAACAAAATTATATATATAAAAAAAAAAAAACAAATAAATATCTAATGAGCAAATTTATTAATTTTCTGTTTTACTACATGGCACTAGCGAGCGGTAGGATACTAGCACGAAGTTGTATCCTTATAATCGCGCACACCTAAACAAACCTATCCGTTCCGTTCAAACTACTGCTACTCAACTACCGCGTGTGTTAATAATGACCCTGTGCGACTGATACCGTGCACAAATAATCCACAGAATAGCACTTCGACCATAAACGAGTATGTAAAACGTGCTAGCGCACAGAAATTATGTCATTTCCATGTGCACCCTCGGTCGCCCAATACCCCACAAACACGCAATATGTCCCCAAAACCTTTACGGCACTAAGCTACCTCCATTGATAAAGTTAAGAGGGTGGAAGTGAAATGCCAATGCAAAACTGATGCCAAGTTTGTAGAGAGAAATTTCAAAAGGGAGCTCAATTGGAATGAGCTTGGAATCAGTGTTGCCACTTAACAAGTGCTTGGTTTTATAGTATGTGCGTTTCCACAATTTTGACGACTCACGATGAGTTGACAAATTGAATGCGCATTTTCGTCAGTAGGACTAAAGTTTGGCACACAAACCACATAGAACTAGACCGCCGACTTCCGTGCACCTGCCCGATTCTCCACGGAATTAATTCCCCTGTCCGTGAATACGTGTGAAATGTCAAAATCAATGGCGGCCTTCCATGCTATACCATGGGCCTAGGATTTTTTAAGTATGCGTGCGTTAATGGCGCTCCTTTGATTTTGTACAGCACCAATACATGAAAAATCCTGGGCCCGCAGGCAGTTTGTGGGCAAAGTTCGTTATGTGAGAGGAGTCGACGGTCTAGTTCTATGGTTTGTGGTTTGGCAGCCCTGAATTAAGAGCATTATGACATGAGTGTGTGTCAATTTAATTTCGCTTTGTACATGTTTGGCATAAGTATAGGTATATACAACATACCTAACGCTAACCTACAATGTTCACTAAACAGCTGGATGGCGTAATTTTACATTAAAATAAACGCCACTTTGCCGCAAGTATCTACGTCAATATGCAATTATGCTTACGTTCGCATTGCCCCTTATCTTATATTTGCTTGTTTAATGAGCGACAAAGTGGAAACAAAACCACTATTTGAAGTAAAATGAGAGGATATAATGACTTGTCCTTTTTGTTGTTGTCTCAATCAACGTAAGAACATTAGCTACAGTTACTAAAAAGTGGTATCACTGTTTGGAATCTATTTTGGGCTGGGTGCTGGGTGTTGTATGCGACTACTACTTCCAACTAGCCTACTGCTCTTGGATAAATATAATATAGCTCATACGTTATTTTAAAACTTCATAATGCAAACAACCTACTACAAAGGGATTATAATAAGCCACGACTATATGGTCATTCGGATGACCATAAGACACTAAAGCCAACAAAGTTATACATAATTCAAATTGTATAGGACTATTAGGTTGTGTATTGTGGAATGCAGACACTGCGGTAAATTACCTACATGTTCGTAGTTTCCCCATTTTGGGTACCTACTTAAGCGAAATAAATTAAATCACGAAGGGGAAAATAAAAGCAAACAAAAATGTTTCCAAAGTTCGATTCATGTAAAAGGTTTCGATTCCATTTTTGCTGTTTTATATTATCTCAGATTTATTTGAGTGTTGAGACATCAACCCCTGCACAAGGGAAGTCCTATTCCAAAGAATAGTTTAATGAAAAGCTTTAAATTAAGCCAAGCTCGATGTGGAGTTGGTATTATGCTGGTTTGAGTTTGAGATAGTTTGAAAGTAAAACACTTTTAGAAATCATTGTAATGACCATGATAACGACTTTATTAGAAAGTTAATTTTATGTCACATATAGGCCGGGGCTAGGTTTAATAAATCGCACTTTGAATGTCTAATATTCGATTATAGTGTTTCGAGCAGCAATATGGGACTGTGCAACGTAAGTCTATACCCATGGTGAAATGGGAACCACCACAAGTCTACTCTACTCATGGTCACAAACCAGAGAGAATAGACCACCAGCTTTGGCCAAAAATGAGAGTTTCATAGAGCCAGTTTCAAAAAGTAACTGCGTGGTTAAGTATGCGTGCAATGTTAAAGTAAACGGAGGGTGAATTTGGTCACGCATACACTGGCACATAGTAACATTTACAGTTATTCGGTGGTAACTTTGAAAAAATTCAAATAATTCAAATAAATTGGCCGTTATCGGGACGTGTTAAGCAAATTGTGTGTTCGGTGTGGGGAAATTATTACCAACTTATATTTCATTAAAAAGCATACAAATATAAATGGGTAGTTACTGTCATAATGGAACTCCTTTGACATTATTACGAAAAAAAAAATTAGTTTAAGCTGCAAAGCTAAAATGGATGATATAAAAATCATCAAACATGATTTTTTAGTTTTGCTGATTCAAATTTAGACCTTTTGCTATATTTTTGAAGAAAATTTATTTATTTTCTTTGATTGTTTGTTTTATTAAAGTGTACCTACTGAGTTTTGGAATAAATAATTTAAAAAAGGAATGAGTTTTGTTTTGTCAGGCTTAATATGTTTATTGTTTTATTTACATCTACAAGAAAAATGTGATGTTTTTATTTTAACCAACAAATAAATTGGTTATCGGAATTTTAGAAAAAAAAATACGTTTTGGGAACACATAAGACCAAATCGTTAGTGTGCATTGTCATATCACATATCGGCTTATAACACAAGGAATCTGCATTAGGTATAAATAAGAATTTATTAACATATAATTATTACGCTTTCGCTAAGGCAAATATGCGAATTTCAGGAAATATTTTGTAATGCAATTAAATTTTTTAAAACTGCCTGTATGTTTTCGTATTAGTTAATTCGCTAATTTTCCACTATATTTGAATGTCAAAACTACATAGAATCAAAATAGTAAAAAACGCGAATGTTATGGATTATTAAATTATGTTATAATTTCATTGTGAAAAACAAAAGAATACCTACACAAAAAGCTAAACTATGGTAACATAACAAAACAAATAAGATAATTACGTGTTTTAAATAAAAATATTACGTATGTATAATGTATGTCAACAAAATTGCAAAGAATCGCGTTTAGCTGATTATATCGTGCTTGCAATTTAGGGTGTCATAGGAATCATATTACATATTAGATTTTTATCACCCAAATAGTATATTACATTATTATATGCTTTTTAATGAAAAGTATAAGTTGGTAATTAATTCACCACACCATACACACCATTTGCTTAACACGTCCCAATATTGGTCAATTATTTAAATTATTTGAATTATTTCAAAGCCATCTCAGATTCAATTGTCTTATTTCATATATTTTTGCTTATTCACACGTATTCACAGATAGAAAAAGAGGCGGAGCTACTTATTTCAAAACTGGCTCTATGAAACTCTCATTTTTGGCCGAAGCTGGTGGTCTATTCTCTCTGGTTTGTGCTCATGGTGAAATCGCTAACCAAAATGAGCAGAAATCAATTGTTAGCTGTCAAATTGGTTGTCGTCGGAAAAAGTGTTGCCAATTTTAAAATACTCTTTATGTAGTTTTCCAAACAGTTGGCACAACATTTCCGAATCAAGCTGAAACTTTACCTGGAGATACAACAAAACTGGCAGACAATTCTTGAGGAGCTTTCAGTAAAGCTGGATCTTCAGTTTAAATATGCAGGATATAGGTATTTGAGTTTAAAACTTTAAAGTCGATTATGCTACAATCTCAACCATAATTGATTTTAAGATGAGCACAGTAGAGAGGTGATCTCAATAATGATCAGGGAACAGCCCTGGTTGTTAAAACGTGTATATAGAGCCAAACTGTGGAGCTATTATAGGCTGACCGGCCTATTCACCGGATTTAAATATCATCTAAGAAGTTTGGGGATGGTTGACATGTCAACTTTATGGATCGGGACAACAATATTCCAATGTATCTAAACTAACCCAAGCCATCGAATTAGGTTGGAGCTCGATTTCGCTAAATTAATTGGCCAATTTGTATTATGCATCCCTTCCAAGCCAGATGAACCAGTGTGCATTTTGCAGCAGAAAGGTGGCTTAAAACACTATTGAACAATTTTTTTAAATCGAAAATACTCCAATTACCTATGATTTTTTCGTTTAGATGTTCTATTCAAGTGGCGCAAAATTAGGACCCCAAATGTTTCCGGTTTTTAGTTAACAAATTTTTGTTAATCCTTAAAGTTTAAGTTTTAAATCTTCCTTCTGGTCAAATAACAACAAATAAATTAACTTTAAATTTAAAAAAATCTCTAGCATGCTTGGTTTGGTACCAGTGGTCTATAGAAAACCGACCTTAGAGGATGTGCTATTCAAGTGGCGCGGAGTGTATGTACTACTTGTTTATTATGTCAAGTCCATTCTTATTCTCCGTTGTAAGCAATTGTGGTCACATACAAAATCAAACTCTGTCATCATTCAATTCAGATGTATTTTTGTTTACAATCGCAATCAAGACCGGACTTCAATGATACGGTACGGATAACCATAATGTCAACACAACAACATGTTTGTCAACAGTGTGTCAACAAAAAAACAATACCATCCCCATCAGCTAATTATTGTCCGGCAAAACATGTTTTCAACATCAGAATCAATAAACAAAAGAATCTCTATAGCTCTGGAGTAGGACTTGCATTATCATTAGCATACGCGTGTGCAGTGTATGCTTGCACAAGCTTATTAAAAATGCGCGCTTGTCTCATATTTTCCACACCCATGCAGTTATTATACTCGTATATGGATCTAAAATATGACACACACCGCATGCATCTACGCATTTAAATTTGATTATGAATTGTTGCAGCTCTCAGAATATATACGGCTACGGCCGGCCGGCGGATTAGGGACAATATTTTGAAACGAACAATTTTACTGACTCGTCAATTTAATTTTGAAGTATGCGCACAGTGGGACATCATCTGCGCACATCGGATATAGTTCTGAATACTTACTTGACATTGAGCAGCCGTTGAATTTGTAATTTCTTTTCGATTTGTTCGATCGGAAATTGTGGTACCTCGTAGGGGGCAGATATTTCATTTGGTAAAGCGTCATCAGAGGCGTCATCGGATCGTTGAACCGTAACTGAGTTTGGTAAAATGTCACTGCCTGGAAATGGAGAAAAGAATACAAAAACTATTAGCAACGAGATTCAAATAATTTTGGTGAAATTACATTAAAGATCAACACGTTAAGAATATGACGATGGTGTACCACAGGAGTGGATCTACGGGCCCATACTTTGTGATTCATGTGCAACATAGAGAAATAGAGTATAGAAATGAGTTATATCATTGTATATAGACACTATAGTACTATCACTTCGCATTTATGCACTAGCGCCACCAACCACCTCTGAGACCAACTACTCACAACGAACATGGTAGTTGTATTGGATTATTTGAAACGAAATTAAATGATGCCTTCTTCTTTTCTTATTCGTCTCATTGACAATATGCAGATGAAAGAGAAAGAACAATTATTATTTTTGTTGTCTTTTATTCTCCAGTAGTAAGGCTAAGGAGTGGAAGTAAGTGGGTACTTTTCGCAGGTAGTTAGTGGTGGTGGTGGTTAGGCGAAGTGTACTTTTAGCATTTATGAGAATAGCAATATGAAAAGAAGCAGGGCTGACTTTATGCGACTAAAGTTGCATTTTTCCCCTTTTTTTCTTCATATCCCCAATGAGACCACTTTTCCAAAATTGTCCATATTTGCCCCTTTTCTGTATATCGTTGATAGTTGTTAGCATTTTGAAATTGGGATCTGAATGCGTCCTCTTCATATCAGCCAGAGGTATCAGCTATCAGCTATTCATGTCCTATTGTCATAAGTTTAGGCATTAACAATTTAGCTATAACAATGTTCAAAGCAACAATGAGATAGAACGAGATGAAAATATGCGTAGGCCACTTAACTTTAGTGAACTCACTCGTTTTGCGTATTTTTTTTGTGCCATTTGTGGGCAGATTAATATTGGCCCTTTTTGTACGCAAATCCCCTTTTTTTTGCGACTTTTCCAAAATCTTCGAAGTCAGCCCTGAAAAGAAGGAATGTGAAATGAAAGATCGGATCGATTTATACTTTTCGCATATAGTGGTGGTGTGTGGGGAGAGTACTTTTAGCATGATGATGAGTGTGGTGCTGTTGAGTGATGACGATTGGAATTGATATTTAAGAGGATAACAATGTGGAAAGGAGAAATATGAAATCATAGATCGGATTTTTAACAATACATATTTTGTATTTCTTGGATTTATGGGTAGCATTGGTGTCATGATCGTGGCTTTTGGACTTAGGTCTCAAGGGTAGGTTATGATGATTTGAAAATTATTATGGGGTGGGTGAGCATGTGAGGTTCACTAGTGGTGAAGTTTGGTTGGATCTTAGCAAATAAAATCACGTACCCAGATCGATCTAAATTTTCAATTTTCTCATATTGTATTTAGGTAGTGTGAGAAAGATATTGTTTTAAGTCCAAATTTTTAGATCAATTAATTATGATATTAACATGATAGTAGGTACAGCTCAAAAACTGAGTCTCGCAATTCTGTTTGTCTGCGTGGTGGTAGGTAGCTGTATTCTTAACAACAGGACGGATTCGTTTCTACCTCTAGTAGTTTGTTTCAAACTGTGCATAAGTAGGTAGGTATGTGATTTGTAGGTATCAACTTCACCTTTCATGGGAAATTTCCAGAATCAAAATCGGTTCACGCATTACAGAGAACATTATCGGCAAACACAATTGACCATGATTTTTATATATGTACATACCTATATAGATTTGAAACTGATAATTTTATTTTTCTATTTTGCACTACGAAGTGCATGATATGATAATCAAACTTAGAACTTCTTCTAAATACATAGTAGTGCCTACATTGTTAGAAAAACATACTTTTATTTAAATAGTTCCGCATAAATCCCCTGAATATGTACCTATGTACTTGTACATATATATCTACTCTTTACATTTAATTCCCTATAGGTATTAGTCTTATCGAAATGATTATGTAAGTATTAGTGGTTATGGCAAAGGAACAATAATTGCACTACATAACATAGGTATAAAGATAACCGGCTTTGACGTGCCTAGGAATTGTATCTATACTATTGCACAGATATATTTTTGTCCATCAGCACAATGCATATCAATGTTCCAAATTTGAAAAACTGTTGAGGAATAGCGCTTAAAATTTTTTGTTTGTATTGTCTAATTTTCCACACTTCACAGAAATACCTACCTTTGGGTTTGGTTCGGTGGTTTTCAAGTTTTGCGATCATTAAAGAAAAAAAGAATTTTCTTTTTTTGCCAAACCCTGATTCAAGACGAACAAAACAAAAAAAAAATCATCCAAATCGGTCTAGCATCTATCCTTTCTTGAGCTTTGCAAACAATTGATTTTTATATAGAGAGAGATGTAGACTCCTATAATAGTTAGCTGCTCGTTTTACTGACATAAAATGCTTTTACAATATAAGCCTCATAAAGTATACACATGCCTATAATATTTTAGAATTAATTAAAAAAATAATCCCTTAAATCGATGCATATTTGACAAAAATAAAGGCAAAATAGTGAGAGGCTAACTACATTATTTTATGCCCAATCCTCAAATCTTCTGCAACGACAGAAGGAAGCCAAATTCAGTTTTTATTCAATTTGTCTTTCCCAACTGATCACCCCTTGCATCGTGCACCCCTCTCCAAACACACAAATCCTCCACCACCACCATCCTATCCTACACCACCATGCTGTTGAATTATATTTGCTCTTGCTCATAATATTGCACCTCCTTTCCTCTATTCTCCTCTCCTATCACTAAGAAAAACCAAACCAGTTGCACTTGCAGTTCTCTACCCTACCCTGTTACATCACATCAGAAATAATTTTATACCTACTGATGGATGGAAATGGCGATATGAATGAAGGAAGAGAAGAGGCATACCAGTTTGACTTTGTTTTGTTTATTTTGGTTTTCTGTATACACATTTCCCCCAAGCGCGGAGTTGGCTGGCAGTGTACAAACTAAATCAACTGAAGCGCCACCTGGATCGTCGAAGACGCGTAATTCAATGCGATGGGATGAGAGTACTATAGTGTGTATATACAATGGTTATATAGACCGATGTATAGTTTTTACATTCTTGCCATGACATTCAAGTTGTGCAGAATGGTGTTGGAGAACACTCGCTTCTCTATTAAGTTCCGAAACAGAGAATTTTGGTGCCGAACATCTTCAACATCGTAGGTACTTGAGATAAATTGTACAAAAGTCAGAAGTCAACATCAGAAGCACAGTTTTCTTGACATAATTGGCAGAACTCAGCGAGCTCTCACTGGGGCGTTTGCAAATATTAGAACAGAAGCAGCTTGGGCTCTGTCTAAACTGGACAAAGATATCCTCGTTCGCTTTAAGAGAAAGATTCTTCGTAAAATTGTCAGTCCCGTTTGCGTTGGCGGGCTTTGGAGGAGAAGATTCATTGACTGTATAGTTCATCTGTATAACTGTGCAGCGACATCGACCTGGTTAAAAAATCAGTCGCCTAAGATGGGTAGTTCATATAGAGCGGCTGGAAAGAAATGCTCTAACCCTCATAGAGTTTACGAATCTAACCCAAAGTTAGAGATGGCAGAGCAGAGTTGGTCAAAGCTGGATCTGAAACGCTCTACGTGTTTGATATTTCGAGAAAGATGTCATATTAGCGCTATGATAGGTGTCATCACTGGACACTGTAGGAACGCAACCAGACTTGGTGCTCCCTCAAATGATTTTTGTAGAATGATGATGATGATGAGCGTGAAGTGTGCTGGCAAATGCTGGCAGCCACATCAACCCAGCCTAATCTAACCTAACCCAAAGGGGGAATGCAGTATAGAAGGAATCCGTCGCCTTAAATGGCGTGCAAAAATATAGAAGAGGACCTCAACCGACTGCGCAACATGAACTGTTAAGTCACTTTTGGGTAAATAGTGCCTCGCCAATCACAGTACTATCGAAATCTCTGGATCCTTAGCTCTGAAAAGCAACTGCATTCCATTCATGTACAGCAAATTCACCTAAACCAACATGGAGCGGATGAAAGCTCACATTCATTACCCTATTCCAGCTACCTTAACATCATTTAGGTGCGCAGAAACCATTGCAAACATCAATTGATAATTATGAAAATTCCTTACCTCGGCTTATTGAGCTTTGAGGACTTGCATTGGCAGCTGCCGCAACACGAAATATTACTTCATCGAGAGATTGATATGTCGAATTGCGCTGACTTAAGTTCATCTCAGAACGGCGACACACGTGCGACTTCCTGCGTTGCTTTATAGCTCCCCCTCAAGTGGATTCAATTGGCTTGGCACAGAAACGATTACAAAACTCGCTTCAGCTCACGATATAATTTAATTAATCTGGCATTGATATCGACATGATAGCAATTAAAAAGATTAAATAATAACAAGTAGCAAGTGATGTGACTGTGGGCATTGTAAATGACACCCGCTGGCTGGTAGGAATCGTTGGCTCGATCATAGGTGTAGTCTTGACGCTTCGAAGAGTCATGACAATGTTAGTCGTCTTTAAACTGTTATGAAGTGGGTAGATACTCGTAGATCGCTACTTTGACTTGTCAAATTTGATTAAGCTCTATAAAATAAAACCGTACCACAAAAATAGAACCCATAGATGGACCCTGGCAACCTAAATTGCCCACTAGAGGATTAATCATATAAAAAAAAACATCCTCTTCACAATTAAATACTTAACAATTTCATCTCAGAGAAGTGCTTAATTATTATAAATTTAACAATAAAAGCAATTTTCGTTTAAGACAAAGTGTCACAGTTCAACTAAGTGGACTGTAAATTACCCAAAACAAAAAAATTGCACTGCTAAATCAGCAAAGCCAAAGAAAACGGAAAGACGTCCCCTGGGCTAACTGCCAAATTGGATTAATTTTTCGCAAAGACGATGATGCGATGTTGATTGCGATTGGCGCTAATAGCATCGCATCATAGTCGCTACAATGGACCTTTAATCGCTCGCCCGTGCTCTCAAGATTTAAATTTAGTTCAAATATTTTCTGACGATTGCATCCCACTACACACTGTGAATGACAAACAACTGTTGTCATCAATAACAATGCAGGCGGCAAATACGAAATCAAAAGGGTAGGTACTTCAGAGGTGACGTCTATTTACATTATGTCGGCGCTATGACAGTGACAGCTCAACTCAATTAGGTAACTAGAAATAGTTTCATTTTCATCTATACTCACTTGGATTTACATCAAACTTTGGCGGCTGTGAATTTCGTCCTATTGAATGAGCACTTAATGGCGTCACAGGGGTGTAGTCTTCATGATCGATCGGTTCGCTGATATCCAATGTGATGCGAACACCGCGGGAACTCATACTCTCCTTGTCTGAACTTGAGTTACAACACAACAAAAGTCAACCCTTTTAATGAATCACTTGTTTTTGCACTTGATCTTCTCGGCGTTATGTAACAACTGACCGTAAACACTTTTTCGTAACAAGTTATCAAATTCAAGGGCTTTATGAAAAATGTTAGAACTACAAAATTTAAATTTCTTCAATTTGTAAACAATTACTATAATTCGATAGAAAAACAAAGTTGTTTTTTTTTCGAACGAAACAAAATACTACACCGTCGATATGAGACTGAGTGGTAACGTCGCCACCGGTAAAATTCACCGACATCTACTTATACTTATCAGCAAACAAAACCGCTGTCAGTGCTATTCTGACAGTAAGATATACAAATTTGTATATGTTCACCGTTGGTCTGCCTAAAGTAGTATTTATCTTTTCAGTGTAACCGTTTTAAGTCGACAAATCACTATCAAATTCAAATACATATACGATATGGATGATTTAAATAAAAATACAAACTAGAACAAATACAAGTCAGCGGCCAGTGCACATCGGTATGTTGATGTTGAGAACTTTGCGCGCCATTCAAATGTGCTACAATAGGAATCAGTATTCGATTGTTGACAAATCTAAAATTAACACTAAATGTTGGGGTAAACAAAATAAGTTAGGACGTTGCGGCGATAATGAGTGACGAAGACCGTGGCGAGGGTGGAAAGTTACTTGATGACAATTATTATTGTTACGGCACAATGTTTGCGTCGTACTTAGCGAGGTAGTGATAAAGCTAAATCTTTTTCTGTTCAAATCAGAGCAGAGGTGCTCAACACGTTTTCGTTGTCGCATTTACGTGTGAATTTGCAATAGACATTATAAAAAGATTCGTTAACTTGCCGATTTTATTCCACTACTGCCATCTGTTGAGGAGTAATAGAGTCAGAGTCGCTGTTAAGGATATGAAAAAATGTGCAACTGGGTCGGGCGAAACTTTCTCGTTTATTGCGAATCTCGCAGAATCTCAGAGTCATTTCAGCAAATTTTCAGTTTAAAATCATATCCACTTAAGATGTACGCAGGTTTTGTAACTAACCCGTCAGTTAAAAACGTATGCTGACAAATGTTACAACTTTGGATTCGAAAAGCACTGGTATTAAACCGTTTGGCTGAAAACTGAGTACGACGTATTCTTCAGGATATAAACATTACCTAGCAGTAAGTTACAATTTCATCCAAATCGAAAATGGCGTTTTCGAGATATAAGCAGTTTTTAGAGTACCATTTTTAGCGATTTGGGTGGAAATCGAAGGACGCATTCATGGTTCACAAAACACTGTTTTGCAGCTGTTTTGCTCAAAACTGAGCAAATGTATTACTCTGGATTTAAGCATTACCTGCTAGTTAAATTTTTATCATTATCGAAAATGGCGTTTTTGAGATATGAGCAGTTTTTTAAAGTATGTACTATTATTAGGGATTTGGCACACAGTCATTTTAGAGAAAAACTGATTTTGCTATCAAGTTAAGAATGCCGGTAGTACCTTCAAAATAAGTTTCTGTTAAAAACGTCTTTACCATTTTCGAGAAAAAGCCAATTTTCAAAAGTGCCGTTGTTGGACTTTTTAGCAAAAAACTGGGTATGCACTTATGCAGTCATGTTAAGCATGCCTACATTAACTCAATTATCAATTTTGGTTCAAACCATTTTCGAAAAAATCGAAATTGTTTAAAATTTTGAAAAATTTGTATATGAGTATGAGAAGTACCGTTAATATAAGGGCCAGAGCGTTTAGATTTCAGAGCTATGGGGTAGACAGACATACGAAAGGAGAGAATCGCGAGACCCACTTTTTTGTGTTCCCCTATCATCGTAATAGGAATCAGAATTGATCAAAATCTCGAGTTCGAAATTTTGTACGAAAACAATATTTTTCTTTTACGAGAAAGTTAAAAACCACTTCCTGCTAACTGTTAAAGGGCGAAGACGACCCAAATTGCGCTGTCAAGCAAAACGAGCATTGGAATCTGTATACGATACAAGCGAAGATATTCCTCCAACTTCCACCTCACTAAAATTAAGTCAGGATAGCAATATCTAAACTCAAGTCCAACAAGGCTGCTGGACGAGACGACATGTCGAGCTATTAAGGCGTCGCGAAAGCCGACTTGGTTAAGAACGTATCCATCAACGTCTCATCTCCAAAATTCGGTCGAAAGAAAGTATGCCTGGATGAATAGAAGCTCAGCTACGTTTGCCCGGTCCACGGGAAACGAGACTTTCTAAACTGCACCAACTATAGTGGGGCATCAGTCTCCTTAACATCGTATACAAGATGACACAATTTTTTATAAGTCTGTACTTGACATAACCTGGAGAACTTAGCGAAATGTCACTTACGCGTTTCAAAATATTGGGCCATATGGGTTCGGGTTGGTTTCTTTTTGAATCATATTTTATTTTGACAGTGACAGCTCTTACTTGCGACGTGGATTTTAAGCGGCCGAGCAGTGTTTATTTTGAACAGAAATTTCGGTTGAAAAAATGCGCCAACTGCAGCTGGTGTACCTACGAAAGTTTGTTAAGAAAGTTCGTTATACTTTTTTGCTCATTGATAATCGATTATCCTGTGTTCGTCCTATGTAAACAATATACAGCTATAGGTTCCAGAAATCAGTGAAATCCAAATTGCAAATCGAGTGAATTCGTTTTCAGTGTTCTGCATTTCGAGCGATTCGGAAACTCCGAAATTTTTTCGAAATCACAATTTCACTTTGTTTCAATTCCGAAAATTTTAAAATTTAAATCGAATACAGTGAAATGTAGAACACAAAATTTCATTTCCGATTTCATTTCGAGTGAAAGTGAAATGTGGAACCTAGCAGATAGAGACGATTATTAAGGCACTCAAGAATAATAATGGTCAATTGTAAAATAGCGGTAATGTATTGAACATTTTAGCTGACAGAATGGCCAACTGCCAACGTCAACCGAGGCAGTTATTTGAATGGGCAAATATTCCATAATTAAATAGGTATGGGCGGGCATACTGCCCCCTGCAACGCCCCCTGTTTGGGTTTTCTGTTGGATTTTGTACTGCAAAAAAAAACCTTCAATTATCTAATTTCGCACATACTCGCGTACGTATTAAACTGCAAATTATTTTTGGGCTTTATTTCCATCTTGTTGTTTATTTTTGGGCGCTATGCATTTTTTTGGGGTTGGTGATGAAAGAGGTATTTCAAATTACCTTTTTCAAAATACCTTTTCCCAAAATACCTTTTCCTAAAATGCCTTTTGGACAAAATACCTTTCGGATAATACCTCTTTGAAAATGTGAATTTGTCAACATACCCCCCTGCTTGGGGTCACTGTAGGATTTGGAGTAGGTGCAAGGCTGGGTATATGCAAAGTTTATATTATGTTATTTGCTTAATTTTACTACCAAAACTACTCCGTCCTCGTCGTGGTTCTGGAAATATGAAAATACCTACCTAATACCTTTTCCCAACACGAAAGTATTCTCACAAAAGGGATTTAGAAAAAAGGTATTTTGTCCCATAGGTGATTTCACAAAAAAAAAAATGATGTCCAAAGCCCAGCGCACCAAAAAAAAGTTATTTTGTCCAAAAGGTATTTTGAAATGAGGTGCATATTAGGTAGGGTTCCCATTTTTTTTTTCGGCATTATTTCCAAACCGATTTGGGCGCTATTTCCTTGGGCGTTATTGCCTAGATATACTGTCGGATATTTGTCACACGTTCCATCCAGATATGGCTGCCGCACATCAACAAACACTTCTACCTCGCCAAATTTCTTCCTTTGGGGTTAATTTCATACATTCATACATATTGCCTACGAGTCTGCAAAAAATAAATATTATTCCAAAGAGCTCCTATTCCTACTCAGCTACGCAGTTCGCCAATATTAATGGCATACAAAAATATAATTGGCGCGCCATACTATTTTTGGCTTTTAGTCAGCAAGCAAACGATTTTTTTTTCTCTCCCAAACAAAACGCAATTAACCCATCATTTAGCAAGACCGATTGTCAAAAATGCCGACAGCTAAAATTATTTGAAATAATTTTGACACCTTCCACACTGAGAGAAGAACTATGCTGTCAATAATTTCAATGAAATGCACTGCACATTTTCGTTTCCTTGGGTAAAACCTCCGTTTGACCTATTTCGCAAATTGACAACGCAACGTCGCGTCGGTCGGCCACTTTGGCATTTGATCAAAATCTATTTAAGGAACGCGATTTATGGTTTAAGTCACTTTTTGCAATTGCTGCAATTAATTTTATTACAAAAAGAAACAAAAACACTAGCTCTCGCATTTCTGCGACTGTATAGTGTTGCATAATCACATTCACAAAATCGTTAGCACTAATAGAGAATGCCGCAAAATGCAACAGCTACAACTCTGACGTTTGGTTTGACACTTTTGCCATTGGAGTGCACTAATTTCGTTTGCAAATTTACGTTATTGAAATTTTTTTTATATTTTCACAATTTTTCTCGAATGTATTGTTCGCCAGGGTAAGTACTTTACCGATCGTATTTTCGATAAAAACTGACAGAAACGACAAGAGAACAATCGCTGGCGAGAGAGACGTTTTATTTTGAATGCATTCGCGTGTTGTTAGGGTATTTCGAGCGTCGTCGTTACCGGCACAACCATGACACCGGGTAGACGGTATAGAGTGCAGCGGGGGTGTAAAAGCAATGTAAACAAAACATTTCCATACAAATATACAAACACAAATATACTTGTAGTACGTTAATCTAAAAATAAAAGTTCTCACGAAACAATGGTGAGCGTTTGGATTTTGTTTACCATTAGCAGTTGAGTTGAGATTGAGAATTTGGCTTCGTTCGAATATTGCTAAGATACGCGGTGTCCTAGAACCGCGTATAGTGAACTCTCTTGCCAATAACACATCGGGTTCGCTGTACGTTTCTTTGACTTGAACAAGGTATGTTGTGTTCAAGTTCATCGAGGGTGGGTGTAGGGAGGTCTGCATTGTTTTTTAATTGCCAACTTTTAAGAGTTAATTTAATTTGAAGAAAATTTGTTGTACATATAATTGTAGGAGTAGATTATGTGTGTAAGCTAAAGATTTCACAATTTTGTGGTAGCTGTGGCAGTTCTCACATTCCCGAAGTGAGTTAACCGTAATACCCGCCCTACTACCATAGGGTCAATCAAGGGGGTGGCCCGGAGAAGGAACAATGAAATTCATGGAATCTTCGAACTATGTGAACAGGCTGCGTGCAGCCGATCAATTAGCGAAAGATCTAGTCTAGACCGCTGCATAACTTCGAAGTACGATCGACCCGAGCAAAAAGTGCATGGACAACTTTGACATTTAGTATACGGAAAGCAAAGACAAGGCTTATTTGGATGTGGATTTGAAATAAGTCGCGGACTTAGGCAAGGAGTCTTGAGTTATATACAGCCATCAGCATCAAGTAATGAAGACCGGGGGGGTATTCCCAAATGCGCGGCGGATGGTATCGAAAGCGATATTTCGATTTCGACCGTCTTCGCTTTTGCTTATTCTCAAATGCGAACTGTACCTACTTTCCAGTTTTTTCCAATTTTCCATTTATTTTTCCAAAAGTTTGACAGCTTTTTCCCGTCACAAGAAATTAGGTAATTTTTTACCCGCACACAATCCGCCAGCAATCCGTCACCTAAATAGCTATCGCTTTTGGAAATACATACAAAAATACCAATCCGCCATGAAAAGCGATCCGCCGCGCATTTGGGAATAAGCCCCCAGTGGTATCGATGCCAAAAAGCGAAGAAATGTCGCAACTGATATGCAAGGTTTCAACTGACCAGCCCTATAAAGCTTTTGTTTTGATGAAGCGTGCCATCAAACACATCCAGCAAAGCAACGCGCCTACAAAAAGACGCTGCAGATAAGGGCAAGAGCGGCTCGTAAGCTCTGCGAGCAGAAAAGGAAGCAACAACATCGGCTTCCCAGGAGAAAGTGCATTAGAATCACGCAATCGAGGAAATAAAGAGGTGCGACTCCGGAGCACGAACTTTTACTTAAAGATAAAAAGAAGTTGTCAAGGCAACAAGACCTGTATAGAGAGATAAATAAGGAAACCCTCTAGTAGACCTAGTCGGAGCTTGGGATACAGAAAAACCACTTTTGCAGACTGTTAAACTGTAGAACGAACCATTTTTTCATCCACCAGTGAAGTAAGAAAGCAATATCTAAATTCAAGTTCAAGAAATTACATTAGGGTATTGGATCAGAAGGCCTGCCAGCCAAACTGTTCGAGGCAGCGAGAGACGATTTGGTAGAGAGCATACACAAATACATCTCTAAACTTTTTTTCAAAAAGAAAGTGTGCCTGATGAGTGGAACCTCGGCATTGTTGGTCTTGTTCACAAGAAAGGAGGTCCTCTAAACTCAGCCAAAGAGGTATCAATCTCTTTATCCATTTGTCAACGAATTAATCGGCCTCTACCAAATATTTATACTGAGGCAGGTCTTGAAGAAAACCCATATAAGAGGTGCAGATTATTACCCACCATCTGTTTATCTAGCCGCATATGGCTGCATTTATAGAGACATGTCTAGTTTTGGCATCCTTGCCAAGCTCGTCAGGTATGGCAGAACGATTATGGAAAGTATTCGCTGCTCTATATAAAGGTCGACAACAATTTCACCTTTGATGTCAGAAAACAATTTAGACAAGCAGAAACGCTGAGCATCGATCTACAAATTTGGGGTTTATTTGTTGGGAACACTGGATCCGGCGAGCCTACTTAAGCCTTTAAGAAAAGCATCATTTCAATACAAACACCGCAGTTTGCTTTTGGCGCAGTCTTGGTTTTTGTATTAGTGGACACTTAAAAATATTTTTGAAGTAAAACTTTTTATTGCTCGTTGGGCGGCAGTAATGTCGAGATCCGATGAAGTCAAAAAGAGACAGGATGGCTCGCTGGACAATAATTATGAACTCATATGAAACGAAAATGCCACAGAAAACGGGAAGATGTTCGAGCATGCAGAATGAAATCTGGGATAGGAAAGAGCCATAACCATAACAAAAAGAGAGGAACTAAGGTTCGTATAGTATAGCAAACCAACCAATTTATTTTGTAATCATTGACGACATTAAAATAAACTTTCAATAAATAACTGTCACTGTATGCAAGCCCATTGATTAACTCTTTTGATTTCTTTAGCAATGTGAACGTTTGCTGAATCCCTTACAGATTTTATAATCTTCATGATCACAATTATAAATATCAATGCATGAATTACATACAATCTAGAAAAGTAGAGATTTATGTGACGATTCAGTTAAATCTCTTAAGTGAAACAGAGTTTTACTCAGCCACCGCTTCTTACTAAATTCTTTTGTTGATAAGAGCTTCGTGGAAAATGAAACAAATACTGTGTAAATGCCTTGTTTATCAACCATTTTGGTATAAAAATAAACGACTCGACTTTTAATTAAGAACAAATTGTCCAAAAAGAACAGAATTAATATCTGACATCTAAAAATAGCATCGCGACTATACTTGCTCAATTTGCAATAGAAAAGAAAACGAAACGTTATGTAGTTAAAAGTATATTTCTATCAAAATTATTTGTTTATGGATTCGTGCTAGAAGCCAATTCGTCTTATTATATACCCCTCATCAACAAAGGTAAGACTTTGTTGTCTAATTGTGTCTGTATAAATGACTCACCGAGATAGTATAAATTAAGAATTTCACAACTGCGTTTAACCGAAAAATGACAAATGTGATGAAATTCTTCATCCGACAGAAAAAAAAAAATATATTAAGATCTGTAAATATTCAAATGATAAAATTTCCTTCAAATATGCAACTAGACAAAATATTTTAGAATTAGTTTCCCATAAACGGTAAAGAATCTCATATCAGCCATAAGATAAGAGAACAAAACAAAAATGTTTCCCTCTTGGTAGAGTACTTCGTCTAATGATTAATTATTTTTTATGAAAGAAACATGACAACACAGCTGGGCGATTATTATCGTATACCTCTATTCTATTTTGATTAGGGCTTAATGAAGGATTTATGAATTGGTCAATTTAGTGCTTTTGTGACTGTAGAAATGGGATAAATCATAATATTGTATCTTATCTATGAAGTTGTTTTATCTCGTTGGGTGAAAAAGCCGTTTATCTGTTAAATGCGGATGATAAGAGTATAAGCAGATACTTATCTGTATATAAAAATGAAGTTTACGACTCACTTATCATCAACGCCCAGCCCAAACCCTTTGCTCCAGAGAGGTTCCTTTTGCACAGAGGTTTCCTTTATGATGTGATACAAGGAATAAGGAAGTATATTTTGAAATTCAGCCCGCTAAAGGGGTAAAAGGGGGGGTCAAAGTTTGGTTGCGAAAATTTGTAGCTATTTTCCATCCGATTGACTTCAAACTCGGTTTGTGTAGTCTCTATCTCTATGAAAAGATTTATCCGATTTTGTAAATTCAACCCTTAAAGGGGTAAAACGAGGGGTCAACGTTTGTATGCGAACGAAATGTTGACGTTGCGATACCGTGCTTTCCCAAAGGGACAAGAGTATCGTGCGGAGAGTGTAATCAAAAGAAAGAATTTGTTTTATAGAGAGCCCGCTGTCTAAGCGTGGCTGCGACTCTCAGTTGTCTTTATTTATATATATATATATATTTATTTATTAGCTTAGTCCGCCGTCCTTAGCGTAGCTGCGACCGTATGCCTTAATTTCTTAAAATCAACTCTTATTTTTCATCCGATCGACTTCAAATTTTTCTTGGGGCCCGAGTTTTTGGCGATGACACCTTCCTTTTCTTAACTCACGAACTGCTTGAAACTTTGAAGTGCATTCCAACCTCTGTCGCCGTGAATATGCTTATCGCTTTATCAAACTCCAGCTTATGTACAAGGATTTAAGTGGAATTCTGTAAGAATGGGGTCATACTGCTAGAAAGTGATACACATCCTCACGATCTTTCTGGTTGCATACGTTTAACAGTAGGTAAAGGAAAATCTGGGAGGGGGTTAATATAATTAAAGATTTGCTAACTAAGAAATATTATTTTGTCCCGTAGGTAGTGGCTCAGTCTGCTATAGTATGATCTGTGTTAAGATACCAGCGCTTTGCTTACAAATTGATCACACCTATTCTTTGACCTTTTTTCTCCAATATGGTGTTAAACATACATATTTTTCAGAGATATGTACTAATTACTCCCTAGGTACTTTCCTAGGTATGTTTCCTGTGCGATATATAAATATAAAAGACCACAGTACCAAATTCTGAGGGATACGCGAGCAAAGCCGCGGGCAAAAGCTAGTCTTTCATAAGAATCATGTTTAGGTTTTAGGTTGAACAGAATTCTAGGGAAAATTTATTTACAACGTGGAAACATTTACAAATCGGTAAAAGTTGTTGTCCAGCACTCTGCCACATGCTAAATAGAACCATTGGAAGATACTTTTTAAGGATTTAAAAGAACTTTCCGACAAGTCCATAAATGACCAACTTAAATTTATAAATGCTTCGTGATGGCTTGTAAGCCTGTGGCAGAGCAGGTCTTCCAAGTTTCCATACATACTTTATAGGCCCTTAAATCAACACAATGAATCTACATTCATATAAATGTGACCGGTAAAAAGTTCTCCTACCTGGCCCACCTACAAACATACCTAACATAACGCCGAGTGATAGGACTGGCACAATCAAATGAATGACTGTTTCATCGACTTTTAATTTGTCAATGGGACTGAATAACAGACTTTTTTGACAAGCATGGCACAATTTTCTACAGTGTCATGCATGTTGGGATTGACAGGTTTTTTCCCTGTTATTGTACATACGAATGAGTCGATTTTACAACAGCACGGAGCAAACCTGTGTTTGAAAAATAGAGCTTAATTTTTTTTTTGTGTTTCGAGGCTTGACACGCTCACGAATGACACTTCAATGACGACCTGATGAGTACATTTTTGTTCCATCAGCATGTCAAGAATTGACATATTTCGCGACACGTGCTTAAGACTTATTTTAGTCAAGATTCGTTACATTTATGTTCCGAAGCTCACTCAACAACCATTCCGCAACTTTGTAAAACTATTACAACTCATAGAAGCCATAACAACAGGTTCTAAAAAAGAAACACTCCTGCCTTTATTAATTGACCTTGCACTGTACACAGTCTGCTCCTTAATTAAGGTTACCACCACATAAAAATGTGCAAACACATTCAGCCATTGTTTTTATTCAAATTCAATCTGTATGCACAATACACACCCCAAGCAGAAGCTGTTCTTGTTGTCCCCCGAAAATAATTTATTTCAAAGTTATTTTTATTCCTCTTCTGTTTATTAGTACTGAATAAGAAGTCTTTCTACTTAAATTCATATTCGACGCCAAATAGCTATAGGTATATACGAAAATAATAATTAGTTATTTTGTTTTCATTACTTTTGCCGGTAGGTAGATATTGAGTCGAACAAAACAAACAAAGAACGAGCGTACAAATAACAAAATTCGCTTAAATACTTTGGACAGTCATGAACGACACATTTCACGGTCTTGGTCTTTGTTTGTCGGCAAACAGAGTTTAGTACATTATACTTTGGACGTTTTGGTGAAATACACTTTCAAGTTTAAGTGCTTTGACGTGCTCGGTGATGGGTGACTGCGATATGCATTACCCCTATCATCCATGGGTTGGCATAACTATGTTGAGGAAAAATAAAACGAAAACTTATGAGCTTGGTCGTTTCCATGACGTGCCACTGGATAAGTGCCAACATTTGCCGGAAAATAATTCATACTACCCGAGGAGGATTTACTGTCTGCATCTGTACAGCATGGTCACAATGAGTCATGCCTACACTTGGAGACATAATACTTTTCATTGTTTGTATATAATGACAAATGTACATAAAACAAAATTAATGATAGTCTAGGTGTAGGGGTTTCGGACGATAACCACAACCATTTCGCTTTTGTATCGATGAATTAAATTAGATGGAACGCATGTATTGTGATGACATCCCCTGGAGTTTGCCGGTATCTGTTTGGTGATTGACGGCTCCATTGCTGATAAGGTGGAATGGGGCATCAAATAAAAGGTGATAACGTCAGTCGGTAGTCAATATGTCTGTCTAAATATAGCATGTTCATAATATTATTTTGACGATAAGGTAGCTGCTAGAGATAACTGCGTAGCAAACATTATGTACGTTTTTTTTTTAGAGATTGTTTGTTGCCAATTGACCTTTAACGGAAATTTTATGGCTCTCCCCAATCGATGGTTCGTTAAACTAGAAATAATTAAATTAATATAAGTGCCGGTAGTGTCGAGTAGCATATCAAATTAAGCCTTTGCTCGATGCCAATACATATTATCACGTTACAGACTTTAGTTTTACCGTGAAAATTGTCACTTTACACGTTATTTGCGAACAGAATGAAACGAAAGATAAGCGTAGAACACTGAGAACCGTGTTATGTTTCTGTTTTGACTGTTCCTTGGTTACAAAGCTATTAATTATGTAGGGTTAACTCATACACTTGGAACAAAGAAATTACCTACGTATAACCTAAAAACGCTAAAAACCGAACTTATAGGAAATGTTGTTGTAATTTGGCGAATTAGGACTAGGGCTGAAGTATGAGACATCTCTCTACATCTGCAAGCATCTCGAGGCGCTGATAAAGCGTTATAGGTTCGCCTTTGCCGGGAGAAGTATTTAACAAAAAAAAAAAATTCAAATGCCAATTTAACATTGTCAATCGACGGGTTGTAGTGCAACTTCTTATGGCTCGTTGGGCAGTTATTTTGAATTCGATGAAACGCCAGTTTAAACTGAAAACTTATGGCTCGTTGGGCATTAGCTCGCAACTACGATGAAACAAAGAAAAATATTTCACAGTAAACAAACAAGCAGTCTCGCGCGTGTTTTTTCGATTCACGGAAACGATTGCTCTGCGTCCCGATGCAAGCTGACGAGTCTTGCGCCATCGTAAATATATCGTTCTTGATAATTTCCCTATGAATTGAAATTATGTATTTAACAACTTGCACTATTCCGCTGTATTCAATTACGCTCCATCGCTGCATTGTCAAACAGGCATCAGTTTATGTATTAATGTACTCTACAAACTTTGTCGATTCAATTTAAGAGTTGAAACAACAATGAGATGCAGTTATGTAGGTTCAATTATTTATAATATACCTACATCCGACCGGCATTAGTGTAATGGTCAGTTCTCTAAGCAATGCTTTCAAAATTGTTTTATCTGGATTATGACCTTGTCATCGAGACAATAATATATAGTCTTACCTTGTCTTTACATCGGAGCAATGCTAATCAACAGAAAACAAGTTATTAGTTGCAATATCAAACGCAACTCATGTCACTTTATATTTTATTAAGTAGGTAGGTATGTAGTGTAGGTACCAAAGTACCTAATGGGTCTCGGTTTTATTATATCTATTGGAAATTCCAAATTGACGGCAATTCTAGAATCACTGCAAAAGCAAATAACTTCATACGGCATTGGCATACCTATATAATTCCATCCTTTTGTTTATACACTTAGTTAGTCTAACAAGCCATAATGACCGCAATGATTATTAAACTGATTATCTTCAATTTGCTTAACCGGATCTACATTCTGATAATTCGATAACATTTTGAATTAAATTCTACGTGAAGCAAATAAAAAGCAACAGCAGAGAACCATCACCACACCAGCTGTGCAAATAATTTACAAAGACTTGTAATTCAAAAGCTTAAAGCTTTAGGATGACCTACCAGCTACCACCCACTCGAAGATTTACCATTCATTGTGATGAGGGTGCAGAATAAATGGAATGCATCACACAAGGGGGCAAATTCTAGGAAAATCCATGAGAAACATGAGCATTATTCATTGAAACTAGAAAATTGGATGTTAGGTCTTGTTAACACAATCCCCCTCGCGTCTAGATTTTCAATGACTTTGATGCTCCATAAAAATGCGTCATTCGCATTCTCGTCGCGTCACTAATAATGATTAGGTTTAAGGATGGGTCGATCTATGTTAAACCCACTCACCTGCCAAAGACTTGATGTCATCCATGTCCATTTCCATATCGATATCAAATGCAAAACTTCTAGACCCCTTAACGCTTAACGCATCGGAGTAACTTTGCATAGTTGGATCCGCCGTTGTTGAATAGTTTTTTTTTTTGTTTCGGGGATGATTTTCCACTTTTCACTATATTTCACTGTTTTTTTTTTTGCCTTCTTGTTCTTTTGTTTTGACCTAAATTCTGCACCGCAGAAAATTTGTTGCTTTTTTCCTCTATTTGGACTTTCTTTCTTTCACTTTTCAAGACGCAGGTGCGTTTTGGAAACACTTTTTCTATTTAAATGCGTGGATTGTGCGTTTGGTACTGTAAAATAGTCTTTTATTTTATTCTGATTGGAATTGTTTCTTTGCCTTTTCTTTTTTTGTTTCTAATAATTGAGAAACGGTGCAGCTCCCATTGCTTTTGTAAACGATTTGACTTGACAGACGAAAAAGCACTGACACTGGTCCCTGCCTTGCCTTTATCCACCACTGGTTTTGGAAGCGGTGAAGAGAAAATAGAACAAAACTGCCAGCACAGTGGATTTTCAGCAAAATTCGCTTTTGTTTGGTTGGTCGCTGCGGGCTGCGCTGGTCGGTCGTTTTTATTTTTTGTTTTGACTTTTGAGCGCTCCGCTGGCGCTGCGCAACGCATGGATTGGACTTAAGAGAGTGATATATTTTCTTTATGATTTATGTAAGAGAAGAGAGGATGTATATTGTTTTGACCGGCATTATGATTGCCAAGTCATCTGTTTTCGACTGATTTTTTTTTTAAATACATTATTACAATAATAATTTACTATGAATAATTGAATCGATAACATTTTTGAATGTGCCCAATGTCCGCCTTCCCTCAAAGAGTGGTGTGAATGTGAAATGGAATTATAACGTCTAAATATGAGAGAAATGCAATATTTGTTTTAAGAATTAGTATTTTGATACCTACATTGTGACTGCGCTTTTTTTGGCCTGTTTGCAAATAAATTATATGGTAAGCAATAATATGATAACAATTTTTGAAACTCATCCATCACTCAATTTAGGTTTCACATTTTATTTAGGTATGAAAAGAAAACCGCTTAGGGCGAATTTTCGCATACCTATAACGAACCCTTTTTGCGTCTTCAGTAAAAAAATATGTCCGGTTAAAACGAACCAAAAAATATCGCACTTTACATCGTCTTTCAGATTATTAAATTTTTAAGGACTTCTTCGAGAACGAACATTTTCAAACATAACGTTGCCTTCCGTACTTTTCAGTATTTTATAGTGTTTGCATCAGACGATAAACTGTAAAAAGCAGCAGAAAGAAGTTGAATTCTCAATTGGTTAGAGTTAGAATAAAGGATAGCTACTGATGCGCACGTGAAAATTAATTAAATAAAATGGGAAAAAAGACGTCCAAGATAATTAATTATACCATCAAAATGTATTAAAAAACAAAAGCACTATTGGCTCGAATTATCAAAGTTTATCCGCAATCCACATTATTTAATTCGCTTTCCACAACCTAGCTAATAAAACATTCATTCCAACTTAACCTCAAACTAGGCATTGCTGGTAGAAACTGATGACTGAAATTTGTGAATTGGTCGCAACCATGAAAAGTGTTCATGTTAACGGACTGTCGTAGGTAGTTGGTAGCTCTCATGTCAATAGTCCATAATTCAACAACTATTGGCACAATATTCTGCTTTGCTATAAGTGAACACTACAGATTTTGTAAACGCGTAAACTGCATCAGGGCGCAGAAATGAATGGCAAAAGCAAAATTAGTCTTCTCACTATCCCTTTCAAAAAAATAAATAAAAATATTTGGCACAAAAGGTGTGTATAGGTTAGGGTGTACCTATAGCCTTTTACAGTCATTCGTTTGCGTGAGTTTTATTTTTGCGACGAATGGAAGGGACCTACAATTTTATGCCGATGCCGAGTCCGAACAGCTGAGTTGAGAAGCTTTTTCAGGAAAGTTATACTGCTCGTCCACTATAAGTGCCCAACGGATCAATTTCGAATTCAATACATTCAACTCTAATGTACGATGCCCTCAATTTTATCCAACCAACGCGTTCGATCTGGTTGGACGTCGTTGCTCACCGCTAGTTGCTCACCATATCATTGCGGAAACACCAGCAAAATTATTAACGCGGCAGCCACTTTTATTTTTCTTTCACGAGAAATCAAGACAAGAAACAATACTCTGTACCCTATGAAGATCACTACCAAACTGATGTCGAAGCGAAAGTCGAAATATTTCATGAGGATGTGAGGAGCTCATCCTGTAGTTTTCTACGAGCTGAAAGGGCTGGGCACGTGCATAAGAGGTGAAAAATTGTCTCTTCCCCCTCCTCTTCCTCGTCCAATGCAGCTTCTACAGAAATCATTAAAAGAGAGGCCCAGCCTGTGAGCATGTCTCCCAATAATGCAGTGTCCCGTGAAGACACCTAGTAGTGTGCTTATATTGGATCTTTTTAGTTTAACAAGATTGTTGAAGCGCTTAAGATCCATCATGGGCCAGATATGTTTCGTGATGGAGCACATGGTGCAGTTTGACCACCTTCGATTAGGTGGCGCTATGTTTGTCAGACATTCGCGAGAAGTGGCGCAGTGGAAAAAACCTTAAGATGTAATTTGGGTTTTTTCGTGGATCGAACCTGGGACCCTTCGCACAGGAGTCCAGCACACTAACCACTGCGCCACTGGGCGCACTATCCCTATTTAGTTGAACATTTTTCTCATTACCTATGTAAGATAAAATAAAACAACAATTCCGCAAAATTAGCATGTAGCCTAGTATTCAATTCCAGCTGAATTTTTCTATTCAATTGAATTGAAATCAAAAATTCGGTCGACCTACAAAATTTTGAAACAAATGTCCGCAATGTTAGGAATACATCAACCCTATTATAGTGTTGGAACAATTCATCTCTTCATATTCTTTTCATTTATATCTTCTCTTAAATATAAATTTGACAGCTGCAATAGTGACATTTGACACTGGTTGGTTTACAGTACCCGCCCACATATTGAACACCTTTATTATAGAAATGTTCTGAAAAATGTGCAGAGGCAACAATTTTGCCTCAAGAACTAGAAATGGTATATTCGAGCAGGGGTGTCAGCACGCAACTTGATAAAATCGAGTTCAGTCGATAGTCTCATATCAGTATCGACTGAACTCGAACTACGTGATGACACCCCAGAATTCTGTATATGGGGATATATTCCATTCATTGTAATTTGCACCAGTGTAAGGAAGCTGTCCAGCTAACATTTGTCTTCTTTATTGGAAAGGATGGGCTTTATGTTCCCAGCTCAAATTTGACGACCACTCTACTCTGTCTATCACAGAATCCGTCGTACTCGGAATTTTGTTGCGAACCCCGAAAGAACTATTACAGTTCGTCCTAGTAGAAATTTTTGCTACGAATTTCGAAGAAGAATACTAATACGAATACGAATTTCGAAATTTGTAGCAAAAATGTCTACTACGACAGATTCTGTGATATAGGCCCCTATAGTGACTGTCGATCGATCGAGAACTGAGATTGTCGATAGCGATCGATATTTGTCGATCTGACAGTCGCTTGTAGTCGATTCTTGGAATAGCTAAAATGTGCGAACGAATAGCTAAAATCAATCGACGCAATCGACAATTGTCGTGACGATCGCTGATCGACAATTAGAATAAGGGCCATAGTCTTTCGGGGTTCGTAACAAAATTCCGAGTGCGACGGATTCTGTGATAGACATGATTAAAGGCCCCGACCCATAGAATCCGTCACATCCGTTGCGGCAATGCATTCGACTGACAGGTTGATAGAATACACAGTAGCTTATGGAACGTGACCCATGAGCAACGAACGTGCCGGATGCGACGGATAAAGTAGGTTTACTTTTTACTTTTCTGTCCGTCGAACCGTTGACAGTTTGCAGAGCGTGAGAGTAAGCATTTTCATTGGTGGAAATATAAGATAATCAGAGAAACTGTGTCTCATATGCAATGTTGCCAGATTTTTTTTTCAAAAAACTGTGAATTCCCAAAGAAAAAAACTGTATTTCCAAGCAAAAAACTGTAACCTACGAAAACGAAAAATTTTTTTTTAAATTACGGTTTTTTTTTTAATTTTATTAAACATAAATGACAAGTAAATTGCCGTATCGAAGCAGCAACTGCAATGTAATTACAGGGATACCGTGAGATTTTTTTAAAGCTGGAAAAAATTAAACTTTTATTGTAATTAAAAAAAAAAACCGAAAACATTTTAATTTATTCTTTCAAATCTGAAATTTAAAAAAAACTGTAATTTGTACTAGGAGGTAATTTTAAAAACTGTAAGCTTGTCTAAAAAACTGTAATTTACAGTTAAAACTGTGAATATGTCAACATTGCTCATATGTCATCGGCTGTCAACCTATGCGACGAATGTGGACTGTTCGTTCCGTCGAATACGCCAATCCGTCGACGCAACGGATGCGACGGATTCTATGGGTCGGGGCCTTAATGTTGTTTTCGGTTGGTCGTTCAGAACCGTCCGGAAGCAACCCGTACGCTTCTTAAAGCGTTCGATTGGCACTCAATAGTGACAGTTTTTCACTGAAAAGAAGAGAAATTCAGTTTTGGATTTGAATTCTGAATTGCGGAGAGTTCTTCCGGACGGTTCTGGACGACCAACCGAAAAAGACATAAGTTTAGCTACATTTATAGGCATTGACATACTATACATGGACTGCTAGCAGCCAACTTTTCGTTGAAGCAAAAATAAGCACTAGCTCTTTTGGTTCACGGCGGAGAGAAACGAAAACACTCAAATGTCATCGAGCAATTCGTGCGATTTGGTTTGTGTCGAGGTTTGTGTGCTGAGGAGTGTGCAATACTGCCATCTGTTATAGAATGTGTGAAATCATTTGAATAAGTCGTTATTTTTGCGCAGTTGCAATGTTTCTGCAATGGATGGCACTGTGTTCTATGTAAAAAAATAGCAAAGGCGCGCAGCGGTTGAAAACTCTTTCCTACTTTCGCCGCACTGAACCAAAAGGGCTAGTGCTTATGTTTGCTTCATTTTCCCTCGCAGGTTTGTATGAAACTGACATTTCACTAGCAGTCCATGTATAGTATGTCAATGTTTATAGGATAAACTATAATGATTAAGAATGTATGTTGTTTCATCGCTTCATTCGAATAGCTATTTGTCGTACTTTATATAATCCCTATTCTCATTTGACGAAAATCTGCAATTTTGCGATTAATTCACAACTAGCAGTAGGTTGCATTAGCTTTCAATGGAATGGAAATCTGGACTTACCGTGCCACTGATTCAATCTGTAAAAAAAACACCGCCACTATTATTGTAAATAAATAAAATAATTTATTAGCCAACGCTATTCAATAGTTTTAAGTTTCCTCTCTTTCAATATTCATCTACTTCACTCTCTTAAAAATAAATTTAACTACATATAGCATTTTTGTTGGCACTTGAAGTGCGCTCCAAATAAAAATATAATAAAACCGGATAAAAATATTGCGAAAAATGATTACAAGAGACGGCTAGCTACGTGTCTTTGTCTCTTGAACTGTCCGCATTTGAAGGTGTCAACTCCTCTGTACCAACAGTTGTGCTGTTACTACTCCGACTACCTCTGCTTCGGTTCCTGGGTCCATGCCGTTCATACTTCCAAGTCGAACATGACTCAGCAAACTGATCCGCCTCAGATCTGTCGTCGTCCTCGGGCTCTTTACTCTTGCGATCCTCCTCCTCGAACATCCAATCACGATCTTTGGTTATCTTAGTGATATTCATTAGCAGAAACTCCTTGTCCTTGGCTTCCAGATAGAGCATATCTTTCAGCAGTTTCACCATGATCCCCCGTGCCTGGGATTTCGATCGCAAATAATACACAATCACCATCATGGTGAGTAGTATACCACCAACGACAGCGGGTCGTATTAGAGTCATGAGTGCTCGCCATACCCAATGGTTCTGTTTCAGCTTAAGCACTCCGTCGATAAAGATTTGAAACATAAAGTCATAATCACGGAATGGACCGCATTTTGGACTCACAGGCACCTGGGTCATGATATAGCCCAGGGTTATTATCACACCCAACAGCGATAGGAACGTAAAGACTAGGTATAGGGTTTGAGTTTGCGCCGATCGCCACGTGTGCTTGGGCGACTTGCAGAGGTAGATAAGGATTGTTTTCTTTATATAGAATGTGAGGGCCATCTTTAGTACCAACACTAAGGCAAGAAGTGGCGAGAACAAAAGACCCACCCAGAGAAGAGTTTGATTAAAAACCAAGCCGAGGCTGTTTTGTGATATATCGAAGCTGGGCTTCTCAATTTTTGGCCAACGGCGTCTGAAAGGAAGGCATTTCATTGCGATAGGTTTTAAGTGTGAAGAGAATAACTTACGTGATCACCGTAACCCGGAAGACATCGATCAGCGGCATGAAGAATATATTGATGAAGAAGTCGGAGATGATCAAACGATAGATTTCCTGCCCGATTGAGGTCTCCCAGCACTGTATTCAAAATTAAGAATGACCCACAGAAACTAAAACACAAAAGCCGTGTACTAACCCCTTTGTAGTTCTTGTTCAGCCAGAAGAGGACCAACACTCCAATGATAACTGCTTCGAGCAGAAACGTTCGTATCAGAGTGACGTGCAGTGTTCTCCTCGGAGATCTGTAGTCCTCCATTCTGAAAAGAGACATATAGACATTTTTTTTTAGAAAACAAAACACGGAACTGTTTGCCATGTTGCCACTCACTTTCCTATCCATGAAAAGAAAGCCTGCAAGACAAGCATCGACACATTCACCACAGTAGCGACGTACAGCGATGTCCACGGAGATGTTACCTTTGCTTCGCCATAGAACTGAAATAAGAATGCTTAGCGCTGATAGTAATGATCAATCCTCTTCTCTTACCTTTAGGAGAATCCAAATAGCAGTGCCCAATCCGGCAATAAGAGCGACTACTAGAAGATGGGCAGCAATTTGAGCGCAAAAGATCCAGATTTTCCAAAGCTTAGGAACGTGTTCTTTGGACTCGTCCAATTCGTTGAGGACTTCCTTCAACTCATTGTAGATGGAGCCATGCTTCAGACTGGCCGCTTTACTATGTGAGATTCCAAAGTCCCACGAACAAAAGATTTTGTGCGTGTACATGCTACGAATGCCGCCCGATGATTCGATAAAACTCTTGCGATATGAACGTGCCATGCTGTTGACAGAAAATGGATACAAATTTTGTAAACTAGCCGTCAAGTAATATTTAAATTGCTAATGCATTCAACGTATTGCTTGAACAAGAATTTAATAAAATGCAGGACATAGCCCCAATCGTTCCCTATATATCTAGTAAACGTAATAAAATAATTTACCTCGATGAGATCACAACGAATGTGCAGAGATAGATGAGCAGCATCGTCATATAGTACGCATGTGGAAGACTATAACTATGAGGCGTTCCAAGGGCAAATGTCATATTAGTATACGCTCCATAGAAGAGCAGTGAAGTCTTTAAAAAGCCCTGAAACAAACAGATTATTTCATTTTCATTTCAGGAAAGTGTTTCACTCACCTCGCCGGTCAAGATATCAAAAAATTTCCATTCCACGGGCTCATGTTGGCTCCTGCCAACTTCCAATACACTCTGGCTCGCATCGCCAAACGTTTCATATAAAATTTGCGGCAACGTTATGAACCCAAAGGTCAACGTAAACATGATAACATTCAACACAAACAGCCAGCGGAGGAACTTAAAGTATGTTCCTACGCTGCAGCCGAAGTGGCCCTCAATTGTTTTCATCGCGTCGTACCAAATCTCAATACCACTGAAGATGTTTCCCAGCAGCACCCAAATCTTTAGGCAGCAGTGCCCGAGGAAGTTCTTCAAACGCTTTGTCAATTGTACTCGTTCGCCGGTTGCATGTTGCGTCACCGAGATAGAGAGTTTATCTTTTAGGCGACGTTTTGTCGATAGTGGTTGTGGAAGCGCTCGAATTGTGTCACTAATGAAACAATTAGAATTTTCCAACTATTAGATAAGATAGTGAACTTACATTCTTATTTGTTTGCCAACAGCAGTGTCCTGCATTAGGTAGTCATGCTGTTCGATTTCCTCTACCAGCTGTTCAATCTCAGCTTCACAGTTTGTCGACGTGAGTAACTTACCCTCGACAGCAAATACCTTACGCGATGGCAACCTATAGATGGTCTTATCTCGAATTGTCGCTTTTCCTTTTCCAATTTTGGAAATGTTCTGCGACCATCGACGGACCTACAATACCACAATGTGCGTTACATCATCTTGTAACACAAATAGAACTGGCCAATCTTACCATATTAGTCGGTGATTGTATTCTAGCCGCCTCCTCCACATTGTCCGGATTGGTGAAACGATAATTCGTCCTAGAACCGGTTAGGAAGTTGAGACTACCAGTCGAATTGAGATCACTGTGGGAGGAGGATGCAGTAACGACATCAATACGATCTGGGTCTTCAGTGTCAATGGTGAACACACAATTATCCACCCCTTGGCGGCGCATTTTACCGACGCGCGACAACAATATTAAGTTCTTGAAATTCTATAGCTTGAGTGTGTCATTGCAACTCTGCAGTTTGACGATTGAAAGACAGGAAATTGAATTATTTCGAATTTAATCAGCACTTCAGTTTAAAATTCAATTAACACGAAACGCGTGAAAACATTGAGGAAATACATACACTAATGCAATTAAAAAACAAGAATCTACCGTACGGTTGTTTGCGGGGACAGGGAGTAAATAAATGATATATCAAAACAAAGAACAAAATAAAGAAAAAATTATATTAAAACAAAAGGAACACGTAACTCGTTCGGCTTCCGAATTTAATTGAATATTGGATTTTTTTTTGTGGCATATGTCAAATGGATCAGCTGTGTGATGACAGCTGTCGATTGCTTGTGCATTTGTGTAGTTTTGTATTCTAAAAAAAACCTTATAAATGTTCGGTTGTGTTCGCAGAGCATTAAAGTATTGACGGTTAAATTTGAAATTTAGGTTACCTATATCATGTTATTTATATTCATGAATCACGATACCTAGCTCCCTATAATGTCTGCTGTATTCTTACTTTTTTACGTTCGAGATGTGCGAACGCGAAGCATAAATACGGGGTAGGTAAGGTACTTACACCGCGTCTCCACGAGTAATATTTCATAGCTTGCCATATAGTATGCTATGAAAATTGCTCGTGGAGATCACAAATAGTATTCTATGAAAAATGGTATTCCATCTATTGCTCAGCTCATAGCTTGCTATCGATAGTATTCTATGGGGTGTACTTTTTTGTTGTGACGCATGTGTTTTCGTGTGATGGCTATGGAAATAGTAAGATATGAAATGCCCACCCTACATTTTATTGCATACTATCGTTATTTCTTTCTATGAGAAATGACAGATGACAAGCTATGAAATATTGCTTGTGGAGAACCGGTGTTAGGAACCAATTGTCAGAGTTTTAAAATGTCTCTATGCATTGCATTTATGTATATTCGCTTTTCTTTTTTCGGTCCTTATAGATGCTCTCATATCCTCTTGGTATAAGTCCTTAGGCTAGTTTACTATACATCTATCTATGGACAGTGCCTTAAGAAAAGTCAATTTATTGGCAAAGGGCTGTGGACTTAACGTCAACCCCTCCAAAACGGAACTGGTACTCTTCACCAGAAAGCACAAGATACCACACTTTAACCTCCCTAAACTGGAAGGAGTGGAATTGCCTCTGTCTGACAAGGCAAAGTATCTTGGGGTTATTCTGGACAGGAAACTGAACTGGAATGCTAATGTAGAGGAAAGAATTAGAAGGGCGTACAACGCTCTTTTCATTTGTAAGAAAATAGTAGGCAGGACTTGGGGCCTTAAACCAGCTATGGTGCACTGGCTATATACAGTAGTGGTTAGACCCATACTTACATATGGCGCACTAGTATGGTGGACGGCGACAAAGAAGAAAACAACAATCGGCAAACTAGCGTCGGTGCAGAGAGCGTCCAACGTAGCAATAACGGGTGCACTTCGCAGCACCCCTACGGCAGCGCTGGACACCTTTCTACACCTTACGCCACTTGAGTTGCACATAAAGCAACTTGCGGGGAATAGTGCGCTACGGCTTACAACCTTGGGCTACTTTAGAGAGGGCAGTTTTGGACACTTTACAATACTAGCGGAGTTACTCCCGGGTGTACAGGTGCAAACTGATGAAATACACCCTTTGGTCGACTTCGACACTCCGTACGAAGTGTCATACCCGGAAAGATATGAATGGCAAAGGGATAAAGTAATTAAGCACTGCGAAATAGCGGTCTACACGGACGGCTCAAAAACAGCGGAAGGTACGGGTGCTGGAATCTATTGCCTAGATCCAGATCTAAAAGTGTCTATACGACTACCGGATACAAGCAGTGTCTTCCAATCAGAAGTTCTGGCTGTTCTGAAAGCGGCAGAGCTAATGCGGATGAGATCTATATCTGGAAAGGATATAGCCATCTACATCGATAGCCAGGCTGCACTCAAGGCACTGGAATCTACGAACATCAATTCTGAATTAGTCAGGACCTGTCGCACAATGCTTAAGGCATTATGCAGTCAGAACCGAGTGAGACTGTGCTGGGTACCAGGACACTGCGGTATAGCTGGAAATGAGCAAGCGGATGAGCTTGCGAGGATAGGCGGGGAATTGCAAGACGGAGGAGATGTGGATATTAAACCACCTCCTTCTATCATAAAAAGCGATATTAGGAATAAAATAAATAAGGAAGCCGACCGGAGGTGGGAGGTACTCACTGGTCACGTAGTATCTAAGGCACTTTGGCCGCAATACGACCGTAAAAGATCTAGGGAAATCCTCAAACTAGGCAGGGAACAGCTTAGGACACTGATCGGCATATTATCAGGACACTGTCTTCTTAGAAAACATGCTAAAAGACTAGGGCTAGCAGACTCGGACACTTGCAGATTCTGCAATGACCTGCAAGCCGAAGAGGATATAACACATATACTGTGCGAATGTGAGGCAATATGTCGCAGTAGAAGAAAATTTTTGGGCAGGTAATTCTTCCAACATTTAGGGGAGATAGACAATACCAACTTCAAGGGACTACTTGGTTTTTGCAAGAAAATTGGGGCTTTCTCAAGGGCAAGTGTTTAGTTGTTTTTCCATTGTAGGTCACTGCAATTGGCTCCCCCTAGGGATCGCGATGGGCCCTTATGGTGCCTAGTGTTGTATGAGACATCTCATACTCCTTTTTAACCTAACCTAACCTATACATCTATCTCTTCTCTCTATATATAAAACAAAGTGGAAAAAACTGTTTCCCTCTGTCGCCCGTAATTTTCAACCGATTTTGTTGATTTTTTTTAAAATGTCGGTAATTACGGTGATTGGGTGATAGGCTAAACAAATTCAAAATCGGACAAAGGGGCATGGCACTGCCCATACAAAAAAAAAAAAACATTCAAAATCTTATATCTCGAAAACAACAGACTCGATTGAGATCAAACTTACAGATAATCTTAGGTATTGGTCGTGGAGTGTTCCTGTGAAGATAGATCCAAATCGGACAAAGGGGCGTGGCACCTCCCATACAAAAATTCAAAATCGTATATTTCGAAAACCACCGAGTCGATTGGGATCAAATCTTAGGTATTGGCCCTAAAGTGCTTCTGTGAAAATTTGTCAAAGTTGCATAAAGGGGCGTGGCACCTCCAATACACAAAAATTAAAACATTGTCGCCCGAAAATAAATAAAATAAAATAAAATAAAAAAATAAAAAAGCAATAAAAGGCCTGGCGAAGCTGGGGTTCAGCTAGTAGCGTATAAAGTGAAAAGCCATATTCACAGTTATTTCTTTCATCTCTTCTCAATCGGCTTCGGTTTAATATATGTCAGTTCCATACAATCTTCGCTCAAAAAATGGCGCCAACATAACTAGTGATCGTTGTTCCAAGGGAAAAATAAGTAAAACAAAATGACAACCATCTTGGATTTCTCCATAGAATGATATGGAGAAATCCACATATTGGGTGTGAGTGAATTTGCCAAGTAAAATGGTTGGAATTCAAATTGTTGCGTCATTGTTTACAATAAATATCATTTCAAAAAAGTGTGAGTTTCGAATATCTTCCGCTCTGAACCACGAGATCTATTGCTGGAACCAACAAGAAGTTGTCTACAAGCAGTCCATATATAATATGTCAATGCAATTGTGTTAATATCCTCATTATAGAAATCAATAAATAAGTACATTTTTGTAATGTACTTCCGTTTAATTTTAACCTCAAATTAGAAATTTTTGGTCGAAACTGCTTCCTGAAATTCGCGAACTGCTGAGACCATCAAAAGTGTTCATGTGAACGGAGTGCCAAAACTCGTGTATATTCGTTCGTTTGTTCGTAAGTAGTTGGTCGCTCTCATGTGAATAGCTAGTACCTACCTTAAAAAGAATCTACGAGTTTGAGAGAGACATCTAGTGGAAAAAAAAAACATGTCAGCAAAAATGTAAGGAAAACACTGCGCTTTCAGCATTACCTTTATCTTCAAAAGAACATTATTTGCTGACATACTTATGACTTATGAGTTTCAAGTGTAATTTATAGTTTCTATAATCTTTACGTATATAAGTAGACCATCTTATCAGGAAATTAAAAATAATTGTCAGCAATTAAGCTGATTGTAAATACCAGCTTTAGTTTGAGAGTCCTTAAGGTAGATAGACCTGATATTAAAATTATCTTAAATCTGCCTTACATTATGGAAAGTTCAATAAAACGACTACCTACACTAACAGCAACATTGTATGCTATCAATTTTTATTTCATTGTGCAGTAAGGATTAGGCGGCGGTGGCCATGGTGTAGTTGTTAGAGTCATTGCTTGTGATGTGACCCGAGCGGCGTTGATTCGAGCCCCGGCGGGGGACAGCAATACTCTGTCACCCGACCATAAGAGAAACGAATAATATCAGAGTTTCCCCACCACTACACCAAAAAAGGGGTTTCTGCTGGGTAGTACAATGGACCGAGATTCGTCGAGTGCTCCAGGATTTGGAATCCCCTAAAAAAAAAGGATTAGGCGCATTGGCTCAAGGGATTGTGCGCTGGACTACATGGACATTGGACAATCGTGAGTGGTAAGGAGAGTTGCAATAATAGCATTGACAAAAAATTCCTAATTAGGGTGATTCGAAGGCATGTCGTAGGGCCGATGCGCTCACCAAATTGAATCAGCAGTGAGTACTTTTGATACTTGATCGATGCTTATCCGGCGGCGCGTTTGTAGTGTACAACTTCTTGACACAGCTACTGTCGAATTATTTGCCGTCAGACTTTGCATTTGATGCAAACCGATATTATTGCCAACGATGCAGTGAAGATGTCATTGTTACTTTGCCACACACTCCAATAGGCCATAAGTAGTTTTACGTCAATCTGTCGCTTTTTCGTTTCATTGGACATACATTTTCATTTTAAATAGCTAATTCCTCTGATAGACGATATCGCTGCTGACTCGCACTAGATCAAGATATTTTGTCCTTGATTAGTCAATCGGAACAGAAATTCCTGAGATAGTTTTTCATTATTTACCTATATCTAATAAATCTTATTTAACTAAATAAAAGTATACGAGTAGACTTCGATCATTTAGATTGTAATCAATACTCTGAAACAAGGTGATTAAAAAGAGATTACAATTCTATCACAAAATTATCATCTGTAAAAACTATTAAAACGGTGACAGAGGAAACAGAGTAAGTACTATACACTGTACCATTATACGTAGCTTCAAAGCCAACACCTGTAACTGTTTATATTAACTATAATGTAGGTTCTCAATAAATAGTATAATGTATGTAATAACTTCAAGATGATGAATCAAGGAAATACTGATAGCATGGCAATAAGGTAATTAGGTATTAGTCTGTTCAATAACTTCTTTGAGCAGGTGTCAGCAATGGTTTGTTTTTTTTGTTGTGATAATACTCGTAAATCTTATCATAATCAAAATTAACGGGGAATAATATGTATTATTAAACACCTGCTTCTTAATAACATTTTTGAGACTAGAAAACAAAAAACAATAGATTCTCTTATCAATCGAAAGTCTTGTATCTATATTGATTAGATATAGTTACTTTGTTTAACTTACCTACTTAGTTACTATGTGTAGATACGAAATGACTTAAATGCGATTAGGATTAAGAGAGCTATTAATATTCTATTAGATATTTGTTGATATTGCTAAATAATGAAGGTACAGATATATCAAAGAAATAATGGATTTCGGCATATTCACGCTTATTCTGAGATTCGATCGAACCGCGAGTATTTCTCGAATTCAAAACTTTCACTCAAATGAACTGCTCGCATTCTAAGTTTCGAAGGGAAGAAGTTCATTATCGAATGATTTCATTGGATGAATTTTATTTTCGAAATCAGCTGTATACAAATAATTTAGCTGTCAGCTTGTCAATTGTTGTTGCTTTTAATTTGAGTAAAAATGGCATTTATGAATTTTTGGAGGAAGGAACTATTAAAATGAAAAATAGTACGAGAAAAGTCGAATCCACTTAATGTTCCCGACGAAATATGTAGAGGTTTGCATTTGGTATTTCGCATTTAAATTCGTGTTATATCCATTTTGATTGCGACCCGCGACTATTTACATTTAAATTTTTTATTCATAAGACGAACAAATGTTGCTTTCTATTTAATTCTATATGTTCCATGTACATTTTGTGATAAAATTAAGCAACATAATCTTTCCATTTATGCAAAAACAATTGAACTTACATTTTTAAATAGAGCTTTCGACCACTAATTTCCGCTCGAATAAAATTTGACATTTAACTCGATTCGCTCGGAACTGAGAATATGGTGAGAAATGAACAAAATACGAACTTCGATCGAAATCGAAAGTTGGAATGGCAGTTGGCTAAAATGAAATCGAATGACTTTCGATTGGACTCGAATCTCAGAATTAGGGTGATTATTATGTAGGAACAAAGCTATCGGGGTACTTAATTGAACGCAGCCAAAAATGGAGCTGTCAAATGTTGCTGTTGCCTCGTTTTTCAACTCTTGTTGGTCACAAACCACAAAGAACTAGACCGTCGACTTTCGTGCACCTACCCGATTCTCCCCGAAATGAATTCCCCTGTCTGTGAATACGTGTGAAATGTCAAAATCAATGGCGGCAATGAATTTCCATGCTATGTATACCATGGGCCTAGGATTTTTCAAGTATGCGTGCGTTAATGGCGCTCCTTTGATTTTGTACAGCACCAATCCATGAAAAATCCTGGGCCCGCTGGCAGCTTGTAGGCAAAGTCCGTTATGTAGGAGTATAATATTTGAATGCGGTAGGGATCTTGGGACTAGATGCTATTGAGCCGGGAGAAAGGTCAGAAAATGGGGGAAAAAGTGAAGAATATAAATATGTACTTGAGAAAAGGACTCGGACTCCACAAGCAAAATGTCCAGAGCTATATTAAAGACATTTTTTTCCATCACTGCTGCTGTGGCTCAAACAAAAACGTTAGATACCTATCAAGAGCGCGTGTCAAACAGAAAATTTGGGCAACATAATGGAAACGCTTAGGTCTGTGAATACCTCCGCGTAATTGTAAAAATAATCGGAAATAATTACCTGCACAAGAGAGGGCTCCAATGCAAAACGGGGGAAGGTGCCAAAGAGTATAGCATACTGCTGAAGTTCTGACCCTTCACAGGGTCGGTCCGTTATCGGACCTGCACTTTGGAATATAATTTTAAAGTGAAAGTTGGTATGTAACTCTGTGCAATCCAAAAGGTGTATTAAATACATACTTCGGTGTAATTGTAGATTTAAATTTTACTGAAAGCTTCCACAGTATTTTCGGCAGTTTTGACAATGTCGCCGGTATACCTTCCTCGCCTTATACCCTATTCACACCAAGCCGAAAACTGGGTTTTCGCGAAAACAGTCGAAAACTTCCTCTAAAACAGAAGTTTTCCCAAACATATTGCAGTTTTCAAAACGAGTTGTTTAATACCCTATTCACACCAAGCCGAAAACCGAGTTTTCGCCAAAAAAGTTTAGAAAACTCGTAGATGCATTCACACCGAACACCAACTCGTTTTCGTTTGACGTTTCAATTAGCTGTGAAACTAGCTATGAAATGTTTGTGGCGACTAGAATTTTATTTTAGTCACTAAACTTCGCTTGTATTGACATAATATAAGAACAGAATTATTTAAGCTACTTGATAATCGTTAACTTATGGTTAATAATTGCATCAAATAATTAACATAAGCAACATTCAAAATCAAAACATCTGAAAATACCATTTCGTTGTGGCAGGTAGTTTGCTCTTTATGGTACAAACAAACAGCAAAAATAACAAAAAAAACTCTCACTCTCACTCTCACTCAGTCTCTCACATCCTGTCAGCAGTTTTGCTGAGCTCGCTGAATGTTGCAAAAGGTGTGTCTGCTTCAACAACCCAACGATCGTACTCGTTTTCGTGGCGTTTTCATGGAAAACGACCTCAAACAACTCGTTTTGAAAACTGCAATATGTATGGGAAAACTTCTGTTTTCGAGGAAGTTTTCGGCTGTTTTCGCGAAAACCCAGTTTTCGGCTTGGTGTGAATAGGGTATAACGATCGTACTCGTTTTCGTGACGTTTTCATGGAAAACGACCTCAAACAACTCGTTTTGAAAACTGCAATATGTATGGGAAAACTTCTGTTTTCGAGGAAGTTTTCGGCTGTTTTCGCGAAAACCCAGTTTTCGGCTTGGTGTGAATAGGGTATAAGGTCGTTTTCCATGAAAACGCCACGAAAACGAGTACAATCGTTGGGTTGTTGAAGCAGACACACCTTTTGCAACATTCAGCGAGCTCAGCAAAACTGCTGACATGATGTGAGAGACTGAGTGAGAGTGAGAGTTTTTTTTGTTATCTTTGCTTGTAACATAAAGAGCAAACTACCTGCCACAACTGAATGGTATTTTCAGGTGTTTTGATTTTGAATGTTGCTGATGTTAGTTATTTTATGCATTTAACCATAAGTTAACGATTATCAAGCGGCTTAAATAATTTTGTTTGTATATTATGTCAATACGAGCGAAGTTTAGTAACTAAAATAAAAGTCTAGTCGTCACAAACATTTCATAGCTAGTTTCACAGCTAATTGAAACGTCAAACGAAAACGAGTTGGTGTTCGGTGTGAATGCATCCACGAGTTTTCTAAACTTTTTTGACGAAAACTCGGTTTTCGGCTTGGTGTGAATAGGGTATTAAGCTACATTCTGGAACTCCAATTTTCGAACATTTGAGGCAGTATCACACGAATGTTGCGGTTTATGTTGTTTGACTTTTCAATATATTCAAATACCTACCCCACAACAATAATTATAGTCAAATGGAGTCAAATCACACGATCTTAAAGGCCTACCCAGGCCACCTCGAGTTTATTGAAACCCTACTTCAATTTAGGATAAAATCTAGCCGAACGAACAGCATGAGGGGACGTATTGAAGTAGGGTTTTTATAATACGCGGTCAAGGCAATAGGTGGATCTGGATAGGTTCATTTATTGGAGATAATGTTGTTTTGGAAAACTTCCTTTCAATAGCTCAATGATTTCTCTGGCAGAAAGGCCATTGACAAAATTAAATGACTCAAAACACAACCTTGTAAAACAACAAATTCAGTAGACAAGGCGAATGATTTTAATTAACCATTACACACCTTTGCAGACCTATTTCCATGAAATTGATCGTAGATTTTGATAATTTGTAAAGATCCAGGTCTTGATCAGGTGTCAAAAGTGGCTTCGAATAGGATGAATTCGTGAATTGTTTCTTTTTAGTGAGCATTAAGCACTAAGACTCCTTTATAGTTTTCAGGCAGAGAACCATCACCTTTTAGAAAATGTTGTAAAAGAGACTACCTATACAACATTCCGGAAATGCCCCGGCAAGAAAAATTATACTGAAGAGCTCAAAAATGGAAGTGCAGAAATTACTGAGTCGAAGGTTGATAAAATTCAACATATGGATTGTATTCCTTGAGGCTTCATTATTTTATTTTTAATTCTCTCTAGACTTGCCAAAATTTCGGACAACGCTAAGTCCAATTCATTAATGTAGACTTGAAGGAGGACAAAAGAAATTAATTTCGGGTTCGTGTCTAGAAGTACGAGATCTTGAAAGTAGCAAACAACTCTACTCTAAATACAGTTGGAATTATTTATTTATTTTTTTTTGTGACTTTTTGTAGTACCTTATTGTTCTTCGGTTTATATAGACGGCTTTGTAGTTTCTGTTGGCTTCTAGATGCAAAGACTTAACTTGTTTAAAAGGCTTCAAAATGTAAACGATTTTTTTTCTTAATCGAACACATTAAATCTTTATCATATCACTTTCATGTAAAAGGGACTGCCTGAGAGCTTTTCGAATGGTACAAAAGACTGAATTCTTTACTCCATTTATTGGTGAAATGAAAACGTTAGAGAGGTTGACAATCTGGTCATTGCCCAGAGGACGGGAGACCCAGTTACCGCATCATTACCATCACTATCCTATAAAATTGACAAAACAAATGCACTTTTCGCCCTCGATTACACCTTTTGACTCGACAACATCTTGTTCGCTCATTTTATTGTTTGTCTTTCCCAGTTTCAAAGCCGTTTTACTCGAAGATAAATCTAAGACACCTTCGGACCTCCTAACCATTCCAATTAATCGTTCAAACTGCGTCCTTGTATACTTTTAACGATTAATTTCGATAGCTCACCAATTTGAGCTCACGGAGACCATCTTATAAGCTATACGCTCTGATAGTGCCACCTCATAAACAAAGAATCTAATTGCGCGATTAAACCGATAAATTCGCTCTATTACAGCTCAACAGTCCGTCAATCTGTGATGGCTAATTCGGTCGCTCTATTCTTATCATAATCTATCAGAGTGTAATCGAATATAGGTAACACCGAACGAATCAGCATAGTTGAGCGAAATAAAATGCAATCTACACGTTTATCCTTTCAATCGAATTACTAACCCACACCAGGTGTTAATCGCGGCACTAAATCTTATCAACGCGTCGATATGATAAATTTCCACAGTAGACAGCGAGCCACAACCTTGCTACCTTCCGAGAGACTGAGGGCCGCAGCTATTTCAGTCTAGAAAGTGTTGACGAGCGGTATAGATATTTGTGGCGGCGGCAGTCTAACGATTTCAACATGAAAGGTAAGGATTACGGAACGGCTTTCCAAGAACACTTACTCGAACCAGCAATTCCATTCAAACAGTCCTATTGGCTGTTGTGTTTCTTTTGGTCTTCAGCTGCTGGTCCATCAGTGGAAGGTGTATCTGGTATGGCCAGCATCACAAGGAGGGCGCCCACTGGCTTAATACTTATAACACCACCGAAGCAATAGCTCTGGAGCATACAGGAGCCCGTGAGATCTTCAAACGGAGGTGTCCAATACTTTACCAGGAATACACCAATGGCGATGATAATGGTGAGTTTTGACAACTACTGTCAACCTGACAACCTCAAATTAAGATCCTATCCGTTCAAAGAACCGTTGAAACTTTGCTGCGATACGGATCAGATCTATGAAATGGAAAATGGACTCTTACAGGGCGATGGTATCTACGGTCGATGTCCGACCTGTTCGCTTAATATGGGCCTTTCCATATGCGCGATGACTTGTGCCCAAAATGCTTCCGACTTCCTTATACCCCATGTTGACGCCGACGAGACGTATGTTGAGTCTATCGACTACTTGATCGATGATGACTTCGCCGAAAAGATCTACGACAGCTGTAAGAATATCATTCACCCGGGTACAGGCCGTCCCTCAATGGATTTGGCCTGCGGAATGTATGATGCGACTACGTGCGACCACCAACGGTGGTACGATTTCATGGGTGACGCCTCGATGGATTATGTGCCGTTTCCGATTTACTACAAGTTCTTAAATGAGCCAGAGGTTCGTTATAATGGACCGGCGCTGACTTGTGGCAGTGCGTATCCGAATTCGCACAAGTGCTCGTGTGTGGATTGTGCCGAATCGTGTCCGGTAGGGGATCCGCCGCAAAGCGATGATGGAGGCTTCAAAATTGTCGGATTGAATGGCGTCACGTTTATAGTGGCGATTGCGCTGGGTGTCTCCATTATCGCGCTGACATTCGTTGGAGCTTCCGACTGTTGTCGGTGGAGTTTGAAGCTACCGAAAATATGCGGAGGCTTTGGATTTACCAATCGTTTTCTGTATAAGGCTTTCCGTTGCTGGGGGACATTTTGCGCCCGGCATCCGGTTTTAGTGTTGGCTGTTTGTTCCTGGGTTATTGGTATTCTAGCCTACGGAGTGAGATACATGAAAGTGACAACGGATCCGATTGAATTGTGGGCGAGTGAAGAGAGCTCGACACGCATTGACAAGGACTACTTTGACAGCCATTTTGGGCCGTTCTACAGAACTAATCAGCTGTTCATCAAACCGATCAACAGGGAGTATGTAAGGATCTGCCAATTTGTTATTTCTTTCTAGTGGAATTTTTATTTTTAATTTTTTTAAAGATCAATCATACAGTCCCAGCTGGTGAGATAATGTTTGGGCCAGCTTTTGAGAAAGAGTTTCTGCGCGAGGTATTTAAACTGCAACAGCAAATTGAAGCTATCGGCATGGATGAAGATGCTGGTTTAGATAAGATTTGTTATGCTCCTGTATTGTATCCTGGGGAAAAGCCAACTGTGCAAAAGTGTACAGTACAATCAATTTTTGGATACTTTGGCAATGACCTTGAGGAGCTGGACATTGACTACGAGATTGATGGACTAAGGGTCAACTATTTGAATACACTGGACGACTGCTTGCGGTGAGTTGGTAGATTTCATTTATTTTTCTCCCATACGGTCGGGTGTTGGTATAGTATATAACTCATCCACAAGACAACTGAACTATTGTCAGGCACTGCATTTATACGAAACGTTTAACCATTGATATACCCAATTCTGAGTCGCTTTCTTTGTGCCTTACATATTCATTTATATTCTGCAATCAAGCTCTTTAAAGCCTTTAAATCGGCCAATCTATTTCAATTATCTTGTGGATGAGCTGTCCGCGGATATGGATTATTTCCATTTCAAGCGAATTAGGTCGTCATACATAGTACATCCCATTACCTTCAAGTTTGTAGCTGATTAAAAAAAAAGTTACGATAATCTCGTTGCATCTTATCAGTTCATGGGACTAAGCTTCTTATAGCCTATTGTTATATGAGATCGATCTGATTAGCGAAATATTGTATTCCCACTTGTTGCAGCTGTTCCACTTAATGCATATTGACCATATGTACATGTTAAGCGAGTTATGATAAGACAACGAATTAATTTTAAATATACGAACGATTAGATTACGCATGTAGTTGGTAGAAAGAAGTGGAGCAACATTTTGCTGAGGCATGTTACGATCGTAAAATAAAGTATTCAATACTCGCTAACAAGTGTAAATGTGTTGATGACATCTGCGTCAACTTATAACAAATTCGCTCACCCAAATAGCAGATTGACGTAACTCTTTCAAAATCTAGTCAACCTGAATAAGACCTTGAGATACTTCAGATTCTGCATTGTGGATTGTGGATTTCAATGGAATGCTATATTTACTTTTAACAGGTGTCTTGATGCAGAGACCGTCATTTCTACACAAACGGCTACTTACATTTCGAGTGCGCGCTAATTTATCTTTACTTTTTTACGTTAGATGGCACTTACAGTCTCGGGCGTAATGTTCCGCCGAGCTCGTTTCAAGAAAGACTGGGATCTGTCTCCACTTTTGAAGTTTTTAGAAGCAGTCTTCTTCTCACTGATGGATTCCGGAATTCGGATGCTATAAAAGCCACGCAGTTCTTTTCTCGCTACAACGAGCCGCTTCTCCTCTGCATAGCGAGTGGCTGCTTTCTGAAACTCTTGACAGTTGTAACAGCTGAAATTTATTCAAACTTTTGAAACAGGTACATCTGCTATATATTGCGATGCCTACAATCAGGCGCCTATTCTAATTCTATAGCTACGATAAACGGCCATTTTTTTGTGTCATTTAAATGGCGCTGTGACGTCAGGAAAAAATGTCGCATTAGAACGACATTTAAGCTACGATTCGTCATTGAAAAAATGGCGATCACACAAAATGACTATCATCGTCATTTGTGTCCCAAAATCAAATGACGGACACTGCGAGTCATTTAGAATTTTCCTTTGGGATGCCATTGTCCTAGGCGTCATTGAAGAGCGATCACACGGCCATTTTTTTCCACCATTTAAATGGCACTTAATTCATGTCATTTGGTGCGCCATTTTCTTAGTCATTTAAATGACGCTGCCAAAAATGGCGATCACAGAGCGACATTTAAATGACTGCTTTGTGACGGGATTTTTACGTCAGAGCGCCATTTAAATGACTCGAAAAAATGGCCGTGTAATCGTAGCTTATCATTTAATTTTTAGACGATTGTCATTGAAACGATCACCTCGAAAACTAGCAACTAACTCCTAACGTTACAAGTTTGAGAGCGGAATCTCGTTCAGTAACAGAGTCAAATAATATGATCAAACTACCTATAATGGTCACAAAATAAGTCGTCCAGAAAATGACATAAATACAAAGTATCCTGGCATCACGACAAGTACTCGTAGAGAAAAGAATATTTTCACGAGTGTTACACCCTTTTGAAACGAAGAGTTACAAGTTAATTATTTTATAAATATTGTTAGGCTTGTAAATTTATTGTCTAGTGCTAATATAAGCTTCGTTGTTTTGTATGTTTTTGACGTCTAGCACTTCTCCCCTTTCTAACCCATTTCTACTGTCAGGGATCTCTTAGGTTAGGTAATGTTAGAAGGGTAGCTTGGAATATATGCAATTTTCACCCAGAACCAATTGAGGCCTATTATAATTTGATTACCCTCTTTATATGTAGTATACGATAGGACATGCAACTAACAAAACCGTTCGGATTTGTTGATGAATCTTCTTAAATCTGGTAGAAGTATCAGAGAACCGCCCTCCCATACATGAGTATCAGCGTTCTTGGAGGGCTGGGCGGTGACACAGAAAATGTTGCACAGATTCTATTTCCTCTTCGTTCCTGGCATCTTCTGCAGAAGTCATTTGTGAAGATACCCAGTCTTTTGGTCATGTTTCCAATGATGCATTGTCCGATAAAGACTCGGATTTGCTTTCTATCAAAAGATGTTTGGATTTTTGAACTTTAAGTGTTGCCACAAGTTGCGAGTTATGGAAGAGTTGTTCCATCGTTCTTTAGCCAAGTTTATCGTGACATTGTCACTGATGATTAATAAGTTGCTGTGACAGTTTGAGCCGCTTTCTCTGCCTGGAAAATACTGCACTGATTTGCCAGTCGGTATGAATGGCTGATACTTAGTTCTTTTCAGAAGACTCCTGCTCCCGTTCCGTTCTCCGTCTTTGTGATGATTGGTATACCGTTTACATTTTATGACAGTACTCGGGGGAAGCCAGTCCTGCTTGCCCTGTATACAGACTTTAAATTTCAAAGTCATACCTTGGTTTCTTGTAGTCCGTGAGTGGAATGAGTCCGCTCTGATGGATCTCTTAAAAGAGCCGTTGATTTTTAATCATACTCCAATGAACTGTCCTCGTTTTGGAAGTAGAATAATTTACCCACGGACGAATAAAATGAAGTGTTGTCTTCACCAGTGTTTGAGCCATCAAGAACTTCCTATTTCATAATCCGGCTTATGTAAAGCCAAGTGGCTAGCTTAAAAAAAATAACAACCGCCTTATTCATATAAATCCCTTTCCCCTTTTGCAGAGTACCGATGTTAGAGAAATGTCTTGCCCCCTATGGCGGTCCAGTCGAACCAAATGTCGGCCTGGGCGGAGTTCCCAAACCAGCCGAAGGTAAAAGTCAAGATTTTCGTCTAGCGACAGCTATTGTCATCACATTCCTGGTCAAAAACTATGTCGATCCTGTCGCTATTGAACCAGCAGCAAAATGGGAAAAGAAATTCGTCGATTTTATGAAGGCCTACGACAACGACCTAATGGACATTGCATTCAGTGCGGAACGATCTATTGAAGATGCCATAGTTGAGCTATCCGATGGTGAAGTCCTCACCGTCGTCATTAGTTATTTGGTGATGTTCGTGTATGTGGCGATTGCGTTGGGAAAAATCCGTGGCTGTACAACCTTCTTCCGGGAGTCGAAAATTATGTTGGCTATTGGAGGTATTTTCATCGTGATGGCCTCAGTCGTATGCAGTTTGGGCTTCTGGGGTTACTGCAATGTAACCACTACTATGCTGGCAATTGAAGTCATTCCATTTTTGGTCCTGGCTGTGGGTGTGGACAATATCTTTATGATGGTACACACCTATCATCGTTTGGATTTGTCGCAATACCCAAGTGTGGCCGATGCTCTTGGAGAAGCTATCGGGCAAGTTGGTCCGTCGATTCTGCAGACGGCTGCTTCGGAATTTGCTTGTTTTGCAATTGGTAAGGATATTGAGAGAGTTTATCGATACAAATCGAATGACCAACGTTCGTTTTAAGGTACCATTGCTGATATGCCGGCCGTAAAGACGTTTGCCATGTATGCTGCTTTGGCGATTTTCTTGGATTTCCTGTTCCAAATCACTGCCTTTGTAGCTCTGATGAGTCTCGACGAAAGGCGCTATGAGTCGGGTAGATTTGACTTGTTCTGTTGCATACAATCGAAAGAGAAACCAACACATGAGGAGGATATTAGTCTGCTGGAAAAATTCTTCAAGAAGATCTACGCTCCGTTTTTGCTAACAAAGTGAGTTTATATTTTGTAGCAGTTTTGATTATTAGACTAACTCGTCTTGTTTATTTGGTAGAACTGTCAAAGTTGTAGTTCTGATTGCTTTTACCGTGATCACGGCTCTGTCTCTAATGATTGTGCCATCTATTGAAGTGGGCTTGGATCAGGAACTATCGATGCCAAAGGACTCGCACGTTGTGAAGTATTTCCAGGTGAGTTTGGTCAACACATTTGAGTGTTTCGGTTCTAGAGTTGGATTTATTTTCTAGTTTATGGCAGAGTTGATATCAACGGGAGCGCCGGTCTATTGGGTTCTTGGTCCAGGATTGAACTACTCACAGAGGGAACATCAGAATCTGATATGTGGTGGTGTTGAGTGCAACAATAATTCAATGAGCACTCAGCTTTATATTCAGTCAAGATACGCTGAGATGTAAGTAGACGAAAAATAGACCTTTCTTGTTTCGGAAGGTCAGCATATACCATTCTACGCGTTTAGTAAACATTTTGGCAAAAAGGGAGGACGCTACTACGGCCAAATCCGATGGAAGCGCTCAATTTGATTCTTGATATTCTGCTGGTGGACCTGCATATAAACACCTTTGAAGCTACAAGTGAAGTGAAGCTACTAGTAAAGTGAGATTGAAAGAATTCGGATGTTGGTCCATTGTTGCGTTCAAGCGCTAATTACGTTTTCCCTGGCAAGAAACCCCTAAACCAGCCACGTAAACCAATAAGGATATTATAGAAGTAACATGGCAGCGCATAACCATGTCTTTTTGGGCGTCCAAGGTCTTCATGGGATTGTTTTTGGTACTAAGACTAGTGGCATGGCTCTATATAGATCGTTTCTAAAAACGTTGTTTTTAGGAGCCGCTCTCGTCATTCCCTGCAATGCCGCCGCTTTGTAGGCAAGTAACTTTGCTGCATTTTCTTGCCGTCATCTTTATAAAACCGAGGGTTTCATGGGGGTTGATATGTGAGACCCAATACATCAGTTGCGGTATCGGGTATCTCTGATGGCTTCCTGACATCGATATCATACTGAGGTCAGACAGTTTAGATTTGGAGATTCCGTCAGATTCTTTTTGGCTAACAACTCGAGCTCAAGAACATTTCCTCATTATTTCTGCACCTTTTAGGAGGCACCTTTAAAACCACTATATCTAACCAAAAACCGCAAACTTTAATTTCAGCACCGGCTTGGCCCGTCCTTCATCATCCTGGATCGATGACTACATCGACTGGTTGAGTATTGAAACTTGTTGTAGAATCAATCAAACCGATGGGTCTTTCTGCGCCAGAGGTAAGGTCATCACCCGACAAGTCAAATTTGCCAACCTAATTTTTCGCCTACAGCTTCATATTCCGATGATTGTGTTTCGTGTCCACGAAGCTTCTCTGAAGACGGCCTGCGGCCAACCGAGAAAACCTTTGACAAATACCTTCCATTCTTTTTGAGCGACTTACCAGATGCAGAGTGTGCCAAAGCTGGACGAGCTTCCTATGCCGATGTAAGTAGTATTTCATCGACTTATGAACCGCCTTAAAACAGACCATTACCTCCATAGGCTGTAATATATACGCTGGACGACAACGGTGACAGTCACATTGGCGACACAAACTTCATGCAATTCTCAACAACATCAGTCACTTCGAAGGATTTCTACACCGCTCTGCGAGAGGCCAAACGAATAGCCACCGAAGTTAACGAAATGTTTAAAGAAAATGGCCACGACATGGTGTTCTTTCCATATTGTGTGTTCTTTGTCTTTTACGAACAATACCTAACCATTTGGGAGGACACGCTCTTTTCGCTGGGGTTCTCATTGTTGGCAGTTTTCTTGGTGACATTCCTCATAACCGGATTCGATTTTGTATCATCTGTCATGGTGCTACTAACAGTCCTGATGATCCTGATCAATATGGGCGGAATGATGTGGGCCTGGAGTATAACATTGAATGCGGTTTCTTTGGTCAATCTGGTGGTGTGCGTTGGCATTGGAGTAGAATTCGTGGCACATATTCTAAGGTCGTATGGAAATTTTACCGGCTGTACACATGAAAGAGCGAGTAAGTCACTCGCCGTTACCGGCAGTAGTGTACTGTCCGGCATCACATTGACTAAGTTCGCCGGTATTATTGTGCTGGCATTCGCAAAGTCGCAGATATTCCAGGTTTACTACTTTAGGATGTATCTGGGTATTGTCCTGATAGGAGCGGCACATGGGCTGATTCTATTGCCCGTTGTGTTGAGTATATTTGGACCAGCTTCGAAGGCGAAAAAAGTATTATTGTAGAAAAAGACTAATTTACTCGTAGATTGTAAGTTTTTATTTTTTATGGAGGTCGAGATTATGTGCTGTGAAGTGATAAGTTGTGTGGAGCCTTGCTATGCGAGGTTGATAAAGATATTTTATAGTTTATGGAAGTGTTTTTGTTATAATATTTACACCTTGCCATTCCCTATGAAACCATTGGTTTTATAAGGAGGACGAGAAAGGCCGGTCCACAAGAAAGGAGAACCTCTAAACAGTGCCAACTATAGAGGCATCAGTCTCTTTAACATCGCATACAAGATCCTGTCTGTCGTACTGTGTGAACGCGGTTTTAGGCCCGGTAAGTCCACAACCGACCAAAAATATTCACACTACAGCAGATACTGGAGAAAACCCAAGAAGTCCCAATCAATACTGACCATCTATTTATCGCGATTTTAAAGCCGGGGCATATGACAGCATTTATAGAGACGAGCTATACAGAGCCATGTCTAGTTTTGGCATCCCTGCCAAACTTGTCAGATTGTACAGAATGACGATGGAGAACGCACGCTGCTCCGTAAAGGTCGGAAACAATCTCACCGAGACCTTTGATGTCAAAAAAAGATTTGGACAAGGAGATGCGCTGTCATGTGACTTTTTCAACATAATTCCTGAGAAAATTGTGCGAAACTCGCAAGCCAACACCAGGGGCACAATTTTCCAAAAGTCCGTACAACTACTTGCATACGCTGACGACATCGAAATCATTGGCAGAACACAGCGAGCTGTCACTGATGCGTTTGCAAGTATCAGTACAGAGGCGGCAAAAGTGGTTTTAGTGGTGAATAAGCGCAAAACAAAATATATGCTGTCAACTAGAAGGGACACACAACATCGACGAATCGGACCAAACGTCACGATAGACAGCTATAACTTTGAGGTAGTTCGGGACTTTGTCTACCTCGGCTCCGCTATTAACTCTGAAAATGACATAACATCAGAGATCAAGCGAAGAATTACACTTGCCAACCGCTGCTACTTTGGCCTAAGAAGGCAATTGATTAGTAATAGTAAGTCCTTGTCGAGAAACACCAAGGAGACTCTATATAATCATGGACGTTGTCAAAAGCGGTTGAAGATCTCCTTGGTCGCTTCGAACGCAAAATTCTTCGAGTGATTTTCGGTCTCGTTTGCATTGACGGGCTTTGGAGGAGTAGATTTAACAGCGAACTCTACGAGCTGTACAGCGACATCGACCTGGTCAGAAAGGTACGTATCAGTCGACTAAGATGGTTAGGACATGTAGAGCGAATGGACTCCAACGCTCCGGCCTGAAGAGTCTTCGATTCAAACCCGGAGGGACAACTCAGGCGCCCACAAGTGGAAGGGGACCTCAACCAACTTGGAGGGCGCAGCTGGAGGCGGTTAGCCAAAGATCGTGCTAACTGGATAGGCGTGTTGGTTGAGGCCCAGGTCCACCCCGGACTGGTAGCGCCATCTAAGTAAGTAAGTAAGTTGCATTGAAAGTGGATTTAGATAAGCAGATTCTTGGTGTCGTCTGATTGTGATCAGTCGTCCTAGACAGCTAGGAGATGCAGGTGAATATTATACTAGCGACCCGACCTGCAGAGCCTTCAATTTCATTTTCAACCCAGAGAAACAACGCAGTAGTGGAAGACCTCACATTAGGTGCCGCGAAAGTGCTCCGAACAATTTGGAGAACTGTAGAAAAACTGTAGAAGTGTACTATGTACAATAGAACATTTAAATTTGCCAACTATAGTTGTGTTTTTATGAAACCTCGCCAGCCAGTGGTTGTTGCTAGTAGTTGCCAGGTGAGGCACATGTCAATTAAAACAACCTGCTGGCAACTGCTGGCAACAACTCTTGATTTTTTCCCCAGCCGGAGAGCTGCTGGCTGGAAGCTGGCTAAATTCAATTCACAATGACCAAACAGGTGGCGCTGAAAGCATCACGTGGCTTAGAATTTCCGTACAATTTGCTTAAATCATAATGGCGTTCTTATCTCATGCACACAACATTCCAGAGAAAAATGTCAGAATTTATCTAATATTTCTACCAAATGCATAATTTTTTACGAAATGCTGGTATGCTTTTAGGCTTATTGCCTAAATTCATTCGGCTGGCTTCATCTTGCTGGCAATTGTGCTGGCAACTGTCCAAATGAACGAGGTTTCAAAAAAACATGCCTTATAACATAAATATAGACATTTTGCCTGCAAAACGTTGATATAGGCTTTCTCGCTGTCAGTGTCAAAGAGAAGTAGATCAAATCGATAAACCTATCTCATCACCGTATATGGCATAAGGAAATTCGTCCTTGTCGTAGACGAATACCACCTCGCATATTGCATTGAGATAGCTTTCAACCCTTTGAATACCTGACAGCAATGTTTATAAATGTTGATGCATAAAACTATACAAGCTGTAAACATGATGTTTACTCTTTTATATGACAGCCAGCGTATATAAGCCATCAACTTAACTGGAACAAGACACATAAATCAAAAACCGACATCTTTATTAAAATATCACTGCGTGTTTCCCGACGAAACAGCATTTTACCCTACCTCACATACAATCCCATCAGGAGCCCCCATCGGTACAACAAAATCTCCCAACAAGGCTGTCTCCCCATTAAGGAAAGTCTGTATATAAACTTCACCCACGTTGTAGATATATTTTTCTGCGAAACTTATGAATGGAAGCCTTGCATGTCCACGAGGATGAAAGTAGGTAAGCTCCAGCCACGCAAACATTCAACTTTATTCCTTTATGAGCTTTTTTACAATGAAAACCGTGCTTCCTTCCTTACGCCCGGGAAAAGACAAAACAGCTCAAAAACTATGAAGCGGAAAATTGTCCTCCAACTTAAGCTATACGCCAGTCTGGTGTTGTGTTGCCGCACACGAGCACCGCACCGTGTATACGTTTTAACGTTGTTCTGTAATTTTCTTTTTTTTGGAAAAAATAAACCTCAGTGTGTTATAGGAAAACATCACGGATCTCGGTATATACACAGCTGTGGAACAATAGTTATGACTAGTCCTAGTCATGATGACGATGACGACAAGGAGACGAAGAAGCAAACTGCAAAGGTCAGAGCTGAACTTCCTTATCTGTTTGAAAAGGAACTCACAGTGAAGCAGAATAAAAGGATTTACATTGTCGACGAATTCATTGCCACCGAACGAGGTAGGGTTATACACGGTATCCTTATTTTAATGTTAAAGGTCATAACGAGGTGTCTGTATATCTGACGTTCTTCTTTCGGCAGTGGCACCCATCGAGGGGAAGTTTTATTCGAAATTCAATGATGCGCATATCAGGGATGCACAAGAAAAGTGCTATTGGAAATTGACTGAGAAATACCGAGACGGATCAAGGATGAAGCAACGATTTCCTGTTTTAGAAAGTCAAACGTACGGATGGCTGCCGAAGAGCGTTAGCATGGTGGCATTGAAACGAATCAACTATGTGCAGGCACCGAAGCGTCGCTGTGCAATAACGGCTTACGGCGAGAAGTTGAACTGTGAACGAGTAACGGAACGACCGAAATTTACAGGCGAACGATTTCATTTGACTTGAGATTGAGAGGGATGTGTGTTAATGTGTGTGGTGTGGGTTGTAATAAAAATTAAAAACGCGGTGGTGGCTTTTTAATTTAATGGCTTTCTTGGTTTTTGTATCTCAAATTGTGGGTTAATGGTCCCACAGCTAAATCGGTAATGTTAATGATAGTCATTGTCGTGAATTGTATTGCATTGACACTACAGTAGATGCTCGATACCTAATGAAAACCAAATTGTTTATTGTAACGAGCGACGCCTCCTTGAAGTAAATTTTATCAAAATATTAAATGTAACTCCTTTATTCACATATTTTAGAGGATGTCTTAGCTTTTACCGTGTTGAAATTAGACCCTATAATATAAGGCGTGTTTTATTGGACATCTATCTCAGTAAAGTAAAGTAAAATCTTCAGCACGCAATTACAAAAATCACACTTCTTGCTTGACACTTCCGGGACTCTATGTTGGTGCTGTTCAATAGATATTCAATAAAACATATCAATTGTTGAAAAGGATACAAGAGGTATTTCATCTTCATCCTCAAAATCGTCATTTTAATCTTCTTCAAACGAAAGGGCTTTTTTTTTTAAACATTTTCCAATGACTGAAGCATCTACCTACTGTGTCTCATGCGGCTGATCCCAAATTAAAGACAGCGTTTTTTTTATTGATACCCAATTTCGTTACAGCTTCACAGATGGCGACTAGATGTCGGTAGTGCATTTTAACTGACTTTTACGTGTTGAAAATTTTTAAGATTGCCTAAAATTGTGTGTGTTTACTGTATTGGATTATTCACTATACCGATGTTCACTCTATCGAGCGTCTACTGTAAATAAAAGGCGGGTGAAAATTCTCGCAGTTTACTTCAATGACAAATGCTCAGCGCGATCTTTACTTTAATCAAGTTTTTATCAAAATAGTTTGAAGGAGAAGGTCCTTTTTTAGTAGCATCAAAGGAAACCTTGGTTGCGTTTTTTCCTTTCCTCATCGTTAAAAGCTATGGATGCGCTCTTCACCTTTAGCGATGACTTTTGGGTCAATACAAAGTATGAGTTGGGTAAAATTTTATATACCCTCTACAAGAAGGTAGAGGGTACATTTATAACGCCAAAATTAGCCACCGGAGACCACATAAAGTAGATAATACATATTCTGAATCATAATCAAATTCTGCATTCATTTAGCCATGTCTATCTCACTGTCAGTTGAAAACAAGATAACGTCCAAACCGACGTAGGCGAATGAAATTTTGTGAAAGGAATTATGTTTACGGCCGTCAGGTTGGTATTTAAAATGGGCTATGTCGATCAAGTTGAGGCGTGTATCGTTCCATTTTTAGTAATGGCGTAGTTTCTATGTCAAATGTCAAAGAATAAAAGCTTCAAAAGTGGCAGCTACCGAAATAGCGGGCCATTAACAATAACACCTTTCATTGGAAAACCCTTTAGTTCTATTACCTTCCACATAAAACTAATATTAGACCCATGTGTGTACATACTAACTCAAATGGCAAACATTTTGCATGACGGTATGAAAGTATCGGCCATGCCGATGATGGACACTTTAACTTGTTTTGTTTTTTAAAACTTCTCTCGGGAAAGGCGAATGCTGAGGTACCTTTTAGCTCAAAATAGGTAATTTAACTGAAGCTAATCTAGCGATTCTGGAAAACTAGTCCTGCCATGTTATTTCCGAATAGACTGTAACTCCAAGAATGTCCATGGATTACTTGGAATAGATGGGCTGGTCGTCTATTTGGCAAATACAGTGTTTTTTTTCCCAATTAAAGATTTTGCCAAGAGTACTGTCATCAGAATAGCTATTTGTCGAGCCAAATAGGCCATTGAGATGGAGAATATAATTTACTTGGGGAAGCTATATAAATCCTTGGGGAACTTCTGAGTTTATAACAAAGAAATCCGATGGTCTACCCAAAATAAAGATTTGCATCCATCTACAGAGTTATATAGAATAGGAGGCTCATTTTTTAGTACGGCTCTATGCCAGACTTGACCAAAGCCTTTGGGATGTCCATATGCTCTGAAATCGCCAAGTTATTCGATTGCCTGTATCTATAAGTAGGCGACATAGCTCAAAAGGTCTCCATAGTAGAAGTTAGAAGGACGTCTTCGAAATTGATCTTGCCCGTCGCTTATTAATCTAAGATCTTCTACATAATTTTGACCATTTCGAATAATGTATTGCCTTTTCCTTGGATAGCATGGAAAGCAAAGCTATTTGGGTCAGTTGTTAGTTTCCACCCCCTGAGATAGTCTTCTTCGTAGCTCTGAATGAGAGACATTTACCTCTTGATCTCAGAAAGTTGCATGGCGATTTGTTTGTGATTCAGTGTTTGTTTGTGATTCAGTGGTGCATAGGCCTTTCTGCCAAAATAAGACTACTGGAAATGTAAGGAGCCTATAGCATCATCAGGTGCCGAATCGCCGCATCCGTGAACGAGCTATACGTTCACGGAATCAATCGATTTTACACTCTAAACAAAAACAAACAAAGGCACGTATTGCTCGTTTGCGGATGAGACGATTCGGTCCCAGGAAAACAAAGGGGATGGGGACTTTCATTTTCTCAATTTGGCCATATTTTGTATTTTAATGTCGCTGTTAAAATTTATAAAATACCATTTCGTCAAACAATAGCAGAGACAAAAACCCCAACTAACATTTAAGCTTCCGTTAAGTCAAAATGTTTGAACATTGAAAGAGTTTGGCTTCTATAAGTTGTTGATTATGCTTCTCGAAGAAATACTCTCTCTATCAAAGCCTTAACTTGTGTAACTGCTTAGTTTAGATCGATCGGAAATAAAATTATGAACTTTTATAGAGTAATTGAGTGTCGGTTTCCTATACTTAATACCCGGTCAGTATATTTATGGAAAGCCCCGGCTCGAAGAATTATCGACTCTACTTCAGACGGACATAGCTTTCAGTCAGAAGAAGGCATTAAACAATACTTCTGGAGGCAGGTATGTTTACAGAATTGGCTGCAAACATGTAGGTTGAATCCCAGATTCGTTTGGACTGTAGCGACATCAAAAGTAAATTTAAAGTATAATACAAATATTAAAACATCCAGCTCGAAATTTTGTTAAAAAACACTTCGAGGAAGCTAAAAATGTATCAGTACGAAAACATTTCATGAATAATGTTTTCATCGACCTCTTAGAGCCAGTAGCGCAGTGGTTAGTGTGCTGGACTACTGTGCAAGGGATCACAGGTTCGATCACCGGAAAAACACAAATTACATCTTAACGTTTTTTCTACTGCGCCACCTCTCGCGAACGTCTGACAAACATCCGAGAGTATGATTGTCCTGAAAAAGCTTCTCAATTCAGCCGTTCGGACTCGGCATAAAATTGTAGGTCCCTTCCATTCGCCCCAAAAATAGAAACTCACACAAACGAATGGTTGCGAGAAGCTAGGCCTAGGGCGTCTGCCCACCAGTTGCGCCACCAATTTATTGTTTGTATGACCTCTTAGAGCCAGCTGTACCCGCCCTGTTTTCTCCGTGTCCACCAATTGTATTGCTCGACTATGATCTTGTCCATGTTCCATTTTTTATTCCTTTCAAAGTATTCTTGGTCTGTAATGTCTCCTTTTCCTTTGAATTATTTAAAAAGAAACATAAGGTTTTAGATCAGAAAGTCACATCACAAGTACCTCATCTGAGAATAAACAATTCCATTGGTGGAATGTCTAAAAGACATTCTCAATACTATATTGTTTATGGTGCATGGTAGTAGACTCTCTGCTGACGACTCTCAATCTTCCTGGAACCTTTACACAAGCCTACGCGGACGATGTCGCCGTTCTGTCTGTCGGTTCAGACCTTGGGACTGTCTGCTCTCTGGCGCAGAGATCCTTGAGTTTGATCAATGATTGGTGCACAATGAATGGGCTTTCAGTGAATCCTCTTAAAACTACGGTTGTTCTCTTCACGAGAAGGAGGAATATCACTGGTCTGTCTCAACTTGTGCTAAAAGGTGTCAATATTCCGATCTCTGATGAAGTCAAATATCTGGGAGTAATCCTCGATAGAAAACTTCTTTGGTCCAAGCATGTTGAATCAAAAACCGATAAAGCGCTGTCGACTTTCTGGCAGTGCAAAGGCGCTTTTGGGAAGACATGGGGCTTATCTCCTAAAAGGGTCCTATGGATCTATACGGCAATGGTAAGACCACTTCTCTCATATGCATCGGTTGTGTGGTGGAACAGGCTTTCGCGGAAACGTGTTATGGTCTCTTTCGCCAAACTCTAAAGAACGGTTTGCCTTGGCTGCACAGGGGCCTTCCCCAGCACTCCGGGCTCCGCTCTAGATGCTTTGATGAACCTCCCCCCCCTTGATATTTTTATCATGGGGTGTACGCTGAAAACCATCTCTCGGTTAAAGAGAGGTGGCTTTTGGTACCACGCGCATTGGAATTTTGAAGAACTTGTGCGAGAATTATCCTTTGACCCGTGTCTTATGGATATGCCGTCTGACGCAATGACACCAGAAATCCTACTGCGACAAAACTACCACGTCAACTTTCCTCAGGCAACAGAATGGCTTCGGCCAGACTCGGAGCCAGGGAAGGAATGCCATCGTGTATTCACGGATGGCTCTAAAACCGGACAGGGGTCTGGTTCTGGAGTCTTCGTGGAAAGCGAGAACATTAGACTACACTACCCCTTGGGTAACCATGCGACTGTCTTCCAGGCGGAGATTTTCGCTGTCCTTATGGCTATGCGCTATATTGTGACAAACAGGTGGAGGGCTAGAAGCATATGCGTTTGCAGTGATAGCCAAGCTGCATTAAAAGCGCTGCGCAACCCTCTTACCTCGTCCAAGTTAGTGCTCGAATTCAAGCTTTCTCTGAACTTGGTCGGTAGGCTAAACACGGTCAAACTTGTTTGGGTTCCAGGTCACACTGGTATCCAGGGAAACGAGATCGCTGACGAACTGGCCAGGTTGGGTTCAGAAGAAGGTTTCTTAGGACCTGAACCTGCGTTGGGTTTGCCTGCATCTGTGGTTAGGTCATCCATTGATACTTGGGTTTCTCGTGAACACGAGCGTCGTTGGCGTGACTGTGCTGGGTGTAGACAGACCAAACGACTGCGTCCGGACATCTGCAAGAGGTCCTCGTCTTTCCTTCTGTCTCTCAGGAGAATCGACTGCAGACTTCTTGTGGGTGTCCTTTCGGGCCACCAAGCTTTTGCCAAACACTTAAATGTGTTGGGCTTGAGCAACACCACCATCTGTCCTGCTTGTGGAGAGGATGACGATACAGCGGAGCACTTCCTCTGTAGTTGTCCTGCCTTTGCTCGCATCAGGTGGCGGATCTTTGGGGCTGACGTGGTGAGTGCCGAACATCTAAGCTCTTCATCACTGAAGCTCCTTCTCATCTTTCTTCGAAAGACGGGAAAACTAAGTACAGCAATGTAAGGTGTCTGTTTGGCAGTACAATGGACCAGTAGTTGTGTCTGAGTGCTCCATCGGATAGTAACAACCTCCGACAAAGAAAAAAAAATACCTTAACCCATTTCAATGCTACTTTTTAATCGCATTCCATTAAAGCTCATAATTTTCTATTTTCTAATCCCAAAAATTAAATTCTCATCATATCCCAATCTAAACAACAAGTCTTCGTTCTTCTAATTATACGGTGGGTTCAACGAACTTTCAAGTTTGTTTTAACAGTTTCATCAGTCTGTCAGTTAATCAGCAACCCCCATAATCCTTTTGGAATAAATTAGGCGGATTATATTTTCGATTGCGAGAGAATTTAATGCAAGTCTGAAAACATGATACGATTTAGGTTCTCCATTAAAACCGAAGGCAATGTTTCGGAAAATGATACCGCCAAACAAACAAAGCACACAAATACAAATGAGAGTCTTATATAAATTTATGGATTTCAGATGGTTCATTGTGTGTTATATAGTTCCGGCTTATTAGGAACATTTAAGAATGCTTGTTTATCCTCTAAATTGTCGTTTCAACCTCCATCAACACGTAGATCTAGAGATTTAATTTTTCAAATCATTAATAATGATGTAGGGACAGGAAGGAAAGGCACACGTGTGAACCCTTGTAATTTGCCCCAGGATTACTATTAATGTTCGAGTTAACTAATGGTTGACATAGGCCAATGGTAGGTTAACTACGTTTAACTAATTGTGTCGATCCTTTAAATGCTTTAAGGAATTTTGGTTTCTACAAAATGAACGAAGTACATAATACAAACGACATGATGTAAAGCAACGAATGGATTTTCGTTTAATGTATTTACCTTCAACAACCAAAAGATTGGAAGTTGTTTTCGAAGTGTTTTCAACTAAAAACTACTTCAAACAACAGGTTTCGGAAACTGCAAAATGTTGGGAAAAACGTCTGTTTTATATCTGTGAAGTTTTGATTCATTCACGGAGAAAAATATTTTGGTCAAATCCGCAAGGTGAATAGTTCCCCATGTGGGTTATGTGAATTAGTTTCACTGTATCGTTGAAAACGTTCAAATCGAATTTTTCCCGAACAAAATGACATTTCTCGTCCGCATCAAAATCATTGCGGATTTCATTTGTTTTCTTGCTCGCTGCACGTGTTAAGCATTTCTTCAAGAAAATGTATATAATAAAAGAGCTGTTTTATTAAGCCTAATATTTGTATTAATCTGTGCAGTATTGAACTTTATTAAAATCAAAAAATAAACATTCTAAAAACACATTTCATCCGGAGGGTCCGTGAAATCATTCACTGCTCCTCTTAACCTATCTCGAATTCTTCTTTAAGACTACTGCTGATTTCGATCTTCCTCCTATGCTTACAAAAATAGAGCTATCGTATCCATTATTACATCAACAACTTTATTTTTTATTTAAATCAGTTTTGAAACAAACTTTTCATAACCTCAGACGAATGCAGCTTCACAGATTTGTATTGACAAATGAAAGAAAGCCGTCTGACAGTGAAACTACCTTTCCCAAAAACGTGTCGATAAACTTTTCCGGCGGATTCCACGATAGCAGTAGAAGGTGAAAGGGAATCGATAAGGTGAAGTGAAACTCAATTCCGACGGATTCCACGATAGGGGTGATTGTTTCGTTTTTTTTTTTTCGCGGAACAGTTCATTCGTAATTCTTGTTTTGTAGGTGTAGTGGTAGCAGTAGCGCAGTGGTTAGTGTGCTGGACTACTGTGCGAGGGATCCCAGGTTCGAAAAGTTTTTTCTACTGCGCCACCTCTCGCGAACGTCTGACAAACATCCGAGAGTATGACTGTCATGAAAAAGCTTCTCAATTCAGCCGTTCGGACTCGGCATAAAATTGCAGGTCCCTTCCATTCGTCCCAAAAAATAGAAACTCACACAAAACGAATGGCTGCGAAAAGCTAGGCCTTGGGTATCACCCGCCTATTGCGCCACCTATTAATTTTTTATTTAGGTGTAGTTATAGGCTATCATCCTACAGTAAGTGGCAATGGATCTCCAGTCGGGGCCATTCAGGATATCTAAAACTGCTTCTTTTCTTAGGAAGTTTGCACCGAGATAATCTCTTCTGATTTCGGCTAGAATAGGACATTAACAGATAAAGTGAAAGATGTCTTATTTTTCCCTTGTGTTGCATACGAGCACTGAAGAGGTAGGTCAGCTCGATGCGGCATATAGTTTAAATTCAAAAGTTCTTCTCTTAATCGCAGCACTTAAGTTAGAGTCTATAACTTTGGGTTGCTCGAGATTTTAGCTTTTATAAACCAAGCGGTGAATGAACCACGATTCTGTAATACAAACAACATCAACCCTAGAACCTTCCAACATATCCCTATACTCATCCAATTTAGGAGACAAGTCTTGTGCATTGGACACCCCCGAAGGCTAGTCTTTTGGTCTCCAAGAACATTTATCACTGAATAAAGAACATCAGTATTACCTCCGCCCATGGGACGGACTTTGTTAATGAAATTAGCCTGTAAAGCTTTTATAAATTTTCAGAAATAATGGGAAAAACGATTTATCAAGAAAATTTTTAATTAGTACATAATATAGACAAAAGCCAGATGGAACTACAAATAAAATAAAATAAAAATATAAACATGTTTAAAATAATAAAATAAATGAAAAAAATGTATTTTTTTCTTTTAGTAGCTGCCCCCAGGGAAATGATAATGATAACAAAATGGCTTACTCTTTGATGAAATTGTCAAACATTTAGTTTGAATAGTCTGCCCTAGCCTGCCGTCCATAAGAAAGTGTGTTCCCTTGACGTCACGAATCACCATCAACACATTAACAGGGTGAAAAATATGCCGATGAATCAGTTTCCGTCAAGTCGCATGTAAAAAGAACTTCCAAAGAACTATTTTCTCTGAATATTGAATTATGTCCGCCATTGTTAATGTCGCCTTTGTAAACAAAATGACTAACCCATCAATGGACGATTTCCTAAATAAACTTTTTCACAAACACAAGCCTTTCTTCTGAGCATAATATATTGGTTGCGATACAATGTGTCAGTTCTGGAAGATTGAGAGCATTGTCAATCCTTGCCAGATTACTGATGAAATATAAATGTATATATTTGAAGAAACTCACTTATGTGTCTCCATCTGTCATCAACGACAACTTAAGCTAGTGGATAAGAAAATATTTGACTTAATTTCCCGTAGGGATATGGAAATAATAGACAAGAGTCGATTTTTTCCTTGAAATTTCTTGGGAAGATTTTATTATCATTTTTTGTGGCTCATTATATTGCCTTTGAATACTTAATGGTATTATTGAATCAACTTCAAGGTCATGTCACTTTGTTGTTGCAAGACCAATGGAAACTATAAATTCTTAAAAATTAATTTTCCTTCATGTTAACTTTGAAATTATACATATTTCCTTTATCTGTCCCTTTCAAACAAAAAAGAGAAGCAGGAATTTTGTCTATCAAAAATTGCAAAACAAAGTTAACCTATTCAAATGGAAATAAAAATAAAAGCTTAGCAGAATTGTTTTCTATGTTTTTCCACAGTTTTATTATTCGAAAGTTTCTTCTTCGACTGCGATTGAATTTTCTAGATTAGCGACCATTTTTGCTTTCGTCCTTGGGTAATTATTACTTTTTTATTGATTTAACTGAAGAAGAGTTTTCCTCGGTCGGTGGTGCTAAATAAAGTTTCTTCAACAGAGAACTTTTAATTTCTAAGATTGTTCAGACTTTGCGACTGAATTGGTCCTTAATGGAGGATAACGCGTTGCGCTTTTTCTTTTGCGTATATAAATATCTTGATGTTATAGTAGCTTGGCATAAGAAAATCTATTTTGATAGAGAGCGAATTTATTAGCCTTTTAAGTAAATGTTTACTTCATGCGATGTATGGAGGTTTTCACTGACATGACAATACATTCTTAAACAAGACGTGAAATATTTATAGGCGGGTTATCCTACAACTTCAAGAAGAAGGATTCTGTTTCTAAAAGAGCTATGTAACCACACTGCACTGACTCCTCCTTGTCTCGAATGGTGACGATTCAAAAACACATCCTTACCGATATCATGCAATTTGATGTTGTAGACATCAGGACCTTAAATTTTAAACTTCTTTTCATCCGAGACTATTTTAATGTTCACAACTCGTGTTTTGTTGAGCCCTTGCAAATTCAAGGCGCTTTTGTTATACCCTCCACAGGAAGGTATATTCACTTTGTCATTACGTTTGTAACGCCAAGAATGATTCACCGGAGACCCTATTAAGTATATATTCTGAATCAGGATTACATTCTGAATCGATTTAGCCGCATGTCCGTCTGTCTGTCTGTTGAAAGCACGATAGCGTCCAAACGAATTGACTTAGGGGACTGACATTTTGTGAGAGGTCTTATTTTTACGGTTGTCAGGTTGGTATTAAAAATTATCTACCTCGGTCAAGTAGTTCTGGTACCTCCCATACTAAATGAATATTAGACACATGGCGTGTACCTGTACAGTGGAGGGTATCAAAGCATCGGCCAGGCCGATAATAACTTACTTACTTGTTTTTTTTTTTTTTTGTTTTTTTGTTAGCCTTAATGTAGATTATTTACAATACTTGCTTACTTATCGGGCTCCCGACCCGTGTAGAGTATCTGCCTGAGACACTGCAGCCTTCCATCCTCTACGATCCCGGGCACACTGCTTCCAGTTGTCTATACCAAGCGCTCTGGCATTCGCGATGGCGGTCTTCCTTGTCTTCTCGAACCTGGGAGCTGGGCTTCGAAGATCCTCTTAGCTGGAGCATTATTGTCCATTCGCTCGATGTGGCCAAGTCAATATAGTCGACGTGTTTTGGGTACTGGACTACAGTTCATAGAGTTCGCGGTTGTATCTTCTCTTCCATTCGCCCTCCTCGCACATAGGACCAAAAATCCGCCGAAGTATTTTTCTTTGGAAGGAGCCCAGTATCAGCTTTTCCTTCTTGCTAAGCTAATCGTCCAGCACTCGGCGCCATAAAGCAGAACTGGAAGGATAAGGGTTTTGTAGAGCCCACATTTTTCATCCTTCGACTTAGGAGTTTTGAACACTATTGTTTGGCCAAACCGAAGTAGCAACGGTTTCCTAGGGTAATTCTTCGCCAGATCTCCACTAGGGTGTCATTCGTGCAGTTCATGTTTACTCCGAGGTAGGTGAACTCCTTAACTACCTTAAAATTATTGCTATCAATAGTGAGGTTTTGTCCTAGGCGGTGGAGTGGACAGATGCTTCTTTGTTTCTTAATAGCATGTACTTGGTCGTGTCCTCATTTACTCAAAGGCCAACGGATTTCGGCTGTTCTTCATTTCTTTAATCGCCGTGAACGCTTCTATCACGGCACGCTGGGAGCGACCTGTTGAAGATAGTGCCTTCCGTGTTGACACCTGCCCTGCGCACTATCTGCTCCAGTACGAGATTGAAGAAGTCGCATGATAGCGCGTTCCTTGCCGAAACCGGTACATGTTTGAAATAGTTCGGAGGAACTACTTCCAAATTGCACGTTGCAGCTTCTGTTTTCCAGCGTCACGCGACACAGCTGAATCAGTTTTGCCGGGATTCCAAATTCGGCCATCGAACGCTATCATACGCGGCTTTGAAGTCGATGAATAGGTGGTGAGTTTCGACTTAAAATTCGTTGGTCTTTTCCAAGATTTGCCTCAGTGTAAAAATTTGGTCTATAGTCGATCTGCCGGGCCGGAAGTCACACTGGTACGTGCCGATTAGTGTGTTGCAGAACGATTTAAGACGTTCACACAGTACGTTGGATAGGATCTTATAAGCGACATTAAGCAGGAATATGCTTCGATAGTTCTTGCAAGACATAGGATCGCCTTTTTCGTAGATTTATTTACAATTACATTTTTGATACAAGAAACCCGAGCAGAATTATTAATTTTGTTTGTGAATTAAATGAAAGTAATATATATGTGAATCCTCCTCTTTCACCAACCACTCTGAATTATCAGCGAAATCCCCATACGGGTCGAGGAGAGATGTCGGACTTGCTCTAACTTTCTGTTCCAAGGCTACAGGACGCCTGCCAGTTGCCACGTACTCCATGGGATAGATGGTATCAGAGTTGGGAACATGCATTTAACGTGACCAAATCATTGAAGCATGAACCGCTCCATTCGGAGAAGTATCTGCTCGACATTAACTGGGTATTCTGGCAACAGAACGAAGAAACTTTATTTCGGCAGCTTTTATCCGTGATCTTAATCTTTCGGTCAGAACCAAAATCTCATGACCATAGGCAAAGGTTACCACCTTTGTTGGAACAAATACCGAATTAAGGACCAATATCTTAACCAAGTTCGGTCCTACTTATACAAAAAATTGATTTAGCCTGACCAACCCTACTCAGCATTTCTGTTTACCCCGAGGAAAACTTCACAAAACGTCTCCACTAATATGCCGTGCAGATTGCATTATTGTGAAATGATATGTAACGCTAGTTCTTGATCAGTCTCTGGCCGAGAGACAAGTGTATTTACTTCGAGGAAAGGGAGATAATAAATGTGGGTTTTGTATACTTTTACCACAACAAAAATCGTACTTGTTTCATTTTAAATCAGAGCATTGTACAGAATTGAACAGACATTCTAAAGACGACCATCCCTACATCTCTGTTGCACGTCTATCTTTATTTCAGTTTCAACACCTACGACTATCGACTGTTTAGTCTGGGAGAATTTAAAGATGGCAAATGATTTATGTGCAGGTGTCCTAATTCGAAACGTTATTTACAACGGATGCACTTTGTAACATCCAATCCATATAAATATAGAAAAGGAGATGAAGCGCACCCCCGACAGAGTCTACGAAAAAAATTATTTTCGCCTTTTAAGAAAACAGATATTTTTAATGAGATGTTTCACTAAAACTTTGTTCCAAATGAAACACAACTTTAAGCATTGATTAACTACGTTAGAAACACCACTTTCTTGTTCATTCAATAGAATATTTTTCTCTGCTAAAAAATATTCAAACTTTTGCTATCCTCTAGCGAACAGTCTTCCTTCTTCAATGGAATACTTCAACAGCGTAATCCAATTACAAAGTTTTGCTAAAAATTAAATAAAAGGCAAGTCTGCAAGGACAATGCCACCAACAAAAAGTTATACCCAGTATTATCTGAAGGAGATGTTTTTCTTTCCTTATAGATGGGGGCTTACAATCTGGGGTGGACCGCACGGCCTCAACCAACTATAGAAGGACATGCCCTCGCTGAAAAAATGTGTTACATGTTTTGATGTTGTCAACTATTTTTAGCAATAAAATAAGAAATACTTAAAGAGTTGAAACAACACGATTATTTTAGTATTTTAACAATAAAATTAGAAATACTTAAAGAGTTGAAACAACACGATTATTTTAGTATTTTTATTTTATTTTTTGACTTTACCAAACTTACCCCCCTAACTAGATTTGTTCATTGAGATTCTTAAATAAAGAATTGTTCAGCGCGTCATATTGTGTGTGTGTTACTGTATCGGTTAAAACGATTCATCGATTGATTCATGAAGAACAAAAAAAACCTAAACTTCCATGGACATTGGTTCAAACAAGGATATTTCATTCCAATTACTCCGTAACGTACTGAATTATTTATTACAATCAAACTGCCACAGTCGAATAATACATAGCAAATTATATTGTGACGGTGGTTTTGCTTTTGATAGGTTATTGCTTTTAGTTTGTGATTGCGCTTTTTGCCACTGAATTATTCATTATTCTTGCCCAGCAGTTGAGCTATTTTACAAATCAATACTTTTAGATTCGATCTGTGTTTCGACCAATAACATCAATTTAAGCAGCAAACCATTGACACAAATTTAAATAATTTACTTTCCACAAGATGTGGACATTTTATAGACAATTTTATCGGTCCCTTGATCTTGATTATGCTGCATAGATACAACTTTAATCAGGGAATAAGGAAACATTTAAATAATTCACTTGTCGTTGGCAGAAAAGGAAAAAAAAAAAACCGTTTGCGTCCTGGGACGATTAAAAATAATTTATGACACCTACTCGTAGTGGTCGACGACCCTTTTTGTGATTTTATTTATACCACAGTCTTAGTGGTTTCAGCAATTTTGTAATTGAGAAACTTTATGGAGCTTTAATATCGGAGGCCAAACGAATTATGTCGGGGATACAGTAATATCCAAAACTTCTTATGAAATAGGCTTATAGTAACTTATGTCTCTCTGTCAGTCTGTCTGTCTATCAATTTGCTACCTTAGGTTAGGTTAGGTGGCAATTATCCATTAATGCGGAGCAATTCACTTAGACCAGATAAGGTCCATTGTGATACCACAAACAGAGTCGGTTATTTCCGCTACTCTTGGAACCATTTCGAATTTTGGAGAAATTTCCGTATTTTGCTGATATCCGTTTCGGCAATATCATCAAGCTCCCCGAAGAAGTACTCTCCTAGAGTTTGCTATCTAATCGAGGATAGCGACACGCCGGGCAGTTACATAGTAGGTCTAGGTAGAACGGAGTTTCCTCCTCCTCCTCATCCAACCTCTGAACCAATCGTAATGTAATTTGACAGAGATGTAGTCTGAGACCTAAAGAAGGACAAACTTGACTCAAAAAATGTGGGTGGGATTGGAAAAGGGGCGTGGCACACAATAAAACAAAGCTATTTAAAACACTGTATATTGACGTTGGTGGAAGTTTTAGCCTTGAAATTCGTTAAAATCGCTTTCACCGTTTTATCTATGTCTATACTTCTATACTATTATATAAAGACGTAACTGATAAAATTATGTTCGCAGTGTTCTCAAAAACTACTGAACGGATTTTGCTGAAAACTTCACTAAAATATTCTTTAAGCACCTCTGCGTGCAGTAGGCTATATTTAATTGCGTTTTATTCCTTTAATTATGCAGAAAAAACAAATTTCATTTTCTACGCTATACATATTTCATTCCATTCCATTTATTTTGACTTTGCTTTGAATTCAACTTGCCATCATATTCATAACTCTCAATCAATACAAAAAAGCGTTTAACTGTTTATAGGCAATTCTTCCAAAAGTATACACTTTCCTTATATTTACTTAAATGTTTCATCCTCTGTTGTTATATTATAAGCAAGTAGTGAAATGTGCCATATTTTATTTTATTTATTGTGGTATAGATTGGGGCATACTTTCGGGAAAGTGATTTCTCCCACGGGCAACTATACAATGATCGTCAAAAGTGAGTGAACACCAATGTGGTTTTTATTTGGCTTTGAAGTTTGGATACAATTTTGTTTAAATATTTTTAGTATTTTTTGCTGTCGACATGAAATATGTTTAATTATTGCTATTTCGTAATAAAACTTTTTACAATGTTGGTTTTTTAAACCTGTTTTCAAACACTAAAGAAAACTTAAAGAAGCATCGGTGTTTACTCCCTTTTTGACGATCACTGTATGTGGCAGTATCGCGCGTGGGTTCAAGATCTAATCAATACCTTCTTCTTCCGGATAATAACAAAACTTTAAAGGTTGTTTATCCCGAAGCTTTAATGTAAACTGTCAAAAATTTTAAGCAAGAAAAGTTGTCTTTACCTTGGGTAATCCTTTTAAGATTATTATTTCTTGGCACATGAATACCTGCAATAGGTGTGCTTATAGCCCAATATTATTGTAAGTATACCTAAGCTCATTTCATGACTAGAGAACAACAGAAATGTATTTGTACATGACTAAAAGTCCATCGAATTTTTTCTTCAAATGGGTTTAGCCATCCTGCCTATCACGTAGAACTCTGAACCACAAGAACAAAACTGAGACGTTAAGGGTTCTGTCAGGCATTCATGCATCCTTTAGTTCAAACGTTTATAGGCCATTTATTTTGACAAACTCCTTCATTACATCGACTTAAATGCTCCTTGACTACCTCGATTTTAATGGTATGTGCTAATAGTGAGTTGTTGTCGTAAACGATCTCGTCCACGTTTACTATTCAAGGCTAACCAATTTGTGTTTTCCTTTAGTTGCGGTTATAGCCTCTATTCCAGAACGCTTGGAGCGGTCGATCGTCGATGATGTCCATATCATCCCCATAGCTCAGCAGTTGAAAAAATCTATGTTTTTTGCCTTCAGACTATCTATCTACTCCGCAGCAAGATAAAAAAAAGTCACAAGATGGGACATTTTTTTGCCAAAATCCGAGACACGTTTGGAATTGTTCGAAAGAGCTGCTTCCAAACTGCAACTTCCTGAAAGATCGCCCGACATAGCTGGATCTGTTTTGCCGGGATCCCAAAATTAACCTTTTCCAATATTTGCATCGGAGCCCGATCTGCCGGGCCGTAAGCATTGGTGCGTTGCAGATCGGTTTAGGATGTGTACACGTACTGCGTTGGAAAGGATCTGATGTGCGACATTAAGCCGAGATATGCCCCGATATGTTTTTTGTGTAGACATATGGAACTAATAGTCACGTACCTAATTGATGAGTTGGTGTATCAGAATCACCTTCGCATTTAAAGAACGCAGCTGGTTTGTCGTCCGACCTTGCTGCTCTTATAGCATTTTAATAGCTAACGCGAAGTATTCTATTGATCATTGAAAGGACATGGGTTTCCTTCTTGTTCCACTGTCAGTTACTTGCTTCGCACAAGTTGATGCTTCACTTCCCGAGAGCGAAATATTAGACAAAGCTTATTTTATATTTCAAAATCCGTATATTCAGAAGTTCCAATCGGGTTGGTGATAAGATCTCCTTTTTTCAAAATCCCTTTTCTAAAATCCCCTGTGCTGAAATCCTTTACTCCAAAAGACCCTAAGAGAAAATTCCCAGGGACAAAATTCCCTATTTTTAGATTTGGTTTTATTAATTCTGTCGTTGGGACACCTAAAAATGGTATTAAAAAGTGAGTTGCGTATGACCCCAAGGGTCACTGTAGGATTTGGAGTAGCTGTAAGGTTGGGTATATGCAAAGTTTAGTTTGCTTGTGGGAGATTTTGGCATAGGGGATTTCGTCCCGGAAGATTTTGGAAAAAGAGATAAAAAAAGAGAGATTTATGTCCAATAAGGGATTTTGGAAAAAGGGATAACGTAGGGATCCCTTTCCTATCCTATTATCATAACAATGCACTCCAAAGTGACACGTCCATTTTATCCTCTGGGAGAGAAAACTCTCCCTAATCGACAAGCGATAATGACACTGCTCAAGGCCACCAATATTGACCTACAAAATCAGTGGTTCCTTCATCTTGACTTGGTTTCAAAGCTCTTGTCATTACAAACGTATTTATACGCTGTCATTGCAAGTTCTTGGGACGTTTGCTATGCAAATTAACTCTTTTTTTTTCTATGAAAAGTCGGAGAAAGGACAAAGCGGAAGGATAAAATGCTGACAAATAAGTCACATACAAGAAAAGGGCTTATAATCGAGAAAATATACTAGTGAATCAGTTAATATATGGATACAGTAGCAAAATGTAATTTTCAATGAAGGACGCAGAAATACTGGAGAAGCTCGTCTGCATATTTAAGGAGGATATTCTCCCGCCTATTCACAGATTTACATCGTTGATACCGTACAGTACACCCAATTTATATTCAAATTACAATACTGAACCTTATGCACCCTATCCCATATGTCGCATATAATGCTGTTCCAGTTAATGTGAACCCTATCTTCTAATAATCATGTGGTAACTGAATATTTTATCTGTTGCAGGACACCTCATAAATCATTTTGCTTTGTCATCTGCTCAAGACTTGGACTGGGACAATGTCAGTTTAAAATGATTTATGGACTATTGTCTTGTGCTGTGATTTACTTTAGAAACCAGCATAAGCGAAGGCTTGAGAAAGGGGATTTTTAAAAAAGATTTCTTTTAGCTTAGATGGGGGAGGAAATTGTTTTGGGATTCTCAGAAATTTGTTCGCATTTATTTACATTCCCGACAAAATTTGTAACGAATTTCTGAATTAAAATTCCAGCATTGTATGTTTAACATTCGCGGAATTACGATATACAGTAATTTTCTGAATGCACTCATCCACATAATATGATTACGTTCTCACATGTAACAAGCGTGTGAAGTGTAAGAAACGCAATAAGCGCGCCGTGGATTCATATAAAGGTTATATGGCATGTACGTTCCATTAAATATAGCCCCACCCGCTAAAGCATACCACACCGATTATGAGAGGGTAAATGGCAATGATCCAATTCGTCGCGAACGTGACGAGGATTTTATTGTTGCCGTAGTTAGGGAGCAATTGGATTCATTTCTACTTCGCTCTTTAAAAATTGCTGCTAAACTGGCTTAAATAACGACTCTTAAGAAAGCATCAGTCGCTATTTCTTTCTACTGTCAGCCTTACGACGATCTGTTAATATAATAACCTCTAAATAACAGAATCTGTTAACAAAATAGTATGTTAATGTAAAGCTGTTGTTATTAAATTCGTATCTAACACAACTACTTCCAAACTTAATGAATGGATTTGAATGCAGTTTTTTTTTGAAAGTGTTTAGAAATGTTTTAGCCTATATAAATATTTAGGACATTAAAGTACATGGAATTCTCACCGAAATTTATGTAGGTTCATTCATTCATTCCGTTGTCCATTAAGTGGGTCGCGGGTGTAGGTTGCTCAAGTGGACCCTCCATATCTCTCGATTCTCCGCCATCGACTCTAAATCAACAAGGGCAATCCCCATACGGGTAGAGGAGAGATTATGGACTTGATCTAACCATCTCATCGTAGGTCTACCTAGAGGACGCCTGCCTGATGGTACGGATTCCATAGCACGTCGTGGAATCCTGGTCGGGGACATGTGTTTAACATGATCAAACCACCGAAGCATGGACCGCTCCGTCGGGAGAAGTAGTTGCTCGACATTGAGTTCCTCACGTATTCTGGTATTTCTAATGCGATCTCTACGGGTCACAGCAGCAATACAACGGAGAAATCTCATTTCGGCAGCTTGTATTCGCGATCTTATTCTTTCGGTCATTACCCAAACCTCATGACCATAGGTAAGAGTTAGAACAAACAATGAATGTTAAAGACTGACAACTTAGCTTTGGCACCAAGTTCAGTCCTCCTGAAAACAGAATGCCCAAGTTGTCTCAAAATTGATCCAGATTGACCAATCCTACATCACTCGTGAATAAGACCCCGAGATACTTAAACTTCTCCACCTGTTTCAATGGAACTCCACTGACATGCAGAGTGCATTGAACAGGCGTTCTAGAGACGACCATCACTTCAGATTTGTTCACATTTACTTTCATCTCAGCTTCAACACAAACGGCTACAAACCGATCGAGTGCGCGCTGAAGTTCAGTCTGAGAGGACCCAAGGATGACCAAGTCATCAGCGAAGAGCAAATGACTTATCCTCAGATCTCTCAATTCGAAATGTTCTTCGCCAAGACTGCGCTGTAACATCCAGTCCATATAAGCAATGCAAGGAGAGGCGACAAGACGCACCCCTGGCGAAGTCCAACGCCCACGGTGAAAGGTATTGATTTAACGCCGTTTACCCGAACACAGCTTTTACAGTTTGCGTAAAGAGATTGAATTGCTCTCAAGGGAGAATCGTCAATTCCATACTCCTGTAATACACTTCAGAGTTGACCTCGAGGGACTCGGTCGTATGCTTTCTCCAAATCTACGAAGCATGCGTAAACAGGTGTAGCATACTCCCATGCCTTTTTAAGTACCATTCTGGGAGTGAATTACTGGTCGGTTGTGCTTCTGCCGGGACGAAAGCCGCACTGCTCATCTCCTAATCGTGACTCGACTACAGCTCTGCAACGCGTTTCCATCACCTTGGCAAAGACTTTTCCGGGGAGACTTAAAAGTGGTATATGTACCCCTGTAACTGGAGCAATCCCTTTTATCCGCTTTCTTGAAAAGGGGCACAATCACCCCAATCTGCCAGTCGCTGGGAGTTTCGCGGCATTCCTTGGCCACTTTAATGACACGAGAGAACCATTTGATTCCCTCTTCAACTAAGACCTTAAGCATTTCTGGCCGGATTTCATCCACTCCGGCCGATTTGCCAGCTTTTAGCGATTTGATCGCAAAAGTGACTACCTCTACCGTAGGACTATTTTCGGCACCGCTTAAGGAGACGGATGTGTCAACCTCAATGCCCTGGATTGGATTGAGCAATTCGGAAAAGTGCTCGCTCCATCTGCGAAAGATGTCCTCCTCAGTAGAAAGATTTCCTTCCTCTAAGACGGCGAACTCCTTCCAAGATTGTTCTTTGGCTGCTTTAACAGCCAATTTGCAAGTTCTTCGCGCCTCAATGTACCGGTTACGAGAAGGTGAGTCTCCCAAGTGAATCCACACCTTGAACTTGAAGGCCTTTTTCTTCTCTCTGATGGCTTATGTAGGTATTTATTTATGTAGATATATTTACCTATACTGAATTGAAGAAACATTTTTTTCCCGTATATGTATATATATGTAAAATCAAATTACAAGTGCAACTTAATAAATAAAATATTTGGAGTCTTTACCTACTTATCAAAAAATAGTTAAATATCAACAGCTCAACAATTGCGCGAAATCTAATTGGATGACCCTATAACTACTTCATAGTTACGTTGTAGTTTTTTGTGCATTAGTTTTGCTAATTTTGTACATAAAATATCTTGAAAATGTGTTAGCTTACAAGACGTAAGTATAGTGGGCCTGATTCCCAACATGTCTATCTTTTCGAACTTTTACTGTACAGAATGCATGCTGTACAGTAGACGCTAGATATAGTGAACTAATAAAAACTTTGCTTGAGCATCAGAATGGGCCTCCGCACACGAGACTAATTCTGCCGGCATAAAACCGATTTTGTAGGCGAGGGGACTGAAGTGAGGAAAACAAGCGGAATAAAATGTTCTGCCGAGTTTGAGCGGTTGAACAAGGCATAAAACTAATACATACACAACTTTCAAAATATTTCAATTGTGAAAATAATACTACACAATGAAAAGGGGTTCATATATAGGCGTATTTTTTTGGGAAGTGAGTATAACAAAACCAAAAGTGAGTATACAAGTTTTGCATGTAAAAGTAAAAGTGAGCTAGCTATAGATTCTCAAAAAAATACGCCTTATATAATTTTCCTGCCGGCAAAAATCATCCCGTGAGCGCTCGAAGTAAGCTACGCTTAAGCTACGATTACACGGCCATTTTTTTGAGTCATTTAAATGGCGCTGTGACGTCAGGAAAAACTGTCGCATTAGAGCGACATTTAAACTACGATTCGTCATTGGAAAAATGGCGATCAAAGGAAAAGACTATCATCATAATTTGTGTCCCAAAATCAAATGACGGACACTGCGAGTCATTTAGAATTTTAAGTTGGGATGCCATTTAAATGACGCAATAGCAAAAAAGCTTAGTCATTTGTCATAGGCGTCATTGAAGAGTGATCACACGGCCATTTTTTCCCGCCATTTAAATGGCAATAAATTCATGTCATTTGGTCCGACATTTTCCTAGTCATTTAAATGACGCCGAAAATGTTATCCCAAAAATGGCGATCACACAGAACGACATTTAAATGACTGCTTTGTGACGCGATTTTTACGTCAGAGCGTCATTTAAATGACTCGAAAAAAGGCCGTGTAATCATAGCTTTACGAATTTTCAGTTTCCTCCGCTCGACAAATTAATTTTTCGACAGTAATTATTGTATTTTGCCATGTCCACATGTTAAACTAAAACAAACGAAACATCATCTAACATCAAAGAAGTCAAAAAAATTCTGTCAACATTTTTTTTTCTTCAAATAATCAAATTACACTTCAATAGATATGCCATGTTCCTTCAAATAAAGGTCCTCACTATAAGCATGAAAAACAAGTCACAAATGTCCTGTCACCACATAAAATGAGTCCGTAATTAAAAGCTCTCAACCAGAGTGGACATTCGATTTTATTTAGCAAATAAATTTCATCATTGAAATGTGGTACACCGGGCGCCACAGTTTATAGCTGAATTTATGCGCGCAAATATGTTTCCTTTTCGACAGCTCCTTCCGCCCAAATAACGGATGCAACCAACTACCCAATCGAGGAATGGGTAATGTGATCGTTATCGTTAGCGATTATAGAGTAGGGTACAATGAATATCGATTTAGAAAACAAAGAGGAAGAAAGGACATTTTATTTAAATTGACACAACGCATAAACATTCTCTAGCATTCGGTTTCATTCAGGATAGTCTTAGTGGAAGAAGCAAATATTTACCATCACTGTAAGAGCAAAAGCAAATAGTTAGTATTTCTTTCCCACTCTTGGGCAGTACGAGTATCTAAGTATATAGAAATATATCCGATATGTCAATGTTTGCCCATTAAAGGGGGAATCAGTCGATATTGGTATGGAATATAGGGGATACACTCACACCCACGATTTCTGCTATTGTTTGACTCTCATCAAGTGGAAATTAAAGCTGCTTAGTAGAATGGATGTTTAGTCCAACGTTGTAGTGATTAAATTGAGGTAAGATAGATTCAGATATGATTTAGTGGAGAACAGAACCCAAATTCAAGATTTGGTCGGAGGAGGAAAGCATGCCTGATGAATGGAAAGCTTAGCCAAATAACGATTCTTAACGAACCCTAATTGGCCTTAACTAGCTAGTGAAGTTTTAGGCCCAGTAAATGTACAATGGACCAAATAGGGTCGAGATCAATACCCACCACCTCACTTCGTCTCGCTCCAATTTAACTTACTTACTTAAGGTGGCGCTACAGTCCGGGGTGGACCTGGGCCTCAAACAACAAGCATCTCCAGCCAGCACGATCTTTGGCCAGATGTCTCCAGTTTCGCGCGCTAAGTTGGCTAAGCCCCCTTTCCACTTGCGTGCGCCACCTGAGTCGCGGTCTTCCTCCACTGCGCCGTCCACCGGGTGTGGATTCGAAGATCTTCCGGGCCGGAGCATTTACGCCCATTCGCTCTACATGACCCAGCCACCGCAGTCGTTGGACCTACACTCTTCTGGCTAGGTCGATGTCGTCGTTGTACCTCCTCCTCCATTCACCGTTTATGCAGACGGGACCGATAATTACTCGAAGAAGTTTCGCTCAAAGCAACCAAGAGTAACCTCATCCGCTTTTGATAGTGTCCATGCCTCTGCACCATAAATAAGGACTGGGATGATTAGGTTTTTGTTAGGGCTTTGCTGCTGAATTGCTTTCTTAGCCCAAAGAAACAGCGATTGGCATGAGCTATTCTTCGTTTAATCTCACCGCTATTGTCGCATTCACCCCTATTCCCGTTGGCGTTTGTCGTAAACGACTCGTATTTTACTTCGTTTTTTAGTTAGTGTTTTTAACTTTTTTGAAACACATCTGGATTCTGGACATCATTTTACAACGGCACGAAACATGAGTCGTATACAACAAACGCCAACGGGAATAGGGGTGATTGCCTTAGTTCATAGCGAATGTCATATAGTCGGTGTTGAGTGTCCTTTCTTGATGACAGCATAATACTTGGCCCCAATTTAACACCTTCAGATAAACTCCAGAGTGATAATAAAACACAGATAGTTCAAATTTCAATATGGTTTATTTGAGTGGAATCGAAATCAATAGAGAGCGATGGGATAAACAATGTTTTTCGATTCATTTTCCGGCGAAAAAACAAACAACGAAGACGGTTTACCAACACGGAGAGATTAATCACACAGACTTCCAACGATTGGTCTTGTGATTTATTGATTGTCATCGCAAAAGCCAATCGAAAGGGGAACTGAGTCCGCTTGAATTGGAATGGAAGATCAGTTGAATTCGTGGGATAAGGACTTTATCTCCTTTGAATTTGCCCTTGATGATCGTCGCTTGAATCACATTATTTATCAGATTCTTGACGGACAACCGCGTGCCGTTGCACAATTTCAGTTTCTACACGCAAACTTATTTTCTGAAAAAATTATCACATTGAATTGTAATGCTTGTACTGTTTGCGGATGTGATGCGCGGTATATACCTACGACTATCCGGAATCAGTGTAATAATACGCAAAACTCGAATCAATTGCAGCAAGAAAAATAACACAATTACTCAACAGAAAATGTGGCGCTATCCTATAATTCGAACCTGACCTAATCTTGTAAACTCACCCTACTTTAATTGACATATAATAAACTTACTTAAACTATTGACATATTATGGACTGCTAGTGGACGTCTTCGCCTTGGTTCCAATATAATCACTAGCCCTCTTGGCTCAAAGCGGAATAATTTGGAAATTTACACTTTTTTGAAGTGACATCTTTTGTTAACAATGATGCAACAATTTGAATTTCAACCGTTTTACTTGACAAATTTACTAACGCCCAATAGGTGTCTCCAGTATTCTATGGAGCAATCAAAGATGGTTGTCGAATTGGCTCCGTTTTTCAATGCCATCTACTTTAAACAGCGACGCAACTATTGAATTTTAAATGTTTTACCTCATGAATTCTCTTACGCCCAATAGGTGTCTGGTGCCTCTAGTATTCTATTTTGTAAAAACAGCAGCTACAACTATTCCTGAGTCCGGCATTTTATATACATAGTAAGTATTCGCCTCCATAATGGATAAATCCAAGATGGTTCGTCATTTTGTTTCAGTTATTTTTCGCTCTGAACAAAGAGCGCTAGTTTATGTTGGCGTCATTTTCTGGCCAAAATTTGTGTGAACTGACTTCACTAGCAGTTCATATAAAATAAGTCAATGCCCACTACCTACTTCTATAAAGACGTGTTTTAACTAATAGAAAATGACAATGCAAAGAGGACACCTGGCGCCATCTTTTATTTATGTCGCTAACTTCTCCACCTAAAATGCACGCAAAACGTCTTTTATCACAATGAATTTGACAATTATCCGAAATTTTTCACCTTTACATCGTCCAAAATCATCGAATCATGCGAAAAAATGCAAAATTTCGTAGAAAAAATAAATAAATGTTCGCGTTTTTTCGAAATTTTCAATTTTTCTATTCAAAAAGCCATTCCCGAACAACTGCACACCAAATTCCATACAAAAAATATCTTTTCGATTTTTCCGGAGGGTTTTCCCCAAAATGTTCTTTTACATGAACCTTCTCCTGACAATTACGAACAACTGAAAAAAAATTCGAGCCAAATCGGTCCAGCCGCTCTCAATTGATGAATTACTAAATATTTTTTACACCATTTTTATAAAAATATATAGACAATAATGAGATGAGATAAAATATAGTTATCAAGTCTCCAATAACACGGGCTCACAGCAAAATTGCCAAAATCTGAAAAGTGCGTCGGATGAAAAGTACGAATTTTCCCAAACAAATTTTGACCACACTTTTCTAAATCTTACAGTTTGAATTTTATCAAATCGCATCTTCTTAGTGCTCACTTCGCCCATAAAAAAAATTTACTTCAAAATGTCAACCGTTTGGGCTGGGCGTTGCGTTGATCACCAATCGCCAATCAGTCCAGGACAAACTGTTTTATATAGAAGACTAGATGTGCCCGCAACTTTGTACGTGTAGTATCTTGAAATACTGTATAAATTGTCAGAATTTTAGTGTATGCTCACACTGTATAAAATGTCAGATTTAATAAAATAAAACTTACTTTATACGAGACTACAGAAAAAAACTGATGTCATTTATTAAGGATACTACAGTACGTGGCGTAAAATTTAGCTTCTGCTTAGTTTAATCATAGTATAATTTAGAGAAAGAACAACAATAGTTTCTTGTATGTACTTTTAGAACAGGCAGTGAAGTCAGAAGAACACATTTTGGTCAAAAACGGTCCTAAAGGACTTTGTAATGAACAAAATAGCCTAAAACCACCTCGTAGTCTAAAGAAACATTTAAAAAAAAGTGTCATTGAAATCTGTCCAGTAGTTTTCACGTTTTGAGGTAACAAAGAAAATTTCTACAGTTATAAAAATCTCTATAGGTGACAACATTATTTAAAATCTCATAAATCAGAAATCCTCACATCTTTATCCGCCTCTGCAATTGCCTAAATAACATTTTCATCAACCAGATGAGTGGGCCACTAGTAAATGTCACTTTGACGCTTAAAATATGACCTGTTGACCTGTCATGTGGCTCATGCAACTCATGGCTCTGATAAAAAAATGTAGAGTAACTGAAACAGTAGAAAAGTTAAATTGAGTTTGCTACTAAAAGACAATTCTTGCATACACCATCACTTGCAGAGGGTACAAGTACAATACATTATACGTCATCCCCTTATACTTTATATCCTTGCATCTGATAAATATAAAAGAACGTGTCGCATTTCAATTTTCCAATAACCCGAATAATGCAATATCCTCCACCAGACATTGATTTCATAAACAAAGGGAAAAGGCAAAATAACCAAAAGGATGCGGATGAAGATCCCGCACCCTTGATGCTACAATTTCCCATTTTCGTACGCTCGGATCAATTTCCCGAATTTTTTTTTTTTCAACAGTTTACTTGCTTTAAATGCTATAAAATAAAATTGAATTTCGTGGTCGATTACTTGTCTGCTGATTGGATGGCAAAAAAAAAAGGAAAGCAAACCGAATTTGTATTTTTATCCTTGTATCCTTGACTGCAGTTCTGGTACATGAGCACTATTTGTAACAAATTGAACCCGAGCAACTACCATAAATCAAAACACCATGCCACACAAACCATCGACCAATATTTCGAAATGTGGGGCAATTTTTCAGAAAAGCTTCATCGACAAAATTGCGTTTATCCGACAATTTGAAGTGTTTTGCGGTTGGTGGTTTGATTTTGGTCACTAAAGCGGATGCATCATCATCATTTATTATAAGAAGTGTTGTGACAAATAGTCTTTGGAGGAACAGAAATTACTGTGTGGACCGAAAACTTTTTGCATTTTCTGATGGAAGCCACAAAAGGGTGTCTAATGAGCGATGACCTCATCAAAGGGGTTAAGCTTGTAACCTAAAAAATTGGTCGTTGAATAGACTTAGATATTGAAGTTAGTCTTATAGTATTCTTTAAAGTTCTGAAATCGGTTTCAACATGCAGATTTACAGGGTGAAACTGGACGCCTGTATAGTTTAATTAGTATTTTTGACAAAATGTTATGCAAAACCCTTGCTAAGCAAAAAGGAAACGTTATAACTACCATCACATTACGATGGCTTAAAACAAAAGGACAGAACTGCACCAGACAATTATTCCCAAAATTTTCCCCAAGAAAATCCTAATCTTTCATTAATCTGGACAAAAATAACCTAAAAATCGAGACAGGTATAATTAATGGTCATGATTCATGAACAAAAATCTTCACCAAATTGGCGTCTCACGGACCCTGCATTTAATTTTCTGATTTGTTAACTGAGGTGAGCATTTAGTTCAGTAGTTCATTCCAAATCGGGTTGATTTTATTCATAGTCCACCATCAACTATTAAACAAAAATTGTAATAGATAGATTTAAGTCGGGGGCACCCCCATGGGGCTCTGCCACTGTGGCCTCTTAAGAAGGAGCCTACTGTGCCTTTCCTGGTGAGGTCCTAGAGCCATATTTTTAATCCGGAATTATTCAGGAAGACAGAGATCTTCTCTGGTGGTATGTCAGCAAGATTTGCTAAAGTAACGATTTCACCGTCAAGAGGATTCACCACTCTCTAAACAGAGAGCACTATTGAGGTATCCATTAGGAAGAAACTATTCGGCAGCAATTGGTTGTCGGAGAAATTCGGTAAAAATTTTCTGTGTAGCTGTCAAACGTTAATGGCATAACACGTTACATATATCGCAATGCGGCGAAGTGCGCTACAAGTCATCGTAGAATTTTTCCAAAAGTGAATCGGAATGGATGGACATTCGGCCTGGAAGATCTTCGTATCCACACCCGAGGGACGGCGCAGTGGAGGAGGTGGCGCACTCAAGCGTGCGAAACTGAAGACAGCTGGCTAAAGATCGTGCTGGCTGGAGACGCTTGTTGGTTGAGTCCCAGATCCACCCCGACCCCGGACTGTAGCGCCGCCTTAAGTAAGTAAGTAAGAATCGGAACGGATACCTCAAATAGAATTTTTCTGATTTCGTATAAATCGGAGAAAATTCCGTTCCGAACGGATTCCTCGATAGGGCAGATTATTAAACTTCATAGTTGCCCCTGTGAACGACACTAAAGTTCAAAATTAAAACCACTTCTATCTAACTTTTACATAAATCTGATCAAAGGGTACGGTAGTACAATAGCCAAGTTCTCTAGTAAAGGCACATACCTTTTTACTGGAACAAACTTAGACTGTTTTTAACCCTTCTGCATACACTTCAGACTTTCCATTCAGGGCGTGGTATACACCCACTCTTAAAAAATAGTTATACCCCTCTAAAATATGAATCTACCATCTGAATAAAATTGTAATAATAAAGAAAGCCAAAGTGACGGTAGTCTAGTTAAGTTAGTATCTATTTGAAAGCGAAGACGTTTCAACGTTGTTTGTGACATGTAATTAGGGTTACCAACTTTTTTAAGAAGGAATAGAGTATATTTGATTTCAGAAAGGACAAATAAAGAGTACAGCTAAATAAAAAAGAGTATCATTTATTTAAATTTTTAAAAATGTATTTTTTTGTACTTTTTCCCATACATAACAGTTCTTTGTTGTTTTTAAAATAATTGTATGAATCTAAGCATTCTAAATCAAAGTTCATATAAATCAGGAGCTCATTTTTAATTAGTTTCAGTGAAGCCCTGTTCCTCTCTTCCCGCCACTTCACAGTTCATATTCATGCATGACGGAAAAGACTCTCTCAACTCTCAGTGAATGCTGAAGTGGCAGGAATAGAGAGTATCCCTTCAAGCAAGAGAGTCCGTTTTCGGTTCAAAAACGGAGTCAATGACATATGGAAGACTCCGCATACAGCTCCGCATCAGCGTTGCCACTTTGCTGCAATTGCAGTAGATCTACTGCATTTTTTTCAAAATTTAAAATCTACTGCCGCCAAATTAAATCTACTGCATTTTTGTAATAGCTTAAATGAGGAAGCCAAATCCAAAATAGTAGATAAAATACAAACAGAAATACAAGCCAATTTGGGAAACTGAGTTTTCCTGGTTTAAATTACACTTAAACACTGTTTCAGGTTTAGCAAAATATGTCTTTGAACAACAACAGGTCAAATTTAGACGTCGACAAATATTTTCTAGCTTGATGGGGTTTTTCGTGCTGCGATTTTATATCGACGCTTGTCAACAGATAAAAACTCCTTTTAATTTTAATGATGCAAGACTGAAACCTCTGTGGTACGTAGATACAAAGTTAGTACCTAGTGGAAGTCAAAATACCCTCGATACTGCCTATTTTAAACTTGTTTCCTTTTCATGATGATGACAAACAAAAACTTAATAGCCAATGAAGATGAACAATATTCCATGTTCATTAAATCATTAATATTAATGCATTTTTCTGTTTTGTTTAAATACTCGTCTTTATTAATTTTGTATTGTTTATGTTATGTTTTGTAATTTACCTTGGTTTTGTTTGAAAAAAAAATCTACTGCAAAAAAATTCGATCTACTGCATTTTTTTAGAGAATCTACTGCGAAAAAATAGTCCAACAGTGGCAACGCTGCTCCGCATACGGATCCGCGAAACTGCGTTTGCCGGCTCAAATTAGTATAGAAATTAGAATCACCGCGGACCCACTTTTGTATGTGTTGGTGAGAGAATGAGAGAGCGAGCTCGCCGCGCTCAGCGAAAAATGAATCCAAATCGGATCCAAAAAAAAATTAAAAAACGAGGCAAGCGCTGGCTATCGAAGAATTTTTTTCAGACGAAATACAAACAAGTTTGTTTACATTTGCATGGATTTTTTTCTACGAATTTATTAATTAAAATAACTTTTTTCACATTTTTCACATTTTCACTATTTTCCGCGGAAAGAACACTTCGAAGCAACATCATCTGAAAAAATAGCTTTCAGACTATGCCTAAGGAATTTTTCCAGACTTTAGGCAGGCATTTTCTCCAACAAACTCTCCTACGAAAGAAAAACGAGTTAAAAAAATGTAAGGCGAATAAATATATTATCTTTACCAATGCTTTTGAAGTTCCATTGCCATCACGGATCTGTGCCTCAAATGTTAATAGATGCTCCATTGAGAGGCATGGAATTTCCAGGAAAGACAGCTGGGTGACGGTTGAATTTCGGTTTTGGTTGATTTTTAGCTCCTGTATTGCTCTTCGGAGATATTTTGTTTTCTTTATGTTGCTGGTAACTAAATTCCTCGCGATATACCCGAAATGTGTTCCCGATCTTCATCACTATATTTCCTTGCACGTTTGCAAATAAAGGAAACCTCACGGTTAATTTTATAATAATCGCTCGAATTCATGTTACCGTATTAATTAATTAATTCGTAGGGATTTTATCACGTGCCACCACGAACGTCAACGAAAGATTAATCACCGGCAGCCGCAGATGTTCACTAGGGTTACCGTTTTGAAATCCGCCTTCCAGTCAGATTTGACTGGAAAAAAATCAGTCAAAAATCTAAAATCCAGTCAAAAAATCAGTCAAAGAAATTCAAACAAAAATCCAGCTAAAAATCCAGTCATGAAAATAAAAATACAAGTAAAAGTGTTATCAATGGTCTGGCCGTTGCTTTTGATACCCTGCATACATATACAAGTCATGCAAAAATTTAGCCATGTGAGGCATGGGTTGGGCATTGGTCTAATGTTGGTTTGGTGTGAGGTGAGGGGTACCAGAACCAGAACTACTTGACCGATATAGCCTATATTTTCAATATCAACCTGAACAGTAGAAAGAAGTCTTCTGACAGAATTTCATTCGCCTAGGTCGATTTCTTTCCTTTTGACGCTATATTGTGTTTTCATCAGAAAGACAGACAGGCAGACGGACATGGCTGAATCGATTCAGATTCAGAACTTGATCCTGGTCAAATCCGGTGATTCTTACTTGAAGTTACAAACGTAATGATAAAGGAAATATTCCTTCATGTGGAGGGTATACAAAATGTATTAACTTATAAATGAACTTTATATAGCAATCTCTCTGAGCGCTTCAATTGTCTCCTCATCATTTGCATCAACATACATAATGTCGAATATTTTATTGCTGCTTCTGTAAGTAATATTAGTACCAACCAATTATTTTGTTACTTCGGTCGGTATAGGAAAGTTGAACCTCACTCAACTGCTAAATTTTCAGTTTCAAATATTTGTTTGTAAGTTGGCAAAGCCAAGTACTTGTGCAAATGCAAACGCATAAATTGGTTCATTGTATGAGTGGGATATGCTTCCAAGCTCAGAGCAACAAAAATGGTGAAATTTAAGCAATATTTGTTCGTTTTTTATATTTTTTTATATTTCCACTTTGAATTTAAAAATTTATATTGATAGAAAAGTGATATTACACGAAACATTTAAAAACAGTCAAACAAAATTTGTATCCAGCTAAAAAACCAGCCGGCTGGATTTTAAAAAATCTTCCAGCTAAATGCATATCAATCCAGTCAGATCTGACTGGAAAGCAGTCAAAATGGCAACGCTGATGTTCACTCTTTCATTGCAAAAAAAAAAGACAAAACAAAAATTCTCGCGACTCTCGCAATCTCGTTCTACTTGTTGTGTAGATACAGCGAATTTACAAATGTGTGCGTGGAACGCCTCATATTATGCGGATCCAAAAATGACGGGAAAAATTGGGTCAGCGATTTTGCTTGAAGGGATATAGCTAACAATTTTATTTAAATAAATGAATTCCTCCGGACACTTACTAAAAATATATTGCCATTTTTCGCCAGTATTCTTTTGCAAAAAATCAGAGTTATTTATTAATTCACCCTGCAGTTGTCTTAAAATTATTCTTTCGGAATATAATCTGTCCATTTAAATGTTTAATTTTTGTAGGTTTAGTTTTCCTTCAATGATTTGTTCTAAACATCGGCCGGTTTTTATTGTATGTGTAAAGGAGAATGAAAAAAGTTTTTTTTTTTACATTTGTGTACGCAGGTAGGCGTATTTTCGTTATGCTTTCGTTAAGGACCATTCACATGGGAACGAACGAACGAATTGATGAAATGCGAATAAACCACTTTTTATGCATTTAAAAACAGAAAATTGCACATTTTATTATTCAAAGATATCCTCCTCTTGGAATAAGGTTAAGTTCGAACGAATTTTTTTTCGCTACTTTGTGGAACGCGATTTAAATGATGTGGATTGTGAATAGACTGACAATTCGCGCCAGGGTGTTTTCGTTCGCGGCAAAAAATTTGGATTTCGAAATTTCACTATTTAAACTGTTAATAAACTTGTTTTCTTAATAAATGTTGATGGAATAATTGATTATCCTCATCTTGGAGTAGTAAAATATTCAATTTTCTGTTTATAAATTTTTATGCATTTATGGTGGTTTGTTCGCATTTCATCAATTCGTTCGTTCGCTCCCATGTGAATGGTCCTTAACTAACCCCTGAGCCACTGCGACCACACGACCATACAAAAAAAAAACAACGCCATCTATTTGAAAAATGTGTAAAGACTTTTCCGGCCTATCATCAAATGCGAATAAATGTTGAAAAGATTGCTTTCGATTGTATCTCTTTTTTTAGTGGGCGTTCGTCGAAAGCATTTATAAGCTGTGTGTCGGTAACAACCGTCAGAACGAGAATAAAATATGTGATATGGCGGGTGGGTGTTTAGGAACGTATAGCGCTAGGTGAAAATAAATAGCAGTGGATGGAGCGTCAATTTAGAAAAATGTTAAATTCAACTTTTTTCATTGGACTTATTTAATGCTATTATAAGGGCAATTATGAACTAGGCCACAATTTCTGAACCTAAAGATTTATGTAGATTCCAGTAGAGGGTAACGTCGAATTTGGGAGTTTTTCTCTGAGAACACACATCGGCTTGCAAGTCAGAGAGACAACAGCTGTGCTTATGGGAGGCTTGCTTGACAGAAATACAATATCAAATTAAACAAATAAAATATATAAGATTACGTATAACTAATTGTATAGTTTTTTTTGATAAAACAATCGAGCGAGATAAAGCGGGTCTTCTAGAAACACACACAAACGAAAACACATTATTCTTCTCTAAGATTCAATTTGAAATATCTAAAATTAAAAGTTTCAAATTAATATCGCACCAACATTGAGTGCAAAAAAGAGAATTACGAAACTTTTCACTCAAATCAATGGAAAAAGAACTACCCAAGGATGTGGATGTGGACGTGGAGGACATGCAACTAATCAAGAAAGTACTAAAGCTATCGAAGGTGAAACTTTAAAATAATTAACTTTTATGGCCACCCATGAAGGAAACGCATCTAAGGAAACGCAATTTCGTTATGCTTTTAGTTTTTTTTTTTTTTTTATAATTCGAATTCTTCCCGAGCTTTTTATACTGCATTTTGATGCACAAAGTTTGTGCTTCCGTTTTGGTTTAAGGGCGAAAGATGAAAGAAATAGGGATTAAAAGTTGAACGCAAGAGAAACTCATTACTGTTGAGAAAGTTTAAGCTTTCGTTTGAAATTATAGTGATTTTGTTGTTGTATAAGTTAATATGGACAAACTTGGGTAAAAGGATTTGTCCTTTCTTCTCGTTTGACATGGAATTTGTTAAAATGAATTTGAACATTCTTCCGTCGAATGGAATTTTATTACATTTGTCAGCAGTGTCAGCGACACTGTGAGTACTGAGTATGTATAGGCAGAAGATGGAAAAATCGGTGTAGTAGTGAAAGAAGGTATTTAGAAGGACACTGTGATGTTTGTTTAGAACGAAACTTTCCAATCTAAAAATAGAGTTGGGTAAAAAGTTCAATTTTACGGAGTTTCATAGTTGTATAGACATGTTCGAGTAGGTCGGAAAAAGGGATCACGAATCCGCGTCTATAAGAAAACTCTCGCCAAAATCTAGTGAAACTGATTTACCTCGACTTATAGACACTGATAATACGTTCCTGCCACTGTTAGAAAGACATGCTAGACTTTTATGCTCTCCTTACAGTAACTTCTTCTTTATCAGTCCCATTGTTAACGTTGAGGGTGAGACCATTCTCTACTAAAGTATTTCTGCAAGTGTCAAAGAAAAATACTCCACCTGAAATACCATTTACTTGAATCCTTGATAACGAAGTCGAGTCCAGTGAATACTGACTTTACAGGAGAAGTAAGGACTACCTTAACAATTTTTTAACTACGAGACGAGACCAGTATCAAGCTTAATGCCGCATACAGATCACAGGGTTTCAAAGCAGGAATCCGGCCCGACGGAAAAAGTGGGTCTCGGGATCTGGGAGCAGAAATCGGACATAAATACGAAAGTGTAGGTCCCGTGTCAATCCAAATAACTCTCAACGGTGATGTGAGTGGTAAGTCTCGTCTCGATATCAAAGAGAAGGTTCATAAGTCAGGCGCGGGCCCAACGGCGAGTGTAGGTTTCGGGGGGAATGACGCCTAATGATATAAGGCCAGATGCCTAAATAGGCCAGCGCGACTCTAATTAGAGCAATCGACAGGCGACGTCGAGTGGGTTACGCTAAAGGAAATATTATTGATCGTCGTTTATTTAATTTATACCATTCAGATTCATTAGCAATCAATGAAGAATGGCTTCTTTGTCGATGATAACCCACATTTCTCTCTAACTCCAACATTTATTTGAATGCAATTCTCAGTAACCAAAACCAAGCATCCCGCAATGTTCTTAATGTTTACGAATTTCAGACTGATTTGTGTTTTGCGCACATTACCTTTTAGATGTGCGCGCCACCTATAATGGTTGGGTCTTCCTCTGCTACGGTTTCCCTCAGGGGTGGACTCAAAGACTCGTCGGTCTGGTACGTTGCTGTCCATACGCTCCACGTTCCCCAGCCATCTCAGCCGTTGTATCTTCAGTTTTTTGACCAGGTCAACGTCGCTGTATAGCCCATAAAGCTCGTTGTTAAGGTAAGGTGGGGTAAGTGCGACCCATAAAATGTAAAGTTGGACTCTATATCTACGTCAAAAACTAAGTATTGGTAATAGATGCCTACCGATAATTTTTTCTTAAAGCCATGTTTATGGGGGTTCGTCTTAATCCTGGTTTATTGGTTATTCGACACTTAACATATTTTTTATAAATAAAAATACAAAACAACTTCCGTGGTATGCACTTTACCCCTGGTTTGGGGTGAGTGCATATACCATAAGGGAAAACTTTTTTGTTAATGAAATGAATCACTTGATAAAAAAGGTATTATAGAAGCAGCATTTTATCTATAAAAAACAGTTTACATTTTTAAGATATCTTTATTAGTTCAAAAACTACAAACTTTCTCATCTGACTAAGTGGTTAACGTAAAATAAAAAAAAAAAAAATAAAACAAGAATAAAAACAGTCTCAATTTCACAGACTCTAGTTAATTAAATCACAAATTCTTATTAGGCCTTATATAAATCAAAATATAGCCTCTTAAACCCAAGACTTTTGTTTTAGATGGATCGGTGCAAAAGGATAACTCGTCCAAATTTCAAATACGGCCTGGCTTGTCCTCCAACTTCAACTCCGGTAGAGTTTTTTTAAGCAAGTCCATATATAAGAAATGGGTCATTGTTCTTCTTTCGGGCGTACTCCACCAACTGGGGCTTTTTTATGAAAAGACTATGGCGTTTTTTGAAGCTTAAAAACCAATCCCCACCTGGTGTTCCATTTCTAAAATTAGTCTCTAGGTTATTATAGCGAACGAATTTGCCTACCAATTCTAAAACTTTCTTACGTGAAAGACCAAAGCCCAATTTTTTCAATGCTGTTAATCCTATTGCTAGTTTTTGCTCTTTAGCAACAGGAAGAGTGGTAGGTCGGCCTTGTGTATAACTTTTGATTTCTCTGGTTCCTTTTAAGCAACAGACAATCGTATTTTTTGGAATTTTATAGTCAATGCTGGCACGGTAGGCAGTCATTTGGCCACTTGAAACTTTGTAGACCACTTCTGCCAATGCTGCCTTGGAGTATGACATACCTCTAGTCGTTTTCCTGGTACAAACCATCATTTTTGCCTGTAAAAGATGTTATTTACAATAAATATTATCGATGCTATTTCATAATTAAAAGCCTGGGGTAAGTGCATACCAAAAAATGCACTTACCCCATGCTTATAACGCACACTTCCCTCGTCATACAAATGTGAAGAGGTAAGTGCATACCATGGCCGAAAACATATACATATATCACAAAAACTCACCAAAAAAATATATTTACTTAATAAAATCAATAAACAATAAAGTGATCACTTTTTTTTATAATAATTTGTCACTTTACGCAAGTTAGCCGATCAGTTCTGAGGCACTACCAACTCTACCAAACTACCAGTATTTCAATATATTTTCACAGAAACGTTAAAATTGTTGTCGTCAAGTGACGTACATGCGCAGAAAAAAGAAAAATTAATAGCGGAATATTATACCTTGTAGTTCTATATACTTTGGGTCGCACTAACCCCAAGTTACAATCTTTTCCTCCACACTCCTTGGATACAAACTGGACCGAATATCGTCCGAAGAATCTTTCTCTCAAAATATCCCAGGACGTTTTCATCCGATTTCGATAGAGTCAATGCTTCTGCACCATACAACAGGACCGGGATGATTAGGGTCTTATATAATATCTCCTTGGTTCTATCGAAAGAGTGCTTTACTTCTTAGATGCCCGTTTTATATCTGTGCTGATGTCATTTTGCAAGGTGATAGTGGAGCCCACGTAGACAAAGTCTCTAACTACTTCCATTGTGAAGTTTTATGCTAGACGTCGTCGATGCTGAGAGTCCTTTCGACGTCAAATCATTCTTTGTCCAACAGAAAGTCGGTTTTATGCAAATTTTCCCAAACACAGCTGCGAAACGTAATTCTTTCAATAAAAGAAAAACGAGAAATCGCTTACAAATAAACTTCATTGGTTCCAAAGGACAGATTCTGTTCTTTTAAATGCATCCTATATCGCATTTCAATCGCTTCAGTATTGACTTCTCTAGGATGCAAACGAAATGCCATTGTCTGGACTTTTGCTCGATTTCTGGGTAGAGGCCTCAAAGAGATATAATTCCCCCAGAATTGGTTGCTGTGGCGAGACTTTATTGTGAAGAAAGGGGAGCATTGAAAATGTTAATGGATTTTCTCATTTCTAGATGAGAATCTCTGATTGGTGGGCTTAGGTCCATAACTTTCATATGACGAAATATGACGAAAAGTATGTGTTAATTGCGATGTAGCAAATTTAGTCATGTCAATCTGGAGAATCTAGTATATTTCTCTATACCTTTCTGAGACAGATAAACTTACGTCTCCTAATAATTTATACCTTTGACCTTTATTTATAAGGAGAATTTTGATTGGTAACTTTGCTGAAAAAATTTATGACCAATCATAAAAAAATTCTATTATTTACCTCTTCCACTTTATGGTGAAATTTTTGTCCGTTTATTTATATCCTCTAAATTGGCCACCATCATCAAAAACCTTGAAAATGTTACTCTTACTACCAGCTATAAATTGATTGGGTTTTTTGAGCATAAACATCCTTACCAAAAGCCAATGACACTGAAACCATTAACTAAATTGTGAAAGCCACCAAGGTTAAAATAATATCTCAGAATCTATGGGCAATTTTCCTGTCAAATGGCTACATCCCAATTGGCTGTAGCTTAGGCAAGTATGTTAATGTCCTTTTGTTGATAGAGTGTCTCTCCAAGGTCGATTGTATTTTTCTTATTCTGGTGGGAAGTAAAGAATAAAATTTATATAAAAGGTCCTTTGTTTACCAACTTGTTTTGCATAAACACTCTTGTATGAGATCAACATTTATAATTCAGCAAATATCCCTCGAGTAATGAGAATGGAGAATTGATTAACATGACACCCCATAACCGAGAACCACACGAGATCATAGCCTGCAATCTGCCAGGATTACCGCGCATTAATTATTCATTATTTCAATGGATGTAGCACTTTCGTTGCCATAAATAATTGAGAGTGTTACGCAGTAATTATGACAATCCTATAATGAATGAGGAGATATCCTTATCGAATGAATTTATATGGAAGCTCAGTTGAGTGCATTTTTCATTAATCACTTGATTAGTGATTTAAATGGTTTTTTTTTGTCTGATTTTAATTTAGGTATGAACTTTGTTGAAGGTTTTTCGTTACAGAAATGTTCCCTTTCGTCACAACTGAAGGTTCAGTATTATGTTCTCCCCCTGACCATCATTTGCTTGGAGTAGCACATTGTATGGTGGGCAAAATACAAGTTTCTTTTTAAAAATATGCAATAAAATGGAACCAAATTAAATTTCTATGTATTATGGCTTTAATAGTAAGAGCATACATTCCTATTTATTATGGAAAACAACGTCGTTGTGTGGCTGTTACTCCAATTTTTCAAGACCTTGTTGATGGTTTCGGGCTGTAGCTCACGGATAGCTTGGGTGATATTGGCCTTAAGTGGTTGTATCGTTTCAGGATTGTTGACGGTTCACGGTTCCTCACAAAAAAAGTCCAAAGGGGTCAAATTGCAGCTCCGAGGCGACGAATTAACATCGCCAAGACGACTGATAATACGTACGATTTGGGAATTTGGTGCGCAAAATATCAATTGTGGAATGAGCTGTTTAGTATGGCGCGCCATCCTGCATGAACCAGAGGTCGTCCATGTCTTCAATTTCGATAAAAAAAAACCGATTAACATGGCTCTATAACGCCCACCGTTGACCGAAACGTTGTTCCCAGTCTCATTTTCAAAGAAAAATGTTCCAATGATGCCACCACTCCACAATTCGCACCAAACTCTCACTTTCTGTAGATGCATTGGCACCGTACAACGACGGGGATCATGAGTTTTGTTCACTAGCATACCAGTCTCATGAACTTTTTGCACTATCTTGCATAGAGTAGGCGCGGTGGGTGCTTCATTTCGGCCAAAACTGCTTTTCAAAAAAAACGCACTATTTGGGCTGCATAACAGCACTCACTTTGGAAATAAGTTTTTAATATTTCTCAACGTTGTTCAAGCGTAAAACGACTCATTTCGTTCCGTGGAGGTATGATCCTAACTTTCTGTCAAGATTTCGAGCGGGAAATAGCTGTCAGTGTCAAAATAACCTATGATTTAAAAATAAACCACAAGATGGCCCACCTTTTACATAACTGTATGATGTGCATGACACAGCAGAAGAGTTTAAATATCTTGGAGTTATATTAGCAAATAATTTGAAGCTATGAAAAAAAGCGTAGAAGCCATCTTATGGCATCTGAAATGGATGTGAGTTTATTTTAGGGCTGCCAGTTAAAATTTTATTAAAATCGGGAAAAATCCATACTACTTTATAAAATGCAACGTCTGTCTGTTCATTCCTCCATAACTACAAAAGCGTTCATCCGATTATCATGATTTTTTCTGATTTATAGATGTGTAGCCAAATTAAGCCGTAGGTGAGAACTGTAGAGGATTAAAGGAGACGCGAGGAGTAAGGGGGGTCTCACGAACCATTAGCCTTATGAACTTGAAAGTTTATATGTTGATAGAAAGGTCAAAATTATTATATGCCTCATTCATCGTTTTTTTTTTTTTTTTTTTTTTCAAAATTCGTCCTATAAGCGTTGAAAAACTTTTCAAACAATCTTTTTCTATTTCGACCTTAGTACGCTTAACTTGTATGTATGCATGTATGTAACTTGTAAATTCAGTAGTTCTACTGCAACTATAACAAGATTAAAACAGGTCAGACACTTTTACAAGTGAGCTAAAGTGGTAGGGGATGACATTACATGGGATGAATATGTAGACAGCAAGAGAGAGAGTTTAAGTACTTGATCAGGCGATCTAAAATGAAGCTTTTCTGTGAATCGATTGCAAAATTATTGCTAAAGATTCGGTAGTACCTACCCAGCTTTATTAAAAAATCTAATGGTGTATGGGCTGAAAGCAGTGAGGAAGTCCTAGAAGCTTTACTTGAAGCTCACTTTCCAGGAAGTAGCACTCCATCGGCTTCGAACCTGAATGGGTATTATGAGTACGCTGACGTGTCAATCGAAGCGGACATAGAACACCTTTCACTTGAAAAAAAGGACGTTGGGCTATAATGTTCTTCTGAGCGCCGTGCCCTGATGGCATTCAGCCAGCTATGCTGCAAAAGGCCCCGGCTATGGTTACAGGTAGAATCAGGGAAATCTTTATACATTGCCTTAAATTTGGCTACATACCCACGACATGGAGAGAGGTATGAGTGGTTTTCATACCCAAAGCAGGTAAACCAAGTCATACCTCTGCGAAAGACTATAGACCCATCAGTCTCTCGTCATTAAAAAAAATGTAAATATTTTTACTGAGACAATTTTTAGGTTCTGTAGGGAAATTAATTGCTTGGACGAAGTGGTTTAGATTATTTGACCGTTAAGGTTCCCCAGGGATGGTGTGGGTCCAATATGGTGCCTAGTCCAATGTGATGAACTCACCCTATTCAACCTAACCTAACCTAACCTATCCTAAAAGAAATTAAACTTACACGCACTGGAAATTAATCGAGGGTAAAAAAAGGATTAACTTAAACTAGAATGTGTCTTTGTATGAATTATTATTCCGCGGAAATTGAGGTTATTTCAGTTTCCACATATTTGCATGAATGTCATGCAACATCTGTCTGTTAAAGGAGATGGGATTATCGACTTAAAAATTTTTGTAGTTATATTGCGACACGTTCTCGTATTTTTATCCGATGCAAGGATAAAATACATACACCAGAGCATGTTCAGTATGAGGAATCCAGGAATGTAGTGCAATGCATGCATATGTAAGTGAGGGTGTGTGTCAAATAATATCAGTCACGAGGTAGCCTTTCTTTAGTAACGAACTTAATTCAACATCATGTTTCCACAACACAATATTGTTGTTAATTGTCCCTGAAACTGGATCTGCATGATAAGTAGATTTGTTGGATAAAAAATATTTCCCTTGGCTGCATATTGTGCCACCACGTTTGACATTCAGAATCCAAATAGATCCGCTTGAAATTCTGCGAATGCGTTATAGTTTCCGTTCACTATTATAGTAGGGGTATTCAATTAATCTGATAAATTTATGCAGCTCGTAAATGTATAAATTTCTGCGCTGCTTTAAATGAACACCTCTCGGAAATGTTATTGCGTAAACCGCGTAAATCGACTGTAAATCTGGAATCAAACAAACAATTCACACGGGCTGTTTGACATTTGTGACTTGCGTAACTTTCCGCGGTTGGTTTCCGAGCCTAAATCGTCGCGGAAAATTATGAGATCTGCGTAAACTATTCTCCATACAAAATCTGACAGTTCATTAACGAGGGTGTAAATTTCTGCAGTTTACGCAGCTTACGAGGCTTTTACGCGTTTAAGTGAATACCCCTAGTAATAATGAATGCTTTATGAAATTAAGTGGAAGACGTTTTCGAAATGGGGCTGGCGAGTTCAAGCATTTTTTATAGAACTGTCCTTTGAATCAATTTTTCTAATCACTGTAGCCGCCACAGCGCGGCATTCCCCTACTATCACATTCAAATTCTCTGCACATTTCACTTTGCATCTACATTATGATAGGTACGTGCAAGTTCAAATGACACTAATGGCGGACCATGGCAGTTCGCTCGTATATCTTCTGTTCGACAGTACTTGTCATAAAACTAATACTTCTCGATTTATCAGTAGGTGTCGCATAAATCAGAGATAGAAAAACGAGACACGTTGGAAGTACTTATAGTACCTACTACATATTACCAATGAAACTGATGACGATTTTGTTAAAAAAAAATCCATTTATCTTGTCTCTTTGAATTTATTCTTCGAGTAAGGGTGAATTTTGTTTCCTGTTTCCAGGAAGTTTGTTCTGTCAAACAGTTAGACATTTTAAAATTAGAGGGCGGAAAACCTTGTTGTTATCTAAATCGCTAAATGAAGGTCTAAAGAATGACAATGAAGTGGGACACCGGAAAAAAGTTGATTCCTTGCAAATACATTTATACAGACCGTGATATAGCTAATATCCAATCTGAATATTGATATTGTTTTTATGTTAATTTGTTATCGCGGACATTTTTGAGATTCACTGATTTATTTTTGTAAGTGGCTCCCAATATTTTTTGGTCGCGGAGCACTTTTATGGAGAGAAATTCTTCGCGGAGCACTTTGTTGGCCGTACAATCCAATTTTTCGTAGTTATGAAAAACGCAATTACTAAAGGGTGGTTAAGTTTTAAGGGCCGATGTTGATTTTGAATAAAACACAAATTATTTAGGAAATTATTGTCATTTCTTTTTATTATGATAATATTGGTATGGTTCAATTTATGTATGGAACAAAATATCGGCCTCCATCCGATGGTCCAAATATTCGATGTCGCTAAGGCATAATTGAGGTTCTATGCCATTAATGTGCCGAAATATCTCATTCTTTAGCTCTTGACTTGTTGCTGGCTTATCGACGTACACCTTTTCTTTCAAATTACCCCAAAGAAAGAAGTCCAACGGTGTCAAATCCCATAATCGTGGCGGTCAATTAACATCGCCACGACGTGAGATAACACGGCCATTGAATTTCTCCCGCAAAAGAGCCATTGTTTCGTTAGCTGTGTGGCAAGTGGCACCGTCCTGTTGAAACCACATATCGTCCACATCTATATCTCCCAATTCGGGCCATAAAAAGTTCGTTATCATCTCACGATAGCGAACACCATTCACAGTAACTGCCTGACCGGCCTCATTTTGGAAAAAATACGGCCCGATGATGACAGGAATTATTACTGGCCATGGTCTTATGAAAAAACACCTTCACCGAATCGGAGTCTCACCAGACCCTACATGTAGACTGTGCCTAGAGAGTGATGAATCCTCTCTTCACATTCTCATGGAATGTCCGGCTCTCTTCCGCCTTAGAAAGAAAGTCTTTGGCGAAGAAATCATTACCCCCAGAGAAGATACTTGTGTTCCTGACTGTCTCCGGAGGAAACCGTCTAGGACCCTACCCAGGGATGGCACGATAGGCTCCTTTAGAGAGTCCGCAGTGCCAAGGCCGGTAAAGTGTCTCCCGACCAATCATCTAATCTGTAGCGTACACCCGCGATGAAAGTTCGTTTGACATCTCTGGCGCATTCCCCATTTTACGACCACCTCCCATTTAGTACACCCAGAATAACCCCGAATTTAGTACATTGGTACTAAACGGAATCGGGATGGCCGATTTTCACTTCCCATCACCCACGCTCGATCTTTTCACTTTGAACTGTCAGCGAAGAAGGAGCTCCTGAGATAAGAGGACCGACCAACGCATACGAATTTTCTCTGTGCTCTTAAAACGTTTAACAGCATTAGTGCAGTTAATTTTAATATTCTACCTAGTTAAATAAAAATAAAAGATTTTATTGCAACATCTGCACCTTTTTTAAAATTCCACACGCGTAAGTGAAATCAGAATTACCCTATTGATCCAGCAAAGAGTACAGATCACCTTCTTGTTCAGGCAGATTTAGTTGCGAGCAACGGATTTCATGAAGGCGAGCCCCTTCCCAAAATCGGCTCGTAATCGCTGTGTGTATTTTTCCGCCAACGGCAACACCTGTTACACGAACATTATAATTGTGCAAATCGTGATATATCCAGGTACCACGAAAAATCTTAGGCAAACGTGCCTCTTGAGTGCGTTTCAAGCGCCAAACAAGTAAGTAGCCATCAAATACTCTTTGGTCCAGCAAAAAGTACTGATTACTCTTCTTGATAACAGGCCCTGTTACGGTGGGGAATTTGTGGAGAAGACAGTTTCTCCTACTTTGTCCACCAACAGCAATAAACCGCCTTGCCCTGCGATCTTGCAAGCACCTGCTTTCGGTGGCGGCAAAATACGTTCGGAGCACCGCGAGTGTTTGTCGGATCAAGTCAATAGCCGCAAACCTCGCCTTATCCACCTGCAAAATCCCCTCGAACCGCGCGTTTGTGTGACTCTAAACCCGCCAGAAGCCAACCAAGTTTGGGTCGATCCAACGTGTGTGACGATCCCCAAAAATCCACACCCGCACAAGCAGAAGCAGATCACCAACAAAACCCATCCTCTGCGATCTTCAAAATAGTGTCGAAATTAATTAAAAAAAAAAGGATTTAATTTAATCGAATCTATGGTTTAGTGCCGCGATTTTCTTTCTGTTGAATTTTGTCTTAAGTTTTCTTTAAAGTAACGTTTTAATTACGATATCTAAGTAGCATCCATCGAACTTGCTTTGTTTTTTTTTATACCTATTAAGAGAATATCGAATTGGACTTAATTAATCTAATAGTGACAACATCATCAGGGTTTTTGTGCGCACAACAACAGCTGGACGTCGTAATTGGTCACAGTGAGTATACATTATTGCTTTTATTAATTTGATATTCTCTCTATAATTTCGTTCGATCTAAATTTTACCTAATGTTTTATTAAATAATATAAATGAATTTGAGTAACATATAATTTTTTTGAATAGTTTATATGCTACGCCGCGTTCTTATTAGCTATGTATAATGAAATATGAAATACATCCAGAAGTGTAAGGTCATTTTGCGTTTGATATGAGTGATTAAAGATTTTGATAGTTCGGTGAGAAGAGGAATGAGGAAGAAGGAAGAAGAGCTGATTGTGAGAAGAGAGAAGTAAGTGATAAAGTTTGGAAGTGAGGGGTCAACGAGAAAATATGCAAGGCAACCGTTGACAATGGTGTGAAGCATACATAGCTTCAATGGTAGAGGGCACGCCTATGTAGGATAACAGCTAACCTGCAATTCTCTCAGGTGCCCGACAGGTGTAAGATTGATTGGGAGTATGGGTGCATGCGTGTGTAGGAAGACAGTTTTTTTTTCGGCACGATAATTTTTTTTATTTTTTTGACGGGTTTAATCATATGTGGTAACAAGTTCCCACCCCAATACGGCGAGCTAGCCCGAGCATCGCGAGCGTGCCACCCGTTACCACCACAGGGGATTCTCGATCCATACCCCGGCCGTTACAAAAATAAATGGCGCCCATCGATAGAGGCCGAAGTTTGCACCAAATGCAAACTTTTTGGTAGTTTTATAGAAGCATGTCGAGGAGAATCTCTATCCATACTATGGAACGAAGATCCCTCAGCACATCTTTTTAATCTTTTTATAATTTTTATGAGCAGGTACCGCTAAGAGTTTTTCGAATTTTAGAAGTGTTAGTTTATTTAACTATCTTCTTTAAGACCTATCAGAGTACCAAATTTCAACTTTTTTGAGCAATATCCGCAAGGGAAGATGTTCATTTAGAACACGCCAATGCAAAGATCGGCTCGCAGAGTCAATTAAATTTGACAAATAATTAGGTAAACAAGCAGTTTATGTCAACAAAATTGCTTAGTTAACAGGGAGTTCAGACACGCTTATGCACACGTATACCTTGTCGATTTATATCTGTCATACTCATCACTTTTCTTTCCGAATCATTCTTCTTCAAGCCGAACTGATAGTACATATTTTACAGAAATACCTTTATTGAGACATTTTTCAATATGAAGAAATTAGGAACAATACCTAAAGAGAAATTACAAACTAGATCGTCATCAAAGAAACAATTAAACTTAAACAATTCAATACACCAAGACACTAGAAACCCATTAGAAAGTAGACCAAAAATAACTCATTCACCCAAAAACATATATTGTTCAAGTAAACAAGATATGGTAGATCCAAATTCTAATAATTTAACCGAACAAGCAGGAGGTGGAGAAGCAATAGAACTGATAAGAGATTTTAATATTGAGTCACACACTTTAGACCCGTTAGAACCACCATCTGAAACGATTGGCGCAAACATTCGTCCAAGTGGAGATGCAACCGTAGCCAATGGAGCTGATCATTTAAGCGACGTTTCCAACTTTGGAACTGCAGTTGATATGAACTCTGACGTTCAAAGCTACATAAAAAATTCTTTCCAGTCCCTTCAGATTTCAATGATGAAATCTCTTCAAAATATGGTTAAGTCAGCTGTGGAAAAGACAGTGCAATCTACCGTAGCTGATGCGTTGAATGCAGACAGTCGCAAAAATAGGCAAACTGTCACTTATGCAGAGGCGCGGCAAAAGCAAACATCAGCTTTGCCTAAGCAAAATCAACAGCAAGTACCATCTCACTCTCACGCTCACCGTATAAATCCGGTTATTCAGCAAAACCATAGAGAGCGCAGTGAAAATCAGCATGTACATGTTCAAAACAGAGCACATAGCGGCTATGCATACAGCCAACGTAACCATTCCAACTCGATCCATGATGAGGAAGAAGATTCTGACTCATCTGCGGTTTACCACAGCTATGTTGAACGCTCTTCATTTCAAAGAAATAGTCCACAACCCATTCGTAGGCCAGAATTAGACCGTTGGGGGATTTGCTTTGATGGCACTTCCAAGTCTGTTTCGGCCGAAGACTTCGTGTTTAGGGTGGAAATCCTAAAAGAAAATTACAATTATTCATGGTCAGAGATCATAAATAATTTTCATTTATTGCTCGGAGGGATAGCACAAAACTGGTTTTGGCAGTATTTGCGAACTAATCCCAGATCAGATTGGATCACAATTCGGCAAGCATTGCTCAAACAGTTTAAGACTTATGAGTCTGACTTCGAAATTATCAAACAAATCATGGAACGCCGACAGCAAAACATGGAGAGTTTCGATGATTTTTATAATTCAATTATGCATTTACGCAACCAATTAAGAGTCCCCATTCCAGAATCAGAGTTGTTGCAGATACTCAAGGGTAATGTAAACAACCGTCTGATGAGTTTTGTGTATCCAATGGCGATACATTCTTTAGACCATTTTCGGGAAGAGTGTCGAAGAACTGAGAAGATGCTTCAAGCTCGAGATATTAATCGAAATCGACCTAATTTGTACATGTACAAAAACGTGCATGAGCTCGATTGGAAGAATCCTTCGGACGATTTGAGTCTTGAAGTTGATGCTATTTCTTTTGACAAACGATGCTTTAACTGCAAGAAACTAGGTCACACATTTGTGGCATGTCCATTACCGACTCGTAATCTATTTTGCTACCGCTGTGGCCTTGATAACTTCACCACACCAGATTGCCCTAAATGTAACCCACAGCAGGGAAACAGGAGATCGAGCGTGAAAAGGACGGGGGAATCATGCTCGACGCAGACCACCCCAAACGAGAACTTGTAGACAAAAGCACCAACACTGAAAGCTCTGATCTAGAGTCAGAGAAAACTAGCAAAACTGTAGTTTTAAATAATAGCCCTGATTGTCAAATCTCTCACCAAAATAATCAAGCTAATTGTCGACATCTTAGATCATATGAAGATAGGTTAAGAACGTACAATGAAATTAGAGCGAAGATATTTTCCATTGAAGAGCTGCATTGCTCATCAAACAAATGCAGTTCTGTAAAATCACGTGTGCGCAGAGTAAAAAGGAAACATTTTAGAGAATTGATTGAGTCGTCTTGTCTTGAAGGTTACCACGATCCTCGTCCTTACGTAAACATTCAATTATTAAATGAGGAGGTGACGGGTATTCTCGACAGTGGAGCTACTGTTTCCTGCCTTGGTAAGGAATGTCTCAGCTTGGTTAAACGCCTCAATGTTCCCATAGTTCAGTACAACTCGGAAGTGCGTACCGCCGATGGTCAAGGACAGAGAGTTGTGGGAAGGATTAATGTACTCGTTAGCTATAATGGAACGAAGCAAAACTTGGACTTGTATCTAGTACCCTCTCTTTCTCAAGCGCTCTACCTTGGCATTGACTTTTGGCAGAAATTCAAAATTGCGCCACACCTCATTAGTGAAATTTCTCTACCTGATTCAATCGATCCTTCAACTCACCAATTAACATCAGAGCAACGTGAACAATTACAAAAAGCCATCGATGCGTTTCCATCCTTTGCAAAACTTGGGTTAGGAAGTACAACGGTAGAGATGCATAAGATTGACACTGGGGATGCCGAACCAGTAAAACAGAGGCATTATCCTGTGTCACCTGCTATTCAGAAACTGCTGTATGAGGAGCTGGACCGCATGATGTCTTTGGGAGTGATAGAGGAAAGCCAAAGTTCCTGGAGTTCCCCGGTCGTTCTTATTAGAAAACCGGGGAAGAACAGACTTTGTCTAGACTCGCGTAAACTCAACTCACTCACTAAGAAGGACGCGTACCCGCTTCCTCATATAGAGGGGATGTTAAGTCGTCTGCGAGATACACACTTTATTTCAAGTGTGGATCTCAAAGACGCATTTTGGCAGATCCCCTTGGAGGAATCGTCGAGGGCAAAGACGGCGTTTACTGTGCCTGGGCGACCACTCTACCATTACACTGTCATGCCCTTTGGGCTGTGCAATGCCGCCCAAAGGTTGTGCAGATTAATGGATAGGGTGATCCCATCAGCATTAAGGGAACGCGTGTTTGTGTACCTCGACGATCTTCTAATAATATCCGCGGATTTTGACAGCCATCTGATTTTGCTGGAAGAGGTAGCCCAGTGTCTCAAAAAAGCCCAACTCACCATAAATGTCGAGAAGTCGAAGTTTTGTTTTCGCGAACTGCGTTACTTGGGCCACATCATTGGTCAAGGCCATATAAAACCGGACCCCGAAAAAGTTTCGGCTATCGAATGCTTTCCGATTCCTAAGACCGTAAAACAGATGCGACGATTTCTCGGCATGAGTGGGTGGTATCGACGGTTTATAAAAAATTTCGCCGCACTCGCTACTCCTCTTACCAATACATTAAAGAAAAATAAAACGTTTGAGATGAGCGAAGATGCAATCAAAGCTTTTGAAAGTTTGAAAGCTGCATTAATCTCAGCGCCTCTGTTAACAAACCCAGATTTTTCGAAAAAGTTTGTCATTCAATGTGATGCTTCGAGCTACGGTATTGGGGCAGTTTTATCGCAATGCGACGACGAGGGTAACGAGAAGCCTGTTGCGTTCTTCTCACAGAAGTTAAATGCCTGTCAACGCAATTATAGCGTGACGGAGCAAGAATGCCTCGCAGCCCTACATGCAGTTAAAAAGTTCAGGCCTTACATTGAGGGTTCACGATTTTCCATTATCACAGACCATGCTAGCTTAAAATGGCTAATGGGACTAAAAGATTTAAGCGGACGGTTAGCGAGGTGGTCTTTGCAGTTGCAAGCATATGACTTCGACATCCAACACCGAAAAGGCAGCGCACATACTGTACCCGACGCCCTATCTCGAGCACACATTGAAGAACTTTTGCTGAACGAACATTCTAGCGTCAAACTTGATCTTGATGATCCAGAATTTGTATCTGATGAGTACCAGAAATTACTAAAAACAGTTTCATCAAATCCAGAAAACTTTCCTGATTTGAAGATACTCGAAAATAAAGTCTACAAACGTCTACTTACTGCAGACGACATTCACAAATCTGACGTACAATGGCGATTGTGGATACCTTCAAAACTTACCAATGCTTTGATTGAAGATGCTCATAATCCACCCATGGCATCTCACGGTGGAATGGCAAAAACATTAGAGCGCCTTCGGAAACTTTTCTTCTGGCCAAACATGGTAACACAGGTGCGTGACTTTGTCAGGAACTGCGTCCAATGTAAGCAATCCAAATCCTCAAATGCATGTCTTAAACCCCCTATGACTTCACTTCTGAATATAAGCAAGCCATTTCAGAAAATCTACATAGATTTTCTTGGCCCCTATGTAAGGTCGAAAAGTGGCAATCTTTATTTGTTCATCGTTCTTGACCACGCTTCTAAGTTCGTTCTTTTGAAGCCGATGTCAAAAGCCCATTCGTCTGGAGTAATTCGTTTTCTCGAGCAAAGTGTATTCAACACTTTCGGAATACCCGAGACTGTGCATTCGGACAATGGCAAACAATTTGTCAGCAAAGAGTTTGCAAATGCCTTATCGAAGTATGGGATTAAACATTTCCGAACCGCATTGTATTCACCACAATCTAATGCTTCGGAGAGGGTGAACCAAACCATTTTAAGTGCCATTAGATCGTATCTTCATACTGACCAGCGCGAATGGGACCGCTATATTCCAGAAATCCAGCAATCAATTTGTAGCTCTGTACACCAATCTACAGGTGTAAGTCCGTATTTTGCATTGTTTGGTACCGAAATGATCACCCACGGTAGTGTTTATCCTTTGCTACAGACGTTGAATGCATTAAACGAAGGTGAGTTTATTGTGCTACCCAAATCCGACAGACTCCATCTTATTCGGGATAAAATAAAAGAACATATGAAAGCGTCTTTTGAGAAAAATGCCAAAGCTTATAACCTCAGGGCTAAGGCTAGAAATTTTCAGCCTGGACAGGAGATTTTTAGGAGGAATTTTGTTCAGAGTAACGCCGCAAAATCCGTTAATGCAAAACTCCGTCCGAAATTTTTGAAATGTCGAGTCGTAAAAAGAGTGGGACAGAGCATGTATGCAATCGAGAACCTTAAAGGGAAGCAAATAGGTGTTTTTCATGCGAAGGATTTGAAGGCTTAGTTCTCTCATTACAGGGGAAGTAAAAACAGGGTCATGGGTCGAGACTCCTGCAAGTTTTCAATCGCGGTCGTCCAGTTTCCATGCCTTTATCTTTACAAATAAGATTGACGATAAATGCATGGTGTTGTAGCGTACACCCGCGATGAAAGTTCGTTTGACATCTCTGGCGCATTCCCCATTTTACGACCACCTCCCATTTAGTACACCCAGAATAACCCCGAATTTAGTACATTGGTACTAAACGGAATCGGGATGGCCGATTTTCACTTCCCATCACCCACGCTCGATCTTTTCACTTTGAACTGTCAGCGAAGAAGGAGCTCCTGAGATAAGAGGACCGACCAACGCATACGAATTTTCTCTGTGCTCTTAAAACGTTTAACAGCATTAGTGCAGTTAATTTTAATATTCTACCTAGTTAAATAAAAATAAAAGATTTTATTGCAACATCTGCACCTTTTTTAAAATTCCACACGCGTAAGTGAAATCAGAATTACCCTATTGATCCAGCAAAGAGTACAGATCACCTTCTTGTTCAGGCAGATTTAGTTGCGAGCAACGGATTTCATGAAGGCGAGCCCCTTCCCAAAATCGGCTCGTAATCGCTGTGTGTATTTTTCCGCCAACGGCAACACCTGTTACACGAACATTATAATTGTGCAAATCGTGATATATCCAGGTACCACGAAAAATCTTAGGCAAACGTGCCTCTTGAGTGCGTTTCAAGCGCCAAACAAGTAAGTAGCCATCAAATACTCTTTGGTCCAGCAAAAAGTACTGATTACTCTTCTTGATAACAGGCCCTGTTACGGTGGGGAATTTGTGGAGAAGACAGTTTCTCCTACTTTGTCCACCAACAGCAATAAACCGCCTTGCCCTGCGATCTTGCAAGCACCTGCTTTCGGTGGCGGCAAAATACGTTCGGAGCACCGCGAGTGTTTGTCGGATCAAGTCAATAGCCGCAAACCTCGCCTTATCCACCTGCAAAATCCCCTCGAACCGCGCGTTTGTGTGACTCTAAACCCGCCAGAAGCCAACCAAGTTTGGGTCGATCCAACGTGTGTGACGATCCCCAAAAATCCACACCCGCACAAGCAGAAGCAGATCACCAACAAAACCCATCCTCTGCGATCTTCAAAATAGTGTCGAAATTAATTAAAAAAAAAAGGATTTAATTTAATCGAATCTATGGTTTAGTGCCGCGATTTTCTTTCTGTTGAATTTTGTCTTAAGTTTTCTTTAAAGTAACGTTTTAATTACGATATCTAAGTAGCATCCATCGAACTTGCTTTGTTTTTTTTTATACCTATTAAGAGAATATCGAATTGGACTTAATTAATCTAATAGTGACAACATCATCAGGGTTTTTGTGCGCACAACAACAGCTGGACGTCGTAATTGGTCACAGTGAGTATACATTATTGCTTTTATTAATTTGATATTCTCTCTATAATTTCGTTCGATCTAAATTTTACCTAATGTTTTATTAAATAATATAAATGAATTTGAGTAACATATAATTTTTTTGAATAGTTTATATGCTACGCCGCGTTCTTATTAGCTATGTATAATGAAATATGAAATACATCCAGAAGTGTAAGGTCATTTTGCGTTTGATATGAGTGATTAAAGATTTTGATAGTTCGGTGAGAAGAGGAATGAGGAAGAAGGAAGAAGAGCTGATTGTGAGAAGAGAGAAGTAAGTGATAAAGTTTGGAAGTGAGGGGTCAACGAGAAAATATGCAAGGCAACCGTTGACAATGGTGTGAAGCATACATAGCTTCAATGGTAGAGGGCACGCCTATGTAGGATAACAGCTAACCTGCAATTCTCTCAGGTGCCCGACAGGTGTAAGATTGATTGGGAGTATGGGTGCATGCGTGTGTAGGAAGACAGTTTTTTTTTCGGCACGATAATTTTTTTTATTTTTTTGACGGGTTTAATCATATGTGGTAACAAGTTCCCACCCCAATACGGCGAGCTAGCCCGAGCATCGCGAGCGTGCCACCCGTTACCACCACAGGGGATTCTCGATCCATACCCCGACCGTTACAAATCTAAATTCCGCCAGCCCATAAACCGGACCAAACAGTCACTCTTTGTGGGCGCATTGGTTTTTCGACAATCACTCTTGGATTGTCATTCGCTCAAATGCGGCAATTCTGATTATGGACGAGTCCACTGAGGTGAAAGTGGGCGATTGAAGCACTCTCCTCCATGCTTCATGGTCTGAAGTGTGTTCTTTGGCTGCAATTCTTTGTTTCGAGGACGTCTTACATACACCTTTTTATCGGATCCAAACAAATTAAACTTGGATTTGGCACACTTCCGGCTCTTCCTTAGGAAGTCCTCTTTGACATAATGTGTTTGTTTTTTTTGTAGAAAATGCATCCATGAGGATTTTGTTCTACGACACAGCGCCTAACAACCCTGAACGTGAGTTCTTGGTGGAGTTTAGGTGCAACAATCTCCCTTAATATTTATGGACATCAAAAATTGATTGGCTCTACTTGTCCGCCAAATCTTTCTTTGGAGTAGTTTTGCGTCCAATCTCCTTTCTTTTGCGGTTCACAAAACTTCCGGTCTTTTTGGACACTTTTTATTTCCCCGAAAACAAGCTTCATAGAACCACCAAATCTTTTCGCTATCAACGGCATTGATTCGTTTCTATTTTGATGGCTCTGAAGTTCTGGTGGTATACACGATTTATTTTTACTCATTTTTGTACTGGGTAATCAATACACAAATTCTACCAAGTGCTCCGCGGAGCACACTTTGTAAAACGTATACCATTGACAGCTCCCTGTGTTCTACCAGATATGTCAATATCATCGTAAAAGTAGGTAATTATGGATGGACTTGTGGAGATCGTGCCTTATTTTTCATCCTGTGAATTTCTTATTCTTTCAAGAATGGTACCAAAGAAGCTACATGACAGCGCATCATCATGTCTAAATTATTTTCTGACATCAAAGGTCTTGGTGAGATTGTTTCCGACCTTAAGGAAGCAGCGAGGTGTTATTCTCATTTATCAACGTTGCGAGTTTGGCAGGGATAACAACACTAGACGTTGGTCTAGGTATATAACTCGTTTCTATAAATGTGCTGCCTCACCATAAACTGATGGTTACGATTGATTATTCTGACTTCTAGAATTTTCTCCTGGATATGTCGTAGACGTAGTGTAGGTGTATATATTTGGTCAATTGTGGAATTACCTGGCCTTGAGCAGCACTGGAAGGTTCGTTGATAAATGGTTTCAGTCATTCACTCAGTATACAGCGGAAACGTACTTATACGCTATGCCTTTTTCTCTCAAGCCAGATGGTCTTCTGCCTTGTGAACCGGACAATTAATAATGCTGAGGGTCCATTCATCAGGCAAACTTTCTTTCGATCAAATCTTGGGGATGAGTAGGAGCAATAAATAATAAAATGATTGAAGGTAGAATTGTTCAAATAATTTCAATAGTTTGACCATATTCTCTATCAAATCGTCTATCGCTGCCTTAAGTAGCTCTTACTTACTTACTTAAGGTGGCTCTCCAGTCCGGGGTGGACCTGGGCCTCAACCAACAAGCGCCTCCAACCATCACGATCTTCAGTTTCGCACGCTAAGTTGGTTAAGGTCCCCTTCCACTTGCGTCACGGACCTTTTCTACCGCACCGTCCCTCGGGTGTAGATTCGAAAATCTTCCGGGCCGGAGTATTTGCGTCAATTCGTTCTACATAATGACCCGGCCACTTTAATCGTCTAACGTTGACTTTTCTGGCTAGGTCGATAGTACAGCCCGTACAGTTCGTCGTTGTATCTCCTCCTCCATTCACCGTCTATGCAGGCGGGACCGAAAATTACACGAAGAATTTTCATCTCGAAGCAACCAAGAGCAACCTCATCCGCTTTTGAAAGATTTTTAATGTCTTATAAAAGCGTCACTTTAGTTGTTCGAGAGAGGGCTTTGCTACTCAATTGCTTTCTTAGCCCAAAGAAACAGCGATTGGCAAGAGTTATTCTTCGTTTAATCTCAGCGCTGGTGTCATTGTCTGAGTTCATAGCGGAGCCTAGGTAGACAAAGTCCTTTACCACCTCAAAGTTATATCTGTCTATAGTGACATTCTGTCCAAGACGTCGGTGTTGGGTGTCCTTTCTCGATGACAGCATATACTTTGTCTTGCCCTCATTGACCGCCAAACCCATCTTTGCCGCCTCCGTCTCAATGCTCACGAACGCGCCAGTGACATCACGCTGCGTTCTCCAGATTATGTCGATATCGTCGGCGTAGGCGAGTAGATGGACGGACTTTTGAAAGATAGTGCCTCTGGTGTTAGCGTTTGAGTTTTGCACTATTCTTTCAAGACCGATGTTGAAGAAGTCACATAACAGCGCATCGCCTTGTCTAAATCCTTTTTTGACATCGAAGGTCTCGGTGAGTTCTTTACCGACCTTGATGGAGCAGCGTGCATTCTCCATTGTCATCCTACACAAACGGACGAGTTTGGCAGGGATGCCAAAACTAGACATTGCTCTGTATAGCTCGTCTCTATAAATGCTGTCATAGGCGGCCTTAAAATCGATGAAGAGGTGGTGGGTATCGATTTGAACTTCCTGGGTTTTCTCTAAGATCTGCCGCAGTGTGAATATTTGGTCGATGGTAGACTTTCCTGGCCTGAAGCGACACTGATAGGGACCAATCAGGTTGTTGACGAAAGGCTTCAGGCGTTCACACAGCACAGCAGATAAGATCTTGTAGGCGATGTTAAGAAGACTAATACCTCTGTAGTTGGCGCAGTTCAGAGGGTCTCCTTTCTTAAGGATTGGGCAAACAATGCTGAGGTTCCATTCATCGGGCATACTTTCCTCCGACCATATTTTACAGATGAGTTGGTGCATGCTCCTAACCAAGTCATCGCCTGCTGCTTTGAACAGCTCGGCGGTTAGGCCATCTACCCCAGCGGCTTTGTTGGACTTAAGCTTAGATATCGCTATCTTCACTTCGTCCAGGTCGGGTGGACGGAATTATTGGTCATCATCGTCCAGGTTGAATGGTTCATTCTGCCTGACAGCGGGATTTAGTTCGTCATCGCCGTTAAACAGTCTGCAGAAGTAGTTCTTCCATATCCTCAGCATCGACTGCGATTCTACTACGATGTTCCCTTGTTCGTCCTTGCAGGCTTCGGTTTGGGCTCTTTGGCAGGTTCTTTTTACCCTTTGGTAAAACTTCCGAACTTCATTCCTGCTGTAGCATCTCTATATTTTCTCGATCGCGCGCTTCTCGTGCTCTTTCTTTTTCCTCCTGAGAAGCCGGTGTTCGTCTCTTCTTTTCTGCGCGTAGAGCTCACCCTCACGAGCAGCTCTGGCCCTTCTTTACAGCGCCGCTTTGTAGATCAGCTGGCAGTAGCTCAGCTGTCAGAAATTTGAATCCGGTAGCATTGTTGGACTTGAGTTTAGATATTGCTATCCGCTCACCGCACCTCAATTTGGTCGGATAGAAGGAAATCTGGGCTTTCATCGTCCAGATTAACCGGTTCCTTTTCCCTAACAGTATGGACTTTATGTCGTTTTCAGGAATAACGCGAAGCTACCGTTTTATAGCCACAAAATCAAAAAGTTCGCAGAATTTGATATCTTATCTGCGGAACTTTTTAAATACGGCGGAGGTTTTGGAAGTATGCAGCACTTATTGCTCTCAATTTTTATAACGATGTCGGCACATTTGATGATTCGTCTTAATTGAAAGAATTAAAATTTTTGTGACTAGCAAATGGAAGGCCATTTCAATCGCCCTTAACAAATTCAACAACATTTTTTTGTCTCTTTTTAATGACGTCTTTGAAACCAACAAAGTATTGCATACAATAGAAAACTCTGTTACAAAAAATGTTTTGCAACTTTTATAATTTATTATTTGCGGTTGCCTGAATAAAACTAACAAACGAATTCTTTTAGCAAGACTGAACCAATTTATGTTCCGCAAGTCTAATCTCTCTCTAAGGGAAAGCGAATAAAAAAAATACCTTTGGCGAATATTTACAGATACAGAGCAGCCTTGACGTTTTTTTTATTTATGAAAAGTGGACTCAACACTCTGTTTGTCATCCCTTCCTAATGAGTAATGACTGTTGTTGTTACAGTTAGTTAGGAATTTGGTTTGTTCATTATTTTGACGAACAATCAAGTTAAACACTAGAAACCTTTTAGAGCGACAACAAACCCTAAAATGACTGAGGATTTTTTTTTTTCTAATGCAAACTAGCTTCATCCTAATGCAATTAAAAACTGGCACCTGGCTAAAGTTCTATCCACAAAAAAGTTACCACAAGCTAAAATAAAATTCCAAATATTTCACACCTTGCTCCACCTGAGCTCAAAACAGAGATTGAGGCGATGAAGTCATCTCTGCGAGTACACAGGATAAAGTATACTCTTGTGGGAACAGCACCATCAGTTTCAACAGAAAACAGCAGAAGCTGCGAAGCGAAAAGTCCTCAACCTCATGTGCAGTTGCCACCTCCACAATCACTGGAACTGGACTGCAATAAATAAAATTGTTGACTTGTTACCTTGAGGAGTTGCGCTGCTATGTGTGCTGGTGTGCATGGTATGGCACAACGGTAGTGCCATCCATTGCAGGGATTTATAGGATTTTTCCCCCCTTTTCATCTTTCTGGATGCCTGCTTGCTCGTGCGGGTGGCGGTGTGTAGTGCAGTTATTACCTTTGATTTATGGTTATGACATTTTCATGTAATAATAGTCACTTAGCATGTTTCATAAAATGTTCATGGAAATGGATGGCATTCTGCGAAAAAGGAGATAGGACAGTCGTAATGTGATCCTGAGTTGGACAGTAGTGTAATGGAATAGCTGAGTGTGGTGTTAAAATGCGTCTTTCAAGGTTCGCGGTTTGATATATTATGTATGGACTACCTCCATCTATCCCCAACGCCATCTAGGTATCAAAAAATATAAATATGTATGTCATTGCAAAACTAGAAACATGCCATCGGGCAATTAAATAAAATTAAGTAAGATGACACCCTGCGAGCACACCTTCAAATCACTAATTCCCTAAACGCTATACCAATTATGGGTTACACGGTGTGAGCTGGAGCTCTACTGTCATTCTTCTTTCTAGTTTTTTTTTTGTTGGGCTTTATCTAAGTTAATGCCGATCCGAAACAACACGCGATAGTAAATAATTCAGTTTGTCTGTGGTACTCTTTTCAATGTTTATATATTCTTCAAGGACGACATTTTGGGACACCACAAAAACAACTTTGCATAATATCGGTTTGCCTATTACTTATGTATGTCATTGTCAGTCAATTTGATTGGCTGTATCGTTTCGTAGGCACGTGATATAGTAGATGAGCAATCGATTTATAAATGGGTTCAATTATTGGATGGCATGCATGAAATGTGGTAATCAAACTGAAGAAGAGGAGATTTAACGATTTTATTAGGAATGAAAATATGGGTCAATCTATAGTACTTTGATGAGTTGACGTGAGTCAACTATTTATATGAAGACGACTTTAATGCTCCCCAATGCACTTATAATAATTACTAAAGTTCTATTCAGCTTCAGTTAAATAAACGAGTTTTGAAAGGGCGTTTGGGGGTCTTTCAAGAATTTATTGAAGGGAGCCCTTTCAACAAAAATAATTAAAATGAACTGCGATAGGTATCTATCTGCCCTTAATTTTACATCGAATGAATACTTAGGTAAGAATATCAGTCTCACCACTTACGAGGTGCAATAGAGGCTACTCTGTGTTGTCGACAGAATAGAAAAACAAAAAATAATAAGACTAGATACACTCTAGAGTCTAGATGCATTCTTAGACACTGAAGGAGCTTTCAACATATACGTAGAAAGCTAAGTAGGCTTAACATTGGCAGTACACTTACAACCCAGATTGTTAGCATAGGTACTTGAAAAAAGACGGATTATTGCCTTCAGAGAAACTCTTCAGTGCGGGGTTATAAATTAACTGCTTTGAGTCAATATTCTAAACTAGTTGGTTGTACCCGCTTTGCTGGGTATGCAAAGTAATATTTGATAAACAAATTGATTTTATTTAAAGAACTTCTTTGAAAACTACATTGCGTGTAAATTGTCTCTGGTTAATTAATAATCTTCCTTGCTGTGGATTAGATTCAATATACACTTTTTTTTGTCTTGCAACTCTTGATAAAGCCACATACAGTTGGCCGTGTGAAAATACTCCGGTCTTCAAATGCATGCCAACGTGATGAAATGACTGGTCTTGAGCCTTGTTTATTATTATAGCGTATGCTAGAATTTATCGGAAATGGAATCATTGTGGTAATTCATGCTCTTATCAAATTTCGTCCAGGCTCTTCCACAATCAATCGAGTTCCATTGCAGTCCTTTTTTAGGGTTCAAGTTTTTCAGCAACATGATGATGACACCTTGCTTAAGTACAGCACATGAGGTGGCTTGCTGGATGGAGTTTGCTGATTGAGGAATTGAACAGGGAAATTTGGTGCATCATTTGTATCTTCAGTCTTCACTGATAACAGAATCGCTCCTATTCATTTCTAATGTCTGCACATTTGTCAGCGCGGCAATGACTCGTTCTGAAAGTTCCTGCATTGACTTTTGCAGCAGATCGCCAAAAATTGTCTTAATTAAGTCTCCTGTTAATATAATATCCGTGGGAATTTCAACAACGTCGTCTTCATACATTTCTGCTACCCGCGGCAATTTTGCAATAATGAGAAGACTCATATTTTAATAACCCTCAGGATTTTGTCTACAGAGATTCCTTCACGATCGGTTAGTTTTCTCTTTTATATTTAAATATCGCGAAATAAAATTTCCTATTAAAGTACCTAAGGAGCAGTTAGTAAATCAGTGATCTTAAAATTCGTAGCAAAGTACATATTGCCTAAAAACGGTTTCTATTTTTTTTGTATCTATTGATTTAGAATTTAGATTTATGAGTACAAATAATATTTTACTTCTTTTTACTTCTTTATTATCAATGTACAAAGTTTCATATTGATACGACAAACTCCTTCGTGAGTTATGAAAAAGTTCTCATTAAAATCATTGCCAATAACTCGAGCCCAAAGCAAAATACCTACATATTTCTTATATAGAGTACACAAACTGAGTTTGAAGTCGATCGGATGAAAAATAAAAATGTTCCCGTACAAACTTTGACCCCCTAAGAAGGATTGGTTTTATTTGGCAATTTCCTTTTGAAAACACTTGCCGAGCATTACTATAGTAGAGTTTGAACCTTGAAGAAAATTAAAATATATGAAAAATAGGCGGTGCGTATTTGAATAATGAGAAAACACAAACATTGAAAATTTATTCAAATACCCACCGCCTACTTTTATTCAAAATAAGAAAAATAAAAAAAGTAAGGAGCGTTACAGAATCAGTAAGGGTAAATATATAAGTATATGATGAATTGTTTAAGCAGCTTAAAATCAGCTGAGTCAGAGTAGCAGCTTTTACTGACGACGTTGTCCTGCTGGCATGACGGATTAATTTCTTCCAATACATACAAAAAATATTAACGAAGCAGAGGGCCTTGAACTTAGGCACCTTGGCCTGAACCAGGAAATTCGGCTTGACGGTCAATCCAAAGAAAACCGAACTGGTAATTTTCAGAAACAAAATTAAAATATGTACCACAGTTTGTCACACCTTTTGCCTTAGAATCCCGGACAGCGTAAGATACCTGTGACTTATACTGGACAATAATCTACTGGGAAGTGAACATTAAATTAAAAAAAAAGTTACAATAGTCTTTGTAAAAACTTGGGGACCATCTAACAAAGACAGACACACCTATAGTAAAACCTCTACTGACCTATGGCAGTCTTGTCTTACCTATAAAATCCATTACAAAAGTTCAAAGACTTAAGTGCATTGGGGCCAAGAAAGTAATGAGGACAACTCTTTAGGCAGATATTGAAGCTATCTTTAACCAGCTACCGATAGACATTTTTGTACAATCATCAGTAGTAGTTGGAATCTTAACGAAACGGGTAATTGGATGACCCTACAGAAATACTTTGGCCACGCGGACTACATCATGCCATAGGTACTAATAATGTTCAAGAACCTTTGCGAGCGCCTATTTCAGCAAGGAACTATGGATAGATGGACTCCTAACAACGCGTAATACATTGCCCTATAAAAGATGGATCAAGAATGGGAACTGGGGTAGGGTTGGGCGGCTTTTCCAAATCACTGGTCTCATCAAAATCGATACGACTCTCAGAAGAGCAGCCTGTGATTGAGTGGTAGCGGCAGAAGGTAATGCTTTTTTATTAATATCCAAGCATCTTTTAGAGCAAAAATTGCACCTGAAATAAAATAGAGGCTTGTAAAATGCTGTTGCATGAACTATATAGTTTCTTGGAACATAGCTGTCACTCTGATGGGTTAATCGAGATGAAAGCATTTCAGGTATTTCCTCCGGAATGTTTCCCATTCAGCAATTTGATTTTGGTACATTGCTGACAAGGGAAAAAATTCCATCGGAATTTATTCGCGATACCCCTAAATGAGAAAGCGAACGAATTAGCAAGCCAACGTTCGGCAGCAGTGGACATCCCTCGGTCTACACTGAAGCTTGGAGCTCTTCTTTAAATATGTATGTCTAAGCAGTAGCTCATAGGCATGCATTAACCACCACGGGTCCTTTGGCTGAGGGACTGATGTAAGTTATAGTCATTTACGACGTGCCAGAGTTTTGCTGTATTTTCTTCCTTTTCAACAATAGCGTTTATGATGGACATAATGCATGCCAGTAGGCGTAGTGCCTCAGTGGCTATTGTGTGCAAAGGGTCCCAGCTTGGGTCCTCGAAAAACCACAAATTACATCTTAAGGTTTTTTCTACTGCGCCACCTCTCGTGAATGTCTAACAAACGTCCTGTCCTGGACAACAGCCGCACGGACTCGGCATAAAATTGTACGTCCCTTCCATTCGTTCCAAAAATAAAAACTCTGACAAACCAATGGATGCTAGAAGCCAGGCCTTGAGGGATGGTCCTACTTATTTCCTGACTCTCTCAGGAAGTGGAGTCGAATGTCAATTCGGGTTTGACATTTTGGAAGCAAACAGAATTAGAATTTGTGTGTACTTGCAATGAAAGGCTTTTACTTCTAAAGAACACGGAATAATCGTCACAATATTTTTGACGAAAATTTCGTCAGTGATTTTGGCGCCACTTGCATTTCGTGCCTGTTTTCCCAGCTGCCCGGCTCTCACAGGTTGTTCAATGCTGCGATCAGCCAGACGATTCTTAAAGATTCTTCTCAATAATATCATGGGACCGATCATGCCCTGTAAGTCCTTCGGCAGAGAATATCGCTCCCGTGGAGTCAGATAAATCGACGTCGATCAAACGACGTGCTATGCAATTGACCATACCACACATGTCTCTGCGGCGCATTTAGCTCATAGACAGAAATAATGCTTCCTTACAAAGTGCGACAGCCTATATGTTGGGAATAATGTGAGCAAACTAAATCTACGGTTTTGGAGCACTGAAAATTAGCGACTAATGAAGAGCCATTATATCCACTCAAGTTCGGTACCTGGGGTCTAATCGCGTAAGGCTAAAACGATCGAACGACGTCGTCTCGACGATACTTCTACTTCATATAACAAACAAACAACGATAATCGTCGAATCGATAGGACGATCATCGCTTTTTATTGCTTCACGTAAACAATTATACTGTCAAATGGCGTCGTCGAAACGATTCGATTGAACGATGGCTATTTTGCAATCGTTTCATCGTTTTTGGTGTATTTTGTTTATGTCCAGTTTGTATCAAAAAGCTGAGCGTGTATGGACAGCAACGCATCAGCCCGACGAGTCTTTGAGTCCACCCCTGAGGGTGAGGGTCGACGTAGCAGAGGAAGACCCAACCTTAGGTGGAGCGCTTAATTGGACGGCGACCTCAACGAACTTGTTGAGCGTAACTGGATGCAGCTAGCTAGAGGCTTGTTGGTTGAGGCCGTTGTCCACCCCGGATTGTAAGCGCCCCCAAAAGCAAAGTTAGTAAATGCTTTAAGCAAAATGCATGCACAAATCCTCTTCTTCCTCTTCTTTTTCTTCCTTTACAAACCTTATCGATATAATTTCTCGTGCGCCTATGCTTATTTTCCAACGTATACATGCATTTTCACATAAACGAGAACAAAACAAACAAAATAATATACCAATTTTATTAGTTTTCAGTTGTCACAGTTTGTTTACAGTCCTGCTCAAACTGTTCAAAATGAAAACGATGAACGATTCGATTGATCGACGTGATTGTGATGTTATATGAAGCAAACTTAAAACGAGGTCGTTTTATACAATCGTCTCAACGATGATAGTCTGATAAATTACGCGATTAGAGCCCTGGTTAGATGTTTAGGCTGAAGTAGTCATAGAACATTTTTTTTTTAAGAAGGTCGATGACTGTGGATTGTGAGCGCTACAAAGCCATGACCATCCAATAGGATGGATTTACTTCGCATACTGCAGGAGCCACACGCACAACCGACGTTATAAACCAGTTGTTTCATAAAAATTAACAATGGCGATAAGTGACAATTTGTAAACTGACGATTAGAGAATTGTCAAAATTCTGTTTCCTAATAATTTGAAAATTTTGTAGAATTGTCAAAAAATAAACTACCTACAATTATTCTTAAGCTTTCATAAGGCTCTAGCGCAAATGATGAAAAATGTCATTTTATTTTTATATGGAATTTGAGTTTGAGCTGCCATCTAGCGGTCAATGGAACGCGGCCAATAACTTTTCACGAATTTTCCAAACATTTTCATAAACTTTCTAACAAATTTTTAGGTAGGCTGACATACTAACAATTATTTTATGGGAGAAAAACTATTTACAATTTGATGAGTATGTAATTGATAATAATTCTGACAGGCGATTGACTTTCGGTCAAGTATTAATAGTGAAGTGACAATTACGATTCAAGGATGGCAGATATTATTTTTTGAAGTGAAAATGATAAAGAATTTCAAATGCGAGGAGATAAGTTATCAAAAAATAAACGACAACATGGAATTTTATCATGAATTTTCCCATTATCCCTATTTCGCTTTGAAAATGAGCTTCCTTTCCTGGACTTAATAGATATTCTCGTTATGCAAATTGAATTCCTATTATTTTGAGAATAATGGCTGCCCACACAATATCGTGTTATTGGAAAATCTATCGATGAACGAAATATCCAGTTTTGGTTACGAATTTTGTGGAAACAATTACTTATATATTCCCAGAATAGAAAGCTCTATTGTGACTGCTATAAGCTTATAGATTTTCAATGGAAATTGACATTGGTCAGAGAGCGAGGTATGAAAATTTATTTTTATATTTTTTCACTATTCAACGGCAGAGTGACAGTATCTGTGTCCACAATAGAAAGTGAAAATACTATAAGTGGTTTCGTTTTCATTACTTTCAGAGAATTCAAAAAAATTAAAACAATAAAATAATAGTTTAAAAAACTAAAAAACGCTTTTAGAAGTAGGTACTGCACTAAAAGCAAAAAAATAAAAATTAACCAATCTATTTTTAAGGTTTATCCTGGAAGGGGCTTAGTGTAAGCCATGTTTGTGTAGTTTACACTCAAATATGTAATACAATACATAACTACAAAAATGGCTTACACTAAGCCCCTTCCAGGATAAACCTTAAAAATAGATTGGTTAATTTTTATTTTTTTGCTTTTAGTGCAGTACCTACTTCTAAAAGCGTTTTTTAGTTTTTTAAACTATTATTTTATTTTTTGCTTTTTAGTGCAGTTTAATACCTATAATCTACCTACTTACTTACAAAAGCTTTTTTTTACTATCAGTTTATTGTATTGTCATCAAAACTGAAACATCAGCATGCAAAATTTCGAAGTCCTAAGTCAATGGACATAATAGGTATGTATTCCTCATAAATGAAAATTCGCGACAGGTATGGTTTGATTGATATTACTACGCGTACCTACCTATACACTGTCCATAGCTGCAGATCTCAAATATAAGTATGTACGATTGTGCATGTGCATACCTACATATTTACGCATCACAAACTCCTATATACGTACATATGTACATAGTTTGTTTTATCCATATCTATATTCCATACATCAAATTCAACTACGCCATACATGATATGAGCATACATTCTGAATGCCCGCCACAGTGACAATTCTATTTTTAGAACACAAATAAAACTACCCTTCCTAAGCACAACTGCAATCAAGATAGCAATTTTTTTCGCATTTGGCCGAATAAGATCTATTTTCTATTTATTATATCTTGCCCTCTGGATGGACTAGAAAGATGAATGTTAGCTCAAAATACTCTGTGAAGTATTGCCTAACAATTAAAAAGATTCTTTGAGTTGACCTACATATATTTATGAGTTTTATGGCAAGTTGAGCGTAGTAAGGTAAAAATAGAAATGTTTGCACCCCCTTTCTTCAGCCCTTATAGGACGAAACGGTACAAAGTATCAATTAGGTATGTAATAGTTATGACTTATCTATTGACATATAAAGTTTCAAGTTAATACGGCTAATAGATCATGCGTTATGAAAAAGCCTCCCTCAAAGGGGCAGGGGAAGTCAAAATCCAAAAATTCTTTCTAAATATTGCATTGTCTTCACAACCCAACCAGCATGGAAAATTTCAAAGTTCTAAGTTTAGCGAAAGTGGTTCGAATTTGACTTGCAAGATTTTGACACAACAAATTTTTCACGAAGTTAAGTAAAAGCCTTTAAAAATAGGTATACATTTCAGTTGAGGACTTTGTAGGGCTTATGATTGAACAAATATGACAAAGATACGCTTTTGACTGTACGTAATGGATGAATTGTGCAGCAAAAATATATTTTGTCATTGTGCTGGGTTTGAGGTGATGTTCGCAAACTGAGGATGAAAAGCATCATTACAGTAGAAACCTTAAATCCAATTTGGCATTTTATATACAAAAAAATCATATAAATCGCCATATATGGCAGTTAAGGTTTCGAAATTTGACAAATATGTCCGCGATTGAATACAGCACATGCCAACGTTCATAAACTAGAAAGAATTAAATAAGGGAACAAATTATACAAAGCTAATTTTTACAGGAGATTGCTCTAGCTCTCCCTGAGGCTGCCATCTTGCAGCTTTCGATGACCCATCGTCAGTATAAGTAAGAGCTATGGCAACATTTTTAAAATGTGCAAATTAAATATTTGGGACAAGTGTAAAGTGACTCCTGTGATGAAAACGTTGGCCCTGGCGGGTATTATTTGCCCAAGAGCAAGAGCAAGAGCAAAACTTCCCCAATCTTTAAGATAGCTTGGTTGGTTCACTTAAGCCTTCGGCGTGTTCTTTAGAAAATAGTCGAGTTTGATTTCTAAGTTTAAAAATATGTAATCGAAGAATCGCAAAAAGTATTTTTTATTAAGGACAGGTCTCTTCCTTTAACGAAATTACATGACACAAACTCTGTAAACAACTTTGCTGGCTGTGTAGCAACATTTTTCAATCCTTGAGTTTTGTGAAGTTAACAAATTACTGTAGAGAGATTACAAATACGGCCTAAATTAGATAACAAAAAAAAAAAGGCTAAGAAAACCAAAACTTTGTAAACAATCCATATCTACACTATAATATATGAAAGGCAACGTCTGTCTCTTGGTCCATCCGTAACTCGAGTACCATTCATCCAATTTTCATGAACTTTTTCTGATTTTATAGATGCGTTCCATAATTAGGCCATAGGATGTGGGATAGTGGTTAGGGGGGGGGGGGGGGGGTGCTAAAAATGCTGTCAGCATTGCTATGGTGACACTGTAAGAAGGGGCAAAACTTCTGTAAGGCATTCGCCTTACGCAAAAACTTCTCCATAGCAGAAGAAGGAAAGAGACTGCGGAAATTCTATTCAATATCGTTGTTCGCTTAAATTACATACTACCATTTCCAATTTTCACATTGCCAAAAACAAGGAATACGCGAGTGAGAAAAATACTACCTACTACTTGCATAAATACACGGAATATGGGGAAACGACACCAGATATTATCGTTATTTTGATGAAGACAAAGCTGGATTTGCAATCCGTTGGTATGTGTTCATATTTGGTGTAGTTCGAAAAAGTTTGTCTAGTTAGGGGACTATTACCTAAAAAGGATTCAAAGCATGTATCAGTCCAAATAAAAACGACATACGAATCTTAATAGGCCTACTAACGAGACACTATAGATAAAAATTGATATGCAGTGATGGAAAAAATAATAGAAACAAACGATTACCACACAGTCGCCACCAGCGATTTTAAAGTAAAGCCCGGTATTGCTTTAATTGAAATAGTGGTAACTTAGTTTATCCTGCGTAATTTAGTGTTTTTTAAATAAAAATCTTAAAACAGTGAAATTAACATTTCGTTACAGTGGGTCTTGAAGTCCATTCCACCTAGGGTTACCAGACGTCAGGATTTAGCCTTTTAAGGTCTCTGTCAGGCTCAGGCCAGGCCTCACGCTTTGTCAGGCTTTTTAATTTTTTGTTGATTTACTATTTACATCAATTCAATATTTTAACGAAAAAAAATTTTAAATTGTTGCTGAATGCATCAAAATATGGATGCAACTAGATCATTTGGAATGGTTTCATTTATATTCGTTCAGTAAAAGAGACAATACTATTAACGAAATGACAGAAGTCACATATGCGGCAATTCAATCCCCAATTTATTATATACACAACCTACTACTACTATTTGATCTGAGGCGTTGTTGGTAACCTTACGTAAGTCACAAAACAATGGTCAGAATTTCTCAAATGCTTTAACCTTTTTATGTGGATGAAAATTTTAAAGGATATGGATTCTTTTGATTCTGTATTTGAAAGATTAGCATTTGTAAAAGAATACACTATAACACTAAATAATTCCTATTTGTTTCAACAATGTAATAAATTTGAAAAAAATTGTCAGTCAACATGATAGTATTTTTTTTAATCATTGGATATGCAATATTTAAGCTTAATATTTTGAAAATTGCAAAACCAATCCTACGGAAATAGGTACTGCGATGTCATATTTCAGTATTGTCAGGCAGCGCAAATGCTTCCGGATTTTCTATCGTATACAGTCCTTATACATATTTTGAAGAAACTTGACGTTTTATCCATACTACATATAAAATGCAACGTCCGTCTGTTCGTTTCTTCATAACTCGAGAACCAGTCGTCCAATTTTCATGATTATTTTTCTGATTTATAGATGTGTGGCCAACTTAGTCCGTAGGGTGGGTGAGAATTCCTCAGAAGTAAAGGGGTCGCGGGAAATAAGAGGGGTCTTACGAACCGTTAGCCGTATGAACTTAAAAGTTTGTATGTTGATAGATAAGTCAACATTATTACATGCCTCATTCAATGTTTTTCAAAATTCGTCCTATAAGGGTTGAACAACTTTTCAAACAATCTTTTCTATTTCGACCTTAGTACGCTTAACTTGCCGTTATACTCATAAATCTATGTATGTCAATTCAAGATATGCTTTAAATTGTTAGTAAATACTTCACCGAGTATTTTGAGCTAACATTCATCTTTTTGGGCCATCCAGAGGGTGAGATATAATTAATTGAAAATAGATTTAATTTGGCCAAGTGCGAATAAAATTGCTTCATCGATTCCAGTTGTGCCTAGGGGTTGTAGTTTTATATTCTAAAAATAGAATAATTATTATTACTCACACGCTGCGCATTCAGAATGCACATTGTACCTACTTGCTCATAATGGCGTAGTTGATTTTGAAGGGAATGGATATGCATAAAACAAATTACATGTATACATATATGTACGTCCACGTAGTACATATGTATAGAAGAAGTTTGTGATGCCTAAGTAGATATATGTACACAATCGTTGATACATACGTATATTTGAGATCTGCAGCTATGGAAAGTGTTACGATCGCGTAGTATATAATTAGATCATACCTGTGACGAGTTTTTATTTATGTGAAATCTTATGTCCATTGACTTTCCGATCACTATAGGTTACGTAAAGACTAAGTTGTAGACGGGGGAGGGGTAAAGGGGGTGGTAGGGACTAACTCTGGAACCATTTGTCCGATTTTAAAAATTGTTTTAACATTATACTGGCTACATCCTCGGGATCCAGTATATGTTACTTAGGGAGAACGAGAGGATAGAGGAAGGGGAAACGGAGAGGGGGGGGATTTAAACAAACGCACAATGACAATTCAAATAAATTTAAATTGTATTTAAAAGAAAAGAAACCAGCGGGCGGAGCCGCGATCATTGCTAGTATCAAATATATGCAACTGTAAAATATAAAAAATGCCTTAGTTAAAAAAATTCAGTGTCAGGCTTTTTGCTCCATAATCAGGCTTTTCTCTCCTACTTGTCCGGCTTTTTAATTTTTTGTGATGGTAACCCTAATTGCACCAGTTCTGAGCGTGGGGTGATAAAAAAGGTGATAATAAAGTGTTTTAAAAAAAGTCCTAAAAAGTATTCAAAGCTATTGTAGATTGTATGTCAGATGACCAAAGAATTCCGAATTCGATCCCAAATATACAAAGAAGACAGTCAAACGTTGCGGGGGAAATTTTATGATTTGGGAGTGCCTTTCAGCATCTGGGGTTAGTCCAGTTTTCATGGTAAAGGATAAAATGTGTAAACACTGTTGCTGAAGAGGACATGCCTATTAATTGGGAGTTTATGCAGGATAATGACCCCAAACACTCCTCAAAGTTACCTAAATAGTTGTTTCATAAGAACAAAATCAATGTTATAGAGTGGCCATCACAATCTGCTAATCTTAACCCGGTAAAACATCTATGGGGCGTTCTTAGGCGCCAAGATCGGCGGCCGCAGAGCCAAAAACAAGAAAAAACTGTGGTCAATTATTCAAAATGCATGGCACTCTAAAAATCCCAAAACTTGTGCCAAGTTGGTTCATTCCAAAAAAATATTAATTTTTTTCTACTATTTTTTCCAGGTCAGGAAGGAAAAGGAAAAAGAAAATCATAAAAAATATTAGCGAAGAGATTTTTGAAATTTTTTTTTTGCTGTTAGAATTGTATGAAGAAACTTTTTGCATCAAAACTTTTTTTTTTTGGACCGAGGAAAAAAGTCAAAAAAGTAGACTTTTACAAAAGTTCTAAATTTTCAATGGATACTTAATGGGTTAAGGAAAGTTTTGTATCATTCAAACAGAATTTGAATGACCTTTCCATTGATGCCAAAATTTACATGAAGTAAGTTCATATTGTGAGTAGAATTAACTTTAGTTTTGTCAAAATACTTATGGCCACCATTGTAGTTCTTTCTTCTCTCTCTTCTTCACAATGCAATAAATCCGACGCACGCTAAAAATTGCATTGCAGTAGGTACATAATATTAATTATACTTATCATAGGGGAATGCACAAGACTGAAAGGACTATGTCTATGTACCTACTCTTAATGTCAACATAAGCAATCAGCTGACAGTTTTATAAGCACGCTACATTTTGCACTACTCCAAAACAATCTGCCCTTCACACACATATAGGTACACACGATCCATGCAGGGGAAACAAAATCATTGTTTGCCAAGCTCATCATTCATCAACCTCGGTCTAAATGTTATATCGTGAAATTTATTAATAAACGACTTGCATATCCGCCAGGAAGAGTTCTAGCCACGCTAACATTAAACTTTGTTTTATGAGCTTTTGTTTTTTATAACAATGAAAAACTTCTTCCCTCACTTTATAGGATAAACTTCTATCCGTATGCTGCTTGAAACTATAAAGCGAAATAAATGTCCTGCGTTTTCAGTCTTCCGTTGTATCCTCCCGTGTAAGCAAGTTGTATTGTCAGTGTTTTGCTATCGTTCTCATACCTTTTTGATACATTTGTTCTGATGACTAGTTCTAGTCCTTCAAGTGGTAGTCTTGATTCTGCGAAATGTCACAGTGACCAAGATGAACCAGAATTAAGACCTGAACTTCCCTATCTGTTTGAAAAGGAACTCACTGAGAAGCAAAATAAAAGGATTTACATTGTCGAAAAATTCGTTGACACCGAACGAGGTAGGTTTTCACTGGTAACTCTTTTACATGTAAGTAGTGACAACCATTATTGCATTCTCCTTTCAGTCATACCAATTGAGGGAAAATTTTATTCAAAATTCAGTGATGCGAATCGCAGCGATATCCAACGTTATTTGCATTTTCGCGAAGAACGAAGGATGAAGACGGGGTTTCCGGTTATAGAAAGCCAAACCTACGGATGGATGCCACAAAGTGTTAACGTGGATGCCCTGAAACAGATCAATTGTGTAAAGGCAGCCAAGCAACGATGTCCTCTGACGATTTATGGTGAGAAACTGTTTTGTGACCGGGTAACTGAACGGCTGGAATTTACGGGATTGCGATTTTATTTGCGTTGAGATTGTTTCGGTATTCTAAAAATTAAAATAAGTCCAAATAAGAAAATGTGGTGCGAAGCTCGTAATAAAATGCGGAAGTGTCTGCGAGTGCATAGATCTGACTTGAGATTGACCATAGATTTAATTTTTGTCCAATAAGACAAAAAATAAAAAGTTTTGCTAGTTAGTCTAGATTCTCACAGTCGTTCTTTTGTGTGAGCTTACTCTTTTTTCTAGCAAGAACGATTCCGAGAACATCCCAAAAGTCTTCGATGACATATGGAAAATGAAAGCAGAAAAGGAAGATCATATAACATCTACGACTTCTGTTTTCATCTACATCACACAGTCAGAGATGTGAACAAATTAGTAATCTAAATGATGATCTTTACAAAATCTTGAAGTGGGGAAAAGACAATTTGGATGTATTCAATGCAAACAACACACAGCTCACAACATTTTCTATGAAAAATGCATCATCAGTTGTTTAGATCCAAATGGGTGACCATCCAATCCATCCCAAGGACTCAATGCCCCTTCTAAGAGTCACAGTCAATTCAGGAATCACATGGCAGGACCACATATCCTATATCGCAAGATCGGCGTCCGCTAAGTTGAGCTACCTATTTAGAGCAAAGAGGTACTTTAGCCCCAAGCAACTTCTCCTTCTCTACAAAGCACAGGTTAGGCCAGGCCTGGAATATTGTTCCCATTTATGGAGCTCGGCCCCAAAACATTCACTCAACATACTTAACAGCATACAGAGACGAGCAGTTCGCCTTATTGGAGACCCTACACTCACATCGAATCATTGATAAGAAATTTCTTTCGGCAAAGCATGTCAATTTCAAATCAACCGAGGCCCTCTCATCTTAGTTGTACTTTGGCCAAACATGCGGCTTAATGACGAAAAAGGTTTTTTTAAATTAATACGAACATGATAAGATCTCTTCTAATGCGTCGCATCGGTTGTTTGGTTGAGGAGCTTTTTGGTATATGTGACTACCTTTTGAACAAAACTTTAAGGAAGGGCCTATCTTGGCTGCGCGGTAGTATGTCCTTGTACTTCTGCGCTCTGCTCTATTATGCTCTGCTTAATTCACCTCGCCTTGATCATAGACTTTGGTGGCTTTTGGTATCATCCGTAATGGAGTTTCGATTATCGACATTATTTATCCTTGGACCCTGGTTTCGTAGATGCAATGACACCGAAACTTCGGCTGGTGTGCAAACATTTTGAATCCAATTTTCTTGCGTTCAGGACTAGTCTGACCTTGGACTTGTAGTTGTTACGGACCTGATCTAACCATCTCATCCTGGGTCTACCTAGAGGATGCCTACCTGATGGTATGAATTCCATAGCATGTTGTGGAATCCTGGTCGGGAACATGCGTTTAACATGACCAAACCACCGAAGCATAGACCGCTCCGTCCAGAGAAGTAGCTGCTCGACATTTAGTTCCTCACGTATTCTGGTCTTTCTAATGCAATCTCTATGGGTTACGCCAGCGTAGGAATCTCATTTCAGCAGCTTGCATTCATTCGCGATCTTATTCTTTCGGTCATTACCCAAACCTCATGACCATTGGTAAGAGTTGGAACAAACACCGAATCAAAGACTGACAACTTAGCTTTGACACCAAGTTTAGTCCTCCTAATAACAGAATGCACAAGCTGTCTCAAAATTCAGCCTGACCAATCCTATACAGGAGAACTCAGCATTGCTCCTTCCATCACTCGTTAATAAGACCCCAAGATACTTAAACTTCTCCACCTGTTTCAATGGGAATCCACTAACATGCAGAGTGCATTGAACAGGCGTTCTGGAGACGACCATCACTTCAGATTGGTTCACGTTAACCTTCATCTCAGCTTCAACACAAACGGCTACAAACCGATTGAAGTTCAGTCTGAGAAGATCCAAGAATAACCAAGTCATCAGCGAAGAGCAAATGATTTATCCTCAGTTCTCCCAATTCGAAACGTTCTTCGCCAAGACTGCGCTGTAACATCCAGTCCATATAAGCAATGAAAAGGAGAGGAGACAAGACGCACCCTTCGCGAAGTCCAACGACCACGGTGAAAGGTATTGATTTAACGCCGTTTAACCCAACACAGTTTTTACAGTTTCTGTAAAGAGATTGAATTGCTCTCAACAGAGAACCGTCAATTCCATACTCCTGCAATATACTCCAGAGTTTACCTCGATGGACTCGGTCGTATGCTTCGTCCAAATCTATGAAGCATGCATAAACAGGTGTAGAATACTCCCAAGTCTTCTCAAGTACCGTTCTGAGAGTGAATAACTGGTCGGTTGTGCTTCTGCCGGGACGAAAACCGTACTGCTCATCTCCTAATCGTGACTCGACTACAGCTCTGCAACGGATTTCTAGCAAAGACTTTTCCGGGGAGACTTAAAAGTGATATACCCCTGTAATTGGAGCAATCCCTTTTATCCCCTTTCTTGAAAAGGGGCACAATCACCCCAATCTGCCAATCACTGGGAGTTTCGCCGAATTTCCAGGCCACTTTTATGACACGGGAGAGCCATTTAACTCCCTCTTTACCTATAAAGCCTTGAGCATTTCTGGCCGGATTTCATAATCCGCATCAGTGCCAAATTTTAAAACATGTGGAAGTCAAGTTTTCGGCGACTTTAACAGTAAAAATATGTAAGAAAGGCATTTGGTTCTATATAGTCGGAGAGCTCAAGGAAACTTGGAACTCTCCAGATCTGTCATATTGACAACGTTGCGGTTGATGTCTACTGTTCTTGTATAGCGGAATTTTGAATCTTCTAAGCGACCTACATAGATTCGGATCACTTATTTGATGTAATAGACTGCCAGAAGTTTCGCCGACCATATCTCCCCTAACCTTCCAGCAAGTAAATCACCAGCGTTAAGTGCAGACATAAGCTCAAAGTAGGTAAAGACTTGGTCTACGTTTACATTACATTGGTAAACCTACAGAAATTAAGCGAATGCTTAGTCCCGCCGATAGCTAGATATATTGTAATAGACTTCATCCTGATTGTGTTGGTCTTTGTCGATATGGATGAAATCCTCGTCGTACGTTTAGAAAAGGTAGCGGCAATTTCAAAACAAATCACTCAGTGCTGTCAACAGGAAAGCTCTGTCTACATTATATGCTTAAAATGATAACTAGGATGCTTCGCGTACATGTGTTTTTCTTCCTAGTTACGATATACGACTATTTTGACAACACTTTGTTGTCTAAAAGCAATCGTTTTCGTAACCACATTATATGTTACCAAAGGATGCTCCCATTTGTACACGTCCGAGAGAACATCTCTAGCTGGTCCATGGATCCATCACATGTGATAAACGAGACACACGGACACACCCCTCGCATGTAAGAATCTCATTGCCAAAGCCTGACACGTATACGTTATATATATGAGCGAAATGCCAAAAGTTCCTTGCAAACTATCAAGAAGAATGACGACTCATACTGAATATCTGCGTGTGTGCATTATACGACAGACAACACCGTCACCGTCACAGGATTGTAATAATTTAAACATTTTAGTGAAGCTACAACACGTCTGGAGTTTCATCATCATCATCATCGGTATGTAAGACGGGATGGAGGTAATCAAGATTCTGAACACATGTGTGGCTGCGGCAGGGGGTGCCAGAAAAAAACTTTGATCTGTTTGACGCGTTGTTAGGTGTTTTTTTCTTTTTAATAATGAACCCTGTACTTGGGTATTCACCGAACTGATGGCGATGTGATTACCCTAATGCCCTTCGAACGTTTTAATCCATCTTTGACCCAATTCCGCGAGATATCCCTTTGGAGAAAATCAATCCACAAATCCGATGGTAGATAGTTTTCGTTTTGTTTTCTGATGTGAAAGTTTGAGATGCAATTTATTCACTTTTCCAACGCCTGATAAGGTTAAGTTGAAGAAAGCGACTGATTATGCTTACAAGTTGTCGATTTTATCAAAAGGTTTCCCTTTGAAGAGGGTAGCTTGTGATTTTAGGAGTTTTGGTAAATGCCAAAGGCACACAGTTGAAATGTTTGCTTGGCAGTGGAGTATATCTGACTTGACTGAATTTACTTAGATAGAGTGAATTCTAGGCGCTGTTTGGAGGAAGGGGACCTTTGAAATACAGAGAGAAAGCAGTTTTTTGTAACACAGACCGAGAGATGTATAATTCCTAAGGTTAATGTCACATTGTCAGCTTTTCCTTTAACAAACCAATAAATTAATGAAACTGACTGCATGGAGACTGTAATGTGATAATCCTTAAGACAAGTCCAATATAGGCATTTTAAGAAAATCAGTTGATTCTTCATTACGCGTAAATACTTGAGATCGCCAGGTTCATTCGAAATGAAAACTATACGTTCAAGGTCGTATCCGTTTAGCCTTATTGCTATCTTCTGAGGGTCCTCAGCTGCTGTTTAGACTAAGTTCCTTATTGTCATCGAATTAAGCTTTCAGCCAGAACCACGTATTAAGGCTCCGTCAAACAGAGCGCATTTCAACGCCACGTTCCATCGCTGTGTTGTAATATACTGCAATACATATCCCCTGTCACACAGAGTGCGTTTTAAACGTAGCGCTGAACTCACTCCGACGTTCAAACGCGGCGGTGAAACGCGCTCTTGTGAAAAATTACAGATTATTTCTGTGACGCGGAGCGGTGAGAGTAATTTTTGTAGTGTCAAATGGAAATATTAATAAAATTTTAAAGAAATTACGCATGTCCTTACGATATGGGCGAAGAAATGTATAAAAAAAAAATTTTAAAGTGTGATATGCCATATGAAACACAATTGCAAAGGAATTAAATGAGAACGGTATTCCTTGACTTATTCTCTCTTTTTATTTATGTTGTGTTCGTTTTGTGCACCCAAATTCTTCTTTTTCGGGAATTTCTTAGCACGAATTTGAGAGAATTTGATGGAATTTGATGATAGCTATCTGTTTGACGTCTTCTAACGCGGCGTTGAGAATGTCGCGTCAAAATGATCTCACCGCCGCGTAAAATAATCTCACCGCGGCGTTAATAACGCGTTCTGTTTGATGAAACCTTTAAAGTTAACTGCAAAACTATTTCGTGTTTAAAAAGACTAATTGAAATGTAAACTTAATATCAAAATGCAATCACAATATTGTGTACACAACTGCCTAGCTATCAGCCAACAATATTCCTGTTGTGTATATAGGTAAATGTCAGCGGATTACTTCTGCATCTGCACACTATAAAATATCAACCCCATAAACGAAAGCTGGAAAATGTCGTCCTTTTTCATGTAGCTCTTCTTTTTTTTTTTGTCGTGCCACATAATGAACGTGACTGTAACTCATCTGCATATCAAATGCGGATACAAAAACAAAAAAAGTAAAAAAAACTAAAATGCATCCTCATGCCTTGCTGATTTTGTATTAAATACAGTATCATCCTATGTTCGAGGATAATGAACAGCTAGGTGGTATGCCTTGTTGTTTGCAACTGTGAATAACAGATATTTAGGTCGCTCCGGGTCACGGTTAGTTCATTAATCTTTAGTAGGCTTACGCAAATCTTGCATTGGGTTAACAACAAAATATTGCAGTCAGTACACTTGTATGGGACTTTTGAAGGAGTTAGTGCAAAAATCATATTCAAGGACATTTTCATGAGAATAATGAGAATGAATGTTTTATTCGATTTTAAACACCCGTTTGTACATTTTGCGATTTAATACGTGAATTTTATTTAGCTTTACAAATAAAGTGTACGACTGTGGGTTGCACAAAACTTGGTTGTTCACTGTTTACTTAATTCAGACATTTTTTTAATGCAATTAATATTCATACAATTAAATTTCAACAAGTAGAGGACCGCGTTATTTTGGTCCAAAAAATAGCCAACTAAGGTACATACAAACAAAAATTAAGGTACATCATCAGAAGATGAAATGCTAGCCTCCCAGTCAGGCGGCAGAAGGGGATTCCAAATCCTCAGACGAATCTCGGTCCATTGTACTACCAAGCAGAAACCCCTTTTTTGGTGTAGTGGTGGAGAAACGGTGATATTATTCGTTTCTCTTATGGTCGGTGGCAGAGTATTGCTGTCCCCGCCGGGGCTCGAACCAACGCCGGCCGCTCGGGTCACATGCAATGACTCTAACCACTACACCATGGCCACCGCCAAAGGTGGCAGTATAGTAGGAAGCGAAGGAGTTTCACTCAGGCAGCGCTTCCAAAACTATCTTCTATACATTTACTGGGCAAGACACTCGAACTAGTGGCTAAGAGCGTGAGGTCAACCCTCGTTAATAGCTAGTAAGTTATTTTCATTCTGGGTAAGATTACACAGACCGAGGAGACTAAAACGTTTTTTTGATTGACAGATTGACAGGAAATTGTTAATAAGTAGGTACATCGATTTCGCAAAGTACAACAACGCAAAGTCAACATCAACGCTGAAAAAAGAGTGGTGAAATACAGCTGCACACAATCGATAATGTGCTTAAAAATTGGACCGATCGTGTAGGCTACTACATGGCCAGCCGAGGCAGCCATTTGAATGAAATTATTTTCCATTATTAACCGGAAGGATTGTAGCATTTAAAAAAAAAAAAAGTTATTTGGCGGACCCTTTACAAATCGCACAGGTGGATAAGTTATTTATCAGCGCAAAGCAGTGTGTGACACAAAGAACAACCTCACAGATATAATGGATCAGGGAAGACCGCGCTCCTTTGCTTTGACTCAACTGAAGTTGTTAGAGGGTACAACGTTAACAAGATGTCTTGTTCAAGAAATTGGTAAGCGGCTGCATATTTATGAGATAGCGTGTCGATTGGGATGCCCTGAGACTCAAGGTGATCGTAAATAGAGACCTTCCAAGAATACGTAGCATACCCCTTTTGCGCCAATACAACAACAATTCGGCCTTTCGCAGACATCAACTTCGTGAACTCGTTGGGACTTGGACCTACATTCACACAAAGTCTGACCCAGAAGTTGGAGAAAAACGATCATAGACAACGCCGATGAAAGCCGACCTCGATTTCAGAAATAATTTTCACCGACAAAGGTCATTTTTGGATAAACGGGTTCGTCAACAAGAAAAATCAGCCGATTTGGGACGATGTCAATCCACCAAGTGCCAATACATCTGTAAAAAGTCACTGTTTCGGTGTAGGACGTCAACGGGAATTGAAAGAGAAATTTTCGAAAAGTGAGCACTAAAAAGCGATTTGGAGAAATTCGAACTCCAAATGCGGTTAAGGGAAGTCAAAGTTTGTTTGAGAAAATTCTTATTTTTTTTATTCGATCGAGTTCAAACTCGGTTTGTTTACTCTACATAAGAAATAAATAAAATTCATTTCTACGATTTTGGAAATTTTGCTTAGAGCCCGAGTTATTGGCTTGGCGACTTAATATATTTCATATAGGTACTTCTGTAACGTGAGCGAAGCCCCGAATGCCAATTTTGCATTAAATTGTCACTTGCTCCTCTGTAAGTATTCCCCCTATTGTCGTCGTCGTCTGTCGCAAACGACTGGCGACATTTGTCGTGTCGAGTCGTTTGGAATTTGGTATTGCGTAACTGAAACGACTCGACTCTCTGAAATCTCACATTCCACATACATTCCACAAACTATACACATGCGGTTTGACATTTCAGTCGACGAATTTATGTTTAGTCTGGTGTGTTGTTTGTGAGTTGGTTAATTATTTAATAAAACAAATAAAAAATGAATAGTCTTGAGATGTTTTTTGAAAGCAGTGACGAAGAAGAAACACAGAAAAATAAAGCTGGTAAAGTTAAGGAAGGAAATTCTAATCCAAATCCAAGCCATTTGATTTGACCGACGTTAAGTGAGTGGTAGAAATAATTTAAATTGCAAACTGTTTTAATAACAATAATTGTTTTAACATTTAAAATGTGTTTTAGACTATCGAAGTCGAAGGTGGCCCAAGACAATTCAGAGATAAGGTTATGTCGTCCCATTGCCGATTAAAATCACTTTTGCTAGGCCTTCGTGAATGATTTTGCCAAGGGAATATTTTTCTGCATTTCGTTCACTAAATGTAGAAATTGTCTTTTATTTGTTATCTCCATTCTGCAAAATAACTATAATTGTCTTTTAGTTAATTAAAAATTAAGTACACATACTTTCTTTTAACACATTATCACGTCGACGACAGAAATGTATCATTTCCACAACAAACGTCGTCACAAAACGCCTTAAGCAATACCGACGGTCGTTGTCGAAAAATACAATCCACATTTTTTGACATTTCAGACGCCATTTGTCGATCGTTGCCGAGACAAAAGTCGTTTATTTTCAGTCGTCAATAACAAACAGTCGTGTCTTTTTTTTAGAGTCGTAAACGACAACTACAACGGTTTAATTTCGGTTTTCTGCCGGCAGAAATCATCTCGTGTGCGGAGGCCCAATATCTATGGTATTCGGTACTAGCTGGACCCGTGCTCGCCCTGCCCGCTCGAACAAAATTATATTTGGTTCACTTATGCCCAGTTGCACAGTGCAGAGTTCAGTGTAACTTAAGTTTGAGTAGAGACCAACAGATAAGTGTCACTCACGTATAATTTGCGTTTCACAGTCGATTCATAATACTCGCCCCAAATGGTACAAAAAACTTGGCAGCACTAAGAAAAATTGTTCTTTTGCAATATTTAATAATTTATTAAATTTTCCAAATCGGTTGTTAATGACAAATAACCGCTAACTTTAGCAATCAAAGAATAATTTTGTTTAATTGAACTCGTAAAGCGAAAAAAAAATGCAAATGAACTTGTCAAACCGTTGACAGCTGAATAGCTTGCCACCTGTCTCTTGTAACACTTAAGTGTCCGATGTTGGACACTTAAGTTTTATAATCAAATATGACACTTTGAAACAGAAATCGACTCTTGAGTGAAATTTAAGGCAGAATCGATACTTAAGTAGTCACTGTGCAACTGGGCATTAAAATTACACTTTGAGTGTTTCATTGAAATCTGTTCAGTAGTTTTCGCGCTTGCATGAGAAAAAAAATTCCTCCCTTTCTTAGATCTTGCTACTTATTTGTAATACTGCATTTCCTTTCCTTTGTTTCCCTCTTGCTAAGGAATCTAAGCAACTACCTACCCCAACCCTACGCTGTTACCTTACCATACCACATATCGAATGAAATTCTAAAATCATACCTGGTTCGTATTATACTTCTCTTCTCTTATGAAGATTATTAATATACCCCATGCCATACTGCAGCACACACCCCATATCCATCCTGCATCGGACATACAATCATAATATACATACAACTGACCATAGCACTCATTGCGAAAACAAATCAACCCTTTTCGTATGTGTAGTATACGTATGCTAGTCTTGTTTTTGTTTGTCCTGTCGCACGATCGCAAAAGTATAAACATCCATTTGTAGCAAGGTATATGTGTATGCATATCACTTCACTTCCAAAAATACATTTTGGCTAAAAACTATTCCTAAAGACGTGGCTATAAACGACATAGCCTAAAGCAGTTTCACATTCTTAAGGAGCATTTTAAAAAAAGTTTCATCGAAATCTGTCCAGAAGTTTTCGAGTTTTTAACGGCCAAAGAAAATTCCTACAGTTTTATTATATGTACAGACAAGCCTGATATGCTAACCTTTGTCTCTCAAATCTATTTTACATTTGAATTTACTTTATCCTTTAACGCAATAATTTTATTTATTTATTTTTATAAGGCCTTACCTCTCTTAAGCTTCTAAATATCCTTCAAGAGTACAACTATCCTGAGAAATCTCGTTCAAGATACGTCGTAAATTATTTGTAGATACCCTTCCTTTAATATACCAAAAGTGAAACTCACACAAAGCATTTTTTTGTGAGAAGCTACATAAGCCTACAGATACAGACTATGAGAATATTTACTACTTCTGTAGGAGGCCACGTACCTACAGGGACAGCCTTTCTAAAAGTTCATAGTCGGAATGAGGATTAAAAATCCTTAGCAACTATGTACTAGGATTCAATATAAGAACTCAATGGACAAGGCATTGCACGATGATTGCATTTTGCAACGAGATTATGAAAAGGACCATAACTAATATGGAATCGGTTATTCCCATCACATTCATGTGGCAAATTCAATTTAGATTTTTTTTTCTGAATGACATATTCTGGTTTGCAATTTATAAATTCGGGAAATAGCACACACACAGACCGTATGTATATGATTTAGAGAGCGGACCATTGAATTCATTGAAAGCTAGATATGGGGATAAGTCATATGAATGCATTTGAATGAGTAGCACATGTCCTGCATGCAGATGCTCTTCTTTTACTATCAAAAATACCGGACTGATTTGAAATTGCAGAGGAAACATAACGCTTCCAGGAAGCTCCAGAGCATCCCTTTCGTGTTGAATTTGTTAAATTCATTTCACTTGAATGACAAGATGTAGCTGAATGAATTCGAGTGTTTTCCAGTGATTTAAATTAATTAAGCTACCGAAACAGAAGAGAAAACAGTTTCTGATGGCATTGCCTTCGAAATTAATTAACCCCCACAAAGAACTATGTACCTAACTTCAATGCTCTTCCTTCAAGTACTTGTATTCGGTCATTGAACCCAACAAGGATAATCTTAATTATCCTAATAGATAATTTCTTTTATAAACACACAAGTGAGTATTACATCTCAGCAATGTCATGGAAACCCATCTGGACAATCTAGTTCGTTCTGTTCTTTGTCATTTTGATTGCATCATTATGGTGGCCAATTATTCCAGATGACTAGTCTAGCAGCAGAAAACATGTACAAGAGAAATTTCAGATAGATGAAATGAAATGGCTTAGAAGACATTTTACAAATTGCACTCGTTAAATGTCTAATAGCGAGAGAGTTCGCGGAAAATGAAGCAAAGAAGGAATTGCGAAGTGTCAGTACATTTTTTTTTGTCAACTTTTACTAAGTTTTCGGTTTAAATGAAGGAATCCTTTAAGCTGCTTGTAGTTGTATTTTAATGATTTAATCTTAGCCCGGGATTGGTCATGGTTTGAAATATGTTGTTGCTGGTGACTAATGTAATTTGAGGTCAGAAATGTTAGGCGTCAACCATGTGACGCTGTTAAATATCTTGTCACTGCAATATGAATGACATGCTATTAACTAGAATGTCATATGCGTTACATGGCGCCTCTTCTTCATGACAGCGTTCTATTCTCAATCAACAACTGACCGTAGTCAGTCTTTTCATAAATTAGTTGGTGGCAGGAAAGTGATGGTGGAAATGTAATTGTAAGGAATACTGAGGATGCAGTTAACTCTGGAAGTTAGAAAAACTCACATCGGTAGTATCAGAAAGGGAGTAGGGTAGATGCTGAATTACATCATCTTGGCGGTACCCAGTTTTTGGAACTGTCTCATGCATATCGTGCTTATACCGGGTATTAGTGCGGTCTATCAGGACGCTACTTAAAATAAATAAATAGGTGACGCAACAGGCGGGTGACACCCAAGGCCTAGCTTCTCGCAACCATTCGTTTTGTGTGAGTTTATATTTTTGGGACGAATGGAAGGGACCTACAATTTTATGCCGAGTCCGAACGGCTAAATTGAGAAGCTTTTTCATGACAGTCATACTCTCGGATGTTTGTCAGACGTTCGCGAGAGGTGGCGCAGTAGAAAAAACTTTAAGATGTAATTTGTGTTTTTCCGGGGATCGAACCTGGGATCCCTCGCACAGTAGTCCAGCACACTAACCACTGACCTACTGCGCCCAGGACGCTGGTAAACGAAAAAAGGACAATAACATTCGAATCGACACGTGTATTTTGCTGAGTCTGAGCAGCCCGCGTGCAGCCGAACAAATTAGCGGAGACCTTCGATTGATACAAAGCAGACATAACTGTATCCAGAAAGTGCGGTTCACGTGTCAAGGCAATAGGACCGGAAAGGAGATCTGTAGAGATGAGCAAGGAAACCGTGTAACAGAGTCACAATCCGTGTTGCGGATATGGAAAAACAACTTCTGCAAAATTCCGGTATCAGGTAGAACCAATCATGCAATATGCGGGATGAAAGGCAAGATTTTCATCCACCTGACCCGCTCATATGCCCCCATTAAAGAAAAGGAAGACGCCACCAAAAACAGTTTCTATGGGCTCCTCTAAAAGATCTATGAGCAATGCCCGAAGCACGGCGTTAAAATTGAACTAGTCGACTTGAACGCTAGAATAGGTAAGAAGAACATCTTTGGTAGGACAGTTGGCAAAACACAGCCTACATGACACCACGTCTCTGGCAACGAACTTAGATTAATCGACTATGCTGCGGGGCGAAACAAATAGTTATAGCAAGCACAAGGTTTCCACATAAGGGGACATGGCTGTCTCCGGATCACTAAACTGTAAGCCAAATCGATCACATTGCGATTGACGCAAGGCACGCCTCCAGTATTCTGGAAATGGCTTAGAATATTGACTCGGATCACTATCATGTTGCAGCCAAGGTAAGAATCCGGATATCTAACACACCCCAACAAAGAAATACTGTGCAAAAGTATGACGTTGAAAAATTGCAATTACAAGAGACGGCCAGAATCTTCGGCGGTCACGTATCCCAATACCTCTCGATCATTTTCAGTCCTATGATAGCAACAGCGGAAGTGCGGAAGACCCGTGGCAACACTGCCAGAAAGCCATCATAGATGCCCCGATAATGTGGTGGGTTTCACCCAACCACCACCACGAAACCCCTTCTAGGTTTGATGAACACTGTCGACAAACAAACGCAACAAAACAATAAGCGTATAAAGCAGAGCTGAGAAAGAGGACTAGAGCCGCTCGCAAAAGAGCAAAACAGACGGCAGGAACATCGGGTCTTAAGAAAGAAAAAAGAAAGAGCATGACTGACAAGGGTATAATCGAAGTAATTGAGGGATGCTACTCCATGAACACAATGTACGGAAGTCTTACCAAAAGGTAAAAATAACGTGCCAGGGCAGAAAATCCCTTACAGAAACATGTAGAGATAATGAGAAAAACCTTGTAGTAGAATCACAGTCGGTGCAGAAATTGTGGAAAAAATACTTAACGAAGACCAGAATCGCGCTATTAGGCAGACCGTAGCATTCAATATAAACGAAGTTAGACAAAACTTCCATCAACTTGACCAAAGCAAAGTTCGGATAGCAATATCCAAGCTAAAGAACAACAAAACTGTTGGGCCCTACGGGCTACCTGCCCAGTTTTTCAGACCAGCTGGAGACGACTTTGTAGAGAGATGCACCACCTCATTTCTAAAATTTGGTCAGATTAGGCATGCATGGAATCCCAGCATATAGTTTGCTCGGTCCGCACAAGAAAGGAAACCCCCTCAAAAGCGCCAACTACGAAGGTATCGTTGCATACAACAACTTATCTGTAATATTGTGTGTATGCCTTAAACCCTTCGTAAATAACCTGATTGGCCCCTATCAGTGCGGTTTTTGGCCAGGAAAGTCCACCACCGATAAAATGTTCACACTTAGGCAGATCCTTGAATAAACCCAAGAAGTCCAAACCGATACCCACCATCTTTTCATCGATTTGAAAACCACATAAGACAGCATCTACAGAGACAAGCTATACAGAGCGATGACGAGCTTTGCCATCCCTGCAAATCTCGTTCGATTGTGTAGGGTGACGATGGAGATTGAGGTCGGTGACGACCTTACCGAAACATTTGATGTCAAAAGAGGACTTACACAAGGTGACGCGACTTGATATAATTGTGCGAAACTCACAGGCCAACTCAGAACATATTTTATTTTAAAAGTCCATCGGATTACTGGCATACGTCGCCGATGATATTGATGTAATTGGTGGAACAAAGCGAGATTGTACTGGTGCGTTTGATAGTACAGAACACAAGCTACATAGAATAGACCGTCGACTCCTCCCACATAACGGACTTTACCTACAAGCTGCCTTCGGGCCCAGGATTTTTTATGTATTGGTGCTGTACAAAATCAAAGGAGCGCCATTAATGCATGCATACTTGAATAATCGTCCATGGTATACCATGGAATAACATTGCCGCCATTGATTTCAATATTTTCACAGACAGGGGAATTAATTCCGGGGAGAATCGCGTAGGTGCACGGAAGTTGGCGGTCTAGTTCTATGAGGTTTGTGGTACAGAATCGAAGGCGCCTAAAATAAGTTTAGCGGTTAAAGGAGGGAAAATCAAGTATATGCTGTCAACAAGACACATCTGTCTCTCCAGTGATAGTGCAGCTCTTCTTAGTGAAACAAAATTTGGAAGTCGGATCGTTTAAGAAATTAAACCCTAAAAACAAATTTTACCAATGTATAATTTGTTGAAAGTTCGCCTTCCTGAAGACATATTTTAAATTTTTTTAAAATAAAAATAATAATAATAATAATAATAAAAATTGAGCCATAAAATGTTTGTCGCCGATTCACGCTTTAACGCATTTACCGTTCTTAACCAAACTTTCGCACATCTTTGGTATTGGTCCATACATGAATCCTGTGAAGTTTGGTCAAAATTGGACAAAGGGGTGTGGCACCGCCTATACAAAAAAAAACATTCACAATCGTATATCTCGAAAACCGCCAAATCAATTGAGCTCAAACTTACAGATGATCTTAGTTATTGTCCCTGAAGTGGTCCTGTGAAGTTTGGTCAAAATTGAACAAAGGGGCGTGGCACCGAACATCCAAAAAAAAAACATTTAAAATCGTATATCTCGAAAACATTATTAGCTAGGACCTAAGCAATACAATTCCTGTGCACGGGCAAAGCCGGGCGGGTACAGCTTTTCGATAGTCTTGGAATTGGAAGCCAAAGTTTTTAAAATTTGTAACATTGATATAAATAATGAAAGTCAATAATATTGTCTAGGCAATAATTCATTCATTCATTCATTTTCAATGGTCCGCTTGTCCATTAAGTGGGTCGCGGGTGTAGGTTGCTCAAGTGGACCCTCCATAGCTCTCGATCCTCCGCCATCGACTCTAAATCATCAAGGGCAATCCCCATACGGTTATAGGAGAGATTATGGACTTGATCTAACCATCTCATCCTTGGTCTACCTAGAGGACGCCTACCCGATGGTACGGATTCCATAGCACGTCGTGGAATCCTGGTCGGGGACATGCGTTTAACATGACCAAACCACCGAAGCATGGATCGCTCCGTCCGGAGAAGTAGCTGCTCGACATTGAGTTCCTCACGTATTCTGATATTTCTGATGCGATCTCTACGGGTCACACCAGCAATACTACGGAGAAATCTCATTTCGGCAGCTTGTATCCGCGATCTTATTCTTTCGGTCATTACCCAAACCTCATGACCATAGGAGAGAGTTGGAACAAACACCGAATTAAAGACTGACAACTTAGCTTTGACACCAAGTTCAGTCCTCCTAATAACAGAATGACCAAGCTGTCTCAAAATTGACCCAGCCTGACCAATCCTACAGGAAAACTCGGCATTGCTCCTTCCATCACTCGTGAATAAGACCCCGAGATACTTAAACTTCTCCACCTGTTTCAATGGAACTCCACTAACATGCAGAGTGCATTGAACAGGCGTTCTGGAGACGACCATCACTTCAGATTTGTTCACGTTTACCTTCATCTCAGCTTCAACACAAACGGCTACAAACCGATCGAGTGCGCGCTGAAGTTCAGTCTGAGAGGACCCAAGGATGACCAAGTCATCAGCGAAGAGCAAATGACTTATCCTCAGATCTCCCAATTCGAAACGTTCCTCGCCAAGACTGCGCTGTAACATCCAGTCCATATAAGTAATGAAAAGGAGAGGAGACAAGACGCACCCCTGACGAAGTCCAACGCCCACGGTGAAAGGTATTGATTTAACGCCGTTTACCCGAACACAGCTTTTACAGTTTGTGTAAAGAGATTGAATGGCTCTCAAGAGAGAACCATCAATTCCATACTCCTGTAATACACTCCAGAGTTTCCCTCGAGGGACTCGGTCATATGCTTTCTCCAAATCTACGAAGCAAGCGTAAACAGGTGTAGCATACTCCCAAGCCTTCTCAAGTACCATTCTGAGAGTGAATAACTGGTCGGTTGTGCTTCTGCCGGGACGAAAGCCGCACTGCTCATCTCCTAATCGTGCCTCGACCACAGCTCTGCAACGCGTTTCCAGCACCTTGGCAAAGACTTTTCCGGGGAGACTTAAAAGTGATATACCCCTGTAATTGGAGCAATCCCTTTTATCCCCTTTCTTGAAAAGGGGCACAATCACCCCAATCTGCCAATCGCTGGGAGTTTCGCCGCATTCCCAGGCCACTTTAATGACACGAGCGAGCCATTTGACTCCCTCTTCACCTAAGGCTTTTAGCATTTCTGGCCGGATTTCATCCACTCCTGCAGATTTGCCAGCTTTTAACGATTTGATCGCAAAAGTGACTTCCTCTACCGTGGGACTATTTTCCGCCCTGCTTAAGGCGATAGATGTGTCATCCTCGATGCCCTGGATTGGATTGAGCAATTCGGAAAAGTGCTCGCTCCATCTGCGCAAGATGTCCTCCTCATTAGAAAGAAGTGTACCATCTTTGGATTTGACTCCTTCGATAATGTTCCACTTCCTTCCTCTAAGACGGCGGATGGTCTGCCAGAACACCTTGCTTGCAGATCTGTGATCACGGTCCAATTTTTCGCCGAACTCCTTCCAAGACTGTTCTTTGGCTGCTTTAACAGCCAATTTGCAAGTTCTTCGCGCCTCAATGTACCGGTTTCGAGAAGGAGAGTCCCCCAAGTGAATCCACACCTTGAAAGCCTTCTTCTTCTCTCTGATAGCTTCTTGAACTCCGGGGGTTTTAAACCACGCAGTTCTTTTCTCACCACCAGCCGCCACACCGAGCCGCTTCACTCCGCAAACATGTCCTGCAGAGGCAATAACTGCTGTTGAAAACAACTGCCATTCTTCCTCTACATTCAATGGAACATTTGGAATTTGTTCAAACCTTGCAGATACCTGCCGTGCAAATTCCTCCCGTATCTCATCGTTCTGCAGCCCCTCCCACCGTATGCGCGTAACCATTCTTGGTTTACGCTTTGGCAGGATAGGTATTTGATCGTTGAGATACAATTTGCACAACACCAGGTGGTGATCAGTTGACAGTTCAGCCCCTCTCAACACACGAACATCACAAACCATCCTTTTAACACACGATGGTACCACAAAGAAATCTATCAGCGATTTCTGCTGAAGACTTCGACGGTACCATGTGTATCTATGGATATCTTTGTGTGGAAAGAAAGTGTTCATAATGGACATTCCATTTGAACAACAAAAGTCCAACAACTTCTCTCCGTTCGCGTTCTGTTCGGGGTCACCGTGTTTCCCAATCGCGCTGCCCCATGTCGAGAAATCCGCACCCACGTGAGCATTGAAATCACCCATAAGGATATAAGAATCCATATCTGCAACCTTTTCAAGGGCTGCATCAACTTCATCTAAGAAAGCTGCGTACCCTGACTCCAGATTCGGTGCATACACCTGCACTAGAGCCAGAGTTGATCTTTCAAGCTTAAGCTTTAAGATCGCAACTCTCCCTCCTAACGGAATCCACTCCAATACTCTGCCTGACAGCCTGGGACTTGTGAGTATCCCCACTCCCGCCTGAGCAGACATTGAAGGTGCTACTCCCGACATGAAGAGTTTCCACCCATCCGCAAGGTCCACAGTTCTAGAACCCCTTTGCTTTGTTGAGGAAACACCAACTATATCTAGTCGATATTTAACAGCCTCCCCAACAAGCTCCAGGTCTTTTCCCGTGAGCGAAGAGATGTTCCACGTGCCTATCCTAAGTCGATGCCGTTGTCGAGTAACCGAAAGTCCACTTATGCCCCTATTGGTGCATAGCGCATCCACCCTCTGACCCCCATAATGGTTTGCGAGACCATTGACAGGAAGCTCGTAGCCGTTTCGGGTTAAACCCGGCCGACTGCCGAGCGTGACAAGCCGACCACCAGACGCTCGCAAACTGCCACCCTTCAGGCCTGGCTCCAAAGGGCGCCCTATTTTGACAGGCTTGGCAATATCCGAGGCTCGCTTTCGTCGCTTTGTCATCATTGGGTGTGTGCTTCGTTAGCCATGTCTAGGTGAACCTAGACATGTTGCCCGCCCCCCACCACGGGGAGGTCAGCTACATGAGGGGGCGTCTAGGCAATAAAATTTCTGAAAAAAAAAAAAAAAAAAAAAAAAAAAAAAAAAAAAAAAATGTTGTGTAAGAACCATAGAGCATTACAATTAAAACAGTTTTTCTATTTAACTATTTTGCACTACGAAGTGTGCACGGGCTACGCTAGTATTTTAAAAAAATTAAAAATTAAATTAATTAATCATATTAGTGGTAAATTTTCAATATAATTGATTTTTTAATTCGTCTGTTATTATTTTTTTTATTATTAAAAGGGCTTAACATTTACCCTTTCTTAATAAAAGTGTCATGTGGTTATGCCAATAAATAAGTAAATTTTCTTAGCTTACAACCAAATTTCCTCCAAAATAAACTTTAAAATGACTTCAAGAAACTTGAATCACATTATTTCTCTTCACCAGTCATAAAATACATATACTCACATAGTACAAACGACCACAATCATATTACTCATCTTACATCCACCATTTGGAGAGCATTATTTCCCTTTCAAGACACCATATTCCAGATAATAAGACATAAAATCCCTCCCACATTTATCTTCCAGAACACATCCCTTCCTCTGCACGATGCCATTCATAACAAAGTAATTTATCTTCCTAAACCCGATCGAAATGGATAGCCATGTAACTCAACTTCTTACTGAATTCCAGTATATTACATACGCTTTTCTTCCGCACCAACACAGAAGTGTTTCGAATAGTATCCGTCCTAATGCAGGCCTACTGACCTACTTTCGGTTTCAATGAAATCTGGCGAATGACAATTTCTTATATGGTTCTTCTAAAAAAGTGACAGGACAGTTTAAGTTCTATTCATTGGAAGATTGAAATTCTCACCGTGACTTGGAAATGCTTCGCAAAACAATTAACCCTTCAGATTTGTGTGGACTACATTTATAGTGACTAGTGACTGATGACCGATTGTGGTCATTTTATTATAGTTGCTTGGATGTGATGTTTGATTAATTGCATTGCGAGTAAACAAGGTAGAATGAGGTTAAAAGATTTATGGTTATCCTTACAAGGAAGCTTCAAAAACAGTAGAGTTTCCAGTAGAAGAAACATGCGAAGGGTTTTCTCTCAATCTGAATTGTGGTTTGGTTTGAATTGTGGCTCCCGTTAAGAACTTGTGCTTCATTATGTGATTGATTTCAGCTGGTGGTACCAAACACTGACAAAGTATATATGGGCCGCTACCTCCAGGCATAGTTTACAGAAATTATCCATTATAAGGCTATACCCGAAATTGCAATGTCTTACAGCTAATGTTACCACCCATTTCAATGTTTTTCGACTCATCCTTAGAACTTAGAGATGGAACATTGCCATCTACATTGTTGCGCGGTCCACGGTCCACTTTTCGATAAGTTGTTCTACCAAGTTGTTCCATTATGACGGTCTGGCTAGTATTCATATTGACGAATTCTCTTCTCTGTTCCACATCTTAAGTACTATCTTTAACCAACCAAACAACATTGAACATTGTAAGAAAGATAAGCGCGATAGTCTTATGCAATTTGGAAGCAAAGGACAATTTGCATTCAGGATGAAAAAAAATGCCATCTAACAGGATTTAGAAACTTTCTGATAGACTGCATCTGCTCTTTCGAACAAATCTACGTTGACACATTTGCAATATAATTAAAATCCTTATTCGTTTATGATGTATATACCTTTAGCGAGGATTAGCTGTCAATTGGAATTAAACAAGATTAACGGTTAGCCAAATGAAACAACGAATTTCTCTGTCCATCTGGCAATCGTTGTGGTGAACCTCAATCGAAAGGAAGAATCTCTTATCTCCTGATTGCCATCAATTACTTCTGTAGACCAGTTGACCTAGTTTTATCTTAGGTTTGTAAAGAGAATCACATTGACATAGACAATCGACACACAGAATCGAATGTGATAATTTTTTTTTCTTGATAATAAACCACACTGTCAACTTGATTTATTGAAGTTCAATTTGGTTGTCATTCACCATGTTGAGGCGGCTTGGAAGGGCTATCAGTATTTTGTTTTATTTCATGGTATACAATGCCTGGCCGTAGTCGAAACCGAAAGTTGTTATGTTAACTGCAGATCCCAAATACCACGAATCGCACAATGTCCCGACCTTTCATCTTTCTGCATTATAGGGCATTGAATATGGATTCTTGAATTTTATGCGGAATTTAATTCGAATAGGAAGACTGGCGCAGTAGCGCAGTGGTTAGTGTGCTGGACTACTGTGCGAGGGATCCCAGGTTCGATCCCCGGAAAAACACAAATTTCATCTTAAAGTTTTTTCTACTGCGCCACCTCTCGCGATCGTCTGACAAACATCCGAGAGTATGACTGTCATGAAAAAGCTTCTCAATTCAGCCGTTCGGACTCGGCATAAAATTGTAGGTCCCTTCCATTCGTTCCAAAAATATAAACTCACACAAAACGAATGGTTGCGAGAAGCTAGGCCTTGGGTGTCACCCGCCTGTTGCGCCACCTATTTATTTTTTTTTTTTTTTAGGAAGACTGGCAGGATTTTAATGTTTTGTTGGTCATTTACGAGTATTTCGTCCTCCGAGATAGGGTACCTATCGAAATTTATTTTGTCAAACAGAAGAAGCAGCTGCTTTTCAGTGATGTTTAGAGTGAAATTTAGACTAATAGATAATACAAATAAACTTTCCTTAACCCATTAAGTACCAATTGAAAATTTCGAACTTTTGTAAAAGACTACTTTTTTGACTTTTTTCCTTGGTCAAAAAAAAAATGCTTTGATGCAAAAAGTTTCTCTATACAATTCTAATAGGGACTGCAAATATTTTTTTTTCAAAATCTCTTCGTTAATATTTTTTATGATTTTTTGAAAATTGCTAAAAATTACTTTTTTAAGCCCAGTATCCTGCTCGCGCTAAATTTTATCTTCCATACAAAAATGTCTACAGAGATAAAATTTAGCGAGGCAGTTTAGCAAAGCAGTATCCTGTTCCGCACGCTAAATTCTTACTTTCATATAGATGGGACACACTCAATGTCAGTCCGGTATAACAATATTGAGTGTTATACGTACTACGTACAATTTTGTTATACTCGGCCAAGAAAATGTCTCCACTGATTTAGCTCGCGAAAGAATTGCCTGGTACATTAAATCGGCGATAAATTTTGACATTTTCGAAACAAAACAATTTTTTAATTGAATATTTCTTTGAATACTTGATAATCGATATAAGTGAGTAGGAAAAAAGTGAAAAAATAACAAAAATCAAAATACATGTGGCAATAAAATTTGGGTGTGTGTCCTATCTATATCCTGTACAACGAATTTAGCGAGCATTTATCTGTGCTGTGGAGAGAAAAGCGCTCGCTAAAATTAAGCGCGAGCAGGATACTAGGCTATAGCCACTTTTTTCTGAGATCATCCCATTTAAAAAATCATAAAAAATATTAGCGAAAAGATTTTTGAAAAAAATTGTTTGTAGTCACTAGCCGCGTTTTATTATCGCTAATGATCCATATGGATCATCCCCTGATAATAAAACGATCCAGATCATGAAAAAATATTACTTTGCAAGTTTGGCACCCCTGATTAATTTTCGACATACCTACGAACCAAATTTTTTTTTTTAAACTTCTGACTTGCCGGAGCATTAGGATGCACGTCGACCTAAAAGATCTATTGTGCTTGACGTCAGATATATGTTTAGGTTAGTAGCGCTTCTACTTTCCTAATGTAGCTGATCACACATTCAGCAGAGGATTTCTTTAGTTCTTCGGTACTTATTACTTGCCTGAAAAATGATTTCCTTCTTATACCGTAAAGGGCCGGGCATTCACATATTATGTGTTCGCTGTTTCGTCTTCTTCTAGACATAGTCTGCACTCCGGTGATTCGACTAAATGCATTTTATTTAGGTGATATCGCAGACCGTGGTGACCCTTTAGGTAGCCTAGTAGGTTTTTGATATCATGCCTGCGAAGATTTAGTATTTTACTGGCATCTGCTTTGAAGGGCTGAATAACTCTTTTGGCCTGTCTTAGGCCTGGGATGTTCTCCCAATATGAAGTACACTTGTTTTGCTCCCAGCCTTTTATAGCCAGATTTATAGCTGATTTGGGAATCGAACAGAATGGTTCAGGTCCAATGAAAGGGGTTTCCGAGCCATTTCTGGCTAGTTCATCGGCTTTTTCGTTTCCTTCAATGAAGTGCCTAGACAGGCAAGCAGTTGTACCTTATTTAATTTGTTTATTGTCGTTTTTTGGGTGACTTTGTTCCACCATACTATTGAGGCGTATGTTATAATGGGCCTGACCATGAACGTGTAGATCCAGTGTGTGATCTTTGGAGAGATCTCCCAGGTTCTACCATACATGCTACGGCAAGCCCAGAAAGCTTTGGTTGCTTTTTGGATTTTACTATTTATGTGGGAGTTCCAGCTTAGTTTTTTGTCGAGGATTACTCCGAGATATTTTACTTCGTTGGAATACTCAATGTCTGTGTCATTAATTGAAATTCGATCTAGACTTAAATTTCTCCTTTTCGTAAAAGGGACGATGACAGCCTTGCTGGGGTTTATGGAAAGACTTTATTTTCTGCACCAGTCAATGACTATCTTAAGGGGGTTTTGCATTCGCGTTGTAACCTCGTTTGGTTCTTTGCCCCTAATAATGATGACTAGGTCATCGGCGTATCCAATTATATTGAAGCCTGAATTACGAACCAAATAGTAGGTAAACATAACTTCTGCTGTAATTGATGTACGTTGAATAGGAACATAGGACAACGATTGTTTCAACCCTTGTCCAGATTATTGTTTGCCTTCAAAAGATATTTAAAACTCAAAAATAAATTTTACGTTTACGATTTGTATTTATATATCCAATCCATTGCTTTGAGTTTTATTTGGATGTTTGTTGACATCTTTCGCACAGCTGTTTCTCTGTATTTACATTTTAATGAAAACTGAATCCGATAGAACACAGGATCTCGTAGATTTGTTGTAGTGCGGGTAAATTGATGATCCATATGGATCATTGGGGATAATAAAACGCAGCTACTATTAGAATTATTTGAGGAAAAAACTCAAAAAAGTAGATTTATGCTAAAGTTCGAAATTTTCAACGGGCACTTAATGGGTTAAGGAAAGTTTTGTATCATTCAAACGGAATTTAGATGACCTTTCCATTGATGCCAAAATTTACACGAAGTAAGTTCAAATTATGAGTAGAATGAACTTTAGTTTTGTCAAAATACTTATGGCCACCATTGTAAAGTGGTGAGCAAATGGCGTGGCAGTGGCGTGGTGGCCAAGTGGCAGGTTTGGCATAGGAGTACTTGGTTGGTGTGGCGATCGAACCCCAGTTGTCCAAAGTGGTAACCACAAAACCAATGCTCAGTAATTGAAGAGACCCTCTGGTAAAACACCAAACCCTGTGACTTTTGTGTTTTTAAGGTTTCTATTTCTATAATATATACCTTTTCTACTGCATGGAAGGGGACTGGTTCTTATTTGTGGGGTCTTCTTCTTGTCCTATAACAGTCTCTATAATATAATGACCATGGAGCCAATGCCAGTATTTTGAAATTGGTCACTGGGCTTTTTTTGACCTAGAGCCCACACAATAACATACGAATAAGACTGGTTTTTTAGTTGAATAGCAGGACTACGTTTTTTTTTTCTTTTGTCGGAGGTTGTTACTATCCGATGGAGCACTCAGACACAACTACTGGTCCATTGTACTGCCAAACAGACACCTTACATTGCTGAACTTAGTTTTCCAGTCTTTCGAAGAAAGATGAGAAGGAGCTTCAGTGATGAAGAGCTTAAATGTTCGGCACTCACCACGTCAGCCCCAAAGATCCGCCACCTGATGCGAGCAAAGGCAGGACAACTACAGAGGAAGTGCTCCGCTGTATCGTCATCCTCTCCATAAGCAGGACAAATGGTGGTGTTGCTCAAGCCCAACACATTCAAGTGTGGGACCTCTTGCAGATTTCCGGACGCAGTCGTTTGGTCTGTCTACACCCAGCGGAGCCCGGAGTGCTGGGGAAGGCCCCTGTGCAGCCAAGGCAAAGTGTTCTTTGGAGTTTGGCGAAAGAGACCATAACACGTTTCCGCGAAAGCCTGTTCCACCACACAACCGATGCATATGAGAGAAGTGGTCTTACCATTGCCGTATAGATCCATAGGACCCTTTTAGGAGATAAGCCCCATGTCTTCCCAAAAGCGCCTTTGCACTGCCAGAAAGTCGACAGTCGACAGAATTGCGATGATTTCCTTTTGAATCGTATATACATGAGGAAGATGTTGGATACATATGATTGCCTAATTTTTTGTTCGATCATCTGCATGTTGGAAAGTTGCTATGTAGATTTTTAGTCATGGAAAACTGGTACTGGGTGTACTTAATGTCATTCCGGTTCACGGTCCTACCAAACAGACCCCTAGTGGAATTGCTCTGCTGCCAAGCCGTGGCTTGATGTTACCCCGCTCTGGTCACAAGCAATGAAATTACCACCCGTGGTTTCTGTTTCCCTGAGGGTAGAACTTCAGTACACTATAACTACAACGCATAAAAAAATGATTTCCCATTTTACCACTGACTTAACTATTTTGACAAATGTTCGACGAACTTAACAAAAGCGTCTCTATCAGACACACATCTAATGCTCATTTTCTAGAAGTTCAAGTCCCGTTTAGCTTCAGGACAAGCAGGGAACTTGGTTCTGAAGACTTTTTCAGAAGACTTCAACTTAGAACAATTTAAGTGCAGAACTGACATCTACGAGTATCTGTAATTATATACGATGCTGTTGAAGCGGTATAAACTCGGGTTTCTTACGAACTTTTTTTTTTGAATAACACCCATCACCCTGTATTTTTCAACACTTTTACACCATCCCAAATATTCCAAAAAAAGGCTCATAATGATACCTGCCTTCCAAACTTTATTGCAGTTGATTCTATCAAAAGAATTCATTCTGAGGGACACATGTTAAAATTCTCAAAATCATTCTTGTGCCGTTTCTAAATAACTGAATTAAGGTTGTTACACTATTAAAAATGTACACTCATGGACTTAGTAAAGTGTTGACTTACCGAAAGATCGATTTTTCTAGCAAAATTTGTTTGGCTTTAGTCTTTTCCCTTTTGTTGGAGAGTTATTGTATCAGACCCACCCCCATAACATATTCTAACAAGAAATCCTCTGATACGGTTATTTGCGTTCTCAATTACTGACTGCAGACAGAGTATATGGTATATCTCCAGGCAAATTTCGTTCCCTAAGGAATATCAACACACCCAGATAACATTGTACAGAATTAGACCATTAAAATGTTATGTTTCCCTGGACTTGAAGCACCAGATTCCGAGCCCAAATCCAGGTCACATATCATCGTTATACTCACATGTATACGAGTATATATACATATTCGCACGCACAATACAACAATACAATATAATGCTTGCATTCACAATGACCAGAGTGCGCACCGCCCATACTCAAACATTGTGGTATCGTAGAGAGCTCATTCGACAAGCTTTTCATTGGAACCACCTAAGCAAAAGTCAACAAACCAAAAAAGGATAAAATGTTATTGGCCATGTTATTGCTTCTGGTGCGTTTGTTCTGCTTTGTTACCCATCATCATTGTTATACCCTACCAGCTAAAAACACGGCTTAAAATCAGAGGGACAACAAAATAACAAAATTCGACAACAATGCGTAATTAAAATAGTTGCAGTGCAGGTCAAAACAACTTTGGGTCATGGCCCAATAGCATACATTACAATGGCGAGCCCCTTAATTGTAAAATATACAGCGCATCCACATATAGTGACTTACATTTTAGATGACATTTTAGCAATATTGGCTTGTCATTCCCTATTAAATTAGATTTTGTGCCAAAAGCCATGTTAAGAGAAGAATCAACCCATTTTCGTCTGATGAACATCTTTTGCAGTTAGGAGGTCGTTAAAAAATACTTTTAAAATCATTAAATTTGTAGCATTATTATAGTCGGTCTATGAGCCTACAACATTTGATGCTATTGCCAAATCACATAATGAAGTCCACTTTAAGGTCGATGTATAGTGAAACCGCACATCTGGAGGACGAGTGTTTTTCTGCGTATGCAGATGCACCCTCATTGGGTGAACATTCACCCAGTTCTTCGGAAAGTGACTCACTAAAGTTTCCAAGAAATGAAGTGACGACAAAAATCAAAATCATCAACCACTAATCTAGGATTCAGATTGCTCAAATGCTCACCCTGCAAAGGAAGGGAACAAACGATTACGATGACCAGAAAAATGGAAAGAGAAAGATGCGAAAATGTTAAGAAGCTCAGAACAAAGTTATGTGTCCTATAAGGGTAAGACTATCATAGAAAGATCGTTGCTCTGATCGTTGTAAGCTTAAGTGGTCGAAACATTTCTATGATTTTATAACTTGAGAGCTGAGTTATTTGAAAAATATTGGGAGCTACTAGCTTCCTGGCAATGCCATCGTGAATATTTAACTTCATGCATTGAACCATTGCATCTAAAATATCCTCTTATACTCCTGATTAAGGCAGAACTTAGGAAAGAAAATTGCTGGGTTTTCTTACTTATAATGATAAACGAGTATTTGCAAACATTTTTTGATTATCACTTTTACATTGCAGGGGTAGCTGAGAAGGATAAAGGCGGCAATCTGAGCACTAATAACAATACACCAGATTCTATAAAGGTGCTTCAAGTACTTTAAGAGCGTGGGCTATACATTGCCGACCTAGAAAAACATAGACATATTGCTAGCCAACGAATTATGAGTTTCCCTTAAACAATTCATAACCATGAGAATTGGGCTTTAAGGACTTTTCCGACCTAAAAATGCTATGTCAAGAAATGGCCATTAATATCACAAAAAATTCAAAAGCCTATCAGATAAAAATGTCTGAAATAAAAATGTTGTGTTTTGTGAAAGGAAGTGATGGGTATACCTATTGGGCGAGCTACAATGAAAGTTGGGAACAAGCTCAATTAAGAGCATTAAACCGGTGGTCCAAAACAAAGGAAATAAAAAAAAAAAACTATAAAGTCTGCAAACTAGTCAAATGTACCAATAGAGAAAAAGAAGAAAGAAGACCTTTTCAGTCTGATACACAAGAACATCGGTCTAAGAACCATCTTACAATAGTACTTTGTAATCAGTTTAATATAAATAATAAAATTAATTAAATATTTTAAATGCGTTTTCTGAAGAGCTAACATTTTGCACTTAAGTCATTGTACCACTGGTGGAAGTGCGATTTGACAAATTGCAAAGCCTCACTGACCTAAGCTGCAAATATTTCGAAGTAACTCAAGTAAGGTATGTGTCAATATGAATGAGTTTCATAAAATAATCGGTTTCTGCGACTCAGATTATGCAGGAGATTTAGATGAAAGAAAGTCTGTCTCTGGTTTCGTCTTTAAAGCAGCCAATGGATGTGTTTCTTCGAGATCGAAGAAGCAATCTGTGGTAGCCCTTTCAACTACGGGAGCAGAATTTGTCTCAATAAGCTTGGCTATGCAGGAGCTTTTATGGTTGAGTTCTTTTCACAAAGAATTATCAAAAAACACCGACATGATTTTGGATTGTGATAATAAAAGTGCAATTTGGATGGCTTTGAACAGAGGATATCAATCAAGAACAAAACATATTGATGTCAGACACAATTTCTTGAGAGATTGTATCAGGAGGGATAAATGCTGCTCCCTTAAATATTTATGTTCGAATGATATGCTTGCAGATATATTTACAAAACCGCTGCCAAAGATGCGTTTTGAGATGCTACGAGAACGTTTAAATGTTTCTACCGACATTATGAAGTTCAGGGGGAGTGTTGGAGTGTTTATGTTTATGTTTATGTTTAATGTTGATTTAACTTTTACAAATTTTGTTTAAATAAATTTATTCCTATTTTTGACTTCATTACAATACTAACCAACAAAATGACTCTAGGTGGGCATTTAGATGAAAACGAAAACAAAATTGATCCGCCTTACTATTGTGACTATCAGGGCTCTATTTCATACAAACTTTGACAGGTGACAATTCTACATATTTGTCTGACAAATTTTCATTTCATAAAATATTGACTGGGTGGCATAATTGTCAGCTAAATACAACGATAAATTTTTCCGTACTATCTTATCATTGTCATATTTTTTGACAGATGTATCCGACAATTTTTTAAATTTTTTCATTATATATATTACTAGCTGAACCCCCGCCAGCTTCGCCAGGCTTATTTTTGCTTTTTTATTTTTTTTTTATTTTTTATTTTATTTTATTTATTTTCGGGCGACAACGTTTTAATTTTTTTGTATTGGAGGTGCCACGCCCCTTTATTCAACTTTGACAAATCTTCACAGAAGCACTATATAGTAGGAGAAGAGCGGGGAAGCAGATGAGCTCTCCAGGCTTATCGAGCACTCTAGTTAAGAGTTTTTGGACATTCTTAGGCCAAACGCTTAGTTCTATAGCCAGGCGGCTATTAAAGCAGTTTCTGCTTAGTTAGTTGATCCCTGACACGAAGAGCTTAAGGTTCTCTGTTTGCAGCACTCCACGGTCCTCTGCTGGGTCCCTGGACACAGTGACAAAACCAGCAATAAGAGGGCCGACGAACTGTCGATCAAGCCACCACTCTGTAATCTTAGAGAGCGATTGGAAAATAAAATTCGCATGCAATCCAACAACAGGTGGAAAGGACTAACGACCTGTGAAATATCACGGAAGCTTTATCCAAAATATGACAGTGGCCGGACCATCAAACTTCTACAGTTTGACAAGTCATCGCTGTCTAAATTGATAGGGGCTCTAACGGGTCGCAAATTCCTAAGAAACCATACAATGAAACGAAATCTCAAAGATGACTGTTGTGTTGAAGGTTCGATTTGGGAGGAAAATTAAAGATATTTTAAACTTTTAACTATTATTTATTGGCTCTTTAAAATTAGTTATTGGAAGGAGGCGACTTGCCTCGTGGTTGTACAAAAGCGGAAAGAGAGCGAGGGCAAGAATGTTATTTTCCATTTTAAGTTAAATTCCATTTTTGACAGTCGGAAATCAAATGTGCTGCCAAACTATAATTTATTTAACGTAAACGTAACATTTCTTCCCTTCCTCAAATAATTCTTGTCATTCAATTACTACAACATAATAATAATTAGGTATAATAACAATTAATTCATATAATTCAATTCTTAATACATAAATTTAGAAGGCGGTTTCTTAACTCTAGTTGACCTACGTAAGTTAACAAAATTATTTTGATTCGAAATACTACCACTTACGACTGGGGCAGCCGCAATCTCTGTGTCAGAAACTAATTTACTTTCCATTGATGTATCTTTTGAGCAAGTTGATAAAATTGGGGATGGATTTCCAGCTGATTCGTATAACTCTGTTGTATCTAAGCTTCTTTCCGGAGTCTCAGCATGTGATGGTAAAGTCTTGAGCATAGTTTCGGACAGTGGTAATGCAGTTTCTACTATCTCTGGTTGTCTTTCAGTATTCTCACCAATCTCTCGTATTTGATCCAAGTGTCTGTGCCATACTCTGCCATCATCTAACTCCACTAAATAGTGTAATATGCCTTTCTGTTCTTTGACCTTGCCAAATTTCCATTTATTTTTTTTATCGAAATAGTCCCTAACAGCAACTCTGGTCCCCCTAAGAAAAGTCCTTTTGACCGAAATATTACTATTGGCACAAGAACTACTTTCCACGCGTGGTAGCATTAAGTTTAACCGTGATCTTATTACTCGTCCGAACATAAGCTGAGAGGGAGACTTGTTAGTCACCGCGTGTGGGGTGATTCTATATCGAAGTAAGAATTTTGCTAAGTTATACTCCCGATTGGTATTGTTGCATTGCAAGCAACGAAGTGCTTTTTTTAATGTTTGGACATACCTTTCTGCTAACCCATTTGTAGCCGGATGATATGGAGCAGACCGTTTATGGGTTATCATATTCGATTTTAGAAACTCTTGAAATTTATATGCCGTAAACTGAGTGCCATTATCAGTCACGAGCACTTCTGGGATTCCAAATGTAGCAAATATTAATCTACAAATCCGGATAGTGGAATCAACAGTAATATTTTGAAGAAAATGAATTTCAGGCCAACGTGTAAAGGCATCCACTAAGATAAAATAATAGCCCCCATGCAGTGGATGCATGCACTCGTGAAAAAGGCGATTTTGGAATTTCCCAGTTATGAACAGGCTCCTTAGCAACATTGCTTTTATGTGTGTTACAAATCATGCAATTTTTAGTAACATCTTCAATGTCATGGTCTATATTAGGCCACCAACAGTAACTTCTGGCAAGCTGTTTCATTTTTACTATCCCCAAATGTGTGGAATGTAGCTCTGCCAGAGTTACTTCTCGTAATGATCGTGGTATTACCACTCTGTGCCCTCTCATAACGCATCCGCGCTGAATACTGAACTCACTTTGGTCAACATTAAATCGAATGGAAGGAGGGGCAAGTTTTCCTGTTCGCAAAACTGTAAAAGATTACCTAAGTCACTATCCGTTATTGTTTCCTGTTGTATTTGCTGTGCGGTAATAGGAAGTGCTTCAATTTGCTGTAAGTCTACCAGCTCTGGTTCGTCATTTTCGTATTTGGATTCTGAAGTTAACGGAAGTCGGGAAAAGAAATCAGCATTGGAATGTGACTCGGTATTTTTGTATTTGATGTTGTACTGATATGATTGCAAAAACACTGCGTAATGTTGCATTCTGGTTGCACATAGGGTTGGTAATGCTTTAGACGGAGAGAATATTTGTAAAAGTGGTTTGTGATCAACAATAAGAGTAAATCGATTTCCCCACAGATATTGGTGGAACTTGCGAATTCCGAATATGATAGCGTAAGCTTCCTTATCGATTTGTGAATACTTTTGTTGTGTGGGTGACAAACACTGCGAAGCGAAATGTATAGGGCGTTCTGTTCCGTCTGGATACAGGTGGGATAAAACTGCACCCACACCATAAGGGGACGCATCAGTCGCTAAAAGCAATGGCAATTTAGGATCGAAATGAGCTAAAATACGATCGGACTGTATTTCACGCTTGATAAGATTAAATGTCTCTTGGCACTGTCCAGGCACGTAGCCAGGGGGGGGGCTGGAGGGGCTGAAGCCCCCCCCGAAAGTCTTAAACAAAAGCCAAAAACTTAAATTTTCTAACTGATAGGATAGCTCAACTTTTTGTTTTGAAATACTTTTTCCGGGAAAGGCGAACCTATAACGCTTCAACAGCGCCTCGAGATGCTTGCAGATGTCTGTTAGTTCCAAATTTTGCTTGTCCTGTAACAAAAGGGGTTTTGGAAAGTTTATGTCCTCGCGGTTGTCAAGTGGACTGTATGCTCATGAGCATTAGCAGCCTGTCTTATGGAGCGCCCAAAAGTTGCATTTCGAGGAACAATGTCTTTGAGTTCCTCGGAACATCTACCATGGAAGTACCTATAGAACAAGCAGAGGTCAGCGACTTGTCTTCTGTGCACCAATGGTTGTAGATTTAATGTGAGTGAAGGATCTCCAATAAGTCAAACTGTTCGTCTCTGTATGCTGTCAAGTATGTTGAGCGAATGTTTTGGGGACGAGCTCCATATATGGGAGCAATATTCCAGGCCTGGTCTAACCTGTGCTTTGTACAGTAGGAGAAGTTGCTTGGGGCTAAGGTACCTCTTTGCTCTAAATAGGTAGCTCAACTTAGCAGACGCCAATCGTGCAATATAGGATTGTGATCATGCCATGTGATTCCTGAATTGACTGTGACTCCTAAAATGTGCATTGAGTCCTTGGGATGAAGCATTTTTCATAGAAAATGTTGTGGTCTGTGCCTTGTTTGCGACTGAAACTGAAATGACCGTAATGGGGCTTAATATAAATTCAATTCTTTAAAAATAAGGAGAATATCCCGGTAGGTATACAGTATTCAAACGCTAGGTATGTACACTGTGCAAGCCATAGCTTTAACCTGGCTCTGCCATGTCAACTCCTGCAATTCGCAATTGCCTTAGTGTAGTTAGTGAAATAGCCAATTTCTTCCGCAACCTTTCAAATGCATATTATGTAACTTTCAAAACTGTCATAAAAAAAACACGCACCAGATAGCCGAAAAACTCGACTTCTGCGCCTCTGTGAAACAAAATTCATTGTGACAAAATTCAAATGCATCTCAATAAGTATTGGAAAAATAACTAGCAGAACGTGGGTGATGTCTTCGAAAGTATCAACACTTTTGGCAGCGGTCCAAAAAAGCGATTGCCTAGTAAGCCTCATTGTATACGAAAAACTTTTCAGTTTAGCGCTGCCTACAGTTTATCAGTTTCCTACAGAACAAATCCTTAGATTTCGTTTCTGCAATCGACCTCACAAAAGAAGTTCTGAATTCTCTTTAAGACATCAGAGAAAATGCCGAAGATTTTTTCAGAGAGGCTTTTCAATCCGCATCCTTAGGCCCGAAACACACATGCGATTTCAATCGCGCGATTGTTTAGTCGCAAAAAATAAAGCGCACACATTTCAATATGAATGCGCGCATATAAAATCCAAAATTATGTGCGCGCATTCGCATTGAAATGTGTGTGTTCCATTTTTTGCGACTAAACAATCGCGCGATTGAAATCGCATGTGTGTTTCGGGCCTTACTTGCCGAGGACTTATTTGAAGAACTTCATTGAAACAAACAACGCATTCCAATCCGGAAACCTCTCCTTCTGAAGCCTTTTTTGGTGTGCCGATACTGATTTCTTGCACAGATTCGTTAATACAAAATCTTACGGCAAAATTCATGGTCAACGAAGACGTTCTACCATCGATCGTTTCAAGCTCTTCTCCCAGGTTTTGCTGCAGTTTAGCCTGAGCGAAAAGTTGGAAAAGTTAACACTTTACTTTTAAAATGCAATTTCGTTATCAGCTGTGAAAGCTGAGTATACATTCTTTGGTGCGAAAAAAAATCGTCGTGTGACGGTTCTACCAAAGTTTTGAAATTGCTTGATGTGACAAGACTTACTTTAGACTTATAAATTTGTCGCTTACGGTTTTAGCAACGCTTCCAGTGACCACAGATAGTTTTGAAAGAACCCTTTCAGCTATGAAGCTAGGCCTAGGGTATCTACCGCCTGTAGCGCCACTTATTTATTTTTTATTAGCTATGAAAAAGATTGAATCAATGTCCCGAAGCGTTATGGAGAATGCAAGGTTAAGTTCACTTGCTATGATATCTGTTCATTCGGATATTATTGTGAATCCATATAAGGTGATTGATCTCATATAAAAAAAAAATCAAGACGTTTTCTGCTTTGAAAAAATGTGAATAGAAATCAATGAACTGGAATATACATAGTTTTTTGTTTCGTAAGACTTGGAAGCAAGCCCCCCCCCGAACCAAAATCCTGGCTACGGCCCTGGCACTGTCTTGTCCAATTGAATGAAGTTTCTTTTTCTAGTATTCTATATAAAGGTTTTAGGAGTGTACTCATATTTTCTATGAATCGCCGGTAATAATTTACTAGGCCAATGAACGCACGAACTTCTGTTTTATTTTTAGGGATTGGAGCTTGCTGTATCGAATCAATTTTGCTTTGAGATTTCTGTATGCCACTTTTTGAAATTATGTACCCAAAGTATTCGATTTGGTTTGCCAAAAATGTTCTTTTGCTTAAATTAATATGTAAATTGTGCTGTTTAAAAATTTTGAAAATTGTCTCCAATCTACGTAAATGTGTGTGAGTGTCAGGTGCAGTTATGCGTATGTCATCGAGGAAAACACTTATGCCCGGAATACCTTTGAGCAACGTTTCCATTTCTCTTTGCCATATAGCAGGCCCTGAAGCCAGACCGAACATCAACCTGTTACATCGATATAATCCTTTATGGGTATTTAGCGTAAGGCAATCCCTATCTTCTTCTCGCACTTCCAAATGTAAATATGCTTGACTTAAGTCTATTTTAGAAAATTTGTCACCACCTGCCATAGTAGCAGTCAATTCTTCTATTGTTGGTAATGGATATTCATCGATAACTAAATTAGGGTTAACCGTAAGATTATAACTACCGCAGATTCTGATTTTTCCGGAAGCTTTGACTACGGGGACAATTGGAGTCGCCCACTCAGAATGGTTTACTCTTTCTAAAACCCCCTGTTCAACTAAATCTTCTAATTCTTTCTCAATCCTAGGTAGTATAGCAAAAGGTACCATTCGAGATTTTAAAAATACTGGCTTTGTATTGGGTTTGAAGTGCAATTTTGCTTGTAAGTTTGATATCTTACCAATACTAGTAGAGAAAATGTCTTGAAATTGCTTAATTAAAGGAACAACTTCTACAGGTAACTTAGAGGAGTTTTCGCTTTGCAATAATTCTTTGATATTGTATACATCAGCCTGATCTGGTCCTAACGTTAGTTCTAGCGGGCGTATCCATTCTCTACCTAATAACGGCAACCTATCGGATTCCGCTATATATAAATCTAAATGGAACTCTTTTTGCTTATAAGTGACACGAACCTTAGCAACTCCCAAAACATCTAATTTTGTCTGACAGTATGACAATAACTTTACTTTTGCTGCTTGTATTGGCACATGAAACAACCGATCAAATTGAGACTTACCCATAATAGAAACTGCTGCACCACTGTCTATTTCCATTCGTACATTTTTGTTTTCAATTTGAACTGTTGTAATGAACTTATTCCGGTTATTACAGCTAGAATCCATCACCAAAATCTCCTCAACCTGTATTGCGTTAGTTGTTGCTGTGCTTTCTTTCTTCTTCTTCTTCTGACATACGGATTGCAAATGCCCTGGCCGTGTACAAAAGTTACATACAAGACCTCGCCTGTTACACTTATTAGCTAAGTGGTTGGGACTACCACACCTGAAACACACATGATTAGTTTTACTTGTATTATTTTGAGGAATGAAATTGTTGTTAGCTCTTTGTTTTTTTGTTTTTGATACGCTGTGATTAACCTTGTTGCGGTAGCTATATTGTGCGCCTGAAGAAATTTCATTAACTGCATTGACTGATGAGCGTGAATCACCGTGTAGTTGATTGGCATCTTTTTCAGAAAGTTCGATGCCGGTTGCTATTTCCACTGCTTTTTCCAGATCAAGATCCTTCATCTCCAGTACCCGGGATTGTGTGCGCTTGCTTGCAAGTCCAAACACGAACTGGTTGCGTAAAGCTTTTTGCAGATAGCTTCCAAATTTGCAGCTGATGCTTAATTTTTGAAGTGAGGTTATGTACTCCTGAATACTTTCACCATCACGCTGCTTTCTTTGATGGAATCTGAAGTTTTCGGCAATCTCCAATGGTTCAGGAACATAAAAAGTCTTCATTACTTGGCATAGTTCAGTGTATGATTTCTCTGTGGGTACGGTGGGAGCAAGTTTGTCGCATAGTATATCGTATGATGCTGCCCCCATGAAATGCAGTAAGTAATGCACTTTCATGTCTCCTTCGACTCCGAACACTTTGAAAGATCCTTCCAAGCGTTGAACCCATCGATCCCAATTTGAACACGAGGGATCGAATGTCTCGATGGTGAAATTTGCCTGAATGGTGTTGGAAGGCATGACTTCGTATTAATGCCGGTTGGTAACCTCTCTCGAATCGAATATTGTGTTGGGATTAATATCCCATCCTCGTCGCCAGTTGTTGTGTTGAAGGTTCGATTTGGGAGGAAAATTAAAGATATTTTAAACTTTTAACTATTATTTATTGGCTCTTTAAAATTAGTTATTGGAAGGAGGCGACTTGCCTCGTGGTTGTACAAAAGCGGAAAGAGAGCGAGGGCAAGAATGTTATTTTCCATTTTAAGTTAAATTTCATTTTTGACAGTCGGAAATCAAATGTGCTGCCAAACTATAATTTATTTAACGTAAACGTAACAATGACGATATATGTAGAGGCTGCGGTGACGAAGAGGTTCCTCTGTCACTGGCGGAGTCTCTGTCACTTGAGGAACAGAACACTTGGCAGTCATTACTTCCATGACCCGCAAGAACTTTCTAATGTCTCACTTTCTGATTTTTACAAGTTTTTGAGGATATCAGGATGGCTGACACCGAGTAATCACCAGAAGAAGGAACATGAGGCTAACCATCACAACATGAACATAACCCCCATTTTAAGAGGGCATCACAATGGGTCCACAAGGATCTCAGTGTAGATTCATGACAATTCTCGGAAAATTCGTGATGATTTTTTTATGAAACCAAAACTTGACAATTCGGTTATTTCTTGACAATTCTACAAAATTGTCTAATTATATATGAAACAGAAACTCGACAATTGTCCAGTTTACAAACCTGTCACCTGTCACAGTTCTTAATTTTTTAGAAAGTCAGAATAATGAGTGTGCGATAAAATACGTTTTATCGATGCTCTTGCATTACCAGCCATAAGCTAGTTGCGAATAAAAGCACAAGGGAGCATTTCCATGTCTGCACTTGCTACAACATCATAAATCGTTGGATTAATGGCATAGAACCGATATGGTCCTAAATATGTCAACCCCAGAGTGGTTGCGACTTGGTGCAACAAAAGCTGCTGGATCTGTTGCAGTATGTAGTAAAAGCAAATGCAATGAGTAAATAATGTCCAAGAATGATGTGTGTGCATAATGTAGATACATGGAGGAAGGAGGAGTTAATGGAACGAAGACTTATTTCCAATTTTGTTGGTAGAAGGTTGTCCGCGGGATCTAAGCAATCAAAAAACGAATAGACAGCAGTCGTGCTATTGTAGAAGCTGTGTGTTCCCAAAAATATGCCAAAAATGAGTCATCATCATGAGTATAGAGTAAAATTTTCACTTTTCGAAATGCATGGTCTGAATAATTCCCCCCATCAATCAGCCCAATCCTAAATGCCAAATAATTAGTAAAACCACCTAACCAGCCTTTCACCGAATAAATTAATTCAAGTCCTTATCAGAACAAAAACACACAAAAATCCGACACACTCCTTAATCCGTTCAACCGTTTTATAACTTACGTGTAAATCGTAGTTAAATATACAGCCAAAAATTTGCAACCCCTCCGATTAGAGCGGGGCGATAAATTAATTCTGCGCGTGCTATTGAAATCTGATAGGGGGAAATTTAGCCGCCAAATTAAAAGCACCTTCCGCCAAACCTGCATGGGTACAGTCCTCACTTAATTGGAAACCGTGCATTTAGTTTCTGGGACTGTGGCGGGTTGCGGAGGTAAAAATACATAAATAAAGCTTCATGCTACCTGGCCATTTGATTAAAATCTCAACTCGTTTGTAGAGCCGAATATGAATTGCAAAAACGTGCAAATTCACCAGGAGATAGAAGCTGTAGCTGCGATTTTAGGCTTAATTTTTTTATAGGTGCTGCTGCCTGTGAATGAAATGAATAAAATGTTCTTGCAAATTTTTTGATTTAATGAAAGGCAAGTAATCGCAGAAAGATAAAACGATTTTAAAGGATTTATTGGATTTAGTTGTGCCAGCAAGGAGCTACACTTAAAAAAAAAAGCGGTTTAAAATTAAAAATTAAAATCTTTTCTTTATGGGACTGTAAAAATATTCCAAGAAGTTCTTCCTCACTTCCTCTTCCTCTAAGCTAACAGCAAACGAATTTCTTGATATTTGTGCACAACTCCACCCATAGAATCATGAAGTTGCTGTTCTTTATAAGTGTAAGTGCTAGTGCTAAGTTGTAGTATAACAAAATCATGAAATAAATGTGCAGTTCTCCAGGAGTAGGTGTAGGTTAGGTTAGGTTTGTGGGCTGGCGAGGATTTCTCAGGTTAATACTGACCCATTGTGATTACCGTAAGGAAAAAGAGGTTATCCCTTACCCATTATAACCCTGTATTCAAATTACTTACTGTGCTGCTACATACAAACCATCTTAATGATTTGACGAAGTGCGTTATCTTGTCTATTGATGTGCTGGAGAGCTCGTCTAGGTCGTTGAAGAAGTGACTCCCTAGGAATTTATACCTGGTGTGTTGGAGACCTGGGCATTGACATAGTAAGTGGGTTGTATCCTCAAGAGCTTCCTCATCACCGCAGCCTCTACAAAGTTCTTCTTCCTTTAAGCCCATTTTCTTCATATAGTACCGCAGAGTGTTGTGCCCTGTTATGATACCTACGAGGGTGGACAGGGATTTCCTATCCTTCTGCAATATCATCTCGGTTTTGGATTCGTTGAAGGACGGCCATAGCTTTCTTGTGATATTACAAGTGTTTAAGGTGGCCCATCTTGCGTTCGCTTCTCTTGTGGCTTTTCTCCCTGCTTCAAGTTTGAGTGTGCAAGGCGGGATGTCCACAGAGGGATCAGCTTGTTCTGAAACAGCTGTCAAACCCTGTTTTGCTAGTTCGTCTGCTTTCTCATTGCCTATGAAATGCCTTCATGTCCCGGAACCCAGCAGAGTGATACCTTGTGCTGTGTACCAAGAGCCTTGAGTTCTTCGCGACAGCACTTCACAAGCTTCGATTTTATTTCTGGTGCAGTTATGGCTTTTATTGCTGCCTGGCTGTCGATAAAGAAGGTGGTATTGCCCTTACCACAGACTCACGGGCTGCTGTTGCCACTGCTAGGACCTCTGCTTGGAAAACGCTGATGTGGCCGGGGAGGCATATCGATTTTGATATACCCAGCGATTCAGAGAAGATACCTGACCATTTTTGATCCGTCTGTGAATACGACTATGGTTGGTATACTAGGTACGAGTCCGTCTCTCTATTCTTCCCTGCTGGATAGGCACTAGAGAAGGGTCTTGTAAACTCTGTAAGGCGTAATATAGTCCGTGACAGGCACATGGCCGAAATATTTCTTTAGGATCATAGAATGACCCGTTTCGTTTAAATTCCATTTTACCGATTGTCTGATTCTCATTGCACTAAATGCGGCCCATAGTTGTATATGAATGTCTAGCAGACACAGGTTGAGGATAGCCTCAAGACCTGCGGTTGGAGTTGTCCTCATCGCACTGGTGGTGCCGATGTACGCTAATCTTTGAACCTTCGTTAACGCCTTTAGGTATGTGGCTTTCCTGGTTGCCGGCCACCATACGAGACTGCCGTAGGTCAGTATAGGTCTTACTATAGCCGTGTACATCCAGAGCTTAATTTTGGGGGATGGTCTCCAGGTTTTCCCAAAGATTCTGCTGCAGGAATAAAAGGAAAGTAAGTGTAAGAAATCACGCTACCGTCGAGCTATTGACGAGCATATGCTTTCATGCCTACTCACAATTTACTGCCACGATAATGTACCTTTAAACCCATCGATTGCTGTAGTAAATTCTGTGCTCCTACGAATCAACGGGGGTGTAACATCATTCCAATTTGTAATGCAGGAACAAATTGAGTTACAATATTCGTAGTCAGAGATGTGCACATTAGTGGCCGGGCAGCATCGGTTTGTCCGGAAGAGGGTGGCCCTCAACATTACAACCTCACCTTTGGTAGACCGCACAGATGGAGCACAATCACAACTTGGAGGTCGCATTGGATACAGTTAGCCAAGGAAACCACACTGCTGAAGCTTATTTAAGAGCCAGATACACCAACGACTGTACCACGACCGAGGTAAATCTGAACAATCATAAACCTGGACTTTGATCGAAATCCTAAAAACAACTTTTGAAAAATAGTTCCTTATATTTATCAAATAACTGAGTAAACAGTTATGTTTCACACTTTCATATAAATGCACTAAAAATTTAAATTTTGTTCAAATTACTGGCAAAAATAAAATTTAGTCAAAGGCTTTCGGAGGCGTATACGTAACATTTTTGTTACAATTTCACGATTTAAAGAAAAAATTTAAAAATATTGTTTAGCAACATGCGTTGTTTTCGTTTTTCATCCCTCGGACCAGATTGAATTAAATTCTCTGTCAATACACTTAACAGACATTCGGATTCAAAACCCTCGCTCTTTTTATGACAAGTCCCGAAAATGAAGCCAATTTTCGAGCCCAATGATTCGTAAAGTATTTCCTGACCAAATGAATATTGATGGCTCTCTCTATAGAACATCAAGCATTTTTCAGTTCATTAGTAAAGGCCTTATTTCGATGGGGAGAAGTTGCACAACCGCCTTAATATTAATTTATACAACCATAGCCAGGGACAAAACTCATGGCCACTGCGCTATTCAACGAACTGAAAAGTTGTCTTCTCATTTTCTTATAGAAGTGCGACTATATCCAGGAAGCGCGTTCTTTTATGCCACATTTACAGTGTGTATCTTCATGTCTGCAGACATCCGAGTGACCTAGTTTCCAGTGAAACAGTGGAAAATGTTTACATCGTAACGACGTCATAATGCAAATGATTATTACTGACTCTGACTACCTAAGGGTGGTGGATGCGGGTTGGCTGGTGTTCTACTTCGTTGTTCGCCTGATAATTATTATTATTACACGATGGAAATTTAATTTTAATATATTTTCTGTAAAAAGAAATTAAAATGCTAAGCGTGGTCTGGTTTTTGTTATAAAAACGTCCTCGATCCTAGAGGGGGATGGGGATGAATTGTCAAGCGTTTAAAACGTGTTGAAATTTAATAAATTTGCAAGTAATTACGTGTGGTGAAGGTCCCTGTTGGTTTTACCTTTATATTAGTAGTAAGGCTTAGGACTGGAGTTTTTAGTCATCTTGCAAATAGGGTGATAGCTACGGATAACTAGGGCCAAGGAAATGTATGCACAATTTCACTAGTTTGTTTTCGACAGAATTGGGGTAACTGGCATTTGCAGTACATACATAATAAGGTTTGCGTGGGCCGCCATATGATAGGCTAGTAAAAAAACGAACAATAACTTCAGATCCAGATAGATGATAACGATTTGCCCTAAAAGATGACTGTGATTATTTACTCGATCGAAATAAACGGTGTGATTGACGTGATTGACAGTGAATATGGCAGATGTATTATGTAAGCCACATCGATATAGTTGAAGCTGAAATGAATGATGATTTTTTAGAAGTAGTCAGGCTGAAGAAATGGAGACAGTAACGAATGAGCATTTTATGGGTCAATGCCAGCTATCATTATACTTGCAAAGTGGATTAGTGGCACCGGAAGATTCGGATATTTTCACTCAAGCGGTAAATTTATTATTAGACTCGGATACTAATGACCCAAATGAAATGTGGACAACGATCTACGGATATGTATGTAGAACGTGCGGACTTTTAACAGACTGCGTCCAGCCGAGTAATAGTAGATAATGAAAGACCATAAAAGGCGAAGAAATGTGAAGAACTATCTACCACTGTGATTGCTGCATGGAGAAATCTCAGCGTCTATTGGATTTGATTTGAGAAAAATCATAATCTGCATCAGGGCCAACTTTAAAAACATCTCTCTGATCTATAATGCGACATAGCAGAAGGATAATACGATGAGTGAACGAATTATGAAGTCTGATTGCTTTTGGCGACTTTAGCAGCTGGATATTCTTATTTTCACATTCGAAAAGCACAGCCTGCAGAACAACTTCCGAATATGGTGATAAGTTCAAAGTCGGTGCTAGGGATTTTAAAATACCACTTCTGCAGACTGTTAAAAGAAGGAAATAGCCAACAATCCGCTATCAGTCTGTATGATTCGTTCAACCTGGAGTATGATAGTCAACATTTCCGTTTACGTTTACGGATTGGAAGAGCAGAGTGAACCCTACTCAACCACACTTAGGACCTTGTGCCCTTTTAAGGGGGTTAGCCATTGATGCTAGAGATGGTGAACTTTATGCCCCTCCTTCTGGTTTTACCCTATGCCGTCTAGATATCCTGATATCTTCAAAAAAGTGCAAAGAAAAGTGAGACATCAGAGAGTTCATATAAATCCTGGAAGTTATGACTGCCAAGTGTTCTGTTCCCCAAGTGACAAAGACTCGGATAGAGGAAGTAAGTAGGGTTGCCACTGTTGGACTATTTTTTTCGCAGTAGATTCTCTAAAAAAATGCAGTAGATTGAATTTTTTTGCAGTAGATTTTTTTTTCAAACAAAATTAAATTACAAAACATAACATGAATAGTACAAAATTAATAAAGACGAGTATTTAAGCAAAACAGAAAAATGCATTAATATTAATGAACATGGAAAACTGTTCATCTTCATTGGCTATTAAGTTTTTCTTAAGTTTAAAATAGGCAATATCGAGGGTATACTGCCTTCCACTAGGTGCTAACTTTGTATCTACGTACCTCAGAGATTTCAGTCTTTCATCATTAAAATTTAAACGATTTTTTATCTGTTGAGAAGCCTCGATACAAAATTGCAGCACGAAAAACCCCATCAAGCTAGAAAATATTTGTTCAGAATCGACGTCTAAATTTGACCTGTTGTTGTTCAAAGACATATTTTGCTGAAACAGTTTACTTTGAAAATTTAAGCCATGAAAACTCAGTTTCCCAAATTGGCTTGTATTTCTGTTTGATTTTATCTACCATTTTGGATTTGGCTTTCTCATTTAAGCTTTCACAAAAATGCAGTTGATTTAATTTGGTGGCAGTAGATTTAAATTTTGAAAAAAATGCAGTAGATCTGTTGCAATTGCAGAAAAGTGGCAACGCTCCAAGTGAGGTGTCTGCTCATGGACCTCTTCGTCTCCGCAGCCTCTACATACATATATCGTCATCTTTGAACCTTAGTTTAATTGTATGATTTCTTAAGAAGTTGTGACCCTTTAGAGCCCCTATAAACTTAGACCAGCGATGACCTGTCAAACTGTAGAAGTTTGATCGTCCGGCCACTGTTATATTTTGGCCAAAGCTTCCGTGATACTTCACAGATAGTTAGTCCTTTCCACCTGTTGTTGGTTTTTATGCGAATCTTATTCTCCACTCATTCCCTAAGATTGCAAAGTGTTGGCTTAATTGACTGTAGTGTACGATCATATCAATTGCAGAACCGTAAATCTAGTAATACCTAATCTATCGATTCGAGTTATCATTTAATTTTAGCATCAGTAGATATACGAGTCTACCAAGCAGTACACGTGCCAATAAAACCATTTTAATAACAACAGGATACGACTTTCAAATGGAAATTCTTTTAGGCAAAAAATTGTTTTACGTAAGCCTATTGGGCCTCCGCACACGAGATGATTTCTGCCGACAGAACAAATTATATATATGAACCCCTTTGCACTGTGAAGTATTATTTTCACAATGAAAATATTTTGAAAGTTGTGTATGTATTAGTTTTATGCCTTGTTCAACCACTCAAACTCGGCAGAGCATTTTATTCCGTTTTTTCCCCTCACTACAGTCTCGCGCCTACAAAATCGGGTTTATGCCGGCAGAATTAATCTCGTGTGCAGAGGCCCATTGATATTTATTACAATAAGTCCTTAAAAATATGGAATATCTGCCGCAGGGCCTGCTCTTCCTTTTGGAATATCGAGTATTTTTGCCGTTCTGTTTGGAGCTTTTACTATTTTTTAGAAATACCTTTCGGGTCTTTGTTCATGAACTGATTCTTACTAAGTTGACATGGAAGCTGGAAAAGGGTTACAAAAAAATGAGAAGAATCGTCATCTTTAGATTTAATTGAATAGATACGTTTTCTTAATACAGGAATGCGATGAGTAACTCAATATCTCATTTAAATTGGGGAGCGATCCCTGAGAACTTTTTTTTTTATATCATGACAACAGTTCACTGGAGTGGTCTTTGAAGTCAATTCCGTAGCCTTAGCCTTTCAATATCTATTCCCAAAAGTTCCCTTTAGAAAACTGCAATGGAAAAAGTGTCTAATGAACAAAAACCCATAAACCAACTGAACAAAGTAAAACGGCATCCTGTGCAGGTTCTCATTAATGGTGGAAAATAATCCCCAACTGCATGTGGCCTGCGGTGAAAGAACGCTAAAATCTGCACTGTAGACGGAACATTTTAATTTCTTTTAACAAAGGAACAGAAATGATTTAATTCTAAATGCGATTTACCAAGTCTCTGTACTCTAATTGAGGTCGTAGATTGAGATTGCATTTTTTTTGTCAGCGCATTTTTTGCGGTTGAGATTTTTCTGTAATTATCTTGGAGGTGAATTTAATGGCAGTTTTAATTGTTTTTTTTTTTAATCTGTTAGGTATTGTTTTTTGAGCGTTGGGGTCATTAGTCAAAAGTGTTAAGTGATATTATTATGTATTCTTGCACCTTGGATGTATTTTAGATACTCATCTATAGGGCCCAACTTACTGCCAGTTAAAGCCTATCATAAGGTCGAATGTTTGAGGCGCAGGTTAAGAGTTTTTTTTAATACAGTAATTTTTTAAAAATGCGGGATGCAGCGAGACTGCTTCGTTTATGACTCTATCGCCATCAGCTAATAAAATTACTTAAATTAATGTTGTATAAGAGGGGGCCAAGTACCAATCTCTGTCACATGCCCGTAAAGCCGTTGGCGTGTATTAAACAGTCTTAATTTTCATACCTACGATTTTTCTTGATAAAGTATTGTTTGATAATTCTGGCTAGCGAATAATTTTGAAGTCCAATGTCACTGCTGCACAGTATTCTTTTGTGCCATATCGCCATTTGTCTTCTTAAATCGCGTCCGAAGCTATGTCAACTACTACTTTCAAGGCCTAAACGGTAGAGCGCGACATCCTAAATTCAAACTGATGTATCGAGGGATCACAGGTTCGATCCCCGGAAAAACACAAATTACATCTTAAGTTTTTTTTCAACTGCGCCACCTCTCGCGAACTTCTGACAAACATCCGAGAGTATGACTGTCCTCTGAAAAAGCTTCTTAATTCAGCCGTTCGGAGTCGGCATAAAATTGTAGGTCCCTTCCATTCGTCCCAAAAATAGAAACTCACACAAACGAATGGTTGCGAGAAGCTAGGCCTAGGGTGTTTACATGCCTGTTCTCAAAGGCCCGGGTCTCATCCTATATGGTTGGATATTTTACATCTGGCTTTTAGGCTTTTAGGATACGCTCTGAGTACTTTAACTTTGATTCACTTGTAGCATCAAAGTTGACAAAGTTTTTCCCAAACGGATTGCTCTTGGATGACAAATCCAAGGAGGAATAATCTACTGCTTCACTGACATTTTCTATAGGGTCTACAATCTCGTATCACTCAGTAGATATATGTATGTCTAGGTCATATGCTGAGCAGTTACGTACAAGTTGTCTGTTAGACTGCCTTGAAAAAAGCGATTAATTGCTATTAATCAAGGAACGTCAAACCAGAGCTTGTTTGTGCATCTGGGGAACACTACTTCATACTTCAGACTACTCTTTCGCTATTAACGAGATGACGAATCAGTTATTATATAAACTTTTGCTGGGTACCGGGGCAGACATCCCACGAGACTGTAGGCTGATGAAGTCCGAAGAAATTGAAGCCCACTTCCTATTCTATAAAGCTGCATGATATTGAAATAACAAACTTTATGTGGAAAAATTAGTACACCAGATTTGGTTAGAAGATGAATCTGAAGCTTTTGATCTCTGCCAACAGATTGAATATCTATAGGAAAGCATTCAGAAAGTCTCATAGCGTTTTCAAATAATTTTTGTAGAAACTGTTTGCAAGAGGACGATACCATTCTTTACACAAAAACCAAAATTCCATCTATACCTATAAGCCTCCTACTACAACGATTTAAACGATATAATAACCACAGACATTCAAATTCTCGCACGATTCATTAGAAGCTCAGACTGGGGTAATAGTAGGAAGGAAATAGCTTCCCAGATGCATAAATGTAATATCATAAATCACCTTATAATGGGCCTAAGTCTGGGCTCTTTATCAACAGAAAGTTAACCAAGCCTTAATTATATTACTGTTTTTTTTTTTAATTATAAATTGAATCCTCTAACTACTCTTGCGGAAATGACGATTCATTGAACTGTCGTATACAAATTAACTTATACTCTTAAACCGCTTACAACACTGGTATTCAGCAGCAATTACTTGAATTACTGATTCTGTTCACAAGAGCTTCGATTAAATTGAACCACAAGCTCCTTCTTTATACTCACCCACCGCAAAGCCTTACAAGTCTTACTTTTTTCTTGTCGCATGCATATCTAAACCTATTTCAAGTATAAGTATTTTCTTAAATCGTTTACCTACACCAAAATGCGATATTAATGAAATTTTATGAATAGGTATACGACCCTATACCTACCTATCGCACACGTAATGCCGAATGTGAGTCGGTGAACAAAATATTCAAGGTCACCTGCTGTTTACCATTGAAATAGGTTGTTGACCTTATTAAACCCCAGAGAGTACCTTCGCAGCTGGAGGGATTTTATTCGAATTCTACTTGAGAGGATTTATTGTGCCTAATACCCTCATAAAAATGTAATAAATTTGTGTAATAAAAAAAAAATAAATACATTGAATATGAAAACAGTTGCAGAAAGCATGAAAAGATGTTATATTTCTTGAAGTAAATTATGCAACCATTCATTACAGTTCGCCCATTTATCTTAGAATAATTTCTTTCAAATGTTGTGAGTTCTTTCAAGTTTAGCAGTAAAGTTGTACCTATTATTTTTAAGGTGAATTGTCGTAGTCATAAACTGTAAGGCTACAGAAATTATTTTACATAAATGGCTTCCATGAAATTTTTAAATCATACTAAACGCACAAAATCAGGAAATGTATAGTTGGTGAAGTGTTTGACAAAGTGCCAAAGTCTTATACTTTTCACTCCATCCACAAATTGAACCCCTGCCAGCCTCGTTATAATTATTTTCTTACAGTGAAATTTCATTTAATACCCGAAAAACCGAACTTTTGCTGATCGTTTTTGTTTGTTTCCTGTATAACTTTTTGGGGCCTTATTTAATTTTTTTGGGGCCTTTTTTCACAGAGCGACTGGAAGTATCAGTTTGCTTTAAAAAAAACCAAAGACGGTTGAAATTTAGGTATCGCTTTTACTACGATCCCGCGCGCATTTTGGCATAGCCCGCCTGTTCATCAACAAAAGAATAATAATGTACCACAATTCGAGCTACCAACTCTTGAGGGAGTTGCCCCTGAAAGTTACAGTGAGTCTGAAATATCTGGGAGGAATTAAATTGTGGCATATTCATACAAAATTAAGAACAAAATATACATATATAAATTTTGAGAATTTAAATTCACCACGAATGTATCCTTTTTCAAACTCAACCGTCGATCTATCCACCCAAGACAAAAACCGGATAGAGGCATTTGAACGCTGCTCATGGCGAATTATACCAATTTGTGTGGATATTTTCGAAATCGAACGCCACATTTGTCACTTTCTTTCGAAAATGAAAGCTATTTAAGCATGTGCCTATCTATCTGTCTTCCTTTTCTGTAAAACACTTTGCTCGTGGACTGGACAACTGCATGGCACGATGTAAGTTTCCTCCGGTGAGGTTAAGATTTTTTGCATTTGTGATTTTTAATTGATTCCCTTCGAATCGTCCCAATTTTAAGCGTGTAATTTTTTTTATTGCATAGAATCTTGAGTGCTGGAAAAAGTAAGCAAAAGTGCGGTAACCACCACAGAGGAATCTCAGTGCTCCGCTAAAGTCATTTGATTAGGTATCACCCCGTTTTGCGACAAAACACACGAGAGTGACTCTCACAGTGATTCGCACTCAAGTAATACCACACCACATGGACGCAAACTAGCCCCCGCAAAAGAATTCTACAAATCCTCCAACCCGCCTGTTCCGTACACCACCACTCCAACCAATCACAGCTACATGGTAGTCACCCACGCCAAAAGCAGTCCGCATAAACTAACAAAATTGAAAGTGTTATAAAAGTGTCACAAAAAAACAACAAAAATTAACTCTAAAACTATAAAGAACACACAAATTTTACCTAGATCTAATAATTTAAACAAAAAAACCCATCATTCATACCACAAGAAAACATCCAAAAACATCATATCATCAAGCACATGCATCCCGTTGGATCAATCAGATCCCTAAAACATCAATACCAGTTCCAGTCGTACAACAAACATTCATCCCAATCAAAATCAACCATTACCTTACATTAATTAATCATTCATAGTGAATTCATAGTCACATAAAAACTCAATTTAATATTTTCTTACTTGCTTATATACATACTTAAACTTAACTTATTTACTTTAAACCTAAACTTACATATAATTCTTAAAAACATAGCCATTGAAAATACTAGTGCTTTAAATTCTAACAAAAGGTACTTAAATTCATCAGCGGAACTTTGTGCACAAATTTCATCGCTCCAGAATCAGCATATACAAAACGTGAGTACATTGCCAATTTACTTATTTTCTATGGCTTAACTATACCTACTTAAAATTACTTTGATACCTACCTAAATTTAAATATCTTAATACCTAATTACATATATTTTAAAATTTTATCTAAACTGATAGTCAGTATACCTATAGTGTTGAGTTAATTTATCGATCGACCTTATCGACATCCAAATCAGCCATTTATCTTGATTAGATATTCATCCCTATTCCCGTTGGCGTTTGTCGTAAACGCCTGATATTTCATTTCGGTTTTTAGGCAGTGTTTGTAACTTTTTTTAAACAAACGATTTGAAATTACAGTGAACACTTGAAAAAGAAGCAAAATCTTTAATAAAAGTTCGGAAAAAAATCGGAATATCGTGTTTAAAACGACACGACATATGAGTCGTATACGACAAACGCCAACGGGAATAAGGGTGATTATCAATATTAATTCGTCATATAAACTTGAACTATACATACTATGAATTTACGTCCTACAAAAACAAATAAAATAGTTTTAAGAGAATATTTTTTCTTTTTATTTGATGCACACGTGCTTAGCACATAATTTAGATTTTTACCAATAATAAAGATTTGATGCTCTCATCATTGATATGTTAAACAATTCTGTTTTCTCTTTGATAAACATGAGTATGTGGTAAATATTTTTTTTGTCGTTGAGATGAGTCGCTGAGAGAAGTGTTCATGATCGCGAGTTAGGGACTATTCCAATAGAGATTAAGGAAGGAATAGTCACGGTGCGATGGCTAATGCCAGTCGCAAAGGGAGGGTTCCTCCAAGTGTCACAACACCTAAGACACCCCAAAGTAATAAGAATGTTCATAATACCCACCTTTTCATCATCCAATAGTATCACCGCCACGTTGGCAGTGATAACTTGACCTTATGTCATAAATTCAGTTTGCTTCCCTCTTTCTTTTTTACTTTCGGCACGATCAGTTTAGTAAGCATAGGGCACACAGCAGCAAGATCCCACCCCACCTACGAGTTAACGCCGTGCAACCGCAAGCGTACCGATGCTGCTACCAAATAGGATAGTTCACTCCATCCCTATACCCCCTTTAGCTTACAAAATATAATACAGCTCAATCAGCAATCTTTCTGATCACAGCAGTCTCTTCCAAGATAAGATTTTGGCAACTGGGAAACAGCCGTAGGATGTCAATGTTGGCAATACCACCGAAGGATATTACTACATATTTTTATTGATAGCCAGGTGAATATACAAACAGTTTTTGCTATCTACTGAAATAAAATCCAAACTAGTTCGTCACTTACGCGAATAGCTCAAAATTCTTTGTTTTTAGCATACCACAAATCTTTGCTGAAATGCTGCCTATCTGGGAACAGGGACAATGCCGGTAATAACGAACTAGTTAGAAATGGGTTTAAAATGGATTATTATCGACGGCTATTGTTGATAATGGCCGCGTTCAATGCGCTTTTGCCTAGCTAGTCAACAGCCTCTGATTGGTCGATTTGACTGCAAATCTAGTCAAATTTCGTGATGTCGGTAACTGAAAAGTTAGGCAAGAATTTCTGTCTGAGTTCTTAGTGGATTTGAGAAATGTCATAAACAGCTAATTGAAATCGAAGAATTTTTCACTCCACTGTTGAACTTTGCTGAGATTTGTATGTGGTTTTATTATTATAGTTGGAAAATAAAAATAAAAATGAAATTTCCAGTCACAATTGACGGTGTTTTGTATGAGATCGATGATACCCAGGAAACTTACGACAAATTGACTACGGATAATAAAATCAACACGTACACAAGTGTAATAATAATTAAATAAAATGTGTCTTTTAGATGTGGTTTTAACCCGACAATTTGTAAAGCTGCTTTTAGAAAAGAATCAATAGAATTATTCATTTTACACATCAATAAATTTATATTTTTCTTTAGTAGGTAGCCAATGTGATTATCAGTTGATGTCAAAACACATGTAAGGCATTTGACATTTAGCTTAGGTATTAGGCAATTTTCCGTTCAATGATAAACTGTCACCTAAATATTTTAGTGCCCAAGCACATTGAACGTGGCCAATGCTACAACTCTATATCTGTACTCTTAGAGAACGAGCGGAGAATAAGATTTGTCCATGATCTGCTTTCTTCGCTGCATCTCCAGCTGATTCAGTATGAACGAAATTCTAGCTGTTGCTGTAGTCCTTTATCAAATATTAGTTCTCTTGCAAAAAGAACATAATATTTGGTGCAGATTCTTTTCATGCGCAATACAAATTTGTCCATGCGAGCATCAGTGAGGCTCCGCGAAATAAGGCCCCAAAAGTAAAAATGAAATAAGGCTCAAATAATGTGCATACAATACGCAATAACAACAGAAATTGTCTAAATTTGAGGTGTAATTTCACTTTTTGGGGCTTTATTTCCTTTTTTTTTCAATTGAGATTTAATTTTATAATGAAATAAAGCCGCAACATTATTTTTGATCCTAATTTCATTTTTATTTGAAAAAGTGGGGCCATTCTTTAATTTTTCTTAATTTATTTAAAAATGCTTAAGCATCATAAATCAACACCAATTGGAGCCAGTTTGGACTAATATCGAAATATCGTAGGACGAGCAAAATCCTATGCCATATAAATACATACACATCGTGGAAAAAGGTTAATTTTCATATTAATTGTTTTCGTCACACAAAACACTTAAAACACAAAAAATGTAAGCCTTGCGTTGAGGCCTAGGTCCACCCCGGACTGTAGAGCCATCTACATAAGTAGGTAAGTAAGAGCTGGCTTTAAATTTTCTAAAGCTAGAATATTTATTTTTTTTTTCAAAAACAGCTGGAATTTTTAACTTTTATTTTCTTAAATTTTCTAAAGCTAATATTAAAAATGTTATCATCGCCTCGGCCGATGCTTTGACTTTGACACTGCATAAAAGTCATGCAAGTTAGGATATACTGTACCTACATGCATGTGTCTAATATTGGTTTTGTATGAAAGGTGTCAGAACTACTTAACCGACGCGACGTAGACAATTTTCGATACAAACCTTACGACGCGATGGTAAAAAGAAGTCCTCTCACAAAATTTCATTTGCTTAGGTCGATTCGTTTGGACGCTATCCTGATTTCAACAGACAGACAGACAGACGGACATGGCTAAATCGTTTCAGAATGTGATCCTGATTTAGAATATATATACTTTTTAGGGTCCCCGGTGACTCCTTCTTGGCGTTACAAATGTAATGACAAAGTGAATATACCTTCCTTTAAAAAAAAATAAATAGGCGCAACCATTCGTTTTGTGTGAGTTTCTATTTTTGGGACGAATGGAAGGGACCTACAATTTTATGCCGAGTCCGAACGGCTGAATTGAGAAGCTTTTTCATGATAGTCATACTCTCGGATGTTTGTTAGACGTTCGCGAGAGAAAAAAACTTTTTAAGATGTAATTTTGGTTTTTCCGGGGATCGAACCTAGGATCCCTCGCACAGTAGTCCAGCACACTAACCACTGCGTTACTGCGCCCACCTTCCTTTGGAGGGTATAAAAAAAAAGTTTGAGTTTTATTTCATAAAAATTTACCCCAATTTTGGGGCTTTATTTCATTTTTACTTTTGGGGCCTTATTTCCTGGCAAGTGATTGGAAGTTTTTTTTTGATTTGTCTTGTTTACTTCTAATTTTAGGCGAAAAGCACTTGCTTACGTTATCATCTCAACTTCTCGACGTTTTACTACCCTTGTTTGGGTAGCACAGAATGTTGAGAAGGAAGTATGCATTTTCCGATAACATTATCAGTGACATAACTTTTCTAATCGGCAGTTGTTATTTTGTTTTCCAGCACAATTTTGTGTTAATCACTTCGATTATATCATCCAATCTATGTAGGAATGGTGAATATTTTTAAATTTTTTTTTTTAATTTTTTTTTTAAATTTGTGAACTATCGCCTGTACCTTTTTCTCCTCTTTTTCTATGTTGAATTTTAGATAATTCAATTTAAACTTATAATGAACAAGAAAGTTTCGCGTGACCCTGTGGTTCGATCTATCTGTGCACTTTATATAAAGTATCTCTATGCCACAAACACGTAACTATTGTTCTTATTAGTTGCGCAGTTAACCAATGAAAAGAAAAAGAAAATAAAGAAAATCCATTATGCAGTTGATATAAACTGCAACTGAATTGAATAAAATGACCGGAAACGTTGTTGCAATGACAGTTGTACCTTTATAATGCTCCCCATCCTGGTAGTCTCCGTAGGATATCGAAAAGTCATCCTACTTTCAATGGAAATTCTAAAATTGAAAAAAATGTGCAATACCCGTGTCAGTTGCAAAGCACATCACAAACAGAAGAAAGGACATTCGGAAGATGCCATATCAAATAGCTATTGTCATTATAAAAGGACAGATTCAGTTCATTTTATTTATGCATAACATATTTATTTTTAATTTTTTGTTAATTTTTTCATTTTAATCAAAATAATAACTTAATGCTAGCAATATTGAATGGCTTCATGAATAACAAAAATTATTGGCAAATTTTCCCAAAACTTTACAAAGTGTCAATTCCTCCTACCATGAAGGAGGTTTTGACAGAGGACGTTTCTAAAATAATAAAAGAACTTATATATTGGTTTTTTGATCAACAAATAATAATTTTTGTATTTTCAACGCATATTAAGCTTCGTTCATTAGTTCAGTCTACTTTTATTTAAGTTTAAGGACGTAGAATTAAAATAACAAAATAAATTGACCAACAGAAAAAACATTACATAAAAACTTTATTTAAAACACTTGTTTGTGGTGGGCATTTTTTTTTCTTGTAAATATTTGGCATTTTTACATTCTAAAAAAAGAGTAAGAAGTTGTTTTACCACACAATTTTTATTTTGACTCATAAAGAAGGATTTGGCACTTTGTCAATTCCTCTTTCACAAAAATGTCAAATCCTTCTTTTTGATTACTTTTGGGACTAATACAATAAAAAACTTTTGTAGAGGTGCTCAAGATAAACTATTGAACGTGTACTACATTGCACTTTCAATGTCAAAAGTTACATAATTAAAATATTACATTTGGATTGCTAACCGTAAAAGTTAGATGAAATGGGCCTAGAGCTAGAACCTAGACTACAGTAATTGTTTATTTATCACTCAAACCAAACGTAACTAACTACGTTTTCTCATCATTTAAAATTTAAAGTGTTGTCAGGGTTTTAGTTTTTCAGAAAAGTGTTGATATCATTTCCTCCTTACCCTAAACATAATTTAAAAAAAAATGCATATTTCAATTCGCACATATACATACATGTATAAATATTCTAGTTATTAATTGTTTAGTAACTATGCATACCTAAAATAACAATCAAATCACTGGACTAATAATATTATCTATTTCTAAATAATTTATAGAAAACAGACACTTTTGAACTTTACTTAAAATGTTGATTCAATTCTATCTAGGATGAGATAGAAATTTTCATCGGGAAATTTATTAAAAAAACGGGGGCGGAATCACTATATAAAAATTACAAAAATTCGATTTAAAAATATAAGGAACATTTTCTTTTGCACTCTTACAGGATTTAAAAAAAAAATATTTAAAAATATTAAAAAAGTATTGATGCAAATGCCGAAATTTGTGAATAAGTCAAAATTAGGCGTTCTACAGGTTACTTTAAAAATAATGCGAATCAAATACTTCTGCCCGATAAGCAACTGGTCTATTTTACAGGAATGACTACCCATATTAAAAAAAAAAATAAAAGTATTTTTATTAATTTTAAACTCAACTTCTGGTGCACTTCGATTGAAATAGTCACATTGGGGGTATAACCTTATCTACTTAAAACTTGAAAACCACCGACCCAATTGAGTTCAAACTTACAGATAATCTAGGTATTGGCTCACGAGTGCACCTGTAAGGATTGATCAAAATTGGACAAAGGGACGTGGCACCGCCCATATAAAAAAATTTACAGAATCTTAGAAAAGGAGTGCGCCTCTTTTTTTTGTTATATTGCTATATTTCAGGTTATGGCAGAAAGAAAATTTCAGAACATCGATTTATTCTTATTTTACGAATGAACATTATTATCTAAGACCTAAGCAATATAACTCCTGTGCACGGGCAAATTAAGGGTTGTCTTAATTTAATCCAATATTTAAAAGACGCCTGAAATGACTATTGTTCATAATGATATTCGCGCTAATTAATCATCGTGTACTGCATCTCAGCTTAGATACTATACAAAATATTTTTTTTTTGGCAATCTTTCTTTCTATGTTTCTTTGCAATGACTTTCGGATAAACTAAGGAAAACAAATGAAAAACTGGGTCATTGGGCCATTTTTTCCCCACACAGCTATTTAATGAAAAGCTAAAGTCTCTGAAGTTGGACAACATAATCGCATTTAGGCTTATCACGTAACAAGGATTAGATTCATTAACGAAACATAAATCCATGTTCATATAACGCGCTGCCATATTAAATTCAGTTTGGGGTGTTTTGTTTTTTTTTCGTTTGAACGTGAATGGTGTAATCACAAAACTTTGCCCAATTCTTTGAAATTTAGTTCTTCAAAAAGAGAAAAGGGAGAGCAAAACTCAGAGTTGAATGATATTAATCGTCGCTCGGGTTAGCTAAATAAGTAGCATGACCGTCCAGGATTAATTGTTTTCAATATGCTTAACATCACAGTTGGCACATGGGACTAATCCTGTATGAAGGGCGAATTAATCGGGCTACACGAAAATGTTGAAATAGAAACTAAATCCAGTTAGTTAAAATTTCCATACGACTAAGGATACGCTAAAGCGATTAGAGATAATCGCTCGTATATGCTTCATGGATTGTGTGTCCTTGTACACAATGTTACTGAAAAAAAAAAAAACGATTTGTCAAATTTGTCTGGTAAATTAATGATGTTGGTGACCAAAACCGAAACATCAACTTGTCAGATAAACGCAATTTGTCGAGTATGTATTTTTTTTGTTTTAAATTGCCAAACATATCCCATGGGGATGCTGTAGCCGGTTCGTTCGATATGGTGTTGTGATTTATGGTACTTGCTTCGAATGCAATTTTTGTACCCACCACCAAACTGCATTCAAGGATGCCATGTCATTTTATACGTGGTTAAAAATAAATTTTCTAATCTGATGATAGTTTCGTTTAGTTCACTCAATCAACCGACCAACAAAGTAATCGGCCACGAAATTCAATTTTATTTTATGGCACTGCAAGTCAACCACGAAAGGACCATGAAAATTGATCCAAGCGGGGAGAATATTGAATCTTTAACAAGCGGGGAGGTTTTTTTTTGTAATTCTAACGCTTTTCTGTTGACATTATGCTAGGGGACATTGAAATGCGACACGTAGTCGTATATTTATCCGATATAATAAGTACGTCAACGTTTAGTACATCCTTTGTGCAAGTGGGAGAGTGTATAATGTTCAGTAGCGAACTTAATTCAATAACACTGCATTACTTTCAGCCCTTTATTGATAGCTGTCGAACTAGAGCTGCATGATAAGTACCGACGCACTAATTGGACAATATTAAATTTATTTGCAGACAGACTCTGCACACCGCCATCTATCTGTTTAACTTTCAAAGTCGAATGACATTATGGTTGATGTCTGGAAACTGTGACATGCATTTTCATTTACCATTAGATATAGGTACTGATGAAATTTTTATTAGCTTATTGTGTGAATTTATTTAGTGGAAAATGTGAAGTGAAAGATGGCGCGCGGTTAATATGACATTGTGAGTAAATATTTAGGAATTGGCAATTTTTTTTGGAGCTGAAATATTGTATCTCATTTTGCACTTGCAATATTTTTTTAGCAAATTTTTTTTTTGATGCAACTATGCCAAAACTTATATTGCCAAATTGCAAAGATGACGTAGCAAAGGGTAATTCACGCAATATGTAATTTCGATAGAAAATACGAATTTTTAATTAGAAAGTAAATTTTTTATTGATTCATAGAGTATACAGGGTATCGCAGTTAAGAAGTATAATTCTTTAAGGGGTGATTCCTAAAGTTCTGCCGAACAAAAAATTTTATGGCAGGGGGGAGTCTATTTTCATCGTATTTTTCATTACAGTCCATCAAAGTAGGTGACCTCTAAATTGGAGGTGTTACCACTTAAAACACTATAACTTCTAAACTTTTATAGGTATAAAAAATGTTTTCTACATTTTGAAAAGACAATTTAGTAGCGCATAGTCTTAAGTCTTAAGCACTTTGGGTACATCTGTGCAGCTACAAAAAAGTTATGGCTCCTTAAACTCAAAATTTTGAAAATTTGTTGTTAAATTGTTTTGCTTAAAATGCTTTTTTCTCAAAATTTTTACTGAATAAATTTTAATTTTTTTTAATGAAATTTTTATCTTTGAGAAATTTTCTAAAAATTATGTTATGGTAGTTTTTTACGTACGATTTACGGAAGTTGTAGTAAAAGTAATTTTTTGTCAGACAAAATTGAATACTTTTTCTGACTGTATGTCATGTGGCACCGTCTTGTTAAAACCACATGTTGGTCACATACATACCTTGTCATTGAAAACTGGGTTATCATATGTCACAATAATGAACGCCATTAATTTTTACTGCCTGACCAGGCGCATTTTCGAAAAAGAATGGTCCGATAAACAGTCACGCGTTGTGGAGGATGCATTTGTTTTTCAACAATTACTCATGAGTTTTCTGAACCCCAAATGCGAAAATTTTGACGCAAAGACATCAAGATGAAAAGGATGAGCTTCGTCAATTCAGATTATTTTGTTCGAACACATCTTCATTATTTTTTAAAATATTGCTCAATAATGAAAATCCGTTGTTCTTTCGTATAGCGCTCCATTTTTACTAGACCCGAACTGTCAGCTGTCACATTGTTATTTTTTTTTGCGTTGGCATCACTGTACCTACCATTAAATGGCGCAAATTTCAAATTTTGGGTGAATTATGCGACACCCTTTATAAGATGACTATTTTTGGACCCTGAGCTTCATATTTTGAATGCTACAGAAAGTTTTACTTTATCGTCCATTCAAATTGAATATATCGAATAATATGATGATGCAGTCTATGCTGATAATAGCTCAGAAGTACGAGGTAGTTCTTTGGTATAATATTTCGATACGACCATGCTCGCTCCCAAATTGTTAAGGCAGGGTGAGTATAACTATTCATTACTTTTAGACTTTGATCTTTATATTGCAGGTGAATTTATTTAAGATTTCTTTATCGTTTGTTTTCAGAAACTTAAATCAAATAAATGACATACTATGATTTCGTTAGATATCGTTCAATCGTTTCCCTTGGGAACGCAATTGTCTCTAAAGATATCAATGTTAAAAAGGCTGTAAAACCAGAAGAACAACAGCACAATTCATTTCACTGTATTAACCTAGCACTGGCCTGTGTCAGCCATTAGTTAAACCTAATGCTGATTGTAGTCTCAAGAGATTCAAAGGAGGATCCGCAATTGCTTTTGCCTTTTCTTATCTTTTCCCTATGTCATTAGCATTCATGTAAATGGGAAGGTTGCATTGTTCCATGGTGTTGATAGATAATTATACACGTAGGTAGCAATTCGAATAATAATATACACAGCGGAATACTTTCACCTTTGGATTCGGTGAAACCAAAAGCACTACTAGAGGTCAAAAGTCAAACTGGAGGTTGATGCTTCATAATTTTTTTTGGCTTCATAAATATGTGTAATATCATTCAAATTACAATATTTAGAAGATTTATTATTTCAAAGAATAGGTTCACAGTAAGATTACATTTCTTATAGCTTGTGAAGGCTTTAAGAGATTTAGAGTTCAAAAGTAAATTTAACATTAGATAGATGAGGACAGACATGTAATTTAATTGGAAACTCACATAAGAGAATTATTAACAAAAACAATAATATTTGACAAACCTCTAAGATCTATAATTTATGTATCACTGGCCAAGTGTTTGAAAAGGTAAGTTTTAAATGTGCTTGTGTTTGTGATTCTGCTTAGTGTAATTGGTAATGAGTTCCATAGAAGAGTGGCATGGACAAAGAATGAGCGCTCAGATTGCAAGCAATAGAATCTGGGCCGAATCATGATGACTATTCTTTGTGAACTGGGAAAATTTAATCTGCTATAGAAATATTCAGGCTGTTGGGTCTGTATAACACCATGAAAGAGGATAAGCGTTCTGAACTTAATGCGATTATCGAAGCTGAGGCCCATTATATGCAAAGAGTAACTTGATATGTGGTCGAAATGCCGTTTATTAAAAACATATCTTGCTAAATTGTTATAGAATTATTGACATTTAATTTATGTCTAGTGTTGTAGTCAACATAGCAAAAAACTTCGCAACTATATAGCAATATAGGTAGTAAAAGGGACTTAAAAAGTAGCATCTTAGTTTTGACCGGCAAAGAGTTTTGCGTTGCGCGTAGCGATCGGATACCATTATATACTTTTCTGAAGGTAGTTGCAGCATGATCTGTCCAGGTAAGAGTATTATTGAAAACTTTACCAAGATTTCGAGACTTCGTGACGTATTCAATGGATGACTGTCCTAATTTAGTCGGGGGAAATGTGGTAGTATCTACAGACTGCTTATAAATACATATGTTGTGTTTGAGGGTGTATGATCACTATATCTTCGATCATCAGTTTGATCGCATTATTAATCATATCCAGCGGGCAGCACAAGTATAATTGGACGTCGTCAGCAAACATATAGGCAGTACAATGTTTAACAAGCCGAGGAAGTTCGTTCACATAAAGTGAAAATAATATGGGCCCTAGAATCGAACCCTGCGGAACTCCCGCGGGAACTCTAAGAAACGAAGACATTTGGCTTCCCACTGCCACACATTGCTGCCGGCCCGAAAGGTATGAGTGCGAAATTTTGACTGCCAGATATGGAAATCTAAATTCAAATACCTATCGCAACTTCTTACAAAGGAGAGAGTGGTCCACCGTGTCAAACACTTTCGATAAGTCCAACACAGAGACGGCATAGAGACCGACACGAACTCCGAATTGAGAACATTACAGTCTATATCATCATTTGCACCTGAACGCTGTATTCCATGATGTACATGATGGTGATGTATGATGCACATACTATTACCATGTGTGTTGACTACTATCGTGATATAGGGTTACGAACTTTAATGCACTTCTAGCTTCAATTATCGCTTCACAGATTCAAAATATTTTATGATATTTATTTTATTCCTGACATTCCGTTTGGACAGCCTGAAAGTCACTCGGATTAAGCGGACTTCTCAGTATTTCTCAGTATTTCTAAATGGAGTCATTTCGGCAAACCCAAACTCTAATTGTACCGGTAAGACAATTGCATCCAATTCCAGTTCTGTACTATTCACAGAGAATCGTTACATCAATCTTCAGTTCAGAAATAGTTTCCTTTAGGAGGTGTTGAGCTGCTTCACATCGGCAGGAAGATGTTCATATTTTTTCCAAAGTAATTTCTATCGTTTTTGATATAGATACTCAGGAAATCTTCTGTAACCTTTTACATGCCCAGATACATCACTCAAGCAGTTTGTTCTGCATTATATAGTAGTCCTTTAATTTGTGACCATTTTCTTCGTATCTTATACATAGATATAGACACAGGGAACCGGCATTGAAAGCAGAGTTTAAGTAGACCGACCACCGACCCTTTCCAAACTCCTAGCTGCTTTTTAACGATTTCAGCTGGGGAGGCTTTTGACATTCTTAATCATCGCAGCTTAAAAGTCGAAGATAATTTGATCTGTTAAGGCGATACAAATCTCCGCCATCGACATCACTTCATTGATAACCTTGCATTCTAAGAAGACCTCCTTCCGAAGACCAAATGTTAACCATTTCTTCCGGCGCGTTCTTAATTTTTGCTTTAGCGGTTGTTTAGAGGTCTCTCCTTTTAGTTACTTAGATTCAGCTTTCGTTCCTCATTCAGTCAAACTTATTCAAGGTCACCCGCGATTGATGTGCTTTTTGTCAAAGGCTCGGGTATACTCGTGGGAGCGAGATTTACCCCTGTATTAGTAGATATAGTAAATATGGCTATGGGACAATTTTATAAATATCGTTAAAAGGTGTATTTGATTTTTGTCAACATTTTTCGACTATTAATTGTAAATAGTGTTCAAGGATGCATTTGACACATTTTGTGTTTTTTATTAAGATTTTAATTAAAACAAAGAATGCAGCCTAAAACTTGTCTTAGCTTTAATGATCAACGTCTACCCCTTATGAGATGTTGGACGTTTTCACAACATAACCCTATATAAGAGCTACACAGGATAACAGCTATTGCTAACACAATAATATAGACCGATTTGTAGCCCCCTTGCCCTCGCATCAATTTTCTTTTCTAGCAAACATTGATTTATCGGATTTACGGGAAGTCGTCATGACTCTAGGCCAAGGGGGAATAAGATGTTCAAACATTTTATTCATCTCCTTTGGGAACTGTAAACATTTGCTCGAAGGTGAAACCAACAACTACCTATAGGTATTTCAATCAATACAAGTGAACGGGCAGTTATCCTCTTTCCGATGGACGAAATTTCTAAAGTGAATATGCCCATCAAAGTCATTCAAATGGACATACAATTCCTACGCACGCCGTTCTTGCTTTAATGGATAATTTCCCTTAAATAGTATCATCATGAGCATGACAGTACAAATTGTGGTAACGTTTTTCCATTAAAAGCCGCCGGAAATGCCCATCAAAATTCGGTTGCTGTGCGGTGTCACAGTTGAAGGACTAAATTTATTTTGCATAATTAAATCGAACTTTGGATACTACGCAGTCTAAAACTAGCCAAATGCTTTCAATTATGATGAGCTTGTTATATTGAACAGGAAATTAGGAATCAGTGATTCAATATCCGTCGTCATGTTTAACACGTTACACAGGATGTTGTCTTGTATAATTTCGCAAAACATACAAAATTAATGCCCATCTAAGAAACTACGCATTTCATGTCCACAAAGATTTCTTAATCATTACGCAGAAGAAGACAGTCCTTTGAGTACATAGATGCTACGAGTATCCGCGAAAAACTTCCACATCTTACCCATCATCGACCCTTAACGTCCTTTTGGCATTTTCCTAAACAGATTGCCTGTGCAAAGATAATTGGGTAATAGACTTTTGCGAGTAAGCTTTGAATCAACTTTTTCACAAGAAAATGTGATATTCACCAACTACTGACCGGAGTAGAAAAAGATATAACTTTTAAGATTGTTGGTGATTGCGTGCAGATGGTACTACAACTTTTCGTTCTATTCAAATGGGGACAGGACGCAACTTTTGTACTTCCTTTAAAGTTTTGCTTTGATTTCAGGGGTGATCTTTCTAGGGCGACATGATTTAGGAAATTTTATTGAGTTTTGCATCTCAAAGTATCTCTACGCCAGTGGCGTAGCGAATAGAGGCAGCAAAGGGGGGTCTATCAAATGGTAACAGGACGCAACATTTGTGCTTTCTTTTAAGTTTTGTTTTGATTTCCGGGGTGATCTTTCTAGGGCGACATGACTAAGGAAATTTTATGGAGTTTAGCATCTCAAAGTATTTCGACGCCAGTAGCGTAGCAAAAAGGGGCAGCAAGGGGGGTCTATAAAATGGGGACAGGACGCAACTGTTGTACATTCTTTTAAGTTTTGCTTTGACTTACGGGGTGATCTTTCTAGGGCGACATAATTTAGGAAATTTTATCGAGTTTAGCATTTCATAGTATCTCCACGCCAGTGGCGTAGCGAATAGGGGCAGCAAGGGGGGTCTATAAAATGGGGACAGGACGCAACTGTTGTACTTTCTTTTAAGTTTTGCTTTGACTTCCGGAGTGATCTTTCTAGGGCGACATGATTTAGGAAATTTTATCGAGTTTAGCATTTCATAGTATCCCCACGCCAGTGGCGTAGTGAATAGGGGAGTAGGAGGGGGTTACCAAGCCTTACTCGCAGAAGGGCGAAAAATTGTTAATTTAGATTTTTATAAAGCTAAAAATGAAATTAAATTTTTATCTTAATTTTTTTCGCATCATGTGCTTGAACTTGTCAAATCGTAACCATCACATTTTTTTGACTCGCTACGTAATTATTTGTATATGCGTTCCACAATTTAAGGGAATATAGTGGTTACTGCTCACCTTCAGGAGAAATTATTTTCAGCACAGCATTAAGTAATATTAGGAAACAATTTAAAATCCAAATTAATCTAAAAGGTCTACGTATAAAACCGCTAGCCAACGTAAAGCCCCTAACTAAATACCACAACCACAAGTATTCTAGTTCATCGTAAAGGAATGAAGGGAGCTGGATACTAAGCATTTATTTTCCTGTAATGGCTAAATGAACTAATAAAAAGAGCCATAGATATCTCTACTAAAGCTCAGCCCGTCTTATTTGCAGAACAGCTAAGCAGGTGTCTTCGCGAGGACGGCTTTCCCGAACCTTTTAATGTTTTTAAGCACCAATCACTGTAATATAATATGACTAGTAAATTCCATATCCTGACTATGGAAATAAGGCATATTTCGTAGATAAGTGGCGGAATATTTAGACGATGTTGCATGGTGTGTAAGAACAGTGCTGTGGGTTGTCGGGTATGGTGCAGACTTTGACGCCGGCCGGTCTACGTAAGTGCCATATTCTATAGAGCATGCAAGCAAACAGCTTTAATACTCAAATTTCCAGGCGTATTTAAGCAGTATCGAAGCTTCGGGACTTCGTCTTGCAGAAGCGGTCCCTAATATACCCAGTTCTCAAAAGCTAAGATTTGCACTTAGTAAGTCAAGTGCCACTGTTTTTCGAACTAATCTAAACTTAGATAGGTGCACTGAAATTTATTAACTGGCTGAAGAAATAAAAAGTAGGAGGTTTTATTTCAAAGTTAAATCCTATTAGCACTCAGTCCTTAATTAATTATTGTATAGTACATAGCTGAACCCCATTTTAGTGTTATTTTAAAGAAACTTTCTTATCACTCCTTTCTCTGTAAGATTGGTGGCAGAGTATTGCTGTCCTCACCCCATATTAGGGTATTGCAACCCGTCAACAAATATTTTATTGACAATCTCTACATATAATAAAACTGTAGGAATTTTCTTTGGCTGTTAAAAACTCGAAAATTACTGGACAGATTTCGATGAAACTTTTTTCAAAATGTTCCTTAAGACTGAGAGACTGCTATAGGCTATGTCATTTATAGCCACGTCCTTAGGTTCAGTTTTTAGGCAAAATGTATTTTTTGAAGTGAAAATATATAGGACTAGGAAACTTTGGGACACTTGTCCAGGAAACATATTTCCGAAGGGGGTCATAGTTAATGTTGTCACATCAAAATTTGGTCTTGAAACCTATAATTCGTGTGCTACGCCACTGTCCCCAACTCTTAAATTATTGAAAAAAAAATTGAATTCATTTTGAATTCAAACTTATTATGATGTACGCATTTGTCTGCTCACAAAAACAAGGACGATGATTGCCTCGTACAATTGGTTAACAATTACTAATCAATATGACAATTGTATTGACACGCTACTGCGTGTTTAAAATAAATGTTTGAACAATATCTTCTCCACATACAACCCTTACTATAAACACGGCTGTTGCTTTTCCTTCCCCCTGTACTCTCGGTTTGGTTTCAATAATATTTCTTTTTTTGCAAAACTTTTACACATCGACAACTTTCATATCCATAACGATGCAGGAGAAACCATGCCAACTTTTAACCTTATTCTTTTAAAGCTTATGAACTGTAAACTTTCTTCCTTTGCAGTAGAAATACCACAAAACTATGAGGCAGAAAATTGTCTTCCAACTATTAGTCTTCTGCCATCCACTTCAGCACGAGCACGTAACATTATATTTTATACCTTCATCCTTTGTCCATATAATAAACCTCAGTGTGTTTTATAGAAACATCTTGATAGTTATGACTACTTCCAGTCATTGTTCCAGTTCCAGTGCCAGTCATACCGACAACGATAACAAAGACGGCAATGAGGAGAAAACACCAAAGGTCAGAGCTGATCTTTCTTATCTCTTTGAAAGAGAACTGACAGTGAAGCAGAATAAAAGGATTTTTATTGTGGAGGAATTCAATGCCACGGAGCGAGGTAGGAATACTTATTTTAAAGGCCAAAACCATATCCTTACATTCTTCCTATAGTGATTCCAATCGATGGCAAGTTTTATTCAAAATTCAATGATGCAAATATCAAGGATAATGCACCAAGGCGAAGCTATTGGGAATTGGCTGACCAACGGCGGAAAGAAACAAGGATGAATGAAGGGTTTCCTGCTTTGGAAAGTCAAGTATATGGATGGATGCCGAAGAGCATGAATGTGGTGGCATTGAAGCAGGTCAATTATATACGAGCACCGAAGCGACGCTGTGTTATGACGGTCTTTGGTGAGAAGCAATTATGTGAGCGTGTCACTGAACGACCAATCTTTACTGGCAAACAACAATTTTATTTAAGTTGAAAAGTATTGTGTTAGTATAAGACAATTATTAAGTAAATTATTTGTATATTAGTTGTAGCCAAAAAGGTAAATAAATTAACTATTATGTTTATGTACGCTGAACGTATCTTCGATGGCATTTTCAATTATGACTTTGAGTGCGTTCAGGAATCTAGTTTAGTAAGTCTGACAGCCTTCTATCTTCATGCTGCTTAGTTTTCATTGGGCTAGACTGCTCAAATGCAGAGTTTTATCAGCTGACGCACCGACAATTCAGGTCAAGAACTTCTGGACTTACCACTTACTACCACTTGACATTTATTTGTGCCAACATCTGGCCGGAGAACTCAGTTTTGACGTTTCTATTGGGTCATCGGAGAGGAGATTGCCCTGACGTATAGCACCAGTCAGAACCCCTTGAGAAAAATATGTGACTTTTGACTCTGACTCTGACTCTGACTCTCTGACTCTGACTCTCTGACTCTGACTCTGACTCTCTGACTCTGACTCTGACTCTGACTCTGACTCTGACTCTGACTCTGACTCTGACTCTGACTCTGACTCTGACTCTGACTCTGACTCTGACTCTGACTCTGACTCTGACTCTGACTCTGACTCTGACTCTGACTCTGACTCTGACTCTGACTCTGACTCTGACTCTGACTCTGACTCTGACTCTGACTCTGACTCTAACTCTGACTCTGACTCTGACTCTGACTCTGACTCTGACTCTGACTCTGACTCTGACTCTGACTCTGACTCTGACTCTGCCTCTGACTCTGACTCTGACTCTGACTCTGACTCTGACTCTGACTCTGACTCTGACTCTGACTCTGACTCTGACTCTGACTCTGACTCTGACTCTGACTCTGACTTTGACTCTTTGACTATTTATCCATTGTACAGGTTTATCCCAACAAATTACATGCTTTTGAAATTCAATGCTCCATTTGCAGTATTTTTAAGTTGACATTATTTCATTTATCCATCGATTTTCTTATTTCAATATGCAAATATCAAATTGAGTGTCAATGACATAATTCGGGGACAAAGCTTGTCGGTGGTGCCGCAAAGTACTGTCTTCGAAGGTAAGGAAAATACTGAAATATTAAATATCGCGTGCTAGTTTGAATTATGATGTTTTGTTTACAACCACCCCCACATAGAAACCGAATAAAGACACAACTAGCACACTGCAGAAATTGGTGGGACGTTTAAACAATTAGCGACTAGGTTAGGTGTGCTTCCGAGGTATCATCATACTTAATGTTATTTAATTGGCTGTTGACATGTGTGTATTTTATTTGTGTTCCCAAATTAGATGATAATTCCTATCATTTATTAGACACCGTTTTTTTTTAGCATAAAAGAGTAGCGTGAGGAAGGACCTTATAAGGGAAAAAATCTTTGCTAAGATTGGGAAGGTTACGTTTTGAATTATAAAAAAAATTAATGCAGCAATAGCTTCTTAAATAATTAATAGTTTTACCCGGTCAGCTTTGCCGGTAGCCAGGAACTTTAAGTTGACAACACTCTTTTAACTGGCGGCCATTTTTTCAGCTGTCAAAGTGATTTATTTTTAGTTTGGTTTGGCATTTCAACGTAAATAGACTGACGTCTAAACAACGCTTCCAAATTGTGCAAATTTATTTTGAAAATCATGGTTCTGTTCGAAATACGTATCGCGCACTACGTCCATTTTACGGTTAACATAATCGTCCATCAGAGCAATTAATTCGATTAACTATGGAACGTTTTCGCACCATGTGATAATACGCATTCACGAAGACGTCGCGTTGCACAGTGCGTACAGAAGCGAAGTCATTGCTGCTGTAGAACGTAGCGTAGAGGAATACCCGATTCTGTCTATCCGCCTTCGTGGATACGAATTGGATATGTTTCCATCCACTTTATGGAAGATTTTGTGGAAAGATCTTAGTTTGCGTGCTTACAAAATCCAACTCCTGCAAGAATTGAAGACACAGGATACCCTAGCAAGGCGTAGATTCGGTGAATGGACGAATGCCGTTGATCCCAATTTTCATAAGCGAATTTTGTTTGAATGAATTTTGCTTGAAGCTCACTTTTGGTTGAATGGATACGTCAATAAATAAAACTGCCATATTTGGAGTGATGATAATCCTCAATTGTATGTTGAGACACCATTACATTCACAAAAACTGACTGTTTGGTGTGCTTTATAGGTTGGTTAAATAATTGGTCCCTAGTTCTTTAAAAACGATGCTGGCCAAAACGTTACAGTCAATGGTGACTGATGTAGAACCATAATTACTGACTTGTTCGTTCATCAATTGAACAACCATGATCGGCATTAGCTTTGGATTCAACAAGACGGTGCAAAATGTCACACAGCCGTTGATTTATTAAAGGAAACGTTTGGTAACCGCATAGTTTCACGTTGCGCACCCGTGAATTGACCTACAAGATCGTGCGATTTAACGCCGCTTGACTAATTTCTGTGGGGATATGTGAAGTCGCTAGTCTACGCCGATAAGCCCGAAACGATTGACTGCTTGGAGGACAAAATTCGCCGCGTTATTGCCGATATACGGCCACAAATGTTGGAAAAGTCATAAAAAATTAAACCTCCAAATTAGACTACGTCCGAGCCAGCCGTGGTGGTCATATGCCAGAAATTAAATGTATTTATAATGCCAGAAGATTATCTTTCGAATAAAGTAAATGTCATGTCAATTTAGAAAAATTATCTCTGTTCTATTCCATTTCAAAGTTCTATATCTCTAAAAAAACACCCTTGACTTTCTAAAGTCGAATCGGCGAACCTCACAGGCAGAACAGTAGGGATGCAGTGAAGTGGGAGGGTTATATGATCCCTATAATCTTGACCATAACCCCGCCGAACAATAAGGAAGAAGAAGAAGATTCCATAGCTTTCTTTAGAACTTCGGGCACTAGGTTCTTCGCTTTTTGATGGATATTCTTCTTGAGAAATACAAAAGTTTTTGCATTGCTAACACGTGACTTTAAATACCAAAAAGAAAAAACCTAGTGCAGTCAAGAGCAAGCGCAAATCGCCCGTGATCACAGACAACTGGGAAACGCCTCCTTTAGAATATCGGTTGTGGCTCAGTGGCGCAGTTTTTCCAGTCCCAATACATCCAATTGAGGTATGAAAAATGCATTAATCAGATGATGACTCTGAACATTGACATATTATAGGAGTCAGTGTAGACAACTTCGCATTGTTTCCAACATTAGCCCTAGCTCTCGTGGTCCAGAGCGGAATAAATTGCAAACTCGCACTTTTTCAAAATGACATCCATTGTAAACTATGTGATGCAACAATTTGACCTGCAACCGTTTTACTTGGCAAATTCACTCACGCCCAATAGGTGGCTCTAGCATTCTATGGAAAAATGCAGAAATCCAAGATGGTTGTCATTTTGTTTCACTTAGCGCTAGTTTTGGGACGATTATTTCACGTTCTTCAGGTATATACTTAGCTGTCCATTGCCTCCTCATTTAGATTCTACATCTGTTTGCTTTACAAATGTTCAAACCGTGCTGACATCTGACGCCACTTTTAAAATCCACGTCATTTTCCGATAGAGTCTTAGATTATGGCCCAACTTGTAATTTAAAATTTATTTTCAAATTTTTCCATCCTGATTTCACGCAATGTCGTCGCTTTGTTGAACAAAATTTAGCGACACGCTAAGTGACTATTAATACATGAAAATGTCATGATCATAAATCAAAACTAATGCAGTAGACATCCCCAAATGTATGCAAGCGAAAATCCTATACAAATCCCCACAATACCATATGGATAGAGCAGCAAACCATGCGAACAGAGTGCTATATGAATACATTACGCCATCCCTTAAGGTAAAAAGTTAACAATTTTATTTATTGCAACCCAGGGATGGTGTGGGGGTGGCCTAACTTTTACCGCCACTGCTTCTGCATACATTTTTTCCAAGCAATTTGTATCGCAGCAGAATGTAAAATAGGTATTCCCAGAGACACTCGCAGCTTCACCACCTTGAATCTGAATCTCAGGTGAAATGCAAGGACTTCGATGGACAGGAAAGAAGTGTAAAACATTTTGCTTCTGAATTTTACAACTTCAATGAAGTGAAGTTTTTGTGAGTGCAGCTCAACTTAATTGACAGATCCAAAGGATTTTAACGAGCTAATTGTATTACAGGAAGGGGTTGGTTTTTGAAAAGAAGCAAATAAGTAATAATGTCCAACTGCTTGAAATTTTTGATGGAAAATTCCTGAAATTTTCACAACACATTTTGATTTGTTTTCTAATTCGTCACGTTCGCACTTCCCCCCAAATAGCACATCTGACAAAGTTTAATGCCAAACAGCTTAACAATCCTAGGAGTCCTTTTCACGTATAAACTTCGTTTCCTTTCATCTTCTCAGGTTAGAAGACCTACGAAAAAGGAAATAATTCCATTTGTAGCGTGACCTACTTTGCCAAGGTTTACTTAGTACCTACATTATACAACTTGGTTTGGCACCACTAACCCAAGAAAAACAAAAGTTAAACAAAGGACTGTAATTACTACAATGCGTTTTGAAAAGTTACGCGGCTGGACTTTACTGCGCAGTTGTCCTCGATGTTGTTGTTGGTTGTTCTTTGTAGACAGAGAAATGTAAGGGAGGGAGAGCTATTAGACCAGAAATGATGCTTGATTGTCTAACGTCGAATACCATGAGGGAAAGTGTATTGATTAGATTTGGAGGACCCAAGTAAAAGAAAAGCTTATTAACAAAAGTTTTGGCTTCAAGTCATACCAGAGCTATGGACGGGGGAGGGGGGAAGGGACGGTTGGGGCTTTAATATATTTTGGATATCATGCGACTAATGAGTTTGTGCACCTAATTATTAATGGTGTAAGGACTGATTTCCAATGCCGCCACAGCTGATGCTGAGAAGTTTTTAAGTAATAGAAACTTAGAAAGGTTTTTCGACTTTCTGTGGTTTTAGTTCCACCCCAGTCCATCCATACGGAAAATCCTGTTTATAGAATAATTTAGTTTAATATCTAAACAAGGGGAGTATACTCACAGGAGTATACTTTGCCCCCATAGTTATTTAAATGCATTTGAAGGCTAACCTTTTTTCTATGAAATGAAATATAGTCATAAAAAAAATTATAATTGACAATGACAGTGTTTTTGTTTAGGTGGAAGTTTAGTTACCTTTGTAATGAAACATCCTCTTCATTACATGTCTACAGTACATTACACCCGCCACCACCCAAATAATGAAATATTTTCGACGCCACTTTTTCACTTCGTTGTTAGAAGTCACACTGGGTTTCTGTTGGGAAATACACTAGTAGCCAGGTACAAATGGCAGTCGGGGAGAATCTTGTCAGTAGAAATTAGAAAAGGCACCAATCTCGTGTACAGGCAAAGACTCCCACTGCGTTAAACTGATTCTCATCAATTATCAGTGAATTGTTGAATGTGAACATGAACACTCCACCAGAGGTAGTTACCTAATAGAAGCAAGTGACTAACCACATCGCTCTGTCCCCACCCTCCTTGTCCGATGCTCACGCTTTGCCGTAGAGCGCACAATCTTCAACCCGTACTCCGATGCTCACGCTTGCCGTAGAGCTCGTTCTGTTAGACCCAATGGTCACGCTTTGCCGTAGAGCGCGCAATCTCAAGCTCAACCCATACTCCGACGCTCACGCTTGCCGTAAAGCTCGTTCTGTCAAACCCGCCCGCCGACGCTCACGCTTTGCCGTAGAGCGCGCAATCTCAACCCGTACTCCGATGCTCACGCTTGCCGTAGAGCTCGTTCTGCCAAACCCGCCCGCCGACGCTCACGCTTTGCCGTAGAGCTCGCAATCGCAATCTCAACCCATACTCCGACGCTCACGCTTGCCGTAGAGCTCGTTCTGTCAAACCCGCCCGCCGGCGCTCACGCTTCGCCGTAGAGCTCGTTCGGCCCCACTTTAGATTGAAAGTTTAGGTATCGCTTCATTGTTAAGGTAGTTTTAAGTATAGTAGGACGAAAACGTGAATAAAATTGTACCTCTTCTCCAAAGTTTGTGTTTCTTTGGAAAGACTCTGGATCCGACGAGTTATACCTCAGCCTTCGACAGCCTTTTTGTTTTTCCTTAGAATAAATATTTCAAGCACATCACACCTTTTATTATCCTTTGTATATCTAGGATCTGTATATCTATATCTGATGTATATTCGGTCTTAAAGAACGAAAGTTGAATACAATAATTAACGGGGTCAAATCCAAAGATGTGCATGTCCTTCCAATGAGGAGGACATTTTGCATAGATAGAGCGAGTACTTTTTTGAGTTGCTCAATCCAGAACAGAATATTGAGGATGCCCGATTTATCGCTTTGAACAGGGCGGAAAATATTCCCACGGTAGGTATTATATGACTCCTTTCTAGAGTCACACACTTATGTAGGTGTGATTTCAGAGGTTCAATTAATAGGCGCCCTACAGCTATACTGCCCTGATATTCATACGTTCTATTCCACTTGAGTTTACAAGGAAACATTTTACCTGCCATGCCATTTTGATTAGAGCTCTATTATATTCGACCACGAATGAAAACTGTTTTCTATAAAATGTGACAAGCAGCAACTTATATATTTCATGCAAGCTATTAAATAGATATACGTACCCAATTCCTAAATGAGTCACCAAATTAATGGATCTATGACGATTTATGTCTTTCCCAATAAACTCCTATACGAGCATATTAAACGAAGACGTTCTCCATAGCCCGTCTTAATGCGATTGCCATTTGCCAGAACCCCCCCCGCATTTTTGGAAGTCATTATTTATCTGTCGCAGATGTGAGTTATCATGTTCGGCGATCTCATTTGCCATATATATATAGCAGACTATCAGTCTAAATTAGCTCACAACACAATTTCAAATACACATTAACCAATACCCACCATAAGGTTGAAATTGAACACGAAAACAATTTCACCGATTGGAGTATATCCCATCAGAAGTACCTATCCTAAATGGGCCATATAAACTTTACCTCTCCCCATGTTACCCGTTCCGCTCCTACTAGATATAATGGCAAAAAGAAACCTTAATTATACCTCCTGAGCCGTCAACACCATCTGTCGTCAACAGGGTAGGTATTACGCTATCTATTGAATCATATCTTCAGACGATTTTGGCATCCGCTCCACTGACCTACATTTTGTGTTGAAAATTTCAGCACGTATGTATGTACATAGGTACAGACAAAAAAATATAAAATAAGTACAACAATGAATTTTATCCCCATATCTAAAGGGATGTGGGAGGTCTTAAGGATTTCTAAACTCAATGGTGGTATTTGTGCCAAAAGATACCGAATATATCTGTATGTCTTTGCAAGTTTCTTCGCACTACTTGGGTGTACAAGAACCTTCCACAAACTTCCGGGTTTAAATTTGATGTCTGACAGAAGGGGTATGGCAAAATGTTCATCTTTATGTGAAAGGTAACTAGTCCAAGTTTTAAGTTTATTTTTAAATCATATGCTATTTTGACACTGAGAGCTATTAGTGACCGATGTTATGCGGAAAATTTAGGAATGACTGACGCCCCTGAAGCAAAAATCGGTTGACCCATTCGTTGCATGGAGCTGGAACAGTCGACAAGGTCTTGGAAATTTTAGTTGACAGGGTGCGCTACTGCTTGTATTGGATTTTTTTCATAAAACTTATGCATAATTCGGAGAATGTTGTCTCTTTCTAAGGAAACTATTAATTTCTGATTGAAGAAAGTCTTTCAACCCTTTTCGGATAACACCTGGAGACCTAGTAAGAAAGTTTGGAAAGAACCAACTGGCATTAAAACCTGACCGCTGCGCTGGCTGGAAAGAAAAACAATTCACCTAGGAGCAGTGAATAAAAAAACTTCATGAAAAGAGAGTGATATGGGAAGAAGATGTAGGAAAACCCTCATTTTAAGCAAAACAAATAGATTTGTCTTTTATTATAATTGTTTTTTTTTACTCACTCCAAAATTTCCACACCGCTACCAATACTATCGAGCTACCTATCATTGACACAAATCCCAGTATTTTTAGTTTGTCCTGTTTAATACACAAACCATTTCTTAGTTGTTGAAATGCATTGTGGAGGTGTGGCCTATAGGAAGAAGAGTTCTCAAGACGTACATATGAGAATGCGAGAGATCAACGAGGAGCAGAAACTGGTGTTTTTCTACCTCCTGTTACAGGCTATTACATACTCACCCGAATAGAATATGCGAGAAGTAAGTCACACCACCCTGCTTGTACATTATGTCCATGGTTGGTACATCAAATTTCGGTATTCTTAAAGACCTTTGGAACGGTGGCGTGAGACCAAGCTTTGACTAAATGACATCCCGAGCTGACTTGTACACCAAAGGAACAATCGAGCGTCAGTTTGGTTTTGGTGGTGGCCTAGAAGGCGTCGGATTCGGGAGATTAAGCGAGTAAAATTCGGTAACGCAATTATATTACAGTACAGTCGCCGTAACAGACTATTGTAGTAGTTTTGCTTGCAGACACTAATTTTAAATTATAATTTTGTACGTGGCACATAACGAATTTGCATGATACGTAGTTAAAAGAAAAAAAAAACTGTGCAAAAACAAAAAAAAAAGTGCGTAGACAAGTAACAAAAAAATTTTACTTAATAAAGTGCCAAAGTGAAATAAACCTGCCGTACAGACTATCACGTGCAGAAGAAATTCCTATAAGAATTTATATAGACCATAATATAGTGATATTAATCCCCGCAAGTTCCCCATCGGCTAACAAAATCGCACGATATATGCATAGCCCAACAAAAGGCACGATTGTGACGTCACGCCATCAAATCGCAATCCTGCATAGGCATGACATAATATGGTCTTTGTCAATTGATATATAATACCGAAGCTGTATCAAATACAAGACGAAAGAGTGCATGCTAGAAGAACGGCACCTACCTCACTTCCCTGATCAATATACACCATCATTAGAAGCAGCGGCACAGTTTTCACCACGCCGAATAAGCGGATTTCCACCTCACGTCCCCGACCACCACAGCCTGAACAACATCAGAATCGTCATTTCATCGCATGCACCTGACGCCACCAACCAGAAGAGCACCTGACCATTCCACCAACCTCCGATTATTATGATGATTATTCACCATCAAGAGGACATCGACCAGTGATTCACTCGAAGAGAAAAGTTTACCACCCAAGAGAGCACAATTCTCATCGCAACATCGAAGCTGACAACATAGGATGTATACGATCTTCACCATCGCTATAGGCATTGTATATACACACTATAGTACTCTCATCCCATCGCATTGAATTACGCGTCTTCGACGATCCAGGTGGCGCTTCAGTTGATTTAGTTTGTACACTGCCAGCCAACTCCGAGCATTGGGGAAATGTGTATAGAGAAAACCAAAATAAACAAAACAAAGTCAAACTGGTATGCCTCTTCTCTTTCTTCATTCATATCGCCATTTCCATCCATCATCATCAGTGGGTATAAAATTATTTCTGATGTGATGTAACAGGGTAGGGTAGAGAACTGCAACTGGTTTGGTTTTTCTTAGTGCGTGGAGAGGAGAATAGAGGAAAGGAGGTGCATGTGCAAGTGCAATATTATGAGCAAGACCAAATATAATTCAACAGCATGGTGGTGTAGGATAGGATGGTGGTGGTGAAGGATTTGTGTGTTTGGAGAGGGGTGTACGATGCAAGGGGTGATCAGTTGGGAAAGACAAATTGAATAAAAACTGAATTTGGTTTCCTTTCTGTCGTTGCAGAAGATTTGAGGATTGGGCATAAAATAATGTATGTTAGACTCACACTTTTTTGCCTATATTTTTGTCAAATATGCATCGATTTAAGTGATTCTTTTTTTAATTGATTCTAAAATATTATAGGCATGTGTCTACTTTATGAGGTTTATAATGTAGAAGCATTTTATGTCGGTAAAACGAGCAACTATTATAGGTATCTACATTCTACATCTCTCTCTATATAAAAATCAATAATTGTTGTGCGTTAGTCTCGCAATTCGCAAAACTCGAGAAAGGCTAGATGCTAGACCGATTTGGATGATTCTTTTTTTTGTTTTGTTCGTCTTGAATCAGGGAAAACATAGCCTACCTACAGTAAAGAAAACAATGGAACATGGCTTCCGCCATATCATTAAACCACTAATGCACTCCCCCAGTTTTCGGAATATCCAAACATTGCAAACTGAAGCTGCCATTTGGGAATTGAACGGTTCTTGAAGTGAACCTCTTATCTGGTAAATATATAATTTGGTGCAGCAGAACCGTAGGCCTATTTTTTCGCAACCAATTTAATTTGTTTGAGGCGAATGGAAGGGGCCTATAATTCTATAGTTAATCCGAACGGCTGAATTGTCTCAGATATTTGTCAGATATTCGCGAAAGGTATCGCAGTGGCAATATCTTAAGATATAATTTGTGCTTTCCGGGGATCAGACCAAAGATTCTTCGCCCTAAGTATTCAGCCATTGCACCATCTTATATCTAGCATAACTTTTTCACGCAAAACAATTTTCCGTCAATCGAATTTACGCGCGCGATTTGAGGCCGGCGAGTTCTGAAGAACACAGGCTATTTGGCGACTCGATGCACTGCGAATAGTTCCGATTCTCGGCAAAATTGGCATATGGAAATATCCTGCAAAATGTTTGACGCCCAATGAGCATAAAAATGTCACCGTTATGACATTTCAGTCAAAAATGGGTACTAGACCAGTTTTTAGACGTATTATAGTCGTTAGTACGGTTGATAAATTTAGCTCCGGTACTAGCAATGTGAAGAAATACACAAGTACTAAGTTTTCGTTAGTACCGAGTATAAGAGCTAGTACCAGGTCTAGCTAGACCGGGTACTAGTACTCATGTGAAGAAATCGGCCGTTAATTTCATAGTAAGAATCTAATCTGAACTGCAAGTTTCTAAATACATACCTACCTATTCATCAATTGCCTACATAATACAATAATCAATATTTTAAATGTATAGGGATGATTGCTGCATTCATATAGTAGCACTGCGACCTGCGTAAAGCTGGTCCTAAAATAATTGTATCTAAATACAAAAGGTTAATTTTGGGTTTAAAATTAAAATAAACAAATGAACTCAAACTGTCAGCCTATAAATCGCATACCTACTTATGCACAGTTTGAAACAAACAACTACTAGAGGTACAAACGAATCCGTCCTGTTGTTAAGAATACAGCTACCTACCACCACGCAAACAGGCAGACAACAGAATTGCGAGACTCAGTTTTTGAGCTGTACTTAGTATCATCGTAATACCATAATTAATTAATCTACAAATTTGGACTTAAAACAATATATTTCTCACACTACCTACCTACAATATGAGAAAATTGAAAATTTGGATCGATCTGGGTACGTGATTTTATTTGCTAAGATCCAACCAAACTAGTGCACCTCACAATATGCTCACCCACCCCATAATTTTCAAATCACCATATCATAAACTATTCTTGACACCTAAGTCCAAAAGCCACGATCATGACACCACTGCTGCCCATAAATCCAAGAAATACAAAATATGTATTGTTAAACATCCGATCTATGATTTCATATTTCTCCTTTCCACATTGTTATCCTCTTAAATATCATTTCCAATCGTCATCACTCAACAGCATCACACTCATCATCATGCTAAAAGTACTCTCCCCACACACCGCACCCCTATATGCGAAAAGTATAAATCGATCCGATCTTTCATTTCATATTCCTTCTTTTCATATTGTTATTCTCATAAATGCTAAAAGTACACTTCGCCTAACCTACACACCACCACCACTAACTACATACATGCGAAAAGACCCACTTACTTCCACTCCTTACTACTGGAGAATAGAAGACAACAAAAATACTAATTGTTCTTTCTCTTTCATTTGCATGTTGTCAATGAGACGAATACGAAAAGAAGAAGGCATCATTTAATTTCATTTCAAATAACCCAATACAACTACCATTTTCGATGTGAGTAGTTGGTCTCAGAGGTGGTTGGTGGCGCTAGTGCATAAATGCGAAGTGATAGTACTATAGTGTCTATATACAATGCTATAGGCATACCTCCACAGCATGTTTATTCAACAGCCGCAACATAGCTATCATCATATTTTTTTGTGTGTGTGTTTTGTTTTAATTTTCGGTCTTGCATTTGCAAGCAACATAAGGATAGGTAGATATTATTTTGTTAGCATGATATTAATTACAATACGAAAATTGCCAATAACGTGTACATAAAAGAAAAGAAAAAAAAAAAAAGAATAGAAGCATAAAATAAGTGTTCAAATCGTTCAAATTAAAAATCCGGGTAACAATACTTTTTCCAGCAAACAGGTATCCACAATAATACGTTGTTCGGAGAGAACCCAAGGGATGCTGTGCACAGAATCGACGGGGATCTTCGTTTGTTTCAAATATCGTTTGGTAAGTGGTTTTATACTTGCACTAAATTTTTTTTAATTCGAACGAACAGATAAAACATAATAATAGCTATATACAAAAAAAACGTTGACGAAAGATCGGTACACAGTAAATAACATTAGGCATAAATACGAAATAAAAGAAAAAAAAAATTAACTTGAATTAGAATATGATGCTACACAAAGATAAATAATTGGATAAAGTCTTTGCACAAGTTGCATATACATACACAACACACATTTAGGATTTTTTTTTTTGATTTATTTTGTGTCAGCTCGGATCTAGTATTTGTATTGTATATCTAATTTTTTTCCGCTTTGGTGGCTATCGATCCGATCTATACACAGCCACCTTTAGATTGTTTTAGTTTTAGTTTGGTTAAGCATTTTTTTTTCTCACGAATAATGAATATTTTTGTTTGAAAAGTTCGTTTAATCCAACATGTTCAATGGATAATTACATTTAGATTAATAATTATTATTAGATTAGATTTCAATAAATTTTGTTATCCCATATGAATTTACAAATCGCGTTGTTATCATTTATTGACCGAATGATTTCTGGGAAGTTTTGCGTTAATTTACAGTGATTTGGAAGTTCGCATTGAAGATGAAAGTTGGTATCCGAAGTGAAGTTTTTACCTATCCGACATTATATAGGGTTAGCATGCAGTGCTAAATTGGTTTTTCTTTTGGATGTGATGTGGCTAGAGGTAACCTGCAGTAAGTAAATTTAGAGGGGTCAGTGACCTCTCTCTTCGAAATAGGGGTTACTACAGAGAATGGAGTAGAGTAGTAACAATGGTGTATTGCTGGCAGAATGTTAATCTTCTTTGCAGCATACAACGGGAGGGTTTAGAATATACTCCGGAGGCACCAACAACTATGCTCTCCATCGTACGACGCAAGGGATAATAATGGAACGAACTCGGGTCTAACATAAATTCGTTTGTTGTTCGGATAACATCTCCGACATTTTTTTTTTTTGTTAGCTATTTTCTTCCAGGCCTGAAATAAGGTAACGCCGTCCATTTTCTAGTAGCAAGATCCCACCCCATCCCGAGAGCTAGAACCAGGATAATGCTAGCAGGCCTACCGCTACATAGGATCTGGACACCCCTTTCATATCTCTGCCCGGATGGGCTGATAGACCTGTAACCTGCCGTCCTAAGGGTAGATTTAGGTGTGAAAGGGTTCAGTGGGGTTGATTGGTTGAAGGAGGAGAGATGGCTATTTGCTTGTCTTCTTTAAAGCGTGATGAATTTCGGTGATTTTAGCTGGTTGTCCCTTTTACCTTCTGATATAGGGATGTCGAATCTGATATGGCTACCTAACGTTTCTTCCTTCTTTCCTTCACCAACACCACTAGAGATACTGTCATCTATCTCTCCCCCAAAAATTGATTCATATTCGTTACAGGTGGCGCCCAACGTGGGGCCCGATTAGTTCAATTATTTACGCTCCTAGCGAAGCAGAATACGGTTTGATTCATACATTAACATTCCATACCAATGCCCGAATTGGAACGAATTCCGATTTGAGTCAAAGTCATTAGTCGTACTTATTTTTTTTTTTCACCAGAATCTTAAGTCTTTTGATCGTTGTCCGGTAAGTAAGGACTTTCTTGTCAGGCTTACGTCTGTTGCTACGATTAGAGATTACGAGACTCGTTTCCAAAATTTCTTTTGTCATGTATCTAGGACCGGAATCTGAGTATTTTATTCTCACAGATGAGACTGTTGCCTATGACGCTATACGCAGGAATTTGAGTAGACATTCGGATTTAAGTAGGTTGAATCGTAAGAATTTCTGTCCGGTAGATCGGTTGTTAATTATCTGATCTACGTCTGTTTGCTGAATATCCTTATGTCGGTCTATTTAGACCACTAGATTTTATGTCTATAAATAAGAGTACATAATTAATGATTGTAATTCTTCAATGAATTTGACTTTTGCAACATAAAAATCATTAATAGCTTCGAGATTTAGTGAATGAATTCGACAGCGTTGACCGGTAAGTTAGGAATGATTAGCTGACTTACGTCTGTCGCATCGTTGTCCTATTTGACACTAATTTAATTAATATTAATTCTACATACAAAGCTATCTGATGTATCTGTCATAGTACTGTATATGGAACTTATGTATCAAACGCGTATTTGTGTTTTTTTTACAATTTATATTTTTGTGGTTCTCTTTGTTTGATAAAGCTACCGCATTTTTTACTATTTTTTTTTTTTTGCTGCTGTAGGTTACCATCCCTTAGTTCACTAAACACATCCAAAGATATCTATATTGTCAGTTTTGAAAACGTATTTAATTAACCCAGATTTGGTTTGCAAAGAGGTTTAAAGTTTTTTGTTACTGTATCAGTTGTATACATATAGTTTATACAATACCCAACCAAATAATTTTTAAGTCACTATAATATATTATATATTTTCTTTTGTGGCAAACTCTACACATTATTTAAGATGTCTGGGCGAGGTCGTCCCATAAAAAAATTCAGCTCTTATAATCTACGTACGAGTAATAGAAGACATTCTGTAACCAGCAATATGTCTGTCAATGCCAGTAATGCAGCTGAAGCTGATATTTCAATTTCTAATGTTGGAGCAGCTTGTTCCAATAATACAGCAGGTCCATCTGGTTCTAGCATTGTGATTAGGCCCCCCGGTTCCAACAATAATGTTGGATCTGCTGGTGATAATGATAGAGCAAACACTTCTGCTAACGACAATATTATGGCACCAGACATAGTCGAAATGCAAGTTCCTCAGGAACCACAGGCCAATACTAGTCGCGCAAATTTAAATGTTTCAAACACAGGTTCCAGCGACGGAGAACAGTTCGAACATTATGTTCAAGAAGTGGTCACGGCTTCCGTTGGATTGCAGCGCACCAATGACTTACGGTTTATTCGAGAAGAGCTCGAGAAACATCGGGTTACTCTTCAACAAGAAGTTACGGCTATAGTAAGAGAAACACTCTATAATATAGCACCGACACCTCCTTCGCAAGTTCCGATGGGTTCAGGATTATCGAATGCACCGACACCCGCTGTCGAGTGTGTCATTAACAGACGCTCAGTGAATGTAGGTGGATCAGCGACTGCGATTCCTCCTCGGGGCGAAAATGTGTCTATTGAGCCAATGATTCATCCAGTGAATATGGCACGTAGCTCAAACGTAGACAACTTTCTGTCTCAGTTAGGTAATTTGAACCTTAATGATCCAACTCCTCGACAAGAAGGTAATATGCATTCTCCCTCTTCATCTAATGCATCAGGTAGATTTCCCAACTACCATAAATGGGGAATTCAATTTGACAACAAAAAGATGTCTGTCGATGATTTTTTGTTTAGACTAGAAAGAGTTAAAGAGAGTTATAATGTCAGTTGGAACGATATTGTTCTCAACTTTCACCATTTTGTTTGCGGCCAAGTTGAAGTTTGGTTTTGGATGTTTTTGAAAAGCAACCCATCCGCTACTTGGTCTACACTTCGTCTTGCGCTAGTCGAACAATATCGCAGCCTGGAAACCGACTCTGAACTCTCAAGGAAAATGGCTGATCGCAAGCAATTACCCAATGAAAGTTTTGATGATTTCTACTCTGATCTCATTCAGTTGAACTCAAAATTACGCATTCCTAAGCCCAATAGTGAAATAATCGAACTTATAAAACAGAACGTTCGACGAAGAATCGGAGAGCTACTTATAACCTTTAGTACTCACAGTATACCCGAAATGGTATATGTGTGCAGAACGATTGAAAAATATCTCAATGGGCATGAGCCACAGCGAGGTAGGTTTCAACAGACTCCTCTGACGTCACTGCGTCGCAACATTAGCGAGTTGGAAACTCCCGAAGAGCTGCCATCGTCTTCCATGCATGCTCAAGTTGATGCATTAGCTTTTCGGCGCCGAGAAGCAACCAGACTTACATGTTGGAACTGCAAGGTTACCGGCCATACATTTTATGATTGTCCTGATCCGCGACGTCTGCTATTTTGCTTCAAATGTGGCCGCGAAAACACTACAACACCCAACTGTGTCAACTGTTCGGGAAACCTCTCAAGGAGCAATCCTCAAACCGGGGAGAATTGCTCAGATCGGGTGAACCCGGATATGTAAATAATTTAAATGAAAGCACACCACAAATTACCCTACTTAGACGACCCCCAGATTTACAAATTCCAGATCCAAAACCCGCCAACACTTTGCGGGTAGAGCCAAGAAAATCTTTGCATGAGCGTCAGATTGAGTATTATAATGCTAGGAAGAGGATTTTTGCTAGTCGTCCTCCATCACAAAAGATAGTCAAACTTCGAAAGCGATTCCACGGAAAGAAAATGCTCTATCGCTCAATTGCGGCAACTACTTTGACTTGTGCGTCAGATGATCCTCGTCCTTTTGTATCTGTTAAGATATTCGAGAGGAATTGGCTTGGCCTACTCGACAGCGGCGCTTGTATAAGCTGTCTTGGCAATGGAGTACTGGAATACCTGCGAGACAACAATATTTCATACAAAACCTTTTCGTCTACGGTTACAACTGCTGGGGGTGAAAGACAGGCCATAGTTGGAACGATCACGGCCAAAGTATCTTTCAAAAATCAAACCGAAAATATTGATCTGTTTCTGGTACCAACACTTACGCAGCAGTTGTATCTTGGCGTAGATTTTTGGAAGAAATTTCAAATAGCCCCCGAAATAATAGCTGATATAACATTTAGACCAGAACCTTCGAATTCGGATATCCTTTCGAATGCCCGTGTGTTGTCGGCGGAAGAGTCCAGGAAACTCAAAGAAACAATTAGTCTATTTCCCTCATTTACCACCATGGGACTAGGAAAGACAGGATTGGAGGAACATACAATCGATACTGGGGACGCGGCGCCAATAAAACAGCGTCATTATCCCGTATCTCCGGCGGTACAAACTCTCATGTATGCGGAATTGGATCGCATGCTTGGTATGGGGATCATTGAAGAAAGTTCTAGTGCATGGAGCTCGCCAGTCGTGCTCGTGCGAAAACCGGGAAAAAATCGCCTGTGCCTAGACTCTCGGAAAGTGAACCAAGTTACCAAAAAGGATGCTTACCCACTTCCGCATATAGAGGGGCTGCTTGGGCGACTTTCAGATACACACTATATTTCCGGTGTGGATCTGAAAGACGCCTTCTGGCAGATACCGCTGGAGCAAAGATCAAGGGAGAAGACTGCTTTTACCGTCCCCGGTAGACCATTGTACCACTTCAGGGTGATGCCATTTGGCCTGTGCAATGCGCCACAGCGCATGTGCAGGCTAATGGATAAGGTGGTTCCCCATGAATTGAAAGACCAAGTTTTCGTTTACCTGGACGATCTGCTGATCATATCGCGGACTTTTGATGAGCATATCCGAATCTTAAACATCGTGGCGAAAAGATTGTCAGATGCGGGCTTAACAATAAATGTTGAGAAGTCCAAATTTTGTTATAAGGAGCTCCAGTATTTGGGATTCATTGTAGGTGAGGGATGTCTTAAAGCAGATCCGGCAAAAATTGCTGCAATTGACAAGTTTCCTGTACCGAAAACCCCACGCCAAGTGAGAAGATTTCTTGGAATGGCTGGGTGGTACCGGAGATTTGTTCAAGACTTTTCATCCCTCGCTACCCCTATATCAGATTGTTTAAAGAAAGGAGTTAAATTCAGCTTTAACGAGAAAGCTATTGAGTCTTTTAATATTATTAAATCGAAGTTGACGTCAGCCCCCGTTCTAATAAACCCTGATTTCAACAAAGAGTTTATAATACTCTGCGATGCATCGGCAACAGGCATCGGTTGTGTTCTTTGCCAGGAAGACGAGAGCGGGGTTGAGCACCCAATATACTTTTATTCACTGAAACTCAATGGCGCTCAACAGAACTATACTGTTACTGAGCGTGAGTGCTTGGCGGCTGTAAAAGGGATACAAAAATTCAGGCCTTACATAGAGGGGCATAAATTTAAAATAATTACTGACCACGCGAGCTTAAAGTGGTTGATGAGTCTCAAAGATCCGACTGGTAGGTTAGCGCGTTGGAGTTTAAAACTGCAGGGATTCACCTTTGATATCGAACACCGTAAAGGTACACTTAACGTTGTACCTGATGCACTTTCACGAGTGCATGATGTGGACGCTTTGGACCTTGGGTGTTCCCTATCAAAGGATCCCTCCGATGTCCTTCATATTGATCTTGGTGACCCGAGCTTTAAGTCGGATGAGTACCTAAAGATCATTGAGCATGTCGGAAAGAATAAAAATCAGCTGCCTGACCTTCGTGTCTCGAACAATTTCGTGTACAAGAAGGTCAAACACTGCACAGGTAACCCAATCCAAGACGACTTGGTTTGGAAATTGTGGATTCCAACAGCGCTGACCGAACGACTGATCTGTCTGGCTCATTGTCCACCTAGAGCTTCGCATGGCGGTATTACAAAAACCCTTTATAGGCTTCGTCAGCAATGTTTCTGGCCAAATATGGCCACCCAAGTGAAAGCTTTTATTAGCAAATGCGATATTTGTAAGACCACCAAAGCACCTAACACCATCCTAAGGGCCGAAATGGGTAAAGGTTTCATTGTTGACCGACCATTTCAACACATTTATATAGACTTTCTGGGCCCCTATCCCCGGTCTAAGATTGGTAACACCCAGATTGCAATTGTCCTGGATCAACTAACAAAATTCGTCTTTATTAAAGCGCTTAAAAGAGCTACTTCAGAGACAATCGTAAAATTTCTTCGGGATGATATCTTTTTCATATTTGGCGTTCCGGAAAGTATACTCTCCGACAATGGCAAACAATTTATCAGTCGGGAATTTTCGGATATGATCAAAGCTTTTGGCATTAAGCATTACAGAACAGCAGTATACTCACCACAGGCTAACGCTAGCGAGCGAGTCAACAGATCTATTTTGGCGGCTATACGATCTTACATAGACCCTAGGCAAACTAATTGGGATTTAAACCTTCCTTCTATTGCTTCTGCCTTGCGTACAACGTTTCATTCAGCTATCGGAATGTCGCCGTACGAAGCTCTGTTCGGGCAACGCATGATTGAGCATGGGGATGACTATAAAGTTTTAAAAGAGCTCAATAGTTTGAACCAATCAGAGTTAGATTGGATCCCGAAGCCAGCAAAAATGAACATACTTCACTCGTATCTTAAAACTTCTCTTTCGCAGGCACATGAATTATATGAAAAAGTTTATAATACCCGAAGTAGAACAATTTTATACCAGGTAGGTGAGGAAATTTACAAGCGAAACTTCATTTTGAGCGACGCTTCTAAACATATTAATGCGAAACTTTGCCCAAAATTCGTCAAAGTCAAGGTCATTAAGATAATTGGTAACAACCTTTATGAAGTGGAAGATGCCAAAGGTAATAAAACAGTTACCCATTCCAAGGACCTGAAACGCTAATCATTAGATATACGTACGGGCATTGTCTGATAACTGGTGATTTGCTTTACTGAAAACAGTTCCGAATGGTATTCAAGTATTGGCTAGCTCAGCCTGAGCATGAGACATAAAATCCGAATCGCTATCTACTTATATTTTATTTCAGGTTTTCTTTCTTATCCCATTTATTCGTTTACCCTTGTAAATGTGATAAGTTTTGTAGGAAAACCCTCATTTTAAGCAAAACAAATAGATTTGTCTTTTATTATAATTGTTTTTTTTTACTCACTCCAAAATTTCCACACCGCTACCAATACTATCGAGCTACCTATCATTGACACAAATCCCAGTATTTTTAGTTTGTCCTGTTTAATACACAAACCATTTCTTAGTTGTTGAAATGCATTGTGGAGGTGTGGCCTATAGGAAGAAGAGTTCTCAAGACGTACATATGAGAATGCGAGAGATCAACGAGGAGCAGAAACTGGTGTTTTTCTACCTCCTGTTACAGGCTATTACATACTCACCCGAATAGAATATGCGAGAAGTAAGTCACACCACCCTGCTTGTACATTATGTCCATGGTTGGTACATCAAATTTCGGTATTCTTAAAGACCTTTGGAACGGTGGCGTGAGACCAAGCTTTGACTAAATGACATCCCGAGCTGACTTGTACACCAAAGGAACAATCGAGCGTCAGTTTGGTTTTGGTGGTGGCCTAGAAGGCGTCGGATTCGGGAGATTAAGCGAGTAAAATTCGGTAACGCAATTATATTACAGTACAGTCGCCGTAACAGACTATTGTAGTAGTTTTGCTTGCAGACACTAATTTTAAATTATAATTTTGTACGTGGCACATAACGAATTTGCATGATACGTAGTTAAAAGAAAAAAAAAACTGTGCAAAAACAAAAAAAAAAGTGCGTAGACAAGTAACAAAAAAATTTTACTTAATAAAGTGCCAAAGTGAAATAAACCTGCCGTACAGACTATCACGTGCAGAAGAAATTCCTATAAGAATTTATATAGACCATAATATAGTGATATTAATCCCCGCAAGTTCCCCATCGGCTAACAAAATCGCACGATATATGCATAGCCCAACAAAAGGCACGATTGTGACGTCACGCCATCAAATCGCAATCCTGCATAGGCATGACATAATATGGTCTTTGTCAATTGATATATAATACCGAAGCTGTATCAAATACAAGACGAAAGAGTGCATGCTAGAAGAACGGCACCTACCTCACTTCCCTGATCAATATACACCATCATTAGAAGCAGCGGCACAGTTTTCACCACGCCGAATAAGCGGATTTCCACCTCACGTCCCCGACCACCACAGCCTGAACAACATCAGAATCGTCATTTCATCGCATGCACCTGACGCCACCAACCAGAAGAGCACCTGACCATTCCACCAACCTCCGATTATTATGATGATTATTCACCATCAAGAGGACATCGACCAGTGATTCACTCGAAGAGAAAAGTTTACCACCCAAGAGAGCACAATTCTCATCGCAACATCGAAGCTGACAACATAGGATGTATACGATCTTCACCATCGCTATAGGCATACCTCCACAGCATGTTTATTCAACAGCCGCAACATAGCTATCATCATATTTTTTTGTGTGTGTGTTTTGTTTTAATTTTCGGTCTTGCATTTGCAAGCAACATAAGGATAGGTAGATATTATTTTGTTAGCATGATATTAATTACAATACGAAAATTGCCAATAACGTGTACATAAAAGAAAAGAAAAAAAAAAAAAGAATAGAAGCATAAAATAAGTGTTCAAATCGTTCAAATTAAAAATCCGGGTAACAATACTTTTTCCAGCAAACAGGTATCCACAATAATACGTTGTTCGGAGAGAACCCAAGGGATGCTGTGCACAGAATCGACGGGGATCTTCGTTTGTTTCAAATATCGTTTGGTAAGTGGTTTTATACTTGCACTAAATTTTTTTTAATTCGAACGAACAGATAAAACATAATAATAGCTATATACAAAAAAAACGTTGACGAAAGATCGGTACACAGTAAATAACATTAGGCATAAATACGAAATAAAAGAAAAAAAAAATTAACTTGAATTAGAATATGATGCTACACAAAGATAAATAATTGGATAAAGTCTTTGCACAAGTTGCATATACATACACAACACACATTTAGGATTTTTTTTTTTGATTTATTTTGTGTCAGCTCGGATCTAGTATTTGTATTGTATATCTAATTTTTTTCCGCTTTGGTGGCTATCGATCCGATCTATACACAGCCACCTTTAGATTGTTTTAGTTTTAGTTTGGTTAAGCATTTTTTTTTCTCACGAATAATGAATATTTTTGTTTGAAAAGTTCGTTTAATCCAACATGTTCAATGGATAATTACATTTAGATTAATAATTATTATTAGATTAGATTTCAATAAATTTTGTTATCCCATATGAATTTACAAATCGCGTTGTTATCATTTATTGACCGAATGATTTCTGGGAAGTTTTGCGTTAATTTACAGTGATTTGGAAGTTCGCATTGAAGATGAAAGTTGGTATCCGAAGTGAAGTTTTTACCTATCCGACATTATATAGGGTTAGCATGCAGTGCTAAATTGGTTTTTCTTTTGGATGTGATGTGGCTAGAGGTAACCTGCAGTAAGTAAATTTAGAGGGGTCAGTGACCTCTCTCTTCGAAATAGGGGTTACTACAGAGAATGGAGTAGAGTAGTAACAATGGTGTATTGCTGGCAGAATGTTAATCTTCTTTGCAGCATACAACGGGAGGGTTTAGAATATACTCCGGAGGCACCAACAACTATGCTCTCCATCGTACGACGCAAGGGATAATAATGGAACGAACTCGGGTCTAACATAAATTCGTTTGTTGTTCGGATAACATCTCCGACATTTTTTTTTTTTGTTAGCTATTTTCTTCCAGGCCTGAAATAAGGTAACGCCGTCCATTTTCTAGTAGCAAGATCCCACCCCATCCCGAGAGCTAGAACCAGGATAATGCTAGCAGGCCTACCGCTACATAGGATCTGGACACCCCTTTCATATCTCTGCCCGGATGGGCTGATAGACCTGTAACCTGCCGTCCTAAGGGTAGATTTAGGTGTGAAAGGGTTCAGTGGGGTTGATTGGTTGAAGGAGGAGAGATGGCTATTTGCTTGTCTTCTTTAAAGCGTGATGAATTTCGGTGATTTTAGCTGGTTGTCCCTTTTACCTTCTGATATAGGGATGTCGAATCTGATATGGCTACCTAACGTTTCTTCCTTCTTTCCTTCACCAACACCACTAGAAATACTGTCATCTATCTCTCCCCCAAAAATTGATTCATATTCGTTACAAAGAGAACACACCCAGTATAACAGAGGCTTGCTTAAGTTTAGCTAGGCAAAATAGTTTAAGGCCTTTGGAAGGTTTAGCAGCAGAGATCTTCAAAAACGACTGCGATGTTGTGGTAAGGGACATGTAGCGAATAATGGTGACATAGCGCCCTACGAAATAAGGTCACTTACAAATTGGTTCTTAAAGCAGCTAAAGAACAGTCTTGGAAAGAGTTCGGCGAAAAATTATACCATGGGCTGGGGACACAGGTCTGCAAGAACGGTGTTCTCTCAGACTAAGACGCCGTCTTATAGAGAAAGGAAGTAGAATAATATTGAAGGAATCAGATTCAAAGGTGATATCCTTCTTTCAAATGAGGAGGACCTCTTCCATGGAGAGAACACTTTTTCGAATTGCTCCATTCCAACCAGGGCGTAGATTCATCGCCTTTAGCAGAACGGAAAATAGGCTCTCGGTAGAGAAAGTGACTTTTGGCGTCAAATTGTTAAAAGCTGTCAAATTTTGTGGTGTCAATGAAGTCCGGAAGTACTAAAGGCCCTACGTGAAGAGGAAGTTAATGGCTCTTTCGTGTGATTGAAGTGGCGAAACTCCCAGGGATTGGCATATTAGAGTGATTGTGGCCGAATTTCAAGAAAAAAAGTGAGATCAAACGAGTTGTTGCTATTTTAGCTGTAAATCACTTTTAAGACTTTGCCAAGGTGGTGGAAAAGTGTTACAGAGCCTATGATAAAGTAGCGTTTGGGGAATAGAAGTAGTGCGGCTTTCGTCTGGGCAGAGGCACAACCGACAAGTTATTCTCTCTCAGAATGGTACTTTTACTTAAGAAGGCTTGAGAGTTTGCTACATCTTCTTCCGCATGCTTCATAGACTTAGAGAAGGCATACGATCGAGTACCGGGAGGTAAACTCTTGAGTGTATACCTATGAAATTGACGGCTCCTTCCTGAGAGCCATTCAATTTTTTTACACAAACTTTAAAAGCTGGGTTCGACTAAACGGCGTTAAATCAGTACATTTTACCTTTCCTGTAGAACTTCGCTAGAGGTGCTTTTTACCTCCTCTCCTTTTCATTGCTTATGGACTGGAAGTTACAAAAAACGAAACAAAGAAACAAACTATGGTCACCCTTGAGTCCTCTCAGACTAAACTTCAGTTTGCGCACTCGATAGGTTTGTGTTCAAGCTGTGATGAAAGTAAACGTAAACAAGTCTAAAGTGATAACCGTCTTCCAAACGCCTGTTTAATACACTCTGCATGTTAGTGGAATCCCAATGAAACAAGTGAAGAAGTTTCAGTATTTTGGGGTCTTATTTACAAGTGGTCGAAGCAATGGTGGATTTTTCTGTAGGATTAGGCAGGCTCGGTTAATCATTCTATTTACTGCAACTCTTACCTATGGTCATAAAATTTGATTAACGAGCAAAAGAATAAGGTTTCGGATAGAAGCTGGCTGCCGAAATAAGCTTCTTTGGTTTTATAGCGGGTGTGGCTCGCAGAGGTCATATAAATAACACCAGTATACGTGAGGAACGGCAACTTCTTCGGACGAAGAGGTCTATACTTTGGTGGTTTGGTTAAACCAGGATCCCAAGACTTGCAATGGAATCCGTGCCATCAGTTAGGCATCCTGTAGTTAGACCTAAAATGAGATGATAGTCAGATCAAGTTCATACTGTTTCCTATAGCTGTATGAGGATTGTCCTTGATAATTTAGAGTCGATGGAAATAAGTTCACGTGTTGGATTATTTCTTTGGGCGCTATTTCACGCCACGGTAAGTAATCAATCAACAAATAGGTGGAAAAGGACATGCCCGATGACTGAACCATCAGCTTCATGTCCTATGTCTTTTAAGAGCTATCCAGACAAATTCGTACTTAATGTCGAATATACCTAGTCTGTGTCTTTCATATCGCCAGTTTTTATGCTGAGGGAATTAAAAGTCGAGACACACCGACCTTCCGAAGCTACATTTCGCAAGCATTTATACACGCTATCATGTTACTTCTTCAATGTCTTTCTGTAGCAGATATTGGTCGTGGTCATCCTCATCAGTTTTGTAGATAGAAGAGATATAAATATTCAACATTAAAAATATTCGTATATTTTTTGGTGCATGTGAATTAAGAAATACGCGAAAGATACATGAAGCTATTGGTAAGGGGTAAGATTTTCCTCATTAAACCACCGCAAACGCAATAATCCAAAGGCTAAGCCGTCCTTTCAAATTCCTACGGTTATTTACTTACTTACACTTAGGAAGTGCAGTAGCGCAGTGGTTAGTGTGTTGGACGCATGCTTATGGGAAAGAAGTTCGTTGCCAAAGCTGGCGACGTGACTTCGAGCAAAGTCTTTGAAATTAAAAATGGCTTTCAACAGCGAGCGGTGAATTCTCCTATCCTGTTTAATATTTATACGAGTGATCTGGTGGGTTTCCTTAGACATGCTATAGCGTACGCAGACGATTTAGTGGCGTACAGATCAGGTCCAAAAGTCGAGGTCATCAATATCCTGTTGCAGCGTGACTTCGATCAAATTAAGAGGTATTGCGATGATTGGAAATTGAAAATCAATTTCCAAAAATCGGAAACAATCCTGTTCAGAACTCCATTGGCTGGTATCTCTAGGGATACCAGAAAAAACTGACAAAAATTAGCCATTATTGGACAATATTGTCAGGTATCTTGGCACCTGGCTCGACCAGTATCTATATTTTGACAAACATATAGATGCTTGTCTTGCTGGGGCCAAGAGGGCTTATGCTCTGCAAGGAAACTGTTTCGCAGCAGTCAATTTGATTCCAGAGTAAAGGTCATATGCTACGTGGCTCTTATAAGGCCGATCATCGCTTATGGCTGTTCCATTTGGTTCAATATAGCGCCTTCGTATATGGAAAAGATTCGGATGTTTGAGAGACAGTGTCTCAGGACCTGCCTAGAGTTGTTTAGAACTCCCGAGTCTGAGTACCTACCTAAAATATTATCCCAACAAGACCCTATACGATGGGGCTCGATTGAATAGGATTGACAATTTCCTATTTAAGGTGATTCGAGGGCACGTTGCAAGGGCGATGGCCAACGCTAACAATCTGAACTCGGGTGGTTATTACCCGAATTTAATGTACCACGAGAGTACGCTCCGGTCTGGCTTTGTGCCGCCTGAGGCATTTCTTCATGCAGACATGAAAGGGTTAGTCCAGAATAAAGATGGTGTGCCGGTATTGTACCACCAGCCACCGTGGCGCGAGGGATAAGAGGCTCATCCACGACGGGTACGCCGCCAATGATAAGGAGCTCCTTCGTTTTAATACCGCAATTGCGGATAGGGACACGGTTGATACCTTAAAGCAGTTCACCGAATTTTGGTGGCTTGATGAAGAGGTGAGGGCAGACACGGTCTCCCGGGTCGATGCGTTACATATGTTACATCCTCCTTAGTTTTAAGATAGTTTTGTAAGTTAGTTAGGTGTATTTTAGGGGGTCTTTGGGAGGGGCCGGGCTCGCCAACATGAATGAGTGCTACCGAGACTTGACCGACGCTTATGGCTTCGCTCGGGTCCCGGCGGTATGTGTGCACCATGCTGGCGACTGCGACGCGCCCATGGACGCAATCGGGATGGTGACCAATCGAGAGATTGCTCATCACCCTGATTATAGGTAATTTTTAGGTTAAGTAGCTTAGGTAGTTTTAAGAAAACACAAAATAATAAAGAGTCCAAGTTTTTAGCAAAGTTTCTTGGAAATGAAAAAACCGCGCTAAATACAAAAATTGATAGATTTAAGGCCGAAAGGCAATAGTTATAACTTTATAAGAATATAGTTAAGTTTAGAGTGCTCGTTAAGAGCCAGTAAACTAGACTAAGATAAATGTTAGTTTTAATTTAGATTTAATCATTTTTGTCTAGTATGTAAGTTAAAGAAAGAATGAATAAAAATTAATTTAAAAGTCAAAAAGTGTGTTGGACTGCTGTGCGAGGGATCCCAGGTTCGATCCCCGGAAAAACACAAATTACATCTTAAGGTTTTTTCTACTGCGCCACCTCTCACGAACGTCTGACAAACATCCGAGAGTATGACTGTCCTGAAAAAGCTTCTCAATTCAGCTGTTTGGCCTCGGCAAAAAATTGTAGGTCCCTTCCTTTCGTCCCAAAAAATAGAAACTCACACAAACGAGTGGTTGCGAGAAGCTAGGCCTAAGGTCTGTATAGGCCTGTTGCGCCACCTATTTATTTTTTTTAGCACTTAGGCAGCTTTACAGTTCAGTGTGAGTCAACTAACAGGTGAACAAATTTCAAATCCTTACTAATCAATCCAATAAGCAAAATCCTTATATGTCTCATTCATTTCAGCATTTCTATTATTTTCTCTTTGATGCTTTGTTTCCAACTTGTAAACACTTTAGTTAATTAATTAATAAAACCCAACACCAACCAAAAGTCAATCACATCAACAGAACATTAATAAATCAGGATATTTCCATTCATTAAATAATAATATTAATAATGGGTTTACTACCTCCGATGATACCCACTCCCAGATGCAACCCCTTGTTATAATGTTGCGACATGAATGAGTGGTGTTGCCAGATATATTTTTAGTTGTGTGTTTGATTTATCAAAATATTGAGCATTATAACTATTGTTATAGTCCCCTAACAATGGGTAACTGTTATCTAAATCACTTTTTCTTTGGTATTTTATCAAATTGTCTCCCATCTGGCAACAATGTGCGTAGACCATATCGAAGTGAAAGCTCTCCTGATGTTTGCCACCAGCCAATCATGCATCATAATTGCCTAATACTTAGCATCGATCGAAAGTCCTTATACTACCTACCCGCTACCCCTGTCTGAAAGAAAATGACTCAATTTATGCCATTCGCATGACTTCTTCGCACGTATTTACTTAATTTTCTTTCGGCTAATGGCGGCACTGGAAGTGGTATGGTAGTAAACAAATGTTGACGAAAGTAGGTCACGGATATATATACCTACGATTATTTCCTATAGAAAAATTTTTTTTTTTTGCAATTTTATTTGTACAACTTGTCTTTCGCTGATATGAAAGAAATGATATGTTTGTCCTTGGAGAAGACTTGCTACCAAGAAGTCAAATCAAAATGAGGGGGGATGCGATATTTGACTTAGAAGCCAGTCGGCATAATTATTGTAAATGCGAATATAACCAGAAATTCACTTCACCTATAATGTCGAATTTATGTGTTTCCACGAATGGCAGCCTCCTTTCAATTCCCAGCAGTACCATACTCCAGTCGACTTAAACCTGGTACCAACTTTAGACTCACAGAATATGTCCTGGTGCAAATGAAACAAAATGAGTTGCTTGGGAAATTTAAATCCTGTGCGATATCAGAGTTGGGCCTGTGGTAAACTTCGCCTATTACGCAATCCTGAATTTGAATTTGAATTGTAAATGAAATGCAGGGTAAATGTGGTTCACCCCAAATGGCTCCCTAATAGCAATCTCCTATCTCTTTGCAAAATTAATTTACGGGAGGAATCCATGCAGATGGGTATTTTGCAAAAATGTTGTCTATGCCGATAGAGATGTATGAAATGGATTTGTTGTAGCAATGGCGTCGTTTTAAAAGTCGATCAAGCAACATAGACATAGAATGGATACGAAATGACTTTGAATAAAAATTAAGTCCTTACTGAAAGCGGTTGCTAAATTTGAACTTTCGCTTTAATGGGATTTGTGTTACTTACTTTTGATAGTGCGGGGCGGACATTAGCCTCAACCAACATACCTCTAAAGAGCTCAATTAGTTGTTCGGTGGCTCCCGGTGCGCACTCCATGTTAGTTCAAATTTCCTTCCAACTGGGAGCGCAATCTAAGTTAAGGTCATCTTTTACGGAGTTGAGAATTCATATCTATACACGCTCCATATATTCCACCCACCTAAGCCGATAAGTCATTATAAACATTGAATGCTTAAGAGCGGCATCTTTGCCATTTCCCTTTCCGTGAAGGAACTGGTGTTACGTTTCCTACGCCTATTGAACTGCCGACGTACATTCGTGCGCATTTTGAGTGGATCAGTTTAAACTGCTACTTGATAGCTTGGTGCCTTCCAACAAGTTTGCCACAATGACAACTGATGTTTTAGTCCTATCCAGGCTTGTCTGCCTTATCCACAACAGTAACAGCGCTGCCCAAGGCCGAAGGTCGGTAACACAATTCTGTCCGCTTTGACTGCTTCGTTTTTCACGAGGCCAGCTGCAACAGACCCGTGTCCCGACCCGATAGGCTAAGGCATATCACTGGCATTGGTGGTCGCATAAGAGCTCCTTCGCTCGCCATTTCAGGGAAGCCGGTCTTCGGTAGGGTGTTGGCACATATAGCTACTCACACTCCACAGACTGACTTTCAAAAAATTCTGAAACTGATGATGATATAGAGAATTTCGAAGTGCTGACGATGGAACTATTGTCATCATCCTCAAGAAAAAGCTTCTCAAGTCCGAGGTCAACCGTTCCCTCGCTTCGCATAACCAAAGCAGCCTTGCTTGTTGACGGTTCTTGGAGTAAGACGTTTCGTCCTCCTCCGTCATGTTTGTTTGAGAATCGGTTTTTCTGAGTGTTTTTGGTGCCCGAATCGTTTACACCAGTCCAGTTTGTTGTTTTGTTTGATTTATCTATCTATCTGTATCATCTGTATACAGAAATGGGGAACTGAATTGAAACTAGAGGTCCACAGGTATGTAAAATTCACCGCTAAAAGACACATTACACTGTTCTATACATCCCATGAGCGCGGTTGTTTACACGGAATTATGGGATTTATCGAGTTATTCCCCTCTAAATCTATTATATTCAAACGAAAGCAGTGGCACCACGTGCACGATATGTGGCTCTTCACTACGCATAATGGTCTTGGGCAGTCCCATTAGGAGTGACCCCCGGTCTCTATAAAGAATCTCTGTCCAAAGATCTCACCACATTTCTAATCTTCTTTTCTTCTCACCCCAAAGGTGTCATAAGCTGCTTTCCTCTTGCCCCTGGTCACTGTCTGCAGCTTTGCAAGATATGCCTCTTGCTAAGCAGCATGAGCTCTTTAAATAGGTTTCTTTTTGCTGGTGAAACCTAGAACATCAGAGGCGACTGTATAGTCATACTAAGGACACTTTTCTCCACCAACTCATAAAAAACCTTTGGCACTGTCATCTGTTTCTATCGTTGGTATACGTGACTGATGGTGACTGCACTGCCTATTAGGCTGATATTGGCGAATTTAGACTTGATGCGGATTGCCATTAGGCGTTCATTTACATGACTACTTCCAATGATAATTCCTCATCCAAATGGTCACTGGGAGCGACATCAGATTTGTAGGCCTTCAATGTCTCTATTAGTTGTTCGGCTTAGTGGTTAGTGGATATTGAAGGCGCCTATTGTAGAGATGGGTCATTCCGGACCTGTATAGTTCCAGGAACTAAGTCCTCTGGCGGAAACATTTCCTATCTTTCCGTAAACTGCATATAAACATGTCCGTCCACCCATATACCATATAGTTCCGAGTCCGACACATAAAAGAGATAAATGAACGTTAACGAAAGACAAGAAAAATGTGTATACCTATGGAAACAGATACAGAAGAAACACATGCATACTGCATACGTGTACTACCCATATACTCATGGCGAAATTCGCACCTTATTGGGCAAGAAACTTGTGTGCGTAGCGTATCGGAATTGGAATTCTATACATCCATTATGCGACTAAAGTTGCATTTTTCCCCTTTTCTTCTTTTTATCCCCAATGAGACCACTTTTCTAAAATTGTCCATATTTGCACCTTTTCTGTATTTCGTTGATAATTTTGGCATTTTGAAGAAAAACACGTTTTTGTATAAAACACGAAATGTTACATAATAAATATTTCACGAAACTATCTCACAATTGGCCATTATAGCCATTTAGCCATAACTTCAATGTTCAATGCAACAATAAGGTAGAACGAGACGAGAATATGCGCAAGCCATTTTAACTTTAGCGAATTTAACTCGTTTTGCGTTATTTTTTTTCTGCCATTTTTAGGCAGATTATAGTATTGCCCCTTTTTGTATGCAAATCCTTTTTTTTTTGCGACTTTTTCAAAATCTTCGAAGTCAGCTCTCCCATATCCATGTCCATATCCATACGTACCAGTACCATCATAATGTTCACAGCTCTCTCGTTCTCCTACCAAATGGCCTTATATAACAGTCGCTATTTAGAAACTCCTTATATCTACCCACTTTAATGTTCCTTCTAAAACCGGAAACAAGTAGTTTCATTCAAAAATATCATAATTGTCGGACACCTCTACAACCAGTTCATAAATGAAATCTATCCCTTTAAATCAGATAGATGTTGCATTAAAAAGGATTACTAGTTGGAACAATTACGAACCATCCTTTCATTCGCTCGGAAAATGACATCCTTTTCTGTGTATTATTGTTTTCATTTTACCACATGATGAACATGCTTACAACTCATCTGCATACGAATTGCGGATATATAAAACAAAAGATATAGGTTTGCTTTTCGTTTTGTTAAAAACAATTTTATGTCATTCCGGGTTCAAGGATAATGCGCAGTGATACGCAGTTGCCTGTAACTATGTCGCTGGGGGTCACTAGTTCGAATAATTGAAATCATGTGAGTGAATAGCATTTAAAAATGTTACTATGAAATTCTTATTGTATAGGATTTCCAAACCATTAGTCAGCAGAAATCCCTTTTTTGATGAAGTGGTAAAGAAACTCCGATATTACCACTACACCATGGCCTCCACCAATATTACATCATTTATTTTTATATTTAATGCTTATTGAGGACTATATGACCCAAACAAATTTATATTTGGTCCGTTTAAGATTACACTTTGAGTGTTTAATTGAAATCTGTACAGTAGTTTTCGCGCTTTTAGGAGACAAAGAAAATTCCTACAGTTTTATTAGAGGTATAGATATCGATCTGCATTGCCCTCCCTCTCCATGATCTTGCATTTGCTGCTTGTTTATAGTACTGCATTTCCTTTCCTTTGTTTCCCTCTATAGAATTCAAACAACTACCCCAACCCTACCCGGTTACGTCATGTCATATCAGAATGAAATTCTGAAATGAAACCTGTTTTGTATTACATGTCTCTTCTCTTATGAAGATTATTAATGTACCCCATGCCATACTGCAGCACACACACCATTCCCATCTGGCATCGGGCATACGGTGGTCATAATTTACATACCTACATAATACAACTGACCATAGCACTCACTGCGAAAACAATTCAACCCTTTTCGAATGTGTAGTATACGTATGCTAGTGTGGTTTTGTTTTTGTTTGTCGTGCCGTACGATCGCAAAAGTTTAAACATCCATTTGTAGCAAGGTATATGTGTATGTATATATTTTTATTAAGGACGTGGCTATAAAAGACATAGCCTATAGCAGTCTCACAGTCTTAAGGAACATTTTAAAAAAAGTTTCATCAAAATCTGTCCAGTAATTTTCGAGTTTTAAACGGCCAAAGAAAATTCCTAAAGTTTTATTATATGTATTGAAATATAGATGGCAACAAAATTTCCATTTTCGAATAGGTATCGGCAGAGGATGACTTTAAAATGATGAACTTCACAGGTGAAATATTCCAAATGTAGCTTCTAACTATGGATACGTAAACAGATATTATATACTCCTAAAAGGAAAAGCCACAGAGATACCCCCTGAATCTGAGATGGAAGAGATCGGGTGAATGTGAAAGGAGAAAGGACGCTAAAAACTGTATACTGTTCTATCAAGCTATAACGTCACATACATAACATAAAGGTCGTTGAGCTGGTATTAGATAGACTGTAATGAAATGATCTTTTCGTCAAAAGAAAATCACGTCGCCACTGTGCACAGCCACCTAACCATAGGTATACAGCAGAACAACAGAGGCTCCTCAGCATAGCTATCTGATAAGCAAACTGTAGGTGAACACCAGCTCCATGTTCGTTTTAATGTTTCTTTTAGAAGACCCTAGATCTGACGAGTGGGCGTAGTAGCGCAGTGGTTAGTGTGTTGGCCTACTGAGCGAGGGATCCCAGGTTCGATCCCCGGAAAAAAACAAATTACATCTTAAGGTTTTTTCCACTGCGCCACCACTCGCGAACGTCTGGCAAACATTCGAGAGTATGACTGTCCTGAGAAGGCTCCTCAATTCAGCCGTTCAGACTCGGCATAAAATTGTAGGTCCCTTCCATTCGTCCCAAAAATAGAAACTCACACGAAACGAATGGTTGCGAGAAGCTAGGCCTAGGTTGTCTACCGCCTGTTGTGCCACCTACTTATTTTATTTTTATACCCTCCACAGGATGGTATATTCACTTTGCCATTACGTTTGTAACGCCAAGAAGGATTCACCGGAGACCCTATAAAGTATATATAAGTTAACATCAACACGAGCAACGGAAATGCTGACAAAGCGTCTGCCTCGATACAGCGAATTTCCACAGAAATTCATGTTGCAATTCAATTCAATACCTTAGGAATGCAAAGTACCGAGGTAAAATCGAATATAAAATTATTGATTGTAGTTAGTTAAGAAGAAAACTCAATAAAGGTCAGAGCAAACTGCTCTAGAAAAGATTTTTTTTATTAATTATTTCGGTGTAGTGATTAACTGGCGCCCAACGTGGGGCTTTCGAACTTACACGTTCAACATTAATTCGCAACTTCAGGAAAAGAGTTCCATCAGTAGTCCAATAACCAAGGATAAAAAGGAACAGAAAAGAGGTCCCCCAGTAGCCCGATAACCAAGGACAAAAAGGAGCAACTATAAAGCTGCAGCCGCCTGAATAGGAATAGAAGAACCACCAAAACAAAAAATATCGTTAATCAACACATGGAGCAACACTTCATACTATTATTGTAAGTCTAGCTCTAAGAAGTGAATCAATTTTTGAAATAATAAGAGAAATAATAAGAGTAAACAAGTGAAGTTAAATCCTAAAAGCACAACTTAAAAACCGTGTAAAGAAACCTATTGATTAATTAATTGATTTTATTTAACAAAACATTATTCAAACAAGTTTATTACATTAGAACTAAGATAACATCTGAAAAAATCGTTCCTCTTTCTTTGCCGTTATCTATTTCCATCCGTGCTCTTGCTTTTATTTCAAATTAGATACTTTGAAACGTTTCAGCCAATATGGCAAATCAAAATAACCTTATTAGGCCAGCACGCCTGGAACACGTCGCAGATCCACCTATCCCTGGCCCTGCTCCCCAACCTGCCCCCCAACTTGCTCAAGGTATTAATCCTAACGATTTAGTTCAACTAATCACCAGATTAGTAGCAGAAACGCTACAAATACAAGGAAGACAAATATTTAATTCGATAATGAATCCCGCGGCCGACATCAATAACGAAGTCGACCAACCCATCAACTTAGTTGATAATAATTTAGCCGACCTTGACAAAATACCAGACGTAGTTAAAAGTCTACGAGAATTCTCTGGGCAAGCTCATGAATTCAATTCATGGAAGAAGAGTGTTGAGAGAATAATCCAAATTTATGATCACGTTAGGGGTACTCCCAAGTACTATGGCATTTTGTCTGTAATTCGCAACAAAATCGTAGGACATGCCGACGTCGTGCTAGAGTCGTACAACACGCCTCTTAACTGGGAGAAAATCTCGAAATGCCTTACTCTTCACTATGCGGATAAAAGGGACTTAGGAACCCTTGAATATCAAATGACAACGCTAGTGCAAGGCAATAGCACGATTTCTGAATTCTATCAGATCGTCTATCACCACTTTTCATTAATCCTAAACAAACTGGGATCAATGGAAATGAGTCAAGATGCTATGAACAACATGACTCAATGCTACCGTGACAAGGCCCTCGATACCTTCGTCAGGGGTTTGAAAGGAGATCTGCCTCGCCTGCTTAGCATACGTGAACCAGCAGACCTTCCACAGGCCCTGCATTTGTGTTTGAAACTACAAAACGTAGACTTTCGCGCCCAGTACGCAAACAATTCCCACAGTTCTCCCAGATCGTCTCAACAAGCACCTCCAGTTCCCGCTAAAAGGAACAGTCCTCCAGGACCTGCACCAGCCCCAGCTCCTAGACACAATTTCTATCCCCACTTACTGCACAACCCTCGTGCTCCACAACAACCTCAACTCTATAGAGATGTCCAATACCAACCTAGGTACCAACAACAAAGAATACCACCAAATCAACGACCTCTCCCACCGAAACCAATGTCCATTGACTACTCCCTGAGGACTCAGAAAGTAGACTATCAAAATAGACCAAGGAATCAACAATTCATACAAAAACGACAACATTCGCAGCAAATACACCAACCACAAAAGATGCAGCGAATCCATCACACAGCTCAACTCGGTGACGAAGAAAAATCCATGGAAGACTACGAGACAGAAATTGCAGAGGAAGACCAAAATTATGACGAATCACTAGAAGAATACACTGAACAGAGTGGAGGAGAAAACTTTGACCAACACGAAGAACTGGATGACATCTATTTTTTAGACTAACGCCCTCTTCACTTCCTTATTTCGAACACATTTCTAGAAGTGGAGAGACCCTGAAGTTTCTTGTTGACACAGGTTCCAACAAGAATTACGTTCAACCACGTCACATAAAGAATCCCCTACTAAATGCTAAACCCTTCTACGCTCACTCCGTGGGGGGAAATATTAAAATAACCCATCATGCACTTATTCAACTTTTTGGCCCCCAAACTGACAAAATTACATTTTTTATTCTCCCTAGTCTTATTTCATTTGATGGTATCATAGGACATGACACACTAAAACATTTGAATGCTATCATTAACACAAGTAGAAACCATATGTCTATTCACCCTGGTTTCTCTCATCCAAGAATTTCCATTCCGCTCAAACAACATCAATCACAATTTGTCAATAACATAAATATTAGAACCGACCACATGACTAAAGAACAACATTCCGAACTTATTAAAATTATTCATAAATGCCCCAATCTCTTTTCGGAACCAAACGAAAAGTTAACCTATACCACCATGGTCAAAGGAGAAATTCGAACCACAACTCGAGACCCCGTGTACTCGAAATCATATCCTTACCCCATGGCACTTAAAAATGAAGTCGAAAAAGAAATACGGAAACTATTAGAAGACGGTATCATAAGACCATCAAGATCTCCCTACAATTCTCCTGTTTGGGTTGTCCCCAAAAAAATGGATGCTTCAGGAGAAAAGAAGTTTCGAATGGTAATTGATTACCGTAAGCTAAACGCTATAACTATCGCCGACAAGTATCCAATCCCTGAAATATACGAAATCCTTGCAAACCTTAGTAAAAATCAATGGTTTTCCATAGTGGACCTAAAAAGTGGTTTCCATCAGATCCCACTTAAGGATTCTGATATAGAAAAAACTGCCTTTTCGGTAAATAATGGCAAGTTCGAATTTACTCGTCTTCCATTTGGGCTAAAGAACGCCCCCTCCATTTTCCAGAGAACGCTAGATGACATTCTAAGAGACCTCATTGGAAAATGTTGCTATGTTTACATTGATGACATTGTCATCTTTGGGAAAGACGAAACCGAACATTTCTCAAATCTGGAAAAAGTATTTCACACCTTAGAAAAAGCAAATATGAAAATTCAGCTCGATAAATGCGAATTTTTCCAGAAAGAAGTAGAATTTTTAGGGTTTATTATTGGAAGATTCGGAATAAAAACCAATCCAAAAAAGGTACAAGCTATAGTTGATCGACCTATTCCTGAAAACCTAAAAGAACTTCGATCCTTTCTCGGAATGTCAGGGTATTACCGCCGCTTTATACGAGATTACTCAAAGTTGGCAAAACCACTGACATCCCTTTTAAGAGGGGAAGATGGACATGTGTCCGCAAATATGTCAAAGAAAAAACTTATTCAGTTGAATCAAGATGCCATCGAAGCATTCCACAAATTAAAAAACTCTCTCGCCTCCGAAGAAGTTATTCTTCAATATCCAGACTTTGACAAAAGCTTTCAATTAACAACTGACGCTTCCGACTACGCCATTGGAGCAGTCCTCTCACAGGATGATAAGCCAATCACATTTCTCTCCAGAACCTTAAGCAAAACAGAAGAAGGTTATGCCACGAACGAAAAAGAAATGCTGGCGATTATTTGGTCCCTCAATTCTTTGAGAAACTTCCTTTACGGATCCCGGAAAGTCAACATTTTCACAGACCACCAACCACTTACCTATGCTCTAAGTAACAAAAATACAAACTCCAAAATGAAAAGGTGGAAAGCCATATTGGAGGAGTATAATTATGAGCTAAAATATAAACCAGGTAAGGAAAATGTGGTTGCTGACTCTCTCTCGAGACCCCCAAAAACTGAAATACACTCAATGACCCCTACAGAACACAGTGCTGACAGTTCAGCGCAAAACCTAATTCCATCTGTAGAAATCCCTATAAACGTTTTTCGAAATCAACTTTTACTCAAGATAGGAAATGAAAATAGCTATCAAATCCAGAACCCCTTTGACAACTATACAAGACATATTCTGATACGCCAAGACTACTCAACAAACGACATCATTAACATTTTCAAGAGATACCTTAATCCAAATACTATTAACGGACTTCTAACAGACGAAATGACGATGGGACGAGTACAAGAAATTTATCCGTTACATTTTAAAGATTATCGTATTCGATTCACCCAAAAATTTGTTGAAGACATAACCGGCCAAATAGAGCAAGAAGAAAAAATTCTGAAGATACATCGAAGAGCACATCGTAACGCCGAAGAAAACAGGATTCAACTGTTGGAAAACTATTACTTCCCTAAAATGTCCTCAAAAATTAGAACACTAGTTAACCGATGCGTAACATGCAAGGAGAATAAATATGACAGGCATCCTAACAAACCACATTTGAATCACACACCGATCCCTAGCTATCCTGGTAACATCCTCCATATAGACATATTTTCTACGGAAAAATACCTCGTGTTGACCGCCGTCGATAAGTTCACGAAATTCGCACAGGCTAAAATAATATCATCCCGTTCAATCGAAGATATCAAGGAACCTTTACGTGATATCTTGTTCTACTTTTGTGTCCCCGAAGTCGTTGTTATAGACAACGAAAAGGCTCTTAACTCAGCCTCGATAACCTCAATGTTAGAAGATGACCTCCAAATCAAAATTTTCAAAACACCACCATACAAAAGTGAAGTGAACGGCCAAGTCGAACGCTTTCACTCCACCCTATCTGAGATTATGAGATGTCTCAAATCGGAAGGACCTTCACGGTCTTTCAAAGAACTGTTACAGCGAGCCGTTAACGAGTACAATTTTACTATCCATTCAACTACAGGTAAAAAGCCCATAGAACTTTACTATGGGCGAATACCCAGACTAAACCCGGAACAATTTGAAAAGACACGTTTAATTAACATCGAGAAAATTAAAGCAAAACAGGAAAAAGATATTAAATATCATAATAAAAAAAGAAAACCGCAGAAGGACTATCAGATAGGACAGGTCATTTATGTAAAAAACAACAAACGGTTAGGTTCAAAATTAACAAATAGGTATAGACAAGAAATCATTAAGGAAAATAGAAACTCTACAATAGTAACAGAATCCGGAAAAATAGTCCATAAAAGTAATATAAGAAACTAATTCTCTTTCAGATGCACCATCTATTTTGGTCGAGCGGAGATCCAGATCATGGATTTCTCAAACTCCCAAATTGTCTCCCTACATACAGGGCAAACAAAAATTCAAGATGGACATTTCAAGTTAATACATAGCATTAATCTTAAACAATATGAGCAATTCCTTTCCGACATATCACCAGTCCTTAATCTCGAAACAACCCAAAGTCAAATCCTTTTTCCCTTAATATCACATGAAATTCAACAAATCCGTAATCTTTTACATAACTTACAACCCAGAATAGCGAAACGTTCTCTAGACTTTATAGGCAAAGGTTGGAAATGGATTGCTGGCAACCCAGACCACGATGACTTTGTTACAATAAAAGAAAAAATTACAGATGTTCTAAAAAACAACAATAAACAGGTTATTATTAATGAATTGTATAACGAACGAATAAACAATATTACGAGAATCCAGAATGAAATCCAAAACTTACTTAAAAATAATAATAAAATAAATTATGAAATTATATCAAATCTCAAATATAAAATCAAAATTGTAAAAGAAGAACTAGAGAATATTAACTATGCCATTCATTGGGCTAAACTAGGTACAATAAACTCTTTTATATTGTCAAAAAATGAAATAGAATTAGCCACCAAAGTATTTAATGAACAAAAATTACCCTACACAACAATAGAAGAAGCCCTAGACTTTGCAGATATAAAAGTTTTAAGCAATAGTACGTCAATCCTCTACATAATAAACATTCCCTTAACAACGAATGAAATTTACGAAAATTTGTTAATAAAGCCAATTAAAAAGAAAAACATTGTAACAGAAACATTGTACGAGGTAATTTTAAGAAATAATGAAAAATTATATGGAACAACAAACAAATGTAAAACTTTTAACAATCTATCCATTTGTAACTCAAAAAATATTGTCAATATTACAAACGATACTTGCATTCCTAATTTATTAAAAAGTCTACCAGCTACTTGCAACAAAATAAATAATCATCATATTCCGACCATAGATGAAATATCAACGGGCATAATGCTATTGAACCAATTCATCGGCACCCTTGAATTTGATAACACAACACACAACCTAAATGGAACATTCTTGGTAAAATTCCATAACATGACCATCACTTTGAACGGAATCCAATACATCTCCAAAGAAGCCTCAATGATTAAACCACTTCCGGCAATATTGCAAACCAGTCCCAAGGAAAACGAATACCGTGAATTACTCTCACTAGAAATGATGAAGGATCTCCATATTAACAATACCAATAAGATCCACCTTCTACAAACAGAAAACGATAATCAACGAGTAACAACATATTCCCTCATCTCCGTACTAGGACTACTTATTACAATAGCGATCATATGCAAAATCTTGCCAAGAAGAAACAACACAGAAATCATAATTGAACAACCGACAACAAAGACGAATGGACCAGTAACAATCATCGATAGACTTTCCGTTCCTGAGGTCAACTATCTCCAATATCCAAGCAGCCCAAAGTTCAACAACCTACCATACTTCTGACGACCGATGACGATCGTTTTTTAGAGGGGAAGAGTTAACATCAACACGAGCAACGGAAATGCTGACAAAGCGTCTGCCTCGATACAGCGAATTTCCACAGAAATTCATGTTGCAATTCAATTCAATACCTTAGGAATGCAAAGTACCGAGGTAAAATCGAATATAAAATTATTGATTGTAGTTAGTTAAGAAGAAAACTCAATAAAGGTCAGAGCAAACTGCTCTAGAAAAGATTTTTTTTATTAATTATTTCGGTGTAGTGATTAACTTATATTCTGAATCAGGATCACATTCTGAATCGATTTAGCCATGTCCGTCTGTCTGTCTGTCTGTCTGTCTGTCTGTCTGTCTGTCTGTCTGTCTGTCTGTCTGTCTGTCTGTCTGTCTGTCTGTCTGTCTGTCTGTCTGTCTGTCTGTCTGTCTGTCTGTCTGTCTGTCTGTCTGTCTGTCTGTCTGTCTGTCTGTCTGTCTGTCTGTCTGTCTGTCTGTCTGTCTGTCTGTCTGTCTGTCTGTCTGTCTGTCTGTCTGTCTGTCTGTCTGTCTGTCTGTCTGTCTGTCTGTCTGTCTGTCTGTCTGTCTGTCCGTCTGTCTGTCTGTCTGTCTGTTGAAAGCACGATAGCGTCCAAACGAATTGACCTGCGCGATTGAAATTTGGTGAGAGGACTTCTTTTTACCGTCGTCAGGTTGGTATTGAAAATGGGCTATGTCGGTCAAGTAGTTCTGGTACCTCCCATACAAAACCATTAGTAGACCCAGGTGTCTCTCCGCCTGTTGAAATCACGATAGCGTCCAAACGAATCGACCTAGGCGACTGAAATTGAGTGACAGGTCTTATTTTTACGGTTGTCAGGTTGGCATTAAAAATGATCCATGTCGGTCAAGTAGTTCTGCTACCTCCCATACAAAGCCAATATTCGACTCATGTATCTCTCTGTCTGTTGAAAACCCCTTAGCGTCCAAACGAATCGACTTAGGTGAATGAAATTTTATGAAAGGACTTTTTTTAACCGTCGTCAGGTTGGTATTGAAAATTGTCTATGTCGGTAAAGTAGTTCTGCTACCTCCCATACAAAACTAATGTTAGACACATACTAACTCGCGTGGCAAACATTTTGCAGGACTTTTATTCAGTGGAGGGTATCAAAGCATCGGCCAGGCCGATGATAACACTTTTACTTGTTTTAGATCTGATTATTATCCCCAGCTTACGACTTAGGTAATCACATCACAGAAGTATTGGGAAAACTAACACAAGAAAATCTAATAAAATCCATACCCACTAAAAACAACAAAAACATTGCTTAATGCTAACTTTCAGAAGGATTGGAATTATAGCGTTTTGAAGGCATAAATCGTTTTCAAGTACTTGTGTCAGATATAAAAATAAGCCTTAATATTTATTTCGATTGTTGGTTAAGTTAAACAGGGTACTAGGACTCTCACACAAAATTATCCCATTTTAATAGTAAGTAATGCGTTTTTAAATCTACTAGCAAAATAGTATCAATTGCCGATTTACCGTATATAAATCACTAGCTCAAGCTCCATACCTATATGTCACCTTAAATAATCAATTTTACTTATCCAAGGATTATCTGCAAAATGCACGACTCTTGTAAGGCCTTTTAGCTAAATTTATGGACGAAGGGCTTCTTCAATTTTTTGCCAATCACTTTTCAAAACTCCCATTAAATAAAACTAAACCAGATTCCACTAAAAAGGTTATTCACTGTTTTTGCGGTCTTAAATATATCCATTTCCTGTCAGTGAGTAGCAATTAATTGTGATGCCAAAGGATTGTAAGTGCGCATTATCAGAATGAAGAATTATTTTCCTCACAACGACAGTAACTAGTTTATGGCACCTGCTGCTAGTACAACTGGTAATAAATGCCCAAGTATTTTATTGTGGCAGGTCCTTTTAAGGTTCGAAAATTGGTCACCATTTAAATATTCTCAGCAGTTGGCATAAAAGTTGCCAGTTTGAAGTAGAATTTTCTTGCCACATTTTTTTATTTAATGACCGTTTCATAGTACATGATATCTAAAACGAGTTCCTACTCTCATGATAGATACTTTATAGGAAGAGTACAAAAATGCCATCAAAATGCATGATGCTGTGGTTTTTGACATGCAAGACCAAAGGCAGTTTAAAGTATAGATTCATGTGAAGGACACCATTCTCTTTATAGCTTATTACTTTCGTTCAGATACTTTTTTGGTAAATTCATAAAACAGACAAGTGATTTATTTCCTAATTTAAATCAGAGAACAACACCTTTTGTCCATTAATCATTTTACAATAACAAAAACTAGGTCAGTAGGTAGGATCCGTATTTTCAACACTATTGTAAAAGTTACCAGCCTTATTATGCATTAGCGAAAGCTAATACTAATTGCAATCATCCAAAGAAAAATGCTGGGGGTAGTATCCTCATAGTGTAAACCATCGCTTTGATTTATGATCCAGTAAAAAAAGACCGTCCATCATTCGATTCGTATATCCGTAAACAAGAAAAAAAATCAATAAAACGTTTCTGGGATTGAAAAAAATTACCTTATCTACAGTCTACACCTTAGCATTTATGATTTCCCTTTGCATTCTGGTACAGCAAGCTGAAAACTTAGCAAAGAGAAGAACTTGCCGGGATTCCCACAAGTATTCAGTTCAGACACATGCAAATCGAAATGGAAAACGGGTTAAAATATCAGCCCACAGAGTAGGTAACATCTGCCACGAACGATTAGCCATTGATTTCCACATTCAAAATGAAAAAAAGGACCTCACGTAGAGAAGCGTTGCCTATATCCAACCGTAAATAAATTCCAGAAGTTTAATTCAAATGTCAGACATAGAATTCGAATTGCTTGTGCTACTTTAGGGATTCAACACACTTGTGCTAAGGTTATTGAACTCTGAATATTTGGATTGAAAATACGCTGTTGTTGGCATAAAGAGTGACGGACTATCAGTGGATAATATTTAAATAACGTGTCAGAAGAAATACACATGTCATCATGTATCGTGACGAACCGCCACACGGCACACCCTTCAACTACGATAATATATGTCAGGAACAGTGTCATTCTTTGACATGCTTATGTAACTATGAAACCTGAATTTGTCCTAAACTGGGCGTTCTATGGGTACGCGTGGCACGATTAGTACGGTTTGAATGACTGTATGTCTGTCTTTCAATGCTGTTAAGAGTTAATGACCCATGTCATGTATTGACAATATTCCATGATTGACACAGTTTCCCTGTAGTATGCTTTGTGCTTCGTTTTGGAGAAGGTTTATATATTAAACCAGTAAATCTATACATACGTTCGAACGCGCCAAGAGATGGTACCTTATGAGCACTCACGCGTTCTTTAAGATGAAGTCCTTTAGTGCTATTGTTTCTATTGACAACTTTCAATATTTTTGTGACCGACTTTCATAAATACAAGTCTGTCTTACGGGTCTCGAAAAAGCCGAAAGCCGCGGAAAGATCTGATTTCCTTTTCATGTGATAACTAGGAAGAGATGAAGGTTTCAGTTTACGTGAGAACCATGCATTAATGTAGGGTTCTTTTCAGGCAAACACCATGACTTTCTTAGTCTATCTTTTGTCTCGGAATTATGTTTGTGTGTAATTTAATTAAGTATTTCCGCCTGAAACACACTGGGTGTATCCTGGGGGCTTATTCCGAAATGCGCGGCGGATCGCTTTTCGTGTCGGATTAGTATTTTTATATTTCCAAAAGCGATTCGATCCAATCAAAAGCGATAGCTATTGTGAGGATTGCTGGCAATAAATCCGCCAGCAATCCGTCACCTGAATAGCTATCGATTTTAACAGCTTTTGGAAATACAAAAATATCAATCCGCCATAAAAAGCGATCCGCCGCGCATTTGGGAATAAGCCCCCGGAAGTCTAAAAGATTATGAGCCTTTACTTGTGGAAATCTTCGAAGTTTAGTAAAAAAATACGCAACAACATTTTCTAAAAATTGGATAAAGAGATAATACAATAGTTTATATTGGTCCATGTCAAGCGAAACTATTTGAGAATTCTTTGGAGGATGTGACAGCGTTGCAGCCCGAGCAGAACACGCCAAAGTCTAATGAAGGGAGACAAAGTAAGGGCATTATCGAGCGTTATCGGAGCTCAACACTTTTGTGATGGTGTCAATAAGTTTTTTTTTTTCAGAAACCACATCAAGAGTAGGTACGGCCCAAATTTAATCCAATAAAGTCTCGCCTAAAACTGCAACAATTTTTCCCAAAATTTTACTACAGAAAGTCATATTTTCTCATAAATCTGGATGAAAATAAGCTGGGAATCCTGACAGGTATAAATTAGTGGCCAGGCCATGGCCTCATGAAAACACATATTCACCAAATTTTACGTTTCACCGGACCCTACACACTCTCTTCACATACCCATGGAATGTCTCTTTCGTTTCAGAAAGAATATAATCGGTGAGGAAGTCCTCACTCCAGCAAAACTTGCGGATCTGATATACCCACAGAGAAGATCCTCGTCATCTTGACTGGCTCCGAAGTGAAAAGGTGGCTCTAGGACCTCACCACTGAAGCCACAATAGGCTCCTTCAAAGAGGCCGGAGTGCCAGAGCTCTGTGAAGGCTCTCCCGACTCATAATTTATCTAAGATCGTAGTTCGTAGTAGCTAGAGAAACGCATGGCATCTCGTCATGGTATAATTCTGCGGACCATGATAATGGTACATATACAAGGTGGCGCAAAAGTAATCCTCCTATCAGAAAATGCTATACATTTTGCGATTGGCCCCTAATGTCAGTTCTGTTTTGACATTTGTGTAGTAAACACATGCGAAATACACGTTAATAAACAATGTTACGCTACACTGCTCCAGAACGCGGAATATTGGTGACTATTTATTTGAGCAATAATCGGTCGGTGACTTTGGCACAACGTGAATTTCGTCGCAGATTTCCTAGCCTTCCAACGCCTACTGGTGAAACACTGCGACGTTTAGCCGCTCGCCTCGAAGAGACTGGCACAACACGAGATGCTGCCAGGCGTGGCAGACCCCGGAGTAGCCGAGTTCTATTTACCGCAACTTGATGAATTGGGATTGGAAAACATGTGATTCCAACAGGACTGTGCAACGGCACATACTGCACGTGCCACAACCGATATGCTGAAGGATGCATTTCCCGGGCGCCTAATCTCCCGTTTTGGCGATTTGCACTGGCCAGCAAAATCGCCTGATTTGACCGCTCCAGACTTCTTTTTGTGGGGCTTTTTGAAGTCGCGGGTTTATGTCAACAAGCCTCAGACTCTTGCAGCTCTTAAAGACAATCACCCCTATTCCCGTTGGCGTTTGTCGTAAACGCCTAATATTTCATTTCGGTTTTAAGTCAGTGTTTGTAACTTTTTTGAGACAAGCGATTTGAAAATACAGTGAACACATAGAAAAAGAAGCAAAATCGTTAACAAAAGTTTGAAAAAAATCTGAATATCGTTTTTATAAGGACACGACAAAAGAGTCGTATACGACAAACGCCAACGGGAATAAGGGGGAATATCCGTCAAGAATGTGAGGACCTATCGCCGGAAGTTTTGGCCAAAGTGATGGAAAATGCCATAAAAAGGGTTCAAATGACAATCAACTGTGGCGGCGGCCATTTACATGACATCATATTCTCGACTTGATGTAAAAAAAATTAAAAGACCAAATAAAAATAATCCACAAGATGAATAAAAGTTTTTCATTGTTTTTTTTTAAATTACAGCCAAAAAACATCGGAAGGTTATTTTTGCGCCACCTTGTATTAAGTAGCAGTAGATTGAAAAATATCAAATCATGCTGTATGAAGAGAAACTCTGGAGCTCTGAGACCATAACAGAAATGAAGAACATAATTTTCAGGAAAATTATTCAAAAATTTTAATAAAAAGTGGAAAAAAAAACATGTCAAGATCTCAGCATCTATACATACATATAATAAAACTGTAGGAATTTTCTTTGGCCGTTAAAAACTCGAAAACTACTCTACAGATTTCAATGAAACTTTTTTTAAAATCTTCCTTAGGACTGTGAGACTGCTATAGGCTATGTCGTTTATAGCCACATCCTTAGGAACCGTTTTTTCGGGTATGTAGTTGCTTGGATTCCATTTCCATAGGAAGAGGAAAAAAAAAGGAAAGGAAATGCAGTATTACAAATAAGTAGCAAGATCTAGGAGAGGAAGGAATTTTCTTTTTCTCCCAAAAGCGCGAAAACTACTGGACAGATTTCAATGAAACACTCAAAGTGTAATTTTAAATGAACCAAATATAATTTTGTGCGAGCGGGCAAGGCGAGTACGGATCCATCTAGTCTACAATAAATGAGACTAATTAGGCTGCATCAGTTATACGGGCATTTAAATTGTATAGAGTTTCCTGCCTGCCTGTGTGACCGTCTGGAACTTTTTATGAATACACTCGTTGTCTATGTAGTTTTAGGCTTGATTAGTTCATACCTAACTGATTTTGGTTAAACTCTAAAAGTACAAAGTTACCACCTTGTCGATGATTTAAAGCCCGCTTATGCACGGTTTTCAATTTCAACAAAAAGTAAGAGAAGAGAATACCTACTGTCTTAAAAGGTATAGAAGTGAAAAGGGACCTCAACAATTGTGACTAGAGATAGACTAACGCTAATACGACAGTATTTTTGGCTCACCCCCAGTTCCACCCTGGGCTGTGGCATTAAATAAATAAAAAAATAATTATAAGTAGGTAACAGACTGAAAATAAGTCAACCACTATACACAATTTAACGTGGCAATAATATAATAGCATAAAATGGGATGTCCCAATTTGCACTGTCCAACAATTTACCAACCGTGTTGTTCATTACCATACTTCATCATTTATTACATTTACTCGCATCTATACCTAGCATCAACACATGAACAACAAAGTTTTCCCATATCTACATAAAACCGCCAAACAAAAAGTCAACAAGCCATAAAATATACCTACAGTGTTTTTCTACCCATTATTGTTGGTATTCTACCGCGTTGTTTAACTCTCGTCCTGGCATTGGTCCAGGTCCAGGGTTGGTAGCGTATATACCTACTTTCGATGGGCATATTAAGGTTTTAATAAATGCAAAATGTTTATAGGTCAGCTAAGGTCATGGTTGGTTGGTCATAATTGGCTCCGACTTCGCTTTTTGCTATCGACTGCGTTGCAGGATCTATTTTATTTCGACACTGCTTTTAAGAAGTTTAAAAGTTGATGCAAACAATAACCATCTGCTGTGACATTCCTTAATCTCAGTTACTTAAAAGATTGGTGCATACCAGAAGACTTTTTTATTTGTATATATTAAAAGGCTGGTTAGTTCGACAACCATCCTTCAAAACGATTGACAAATTGCCAATACCAAACAAAGCACTATATCAGAATATTATCCATGGATATCCGCATCTCGAATAGAACCGCCCGTTTTGAGGAACATTTTGCGGTATATATAGCAATAGCAACCAACATCCGTTTTTCTTATAACAACAATAGCATCGTCTAAATCGATTGCTTGAAGTTCGATAACCTTTTTTGTCGGAAAACTCGTTATCCCCGGTGCGCGGCATAAATTTCCTGATCCTGTGAAATGAATTAGCTGGAATTGATTTATGTGCCTCGTCCTGAAACTTTTTCTATTTTGCAAAATTGTAACAAACTCCGGAAGATTCATTCAGCGTGCTACCTCAACCATATGGTACATTAGACCCAATGCGGGTGTACCGGCTAATGCGGACTTGATTCCAATGTCAATTTATACAACAACTGTAATATATTGATTTTAGAATTCTATAAGGGTCTGCATAGGTTGCTGTTATAACTAGATGTGGGATTTTTCAATGCTAGACGCTTTTCAGACTTTTGTAGGTATATTATGCGATGTTGTCGATTTCTGATCACGTAACTTTCGTTGTGCATCCTGTTGACGGAAGTTGAAAATCCGGTTCTTTTTGATGTCATTTGGAGTATATGTATAGTAGATACATAGTTGCGCTTCGGTCATATTAAAAAATGTCCGCAGACCGTACTATTATTAAGAATGAAAACAAATCACTATTAGTCCACGTTGAGCAACGTTCTGTTAATTTTTAATGTTGACAGATGAAAGTTTTTTTTGTCAATTTTCTCACTCCCAAAATTTAGAGGGATTACATCTAGATCTTATTTGCATGTGAAAATAATTTGTTACTACTTTAAATACATTCGAGAGCCAGTTACGGATTTAAATTCATCTACGAGAAAAGTATCTACTGCAACTAGCTACACCCACAGAATTATGTATGCGATATCATGACCGCATCTTATGCCATTTCTTACCCCCACCCTGGGTTTCGAGCGTCTAACGATGCAACTACACTTCCGAGTACTGCCGGAAGCCCTTCATCCGCTTGTGGTGTATATTATAATGCGTTGGTGTCGTGTTGGATAATGCTGTTGTGAGCCAAATCCGCTTTCCAGTGGTTGGTATATCCTGTGATTATAGTCCATCTTATCGCACAGTACAATGAACTCGGTGCAATGCAATTTGGTATATTACATAACTTGTTGCGGAAGTTTATTTCTTGAGACTTGGGCGATTAAAGACATTAAACAAGGATTATCAGAATAACGGGGCTCTCTTTATGCACCATGGGACTTCGTTTGTGAAAGTCATGCCACATAAAGATAACACATTGTTGCGGTCATGGTTGACTTATGACTATGAGTATAAACAGCAACAATAACTTTTTTTGGGAAAGGCTTCGACTTATGTCCCCAAAAATTCAATTCCAAAATTTGATTGCCCTATAGCCGGAAGAATTTTGAAAAATGTATCTCCTCGCTGTTGCTAAGTGTACTGATAGGCGATGTGTATTCCTTGTCTGTCTCGTAGGATGCGAAAAATTACGTTGAGTCCCTTTATGTTCCTGCCATGGTAGTACCTATAGAATAGGCATGAGTTAGGGACAAGAATGCTATGGCCGTCCTTCAACGAATCCAAAACCGAGAAGATAAAGCGGAAGGGTAGGAAATCCCTGTCCACCCTCGTAGGTATCATAACAGGGCACAACTCTGCGGTACGATATGAAGAAAATGGGCTTAACGGAAGAAGAGGCTGCGGTAATGAGGAAGCCCTTGAGGATACAACCCACTACCTATGTTACTGCCCAAGTCTCCAACACACCAGGTATAAATTCCTATGGAGTCACTTCTTTAACGACCTAGACGAGCTTTTCAGCACATCAATAGAAAAGGGAATGAAGAATGAACTTCGTCAAATCAACAAGATGGTTTGTATGTAGCAGGGTTATAATGGGTAAGGGATAACCTCTTTTCCCTTACGGGAATTACAATGGGTCAGTATTGACCTAAGAAATCCTCGTCAGCCCACAAACCTAACCTAACCTAGGTACGGTCTGCCATGTTATTCCCGAATTGACAGTGTCTCCAAGAAGATACATGAAATGGATGCGCTGCTTGTCCATTCTAATCTGTGATATAGTCGAAGCTTTTACTTTATAAAAGTAGTGAGCTGTGTCTTTGTGCGTTAAACATTTAACCAAGTTTAAATTATCTTTTGCTCCACTGCAAGATTTTGTTCCGAACTTTATTTAGAGAATTAATTTGCTCGCTTTTTTGACTGTATTATTCAGTAAGAGTGCCTACTGTCATCTGCAAAGCTATAAATATTATTAATGTTCGAAACAAGGAGAAAACGAGAAGAAATAGATTTGGGGAAGTAGAAATCCTTTGGGCACTCCTGCATTTATAGGAAAGGATTCTGATGATACTCCGTCTACTGCAACTTGTATTGATCTACCCAGAAGGAAGCTTTGCATCCATCCGCTGAGTTCTTATGTGGTTATCCATAAACGTCGAATTTTCGCTAAATATGGCTCTATGCCAGGCCCTATCAAAAGCCTTTTGAGATGTCCAAGGCTACAGCTCTGGATTTGTCATGATGGTTAACAACAAGTATCCACTAGAACGACAGCTTCGAAATCCATATTGCCGGTCGTTTAGTAATCTGTTGCCTTCTAGATTAGGTAAGGTTAGGTAACGTTGCTGTTCCAAAACAGAACACACTTAGACCAAATTTGTAGGTCCATTGTGATACCACGAAAGCGGGGGGAGGGAAGTGGCCAGAAAAATTATGGGCCGGACATCGGGTTACCATCACAGAAAATCGAGAAGCCGGACATTTAGGAGAGAAAAGCCTGATTATGGAGCAAAAAGCCTGACATTGCATTTTTTTAACTAAACATTTTATTTAAGCCAAATAAATATGTAGGTAGTCATAATCTTCATTTAAAAAAAAATTAAAAAAAAAGATTATTATTATAGGTACATAGGTAGGTAGTAGGTATGTAATGCACTTGATTTAAAATGTCTGGTTTCTTCAAAATATAGTTATAACATTCTTCGCAGAGTCTAAATTGAGTTTATTTCTTTTTTTTTTCGTCCATTGTGCGGTTGTTAGAGAAACAATTCTTTCTGTTAGAAAGAGAAGAGATTGCAAAAATCCACTCACAATTTTTTTTATTTCCGTAGGATTGGTTTTGCAATATTCAAAATATGAAACGTATTGCATATCCAATGTTTCTTCAAAAAATATACTATCTTGTTGGCTGCCAATTTTTTTCAAATCATGGTACATATTGTTCGAAAAAATAGGAATCATTATAAATGTTATATTGCATTCTTTTAAAAATACTGTACTTTCAGATACAGAATCAAGAGAATCCATATCTTTTGGCAATTGCATTTACAAGTTTGTTTAAGTGTGTTTTTTTTACTGAACGAAGATAATTGAAACCATTAAATATGATCAAGTTGCATCCATAATTTGATGCATTCAGCAACAATTTAACATTTATGATGATTTTTTTTCGTTAAAATTAAATTGATGTAAATAAATCAACAAAACATTAAAAAGCCTGACAAAGCGTGAGGCCTGGCCTGAGCCTGACAGAGACCTTAAAAGCCTGACACGTCAGGCCAAATCCTGACATCTGGTAACCCTAGCCGGACATCACAGGATGAGAACTCTATTACTACCTGCAAATTTCTTTTAAAAAGATGTATCTCCGTGCTTCTTACTTTGCTAGGATGTCATATTGATGGCTGAAGTCAACTCAGTTTGAATTTAGCATCTTCTGGTGGCGGTTTTGTTTTCGGTTAGGGATGAAGGGTAACCGTAGGAGTTTACCCCCTGTCTATTACCTCTGTCAGTCCATCACTGAGGAGAGAGACTGTTTAATGGTTCAATCTATCCGTTCTTGTGCTTGACCAAAAGTCGGTGGAGGGATTGTCTACTGGAAGAAGGATGAAAGGTAACCGCGTAGCAGTCTGCCCTGTTTATTTCCTTAGACAACCCGTCAACGAGACAAAAACTGTTGCTAACCAGAAGAGCTTGATTGAACAAAACCACTACTTGCTACCGAAAAAAAGGGTTAAAGTTTCTCCTTCAGGAGAGCAAAGACGAAGGGTGACCAAAACAGTCTAACTCCCGTCTATTGCCTCTGACGAGATGTTTAGAGTGTCAAGGTTGACTGATGAAGTCAGCTCATCAAGGTGGCGGTTTGGGAAAAAGGAAGGGTGCTCGAAACATGCTTGATGTAACTTCTGACAGTTCAGCTTGTAGAAAGTGTGGCTGTTACAGATCTACTCTACAACTTTACGTCGAAAGAGATTGACAATTTGTCTTCGGGAAACACGGATCGGTATTTTGTTTCAATAGGTAATTGCGTGTTGATGTTTCAGTTAAGCCAGTCGGATTTTGGAACGAACTTGCTGATGGAGCAAATATCGGTTCGCGATAGGTCGCTCAGGTCTTCGAAGAAATAATTCCCTATGGTAGCCCTACGGGGTTGTTCCGTTCTAGATATTAGTTGTGTTTTTATGAGAAACCTTGCCAGCCAGTAGTTGCCAGTGGTTGGCATGACAGTTGACGCACATTTCACATGCTTATTAAAACAACAACCTGCTGGCATGGCAACTGCTGGCAACAACTCTTGATTTTCTCCCCAGCCGGAGAGCTGCTGGCTGGCAGCTGGCTAAATTCAATTCACAATGAATAAACATGTGGCGCTGAAAGCAACAAGTGGCTTAGAATTTCCGTACAATTTGCTTAAATTATTATTGCGTTCTTATCTCATGCACACAACATTCCAGAGAAAAATGTCAGAATTTATCTAATATTTCTACCAAATGCATAATTTTACAAAATGCCGGTATGCTTCGAGGCTTATTGCCTAAATTCATTCGGCTGGCTTTATGTTGCTGGCAATTGTGATGGCAACTGTCCAAATGAATGGCTGGCTGGCGAGGTTTCAAAAAAAAAAACATGCCTGTAGAAAGCAGTTCTTTTGGGCTGTATTTTTTTAAGAATTTCGAGATATTTTTCGTTTCGATGTTTGTGACTTCCTTGAGGAGGAATTTCGAGGTCAATATACTACAAGAAGAATTAAATATTTTTCAGACTCCAATTCCTTGAATGGCTTTTTCTTCGCTGCGGAGGCTTGCTTTTGTTAAACCAGAGTTTGCTCAAACCTGGCTTTTTGTTGTAATAATGTTTTAAAAGGACTAAATTTATTTCTGTTGCATCTTCCGTGCACGTATTGACGTCAGTTCCCCCAAAAACGCATAAATGACCTCATGGCAACGATTTAAAGAAACTACGCTGCTTATCCCAATTATAGATGTTTACTAGAATCCTAAAATCGACAATGGCTGTCCTGGCTGTCACTTATTTGTATTGGTACAGAATAGATAATTGGAAAGCTATATTAAAATACGATCCGAACTCCCAAAGGAATCGGGGACTTTGAATTGCTAATTATCTAGCTGAGTTAGAAATAAATCGAGTGTGTTCCTCAAATTTCTAGCCTTGTTTTCTGGAATTCCCGGGGGCTCGCGTCTATAAGCTAAGATTTTTTTCCAAGAAACATAAACAAATACATATATGTCTGTTTTTGTTTTCAAATAAATTTTGAATTAAAAAAAAACAGGAAAACCGTAATAATCGACTTTCCATTACTAAAAATAGTAATTCATTCACTCATTCATGGTCCGCTTCTCCATTAAGTGGGTCGCGGGTGTAGGTTGCTCAAGTGGACCCTCCATAGCTCTCGATCCTCCACCATCGACTCCAAATCATCAAGGGCAATCCGCATACAGGACTATATTATAATGATATTCAAAAAATAATAGATTGTCTAAAAATAAATGAAGAACACAACAATTCATCGTGGGGCTATTATGAAAACAAAAATGTCCTCTTTGTTACATTTTTATCCCCGCATTTGTATTGCTATTTTCGGAACTTCAATAAAATATTGGTCGCTTCATGGTGAGACGCAATTTCAACAACTCACTAAGGTAAGCCAATAGAGGGCGAAAAACAAATAAGTAGGTAAGGTACTTCTACCTATTGTATTTCAATTTGAAAGTAAGAAAATAACTTTAGATTTCCTTTTAAAAATACCCTCAAATTTGTATAGACTCATTTTGAAGCGGACGACTTATTTTGTAATATGAATATAAATATTTCGGTATGCTTACAAAAAAGGATCATTACCACAGACAATAGCGACAATAATTAGAAACAAGAATCTGACTTTGATGGATGTCAGTATAAATTTCTTGCTTTCAGCAAAATTAATAGAAACAAACAAATCCATTCAAAAGGGGGTTCATTGAACCAACACCCAAGCTTCTAAATTTGCTAGGCTTCTGCAAAGGAATTACGAATTCATATAGAAATCATTCACTCCATTATGACAAAGATTGATGTGGTTTACAATATAAATATCTACTTAAAAAAAATTTTGTGAATGAGAAACCACGTGGATTACTTACAACTTCAGTTGAAATATTACTCTCATATTATATTGTTTCTAGGATATACAGGGTACCAAAGTTCATTGACTGCATATTTTTAAATCCATTGCTACAATCTGTTCATGTGAATTTTAATTTCGAAGTGATTACTTCAGAATATGATTAAGATGGACAAAATAATAGGTGTATGCTTTTCTACATTTTGTTGAAGCAAAATTATACCATGTCATTTATCCATGTACCACAGTAACTGTTACCACAATAAATTTTATGTCTTAGTGAAGATTTTAGTGACTTTAATCGTAGTAGTGCTTTTAACGATAGAGCGATATTTTAGTTGGACAAAAAATAGGTGTATACAACTGATTTAAAGTGAAAAAGCTAAAAAAAAATCGCTTTTGTTGCTAGCGATTTAAAAAAGGTTTGTAAAGTACGGCGGATTCAAATCAAAATAAATATTAATCGTTAGTGTATGCAGATGAATCGGAAAAGTTATTGCACTCCTGAAGAGAGGCGATTAGTGCAGAATCTTCGCAGTATTTTGTAATAAATGCCTTGATGTACCGCAATACTCCTGAAACATGAGGAAGACCGAGATCAAAGACAAAAACGGACGATCAAAAGATCGTAATAACATCAATAAAAGTGATCCATTTAAGTCTTCACAGAACACAAGAAAAATAATTTAACGAAAGATAGGTACACGCGCAAAATCGTTAAACATGAAAAGGGGGCAACGTAATAAAATGGGGGTATTTCTTCTGTAACGGTGTCGGTCCCATCTTTAGCATAGAGCAGGAGTTCCCTAACTGTGCGTCGCGACGCCCTTGTGTTTCCCGCATTTCCAGTTAGATTTGCTTTGTATCTGTCACTCGTACAGGAGAACTCGAGGCAGACAATTCGACGTGCATAAGAAATCGGCCTTTCGCAGATTGCAACTTGGCGAATTTTGCATCGGCACTTGGGCTTACGCCAGTACAAGATTCAATTAATCCAGGAGCTCAAAGTTAATGAACATAGACAAAGCCGTTTTTTCGCTGACTTGGCTTCAGAGCGTTTGGAAGAGAACCTCAATTTTGGCCGAAAAATCATCTTTACCGACGAGGCGCAGTTTTAAATGATGCGGATATGTGGCAAAATTGCCATAAATATGCGGGACGACGATATGTTAACGGTTACCAGTCCTTATTGAAAAACTTTTTAGTGAATCTTTAGTAAGATCAACTTCACATATCTCTGACTTTAGAAGGGCATAGCAAAATTATTTCAACCTCTCTAGGGAGTCGCAGTATGAAAAAGATTCGGAACCCCTGGCATAGAGGATACTATGACTATGCATGATTATAGGAATATTTTAGAAAATTGCATGCTGCCATATGCAGAGGGAAATATGCCTCTGATATGGCGATTTCAACAGGGCAACGACCCAAAACACACATCGAAATTGGTAAAAGAATGGTTTCAGAATAACAATGTCGATGCTATAGCATGAGTCAGTCCCCCGATCTCAATTCGATTGAGAAATAATGGAGCGAATTGAAAACTCGACTTTCAATGCACATATCGACAAATAAAAAACATTTATGCGGGAAAATGTTCAGGATGTTTTGACAGCAGATACTCACTGAGACTTGTCAGAAACTTATTTCATCATTGCCTAGAAGAATCCTGGCACTATCAAAAAATAATGACGGTTATTCAGATTACTAGTATGTATAGTGTTACGAACAGTCAATTAAAACCACTATTCACCATTTCCTCCGCGCTCAGATTTGCCTTAAGGATAATCCTAACTGAGATGCTTTCAAGAACATCAGAATAGTGGAATAACCAAATTTAAACAATAAAAGCGCAATGGCAATCGGAGCACTGGGTTAACTAGCGCACCGCAGAGAAGTAACTCCATGATGTTTGGGACATATGACCACTCATTTTGTAGGTAATTTCGAAGGCTTCTGAGATGAAAAGACGACAGGATTGTGGAGGAAGATAGCATGAAGAAAATTAGAATTAAAGGATTTTCAAGATGGCGGTAAAAATTGGTGAGGTCTGGAATTTGACAGCCGAACTTTTTTGAGAATTTTACAGGAATAGAGTGAGATGGCAACGAAGGACGGATAGCTAATGCGAGGGAAATTTTTGAGAACAGCTTGAAACGGATAAAAGGAGTGCGTTCGGCAAGGAAGGGGTCTGTTCAGTTTTAGTTGGGGTAAAGAAAAAAGCGACGTTTTTACGAGAAAGCTGCGGATACTGATTGGGAATTGGTGCACCGGATAGAAGAACAAATTCGGATTTTTTTTTTGTCTATGGACTGGCAAATGCAAAGCATACCTCAACTTAAAATAAAATTTATACCTCTCGGGAACCAGATTTAATAAAATTGTATTTTTTTTTGGAATTTGCAGTTCGACGTTTTGTTCTTTTTTGGGTTTCCCTTCTAGCATCTGGGTTCTTGCTGTCTCCGTTCTCTAGCGATAAGCGTTGGCATTTTACTCCCAGGGGAAGTGTAACAATAGTAATACAATATTATTTGAATTCTTTGTATTACATAAAATTTCTGTTGCATTGCAAATGTTGCAGAACCACGAAAATTTCTTAAATATGAAATATTAAATTTCATGCTAATTACATAGGTAATGAATTTCCAATCGGATAATAATAAAATTTATTTTTATTATTCTATTCTTCTTAAGCATAAAGAAGTGAAATAAAAATATGTTTTCTATTTTGATTGGAAAATTTTGAAAAAATAACCAAAACAATTCCCACACCTACCTTCCGTCCTCCAACCTATTTTTTCTTACACGTTCCTGTGTCAATCAATACTTATTAAAAAAAAATAAATACTTATTAAAAAAAAACTGATTTTAAAATTAGACTAAAAAAAAATATGTAGGTATTAAATAAAAGTACATTTTCTGAGAATTTATAAAAAAATATATATTAAAATATATACATTATGTTTTTTAAAATGCTACTGAAGCATATGAATGCAATTTTAGAAACATTTTGTTGCAAACCATTGTTAACGAAGTGCATAAATAAATGAAATGCACGTAACGGAATGCAATTTTTATTTATTCCATTCTACTTTTTAAATTTCTGATTTTAAATTTCTGATATTTAAAACTAAGGACTGTATGAGAAAAAATCCGGAAACTTTTGCGCGGTCTGACGATACTGACGATACTGAAATATGACATGGCCGTTAATTTTGATCACATTCTTTTATACTCATTATAAATAAACAAATAAATTATTTCATCTTAAGACCGTGTATTAACTGATATAAATAATATCGTCCACGAATAATTTTCTATCGTGGTGGAAAACGAATCTTCTGCTGTCAACAATTTATCCTGGTCCGGGAGCAAGGTAATAAAAAGTATCCTATAGGCTAATTTTTGACATTTGCTTTTGCTTGAGTTTTGCTAGAATATTCAAGGGGAAATAAAACACTGAATTTCAATAAATTAATACCGTACCTAATATTCGATAAATCTCTGTATTTTTAAGATTGAAATTTGGTGAACTTCTTTCTAAGTGTCAAAAAAATAGTAGTTTAAAAAAATGTTAAGCATAATTGTTGGGAGATATCGAGCAACCTTAGAATTTTCATGTAAAAACATTATTGTTTTTTCATTTAGTTTTTAATAAACATTCAATGTTACTAGTTCTAAAGCCTATCTTTCATTGATTAACCACTCCAAGACGTAACATTATTGGCGACGAGGATTGAAAAAATATCAATCAAGTTGATCTAATCATTCACGGCGTTCATTCAAGAAAATCAAATCATCATGGATGAAGCCACAAGACAACTTATTCAAGGATTTCAAGCTGCTTTGGAAAATCAAAACAGGATAATGGCCCAACTACTTCAAGAGCGCGGCTCAACATCGCAGACTACTGTCAAGACATCTGAGGATAGCATATGCAGCATATCAAGTCAAATAAATGAATTCATATACGAGCCAGATTCGGATATTTTCTTCGAAACATGGTACAAGAGATATGAAGGACTCTTCGTCGAGGACGCTCAAGGACTGGATGACCCATCAAAGGTGAGATTGCTTCTACGTAAAATTGACACCTTATGCCATGAGAAGTATGTTAACTTGATTCTTCCAAAAAAACCTTCGGATTTCAATTTCACCGAAACTGTAAGAAAACTCAAAGAGATCTTTGGTCCAAAAAAGACTCTCTTCCATCGACGCTTCGAATGTCTACAGTTGAGTAAAGAAGACAATGAGGATTTCGTTTCGTACGCTGGGAAAATCAATAAGCATTGTGAGGACTTCAACCTCAATGACATCACAGCCGATGACTTCAAGTGTTTACTTTTCGTCAGTGGATTGAAATCACATTCACTTGCAGACTGTAGAACGCGACTTCTATCAAGCATTTCAAATGATACGGAGCACAAGCTGACGTTGGAGAAAATTCTTCTTGATTGCCAGGGCATGCTGAACTTGAAACACGACACTCAAATGATTGAGAAGCACAATCAAGTTCATGCTGTAGCTATTAGCAAGTCAAACACAGGTTTCAAGAAGAAAATCAACAAGCCGACTGAAACCAGTGGAAAACAACATCTACACAAAAATTCCAGTACATCGGAAAAGGAGAAACAGCCCAAATCACCATGCTGGGGATGTGGATTGATGCATTTCTACAAGGTATGTTCTTTTCTCAATCACACTTGTTCAGACTGTAATCGAAAAGGGCATAAGGAGGGTTTCTGCCATTGCTTCAAAAAGAAATTGTCAAAGAATCAGTCACCCAAGATCCAGAGTATTTTTTCTGTAATGCAGCTAGCCAATCTCAATCATAGAAAGTTTGTTGTACCTAACATCAACAACACACCAGTCAGACTTCAGTTGGATACAGCGTCAGATCTAACAATCATTTCTGAAACTACCTGGGAATTATTAGGCAACCCAAAACTTTCTGCAACAAAGCAATCTGCAACAGACGCTTCAGGAAACTCATTTCCCATCACAGCAGAACTTGCTTGCAACGTGACTCTCAATAACATCAGTAAACAGTGTGTATGCTACATATCAAAGGTAGAAATCAACTTACTGGGCGCTGATTGGATGGAAGCTTTTAATCTATGGGACGTACCTATCAGATCCTTATGCTGTAAAATAACTACACCATCCAGAGTTACAAACGTAAATGATCTTCGTAAAATGTTTCCAGACATTTTCTCAGAGAAATTGGGCAGATGCACAAAAACAACAGTCACTTTATTTCCAAAACCAAATGCTCAACCTGTTTTCAAGCTCAAACGTCCAGTAGCTTATGCAGTGGCCAACTTGGTAGAGACTGAATTAAAGAGACTCCAAGATTTGGGCATCATCACACCTGTGGATTATTCCGAATGGGCAGCACCAATCGTCGTTGTAAGGAAACCAAATGGTAAGATACGCATCTGTGCTGATTACTCGACTGGACTCAACGACGCTTTGGAACCAAATCAAAATCCAATTCCTTTACCAGAAGACATTTTCACAAAAATATCAGGGTGCAAAATTTTCAGTCAAATTGACCTTGCAGACGCATACTTACAAGTTGAAGTGGACGAAGAATCCAAGAAGATGTTAACCATCAACACACATTTGGGATTGTTCACATACAACAGATTGCCGTTTGGAGTCAAGGTAGCACCTGGAGCCTTTCAACAGATAATGCAAGCAATGATAAGCGGTCTACCATTCACTCAAGCTTATCTAGATGACATTGTCGTTGGTGGTCGTACTGAAGAAGAACACAATCAAAACCTTGTCAATCTTCTGCAAAGAGTTCGAGAGTATGGATTTTGCTTGAGATTCGAAAAATGCAAGTTCTTCGTCAAATGTATCAAGTATCTGGGACACATCATCGATTCAGCTGGTATTCGTCCTGATCCATCAAAAATCTCAGCCATTATCGACATGCCTGCACCTAGTAACGTAAGTACCCTTCAGTCATTCCTTGGGGCTATTAATTACTACGGTAAATTTGTCAAACAAATGTCGCGGTTGAGAAAACCATTTGATGAACTTCTAAAAAAAGATTCGAAGTGGAACTGGTCAACACAATGTCAGAACTCTTTTGAAAAATTCAAAGAAATTTTACAATCAGATCTTTTGCTTACTCATTACAATCCAGAACTTCCAATAATTGTAGCTGCAGACGCGTCAAATGCCGGTATAGGAGCTTGTATTTCACATCAATTTCCAGATGGTTCAATAAAAGCGATTTCACACGCATCACGCACATTGACGAAGACTGAGCAGAACTACAGTCAAATTGAAAAGGAAGGGTTAGCACTAGTATTTGGAGTTATAAAATTTCACAAATTCATTTTCGGAAGAAGGTTCAAACTCTTGACAGACCATAAACCTCTCATTTCAATTTTCGGTTCAAGAAAGGGCATTCCAACGTATTCAGCTAATCGTCTACAAAGGTGGGCTTTAACATTGCTATCATATGACTTCGAGATTCAGCATGTATCCACAAAAGAATTTGGTCAGGCAGATGTATTATCTCGTCTGATTAATAATCATCCAAAGCCTGAAGAAGAAGCTGTGATTGCACGTATTCAAGTCGACGACGATTTAGCAGACATCCAACAGGAAATTTGCTCGAAATTACCATTAACATTCAATATGGTGAAATCCGCAACAAAGAAGTGCAAAATTCTCCAACAATTGAAGAAATTCATTCAAAGTTCTTGGCCTGAAGAGAAAAAACTGAATAATGAAGAACTCAAATCACTTCATAGAAGGAAATCATCTCTTTCAGTTGTTCAAGATTGCATCATCTTTGGAGAACGACTGTTGATTCCAAAAGTCTTCAGAGGCAGAATATTGAAATTACTTCACAAAGGTCATCACGGTGGAGAGAAGATGAAGGCTCTTGCCAGAAGTTATGTCTATTGGCCTCATATAGATGAACAAATCGAGAACTTAGTCAAGCATTGCAGTCCCTGTGCCGAAAATCGAAAATCACCAACTAAACACTGCTTGGAATCATGGCCTGTACCAAATGAACCGTGGGAAAGACTTCACATCGACTATGCAGGACCATTCATGGACAGATATTTCCTCGTAATTGTCGATGCTCTATCCAAATGGCCAGAGATTTTCGAAACCAAATCTACAACAGCTTTCAAGACTATTAAACTTATCAACGATTGTTTTGCAAGATTTGGTCTACCAAAAAAAAATTGTATCGGACAACGGTACACAATTTGTATCAAACGAATTTCAAGAATTCTGTGAAAAGAACGGCTTGCAACACATCAGATCTCCTCCTTACCACCCTCAGTCAAATGGTCAAGCTGAGAGATTTGTGGACACACTCAAGCGGGCCTTGAAGAAAATCAAATGTGGTACACTTGATGAGTCACTTCAAACATTCTTATCTGTGTATCGTTCAACTCCAAATAAAAATGCTCCTGATGGCAAGTCACCTGCAGAAGTCATGTTTGGAAGAAAACACAGAACACATCTCGATTTTCTCAAACCGAACGAATTCAACAAAAATGTTTACCCCAATGTTGAAGAACTCAAACACAAACAAGAAGTTCAGTTCAACAGGAGAAACAACGCCAAACCAAAAGCATTCAAAAATGGTGATTTAGTCAGCTTGAAATGTCATCATCAAAACGGTTTCAAATGGGAATCAGGTGAAATAATTAACAAAGTAGGAAAGGTTAATTATAATGTTTGGATGGAACATAAGAACAAGCTTGTTCGAGCACACATCAATCAAATGCTACCAAGATTCGTCGAAGAAACAAAATCAAGCTCATCACTTCCACTAGATATGCTACTCAATGAGTTCGAAATGAGCTATTCTACACCAGAACCTCAAATAATCAACAATGATGTTCCTATTGGTCAAGAAACTGAGGATTTCATAGAAGTTAAGAATGTTCAAGAGCCAATAGAACCGCAGAGACCTGTTGAAGTACATTCAGCGATTCAAGAAGCTTCAACAAGTCAGAGAAGATTCATTCCACGAACTTTGGACCAACTTGAGTCTGAAGTTGTAACACCAAGACGATCATCAAGGACTCGGAAGCAGACCTCATTTTTCCAAATTTTCAACCGTTAGGGGAGATGTTGGGAGATATCGAGCAACCTTAGAATTTTCATGTAAAAACATTATTGTTTTTTCATTTAGTTTTTAATAAACATTCAATGTTACTAGTTCTAAAGCCTATCTTTCATTGATTAACCACTCCAAGACGTAACAATAATCCGTTTCTTTCAGCATTAAAAATTGTCAAGCCTAGTTTCTCTTTCCGGATTTTTTCTCGAATAGTTCTTACATTATATCTAAAACCATTTCCAAAATGTATGTTTTTTCAAATGACTCATATCTAACTTATTTCATACATTAGCTAGCTATACATAAATATAACCTAAATCAGAAAAACTTAGACACATTTTATAACAAAATTAAGTTCTACGCTAGGCACTCTTCTGCGATAAGCAGTGAAAGTTAAATTTTTATTTGTTGGTCGTACTTGTTTTCTCCCAAAAATCAGCTCTTTCCTACTTTAGCCAATTACTGAAGCTTCCGTGCGGGAGTGACATTGACACTTGGGCATTAATTTGTCTTTAAATTTGTGCGTTTTTATTGCTATGCGTATTTTTACCTTAAAAATGTGTAATTGAAGTATCTTGTTTTCATATTGTGGTATCTATTTGTTTGCCACCCCCCCCTGCATACAAGCTCTTTCTATATACAAACAATTTGCACTGTCAAAATTATCCATGAAGAATTCTCAAAACTCGTTGTGCCTTCACGCAAGTTTTTGAACTCAATTCGATTATTCGTCCTAAATTTGTTGACGTTCCATTTCCAAACTTTGAATGATAATTCGATTTTGTTGTACTCACATCAAATCCTCACCTTTTGGGAGCAATCTCATCACATTTTATTTACGCTATACCTACAATTCTTTATGTCAAACCGTCACTTTCCACTTAAAACAGCAATTAACTTTTGAATGGACGCCTGCATTGTTGCAAACGACTCCAACAAGAGAGTACTTTAAAATATGTTCATTTCATACACCCTGAGAAAGTAATTGACATGGATTTCTCCATCTCGTCGTCCTTTTTCTATGCACTGGCTGGCAGTGGCAGCTATATTGACATTCTAGTTAGTTGGATGTTCAGTTTGCAACGTGACATGACAATAATACACTAAGTGCAGCCCCATAGTGTACGGAGTCATCGAGTTGGCGTCTATTGGGTGTCAGAATGTTCATTACTGAGCCGAGCTGTGGTGACCTGAATTGTGTGCAATTCTGAGTGCCGACGTGGAAGAACAGTGATGACTCGAAATGTAATCATTAGAACGCCAATTCTACTGCGGCTAGTACAAGTATATGTGCGGTTTTATTCTTTACGTTAAAGTATCCTTGTTTATATTCTGTGGGCGTCTATCTGGGCCTAGTCCGCATAAATTGTATGCAACAAATAAGTTGATGTGATTCTGAAAGCAAATGCAGTGGATAACATATCACTTCCTACCCTTTGGTGCAAACTTGAAGACAGTAAGAGTAAAAGTATCGTTTAAATTATTCTCTATAGCCCATACTGTATTCTTGTCTTCTAAATAGACCATAGACATTGATGATACAATTAAAGTGGCTAATAAATAGGTATCTACCCTTACATACTCGTAATTATCTTCTTGTTGAATTTTGGTGCTACGCTACAGATACTAACTTTAACCTATAAGAAGTACTGTCGGATTTTCTTTCCCTAGTTCCATGAACGCATCAAGTTTTCGTTTTTGTTTTGGGTGGTAACCGAATACCGTCGAAATACAATTATTTTCATATGAGTATCATTACTAAAGGATAATGTGGTTTTGTGTGAAAACAAAATGACAGAAGAATCCAATGAGAGGGCGACTAAGAATACGAAATACGACATTTAAAAAAAATGTCTATTAGATGGATGTAAATGTGGTTAAATTTTGTTTAGTTCATTCAACTTGTCATTACACTCAGAAATCTTAAGAAATACAAAAAAGTCTTGAAATCGTTTTTAGGCAATACTCTCTCGAGTATTTTACCATATCACTCAGTATTCTGCTCGATTCAGGAGCTGAGCTACGTTAAATCCAAATCCGATTTCATTTGACCATAGTTATTGGCTGTACCACCTTAGCGGTTATCGGTGAATAAAAAATAATACTAATAAGAGTTTAGCATTAATTAGGTTTAGTACAAACTAGCAATACAAGACCTAAAAACTAAGACCTAAAACTAGTAACTAAAGCTAGGGTTGATGGTGAATGAGACTGTGTTTAATGTAGGGAGTACTGCGGTTGGAATTAAAAATTGAAATGTTTGAGCTTACCTTCTGCAAAGGACGATTTAGATTCAGAAATTATTTTTATTCAATCAGTTTATATACAAATTGGCTGAACAACTAGACTAATAACGAAAATAGGTAATGTCGGCTCAACAAAAGGGGCCCGACGGAGTTATAATTATAAATTTACATAGTTTTTACAAAACAATATTAGTGACTACTTAATCTATTACATGAATAATTTTCTAAATAGATACCCAACCCATCTAGTTTGTCATTTGGCTAGGCTAACTAATTTTGCCGCATTATACATGTTGTATTACAGGGGCTTATCCCTTATAAACTCTCCTGTTTGTCTTCTCGTAGAAATGTTGTATCTTCGTTGTGTATGATATCTTCAAATCCTGGATCTGTGATAGCCCTTGCGCTCTGATATGGTTGTAGAGGTTCTAATTCTTACTGAATGAGTTGCTGGATTTCCTGGTTGGGGTGATCATGATCATCCAAGTTCCAAAAGTCTAGCGGAGAGCTCTATCATAAATTGTGCCATTGGAATCATCCCTGCTCTCTCATATAGCATCGTTGTCGGATAATACTTAAGCGTTATCGGGTTACGCCATAGCCCTGTGCAGATTCTGAGTATCTTCCTTTCGAAAAGCTCGATCTTCTTCATTGTCGTTGGTAAGATAGTGAACCATATTGGACATCCGTAGGTTATCACTGGTCTGATGAACTGCTTGTATACTAGTAATTTTGTCTCCTGGCTTAATCCATTACGCCCTTTTAGTAGTGGGTGTACCAGATGAAGTTGATGCCTACATACTTGGTGGTTGTCTTTGCCAAAACCTCGGTGCTATCTAGAAGCGTAATCTTGATTTTGCTACAGTGGTCCCCACTTCCCCCACTTAGGTAGTAGTGCCAAACGTCCTTGATATGCGCCTCAATCCTTCGAGCAGCTATCTCTGGTGACAGCGATGTAGTGTAAGTTATTGAATCATCAGCATACAGCAGCGTCTTGCTTCTTCCTACGTTGAGTGGTTGATCTGATGTGTATATGATGAATTCTGCGGAGGACGTACAGTGCGGCGTTGGGATATCTAAAATTTCGAGGCTTTGTATTAAAGAAGATCGAGCTGTAAAGAGACGGGCAATCGATTGAGCCTGATGAGCGTCGATGAATTAAGATAATGTCTGCAGCATCCTTATGGTCGTCTATTCAAGTTAATGAGTTTGAGGCGGTCTTGATAGGATCCGGAATTAGAGGAGGACTTTCGATTCTGCTTACATTAAGTTGCTGAAAGTGTGATATGTAGTTGTAAACAAAAAAACAGGGTTTAGAAAAACGTTCTATACAAACATGACAATGACAATAATATCCCTTGATAACAATTCTTCACCATACGTAAGCGTTGTAACAATAATAGGAAATTAAGGCCGATAACTTGACTTCCAAGTCAACTTTCTTAAAGCTGATTTAAAGCTGCCCCAGAAACAATGGTCATTCACCGCCTTCCGCAGCAGGTAATTATTTCGAGATATAGCACCGAGAATTATTGAAAGACTACCACATCCCTTAACTTAAGTTTCGCACAACCATCAATTAAATGCAAACGAAAATTAAAACCAATATATAGGACCATCTATTGTGCAGCTTCATTGATTACCTACTTGAAAAGGCCGTCCAATTAAGCAAACCAGGTAAAGCGTAAACACACAATGACGTTCCAGCCACTTTAGTTTACTTCTTTTAGATAGGATTGCGTCATTGTACGAAATGCATCGCTCGACAATATTTTACTCTCTCTCTCTCTGAAACCGTATCTCGGGTAGGGTACTCTGTGTATATTGCATTGCAATATCCTCATCCAGCACCTTGTAAGTTCTATACGATACGAACAAAGTCTCAAGGACGCACTCAAGCATCCTGTTATATGCTCACGGAAATGCTGAATAGAGCAACTGAATATTTTTGGCGGTCTTTCATTTAGATGCATGCGCAGTTGCTATTCAGCAAAACTGCTGGAATCTAGAACTAAATGATACCCCAGCCATATTCAGTGGAATGCCCTGTTGACAGTGTCGTCATAATAATATCAGTTGGTATTTAAGGACGAATTGTAGCGGATGAGAAATGTGTTTTCCATGGACTGCTATATGAAAATTAAATCATGAATACTACGTAAAAAGTATATATTAGGGTTTAAATCTTGGTGGTAGTCAGACAGATCAAACTTGCCAAGGTCATCAGGGCAGGACATCAAAATTGCGACTTTAAGAACTTCAGTATCTGGCGTGGTGCATCTTGCATACATAGGACCCTAGATCTGGGCTCTTGAAATCATGCATTTTTTGGCACGAATTGAAATAGTGTTGTATATTGCATCGAAATGGCAGAGTTAAGAGGTCTTTACTGTAGTAGTCAATACGGCTTTTAAATTTGAGATACGTGACACCAAAAATAGATGTTATTTCATTTTGTTTTTGGCAATATTTCATATAAATTGTGCACAGTGGGTAAGTAGTTAGTGTGCTAAACTACTGTGTGGGGAGTCTCTAGTTTGACTCCAGGAATAAGACTTATTACATAAATAAATAAATAAATAAATAGTTGGTGCAACAGGCTTGTAGACAACCTAGGCCTTACGGCCATGAGTTTTTATTTTTGTGACGAATGGAAGCGACGTATAGTTTTATGCCGAGTCCGAACCGCTGAATTGAGGAGCTTTTTTCATGCCAGTTGTACTCTCGATTGTTTGTCAGATATTCGCGAGAGGTGGCGCACTTAATGGATAAGCAGACTATTGAAAATTAATGAATGAACGAATCTTCTTCTTCGCACTCCAAAGACGCAAACTGGACCCAAAGATCACTAAAGAGGTTTTCATTCACATTTCGATAAGGGGCCCTACGAACTAAGTCCCAACTGGAACTAATTCCCACCAGCCAAAACGAAGTAAGTCCCAGAAAAATTGGGATTTAGTTAATATGAATTAACTCCCATGATTTTTAGGAACTAAGACCCAACTAAGAATGAACAAAGTCCCAATATAAGAATGAATAAAAACCCAATAGTGGGACTTTATTCGTTATGATGAACTAAGTGCCAAATGAACTTACTCCTAACCTCCAAATCTAACAGTGGCTCAGGGCAGGGGGTTGCATACATATACTACTCCGTGCCTACAGAAATTCATCTCCCATTTGGGAGATTTGGAGTAGGCGCAAGGTTAGGTATTCGAAAATTTCTTTAAATATTTTGAATTAACATTTTGGAGATTTTTTTATTTGGTGCATTTTGAATTTGGGGATTTTGTCTTTGGGGATAGTCAGTTCGGGTATTTTTCAAAAGGTGGGGATTTTGGGGTTTGGGAATTTTGCACTTGAGTATTATGTATCCAAGTACTCTGCTTGGATTGCAGACTCTTAAAATAACCTGCTTCCTTTCACTTAAACCAAGCATTGTAATTGTTTGCTTCCATATCAAACCACGGTCGCCTTTCAATACCCGAATTCATATAAAAAATACAAGTACGAAAATAATAACCATTTAATCCGACAATGAGAGCTCAACTGCCCTACATCCCCTCCAACAGCTGTCAAGCGGAACTATTTGTTGCTTTCGATACGGCTTCCCATTATTTGTATTGTACGACCACAACCACGCCTATATCTACACATATGATTGCGTTTTCGATAAAGCTTTTCGAACAGAAAACACTTTTACCGAAGTTGTAATTCCACGCAAAGGATTTTATTCTTTCCGGCAAGAGGAAAGCTATCTTGCTAATGTGTTTTGATTTTCTATGGAAAAAGGGCAATGTACCAAGTTCATGCCTGTGGCTTTGAATTGATCATTATTATTAAAATACGCTCATACAGTATTCCCTGCCAGTTTCTTTGTTACAGAAGAGAAAATAAGATTTACGGTAAGCTATGTCCCTTTTCATGACTTCCGAGTTATGGATTTTAACATACTCACTTTATGTAGGTACAACTACATTGAATTCACATTTAAAAATATTATGGTTGTATAGTGTATAGGTATAAGAAATGAGCTCTCACAGATTTGGAAAAATTCTAGTTCGCTTGACATGTTTCTGGTTCCCAACGTATTATAAAAATATTTCTCCCGCTCCGTTAATAGCTTCGCAAGTGGGTCTCGCAGTCTGCTCGCTATTCGATCCATCCGGAACAGAACATTGTAGTAGCAAACACGAACTAAAACCGCATCTTCCACATCTCGATATGCCCAAAGATAGCTATGTAGCTGTCTACTGATTAAAGAACAAAGAACTACTAAAATTGGAGGTTGCCATATTTTTGGCATTGATTTGGTCTACCAAAATTTGAAACTCCGGCAATGACATCACAGTATGTATATATTTTTTTTTTTGGTCTAAGAAGGCAACTGTCAATTGACTAGTAAGGCCTTGTCGAGAAATACCAAGGAGAATCTATGTAAGACCCTCATCATCCCAGTCCTGTTGTATGGTGCAGAAACATAGACGTAAGGGCGGATGAAGATCTTCTTTCTAGTTTCGAGCGCAAAATTCTTTGAGTGATTTTTGGTCCCGTTTGTGTTGACGGGCTTTGGAGGAGGTGATTTAACGAGCTGTACAGCGACATCTACCTGGTCAGAAAAGTAAGAATCAGTCGACTAAGATAGCTAGGACATGTAGAGCGAATGGACACCAACACTCCGGCCCGATGAGCCTTCAATTCCAACGCGGAGGGACAACATTAGATGCCGCGCACAAGTGGAAGGGGAGCTTAACCAACTTGGAGTGTGCAACTGGAGGCGGTTAGCCAAAGATCGGGTTAACTTGAGACGCATTTTGGTTTAGGCCCATGTTCACTCCAGACTGTAGCGCCACCTCTGTAAGTTAGTAGGAATTGATCTACTACTTGATTCTGTGGATATTTGGATCCAAATTGGACCTATACCTGTACTTCTGCTTTGCTGAAATTCTTCACTTGAAGTACAAGTTGTGATATGCTTGTAATAATTGTAATAAGGGTGACTTAGAGTTCTAAAAGCCGTGTCTGTTGTCTTTTTAAGGAAACACAAAAACGAATGTCGAAAATGGATCTGACTGGTAAAAGCGGCCCACTGACGCTAAAAGAAAAAATAAATAAATAAATAAATAATAATACCAGAGTATTTCCGAGGTTTCGAGGGACAACTGACCATTCGAATGAGAGGTATACATGCTAGTGTTGTTTTGTTTTTGTTTGTCCTATCGCACGATCGCAAAAGTATAAAACACCCATTTGTAGCAAGGTATATGTGTATGTATATATTTTCACTTCAAAAAATACATTTTGGCTGAAAACTGTTCCTAAGGACGTGGCTATAAGCGACATAGCCTATAGCAGTCTCACAGTAATAAAAAACATTATAAAAAAAGTTTCATCGAAATTTGTCCAGTAGTTTTCGAGTTTTTAACGGCCAAAGAAAATTCCTACAGTTTTATTATATGTGTAGATAACATTTAGAAATTATCTAGTATCTACTCATATTCTAATAAATAAATAAAAAATATTTCTTGATTTCTTGTACACTACCTATAGCCAATGGGGTGCCTGTCTATGATAGACTGTTGTTTAGGTATGCAATTAGGTATGCAATTTCGTTCCAATGTGCAACTGTTATATAATAGGCAGTTGAGCAAGCGCATTGAAGTGAACTACAACACAAATGTAGTCATACGTAGTCGTAGTCATAGCTCTACCCACTATACGATGGTTTTTTTTTTAAAAAAAACTAGTCCATGAATGAGTGGGCGCAGTAGCGCAGTGGTTAGTATGCTGGACTACTGTGCGAGGTATCCTAGGTTCGAACCCCGGAAAAACACAAATTACACCTTAAGGTTTTTTCTACTGCGCCACCTCTCGCGAACGTCTGACAAACATCCGAGAGTATGACTGTCCTGAAAAGGCTTCTCAATTCAGCCGTTCGGACTCGGCATAAAATTGTAGGTCCCTTCCATTCGTCCCAAAAATAGAAATTCACACAAAACGAATGGTTGAGAGAAGCTAGGCCTAGGGTCTCTACTCGCCTGTTGCGCCACATATTTATTTATTTTTTTAGTCCATGATTGAAGGTCGCAAATTACTGGCTAATTATTATAGGCTTATCAACAGCAAAACGAACAACGCTCTAAGAAGTAAAGGGACTTCAATTAATTTAGCGTGTCAAAACAAAAATAATGACAATATTTAGTGATAAATATTCAAGTATGTATTCAACTAAAACCAAAATCCACTCCATTACTATAGTCATTATGAACACAACATTATAAGTATTTGATTGATGAATATAGGGTATTTCCTGTTCCTTTTATTGTGGCAACACAATTAATCGGAACCACAAATCTCATTAACAAAGTTCATTGAACTCACTCACGAATTATACCAATGCCATGGAAGAAATTTCCGAACTCGAAAAGCAATCACTATAATCAATGGAAATGATTGACATTGAAACACACAAGCTGTTTTGGTTGATCAATCAACCTGAATTATGTCCATAATATTGGTTGGTAGATATTTGTGGAAAGAAAATCTATGAAGCGTATGCTCATGTAACTATAAATTAATATACTCGACTCGTACATAAAATAGGAATAGTTCTGTTAACGTTGCATTTAAATGGCACCTGAGGTACCTATATAAAGTAAATTGTTGTGTAGTGTCCTTGACAAATAACTTCTCAAAGAATAATAGGCATAAAAGCCAACATTTTGCACAAGTTGATCACCTGCGACGATTTTTCGCTAAAAGTCGTGAGAACAACCATCTTCAAAATTTCGGACACAAATTTCATACCACTGAAATTAGCTGACTTGGAGTTTCAATGAAAGAGCAAACCAATTCAAATTTTAGATGGCTCAAATTTTTTCCAGTTGTTCGTAATTGCCAGGAGAAGGTTTTTACGAGAGAACATTTTGGGAAACCCTCCGGAAAAGTCGGGAAATTGAAGAAATCGAAAATTGATTTTTTGTGTGCAATTTTGTGTGAAATTGTTCCGAAATGGCTTTTCGAATGGAAAACTAGAAAATTCTTAGTAGAAAATTCCGGAAAAACGTGAAAAATTTAAATTTTTTTAATTTGATTCTGCAAAAATTCGGTCAGGATCTCAAATTCTCTGGCATTGCTGCCACCCACATTGTTGGAAGGCGGTGGAACTTAACATTCTGCTTTGAAGCTGTCAATGAATCTTCTTACGGCTGACAAGCCAACGACCAAGACTTCGGCGATAGCGAAATTGATGCGAGAATGCAAAATCATTATTTGGTATGTATGCACGCATAAACGAGCGTTGGATGCAGTTGACAGAACGATGAAGGATTTACGAGGTGATTCGAGACGATTTGGTAGGGCTATGAAATCAACTGCTGTCGATGAACTTTATGCATGTCTGAAATCGTCTTCTTTGTGGCGGCATGTCAAGAAGTTGAAATTGACGACGAACATGAGAGTCGCTTGCGCATGGCAATGTCCGAATTCCCGTTGATGTTTCGACTGGATTGATATCGTTCCCGGCAAATTTTTGCGAGTTCACATCGTCGAAGGAGGAACTCATCACCAAAGTGTTCCCCGGCATTGCACAAAATTATAAAAATCTCAATTGGATTAGTGAACGAGCAATACTAGCAGCGAAGAATCTCAAAATATCGAATTCAAAATGTCGAAAAAAAATTTTCTCGAAAAAAAAAATCGCGGCGATTTTGAACACCAATAATTTTTACTTATTTTTGATATTTTGTCTTTCGGTACTTTCAAGAATTTTGTGTATTTTAAGGGAAAAATATTAAAAAAAAATATTTCTTTCATTATAATGGGTAAGGTTTGCGAATTAATGAGAATAACGTAGAAGCAACATTTTCTTGATTCTCACAGATTTAAGTATCTAAAGTCAGGCCCAGACTAGTAACGTGTGGTGTGTTGCCATAAATTAGTATATATATATGGCGCAATCGGACCATAAAGGCTTTGGACACAACACACTACACCGCCACACAATACACGAGACAAAAATGTTTCTACACAATATGAAATACTTAGCAGTGATACCGACACAGAACTCCGCGTTAGAAGTGTTCGGAGTTCGGGCTAAAGACGATTTCCTAAGAAAGAACTGAACATAGGAGAGATTGTACTAGGGGAAGTGGACTTAATAAAAGCTCATCGATTCTCCTGACGCAGCGTTGTTCCGGAGAAATTTTTGAGTTGAGCCATTCTCCGAGCCATTTCACACAAGTTTGAGCCACTTAAGATAAAGAGGAGGGGGGGGGGGGGGGGGGTGCTGTTCTTAATTTGTTATGATTTCTTTCAAAATTTTATTTTTTTTTTTTATTTGGAGGTTTGCTGGAAGGAAAAATCATCGGAAGACAAAGCTATTATGCGAGGAATACTTCTGCAACAGTGAGCGACTTTAAACCGATCTAAAAAAAATTTCGATGGGACTGACCTTCGTTCGACTAATCGGCAATTTATTTTTGATTCATTTTAAAAAATTCAGAAAATTTTTTATCTCGATATTTTTCCAGATATATCTATCTACACATTTTCTCACTAATACCAATATACTTTGCACAGCTGTTTTACGTCATTCAGAATTTGTTTTCAAAACAAAATTACGAAAAGCATCTTAAAAAACAATTATTCAGAGCAAAAACGTTAATAATGGACATGAACTTAATATATTCTTCTTCCTCGTCATCTGTGGATTTCGGTTTTTCAACGACATCATTATGCATATTAAGTTCGCATGTGTCAATCGGCAAACGAAAACAATTTGCACAGCTAATGTACTGTCAAGTAGCGCAGTTATACATTTAACAAAATCAGATCAATCTGCTTTCATGTTCCATTTCGCCACGAAAAAACTGAGATCTGAAATAAAAATCGGATGTGCTCAATGGAAATTCACATGGTTAAGGAGTCTACCTCTGTGTCCGTGAAAATGTTTCCCTTGTCAGCAATGTAAACTAGATTGCTGAATGGGAAGCATTCTGAATCGTTTCAACCAGCTATTGTTTTGTGACGAGGTTCAGTCGAGTACCTACCTAGATTTTAATCAAACATTTTTTTTTTAAGTTTTAGACAAATGTGAGCCATTTCTTATTGGCTCGGAGCATTGAGCCAAAGTTGAAATACTTGAGCCAAATTGCCCAATTGGGTACTTCAGCACAACGCTGCTCCTGAGTTACACTTAACCGTCCGTAGGTTCCATGGAGCCTATCACAAACAGTGCATAATTTCTCCGTTTAAGTGAAACTAAGTGAATTGCCGTCCTTTTAAGGGCGATAAAATAATATTTTAAGAGATTTGAAAGCGATTTCACCAAAATACATTTTTTTGTTTGCAAAATCTCGAAAATCAGAAATTTTTTTTTTTCGAGATCTTGTTTTTCGACATTTTGTGCCTTCGAGATTTTGTTTTTTTGCTGAACTTCTTTTCGGTGATCTTCCAATATTGTCAATTTTTTTTCGACCTTCTTGGCGTTTCAAGATTTTTTTTGTCGGTGAAAAGTGGTGTTTCCATACAAGGAAGGGTTTTGCGAAATTCAACCCCTAAAGCAGTAAAAGGAGGGTCAAAGTGTGTATGGGAACATTTGCATTTTTTATCCGATCGACTTCAAACTCGGTTTGTACACTTCCTATGAGAAATAAAGAAAAAGGATTTCTCCCATTTTAGAAATTTTCTTGGGGCCCGAGTTATTGGCGATGAACCCTTTTAAGGGGGCCTTTTTCATAACTCACGAACCGTTCGTGGTATCAATTTAAAACTTTGTAATGCGTTCCAACCTCTGTCCCCGTTTAATATGATTATCACTTTATACAACGCGGGGAACGTACTCCAAAGATATTCAAACAGAATTCTGTAAGAATGGAGCTGCATACTGCTAGAAAGTGGTACATATCTTCACGATCTTTCCGGTTGCATATGTTGCACAATGCACAGTACAGGAAGCTCTGAGCGGTATGGGATATAAATAAGGGGTAAGAGTTCCCGATGGTATATTAGCCAACTAACAAATATGATTTGTGCCGTAGAAAGTGGCTCAATCTACCATCAATCAAACCATAAGCTTCAAATTGGGTTTCCTTTTCCCGTCTATCGCGACATAAATGTTATGCATTCGTATCGTAGGTAGCTAGAAATAAGTTCAATAAATTACAATTCTTCGAATGCACTCGTGCACGTCTCCCGTCTCCATAACATTCTCACATGAATTGCGCGTGTAAAGTGTTAGCAGCGAAATAAAATAAGTCATGTGGATTATTGCAAAAGCTTTTTTTTCTCATTTAATAAACCAGAGCTACCATCACACGCCAACTTTGCAACAAAGGGCAATGATTCCATTCTCGTCGAACGAGGACATTAATCCCACTTCTGTGGCAGTTTGCTGTGGCAAAAACACGATTTTCATTTCTCTTTCGGGCTTTAAGGTATTGAATGGCTGGCAGTTTTAATTGAAAATAAACAATCACCATGCAGGCGTATCGAGAGAATACGTTGGTGGCAGTGGCAGGATTTGTGCGAAATTAAAAATTAATTTCATTTCGCAAAAAAAGCTTTGAATTCGCAAAAGTGGAATCCTTTTAAGAAAATAAATATTTGTAAATTACTCTTTTTTTGGCATGTTACCAACAAACCCGAATTCTTTGGAAAACCCATTTATTTTGCCCAGAATCGAAAACTTGGAAAATAATTTTAATCAAATTAGCCTTCAAATGCGTATATTAACGGTCTGATAAACAAAAAGGAGTCAATTTCTGGAGCCCATAAGAAATGCAAGAGATAAGCAGTTTTACCATCACTTAACTCCATTTAGGTAATTCCAGGAAATCCATTCAAAAGTTACAAGGAGACTTTGAGAGGTATCTCTTGAAAAAAAAGGACAACTCCAAATGTCACTTGATGGGGACTGCAATAGACACCCAATAAACATTAAGTACGCAAAGTAGCTACGTGTCGTTTATTTCGAAGTCCTGTCAACTGATATCTTCATCGGGTGGCAATTAGGGTAACAGAAATCAATACGCTTTTCGACTGTAGTGCGTATTCAAACTTCACTTGACCCAATTTCAGATTCCATTTCGGAGGATGACGACGGTTGAAATATTCATTAGATTCGTTTGTATTCTTTCGGGACTTCTTATACGAATGTTTCAGTTTTGAGAAAATGCAAATGCCCACGAGAAGTTTAATGTAATACTAAACGTTGGGAGAAGTTGGTCGGATATCCTAATCTATGGAGTGAGAAGGTGAAGACAGTGACAGAGGTAATGTTTAACATAACATTTCAAATTAGGCAGATTTAAATTCGGGTGGTTGGGTGTTTTAAGAATAGTGTAGATACCGGTTACAGAACTTTAAGCAGACCTCATGCAGCCAAACAATTAGCGGGGAATTTAGACTTGTACAAAGTAGACTTAGGTGCCATCCATTGGAATGGGAAAACCAACAATGTGCAAGGAAACCTTGCTGTAGAGGCACAGACGGTGTTGAGGGTATTGAAGAACCACTTCTGCTGACTAACGAAGACGATCCAAATTCCGTTGTCTTGCGAAACGAGCCATTCATCCCAATAATGAAAATAGCTGGTAGCTGGACAAGACGAACTATGTATTTAAAGCAGCTGAAGCGACTTGGTGGAGAGCATATTCCAACTCATTTCCAACATTTTGATTGGAATAAAGTATGGATTGCATTCAAGATCCTGACAGCATTATGTGTAAAAGCCTGAAACCATTTATCAATGAACTCATTTTCCCATTCCCAATTATCCCTCGCCATTCTATATGCACAGGGATAAGTAGGTACATCGATTTGCTAAGAGCAATTTAGCGCCGTCCTGTATAAACAAGTACGTAAAGCTTCACTTTAACTTTACTCTAGCGCTACAGTCCGGAACAATCCTAGGCCTCAACCAAAAGCACGTAATACCTGACACTTTTGCGATTACATTATTCCTTTTATTTCAAGGACGAAATTTGGGATGCCACAAAAAAAAAAATGTTGGCTTAACACCACTCCAGCTTGACAATATATAACTGTCTGTAATTTCGACTGACAGTATACGTTTGAAGGCACGTAATTCGATCGATTGAATGACAAATTGGATTTAATTATACGATGGCATGTTACATGAAATGTGGCACTCCAATCGATGTTAGGTAGGTATCAAATCAATCAAAAAGAGTCGAAGCTTTTTTGCATGACACAAGGTATAAAATTAGTTATTTAACTAAGCGACTAAGCGATTTTCAAAAACATTCAATACCTGTTTTTGACGTACCTAATAAAAAAAAATTATTTAGGAAAAAAATTAATGGTTCTTAGGAGCTTAGAATGTTGTAAAAGCTACAACCTCACTAAACTCTCTGCAAGCAACAGCCAGTATTTGTACCAGATATGTACTGAGGTCGTCCACAATGGACATCTTTTGCCTCTTGACCTACACCTAAAATATGCACCACTATACGATATACTGTTTAATAAGACTCAATTTGTCTGGATAATGGACTGCAAGGTATAGTACGGTGACCATCAGAGATCAGAGTTTCTTCCCCACTACCCAAAAAAGGAGTTTCTTATTGGACTTGGATTTGTCTGTGTGATCCAGCCTTTAGGATATAGAATCCTCTCCTTTTTACAGTCGTCAGGTTGGTATGTTCTATGTCGGTCAATTAGTTCAGGCACCTTAACCATTATAAGATCCATGCGTGTAGACTGTAGAGTATACATACTAACTCATCTGGAAAAGATTTAGGATGACTTGTAGTGTGCAGTGGAGGGTAAGCAGCAGGGCTTATACGTAGCTTCCCAGCTCAAGGAAATCGACCAGTATTGCGATCGTAACAACATCCGGAGGTTCTATAAAAATCCAAGCAACTGGCTGGCAGGCTCTTTGAGATAGCAAAGGAAACCTAGTCACCGAAGCGCTGGGAATAGTAGATGTGCTTAAGTAGTACTTCCAGCAGCTTCTTAATGGGCATCATGTGGAGACAGTGAGACCACGCCCAGTTAATGAAGAACAAGTTCCAGCACCTAGTATAGAAGAAGTTGGCTAAGCTATAAAAAAGCTTAAGAATAACAAGGGCGCAGGCTCTGATGGCTTATCAGTGTAGCTCTTTAAATACGGTAGTGATGTGTTGTTTGGACGCATCCACCAAATCATCACCAACTAAGTATACGGGTGTCCGATGACTGGACCTGGACTATCTGCTCCATATGCCCCAACTACAAAAAGGCGATCGTATATCTTGCAAGAACTATCGAGGCATACAATATCCTATCCAACGTACTGTGTGAACGTCTTAAGCCGTTGTGCAACACATTAATCGGCACGTACCAAATGTGGCTTCGGGCCTGGCAGATCGAGTATAGACCAAATTTTTACACTGAAGCAAATCCTGGAAGAGACCGAAGAATTTCAAGTCAAGACTCACTATCTTTCCATCGACATCAAAGCCGCGTATCATAGCATACATCGTCAGGAGCAGTATATGACGATGAATGAATTCGGAATTCCGGCAAAATAGAATCAGCTATGTCACGTGACGCTGGAAAACACGCGCTTCAACGTGCAGATTGGGAGTATAGCTCCTCCGAGTAATTTCAAACACCGGATTTGGGGAAGCACACGCGCTATCATGCGACTTATTCAATCTTGTACTGGAACAGATAGTGCCCAGGCCAGGTGTCAACAAGGAAATCAATATCTTCAACAGATCCGTTCAGCTGCTGGGCTATGCGGATGATATTGACATCATCGCGGTCGCTCCCAGCGTGCCGTGATAGAAGCGTTCACTGCGATTGAAGACAGGCGGAATCTATTAACCTTGTAGTAAATGAGGACAAGACTAAGTACATGCTGTCAACCAACGAACAAGCATCTGTCCACCACCTAGGATAGAACGTCACTATTAATAGCAATAATTTCGAGGTAGTTAAAGAGTTTAACTACCTCGGAGTAAACATGAACTCCATGTATGATACCCTAATGGAGATCCAGCGAATTCTAGAAAACCGTTGCTACTTCGGTTTGGCCAAACATTTGGGTTCAAAACTCCTAACTCGAAGGACGAAATGTGTGCTCTATAAAGCCCTTATCCTGCCAGTTCCGGCGCCGAGTGCTGGATGATAAGCAAGAAAGGAGAGCTTATACTGTGCTCCTTCGAATACTTCGGCGGATTTTTAGTCCTGTGTGCGAGGAGGGCGAATTGAGGAGAAGATACAACCGCGAACTATATGAGCTGTACAAAGATGTGGATGTAGTCCAAAAAGCCGAAACACGTCGACTACATTGGTTCGGCCATATTGAGCGAATGGACAATAATGCTCCAGTCCAGCTAAGAGCATCTTCAAATTCCAAGTTCGAGAAGAGAAGAAAGAAAGAACTTCCTTTTCAAAGACCAAGCCATCGCGAATGCCAGAGCGCTTGGTCTGGACAACTGGAAGCAGCGTGCCCGGGATCGGAGAGGATGGAAAGCTGCAGTGTCTCAGGCATAGACTCTTCACGGGTCGGGAGCCCGATAAGTATAGGTAAGTAAGTAAATAAGTAAGTTATCTACTTTTGAAATTTTTGTAGGTATATACTTCCAGATTTTGTAAAATTCGCGATTTTTGCATTCGAGATCTATGAAATCGATTTTCCAGTTTTTTTTCATTCTAGGTTTTAGTCGTTCTAGTTAACTTCGTGATGCACATCATTCCCCCACACTCTTATAGCCACAGCCACCACCTTGGTGATGATCTTCGCTACTATACCTACCGTCACTCACATAATATTTAATTGGCGTTTGGTCAATATTGATGACAAAATGCAAAAGTTCATTATTTTCTTGAAAGGGCAAAATCAAAAATTTCTTTGCAATGAAATATATTTTGTTCAAATAATCACTTCAAGGAGCCTGATAATGAATTTATTGTTCTTCTTCAAAAGAGCTATAAATTCAAGTGACTTTATAGCGCATATTTTTATGATCGTAACTTGCAATAGCTCAACGGTTTGTGTCATGGGCAACTTTGTGTTCTAAATTCAACTCCCAAAAAATCGCAAACAGCTGCTTAAGCGCTTTCTAAAATCTATCGATATTTATAAAGTTATTGTGCTGATACAGTGACATAGTGTGAGTGTCCTGGGTTACACTTTGGTTTTTTTAACCTCTCTGGCCAAAAGTGCAATGTCCCCATTAAAATCAATTGTTGTTCACAATAAAATTTTCTTAAAAATATTATCAACCAAATATTTTGCTAGAGAATATTTATTCGTTTATTTGTCATTCTCATTCATCGCTATCCATCACAAGAAAAAAATCCTTATTGCCACATACTCACATACCAAACCCTCGTAGAACAAGATAAGGAAAACTCATTCATCATGAGTGGTGCTATACTCAACCAGACTGATGACGAGAACTTTTTAAGTCTTTCAATTGTTAGAGTGATGTTACCTACTCAAGGACGAGTTGCTTTTTTTATTTTTTTTTTTGTTTAAACTTTAAAATTGTACCAGCTGCAGGTGACATTGGCTGTCGCTGGGCGAAAAATAATTATTCATTCTCGTAATGCACCTACAATCCGTTGGCATCACCATTTGTTACTCACTGAGTGACGGGAAATGGGAATATTTACGACCGGAAATGTGAAGGATGCGCTTGTGTTTTTATTTTACGAAAATAAGATTCTCTATGTATGTGGGATGGATATACCTACATGTAAGCAGTAAACAGGTAATTTTGTTAAGTGGTTTTTGTTGTTCGAATTCGAACAAACAAAGGAAGTGTTAGATTGATCCTTGTAGGTGGTACTTGTACATGAAAATTGAGAAGACAATAAAATTTGGTAAATAAAGCATTCAATGAATTAGATTCACTTTTGAATAGTACAATGAACGATGAGCAATATTGACAAATTCATTGGTTCAATCAAATGTAAGTCAAACCTTATAACTTTTATTTTATAAATTAATTGGATGCGATTCAGGATAGTGTTTGGCTCTAAAAAATATACCTACCCTCATCAGTATCAGTGAGCTCAATGGCTCATGTCCTTTGTTTACTTGATACCAAAAAGGGCCTGTATGTACTGCACAAATTTAATGTGGTATTTACACTTCATTACTATAATCACGACTTATCTTCAAACTACATAGTATGACCTAACTATATCCATATACAAAGCAAGACATTGTCTTCTTTTTAGCTAGAAACAATGAGGAGAGTAAAACGACCAACACATCCCTTAAGATAATCTGTGACGCCACAGCAAAAGTTCTGCCGTCATGTTTAGTTTCACTCTGTCTTCCCACAACCAACATTATTAATGCAACTACACTTCCGAGTACAGCCGGAAGTCCTTGATCCGGTTGTGGTACACCGTGTATATCGTAATGCACTGGTGTCGTGTTGGGTAATATTGTTATGAGTAAAATGCGCTTTCCGTTGGCTTACCCAGAGATTATAGTTCTTATAGCATAGAAGCGAGTACAATGTACTCTGGTGAATTGCAATTTGAAATTATCGACTTTGGAAAAGTGCACTTTTTTGTTTGCAACTTATACTTACATTTAAGCTACGATTACACGGCCATTTTTCCGAGTCATTTAAATGACGCTCTGACGTAAAAATCGCGTCATAAAGCAGTCAGTTAAATTTCGTTCTGTTTGATCGCCATTGTTGGGATAACATTTTTGGAATCATTTAAATGACTAGGAAAATGGCCATGTGATCACTTTTCAATGAAGCCTAGGATAAATGACTAAACTTTTCCACTGTTGCGCCATATAAATGGTAGCCTTCAAAAAATGGCAAGGATCGAAATTCTTGCCATGCCATTTTTCTACGCAAATGACGAAGCATTTAATACGATATCTGTGCTTTCATTTTGATTTTGTCTCGTGGCGAAAGGACGTGTTAGATTAGATATTAAGTCGGGAGAGCCCTCATTGGGCTCTGGAACTGCGGTCTCTCTAAAGGGGCCTATTGGGGGTCATAGAGCAATATTTTTACTCTGGAGACAGTCAGGAAGACAAGTATTATGCATCCTACCTATTTGGTGTCCTACTTCTTTGAGAGGTTTTTGCTGGTGACTGAAGCAGTCAAATCGTATATAAGTTTACATCACCTGGTTGTGGCTTAGTTTTCGAGTCAAGGTCAACAAATAATCGAATTGATTGGCTGACAAACGAAGGACATTGCGATATAGTTCAGGTTCTTCTTCGCGCAATTCGAGTAGTAATCCAGCACAAAATCCACTCTTCTCGCGACGGCTTAATCACTTCTTTTGCCAAATATTCCGCTCGTCGCGTTGGCTCGTAATCAAGTCGTCTTCATCTAGCACACACGCCGCTAAATACGCCGTCTCCGCAATTTTCACCATCATCCCAAAAGTTCTTTTCGACATTTTTTATGTAATATTTTTTTTTTCTTTTCAATGCTATTTTCTATTTAATTTATTAAAAAAGCTGCACGTATGCCGGTTTGCGTATTCGTTGAGAGAAAAACACTAAAATGACAGTAGCTATATTTTTCTCATAGGACATTACCGTTTGATCGCAAAACCGGTTAAGGGTGACATTTGCCATTTTGATGGGGAGTCATTGCCATGTGATCGCCATTTTTTCGCTCGTCATTTAAATGGCATCCGAAAGGAAAATTCTAAATGCCTCGCAGTGTCCGTCATTTGATTTTGGGACACAAATGACGATGATAGTCATTTCGTGTGTTTGCCATTTTTCCAATGACGAATCTTAGCTTGAATGTCGCTATAATCTGACGTCACATCGCCATTTAAATGACTTAAAAAAATGGCCATGTGACGTAAATTAGGCTATATTTTGTTTGAGCATCGAAAGTTGATAATCACCCCTATTCCCGTTGGCGTTTTTCGTAAACGCCTTAAATTTAATTTCGGTTTTAAGTCAAGTGTTTGTAACTTTTTTAAGATGAACGAGAAGCAAAATCGTTAACAAAAATTCAGGAATAAGGGTGAATTATTCAATCTATTGAATGAAAATTGGGCACGCATATAACTGAAGAGATGATATAAAAAGTGGACCATATCTTTATAACAAGTTATAACTGATAGGGAAGGGATACCTCATACCTCGCTCTTCAGCTGCCGTACTAGTTGTACAAATAGTTGGTTGACTTCAGGTCCTTCTGTTGGGTGGAGTTTTCCTCTGCTACATTGGTCCTCATAAGTGCATTTTAATTCTCGTCGGCCTTGTCCTTCTGTTTTCATATGCCTTTGCTCTTTAAACATTTTGCAATTTATGTCATTGAATTCCCTCGATAGATACTTGACCAAATGTAACAAGTAACACATTTTTTTCTCTCTTACTGGAAGCTTTTTAGAGGTTCTGTTAGAAGACATTTTTTTTCCAGCGTATAACATGACCGAACCAATTTTTTAAGCAGAATGTAGGTAACTAGTGGTCGCGAAAGATTATAGACTAACCTCCTTTATAGAAGACTCTACCACCCTTATCGTGGAATCCGCCGGGGGGAATTATTCACGGAAAAGAATATTTTGGTATCGTCGGATCCGCAAAGTGAACAGTTCCCCGAGTGGGTACTGTGAATAAGTTTCACTGTATCGGTAAAAACGTTTAAATCGAATTTTTCCCGAACGGGGAAAATGGGGAATTTTCCGTGAATAATTCCCCCCGGTGGATTCCACGGTACATATCCCAATTAAAAGACAATTCTGCTAATCTGTTAAACAAAGGTTGAGGTACTTTTCAGTCCTCCATGTCAAAGTTAAAGTTGACATTTCGTCCTTTCTGCATACCATAAGAAGCAGGAATAGAAAATGTTTATAAACAATATACCGAAATACAATAACGCCATCGCTTGACTTACAAAATATCTTACAAACATTCAAAGTCAATCCGTTGCTGCATTTTGTGATTGCAAATAGACGGCATTGTTGTGAATATGTCCTCTCATGTAAGGATCTTTGAATCCATGACATCAAGTAAGAACCAACAAAAGACCGGACTTCTTTGGCCCCACTCAAAATGGAATTATTTCAACCTACATCCATATGCTGGGACAATATAAATCAATGAATTCATGGGATAGCTAGCATAGTTCCATTATGTCGTCGAAAACATAAATACGAAATAATCGTACCCAAGAGTGTGTATAGGTATGGTATAGTGTATTCGAATCTAGGCGATGAACAACTTCCGAACCCTTGTTACTAGCAAATGCAGATGCAACTGGTAAATGATGTACAATGCGTGTGTACCGGAAGGCAGAGCAACCTAGTTTATGGGGGGTGTGGCGAATGTTGAATTTATCCCCAAGCTGCCTGGAGCCAAACAAGGCGACCTACATCGAACGAACGGTTGTACAGAAACTTATTACAGAACATGTTTCGGGAATTCTGTGCAACGATGTGAGGTGGTGTACGGATTTTCGCATTTAAAATTGACTTTGGAATTAAACCAACTTTTTTCCTGGATGTCAGTGGTATTTAAGATAGGACCGGTTACTGTTGGGCCGATTTTTACAGCAGGAAAGATTACTGCTGCAGCTGTTGAAGTACAAAGAAATGCTGGAGTCTCGAAGCGGAACTTCCCGGCGCAAATGGAAATAAGCAGAAAATCATCGCAGGCAAATTTGCACAACGATTTAAGCTTATGTCCATATAAAGTTAATAAGGAAATTTAATGCAGCCCACTGGCGTAACGAAAACTTGCAAGAATATCAATCGAATGGTGGAGAAACGACACCATGAAGGCTTCCGTTTTATATGTCTGACCAGCCCCATTTTAATTTAGACGAAAATGATAGTACTGCTGGACTTTTCGAAAGCTTTTGACACCGTTGACCATGAAATTCTTTGTAAAAAGCTGTCACAATTGTATAAATTTTCATATTCCGCCACTAAATTGATGAACTCATACCTGTGGCAACACTGCTCAATGCAACCTTTCCACAACAAGCATCTCATCGCCGTTCGATGCTTAATTCGATACACACACTTAAAGAAACTGATGAATACGAGCGTTGTCTAGACAGCAGCTGCAGTTGCAGATACGAAAAGGTTTTTCCATCATCGACATCGTCTCCGTAATTCTTTTGTATTTTTGTAATATTAAATTAATTAAGTTAATAAATAAATCGTGTTATAGTTTGGTTTTAATAAGCGTCAAATTTATTGAACCTCCACATACCTTATTGGCAGAAAGCAAGCTGTAATGGTGAACGGAAATCTTTCTAATTTCCTTCCTACCTACAGAGGTGTCCCACAAGGCTCAATTCTTGGCCCCCTTTTATTTTCGCTTTATATAAATGAACTTCCTCAAACTGTATCTGAAACCTCCATTCAAATGTATGCAGATGATGATCAAATGTACAAAAGTTGTCCTTTTGGATTGAATTGAATTGAAGACTGTGTCTTTGATATAAATGAGGACTTAAGAAAAATTTTATTGTTCGCTCAATTTAATGGTCTCTTCTTAAACCCAAGTAAGTCTAAGTGTCTTATTATTTAAAAAAAAAAAACGGGAGATTCTTCATACTTTCCAAAAATCATACTTGACGGTGCTGCACTTGAATATGTGGAGGCAGCAAAAAACCTAGGAATGGTGTTTAACCGGAATCTTACCTGGAATAATCACATTAATTCAGTTGTAGGGAAAGTTTATTTTATTCGATTCTCGAGCTTAACTTCTGAATGTCAGTTTTTTGTAAATGCCACTCGGTTATGGAACTGCCTACCGCGGCATATTAGGCGAATTGGGGACTTCGGGTGTTTTAAGAAATAACTGGCGGCACATTTATCCCAGAACTAAATTTTATTAAATGTTTTTTTTTTTTTTTTTTCTTTGATATACGTGGTTTTAACAAAAGCAAAATATATAAATGTAGTAAAATGTAGATGAATGTAATACAGTAAATGCAAATAATTGTAGAATAGAATTATTTATAGAGATGAAACGTAAATTTGCAATGAAACAATATTAAAGAAGATTTAATTTAAAAATTATTTAATAAGCTAAACTATAATGTATTTAAATTTTTAATCTAAAGTAGCTTTTAATTGTTCTAATACTGAAGCTTGTATTAATTATAAGATATTGTATCTTGTAGAGGTAGAGAGTGCTTTGTGAGTACAGAGGGTCGTAATCGCTGTCGCTTGCTTTGTCGTTAGCCGCTTCTCGACTTACACACTGCAGAGGCGGAGGTGCTCTACCGTGCTGCAGGTATAAGAGAAGGCTGGAGAAAACAACGAGGGGGCGATGCCTGGGTTACTTCGATGTCGCAGAGTCTGGGGAAAAATCAAATAAGCTGACACTTGTTTTATTCTTGCTGAAAAGTCGTTCTTGTTGGTGAGACAGAGGCTGAGGCGCTCGACCGTGCTGTCCACTTCGCAAGTTCAACTCGTTTTATTAAAAATTTGCATTGCCTTATATACTAGTAGTGACAGAGCTTTTTCTTTGTTGTGATTGGCTGTGGTTAAGCTTTCAGAGCTTTCTTTATTTAGTTCACATACAGCATTGCCAGATCTTACAATATAATAATATTTTTAAAGCATTGCCAGAAGGGCTTAGTTTTAATTTAACAATAATTTAATGCACAAAAAAATGAATATATACAATAAAATAAATAGGTGGTTGCTACAGTCTCCCCCTCTGGAACTTCAGACGTCTCGACGAAGTGACAGACTTCAGTGTAGCTTCTTGGGTCGTCCTCTTCTGCGTAGTCTCTGCATAGGTTCAGCCGTCGTTCCCTCATCTCGGTTTATTTTGGTTAGCGCGGAACCGTGATATGTGCCAACTAGAACTTCCGCATCATCTTTATTGGCAACTTGGTATGAGGATGCTCCGACTTTGCCGACGACCACGTATGGGCCGTCTCGACGTGGTACGAACTTTGACGTGACGTTTTTAGATGCTTGACTCAGAGTATGCGTAGTAACCAGGACCTCGCCTCCCACGTTGATCTCCATTTTCGGCCTTCTTTGTTTTTCTATATAGGTTGTGTTGTGATCTCGAGTACTCTCTTCCATCTCCCCCTGGACCAAAACGTCTCCAATAGCATTTACGAAGAAAGTTTTATCCGCACGAACCTGTGGCAGAACTGGTGTTGTGTTGTGTTCGCTAAAGCCTTTTGAGCAGATGATAGAATCATCAATGAATACCGAGATCCACATGACTACCGCAAGGAGCACAGCTTGAAATTTGGCCATTAATAGCATAAACGTGGCTGTTGCGTTTTTGAGCCAGGATGGCATTCGCTTGAAACAGTAGATTCCATATGGTGTTATAGGGGATGTTTTCACGACGTCTTCATCCACGACCTTGATGCTTTTCGTATGTTGGATTGTTTCATCGATTCGGGGCATGGGATAGCTATCAGAAACTGTTACCTTGTTGAGGCCACGGTGGTCAACGCAGACTCGTATATCGCCGTCTTTTTTGGGTACTAACACAACTGGAGCAGCCCATGGTGACTCGCACTCTTCGATAATGCCACTTTCTAGCATTTTCTCGATTTCTACCTTGAGTTGATTTTTTCGTACGGTCGAAAGCCTATATGGTGTTGAAGCAATTGGTGGGTTGCTACCCGTATTTATTTTGTGTTCAGCATATGGTGTTGGCTCAGTTGGAGTTTCGAAGGTGGAGCCAAACTCTGAAAGGAGGCTGTTTAGTTGCCCTGTTTGTTGGTGGGTGAGTTCTGTTCCTTCATCTTCCCTCAGGTTTACGTCAATTGACAAAATTTCGGTGAAGAAATCTTCAATCTCCATGGGTGTATCGCTTTTTTGAATTTTAGGAAACCTGATGTAGATTTAGATTACCTGATGTATTTTTCCTATCTGGACTGATTTCTGGGCGTACGGAGCTACCGAAAATTGAATTTATTGAGTGAGGTGAGTACTCATTGCTTTCTCTATTTTTCCCGATGGCCTGGTTTTCCCAGGGGTAGGGGCCATAGCGTTCATCATTATGAGCCGCAGTAATTTTTAATGGTGAAATGGGAGAAATTGGGCTGAACATTTTGCTCACGACTGGCAGTGTTGAGTTCTGTGGATTTCTTGCCGGTGTTCTTTGACATGGGGAAATTGTTTGCAGTTTTCCTAACCAGTCCTTGTAGTCTCTGACGTCGCGCAACATTCTTGTAGTTGGTGAAACAATTGTGCTATTTGTGTCGTAAAAATCGAATGTTTTCTTGGGTTGGTCCTGGAAATACCAGCAAAAAAATTATAGATGTTGTAGCCATGCAGATCCCATCATGTTGAACACTACCATCAGCAAGAGTAACGCTTGCGCTGAGCTGGGTAAATTTGGTTCCGTTTCGCAACAAGTGCTCAAAAAGGTGGCGGCCAGCAACACTTGTTCTGGCTGCCGTATCGATGTATGCGATGCCGTTTTCCCCGTGCGAAGTGATTGGAATAGTTGGTAGATCATTGCCGATAGTGTTTTTTATGAGATTGAAAGAAACTCTTTGTGGACCTTTTGGGAGATCTTTGCACGAAGGGCAGTTGGACCTCAAAAAACCAGGAGCTTTACATTTATAGCAAAATATGCCTTGATTAGAGGGTGATCTCAACTGGTTAATTGCTTCTAATTCCGCTTTCTTCTTTTTCCTGCATTCGGACGTTGAATGACCTATATTATCGCAGAAATTACATTGAATTTTGGTGGCGCTTTGTTCGGGCCTGAGTTGTAGCTTTTCTGCCATGCTATGCTCTACTGCTCTGGCCTTATCGATCAGTTGCTGAAATGATGTTATGCTTTGTCTTGGAACACCGTCACGGATGTTTAGGTGTAGCAAACCGTAGACTAGATCGAGCATCATGGTTTCTGATGGTCTGGGCACAGGCAGTTGTGCGAGCAATGCTCTCTTTTTACGAATAAAATCGTCCGTGTTCTCTTTACCTTTCTGCTTAGAGTCGAAGATCTCTTGGTAAATTCTATAGGCTGGTTTACTTGGTGCAAATGCACTTCTCAGGAGAGCCAGAACGTCTACCCAAGTTTTCGCCTCCGACTTAACGCCTTGCCACCAACTCCGAGCATCGCCTTCTAGCAGTAAGGGAAATCCCTTGATTGCGTCGGTCTCTGAGATATGCTCAACATCTTTGAAACAACTAATGGTTGCGATGAATTCTTCCACCTTTAGTGGATCTCTTTCACCACAAAACCGGCTGGTACAATTGCTGAAGCTGCCGCTTCGAGTTTGCTGCGCCATAAGCGAGGAGAGCAATTTTTGAACTTGCTCCTCGGTGTAGGTAGCCATTGTGCGGGCACACTCTTTCTCTGCAATACGAGTACTTCTTCGTGGATCCAATGTGAATGATAATTGCTGTTGTGTTGTTGGTATGTATTATTTCCCAAAACTCTGGCCCCACGTTGGGCGCCAATGTAGAGGTAGAGAGTGCTTTGTGAGTACAGAGGGTCGTAATCGCTGTCGCTTGCTTTGTCGTTAGCCGCTTCTCGACTTACACACTGCAGAGGCGGAGGTGCTCTACCGTGCTGCAGGTATAAGAGAAGGCTGGAGAAAACAACGAGGGGGCGATGCCTGGGTTACTTCGATGTCGCAGAGTCTGGGGAAAAATCAAATAAGCTGACACTTGTTTTATTCTTGCTGAAAAGTCGTTCTTGTTGGTGAGACAGAGGCTGAGGCGCTCGACCGTGCTGTCCACTTCGCAAGTTCAACTCGTTTTATTAAAAATTTTCATTGCCTTATATACTAGTAGTGACAGAGCTTTTTCTTTGTTGTGATCGGCTGTGGTTAAGCTTTCAGAGCTTTCTTTATTTAGTTCACATACAGCATTGCCAGATCTTACAATATAATAATATTTTTAAAGCATTGCCAGAAGGGCTTAGTTTTAATTTAACAATAATTTAATGCACAAAAAAAATGAATATATACAATAAAATAAATAGGTGGTTGCTACAATCTTAAAATGCAAGTTTACAAAAAAAAAAAAGAAAAAAAAGCAGAATCCTCGAATGTGGAATGACTCTAGTGAGCGGATACTCCATGAGACGGCCTATACTCCTTTAAAGAAAACAGAGTTAGTTTTAACGGTCAATGGAAATTGAGAGCAATATGGTTACTATGGACACTGTAAAACTGAGCATTGAGGTAATGAAAGAGCCGACGTTCTGGCCAAAAAAGGAGAAGACCTCCCACAAAATAAAATAATTGAGAGAATAAAACTACCATGTCCAAGCGAATTGGTATTAAGAAAACTAAAATTAGGTCAGACCTAAGATGGTCATCTTTAGAAGAGCACAGGATCTCTAAGAGTCTAAGGCATTGTGGCTTGAGCTATATCGGAAAAAATATGAAGAATAATTGTTAAAACTCAACAGATAACTGGGCATTTCCTTTTGAGTAAGTACGGTATATTCTTAACAAATGCCTGCGTGCGGGTATTGCAAGGACCTACATGGTGCAAACGATATTACTCATTTTCTCTGTGAAAGAAAGCATCTTAGAAGGTACCTACTTCTTCGACAATTTCGAGAAGGTTGGCCTCTCAAACGGATTGGTTTAGGTTTCTGACCTAAAGATGATGCAATAGGCCAGCGTTGCCGCCGAAAATAAAAAAAGCGTGCCACTTTTTCAGAGGAGCGTGCCCTTAGCGTGTCCAAAGAAAAAATATGTTATTTTTTTTCACATTTACGCCGCCAAGCCAACGCCAAACAGAAACAACGAAGATACAGTTAAGGACCATTCACATGAGAGCAAACGAACGAATTGCTGAAATGCGAACAAACCGCGTTTTAAGTATTTACAAACAGAAAATTGCGCATTTTATTATACTAAGAGAAGGATAATTAATTATTTCACCAAACTGTATTAAGAAAACAAGTTTATAAACAGTTTAAAAAACGAAATATCGAAATCCAAAATTTTTAGCGCGAACGAAAACACCCTTGGCGCGAATTGTCAAAGTTTAGGTATTTGCAATCCACATCATTTAATTCGAGCTCCACTATATACTATATATAAATTTTCGAGAGATATTCGAACCAGACCACCATTGTCGGGTCCCTTTTCGTCTTCCTACCACTATAAACCTTACCCAGTGAGGCTCTCCGGATTTCTCCAGAGTGCTTCCCTGAGATCGATTCCTAGTGTTAACGCTAGCATCTGTTATGTGAGATCTGTTTCATCCAATGGGTCTCGACCCAATGTTGTCCCAAGATACTCATTCTTCTGCCAGCCAAATCTGGACATTGACACAATATATGTGCCGCCGTCTCCACTAACTAGCGAATAATTACGGGTAGAAACTGATGGAACGAACGAGAAAAAAAAATTTGCGAACTGCCGCGACCTAGAAAAGTGTTCATGTCAACGGACTGTCAAAACTTGCGAATATTCGTTCGTTCGTAGGTAGTTGGTCGCTCTCATGTGAATTATCCTTTACACTGAGCTTTAATTATTTAAGTAAGGTTAGAGAAATGAAGAAAACGTGCCATTTTTAATTTTTGCGTGCCACCGTGCCACAAATAAATTTGCGTGTCCAAAAAGCACGATCGTGCCAATTCGGCAACGCTGTGCAATACCACTCATAACTAGGCCTATTATGACAGAATTGCTGATAAAATTTACAAATAAGCTGATTTCCAGGAATTGCACATTCCGTTGGCCGCCAAAGTCTCCTGGCTTTACTGCATCTGCACAACGTTTGTTTCGAGTATAAAGAATTGTATTTAATTAAAAATGCAAGTGAAAAATAAGTGTACTGTAAAATATGATGTAAATCCAAACCTCACTGGTTAGCTACTCAAACTCAACTGTATGTGTGGAAAGGAGTTGGTCTGTCAACTTCTCACTGCCGCCTTAATTCTTACTTACAGACTACAGAGTCTCTGCCTGAAACACTGTAGCTTTTCATCCTCTACGATCCCGAGCAGGCTGCTTCTAGTTGTCCATACTAAGCGCTCTGGCATCCGCGAGCGATGGCCATTCGTGTAATTCATGCAGTTCATGTTTACTCCGAGGTAGGTGAACTGCTTAATGACTTCGAAATTGTTGCTCTCAATAGTGACATTTTGTCCTACGCGGTGGACAGATGCTTCTTTTTTGGTAGCAGTTTCTTGTCCTCATTCACTTCAAGACCAATGGATTTCGCCTGTTCTTCAATCGCGGTGAAAACATCTATCACGGCACACTGGGAACGACTGATGATATCAATATCGTTCGCATACCTACCTCAGACTCAATCCTTATCCGTACCTTATATAATGCTTTTATCTATAGACACTTTTGCCCGCGGCTTCGCTCGCGCAGTCTTCACGATTTGGTATTGGTACACAGATATTCCTTCACAGTCAGTTTGTTCCCTCTTTTTCGCGCAGAAAACCTACCTAAGAAAAAGTTAGTATCTCTGAAAAAAGTGTTTACAGCCCTATTGGAGAAAACAGTTCAAAAATTATATGATCCATATTTTTGTTAGTGAAGCGCTGGCATCTCAACACAGATCATACTATAGCAGATTGAGTCACAATCTATGGGACAAAACACATTTCTTTGCTGACAAATACAGCGATATGATAAGCACCATCTTTACAATAGTGGGAGCTTTTACCCCTTTATTATATTCCACACTTCCCAGATCTTATTACACTCTTGCAACCAGAAAGATGCACCACTTTCTAGCAGTATGACCCTATTCATACAGAATTCCGCTTGAATATCTTTGGAGTACGTTACGCTGGAGTTAGATGAAGCGATAAGTATATTCAACGGCAAAGGATTTTGGGACGCAATACAAAGTACCTATAAAATTGATACGACGACGAACGGTTCGTGACTTAACTCCTTAAAAGAGGTCATCGCCAATAACTTGGGTCCCAAGCAACATTTTCAAAATCGGAAAAATTAATTATCTCTTTTCTTTCTAATAGTGTACCTACACAAACTAAATTTGAAGTCGATCGGATGAAAAATAAACTTTGAACCCCCTCTTACCCCTTTAAGGGTAGAATTTCCAAAATCAGAGAAAGTAGTTTTGTTTGTTTTTCATAGAGAGTACACAAGCCGAGTTTGAAGTCAATCGGATGAAAAATAAAATTTCCCCATACAAATTTTGACCCCCCTTTTTCCCCTTTAAGAGTCGAATTTCCAAAATCGGAGAAATGTATTTTCTTTATTTCTCATAGAAAGTACAAAAACCGAGTTTGAAGTCGATCTGATAAAAAATAAAAATTTTCCATACAAACTTTGACTCCCCCCTTTTACCCCTTTAGGGGTCGAATTTCAAAAATTTCTTTAGTGCTTGTATACATCATAAAAAAAAACCTATGTGCAAAATTGCAGCTTTCTAGAGCAAATAACTTTTATTTTTTGAAAATGCTATAAAAAAAACTACTGAATATTTTCTCAAATTTATTTTTTTATTTGAAAGTACAATCCTTCCGGTTAATAATGGAAAATAATTTCATTCAAATGGCTGCCTCGGCTGGCCATGCAGTAGCCTACACGAGCGGTCCAATTTTTAAGCACATTATCGATTGTGTGCAGCTGTATTCCACCAATGGCTTCACGAATATTGTCCTTTAAAGCGTCAATTGTCTCTGGCATGTCGGCGTAACACCTATCTTTTACGGCACTCCACAAATAATAGCCCAACGGTGTCAAATCGCAGCTCCGCGGTGGCCAAACGACATCAGCTCTGCGGCTGATAATGCGATCTTCAAAAACAGGGCGCAAAACATCGAGTGTAGCTTCGGCTGTTTGGCACGTAGCGCCGTCCTGTTGAAACCAAATGTTGCCAATATCCTACTCTTCAAGTTTTGTGAACAAAAATTCGTTCAACATGGCCCGATAACGATCGCCATTGACTGTAACGGCCACTCCTTGCTCATTTTCGAAGAAAAATGGCCCAATTATGCCTCTGGACCAAAATCCGCACCAAACAGTGACTCGTTTTGGGAATATCGGCTTTTCAATGTATGCTTTTGGATTTTCACGCTTTGGTTTATCGATGAGGATGCCAGTTTCTTTCACTTTTTTTCACAAGATAACGAACATACGGAGCTGACGGTGCATCTCTTCTTCCAAAATCCGTACGCAATTTTCCCACACATTCTGCAACATTACCATGATTTTCAAAGTAATGTCGCAATATTTCCCAGCGTTGTTCAAGCGTATACACAACCATATTCGTTCAGCGGAAGGATAAAACTAATTATCTGTCAAATCAGACACGAGCTAAGTGTTACCATTCGCGAAATAAGCACTAGTTGAAAAAAAAGGTTAGATGGCGGACCTTTTATATAGATATGGAATATATTTTTTTTGAAGAATATCCGATAGGAAAAGCCCGTAAGCTTTTCTGTATTTGTTTCAAATTACAAAAGTGAAACCATTTCTCGCATCAAATATTATTCCGGGAATTGTCCACAAAATTCAATGTAAAATGTCCAACGAATCTGTACTGAAACTGAGTGCTACACATCAGTACCTACCTAATGAATATGCGTATTCATAACAAAAAAAATTTGGCTTACATCTACTATTGCTAAAATAATCCCCTAAAAAATTCTATCGAAACCATTGTTCTCATATTCATTACGGGTTATTCAAAAAGAACTTTCTCTTCATTTGTTATCCTTTTTTGTTAGCTCTCGTTAGTCATTTATTCTGATTTTGAAAACTGCAGATGTGAGCATAACCAAATTTTCCGTGAAGGGATCACAATTGTATGCTCGCTGCTGTAGATTAAACAACGAAAAAAAAAAAAAATATAGACACCACTCCCTGGACCCCAAAATAAATTGGACAAATCTCTTTATATTCGTTAACTCAATAGTGCACATTAGCTGTTGTGTATGGGTCACGACTACAAAACTATAATGCTTAATGCTTTCAATCTTAACATCATAACCATGTAATCTTTTGCCAATAAAACTTCCAGAAATGTGTCTTTTCATCCCCCAGGAAGGTTGACATCCATAAACAAAATCACCATTTCCTACTACCCTCCCTAACATCAACCCTCTTATAGCCGCAATGACTGTTATGGAGACGCGACAATGGCATTACCCATGGCCAGCTCATTTGACCTACATATTCAGTCGTTTGTTCCTTGCTGGGTTGTTTCTCACCTACTCGCGAATGTAGTACATTCGCGCTGGGTACGTGTACGACACAAGCGTATATATTGCAAGTTTCCAGGATGTAATTTCGGTCCCCCCAGTGTTGAATATTTGCTACATATGCAAATGTAATGTGTCATGATTCTATAACGACGCATTATGATGAAGATCAAAGGAAACTGCTGACAACAATGTTTTGACATTTAGGAAAAGACTTCTGGTGAAAAACATTAAATTGTTGGGGTGAGAAAGAGTCCTTTTCTCGAAATTGCAAAGATAAAGAACGAGTTTCCCCTATATTCACGGATTTACGTGATTACTCTGGTGCACCCACTTTGTATTCAAATGTTGTAAAGATTGAATTTTGTACACCCTTCCATATGGTGTGTGTGTGTGTGTATTGTTCCAGTAAATTTGCGCCTCCAGATAGTCGTGTAGGAGCTAACTGACTGTTTTATCGGTTTTAAAAGTCTTGTTACAGGGCTGCTCATAAATCAGTTTCTTTGTCAACTGAATAAGATTTAAACCAGAGGAATGTCACTTTAAAATGATTTATGGCCAATTGTCTAGTGTTGTGTTTTTATTCTGTTAACTAGTCCTTTGAAAGAGGACCTAACAAAAAAGGCAAGTTTTCAAGAGTGAAAAACAGATTTGCGGGCTTGGGTTTGAGGAAAGAAATTAAGCGGAAAAAATGGGATTCTATAATTTGAGAAGTAACCACTCCAAACACATATAGAGATTTATAGCTTTTTGAATATAAATATTTTAAAATAATTGTTGGCGACAATCTCATTTTCCATGGTCCGCTTGTCCATTAAGTGGGTCGCTGGTGTAGGTTGCTCAAGTGGTCCCTCCATTGCTCTCAATCCTCCGCCATCGACTCCAAATCATCAAAGGCAATCCCCATGAGGCAGAGATTATGGACTTGATCTAACCATCTCATCCTTGGTCTACCTAGAGGACGCCTGCCTGATGGTACGGATTCCATAGCACGTCGTGGAATCCTGTTCGGAGACAAACCACCGAAGCATAAATCGCTCCGTTTGGAGAAGTAGCTGCTCGACATTGAGTTCCTCACGTATTTCTAATGCGATCTCTACGGGTCACACCAGCAATATTCTTTCGGTCATTACCCAAACCTCATGACCATAGGTAACAGCTGGAACAAACACCGAGTTAAAGATTGACAACTTAGTTTTGACACCAAGTTCAGTCCTCCAAATAGCAGAATGACAAAGCTGTCTCAAAATTTACCCAGTCTGACCAATCCTACAGGAAAACTCGGCATTGCTCCTTCCATCACTCGTGAATAAGACCCCGAGATACTTTAACGTCTCCACCTGTTTCAATGGGATTCCACTAAAATGCAGAGTGCATTGAACAACGAACAGGCATTCTGTAGACAAACAGTTACAAACCGATCGAGTGCGCACTGAAGTTCAGTCTGAGAGGACCCAAGGATGACGAAGTCATCAGCGAACAGCAAATGACTTATCCTCAGATCTCCCAATTCGAAACGTTCTTCGCCAAGACTGCGCTGTAACATCCAATCCATATAAGTAATGAAAAGGAGAGGAGACAAGACGCACCCCTGGCGAAGTCCAGTAAACGCCATTTACCCGAACACAGCTTTTACGTGTGCGTATCGGACACATGTCAACATGTACTTGACGTACGCCCACAATAACATTAGTCTATAATTATTTTCAACAAGATATCGATAAAGATTTACGACGACTTAAATGGAACAATCGACTTGACAATCGATTTGTGTTTTCAAATTAATTACAAAATACCGCAAGGACATCTTTCTGCAAAATAAAAGTTTACAGACTCCGATCTACTGAAACTTGCTGTTGAAATTGGACACTTCTGATTTGCTATCTCTTGAGGACAGTGGACCTAGTTTCCGTTTCAATACTCAAGAGCTGTTGTCACATAATCGATGAAAAATATCTCCCACCATTTCGAACCAATAAAAAGCTGTGACTATGACTCGAAGGCAAACGTGTAATTTTGTTTTGTCAATTGATACGAATTTTGCCGGATTTTTTGTACTTCAATCTATAGTAGAGCCTGAAGCGAAGTCTATTCACATAAAAATTGATTTTCTTGGTTTTTTATGTATATTTTCTGAAATGTGTTTCATAAATTGGGTGCATTGTGAATTAGATGTCAAAGTTGCAAAATGTGAAGGGGCGCCAGTTAACGTAAAATTAAAATAAATTAGCTACAGTGTGAATCAAGTTTAAGTCTAACCTATACCGGGCGCCAGTTAACGTACGAACCAAATAAATTACTTTGTGTGTATTCCGCCACAATTTTTAATGTTAATGCAATGTTATTATGGCAAATTTGTTTAATTTATAACAGTCGGAGTGGGTAGTATAAAATAATTCAAATGCACACACATGCGAGCGTCACAGAAATGTATTTTTGGTTACGTGTCTGTATGAATTCATGGAGATATTTCAAAGAGGGAATTCGATTTCGACTTTTTTGTTCAGATACATATGAAGACATTCCCTTATTTTGCATACATTTTTCTCTTCATTACACTTTTCATCTAAATTTAAATACAATTTCGATATTGGCAGTAAAGAGGTTCTCGTTCTCTGCAGTTTAGTGCTTTCCATTAACGCGGTCCCATTGGTGGTGATTGGATTTTTACAGGCTATAAACTCTTCGATCATAAACACCACCAGCATATCAGCATGGCTGTCTGGCTTCCATCTAAATGATTGTATCTAAACCACAAACGAAAAGTAGGTCACGAGTTGAGACGTATTTTAGTATTTTATTGAATCCGACTGTGACGGAATCCTACTTGTTGACGCGTCTCTAAAAGTATATAATGTAGCCGATGCCTTATATATATTTGCCAAGATAAAAAAAAATAAGAAGACGGTATAACTGAGTATAGGCAGCTATTTTGTACTTTACAAATTTGGTCCACAAACAATTTTGCAGTCGCACCCCGACACACACATGTAAATCTCTATTGCCTAATGTGACTTAGAAGCCTGTGGCTATTTACACCATCACTGTGAGATGTAAAATGGAATTTTCTTTTTAGATTTCACCATAAAACTCCACCAGACCGAAACAATCCAATCCAAGTACAAACACTACGGAATCCATTTTAGATTTCAGAGAAATGTATCCCTCGCGGCTATTCCCTAAGGTGAATTGTAATGGAACTTTCTACTTTCCATATTTAGCCTCGGAAAAGGTTTTATTTTATGCTAAAGAAATTTATTTAAAGCATCAGAAAGACTCCTAGGGGAAGACAAAAAAGAAACAATCGAAAAACCCAAAAAGGATATCTGCAGAACTGGGTCAAGTATGGCGTCACACTTGGATATTTATTCATGTGTCAAACTATTTTGTTATTCAAAGGAATCCCGTTGGCAAAATGAAAAAAAAAATTGTATGTCAACAAAGTAAGGAAATTATTTGTTTGTTGTTGTTTTTTTTGTTTGCTCATCACTGAAATAGGAGACATTTAACTTGAAGAAAGGGCTGCCTAGGGTTGATCTTAAAAATAATGGATGGACTCCTTTATGGAATCAAAATGTTTTTAACCACAAAGATGAAACAAAATACAAAATGTATCTAATCTACTATTAAGAAGTAAACTTCATAACCTAGGATGAAATGGTCAACTTGGTGGTAGGCTAGGTCTGGGCTTTATCTTGTGTTAACGGGGTTACCCAAAATTGAGGGTAGGTATCTAAAATGTGCTTAACATTGTTATTTATTGCAAGTGCGTTTTCATTGCACAAAAGCTATCATTAGAATTTAAATATTCAAGGACATAATAATTCTTTTTGAATTGCTGTTTTACAAAACTATTTATTAGGTCCGTTCGCTGCGTCATTGTCGCTAGAAAATCTAATTTATACATTTGAAAGAGAGTTTACTTGGGTATTCGAAAAAAATAAGCAATGCGCAAAACACGCCGTAAATATCCATAGAATAAACATGTCACGAAACGTGTCAATTATTGACATGAGATGTACGTCTAATTCGTGAGCTTGTCAACCCGATCATGTAGTATCAATGTCAATCCATGACATCATCGTCTTGTCATGCTTTTTTTTTTTGGTTGCGCCAATGGATGTGGTAATCTTCTAAAGATGCGGTAGCCCGTGCACGATTCGCAAACCCGAATAATTGATGCCAGGAGTGCGCCTGACGTACTAATCCACACCACCCTATTTCCTTCAACCACTCTCCCCGCGGGACTGCCGTTAGGTATTACTTCGCGGGGCTGGTTAGCAACTCATGCTAAATCCTCCGGGTCCGCCATTTTGGCTCTTCTAATTCTTTCAAGTCGCCTTAATTCTTCGTGTACACTCGTTATAAAGGAGCATACTTCCAGCCAGTCATCTTCTGACCTTAACATATAGCTTATTAGACGTTGGGGGTTTGGTAAGTTTGCTATTCCCCCTGCAAAGAGCCTACAATGGAACATTGCGTGCTCCGTATCTTCTTCTTCGTCTGGGCATTCGGGACAGAAAGGCGAGCTATCGTGACCAAATCTGTGAAGGTATTTCCGATAGCCGCCGTGCCCCGATACGGTGCTAGTTGCAGTCCCCGTTTGTTCTTTTTGTCCAGACCTCGATGGTGGGGATCAGTTTGTAGGTCCATCTGCCTTTTGCCGTGTTATCCCACCTGGCTTGCCATAGTGCCATCGATGTTTCCCTCTCTTCTACTTTGACCCTTCCATTAGGGACCTCTTGCCGGTTGGCTGTTTGCCTAAGGTAGATCCTTTGCATCTCGCTGGCAAAGAATGTCAATGGGGATCATTCCCGATATAACGCAGGCTGCTTCATCCGAGGTTGTTTGAAATCCCCTTATTGTTCGTATTGCGCAGAGCCTGTATGCTGACGAGAGCTTTCTCCTTGTTTCGTTTGTTTTTAGAGCCCCCGCCCAGACCGGTGCAGCGTATAGAAGTATTGAGCTGACCACTCTGGATAGTAGAATCCTTCTGATATATCCAGGTCCACCGATGTTTGGCAGCATTCGGGAAAGAGATGCTTGCATTTGTGAGGCCTTTCTGCCGGCGTACTGGATGTGCGTTGTAAAGTTTAGCCTGTTGTCGAGCAATACTCCTAGGTACATAAGAGACTCCTTAGACCTGATGGTTTGATTCCCAAGCCGGAAATTTGCAAATTCCACAGACTTTCGGCTGGTTATCAAAACAGTCTCAGTCGGTGTCGGTGACACTAGTGTGCTTTTTATGTACTGCATGTGATGTGCAGCACATTTGCAAATAAATTGGTAGCAGGTTGCCTTAGTTATATATAATATCGCTCTCTGGGCAAACATTTACACGAGCAGCAACAACAAAAGGAAAAAATGTGTCAAACGACCATGCATGAATATTGTAGAAATTGGTGCAGTGTCAGGCTAAGTCGGACATATTTAGTCCAAACAGCACTGACAAGGCAATTGGAAAGCGATTCAAATCAGTCAGTTGGTTATAATATTGAAGTTGTGTCAATCATTTCAGGCGTCTCAATGTAGTCAGCTTACACATTATATTGGTATTCTATTTTTGGCTATATGTCCTTGATCCAGAAAACCAGGTTTTCATGTCCACCAAACGGACATAAATATTTATATATTTGCAGCATTTTCCAAAAGCGCCTTGTTATAGACGACGCTTTCTATAGGACGACACTTTGTTCATTGAAATGTGGAAACCATATTTTCTTTTTAACTAAACGACGCTAATATCTTTTGTATTCCATTTTTAAAGATGTCATCTAAGAAAGGTCTCACATTTTATGTACAACCAATGAGTCTAATCTTGAGACCAAATTGGCGAAATTAATCACACCCAGCCACAGTAATAACATGACTTATTGAAATCATTTGGACACATCCACTTAAACTGCTTAGCATTATTTAGTGATAGCTTTCATTTAGAAAATTACCGACCATATGACATAATGTTTCTTTTTTCTGCTCATAGCTGCAGGACCGACCAAAATAATCAAAGTAAAAGATATATATTTATTAGGTCATTGAACTATCCAAGGACAATACTAAAATAAAAACCATTTTAAGACTTAAGTTCCTTGTAGAAAGTGCAATTTAATATCTTCACAAAATGATTTGCAAGCCAGTCACTGTCATTTGTCACTTTAATGACATCATCATTGTGGGCAATTATCTCAGATGACGGTACCTATATTGTAGATACTTTGTGCATAATACAGAATATCTCAGGATGTTCAGTGAGGATAATTAAGCGAACCTCATTTTATAAATTAGAATCGTAAAGTGACGAAATAGTCGAGGGAATAATTCGCAAAAGCTACAGAAATATAATGAGAATCCGGAAAAAGTTTATTAGCGTAGGACGTGTTACCTTATTTTTAAAAAGACTCATCAACCGAGTATGGATGAAATAAATCATTGCAGAGGACTGGACTTTAAGATTTCTATATCTCCCATCTACAGCAAGATCCCGAACTATCGAGGAATATCGCATGCAAGATTTTATATAACGCACTCTATTATGTATTCTACCTGACGTATGCCCCATAAGCAACTGAGACAAATTTTGGAAATGAACAATGAATTTCAATCAGCAGTCATGTAATATTATGAAGCTTTACGTACATGATCAAGCCCAAGTTCTCCATTTCCCGACTATAGTAAGATCTAGCAAGGAACGGTAGGAAACCAATGGTACTTTCATTTGGTAAAACAGATGGATTCAAAACTTCTGTCTCTAACAAGTACGAGACGAGTACGCGTATCTATGCAGTTGATCAGCATTCAAACACAGTGCGTCAAATGCTGCTTTTGGATTTAGTTGAACGCACGCATTGATCAGACGTTGAGCAATGCGCCGAACAGACTCGGTGGACTATACAGCTCTAATACAGTACCTATGCGGCACATTAATTTGCATCAGAAGGCGTATTAAGTTACACTCAACTGTAAAGAGAGATTTAAAAAGTTGAGCAACACGTTGAAATGATAATTATGCACCATATATTTTCGAAGTCGTTGCTCAACGCGATTAATAACTTTATTAAAGACACGAGTTCAATCATACACTTGCCTGGGACCTTTGCGCCTATACCTGCATAATGACTCAATGAAACGCCGGCTGTATGGCGCACAGGATGGTACTTTGGATGCTATTAATGTCCAAGAGCTGGTAAAGGTTTCAAAATAAATTGCATTGTTGTACGTGAAAGAAAGTGGAGTGACGCGGGTAACTTCGGCGACCACTTGACAAAAGTCGCATATCGCAGATCCGTTCCAATGCTGAACATTTTTATAGGCCCAACGGCAATTTTCATTATTTCCCTATTAGGTTAAGACATCACTAGGTCCTCACTCTTCTGTATGGTTGGTGTCATCGAAATTACGTACAGGATGTGATTCGCCGCAGCTCGTTGTTCAGTGTAAAGAAAATTCATTTGGCGCCCAACATGAGGCCTAATCTACTTCTACTTTCACCTATGCTCGTTGGCGCTGTGGCTTATTGGTTAGTTTGCTGGACTACTACGCGGGGTCTTATTCGATTACCCGAAAAACACGAACTACATCTAAAGGCATTCATCTACTGCGCTACCTCTCGTGAACGTCTTAGAAACATCCGAGAGTGTAATTGTCCTGAAAAGGCTTCTCAAATCAGTTAATCGGAGTTGGCATAAAATTGTAGGTCTGATGGATAGTAAATGGATCCCCAATATGTATAAATGCGGCCGACTGAAGGTAGAAGTTTTTTGAATTTTGTTTTTAAACCTTACGATAGGTACTGCAGTGTAATTTAAGTTCTTTTGAAATCGCACATATCGTCCTAAAAATTCAGAAAATTTTACAAAATAGAGACAGATCAGGAAAAAATCAGAGCATCGTATTTGATTTCAAAAATTGTGACATTTACAACTTATGGGGTCATAATTACGTAACCTGCTTATGTCGAATGTTAGTCCGCGAGTTGGGTTAGCTATATTTGCATTTTTCCAGCTTTGAACCTTCAACGCCTTAATCAATGTGTCATAGAACTTTAACCATCGGTACATTCAATTTTCAAATATGTGTAGACATCCTACGCCTTGCCTCTCACAACCATTCCTTTGTGTGAGTTTTTATTTTTTGGGACAAATGGAAGGGACCTACAGCCGAGTCCGTAACGGCTGAGTTTGGGAAGCTTTTTCAGGACAGTCATGTTCGTGAGAGGCAATTTCTTTTGCTTTGGGAAAAAGCTTTACACACAATTTAAAATTTCGCCCATACATCTGGTTAAAAATCATAACTAGGTACCCAATTTTTGTCCTTTGCATGAAAGTTTAATGCCAAGAAGTGGATTCTACGGCGTTGGGTATAATATTCGAGTCCAACTTGCAACATTTGGCCAGAAATATAGACATTCTTTGGCAAGACCCAATAAATGCTCAGCGAACTTCTTTTAACAAAAATCTGTATGCAAATACCACAATGTATGAAAGTTAGATATCCGTTCCATGCACCACGGCCAACAACAAATTCGAATGCCTCTTAAGTTAATTCGAAATGTGTATGAACAGATGCATTTATTTGAATTGCTTTCCTTCCGACTAAGCCTTTTAGACTTAGTCATAGTTTGTTATCAACTTTGGCCGTTTAATTCAGGTCAGAGATGCATTATGAAATTCCCAGCATGCATCCGGTAGGCGCCAACCGAACGACTCCACATAATGCCGCATTCAGAATATTGTCATGTCATGGCAATATGTGAATGACATCTAAAGCCCTTTTAACTAGAATGTCATTCATAGCGATGCGGTCGTATAAAAGGCGAGAGATGCTGAAAATCTATGTCAAGTAGGTACTTTTGCGGGCTGTCTTAAATGACTGGCAGTATTTGAGGTGTTGTTGAAATTCCTTATGTAATGCAAAGAATCGAATTGCTGGGGTGGGTATATCTTGGCTCTAATGAGCCGGTAGTTTGAGCTCAGATTTTCAGCACAGATAAAAAGGACCTTTAAATATTATCTATCGCTTTTGACGTTCCGTGAAGATTAGTTCCAAGAGTACACAGTGTATGTAGGAGTAGGTGTCGTAAAAGCTATTTCAAAAGTCGTTTGTTTGTTTTAGCAACCCGCCCCAATACCCGCTCATAATTAAATAAACCAAAGTAGATAGGTAGACAACATACACGCACTCGCTCTCGCATACCTATCAACGACACCCCAATTCAGTTGTAATGAGATGGAAAATCTGCACCCAATATTTTATCTCTTACACCAAATTCCGTCCCAAAGCTACCCAAGAAGGGGCAATTTATCTACACCACACCAAACCAAAGTGCGAAAGTGTAGAATTCAACTCCTTGATGAATTTCAGCTTATGTTATACACTTTCACAAGAACACCAACAGGGTAAACCCAATCTGTCTTCGTGCAGGCCTACTGACCTACTTATGGTGTCATGGGGATGATGGATTTTTATGGCGCTCCCATTTAAATGATACGACAATTTAAGTTCCATTCTTGTGAAGATTTGTTGGAAACTTGGGGAGGCCTTTTGGAAATTCACAAGTGAATTGTTACAACCGCAATGAGTTGGAATTCTCTGTTGAAGGATTAACTACACGTCTGGATTTGTTTAGATCTACTACTGAGTTATGGAGGACCATGTCCAAGGGTATCTATAGCCATGTCATTCCTTTGGGATTGAAGTGGACTTTATGTTTTTTTTTTTTTTCTGTCTAGGATATAAAGTGTGATTGATTGTGTAGTCGATAAATTCGGAGGTATATAATCCTGACAATGTTCTTCATATACTATATGCGAGAAAGGCAATCGGATTGTGCACAAATTATGGGCAAAGAGGACTTTTACTGAGGCGATATTTCTTTGTAGTGTCACCGATTATCCCCCAGGGTCTAGCCAAAAGAGGATTACTGTCCAATGTCGGTACGTTTAGATATAGGCATCTACTTCAGACATAAACCCATTTAAAGTACAAAAAAGTATTAAATAAGTGCCCATGGGAATATAGAGTTTCACTTGATTTTTGTAAATACGATCTAACATAGAGACATTATTGTAAGAAAGACACAAAGGCCTCTACTGTATGGAAGTCCTTATGTTAGTCATCAAGAATGATGTCGTACAAAAGAAAGCCAAGAGCTGAATAATTAATTCATTTTGAAGGTTGGTAAGGTTAGAAAAATAAGGAGAACTGTCATAAAACAATGACACCTAAGTGAATGGAACAATTTTTAAGTTGGTTTTCAAACAACCACCATTATGTGACATAAGGAAATTTCATTGGTCGCTTATAAGTCACAAAGTCTTCTTACTTACTTACTTAAACGGCGCTACAGTCCGCTATAGTCCGGAGTCCTTGAACATTCCAAGTTGTCCCCTTCTACTTGTGGGCGCCACTTAAGGGAGGTCTTCCTCTATTGCGTTGCCACTCCACAATGTCACGAACTACCTCGAAGTTGTAGTTGTTTATTGTGACATTTTGTCCGATTTGTCGATGTTGTGTGTCCTTTCTTGTTGACATTGACAGCTTATATTTTATTTTGCCCTCATTCACCACTAAACCCATTTTTGCCGCCTCTGTACTGATACTTGCAAGCTCACTAGTGACAGCTCGCTGTGTTCTGCCAACAATGTCGATGTCGTCAGCTCAGCATAATGCAAGTAGTTGCACAGACTTTTGGAAAAATGTGCCCCTGGGTGTTGTCTTGCGAGTTTCGCACAAATTTCTCAAATATGATGTTGAAAAACTCACATCAAAGGTCTCGGTGAGATTGTTTGCAGCGAGTAGCGAGTGACATCTATCTCCATTCTCCACAATCTGACAAGTTTGGAAGGGATGCCGAAACTATAGGCACTCTCTGTATAGTTCTGCTCTAAAAATGTTGTCATATGTGGTCTTAAAATCGATAAATAGATGGTGAGTGTATATTTGGACTTCTTGGGTTTTCTCCGGGATCTGTCGTAGTGTAAGTATTTGGACGGTTGTGGACTTACCGGGCCTAAAACCCCACTGACCCTTCAGTTCGTTGACGAATGGTTTCAGGGGATCATGACGTAATCTTGAATGACAAAAATCTCGAAGGCTAAAAATCTCTAAAAGTTTTTTTTTTAATCTCGAATGCAAAAATTTTGAATGTACAAAAATCTCGAAAGACTATCTTGAAGAAATCACGAAAATAAAAAGTAAATTCGAGATTTTGTTTTGGGATCCCATAATATAAACTTTGCATATACCCAACCTTACACCTACTCCAAATCCTACATTGACCACAAGCAGGGGCGTTGCAGGGCGGTAACATGCCCCCCATACGTATCCCACTTTTTAACACCATTTTTAGATTTGGTGTTATTGATTCTGTCGCGCGCATATTATGGTAAAAATCTCAAAAATTAATATTAAATCGAGATTTTTCTTATTCGAAATTATGCTTTCTATATTCTTTTGTGGGCGCAGTAGCGCAGTGGTTAGTGTGTTGGACTACTGTGCGAGGGATCCCAGGTTCCATTCCCGGAAAAACCCAAATTACATCTTAAAGTTTTTTCTACTGCGCCACCTCTCGCGAACGTCTGACAAACATCCGAGAGTATGACTGTCATGAAAAAGCTTCTCAATTCAGCCGTTCGGACTCGGCATAAAATTGTAGGTCCCTTCCATTCGTCCCAAAAATAGAAACTCACACAAAACGAATGGTTGCGAGAAGCTAGGCCTTGGGTGTCACCCGCCTGTTGCGCCACCTATTTATTTATTTTTTTTTTTATATTCTTTTAATTCAAGATTTTTTTTTCGAGATGTTTGCTTTCGAAATGTTTTTTTTTTCGAGATATCGTGGTAAAAACCGGTTTCATACAGTACGACAGATAGGATAGAATGTGCCAATCGGAGAAACTTGTTTATGTGTTGTTTCATATCTATCTAGTGTACAAGATAAGACTCTCACATAGAAATCTCGTTCAGTGTTCTAAATATTTGACGGCTAATTTTCCTTTAAGAAATTGGGCTTAAATCGGCTGTGTTACCACTTTACTACCAATGTACAGCCGTTGGGTTGCTTTCTGTACACCGGGAACAATACTTTCATCGTTGGGTCGCTTTCTGTTCCCAAGAGCCAGGAACCACTTTTGTTGTTGGACCTCTCACGGAACCACGTTAGTCTTTGGACAGCTTTTTGAACCAGGAACCACCAACCAACCACGTTCGTCGTTACAGGCGTAATGACATCGAAAATAATCCATTAAATTTTAAGGAATTTGGAAATGAACTGACAAAACAATCTTCAAATGTGGTTTCCCGAAAACCCGGACCTACTCTGATTTTGCGGTCATAGCTCCATTTATAACATAGCCGCCATTCGTTATAGTTGTAATCATGGTTGTAATGATTTGCAGATTCTCGATTTGCTAATGGTTTCAGTGGGGGTTTTATTCCTTCCTAGTCTAACTCCAGCAAAGTCACTTCGACGCACGGCGGGGACGATACAGCGGAAGAAAAAAAAAGGTCCTCTTCAAAATGCACGTTCTCAAGTTTGTCATCACTTGTGGCGTTTCTTTGACGCCTTACCACCATTCATTATTCCATCGCTTAAACTTCCCTTGCCAACAGCTTAGCCACAGCGATTAGTCCTTTATGTACCGCCTTCTCAGGGATAAAGTTAAAGCCCATTTCATTTCATCTCAGTGCCGTAAGGGTTAACATAAGAAAATAAGTAATATTGTTACAAAAAAGTATCTAAGAGATTTTTTTACCCCGTAAACTAGTTTACCAAAGTTTTCTTTGTACCACTTCCATAGTTTATACATTAATAAAAGGGAAACTATAATAAACAAGGAAATAAACCAGAGCGAACAGGAAATATTATATGAAAGCTATGTATGAAAACAGGAAAAAAAAAATAAATAATTGGCGCAACAGGTCCTTATAGGCATCCTAGGCCTAGCTGATCACAGGCATTCCTTGTGTTCTCTACCATTCAAAGAGCACGCAGTGTGCAACAGCTGGTGCACATTGATTCGATTCGTTTTCGCTCAGCTGTGTCGCAATCGCGTGACATGACAGTGACATAGAGCATGCAACTTTGTCGGATAATACCTCACGGTTTTTCTTTCCAAAAAAAATTGCATTTATCAGAGTTTGTAATTAGGCGAATGAGTTTTGTAATAATAATTGAATCAAACTACTCACACCAAATTGTAGATATTTCCCCGAATGTGCGCGACAGTGTATTTTTTTTTTCGCTGGCTTAACCTTTCAAAATACAACCATTTTGCCAGAGTATCTATACATCGCCTAAAGTAAATCCATAATTATTATGAAATTTCTAAAACCACAGACACATTATCTCCCTGGATGAAAAGTTTCCGCCTGCGCCTACCCTTCCAAACTTTGAAAGTGAACTTTATACTCTGAGAGGAATATAATGTATCTACGTGTCTACAGGCTACAAGAATAACCTAGTTTCAGATAGCAAAATGATGTCATAATGCAAATGATAATTGGTAACATCACAAGAGTTGTGATTGCGGTTGTATACCTAATATTACTTTGCCCTTCTTATCCGTTTCCTTCCTTGGAGTTTCTTATAAATTATATTAGTTACTTGACACCAAACTCATTTATCTTGAAGTATTCGTCTCGTACCTATATTTATGATAAAATCTAAATGGAAAAAAAAAATCAACGATTCTAGACAACGTCTGGTTTTTGCCATAAAAATTTCATTCCACCACTCGTTGTCTAATGAAAAGATATAAATAAATTCATTTAAGGGATGATGCATTGCAGAATTAATATCTGCGTGACGTAAAAACGTGACGTAAAAACGTGACGCGACAATATTCAGGGAAATAAGTCATTTGAGAAGTTATGAAATTTGTGGGTCGTAAAAATGTAAGCACGTGCCTACAAAAATAGATGTATAAACCGTCTTTATACGCAATGTGACCTGGAACCTGACAATATTTTGTTCTGAATATTTTAACCGAGGATTGGCTAGACACATAGACTGGCTTCAAGTGAGTTGTCATGAGAATCTCCTAGTGAATTTTGCGGGGTTTAAGGATGTTTTATGAATTGGTCATTTAATTCTCATGCAATGTCATTAAAATGGCATTCAAAATAAATACATTTTAAAAAAATGTGTTTAAGTTAACGATTGCCTTTGATTTTTATGCATAAATTTGCTTGACCCTGAGGTCAGTGAGACCCAAAAAAGACGTTGATCCCAAGATTCCCTTTGAATCAATGAAGTGTTGCTATTGAATAACTTCGATTTGAAAGACTTAAGTCTATAAACCCGATACACCCACAAATTCAATATAGCGTGGCCTGATTGAATCACTATGGCTTTACGCCCATTCGAATGTTCTGAAATTCCCAGAACAAGCCGCATAAATCATTTCCATAAAATTGAATTAAAATTCAGTCCAGAATTCATTGAGAGAAATTATTTTTGTAAGCATAGTGATGAAGAGGCTTTGTTCAAAGGTTAGTGAACTTTGAAAAATATTTTTAAGTGAATCGTTATTTTTCCTCATGATACCGATAATTGTAAACAGAATCTGCAAGAAGTTGTCTTTGTTATTCATTTAACAATGTTTGCGTTTATTTGGTTCTTTATATTTATTGAGGAATTTATAGATAGGGTCCTATCGGAAATTTTCTTGTTCAACCCACAGTTTGTACAAACAACCTACCCAAGATTGGTGCTTTTCTCTCTGATTGTTTAAGATATCTTGGCTTGGTCTAAGGTAAAAAATTTAATTGGCTACTTAAAGATCAGGAAAGGTTCAGTAAGGCTGATAATGCTCTCTTCATTTCTAAGAGGCCGGCGAGGAAAAAGTGGACGACCAACAATGATGCATTGGCTGTACTCTATACACCGCATGGTAGTCAGACCCAATGGGGCTCTTGTTTGGTGAAAGGCCACGAATAAGATGTATTTACGGGATATGTTGACTAGGGTACGAAAAAAATGCTTGTACTGCAATCACAAACATTTATGTTTTACCATTTGACTTACAAATATAAGATATAACAAGCAGCTGGTAATAGTGCGCTTCTGCTACCTAACGCAGGACTCTTGAAAACCAGACATATGTAGCACCATACTCAAGGAATCTTCCTCCAAAATTCCTGATAAAGCAGATGAGAGTATGAGTGCGCACAAAGTATATACTAAACCCGCATGTAAGAAAAAAAGTTTCAAATGAAAACAAAATTTCGATTTATACGGACGGTTCCAAAACTAAGGAAGGTACAGCACCAGATATGTATCTATTCTATTATACAGTGAAATAGACCTACACGTGTCAATGAGACTTCTAGACACTTGGAGTGTGTTTCAGGCAAAGGTTCTGGTAGTGCCCAAAGCTGCGGATCTACTTGAAATGGGATCAATATCCAACAAGACTATCGCCATTTACATTCATGGTCAGCGAGTGCACTAAAAGCGCTAGAGTCTACCATTATCAAATCTGAACTAGTCAGGAGTTCCCGCACAATGCTTAGATTAGTATGCGTCTAGAACTCGGGTACTCAGACACTGTAATATTGAGGGTAACGAATTGGCCGACGTTCTGGGTGTGGCTAAAAATGGAGTAGAGCTTTCCCAAAGTGAGGACCATATAGAAGTCCGCAGGGCCGCAGGGTATCAAAGAGTCAAAGGGCTTGTCGCCTAAGCTAGATTGGAAAAACTTGTAGAATTGTTAAAACTCTGCTCTAGCAGATCAAAGTTAGGAATGGCGATATTGATATTCACTGGACATATTGATACATACGGTACGTGCAGGTATTGCGAGGTTCTACATGTCGCAGAGGACATCTTCATCTTCCCTGTCAATGTCAAGCTATTGCTCGGAGCATAAGGCAAAACCTTGGAAGGTACTTCTTTGACAATTTGGAGATGATTGGCATGTCAAACAAAATTGAAACCATTTTTAAGTTCTGTAGGGAAATTAAGTGGTTCGGAGAATTGGTGATGGGCCTAATATGGTGTCTATTACAGTAAGCTGTACATAACATAACCTAACCTAAAATAGGTTCAATATTTTTTAATCATTTGACTTGCTAGCTCTGAGAAATTAAAAAAATTAAAAAAATGTAAACCAAATACTTCCAATTGCTGCTCTGCTTTGGGATGGTGGCGCTGGGAAGTGGGAACACATCGAACGCATTATCAAAGGGCACGGTAGTGCCTCAGCCAAGTTCTCTAGTAAAGGCACTAACCCTTTTTTACTGGAACAAACTCAGGCTGTTTTCGACCCCCCTCTAACTTCGGAACCAATTGAGACAGAAACTTAATTTACCAAGCTCTAATGAGGTCCACCTCACCAAATTTTATCTCTATAGTTTTTGTGGCTCTCGACATACAAGACTTCAAAAATCGCAAAAACCGTAACTGACTCACTCACTCACTTAGATGCTCATCAACATTATGAAGCACTTCCGGCCATCGCAGCATCGTGAAATTTGGCAGAATGCTAGAGCCTGTAGTGCATACACTGGGAAAAGTCCCAAACTTGAGATTTTTCGTCCAGGAGCCGTCGCATTTGGCCACTTTTGAAAATGGACGATTATTTATTTGGGCCACTTCCCATTGCCGTAGAATGTTGAAATTTTGTAGAGCGATAGGACTTGCAGTATCCAAAAGGAAAAATAACATCAAAAATTAAAAATTGTCCATTTAAGAGGCGTGGAATCTTCCCACTTAAAATATGAATAGAAGTTAATCTACATGCTGAATATAATTTTAATGAATAGTTTATAAGAAAGAAAGCCAAAGTGCTGGTAGTCAGTGTCTATTGGCGTATTAAAAAGCGGAGACGTTTCAACGTTGTTTGTGAAATCTAATAGCAAACAAACTTTGCAAAAAGTAGTGAAATTGTGGCCACATGATGCCACCATACCGACGAACAATAAATATACTCACTGAACACAACCAATCGACGAAACAAAAAGACAAAGACAACAGCTGATTCGGCAGACGAGAATGGGACCAAGTATTGACTTGCTGTGTTTCAAATAATTGCCCGTTTTTCTTTCGCTTGGCACAAAAAGAAAAGAGTCATTCTTCGTTTAATAGTCAAAGGTGGTGTAACCTGCTCCCCAAACAGTAAATTCATTTCATCGTAATTAAGTAAGTAAGTTTTTAAGTAATGTAATAAAGTTAAGAAAAATTAACTACGTTTTCTTTGATGTCGTAATGTGGTTCACGACCCACAAAATCACACCAAAAACATAAATGTAAAAAAAAGAGCCAAGTTCTCTTATATAGAACAGCTAAAATGAGGTGCGTAACTAGTCAGCCACGAAAAGTAATGAGGGGTACATTTAGACCCCAAATTCTTAGTTTAAGAATAAATGTTAAAAAAAAATTGGTAGGTTCACTTGTCAATGAACATTATAGCCTATAACCTTCTCGCTGTCTTAGGAAACACTTCCTGAAATTGTCCGTAAAATCTGTTTTGTAGTCTTTACGTTATTGGGTAACACTTAAAATGCTCACAGTCAGTTTTTTTTTATAATTATACGAACGAAAGTAATTTTCTTTAAATATTTTTGACTCCATCAAATAATTGGTAAATTTTCACAGGGATTTTTATTATTTTTGTCTCCATAGGTCAACAATAGACTATTTTTGTGTACGTGTAATTTATGTAATAACCCCTATAATATTCTCCTACATTTCCAGTATTATTCCACACCCTAATTCCATTTTAACAAATCACCCAAGTCTAATAAAAATATTATCACCGAAGGACAACACAGTCGAAGTAAAAAAAAAATGAATAAGCTATTCCGACGACATAAAAATGTATTTAGCATAATGCTCAAAATATTACAAACAAACTCCCCCTCAATTGTAACTCATAGTAGCACGTGGGCATTTAGGTCCAGTAGCTCCATACAATGGTATATAAAAAGTTACCCGTATAGAAGGTAATATTTAAATTGTTACACAAGGTATTGGACTAGAACATGCAAACAAAGTTGCAGGCGGTCCTTTTGAATTTATTGCGGTTCAGTTTAATGAAACATTAACTTTGTGAGTTTAATACTTCCTGTCTCGTGGAGATTAAATCTGAATTAAAATAATAAAAATGATATAACATGGCATTTGGAAAAAAAAGGAATAAACATTAAAATGAAACAGGTCTTGTAAATTTTGCACATTTTGGGGAAACATTTTATTTAGTTTTTATTTTTATTAATACCTATACAGAGCTTTCAAAACTTTGACAACGATGTTGGCAGTCTTTGTAGATCATTACTTCGAAAGTTTTCAACAAAAACGAAAGAACAAATAGCTAGACTGTGCAAATCTACGAAAAAATATCTTTCATCGGATGTATATATCATGCATATCCGTTGGATACTTACAGAGAAAAACGTACGATTAATCTGTGTTTTTTTTTTTTTTTAATTTTATTTATTTGTGACAAAAACAAAAGTACCTATCATCTATCAATCATCTACGAAAAAAAAAAACGTTCATTTGTTCAATATTTCATAAGATTCGGTTTTGAAATAACGCCGTAATCGGTACCACACAAACAGTATTGCCTAGTAATACAGGGTTTTTCAATAAGAGCGCTACAAAAGTTTTTTTTAAATAAAACAAAAACGGTTTTGGATATCAATGAAATTCTTTATTTCTATGAAAGTACGTTCGATGCCATTATGTATGGAACTCGATTTCTTTTGCATGGCCACCACTGGCACACTTGCAGAAGTCCAGACGCTGAACCCAATTTTCGACGGTTTTCAAGCATAAATCGGCCGATACTGCTGCAATTTCACGTTCGATATTCGTACGAAGTTCATCAATCGTCGCTGGCTTGTTGGCATAGACCATTGACTTGACGTAGCCCCACAGCAAATAGTCTAACGGCGTCAAATCGCACGACCGAGGCGGCCAAGCGGCTGGACCATTTCGTGAGATAACACGTTCTCCAAACTTGGTTTCCAATAAATTGATTGTGGCATTCGCTGTGTGGCTTGTGGCGCCGTCCTGTTGGAACCACATGTCCTCCAAGTCCATATCATCCAATTGGAGCCAAAAATATTCGGTTATCATTGAACGGTAGCGATTCCCATTCACAGTAACGTGCCGGTCTTGATCATCACGGAAAAAGTACGGCCCAATGACGCCGCCGCTGCGCCGGCCCATAAACCACACCAAACCGTAATTGTTTCGGGATGCAATGATGACTCATGGTGTACGTGTGGATTGCTGCCTGACCAATACCGCATATTTTGTTTATTGACGAAGCCATTCAGCCAGAAATTATGACGACTATAAATTGGACGTAGCGCTCTTAACGTTGAGGCCACTGACTCCGAATTTCGGTAGTAAATTTTAATAATTTCGACTCGTTGTTGGCTCGTATATCTTTCCATCATGAAGTGGGAAACCTTACTGAAGAGAAATGTCAAAAGAGCGGCAAGAAATTCGCCTTCGTTTGCTGTCCCCGTCGCTCTACTTTTGTAGCGTCCCTATTGAAAAACCCGATACATATTATGATTATTATTACATTGTAAAAATATAAATCGATGTAGGTTACAAATTCCATTCAAAACCTTTAGCAATTCTCTTGTATTCATTAAAAGAACTTAGAAATTCAAAAATGCCTACAATTTTTTCGTCTACAAGGAAATATTATTTTTCAGAAAAAAAAATTGGAAACGTCGTCGGCAAAAATCGAAAAAACGTCTGAAATTTAATAGAAATCGTCTGAAAATAAATAGAAATCTTCAGAAAATCAGATATTAGAAACGTCTGAAACAATTTATAAAACGTCTGAAAACAAATAGTAATTGTCTGAAAAATATAAAAATTGAAAATATTGAAAATATTGAAAACATTATCATAAGTTTGAGTAAGAGGGAATGTTCAAGAGTATATTTTTTCAGACAAAAATAATGCTGACGATTTATTAAGATTTTCAGACGAAATTTTAAATTTTTCAGACGAATAGATATTTAAAAAAAAAAGCTGACGAAAACTACCAGATGAACATGAACAAATTAGAGGATGAAAATAATTTATTTTCAGACGAAAATGTTTTAACCATTCAAAAATTCGAAAAAAAAAAATCTGTGAGCATCATTTCAATAAAATTTTAAAAATAATTTGCCTAATGCCAGCTTTCTTAAATGCTACTGACTATATTATTGTATTGTCAAGATACCAATAATAGAAACTGGAGCACAACTTGATTTAATTTCCCAGCAGATAGGTAGCTACGATTCCCAGGAACCTGGTAACTGCTTCTATCTCACGAGGGACAAAATTTCACACGTTTTAGCAAATTGAAGTCATTTAATCGAATGAATAGCTGAATGTAATGTATATTCAGACACACTGCGCACCATGTACATCTTCTCTTTTGAAACTTGTCAGACTTTCTGAACACTAAACATTTATGTAGATGTGCGCCAATTATGCAACACAAGATTTGAATTGTAAATTAAATATTCGGTCTGTGGTTTGATGATATCTGCTTTGGTTTCAATTCTTCCTCGAACTTAGCATCATGGCGAAATAAGTTTTCATTAAGGCTGAAGGAAAGGAACAAGATTAAGGGGTGCATTTGTTAGTAGGTACCTAAATAAAATTCAATAAGGAGGGATTTGGTTTTAGGAATACATTTAGAAGTCGAGGATATTATATCTATTATTGTATTGTACCTATATAAATATATACGGTATAAAATCACATTTTTACATTTACATCTGCATATTATCAGATGTAAGATTTGGCTTTACCAGGCAGAATTCATGGTCTCATAACATATGATTTGATTATGGGCGAAATCTAATATTTAGCTGAGGGAATCAAAATATTTAGAAGAGGGAATCATTCTTTTAATATTAGTTTTAGAGTCTTTTAGGCTTGGGGAAATTAAAATGGGGCGACATAAAGATAAAGGCCAAGGATGCTTAAAATTAAGTCAATTGGGGTAAGCCAGGTCTTGGGGATGGCTTTCATTCCCCTTCTCCATTTAAACCCAACAGTATGGCTTAGCGTTGTTCTATTCATTTAAAAAAAACTTAATTTAAGCCCATCGGACTTATGTTTTGGTTATAGGTGTTTCGTAAGTTATATAAAAATATTGTAACCCAGCTCAAACCTATGACAAGTTCCATATCGACGATTGAGCTAGCGTGGTAGTTAATCATATCTGAACTATAAGCGGCACGAAGTGATCTCAAGGCTTCATATGGGTTTGGTTGAGAGACTTCAGTAGCACGGTTAAGACTTTGTTACTGGTGGTGAGTTTTAGAGGTACATATTTAAATGACCCCTGTTTTGGACCGTTTATAGCAGCTGAGTTTTCGTTACAAGTACTGCAATCTTATGATCTATTGATGTGTCCCTTACTTATACCTTAAAGATGCTTATTCATTTGTCCTTCCTTTATCATGTTAGACTCATTTGTTTTCCAATTTTCTTCCTATCCCTTTTTCATTAATCCCAATTTTCAAATAACCCAAACAGAATTTACAGACATGTGAAAGTATGGTAGACCGCAAGACAAGCAGAAGATCGCACCAATCCGACGAGCTATGCACTGGCTTAAATAAGCATGGCTGCCTTGGACACCCCTTCCACCAATGGCAATTTTGAGATTCCTGTATCTCCAAAGTTAAAGTGTAATCTAATGTTTTTTATGTATACATTAGAACGTAGAAAAGTCAGCTCTAATTGGGCCTTCATGGCTGCCATTAGACACGTACATATTGCCAGTGATGCATAAGTATGCCAACCCTTGCACTTTGCTAAGAATATCTCTTGTTCTAACTAGAATGGTTAGCTTTGCCCATGATAAAGCTCCGTATGTAATCATTGAGGTAACAATTGTAATGTACATCAATCTCACGATGCTATGATCTCTTTCATGTATTTACGAGAGATTAATTTACTGTTTAAAAAAAAAAAGAACAAATAAGTCGAAGGATTCTTGGCCTAATATCATCTCACCCTTCCTACTTATCGTTTAGGAACTTATCGCCATAGGGTAGAACTGGGGGCCGCTAACGTCGGTACTCGGTATAGTGCCGATTGTAGCCCAATAAATCTGTTGAATACAGAACTTCCTGTAGTTGCATCCGCCCTTAGCACTACTCTGCTTAAGACCATGGTATAGCTCTTAAGAACTACATTACCTATTTGAAAATTATAAATTGCACTGCGGTTTTACAACATCACGTGACAAAGCCGGAATCTTGAGCACGACCATCGCTAAATAGAGCCCCAGATGATATATTGTTCCTCGTAAAATGCAGACCTAAAACCCTTCGACAGCGCCCCTAGAGGATTTCGGTGGTGTACGTTCTGTACTTAAACTGTTGCACGTTGTAAAAAAACGGCGTGTACCCTAGGCCTAACTTTTCCCAACCATTCGTTTGTGTGTTTTTATTTTTGTGACTAATGGAAGGGACCTACAATTTTATGCGAAGTCCGAACACCTGAATTGAGAAGCTTGTTCAGCACAGTTATACTCTCTCGGATGTTTGTCAGACGTTCGTGAGAGGTATCGCAGTGGAAAAAACCTTAAGATGTAATTTGTGTTTTTCCGGGGATCAAACCTGTGACCCCCCATATGCCCTCCCCAGTGTCCTATAGCCCAATAATCAAAAGTTACTTTTATGACAGTATTCGGGGAGAGCCAGTCCTGATTGTCCGGTATACAGACTTTAAATTTCTTGCCGAAGTCATACCTCGGATTTTTGCAGCCCGTGAGTGGCATGAGTCCGCTCTCTGACCAAAGATCCATGAAGTATGCGCAAGTGACCAAACGATTGGCGTTTCCTTCTTCTCTCTTAGTCTGCGGGCTTCTTTGGCTGTCACGTTCTTAGTGTATAGGTCGATGGGTTTTAGGTACCTAGTTGTGGTGAGCTAAGTACCTCTCTAACGAGAATTTAGCTTCACAAATTGGGCTTCAGACCACCATTTGTCAACGCTCGGCAGGCACTTTTTAAGTGGTCTTAGCAAGGGGCTATTAGCTCGGGCAACTAGCCAGGGCATTTTTTTTTTAAATGGCCATAGGTTTTCCATTAACCGTTTCAAACACTTTATTCGCATGCACGTAAATTGAACAAAAGCTACTCGCTGGCCACTCGATTTAATCAATAACGCCTAAGGCTAGCCGCACATTGGATACGATTTCGTACGTATTTCTCTCATGCGAATAAGTACGCAGACGTACCAACAATCCCAACCTTCCAAGTAGTATAGGAGTGCACACACTGGATGCGAGTTCATCGTACATAAAAGTACGTATAGTTCCAACGTCCTAATAGGTACAACCGCAACTTGTTGGGATTTTTAAACACGTTCGTGCGTTGAAACTTTAATAGTGGATATTGTACATAGACAAATGTACTAACTTGGTTTACAGACCCAAAAGGGGGTATGGGTCACAGGATAATGTCTGTTTAACGGAGAAAATCGTATTCAGTATGCGCACTCTATTCGTATGACCATATTCAAACAATTCGTACCCAATGTGCGACTAGCCTAAGAATTTGACCCAATTCTCAATTGGGTACAGTTAAAAATGACGTGTTTATGTGCACTTTCCTCATAGGGGTTTTTGCGATTCCCATTTACAAAAAAAAAAAAAATACAACATCGACCGCTTGTCAATTACACTCCACTTCCTGTCATCGAATATCATGAGTTAATAACAATTTACCAAAAATCGGCTCAAAATTAAATTTTATTATGCGAAATCTATACAGCATCATGTTGGTCTATACGCTCTACCATAACCAAATTATGCCCACAAAACTGTCGAAATGTCTATGATCAGACTCCCACTTCCGACCGCAATTTCCAGCTCTTTGCTGTAACCATTTACGAAATGGTTTTATAAATTATTGTTATATTGCTTAAGCAAAATCATTCGGGAGTGGTATCAAATATAACGGTTTTAAACAGTCTCCAATATGGTATATTAATTTTACAAAATTTATTGACACACTAATTTAAGTATTTTACAAATATTTGCGTTCTTTTGTTTAGTCTAGGAGCAACGCAGAGCAGACCAAGTGAGCACATATTTACAATCCCTAAGGGAAGTAAACAAATAGTTAGAATTTATCTTAGTGGCCCTTCCCCGCTTGGGGTAAATAGGTGTATCCCATATGTCAATGTTTGTGCACCACTACCATTCCCTTAGCTTGGGGACGATGTGAACTCCTCTTGTGTGACTTTGATTAAGTGGACTTGAAAATTGCGTGTCGAGTTGGATTGTTTAACATGTTCACTATTGCATTAGGGAAGGATTCTCTTTTTAAGTGTTGGTAGGGGTGAGGATTTTTATTTTTAATTAAATCCTTTTGTGAGGGCAAAGGGTTTAATGATATCTTAAACGGATCATTGCTGCAGGACACCAGTAATGCGTATGTTATTATGAACAGTTTTGTGTTGCTTTGAGGTACAAGCAATAGCTTTTGGTATCTGTTACTACATATTTGTAACTGCTCACCATAATTATTCTTAAATCTTATGCCTGAGAATGTTCTATGTAAATTGACGAAATTGCTATTTCCATTTAAATGGGTTTGATACCCAAAAATTTACTATAATGCCCAGTTGCACAGTCAGAGTTTAAACTGTGTATTTTGGTATTAACACCTTAACATCGCTTACAAAATTCTGTCTGCTGTACTGGGTGAACGTCTGAAACCATTTGTCAATGAACTGATTGGACCCTATCAGTGCGGTTTTAGGCCCCGTAAATCCACAACTGACCAAATATTCACACTACGCAGATCCTGGAGAAAACCCAAGAAGTCCAAATCGATACTCATCAAGTCATCACCTATTTATCGATTTTAAAGCCGCATATGACAGCATTTATAGAGACGAGCTATACAGAGCCATGTCTAGTTTTTGCATCCCTGCCAAACTTGTCAGATAGTCATGTGACTTTTTCAACATCATTCTTGAGAAAATTGTGCGAAACTCGCAAGCCAACACCAGGGGCACAATTTTTCAAAAGTCTGTGCAACTACTTGCATACGCTGACGACATCGACATCATTGGCAGAACACAGCGAGCTGTCACTGGTGCGTTTGCAAGTATCAGTACAGAGGCGGCAAAAATGGGTTTAGTGGTGAATGAGGGCAAAACGAAATATATGCTGTCAACAAGAAGGGACACACAACATCGACGAATCGGACAGAACGTCACGATAGACAGCTATAACTTTGAGGTAGTTCGGGACTTTGTCTACCTCGGCTCCGCTATTAATTCTGAAAATGACATCACATCAGAAATCAAGCGAAGAATTACACTTGCCAACCGCTGTTACTTTGGCCTAAGAAGGCAATTGATTAGTAAGGCCTTGTCGAGAAACACCAAGGAGACTCTATATAAGACCCTCATCATCCCAGTCCTGCTTTATGTCGCAGAATCATGGACGTTGTCAAAAGCGGATGAAGATCTCCTTGGTCGCTTCGAACGCAAAATTCTTCGAGTGATTTTCGGTCCCGTTTGCGTTGACGGGCTTTGGAGGAGGAGATTTAACAGCGAACTCTACGAGCTGTACAGCGACATCGACTTGGTCAGAAAAGTACGTATCAGTCGACTAAGATGGCTAGGACATGTAGAGCGACTGGACACCAACGCTCCGGCCCGAAGAGTCTTCGATTCCAACCCGGAGGGACAACGCAGTAGAGGAAGACCTCGCCTTAGGTGGCGCGCACAAGTGGAAGGGGACCTCAACCAACTTGGAGTGCGCAACTGGAGGCAGTTAGCCAAAGATCGTGCTAACTGGAGAGGCGTGTTGGTTGAGGCCCAGGTCCACCCATGATGGAATAAGTATAAGGTGGTCTCGTCGGCAAAAAGTAGTCCCTTAACTATACTAGTAATAAGTGCGTGTGAAAGGGTTCAGCGTAGTAAGTGTAAGTGAAACGACAATAGAGTGTGCAGAGAGAGTATTCTGTTCATGAGTATGTTGATTGTTGATTAACTTTTAAGTGGAGTGGAATCGGTTTGAAGTTGCCTATTATAATAAAAAAAAATTTTTTTTTTTTGCACAAGGGTTGACGTTTTGTAAACAAATTCGTCCGCACACAACCTTTCGCTTCAATAAGCAAACGCTCACTGAACGTTAAGGGACCAAAAAACGAACGATTCGGCAGCCGACGAGACCACCTTATACTATTCCATCATGGGTCCACCCCGGACTGTAGCGCCATCTAAGTAAGTAAGTAAGTTTTGGTATTAACGAAGTGAATTGATTTATTTTCGACACATGTTTGAACTGTCATCTACTTTCACCAATTAATTATTGCAGTAATTATTATTTCTTTTTTTTTTCAATAATAATATCTATTTGTTCAAATGTATGTGGCATTCAGACGGATACGATCACAGGTACTGCTTCTTGCAACTCGCTGGGTTTTTACCACGTCCAATCACCCGTCGGTCGCCAGTAAAATATTGAAAGGATTTTATGAGCCTCTAATTAGGGTCATTGTCTGGTAATAGGTAGGCGCAAAGTTTTTTGCTGGTGTTTCTACGAAAATCTGAGCTATCTTGTTCTGGTTTTACGTTTTTTTTAAACAAAAATGTAGATCTGTATACAAAAATGGTATGAACTCCGAAACCTTTGAACTGAACAGGCATTGTCCCGAGAAGTGTGTTCAAAAAGAAAAGAGTGGGTAGTGTCTTGTTTCAGCCAAAACAAAATGTGAAAGATTTGAGTATGTATAGATATATTTTGTTTACGAGAATCTAAAGAAATCACTAGTAGCATTACAAAAAAATAATCGTCATTTCCACACACGAAAATAAATAATTTGTATTGAAAAAACCTCAATACAATTTACGCTTGTCTACATTATGTTTGGGCTAAGATCTACCTAATGTTCACTTCAAAAACGGCGTTTTCATTGAAAAGTACATTGTATTGAAATTTTCTGATGATATTTTTTAACAGTGGGTTTACCGCAGTAATGCTGAAAGTAATCATAGCTCTACTTTTCACTCATATAAATTCAAGAAGTGCAGCACCCAAACAAATTATCATTTCTGTTCTCTCTCTCTATTTCTCTGTATGAAAAATAGCAGCTGTCAAAATGAACCTCAAAATGCGAAACGAACGTTTAAACGGCAGAATGCAGGCGTTTAACTTAAACCGAGAGTTGAACTCCACTTTGGGTTTAAACGAACACAGTGAAACCGAAAATTTGTCGAACGAAGGTTTAAACCAAAACGAGAGTTTAAACTCTGACTGTGCAATTGGGCATAAGGGTTATAAGGATCTTCTAATGAAATAACATTATATTCCTTTAATACTCAGGTATATTTTATGTAACTGGTTCAGTAGTTATACACAATTAAGCGAGTTTATTAGATTTAAGTAACAAATTTTTCATGTATGTAGGTGTGTTGAAAAAAAGCTTTCGGCATGTTATGGCGTCTATATTATTTCACTGTCTTGTAATAATATTTTCAAATTTCTTCTAAACCCATCATACTGCGCAACTTTAATGCTAGTATAGGTATAGGGAGAACATATTTAAGGACAGCTGACAAGCACAGCCTGCACAAGGCTTCCACATCTCAATATCCATAAGGGGAAATATCTCCGCCTCTCCGGATTAACAAACTGTCAGCCAAATCGATCACATTGCGATCGATGCAAGGCAAGCTGCAAGGCACGCTTCCCGTATTCTGAAAGTCCAAACTTTCTCAAGGGCCAACATTGACTCGGATCACTACACTCCAGCAAAGAAATACTATGAGAAAGATTATGAGTCGAAAATCTGCGTATCCTGAATCCCGATGCCTTTCGATTAGTCCTATCACAGCAACAGCTAGTGTGGCAATACTGTCATAATGCTATCATCAATGCCGCAACTGATGTGTTATGTTTAACTCGACCATCACCACGAAACCCCTGATTTGATGAACATTGCCGACTATCAAATGCAACAAAACATGAGGCGTACAAAACGGCGCTACGAAAAACGACTTTAGCTCGCAAGTAGCTCTAGTCCTTTTTCCTACGAGCAAAAGATACGCGAGGAACATCGGATCCTCAGGAAAGAAAGAAAGAAAGAGCAGGGGATGCGCAATTGCGCACAATCGAAGACATCGACAAATTCTACTTTAGGAACAATGTACGGAAGTTATAACAAAAGGTAAAAAGAACGTGTCAGGGTAGAAACCCGTAGAGATAATGAGTGAAACGAATTGTAGCAAGATCGCAGTCGGTGCTGCTAATGTGGACTCTATAATGGCGACGAAGATAAGAATACTTTTGCTAGGCAGAACGTACCATTCAATATAGACGACGATAGACAAAACTTGCGTCTACCTGACTAAATCGAAGTGCGGATAGTAATAACCAAGCTAAAGACCAAAAAAGCTGCTGGGCCTGACGGTTTACCTGGCGAGCTAAAGACGACTTAGCAGAGAGCATGCACCTACTTTTCCCAAAATTTGGTCAGATGAATGCCTGATGAATGGAATCTTAGCATCGATGGCGAGTCCACATGAAATGAGACCCATTTCCCTGCGAAAAATACAGAGGTATCAGTTTCCCTAATGTCAGTGTCCCTGTCAATGTCTTAAGCCCTTCGTAATAACTTGATTGGTCCCTACCAATCTGGTGTTAGGCTATGAAAGTATATCGTCTATCAAAATGGTCACACTTAGGCAGATCCTGGAAAAACCCCAAGAAGTCTAAAACAATATTTTGGCTTTCAAAGCAGCGTTTTACAGCATGTATGGAGACGGGCTATGCTTCGGCTTTAGTTCTCGTTGATTTAGTAGGATGACATTGGAGGAATTGCCCGAAACTCACAGGCCAACACACAAGGCACGATCATTCAAAAGTCTGTTCGTTGTCGCTGATGATATTGACATAATTGGTAGACGTAGAACACAGCGAGATGCCACTGATACGTTTGCTAGTATAGAAACGGAAGCTGCTAAAATGGGTTTAGCGGTCAACGAGGACAAAACAAAGTTTATAGCTATATGCTGTCAACATATAAAAGGGACACCCAAAATCAAAGAATTTGACAAAACGTGTCGCAATCGACAGCTGTAACTTTGAGGTAGTAAGAGACTTTGTCTACCTCGGTTCTGCTGTAAAATGTGCCAATAACATCACAGCAGGAATTAAACGAAGGATACATCCCGAATATTAAGAAGATTCTGTATAAGTTATTGATCCTATATCTGTCCTGCTTTATGGCGCTGAAACTTGAAATCTATTTCAAGTGAGCGATGATATCTTTTGGTTCCGTTTGCGTTTTGGAGGAAGTGATTCAGTGACGAATTATACGAGCTGTACAGCGACATCGAACTTGTCAAAAAATTTAGCACCACTCTGTCGTCTATGATCACTTGGATATATAGAACGGATCGAAGCAATTGCTCCGGGCCGTTGAGTCTTTCACTCTAACCCGGAGGCTCAATGCAGTAGACGAAAATCTCGCCGTTAGTGGCGCGCTCAAGTAAAAAGCGAGCTCAACCGACTTGAAGTTCACAATTAGAGGTAGTTGACTAGGGACCGGACTAACTGGAGAGGCTTTTTAGTTGAGTTCTCGGTTCACCCCTACTCGGTTCCACCCCGACTCGGTTCCATCCCGAGCTGTAGAGCCGCCGAAGTAACTCTCAAATGTATCTCTGATGTTTCCAAGAGTTCAGATGTACGAGTATGTAGCTCGTATTTTTCCAGTACCTACTGAACCTAAAAGTCTGTATCTAAGGCTAGCCACACATTGGATACGAATCTTAATCGTGCGTAAACGTGTGAATATGGTCGTCTTAATAGAGTGCGCACACTGAATATGATTTTCTCCCTTTTGTGTCCGTAAACCAAGTTGATATCTGCTGAAATCTGCAAAAATATCAATATTATTCTCAGAACAATAAAAATCGAAACATCAAATTAGGTAGTTCCCTCATTAACATGAGACCTGCGTATTCATTCAGTCGTCCATGTAAAGTTCAAGTAGAATTCCAAACCCTAAACAACAATCCATTACCAAAACATTTAGAGAAATTAAATAAATATTAATGTCATCTTCATTACAGGCAGGAACTCTTGGAACAATACACATCCATGCATAAATGAGCCTTTGGATACTGCCAGGATTAATGATAAGCTGGTTACATGTGTACGTATACTTAGATACTCGTAAAAGTTCGTTGAACTGTTGGACGACATAAGCGGATGAATAATTTGGAACACAAATTGAGATGAAAATTCATTTTGTGGATTATGACGAAGATTACAATCATCGTGTGCCAGCATTTTGTACATTATAAATTATTATAATGTTCTTGTATCAAAAACCCGACTCAAATAGAGAATAGCTAGTCTAATTTGAATGAAAGTGTAGGAGGACATTGACACGACATCTTTTGGGACCGGAAAAAATGTGGACAAATGAAGAGGGTATTTTATTCAACATAGGGACGTTCAGCAGTAAATATATTTCACTATGACCCAACAAAATGTCCTTAAGTACCTTGTCAGATTGGATGTATTTTGTGGTCCAAATGTTTCGTGTTTAAATTATTTTAGCTACCTGGTGAACTACTTTAATAATATTGAAAGTGTTCACTTTCTCATCGAGTTATTTTAAAAACTGAATTCCTTGTCCTTTCAATCAAGCTTTAGTTACTACAATCAATCCATGGAGAACAATGATGCCAAAACTCTCACTACCAAGGTGGCAGTGCAAAAAGCATTTTTCTCGGATTCACAAAAATAAAAATCTAATTCCACTTTGGAGAAAGTTTTTTCTTTGCAATTTATTATGTCCTTCTATTTATCATGAGATTACCATCACCACCATTGAGGAAAGTAAAGGAATTCTATTCATCTCTCTCTCTCTCTTGTGATAAGTTTTCGTTTGAGATATTCGATTTGAAACTTTGTGTGGTGTCATTTTATTCTTTCGACTACACAAATAATAAATCCTATAAATTGTGTGGTAATATAAATAACCCAACTGCCAATGACACTGAATCCGTTAAATGAATTATTGATAGAATTACAGCAAATTGTATTCTAAATCGCTAAAGTATCCTTTGTAAATCGCGATGTGATATGGTTCAATATACAATCAAAATCCTTAGCCAAAGACACTTTTGCATTTTTTATTTATGTACTTATGCTTTAGGGAAGATAAATTATTGAAATTGTTTAAATAAATTGATATTTTATTTTTTTTATGAACCGTAATTGAATATTTTTGAGGATAATTGAGAATTTATTAGCATAACACATTTAACTACACACAAAAGAAGACCATAATCCCGAATCGATATTCCACGAGGTTAAAAGGGAAGACATATTTATACTAAGCTATTCTACTTGAAGAGGCAAACTTTTGAAAATAATTACAGATGTTATTGAGTTATAGGTACCTAGCCTATTCACAAGGTTAGGAAATGTCCTTTCGAGATCGAGTGTTAATGAATGGTAACATTTTGTGGGGAGTTTATTTTAAGATGGATCTCTTTCGGGGATTGTGAAATTGATTCTGCAAAAAAATTGTAACAGTCTCCAAAAATAAGTATCTGCTACGTGTGGTGCTAGCACTTAAAGCTCAGCAGGTCAAACGGATACTCTCTGGGCACTGTCTTCTGAGGAAGCACGCTAGGAGATTAAGTTTAACAGTAACGGACACATGCAGTGCAGGTACTGCGAAGACTTGTCATGTCGCAGAGGATATAACTCATCTCCTCTATGAATGTCAAGCTATTGCTCGGTACAGGAGGAAATACCTTCGAAGGTTGTAACGAACTCGGGGAATCGGGCGGTCGGATATAATTCAAAGATATACGACACATCAAGCGTATGACCACTCAACCTGGTCGTATCACCACCGCACTGTTTCCGAACAAATGAAGTGATTTCCTATTCGACCACAAGTCCCTAAACCTACCACTTCTTATACCACCCTTACGACCCAAGGCCACAGGACTCCTTGAGGCGGTCCGGGCAGCTGAAGCGATAGGGCGTCCAGATCATTGCAGCGTCAGGCACGCTAGCTCCCGCCAGGTCATAGCTCGTCGAAAGGGGGGGGGATCTTGCCGCAATGACGATGGACTTAGTTACGAAATTTTCCGTGCCTTTAGAATGGATGTTAATATCTAGAAGATTCTTGAGATAGAAGCCCGAAATGTCTTTTTGAATTAGCATATTGTAAGTTCGGATTTGGTTCCACATAAGGAAGGAGAGCGAGGGCTGTAATGTGCTCCCCTTGAGTGTGCCCACCCGCTACTTTACCTAAACCTCGGTTTGGGTAACGTTACCTTGGCTACCACGTCACTCTATATTGGTGGCTGCCCCTAATTTGATTCTTCTAGGCTAACTTCCTCATCTCTCCCATCCCTCACTGGATATATCTCGCGCCGTCACACCCGCCTGAAAGTTAATTAATAGGATCTCATGATCCGAGCAGAACTAATCTTCCCAATTTGTTTACCTTCGGACATCCAATATAAATAGTGAATGGCATTTCAGCCTCATCTTCCCATTATAAAAAAAAAAGTTTGATTTCAGTACTACTTATAAATAATTATCTCTTTATTGCTTAAAAATCTAGGTTTTATATCGGACAACTAATATTCATTTATTACAACTCAATTTCGGAATAAATTTAATTAGATCTAGCGTTATATATATTTCTTTCTTATAAAATTCAAAATGTATGTAAGTTTTTCAAAAATTAGGGTTCGGTGAACTATTTAGACCAACGTAAGTTATATATTTTGTTATAAAAAAAAATAGCAATCATCAACCTTTAGCGGGGTATACGTACTAAATTACAATATTCATTTAATTCTTATATATATTTAAACAACTTCAGGGTAAAAATAACGTAGTCGATTTCGAATTTTCTTTACCAACGATGGCAGAATGATTGAGTTGATAATCTTCAACTTTCGTGTAGTTAATCGAAATATGCCATAGAACTGATAACATCCACCCACAATAACAAAACAAAAAAAAACTATTGCAATACGTACCTCTCTCCCAGAAGGGGATCGAGTAAAGAGAACAACAACTAAAACAATAGTAATCAAATCTGTATACAAAAAAAAAAGTTTACTCAAAGCCTCTATTTAGACGAGATAATATACATAGCTCGCAACTAGAAAAGGTATACGCATAAAATGGTGAAAAAGATCACTTACCGGGATATTTATTTTGTTGTTTCCTGGGGTGAGGGGAATGGTAAGCTTATCATACTCCAGCCCGAGGTGACGTAGACGTGAATGACGATTTTGCCACTATACACATATACCGCTGTAAAAATAAAACGAACAAATTTGCGTACACTAGACCTATGTCGCGAACTTTACAGACACTTTTGATCAAATATATTTTAATACTTAGCATTGATTTTGTTTTTGTTTCGTTAACTAAATTTACGTTGGTGGGGGAGGGGGGGTCGATGGTGTTGGAAGAGGGTGGTGTCGTGGAGGGTAAGCGGTGCTGAGTTCGATATTTCTGCTGTCGGATAATATGCGTTCTTCTGAGGTACCAAAGCAACAAGCTGCTGGGATCGCTGACGATTCGATGGGATCGTGGTTTTGTCAAATGGATTTTGATAAGGCGCTGATGATGCAACCTGTACGATTCAGGTGCTGGTGGTTTCGATTAGCGGGAGAGTCAAGATATGGAGGCTATGATGCGACCGCCATGAGTTTGCCGAATTTCTGCTACGCAATTTTTGCAGTAGATTGCATCCGTTCAAAGTTGAGTTCGGTGACGGATACACGGGGTTGATTATATATCACTTGTTTTAGTTTTTTTTTTTTTTTTGTAAATGTTTTAGACTTATTTTTAGCTTGTTTTTTAAGTTTTTTTTTTCTATTTTCTTTTGTTTGTAAATTCGTTTCCCGGTAAATTCGTTGACGGGAAGAAGATTTCCTTGTTTCTATGCCGGGAAAACAATGCAAAACGTAACTTAGAAACGTATCCCGAACTAGATTAACTTTTTCTTTTTTCACGCTTCCGAATAAAAGGCGACTGTCCGTTTTATTGACGACAGGGACTGTACTTTTCGCCGATAAGACTTACGACCGACCACCGAACTAACCACCTACAATATCTGTCTTCGACTCCCTGCATGAACGCACTTGCAATCGCTATATACCTAACCCGAGCTTGTGCTCCGTTGCGGTAAGCTAGGATGATAGCTCCGTTTGGCCTTAGTTACTCATACCTTCCGATAAAACACACCGCAAGCACATACTGGCTTCTCGGGTACGGCTATCTCGGACGATATCTTGCGTCTCGCATTGCGAGCACCTATATACTTTTCATATGAGTCGCTCAATTGTTTGTCGCTTAATATACCAGGATTGCCGCTCAGCATCACGTCCACTCTCATCCACATACCATCCACATAATCATTAAGTGTAGGTGCGAACCCTCGCTAAAGACGATGTTGCTAAATTTAATCATAGCCTCTCAAACTTACTGTTGGTTTTGTTGGTCTTTATGTCCTACAGCAGTTAAAAAAATTAATGCTATAACAGAAAAAAAATAGTTCCCTACAAAACTTGCTCTTTCCGAGAGTACATCGAAACGTAAAGAACAAGAAAATGGAACGAACGTAATGTCTATAAAAAAGTCATTGGGTCTCCTATCAAATTAATCACGAGTCTCATGCGCAGGCTGAGCTAGCAGAGGACACAAAATCCTATTTACGGAGATCCTTGCAATGATAGACGCCAACTCGTTTCCCACTTAAGTCTTCCAACTCATATAAATTGTTTCCTATCGCTTTCCTAATTCTCATTTTCACAAATTTTGGGCACAATTTGGAATTTATACGTTTGGAGGCATCACTTAATATGAAGTTTCGCCTGAACACTTCCTCCCCAGCTACATAACTTATTTTCTTACTCCGCGTATTATATACCTTTTCGTAGTCATTGTGGGCCTTTTCTAACGATTCCTTAATATAGGAGTGAAGGATATTCATGCGACAAGGTTTTGGTAGAACATGGAGTTCAGAGTTATTAAGTCCATCTATTGCTTTTAACACTTCGTACTCTGACCCATGCTCGACCATTTTCTGTCCGAATAGGGCTTCGTACGGAGAAGTGCCAATCGCTGAATGGACAGCAGTTCGAAGGGCACAGGCAATTGACGGTAAATTATCGTCCCAGTTCCTTTGGTCTGTATCGAGATAACAACGAATAGCGGCTAAAATTGACCTGTTAACCCTCTCGCTGGCATTTGCCTGCGGAGAGTATGAGGCCGTTTTAATATGGGTTATACCATAAGAGGTTAGTAATTTACCAAATTCCGTACTTGTAAATTGCTTTCCGTTATCCGATAGGATCGATTCTGGAACGCCGAACATGCAAAATATTTGATCTCGTAAAAACTTGACAGTAGTAGCGGTGGTTGCTGCTTTCATGGGCTGGATAATGACAAACTTGGTTAACTGGTCTAACGCTATAATGAGGTAGGTATTACCATGTCTAGACCGAGGGTATGGCCCTAAAAAATCTATATAGACCAATTGAAATGGCCGATCGACAACGAAGGCTTTTCCCATGGGAGGACGTAAAATGTTATTAGGAGCTTTCGAGGTTTTGCATACGTCGCAATTGGAAAGGGAATTTTTGACTTGGGTTGCCATATTTGGCCAGAAGAACTGCTTCCGGAGACGGTAAAGAGTTTTAGCGATTCCCCCATGCGAAGCTCGAGGTGGCCGATGAGCCAAAGTGATCAAGTGCTCGGTTAGCTTTTCAGGAACCCATAGTTTCCAAACAGAGGCATCTTCCAGTGGATTACCCGTACAATGGCTGACCTTCTTGTAGACGAATTTATTTAAAACTTGAAGGTCAGGTAGCTGGTGCTGGTGCTTACTGGTGTTTTCGAGAATATTTAAATACTGCTCAGACTGAAAGCTGGGATCTCCCAGGTCAATATGCAGCGCATCGTCCTCATTTTTCATGATCGAAACATCAGAATCAAGGGCATCGACTTCATAGGCTCTGGATAGAGTGTCAGGTACGACGTTCAGAGAGCCCTTGCGATGTTCGATCACGAAGGTAAACCCCTGTAGCTTCAAGCTCCATCTGGCTAACCGTCCACTCAGATCCTTTTGACCCATCAGCCATCTTAAGCTCGCATGATCAGTTATCACCCTAAATGGTTGTCCCTCCACGTAAGCTCGGAATTTCTGGATACCTTTGACCGCCGCCAGACATTCACGCTCCGTAACGCTATAATTGCGTTGGGCGGAGTTTAATTTGTGAGAGTAGTAATAAATGGGCTTTTCGACCCCAGACTCATCTTTCTGGCACAGAACGCACCCAATGCCGGACGCAGAAGCATCGCAGAGGATAATAAACTCCTTACCGAAGTCGGGATTGACAAGAACAGGGGCTGTTGTTAAGGCCGCCTTGATGGAATTTAACGCGTCTTTCGCACATTCAGTGAAAACAAATTGTTTACCCTTTTTTAAGGTATCCGTAAGAGGATTAGCGAGGGTGGAGAAATCTTTCACAAAACGTCGATACCAGCCTGCGAGCCCTAGAAAACGCCTAACCTGACGCGCTGTTTTTGGAATTGGGAAATCATTAATAGCAGCTATTTTCCCTGGATCTGTCTTAAGACACCCATTACCAACTAAATACCCGAGGTACTTAAGCTCCCTAAAGCAAAACTTGGATTTTTGTACGTTTATGCTCAAACCTGCATCCCTTAGTCTTTTCGCTACTACTCTTAACATCTGAATATGTTCTTCAAACGTACGCGACATTATCAATAAGTCGTCCAAGTAAACGAAGATGTTTTCTCTAAGTTCGTGGGGTACCACTTTGTCCATCAAACGGCACATACGCTGAGGCGCATTGCACAGGCCAAAGGGCATTACCTTGAACTGGTACAAAGGTCTGCCAGGAACCGTAAACGCTGTCTTCTGCCTGGACTCTTCCTCCAACGGGATCTGCCAAAAGGCGTCTTTCAAATCCACACTAGATATGTAGTGAGTATCTGAAAGCCGTCCTAGCAATCCTTCTATATGAGGAAGAGGATACGCATCTTTCTTGGTCACTTGGTTCACCTTCCGATAGTCCAGGCATAACCGATTTTTACCGGGTTTGCGAATTAGGACTACCGGAGAGTTCCAAGCGCTTGAGCTGACTTCGATAACTCCTATCTCAAGCATGCGATCCAATTCCTCATATAGCAGTTTCTGCACCGCTGGAGAAACAGGATAGTGACGTTGTTTAATCGGTTCAGCATCCCCTGTATCAATAAAATGTTCCTCCAGCATGGTTTTTCCTAAACCAATAGTGGCCGAGGAAGGGAACATGCTGATGGTTTCCTTCAATTTACTGGACTGCTCGACTGATAAAGCGTGGGCGTTAGAATCCTCATCCCGGGCTAATGGATCAGAAATTTCGGAAATTATGTTCGGCGCTACATCAAATTTCTTCCAAAAATCTACTCCCAAATATAATTTTTGTTTTAGAGAAGGGACAACAAAAAGACAAAGACTTTTAGTATTTCCCTTGTATGAAATATCTGCAACCACTTTTCCTACGATCGGCTGTGTTTTCCCATCGGCAGTTTTGACATCCGACTGAAAAATGCGAAAATTGATTTTATTTTTTTCCAACAAGCGTAGCCCTTCTTCTCCCAAACAACTTATGCTGGCTCCACTATCAAGCAGACCCAACATAGGTTCTCCAAAAACCGAAACGGTTGCGTAAGGCCTGGGATCTTCTGAAGAACAGCACAGAGTTGTCGATTCGATGGCTTTGTATAATTCCCGTTTTGATTTAAAACGATCGCGAAGTTTAATGATTTTTTTGGAAACAGGACGCTTCGACGTGCCGAATATTCGATTGCGGATGGAAGTATAGTTATCGAGACGTTCCTGATAAGACTTTATCGGCAGCGGTGGGTTTAAAGAGGCGGTGGACGATTGAGAGGACAAGGGGACCGGAGACTTATGTTGTAAAATTTGCACTTCAGGGAAAACATCTGACGGGGGACAAGAAGAAAGACTAGGAGAACATTGGTAATGGTTGGTACAGCTCTCGCTGGTTTGACCTACTGACTGACCGGGTCCCTGTTCCGAGAGCAATTCGCCCCAGATGTCAAACTGCTCCGCCTGGCGTTTCCCGAGCAACGGCTACATGAAGGTGAAGTGGTGTTTTCTAGACCGCATTTATAGCAGAAAAGTGCTCTTTGTGGGTCGGGGCATTCGATATATGGATGACCGATCTGTTTACAGTTCCAGCAAACAAAATTTCGTGGCTCTCTCCGCGCGTGCAGCGCTTCGATATTAGGGACATCATCCGTGGCATTTACCTGTACTACCTCAACTTCGGAGACAAGATTTCTTCGAGGGGGTGGGAAAACGGTATTCCTTCCGCGATGCTGGTCGTGATCATTAATATATTTTTCTATATTTCGACACACATATATCATCTCGGGGAGACTCTCAGTTTGAAAAGTAATAAGCAGCTCTCCCATACGAGTCCGAACATTTTGTTTTAAAAGTTCAACCAGTTCACGAGCAGGTTTGGGTATTCTAAGTCTTCCGTTCATCTCCTGAATGACAGCGAGAAAATCGTCGAAAGTCTCCGTGTGTTTTTGGCGTCTATCTGACATCTTACGGGACAGTTCGGAATCTGTTTCCAGGCTCCGATACTGTTCAATCAAAGCCATACGAAGTGTCATCCAGTCGACGGACGGGTTTGATTTTAAAAATACCCAGAACCAACACTCTACTTGACCAGCAACAAACTGGTGGAAATTCATGACCACTTCTTCCCAGGAGGCATTATTGCATAGTCTCAAACGCTCCAGCCTGAACAAAAAGTCATCCACGCTCATGCTTCGGTTATCAAATTTGATGCCCCATTTGTGAAAGTTCTGACCGTAGACTCGGTTTCCGGCCTGGGTACGAGGACTAGGAAGCATACTAATTGGGTCACTAAGACTAAGGTTATTTAGCTGATGGAGGAAGTTGTGAACATTAGCACTTTGGCCCACGTCACGCTGAGGCAAGGGTTGGGGTCGAGGTATGGTTGGAATATTAGGCTGAACCTGTGGCGGTAGCGATTCATCGCTTCCACTATCGCCAGCATTTGCTTCTGCATTTCGATGAAAACTAGGCGTAGAAGCCGCAAGAGCCTGGCGAACGAGGCCAGAAACCTCATTTCTTAATAACGCTCGATTTTTTTCCATTTCGTCCCTGATGAGCTTTAATTCCTCGGCTCGATTATGGCCAAGGGTGGCCGTTACAATTTCTTGTACATAATCTCCCAGGCTGGGATTTTCATTACCAATGCGAGGCTGATTACTTTCAGACTGACCGCCGGGAGAGATATTAGCATTTGAGGGACCAGGGGCCCCTGGCTGTGGGAGAGCGTTCGAATTACTTGCCATACCTATCTTCTTATGACCACTTTTGGATTTCGCTCCACTGCTACTAGTAGGATTTCGTGGTCGTAACTGGTATCGGGTGCTTGTAGAGATGTTATGGCCAGTTTTATAGTTCATAACTTGAACAACTAAATACCTCAAAGGAAACTCTGGGGGACTTTATACAAATAATGATATAACCTATTCACAGGATGGCTGTTTCCGCAAAAAGAAAACTTAATGGTTGTAAGTATAATAAAATATTTATATCAAGTGTCCCAAACTTGTAGGCAGCTTAAAAATAAATTCTGAAAATAATTCAAGATAAATTTACTAACCCTAAAACTAAAGATAGGCGAAAATATTTACATATAAGATTCGGATAAACAGTATAGGTTATTTATCGCAAACACAAATATCTATCGGATGAACCATATAAAAAATGGCAAGAATATAGCAACTTAAAACTCAAATCCAATCAATAAAAATAAATTTTAATCTTATTAATATAAAACAACTGCTCAAAACTTTAGCTATTATCGGGTGTCTGGCGGATGTGACGGTACTACCAATTTATCCCAAAAGGATGACATCGATGAGAAATCAGACAAGAACAAAAAACTTGTATTTGGAACTTAAGTTAATTTTTACATAATTAGTTTCTATGTTAACCAGTAAAGAGTTATGCGCTCTCTTAATGCGAGAGCTACCGACGAGCACTTCAAGGTGATGCAACCATGGTACAAAGGCAATGCTTCTACCAGCAAACGCCTATGGGACATGCACCTTTTCCAGCCTCCAATTTGATTGGAAGACGAATTCGGTAGTAGATTATCTAGTGCTAGGAAATTAGGAACATCGCAACGGACGTAGCAGAGAACTATATCTCCGCTACCGGACAAGGATCCCAAAAATTCCATACCAGCGCATTTAATAAGAAGCTGAAATCATCACAACAGGCTAAAAAGAAAAAGTAATATCCGTATCTAGTGGATGACGACTTAGCAATCCAACCCACCTTGGGTTGTAGTTATCTGGTACACGCCACAGGTATACGCAACAGAAGCGGACATATCAAAATTGATTCACCGTCAAGGACCGGTCGGTCTGGGCATGCACGAGACTAGACAATTACAGAGAAACGCATAACAGTAGATATCTAGCGAAACGATATTAGTTTTGGTAAGGTAGCAACATAATACAATCGGTGGTATTTGTGCTTATTTCCTTAAAATAAAAACGATATAGACTACCGCATACTGATACCCTAACAAGAAACTTGAAAACAAAAACACACAAAATGCTAAAAATTGAGACAATTCGGGCCCCACGTTGGGCGCCACCTGTAACGAACTCGGGGAATCGGGCGGTCGGATATAATTCAAAGATATACGACACATCAAGCGTATGACCACTCAACCTGGTCGTATCACCACCGCACTGTTTCCGAACAAATGAAGTGATTTCCTATTCGACCACAAGTCCCTAAACCTACCACTTCTTATACCACCCTTACGACCCAAGGCCACAGGACTCCTTGAGGCGGTCCGGGCAGCTGAAGCGATAGGGCGTCCAGATCATTGCAGCGTCAGGCACGCTAGCTCCCGCCAGGTCATAGCTCGTCGAAAGGGGGGGGGATCTTGCCGCAATGACGATGGACTTAGTTACGAAATTTTCCGTGCCTTTAGAATGGATGTTAATATCTAGAAGATTCTTGAGATAGAAGCCCGAAATGTCTTTTTGAATTAGCATATTGTAAGTTCGGATTTGGTTCCACATAAGGAAGGAGAGCGAGGGCTGTAATGTGCTCCCCTTGAGTGTGCCCACCCGCTACTTTACCTAAACCTCGGTTTGGGTAACGTTACCTTGGCTACCACGTCACTCTATATTGGTGGCTGCCCCTAATTTGATTCTTCTAGGCTAACTTCCTCATCTCTCCCATCCCTCACTGGATATATCTCGCGCCGTCACACCCGCCTGAAAGTTAATTAATAGGATCTCATGATCCGAGCAGAACTAATCTTCCCAATTTGTTTACCTTCGGACATCCAATATAAATAGTGAATGGCATTTCAGCCTCATCTTCCCATTATAAAAAAAAAAGTTTGATTTCAGTACTACTTATAAATAATTATCTCTTTATTGCTTAAAAATCTAGGTTTTATATCGGACAACTAATATTCATTTATTACAACTCAATTTCGGAATAAATTTAATTAGATCTAGCGTTATATATATTTCTTTCTTATAAAATTCAAAATGTATGTAAGTTTTTCAAAAATTAGGGTTCGGTGAACTATTTAGACCAACGTAAGTTATATATTTTGTTATAAAAAAAAATAGCAATCATCAACCTTTAGCGGGGTATACGTACTAAATTACAATATTCATTTAATTCTTATATATATTTAAACAACTTCAGGGTAAAAATAACGTAGTCGATTTCGAATTTTCTTTACCAACGATGGCAGAATGATTGAGTTGATAATCTTCAACTTTCGTGTAGTTAATCGAAATATGCCATAGAACTGATAACATCCACCCACAATAACAAAACAAAAAAAAACTATTGCAATACGTACCTCTCTCCCAGAAGGGGATCGAGTAAAGAGAACAACAACTAAAACAATAGTAATCAAATCTGTATACAAAAAAAAAAGTTTACTCAAAGCCTCTATTTAGACGAGATAATATACATAGCTCGCAACTAGAAAAGGTATACGCATAAAATGGTGAAAAAGATCACTTACCGGGATATTTATTTTGTTGTTTCCTGGGGTGAGGGGAATGGTAAGCTTATCATACTCCAGCCCGAGGTGACGTAGACGTGAATGACGATTTTGCCACTATACACATATACCGCTGTAAAAATAAAACGAACAAATTTGCGTACACTAGACCTATGTCGCGAACTTTACAGACACTTTTGATCAAATATATTTTAATACTTAGCATTGATTTTGTTTTTGTTTCGTTAACTAAATTTACGTTGGTGGGGGAGGGGGGGTCGATGGTGTTGGAAGAGGGTGGTGTCGTGGAGGGTAAGCGGTGCTGAGTTCGATATTTCTGCTGTCGGATAATATGCGTTCTTCTGAGGTACCAAAGCAACAAGCTGCTGGGATCGCTGACGATTCGATGGGATCGTGGTTTTGTCAAATGGATTTTGATAAGGCGCTGATGATGCAACCTGTACGATTCAGGTGCTGGTGGTTTCGATTAGCGGGAGAGTCAAGATATGGAGGCTATGATGCGACCGCCATGAGTTTGCCGAATTTCTGCTACGCAATTTTTGCAGTAGATTGCATCCGTTCAAAGTTGAGTTCGGTGACGGATACACGGGGTTGATTATATATCACTTGTTTTAGTTTTTTTTTTTTTTTGTAAATGTTTTAGACTTATTTTTAGCTTGTTTTTTAAGTTTTTTTTTTCTATTTTCTTTTGTTTGTAAATTCGTTTCCCGGTAAATTCGTTGACGGGAAGAAGATTTCCTTGTTTCTATGCCGGGAAAACAATGCAAAACGTAACTTAGAAACGTATCCCGAACTAGATTAACTTTTTCTTTTTTCACGCTTCCGAATAAAAGGCGACTGTCCGTTTTATTGACGACAGGGACTGTACTTTTCGCCGATAAGACTTACGACCGACCACCGAACTAACCACCTACAATATCTGTCTTCGACTCCCTGCATGAACGCACTTGCAATCGCTATATACCTAACCCGAGCTTGTGCTCCGTTGCGGTAAGCTAGGATGATAGCTCCGTTTGGCCTTAGTTACTCATACCTTCCGATAAAACACACCGCAAGCACATACTGGCTTCTCGGGTACGGCTATCTCGGACGATATCTTGCGTCTCGCATTGCGAGCACCTATATACTTTTCATATGAGTCGCTCAATTGTTTGTCGCTTAATATACCAGGATTGCCGCTCAGCATCACGTCCACTCTCATCCACATACCATCCACATAATCATTAAGTGTAGGTGCGAACCCTCGCTAAAGACGATGTTGCTAAATTTAATCATAGCCTCTCAAACTTACTGTTGGTTTTGTTGGTCTTTATGTCCTACAGCAGTTAAAAAAATTAATGCTATAACAGAAAAAAAATAGTTCCCTACAAGGTAATTCTTCGACAATTTGGAGGAGGTTGGCCTCGTAAGCAAAATTTAAACAATTTTTAGGTTTTGCAGGGAAATTAATTGTTTTGGGCGAAGTGGTTGAGGCTTGTTGACCGTTAAGGTTCCCCAGGGATGGCGATGGCCCCAATATGGTGCCTAATTCAATGTGATGAACTCACACCCTACTGATTCTAACCTAATCTTACCTATTAGGTCCATAGGTAACAGTAACTTGTCAATACCAAAATTTGTGTAGGTTTCTAAGAATTTTATTTATTTCAAAGTAAATAATATTTTGTTTTATGAAAGCAAGCGAATTTTTTAAGTTAAGAAATTTATATTCAACTAAATTAATTAAATTTAAGTACGAATTTTCAGTGATATTTTTTTCTTATTTAGTACTGTTATGGGTTGAGTGTTTTGTTTAAAGATTTCTAAATTTTTTTTTTTTTAACTTTTTATAATTTTTTTTACAAAAACTCCATTAAAAAAATTGTATATGCAACCTCTCTGCTTGTGATAATTGATAGGATTTAGGGTTTCATTTTACGTTCTATACAAAAAGAAAATAAATAAAACAAATTTACTTTTACAAAAATTTTACGTAGTAAATTTTTAAATATTCTTTAAGTAAAAAAAATAAATTGAGTGGTAAGTTGATTTCTTATATTGGAAACCTCAGCCGTCATTTTGAAGACTTGCTTGGTCTAAAAAAATACCATATTTATCTTCCATTATGATTACTCTCTACTTTTTTGTGTATGAGGTGCCACTGCCACGCCCCCTTTCAAAATACAATTACATTGCTGTAGCGAAATAAATGCTACTAGTGTTTTACTTCTCTTCGTCCAGAGCGAAATCGATTGTGTTACCCTACGTCCTAATTGACAGCCATCGCGCGACCGAGCAATGAGCGATGGTCGCTGCATCGTTCGATAAAAATATCAAACTGCAATAATTTCACTCTGTGTCCTTATTAAAACACAAACTCGTTTGCGCGATGTAGTAGCACGGTCGCACATGTTTGTTTCGAGATCGCTCAAGCTACATCACAAAAGCTTTTCATACAAACGCTATGAAAAGTAGCTTGGTCGCTTCAAATCAAACCAGTTTGATTTTTGTCGCGCCGTTCGTTAATAATGTAAAATGGAATAAGAAGGAAATTTAAAGAATTTAGTTTTTTTAACCCTATTTTATGGAATAAGCATGTGGAATGTTATAAAAACCGATTAAAAACTAATGTAGTGTGGGAAAGAGTTGCCTTAAAGAAATATGGTAGTCGCGGGATGGTGTTTACAAAGCGCTTATGAGCGACCGGTAATAGGACACGCATTTTGGTAGCGCTACGAACAAGCGATGCGACCGACCAAAGTTCATCGCTCGGTCGTGCGATGCCAGTCCAATTAGGACGTTGCCTTAGACCCCGCACTTTTGTCAGGCAACTATGAGAATTATGGGACACTTGTGCGATTTTTTTTTTTATATTTAAAAAGGGGACTCCAAATCCTGGAGCACTCAGACGAATCTCGGTCCATTGTACTACCAAGCAGAAACCCCTTTTTTTGGTGTAGCGGTGGAGAAAGTCTGATATTATTCGTTTCTCTTTATGGTCGGTGGCAGAGTATTGCTGTCCCTCGCCGCCGGGGCTCGAACCAACGCCACTCGGGTCACAAGCAATGACTTTAGCCACTACACCATGGCCACCGCCTTTAAAAAAAAAAATGTATCCTTGAAGCGATGATGTAATTAGTCGATTATTCGTGCATGCTACAGCGAGTTGTTTATTGTGCGTTTGCAAATATTCGTATCAGTACAGAGGTGGCAAAAACGAATCGGACAGAACGTCACTATAGACAGCCATAACTTTGAAGTAGTTCCAGACTTTTTCAACCTCGGCTCCGCTATTAAGGAGCAACGGTTGCACACGGAGCAACTGAAAAAAAAAAACTTATCTGCGATGCGAATTGGCAACTAGTTTGCTTTGTGTCATACGCATACTCTGTGTAATCAAATGGGACGTTGCACACGACGCACGCTACTGATTGAACACTCATTTGCGATTCAGAAAAACCAGTTTGTAAGTATTCGTTTGTTGATTTGCATGTCGGGTTGCCTATTGATTTCAGTTTCTAGTTTGTCGAAGATGAGCGAACAACAGACCAACCTATTGCTGCTGGGAGAGGTTGAAGAACATGACGACACTGAACGAACTAAAAAGTTTGATTAGTGATTAGTTTCCTCGTGTGTGGAGTCAAGTCACTGCCAAGTCTACAACTGGTCTGTAACCCAAGTTACCAACCGGTTTAGTTTTTTTTTTCCAACGGTACCGTGTGCATTGGGCCTAACTCTGAAAATGACATCACATCAGAAATCAAGCGAAGAATTACACTCGCCAACCGCTGTTACTTTGGCCTAAGAAGGCAATTGATTAGTTGGGCCTTGTCCAGAAATACCAGAGACATATATATATAAGACCATCATCATCCCAGTCCTGCTTTATGGCCCAGAATCATGGACGTTAAGGCGGATGAAGATCTCCTTGGTCGCTTCGAACGCAAAATTCTTCTTCGAGTGATTAACACTCCCGTTTGCGTTCACGGACTTTGGAGAAGGATATTTAACAACGAACTCAAAGCGACATCGTATACTGATCAGAAAAGTGCGCATCAGTCGTCTAAAATGGCTAGGACAAGTAGAGCGAATGGACACCAACGCTCCAACCCGTAAAGTCTTCGATTCCAACCCGGAGGGATAACACATAGGAGAAGACCTCGTCTTAGGTGGCGCGCACAAGTGGAAGGGGACCTCAACTAATTTGGAGTGTGCAACTGGAAGCGCTAAGTCAAGTTTTCGACTTTACTAGACGTTTGCACAAAAAAGGATCTTCCATTGTGCCAAATTTTACGATTCTAGAATGATAGAGAGTTCCGAAATCAGAGAAAACTCGAAAACATCTTGAGTTGAATTTTGTAAAATAAGGGCGTGTGTCTTTACTAAAGAACTTACCTGAAGCACTACCTTTCGTCCTACTTGTTGAACCAGTTTGAGCTTCTGATGCAGCAAAGGAGACTACGAATGTCTAGGTTTGTTAGATCGTTTAGATCATTTTAGTAGGAGGCTCCCCAAATGGAGTTTCCGTTTTCGGGAGAGTGCCGGACAAGTGCAGAGGAAGTGCTGAATAATTTCCTCCTCCTCTTCGTCCAAGCAACTTCTACAAAAGTCGTTTGAGAGTACACCAAGCCTTGTTGCATGCCTACCTATAAGTGTAGCAGTGTCCCGTAATGACCAGTGTTGTCAGGTTTTAAAAACCGGAATCGCCAAACGTAAAATATAAAACGCCAAAAAATTGCCAAATTTCAAAATTTTTCACTTCAAATTTAAAAACCATAAAAATCAAATGAATTCGCGCAACTCGTAATTTTTGCGTAAAAAAACTTAATGCAAAATCCCCAAGCTGCCGTAACTCTGGCTATCCTAAGGCATTTGTCATTTTTTACACCTTGTTTCAAAACTTCAAAACGTTTCTTCGGGTACATTTTCTAGATAAAAGTCGTAAGCTTTTGCGTGGAATCAAGCTTACAAGCAGACCTTCAAAACGGGGTCTCAGTTGGCTTAAAAAAACGCCTGGAGAAAAATATTCCAAAGAAACAAAGAGTCTGTTTCAGTTAGACAATCTTTTTCGCTATTTTCTATCGCCATTCTTTCAAAATCCGACCCTAAATCAATATCTTTCCAAGCTTCAAAGTTGTCTGCATTCGTTACTAATTTTAATATTTCTTCACAGTCATCACAGATATAGGGCTTGGGTGAAAATTATAAAAAAAAAGTAAAATATGAGGATTTTGATTAAACAAATTTAAATCGCCAAAATCTTAAAATATCGCCTTTTTTAGGGTGCGTCGCCAAACCGATTTTCGTGTCGCCAAATGAAATTTCAAATCGCCTGTTTGGCGATAAATCGTCACATCTGACAACCGTGGTAATGACACCTATTGTGGCGCCGATATGCCTCCTGTCAAGAGAGATCAAATTCTTAGAACGTTTGAGATTCAACTTTGGCCAGATCTCTTTTGTCGCTAAACATATCTCCTAAAATATGTTATTTATATTTTCTTTAAATTTCAATATCTATTCGGACTTAAGACGCCATCTGGGTATACCCATGAGTTTATCATAACAATCGTGAAGAAAAAAATGTGAAAGACTTATTTCTTAGTACATATTGAAATAAAAAAGGCACTTCTCTTTTTCGCTTCACTTGTCCTATTTCTTTGCACATATGTGCTACAGCTACACAATGCAAATGGAAAATAAAATATTTTCCTACGGAAATTGCATTATACTTGGATATGCCAACTCCATTTGACATTATGGAGTCGAACCACATCTGGTTGATATGACAACTATCTATGGTTGTTCGGGAAATGTGAGTGTGACATCGACATGCATATGGGTTTGAATTTCCTTTGAGATGAATTAGATATGAACTGAACAGAGTTCATATTCATTTTTGTGAATATGGAGGGCAAACTTGAGGGCGTTGGTTGGATGTATTATTATGTCTGAAATATAAAAACATATTTCTATTGTTCAACAAGTTGTTTTCTTTTTGCTTTGTTGCTGACTTTCCATATGAAACTTCACCGTAAAATGAAACAATATTATTATGAGCATCCTTTACTGATAGGAGAGGACCAACGTATTTTGGTTATAGACTCCATAAATTTTATTTCTGCAATTTCTTAGGATTTGCCCCCCAACCAATCTAAGGCGAATTGCTTACTTTGTCAATTTCAAAGTGTAGGTTCGTTAGACCATGGCTAACAAGAACCCATTATCATAGAATCTAGTCTATTTTGTAGGTCAAGAATGGGGCCATAGGGATACTCAATTGTAGAATATTAAAACTTGGTCACAACTATTTGCGTTTATGTTCTATGACGTTAAAAGGACACAAGAAGTTACAACAATTTTTTTTTTGAAATTTCATTAAAAAAAAAATTAGAATTGAAGTTCTAAACATTCATGCGAGGCAATTTGTTTATCCTAATAATAATTATGATCTTATTTCCCAAGTTCGACCTAGTTCCCTGTTTGACTGACTATCTGAATTTAAGTGTTTTAGAAACGTAGCTACCTTCAAATCTTAGAAACTAACCAACGCAATATTATCAAGGACAACGAATTTAATTATAGAAGTCAAGGTAATTGCTGTGTAATGAAAACATCGTAAAAAGAAAACTTAATGTAAACGAAGGAAACCTGTTGTACTTCGTTAAGCTTTACTTCATCCACGAAATCTGCAAGACTTCAGATATTAAAACTTTTCCGAAGAAGAAAATTAATTACGAGTAAGCACTAACGGTGAGCGGGATTGGGAAACTTTTCGCACATATCAATGGGAGAGAAGGACTACTATAGCCGAAGACTATAGGAATGTTGATGTTAAAGGGGAAACCTTAAAATGTATAATTCATTTTCAAGACCAGTCATGAAGGAAAAGCATCGATGGGAATGTTTAACTTCTTCGTGAAGATAGGTTTTTGTAAGAAAAATTATTTACAGAGATGCTTCCATATACGAAATTTTAAAATTTTGGTAAGTCCTCAGTAAGTAAAGTTGAGCATAGTACATACAATTAAATTATTTCAATAAACAATAGGCTGAATTTAGTATACGAGTCAAGGGTTCGGGCCGAAATCCATGTGCTGCCATGTGATTCCTGAATTGACTGTGACTCCTGGAAGTTGCATTGAGTCATTGGGATGGATTGGATGGTCATCCATTTGGCAGCTAGGTCTAGGTTCCAGAAATCGAGTGAAATCGTTTTCAGTGTTCTGCATTTCGAGATCACCATTTAGAGAACTAATTTGTTGACATCTCTGACTATGTGATGTAGCCGCATTCATAGACCCACTGTTCGAGATGGAGGATATAAGAGTGCTGTCATCAGAAAAGCTGTGTTTTTTTTAATGCGCCAATGGATGTGGTAATCTTCTAAAGATACGGTAGTCCGTGCTACCAACATGCACGATTCGCAAACCCGAATAATCGATGCCGGGAGTGCGCCTAAACGTACTAATCCACACCCCACACACTTCAACCACTCTCCCCGCGGGACTGCCGTTAGGTATTACTTCGCGGGGTTGGTTAGCATTCAAGCTAATCGTGTTGTGTCACCTGCTTCTGGTGTTTCAGCGGCTTCTGAGGCTTCTGCTGTGGATTTTCTTAGACTTTCTATTCTCCGTAGCTCATATATTATAAAATTCCATAATTCCGCCCAATTCTCTTCAGACTGCAACATATGGTCGATGATAAGTGACGGACTGGGCAAAGTATTTCTCTATGCCATGAATCGTGGGCAATAAAATACTGCGTGCTCTGTGTCTTTATCTTCATTTACGCATTCAGGGCAAGATGGTGAGCTGTCGTGCCTGTAGTATCGGCACTGTGCGATGCCAACACTTTACTATATAATATGTAAAACAATGAAAATAAAGTCGCACTTATAAAATAAAAATACGGAAAATATAAGTCAATTGATAGTAAAATATAGAGCAATCGGCTATGGAATATTGGGTCTCTACAGTGCCCAAATCGGTGCAGATACCTGCGATAGCCACCGTGGCCTGACAGGAACTGTGTAGGGTTATAGTTACAGTCTCCATGGTTACGTTCTATCCGTTCCTTTCCTGGATTGTCGGTATAAGTTTGTATGTCCATCTGCCTTTCGTTGTGCTATTCCAACGAGCTTGCCACATATCTATTGACGCTGCCTTTTCTTCAGTTTTAATTCTCTTGATTTCACTGGCATCGTATTGGTTTAAAACTCTTTTGTTATATATCCTCAACATTTCGTCTGCAAGATTGTCGACGGGAACCATTCCAGCTATAACAAAGGCGGCCTCATCCGATATGGTTCGGAAGCCGCTGATTGTCCGTAGCGCGCAGAGCCTGTATGTTGATAATAGTCTCCTTTTGGTATCCTTCGTCCTCAGTGCCTGCGCCCAGACTGGGGCTGCATACAACAGGACAGAGGTAACTACTCCGGAAAGTAGGATCCTTCTTGCGTATCCAGGACGACCAATGTAAGGCATTATGCGCGAGAGAACTGCCTGCATTTGCGATGCTTTCTTGGCTAAATAGTCCACGTGTGTTTTGAGCCCCAGTCTATTTTCCAGCATTACTCCAAGGTATTTAACAGCTTCTTTGGACCTAATTATTTGGTTACCAACCTGGAAGTTGGCAAACTCTACAGTTTTTCGGCTGGTTATGAGGACCGCTTCTGTTTTATGATCAGCTAGTTCCAGGCTGGAGGGTTGCTAGCCACTCCTTTACCCTGGCAATTGCTTCGTTTGTAACGGATTCAACTGTACGAATCTGTCATCCAGACTCTGTCAAAAGCCTTTGATATGTCTAAGGCTACGGCTTCTGGTTCACCGTGTTGTGTAATTGTTTGAGTCCATAGGTGCGTTACGTAGCTTAATAGGTTTCCAGTGGAACGACACGGCTCCGAAATATGTATTTCCTGTCGCTGGCCTTCTAGATATTTGATTATTTCTACATTTATTGCCTTTTCCATTACTTTTGCATTGAAAGTAACGCTATTGGACGATAGTTTTGTGGCAGACATTTCCTCCCTTTCTTTGGAATAGGTTGAATGCGAGCGGTCTTCCAGCAAGAAGGAAACGTCTTCTGGGAGTACGACATGCACATGCTCAACAGCTTACATAGTACAGGTGCAAGTTCTGGTGCACAGCTCTTGAGTAGGTACTATAGCCGGGATTCCGCCTGTCGGGTCCGGTTGCCTTATTGCAATCTAGTTCTTTAAGGATGCGTTGAATTTTTCGAGGCCGAAATTTCACTTCTGCCATCGATGTGAGCCCCGTTGTATGTTATCTTCGCCGATTCAATAATTTTGTTACATCTATTTCGTAGACTTATAAACTCAAATCTTTTTTGCTCCTAAGGGTTTGACCGCCATTCACGGAAAGCATTGTTTTTCGCTGCGTTAACTCGCTTGTATTCTTTTTTAAACTAGGGTTTATTTGAAGCTAGTTTTTGTATACCTGCTAGAAGAACCATTAAATTAGAATTAAGGGAATAGGTTAGGTTAGGTCAAAGTGGCAGTTTGCATTATAGGCAATTTTTACTTAGAAGCAAATTATGATTGGCCTTCTGTTAGATATTTCGTTCTTAAACTGGCAACACTATTTCTGTCAATTTTACAGTTGAGAATTTATTTGTGGTTAGTACGTTTTGCCATTTTACGATGAATAGTTTAATTCCAAAACAGCGCTTGCAAATTGTACAGACTTATTTAAAAAAAACAATGGTTCGGTACCCCAACCTTACCGTGCGCTACGTCCATTTTACGATCGACATAATCGTATAGAAGTATGTGAAGTCACTAGTCTATGCAGAGGTTTATGCCGATATACCAGAGACATTGGACGATTTGGATGTGAACATTCGACGTGTTATTGCTGATATATGGTCCGTAGCTCGATAAAGTTGTCGAAAATTGGACTTCCCGATAGAGCTTTTTTCGATCTACCCGTGGAGCGAATGTGCCCGAAATCATATTTAAATAATAATGGCATAATACTATCTATTAACTAATGCTAATATCATTGAAATTAAAATTAGTTTTAAGCGCTTTATTTCAAAATGAATTTGTGTACCTCTAAAAAACACCCTTTACATTAGGACATGCAACTAACAAAATGGTAGAAGCATAAATATGGTAGATCTTCCAACACCATGCAAGATTAACGGAGTTATTTGAGGGCAGTAAAACAAGAGATTTTCCACAGGTTCTGCTTGCTATTCATCATTTCAACTTCTGCAGAACCATATTTCCAATGATGCAGTATCCGATTATTATCCAGACGAACACTCGGATTTGTTTTCTATCAAATGGTGTTAGGATATTTGGCCATTTAGGCCACAAGCTGCGACTTATGGTACAACCGGAAGTGTTGTTCCATCGATTTTTAGCCAAGCTTAATGTGATATTATAAAGATGATGCTTGGCTACTAAATTTTTCCGCATGCAAATCGCCATACCATGGAATCTTTCTGTGAAGTCATTTTTGACCATTTGTGGTTTCAGTTAGCTCTTTGGGGTTCATTAGTTTGTATACCCTCCATACAAGAAGGTATATTCACTTTTTTATTACGTTTGTAACGCCAAGAAGGATTCACCGGAGACCCTATAAAGTATATAAATATTCTGAATCAGGATCACATTCTAAATCGATTTAGCCATGTTCGTCTGTCTGTCTATTGAAAGCACCATAGCGTCCAAACTAATTGACCTAGGCGAATGAAATTTTGTGAGAGGACTTGTTTTTACTGTTGTCAAGTTGGTCTGGTACCTCCCATACAAAACCAATATTAGACACATGCGTGTACCTGTACCAGTACATACAGCGAAGGGTATCAAAGCATCGGCCAGGCCGATGATAACATACTTTTACTTGTTTATTAAAAAATTGATTGACAGATGCTCTGTGGCAGAAAAATTGCTTCGATATTCACTCTGTACTATACAAACAATTAAATTTATTATTTGTCTTAAGGTCTGTGTTAGGATTTTAGTTGCCAACCAACAAATATGCGTATACACATAGCTAATTGGTTTGCTTTAAGGTTGTCTTATTGAATTTTAGAAATAGGTGCCCCAGATTGATTGTGAGGTTTCTGGGTCGGAACTCTGATAAATTTCAACAAAATTCAATAGCGAAACTAAATCAATTTTTACCTCTCCAACAATATTATAAGAGAAACAAACAAAACGTTGATTCCTACAGGCTAGCGTTCACTGGGTTTCATCTTGTATTGTAAAGTTGATTGCTCCAGGACTTGATTTGCTGAGAGTGAATACATAATATTTAGCAAACGCCAAAAACTTCTCTCACAAGATATTGATTTTATCAGAGGAACAATTTTTTGATTCAAATTTCCATAAATTGATTTACTTTCGCGTTCGCGAACATGTCCCCATGGGAAATCAAGCCGAACTTTTACCGACAAATACAAGTTAACTGGCATTGACATTAATGTCGTACAAAATCAGTGTTTAACTGGGAATACATTTTTTCCATTGTCAATATCAGGCAGAATCATGGTACAAATGCAATTATACAGTTGCTGTTGCCTGTCCTTGAGCTTTTAATTACTGATCAGATATCCATTAGGAAATTGCAATATACTTTACCACCTGCATTACACTTCACGTCTCCACAAATAAAAACAGAAAATATTGGGTCACTGAGGCGTATACTTAACCTTTTTAGGAAAATGCATACTCGGGCTGATTTTTTTTTCTTCACCCAACTAAATGAAATGCTGAAAAATAACCAATTAAATGACAGCCCTAGAGGGTTACCCAAAACCATCAACATTTCCTTCAGTTGAATTCACATCCTTTGCAGCTGCTTAAATTTCCCCCATTTTGCCTATAAGTAGGTGCCTGCCTGCACAAGGTCATGGCTCTCACATGTGCTTAGAATTTACCCATTCAAGGCTAACAGCCGGAAATAAAAACACATTTGAGTGTTCCATAAGGTCAACCACCTACAGTAAATGAATCGTTTCAAGGCCAAACAGTTCTGACCTTGAATATTTTGTATCTTTTATATTTGCCTAAAGGAGCGGTCGGTACCAATAAAATTTCATTAATATTATAGACCCAACGATTATCGCCACTATTTGAATGATTCTATTAAATTTAATGAAGGCGTAACCGACATAAGGGCTTAATTTATTGAACGACAGAAGTTGATGACTAACATAACCATTTCGGAGTCATGTGTTTCTTGTCCAGAAAACTATCCACTGCATCCAAATCCAACTATAATTACTTTCGAAGCAAACAACAACTGCACAAACTCAAGTCTTAAAAGTGACCCAATTTTGTGGACATAACAACGCACCAACATATAAAAATAACTTCACAAACCATATGAGTAGAAAGTATCTGGCAAATGTCCCACAAGAACGTAAATTGAAAACCATTGTTTATTATAAAAGTTTATTGGCAGTAAGTGCGGACATTAAGGCGACTTTTGGTCCTGGCACTGAGTGGCAAACTTCTGCATCCGCGTACTTTGTACATTTTTCGAAACGGAAAGAAAATTGCTTTTCAAGAAACGGTCTTCCTTCTAATTGGTATTGGGTTTGAGAACTTCCCAACCACAATTCATTGAAAGTAATACTTGTACCATCACGCACTTTATGAGTCAATTATTTTGAACGATATTATATCAGATGAACAATGGGGTCGTGGTCAGCATTTGTGGTTGTATAAGTAAGTATCCTTCAACCCTATGGCATTGGGTTTTCGTTGTATGGCTTAAACTGAAGAAAGACACGATTACCACACAGGAGAATAACACTGCAAAGCTCAAGAGTAAATGAAAAAAGGATGCAATCTGCAACTGCAATTAGACAGGCCCCTAAGCGAGTTTAATTTAAAATTATTTCTCTTCCTGCTGGTTAGAAGGAATGTACAATTTTGCCAGCAGCATATTTTACTGATTCATCGTCCTAACGCCACAAACCACAAACTGGTGAGGTAGCCTTGCTATGTTATGGTCAAAAATGGAAGGTGGATTTTGGCTTGCAGCTTAAAGGTTGTGGTTTGAAAGAAAATTCACAAAACAACATTTTAGAAGAAACAGAGAAAAATGAGCGGAAACAAATAAGATGATAATACTTATGGAGTTGATGGAATTTAGGGAATTTTAAATTTTGCAAAATTGTGCTTTCTGAGGCAAGTGCTTTACCGGAGGGGATAATAAGAAATATGCGATAGTAAATAAACAAATCAATATTTGGCGCATCAGGTCCATATAAAGGACCCCTAAGACTCCGCTTCTTACTACCATTCAGTTCTCTCTCTCTTAGCAGAAGGTATAATATTTTGAGTCAATAAAAAACATGCACTTTTCTGTGAAAATTCGGTGAAATTTTTCGCAATTTAAACAAAAAATAAAAAAATAAATAAATTTTCTTTGTGTTCATAATTGAAACCTAAGCGGTAGATAAATCCATACAAATTGGTTAATCAATTTTTCCACTCGCCAAAAGAAACTATTTGGCTACAAGTGAGTGATGCCACTCTGCTGATGGTATTGGCGCCGCACGCAAAAGTTCTCCCGAAATACCATCTAGTAGTGCCCCTTCTTAGTCTTAAGAGTTTTGATAGCAGAAATGATCTCAATTTAAGTGGGAGGTTCGGTGGGTATTTAGACATCTGTTACCCTGTGTACCTCATCTTGACCAGGGCTCATATTACTGGCGAATATACGGTTAAAAACTGCAGCTCCTTCCGACTTTTGAGCGGCTTTTCATTCAAAAGAAAATTATCTAACCTTTTCACCGATAGTTGGCTAGAGCTGAGTTTTCACACTGATGCAGTATGCAATTGAACAGACTAGTTCCAACCACAAGATAATGATCTCGCGACATTCCGATATCAACTTCTCTTCTGTTTTGACCTGTTTTGGCATCTTCTAAAGTTATCGAACATGTAGACTCTTATACTATGGGATTTGTATTACAGAACTTTCACTCCGCACCACTTGAATAGCAGTCCCCCTAAGGCCGGTTTTCTATTGCTCGGGAGGAGCCAAAATATTATATCCGTATTTTTAAGTAATGAGTCAAACTATGAATAAAAACATGAAAGGCCACATACATAGAGTGCTTACTAATGCGGAAAGGCGACGTATATTAAAAAAAAGTCCTCAAATTCTCACGACACTTTTCCAAAAATCAGGAAAAGAAGTGGATTCAAAACAAGTTTCACAACTATTCGCCTTATTATGGTTAGCATATAAAAAGACTAAAAATCAAGAAGAAGCCACCCCTTAGCCCGGTTCGAAAAGCGAAAAGCCGTTTTTGTCGCCTGTACTTAGTAGAGAATCATTGTGTGGTCTTCTCAGGCGAAAATAATTTAATTTGGTAGCCCCGGATGGCCATAGCTGCCATAACCAAATTTGCCCATAGAGGAACGCCACAGGGTTCATCTCGCCCTACTATGGCTAATGGTTATAAATAAAATTATGGGGGCCGTTCAAGACAAGGTAAGCACCTGGGCTGCAAGGTGTGGCCTCGGTGTTAATCCGAGCAAAACTGAACTAATGCTGTTCACTACCAAAACCAAAATACCCGACTTTACCCTACCCCGCCTAAATGATCAACCACTCACACTGTCGTCCAGCGCTAAGTATCTAGGTATCATGCTCGATCCAAAACGTAACTGGAAATACAACATTGAACACAAAGTAAGGAAGGCGTCGGTCGCTTTCTATGCCTGTAGCAAAACCTTTGGAAAGAAATGGGGACTTCAACCAAAGATGACTTTGTGAATGTACACAGCCGTAGTGCATCCAATTCTCACGTAGGGATCACTAGTATGGTGGCCTGCGTTGAGCAAAGCCTACAACCTCACGAAACTGAAAAGACTGCAAAGAACAGCCAGTATAGGCACCACGGGGGCAATGAGGTCGGCCCCAACAGATGCCCTCACTGTGCTCTTGCATCTTCTACCTCTTGACCTACACACAAAATATACAGCGTTATGCAGTGCTATAAGACTCAAGGAGTCTGGATGCTGGACTGCAAGGCCGTTTGGTCATACTAACATCCTGGATTCGTTACCAAACGGAATGGTCAAGTTTCCAACCGACTACATCACACCCAAATTAAACGAAAAGCTTCCACGTCGGCTTCCCAACAAGGGCTCAGTGGAAGGGGGTCGAAGTAGTGAAGGGCTTCGACACGGTCATATACACCGACAGATCTAAGATGAGCTGCGGTGTGGGGGCCGGTGTCTACTCGGAATCACCGCAAATATCAATTTCAGTTCGCTTACTGGATTTTGCCAGCATTTTCCAGGCCGAATTACTGAAGCCTGCACGCAACTAGGGCGTGACAAAACGCATAAAGAAAGCATTGCTATGTCCTTATAGATAGCCAAGCCATCATCAAAGCCATCAATTCGGCTACCATATCCTCCAAACTGGTGTAGGAGTGCCAGAACGAGCTTGCCTGTCTGAGCCAACGTTTCAGGGTCACACTTCTCTGGGTTCCAGGGCATAGTGACATAACAGGCAATGAACGCGCGGCAATAATCACTGGGCATTGGCCAATTGGAGACCATGCGGCCAAACTAGGTATCCCATACAACCCTCATTGCCGCAATTGCAGTAATACAAATGAAAAAGAAACTCTCTCTCACTTCCTCTGCAAATGTCTAGCTCTAGCGAGAGCCAGACTGCGTGCACTGAACCAACCATTCTTTGACGACCTGTTGCATAACCTTTCTAGACCTCTACCTTGGACTTGTCAACATGATAATGCGCCAATACATACAACCCGGGTTGTTAAAAACGTATATTTAGAGCCAAAGTATGGAGCCTATTAAGCTGACCGGCCTACTCTCCGGATTTGAATATCATCGAAAATGTTTGGCAATAGTTGACACTTGAAGGTCGTCAAGTTTATGGATCAGGACAACAATATTTGACTGTATTTAAACTAGTCCAAGCCATTTAATTAGCTTGGAGCTAGATTTCGCTAAATTATTTGACAAATTTGTGTCTGCATCCCTTCCAAACCGGATGTGTGAATTTTGGAGCAGAAAGGTGGCTCAAAAAACAATTGAACAATTTTTTTAAAATCTAAAATACTCCAATTACCTAAAATTTAAGTAATGTTTGTGTTAAAAAATTCTCAAAAATGTTTTTTTTTTTTCGTTTAAGTGGTCTATTTAAGTGACGCAAAATTTAGACCCCTTATTTTGCCGCATTTTAGTTAATACTAAAAGCTTTAGTTTTAAATCTTCTTTTCGGTCAAATCACAACAATTAAATTAACTTTAATTAAAAACAAATTAAGACTCTAGTATGCTTGGTTTGGGTAGTGTTCGTAAGTGTTGTTTTGTAAAACAAAAAATTGTATTTTGTGTTTTCTCATTGTTGTAAAATGTGTTGTATCTGTCTTTACTATAAACAACACACTCATTAAAAAAATATATATATTTAACTTTCTCGTATACGTAGTAAGAGAAAGATACCTAATGTTTTCGTACAAAATTTCGAACTCGAGATTTTGATCAATTCTGATATTACGATGATAGGGGAACTCAAAAAAGTGGGTCTCGCAATTCTGTCCGTCCGTATGTCTGTCTGTCCCACCCCTGGGGAATCTAAACGCTTGGACGGATTTGCTTCAAACTTCGTATTTAGAGTTTGTAGGCTTCCCGCTCGGGACGTTTTTTTTTTTAAGCTAGCCCTAATATTTACGGTACCTCCCATATAAAAATTTTACGAAATATGACGAAATATGCCTAAATTTAAATTTTTTCGAAAACGGCTCTAACGATTTGAACCAAAATTGATAGTTGAGTTAATGTAAGTTTTAAGTTTAAGTTTTAAGTTTAAGTTTATTAATTCCATAAATTTCTATATACATACATAAATAAATCAAAAAAAAAAATTCAAAAATTAAATAACATCAATTAATAGATAGTAATAAAATTAATAATAGAAATTCATTTGACATTCTGTATTTTCTATACAAAAGTATTAAAAAATAGAGTTGAATGCCTTCACACAGTAAATCGTATTAATTACAAGATAAGTTATTATATGGGTGGGGTGACCCTTTATAAAAATCACAATTTTACTTAATTATTTCAAAGCTTAAATAGTTTCAAGAGAGAACAATTTACTTTAAAGTATAAGTCAAACAATCAATTTATACAAAAACTCGTATTTCTAAGCTGTTACGGGGCCATGCAATGTAGGTACCTGAAAAAGAAAAGAAAATTTGTTGACACAAATGTAAACAAAAAAATTTCCACTGGAGTTTGCCGATGGAAATATACATTAAATGCACATTCCAGCAGGCAAACTCCAATAGCAAAACACTCCACCTACCTGTTTGTTTGTTTATCCCACCCACCTGAAAAATAAATTCCAATAAATAATTGGGAAATTTATGAAAATAAAATAATTCTTACCAGAAGTATGTACCACGATGACTCCATGTCCACGATGTTTTACTTTTGACATTTTGCTATTGCAAAACTTGTCAAGTTTTGTCTCTCCCTTTTGTGGTGTTTCGTTCCAATTCCGGTTGTCGTCGTTTCGCGCAGTTTAGGTATTTAATGTAATAGGTGATCGTTACATTTCAATTATGTAGTATTTATTTATTATTCTTTTAAGTATGATCATCTGTAGTTATCGTTATGTATTTTGTTGATAGATTATAATATAAACAGATATAAAAGACTGACTTGACACTTAAACTATAAAACAAAACTAACGACTCTCTTAGCTTGATCTTGACGCTCTCTTACAACAAAATGAGGGGAGAGTCAAAGAAACAGTAGTTACGTTACACATACAAAAGAACGAAATAATAAAAGAAAGAAAAGAAGAAAGAAAACATAGTTGGGAAAAGTAAGCAATTTGAATGATGTTGACAAAACAAAGATAGGACGAAATGCAGCTAAGAAAACAAAGGGAGGGGTAACAGAAGCAACTGATTTTGCGTTTTCTTTAGTCGACGAGCCCACAAATCGTTATCTTTCATAGAGAGCGGTCATTACCCTGTTAAAGGCAAATTTTTATATCCCGACTCGAACAGTAGTGTGAAAATAAAATCACCCGTGAGTGAAAATTAATTTTCAAAAATTTTGTGGTAAGCACGAGATGGCCTCCGGTAAAAATTACACAATTTTAATCAGTTTTTGCGTAGGTCGAGAACAACAAATTGTTAAAACCAGCGACAAAAGTGAAATCGGTGGAAAATTAGCGAAAAGACTTCGCTGTAGAGGTATGTGAATTTTCCTTTTTATATGCCCAAAGACTAAAAGTGTTCCCTCATAGAGAGAGAGACTTTGGACACCAATTTAAACGTCCTCATTTCTGGATCGGTGTCCAGAACCTAGCTCCCGTTACGTGGACTTGGACTTTCTTTGTCCAAGCCAAAACGGGCCCAAACGAGCTAGCGGTCTCCCAGCAGTGCCACCGTTACCGGTCCGATACAAATACCGGAACCTCCACGGCGTCGGCTGGAACAAAGCACCCAATCCAAGTGGACACCACAATACCAACGAAAAACGACAAGACACAATTATTAACACAAAACCTCGAACGAAACACAACACAAAAAAACTCCCCCTACGGATATCCGTAAATGCGGTAGCGAGGTGCTCCGCCACCATCAGGACATAGTCCTCAAGAGGCGCTCCATTGAGAGCTGCAAAGAGCACACCCAAAACTGGTGCTCCAACGAACACAGAAGCAGAATTTTATAGTGAATTTTAATTTGTGAAGTGCCTTAGTTTTTTTATTTTATTTAGCTTTGGATAGATTTGCGTTTTTTTGAATTTTGAATTAAAGTAAGGTTAGGGATTAAGGTTAGGTATACTTAGTTATAATAGTTCTGTGTTTAGCATTTTGTTCGCGTAGGATAAGAACCATATTTGGAAGCAGAAATCAACGTTTCTTCTTGTGCTGCCGGCAGAACAACGGGGGACGAATTTGTAACCGTGAGTAACTTTTTTTATATATATATTTTTGAATTTTAGTAGTAGATTAAGTAGTGTTAAGTGCAGAACCATTTCATTTTGTTTTTTTTTGAATTTTCTTTTTAGTTTTTTTTTGCATTTTTTTTTTCTTTTCATTTTGATTTTAGTTTTAAGTAACGTAGAGTTTTGATCATTAGGGTAAGAATTGTTGAATAAAACGGCACTATTTCACTTGTAGTGAACATTCTTTCATTGTCTAAAGCCGTCTCAGTCATGTGCGGCTAGTTTGTTTTGTGCATTTGGTGTGTGGATCGATGGGAAGGCCGTCCTTCTTTGGTTTTACGATGACGTGACGTGACATTCACTAACTTTGACGACATGACGTGACGACTAACTTTCCGCTTCTTTGCTATAGGTTGTGACTGGAGGATACATCGAGGGGCTATCACTCACAACATCGGCCGGAGTGATAGCGATTGGTTTATGTCACCTGACATAAGGGTGGGCTGGCCATTCCTTGCCGACAACATCTGGCAGGTCTCCGGTTCATGACGAACCTTTACCTTGGAGGGACAATGGGAAGAAAGTTGCGTTTAGGGTAAGAGTAGGCTAGTTTTAAGTTATTGTAGTCGTAGTATAGGGAGTAGATTAAATGATAGGTTAGTTTAGGTATAGTTTAGGATAGTTAGGATTAGTTTCGCGGTTCTTTCCCGTCCTCCCTCAGGGGTAATGGCACAGGTCCTTGGACACTTTCTTTTCTTCTCTTCACTCTTCTTCTCTCTCCTATCTTTTTAAGTCCGTCTGAAGTCCATTTAGAGTAGCTTTCTATTTCTATTGTTTTTCTATTTTTCTTTTTGGCATGGATAATAGTTGTTGAGCAGGTGGTAAATGGTGAGGGGGCAAGAACACCCCCCGTCCGACGAGCTCTAGCCGAGCATCCACAAGCATGCCGCGCCCTCCTCACCTTTGCCGAAGCTGCCCCTGTGGCTCGACCCTGGCTCACAACAAAGCTTACACCAGATAGTCAAAGAGAAAAGATTCTACGCTAGCGAAATTTAAATTGAGAAGCCAATTTTTTACAAGTTTGAGAAACATTTCAGGTATAGAGATTGACCTGAATGACTGAGGAAGTTTATTAAATATACGAATAGATGAAATATTATAAAAATTACGATAAGCAGAAGTATGGAACTGAGGAACAGATACTGAGTACAAAAAATTTCCACGCAAATTATAATTAGAAATCAGTCGGAAATTGCGGTTGCCAGACTTCATAAAGAAAGTTTTTAAGACTTTAAAGCAGTACAAGTGACGCACAGGAAGAATTTTTAAGTCACAGAACAAAGGATAAGAAGGATGTCTAACAGGCTTGCGGCATATTTTTCGTACGATATATTTCTGCATAATCAATAGTGGTTGCATTTTATTCTTATAAGCGCCGCCCCATGTAAGCATGCTTAACATGACTGCATACCCAGTTTTTCGCTAAAAAGTCCATCAACGGCAGTTTTGAAAATTGGCTTTTTCTCGAAAACGGTAAACAAAATTTAAAAAAAAAATATTTTTAAGGTACTATTGTCATTCTTAACTTGATAGCAAACTCAGTTTTTCCCTAAAAAGAATACGTCCTTTGATATCCACCCAAATCCCTAAAAGTAGTACTTTAAAAAACTGCTCATATCTCAAAAACGCCATTTTCGATTACGATAAAAATGTTACTTTCAGGTAATGCTATAATCCATAGTAATACCATTTGCTAAGTTTTGAGCTAAACAGTTGAAAAACAGTGTTTTTTGAACCATGAATGGTTTCCACCCCAATCGCTAAAAACGGTACTTTAAAAACTAAGCATATCTCGAAAACGCCACTTTCGATTTGGTTAAAAATGTAACTACTAGGTAATGTTTATATCCTGAATAAAACGTCGTACTCAGCTTTCAGCTAAACAGTTTAATAACAGTGCTTTTCGAATCCAAATTGTAACATTTGTCAGCATAATTTTACAAAAAACCGCTCTAACGATTTTGATCAAAATACATATTTAAGACAACATAAGCATTCTAAATATGATCACGTACTTAGTTTTTCTCAGAAAACTCGAATATTGCCGTTTTATGAATATTTCTCAAAAATGACTATCCAAATCCCGATCTTTATTCACACACGGTATATTTTTGCAAAGCCCAAAACTTCAGTGGCAATATAATTCGAAATTCATCGCCCACTTGCATTGAAGGAAATGTCAGTTCGGGGTGAAATTTGAAAGTAATAAAGTGTTGTAGTTACTACGTATGTTTATGTAGTACCTATGTGTATTACGTATTCAATTGACAAGGGTTCAGTTACTAAACCTGAGGTATGATTTTAAACGTAAAATTTGCTGAAATGAATCTGAGATTCTGCGAGATTCGAAATAAACGAGAAAGTTACGTGCGACCACATTTTTTTTTTGTTTCATTTCAAATTCGATTTGTTTTTTGTTTGTTGTATGTGTTAAAATTGTGTCGTATGTGTTTGGATTGACTCTAATTTCTTGCTTTACCCTTAAACTCTACCATGAGGTCCAGCGCGATGCATAAACAAAACTTTTGTGGATATTTTTACAACTGAAAACCACACGATGGAGCTATTCAAGCTAATCCTCTAATGTATCAGTAGGCGTCTCGTTATTAGTAATTTTTAATTGTGCGTGCGGTGCAGTCGTAATTATAACAATTTCCGGGCCTCTAGACCCCAGGGTAGGAATACTGTAATATCGGAAGACAGAAATTCTCATAGAAAAAATACCTTCTGAACATATGAATTATGCCGAAAATGAGGATTTATCGACATTCGCCAGTCTGCGCCCTTCTTTTGCTATAGGACACGAATATTAGAGAAATAAAGGCATCAAACGAATGCCAAAAAAGGCGCCATTTCCTCAAAAAACTTGCACTTGACCTCATCATGCCCCAAAACTGCCTTTGCGGCAAACATAGCCGGTCTGTGTGCCAAGAATGCCTCGATTCTAAATTTTAAGGTATTTTTAATATTCAACAACGTGTGTGATCTTAATAAAAAATAATTTATATCAAATCGTCTTTTGGTTTTTGAAATAATTACAAAGCTACCTATATTGGGGTCTTCTGGACCCCAGGGTAGCAATAGTGTTTCTCCAGGGATGGGTGGGGTTTAAGGGTTAATTAGAATATTGGTCTGATTTTAACGTTATTCAGTTGACAAATGTTTTCTACATAAGTCATTTAATTTTTGAAGAAAATCTACCGTAGTTAAATGTAACATACGACATTAATTTATCCGAACGACGCATTGTCATTGCCTGAAAACAGAAATAAAACTGTCTCTTTTTTACGCATAATAACGCCCATACTACACCATTCCCGTATATTGTGTCCAAACTTATCAAAAATGTAATTGAAAAAAAAAAAACTGTCAACTGAAAATACTATTCTCGGAAAGTATGTAAAAAAAAACTCGCATTGAAATCCGATTCGATGAAATGTCCTTTCAAATTCAAAGAATTTCTTAATAACCTCTTCCGCTGGCTCAATGACTCATAAAGGTTTCCCGCCCCAAAAAAAGGGAATCTCTGATTACACTCCTTTAGAAGCATCTGCCTCCTCATAGTGATCATGTAGCTATTGATTCAAATTCTAGGTCGATTTCCACAGCAGCCCCATTGACCTACTTTTGGTGTAAGCTGTCATGAAACAAAGTGCCTCACGTACAAAAAAGAAAAAAAGATACCACCAGACAAGACAAGGAAATTTGTTTTTAGGCAATAAATTGTCTCACGTATTCACAAGACTGGGAACTGAATGGCAAAAGATTTCCTCCCATCTTATACGCGCGGGAGAAACGAGAAGTTTTTTTTTCTACGTATTTTGTCTGTCACTAACCATTTCGATATATACTTCCGGATTTTAGTTTTATGAACAGTTGAAGGAGTCTCGATTGCTAGACGGTTATTGAAGCATAGGCGGAGGAAGTTTATTCAATTTCCATAGCTATGACGACGTTGACATTGAACAGCAAAAACAATATCTGAGATAGGTATGAGATTTCTCTTAGAGATAGATTTAGATGAGCTTAGATGGGATGGAAATCTATTTTTATCAATATCTATTGTGTTTACTTTAAAGTTCTTCGTTGCAGAACTACTGCTTGTCAATTTTCGGTATTTGGATGTGTAATAATTTGGATAATGTATAATTTTTCAGTGACATTGACCCCATTCTGCAGTTAGGATTGTAAATTGTTCCAAGCCCCATATCTGTCTAATGATTCTTAATTTTGTAAGACTTAAAAACTAATTTTAACAATACATTTGTACCGATTCAGTTTGTGAATACTGCTTCACTTGTGCGTCATCATTACTATGGAAAACCAGTGACAGGCATGACAAATTGAAAGGGACAACTTTTTCAAAAGTCAAATTAGATTTTTGTATGTCAATGATAAGAGAGCGGTTGCAGACTTTTTTTTTTTTTTTGTCTTAAGTAAACATTCTTTGTTGACACTTTAATCATGATAATAAATGTTGTCCTTGATGTTTGCAATTCTTTCTGACTTTTCGTTTACTTTGTTTTTGTCCTGGACATTATTGTGGTAGGCATTTCGATTTATCAAGGACAGATACGTAAAGAAAGTAGGTACTCAGCCTAGATTGAAACAAAAAGTACATTGTCAAGATCTTTTAAGAGATGTTAACTTTGTGAAACCTAGCTTGCAGTATTGGAAAAGGAATCAAGGTTAGGTTACGAATTAAGCATTTATAATATAACCTACCGGGTTCCTTGATTGATGCCTCTTTTTGAGGGAAAACGCTGAAATTTAGTAGAGCGTATATCTTCGTCTATTTATATAAGTCTTGCTGTGTGATTATAAGTTTCAAAAATTTGTATTCGATATCAGATCCATGCACAGTCGATCATCTGTGAGCCTTTTAGAGATATCCCTAATACTATAAGAAGGGTTATGGCTTACGGGTCGCGGAACTTCCTCCACAACAAGAACACTTAACACGTTAATCATACCTATGGCATCATACATCAGTCACGATTTTATAATAAAGAAGTACAGTGCACTCGACCCTAAAACTGTCTTAACGCTTCTAATACTTCCATCTATGAGAGTTCTGGCTAAAGCCACAGTTCCTAAAACAGGCAACATATTTATTTTATCTTCAAGATGGCTAATTCAGTTGGTTGGTAGAGTTAAGCTCTCGCTCTTCACTTAGGCCTCCAATCGGACCAATGGGGAACACGAAAAATACACTGTTCGATTATCTGCTTTTGTGCCGTAGAACACCCTAACATTGACCGGGTTCTTCACATTGACTAAAAATCTACAAAGTATCTAAACTGTCCTCACGACATTCCTGTCCTAGTTATGTGAATTTTGTACCTCACTTATAACATCTGTTTACTGTCAAAGTGGTAAAAAAAAATATTGGATGCATTCAGCCGTCAGATTTAGATTTAACCGCCGATAACGTACGGAAGTATTTGGACGTGTAATTTATAGTGCTCAAAAATTATCCCTGTACACCCTGTTACGGTGTTTTTTTGTTACTAAAACCAAACAAGTAAGTAGTTTACTTTATTTTCAATCAAATTGTGTTGAAATTATCACTATTTCTTTAGTCTAAAGTAATTTAAAGTATAAATAAAAATTTTCCTTCCTATAATGAGTTTTCCTAACTCCTAACTAAAGGAACCGTTTAAAAATGGTGGGTTTCTTACATTGACCAACCGCTGGAATTGCTGCCTTTAAAAAGATATATAACAATTTTCTTTATTCCCTCTAACTGCTACGTAGTGTAACTTTCTACAAACACATTTTTTTGATTTATAGATACGTATACCTATAGATATAAGTATGCCTCCTAAGGAAAAAAACGAGCCTCGAAGAAGGTACAAAAGTGTGTCCGAAGAAATAATTAATGAAGCTATTGCTAGAATTCAAAGAAAGGAACTTTTTTTTTTTTTTTTTTTTTTTTTAAAAAAAGGGGATTCCAAATCCTGGAGCACTCAGACGAATCTCGGTCCATTGTACTACCAAGAAGAAACCCCTTTTTTGGTGTAGTGGTGGAGAAACTCTGATATTATTCGTTTCTCTTTATGGTCGGTGGCAGAGAGTATTGCTGTCCCCCGCCGGGGCTCGAACCAACGCCGCTCGGGTCACAAGCAATGACTCTAACCACTACACCATGGCCACCGCCAAGAAAGGAACTTTCAATTACAAAAGCTTCGAAGCAGTTTAATATTGCTAAGGGGACTTTAATTAATAAACTTAAAAATCGCCATAATAAAACTGTTGGCCCTCCTACTGTTTTTAGCGAAACAGAGGAGAAATGTTTAGCTCAAGCGCTAGTTACTGTCAGTGAGTGGGGTTTTCCTTTCTCGGCAGCAAATACCAGAAACTTGGCAAAAAATTATCTGGACAATGTCGGGAGAAAAGTTCCAGCCTTTGGGGATTTTAATTTGCCTCGTAAAAAGTCGCTTCGCGGATTTTTAGAAAGAAGCAAATCCACTTTAACATTACGGGCTTGTCAAAATTTAAAGGTGTCAAAAGCCAAACTTAGCCAAAATGAAATGAAGGTTTATTTCGAAAATTTAAAAAACACTTTGACAGATGATAATGGTCAGTTTCTTCCTGCTGAAGGAATTTTTAATTATGATGAGACAAACTTGTCTGATGATCCAGGAAGTATTAGGTGCGTTTTCAAGAGAAGTGTAAAATATCCTGAGCGGATAAGAGATAGCACAAAATCCAGTATTTCAATTATGTTCTGCGGTTCAGCATCTGGCGCAATGATACCACCATACGTAGTATATAAATCGGAACATTTATGGGAAACCTGGATGGAAGGAGGTCCACCAAACACGCGGTACAATAGAAATAAATCTGGTTGGTTTGATGGAGTTCTATTCAAAGATCGGTTTCAAAACCACTTTATTCCATATACAAGGCGACATAAAGGTGAAAAAGTAATTTTAGGTGATAACCTAGCAAGCCATTTTTCCCCACAAATAATTGAATCAGCAATGGAAAATAATATCCGGTTTGCATGCTTTTTACCAAATTCAACCCACCTTTGTCAACCCTTAGACGTCGCATTTTATGGTCCCTTAAAAAAACAGTGGCGAAAAGTTCTAGATACGGGGAAACAGACCAGAGGCAAAAAATCGCAAAGCTTGTCCAAAGAAGCGTTTCCATCTTTATTAAGCAAGCTAGTTGCTGAAATTACACTATTATCCGAAATGCGTTATGGAAAAGAAAGCACACAAACAAGGAAAAAAAGAACTAGTCAATGTGCAGCCGGGAAAAGGTATAACCATGGTTGATTTTGGTGGATCGCCATCGCCATAGACATCAGCAATAGCACTTCAAATAACACCGGAACCCGAATTTGTAGCTGAAATAGAGCGTTTATCAGACACATCTGGAGACGACTTTCAAGAAATTTATCAACAGGTTTTAGAAGAACAACAAATTGACGATCCCCTTTCAGATCAATCCGTTGAAGATCTTTTTCAATGTGTTCTAAATTCAAAATAAAAAACATAAACTAGTACCTATATATGTTTCTAAAATTTACGTTCTCCAAATTATAATTTCGTGACTGTTAATTTCTTTAAACAATTTACCTATTTTGTTTGCTTACCTAGTATTTATTTTTTTAACTTTAAAGTGTACTTTTTTAATTCGTTCGTTTCCCAGCTTTTTAACATTTTCCTAAATTGAATTTATTTACAGATGAGTTATTGAAACGTATAAAACCTAAACGTACCTATTAATTTTTATTTTGTTTATTTATTTTTCTTATTTATTTTATACAAAACTGAATAATATGTGATTTTGTGTTTTAAAAACTGAATTAAAAAGTATTTATTTTTGTTATATTATTTATGTTGTCTAGACCAAGCATCCGCAATAGCGTGGTCTTTGAAATGGAGGCTCGATCTTCCACGTCTTCTCGAACCTGGGGGCTGGGATTCGAAGATCCTTTTAGCTGGAGCATTATTGCCCATTCGCTCGGTGTGCCCGAGATAGTGTAGTTGACGTTTTTTGGCATTTTGTGCTACAGATGATTGTTTGTTTTTAGATAACATGTTTTTTAATAGCAAGGCCAACGGATTTCACCTGTTCTTCAATCGCCATGAACGCTATTACGGCACAATGGGATCGACCGATGATGTGAATATCGTCCACATAGCCCAGCAGCTTAACGGAACTATTGAAGATAGTTCGTTCCGTGTTGACAGCTACCCTGCCACTATCTGCTCCAGTACGAGATTGAAGAAGTCGCATTATAGCGTGTCTCCTCGCATGTTTGAAATAGTTTGGAGGAGCTACTTCCAAACTGCACATTTCAGCGCGTGTTTTCCAGCATCACGCGACACAGATGAATTAGTTTTGCCGGGATTCCGAATTCGGCCATTGCCATATAGAGCTCCTGACGAGCTATGCTATCATTCGTGATTTTGAAGTCGAGTTTCGTTTGGTGGTGAGTTTCGACTTAAAATTCGTTGGTCCTTTCTAAAATTTGCCTCAGTGTTTAAATTTTGTCTCTAGTCGACCTGACGGGCCGGGAGCCATACTGTTACGTGCCGATTATTGTCGCCGAACGGTTTGGGATGTTCATATAGTACTTTGAATGGGATCTTTTATGCGACATTAAGGAGGGATATGTCTCGTTACTTCTTGTAAGGCATAGGATAGCCTTTTTTGTAGATGGGGTATATGCGGCTGATAGTCCAAGTCCAGTCATCGGAAATCTTCTAGGACGAGGAAAAACTCAGACTGATTCAACTAAATCTTCATCATAGCAAAGCAGCATCAGCATTGATGATTAAATGATAAATTGTTATAATATCTACTTGTTGGATATCTACTCTACAATCAAGACATGACATTTAATATTATAGCTTTTTGTTTTCTTGTTCCCAAATATTTTAAAATTATTTGTCATTCTAATAAAAGCTTTTGAATCGAAAGAGTCTCTTCTCAATAGCGCTCTTCATAGGTTATGGGCCCAGCAGCTTCCACTGGAAGATTAGTTTTCTTATAAAAACATTATGTTTGAAATGTAAATGAAGCAAGTCGCACAGCGTAGTGCTGTGGCAGTGGCGTGATGACCAAATGGCAGGTGGCATGTAGAAGTAGTGTAGGCGATAAGAAAGCGCCCGGACCCGATGGCATCCCTAATATGGTACTCAAAGCAGCTGTTCGAAAAAGACCAGACCTTTTTATTGCAACGATGCAAAAGTGCCTTGAGGAGGGGTTTTTTCCTAAACCATGGAAAATTCAACACCTGGTTTTGTTAGCAAAAAGAAAGAAGCCACCAGAAGAACCATCTTAGTATCGGCCAATATGTTTGCTTGTTACAACAGGAAAAATCTTATAGAACGTGCCATATACCGCAGACTGACTGAAGGTGACCGAAGATAAAGGAGTTTTGTCAGACTTCCAGTATGGATTCAGAAAATCGCGTTCTACCATCGATGCCATAAAGCCAATTCTGGGGAAAAGATGGAGAGGGGAACAAAGAAATACTGTGCGGTTTTGACGCTTGACGTTAAAAATGCCTTTAACTCGGCGAACTGGGAATGCATTAGGAGGACACTGGCCACAATGGAAGCGCCGGTATACCTGCGGAACATAATTGCAAATTACTTTACCGATAGAAAGTTAAGGTATCAGATTGACAATGGAGTTAAGTACTACAACGTTACCGCGGGAGTACCACAAGGCTCCGTTCTTGGACGTCTCCTGTGGAATATAATGTATGACGGAGTCCTGCGACTAACGCTGCCTCAAGGGGTTAAGGTGATCGGTTTTGCTGACGATATCGCCATAGTAACGGTGGCCAAACACATCCACGAGATAGAGTCCGTTGCCAGAATCAAAAAATGGCTGGAGTCCGCCGGCTTAGAACTAGCTGACCACAAGACTGAGGCTGTCTTGATAACCAGCCGAAAGTCTGTGGAATTTGCAAATTTCCGGGTTGGGAATCAAGCCATTAGGTCTAAAGAGTCTCTTATGTACCTACGAGTAATGCTCGACAACAGGCTAAACTTTAAAACGCACATCCAGTACCTACGCCGACAGGAAGGCCTCACAAATGCAAGCAGCTCTTTCCCGAATGCTGCCAAATATCGGTGGACCTGGATATATCAGAAGGATTCTACTATCCAGAGTGGTCAGCTCAATACTTCTATACGCTGCACCGGTCTGGGCGGGGGCTCTAAAAACAAACGAATCAAGGAGAAAGCTCTCGTCAGCATACAGGCTCTGCACAATACGAACAATAAGGGGACTTTAAACAATCTCGGATGAAGCAGCCTGCGTTATATCGGGAATGATCACCATTGACATTCTTGCCAGCGAGATGCAAAGGATCTACCTTAGGCAAACAGCCAACCGGCAAGAGGTCCTTAATGGAAGGGTCAAAGTAGAAGAGACATCGATGGCACTATGGCAAGCCAGGTGTGATAACACGGCAAAAGGCAGATGGACCCACAAACTGATCCCCACCATCGAGGTCTGGACAAAAAGAACAAACGGGGACTGCAACTACCACCTTACGCAGTTCTTATCGGGGCACGCCGGCTATCGGAAATACCTTCACAGATTTGGTCGCGATAGCTCGCCTCTCTGTCCCGAATGCCCAGACGAAGAAGAAGATATGGAGCACGAAGTAGTATGGGAATGGAATGGCGGCGAAGTTATTTAAAGTGCACTGAATTGGCAAACAACCTATGCACCATACCATACATTGATTCATCAGTTCTTAAAATGTCATCCTAGGTTGAATTCTTCATCGTCTCGCATATTTTTAGTTTCCGGGTAAAGAATACGCAGTTGTCCTCTACAAGCGATATGCCTCTATAATTCCATGTCAGCATCACTCGAAAATTAGGCTTTAGTGGCACCGCGCCGCATATAAAATGCCACGTCGCCGCCTCTCAACTTTGATGCGCGCATATATATTTCTTAATATAGGCTTAACCGATGCCACATGCCACTTGGGCACAACTCGACTCCACTGACACGCTACTGCCACGCCACTTCGGTGAGCGCCTTGCCTATGAGTACTCTCTATAGAGATAGACCAATGTTTTTATAAACGCTGTTGAAAGCTAGTTGGCCGTGATTCGTTTGACGATTTGTTGATAAAGAAGATTACGAATTCTCAAGGATCCCATGGAAGCATTTGGTGTCATAAAAAAATAATACACCTTGGATGGGAACTTAGTAGCTCTCTTAAAAAACAAAGTTTGTCTAAAATCACAGTACAAATATTAAAGGTAATTATATTGCGCATCTGCAATGGCGGCCTATGTTACCATGGACAATAAACGTATAGGAATAATATGCGCGCGCATGAGTTTTCATGGCTGACAATCTGACACCATTTGTATTTTTATAAAAGCATGCCTTTTTGACAGATGCGACGAAAATGAGTGCTCGGAATATATTACCTTTAATATGTACTCTTAGGCAAGGCGCTCACCGAAGTGCTGTGGCAGTGGAGGCGAGTGGTGCCCAAGCTGTGGTATAAAATGATGCAAAGTCTGTTTTAGATATCCCAACAAAAATATCGCCTGGTTTATTTTGGAGCTAATTTAAAAGGCTCAGTAGGACTTCAAAAAAGCAAGGGCATCATATGTTTTCCTTGCCCCTAACGCCCTAGATGACCCTAAATGATCTAAGCAACCATACTGTTTAATTAGGCCCTCCGAAATAAGAATGGTATCTTCACCTTTGCGTATGACAATAAATAGCGCACGGCGATACTGCATAGCGCCAGACAATTAATAAAACTATCAAATAATTAGCTGCATCATTGGCTTCAAGTCGCCTTTTCAGGCTTTTCTCCTTTATGCCGAAAAACAAAGACCGGCACCAAAAAGGTGCAAATACATAGATAGGTTCGTTGGAAAAAATACATAGCTATCTCAATAACCTTAACTAGAATTCAAAGGCATACAGTGCTAATCAATAGGTATAGTAATTAGATTCCTATTGTTTTTGTGTAGTAGTAACCCCCTTAACTTACTGTGGAAAAAAGTTTACAAATATGCTTACAAAAATCGACTACAAAATATAGGTACATACCTTACCTACCATCTCTCAAGAGCACTTCGCAAGAACTAAATTTAACAATTTTGGTTGCCTTCCCAGCATTCGTCATCAACAAGAGTGTCACTATCATCGTCATTATCCTGCAGTCATCTGTCTCCAACATGCCATCATTAAAATACTCCAACTGTTCGAAATTCTATCGGCTTCCCTTGCTCTGGATTTGCCTATTCAATTTGAAGAGCACGTACAAAATGCATACAAAAAGAAAAATAAAAGCCAGATACATGCATCCATTTCGTCGGAAGTTGAAAATCAGTCTCGCATTGTTAACGCTAGGACATCCGGCTGGCGGACATGTGCCACTCATTTAAACGCATTCGGTTGCGCCTGCAAATCTAGGTTGTGGAAAATTCAATGCATATCTCTCTCGATGGCTCTGGCATTTATATTTGTATGTGTGCGTGTGTGTTTTTTTTAAGGAAATTACAAGCTAAAAGCCAGTAGAAGGGACTGTCATGTCATTCCTATTTGAATGCACTGACTGGGTAACTCAATTATTTTATGAATTGCTCTCGTTTTGGTTTTCTTGCGAGCATCACTTGTGGGCATTTTAATAACCGACAATCAAAGTGCAATCATCGTGAAAAGTTTAAGTCGCCATAATGTCCACTTTTGCTGCCAATAAACTTTTCGCATAAATATAGTAGTAGTTGGAAATGTTTTAGTTTCACTTGTCCTTTCGCTGTGTCCTGATGGTGTATATAGGCAAAGGGAGAGAATTTATCCATACGTATGGCTGGGTGAACTTTTCAACTATTTGGCTGCAAGCTGAACTGGGTCAAAACGATGTAAGCTGCTATTTCTCTTTTAGAAAGTAATAAAAGTCGGATTTGGCGGCACAAAATATTAACAATGTATCTGCACTGCAATGTGAGGGGGGTTGTTTTTGTGTGTAGTGTCAGTGTGAGTTGGATAACGATGCCAAATATAGTTTTTTTTTTTTTTGTTTCTGGCTTATATTACTTAATTTGCAGGAGACCATATTGGAATTTATTGAAATTTTTAACTGCACTCATGATACTTTGTTTATAAAGCGTTTTATAAGCGGAAAGCATAGTCTATGCGTGACTCAATCATTCATATATTTGCAGCGGGACATCGACGTAAACGTAGTTTACCTACAGCTATAATAACAAGGAATTAAAAACAAACAAAAAAAAAATACATTTGATTATGCTGCAATTAACTCAGAGTATTCAACAGTATTGCCGAGCTTTGCCGATCGCAAATCCGCTGACCTTTTGGAAAGTCCTATTCCGATCCGACATCGTCAAGTATTTTAGACTCGATACCAAAAAACTAGCAGAAATGTCTCTCGATTTATGTGGCGATAACGCACACCGAAAACTCCTAGAGCCAAGTCAGTTAACTTTAAAGAGGATTGTCGTCGAAGCGATTCTCCTATAAAAGTAACCATTTAAGGGTAAACCCATCTTACCCGGGGCCTACCCAGATTAGACTCGGTTTCGTTTGACAGAAGTATGGAAATATTTGTGAAATGTCAAGAAAAACTCGTCTCAAATTTGGCGTTTTGTGGTCGTTAAAGTTTTAAAAACGACATCGTTGAGAGAGTCTTTGTCCTACGAGATCAATTCCTTGGTTTGATGAATGATGACGGCAAACACATGGCAGGAGTAGAACTAAACTATATGGACCCGTGCTGTACAGAAACAAAAGAGTGACTTATGTGGTCCACAGAATACAGAAGAGTGAGAACATCGGGTTATCTACACTGCAGGTACAAATAAAAAGGGAGTTGAGAGAGACGAACAATATTCGGTAGTAATTTGTCAAGCGAACAAGAACCGCAAGCAAGTTTTGAAAACAATCGATTATATGCCATCAGCGAAACGACTTGTTATCCGCAATGCCCTGGCGATAGGTAAAAAAAAACTACATATTTACTTATCGGGCTTAGTCTTGGAAACGAAGGTTCGGTCTTCCTTGTCTTCTCGAACTTGGGGGCTGGGACTCGAAGATCCTCTTGGCTGGAGCATTATTGTCCATTCGCTCGATGTGGCCGAGCCAATGTAGTCGACGTGTTTTGGCTTTTTGGACTACATCCACATATTGGTACAGCTCATAGAGTTCGCGGTTTTATCTTCTCCTCCATTCGCCCTCCTCGCACACAGGACCAAAAATCCGCCGAAGTATTTTTCTTTCGAAGGAGCCCAGTATCAGCTCTCCCTTCTTGCGTATCGTCCAGCACTCGGCGCCATAAAGCAGAACTGGCAGGATAAGGGTTTTGTAGAGCACACATTTCGTCCTTCGAGTTAGGAGTTTTGCCAAACGAAGTAGCATCGGTTTCCTAGGGTAATGCTTCGCCGGATCTCCACTAGGGTGTCATTCGTGGAGTTTACGTTTACTCCGAGGGTAGAAATTGTTGCTATCAATAGTGACGTTTTGTCCTAGGCGGTGGACAGATGCTTGTTTTTTGGTAGCAGTTTCTTGTCCTCATTTACTTCAAGACCGGATTTCGCCTGTTCTTCAATCGCCGTGTACGCTTCTATCACGCTTCTAAAACTACATACAAAAGTTAATCCAAGAAAATTGATTGATATAATCATTGAGAGCCAAACTGTCATCAAGGCTATGGCCTCAAAATTAGTGCCAGAATTTAAAAATGGCCTCTTTTGATGAACCGGGCAAAGCTCAGCCCTTCGCAGTTGTAATGAAGCAACGAAAAAGCAACCCACATTCAATATGTATACACCTGTCCCGCACTAGCTATGAGTATGAGCCGACTGCGACCTCAAGATAAACCCTTCATCGACTCCCTTACCGAATAAGTATTGAAAAATAGTATGAATTGAAGAATTAATAACATTCTTGAATTCCACTGGCTGGGTCTAGACTCTCTTTTTTAGCAAACTTCAACAACCAAGTCAAGTGAGCTGTGATAACAGAACGGTACAAAGTGCTTGGAATTTTCAAGACCTACTTACGTCTACCCAAGAAAAATAAAGTGAGAGGATCTGTCGTACTGTGGGAATGCCTGAAACTAGTTTTCAATGAATTGACTCGCCTTGTGGGCGCAGTAGCGCAGTGGCTAGTGTGCTGGACTACTGTGCGAAGGATCCCAGGTTCGATCCCCGGAAAACCACAAATTACATCTTTAAAGCCTTTTCTACTGCGCCACCTCTCGAGAACGTCTGATAAACATCCGAGAGTATGACTGTCATGAAAAAGCTTCTCAATTCAGCCGTTCGGACTTGGCATAAAATTGTAGGTCCCTTCCATTCGTCCCAAAAAAAGAAACTCACACAAAACGAATGGTTGCGAGAAGCTAGGCCTTGGGTGTTGCGCCACCTTTATTTTATTTTTTGACTCGCCTTTACCAGTAAGGCTCTATGTCCGCAAGAGCATAGGCAGTAACCCTATGACATGCCCTGCGTTGGTTAATTCTTTAAGTATATCGGTTATGCCAATAACCAAAGAGAAGGAAACATAATACCTCCCTGGGAAGTGGCTCTATCAACCAATTTCATTGCGAAACTATGTCGGAGAGTGGATAAGATGGGTTTTTGATGAATATCTTGCAAAGCTCGATATGTATCCTTCCCGGGACATTCGCCCCCCAAATAATTTTATTAAAAGCCAATTTGAAGTGGGAGCTCCTTTCTATTAACATATTACTTCATGTAGAGCTATTTATTTCCAGAAATTCTTGGCCTTTCTTCGAGTGATTTTCTGCCCCGTTTTCATCGACGAACGTCGGAGGACAATATATATAATATCATCATCCCACCTATCCATTACAAAGTTAGCGGGCTATGTGGTCAAGTCGACCTGCTTTAGAGCTCCATATCTTGCCACTGATAGTGAATTTTCATCTATATCCTCATAAAAGTAATCTAGCTCCAGCCATCTCATCCCGGTCCTTCCCAGGATATGCATAACTGATGGCAGAATTTCCATAAGCTGGGTTGGTGATTATGTTCAACGTGACCGAACAGTCGCAAAACGGAGTACCTACCTCACGTAGAGATCTGATTTCGTCAACTTGTATACTCGTTATCGCAACTGTTGGTACTATTGGCCATGGTGTAGTGGTTAGAGTCATTGCTTGTGACCCCGCGGCGTTGGTTCGAGCCCCGGCGGGGCACAGCAATACTCCAGTACGACCATTACACTAAAAAAAGGGGTTTCTGCTTGGCAAAACAATGGACTGAGATTCGTCTGAGTGCTCCAGGATTTGGAATCCCCTTTTTCATAAAAAAAAAAAAAAAAACAATAACATTGGTAAACGTTGAAACAACCCGAACCGAATTCAAAACATATAGCTAAGCTTCGATAGCAAGTTTGGCCCTGCAGATAACAGAGTCATATTAAATGTAGCTGTCTCAAAATTAACCCGGCTTAACCAATCCTACAAGGCAACTGCTCGAGCAAATTGAACCGGCATTCCGAATGCGTTCACCTCTTTAGATTTGTTCACGTCTACCTTCATTCCACTTTTCTGAGATTCGCTTGGTCTAAAAAGTTCGCATCAGTCGCTTTATATGGCTGCGGCTAGATATGTATAGGTAATGGATACTAAAGGTCTCACCAGAAGTGTTATAAACGGCAACGTAGAGGTACAACAACAGCCAACTTAGACTAGGCAACTGCAGGAAGATAGCCAAAGACCGCATCAGCTGTTGCGTCGGCTTATTGGTGGAATTCGAAGTCGGACTATAGAGGACTATAGGATATTGTTTTATAGTCCGTCAGACATTATGTTAGGTAAGGTGCGTGTGCTTTCGAGGAGTACTCCGTCCACACTCATATCAAATGTGATGCCCATGGGGAAAGAGAGTGTCCCTTATAACCCTGCCTGTAAATGCTGTAATGAATTACTTACTGACCTGTTACATACAAACCAATCCATCCTGACCTGATGGTTTTAATGAAGTTCATTATTTTTTTTTTTTTTTTTTTTTAAATACTTCTCCCGGGAAAGGCAAATCTTTAAAGCTTCATCAGCGCCCCGAGATGCTTGCAGATGTATGTTAGTTCTGCACTTAAATTGCTGCAAATTGTAGTCTTCTGGAAATATATCCCCAGGAAGCGAGTTCCAAAGTTTACTTGTCCTGTAACAGAAGGAGTTTTGGAAAGATGATGTCCTCGCGGTTGTCAAGTGTACTGTATGGTCATGAGCATTAGCAGCCTGTCTTGTGGGGCGCCCAAAAGTTGCATTCCGAGGGATAATGTCCTTGAGTTCCTCGGAACATCTACCATGGAATTACCTATAGAACAAGCATAGGTCAGCGACTTGGATGTGAGTGTAGGGTCTCCAATAAGTCGAACTGCTCGTCTCTGTATGCTGTCAAGTAGGTTAAGTGAATGTTTTAGGGCCGAGCTCCATATATGGGAGCAATATTCCAGGCCTGGTTTAACCTGTGCTTTGTAGAGAAGGAGAAGTTGCTTGGGGCTAAAGTACCTCTTTGCTCTAAATAGGTAGCTCAACTTAGCGGACGCCGATCTTGCGATATAGGATATGTGGTCCTGCCATGTGATTCCTGAATTGACTGTGACTCCTAAAACGTGCATTGAGTCCTTGGGATGGATTGGATGGTCATCCATTTATTTCTGAGGAACTGTTAATGCAATTTTCCTGGAAAATTTTGTGAGCTGTGTCTTGTTTGCATTAAATACAACCAAGTTGTCTTTTCCCCACTTCAAGATTTTGTCCAGATCTCCATTTAAAGAACTAATTTGTTCACATCTCTGACTGTGTGATGTAGCCGCATTCACAGGCCCACTGTTCGAGATAGAGAATATAAGAGTGCTGTCATCACAGCAAAGCTGTAGATATTATTATTTGTCGATCCAAGCAAATCGTTGATGTCGAGAAGAAATAGAGTTGGGAAAAGAATAGATCCTTGGAGCACTCCTGCATTTATAGCAAACGAATTAGATGATACACCATCTACCACAACTTGGATCGATCTTCCCAGAAGAAAATTTTGCATCCATCTGCTGAGTTGCTGTGGTAATCCATAGGACGCCAACTTGCCTAATAGGGCTCTATGCCAGACCTACGGCTCTGGATTCGCCGTGTTGTTCAATTGCTTGCGTCCATAAGTGCGTTACGTAGCTTAACAGGTCTCCTGTGGAACGACGGCTCCGAAGTCCGAAATCCGTATTGCCTGTCGCTTGTTAATCGGTGGCCTTCTAGATATTTGAATATTTTGACATTTATTGCCTTTTCCATTACTTTTGAAAGCATTGAAAGTAACGCTATTGGACGATAGTTTTGTGGCAGACATTTCCTCCCTTTCTTTGAAAGTCTTCTGGGAGTACGACATGATAATCAGCTTACATAGTACAGGTGCAAGTTCTGGAGCACAACTCTTGAGTACTATGGCCGGAATTCCGTCGGGTCCCGTTGCCTTATTGCAATCTATGTAGTTGTTGTCCTTAAGGATGCGTTGGAAAACTCATCTAGGTCGTGGAAGTAGTGGCTCCCTAGGAATTTATAGCTGGTGGATTGACGACCTGGGCAGTGACATAGGAAGTGGGTTTTGTCGTTAAGAGCTCCCTCGTCGCAGCAGCCTCTACAAAGTTCTACCTCTCTCAAGCGCATTTTCTTCATGATTGTGGTACCGCAGAGAGCTTTTCTATCCCTCCGTGTATACGTCTCTCGTTTCTAGCTTCATTGTTGGACGGCCATAGCATTCTTGTGGTAAAACAAATTTCTATGCCGGTCCGGATCTATCGTTCGCCTTTCCTGTAACTTTTCTCCCTGCTTAAGCTTGAGTGTGCAAGGCATCAGGATATTCACAGAGGGATCAGCTTGTTCTGAAACAGCTGTCGACCATCAGACCATTACAGCCGTAGTTTGGATTTGGAATTAATCCTTGAAAAACACTTATTGTTATGTTGTGCTATTTGAAGACGTCATAGCTCCTCGCTATGGCAGACTCCTTTTAAATTATTCAACGTGATTACCTTACCACTCACTCATCTCTATAGCAGCAAACTATCCATACCACTAAAATTATATAAATTCTTGATGAGGACTGCTCTTCTCTTGAATTGAATTTCCCAAACGAAATGAATCGGTTTCATTTGCCATCTGGTTCCTTGCTGAACTCAATTCTTTGGTTCATTAATTTTTAATCATCGTCTAAAATGCACACCATCGGGGAATCAAGAATTAAATGCAAATTACCATAGAACGCAGTAATCTTCTTATGCTAATTGAAATTTGTTAGTTCGGAGAACTTCTATTTGGAGTCATGAAGATTGGTGATGTGGATGTCCCTGAAAGTGCATATACAGTTTATCAAAAATGCAATGATCCTGTTAAAGTGCACGGACTCCATTATTTTGTTGGATTCGAAAAAAAGTCGAAATAATTTATTAACCATGACCCAGTTCAACCTAGATACTTTGTTACTCTCATCTGCTTATTGTACATTTTTCATATCCTATGCATGCCGCATCCTTGAACGCGGGTTTGAGTGCGCATTTAACAGAAATAATTCAGAGAATATGTTGTGTGCTTTTACTGTTGTTCCTTTTGTTTGTCGAATAAGTTACGGTGCATCATGTGGTATGTTGTCTTGAATTGATTTGTGAATTGGGATTCCAAAAAGCTGGTTACGGGCTTGAGTATGATGAACAAGTGATCCTTAAGTCTTTAATCGCTTTAATTCTTGCATCAGAGAGCATTGCAAATGACATAAACCCTGACATACTTATGAGACAGCTCAATTTGTTATTATTCCATTTAGCAACAACTACCTAGGTTAACACTTTTTTTTTTTGTGACAAAAGGAATGCAAAGCTCGTGTGCTTTGTTTTCTGAAGAACAACTTGTGTGGCATGAAGGCAACGTGGACTCATACTTGACACTGTACTGATGCTTGACACGGATTCATGGCTGCCATTGTCAAGTAGAGTAGATGAAAGGAAGAATTGGGGTGACAGAGCAGCTGTCACATTTGCATGCCATTGCCATCCAGTTTTGTGTGCTCTTTATAGTACTTTTGGTAGGCGCATGTACGCGTCAGTGTGAGGTTAGAAAGGAAGTGTTTTTTTTTTTTTTTGTGTATAACGAACTGATTTTATTGAGTACATTTTTTGTGCATAAATGAGGACAGAGAACTATAGAGTCGGTGACCCGTAAATTGATTGATTGCGTAGTGAATCTACGTTATCAAAGAATATTCAAGTACATATCAAGTATGTGAGAAAATCCACTCATAGTATGATCGGTACCTTCGGCAGAAAGCCGTAGCCGAAATTTATAATTTTGAGCTATGAAAGGACTCAAAAGACTCTTGGCAGCCGGCAAAGAAATTGAGTAGCAACGCCCACCAGCGTTTATGAGTTTAAGGTAAATGAATAGCACTTAGGACGATCTTCTTCAATGAACAACTGTATTTCGGGTCAAATTAGAATCTCACTAAGGCCGTTTAAGCATGAATTTCTGTTGTCCAAGTTGAATATAAACACGCCTAGTGGTAGCTCATAGACCAAGAATGCATTATTGCTCATAAAGGTGATATCTATGATGGACCATTGGCGTACATTGTCATGCAGCAGTTACAATGAGCTTTAGACTAAAAGGCGTACAGCCAACCCAGCAGCTATGCAAGTGGCTAACATATTAATGGTTACAATATACTTCGTCGGATCACAAACTTTACCTCGGCATTGTTTCCATAGGCCCTTCTGCCCGTTTTCGATTTGTCGCTTATATTCAGCTAGGACCAACAACTTTTTAGGACTCATTAGCCCGCTCAATCCATAACTGGCTGCCTCCAGTTGCGCACTCCATGTTGCTTAAGGCCCCCTTCCATTAATTCTAATTTTCTTCATTAGGTCTACCTATATCGCTGTGCGTTCTTTATTGTTTTTTGTGTTTATTGAGTCTCGAACTTTTGCGGTACAAACTTGCCCAAAGATCAAACTAAGCTACTGACACTGAGTGTGTTTTCACCTATACTCTTGTCATCGTTGGGGATGGGGCTCACTGAACTCTTTCACTACCTCAAAATTATAACTGTCCGTTGTTACGTGCTGTCTAAGGCGCCGATGTTGCGCTTTCTTGTGGACAGTATATATTTTTGATTTTGCTTTCATTTGTCTCAATAGGTACCTACTCCCAAAAGGCACTGAAAGCTCGTTCTATAGTTCTTCCTATTATGTCCCTCCAGATGAGGTGTTAAAAAAAGCATATTGATGCATTCCGCGTCAGCTTTTCTTGACGTTTTCTGATGTTGAGCTTTTTGGTGGTGTTTTTATCAACTTTTGGGAGTAATGAGTAGAGACAGTCCTCCAATGTCGTCCTGCAAAATCCTATGAGTTTGGGGAAGATGCCAAAACTAGACATGTCACTGCATAGTTTTTCTGTGTCTAAGACAACATATGTTGTGTTTTTATGAAACCTCCCCGGCCAGTAGTTGCCGGTAATTGGCAGTTGAGGAACATTTCACATGGTAATTAAAACAACAACCTTCTGGCAACTGCTGGCAACAACTATAGATTTTCTCCCCAGCCGGAGAGCTGCTGGCTGGCAGCTGGCTAAATTCAATTCACAATGAACAAACAGGTGGCGCTGAAAGCAACAAGTGGCTTAGAATCTTCGAACAATTTGCTAAATCATAATGGCGTTCTTATCTCATGCACACAACATTCCAGAGAAAATTGTCAGAATTTATCAAATATCTCTACCAAATACATAATTTTATAGGAAATGCTGGTATGCTTTTAGGCGTATTGCCTAAATTCATTCGGCTGGCTTCATCTTGCTGGCAATTGTGCAGGTAACTGTCCAAATGAACGGCTGGTTTAAAAAAAACATTCCTATAGGCATTCGCCAATATCAGCAAAGAACGCATCACCGATCATCGCTTACAACAGCTGCAATAAATGGAAAGATGGAAATTTCCATCCATGGAAATTTCCATCTTTCGAGTGGCAGTGGTGTTGCGACCGGCAGCCAGAAACAAAACCAAGAGCGAGCACTCGTTCGCCAACAGCAGCAACAACAACAACGATGGAAAATGCCATTCTCAGGCTAGCGGTTGTTGCGAGTTGCGTGCGACCGACAACCAGCACACCACCGGACCACACACGAGCGCAGAACAAACAACGGCAGCAGCGAAGGGTACGTCATAGCGTGGATAGCGGTGGTTGCGACCGACATCCAGCAAATCACAACCAACGATGAGCATCCGATCACTCGTCATCTATCATTCAACCGAGCATCATCAGGAGCAACCGAGCGGAATATACAGTGCAAATAATTAACAGTCCAGCTTATTAAAATATTATAATAAATAAAATCTTGAAAAATAAACTTTGCTATTGAAGCATTTTGTTTTCCCCCTATCAAATGCAATTTTCACATTGATGGTGGGTGTCAATTTGGAATTTCTTAGATATGCGGTAGTTTGAATATTTGCTCAATGGTGAACCTCTTAGTTTATTAACTGTCGGCTTTAATCGTTCACGAATTATAGCCAGAGTCTTGTATATGCCACTTTGAGGATTCGTATGGATTTGTAGCTGACAAATGATGATGGGATTCTATTCAACGGCGTACTATCGTCATCGTTATCTTTTCGACGTCGAGCTTCATTTTTATTCTTACAAGTATTATATTCACTTTGCCATTACATTTTGTAGCGCCAAGAAGGAGTCACTGAAGACCCCAAAAAGGTATATACATATCTGGATCTGAATCTGGATCACCTTCTTAATTAATTTGGCCAGGTCCGTCTGTCTGTCTGTTGAAAACACAATAGCGTCCAAACGACCGTCCTACAATTTTGTGAGGCTGATTTTCATGCAGTGGAGGGTAACAAAGCATCGGCAAGGCCAATGATAACACTTTTACTTGTTTTCGTTGTTGGACGAGTTATCCGCAAGTGTATATCTACACCTAAAATAATGCCCCTTGTCCATCACAATGTGATCAATCTGAATTTGTGTGTTTTGACCAGGAGACATCCATGTTTTTTGTTTGTGTATATCGATACCTATCATGTGGCGAATGCGGGCTTACTACTATTTCGCTCCCTTTGCAGAGCCAGTTAGCCTTTATCCGTTGCCGTATGTAGTATCATGTAGGAAAACAGACACACGGGCAGAGAATTTATTAACTTGAGCTCGAATATCTGTACTAAAACGATGCCATATACCAATAGAAACATTTTTAACGTTCAACTTGAATATTTTGTCGGTCACAATAAATAACAAAAAATGTCCCCATTTTGAGTTCATTAAATTTAGACCTTAAAAATGATTATTAGTTGCGCGCAATATTGATCTCTTACTAAGCAACATGGGAAAGTTAATTTAACAAAGAACCAAAGCTGCTTCCCCTCTAAGTAAGAGAAATTAGCATTATATTATGTTTTGTAATAAATATTTGTCTATAACATTACGCACTAAATAAAATCGGGTCAGGCTGTGTCACCCCAAAGGCAAGAATATGCCTTATTTATGAATGCCTTCTATTTCTGTGTGCAATGACAATGATTTCTAAAGCAGTCCAAAGGCAGTTCCTTTTTATTCTCCTCATCTCTGTACTCTGCTCTGGCCGATAGCAATCCTAAATAATATCTTTTCAAGTGAGGATATAGAACAGAACGACACGAGGGATGGTATTGCCTCCGGCCAAGGGGGACATCCACCACGGAATATTAAGAAAACAAATAGAAGCAAGGGAAAAGTTGAATGGAAAGTCTCCCCATCAGTATCTAACTTCTCAGACGGAATGGATTTAAATGAATGTGTAAGCCAAAGATGTTCTATCTCATTAAGTTTAAAGGATATCCAGTGGTAACAGAAACAATTTCCAGTGAAATTCGGTTTCATCGATTTGTATGAACTGATGCGCAACAAAGTGAGTTGTTTTTGTCATCTCTATGCTGATAGAATACTGAAAGAGTGAAGATAGTTTTTTTTTTGTCTGTTTCTTTGTCTAACGTAACCTGAAGATATACCGCCATTAAAAAAAAAATATTGTAATGAGAGAAATAGGTATGTCGAACTTAGCTAGATGCCACCAGTTACCCAAACATTGGTTGAGGTCGCTCTTCAATTATTTTGCGCGCCACCTAAGGTGTGTCCTCCTCTGCTTCGTTGTCCCTCATGGAGACTGTCAATGCTATAGGACGTGTGTAATATTTTGTTACATCAATTGCGGTTGAATGCATGTGTCAGTAAATTTCAGAAATTCCGTAGCATATATAGATAAGTGTCGCTATTTCTATTCATAGTAACATTTCAATCATAGGTGCATGTTTTCATTTTCCGGATGTCCGAATCAGTCCCGCCAGATTGTGGGAAATTTACCTTTTTGATGGAATTTTTGTACTCGAAATGAGCTAAAAGGGAAAAAAGGAAACTTTCTGTTTTCTAGAACAAACAAAAGCGAATTTTTGTTCTTTGAAATATTACTTTAATTTTATTGTTCAACTTTAGGAAGACCTGACTGCTTTCATGAACAAGCGCTTGTATTGACATAAAAAGGAAGAAGACCTGGGGCCAAATAACGTAAAATAAAAACGACCGTCTCTGTCTATTGCCTATCTGTGGCACGATAGACCCATGTTTACTATATGTTTAGTGAAAACGAAAGCGGTTATCGTTTCATATTTTACAGAATTCCACACCTATTTTTTGCAATAACTAATGAAGACTGACTACCCTATCCTTGCCTTTTATCGCAGCCGATAAAAGCGACACGTCGACCTGATCTACATTTTGTACCATGCATTAGAAAAGGGTTTAGGCTAGGAGGTTCTCCACTTTTCTTGTAAAGTTTATGATACTGCTGCAGAGGATTTTTTCGAATTTTTCGGGCCCAGTTGCTAACTGGAGAAGATCTTCCTTCCAAATCCGCTAAGTTGGCTGGATTTATTTTGTAATACATGATGCCCTATAAGGAATCCTATGCAAGGTTTCTGATATCATTTATGCTATGAGCATTGTTAAACCTGGAATATTCTCTCCCAATATGAGATACATTTTGTATGTTCCTAGCTTTTTATGGCTAAGTTTTTAGGCAATTTGGGGGTATATCAGAAAGGGATCCGGGCCCGTGAAAGGGGTTTCGGTACCAATTCAGGCAAATTCGTCTGCTTTTCGTTTCCTTCGAAGCCTTGATGGACAGGAGCCCACCAAATTTGGTTCTGTTCCCGAGGCTAAAGCCAGTTTCAAGACTAGCTGATAAAGTCTCGAATAGCCTATCAGAAACTTATCTGCCAGATGAACATCAGCTTTTGGTTTCAAAGGTCTCGGATAGTGATATCTAACAGATAAAGTTTATAGGCGGTTCAAGTGCGGTTGTTAAAGCCCTTAAGTACCTAAATATTTTTTTGAAGTGGCTGGAAAAAACAGGGCATTTTTTTCGATGAGCGTAGATTGTAGCACCAACATAGGTTTATTTGAATTTTTAGAAAACAAATTTCTATGTGGAAAATAGTTGGAGCAACTTTATCATGAACACTAATAAATATTTATAATACATATACATTATGACAAACAAGTTGTATATAAATAATTGACAGACAAGAATCTTAGAAACTAGAGTATCACAAGCATTTTATTACCACACTCCTTAATCTGTCGTATAGCGTTATGTGTCGGATATTATTATCCGAAACTTTTCTGGAACCTTCGAAGCTGGCCCTAATGCTTTGAAGGGTGTTGCTAGGTTCCAAAAATCGAGTGAAATCAAAATTGCAAATCGAGTGAATTTGTTTTCAGTGTTCTGCATTTCAAGCCATTCGGAAACTCCGAAATTTTTTCGAAATCACAATTTCACTTTGTCTCAATTCCGAAAATTTTGAAATCGATATTAAATACAGTGAAATGTAGAACACAAAAATTCATTTCTGATTTCATTTCGAGTGAAAGTGAAATGTGGAACCTAGCAGATAGTGTAAAACTGATTTGGATCCAATGATGGGAGGCGTTGTAGGTATAACAAACTATACATATTATTGATCAGTATCACTTTCTTAGTCGATGTAGCGATGTCCGTCTGTCTGTCTGTCTGCCTGTCCGCACGTTTACAGCCGTAATTTAAGAACTATCGACTTGAAATTTGGTACGTACGCTTTTATCCACCAAACTAAGGCTAAGTTCGAAGACGAGCAAGATCGGATGAAAGCTACTACTACCTCCCACATAGATAAAAATATCGGATTTATATAGTTTTTTGATGCTAAAAAAAATTAAATTTAAATAGCTACAGTAAAGATAGAAAGTTTAAACTTTCTACATATAATTTTTAATAATATTTAAAATTTGTTGACAAAAAAATTAGTTTGGTCGAATAAATATGGTCAAACACGTTTCTTAACGGAACTGTAATGCGATTCGGCTCTGGAAAAGGTCATTAACCTTTTCAAGGTATAAGCAGGGGGTACTACAAGGTCGCAGTGCACTAAACCCTCTCCATTATTAATATTATTAATTTTTTTTTTCTTTGTTCTAATGAGAAGCGAACTAATGTTTAATTCCTAGTGGACCTCATATTAACGCTGAGATCTTCTTGAGGTTATCTTTTATCCGACTTATGTGTGGTTTTGAAGCTGGTCCAAGGAACTGAATAAAAAGGTCCATCATAAAATCACATACTGCTATACTTCTATGCATTAAACAGAACATAGCTACATTCGTATTGAAATATCGAAAGAATTTCCTGTCAAATAATATTGTATGGATTTGCTAACATACAAATTCTTATAAATTCTTGGCACGTTCGGATCCTTTTTCCCTTTCTTACAAGCACTTAAGTTAGTTTGATTTGATATAAACAGAAAATTATAGACTTATGGCAATGCGGATGTATTGAACCGAATACTGCCACAAAACTAGGTCACTGGGTAAATTTAATCCTTTACTTCTTTACCCACTGTGCCACTCCAGGTACGAGTCGAGTATAGGCAATCTGAGAACGATAACGTATACATAGAACAGTGTCGAAAGGCGATTAAAGGGATAACCTGCTCAAGTTCAATATAATTGAAAATTCTCCGGAGATTAACTTGTCATCATATCGTTAGATAGTGATCATGATTGAGGATGTTAATATAAGTCGCTTTATAAAGAGTGGTTATTCAAGTTATCATAATTGTCACGTAGTAAATTCGTGAGGTGGGCGGGTCCTTTCAATATTATCAAAAACAACTTAGAAATTAGTCTACCAAAACGAATTCTATCCTAGAGCAAGCCGCTATAGAGGGCAGTTGTAGGATACCAAAAAATACTGCGTTAAACGCGTTTAATAAGCAGAATTGGGAATGTATCATGAGCTGTCTTTGAAAGACTGTAAAGTCTAAAATGGTAGCGAGTTACGTTTAGCGTGAGAGTTCATGAAGTAGTTTCTCAACTCTTTACTAAGTACCTAGGAGTGCTTATTGATGTTCGTCTTAGCTTCAAATATCATCGAGATCATGTATGCAAAAAGTCATCAAAAACTTTCGCACTTTCAAGACTGACGAGTAACATCGAAGGCCCGAAGAGACTACATTCTTCACGTTAGCTGTCGTTTCAATACTCGTGTATCTACGCAATAGAAATATGATAATATGATAGAGAATATGAGTGGCAAGAAATTTAAGACTTATCTACACGGAATGAAATCTGTTTACCGCCTTAAGAGTCGCCCGTATATTTAAAACAGTTTCAAACGATGCACTATACTCATCGTATCCTCCATACTACTCTCTGAAGAAATGAAAGCGCTAATAACAAAGCGAGTCCAAAATGCCCATGTTTGTAGCCAATTCTTTATTTTTTTTAATAGTTACTTCTTTCGGGAAAGGCGCACATATAACGCTTCACCAGCGCCCCGAGATACTTGCAGATGTATATTAGTTCTGCACTTAAATTGCTGCAAATTGTAGTCTTCTGGAAAATCCCCAGGAAGCGAGTTCAAAAGTCTGCTCGTCCTGTAACAGAAGGAGTTTTAGAAAATTGATGTCCTCGCGGTTGTCAAATGTACTGTATGGTCATGAGCATTAGCTGCCTGTGTTGTGGGGCGCCCAAAAGTTGCATTTCGAGGGATAATGTCTTTGAGTTCCTCGAAACATTTAAGAAAGGTCAGCGACTCGTCTTCTGGTGCAGAAACGGTTGTATATTCGATGTGAGTGTATAGGGTTTCCAATAAGTCGAACTGCTCGTCTCTGAATGCTGCAAGTAGGTTAAGTGAATGTTTTGGGGCCGAGCTCCAATGATAAAGTAAGGTACGAAAGACCTCGCAGTATCGCAGCCTGGCAACGACATAGAACAAATCTTTAAAGAAAATATGGACACATCAATCGCCTCATACCAATGATCGATACATGGATAAAATTAACTCATGGCGAAACAACTTTCTATCTGATCCAGTTTTTGACGGGTCATGGTAGTTACAAAATATATATTTAATTTAAACGCGGACATGGATGAAGCCACCCGGTTTTAGCCGGTAAGGTACCTACCAATGATCGTCTTATCATGCAAGGTCTCCACCATCCATCATCGCACGAAATAAAACCTTAGAGCAATCAAACCGGAGAACTTGTTTAAAAAAAGACATAAAACACTTGTCCACAATTTATGAATGGAGACTGATTTAGGAAATGTTTTTAGTGCTGTGTGAGTTTAACACTACTTTGGGTATTTGAAGCCTTTAGGCACATGCCACACGAGCACCAAAATGGTCACGCAGCAATTTTAAAATGCAGACGATTCATAGCGATACCTCAGAATGGCCAATCCAAGGGTAAGAGGAGTGTTTGAATCTTTCTTCGAGCTATCTTTGTAACAACATTACAAACTCAAATCATTACCGACTCTAAATCTTCAGAAGCGTTTCTGTTACGGGTAGTGGCGAAATCTTAGACTTGATGAAGCCATTTTATTCCGCCTTATGCCATGGATTTCATATAGAACATCTATACATATAAAAAAACTGTAACAATTTTCGTTGTCAGCTAAAAACTCGAAATCTACTGGACAGATTTCAATGAAACTTTTTTTAAAATCTTCCTTAAGACTGCTAGACTGCTATAGGCTATGTTGTTTATAGCCACTTCCTTAGGAACAGTTTTTAGCCAAAATGTATTTTTTGAAGTGAAAATATATACATGATCGTATGCCCGATGATGGATGGGGATGGGGTGCGTCCTGGAATATGGTATGGGGTATAATTAATAATCTTCATAAGAGAAGAGACGTATAATACAAAACAGGTTTCATTTCAGAATTTCATTTGATAATGTGGTATGGTAACAGTGTAGGGTTAGGGTAGGTAGTTGTTTGGATCCCATAGGAAGAGGGAAACAAAGGAAACGAAATGCAGTATGTATTATAAACAAGGAGCAAGATCATGGAGAGGGAGAGGAAGGGCGATGCAGAGGGTCCGCGTTAAATCGATATCTATGTATGTATACTTATAATAAAACTGTGGGAATTTTCTTTGTTTCCTAAAAGCGCGAAAACTGCTGGACAGATTTCAATGAAACACTCAAAGTGTAATCTTAAATGAACCAAATATAATTTTGTGCGGGCGGGCAAGGCGAGCACGGGTCCAGCTAGTATTACATTATAAGTACCTAAGTAAGTAAGACCAAAATATAAATGTAAAACTTCGTATCGTTAGTTTATCTTTAACCGATAAAATTATGATGGGTATAGCTACGGTACCCCAACGTCTTCTTTTGAGAATTCACATTCCCCAACTACCATTGATTACTAATTAACCTGCCTGATGATTCCGGGTCACAATGAATCTTATTAAATGTGTTAAAGATGAGCTCAAGTTCTACTAATTAGTTCTGTTCAGTTCTTCCCATTTTAATCCCTATGACCCTGTCTGCTGGCAGCTCAAGTTCTACTGAGACGCTCAACCATCTCGCTTTCAATTTTGTTATAGAAAAGTGACGGCACGCCACCCTGACAAGGCATGGTGATGTTAAGTCTTGGTCCCTTTAAAAGCCCCATTGTTCTGGTCAGTTAGATATCTTATGGTTGTTCCATTTCCGGCGATATTAATAATTTCCTTAATCTTAGCCAATTCGGTTAACCTTCGGCCACTCCTCAAAAGGCGGAAGGAAATTGTGATTATACCGAAGGTATGTCCCAAACCAACCCCAAAACGTAAATAATTATTATCAACTTGTGTAGGGGTGCCATCTACCATGTCAAAACAATCCAACTATGTACATTGAATGCGCACAAAGCAAGTTTCAAAAATAACCCAGTGATTATCATTGTCCAAAGTCGAGCATTGTTTCGACCTTGGCAGCTAAAAATAGTCCTGATTAATAGGTCGGATAAGTAAATAAATTGTGACATCAAAGTCAAATAGGAAAGACAAACACCCTGCATCCAAGAGTCCTTTAAATATTCCAATTTACATAATAACGTAATAAATTTAAAACCATTCAACTCCAAACACCCACTCAGCAAAGGACAATAAGCAATTAAACGCCTATAGCTTTGTTACTTTTCACTTTCTTTAGTTGCCCACTTGAATGCGCTCCTCAGGTGAGCAAAACAGGTTAAGCGTAAATACCAAATGACGTGTCTACCACTTAAATCCTTCTATGGACATGGTTTGTGGTGTGGTGTCGGTGTGGTGATGGTGATGGCCTTGCACAAAACGCGTCGTTAAACATTTGCTCTCTCGCATCGTGTCTCCCAACTCCCACACTCTCTCACTCTCGCCAGGAGGACTGTGATGACATAGGAAATAGAACCTACAGCTACTCTACAGCATTCTTCATTCAGCAAAGTCTCAAGGACACACTCCCACCTCCAATGTCTGCTGCACACGGAAAGGCTGAATGGCATATTACACCTCTCATACCCCAATTGAACACTTTTGGCGGTCTTTCTTTGCGGCACATGCGTGGTAACTTTTGTCAGCAAAACTGCTAGAACTAGTGACTACCCCATCTACAGTCAGTGGTCGACGACACAACCCTGTTGATAACATTGCCAGCTTGTAATCAGTTGACGTTTTCAACCGAAGCGAAGCGGACGCTGTAACAAAATTGCATCCTCGGTGAAGTGTCAAGACCACACATTTGAAAAGACATCCCTTTCAAGTCAAGGTTTCTCTTGTACAGTACTTAGATGTATCATTGAGCGTGAAACGGCAACGGGAATAAATTTCATCCAAAGTGTGTTGTGTGTGTCTCTTTGATGATTAAAAAGCGAAACGAAATATCTATGTAATCTAAATTCAAATTCGCAAGTGTTTTTGCGGAGAATGTGGTGGTTACATTACGAATTGAATTCAATCATCACAAGTTCCTTAAGTGCGTGTTGAAGTGACTAGTGTGATTCTTAGTGAGAGTGTAGTGAGCTAGCTCATAGAAATTCCCTCACAATAGTTGGATTAAAACCGAAGGGATAAGCTGGAATTAGGTCAAAGATGGATTAAAAACGCACGAATATTATTTCCGGGGATAGGAGGGAGCGCATCTGTACACAGAGAGACGATTCGGTAAGTACTCCTGGGCGACACATTCTGGGCGCCCTCTACACACACGTGTGCTGGGAATTCTGATTACCCTTAGGGCGATGTTGATGAATCTCCAGACGTGTCGTAGATCCACAAAGAATATTTGAATGATTGCGCTTGATGGGTGGCATCGACATTGTACACGTCGTTAGATTGAAGTAGAAGTCTGATGAGGTTCAGTGTGTGTGTAAGAGAGGAAAAGAAATTTCTTTAAGATGCTGAAGTACGTGTCGGGCTTTGGCAATGAGTCAGGACTCAGGATAAATATTTCGTTTACCATATGTGACATCGAGAGCAATTCACGTGGACAGTTAAAAATAGGAGAACACTTTGTTGCATGATATGTTAAATGGATACACTTGTTCAAATGGTTGTTTAATGCCAAGATAAACCCACAGGAGCGAGTAGAATATTTGCATGAACGACAGCAGCTATCTGTCATGATTGGAGCATCTTATCCTTGGGCAAAGATTAATTGAAAAAGCATAGCGAGTAATTTGTTAATTTTATTTCTATATGATGTCATCTGTGGGAAGATTATGATAGATTGGGAGAGGAGATGTCATTTAATTCGTTTAAGGGTAAAGTTCGATCAAGACGGTGTGGAGGTGCTTAGGAGATTAATGACACAGGGCCCATTTTTTTAAATAATTGTGGTTGATACTAGCTGATGACACATTTTTTAAGGGAAGCAGTTTGAGAGAGTACACGAGTAGCGACGGATTGGTGTAGTCACCTAAGGCCTGTAGCAGACTGTAAAGTGGAATTTAACACTTCTGTATAATGTTTTAGATTATTTAAGACAGTATTTTGTGCCATTGTGTAAAGAGAAGAAGTCCTGGGGTGGGACTCTGTTTTCGTTTGCACAAACGTTTTGGTTCATACAACTTCGAAAACGAAAGAAAATATCATTATTTGCGCTCCCGCAAAACAAAAACACGAAAGCAATTTCATTGCCGTTTTCTTTTTATTTATTTTTTTTTGCATGAAACTCCAAACACGACAGACATTTGCATTTCTTGCGAAACAAAAACAAAGACAGTTTTCAATGTACATTTTTTCGTTTTCTTTAATTATTTCAACAATTAAATAATTAATTTCAACAATTAAATAATTAAGGTGTAATGATTTGCATTGCATAAGAACTGTGTGTGTTCAATAAGTGTTATTACTTGGCTGCTGCCTTGTGTGGTAAGACTGCAAAATTAAATCAAAACAAGTCTAATTGCGACCAAGGAAATGGAAAACAATCGATATTGGTCAGTGAATACAACAAAATAAATTATTTATTTACTAGCTGAACTCCCGCCAGCTACGCCAGGCCTTTAGTTGCTTTTTTAATTTTTTTTTTTATTTTTTATTTTATTTTATTTATTTATTTTTTATTTTATTTTATTTATTTACGGGCGACAATGTTTTAATTTTTTTTGTATTGGAGGTGCCACGCCCCTTTGTCCAATTTTGACCAATCTTCACAGGAGCACTCCACGGCCAATACCTAAGATAATCTGTAAGTTTGAGCTCAATCGATTCTGTGGTTTTCGAGATTATACAATTCTGAATGTTTTTTTTTGTATGGGCGGTGCCACGCCCCTTTGTCCGATTTTGAATTTGTTTAGCCTATCGCCCAATCACCGTAATTACCGACATTTAAAAAAAAATGTTCACGACTGGGTCGCAAGTAACTTTCTCGTTTATTGCGAATCTCGCAGAATATCAAAGTCATTTCAGCAAATTTTACGTTTAAAATCATACGCACTCAAGATGTACTCAGATAACTGAGCACTTGTTAATATTAACAACGTAATACATACTACATAAACATACGTATTAACTTCAACATTTACTTTTAAATTTTACCCCGAACTGACACTTGAATTTCGATGAATTTCGAATTATATTGCCGCTGAAGTTTTGGGCTTTGTAAAAATATACCGTGTGTGAATATAAATGTGTAGTCATTTTTGAGAAATATTGATAAAACGGCTTATTCGAGTTTTCTGAGAAAAACTAAGTACGTGATCGTGTTTAGAATGCTTATGTTGTCTTAAATATGTATTTTGACCAAAATCGTTAGAGCGGTTTTTTGTAAAATTATGCTGACCAATGTTACAATTTGGATTCGAAAAGCACTGTTATTAAACTGTTTAGCTGAAAACTGAGTACGACGTATTCTTCAGGATATAAACATTACCTATCAGTTACATTTTTAACCAAATCGAAAATGGCGTTTTCGAGATATCTGTAGTTTTTAAAGTACCGTTTTTATCGATTGGGGTGGAAATCGAAGGACGCATTCATTAGGGTTAAAAAAACACTGATTTTCAACTGTTTATAGCTCACAACTGAGCAAATGATATTACTATGGATTTAAGCATTACCTGGCAGTAGCATTTTTATCATAATCGAAAATGGCGTTTTAGAGATATGAGCAGTTTTTTGAAGTACTATTATTAGGGATTTGGGTGGATAACGAAGGACGCAGTCTTTTTAGAGAAAAACTGAGTTTACTATCAAGTTAAGAATGACAATAGTACCTTCAAATAATTTTTTTTTTTTAAAATCGTTTTTACCGTTTTCGAGAAAAAGCCAATTTTCAAAACTGCCGTTGCTGGACTTTTTAGCGAAAAACTGGGTATGCAGTCATGTTAAGCATGCTTACGTTAACTCAACTATCAATTTTGGTTCAAATCGTTGCAGCCGTTTTCGAAAAAATAAAAATTTAGGCACTTTTCCTCATATTTCGTAAAATGTTTATTTGGGGCGTACCGTTAATATTAGGGCTAGAATAAAAAAAAAAAAAAAACGTCCCGAGCGGGAAGCCCACAAACTCTAAATACGAAGTTTGAAGCAAATCCGTCCAAGCGTTTAGATTCAGGGTGGGACAGACAGACATACGGACGGACAGAATTGCGAGACCCACTTTTTTGAGTTCCCCTATCATCGTAATATCAGAATTGATCAAAATCTCGAATTCGAAATTTTGTACGAAAACAATATCTTTCTCTTACTACGTAGGACGAGAAAGTTAAAAAAACAATACCTAAAACCAATTTTTATTTTTAAAAACGATTTAATTCATAAGTACAATGTTAATAGTACGGCAAACCAATTCATTCGTTCATTTTCAATGATCCGCTTGTCCATTAAGTGCGTCGCGGGTGTATGTTGCTCAAGTGGACCCTCCATAGCTCTCGATTCTCCGCCATCGACTCTAAATCATCAAGGGCAATCCCCTGTGTTACCGATGGGCGACATAAGTCGCCAAATGGCGACTTTTCTACTGTCGGGACGCGTGGCGACCCCTTTCACAAATACTGGCGACATTGGGACGCATTTTCAAAGCTTCAATTTATTTCTTAAATAACACCCAAACATTTTGAAGTATACATAAGTATTTGCGTGTGTTTTCTGTTTTAATAAATCTTCGCATGTTTTTTGAATTGTTGTAGTAGGTAGCAAACGGAATAAAATAACTTACAGCGTAACACTTTCCATTCCAAACGTCAACACAATGCCAGCAAAGTCTTATTTGCTTCTATACATATGGGTGGGCTTTTTATTACTAAATGACCCGGTGAAGTTCGTACCACCTAAAATGTATTTATTTGTAACTCTTTAGCGATTATGAGTCCCAATCAACCTTCCAACTCCGCAGTTTAAGTTTCGTTTGGTGATTAAATGAAACTCGTTCGTATCTTTATTTATCTACATATAAAAATTTAGATCAATTTGACTACCAAATTTCAAAGCCAAAACTATAGTGTTTTAAATTACTCTTACGGGTCGTGCCATTCCCCTTTTCGAATCCCACATTATTCCAATTTTTATGGACAATGCACATTAATATTAACAATCTTACAACTTTTGAAATGCATAATTTTTTTTGTATGGGAGGTGTCACGTCCGTTTATGCGATTTTTATGAAATCTCGCCGAAACACCTTCGGGGCAATAGTAAACATTTTCTCAATATGTGAGCTCAATCCACTCCGTGGTTTTTGAGATATACGATGTCGAAAGATTTTCTTAAAAATTGTGCGATTATTCTGTAGTTTTCGAGATATCAAATTTATAAAAAATTTTTGTGTGTCGATTTTTGACCAAACTTCACAGAAACTCTTTTAAGTCAATAACAAAGACTCTCTTAAAATTTGAGTTCATGGTTCATGGTGTTTTTCGAGTTTTGCGATTATTGGTCGTGTATATTCTATACAAAATGGAAATTTAAATTTTCTATTGTTTGGGACGCATTTTTGGGCTCGGGCGACCTTTTTTGGGGACATTTTCAAATTATCCATCGGTAACGCTGGCAATCCCCATATGGGTATAGGAGAGATTATGGACTTGATCTAACCATCTCATCCTTGTTCTACCTAGAGGACGCCTCCCTGACGGTAAGGATTCCATAACACGTCGTGGGATCCTGGTTGGGGACATGCGTTTAACATGACCAAACCACCGAAGCATGGACCGCTCCGTCCAGAGAAGTAGCTGCTCGACATGGAGTTCCTCACGTATTTTGGTGTTTCTAATGCGATCTCTACGGGTCACCAGCAATACAACGGAGAAATCTCATTTCGGCAGCTTGTATCCGCGATCTTATTCTTTCGGTCATTACCCAAACCTCTTGACCATAGGTAAGAGTTTGAACAAAAAATGAATATTAAAGACTGATAACTCAGCTTTGACACCAAGTTAAGTCCTCCTGATAACAGAATGCCCAAGCTGTCTCAAAATTGACCCAGCCTGACCAATCCTACAGGAAAACTCAGCATTGATTAAGACAAACCAATTCTTACAGAAAAATTGACAGCCTTTGCTCCTAAAATTTGACGTAAACGCCGGGAATTGGTTTATAAGGCAAACCAATTCTTACAAGGCTCCAAATTGTGTCGTTAACGGCAAAGTCGATACCCAATATCTTCGTAGCCAGATGAGATAGGACAAAACTGTTTTCAGAAATGGAAAGAGCATCCTCAAAAACCTATTACTGCATACCTACCTAATACATAAAAACGTCAAAATGGCGTTTACGTCAAACCAAGTTTGGGGCAACGAAAACGCAATTTCCTAGAAATCGTTATAAATATTTTGGTGTGTGTACAATTCACAAATTGTATTGTGTTCCCTACACCTACTACTAGAGTTTTTCAATTTTACGACTTCACATAGCAACATCACTTAAACAACCGAAAAAAACAAATATGTAGCTATTCCATTGTTTATATTCTCTTTGACCCAGAAAGCTTCCTCAAACATCAATCCAACCGCACCCATTCCAAAATTTGTTTGTTTACCAATTTTCTAAAGTGTTTCAAGCTCTCCTCTATTCTTGGCTATATTATTATTATTATTTTTTCAAGCCCTATATCAACACTGTACACTGACCAGCGTTGCCGCAAAAAAATGTTCTTAGGTGCCATTGACGGTAATCAAAGGTGCCAACTGGGTGCCACCAGTGTATGAATTCGTACACACACACACACACACACACACACACACGCACACACACGATATGTAGGTATGTTTCATCTAAACGCGACTCGAAGCATGAAGTCGCATTTTGGCTTCCACCATATGAAAGCATTAGTTCTACTCTATCTGTCAACGCACGCACGCAACAAAGCAGCATTGTGGATTGGCTATAAGAGTTAGGTGGCCAGCCGCTGACTGAAGTGCTGACGTCTTACCTCGTTTTCGAGAATGCTATAGATTTCATACACAAGGGCTGCGTTCTATGTTGTTAAAAATGATTCAGTTCAGTGAATATGAAATAAGTGTTCGCAGATGAAAGTAAAAATGACTTGAACTCTCAATCAATTTTAAACATTTTAAGAAATGCTTTTTTTTAAATATTATGTATTAAAATGTATCAAGCTTATAAGGTGCCAAATGAGAACTGAAGGTGCCAAGGTGCCAATCGGATTGTAGGGTGCCAAAATGGCACAATTGTGCCACTTCGGCAACGCTGAGTACTGACCAGCAGTGCAGTAAAGAAGTAGATATTCGAACGATATGGAACGAATTCCTGGAATTTGCTTATAGATATGGGTTAGAAAATTTAAAACCTCAATGTCATAATAGTACAGAAAACAGAACCCTCTGCCTACTTATCATCAGGGACACCGGGGATTTTCCATGATGTGAGTTCCTTACAACAAGGTAAAGCACACGTTCATATTTCTTTCCATTTATCTGACAATGGGAGTCGGAAGCACGTAACGTTTTGACGTAGACGTATGTATAACTGAATATTTTTCTCGTTCGGTTTCTGCCGTGATACGCTTCCTTTGGAATTCAATTAATTTTTTCCGGAACAAAACAACTTGAGTTGGTTTTGTTGTCGGACAGAATTCTTGGAAATAGTACCTCACCTATGCGTGGGTGTATCCCTGCCAAAGAGAGATGAGGAAATCGATTGTATGCGTATCAGGAATCAAAAGCAGGAAATAATCCACTACACATGTTCAGGGTGATGAAGAGCTTACAGAGCGTTCATTATCTGATTACCTGGTAATTATTTCTACAGCTGTGGAAATATTTTTTTTTTGTAATTTGCTATATTGCTGATAGTTATGTTATCAGTCAGGATGATTGCGGTAGGTATATTTAACCAACAGGTATTTAAATGATTATGCGAAAAAAAAGATACTTTTTATCTTATTGTATTTAGAAGCAAATGCAGCTGTGGCGAGCATTGGTTTTATTTTGGTGATAATGACTGGAACTTTTCGTTTTGATGAAACGACTTGGTCATCCTTGGGTTGATCGGTTCGTAGCCGTTTGTCCTGCAAGCTGAGATGAAAATAACGTGAGCAAATCTGAAGTGATGGTCGTCTCCAGAACGCTTGTTCATTGTTCAATGCACTCTGCAGTTTAGTGGAGTCCCATTGAAACAGGTGGAGAATTTTAAGTATCCCGGAGTCTTATTCACGAGTGATGAAAGGAGCAATACTGAGTTTTCTTGTAGGATTGGTCAGGCTGGATCGATTTTGAGACAGCTTGGGCATTCTGTTATCAGGAGGACTGAACTTGGTGTCATAGCTAAGTTGTCAGTCTTTAATTCGGTGTTTGTTCCAACTCTTACCTATGGGCATGAGTTTTGGGTAATGACCGAAAGAATAAGATCGCCAATACAAGCAGCCGAAATGAGATTTCTCCGTTGTATTGCTGGTGTGACCCGTAGAGATCGCATTAGAAATACCAGAATACGTGAGGAACTCAATGCCGAGCTGCTACTTCTCCGGATGGAGCAGTGGTTTGGTCATGTCCCCAACCAGGATCCTACGACATGCTACGGAATCCGGACCATCAGGCAGGCATCCCCTAGGTAAACCCAGGATAAGATGGTTAGACCAAGTTCATAATCTCTCCTCTACCCGTATGGAGATTGCCCTTGATGATTTAGAGTCGATGGGGGAGAATCGAGAGCTATGGAGGGTCCACTTGAGCAACCTACACTCGCGAGTCGCGACCCACTTAATGGACAAGCAGACCATTGAAAATGAATGAATGATGAATCATGAATGAGTGAATGAGATATATTTCTGGTGCAATTGTATGGAAAGCTATTGAGAGGAAATCTCATCTTTAAAATTCTAGGCGACATATCGAGATAAAAGCATCTCTACGGACCACACCCAACTCAGCAATGTAATGGTAAACATCACCCCTGCCACATAATATACTGTAGAAATGTCAAAATCGCAATGAGGCTCAGAGATTCCCTTATTGGGGCACAATGAGAAGCGGCGAAGGACAAAATGACTCTGTGTCAGACTAGTTACCCACCCACTCCCGTCTTTAAAAGGAGATTAACTAATAAAATTCCTACGAGAAGCGACTAGGTGAAAAAATAGTTAAAGAAAAGAATGAGATAGAATTCTACAGCGTCGGACGTTTCCAAGATGAATATCGGTACGGTTATCTTGAAGGAATCTCTGATTGTAGTGTCGTTCAGTCAGAGATGGCTGCTGTAATAAAAGCTGCGAAAACTTGAAGCGTTTCTACCATACCAATTGAAGCAATACTACTCTGACATCCAAACGGCCATAAAAGCCATGGACTCTGTCACGGTGATGTCAAGGACATTAGATCAATCTAAGGAACCGTATAGAAAGGATTCTCATCAACTATTTCCTTGACGAATGGATTTCATTTCCTCAGTCGCTACTGGGTAAAACTAGAGGGTCTGTATAAAACAGAACTCTAAGAACTCCGATTTAATTTTATCTCCAAAAGGTATTCCATATGCGTGGTTGCCGAATTGGTGGCAATTGGCATAACTTATGAACTAAGCAAAGCTGTAGCAACTATCACCATGGCATCGAATTAACTATAACCCACCTTACCTAACCTATCTATCATGATGTAGTCCTTGGGAAAAGATGCCTAAAATATCGGATGTCAAAGTATCACAAATAAGTTGTTAGCTGTGGATTGTCCAGGCCTAGCCGAAACTGAGTATGCCATTTTCACTTTCGTTACTCATTTTCGAAAAGTGAAAGTTATACGTCTATGATGGGGTAGTATTTAATTATATTCTGCATCGAATATAGTCAAGGGTGGTCATGAAATCTTGGCATATTTGCGCGATCGAGCGAAGTATCTAGTTTACCACAAACACCATATATCCAAAAGATTTACTAGACTGTATAAACTACAGTTTGCATGCTAGTAAAGGTGAGCTACTCCAACGACCCAAGTAGTACCTAATAAAAGTCTTTTATTAATAAATTGGCTTCAGAGTCAAATGTTATGTATATATTTTCATCTCTAGGAAGAAAATATCTTCTAATTCCTTATTCGTTACTAATTTCATATCATCTTACCATAATCATCCCGATGGTCTAACTTTTATATAAATCCCATTAAATTCGAAGTGGTTTACGGATACCTTTCAACGTCATTGACTTCGAGCATATAAATGTTCATTTATTGCTTGCCAACTTTTAGAGAGTATACACTACAGTCAGAATAAAAAGGTAACCTATAAACATCAAAACTACCCACGAAAGATACACAATTTTCCATTTAAGTAGATCTCTATACCGACAAACCACTTTGCATAACTTACCAGAATAGGATAGCCCAACAAAAACTCGAAAACTTTAGTACAAAGTCATCCGAAGGGAATCACCCGGAATGTCAGTTTCCATTAGAAAACTTCAATCTGTTTCCGAAATATTTTCAAAATTATGTTTCCTGTTTCCTGACGATGCCACGGTGTCTATTAAAATTATTAACACTCAACTGAATCTAATTTATGTATGTATTTCGATAATGCTGCATAAAACATTTTGTGTGGAAAACAAAATTACATTCTTCCCTAATCTCTGACGTCACAAGAAAGGTATAGAAAATTGGAATAGTTGGTAAAGCACCCCATAGACAGACGTCAGAGGATTCGTAACGAATTGCTTGGATTACATCTGCAAAAAACAAAAAAAAATACAACGACAGGTTGGAGTAATTACTTTGAGGATTTTGTGCAATCGGACGCGTCTAGACTCTTAGGGTTGAGTGAACTTTTTGAATAGAAAGCTGTGGGTAGTTTCATTAATTACCAGACACATTGTGAGTCAATGTTGGCCTACATGAATATGAAATCACCTCCCATCGAAGAGTGCGGTAGGAGTATTTTTTGTGGAATTTACATTTTGCCGTTAGTATTTTCTGCCCATAAAAAAAGCAATTACGACCAACTGGAATAGAGGGCAAGCTATACCATTACTTGCCCTCACAAAGGTAGCTGTGTTACTATACTTGTTGTGGCTAAGGGTATAACTGAAACAGTACATTCATTTATCATTGGTGGCAAGCATTAAGGCACACACTTAATCAACCCTTATGAAGCAATAAATAATTTAATTCAATTGACTATGCACAAGGCGTAGGTACATTACATTTGTACGTAAATACATATGAGGAGTGCGACAATACGACATCGAGATGTAGGTCGTCGTACTGACGACATTTACATAATTCAACAACTGCAGCTCTGCATACCGTAAAAGAGAAAGTATAGGATAGGTACAAAAACAGTTTTACTGACAAAAATTCATAAAAAATTCGTAGATCTTAATATAGGTACCGCACCTTTTCAAGGAAAATTCGACAGAATAGATAAAAATGGAAAGTAAGCGCATTCAATAATTGAAAGCCTAAAATCGACAACGATGTGTAAATTATCACAAAAGAAAGCCAAAGCCTCATCCTAACATTGTACTATCATGCAGAATCCCAATTCCATTACCATAACTTAGTGGACCAGCGACACGGCCCTAAATACCGAGTGTTGAGTCGTTGTGACTAAGAGTTTAGTTGAAATATCTTTAAAATAAAAAATTCTTAGAAAATGGAAATAAAACCAGATAAATTTTATTTTCCTCCACGATATTGACATTTGGCGGGAGTTGTTTTGTATGAGGTCAAGTTTGGTTTGCCATTCTGTAAAAATACCAATGATTTATGCACATGCTTACTTAGCCCGTTCAATATCATTTAGTGGTGCATTTTAAGGCATAATTTCTATGAATAAAATTATATATTATATATGTACCTACATATGTATAAAAATTATTGTGGTTTTATGCATAAGTAGTCTTGAATATCATTACATTTTAATTTAGTTTGAATTAAAAAAAAATACTTAGATTTTTATAAATATTTAATTTTTTTTTTTTAATATTTTTTTATTTTTTAATTATTTGTTTTTTTTTTTTTATAAATACACGTGTTTATCTTGGAATAGGCTTGTTTTTTAATTTGTAGTACTTGTAATGTTTGAAGTAAACAAAGAAATTCGAGTATAAATGCAACAATTCATTATTTTTTTTATATTTTTATTTTTAAACATAATAGGAAATTATGTGTTTTTTTTAAATATTTTCAAAAATTCTTATTTTTTTTACAATACATTTTAATTAAAAAAATTAATTATAAATTTTTCTCTTCAATTTTTTTTAAAAATTAATTTATAAAAATAAGAAACTAAGACAAAAATATTAATTTTGTCATATATTTTGCTACCACTTGAGACAATTGATGCCGTATGGCAACGTCCCCAAAAAACACTTTAGAACCAATATTTACCAAAAATAATTTTACAATGCTTTTAGTAGGTGTATACGTAGCAACAAAAAGAAAAAATATAATTTGTTAGCCTTAGAACAAAAAAGATGTACCGAAAGGGTTAATGTAATACCAGGCTGAGCCAAATATCACTCTAGGAACCAGATTAGATTAGATGATAGGTCAGGAGAGCCTTCAACGGCCCTGGCACTGCGGCCACTATAAAGTAGCCTATTGTGCCTTCACTGGTGATATCCTAGAGCCATCTTTTGACTCCGAATCCGGAGACAGTCAGGAAGATAAGAATCTTTTCTGGGGGTAGGTCAGCAAGTTTTGCTGTAGTAACGAATTCTTCGCCAATGACTTTCTTTCTGAGACGGAAGAGAGCCGGACATTCCATGAGAATATGAAGAGAGGATTCATTACTCTCCAGGCACAGTCCGCATGTGGGGTCCGGTGAGATTCCAATTCGGTGAAGATGTTTTTTCATAAGACCATGGGCAAGTAATAATACCTGTCAGGATTCTTAAGTTGTTTTTGTAAAGATTAGTAAGAAAATATGATTTTCTGGGGGAGAATCTTGGGAAAAGCAGTTTTTCCCAGGTGTTTTAAGCCAGAGTTTTAAAGTTTTTTAGATTCGATTTGAGCTAAGCTCCTATAATGTATTCCCTGAAACATCCCTTACTGACACCGCAGAAGGGTTCAGGGCCGACGAGTGGCGTTGTCGCACTGACTTTGGCCAGTAAGTCAGCCGTTTCGTTTCCAGTAAAGCCCCTCCTGTGGACTGGAATCTAGTGTAGGATGACTAAATTTTTCTTTGCTAGTGCGTAGATTGCTGTGTAAGTTTCTAGGACAAGCTTCGATTTTATTACAGATGAGTCCGAAGCTTTAAGAGCAGCTTGACTGTCTGAGAAGATAAATATGGTTTTACCATTTGTATTAGAACTTAAATTTATTCTAGCGCAGTGGTTGATGGCAAGGACTTCAGCCTGGAATATGGACGAGTACTTGCCTAAGCTGACTGAAAAGCTCGCTTGAGGCGATTTTCAAAAAATACCAGATCCAGTCCCTGAAACCATCTTGGAACCGTCTGTGTAGCAGACTAAGTCAAGTCGCGATAGGCTGGGTTAGTATATTTCCCATTCTTCCCTTGGCGGGATGATGATAGAGAAGTTTTTTTGAAAGCCATATTCCGGAATGTTCTCCCCAAACATTCTAGGGGGATTTCATCCGATTTCGATAAGGTCCATGCATTTGCACTATACAACGTCTCTGGTTTATCGGCCTAGACTATATAGTGTCTTTACATACCCCCAAAGAAAGTAATCTAGAGGTGTGAGATCACAGGATCGAGGAGGCCAGTTCACAGGTCCATTACGAGAAATCACGCGCTCAGCAAATGTTTCTCGCAACAAATTGTGGCGCATCATCTTGTTGAAACGAAAGCTCTGTCAAACTGTCACGTCAATGTCATTCAACTGAGAAACGAAGAAGATAGAAATCATGTTTCTAGTGTTCTCCTTTTACGGTAACATTCTGGCCGGCATCGTCCCTAAATAAAAATGGGTCCATGCGTGAATCGACTTATTCGGATTCTCCTCGAAACTGCTCTGCGCAATGGCAATAACTTCTTCTATTCTGTTCGCACTGTTTGTGGTCTTTGGGGATGCGTATTATCCACTAGAGTGTACGTGGTGCGGAAACAATTCATCGAGTTCTAAATAACTTGCTCAGATGGACGTTTATGTCGACCGTAAAATGGACGTAGCTCACGATAAGTTTGGCTAACCGAATCGAACCATGGGTATCAATGCTGTTTTAGCGTTAATCTATTTATCGTAAAATGGCAAAACGTATTAACCACAAATCAACTTTCAAATGTCAAATTGACAACCTGTAGAAACAGCGTTGCCAGCGTTTAAAAAAAAAAAAAAAACAAAACATTCTTCGAAGTTATACCTGTTCCTGTTCCTGTTCCTTGCGAGTTTCGTTGAAATACTTCAAGAATGGTGTTAAAAAAGTGTCATTTTTGATATAAAAGGGCTCGACGGGGCTCTTTCCGACGATCCGAGACTTCTCCATCTTCTCGTCATCTAGTACAGACGGATGAGTTGAGTTAAATTTGTTGTGGCTTTGTATAATTCGTCCATATACATATTACGCTACCGTATACTTGAATTCGATAAAAAGATGGTGGGTATCGATATGAAATAATCGTATATTGTCCAGGGTATGAAGTCGATGGTTGACTTTCCTGATTTCCTAAGACCACAGTATGATGTGGGTCGATCAGGTATGCTTTTTCCTCTGCAGTTAGGACAGTTCAGAGAATCTGCTATCTGAGGGCCCATAAATCGGACATTTATGTACTTTATTCCGACCAATTTTTGCAGATAAGTCTGTGAATGTTCCTTACCAAGCCATCTCTAACTACAACTCCGCTGGTAGGCCATTAATCCCAGAAAGCTTGTTGGATTTATGTTCGGATATTCCTCTCTTCACTTGGCTTTTGTGGGATGGACGGTAATTTAAACGGATTGCTGGCTGCCTCTGCCATTTTACAAACTGCATGCAGAAGGGCTCTTTACAAATCATCAACACAGACTATGTAGATAATATATAATACCACGTTTTGCCATGTTCTAACCTAACATAACCTATATTCTTTGAATCAAAATAGCACTTCCTATTGCCTACTGACCACTAATCAGTTTATAAAACCAATCTCACGCCAACCCCTTCTCGTTTCCCCCTTTTGCATTTTCAACTTTCCACTGATTCATCCAATTAATAAATTAGTCCTTTATTGCTCGTTTCAGAATTTATTGTTCGGGTTAACCCAGTTACTGTCATCATTTAAAATGACCAAAAGTTCCCCAGCACAAATACCGCCGCCAGTTCCTCAAGTGTCAACTCAATGGAATGTCAACGAGATTCCAATTAATGAAGTCACTTCGTCCAATCATAACGATGAGTTTCAAGTGTTCCCCAAAGAGGACAACAAGAAACACAGCAGCAGTACCATCAACAACAACAACAACACTATCGACTCAAACATCATTATGACAGCAGATATCGAACTAAACAAATGCCGCCCAACAACAACAGTAGAACATCTCAACAACAGCACTGAAGATTAATTAACTAAAATTCGTAGCAAAAACAACAACAAGTAAAGACGTCAAGCAAGGAAACCCTAGAATTATTTATCTTAATTTCATATACTACCCTGCCATCCCTCCCCCCGCCACTCTCATCCGCCCTCTGTAGAAGCAAACGAACACTTAACGACGAGACAGCAAAAATTATAAACCCCTTTCGAAACGTTGCAAGATTATCTAAGCAGAACTCCCTAATTAGCTGGCCCCAAACTCCTGTTTCCCAGTCATAGAGTTTCAATCTAAAGGATTAGCCGGGATAGTTATATTTAATTTTGTTCGTTTGTTCTTGGTCTCTCTCTCTCGTTCCCTGCTGTGCGAAAGGAAACTATGATAACACGACTCTACACGACCGAGGAAGACCCCAATTTGTGTTCGATTATTTGGGGTGCGAATTTGTCCCGTGACGATGAGATTGATGTCAGCAGTATTAGCGAGGATGCGCCTACGCCCAATGTGGTAAGTCTCCTCGATTGATGAGGGATGGGAATGGGAATGGGAAATTGCTTTGCTATCATGGTCATGTGAGTTGAAAATGTTTTCACTCGAATATCAAAGGAATTTCCATATAATATCCTGCTGGGAAATTAATGCAGTTGGTAGTACGCAGATTCTAACAACAAACAAATATCCTAATTCTCTTTGCAGAGTCCAGAGGATCCAAGAACTGAAGCCTTACGAGAACTATCATATGGAATCGTTTTACCCATCATCTGTGCTCTAGGGATTATTGGTAATGTCCTCAATCTTATCGTGCTGACAAGAAGAAATATGCGAGGTACAGCGTACATCTATATGAGAGGTATGTGGATAAGTTTATCGATATGTAATGTTTTCTGATGCTTGTTAAGGGCATCCCTATGGATGGGGGTATGGGGAGGCAATGCTGTATTTCACTTCTTTGTAGTTTTCGTTAATTTTTTTCTGAGTTTCATTGATAAGGGAAAGGCTGTCTAAGAAGCAACCCTTTCTTTGGTGCGCACTAAACGAGACTCCAAGGAGAGTACCTACGTTATCGCACTTATTGTTTTTACGTTAGGGATATCGTTGTTAAGTAAACGAAACGAGCTGCCCTGCTGGTAATTGGGTATCTATCTACATCATAATATCTCAACTCATTTTATTTAGTAAGCTCGTATGAATTGGGAATTCGCTTATACAAATGTAAGGAAGTACTATACGACAATCGTTACCTTCATCAACATTTTTATATTTAGCACTTACTGTCTCCGATTCTGTTAAGCTGATGGGCATGAATGTTGATATCACATCATAAATTTTGCGAATCCCATGACTAGATATTGAAACTGGTCCAAAGGTTCAGATTAATAAAGCATCGCAATATAGTACGTACCATAGACGCATTAGAAAATTAGGATCTGAGGTCTGAGTTTAATGCTTCGATGCTTTTGGTATTTTCTTGATACTTAGTATAGGTTATTCGCAGCCAACACTCCTTCTAGAGCTTCAGTCTTTTTATTACCTTCCTTCTTCAAATATTACTATAAGATCAAGCTATCCACTGAAACATTCATAATGAAACGTTGTCAAAATATTTAAGTCACCGACCAAATTTAAAGCTAATGTAATGCTAATGAGGTAGGTAGACAATAGTATCTGACATCACGGGCTCACTTAAAGGGCCCATACACTACACATGCCTGCATGCGCAAACAGTGCTTGCGCATGCAAACTGCCAGTGTATGGTATGAACTGTGTGTTTGTGCAAGCGGCATGAGCAATATCAAAAAATTTTGATATTTTCTTGTTTGTGCATACAAGCATGTGTAGTGTGTGTGCTACATTTGCTCAGTCTAGGGATTATTTTGTTAGAAGCGGACGTCTTGACATTTTTTAAATTTTTCTGTTCAGCGGTGAACACACGACTGAATATTGTACAGTTTGCATGCGTAGTGTATGGGGAAAAAGTGTTTGCGCATTTTTGTGCTTGTGCATGCAGGCATGTGTAGTGTATGGGCCCTATTAGACCAGCCAATTCTGGCCAATATGTCTATTTTTTATAACTAATTCATAGAAAAGTAGCAATTAAGGATCTTCAGGTACCATTATATATTAGATACGGATAACTATCTAGTAGTTGTCAAGGTAGGTACCTACATCTGCAAGCAATTCGTAAATGCCACAGTAGATAGCTGCGAAACATGTACTTTGGAAAATCAGAAGATATACACAAGTACCTATAAGTTTTTTTAAACATGTACTTCTACCGGAAAAGGCGAACCTATAACGCTTCATCAGCGCCCCGAGATGCTTGCAGATGTATGTTAGTTCTGCACTTAAATTGCTGCAAATTGTAGTCATCTGGAAATATATCCCCAGGAAGCGATATTGCTTGTCCTGTAACAGAAGGAGTTTTAGAAAATTGATATCCTCGCGGTTGTCAAGTATACTGTGTGGTCATGAGCATTAGCTGCCTGTCCTGTGGGGCGCCCAAAATTTGCATTTCGAGGGATAATGTCTTTGAGTTCCTCGGAACATTTACCATGGAAGTACCTATAGCACAAGCAAATGTCAGCGACCTGTGCTAACAAATTAGTAAATTATTCACCTTTATCAGACATTTTAAAGACCTTTTTATAGCTGCAATTTATGAATTGACAAACAAAAAAGTCACATCACAAACTGAAAAATAAAATGCATCTGTCATTTTTTCATAGATTACCTATTACAAAAGCGTTCCCTAACTTTTTCGTAAGTTTCTCCTTCTGAGAAAGACTTTATCCCTACTGACATTTTGACAGTCTTTTCCATTCTTACTACAAATGTAAAGAAAAAACATGTTTTGTTGAAAATATTAAACGAGTATTAAGTTTTATTTGTATTAGGACCCTTCTTTTTAAGCTCTTGGCGACTTTATCATTTTGGTCATCGGTAACGCTGCTCAGGATCACCAAACTGTCAGACAAATCAATCACATTGCGATTGACGACAGGCACGCCTCCAGTATTCTGGATGTCCGAACCTTCCGAGGGGCAAATATTGACTCGGATCACTATATCTTGTCGCAGCTAAGGTAAGAATGCGGATATCCAACACACCCCAACAGAGAAATACATCGCGAAAGTATGACGTCGAAAAACTGCAATCGCAAGAGAGGCCAGAATCTTCGCCGATCACGTATCCCGATGACTCTCGATCAGTCCTATCGCAGCAACAGCTAGTACAGAAGACCAGTGGCAACACTGCCAGAAAGCCATCATCAAGGCGGCGACTGATGTGCTGGGTTTCACCCGACCACCACAAGGAAACCTTGCAGTAGAATCACAGTCGGTGCTGAGAATGTGGGAAAATTACTTCTGCAGACTTTATAATGGCGACGAAGACCAGGATCCCGCTGTTAGGCAGAAAGTACCATTCAATATAGACAATGATAGACAATACCGTCCGTCCATCTGACCAAAGCGAAGTACGGGTAGCAATATCCAAACTAAAAAACAACATAGCCGCAGGGCCTGATGGCCTACCTGTCGAGCTATTTAGAGCAGCTGGAGATGACTTGGTAGAGAGCATGCACCAACTCATCTCCAAAATTTTGTCAGATGAATGCATGCCTGATGAATGGAATCTCAGTATCGTTTGCCCGGTCCACAAGAAAGGAGACCCCTTCAACTGCGCCAACTACAGAGGTATCAGTCTCCAAAACATCGCATACAAGATCCTGTCTGCCATATTGTGTGAACGCCTTAAACCCTTTCTAAATAACCTGATCGGCCCCTATCAGAGCGGTTTTAGGCCAGGAAAAAACCCAAGAAGTTCAAATCGATACCCACCATCTTTTCATCGATTTCAAAGCCGCGTACGATAGCATCTGTAGAGACGAGCTATACAGAGCCATGTATAGCTTTGTCATCCCTGCAAAACTCATTCGATTGTGTAGGATGACGATGGAGAAAGCTCGCTGCTGCATCAAATTCAGTAACGACCTCACCGAAACCTTTGATGTCAAAGAGGATTTAGACAAGGTGACGCGCTGTCGTGCGACTTTTTCAACATTATACTTGAAAGAATTGTACGGAACTCACAAGCCAACACACAAGGCACGATCTTTCAAAAGTCCGTCCAATTACTTGCATACGCTGATGATATTGACGTGATTGGTAGAACAGAGCGGGCTGTCACTGGTACGTTTGCTAGTATAGAAATGGAAGCGGCTAAAATGGGTTTAGCGGTCAACGGGGGCAAAAAAGAGTATATGCTGGCAACAAGAAGAGACACCCAACATCGTAGAATCGGGCAAAACATCACGATCGACAGCTATAAGGTAGTGAGGGACTTTATATACCCCGGTTCTGCTATAAATTCTAACAATATCATCTCAGAAGTAATTAAACGAAGAATAACTCTTGCCAACCGCTGTTTCTTTGGGCTAAGAAGGCAATTGAGTAGTAGAGCCCTAACCCGAACAACTAAGGAGATTCTGTATAAGACCAATAATTCCAGTCCTGGTTTATGGCGCTGAAGCTTGGACTCTATCTAAAGATGAAGATATCATCGGTCACTTCGAGAGAAAGATTCTTCGTCCCGGAGGGACAACGCAGTAGAAGAAGACCTATCCTTAAGTGGCGCGCGCAAGTCGAAGGCGACCTCAACCGACTAGGAGTGTGCAACTGGAGGCAGTTAGCTAATGACCGGGCTAACTGGAGAGGCTTGTTAGCTGAGGCCTCGGTTCACCCTGAACTGTAGAGCCGCCTAAGTAAGTAAGTAAGTTGTCTTTTCTTCACTTCAGGATTTTCTCCAGATCATTATTTAGAGAACTAATTTGTTTACATCTCCGACTCCGACTGTGTGATGTAGCCGCATTCACAGGGCCACTGTTCGAGATGGACGATATAAAAGTGTTGTCATCAGCAAAGCTGTAGATATTATTAGTTGTCGATCCAAGCAAATCGTAGTATGCCGGCTCGGAGTTATGTCGCATTTTAATGTAATTTTAATGACATGAATGAATCTCTAAAGGACTCTCAACATTGGCGACTCGGACAAAACGTCACGGTTGACAGATATAACTTCGAAGTAGTTAACGACTTTGTCCACCTAGGCTCTACAATTACCTCGCAAAACGACTTTGGCGTGGGAATCAAACGAAGAGTCACTCTTGCCAATCGCTGTTTCTTCGGGATAAGAAGGCAGCTTAAGAAGTAAAGCCCTCTCTCGCAGAACCAAGGAGATATTGTACAAGACCTTAATCATCCCGGTCCTGTTGTATGGTGCAAAAGCATGGATCTTATCGAAAGCTGATGAAAACCTCTTGGCACGCTTTGAGAGAAAGATTCTTCGAATGGTTTTCGGTCCAGTTTGTATCGACGGAGTGGGGAGGAGGAGATTCAACGAAAAACTTTACGGGCTATATAGGATAGCGACTTTGACCTATAGTCAAAAAGCTCAAAATACTGCGGCTGAGATGGCTGGGTCACGTGGAGCGTACGGACAACAACGCACCAGCCCGACGAGTCTTTGAGTCCGACCCTGAGGGCCAACGAAGCAGAGGAAGACCCCACCTCAGGTGGCTCGCACAATTGGAGAGCGAACTCAATCAACTTGGTGTGCGTAACTGGAGGCAGCTAGCTAGGAACCGAGCTGGCTGGATGGGCTTGTTGGTTGAGGCCGTGGTCCACCCCGGACTGTGAGCTCCATCTAAAGTAAAGTAGAGTAAAGTAAGAGTGAATCTCTAACTGAATAAATTGCTTGCAGATCAGTCAAGACGTTTCTTTGCCTGCTTTAAGAATAGGCTTGCCACCCGTCCCCCTTTGAGGAGGACAGTCCTCCTTTATAAGGTGATGTCCTCCGTCCTCCGCAAAATTAAAAATGTCCTCCACTCACAATAATCACTAAAACAAAAAACATCAAATCCCTCATTTCTCAAAAAGTACGATTTTATTTACAAATGTGGCAGCAAATACATTAGTCAAGTTTTAATATAAACTGTAGCACCTGCAAAAGAGAGAGAGTTTCATGTTTCTCATCTCTTCAGCTTCTATTGACCTCTACAGTCTGCCTCTGCATCCGCATTGACCATTACAGCACAAACCAGTAAGAATAGACCGCCGACTTCCCGTACACCTACCCGATTCCCCCCGGAAAGAATTTCCCTGTCTGTGAATACGTGTAAATGTCAAAATTAATGGCGGCAATGTTTTTCTATGCAATACCATGCGACCAGGATTTTTCAAGTATGCGTGCGTTAATGGCGCCCCTTTGATTTTGTACAGCACCAATACATGAAAAATCCTGGTCTCGCCGGCAGCTTGTAGGCAAAGTCCGCTATGTGGGAGGAGTCGACGATCTATTCTTACTGGTTTGTGCATTACAGCCTAGTACGCTGCTACTGCGAAATAATGTCAAAAAGAGGTAATTGTAGTAGAATGCTTGGTACAATTCTCCACTCTCTCTTCGCTTGCGAAATTGTACATTTCTTTTGACGGTGGCTACACGATTCATGGGAATGAATTTTAAATTTTAAGCTGCTCTCCAATTTTTCTCTTTAAACATTAGATAAAATCGTAAAAACACAAGAGAAAAAACTAACATGATCTGTCAAAATTTAGCTTGACAAAATGTGCCGAACCATTATTGGGCACCGCGCTAAGTTTTGACAGATATATGAAGTACCTACAGTGTGAAGTGAAAATTTAATTTATTAGGGTACTTATCGAATGATGAAGGGTCCGCGCGACATATCTTCGCGAATCTATTTCGCTTAAATTTTGAAGAGAATTTTGTATGGGAGCTAAAATTTAACTCAAGCAGCGTACTAAGCTTAAATTATTATTTTATTAGTATTTATTGTATAATAATTGGGCAATATGTATACCTACGCATTTTGGGTTTTAAAAAAAGATTTTTTTTTTAAAGTCCTCCACGAGATTTTCTAGAAGGTGGCAAGCCTATTAAGAGCCACTTTGTAAGTTCTTTGCGCCTTAATGTAGCAGATTCGTAGAGCCTAAGAATCGATGTGGCCGAGCCAATGCAGTCGACGTGTTTTGGCTTTTTGGACTACCTCCACATGTTGGTACAGCTCTTAGAGTTCGCGGTTGTATCTTCTCACTTGAAGTATTTATTCTCTACCTCATTAAGGACATTACGAAGAACTATTTGGTAAGATGCTGAGATTGTTTCGTGTTTTTTACTGTTCAGCACTAAAACTGAACCAGTATATAGAAAAAATACATTTTAAAGCAGTAAGCAATAATGTCCATATTATACCCTTTCCTATCTCCTTCGAACGACTTTTGTCTTTGCCGAATCACTGAAGGGGACCTACAATTTTGTGTAGTAAGAGTAACTTATAGAGTGAATTACTGGCTTTCTCAAGTGTTCTCTCGGGCAGCCGACAGAATTGGAGCAGGTGAACATTTAAATTTTTTTGGGGGCTCAATCGGCTCGCTCAGAAGTTTAGCGCCTTGCTCCTCTTTATCTATTTGAAATTAAATGCGTGGTGAATTTTTACAGCCTAGGTATTACAATGAATAGAGTGCACTAATTTAGCTTTTTATAATATGTTTCGACTTTTTGCGATTACCACATCCGTGAAGGAGTATACTACGTGACATGATGGTAAGTCGACCTCTGACTTGCTCTTAAAAGAAACCACTTATAAGAAAACGTATACGAGATACTCTGATTGATTACATATACTTCGCCTTGATAGTTCCTTGACATTATACTACATGTGCGTGGGCGTTGTCTTCCAAAGAATGCCATTTTCACCACCATAACTCTGGCCAAATATGTACAATAGAAATTCATTCTGCAAACAAAAAAATGAGAAGAGCAACGACACCAAAAAGGATGTATGTATACTCGTTATAATTATCTACATCGCATCGGGTTATATACAGATATCCAAATTACCAACAACAAGTTGATTGATTGCAATGGTATGGTGGGACTTCCACCTAAATATCCTTTCTCCTTTCTAAGGATATTTTATTTTTTTTTTTTTTACATTTTAATACACACAGCACATTATTGTTTAGCTGCATGATGTCAATTTTGGTAACAGTTGTTGTTATTATTAATTATTTCTGACAAAGATCGAATGGGCATTACATTTACAATTGGGATAGCATATGTTTGTGTTAGCGCTTTAATGAGAATTAACGAAAGGCCAGTATCCTTTTTTATTGTTCATCATGAATAGTATAATAACATTTTGTGTGAGTGTGCGTTTTTATTTTTTCTTTTATTGAGCAATTAAGTATTTCGGGCAAATTTCTCGCATCATTAAATAAATAATCTTTTCTGACAAATTCCTGATGACTTTCTTTTTACTGGTTTTCCAAAGCTGCATGATGAAGGGCGAAAGCAGCACTGAATATGATAATAAATTTTAACACAAGGGGTCTATTAAATTTGTACGTTCCTATAGTTAGCTGTATTGTTGCATAAAAGTCAGAGAGAATGATTGCGTTGTTAAGGCAGTGATTACACGCGTGACTAATTATTTAAAAGAAATAAAATGATTTATTGGGCAGTTTGTTTGTGCAAACATTAAATTGGGTGTGTAGGTAGTTGCGTTGTTGACAATATGTCAAGTTAATTCAATGGGACTATAGAAATTGTTAGTGTGAATGGGATTTTTTTAAAAGGGAGTACCCTACTTCAATCAGAATATCTTCTTTTTATGAAAAATAAAACCATACTATGGTATGGTCGGATTTTTAGCTCATTGCCTCGCCAGATTAATTGTTTGATAACAAAGAGCAAGCCTGCCTCTAATTTGCCAACTGGAGCGCTCTTATCTTAGAAGCGGATTAACTGGCCCTTCAAGTTGACTTTTGTAAAAGATGTTTTTTTAGAGGTATACAAATTCAATATGAACTAAAATACTTGAAGCTAATGTTAATGTCTATGATATTAGCTTTAGTTAATAGATAGTGTTATGCCATTACAGCTTAAAAATGATTTGAGGCATATTCATTTTCAACTTTATCGAGCAACTGAGTCCGCATATCAGCAATATGCGATGATTTCACCAGCTCATAAAGCACACTAAAAAGTGATTTTTAATGGGTATAAGGACGTTTAGACAATTTCGCTAGTTCACATATCCATTTAACCAAAAATGCGCTCATCGGAGAACAAAATTTTTCGTTGAAAATGAGGATCAAGATGAATTATGTTTGGCGAACCGAACCATGATTTTCAAAATAAGCACAATTTGCATGCGTTGTTTTGCCATTAATCTATTCATCGTAAAATGGCAAAAGGTAATAAAAAAAAAAATAAATAGGTGGCGTTACGCTACCACTCGTTTTGTGTAAGTTTCTATTTTTTAACGAATGGAAGGGACCTACAATTTAATGCCGAGTCCGAACGGCTGAATTGAGAAGATTTTTCATGACAGTCATACTCTCGGATGTTTGTCAGACGTTCGCGAGAGGTGGCGCAGTAGAAAAAACTTTAAGATGTAATTTGTGTTTTTCCGGGGATCGAACCTGGGATCCCTCGCTGGACTACTCAGCACACTAACCACTGCGCTACTGCGCCCAAAATGGCAAAATGTACCCACCACAAATTAACCTTCATTTGTCAAATTGACAACCTGTAGAAACAGTGTTGCCAGTTTAAAAAATACACAAGAGGTGACTATAGTGACTTACCGCCCATGAAAACAAATCAGTTTCGAAACCTAAACAAGTCTCGGATTTTGATGACTTGAATGTTGACTAAACTAGCTATGCAAACACCGGAAACGTGTAAGGTTCAAACCCCTAACAGACCGAGTGCCACTGAAAAGACTCTATAGACTGCTATAAAGTCATCACCGCCATAAAGGAAGTGTAATAGAATAGGCCGGTAAAAATGAATGAAAACCATCTATCACGGTGATTACTATACAGATCAGATGTTGATTTTTCATTCGAGGTATAGGCTTATTAGGGAAAAGACTTAAGCTTTCTTTCGAGCTTCTTTTCGAACGCATATCTCGAAACTTCGCTACGGCCAGCATCACATGAAGAATGTTGAGATGCCTGAGGTAGTAATTCGCGGAGGTCCAACTGCAAGGCTAGCTAACGTCCGAAATTCTTAATCTCAGAAAGTTGTACCTTCTACCTTGCATTTTCTATTCCATTCGTGTTGCATTAGGTCCTATGTCAAATTCCGAAATATAGGCTGATCTACTCCACATAGCCTATAGCGTAGTGGAGATGGTATCTCACCGGACGATGAGGGGATAGGTCCCATCTGATTCTTAGGAGTGACACGGACTCCATAGCACATCTAAAACATGGGCTTAGAAAGTGGCCACCGACTTCAAATACAGGGCAATCCCTGTAGAAGAGAGGGGTCTACCTTGACACCTGATTCTTATGAGTGACATAAACTCCAGAGAACACCTAAAACATGGGTTTAGAACGTGTCTTAGCCTAACGAATCCTACACTAAAACCCCGAGTTGCTCATTTCATTTAATCAATCGCGAAAAAGACCCCGAAATACTTAGATATCTCCACTTAACGATCATCAGTTCAGATTTGTTCAATTTTACCTTTATCCCCGCTCCAACACCTACTATGTACAAGCCTTTCGACTGCGTACTGAAAGCAGTTTCCTGAAACTCATTCCTTATAATTATGTCCTGATTTTTTAAATTATATATGTCTTTCAGAAATTATTTTTCTCCTGTCTTATAGTCATACACAGAATTTTCGTAAAATAAATTAAACTCGTTAGTAAATCATAAAAAACAACAATATAATAATTTTAAACTTTTCAAATTATCGCCTTTTCCGAAACCTGCTAACCCATTCAAATTCACAAACAGACTTTGGTTCGTATATAATGTATCTTATGGGCAATAAAAAAATTCCCAAATACACACTTTTCCATTAACCCCCCGTCATTATCCACAGCATATGCCTGTCATTATTGCTCTGAAATATGTGGAACGTGGCCCAGTCATTCCATACAGAGTTGAGGCAAGAAATGGTTGAAATATTTCGCACCCCCTCTCTCTCTGATTTCTTTTGTATATGGAAAAGTTGCTCGTATCACGAACATTCCAAATATTGTATTTTGCCATAACAGATTTCCACGTGCCGGCAAAAATATTCAGAAGTGAAAATCGATATTTTATTTTCACCACCAGTCATTTGCGGTCAATGGCTTCTATCTATATTTGATATGTTTATTAAAAAAAAAAAATTTAAATTGATCAATTTTGAGGAGGAAATCCCCATCGCAGAATGTTGAGTCAAAATCACAGCTCCACCATTGCCGGCTAGCAACGAAAATAAACCGGCACAATGGCACATTGGCACACCGGCAATGGCTATAAAATTCCACGTTCTTGGCCATGAAAATTCTTAACGAACCAGGACGTACTGAATTCACAAAGGCGGTGGGTAGCTACGTTGGGCCTGTGAGGATTAATGGGAATGTTATTGATTTTTTATTAGCTTACTTGATTTTTTGATTTCATCACTTCTTGTCTAAGGTCTCTTATTTATTTTTAAGTGAAATAAATTGAGTTGGAGGAATTGCGTTTTGTTTTCTTCAATGGGATGAAAAATTGCCGAAATACGGTACATGATTTGAAATACAATTAGCCGTTTCGAAATAAATCAATTTTCATGTTTTCTACTGAATTCAATTTGAAGCCAGTGATGTTGAAAAAGGCTGGAAGAGGCGCTTTTTGGTGGAACGTTGACATGGGGTTTTGAGATGTCAGAGTGATAAGAACGAGTGAGTGACTATACAGTGTTGAGAAAAAGGAGTAAGCTCATTTTAGCTAAATGGCCAGAATGTATTAGTAGTGTTGGTTAAGGATGAAAAGAAAATTTAAAAACGTGCAAGGAAATCACTCAGAGATGAAGACATTGAATCTGAAGGTAAACCTAAAAAAATGTATGCATGAATCTTAGATTATGGAGAGTTTCCAAAAATATCAAGCTGTTCGTAGAGAAATAGTCGTTATAGCCGCTCTTTTCCATACTAGATCCAGCTTAAACTGTATCCAAGCTTGAATGGGATATATTTTAGTGCACCCCTTAAACTTATTTTACACGTTTTCAGCCTCTTTAACTCCGAAAGACTTGCATGGGCTATACGTCTGTTTCAAATCGCCAGGTGGGCAGCATCATAATAGCCAAACTACAGGAAAGACGGTGGTATACAACAACGCAATAGAGTCGGGCAAGGGTGGCATTCATGCCAAAAGTGGAGAAAAACATTCACAACACCCAAAGTCATATTTAAAGAGATCACCTAATGTCAGCTGACGGAGGAGGTTTAAAGCGCCCGGCCCTTTGCATCAAGTATAAGGCAAAATGTCGATAACATAGTATAAATTGATAGCCAGGGAACAGTCCGAGGAAATGCTATGTGACTTCTTAATACAGAATGTTGCTATACAGCTGGACTATACATTAACCCGGCAGAAATAACCATAGTACCATTCACAATCGAAAACTTTGGAGATTGCAAGCCATAGGACTATCAAGCATAACACTGATACCAGTCAACGAAGTAAAGTATTGAGACAGTAAGGTATTTTTTTGGTACAAAGACCTTCGTCTCCCTGAAGGAGATATCAACGAAGGCTACACTTGCTCATATAAGAAAGAACCTACTGGGCTTTAATCCATCTCAGATAAGATACCGATAAGATCTACAAACCACCGTGCATCGACTTAGGTGTTAGGTCTCACAAGCCTATGCGAAAGAGTAATAAAATCTAATAGATACAAAAACCGCCTCCGATAAGACTGAGTTTACATGACAACACGTATATAAGTATGACATAAGGATAAGGACACGTTTTTAAATGCATATGGAACATGAGGACGTTTAGTAGGCGACACACTGTCGAACAACAGATGGATACATTGGTACCTACCAACCGTAGTTGTAATGCAATCCGAGATATGTGATTTAATGGACCGGATAATATAGGAATATAAAAAACTCTGCTTCTATTTGGATGTAGAAAAAAAGTTTTGAGCTTGTAAGTTAGTTTGAGGGTAAGTTCGCCAACGCACTTACATACGAAAAAAACGACAGCCGCCATAATCTCCTAAGAAGTCCCATGCTTCCAGATTCAAGTCTACAAGAGACAATACAGTAGCAGCGTCTTGTCGCCAGAAGTGTCGTCTCAAATATGCTAGGTTTTATCAGGCTAGAAGAAGACAAGAAGAAACTTTTGATGATGAATGCCGACGACTTCTTTAATCTAAGCGAAACTATAGGCATATCTCGCATAGACAAGGATCACGGACGCACTAAAAGCAGCTTATGACACATTTGGATAGATGAGAAAATAAGAACACAAACTTTCCAAGAAAAAAAAGAGGGGCCGGCCTGTTGAGTCGATAAAGAGATGGCAGTATGGCACTTCATAAACGAGGTTTCCAAGGAAGACAACTTACAATGAAAGAGTCCCTAACAAAGTAATTGGATGTCCTAACGGCTCACGCGCATTCTGGTCCATGGCAAAGACAATCTGTTCTAACTTTAGTTGCTCTTCCTTTCCACCTCTAGTAAAAGAAGATGGCACGCTAGCAACAACTCCTAAAGAAAAGGCAGACCTTTTCGCTAGCATGTTTTCACTGAACTCCACCCTAGTTTCTGCACAACTAGAGCCACCAAATATCCCGAGGGTGCAAACATCGATGGCAGAAGTGAAATTTCGGCCTCGAATAATTCAACGCATCCTTAAGGAACTAGATTGCAATAAGGCAACGGGAGCCGACGGAATTCCGGCTATAGTACTCAAAAGCTGTGCTCCAGAACTTGCACCTGTACTATGTAAGCTGTTTAGCATGTCGTACTCCCAGAAGACGTTTCCTTCTTGCTGGAAAACCGCTCGCATTCAACCTATTCCAAAGAATTGGAGGAAATGTCTGCCACAAAACTATCGTTACTTTTAATGCTCTCAAAAGAAATGGAAAAGGCAATAAATGTCGAAATAATCAAATATCTAGAAGGCCAGCGATTAATAAGTGACAGGCAATACGGATTTCGGAGCCGTCGTTCCACTGGAGACCTGTAGCTACATAGCGCACTTATGGACGCAAGCAATTGAACAACACGCGAATTCAGAGCCGTAGCCTTGGACATATCAAAGGCATATGACCGAGTCTGGCATAGAGCCCTATTAGGCAAGGTGGCGTCTTATGGATTACCACAACAACTCTGCCGATGCATCCATCGTTCCCTAAGAAAATTTTCTTCGGGGAAGATCGATCCAAGTTGTGGTAGATGGTGTATCATCTAATTCATTTGCTATAAATGCAGGAGTGCCCCAAGGATCTATTCTTTCCCCAACTCTATTTCTTCTCCATATCAACGATTTGCTTGGATCGACAAATAATAATATCTACAGCTTTGCTGATGAAGCACTCTTATATACTCTATCTCGAACAGTGGGCCTGTGAATGCGGCTACATCACACAGTCAGAGATGTGAACAAATTACTTCTCTGAATGATGATCTGGGACCAAATCTTGAAGTGGGGAAAAGACAATTTGGTTGTATTTAATGCAAACAGGATACAGCTCACAACATTTTCCAGGAAAAATGCATCAACAGTTTCTCAGATCCAAATGGATGACCATCGAATCCATCCCAAGGACTCAATGCACCTCCTAGGAGTCACAGTCAATTTAGGAATCACATGGCAGAACCACATATCCTACATTGCAAGATCGGCGTCCGCTAAGTTGAGCTACCTATTTAGAGTAAAGAGGTACTTTAGCCCCAAGCAACTTCTCCTTCTCTACAAAGCACAGGTTAGACCAGGCCTGGAATATTGCTCCCATATATGGAGCTCGACCCCAAAACATTCACTTAACCTACTTGACAGCATACAGAGACGAGCAGTTCGACTTATTGGAGACCCTACACTCACATCCAAGTCGCTGACCTATGCTTGTTCTATAGGTAATTCCATGGTAGATGTTCCGAGGAACTCAAGGACATTATCCCTCGAAATGCAACTTTTGGGCGCCCCACAAGACAGGCTGCTAATGCTCATGACCATACAGTGCACTTGACAACCGCGAGGACATCATCTTTCCAAAACTCCTTCTGTTACAGGACAAGCAAACTTTGGAACTCGCTTCCTGGGGATATATTTCCAGAAGACTACAATTTGCAGCAATTTAAGTGCAGAACTAACATACATCTGCAAGCATCTCGGGCGCTGTTGAAGCGTTATAGGTTCACATTTCCCGGGAGAAGTATTTAAAAATAAAACCCCGATGAATGGAATCTTAGCATCGTTTATCCGGTTCTGAAGAAATGAGATCCTTTCATTTGCGCCAACAACAGAGGCATTGGTCTAATCAACATCGCATAATAAGATGTTGCATGATCCAAATTCCCTGAAGAAGCAGATATTTTTATTGTATGATTATATGGCTCTGTTATGAGAAACAAATCGAGAGTGTTCCCGTAATTTGATGGATTGTCTGGAATTGGTGGGATCAGCAGGGAGCTTAGTGAGATTGCAGCAAATGGCAATCTCGTCTCGTCCGTTCGGTTAGAATATCGTGGCCAAACCATGTTATGGGCATTGAAGTCACCAAGAATAATAACTTCAGCCGTTGGATGATGAATTTCTATCCAGTTTACCTTATCGGATACAGGCAGCAAAAGAATATGGTACTAATTATGGAACGACCTTTAGCCATATAAAGTCGAGATCCGCAGGTTTCATCTCTTCTTTTGTTTCACACGCCAGATCTGTTCGGGAAAACACATAGTCCCCCCTTGTATCGAAAACGAGGGAGTAGTTCGTATCCTGGACAGCGAAGATATGTGTAGTCAGTGTTTGAGTTTGCTGGCGAGCACGTACTGCCTGACCAGTCGCATTTTCGAAGAAGATTAACGAAGCCATCAAGATGAAAATGAGCTTCATCACTGAAGATGATTTTATTCGAAAATTGTGGACTGTAGCTGACAAACCTTCATTATTTTTAAAATATTGCTCAACAATTAAAATGCTTTTTTCTTTAGTATAGCGCTCCATTTTTACTAACCCCGAACTGTCAGTTGTCACATTGTTATCTTTTTTTCCGTTGGCATCACTGTTATTAAATGGCGCAAAATTCAAATTTTATGGCTAAAAAGTACAAGTTTTGAAAAACTATCCTTGTATAGGTATCTCACTATATTATTGATGTATATTTAAAACACAAAATTTATCTTATAAGTCAACTTTTCTCCTCGACTGTATTACCAACAAAATATTAAGGACAAAAATTAAATCTTTAAAGGATACGAAAAAGAGATGAGAACATAAACCTCTAAAACAAACAAGTGAATTCTACTGGGATAAAGGATACATTCTCGTTGACTTCTAATGCCTTTAATGTAACACTTTATTGGTATTCTGTTATCTGATATCTCGATGCAGAGCTGAATGTTCCCTTTTATCGCAAACGATATAGCTGCTGCTTGGAAGCAACTGGCACAAGTATAACATTGGATATTTGCGATGTTGTTTTGAGCAATAAAATTCAATAGATATTGAAAAAGTTCAAAATGGATGCTATCGCAAGCAAAGTCGTGGCAAATTCTATTATTCTAAATCAACAAGATTAACTGTGAAAGGGTTATGCAAGGTCGCGTTAAAAGGGGTGGAAAATGGCAAAAAAAAAACCAACATAGACCCGACTCGATGAACTTGTGGGTTGGGAATAGTAAACATTTCATTAGCCATGATCTAATGGATGGCCATTTAGGGAAAGTTACGTGGAAATAAGTATTTTTGACTCAACGGAATTGGCTGTGTTTTTATTTCATGGAAAACAAATACATTGAGTTATGACATGAAAATAAAATTGGTTAGTGGGAGGCAGGCTTGCAAATAGTTAATTAGCTCTGGAAATATCCACAAATAAAGTTGGGCTCTGATGGAGAATATGTTTAAATATTGATTAGTAATCTGACAAAACAACGGAATTAATTTTAATCTGTACATGCATTGACCAATTGGCTGGGTGAGAAAGTGTATAAATTCAGATAAATTCGTGCGATTAACGCACGACATGGCTTCAGTTTCTTGGATGACTGAACATTCCGAGCAGTTAACATGGACTCGAACGACTGCCTGGTAGTAGTAAAAGTATCAGTGGGGATGTCCACCATGGAGCAAACTATAATGGATGCTGTAAATAGATTTGACTTCGTAAAGCTACTTTCACAAGGAATTTAGCCGACTGACTCTCCCTTAACTTCTCGGCAAACACTGCCAGTGTGCCATCAGAACTCAGAAGTAGGTACCGCCTCCGATTTACTGGGTTTTACTGCAGAAACAAATCGCTTGGTTCGATGAGGAGTGCCAAAAACCCTTTTCTATGAATCGACTCTGCAGACAAAAATCAGAGCCTGCATTCAGGTAAAAAGGAAGTGAAGTAAAGGCTGTCTCATTATTCACGCAAATTTTGAATTTTGCACCATTTAATAGTACAGTGATGCCATCGGAAAAAAAAAGATAACAATGTGACGGTTGACAGTTCGGGGTTAGTAAGAATGGAGCGCTATACCAAAGAACAACGCATTTTCATTGTTGAGAAATAATGAAGGTTTGTCTGGGTATCATGTCACCTGTCACAACTCACAAGTCGTTGAACAGAAAACATCGAAACAGTTCGCGAGAGTATTGCTGACAGTCCGGAAACATCAATTCGGCACCGTAGTCATGAACTCATGAATTGGGCATTTCGAGAAGTTCTCTACAGCGAATTCTCACGAAAGGCTTGAAACTTCGTCCTTTCAAAGTTCAATTGACTCAACTAAAGACTACAGACCATACAGCGCGAAAAGAGCTCGTCACCTTCAGCGATGATGCTCATTTTCATCTTGATGGCTTCGTTAATCGTCAAAATTGTTATATCGGGATTCAGAAAACCCACGACTAATTATTGTTGAGAAACAAATGCATCTACAACAATTCTAATAGTTGTAGATACAAAAAAAAAATTTCAAAAATCTCTTCGCTAATATTTTTTATGATTTTTTGAATGGGATGATCTCAGAAAAATTTTGTATGAAAAGGAGGAAAAAGTGACTAAAATAGTCATTTTGAGCAATTTTCAAAAAAATTAAAAAAAATATTAGCGAAGAGATTTTTGAAAATTTTTTTTTGCGGTCACTATTAGAATTATTTGAAGAAACTTTTTGCATCAAAACATTTTTTCTTTTCCACCGAGGAAAAAAGTCAAAAAAGTAGACTTTTACAAAAGTTCTAAATTTTCAATGGATACTTAATAGGTTAAGGAAAGTTTTGTATCATTCAAACGAAATTTAAATGACCTTTCCATTGATACCAAAATTTACATGAAGTAAGTTCAAATTATGAGTAGAATTAACTATAGTTTTGTCAAAATACTTATGCCGACCAGTGTACAACGTGTTGCTGTTTCGTGCGGATTTTTGGCTGGAGGCATTATACGGCCATTCCTCTTCAAAAATGCGGCTGGTCAGGCAGTAATAATTAACGGTGTTCGTTATCGTGACATGATAACCCAGTTTTTAGTGCCTAAATTACAAGATATGGATATGACCAACATGTGGTTACAACAAGACGGTGTCACATGCCATACAGCCAGAGAAACCATTCAATTACTGCATGAGTCATTTTCCTAATCGTGTAATTGGCCGTTTTTGCGATCAGAATTGGCCATCCAGATCTTGCGATTGAACGCCATTGGACTTTTGTCTTTGGGGTTTTTTGAAGTCAAAGGTCTATGCAAACAAGCCCAAGACCACCAACCCCTTAAAAAAGGAAATCGGGATTTGTTTTAATGAAATTCAGCAACATTTATGCGAAACGGTCATAGAAAATTTGCAATAAAAAAGTACGTAAGTATTTGCCAACAAAGCCGTGGCGGCCATTTATCCAATGTGCTATTCCACACATAACCCAAATCTGTATACTCTATGAATCAATAAAAAATGTAAGCTTTCTAATTAAAAATCTGTATTTTCTATCAAAATTACATTTGCGTGAATTATGGGACACCCTTTACATCCACTCTCAGAAGGGATGCTATCGCAAAATCAATGTACCCAAGTTCTATCAGAAGGTTAAACGATCATCCGAAGGATACTAGCACGGAATCGTGATATCTCATCACATATGGTAATACTGCGGTCGACTGACAAGGACAACCGGTGCTGAGGATTTGGAAAATCTGCAGATTTATAAAACGCGAACACAGCCAACAATCCGCAGGTAATGATCCGTTGAACTTGGACGATGATATTTTAAATTTTCGTACGTTTCCGCGAAGTGAGAACCGCTGTGGTTCTTCACACTCCCACAAATCTTGAAAACAAAATCTAGGAATACTAGATCGGGTTGGTGATGAAATCTCCTTTTCAAAAATGCCTTTTCCAAAATCCCCTGTGATGAAATCCCTTACCCGAAAAGACCCGAAGAGAAAGTCCCCAGGGACAAAATCCCCATTTTTACCTTTTTGGTGTGATTAATTCTGTCGCCGCGACACCTAAAAATGGTATTAAAAAGTGAGATACGTATGGGCGGGCATGCTGCCCCCCTGTAGGATTTGAAGTAGGTGCAAGGTTGGGTACTTGCAAAGTTTAGCTTGCTTGTGGGAGATTTTGGCATAGGGGATTTCGTCCAGGGAAAAGAGAGAGAAAAAAAAAGAGAGATTATGTCCAATAATATGTCTACCAGATCGATACACATCCAACGCACCACCTCTTAATTGACTTGAATGCGTCGGCTACGAAAGCGTATTTAAAAAAAACAGGTGGCGCAGACACCTTAGGCCTGGCTTCTCGCAACCATTCGTTTGTGTAAGTTTCTATTTTGTGGGACGAATGGAAGGGAGCAGCACGCTAACCACTGCTACTGCGCCTAGCGTATATAGGGACGAATTATTTTACAAAGCCGTGTCAATGCGACCAATTTGAAGGCAGTTAGTTTTTGACCGGGATGACTGATGGATGGGCTTGGGCATGTTGATTGAAGGTGTGAAAACATATAAAAGCGCCATCTATGGTAAAAAAATGTGCACGACTGGGTCGCACGAAACTTTCTCGTTTATTGAGAATCTCGCAGAATCTCAGAGTCATTTCAACAAATTTTAAACTTTTTCCACTTACGTACATCTTACGTAGGTTTTGTAACTGAACCCTTGTTAACTAAACACGTAATACATACTACATTGACATTATGTACGTATTAACTACAACACTTTATTACTTACTTTCAAATTTCACCCCAACTGACATTTGAAGGAGGCAAGGAGGCGATGAATTTCGAATTCTCATTTTTGATTTATTTAAAAAAACGTGGTCTGGATTTGGGTAGTCATTTTTGAGAAATATTCATAAAACGGCAATATTAGAGTTTTCTGAGAAAAACTAAGTAAGTGATCTTGTTTAGAATGCTTATGTTGTCTCAAATATGTATTTTGATCAAAATCGTTAGAGCGTTTTTTTGTAAAATTATGCTGACAAATGTTACAATTTGGATTCGAAAAGCACTGTTATTAAACTGTTTAGCTGAAAACTGAGTACGACGTATTCTTCAGGATATAAACATTACCTAGCATTTACATTTTTAACCAAATCGAAAATGGCGTTTTCGAGATATGTCTAGTTTTTGAAGTACCATTTTTAGCGATTGGGGTGGAAACCATTCATGGTTCAAAAAACACTGTTTTTCAACTGTTTAGCTCAAAACTTAGCAAATGGTATTACTATGGATTATAGCATTACCTGAAAGTAACATTTTTATCGTAATCGAAAATGGCGTTTTTGAGATATGAGCAGTATTTTAAAGTACTATTATTAGGGATTTGGGTGGATATCAAAAGACACAGGCCTTTTAGAGAAAAACTGAGTTTACTATCGAGTTAAGAACGACAATAGTACCTTAAAAATATTTTTTTTTTACAAATCGTTTTTACTGTTTTCGAGATTTTTCTCGAAATTGTCAAAACTCCCGTTGCTGGACTTTTTAGAAAAACTGGGTCGCAGTCATGTTAAGCATGCCTACATTAACTCAACGATCAATTTTGGTTTAAATCGTTAGAGCCGTTTTCAAAAAAATCTAAATTTAGACGTATTTCATAATATTTCGTAAAATTTTTATATGGAAAGTACCGTTAATATTAGGGCTAGAATAAAAAAAAAACGTCCCTAGCCCACAAACTCTAAATACGAATTTTGAAGCAAATCCGACCAAGCGTTTAGATTCCCCAGGGGTGGGACAGACAGACATAGGACGGACAGAATTGCGAGACCCACTTTTTTAAGTTCCCCTATCATCGTAATATCAGAATTGATCAAAATCTCGAGTTCGAAATTTTGTACGAAAACAATACCTAGGTATCTTTCTCTTACTACGTATACGAGAAAGTTAAAAAGTAATGAAATACTAATGACCACCAGTCTAGCGGCAGTTGAAGGTGGCCTTTGTTTTAGCCCTATTATCAGTTGTACAAATGTTCCCGGAAATTATGCAATTCATTAGATTCGTTAGTTTTTTATGGGTAAAGTTCAGAAAGTTTTCACACTTCACGCACCCTTGCGAGGGATAGAGATTCACGGATTGAAGCTACATATGTCAAATCGTTGGCTAGCACGGGGCAGTGCCTCTCTTATTTTACTTTATCTTATTTTTGGTCGACAAAGTTAAACAGCTAGGTTCCAGAAATCGAGTGAAATCGAAATTGCAAATCGAGTGAATTCGTTTTCAGTGTTCTGCATTTCGAGCGATTCGAAAACTCCGAAATTTTTTTCCGAACTACAATTTCACTTTGTCTCAATTCCGAAAATTTTGAAATCGAAATCGAATACCTACAGTGAAATGTAAAACATAAAAATTTATTTCCGATTTCATTTCGAGTGAAAGTGAAATGTGGAACATAGCAGATACATTTTTTGCTTGGACCTACATATTTATACGAAGACACATACATGTCTCGCTAATTTTACAAAAAATGTGCCTAGAAGACTGTGAATGAGCTGCGGGCTTGAGGTTCTGGTTATATCTATTATTTAGTTCTTCAGACTCCATATGAAAAACATCTGCGAAGATATGATTTAAAATTCTTCGTAGTCAGTGGAGATGTGACTATAGGTCTATAGTATAGACCCTTGCATACCATCACCGGCTTCCTTTCAATCTTATTACACTAAACGATGCAATGGGCTTTTATATATACAGGTAATAGGTGGCATGTAAAGATTTACTTTCATCGCTTCCATCTTCCACTTGACCCAAGAGCTCCTGGTGGCTCCAATTACAGCTCTTCTTTCAACACCGCTCAATTTAGTGATGCAATTTTTGTATCGCCATGTGGATGTGTTGTGTAAGTCTATGCTAGCACCACTCAGTATCAGTTAAGTACTTTCCGCCCTTACTTATGACAGGCTGAAGGAAAATTACAGAATTCTTACATTCGGACATTTAAAATATGTACCACCTTCTATATGCATACAGGCCTTAACGAGATAGGTAGACTTTTAGCTTAGTTGAGAAAAGAAGGCTAAATTACACCGAACCCCTTCTCTGTTCTACTCCTTTAAAACCGACCGAAGGACTATGTAGGTATCTATGTATTTACAATTTGTTTTCCCTCCTTCATGTACTCGCATCTCTACATCTCCTCTGTCCATAATTTTGCTGTCCGTATTTAATGATGCCCTAAAGTTTCATAGCGTTTTTAGTGTCATTTTATCTGTTTGACAACAAAAGAAACTCGCAATAACAACAGCATTTATGAAAAAAAAAAAGGGAGAAATGGCCTCTCATATTTATAGAAAAGGCTCAAATGCCTCCAGCAGCTGTTTCCTTGGTATAGACCGTCTAGTGTGAAATATTTTATTACAAAACAAAACAAAGGACTTTCTCCGAACTTTCTCCGAGATTGCCCACTAAAGATGACTTAACTTATCCAAATCAGGACGTGACAATTAAAGGACAATTTAAAGGCGGGCTATACTGTCAATGGTCAAACTTTAAGTTCCGATAAACAAATTCCCATTTTTCTGTATGAATATTTTTATGGGTAAAATAAAATGAAACGCATGCAATTAATTATCGTATTCAAATAATACTACACAAATATACTTACATCGAATTACATAGCAAACATTGGCATAAATCATCCGACCACCCACACTATACCCAAACCGACAAACAAGACTCATATATCTGCCACTTATAGCTATGAAACTATTTCCACTTCGCATAGCCATAGCATTCCCGAATCGAATTAACGCTATACAATATTCATATATAGGTAATCAGAGCCATTCCAGAAAATATCGAATTTCCACAGCGCACTGGATCCCAGTTATGTGTAACATGTCGCATTGAATTTATTGCCCACCAAGCTATCCGAATAAATAGCTATTTTATCCTTCATACTTTAATCAATAGGCTCCACCTTGCCCATTCGCACGGCACTGTTATTAATTGACAGGTAATTTGTCGGACTCAGCAAATATTCGCTAATTAAATGCGGCAAAGGACACGCCACACGCACCCTTCTATGGCCAATGTTGTAATTATTAGTGCTGAAAGGGCCACACATACATATTAGGACCGTAAAAGGAAAATTTTCAAATTTAAATTTTTAATTACTTTGTTAAAAAGTTTTCCTTCCCTTCCGACCTTTTCTTTTTTGTACTAGAAGAAACGAGTCCTTCGCAAGTCTCTGGCAGTACCATACCTCTCGCACGTCATTAATAAATCTTTATTCATGCGAAATGATATATATTTGACTCAGGACCGGTATGCACCTCTATGCGGTAACGGTAATAAAACACCAGGATAAGTAGGTCCTGGTATACCATGTAAAAAGTTGTGCAGCTCTCCTCCTGGCTGAGCTTGCCCTGAATTTGAGCACAGAATGCAAACAATGCACAGCGTATTTTCAAAGATGGGAAATCTTCGAGTTGCCTCAAGGATCCGGAACATCCGTATCTGCAGAATGTGTGTGAGTCCTTGAAATCCAAAAGCAGGATGCAATCATAAGAAGAAAACATCTGTTGATGGGGGGTGTGTTAGTGTGCATGTGTTGTAATTTAAAACCTCTGTACCACCTGGTGCTTGTGGGTATCTGCCATAGAGGTGAGTGCTGAAAACCATGTCCTTGCTGAGTGTACTACGTATAGGCAAGTGGCAAGATATGCAACTGGTGTGTTTGTGTTTTCATTGAGGACATTTCATGAACGGGAACAACGTAGGCAGGCGATTTCAATGAAAATTGCTTTGAGGCACGCCATTGGTCAATGGTGGGTGATTCTTGTGTGGGGCCTTGTTACACATTTCATAAATGAGGGTATTTAGTAGGTCAAACTATGCGATTATGTGCTTTAGGATGTTTAGTGACGTATGAAATGTTTAATTGGGCCAATGAATCACGTCAATGTGGCAGGCTGAACGGCTTAGAACGAGGCTTTCTTTGATGAAGTGTCAATGCCTGTGTGTTGATGTTTGCTGTTGAAAATTGAAATGCTTGTTTGATTTATTTGATTGGCAGATTTTTTGTTGACTGAACTGGACTGGGTTGGGATTCCTTTAGGTGAAAACTTGACATTGTTTTTTGTCGATGGAGGTTTGTGTTTCGAAATGGAGTCTATACAACACTGTAAACCAAAGAAAGTTGCTATAGTTTCTTTACTTTTCGATGAATCAAACTTCAGTGATGAAGTCAGCAATGTGACCTTCAGCAGCATATAGAGCTGCCAGTCTGTCTAATTTGAAAGCTACAGATTTATTTTAGAAATCAGCTGCAGCTTCGCACCGTCTTTTGTGGCTTGATCATGGAAAACTCATGATCAGATGAAATCTCTGCACTATTGAAAGACCGACAGAGCTTTTGAGGTTTCCGATTCAACAAGAGTAGGCCAAAGTTGCTATCAAAGATTACGCCGCCATATTTTAATTCACTGACATATGGAATAGTGGTAGCTTTTAGCATTGGCTATGTCAGATCGGTCAGATTCGTTCTGTGAAGACGTCAGGGGCGTAGCGAAATATGGGGTGTGGAGGGGTTCGACGCCACCCCTCAAGAGTCAGCAAACCAAGCTATATTTAATTTGAGTAGCTAAAAAAAATCGGCAAACATGAGCATTTTTCAAAAATTAGTTTGGAGCAAAATGTTAAAAAATAAGAAGTGAGTTTGGATTTTCATTAGGCATAGGTTCTCAAACTTGTAAGTGGATACAAGTCGGCATTTTCAAAGGCATTTCCAACTTTCGAAAATGCCAATTTATATTTTCTTATTTTTATGTACCTTCTCCGAGTTTCGATTTTAAAAATGACGGTCGGCATTTGCCGACTGAACTCTTTAAAATTTAGCGAGTTTCGATTCGATTTTAAAAATGACGGTCGGCATAGGTATTGGCCCAGGAGTGTTCCTGTTAGGATTGGTCAAAATTGGACAAAGGGGCGTGGCTCCACCCATACAAAAAACATCTTCAATGGGGTGAAACTCGATATAAAACTCGTTATAACTCAATAACCGCTCGGGCGATTTTCATGATTTTTATACAGTCGGCAAGTTCCTAAAATAAGTCGGCATTTCAATGAGAGTCACTACCCCACGGCTTGAACCGTCGCTACGCGCATGGAAGACGTCAATGCTGGATATATCGTATCCATAGTTCCATAATAAAAAATATTAGCGAAGAGATTTTTGAACAACAAAATTTTTGCAGACAATATTAGAATTATTGTTTGAAGAAACTTTGCATCAAATGATTTTTTTTTGAGACCGAGGAAAAAAGTCAAAAAAGTAGACTTTTACAAAAGTTCTAAATTTTCAATGGATACTTAATAGGTTAAGGAAAGTTTTGTATCATTCAAACGAAATTTAGATGACCTTTCCATTGATTTAAAATTTACATGAAGTAAGTTCAAATTTATGAGTAGAATTAACTTTACTTTTGTCTAAATAATTGTGCCGACTAGCGGCCACGGCGAACTTCGTCTCGTCCCAATTTAACACCTTCAGATAAACTTCAAAGTTATAATAAAACACAGATAGTTCAAATTTCAATGTGATTTATTTGAATGAAATCGAAATCAGTAGAGAGCGGTATGATAAAAAATGTTTTTCGATTTGCTTTCCAGCGCAGAAACAAACAACGAAGACGGTTTGCCAACACGCGAACAGGCAACGTACAGCTGAGCGTGCGAAAAACAGGGAAATTCGAGGTTAATCGCACAGACTTCCAACGATTGGCCTTGCGATTTATTGATTGTCATCGCAAAAGCCAATCGAACAGGGAACTGAATCCGTTTGAATTGAAATGGAAGATCAGTTGGAATAATTGAAATTCCTGGGATAAGGACTTCCTCTTCTTTGAATTTGCCCTTGATGATCATCGCTTGAATCATATTGTTCATCAGTTTCGACGAACCGTTGCATAATTTCGGATGATTCCGATTCCGCAACATGGCTATGATCGATCCCACCTTCAGCTGTAAATTATGCGGTGGAGTTCCTGGTACATCAAGCGAGTTCAAAAATTCCGTCGGATAGTTGGTCGCATCATCGATCACACGGTCAACGGATTTGACTTTAAATAATGAAATTCAAGCTGTCGACGTCTTTATTGTTTATTCTTCGTTGCTAGTATTGCCCGTTCACTAATCCAATCGAAATTTTTATAATTTTGTGCAATGCCGGGGAAAACTTTGGCGATGAGTTCCTCCTTCGACAATGTGAACTCGCAAAAATTTGTCGGGAACGATATCAATCCAGTCGAAACATCAACTGGAACTTAGCCATTGCCAAGCGACAGCAGTTGTCTCGAGAATTCAGCAGCAGATGGGTCATTCTGCAATGCGACTCCCATGTTCGTGGTCAATTTCAACTTTTTGACATGCCGCCACAAAAATGACAATTTCAAGCATTCATTAAGTTCATCGGTAGCAGTTGATTTCGGGATGACAGGAAGCGTTTGACAAAAATCTCTGGAGAGCAATATCATAGAACCACCAAATCGTGGGGAGGATTTACGAGGTGATAAATCCTCCATCGTTCGGTCAACTGCCTTCAAAGCAGTGATGATGATTTTGCATTCTCGTATCAATTTCGCTGTAGCCGAAATCTTGGTCATTCTGCACGTTGGTTTGTCAACCGTGAAAAGATTCATCGGCAGCTTCAAAGCGGAATGTGCAGTTCGACCGACTTCCAACAATGCGTGGCAGTAATATCAGAGGATGCAACAGCCAACGCAATTGTTGCAACAATCAAAGAAAATTTCGTCGAAAAAACGAATTAAAATATTTCGCGTTTTTCCGGAATTTTCTATTTTTCCATTCGATAAGCCATTCCGAAACAATTGCACACAAAATTTCATACAAAAAATCAATTTTCGATTTTTCCAATTTCCCTGACTTTTCCCAAAATTTTCTTTCGTAAAAAACTTTGAAATCGTCTCAGCCGTTCTCAATTTTCTATTTTTCCATTTTCTGGACTTTTCCGGAGGGTTTTCCCAAAATTTTCTTTCAGAAGAACCTTAATAATATCTACCCTCTCATACTTAATTCAAAACAACCCCAAATCCATTTTGAGGATTCAGGACAAAGTACCTACTAGTAAACTTCAGAATTCACTTCAAATTTCCAGAGGACTATAGTTTACAACAATTTAATTGCAGAACTAACACCTAACGGCAAGCATCGCTGTCCCTGTTGAAGGGTTATGGTAGTGGTTATCCTTTCCTGAAAGGAGTACATATCTATTTAAATATAAATAACACTTTAGAAGAAATTTCTCCGCTCTTATCCACGAAATACAATACGAAAAACAAAAAACCGTCACCAAAATTTCCCACAACCCTATAACACTGTGGGCTCATTTTTTTAATGTTATACTTTTATTCACCACACCTATGGTGGTTTCAAATAAATCTACTTACTATATTTCAAATCTGAGCAATTATCGGCCATACATACAGTTCACCCTATCACGTACATAAACCAATCATTTCTTTCCATACACAATCATTTACACAAACCATTTATTTATTTGCAGGCTACTCGGCGGCAGCACTTCTTGCCATTGTCTTCGCTATCCCTTTCGGAATCCGAATGCTCATTCACAAAGACCTCGGCAAGTGGGAGGAATTCGGACCGGCATTCTATACCGCCCATCTGGAGCTTTTTCTCGGCAATGGCTGTCTAGGTAAGAACATTCCACATCCACCCTTAATCATAACCTCAAACCATTTCAGGCGTCGGCGTTATGATGCTCTTGGTTCTGACCATCGAAAGATACGTTTCCGTTTGCCATCCCGGATACATCCGACCGGTTATGGGTCCTCCAAGGTGTGAGTTTGTAAAATAAGAAAACAAAAAGCAACAACAAATAAAAAAAAAACAATGCTTCTTCTCAGTGGTTGTCATATTCGCTTTTTGCGTAGTTCTCGCAGAGTAACTGTATCCGTGTACTATATCCTGTTTTCCATATTCATTTACAATTACCATGTTCTCTTTGGCTCTTTTCCCCGGTTTTTCTTATTCATATTTTTCAGGATGACGGTTATTCTAATACCATTGGCTACGTTTGTTATCTACCTGCCGAGCGTTTTCCGAGGGGAGCTGATAAAATGTGTCCTGCAAGCGGATGGGACGTTCGTCTATTTTCGACGAGATAATAGCGAATTCTTGAGCACGCTCTTTTATTCGGTAAGAATGGGGAATTCGGGACATTATGTAAAGCTCTTACACCATTCCCGTTCTAGGTGTACAAAGTGATGCTGGAGGTAATTTTTAAGCTCGTACCGACGGTTCTAATCGCCGGCTTCAACCTTAGGATAATGATTGTCTATCGACAGACGTGTGAGAAGCGACGAAAGATGATTCTATCGCGTACGTCGTGCTTCAAGGACGATGATCCGCGTAAATTCGCCGAGGAGAGGAGACTATTTCTACTGCTGGGTAAGTTTAAGCACCATCAGCATATCTCTCCCAGACTTATGTCTGAGTTTCTTTACAGGCAGCACATCGCTACTGTTTCTCGTATGCGTGTCGCCGATGGCTATACTTCATATGACGATAGCGCCAGAGAATCTATCGAGTTTTTCCTTTCAAGTAAGTTATCCTTTTGTCTTTCGATAGTGCGGGGCATGGGAGGTTGGCAGTTTCTGCCTGAATTATGGGATTGTTGCACTCTATGTTAACTACGCTGCGATGAAAGTTGCACATTTGACTGTGCCAATAAAGATGGAGCAGCAAGATTAAACCAGACGAGCAAATGACTCACAGCCATACACAGAGTGGCATAGTACGATGAAAGGATTAAGGATACTGTATATGATAAATTAGAAGACATTGTGGGAGGTGATTTGCATTTAAATGTGCTAGCTAGTGTGGGAGAGAAAAACATCTTTGTGAATGAGTGAAGATTGCATAGATTAACTTGTATAGACAGAGACACTCTCCATTACCGCAGTCGAGTCCTGATTGTCTGCTTTAAGTTATTCGATAAGCTATTTGGAGCGATGTGGTAGATAGAGAAAAATAAATTGTTTACCTATCTATAGCTAGTGAAGCCATGTGAATTTAAATTCGCTGCAGGGGATGGAATAGTAAAGAAGCAAATTAAGTTTTATGAGATGGCTAGACTTGTCTGAGGTACGATTTAAGAATTGACTTTTCTTGACTTTCTCTGCCTTGCAAACGTGTTTTTGTGAACTTGGTCAGACAATAATGGCAAGTTAAAGATGTATAAACGCCATATATCCTACGGCGCTATTAAACAGCAGCTCGGTAGACCACAGACTTCATGATGCAGAATGATTATTTCGTAGGAACGTATCACTCAAGTCTCAGATACTGTGAGTGTTCATTCGCATTTTTGTCCTTTCTTACTCTCAGGTTAGGTTAGGTTATGAAGAGGTTTGTATGATAGAGAAAACCTATCAAGTCCACCTGGAGACCTAAAGGATAGATACATTGTGAGTCCCCTCTGAGAAGTCAGAGTAGAAGGTAAAACCCATCAAGTTATTGGCCGACTTGGGAACCAGTTGCTGCTCCTAATGAAGTGTAGAACAACCCATATGATGGGTGGGCCAGCTAGTGGTTTTTTTTTAAATCATAGGTTATTTTAACACTGACAGCTGTTTCTCGCTCGAAATCTTGACAGAAAGTCAGTCAATACCTCCGCGGAACGAAATGAGTCGCTTTACGCTTGAACAACGTTCGGAAATATTGAAAACTTATTTCCAAAGTGAGTGCTGTGTAGCCCAAACAGTGCGTTTTTTTGAAACGAAGTTTTGGCCGAAATGAAGCACCCACCGCGTCTCCTGTACGCAAGTTTATGCGCATTTCCATCTTTGCGGCTACGTTAACAAGCAAAAGCCCCATCTGGGGCTAGGAAAACCCGCACGTTATTGTCGAGAAGCCAATGCATCCACAGAGAGTGACAGTTTTGTGCTGATTGCGGAGTTGTGTCATCATTGGACCATTTTTCTTCGAAAATGAGGCTGGGAACAACGTTTCGGTCAACGGTGGACGTTACAGAGCCATGTTAATCGACTTTTTCTTAACTGAAATTGAAGACATCAATTAGACGACCTCTGGTTCATGCAGGATGGCGCGCCATGCCATACAGCTCATGCCACAATCGATCTTTTGCGCACCAAATTCCCAAATCGTATGTTATCAGCCACTATCTTGGCGATGTCAATTGGACGCATCGGAGCTGCGATTTGACCCCTTTGGACTTTTTTGTGCGGGGAACCATGAAGGACCGATGTTATGGCAACAATCGGGAAATGATTCAAGCACGTAAGGCCAATATCATGCAAGCAATCCGTGAGCTACAGCCCGAGACCACCAACAAGGTCTTGGAAATTTGGAGAGGCTCCATTTTTGAGTCATCCATGTAAATTCTGCTCCCAATAGGTCACTATTTACACTACTGGGTTGTGATAGGCTGGAATATATCCGGGGACATATAGGGCTCTTTGAATAAGACTTTAAATAAATAAATAGGTGGCGAAACAGGCGGTAGACACCCTAGGCCTAGCTTCTCTCAACCATTCGTTTGTGTAAGTTTCTAATTCTGGGACGAATGGAAGGGACCTACAAGTTAGAAGCTTAATACTCCCGGATGTTTGTCAGACGTTCCTGAGAGGTAGCGCAGTAGAAAAAACCTTATGATGTAATTTGTGTTTTTCCAGGGATCGAACCTGGGATCCCTAGCACAGTAGTCCAGCGAACTAACCACTGCGCTACTGTGCCCACTGAATAAGACTTTGCGGTCTCGTTTTTATCGTCTATAGATTCGTAGATAGTATTTTTGCAACTATCTTAGTTTCGCTGCTCGCTTTTATTATTTAGATTTATTGAAACTGGGGTCGAATCGCCGCATCCGTAAACGAGTTATACGACCCCTCGATTTTCATTTAGGTTTCAAAGAATTATTTCAGTGAATTTACAAAGTTGTCTACCGTCTTCTCTTTGATTTTAAACTGGCTATAAAAGCTGACAACTAGTCCGTGTAATTTTGCATACATCGCAACTGCTCGGGCTGCCTCTGCACATGGTTTATCCTCGTCATATGGGAATGTAGGTGTAGGTATAAGCGGACTCGCAAGATCGTTGTTGTACAGAGCAACTAAAGGGTGCTTTTTTAAGCGTTTTGTTTCTAAAATTGAAAAATTGAAAATTTGCAAAATTTAATGAAATTTTTATTAGGGTCGATAAATCAATTCTTGCCATTTACTTTTTGAATATTATTTCGTGTAAGGGTTGACCCCGACTACGCCTTAAATGGTCCATCCGGAATATCCAATTTTGGCATACTTTTACCAACATATCGACACCAATAACATGAGTTATGTTGTCTTCCAAGGCGGCAATAGTTGCTGGCTTATCTATAGAGACGAGGGACTTTACATATCCCTACAAAAAATATCCAGCGGCGTCAAATTGCACGATCTAGGCGGCCAATTCACAGATTCAGAAAGTAAGATGAATTGCTCACCAAATTCGCCTCGCAATATGTCCATGGATTCGCCTGCTATGTGACATGTCGCGCACCGTCCCGTTGAAACCACATGTCGATCATATCCAGCTCTTCCATTTTGGGCAAAAAAAAAAGTCAGAAATCATCGAACGATAACGAGTACCATTGACCGTAACGTTGTTGCCATCGTCATCTTTGAAGAAATACCAAAGGGTAAATTTTTGTGGATGCGGCTGTTCTGGCAATGCTTCTGGTTGCTTAGTAGACCATTTACGACAATTTTGATTATGAATGTAGTAATTCTCAGTTGGCCAATTACGTCTGTTTATAAATGCATTAAAAGTGGTTTGTTCGCATTTCATCAATTCGTTCGTTCGCTCCCAGCAAACGCGAAGTCTGTCATGATTTTTTGTGACGTGCCTGGGTCAAGCTCCTACGCCCTCCGGCGAGCTAAACGACCGAGACCAGCATGTCAGCACGGACCCAGCTAAACAGCACGTTACAAAATGTTCTATGTGGTTGGTTTGCGCTATCCATGGTGAAATTCCAAAGCTAACTACTTTGATACGTGTCGCAATCACGAATCAAGATTCACGAGTGAACTGTCAAACAAATAATGCCAAATAGTTACGATTAAAAACCTAAACCGAAGTAGTTTGCCCAAGCAATTAATTTCCCTACAAAACCTAAAGATTGTTTCAATTTTGTTAGTGAGGCAAATTGTCCAAGAAGTACCTTCCAAGGTGTTTCCTTCTGTACCGAGCAATGGATTGACATTCAAAGAGGAGATAAGTAATATCCTCTGCGATATGTAAGTCTTCGCAATTCTTGGCATGTGCCCGTTTCTGTTAAACCTAGTCTCATGGCGTACTTCCTTAGAAGACAGTGGCCGGAGAGAATCCCTATTGCCATTGATCTGATGAGCTTTAAAAATTCTACAAATTTTTTCCGATCTAAAGCTACGATTACACGGCCATTTTTTCGAGTCATTTAAATGGCACTCCGACGTAATAATCCCGTCACAAAGAAATCATTTAAATGTCGCTCTGTGTGATCGCCATTTTTGGCAGCGTCATTAAAATGGCGCACCAAATGACATGAATTAAGTGCCATTTAAATGGCGGAAAAAAATGGCCGTGTGATCGCTCTTCAATAACTCCTAGGACAATGGCATCCCAACGGAAAATTCTAAATGACTCGCAGTGTCCGTCATTTGATTTTGGGACACAAATGCCGAATCGTAGATTAAATGTCGCTCTAATGCAACATTTTTTCGTCACAGCGCCGTATAAATGACTCAAAAAAATGGCCGTGTAATCGTAGCTTAACTTAGGTCACAAAGTCTTTGAGACCCTGTGACCTGTGAGCACGGCCAGAACATCTGCCTGGAACACACTGCATATGCCCGGATGTCTTAATGACACGTGTAGGTCTATATATCCCTAGACAATTCCGCTTTAACTATATGCAATAGTCCCTTTTATGTATGATTTTTATGAAGAAATATATTATCTGGAGGTCTATCTAAAATATTCCCCAATGGTTGTACTGTCCAGTAGCCGCCTCACCACAAGCTCCGCATTAGTAGAAATATTGTAAGGGAAATACCTACTACTTCAAAAACTGTTTTTCTAATTATAACGTTTTTAACAGGTTTTTCGAGCGCTGGCCAACCTAATGGAATTAGCAAACTACTCGATAACATTTTATATATATTGCCTCTTCAGTGAAGACTTCCGCAACACACTTATGAGAACAATAAAATGGCCTTGGATACCGTCTTCGTTATGTAATCAAACCGATGATGTAAGTTAAACAAGCTTCCATATATATAACTTACTTAAAGCATTTTTTTGTAAATTTTCTTCAACAAAGGTCTCAACAAAGGCCACACCACTAATACGATTGGATAATATAGCTTTTCGGAATCATCACATCACCACAACATCGGGCCTATGTACAGCCGTTGGCCGGTCCAGTAGCATATGATCAAATAGTTTGGTCGTACAGACGGCCGTGTAAATCTTAATGTTATAGATGTTAATAAAAATAATTTAAGAAAATTATATAAAATTTAGAAATAACTATAAATATTATTATACACATAATAAATAGATACATTCATGCTCATTTATAAAATGATATAAAATATTTTCTTAACAGCAGAGAATGTTTATATAAAAAGAGTTATTGGATAAGTGAAAAGTGTGGAAAAAAAAAAGAAAAATATAATTTGTAAAGTTGCCTGAAAAAATATAATATACATTATATTTAAAATTAAGGTTTCGCCAGTGAAAAGGAGTAGGACTACACAATGATATACAATGGGAGAGCGTTAATGTAGAATATTTATATAATATTCGATGTAAATTTAAGTTATCCTTTGAGTTGTTTTTACATTTTGATTGAATATGAAATATTTTGTTAAATTGCACTGTACTATAAGACAGCACTGGTATAATTCAGAGTCCTTTATAGTAATGTTGTGGCTAGTATATAGACGTTTTCTAGTTTTAATGGCAACACGTTTAAATTTTGTTTAGCCCGTCATCAATATCAAGTTAAGAGCAGTGACTGACTTATGGTACAAACAAAAGGAAGACAAAAGATTTCCCTATATTGAAATCATAAAATTGGCTCATTTACATACCCAGAATAGCTAGTACATTTTAAGGCTTTCTCCACTGCGCCATCTCTCGCGAAAAATTGACAAATATTCGAGAATATAATTGTCCTTAGAATGCTTCTCAAAAAAGCCGGTATAGAATCTTAGTTAGAATTTTGCTAGTCTCAAAAATTAAAATCTCCGACAACCGAATGGCCGTTAGAAGAGGCACAGGGTGATTATACAGATCAACTATTTATTACTTTTTTTACCAAGCGATATGGTTACAGATTCGCTGTAGATAGTCCAAAACGCACTGGCGACCAGTGTTGTTATAAAGATTTTTTTCTATATCTTACAACTTTCGATTTCATATCTTAATTCATCTTAAATGCCAGAAATTTTGGAAATATACCCTATTTTCTAGTCAAAAACTAAGTGTGCCTGTGCAGCGTTTTTGAAGGTATTTTAGATATGCTTTGTTTTTGAAATTTATATTAAATCTACTGAGTTTTGAAAAATGAGTTGGAACCCTATATTTCTATGAGAAATTTCATAAAAATCGTAAAACCGTTTTCGAGATATGAAAGAATAGGTAAAGGGTAAATCTATTTTGAATACAGACGGGATTTTTATCAACATCCTTTCCAGATTTCGATAAACAAACAATCTGATGGGAATAGTTAAACTGCCGTTAAGTCAAAAAGATCGATAAAGGGAAGTATTAATATTTTGAGTTCAGGAGAGCTGCAATCCCGGGGATGTGCAAAGCTTGCTAACTATTAACTTTGTAAGTTCTACTGTACTAGGGACTCTGCAGTCTGCAGATCATCGATGTAATTTGAAAACTGAAATTACAATCAACGTCATTAATAGGCGTTTTTCCTTTTCAGTTCAGAGCTAAGCTTGTACTGTCAAAAAAGTTCGTGTTGCTTTTTTAGCTCAGACACCTCAGAGCTCTGAATTTGTGTTTCTTTTTTCGTTCAGAAAATGATCAGGGCGTACTTTATAAGCTCAGAATAAATTGACTGAGCAGGCGCTTGCAAACACATTTCACAAAAAAAAAAAGTTGAAATGGCGGACGAGCCTTGTTGTTTCGACACAGAAGGTAAACAAAATTAATAAATAACGATATTATGACAGCTATGTGCTCAAGTGTGTTTCATTAACAAATCAGAACGATCTGAGCACGATCGGTTCAAAGCACGCTCAAAATGCTCGAGCTCTATTCAGAACGCCAGATGTTTGGCAACAAATTTTGAGGGCTAAGACTATGCAAATTTAATTGAACTTGTAATGAGCAATCTAAGCAAATTGTTATCTTCAATTCCAAAAATATGAAGAATGGACAAATTTATTCGAAGTGAGTTCTTTTTCAATTAATTTTTTATTTCAAAGTTAATGCATTAAAATTGAGTGAATATCTTCTCATCTGGAGACCACCTTTTCTTTTCCTAACATCTTTTTGATGGCCAATCGAATTTCTACTTATTTTTGCAGTTAAGTATTTGTTTTGTCTTCGTTTCCTGTTTAACATTTTTCCCATTTAAGCTAGGTGCGCACATGCAATTTCTATCGCACGCAAATAAGGAAACACTTAACGCGGTGCTATTAGTTATTTTTAGTGTCCAGACTAAATTTTTATATAAAATGATCTATTGGGACCATAAAAATATTTAATTTGAAGGTTAAATATGAGGTGGAGGTCCGTAGCGAAGGTAAGTCGTGCGACTGCAAAACTACACATTCAATTGTTCTCAATTCAACTAGTTAGTCGACTTCTTACAACATTTTCAGGCCACTATATATATTCTTTAAATGTTTAAAACTGCCAAAAAAGAACTAAATGATATCCTACCAAATATTTACAATTTTTTTTATATAACCATAACGCCAACTTTCAACTACTAGTATTGTCATGTATTATCTATAATTACTATACCCACATTTCCATCTATACATATTATATATCTACTGCCATTAAAAACTGCCCCCGTTATACCTTTATCTCCGAATAAAATCCCCAATTTAAATAAAAAAATATTCAAAACTAAACAACATTACAGAATATATAGACAAAAAACAAAACATATATTTTTGTAAATCATGTTATTATAAATCAAATGTTAAACATATACAATTGCTTAGCAAAATTAAAAAAAATAAATGCTAACGTTTACCTACCTTTAACTAGTAAACTATTTAAGAACAATAACAATTTACTCAACCAACATAGCAGAAGCATTGTAATTGTAAAAAATGATCGTGCAAAAAAAAATAAAATTAAATAAAAATTATTCCAAACAAAGAAAAAACAACATTCAAACAAAATATAAGCGTAAAAGTGTCTAAAACAAACTAAAATCAATATAAACCATATATACCTAATGTCTGCGTTAATAGTTTGCAATTAAAAAAAACATGTTTATGTAAAATACTGAATAAATAAGAATTTTTTAATTAAACTTTATTATAATATAATATATTTAGTTTGCAGACATTAAGGATTGTACATAGAATGTAGTATTGTTATAAAATTTTAGTTTAGTTATTGTGATATTTTGTATGATTAAAAAATGACAAATTTATATTAAAAAAAAAATGTATGAATTATATTTTGTTTTTCAGATTATAACTTTGTAATTAGGAGGTGTTGATATAAACATTGTGTATACATTATTATAACTATTATTGCAGATATATATATACAATATTAATTATAATGCGTATATTAATGAAGATGATCGTGTGTTTTTATTTGATTGTCTCAATCTATATATATAAAAATGAATGTTTGTCTGTCTGTATGTCCGTTATAGAATCGTAAACTATGCATTTGATCATGTGATGATCTTTAGCAAAGTTGTTGTGCATGAGTCCACGAAGGTTTCTGAGTTGGTACGGTCAAAAATGGACAAAGGGGCGTGGCACCGCCCATACAAAAAAACAGCAATCAAAAGTTTATATATCAAAAAGCGCTGAATAGATTAAGTTCAAATTTACAGACAACCTTAAGTATTGGCGCAGGAGTGTTGCTATAAAGATTAGTCAAAATTGGACAAAGGGGCGGTCCCACGACAAAATCATTCAAAATTTTATATCTCGAAAACCGTTGAACCGATTGATCTCAAATTCACAGACATTCTTTGGTATTGGCCCGGGATCGTTCCCGTGAAAATTGGCAAAATTGGACAAAGGGGCGTGGCACCGCCCATACAAAAAAACATTCAAAATCTTATATCTCAAAAACCGCCGAACTGATTGAACTCAAACTTATATACAATCTTACGAAATAACATTAGTATCTAAGATCTAAGCTATACAATTTCTGTGCATGGGCAAAGCCGGGCGGGGACATCAGCTTTATTAAATAAAAACGTTGGTGCTTACGTAAGTCCGATAATGGCCGCTGAACCATTGAACCTATCCGCCATCATTTCTATTAAAAAATAATTGAACAAAAATATCAAAATAAATCTTGAAATATTTAAAATTAAAATAACTATTTTAGGCAGAACAACGTTTTCCGGGTCATCTAGTTTGAAATAAATTGTCTCTAGATATTATGTACTAAATTCAGTAACATAGCGACGAAATGGCCTTTAGCATCCAATTCGAGAAGACTCCATTGCTATCTGTCTTGCATGATTTCTCAACATTGAGTCCTTATTTTTTAGTTATACCCTCCACAGGAAGGTATATTCACTTTGTCATTACATTTGTAACGTCAAGAAGGAGTCACCGGAGTACTGGAGACCCTATAAAAACATAAAGTATTCTGAATCACGATCACATTCTGAGCCGATTTAGACATATCTGCCTGTCTGTTGAAAACAAGATAGCGTCCAAACGAATCGGTCTAGTCGAATGAAATTTGACTTCTTTCTTCTATGAGAGGACGGGTATGGTATAACTCGCGGTTTTTTTCTTGCATTTCGTTATCTCGCTGCGATCAGTTCGCATTGTTTTATTTCGCATTTCTTTATTTCGCTTTAGCCAAATAAAATAGTAGCAAAACCCTGTAAGATTCTTAATTTTTAACTTTTTATAATTTTTCTTTACCAAAACTCTATAAACAATAAAATATGTTTGGGGGGGCATGCTGCCCCCCTGCAACCCCCTCTGCCTGCGCTCACTCTAGGATTTGGAGTGGGTGCAAGTTTGAGTATTGTGCAAAGTAGGGGGCCATTTTACATAGGTATAAAACAAACAATTTCCTCTTGAAAGTGACAAAAAATGCATACTGATATAAACAAGCGGCTAAATAGCATGGCGCGAAATAACCTTTTGCAAAATAAACTGTAGCATATAAGTGACTAGCCATTAATAAGGACTCTACTTATGGAATTCGGCCATCCATTTTTATAAGTTCTTAACAAATTGGAAAGAACAGGATCTTCTTTGGTTTCTTTTCTAAACAATTCTTGCTTTTCATCACTTACATTGATTGACAAAACTATTTCGATTTTGCTTTGCTCTACCTCACTTTTATCCACAACAAAATTCCGGGACAAGTAGTCTGCAATGTGCATATACTTGCCCGGCAGATACTGGACCTCCAGATCATAGTTAAATAAGAATAATCGAGTTCTTCGCAGTTTGGACGACATAATTTTACCAACTTCTTTTTTCATAATCGCCTCCAGTGGTTTATGATCGCTATAAACTAAAACTTTGTTACCATAAATAAAATTGTGAAACTTTTTACATGCATGCGAAATTGCGAGAAATTCTTTTTCTATAGGCGCATAGTTTATTTCAGCAACGCTTAAACTCCTGGATGCATAGCAAATAGGTCTGTTGTCTTGCATCAAACAACAGCCAATACCGTACTGAGATGCATCAGCTTGTATTGTTAGTTTCTTTGCAGGGTCAAAAGGTTTAAGAAAAGGAATTTTTTCCAGTTTGTTTTTTAGCAACTCAACGCATTTTGTATGGCTTGAGTGCCATTTGAAATGAACGTCATTACGCAATAATTCTCTTAATGGAGCAGTTAATTCTGAAAGATTAGGAATAAAACTTCGTAAGTAGTTAACAAACCCTAAAAAACTTTGAAGTTCTTTTTTCGACGTTGGTACTTTTAAGTTTTTTATAGCTATAATTCGACTCTCATCAGGTTTCATCCCTTCTTTGCTAAATACATGTCCTAAATATTTTACACTATTCTGCCTAAACTGAATCTTTTTTCCGTTGAATTTAATGCCCAACTTCCGTGCACGCTCCAAAATTGTTACTAAATTCCTGTCATGCTCTTCTTTGGTTTTACCGTATACCAAAAAATCATCTATATAAATAACTACACCTTGGAGATCACCAAAGTAATCGTAATTATACTTTTGAAATATTTCTGGAGCTGTGGTTACACCAAAAGGTAAAACATTAAATTCATAACATCCAAATGGTGTTGAGAAACAACAATACTTCTTAGACTCATCATGCAGAGCTACTTGCCAAAACCCTTCTTTTAGGTCTAATACCGTGAAGAATTCTGAACCTGCTAGTTGTGCAGATATATCCTCAATCGTAGGGATAAGAAACTGTTCTTTTTTAATCACTTTGTTGAGTTCTGCTGGGTCCAAACAAATTCTTAGATCACCCCCAGCTTTTTCAACGACCACCAGATTATGTACCCAATCTCTAGGACCATTAACTTTCGAAATAATCTGTCTCTTTTCTAAATCTATAAGAGTTTTTAAAAGTTTCTCTCGAACTTTTATTGCTATGCGCCTTGGTGGATTTGCTCTTGAAACAGCATTTTCCTGAATTTCTATTTTATATTTTTTTGGAAATTGTCCTCTTCCTTCAAACAGATCCCTGTTCTGTTCTACTAAATTCTCCTTAGAGGCATACGATATTTTATTTAAACTTAGTTTGTCCACGCTCCTTATTTTAACTATTCCTAACCGCACACAGCTCCTTAAACCCAGGATTGGTACTAAATCATCCTTACAATTTTCTATTTCTTTCACTATTATAAACAACTCATTAGCTATTTCATGTTTGAATTTACACTTAAATATCACTTCACCGATTGGAACAATTTTGGGACTGCCATATGGTTTTAAAACTGTGGATGTAGGTCTAACATTGTTAATTTTGTTTAATTTTGTAACATATCGAATCGGAATTATGTTTGCCTGTGACCCCGTGTCTATTTTAAATTTAATACAAACATTTTCAATCACTATATTTTCCGTCCAAGTACTTTTGCTGTCGTTCGAATGCAAACTGTCAACAAAAAACGAGTTTTCAAAGTCCCAGATAATATCAAATGTTATTTTCATAAACGATTTGACATTTTTGTTGAAAATGATTTATTATTTCTTAACCACAGATTAATAGTTCCTAAATCACTACAATACGAAATGCTACTCAAGCTTCATCAATCCCATTTAGGTATTTCAAAAACAAAAATTAAGGCACGCGAGTTGCTTTATTGGCCAGGCATGACGGTTGATATCGAAAATTTTATTAAAAAGTGTTGGACCTGTTTACAGTGTCTACCTGTTAGCAATAATGAACAAATGATTAGCCATGAAATACCTGAATTACCATTTCATAAAGTAGGTTGTGACATTCTTGAATGGAATGGTTTTAATTTTCTCATCGTTATAGATTATCTATCAAAATGGATCGAAGTTGAAAAAATTAAAACCAAAACAGCTTCAGACATCTGTTTTAGTTGGGCTAAGATATTTTCTCGGTTTGGTATTCCGGCAGTAGTTGTCGCAGATAATATGCCGTTCAGCTCTTTTGCATGTAAGCAGTTTGCTTGCAAATGGAATTTTGAAATTATTACCAGTAGTCCATATTATCCCAAGTCAAATGGACTTGCGGAAAGAGGAGTTCAAATCGTAAAAAACTTTTTAAGAAAATCGTATAAGTCAGAAGATTTTTATATATCGCTTTTAGAGTACAACAATACACCAGTTAAATATTTGGATGTTTCGCCTGCACAAATTCTAATGAATAGAAGATTGCGCACTATATTACCTATTCACTCGACTCTTTTAAAATCAGCAGGGAACAAAGATATACAAAATTCTATTAAATTTAAACAGTATCAAAACGAGAAATATTACAATATGCATGCAAGACGAGGTGAAACTTATTTTAATCGGAATGAACAAATTTATTGTAAGATTGGAAATAATTGGGAAATAGGCTACATTAAAAGAAAACTGCGTGAACCAAGGTCCTACATTGTTTTTATTCCTTCCAGAAATAGAGAGTATAGACGAAATTCTAAATTTTTAAAAATATGTGATGATAACAAAGCTGAACTTATGAATCGAATAGATGATGGCCGGTTCGAACACTTCATTGATGCGCATAATGACAATCATAGTAATCCAGCTACACTTCCAAGTACTTTTGAAGGAAATGCTATGAGAGATTATAATAGTCCAGATATAAATAATAACAATCGGAATGCACCTCACAGCCCTTCTCGTACAAGATCAGGTACTATTTACAACTAAATAAAAAAAAAAAAAAAAAAAAATTAATTGTAATACCTACCTATGCAATAAATATGTAATATATAAATATGTAAACACATATAATGTATATATAAATATAAAGTAGGTAATATCTGTAAAATAAGAACTTTTTAATTTCGATTTTTGAATTTTCATATATTTAAACCTAAACCTAAATCTATTTTATTGAATTATCTAAAATGTATTATTTTGAATTATTTGTAAATTGTTTTGGACTTAAAAGGGAGATGTAGCATATAAGTGATTAGCCATTAATAAGGACTCTACTGTACTTGATATATTTACTAATTCTCACTGCATTACCAAGCACATATGTCATTACAATATGATAACTAGTCTATCATTTGGATTACTAATAAAGACTCACTTTGTACTTGAACACTGAACGAGTAAGTCATATTTTATTCTATTGGAGATCATATATTTGCCACATAAACAAAAGCAAAAACTACAAAAGCCAGTTGAAAGAATAGCAAAACATAGCAATGCTAAAGAAAAAGTGTGAGTTAACCTTACAGCGAGATGAATGCAAGACGAAATGGCAATTTGCCACATGACTTCTGCGAAATAATTGAAAAATATTTAAAACGTCGCGAGATAATAGTTTGTGAAATAAAAACCGCGAATCTAGCGCAAATGCTGAAATGTCAGTTTTTTTATATGGAGTTTGGCATTCCGCTAGTCATCTAGGGGTCAATGGAACGCGGCCAATGTGTACGTACTAAAGCTAAGTACACACGATAGTCAGATTTTAAAATATTGTCAGATGTGTCAGTGAAAAATGTGTCCCAAATGTCTTAAAACCGTCTGAACTTAAACTTTTTTCTTACAATATTGTCAGAAATGTCACTGTTTGCCCATTGTTAGGCATCCATCTGACAATGAAATTGTCAGGTTACTGACGATCGTCTGAACAAGTCTGAACACACAATTTTTAATATTGTCAGACAATTAGGACATTGTAAGACTCATGGGAAATTGTCAGATGTCGTGGTTTACCGAAGCTGACAATAGCTTAAAATTTTTTCATTGACGGACAGTTTAACCGGTGGTATAGACTCGAAATAGAAGTTTAATTTTATACACGATGGAAAATAATTTAATCGATTCAAACAACCGTGTATAGGAAAAGTCGCCAACATAATAAAAACTTTCAAAAAATCCTATAGAAAGGAAGTCCAGATGCAGAGTGAATGGTCGCACGATAGCATACTTAAATTAATCCAGGAAATCGAAACGCGACGCAGTCTGCGGGATGTTGGCATGTTGGCTGCGCAGAGTATAAGATGCCCATGTTGAGGCCATCCGCAAAAAATTGCGATAGAGTTCTGGCTCCTCAGCTCGCAATTCGACGAGTAATTTGGAGGAGAATCCCTCCTACTAACGACGGGCCACTCAATCATTTGTCCAAACACGACGTCGTTTTTGAGGCAATTCTTCATATAAAGGCGGCTAGCTCTTTGTGTGTGCTGACAACTTCGAGGTGGTACTAGATAATGTCGACGTGTTTTGGTTAAACAATTGCAGTCACATAATATGTGTTTTTGTGTTTCTACGTCCTCATTTCCATCAGGTGTTTTTTGACTCGTCAGTGCCCTGTAAGGAAGCCTGTGACCAATCGAATCTGACTTCTGCTTAATTGTAGTAGTTGTTTCGTTATATTTTGTATGAAATGTTTGACATGAAGCTTTTAGCTTTCCTTCGGTAGTCCTCCAAAAATGTAGCTTCTTTTCGTTTAGCCAGGTTTCCACACTACTTTTTATAGTGTTAATTGGTAGCCCTCAGAATTGTCTTGGCATCATGAAATGGGATGCGAATCCTTTTCTTGCTAATTCGTCTGCTTTTTCGTTGCCTTCATATCCACTGTGTCCTGGCACACAGCTCAGGTGAAGCCTGTTTGTGGTGGCTAGTATTTGACGACAGTCCCAGACCAATTTTGATGTTATTTCAAGGGCAAATTGAAAGTAGAACTGCCCTGCTATCAGAGAGAATGTAAATGGTCTTATTCGTTATAGCCCTGTTTAGATTCTCTCGAATGCAGAGTTCTATTGCATGTATTTCGGCCTGAAATACGGAACTGCTTGTATCCATACTAGCGAATACTACCGGCTCCAACTCCTTCTGTTTTGGATCCATCTGTACACCATACAAGTAAGTCATTGGCAAATGTTGGTTTGTTCTGTTCCCAGTTTAGAAGGTCTGTAACCTTGTGTCGGAAGTTATATCGTGGTAGACATTTTGTATTCCAAGTAGTTCATTTTGTCTGAATTCTTGTAGGATATCAGTGTGGTGTATATGATGGAATTTGATTCATCTTCTGTAATGAGCATATAGGTGTTAACCATTCCTTCTTTCATGAGTTCTAGATGAAGTGGTGGGATGTTTAGGATAATCGCAAGTGCAGCTGCTGGTGCAGTTTTTATTGTTAAAGTTGCACAGACACATGCCAGTCTCTGCATTTTGGTGAGTTTAGCCTGTGCTGATCTCTGCGTTGCTTTATACCACCAAACGACGGCTGCATACGTAGGTCCTGTTATTGCCGTATACATCCACAGTGTCATTTTGGGGTTGAGTCCCCAGTTTTTACCGAATAGACTTTTGCTGGTTCATAAGCACAACCTGGCCTTGTCAATATTTTTTTTTTGGTAAGCTGAGAGTTCCATGTAAGTTTTTCATCCAATCGTTGAGAACTCTATTATTTCGCCGAGGGGTATAGCATTTCTAAGTCTTTGGTGATTTTTTTATCATTGACTTTGAGGCCAACTTTTGTACACCATTTAGCAACTAGGTCTAGAGCCCTCTGGAGGCTCTAGACCGAATTTACCTTTAATTAGGATAGCTATGTCGTCTGCATATCAAATTTGACCAAATCGCTTCTAAATGCTCACTTTGGTCATAGAAGGAAAATCGTTTCAATTTCTTTCTATCTCTTACCGTTTGAACTGGGCATTGAGCATCAATCGTCAATTAGTCAAGACAAACATGCAGTTTGCAACTTAAAACTCATCCTAAGCCAAGACACCACCTAAAGTCCTAAACCCCATATACCTATATGTTATGTAAAATCTTAACGTCTCAACCCAACAGATGGAGACTCGCCACTCAGTCTCAGATTCACCTTAAACATTCGAGTTGCAGTGAATCCTATTTAGTTTTACTGCTGGTTTTGTTTTTGTACACTCCGTTTGTGTACGCTTTTGTATTTTTGGAAAAACCTACAATTTTGAAGCGCATAAAAACGGCTGAATTCCCAGGCTAAATATTGGGTCGATCATATCGAGCAAATGAAAAATGAAATAAATTACGGCCCTTGAGCTTGACAACAAGGAAGACTGCGACCCTCTGTTTCAATCTTAATCAGGGTTGTCAGGTTTTAAAAACCGGAATCGCCAAACGTAAAATGTAAAACGCCAAAAACTCGCCAAATTTTAAAATTTCCCACTCTTCAAATTCAAAAACGATACAAAAAATGCATGCAACTCGTAATGTTTACGTAAAAAAAAAACTTTATGCAAATTCCCCCAGATCCTGAAACTCTGGCTGTCCTATTGCCATTTTGTACACCTTGTTCCAAAACTTCAAAACGTCTTCTTCGGGTACACTTTCCAGATAGATAAAATTCATTTGACCGATTGACAGAAATTAATTTTTCCCACTGAGCCTCAGTAAGTTATAATAAGCTTTTGGAGGAATGAACAAACAGACTTATAAAACAGGGTCGCAGTTAGCTTAACCAAACGCCTGGCTAAAAATATCCCAAAGAAACAAACAGACTGCAGTCAGACAATCTTTTTCGCATTTCTCTTAGTAAAAAAAGAATTAAATCGTTTACTTGCTCCTTAACTTCATTCACATGCTCTGTGTGCTACCACTGTTTTCGCGATTCTTTCAAAATCCGACCCTAAATCAATATCTTTCCAAGTTTCAAAGTTGGAAAGTTGTCTTCATTCTTTCATTCTAACTTTAATATTTCGTCACAGTCATCACAGATGTAAGGTTTGAGTGAAAATTATAAAAAAGGAAAAATATGAGGATTTTGGTTAAAAAAATTTAAATCGCCAAAGGCTAAAAATTATGCCTTTTTGGGGTGCGTCGCCAAACCGATTTTAGTGTCGCCAAATGAAATTTCAAATCGCCTGTTTGGCGACAAATCGCCACACCTGACAACCCTAATCTTAATACACTTGTTCAAAATACAAAAAAAGGATATAGGTAAACGTTCTTTATTTCAGATTGTTACTACTTGCTTAATTAAAAAGCTCACTTTTTAAAATGCAATTTAAGCCCTCTATATAGGCATTCATAAAAAATAAATTGGGCGATTATATTTTTTGACATTTTTATTACTTACTCTGTTGAAAAGCAATATTTTCTCCTTTACATGCAATCCATTATCCTGTTGACAACAGCAACATATTATGGAATACGGGGTCTAAAATCAATACCAGATAAAACTTGAGATATTGCTATTGTTACTAGCGGGAGAGTGGTTGATGTGTAAAATCAAAAAATAAAAAAAAGATACCCTTGTCGAAATTTTGTCACAGATTGCCATTCAACAGACAATTGATTTATGAGTCGTGAACAAATTTATTTCCTGAAGTAAAGTTAAGGACTCCTTGCTATAAGAGAAACTTTTAAGAATTTTTTTGTTTTTCATTTCAATAATAAATTTATCGTTGCTTACCAGTTTTAAAGATTTCATCCCCTGAAAGGTACAATATTGATGTTGACTACTTTTGAACGATTTTATTTATGATCGACAGTTTAAGATTGAAATAAATGTACTCGAACCAGCATCAGCAGTTGAATGAGAAGTAATCGCTGTTGATTTTTGTTTGTTCTATGAATTTCGAATAACTTTGAAGACATGAGATGGAAATTGTTGTTTAGTAAGTGTTCATTTTTTTTCAATGGTCCGCTTGTCCATTAAGTGGGTCGCGGGTGTAGGTTGCTCAAGTGGACCCTCCATAGCTCTCGATCCTCCGCCATCGACTCTAAATCATCAAGGGCAATCCCCATACGGGAATAGGAGAGATTATGGACTTGATCTAACCATCTCATCCTTGGTCTACCTAGAGGACGCCTACCCGATGGTACGGATTCCATAGCACGTCGTGGAATCCTGGTTGGGGACATGCGTTTAACATGACCAAACCACCGAAGCATGGATCGCTCCGTCCGGAGAAGTAGCTGCTCGACATTGAGTTCCTCCCGTATTCTGGTATTTCTGATGCGATCTCTACGGGTCACACCAGCAATACTACGGAGAAATCTCATTTCGGCAGCTTGTATCCGCGATCTTATTCTTTCGGTCATTACCCAAACCTCATGACCATAGGTGAGAGTTGGAACAAACACCGAATTAAAGACTGACAACTTAGCTTTGACACCAAGTTCAGTCCTCCTGATAACAGAATGACCAAGCTGTCTCAAAATTGACCCAGCCTGACCAATCCTACAGGAAAACTCGGCATTGCTCCTTCCATCACTCGTGAATAAGACCCCGAGATACTTAAACTTCTCCACCTGTTTCAATGGGACTCCACTAACATGCAGAGTGCATTGAACAGGCGTTCTGGAGACGACCATCACTTCAGATTTGTTCACGTTTACCTTCATCTCAGCTTCAGTGTTATTTACTGAAAAGTATAATTTTAAAATATATTCTAAAATGAAATAAATTAGATTTTCGCTTATTCAAGAATCTGATTAGAACACCTAATCAGAAGCAAGACTAGAGGCCTACAATAGGTGGAGTCTATCCCATATTATTAGAATGCTCTATACCCCAGAATGAATTATAAACATACATTATATGAAAACTTGGTTCAAAATTCATGTCAAGTTGTTTTTATATTTGCTACGTGAAACCTCTTATCAAACACCGAAAACGCTGATCCTTGTCGGATTTCCTGCAAAACTTTAGGATTGTGCACACTACCTACTTACTTCAAACGTTTGTACCTGTTTATATAATAATCAGGCCTATTTGGCAAAATCTTTTATCCATTTTTCCTGTTATTCTGTTATGAATTTCCATACAAAAGTCAAAAAATCTTTTGCGATCTCCAAAATTGGTATTCTCCGTGCAAAAATCTTTTATGAAAACTTTTATAAATTATAATAGAATAAAAGACAGAATTTTGTGACTTTTATCATAAAAGATTTTTATTAATTAGAAAGTTTTGGATTGAAATGGATATCTATACAATTTTTCGTCAACGAAATGTTTACGAAAGAAGACCAAATGTGTATGTATATTGAAGTGGGTATATTGAAAATAATTTAGCAATTTATATTTTTGGTTTAGACGAAGACACCAACCACTTTTGCTGGAAATAAGATTAAATAGTGATCCATTAAATCTTTCTGATGTGCATTTTATTCAGCTCTTCAGATTGAATACGGTGAATGCTAGAGTTCTAATGAACAAATTGGAACAAATTACACAAAACATGGCAATAACCACGGGGCATTGGCCAATTGGAGACCATGCGGCCAAACTATGTATCCCCCATACAACCCTCATTGCCGCAGTTACGGAAATACAAATGAGAAAGAAACTGTCTCTGATTTCCTCTGCAAATGTCCAGCATCAGCTCTAGCAAGATCCAGACTGCGCGCACTGAACCAACCATTCTTTGATGACTTTAGCGGGGTATCGGGCAAAGGGATACTGCATCTTATCCGCTTTCTTAATTCTACAGGCTGGTTATAGTTGCCGGCCGGATCACATCCTTAACAATCGTCACAAAGAAGGTAACACGAGTGTTGGTAACAAAACGGCACATCCTAGTGCTCATTGGTTTCAAAGGCATGAACCACCACTTCTACCTACCTACCTACATTACATAGGAAGCAACCACATTTTTGGTTTATCGCATTTATCGCCCAGTAGATTCGGATTGATTCAGTTGGTTAATGATTTAAATAGTGTTTTCTAATTGGATTTAGCTCCATGTAATACACTGGTCGGCATATCATATATTATCATTAAATGACCTTTCCATTGATACCAAAATTTACATGAAGTAAGTTCAAATTATGAGTAGAATTAACTTTAGTTTTGTCAAAATACTTATGCCGACCAGTGTATATTTGCTTTAGCTCGGTCGTGGTTTTTTGTTGTCTTTTTCCTAAAAAGACGTTCCAGTGTTTATGACACAATTATTTAGTTTGTAGTAGTTCCTAACTTATTCATTTCAGCCTGCATTTTAATATGTTCTTTGCACAAATTTGACCAGCTACCTACCGAATATGTATGTATGTATGTATGTAATAGAGACATTAGCACAGGCCTCGGCCCTCATTGAAGCTAAGCTCTGAGCCTCCGGGCAGTGACGTAACTATACCATCTGAGGCCCGTGGCAAATTCTTTGGATGGGGCCCTCCCAGTAAAAATCGACACGTTGTAATTTAGTTTTAATAAACCCCTTAAGTAGTTACCCAACACTATTAATAATATTGTGTGCATTTTAGTAAAATTTCTATCTATCTAATAAATTTTATTTTCAAGAGCATATGTTTATACATTTGTAATGAAATATCAGTTGAATTTGAATGAGATATTTATTAATAAAATTCTTTTCTCCGAGCTTTCTGACCCGCAAAACTAGGTATATATCTATAACATCATCGAAATTTAAAGATCGGGCCATAGAATTTTCAAAAGGCAGAATAGCCAAGTTACGTAGCCTGCCTTGTCCCATAGAGTCTCTTAAATAGGTTTTTATTAATTTTTGTTTTGAAAATGATCGTTCAGCACAGGAATTGTAATAAATAACATTAATACAGTACATACTGAGTGAGGGCAAGACAAAGTATATGCTGTCATCAAGAAAGGTCACCCAACACCAACGTCTTGGACAGAGTGTCACTATAGAGACAGATATAACTTTGAGGTGGTTAAGGACTTTGTCTACCTATAGGCTCCGCTATGAACTCAGACAATGACACCAATGGTGAGATTAAACGAAGCTGTTTCTTTGGGCTAAGAAAGCAATTGAGTAGCAAAGCCCTTTCTCGAACAACTAAAGTGACCAGCGTTCCCACTTTCACTACGATCGTAATGTTTCACTTCGATTTTGCTTTAGTTTGGCAAAATCATTACGTCACTACGAAAAATTTGGAAACACTACGATTTTCCGTTCGACTTCGTATCCCTATATTTCTTGTATAAAATTCGTTCATAAAATGTTTTCCCCTCACAAAGTTATCTGAACGCATTCACAACAGGACGATTAATTGAACACATTGACTTTTCAGCGCAATAATCTTGGTTACAAGGGGTAGATTCCTGTTCTGTGATACTGTGAGGTGATAAATAATTTAATTTAATTTGTAATTTTCGAGGTTTATTTTCAAGGTAGCTAGAATACTTTTCATTGATCAAATCGGGTCTCTGAATTCTTTCGTCGGCGCTTATTTTTCGTTTTCATTGTGAGTCATAGAGCCTTGTCTATGATTTTGACACTTCTTCACAAATGAAACGGCTGTGATAAAAAAAATTATCATAGGAAAAATGTTTGACATTTGTTTTAATTTTTTCATAGATCGACAATCGAATTCCGCTAACTTGTGAAAACTCATTTCACTTCACAGTATCATAGAACGAGAATCGACCCAGTTCTGTGTATTGCGTCATGTAGCGACATCGACCTAGCCAGAAGAGTGAAGGTCCAACGGCTGCGTTGGCTGGGTCATGTAGAGCGAATGGACGTGAATGCTCCGGCCCGGAAGATCTTCGAATCCACACCCGAGGGACGGCGCAGTAGAGGAAGACCGCGAATCAGGTGGCGCACGCAAGTGGAAGGGGACCTTAAACAACTTAGCGTGCGAAACTGGAGACAGCTGACCAAAGATCGTGCTGGTTGGAGACGCTCGTTGTTGTTGGTTGAGGCCCAGGTCTACCCCGGACTGTAGCGCCACCTTAAGTAAGTAAGTATGTACATACTTCAGGAAAGCTGCACGACATTAAATAATTCTTTATTCTCTAATACACGAAGACTTCTCTATTTCGTCTCTGAAAGTGGGGCAAAAACTGAGAATTTCCCTGGAAAATGATTCAGATATGTCTTTTTGTATATATACACAAATTCTACAGCTGTTTTTAAAAAGTGAAAGTTTGCAAAACACTGAAATTGGAAACAATTTCATTCATTGGAAGGAAACTCGATTTCAGTTGATTAATAATTATGTCCAATACTCTAGAAAATATTATGTTCACTTTGAACAAACTTTCCGGATCTTGGAGACGCTCATCCTCGCAAAGTTCGTCAGAATGGCGTTTTACCTTACTCTGACCAGTTTTAGAAAATTTGGGGTCGATGGATCATTTTTCTGCTACACTATTTGCTTTCATTTTTAAATTTACAAATTCTTGTCTATACCTTTCCAATTTGCCTAGACACATATTCAAACCCCTTAAGGTTAATGCATTTGAAAGATCGGTGGCTTTAGACTGAAGTGCTTTAGAGCTTTTTTTTTTGAACACTTAAGTACAAAGTTTTTCTAAAATGTTAGGTTATTTCTGAGCTCGCGGCTTCTTGGGCCGGGGCCCTCTCGGGTCGGGGGCCCGTGGCATTTTGCCAGCCCTGCCACCCTATAGTTACGCCACTGCCTCCGGGTATCGTAGAATAACGCCAATCCAAATGGACAAACTAAACCCGCAAATAAGCTGATTGAATAAGTACAGAGACGTAAATATTCAAGGTTCTTACATATTACCGTTTGAACCGAGTTAAGGAACTTTTCTCCTGAGAGATCTTATCAAAGTAGCGCTGGACCTTTGACCTTTGCTATTATACATGGTGGTACCCAGGTATAACTCAATTGTCGTGGATCTGATTCCCAGTGTGTTGGTAAATGGCATGCGCTTCGCGCGGGCACTTGCATGATTGACACGTTTTTTCACTCGCGCTCGAACACTTGCCTGACTTTGGCCAACACATGCACCGCAGTATATTTTTTGACTTCTTCCTTCGAATCGCCATGTGACTTTTCTTGACCAGCTGCCTACCGACTATGTATAAAAAAAAATCTGCGGTTTGTTTTGACAGCTTCATAACAGATTTTCAATTGTTAAAGTTCCATAACAGAGTTTCATAAAAGTTCAAACCCCGAATACGATTTATAAAAGATCTTTTATAGTCGAAATCTTTTATGAATCATAACTGAAAATTCATAACAGAATAAAAGATTTTGCCGAATAGGCCTAAATATATATAAACTTACCCGTTGTTGATATAAGTTTTCCTAAAGGGCGCATCGGCATAAATCCGCATTTATAAAACTTTGACACAGTCTATTTAAAATAATAACACTTTTATTTTCTACAATCCTAGATTTACATTTACAAAATTATTAATGAATTTGTGTCAAATAATGAAAGTGAAACATGCAACACAATATTTTCGAAAACGTGATCATAATATGTACATAATCTACCTACATAAAATAATTTTTAAAAATTGTGTATTTTATAATAAGTTGTGTAATTTACTTTTTGTTATAATTCGTCAAAAAAAAAAAACAAGATTTTCTTTAAAAATATTGAAAGTGCAAAAAGACTTATATTCTAACAAACAATAAGAACAATAATATAAAGTTAAATTGGGTTCAGCTCTCCTTCAGTTTTCCACAAGCATCATCCGAACCCGAACTTTTCAAGTTATTCGGAAGCGCATTCTCTGTGTTAAAATTTATCAGAGCTCCGATTTCGGATTCATATTCGGCTTGCGAAAGAATACTGAAAGTCAACTGAAATATACAATACCACTTGATGAACAGAATAAAAATAAAAAGGTAGCAAATCCTACCTTCGGTCATTCATCTTGATCGAAAGCTTCAATTGGATGATGGATGATCGACTTGTTTCGCTGGCCCTTCGGTAATATTTTGCGACAGTTTTTCCACAATTTTGAGACAAATATGTAGCCCTTCTTTTGGTCCAGCTATGGATCCGAACACGCCAAAGTCGACGAAATGAAATTAGAACCTGGAGATAGTAAACAATTCTGTTAAATATTTCATAAGATTATGCGTGGTATCAAAATATGAACTTCCCAATTGTGTCAAACATCAATATCAGCTTGGCATCCGCTGATTCTTGAGGACTAACCATAGCCTCAACTTTGCCTGCAAAAGAATTTACGACTTGGACCGTGTGGCGGACTACTATGCGAGGGGTCTTAATAAAAACGCCACCTTTCACAAAAGTCCGACAAACATCCGGGAGTAGATCAGCTTCTCAATTCAGCCAACCCGACTCTGGTACAAAATTGTAGGTCCCTTCAGAGGATTATTATTCTCCAGGATATGCAAGATATACAAAGTCATTCAAATTTAAAATCTACTTACTATATTTGTTACACGCTGTAATTGAAAATTCGGACCCACATTGAAAACAATAAGAAAAACGGTTTTGTATGTTTTTAAATATAGGAAAACCTATATAAAATTTATTAGAAATAGTAATGTAAATGTAATTATGTATACAACAGTGCAATATGTTTTTTGTAAAAGCTGTTTGTGTATTTGTCAAAGAAGTTTTTTTTAAAGAAGAACGATTTTATTATAATTAATAATAGGTAAGTAAAGTATTCCTATTTTAGGCAACAAAACAACATAAATTCTAATAAATGTTATATAGTAGGTACAAATTATGTATAAGAAAAATTTAGTTAAGCCTTACTATAGTTTTCCACGAGCTGAGTCCGAACTCGAAGAAGTGCAGACATTTGCCAATTTTGTTGGCTCGGTTTCGGACTCAGCGGATAGAAAACTACAGGTCCGCTATAATGTACCCACTATACCACATTAGATGGCGGCCTGTAGATACATAGCTATGATCTTCGCTATTCTTCAACGGAAGGTAGCGGCACTTGACCATATCCGCAACTTTTGTTGCAAATTTGGCCTAAGTGATGTTTTATGTGTTAGTGGTCAATATTGAAATTTAATATTTAATACTCACGTTTATGGAATCTTTTTGGCTCCGATGGGGAGGACCGGACTTTTTCAATATTTGAGCCCCCATCTTGAGGGCAGAATATGCCTTCATCAAAAGGTATGGCAATGGCATGCTGAACTTCGGGTTTTTCCTTTTGTCCATATTTGTTGGTTGATATTTGTTGCCTTTTCTTGAGTTTTCGTTTTTCAAGCTTGTTTTCTTCTGTTTTGTTTGATTATTATTTTTTGTTTGACAACAAAAGTCAAGGCGAGATCTGTTCATTTATTTTTAGTCAAGGGAAGTGTTTTCTTTATAATTTTTAGAATCAATTAGAGAACAATAGATGAAACTTTCAGAATGAATGTGGACTTCTATGAATGAAATAATAGTTAACTGGAAGCCATCTCGCGTCGCATTTATTGAGACAATTTTTAACGCTTCTTCCTTGAGCTTTTTGCTATAATAGCTCTTTGCTGTGAAAATGTGTGGAATATTTTTATTTAGGGGTATCGCGAATAAATTCCGATGGAATTTTTTCCCTTGTCGGCAATGTAAATCAAATTGCTGAATGGGAAATATTCCGGAGGAAATATTATTCGCGATTGGGGTGATTAGGTATCGAGTGTTTTCCTCATGGATTTCACAAATATTTGCGCGGAAATGGACTTGAATTTAATGTGAATTATGATATACGTGAAGCACGTATATTTAAAAAATGTCTTGGCTGGCAGTCTTTTTGGACATAGATAAACTGAATATCTTTGTATTTAGAAAGCCTCCAAAAATCTAATAATTTTAGGTAGGTACTCACAGAAAATAAACTTTCGACTGTCCTTAATATGATTTTCCGGACATTTTTCCCAAACTAACAGTCCTCAATATTGATGGTGCCCATTATTTGCTATAATAACAATTTTCCACCTGACCATCAACTTCTACCTGCCACTGTGCGTATTTATCACGTCATCGCACAGGTTTCGCATGCTTTTCACTTTGATTCTGCAAATGCAGTCGTTGTGGCGCCTGCGTTGCATCCACAAAATGAATTATTTGAATTGCCTGCACCGCGTCGTTGTCGTCGCTTTTTATGATTCATAGAAAGAGAACCCATCTGAGAAAAAAAAAAAATTACAAAATAGCCCCTTTAAATGCCCCACCATATATTTGAAGGCATGAATAATCAAAATAAAACCAGTACCTAAGACAATTATCTTCGACTATGCCGAAGCTCAAATACCCGGTACTATATTATTGTAAAAATAAAAAAAAATATTTAAGTATTAAAAAAATTATATATTTGTATGGGAGGTATGGGTAGTTTTAATTCGACCAAGCTCATTTTTTGTCAAAAAATTTTAAATATTATTAAAACAATATGTGCAAAGTTTAAACTTGCTATTTTTATTGTAGCTATTTAAATTTAATTTTTAACATCAAAAAGCTATATAAATCCGATATTTTTGTATGGGAGGTAGTAGTAGTTTTCATCCGATCTTGCTCATCTTCGAACTTAGCCTCAGTTTGGTGGATAAAAGCTTGCGTACCAAATTTCAAGTCGATAGCTCTTAAATTACGGCCGTAATCGTGCGGACGGACAGACGGACAGACAGACGGACATCGTTAGATCGACTAAGAAAGTGATGCTGATCAATAATATATATAGTTTGTCATACCTACAACGCCTCCTTATGTGCGTTACAAATGGAATGCCAAAGTGAATATACCCTCACCACAGTGTGGTACCGGGTATAAAAATTCGTATTTTACGTGTTTATATAGGAAAAAATTTTTTTTTAGAAATTAATAGAAATAGTAAAGTAGAAATAAAGCTATGAGTACACGACAAACGCATGCCACTCTGACGTCACGATAATTACTCGACATATTGTAGAATATGTCACGTTTTATTATATTGTGGCATGTGCGAAAAGTATGCCGAGTACACGGCATGCACGTTTTGTCTCGAAGTTGGCATATTCGTATGTCGATGGTGACTGCCAAAAATTCTGCTCAATTGAAGATTTCTTGGATGTTTTTTAATCCATTGACATGACATCCTAGCCATCCTTTGATGGAATTTGATCGACTGGAAGTTTTGGAAGAATGTATGATTCTGTTTCACAGCTTTTTATACTACATTTTTGTAGCACAACAAACGCAACATTTTTGCTACATTCATACAGCAGAATATTTTTATGTAGCAAAAGTACAAACGCGGATATAAGCGAAAATATACAAAATAAAGTTATTTTTTGTTTTAACAAAGCAAATTTTTGATAATATACAGTCCGTAACACTTGAATAGCCTCACGCATTGTCTTTTTTAAAATTTGGTGTTTCCGTTACTTCTTTCATGCTTACAATCATAAGGAATTATATATTGAGAGATAAGTTAGGAGACTGCTTCCTGAGACTTTGTCAAAATTTGAGAAATTTCTTAAAGCTAACGGAACTTTCGAGACCAATTTTGTTGCAGTCACTAAAATGTGCATTCTTTTTTGTAACATTAGACTAGCCTCAATCACAGTTTAAGCGAAAATTTGGAAGCGTGATTGTCAAAAAGCTATCGGGAAGTGATAAAACGGTTTTGTTGTATCTAAAAAAGCCGCACTTCTTCAGTTCTCTCTAATCAAGACAAGCGGAAAATCATTGGATTAGCTTCCAATTCCACACACTCTTTGAATAAAATAAGACATGAAGCTGCATTAGGAGTTAGACAAATGACCATAAGTCGGGCTGACAAAAGTGTTGGACACCTAAAGCGAATTAAGCTGAAGAAAAAACCACCACTAAACAATGCGCGTAAACTTCAAGGGCTTACTTTTGCAAAATACCACGTCGCATGGAATAATGATGGCCGCAGCAATTGAAACGATTGACGAAAAAGTGATCTTTTCGGATGAAAAAAAGTTCAACCTAGACGGACCGGACGGATATGATTATGAAAACATGTATATTTGACCCAAAATCATCGTCAATCAACCAAAATCTCTATAGTATACAATCCTTTATGCTTAATTTTGCGATCAAATCGCTAAAAGCTGGCAAATCTGCCGGAGTGGATGAAATCCGGCCAGAAATGCTAAAGGCCTTAGGTGAAGAGGGAGTCAAATGGCTCTCTCGTGTCATTAAAGTGGCCTGGGAATGCGGCGAAACTCCCAGCGATTGGCAGATTGGGGTGATTGTGCCCCTTTTCAAGAAGGGGGATAGAAGGGATTGCTCCAATTACAGGGGTATATCACTTTTAAGTCTCCCCGGAAAAGTCTTTGCCAAGGAGCTGGAAACGCGTTGCAGAGCTGTGGTCGAGGCACGATTAGGAGATGAGCAGTGCGGCTTTCGTCCCGGTAGAAGCACAACCGACCAGTTATTCACTCTCAGAATGGTACTTGAGAAAGCTTGGGAGTATGCTACACCTGTTTACGCTTGCTTCGTAGATTTGGAGAAAGCATATGACCGAGTCCCTCGAGGGAAACTCTGGAGTGTATTGCAGGAGTATGGAATTGATGGTTCTCTCTTGAGAGCCATTCAATCTCTTTACACAAACTGTAAAAGCTGTGTTCGGGTAAACGGCGTTAAATCAATACCTTTCACAGTGGGCGTTGGACTTCGCCAGGGGTGCGTCTTGTCGCCTCTCCTTTTCATGACTTATATGGATTGGATGTTACAACGCAGTCTTGGCGAAGAACGTTTCGAATTGGGAGATCTGAGGATAAGTCATTTGCTCTTCGCTGATGACATGGTCATCCTTGGATCCTCTCAGACTGAACTTCAGCGCGCACTCGATCGGTTTGTAGCCGTTTGTGTTGAAGCTGAGATGAGGGTAAATGTGAACAAATCTGAAGTGATGGTCGTCTCCAGAACGCCTGTTCAATGCACTCTGCATGTTAGTGGAGTCCCATTGAAACAGGTGGAGAAGTTTAAGTATCTCGGGGTCTTATTTACGAGTGATGGAAGGAGCAATGCCGAGTTTTCCTGTAGGATTGGTCAGGCTGGATCGATTTTGAGACAGCTTGGTCATTCTGTTATCAGGAGGACTGAACTTGGTGTCAAAGCTAAGTTGTCAGTCTTTAATTCGGTGTTTGTTCCAACTCTTACCTATGGTCATGAGGTTTGGGTAATGACCGAAAGAATAAGATCGCGAATACAAGCTGCCGAAATGAGATTTGTCCGTTGTATTGCTGGTGTGACCCGTAGAGATCGCATTAGAAATACCAGAATACGTGAGGAACTCAATGTCGAGCAGCTACTTCTCCGGACGGAGCGATCCATGCTTCGGTGGTTTGGTCATGTTAAACGCATGTCCCCGACCAGGATTCCACGACGTGCTATGAAATCCGTACCATCGGGTAGGCGTCCTCTAGGTAGACCAAGGATGATATGGTTAGATCAAATTCATAATCTCTCCTCTACCCGCATGGGGATTGCCACTGATGATTTGGAGTCGATGGCGGAGGATAGAAAGCTATGGAGGGTCCACTTGAGCAACCTACACCCGCGACCCACTTAATGGACAAGCGGACCATTGAAAATGAATGAATGAATGAATGAATGAATGCTTAATTGGGTATGTACATAGAAGTCTTAAAAGAAAGAAACTACTACCTTAAGGCCGAAAGGCAATAGTTATAAGAATATAGTTAAGTTTAGAGTGCTCGTTAAGAGCCAGTAAGCTAGATTAAGATACATGTTAGTTTTAAATTAGATTTAGTCATTTTTGTCTAGTAAGTAAGTTTAAATAATGAATGAATAAAAATGAATTTAAAAGTAGAAAGAAACTACATCAACTACATCAATTAGCTGCATCATACATCAACACTTCCAGTGTAATGTGTCTAACAGAAAAATGTAACTGATGTAGTGTAGAATCGATGTTGTATGATGTAGTAGCAAAGAAACAGGCCCCTACGAAGCCCTAAAATCTTAATTTTTCACCAGCGAAAAAAATCACTCTAATTTTTAATATTTTAGGGCTTTCTGGTGACATTTCGAAATATAATATGCAGTATATATCCCAAAATATGGTTCATCTTCTTTCTATCAAGCCATAAAGTAAAAATTTCATCAAAGAATGGCTACGATCTCAATGGATTAAAAAACGTCAAAAAAATCTTCAATTCAAACGATATTTTTTTGTATTCTTCGAAATTTACATGCCATTCTGAGTCGAACATATATGGGTGACGACGCATGCCAACATATATGTCAGCGTCAATAATATGCCGAGTACACGACATGCACCCTTTTGTGACATATTCTGACGTCAGACTGGCATGCGTATGTCGTGTTTGGCATGTCGTGTACTCATAGCTTAACTATACAGTGCAATATGGTTTTGTAAAAATTGTTTGTGTATATTTCAAAGAAGTTTTTAAAGAAGAACGATTTTAATATAATTATTAATAGGTAAATATCCCAGTTTCGGGCTACAACAGAACAAGGGAATTGAGACAAAGTGAAATTGTGATTTCGAAAAAATGTCGGAGTTTCCGAATCGCTCGCAATGCAGAACACTGAAAACGAATTCACTCGATTTCTGGAACCTAGCTGAATATTCTGAATCAGGATCACATTCTGTCTGTCTGTTGAGAACACGATAGCGTCCAAACGAATCGACATATAGGCGAATGAAATTTTGGGAGAGGACTTCTTTTTACCGTCGCGTCGTCGGGTTAGTATTGAAAATTGTCTATGTCATGCGTGTACCTGCCTGTTAAGTACATACTAACTCGCATAGCAAACATTTTGCAAGACATATATGCAGTGGAGGGTATCAAAACATCGGCTAGGCAGATGATAACGCTTTTACAAGATACAAGAAGTATCAGAGGCACTTTCACAAATAATTCTGAAAATCGCCCTCTCTTGATAGTAAAATTACGACCGGCTGTATAGGTATCAAATTACCAGTTTAAATTTCTTCACTATACAACTACGTAAATTATGGCAATATTTTCACCGACAAACCTTCTCTGTCTTGAAGAAAAATATTACCAAGACCAAATCACATTTGGAATCTTTAATAAAACCTACAAATTCTGACTTTATATACCTATTTAGCATAAGCTGCAAGTACGTTCTCCGACATAAAGTTCAATTCACTAGAATAAATTCAACAAACCCATTCAAGTGCAAGTGCAAAACGCCTTGTGTATCTTGCACATTCGACCCGATGATAGATGAACAAGAGACTTCAATTTACAACGCTGCTGAAATCAAAATCGATACCAGGATACACTGGGTCATTACTTTAAGTCGTCCCTTATTTTTTGGCACCAAATATTCCATTAAATTTAAATCTTTGAAAAATTACATAGTCAAGCCATCAACCCTCTATGTCTATCAATACTTTATACATTTTTACCTACTGGGTATGGTGTTAAACCTACTGGAAGTGATTCCGCACTATGTGTAGGTATTCACTTACCCACACCCTGTGAATATTTTTGCTAGATGTAAAATACTTCAGTGTCTGTGCAAGGGACTAGAGGTTTTCCCTAGCAGATATAGAAGATACTTATGAGGCGTTGCAAAAAAGGAAAGAAGAAAAATGTGGGCGTCAGATGAACGAAGATTTTTTTTTATAGGATTCCCGTCACGTAAAATAATTTCAGTTCGATTTTATATATACCCCCATACACACATTCTTTCGGTATTATCATCCTTTATCTAGTGAACTTATACCTATCTAGGTGCTCTTGGATACTCGGTAGAATAGAGCGGATTTCAATGTCTTATTTTGGAAACCACTTAAGCAAACGATTTTGTACAACTTGGGCTGGTAGTTTGATGGAAAATAGTTTCTGGTGTTCAGATTGATGAATAAATGACAGTTTTGTGAAATCTTTTAGATGTTCTTCATCCCTGGTAGGTAGCATGCTAAAATGTTGTCTTTATTGGTGCGTGGTGCATACCAAGGGATGTTTAGGAATTTATTTTAATAGATGGAACACTGTTAGTAGGTAATAATAATAATAAGTGTTAGCGACTTAGAATTAGGTACCTCATCTATTGTGGCGATCCTTATAGAACGCTAATGGTAATCAAATAATAGATGTCTGCAGCATGCGAGCTGCCTGCCCAAACTTAATATTTTCGACATAATTTGAGCATCTAAAAAGTGAATAGAAATTCTCAAAAGGTAGGTAGAGTCACGAACAAATGAACACACCATTTGATGTTGTTGAAAATCCATTACAGTGACAATTTGCGAAGGGGAAAGTGATACAAAAACCGCCATGACTTTCGACCGTATCACAATACAAATTTTCTAGAATCGACTGTATATTTGTGCAGTTAAAACCAGCTGTACTGATGTTCTTCTTGATGTCTTTTATTCTTATATTATCATCCAATACAAGAATTATTCGGCCGAATTTGTTCTGGCTTTCGATATTCACCCCCATTCCTTTTCCGGGGAGACTTAAAAGGGATATACCCCTGTAATTGGAGCAATACCTTTTATCCCCTCGATGTACCGGTTTCGAGAAGGTGAGTCTCCCAAGTGAATCCACACCTTGAAAGCGTTCTTATTCTCTCTGAATAAGCCGTCACACCGAGCCGATTCATTCCGCAAACATGTCCTGCAGAGGCAATGACTGCTGTTGAAAACAACTGCCATTCTTCCTATACATTCAATGGAACGTTTGGAATTTGTTCAAACATTTCAGATATCTGTCGTGCAAATTCCTCCCGTATCTCATCGTTCTGTAGCACCTCCCACCGTATGCGCCGTATCCATTCTTAGTTTACGCTTTGGCAGGATAGGTTGATTGTTGAAATACAATTTGCACAACAGCAGGTGGTGATCAGTTGACAGTTCAGCCCCTCTCAATACACGAACATCATAAACCATCCGTTTACTACACGACGGTACCACAAATAAATCTATCAGCGATTTCTGCTGAAGACCTCGACGGTACCATGTGTATTTATGGATATATTTGTGTGAAAAGAAATCGTTCATAATGGACATGGCGTTTTGATCGGGGTCAACGTATTCCCCTATCGCGCTGCCCCATGTCGTGAAATCCATGCCCACGTGAGCATTAAAATCACCCATCAGGATATAAGAATCAATATCTGCAACCTTTTCAAGGGCTGCATCAACTTCATCTAAGAAAGCTGCGTACCCTGACTCCAGATTCGGTGTATACACCTGCACTAGAGCTTGATTTGATCCTTAAGATAAGATTGAAGCTTAAGCTTTAAGATCGTAACTCTCCCTCCTCACGGTATCCACTCCATAATATTCTGCCTGCCAGCCTGGGACTTGTGAGTATCCCCACTCCCGCCTAAGCAGACATTGAAGGTGCCACTCACGACATGAAGAGTTTCCACCCATCCGCAAGGTCCGAAGTTCCAGAACCCCTTTGCTTTGTTGAGGAAACACCAACTATATCTAGTCGATATTTGACAGCCTCCCCGACAAGCTCTAGGTCTTTTCCAGTGTGAGCGAAGAGATGTTCCACGTGCCTATCCCAAGTCGATGCCGTTGTCGAGTAATCGAAAGTCCACTTATGCCCCTATTGGTGCATAGCGCATCCTCCCTCTGGCCACAATAATGGTTTGCGAGAGCGAGACCATTGATGGGAAGAGGGAAGCTCGTAGCCGTTTCGGATTAAACCCGGCCGGTTGCCGAGCGTGACAAACCGACCACCCAGACGCTCGCAAACTGCCACCCTTCAGGCCTGACTCCAAAGGGCGCCCTAATTCGACAGGCTTGGCAATATCCGAGCCTCGCTTTATTCGTCTTGTCTTCCTTGGGTGTGTGCTTCGTTGCCCGCTCCTCACCACGGGGAGGTCAGCTAGGGCTGTTTTCCATATTTTAATTCTTAATGACATCTAGAATCTATATAATATTGAGAGATATATGTTTGGTTATGTAGCCTTGAAGTATTATTGTGAAATTTTATTTGAGACTAAAGGTATAGGTGTTTCAGTTAAGTATTTTGTGGAGACAATTTGTTTTCGCCCGGAACAGAAGTCTAGGAATACAATTGAAATCGAATGTATGTATTAAGGGAATGGCCCTATATCCACACATCCATATTACTTCTTCGAATATCGCTTACTATGTACGAAATAGATTCCTAACAAATCTTGATGTAGGTATCTACATATTTTAAAGCCATGCCATGGTAATTTTTACGAACCGTATACACAGCTTATCCATTTTTTTTTAATTAAATACCAAAAGCAATTATATCTAATAGAACTCGCATATCGGAGAAAAAATATATCCCTTCCCTCCAGCTAAATGTCTTTTCCTTCAATAAATTCCGCGTTCAATTCCTAACCGATTCCCATTTGTCACACTTTTTCTTCTCACAAGCAACCAGTCTAAGTTTCAACACAAAAAAAAAATTCGAAACATCACCCATGCCAGCTTCCATAACGTACGCCCAAGTCAGTGATTAATCATCTTCACACCATCTTCACATAATTTTCCCACGATCACCAGATCTCCCTCGGAAACGAAGACTAGAGCAACAACAACAAAAGTCACAAAAATATGCAGCATTGGTATAGCTGCCACGAGAAGTGATAAACATTAATTTCTTATTACGGAAATAACGCCCAGTAAGCAGTATTTACACAAGCCTAACTCCATCTCAAAAATATCTCGAACACACCAAGCACGAATCTCTTGGCTCATCATGACGTGTGTGCCCTAATGATACCTCGCACAGCTTCCAATTGGCAGTTTTACCATTGTCAGTGGTAAACATACATTGAGACATGTTTAGTGGGGTCTCGCGTATTGGCCTCTTTACCCTCCATCGCTCTCGACCTGTATAAACATTCCAGCAGCTTACTACCGAAAGCGGAAATCAAACACCAAACAAATAAACCAAATAGATACAACAAATCAGCTTTAGATACATTTTTTTTTCAGTCGACTTCTGTTCTTTCTCTCCACCCTTCTACATCGTCATCTCTGTGGATCATCAAAACAAAAAGCAGAGCGTGTGAAACAATTCGCCTAGAGTTCTGCTGTTTATCTAACAGCCACAGGTCTCAATGTGACGTCGTCGTCGGTGGTTGTGAACCTTAGAACCAGCTAAATCCCATAGCACAAGTGACTTAAGTACGCTACTGCCGATGCCGACCCTCTTGCGCGATCATTCTCTGTGGTGGCGAATGTGAGACGATTATTTCGCGCAAGTACGCGCCCACACTGCTGTCGCAGAGTCATCATCGTCCAGGCTCCCCAGATCCAGATGATGTGAATGGTATAGCGATAGCCACCGCCACGAGATATCAGAAAGTAAACAAACATTGAACACCCGGACAAGACAACGCGCGCGGATGGCAGCGGGACAAAACAACTTCCGAAAGCCATTCGTGATGCCGCGATGCGATAACGATTTCGAGTTACACGATAAATCTCTCAGGCACATGCCTATGCTCGGCATAGAAACCGATACGCCAACCATAATCTTCTCGGCGTATGCCAGTGTATCGCAAGGCGAAAATGGCACATGATACCCCTTCCCACCATCGTAGTCGTCATGGCGAGTAGTGGGATCAAGTTCTTCGCTCTGAGGTCTTCGAGTGTGTGTATTGCGGTTCAGATGCGGGATCACACCAATATCGGATTCCATCTATATTATCGAAGGTATGCATGCTAATGGCCAAGGCTCCAAATAAAATAAGTCATTCGAGTATCTTCTTTATTTCGTAGATTTATCCCACGGGACCCGAAGCCAATGACAACGACAACAACGTGGCGACACACACAATAGTCACCATGGCGTGGTATCCGCCCTGGCATTGGCATACCAAAGCGTTGATGTTGTCCGCCACTCAGAGTCCACAGATACAAAGATACTCTCGCCAAGCAGCACGCCACTCTCGCGGTACACTTAATAAAATTGTGAATGGACTTAGACGATGGATCACTTGATCGTTACACGTCAACGGATAAAGACGTTTGAGAATTAAAAAAAGGGATTTGCCAGTAATAGAGATACATAGATGATTTGTTGTTAGTTGTGTTGCGAAAATTATTCGATGTCGTCGCGTGTTAATAGTAGAAGCTCCTGAATAGCTTGTGTCCTGGTTTTAAAATTTCTTTTGGACTTGTGTGTTTGTTTTTTTTTTTTAATTATATTTCTGAATGATGGCACCGAACCATCATTTCGCGATGAATTCCTTGACAATGGAACCCGTTTCGCGGACCTATCAGTATCGGAAAATTATGAAACCAATGCTGGAGCGAAAAAGACGAGCGAGAATCAACAAGTGTCTGGAGGAGTTGAAGGATTTAATGACGGGAACACTTCAAGCTGTAAGTAGCAATGACCCTGATTTATCCCTTGTTTTGTTAAGTGATCTGTATCCTTAATTTGTATTACATAATTTGCGAGAACATTTCCTATGGAATTAAACTGATCAACATTTTCCATTGGTACTGAATTGTGGAAACTATAGACCCTTTCTTGTCCTATGGGTGGTACCTACATACCATCAATGCTTTAAAATGGTTTTAGAATACTTGGCTCTATTTTGAATTGCGCCACAATTTAATTATGTCACACTCACAATTCTAAACTATACGATGAACATATGTATACATACAGCTATCTAGCGATAGACAAGTCCATTATTTTCATGCAGTTTTGACCTTTCCGAATGTTGAAAAATCGGTCCTTACTAAATACGACGTAAGAAGGAAGTAAATACGATACCAGAAGGATATGTTTTTGTTTTGTTTTTGAATCTTTCTTATTTGAATCTTATTCAAATTATTGTCAGTACGAAATAAGCGTTTTTTTGGACCACTTTCACAAATACAGGCGACATTAGGACGCATTTTCAAAGCTTCAATTTATTTCTCAAATAACACTTAAAAACAATGATTTTCTCAATATGTGAGTTCAATCTGTCGGATAGTTTTTGATATATACCAAGTCAAAAGATTTTCTTAAAATTTGAGCTTAATCCATTCTGTGGTTTTCGAGATATACAATTTTTAAGAATTTGTTTGGTAGGAGCTGCCAGGCCCCTTTGTCAAATGTTGACCTAACTTCACAGAAACTCTATTAAAATAATAACAAAGATTCTCCCAATCAAGTTCATTCGGTTTAGTGGTTTTCGAGTTTTGCGATCATTGGTGGTGTATATTCCCATACAAAATGGCAATTTAAATTTTTTTGATTTTCCGGCTTTTTATTTGAGATTTTCCGAATTTTATAGACCACCACTGATTCAAGACCAACAAGCCTTGAATTTTTACGAGACTAACGCACACCAAACCAATTGATATAAAAGATCTATCTACATGAACTGTTATTTTTTCATTATTTTTTTTTTTAACTTTAAGTTTATTTCATTAAAAAAATAAATTCTCTTCTATTTTGTTAAATAAACTGTATACTTTAAACCTGAAATTTTCGTTAAATTTTGTGGGACGCATTTTTTGGCTCGGGCTACAATCCAAAACCGAGAGGCCTTAAGTTACCTTCTGTCGAACCCACAGGTAACCAGTAGGTATGCAGTTGAGTAATGACATGATATAGGTTCACCATAATTTTTAAGATCTTATTTTGAGCTATTTGCATCTTCTTTAATGTGACATTTTGAACAATTTGCTCACACTTGATACCCATAAAGAAAAATGGTTTGAACAATAACTTTGTAACTCTACGATCCCGGGCAGGCTGCTTCCGTTGTAGAGACCAAACGCTCTGGCATCCTCGATGGCTTGGTCTTTGAAACAGAGGTGGGGGGGGGCTGGGATTCGAAGATCCTCTTAGCTGGAAAATTATTGTCCATTCGCTAGATGTGGCCGAGCCAATGTAGTCGAGGTGTTTCGGCTTTTTGGACTACATCCACATCTTATGGTGAAGCTCATAGTGTTTGCGGTTGTATCTTTTCCTTCATACTGGGTTCCTGTGGAAAAAAAATACTTCGGCGAATTTTTGGTCCAGTATATATGTGACCAAAAGTCCGCCCAGTATCAGCTCTCCCTTCTTGCTTATCGTCGAGCACTCGGCGCCATAAAGCAGAACTGGCAGGATAACGATAAGTTTTGTAGAGCACACATTTCATCAGGAGTTTTGAACCCAGTTGTTTTGCCAAACCGGAGTAGCAACGGTTTCCTAGGGCAATTCTTCACCGGATCTCCACTAGGGAGATACTTCACAGATCAATAATACTTCACTTTTTGTAATAACTTGACGATAAGCAATTGCATTGCATTATGTAGATTCATCTCTACGTTAAAAGTGAATTTATAAGATGAAAAATTATAGCTTTGTACTAGATACGAGCAGGGAACATTTAAATTTAAAATTTTGTGTAGAAGGCCAGAATCAAACTCTTTCTCGATGTTTAGCATAGTTTCAAAGGACTTATTATTAAACTAGCTGGACCTGTGCTCGCCTTGCCCGCTCGCACAAAATTATATTTCCTTAATTTAAAATTACACTTTGAGTGTTTCATTGAAATCCGTCCAGTAGTTTTCGCGCTTTTAGGAGAAAAAGAAAATTCCTCCCTCTCCTAGATCTTGCTACTTTTTTGTAATACCTACTGCATTTCCTTCCCATTTGTTCCCTCTTCTTATGGAATCCAAGCAGCTACCTACCCCAAACCTACACTGCTACCATACCACATATCAGAATGAAATTCTGAAATGAAACCTGTTTTTAACTTTCTCGTATACGTAGTACCTACCTATCTAAGAGAAAGATATTGTTTTCGTACAAAATTTCGAACTCGAGATTTTGATCAATTCTGATATAACGATGATAGGGGAACTCAAAAAAGTGGGTCTCGCAATTCTGTCCGTCCGTATGTCTGTCTGTCCCACCCCTGGGGAATCTAAACGCTTGGACGGATTTGCTTCAAACTTCGTATTTAGAGTTTGTAGGCTTCCCGCTCGGGACGTTTTTTTTTTTTTATTCTAGCCCTAATATTAACGGTACCTCCCACACAAAAATTTTATGAAATATGCCTAAATTTAGATTTTTTTCGAAAACGGCTCTAACGATTTGAACCAAAATTGATAGTTGAGTTAATGTAAGCATACTTCACGTGACTGCATACCCAGTTTTTCGCTAAAATGTCCAGCAACGGCAGTTTTGAAAATTGGCTTTTTCTCGAAAACGGTAAACAAAATTTAAAAAAAAAATATTTTTAAGGTACTATTGTCATTCTTAACTTGATAGAAAACTCAGTTTTTCCCTAAAAAGACTACGTCCTTTGATATCCACCCAAATCCCTAATAGTAGTACTTACTTTAAAAAACTGCTCATATCTCAAAAACGCCATTTTCGATTACGATAAAAATGTTACTTTCAGGTAATGCTATAATCCATAGTAATACCATTTGCTAAGTTTTGAGCTAAACAGTTGAAAAACGAACCATGAATGGTTTCCACCCCAATCGCTAAAAACGGTACTTTAAAAACTAAGCATATCTCGAAAACGCCACTTTCGATTTGGTTAAAAATGTAACTACTAGGTAATGTTTATATCCTGAATAAAACGTCGTACTCAGCTTTCAGCTAAACAGTTTAATAACAGTGCTTTTCGAATCCAAATTGTTACATTTGTCAGCATAATTTTACAAAAAACCGCTCTAACGATTTTGATCAAAATACATATTTAAGACAACATAAGCATTCTAAACATGATCACGTACTTAGTTTTTCTCAGAAAACTCGAATATTGCCGTTTTATGAATATTTCGCAAAAATGACTACCCAAATCCCGCTCTGTATTCACACACGGTATATTTTTGCAAAGCCCAAAACTTCAGTGGCAATATAATTCGAAATTCATCGCCCACTTGCATTGAAGGAAATGTCAGTTCGGGGTGAAATTTGAAAGTAATAAAGTGTTGTAGTTACTACGTATGTTTATGTAGTACCGATGTGTATTACGTATTCAATTAACAAGGGTTCAGTTACTAAACCTGAGGTATGATTTTAAACGTAAAATTTGATGAAATGACTCTAAGATTCTGCGAGATTCGCAATAAACGAGAAAGTTACGTGCGACCCAGTCGTGCACATTTTTTTGTCCTGTCGCACGTTCGCAAAAGTATAAACATCCATTTGTAGCAAGTTATAGTGTATGTACTATAATTTTCACTTCAAAAAATACATTTTGGGCAAAAACTGTTCCTAGGGACGTAGCTATAAACTACATAGCCTAAAGCAGTCTCACAGTCCTAATGAACATTTTAAAAAAAGTTTCATCGAAATCTGTCCAGTAGTTTTCGAGTTTTTAACGGCCAAAGAAAATTGCTACAGTATTACTATATGACATTTATTTCTTTCTTCTCTTTTGATCGGAGGATCGCAAGCTTTTAGTTGAGGCGTTGTCTACAGCTTCTTGCAATCAGTGCTATTTATTGGTCTTCGGTACTTAATTCCATCTGTATAGGAAATCAGGACTGTTGATATGGTTACAGCTGCATTTCTTTTGTATATACATACTAGCATTTATTCCCGTCTTCGATCCCGATGCAAAAGTACCTAGTTTTATGCGCTCTATAGAATGAAAACAACTTTCGCCATACAAACTGAATCCACCTTTTACCGTCGCTCATAACTAGGGCTCCAAGCAAAATTTCCAAAATCGGAGAAACCGATTTACTTAATTTCTTATATAGGGTAGACAAACCGAGTTTAAGCTGCACTTGTTCGCCATTCAGGCATTATTATGACCGTTTATCTATAATCAATAAATCTATATACCCATATCAAAATTGAGCCCTAAAATGTTTGTCGTCGATTCACGCCTTAACGCATTTACCGATTTTAACCAATTTCACACATCTTTGAAATTGGTCCATATACGGTTTCTGTGAAGTTTGGTCAAGAGGGAGCGGCACTTCACATACAAAAAATACATTCTAAATCTTATACCTCCTATACAGAAAAACATCTTCTGTGGGGTGAAACTCGATGGCGTTATATCTCGATAACCGCTGGGCCGATTTTCAGGTTTAGGCAGAAAGAAAATTCCACCAAGTCGATTTGTTATCATTTCTCGCATTTTACGAAACAACATTATTACCTAAGACCTAAGCAATACAATTCCTGTGCACGGGCAAAGCCGGGCGGGTACAGCTTCTTCGACAGTCTTGGAATTGGAAGCCAACATTTTTCAAAGTTTTAATATAGATATAAAGGATATAAATAATGAAAGTCAATAATATTGTCTAGACCATAGGATTTCTGAAAAAAACAAAGAATGTTGTGTACCACAGAGCATTACAATAAGAACAGTTTATCTATTTAAGTATTTTGCACTACGAAGTGTGCGCGGGCTACGCTAGTAACGTATAAAAGGTAAGTTCACAAAAAGTGCACAATTGTCTCCGGCTCTTTCTCATCATTATGGTCTTATCATGCACAAAAATCACTATTGGGGATGTCGCAACCTTTGGAGCTGCCTACGTATCGCACAGTGCCCGGTTTCGATGTTGGTTAATTTGACCCAACATCACAAATTGACAATTACCCTTCGGCAGTACTTTTATCTCTAGACAATTTTATCCCGCCCAGCTATTAGATGTATCTAAATAAGATTTTCTTCTTTTTCTCTTTCCAGGATGGCGAAAATATCTCGAAATTGGAAAAAGCAGACATCCTTGAGCTCACAGTTCGTCACCTACACCGTCTGCGTGAGAACAACACCCTCTTCATGCGACCAGACGCAGTCAGTGTGGATAAATTCTGGGCTGGATTTCATCACTGTGCCACGGAAGTGTCACAATTTCTTACCAAATATGACCGCCACATTAGTGGTGATCTTCTCAAACATATTGCAGCGTTTATGCCAAATATTGCCGCAGCTCATTACCAAAGATATCCGATACCACAAACCAACGTCCTGTATCCCCTACAGCCGTCTGCTAAATCGCATCTACCAAGTAAACCGTTTCCCAAGCAAGAACCTAAAGGAGAATATGCCGCCAGCAGCGGTGGTGTTTGGCGTCCATGGTGAAAGTGGTTAAATTATAGTTGAAATTGGGTTTAGGACATGTAAATACGACAAATCCCAAAAAGGACTTATTATGCATGGAAATAGCTTTATATTAGTTACTCGCACCCATACACACGCTACACATGGGTACATGTGCGACAGTATATTAACGAATTTTAAATTCAAATTAATGCCTAGTTAAGCAAGTAGTTTGTTTAGAATATCTATTATTTATATAAAGTTGAGTTACCGTTTTACTGTGATCGGAATTGAGATGAATGACAAATCTGTTGTTGTCGTTTCAAGTGTAGAATTTAGAATTAATTTTAAATAAACTTTATGTGAAGAAAACTGCGCAATTTGTTGGTATCTATCCTTAATGGGGTGTGTTTGGTTCGTTATTCAGATGGAAACTTCTTATCGGTTCATTAGCAAGGAAGCAATTTTTTAAGAGTATTCACTTTATTTCTCTATAATATTGGGAGCGTTTTCCTTTGATAGGATTTTACTTATAAATTAGTCATGGGCCCATGGTGTATCTGAGTCTGTGCAGCAGGGGATATGATTGAATGGCATTGGCATTGACAGCAAATCGCTTTTGTCAATTGGGTTCTTCGTTCTTGTTGCTCTCTAATAGGTGTCCTCTGAGAATGCTGTCAATTTGTCAAACTTATTAGACAAGCGGAGGTATAAACATGCAGCACACGAAGGTATAAATTTACATTTATCAGAGAGTCGGGTTTCAATGGTATTCGGTGATGAGGGTGATGAGGGTGAATCGGGCGCCGTCCTATAACATCCAGTGCTCTTTGTCAGTAGTGTATCAATCCCTATGACTTTGGACGAATATAAAATTATTTCGAGTATTACACGTGATGGTGAGAGATATCAAAGTTTGATTTGCTGGTAAGTTAACCGAAGACCCAACGATAGGCCTATTTGGGATAAATGTATATTCATTCATTCATTTCCAATGGTCCGCTTGTCCATTAAGTGGGTCGCGGGTGTAGGTTGCTCAAGTGGACCCTCCATGGCTCTCGATCCTCCGCCATCGACTCTAAATCATCAAGGGCAATCCCCATACGGTTATAGGAGAGATTATGGACTTGATCTAACCATCTCATCCTTGGTCTACCTAGAGGACGCCTACCCGATGGTACGGATTCCATAGCACGTCGTGGAATCCTGGTCGGGGACATGCGTTTAACATGACCAAACCACCGAAGCATGGATCGCTCCATCCGGAGAAGTAGCTGCTCGACATTGAGTTCCTCACGTATTCTGGTATTTCTGATGCGATCTCTACGGGTCACACCAGCAATACTACGGAGAAATCTCATTTCGGCAGCTTGTATCCGCGATCTTATTCTTTCGGTCATTACCCAAACCTCATGACCATAGGTGAGAGTTGGAACAAACACCGAATTAAAGACTGACAACTTAGCTTTGACACCAAGTTCAGTCCTCCTAATAACAGAATGACCAAGCTGTCTCAAAATTGACCCAGCCTGACCAATCCTACAGGAAAACTCGGCATTGCTCCTTCCATCACTCGTGAATAAGACCCCGAGATACTTAAACTTCTCCACCTGTTTCAATGGGACTCCACTAACATGCAGAGTGCATTGAACAGGCGTTCTGGAGACGACCATCACTTCAGATTTGTTCACGTTTACCCTCATCTCAGCTTCAACACAAACGGCTACAAACCGATCGAGTGCGCGCTGAAGTTCAGTCTGAGAGGACCCAAGGATGACCAAGTCATCAGCGAAGAGCAAATGACTTATCCTCAGATCTCCCAATTCGAAACGTTCCTCGCCAAGACTGCGCTGTAACATCCAGTCCATATAAGTAATGAAAAGGAGAGGAGACAAGACGCACCCCTGACGAAGTTCAACGCCCACGGTGAAAGGTATTGATTTAACGCCGTTTAAATGTATATCCAGACTTATTTGTAGGAGCAATAATAAAATCTTACTTTTTTTCAACCGTTGTACGAATCATTTATTTGCTTTTGCTCTATCCAATCGGCATCATCATCGCAAATTGCAAATTTTCCCAACTTTCGTTTTTTGGAGGAATTTCATTGTAAAATCTCGTAAGCCCCATCCAACATTTCCGATACAAAGAAGCCTCTTGTATAAAAAGTAATAGATTATGAGGTTGGATAGGAAGAATGCGAAAAACGCTGCAAAAACTGGAGACATCAGATAACTCTAGATTGTAGAGAATTCACAAAGAAATTGTTGCACCAACTATCCTGTATCTAGATTTTTGAGATTTGCTTAATGATAAGTCAATGATTCAGTTGCTCGGTATGCAAAAATGCAACTCTTGCAGAAGTTCAAAGTCAAACTGCAATAAATCACCTAAAAGTCAGCATATGCGCTTGGTCACCTGAGGTTCTGAATGCAGTACTCGCCAGTCGTTACAACTGCTAGTATTCAATTTCCGTTTATAGTCATTTGAAAGAATATAACTAAAGCTACGATTACACGGCCTCGAGTCATTTAAATGACGTAAAAATCCCGTCACAAAGCAGTCATTTAAATGTCGCTCTGTGTGATCGTCATTTTTGGTAGCGCCATTTAAATGACTAGGAAAATGGCGCACCAAGTGCCATTTAAATGGCGGAAAAAAATTGCCGTGTGATCGCTCTTCAATGACGCCAAGGACAATGGCAACCCAACGGAAAATTCTAAATGACTCGCAAGGTCCGTCATTTGATTTTGGGACACAAATGATGATGATAGTCATTTCGTGTGATCGCCATTTTTTCAATTACGAATCGTAGCTTAAATGTCGCTCTAATGCGGCATTTTTTCCTGTAGTCACAGCGCCATTTAAATGACTCGAAAAAATGGCCGTGTAATCGTAGCTTAAAGGATTGAAAGGACATAGGTATAAGGCAATCTGAAGAACGCAAATTCAAAGTGCTATGACGGTTTTTCAATTTTCAAAAACTATTGGAAACTATACTTGTTTTCTAGTAGATAAAGGATAGAATCGAGACTACTCTTAGAAGGCATCAAGAGGGCTTTACCAAGGGTCCGTCATCGTTCATCGACCACACCAACGCTTGCGCATTATTTTCCTCATCTTGACGGAGTATAACCTTATGTTCGTGGATTTCGAAAAGGCTTTTGATGGGACAAATCGTAAATGCATATGGGGATTTTTTAATAGGAGAGGAATCCCTAGTTTAATTGTACTTTTATGCCTAAAGTCAGTTCCCTATCCCAAGCAATTCATGCGCAACTTCGTCGATAGGTATTTCGTCTCTTACTAATTGCGTGATCTAAACTCATTGAAATATCAAATGGGGGCGGGGGGGGGGGGGGGGGGGGGTATCAGCTTCCGTAGATTTCTGACACAGCTAAGGTTCAGCAAAATAGCATTTAGCTGTGCGAGCATTTATCATTCCATAATTAAAAAAAAGATTTCCCACATAAGAGTGTCAAACTCTAAAGCTCTTTCCCACCATCCCCTTCAATGGGGCTCATCAGCAATAGAAAATGAACTTAGCTATCTCAATTCAAAACGCTATTCACAGCAGCTGCCATGTACTGTCGAATGTGGCAAAGCAGAAGCACATAAAATAGTCTCCTGTAGAAAACCAGCAAAGTATTGTTTTAAAGCTTTAAAAAGCAACGGAAACCAAGTCGGAAAGTAGTCCGACGCCTTCTTGAAGAACTTTAGGTTCTTGGCTCACCCTGCCATATAAATCTCTGCTATAGTTACCTAGTCACAGTGACATTAGCCTTGTGATGCCCGTAGAGGAAAGAGGTTGTCCCTTACCCATTATAACCCTGCATTCAAATAACTTACTGCAACATACAAACCATCTAGTTGATTTGACGAAGTTCATTACCTTGTCTATTGATGTGCTCGAAAGCTCGTCTAGGTTGTTGAAGAAGTGATTCCCTAGGAATTTATAGCTGGTGTGTTGGGGACCTGGGCAGTGACATCGGAAGTGGGTTGTATCCTCAAGAGCTCCCTTATCAACGCAGCCTCTGCAGAGTTCTTCTTCCGTTAAGCCCATTTTCGTCATATGGTACCGCAGAGTTTTGTACCCCTTTATGATACCTACGAGGGTGAACACAGATTTCCTATCCATCTTCTCGGTTTTGGTTTCGTTGAAGGACGGCCGTAGCATTCTTATGGTATTACAAGTATTTAAGGTGGCCCATTTAGCGTTTGCCTCACTTGTGGCTTTTTTCCCTGCTTCACAAGCTTCGATTGGTGTTTCTGGTGCAGTTATGGCTTTTATTGGCCTGGCTGTCGATAAAGAAGGTAATATCTTCAAGTGGCATTGCCCATACCACAGAATTAGTGTCGTCACTGCCAGGACCTTTGCTTGAAAGACGCTGCTATGGTCGGGGAGGCGTATCGATTTTGATATAGCCAGCGATATCAGAGAGGACACTTGATCCTACCCCAGTGTCCATTTTAGATCCGTCTGTAAATACGGCTATGGTTTGTGTGCTAGGTACGGGTCCGTCTCTCCAGTCTTCCCTGCTGGGATAGACCCTAGAGAAGGGTCTTGTAAACTCTAGGTAAGGCGTGATGTCGTCCGTGACAGGTACCTACACGGCCAAAATATTTCTGTATAATCATCGAATGACACGTTTCGTTCAGTTTACAGTTTACTGATTGGCTTATTCTCATTGCCACATTGTCACAGTGACATAACCGGAAATAAGAAAGCTGATGAACTTGCAAGAAATGGGTCTGCAATGGACCAAAATCAAACACTTCTATTCAATGGATTAAGGCCTTACAACCTTAGGGAACGAATCGAACATAGGATTTTAATGACAGCTCACAAGGTCACAGTCACAATACATAATGGTAGTTATACCAAATTAAGGTCTACCCACGATACGATAAAGTCAGCACAAACACTCCAACAGACTCTATAAATTGACAGAAAATCGCTCTCAATGTTGCATTGTTATGGTAGGTTCACTCACCGGTCATATTTCTTAAGACTTGACGTGCTAGTACACGGAATGTAGCAAGCCACATACGTATGTAGCACTGATGTCATTTTGACGTCAGCGAATGGTCCCAATGGCTACATGCCGTGTACAAGCTCTCTTTGTGCCTTTCTATTGACGTCAGAGCTACATACGTAACGCCGTGTACAGAGTCAAAAAGTGGTTTTTACTATTAACACAACTTACAGAATTCAACCGCAGTTCAAATACCAAAAACCTGGAGAAAACCTTCACCTTGAATGACAATCTTTTTCCAAATAAATTCAAGTAGGTACCTATGCCTTCGAACTTTGCTTCAACTCAAACACTTCCTTTGCAACGATTTTCTTGTGTGGCAAATTAAAATTAAAAACATTTCCTTACCAACAAGCACTCTATACATTCAAGCTCCCCTCCCCGCACAACATTTAACGGCTGCAATAAAGACAAAAGGAAATTAGAGATTTCTACAATTAAATGCAATATTGGACTTACAATGCAAAAAACAAGAAAATACAAATTGCAACGTCTACAAAGTTTTGCCATCTTTTAATCAATCTTAATATTAAACCGTATCTCTACGGTTTGAATGTATTTCGTATCTTCCAACAGTATATTCAGCCGCAGGCTAACGACAATCACAACTAAGCTAGGAGGGATTATTCTGGCGAAAAGCATTTTTGAAAACTTAACAGAAAAAAAAGAACAATTGCCTTGACCTTTTGAATGCGTCGATACCCACTTTTTATTTGTTTTATGCTTAAAGCGTTGTTTAATTGATTGAGCGATACAGTCTGTAGGCTATAGCATTTGTTAAACCTACATTATTGAGTTTAACATAAATTAGGTACCCATACACTTGGCCAAACAAAAAATAAGAAGGACAGGAAAATGACAAATTTGAAAATAGGAACAAGATGTCTGTGTTGATTTTTCAAGTTAAATAGGGGAGTGAAATGTAATTTAGGAGGACCGGACGAGATGGGACTTTTGGAACTTCAATTTAAAAAGGGACCAAAGGGGGGACCTATATAATTGAAATAACAAAAAAATCCTTCAGGCGGGTTATCTAATTACAGCATTGTCAATCGAACAGAGGGTTTTTTTTCTGTGTGTGTGTGTGTGTCAGAAAGGAATTTATAATAATTTAAATAGGTTGTCAAAGTTGTAGACAAATTTTTAACCTCGAAAGTGGGTGGAAGCATTTTTTGGCGGCGATTGACTAACAAAAAGAAAAACATAATTTACAACCAATTCACGTACAGAATTTCAGCAGAAAATGTAAATGGTATCACCTCGTGACATATGCATAATGCATATCTACATAGGGACATAGTACTGTATACCTTTAATAATGTGAAGACAACAAGACAGCGTACTCATATTGAACCCTATCCATCCATACTACTTATAAAATGCAACGTCCGTCTGTTCGTTTCTCCATAACTCGAGAACCATTCATCCGATTTTCATGATTCTTTTTCTGATTTATAGATGTGTGCCCAACTTAGTCCGTAGGGTGGGTGAGAATTGCTCAGGAGTAAAGGGGTCGCGGGGAATAAGGGGGGTCTCACGAACCGTTGGCCGTATGAAATTGAAAGTTTGTGTGTTGATAGATAAATCAAAAGAATTACATGCCTCATTCATCGTTTTTCAAAATTCGTCCTATAAGTGTTGAAAAACGTTTGCACCCTACTTTTCTATTTCGACCTTACTACTCTCAACTTGCCATTATACTCATAAATCTACGTATGTCGTTTCAAGGAATGCTTTTATTTGTTAGCCAATACTTCACCGAGTATTTTGATCTAAAATGCATCTTTCTGGTCCATCCAGAGGGTGAGATATAATAAATTGAAAATAGATCTTATTTGGTCAAGTGCGAAAAAAATGATTTCTCGATTGCAGTTGTGTTGTGCTTAGGGGTAGTTTTATATTGCGTTCCCAAAATAGAATATGATTACTCGCACGACTGGCATTCAGAATGCACATTGTACGTACATACTCATGTATGGCGTAGTTGAATTTGATGTATGCAATGGATATGCATTAAACAAACTAAATATGTATATATGTACGTCTACGTACATATAAGAGGTTTGTGGTGCATAAGTGATAGATACATATCTACATATATGTATTTGAGATCTGCAGCTATGGAAAGTGTATCGATATGATCGCGTAGTATAAATAATTACATCATACCTGTGACGAGTTTTTATTTATGTGAAATATTATGTCTATTGACTTAGGACTTTCGGATCAGTACAGGTTACGTAAGGACTAAGTTGTGGACGGAGGAAGGGTGAAGGGGTGGTAGGGACTAACTCTGGAACTATTTGGTCGATTTTAAAATTCTTTCAAGATTGTACCGGCTACATCCTCCGGATCAGTATAGGTTAGTTAGGGTGTGGATGGGGGAAGGGGAAACGGGGGTATAGGGGCTATCTTCGGAACTACTCGGCCATTGCCAGAGTTGACCTCCGACAGCCACGTCTTTCACATGGACAGCTATATATTGAATATTCACGTGTGAGCTGTAGGCGTAATTTGTTTATAGCTACTTGCGCCCATTAAATAAATAACATGTAGGTATAGTTTATGAAAAGGCATAGCGATCAAATATTTTGTGAGCTTAAAAAGAAGACAAAATATAAACAAGTAAAAGTGTTACCATCAGCCTGGCCGATGCTTTGATACCCTCCACTGTATGTACTGGACACATGCGTGTACGTCTAATATTGGTTTTGTATGGGAGGTACCAGAACTACTTGAACCACATAGAACATTTTTTAATACCAACTTGGCAACGGTAAAAACAAGTCCTCTCATAAAATTTCATTCACCTAAGTCGATTCGTTTGGACTCTATCGTGCTTTCAACAGACAGACAGACGGACATGGCTAAATCGATTTAGAATGTGATCCTGATTCAGAATATATATATTTTGTAGGTTCACCGGTGAATCCTTCTTGGCGTTACAAACACAAATGACAAAGTGAATATACCTTCCTGTGAAGGGTATAATAAACGTGCATTGATAGCTGAAATAAATTTGAATTTAATTTAATAGAAAAGAAACCAGCGGGCGGAGCCGCGGGCGTTGCTAGTCGAGGTATAAGTTCCAAAGAAAATCCGAAACGAAAGTCAAATCTCTTCGGAACTTAAATTGCGTTCGAGAACAAAATAATGGAAGTATGTATATAAACTCGTATGCAATTGGTTGTCGGAGAAATTCGAAAGAAATTTGCCGTGTGATACAGCTGTCAAAAATTGGTATAACGCGGTATATCGCAGCGGCGAAGTGCGCTACAACCCACAAGTCATAGGAGAATTTTTCCGAAAGTGAATCGGTGAACTAATTGTCCATGATGATAATATTATAAAGAACGAACATTTTTAAATTAGACCGAAAAATGGTAATTTTTAAAAAAGCGAAATCATAAGAGAGCGAAAGCTTGCTTCAAGTAGGTACCTAACTCCTTTTGTTTTGTTCTTTCTTTACTGAAACGATTAAGAAACAACCTCCTTGAAATTGGAAGCTTTCAAAGTTCATTTCGCAGTTCGAGAAACTTTGGGTTTTGACATTTTTACAAACTCCTTGCGTTTCGAGTGTAAAATCGGTTGATTCCGTGAACGTATAGCTGGTTCACGGATGCGGCGATTCGGCCCCTGATACCTGACATAAAAAAACAAGAGTTATTCCCCCCTTCCTTTAATGTCTTTCGAGATGACGAACTTAACGGCGTATCTAATACCCGCGCTATAGATGACTCTCCTTGTCGAGGAGTTCTATACCAGCCGTTAACAATAGCCTTGACGGATCTCCTCTTGCTTCTTCCTCCTCTTCAAAACTAGACTTTGTTTCAATAAAAATATCATTTCCCCGTCCCTGTATTTTATGTGTTTTATATTTAACCTGCCCAACCTATTGAATCCCACCAACTTGGCATTAATGCGATTGACCAAATAGTTGACTTATCTCACTCCCTATAGATTAAATCCTCACCTTCGGCGACTTTAATCTTCCTCCGCTGCACTGGACTCCTTCAGAGGATGAATCCTTTCTCATCGCTTCTAATGCCAACTCAGCTAAGAAATGTCCCTTCTTAGATAGGTTGACAGACTCCAGCCTGTGCCAAGTTAGTGGAGTCTCAAACTACATATGGATAGGCAATTAGACCTTATTTTCACAACTGATCTTATTAAAGAACGTTTCGAATTGGGAGATCTGAGGATAAATCATTTGATCTTCGCTGATGACTTGGTCATTCTTGGGTCCCCTCAGACTGAACTTCAGCGCGCACTCGATCGGTTTGTAGCCGTTTGTGTTGAAGCTGAGATGAAGGTAAACGTGAACAAATCTGAAGTGATGGTCGTCTCCAGAACGCCTGTTCAATGCACTCTGCATGTCAGTGGAGTTCCATTGAAACAGGTGGAGAAGTTTAAGTATCTCGGGGTCTTATTCACGAGTGATGGAAGGAGCAATGCCGAGTTTTCCTGTAGGATTGGTCAGGCTGGGTCAATTTTGAAACAGCTTGGTCATTCTGTTATTAGAAGGACTGAACTTGGTGTCAAAGCTAAGTTGTCAGTCTTTAATTCGGTGTTTGTTCCAACTCTTACCTATGGTCATGAGGTTTGGGTAATGACCGAAAGAATAAGATCGTGAATACAAGCTGCCGAAATGAGATTTGTCCGTTGTATTGCTGGTGTGACCCGTAGAGATCCCATTAGAAATACTAGAATACGTGAGGAACTCAATGTCGAGCAGCTACTTCTCCGGACGGAGCGGTCCATGCTTCGGTGGTTTGGTCATGTTAAACGTATGTCACCAACCAGGATCCCACGTTGTGCTATGGAATCCGTAATCGGGCAGGTGTCCTCTAAGGTAGCCCCAGGATGAGATGGTTAGATCAAATTCATAATCTCTCCTCTACCCGTATGGGGATTGCCCTTGATGATTTGGAGTCGATGGCGGAGGATCGAGAGCTATGGAGGGTCCACTTGAGAAACCTACATCCGCGACCCACATAATGGATAGGCGGGTCATTGAAAATGTATGTATGTATCTTATTAACTCCTCAGTCTCGCCTCCACAGAGCTAACTTCTGAAAAAATTAATGCCTATCTCAGCAAGTGCTCTTTCGACTTCGCCAATCTTTCATTAGATGTTGCTCTGTCCATGTTTTACAGAGAATTATTTAACTTCATTTCTCTCTATGTACCCTTTTGTCGCCATAAAACGTCAACCACATCCCCCATGGTATAATCGTAGACTTCGTTCCTTACGGAACAAGAGAAACAAGCTATGGACAGTTTTTCTTCTTACAAACTCTTCTTCGGTCTATTCCAACTATCGCGGTATCTATCTGCAATTAATCCAGCTTTATAACTCTCTCTACCAACGCTATCTAAATAATGCTCAAGCCAAAATAATAAATGACCCCAAGTCCTTTTTCCGATTCGTCAACTACAAAAAAAATTTAGACGGCTACCCTCCTTCTCTCTCTCTTATGATAACGTATCATTCACCATTCACGGACCCACTTACCATTGCCAACTAATTCGCCGCATTTTTCAAGCAACAAGCTGATAACTTATTTGTACCGGATCCCTCTTACTTTGGCTACCTGCCTAACTTCTCTATTGGTCCCTTTCTCTCTCAAACTATTGATCATACTCTCATCGAAAATAAATTACAAAAGCTAAATGATGAATTCTCACCCGGCCCAGATGTTCTTCCCCGCAATTTTTCTTAAGAAGTGTTCTTCCAACCTGTCGGTCCCTCTTTCTTACCTCTCTCGTCTATCTCTTTCTCAAGGAGTATTTCCCCAGATTTGGAAGACCGCTTTCATAACCCCACTAATTATAGTCATATAGCCAAACTTTCACATATAACCAAAATCTTCGAAAGTTTAATATACGAAGCATTAAGCTTTCGATGCAAGTCTCTTATTTCCCCTAACCAACATGGCTTTCAACCACTACAAATCTTGTCGAAATCGTGTCATTTGCCCTGTCAGCATTAGAGAACGGAAACGAAGTTGACGTTATTGCAACTGACTTTAGTAAGGCCTTTGACAAGATATCTCATCAATTAATTCACTTTAAATTGTCCGCTCTTGGGTTTGAACCCATATTGTAAAAATGGATATCTTTTTACCTTTTATAGCGTTCGCTTCAGGTCCGTCCTATCGGCCCCTTTCTTGGCAACCTCGGGTGTTCCACAAGGCAGTCATTTGGGTCCACTTCTCTTCATCCTTACCTACTATAAACGATCTTGAAAATGTAATTAAACACTCCTCCCTCTCTCTATACGCCGACGATACCAAGTTCTTCAAACTCGTTTCTTCACCTCAAGACTGCTCTCCCCTTCAACAAGACCTTGATCGCGGTTTTCAACCTGGTGCCTTTAAAACTGCTTAGAGTTGAACATTCACGAATGCCAAACTATTACCCTTTCGCGCAAGCGCAACAAATCCCCTTCCCGGCTCTACGTTCCTCACGGTCAACCAATCTCTTCTGTTCAATCTATCCAGCCAACTCATCACTCGGCTTTGTTAAACGTTGGTCTAAAGAATTCTGCAACCCCTACGTGACTAAATCACTCCACACCACTTTTGTTCACCCCCTCCTTGAGTACGCCAGTCAAGCGCGGTCTCCCTTTCATCGATTTCATGTGCTCAGAATCGAGAACATCCAACGTCGTTTATATTATATTATACACATTAAACAAAATACGCATTTAATTATAATAATACACAAAATTTCCTTATAAAACAACAAGCCTTAACTTTTATTGGCAAAAAATAATAATCAAAACAAAACAAAGAAAACAAAGGTGGTACAAATTTTTGGTTTTTCCAGGAATCGTATTGCATAGATAGTATTCTTGTCTGTCAGGACAATACATATATCAATGTTACAAATTTTACAAACTTTGGCTCCCATGACTGTCGAAGAATAGCGCTACATCCCTTTATCCAGTTCTGATTAATCTTCACAGGAACACTCCCAGGCCAATACCTAGGATTGTCTGTAAGTCTCAACTCAATCGATTCGGCGGTATTCGAGATATAAGATTTTGAATGTTCTTTTTTGTATGGGCGGTGCCACGCCCCTTTGTCAAATTTTGACCAAATAAAACCTATATGGTGCCCATTGTTAAGGCCTATCTTTTTCAAAAAGATCCATACAAATCGGGTTAGTAGTTCTTACGTGATAGTGGAACAAACAAACAATTTAAAACTCTTGACGAACTGTAATTGTAATCTTAAATTTTTCTTGTTCTCAATAAGATCGACAAAATTATGAGCACCACAAGAAGCCTACCCCTCCCCTATATTGTTTAAAAGAAAATCTGGTACAAAAATAGACTAATTGGTATATCCTTCTTGGCAAGGCCACATCAGAAAAAGAAAAGCCATACTCGAACCTACACTTGAAATTATTTTTTTTTTTACAAAAAAAAGTTATATGCGAACTTTAAGTTTAAGAACTTCCCCTCTTCTCATATTGCTCCGTCAAGAATATCTATGTGTGTTAGCAGAGCAATATCCCAGATAAGCTATTATCCGTAAAAACAATGCCACATCAGAGAAAAAAAAATCCGGCTTTAGCAAAACGCATAAAAAATGAAAATTTACTTCATACCAGTGCGCTGGGAGTCGCGTGCTGTAGCTTATGTAAGTAGCACACACGAAGCATCCAGGCGATATGTCATTTACGGTTCTAGCGAACGTGAACCCCCGCGAGATGTGTTATTTTTTTTATTTCGCAATTTTACTGAAGTTTTTTTATTACCATCCTGCATATTATAGCACAATCTGGTGGCAGGAGTCACTTTCCACCACCGCCGCCGCCGCCTACCCGACCGCTAGCATTACTAAAAAGTAAAAGCCAGTTCTTTGCATACGCAGAGCTCGGAGCTGGCACGCTTGACGTATCCTCGTATACCATCATGTGGCTCCTGCTCATGCTCCTGCTCTCTCGGCACGGATCATGAAGTATGCCAATATCGTGGCAATTAAGGGCGAAGTTTAAAATTATTACTTAACGCGTGAGGTGAGTTTTGAAAAATTACTATAAGGGTATACAGCTTTGGCAGTTTTCGATGTGCGATATGGTTGGCATAATATCCTTGGGCATTATTAATGCGGATGCTGAATAAAGGTGCGGATAGATATAGATGGATGGTTGTCCGCGATGTGGTTTAAATGAAGGTTATCTTTATATTGCTGAAATTGGTTTAATGTTTTGTGGAAGAGCCCGTTGATGGTGGTGATTTTGGAATGATGAGGTTATGATATGACTCTTGTGGTGGCAATGAAGTGACTAAGGACGAAAGGGTTGATATACCAAATTGAAACATTCTGAACGTCATGCAATGGGGTTAAAAAGGGACACTGGGATGGGAGACATTATATACGAAACGACGTAGTGTGCAAATTTCGGTCTACAACAACTTTTTATGAAGCAAGTTCTACTACTGACAGGAAGACTTTTTTTTCGGAGGTTGTTACTATCCGATGGAGCAGTGCACTCAGACACAACTACTGGTCTATTGTACTGCCAAACAGACACCTTACATTGCTGTACTTAGTTTTCCCGTCTTTCGAAGAAAGATGAGAATGAGCTTCAGTGATGAAGAGCTTAGATGTTCGGCACTCACCACGTCAGCCCCAAAGATGCGCCACCTTATGCGAACAAAGGCAGGACAACTACAGAGGAAGTGCTCCGCTGTATCGTCATCCTCTCCACAAGCAGGACAGATGGTGGTGTTGCTCAAGCCCAACACATTTAAGTGTTTGGCAAAAGCTTGGTGGCCCGAAAGGACGCCCACAAGAAGTCTGCAGTCGATTCTCCTGAGAGACAGAAGGAAAGACGCCGATCTCTTGCAGATGTCCAGACACGGTCGTTTGGTCTGTCTACACCCAGCACAGTCACGCCAACGACACTCGTGTTCACGAGAAACCCGAAGTATCAATGGATGACCTAACCACAAATGCAGGCAAACCCAACGCAGGTTCAGGTTCTAAGAAATCTTCTTCTGAACCCACCCTGGCAAAGCTCATCAGCGATCTTGTTTCCCTGGATACCAGTGTGACCTGAGTTTGACCGTGTTTAGCCTACCGACCAAGTTCAGAGAAAGCTTGAGTTCGAGCACTAACTTGGACGAGGTAAGAGGGTTGAGCAGCGCTTTTAATGCAGATTGGCTATTACTGCAAACGCATATGCTTCTAGCCCTCCACCTATTTGTCACAATATAGCGCGTAGCCATAAGGATAGCGAAGATATCCGCCTGGAAGACAGTCGCATGGTTACCCAAGGGGTAGTGTAGTCCAATGTTCTCGCTTTCCACGAAGACTCCAGAACCAGACCCCTGTCCGGTTTTAGAGCTATCCGTGAATACACGATGGCATTCTTTCCCTGGCCCCGAGTCTGGCCGAAGCCATTCCGTTGCCTGAGGAAAGTTGATGTGGTAGTTTTGTCGCAGTAGGATTTCTGGTGTCATTGCGTCAGACGGCATATCCATAAGACAGGGGTCAAAGGATAATTCTCGCACAAGTTCTCCAAATTCCAATGCGCGTGGTACCAAAAGCCACCTCTCTTTAACCGAGAGATGGTTTTCAGCATACACCCCATGATAAAAATATCAAGGGGGGGAGGTTCATCAAAGCATCTAGAGCAGAGCCGGAGTGCTGGGGAAGGCCCCTGTACAGCCAAGGCAAACCATTCTTTGGAGTTTGGCCAAAGAGGCCATAACACGTTTCCGCGAAAGCCTGTTCCACCACACAACCGATGCATATGAGAGAAGTGGTCTTACCATTGCCGTATAGATCCATAGGACCCTTTTAGGAGATAAGCCCCATGTCTTCCCAAAAGCGCCTTTCCACTGCCAGAAAGTCGACAGCGCTTTATCGGTTTTCGATTCAACATGCTTGAACCAAAGAAGTTTTCTATCGAGGATTACTCCCATATATTTTGCATCGTCAGAGATCGGAATAGTGACACCTTTTAGCACAAGTTGAGTCAGACAAGTGACATTCCACCTTCTCGTGAAGAGAACAACCGTAGTTTGAAGAGGATTCACTGAAAGCCCATTCATTGTGCACCAGTCATCGATCAAGCCCAAGGATCAAGCAGAGTACGCGAATACAAGTTCCTAATGTCAGATGTGTTCATACTGTGCTGCTGGGGGTTTTATTTTTTTGGATGCGCCAATGGATGTGGTAACCTTCTCTTCAGACTGCAACATGTGGTCGATGATTAGTGATGGGCTGGGCAAAGTATTTCTCCATGTGCTGCTGGGGTGACTCGGAGAGATTGTGGGATAAATAGCCGAGGGCTGTTGTAGGTTCTCCAAATGAGCGGTTTATGTTTTATAGATTATCCAAAAAGTTGGTGCTTCATTTCCTATCATTAGACTTGACAGGCAAACCTAATAGCTCGCTTCGTGTAGTCATATTTCTAGAAGACTATAAATTATAATAACAAATGTGCAAATTGAACCCATTTATGCAAGCATCTCGTGGAGCTGTTGAAGCGGATGCGTTCCCAGGCGAAGCAACCCGACGAATACTTGAGTTCACCATTGGAGAACCTTGCCTTAGGCCGATGTTCAACAAGTTTTGTCGGGTTGTGGAGAAGGTCTACAAAGTTGAAAATATTCGATAAAGATATGAGAATCCAAGATCGCCGAGTGAGAGAATAAGCATGCGTATTATGCAGCCTTCCTCGAGTTTCCGGACAAAATCCACCATTCTTCAGCATTGCACCGATTTTGTTCATCCTGTCTATCCTACTGTTCTAACTGAAGTATTCCTTCAAAACAACCAAAACCACCTTAAACCTAACAAAACGCATACATACTGTGTTAGAGTTAAAGCTACATCGTCTCACTCAAAACACACCCTGCATCTCATTGACCTACGTTGCTATTTTAGTTTGCAGTTTATCTCGAAAGCCAAACACAATTCGAAACAGGAAGACCAATTGCTTACGCAGAAAATACGATAACGCCCCACGGCTGTCAGAATACAAATTTCTCGCAGTCATTCAGATATCAATTCGCGCCTTCGTTCATTCATCAATCCATTGTCGGCCAACATCAGCCTTGGTGAACGATCCAGGGACGCGGCATTACCACGAAACGAAACGATGAGCATTCATAAATATCTACTACACGGATCCCACGTCCGCCATGTCCCCATGTCATCGTGTCACCATCATTCACACAAACAGTATACCCTCGCAGCGGCAGAATGCCAGAAGCATGCCATTAGCAAGAACCCAGTGCGATTATCTTTAATCGATACTCCCGAGCCCGACCCGACACCGACAGCGTGGTCAACTCAAGTGGAATTAGCACAACAACAATAAGAAGGAGAAGCGGAGCAGAGCGCAGTCCATCCACAAAGCAGAGAACTACGAAAAAAAATACAGTTGAACAAAGATCAGACACAAGAAGCGCACACACAGTGCACCCGTAATTTGCCATTCTGGGCGCATGCATGCCATTGATCAGCACGATCACCATGGAGTCCCATATGAGCAGAGCACCACTTGTTCAGGTCTCAGATGGACGTGCTTACATGCGACCTAACATCGCATGCGTTCCAACTCGTGCGAGCCTCTGCATCATATGTGTGGTGGGCGAGGGGGAGGGGAGGTATATATGCGCGCGCACATATCACGCAAACGATCGCGCACACATCAACTTGTTTGTTGCCAGCAATGCCAGTGGACAGTGTGACAGCTCCCCAGCAGCATAGTGGCAGCACTACCGTGGGAATGTGAAACAGGTGCACTTTTGGGGTCGTTGAGTTTCAGGTCGACTGTGCTTGTGTGTTCGAGTGTTTTGTGGATTATGTTGCACGATGCGCGCACTTGTGCGTTACATAAAGATACTTAATTGAATTGACTCGCTTGGAGGAGGAGTCGTTTGTTGGCGATTGGTGATCGGATCGGTGGACGAGCTGATTTTTGGAAAGTCAATGGAGAGCAATTACATAGTTTAAGGCGGTTCCCTTCCCACCTGAGGCATCAGTCTGATGGTGATCAGATGGTCGTTTGATTATAGGTAGTGGGTGGGGTTAATGGGCTTAATGGCTTTAACGAGCGTTGGACTATATTATCCAAACTCGCTGTTCGAAAGTGGTACTAAATATTTTGGTGGATATTTTTCTTCCCAAACTAGATCTGATCTGACATTTATTATATGGAAACTGCTATAGAGAGCAGAGACAGCGTCTATTTGAATGCGGATTTGTCATATGCGGCAGATGTAAGCTAGAAACCTTGAGCTATGTCGACAAGTTGATGAAACCGCATCAAGTAATAATTCGCCAATAGCTGCTGGATATGCGCTCAAGTCCCCGCAGATCAAAGATATGATGTTGACAAAGATTACTTCTACGAACTCCTCGCTATGTCCAAAGTACATACGAAGTTAAAATCGTTCTCAGTGATTTCAATCCGAGAACAGTCTGGAAGTAGGTCTACCTATATGCCTGATGAATGGAAGGCCGTAAGTATGCTTAAGAGGAGGGTCGCAAATCCTGCTGGTAAAGCAATCCCGGCTAAAGGCTGCGGCTGGTTCAAACGACAGCACAGTACAAATTTAAAAATCATAGCAAATAATTTCAACTCTAAATTCAAATTGTACGTTAAAAATTGTGACGTCTGTAAGGCGGCTCTCAGATTGAGGCAACAAGGAATAAGCAACTATAGTTACTATAGCAACTGCCAATAAGCAATCAGTAACATTTTTCGTTCGAGCGATATTTAGTTGCTTTGATGTGAGACCTGACACCTGAGACCTCTAATTTAATTCAAAGTAAAATAATTGTGAGCGACAATTTTGAGTGTTTCCTATTGCCAGTTGCTTATTGAATGTTGCCTCAATGTGAGAGCCGACTAAGCTAACAAAATTGTGTAACTTTGTTCAGCAACCACTTACGGGAAATCAAATTCAAGTGGACCGTCCATGGCAACGACTTTTTGGGTCCTTATCATCCTTCAAAATCTGGAAATTGCTTTCTTTTTATAGTTTTGGACCAATTTTCTAAAAAGCTTATAGCTCTTTTTTCGGATGAATTTTTTAGTAAATACCTTTTTTGAAATGCATAAAAGCTTTTTCAAGTTGCTATCCAAAAACTTGAAAATTTCATAGCATATACTTTTTCTTGAATTTAACAGTTTTGTAAGGAGCAATAAATACTATGAGACTTTAGTCACAGAACGAGTTCTAAGCATAAGGTCGTATAATAATTAAAATTTAAAAAAGAAAAGTCTATTCTAATCAGAGTATATACGTGTTAACTCCACAAAAGGTATTTTAAGGAACGACGACCGAAGCAAATTTCAAGCAACTGTATCGTTTTGAAGGAGAAAATGTAGAGTGGTTAAGTGAATATTTCTTTGGTAAGTCTGATAAACCAGAGGAGGTGCTACTACCCATCTCGAAAAGATGCGAATGTTTTTGCGATACATTGGAGATCCTGGATTTCAAACTGGCGTTGGTGAGTATATAGGACTTCATCACAGTACTGTCTCGCGAACAATTAACTGTGTTGCAAAATTTATAGTAGACTTTCTGACCTCTGCTCGCCTTGCGCCGCTCACTTTTAGCAAACAAACAAACTTATATTTGGTCCATTTAAGATAACACTTTGAGAAAATTCCTACAGTTTTATTAGATAGAAAGATAGATTTTTATTTCGTCATAAAATTACAAAGGAGAGCCATCACACAATTTTAAATACAGAGATATGATATAATAGGGTATGTATATCTTTCAACTGAAACAATCTTAAATATTTTAAATACTATTTTATAAATTCAGATTTTTTTGAAGGGAAACAACGAGAAAACCCAACATTTAAAAAAAAAAAAAAAAATTAACTATTAGTAAGTAATTTAAGTAAATTATCTAATAAATAAATTAACAAAAATTTAATTTAACAAATATATAGAAACAAATATATTAATGAACAAATAGGTATTTAACATAATGGGGAACTATATTAACAAATGTGTTTATAAATTAACAAGTAAATAAATAAATAAATAAATGAATAAATAAATAAATAAATATATAAATAAATAAATAAATAAATAAATAAATAAATAAATAAATAAATAAATAAATAAATAAATAAATAAATAAATAAATAAATAAATAAATAAATAAATAAATAAATAAATAAATAAATAAATAAATAAATAAATAAATAAATAAATAAATAAATAAATAAATAAATAAATAAATAAATAAATAAATAAATAAATAAATAAATAAATAAAAGTTTTATTAGAAGTATAGATATCAATTTAATCTGCATCCTCTGCATCGACCTCCCACTCCATGATTTTGCCACTTGTTCATAATACTGTTTTTCCTTTCCTTTCCTTTGTTCCCCTCTTCCTATGGAATTCAAACAATTACCTATCCCATTATACATCTCATATCTTATGAAGACTATTAATATACACCATGCCATACTGCAACACGCACCCCATTCCCATCCGGCATCGGGCATACGATCATAATATACATACATTATACAACTGACCGTAGCACTCACTGTGAAAACAAATCAACCCTTTTCGCATGCCAGGTATACGTATGTTAGGGTGGTTTTGTTTGTCGTGTTTGTCGTGTCGCCCGATCGAAAAAGTGTACCAAGGTATATGTGTATGTACATATATATTTTTACTTAAAAAAAACGTACAAAATGCAAACTATTCCTTAGAGCGTGGCTATAAACGGCATAGCCTATAGCAGTCTCATAATCTTAAGGAACATTTTAAAAAAAGTTTCATCGACATTTGTCCAGTAGTTTTCGAGTTTTTAGCTGACAACGAAAATTCCTACAGTTTTATTATATCTATAGATAAGGCCTCAAATTGGATCAAATATTCATCGAACTATGAGGAACAGTTAAGAGCAAAAAAAGAATGAAGTGGCACATACCGATTCCCAGCATGCTTAGGAGCCTTAGACTAGACTCTACTCATGTGGAAATTTTGAAACCAAATTGGCCCATTCCCACCCAGAAAAATACATAAACCAAAAAGGTTATGCTTGTTTAAATATTCAAGTTGCAGGTCGCTTGCAATGGAATATTTTACCAGCGTTGTTGAATGACAGTGACCAGGGCAGTCCATGATTCCAGAATTCGGAGAAATAGCGCAGTGGGAACAATTATGCGAAATTCTGCAGACGTCGTTTTGCTGAGGGCTTATGACCCCTTTTAAGAATGCAACGACAAACCCAGACATAGCATTTAACTTTAAACCCTACAATAAAGAGAGAGTTGTAGTAGAAAGATGTTCGGTTTCGGGCAGTTAGATTAGATTTAGATTTAGATATATTTCATGGAAAACTTACACTTTAAGACAAAAAGTTTTATCAAATAGTGTGAATAATATTTGGTAAATTCAAATGGACTGTAGCTATTATGTATGTATCCAAATATTAGAAATAAAACAACAACTGTTTCTAACGAACACTTTAACTTTATTAAAACGCTAATTTTAGGACCAAAACACGACTGCTTCCTTCAACGATTGAATAAAGTATCCTGGACCAAACACGTCCGACGCGACGTCCTCGGTGGTTGAATTGGAAGTCCCTTTTTCTCGTCTCATGAGTGCACACAGCACAGGATAGAAGGATCGTGCACAGCACACTCGATCGCCCATACACCAACCGACGTGCATATGTGTGCGCAGACACTTCCTCGCTTCGACATATATTTTGTCCGTACATGTATGCGGACAGCTTATCGCCATTTTATGTTCTTCAGAATATTGAACATAGTAAAGATTACAATTATTTAAATTACAATTTTGAAAAAAAATGTAAAGAATAAACGTATTTATGAGAAGAAAAAATAAAATAAATAAAGAAAGAAGAGGGTGAGCAAATAACAAAAAAAAAAACATTTTTTTACAATAAAGCTTAATCATACCACTTAAGTTCGATACAAGATACAAAAAAAGCGGAGGTTTCCAATTCTAAAAAACTGCGTACCGCTAAATTTGCAAAATGTTCCAAATTTAATTGTAGCCTGCTTTGTCTTACACAACGTTGCAACATATTTAAAGGACAATGCAGATTGTCAACCAATTGAAGAAACAATAAATAAATGTATCTCTTGGTGAAAGCGAAGATTTAACAAAAAATTCTCTTAAATTTCGAAGATTAGGCCAAGTCAAAAGAATCGAATTGCTAAAATGGTATACATTAATTTACATTTTTAGAAATCTATTTTTTATTATTCAAATATGTAAGTTGATTTCTTTTTTATATAAACTTAAATAAACAAAAATTGTCAAAAATAAAATTTTGTTTCATATTAATTCCAAAAAGTTTTTTTATAAATTAAAATAAGTTGATCCATTACCTGTGATAATATTGGTGGAGCTATGAGAAGAGTAAGTTCTTCGTTCTTCATTTTTACAAAATTTTCTCCAGCAGAAACAAACGCTGGATCCTGGAGCTCACCATTTTTGTTAAATTTTTGATTTCGTCCGTTTCGTTCAGCTTTCTTTTTTTTTTTTGCTGTGCTGCAACTGGAACTCCTTCCCTCTCTTGTCTGGATGCTTATGCTGTATAAGAGTTAGAGTTAGAAGCATCTTTTTCCGCCAGTCCTTGGTTGGCATCATCTGCTCTAACAGATAAGCCACCTTTATAAAGCGCTTGTTAATTAAAAGTCATGTATCTATAGTGTTTATTTCAGTTCTTGTCTATCATGGTCTATTATAGACTTATAATAAGTGAATCGTATGTTTAGCCTAACACCGTGATTCTGCTCTTTGTCACCATTATAGGGTCCAATGTTGGATTGTAATTGTAAGTTTCGTAGATTTTGAATTTATATGACAACGCGTCGCCTTTTTTGAACCTCTTTTTACATCAAAAGGTTTGGTGGTATTCTTGCCAATTTTGAGATAATAGCGAAGTTTCTGAATTCTCTCCCAGGAGGTTTTAAAATTGAATCAGCAATTCCCTAATTTTCTCCAAGATCTGGTTCCTTTTTCTGATACCGACAGATCAATCCCATGACAAGTCCTAGAATACCCTCCTGCTTCCATGTATATCTATGAAAACCTATACATGTTTTCATAATGGATTGAAATTAATAATTGATCACTTTACTGGCAGAGGGAGGTACCTTTAGCTTCGACTTGTAACGTCTTGTAAACGAATAGGAAATCTTTATAACTGAACAGTGCATGCTGGGATGATATCCATCACGCTAATGATATCATTTCACCTGCTGCTCCATTAAACTGAAGGAGCACATACGTTTAAAATTGCTGGTCTAAAGATGTATCCTCTTTCAATAACCATAACCGTTTGGCAAAATTTGCTCAACTTCCAGTTTTACCCGACCACACATCCATTATACCACCGTCAGCTAACCAAGATCATTAAACAAAAACTCACTCACAGCACATTCCGTCCGATCCGAGCTCACATTTGGTTAATCGTATGCGGATTAGTATTACATAGTACCCATCTGGTATACGGTCGTATACCTAACACAAGTTGACACCAATCGCTGAGACTAAACCGTGGGCATGCTCTCACAGTCCTCAACGGATACCACATCATCGTCAGCGCTCCTCTCATCATCGCTTCGACTTGATGTCGATCATCATTTGTACGATCATCATTGGTGTGACGTTGGGCTACAGAAAAAAAAATAGACACGACTTGTCATCCACCTCAGCATTCATTCATTCATCGCTGCAACAATTTTTCACCGTAGTGTGACAACATTCTAACTGCAGACTTCGCCTCCTCCGTCACCATGCAACACCATGTAGTTCTCATGGTTTTCCCGCCAAATTGACTTGCATACAGAGTGCCTCCGCCACGATCAATGGGCGTCGTCGTCATCATCGTTCGCGTTCCCCCAAGGAGTGTGCACTATAAAGTGTTGTTTCCATTTCTATAGTCGCTCAACCAGGCTCCCACCAATGCACCAGCGATTAGTGCATCAACTTCACTTCGGAAGCTCCTTTCAATTGCTCAGCATGACGATGAGCGGAGCCTACCGCTACCATGGGAGCCGGAGTCGGAGCGCTTCGCGCCGTCATCGTTTCAAATGCAATTGGGATGCAATTGTTGTCGTAAGACCGTGCATCATTGTGTGGCAATGTTCATGGGAAAATAATTTTCTCCCGCGATTACGATGACGAGACAGTTTTCGAAGCGAGCACTGGTTAACAAGTCCCCGAGGAGTATTGTCCGCGTCTTACAGTCGATTAGGTGGGGTGGTAGGTACTCGCTTTTCGAAAAAGTGAAATTCGGGTAGCACAGCGTGTTAATTGAATCTCTTCGGTGGCTTATTGAAACCGAAGTACATTATCTATCAAAGAGCAGTTGATTGACCAACAACACTACTGAACTGAGCCCGCTAAGCATGTTATCTCAGTAGCGTAACAAATTTTGAAAGCTATCTACACTACACGATGCGGACCCGAGGAGGTAATCGATCAACCAAGAGCCATCTCGAGGAAGAGAACAACGAAGAAGAAATCCAAGTCGAGTACAGCTACAGAGGCAAAAAGTACTTGTATTGTAAGTATCTAAAAGAAAAAAAAAGATACAAAGATACAACTAATGTTGTAAATTGCGCACGCGCAGGGAGCACAAGAAGTCCGCTGCGCTCGTTCGTTTGGACAGACAGCCGGCGGACGGACGGACGGACGAAGAGATGATCGCTGTTGGTGTCGTGTCGTGTCGTGGTCGTGGGTATCCGAAAGTAGATACTACAACAATAAAGCAATCGCGTCGCGCGTGCATCAAGCAAACCGTGGGAACCGCCTGCCTGCCACGGTCCCAAAACCATTTCAAGATTCTCTTGAACCACTTTGTGTGCACGAGATACGAGAATAGTACGGCTAACCGATGTGTATAGAGCTGTTGAGGTCTGTCTTTTGGATGGGGATGTAGATTCAGTGGGGGGATGGATATCTTTGGTTCGGATGAGAGGCGGCACGCAATAATTCGCTTGTCGTTTCTCGTCTGGGTGTTGAGGTATGGCAGCGCGATGATAATTTGTTTATAGCTTCACTATACCCGGCTACTGGTTGGCGACTCATAACTTCTTATGCCTGGTGCAGAGAAGGTGAAATATTTAAATCACTGTTGTATGTACAACACGCTAGGGTCATCAGGGGCGACGACAGTGAATGTGTGAATATGATGAGGTGGATTGCCGACCATACGGTAGCTGATGGATAAGGTGTTTGCCTAGAAGTTGAACCGGCTAATGTGATACCGTGTGTTATGTTTTATGACGGCTGAGAAAGGAAGACTGTCTTTTGAGATGGGTAAATGGACACGGTTGTAGATATAGACATAGGTACTTTATGGATTTTCGGAGGCGGATAACTATTTTGATAAAAGTTAATTTTAAGCGGGACTAAGGCCCTTTTCCCTGGATATTATCTATATAGACATATTTGGGAAAGGAAAAATCTAAACAGCTGCAGCTGCATGGGTTAATAATAGTGCCAGATAAAATGTTATATTGCCTACAATTGACGCATTTTTGTCAGAAATGTGCAGTTGGGCGAAGATGTCTTGACTGATTTTGGTCACCGAATGGGTAAGAAACAATGGAAGAGTATATCTTCCTCTGCGATGAAGATGTCTTCCTCTATAAGAAGACTTCCAGCCTAAGGCAAGGCTCGCATCGAAGTGGCGTGGCGGTGGCGTGGTGATCAAACGGCAGGTGGCATAGGAGTGGTGTAGCGAAGTGGTCTGAAAGTGGTTTAACACGCACTGAAGTGGAAAACAACATAATGGTGCCACCCATTCATCAGTCCATAAAATGTCGTCACCAGGCTATACTATATAATGTGCCTCTACAAGGGAAAACCTCTTTCAAATCCACGTCGCCATGGTTTTGTACAATATCTGTTTATTGTTGCTCTTAAGGGGCTTTGCTAATAATTGGCTTTATAGGTATAGACTAATTCGTTTACTACCTCAAAGATATATCTGTATACAGAAGTTACCCTTCCAAATTCACAGCAACTCACTGGGGCTCTGCTTCAATGTTGCCTTGATAGCTTTTATAAGTTTTGGTTGAGACTTTATAGCCTTGACGCTATTTTTTTACATGTTGGTATAACTTCCAAACCTCATTCCTAGAGAGACATGTCTCCATCGACTTAACTTTTCGTATTATTTCCTTTCCCTTCAAAAAATGTTGTATTCTTCTTTTCTCCTCTGTCCAAAGGTGTCATAAGCAGCTTTTCTCAAAAAAAGACTTCTTGCCTAAGTCTGCCGTTTACAACAAATCCGCATACAAATAGACGCTGCTTTTGTTCCCTGTAGCAAGTACCGGCGCGCGTACTAGATGTCACAGTTGTTCATCCTTCTTTTGCCCGGCCCATCCTACCGTACCTCCTGGATGGCGGTGAAATCTGCTTCGTAGCAGCTTAGGGCCTCAGATAGTTGTTCGGCTGCACCCGGTCTGTTCAGGGTTCGAACATTCCACGTGCAGATTCGAATGCCATTGTCCGTATTTCGTTTTGCAGAGTCGTCAATGGTGAATCTGTCCTTATACGCTCTTGGTTGCTTCGCAACCATATTGTGTTTCCGTGGTTGGGTAGTCAACCCCACGCACAACACCCAACCTGGAGGGCCAAGCCCTTTCTGTGACCACTTCGATGAAAAGGGACGGATATTCCGAAGTCAGTCCGGAGTAAGATATTCCGGGGATTTGAGTACTGCCGTTGACCCATTAAGGGCTCTTCTGCCACCATCTCTATTTTAACATCCTTACTAGTATTGAAAAATCCTTAATGACCTCAGGTCCAAATAAGTCGAAGTAGGTAAGGTATTAAAGGTATCTGCCATGCCGACTGTTGATGTCACCGTTGTTTCAATCGGGTGAATCTATCCGCCGCACGTCCTCTTTCTGAGGGGCTCATGTTAGTCTTGTGAAACTCAAGCAGACAGTAATTTTAGTGTTACTATTTTCTTCGCATTCAACACTTGCGCTAATAAGTTTAGCAAGTCAAGACCGGGTGGGCGAGACCAGTATACCAGGTGGTTACCACGGGGAGGCAAAATAAGCACATGTGTATGAGATAGTTACGACAACTGGACATCGCCAAGTTGATGCTGATCAGTGTCCAGCCATATTCATACAACACCAAACCACCATCAAATTTGCTGATACACTGGCGATCACTACGATGAGGCCATACATTTTGCAATCGATTTTAACTCTTTATACCTGTTGAAAATGTTTTACCCGGAAACTTTTACTACCTGTGAACATTTACATAGTTTCCCAACAGTAAGTCATAAAATTAGAGGGTAAATCAAAAACTACGGCTGCATTTCGGAAGATTAAACAATGAACTACCTGAAAGCGTATCAAAAGATGCGCCACTAGAATGAGGCCATTGCGAATATTTCGTTGCAGGAGTGCACATCAGCGATTTTTTTCAAAGTTTTGTTAAGAATATTTAAAAAAGATTTGAAAAGAACTGTTTTTTTTTTAGTAAAAAAAAGTGGGTTCCGGATCCAGAAAGACTTTGACAGCGACAGAAAGAGGAAAGATAGATGCTTTCAAGGAGTTAGGACTCTCAGGCCAAGAAATTGCAAGGAGGCTAAATAGAAGTAAGACTGTTGTAAACAGTTATCTTGCGGATCCATAGCACTATGGGAAAAATCAAAAAGGACGCACGCCAGAAGCAACAACATTGCAAGAAAAGCGGGTAATTTTACTGCTTGCCTCAAATTCTGCTCTACCGATTTACTAGAAATTCGCACCCAGGGTGCACCGGTGCGAATTTCCGGTAAACCGGTCTACCAGCGACTAAAATAAAGGCCAACAGTGGAGTATCAGACAGCATTATTATCCGAAAGATAATACGAGAAAGAAACCCTAAAATGAAAGCTGTTTTGAGGCAAGTACTCAAGGAGCATCGAATGAATTTTGCAAGAGAACATGTCCCTTGGAGCAATGAATGGAAACGCGTTGTCTTTTCGGATGAACTAAAGTTTAACCTTGACGGCCCCGATGGTTACAACTTTTATTTCCATGATCTAAGAAAGGAGGAGCTTATTTTGGCAAGACATCACAGCCGTACATCAGGTGTAACGTTGTGGGGAGCTATTACCTACTATGGCACAATCGAGTTGTAGTTTTTGTCCACAACAATGAACGGAAACAACTACAAATGTTTGCTGGAACGGCCATTTCCAAAAGTAAAAATATTTTCGGACCCCTGCCTTGGATATTCCAACAAGACAATGCCCCTATCCACACACACTTCCAGGGTTGTTAGAAGTTGGCTTCAATCAGAAGACGTGCAACTTTTGCCATGTACGCCCTATTCACCGGCCTTAAATATAATCGAAAATGCTGGGGCATGGTTATCTCGTAAAGTGTATTAAGGCGGCAGACAATTTGAAGACCGGGACACTTTAATCAAAGCTATTCGTAATGCCAGGGGACAAATTTCTCTTAATTATTTTAAAAAAATCTATGATTCGATTCCAAACCGTCTTATAGAGGTCATATTGAAAAATGCCGGGCATACTCATTATTAATGTAGAAAAACATAATGAATACATTTTTTAAAACAATAAAATGTAAAGATTTTATTAATTTTTTTGCTTTCTTTCGAAGAGCATCTTTTTATACGCTCTTCAGGTAGTTCATTGTTTGATCTTGGGAAATTCCAGCCGTAGTTTTTTATTTACCCTTTAACTTTATGACTTACTGTTGGGAAAATATGTACCTGTTCAGTGGTAGCAAAAGTTTCCGGGTACAAAATTTCCAAAAAGTATAAGAATGAAAATCGATTGCAAAATGTATGGCCTGATCCTAGTGCTCGCCAGTGTATATGTCTATCTACTTAGTTGTATCTTAAAAATATGTGGATACGCATGGTCCTAAATATTAAACGGTTGCTAACTAAGGTGATGGAATCCACAAATACTCACAATACCCACCGGGCGAGAGAATGATCGAACTTTGCTCGCAACACCTGCCAGTGGTTTGGATCGCTTCCAATTCAAGCTACAGGTCCTGCAAGAACTGCAAAATTTTACTCACCCCACCAAAGATTTAGGAATGGTACAAGTCTTTAGAGACTAGGTACAGACATAGAATTATGATTGTAAAAAGGATTGAGATATCTTCATTAGATCCAAACCCGGGCTCTTTGCCCGTCTAGTTCGATAGCCATATTAATTCATAAATCGAATTCTTTACACTTACTCTATTGGCTTTTCCCAAACACGTACACGGAAGACATAAAAGTCGCGTGTTCAGTTCATAAAGATTGTTTTTTTATACACTCCCAAATCATGCACAATGTCATGTTCTGCTGTAATGTTGCGGCAATAGGGCAACAACTCAGTGATACTATTAAAATTTACCACCGCATTCGCAAAACACCATAACACATGTTGATCGTGGGACTATGGCCCATTAAAGTTCGAATACCTAGCTCATCATCACCTCTGTTGTTGTACTATTTGTTATTGCTACTTGTAACAGCGTGTCACAGAGGTGTGTGTTTTTGAACAATGCCGCCATAAGCCGCTAAGAGGGATTCTCTTCCAGGTATTCCCATCGCCACCTATACGTATGTGTGAAGTGAGCCGCCTTTGTGGGAAAAACTAACTCAAACCGCAACAGTGGCTGTGGCAGTAATAGATGGTCAAACCTTTTGTGTGTGTGTGCTTTACATAATGGTAACTCTAACTAGATAATTTACCAATCACGAACGTGTATGGGCAATTTCAGAGAAAACGTCACAATTTCTCAAACAGTCCCGAACTAGTTGATTGAAATCAATTACATCTATGAATACGATGTCGGCATGCATTATGCGTCCCGAGCGGCATTTGTTGCTGACAAAATGACGAACGTGGCTCATTCATTGTTCACCGATGATGATGGGGCAGACAGTTCCCACAGTATTACTTGTAATGTATGATGTGTTGTGTGTGATGTGATTGAAAGTCCTAACAAGTTGATAGTGAACAGCGATGGGAAGAAGTCAACACGCATTGCGCAGGCAATTACTACTGTCATTATAATGACAGTTACTTACACTGGTGCTCTGACTGTATTACTGGTAGAAGTAGAGCTGCTTACAAATTATGGAAAATGTCTTTGGCATAGTTTCATTGAGAGATTTCGGGCAATTATTTTCAATGATTCGTATTGAGCCAAATTGCACAATTTCCGATAATGTTCCTCAGAGAATAGAGAACACCAAGGAATTGTTCAGCGACTGGTACTCTCTGCGGCGGTGGATGTAAATTTGATTTAAGTGTAGGACTTTTAGTCTTATTGCCTTCTCTGAATATTGTCAATTGAGCTATGTGAATGATTTTCGGCCGAGCTCCAGGTAAAATTTGTAATAACACTAGCGACACGTTTGATGCCGGGAATGATCACAATAGTTTTTTTGGTATCATTTGCTAAAGTGTCCTTAAAAAAAACAGATCTTCTTTTATTTTTAACGACCTTTTATTAAAAAACTTAAATTTCCAAGAAGCTTTATAACATTTGAATTTGGAAATACCGATGTGTATGCATGTACATTGTGCACGCTTGATTACATACCTACCTTGTCCTACTGAACATTTTTTTTTTTCGATAAATATCTTCTTTTTTTTTGTTAATAAGGTTCTTTAAGGATGATGTTCTTTTTAAAAAAAATTAAGAACCTTCGGTAAAAATCATATTTGCAACGAATCCGCTGTGTGAAGCATTGTAGAAAAAAAAAAAAGAAACATATCGTCTCTGAGGACTCCAAGAGCATGGCAAATCCACACGTACCTACATGTGTAGGTATTACCATGTGAACTCCTCATACTCAACTCAAATTCTTATCTTCATACGAAATATCAATCCAAAATTTCGGGAAGCAATGCAATTATCGTCAAGCTGCTACATTTCCAGCAACTGCTTAATGAGCATCACGTAGAGAGAGTAATAGGGCAAGAAGAGAACCCACGACCAGTCAATTTAGAACTAGTACCAGCACCTAGTATAGAAGAAAAAGCCTAGCTATAAAAAGAACAACAAGGCCGCAGGCTCTGATGGTTTATATGGTTTACAAACGGAGCTCTTTTTAAATACGGTGGTGATGTTTTGGTAGGAAGCATGCACAGAATCATCGACCAAGTATGAGTGGAAGAAAATATGCCCGATGACTGGACTACCAGCTCTATATGCCCCATCTACAGAGAAGGCGATCCTATGTCTTGCAAGAACTATCGAGGCATATTCCTGCTTTATGTCGCATATAAGATCCTATCCAACGTACTGTGTGAACGTCTCTAAAACCGTTCTGCAACACACTAATCGGTACGTACCAGTGTGGCTTCCGGCCCGGCAGATCGACTGTAGACCAAATCTTAACACTGAGCCAATCCAGAAAAAGACCAACGAATTTCAAGTCGAAACTTACCACCTATTTATCGACTTCAAAGCCGCGTATGATAGCATACATCGTCAGGAGCTCTATATGGCGATGGCCGAATTCGGAATCCCTGATTACGCTGTGTCGCGTGACGCTGGAAAATAGAGTTGGGCAATTTAGTTCATTTGAGTGATCGATCAATTTAGTTCAAATCACGCTACTGAACTAGTTCGCTCATTTTAGTTCAATTTAGTTCATGGGGTTGTCGGATGCAGAGTTTAAAGTACCCAAAGAAGCCCTGTGGTAAGAGGTCGCCGACGCGATTCAAATTCAAAAGCCACCTCGACAAATACAGAAACAAACTTGGGGTCAAGCTGCCAATGAAACCGTATCGATTTCTTGGGCACTCATTCCGTAAGTCAATAATCGCATGACGATACCGTTTCGACGATAGCCTTGCATCACCTAACATTGAAAATTGCTATCGTCTGGAGTACCCTGGATGCTCGCGTATACTGGCATATTGATGTGTGGAGTCACGAGAGTTAGAATTCCATCGAATTGTCCATTCGCTTTGAATGGAGTAGAATCCTTCCTGCTGACAACGGGCCACCCGCACTCCTTCGTCCAAACACTACGTCGTTTTTATGTCAATTCATCATCCTCGCAGTCTTCTAACACGTAGATTTAAAATAGTCGCAGGTGCAATATTTTGTTCCATTATCCGTACTGCAAAAACCAAGGACCATACATTTTAATTTGTCTGACAATGACTGACAACGGATAGACCAATTTTTCATATTCAATATCTGACAACAGTGTGAACACACAATTTTCAACCTGATAACGTGAACGTTGACAGAATGTGAACGGACAATTTTGTATTGTAAGACAATGGCTAAGCTTATTGTCAGTCATTGTCAGAGGATTGACAGATCTGACAATCGTGTGTGCTTAGCTTTAGCTTATTCCGTTTGTATGAAAAGCATTGCGCGGTACTAATAATCATTTTTAGTGTCCAAGATAAATTTTACGAAGTCAAGAAAATTTCCAAATAAAATTATCTACCTATTGTGACCGTCAAAATATAATTTAGTATAGTAATTTGAAGGTTAAAAATGATTATTGGTATGCCGTGTTAGAAGCGTTCACGGCAATTGAAGAACAGGCGGAATTCGTTGACCTTTGAGTAAATAAGGACACGGCCAAGAACATGCTATCAACAAACAAACAAGTATCTGTCCACCGCCTAGGACTAAACATCACTATTGAAAGCAACAATTTCGAGGTAGTTAAGGAGTTCACCTACCCGGAGTAAACATAAACTCCACGAATGACATCCTAGTGGAGATCCGGCAAAGAATTACCCTGGGAAACCGTTGCTATTTCGGTTTGGCAAAACAACTGGGTTCAAAATATGTGCTCTACAAAACCTTTATCCTGTCAATTCTGTTTTATGGCGCCGCCGCCGAGTGCTGGACGATAAGCTGATACTTCGCTCCTTCGAAAGAAAAATACTTTGGCGGATTTTTGTTCCTGTGTGCGAGGAGGGCGAATGGAGGAGAAGATACAACCGCGAACTCTATGAGCTGTACCAAGATGTGAATGTAGTCCAAAAAGCCAAAACACGTCGACTACATTGGCTCGGCCACATAGAGCGAATGGAGAATAATGCTCAGCTAAGAGGATCTTCGAGTCCCAGCCCCCAGGTTCGAGAAGACAAGGAAGACCGAACCTCCGTTTTAAAGACCAAGCCATCGGGGATGCCATAGAGCTTGGTCTGGACAACTGGAAGCAGCGCGCCTGGGTTCGTAGAGGAATCAAGGCTGCAGTGTCTCAGGTAGAGACAGGGAAATGGCAAACAATGTCTTTCAAAGAGGAATTGACTCTTAGAATTTAACAAATCGTTTAAAGGAAACTGATGACAAGTAGGATGTATGAGTGGTGTATCTATACATATACGTATACCTAACAAACATTTCCTAACATAAATTTGTCAGGCAGGGGCTGCTACCTAATTTAGTCGAGAAGCGTTCTTCTTACTCCTCGGTCCTCGCTTGTTACCATTTATAGAAAGAGAACCCATCTGAAAAAAAAAACATTGAAAATAGGCCCTTTATACCCTATTCACACCAAGCCGAAAACTTGGTTTTCACAGTAAACTTTCGATTGTCCTTAATGTGATTTGCCGGAAATGTTTGCTACTATTTTCCCAACTAACAGTCCTCAATATTGATGGTGCCCATTATTTGCTATAATAACAATTTTCCACCTGACCATCAACTTTTACCAGCCACTGTGCGTATTTGTCACGTCGTCGCACAGGTTTCGCATGCTTTTTACTTTGATTCTGCACATGCAGTCGTTGTGGCGCCTGCGTTGCATCAACAAAATGAATTATTTGAATTGCCTGCACCGCGCCGTTGTCGTCGTGTCATGTTGACTAGTGAATGTACTTAGAAGCTCTCGTGTTGAGGAGGCCTCCTGTGCAACTAATTTCCGTGTAATTTTATAATCAAATCTGATCTGAATTGACCGCCCGCCTTTCTTCGAAGAACTAGATTTCGAAAAATGATAGATGTGTGTGTGTTCTTAGAAAAGGTGCGCGTAGATACAATTTTTATCTAATGTTGCTCAATTTGCTGTCATTTTCAGTAATTTTCATTACGCTTAATCATTTCGCTGATAATCGTTTCCGCTCTCCTAATAGAATGCAGTCCCATTCACAACCGTTTACTTTTTTTAACGACTCATAAATGAAAAAAAGTACTAAAAATATAAATAGCCCTGCTTATCTGAAACGGAGCTGGCTTGTAATTGAAATTGAATACCAATACGCTTAATGTGCCATCGATATAAGATTTTTGTGTAACTTGAAAAGGGTACTAAAGAGGGGCATTAATAAAAACAGCATACGGCACGAGGAGAAGGCGGCTAAAGGGAAATTCAAAAATAGATCATCGGTCTGCTGGAATTTATTGTTTTTTTTTTCGGTGGAATCCTTATATATTCATACGTTCCACTTGAAGAAAAGAATAACATTTCCTCCGGGGTGTAATTTATGACCATTTTCAAGGGTTTCCAAGTAGGTACTGTTTGAGAGAGAAGCCGTTTGAATTGTATTCACTTGATAACGATAATATATACGAGTGCGTACTTGGATTGAGTTATCAATTGGTGACAGTAAAAATATTAAAGGCTTCGTTGCGGAAGTTTTAACGACATTTTTTAATAAGCACAAGACAGCAGCGATTAGTTTAGGAACTAGAATGCAGACCTCAACGAAAATGCTGTGAAAATTATATATATTCAGTTAGTTGCTCAGATCGCTTTCCAGGAAGGAGGTTAGGTACCTGGTAGTGATGGGGATGGTGCAAAGTGGTAGGCATTCGAAACGCCCTTTTGTCACTTATTTTTGGAATCTTTTGGTATACGATCTTATAGCGGATCTCATGCTTACGCTGTTATCACAGAAAAGCCATTATTTAGATGTTGTACTTTCGGATTGATATCAGACCCTCGAAAGATGTGAGAAAGTTTGCGGATCAAATATTTTTAACCTCTCTTGAGAGGGGGTATTGAGGGAGCTAAAAACAAAAGACCAACCCCAAGATCTATGCAGAAGTTGCAAAGACAAAGAATAAACAAAGAGAATCGAGCTTTTCTTATACACCTCCCCGTCTTTATGGAACGACGATTATACCATGTTTGGAGTCTAGGTTCTTAGAAAACCTTTCGGGACTAGGTTTTTTTTTATAATTCACTAGTTCTCAAGGGGTTTTTGTTCCCCTAAACTGCTAATGCACAGCACGAGTGGAAGGGTCAACCGGGAGGATAGAGAAGAGGTCCTGGTGCACATTGGTTTTAAACAATTGTGGGTTGTAGTGAGAGGGGAAAACAGTGTGAGGCAATGCATTCCACATGCGTGTTGTTCGACTCACAAAAGAATCTCTATATTATACAGTACTTCCGAAGGTAGGCTAAGGCTTAAGGGTGAACTGATGCGCATTCGATGTGTGACGGGTGTTGCGAGAGAATTGTTGAAGGTCGCATCGGTGGTGAAAATATCGATAAAATAAGGAAAGGTAAGAAACATTTCTGCGATGTTCGAGCGGGTCAATATAGACTCCGCTATAATTTCTATCGCCCATAAGTTTTATCGCGCGGTTTTGAATTCTGTCTAGTAGGTGCAATGGCGTTTTTGGTGCACCTGACCAGATATGAGCGTTGTACTCAAGCTTAGGCCGAATAAAGGCCTTGTATATTGAAGCTAAGTTGGAGGGTGTAAAGCACTTCTTACATCGATTTAAGAAACCTATACATTTCGCAGCGTTTTTGGCGACTTCGTATATGTGGTCATTCCAACGGAGTTTGTCATTAACACACATACCAAGTATGGAAAGTCGTTAGGTTTCATCGATGCAAGTCCCCACGGATAATGGATGAGGGGTGAGGTAATAGAAGGCAGCATTATATTTTGGAAGCATTAAATTCCACTCTACTGATTGTACCCCATTTTATAATGCTGTCTAGATCGGAATTTAATGTGTTTAGCATACGTTGCCGTTCCAGTTCCACGGCCGAAGAGCAGGGACGTGAGTCAGGGAATAAATATGAAAAACTGAGGGTGCTATCATCAGCGAAAGAATGTATTGGATTAGAAGTAACAGACAAGAGATCATTGATGAATATGAGAAAGAGTGTCGGAGACAAAACAGAGCCTTGAGGAACACTAGCATTTATATGGTGAATTGCAGACTTGAAACCGTCCAAAACAACTTGAATTGAACGGCCAGAAAGGTAGTTTCTAATCCATTGGAGAAGAGACGCGTCGATCCCATAGGCGTTTCCATCACTTTGGTAAGAATGCACGTAAGTGCAATGGGTCGGTAGTTAGTGGGTGAAGAAGAATTGCCTTTTTTAGGAACTGGCTGGACAAATGCAATTTTCCATCTACTCGGAAAGAGTCCAGAAGAGTAGGACAAGTGGAAAAGCTTACGCAGTGGTTTTGCCAGCGTTGAAGAACAACTCTTCAGAATTAAGGGGGATATACCATCTGGACCAGCGGATTTGTCCTTGTTAAGATCTCCTAATACCTACTCTTGCTACTGAGCGCGTGCGAATGGTGAATGGTAAATTTAAAATCTGTTAAAATTTGCCAAGATCACTAACTGGCCAAAGATATCATAAAATGTATAACCTATTCGTTTGTTTTGGGGTTTATTTATATACGAACGGACTCGCAATTACTCCCAAGGCCTTAGAGTGGAAAAGGTGCTAGTGCATTACACATCCTTTTCAAACCTATCATTGCCTTTTTATCTATCGTAAGTTTGTGGCATATAGGCTCTCCCCGCTGATCCGCTGCTAAATGTTAAAAGTCACTTTTTGTCAAAGAATGTTTATCTCTTTTGCGAATTTATTAGTTTGCGGCATAACTTTGGTCTTGCCATTGTCATGGTCAATCTATATATCTACCTATACATTAAAACAAAGTGGAAAAAACTGTTTCCTTCCATCTGTCGCCCGTAATTTTCAACTAATTTCGTTGATTTTTTTTTTAAATGTCGGTAAATACGGTGATTGGGCGATAGGCTAAACAAATTCAAAATCGGACAAATGGGCGTGGCACCGCCCATACAAAAAAAAAACATTCACAATCGTATATTTCGAAAACTACCGAATCAATTGAGCTCAAACTTACAGATATTCCTAGGTATTGGCTTTAGAATGCTCCTATGAAGATTGCTCAAAGTGGACAAAGTGAAGGACAAAGTGGCGTGGCACCTCCAACACAAAAAAAAACTTTGAAACATTGTCGCCCGTAAGTAAATAAAATAAAATAACAAAAAAAAAAATTATTAAAAAAGCAAAAAAAGGCCTGGCGAAGCTGGCATGGGTTCAGCTAGTATTATATAAAAATCAATTGTTTTGCGTTAGTCTCGCAAAATCTCGAGAACTTTTTTTTATTTTATTCGTCTTGACACCAAATGATAAGCTGCCATTCTTAGGTATTGGCTCAGGAGTGTTATTGCGAAGATTGGACAAAATCGAATAAATGGGCGTGAATTTATTTAAATTACAAACGAGTTTCATTTAATCACCAAACGAAACCTAAACTGTACTTTTAGGTACACAGTGCTGCTAAAATTGTCGATCTAAACTGGAGTTGGAAGGTTGATTGGGAATCATAATCGCTTATGAAAGTTTAACAAACAAATTAATTTTATGTAGTCCGTCAGAAGTTCATCGGGTGATCGCTTCTACTTGCTGACCCGCGCTATTTTGCTTGGCTCATGAATGAAAGGTTTGTCTGGATGAGTTTTTTTTTATTCGTGCTATTTGGTAGATACTTTATTGGCGTAATTCTTCGCCAACTGACCTTCTAGTTTACATCTTCTACACTGCTTTGTTAATGTACAACGCAGAAGTCCTCCTTTAAGGAAGTGCACCATCTTCTTTTACTTGTCAGAAAAACATTGACTCCTAAGCTCTGGCCACTATTGTGATTGTCGATAGTTAATCGTTGATCGACAACTGTCGACCGATCGAGAACTGTGATTGTCGATTGCGATCGATATTTGTCGATTTGACAGTCGCTTGTAGTCGATTACAAATGTCTGATTGATGCTTCTCATGGAAGTGAAAAAAAGTTGTGTGTGCGAATAGCTAAAATCAATCGACGCAATCGACAACTGTTCTGACGATCGCTGATCGACAATCACAATAAGGGCTTCTATCTGGCAAAAATAGGACCATCAGTTTTCTATTTTTTTTTTAAATATATGGAACCATCTACACATTTCATTGGGTGATGACAATATCGATGACTGTACCTGTCAGTTAGTGATTCTTCTCCAGCCACGCTTTTCTTTATCTGCTTCTTGCTCAAAAGTGTTCACGAAGTTACCCTTATTTATTAGTAATCACATTGCACGCTATCGTTCCAAAGTAATTGTTACTAACTCACTTTTGATTGAAATCTGTAAATATTCCATGCTTTCCATCATATATCTAAATCACTTGTTGTCGGTGAATAGCATTGGACTAGGGTGACTTCTTCACAATGACAATATCTCCGTTTCGGTTAAAATTTGCCCCTAGGCCAGAACCTACTTTATCTACTTTATCACCTTCCATAAGCTAGCCTTTTTTGCATCCATCTATCAGTTGAAAACGACGGATTCTATAGGTTGGACACTTCAGTCTAGTTCTTTCGAAGTTCTTTCTAGATCTAGCAAGATCGCCACAAGCCAAACTTCCTAGTCATGAACCATGAAGGCATTTTCTCACTATTACGTATAATACTTGTCAGAAAATTATGCCTCTACGTATTCTAGGTGTCAACATTTATACCCGGTGCACACATGCGTCATTTAAACTTGCGGTGTCGCAATAGTTCCTCGCAGGAATCTGCAGTTCGAGTTTGGCTTGCAGCAGTTGATGTTTTTAAAAAGAAGCGAGTAATTTTCGCGTACCTAACCTAGTGCATAACAACTATGTTCTTAAAAAGAAACGACGTTATTGGCTACATCCTTTTGTTGATCATCGGCTAACAAAAGGAATATTTTATACATCTCAGACTGAGGCAACAAGAAATAAGCAACTAAGCAACTAACAAAATAACTTGCAATAAGCAATACGTAACTTTATTTTAACCTATTCTCACTTCGAAGCAAATTGCCTGAAATTGTTTGCTATCAGGGATATTTTTCCGCAACTTCTACGAATTTTGTGGATCGTCAGACATATTTTTCAAGTAGAACGTAGTATACGCAAATGTGTGAATAATCACAAATATTGCTACTATGAAGCAATTTCTGTTGCTTTTCAACATGCGCTGCGTATCGCTAGCGATAATTATTGCCATAATCCATAATAAGCAACAATTTTCATTCGAGGAATATTGAGAATTGCTTTGATGTGAGACTTCTAATTTAATTCAAAGTAAAATAACTGTAAGCGATAATATTGCTTGTTTCCTATTGCCAGTTGCTTATTGAATTTAAATTAGCGGCAACATGACGCATGTTTGCACTGCTCAATAAAAGCAATGTACTGAAAGACACACCTTGTCTCTGCCTTTCAGCATTTTGCTGAAAGATTCGAAGATGTTTCTTATAAAAAAATATAGATATCTATCCATCAGCGTTGCCGCCGAAAATAAAAAAAGCGTGCCACTTTTTTTTAGAGGAGCGTGCCCTTAGCGTGTCCAAAGAAAAAATACGTTTTTTTTTTCACATTTACGTCGCCAAGCCAACGCCAAACAGAAACAACGAAGATACAGTTAAGGACCATTCGCATGAGAGCAAACGAACGAATTGCTGAAATGCGAACAAACCGCGTTTTAAGTATTTACAAACAGAAAATTGCGCATTTTATTATACTAAGAGAAGGATAATTAATTATTTCACCAAACTGTATTAAGAAAACAAGTTTATAAACAGTTTAAAAAACGAAATTTCGAATTCCAAAATTTTTAGCGCGAACGAAAACACCCTTGGCGCGAATTGTCAAAGTTTAGGTATTCGCAGTCCACATCATTTAATTCGAGCTCCACTATATACTATATATACATTTTCGAGAGATATTCGAACCAGACCACCATTGTCGGGTCCCTTTTCGTCTTCCTACCACTATAAACTTTACCCAGTGAAGCTCTCCGAATTTCTCCAGAGTGCTTCCCTTAGTTCGATTCCTAGCATCTATTATGTGAGATCTGTTTCATCCAATGGGTCTCGACCCAATGTTGTCCCAAGATACTCATTCTTCTGCCAGTCAAATCTGGACATTGACACAATATATGTGCCGCCGTCTCCACTAACTAGCGAATAATCGCGGGTAGAAACTGATGGAACGAGCGAGAAAAACAAATTCGCAAACTGCCGCGACCTAGAAAAGTGTTCATGTAAATGGACTGTCAAAACTTGCGAATATTCGTTCGTTCGTAGGTAGTTGGTCGCTCTCATGTGAATTACCTTTACACTGAGCTTTAATTATTTAAGTAAGGTTAAAGAAATGAAGAAAACGTGCCATTTTTAATTTTTGCGTGCCACCGTGCCACAAATAAATTTGCGTGTCCAAAAAGCACGATCGTGCCACTTCGGCAACGCTGCTATCCATCAGCCGATAGGTGTTGACCGTAAATCGCTTCTAATGTCACCCCGAATCTCAACAATGCAAAGTGGACGATTAGGTATGCGACGTCTGCTGCGGTTCTGGGCACTGAAAATCTACAACTAATGCACGAAGAGCCATTGCATGCAAAGCCAGTGCATGGTGTGCTCGACAAGTCGTTGGGCCTTTTTCAAGTCACGGGTTTATGTAGACGAACCATAAACTTTGGCAGCCCTCAACGAGAATATACTTCAAAAAGTGGAGAACTTTTAAAAGAAACCATATGAGCCGTGGGCGCAGTAGCGCAGTGGTTAGTGTGCTGGACTACTGTGCGAGGGATCCCAGGTTCGATCCCCGGAAAAACACAAATTACATCTTAAAGTTTTTTTCTACTGCGCCACCTCTCGCGATCGTCTGACAAACATCCGAGAGTATGACTGTCATGAAAAAGCTTCTCAATTCAGCCGTTCGGACTCGGCATAAAATTGTAGGTCCCTTCCATTCGTCCCAAAAATAGAAACTCACACAAAACGAATGGTTGCGAGAAGCTAGGCCTTGGGTGTCACCCGCCTGTTGCGCCACCTATTTATTTATTTATTTTTGTTTTTTTTTTATGAGCCGAAATGGTACTCAACGCGAGAGTGGCGGCATGGGCTTGAGTTTGATTCAGTTCAGTAACGTCTAATATTAATTCTCGATAGAAAACTTAATTGGAAACTAAATGTCAATGAACGAGTTAAAAAGGCGGCGAATGCATTCTATGCATGCAACCGTATCTTCGGCAGAAATTGGGGACCTAACCCGAAGATAATTCTGTGGATGTATACGGCAATCGTCCGCCCTATACTTACATATGGCAATATAGTTTGGTGGCAAGCCACAAACAAGGTAACCAATCTAAAGGCAATGACAAAAGTAAAAAGACTGGCATGTATAGGAACAACCAGTGCGTTGAGAACAACACCGACTGCTGGGTTGGAAACGCTTCTTAACCTGCTACCTATGGATCTATACGTGCAAGAATCGGCTGCCAAAAGTGCGTTGAGGATAAGCCAGACAAAATGCTGAATCCCCAGTATATGTGGACACGCGCGAATCCTCAAGGAACACGTAGGGAGTGACGTCGACTCTGATTACATGTCACCCTACTTAGATTTCGATAAACCATTCTCTTGCCAGTTTCCGAGCAGAGAAGAATGGGACAGGAACAAACCCACGGAAACGACATCGATAGACATCTACACTGATGGATCAAAGATGGAATGTGGAACTGGCGCCGGACTATTCTCAGAGGAACTCAGCATACACCGAAAGAAAAACGTTGGTAAAATCAAGCATGAACCTTATTTGATTTTGCGTCAACCAATGGGCATTGTCATTTCAACAAATGCGACATTGTCAATTTTTTATAAAAAAACATAACGGGTATTTTTGCATAAATCTATCACGCCATTGTCAATTTCGTGTTTAAATAACCACGCATAAGGTTATTCGTATTAAAGCAAGCACGGTAAGCGATTGATTAAGCACGATCATTGTTGATTAACAAATTCAAAATTGTACAATGGTCGTGTTTCTTTTAACACGTCCATGCTTACTTTATCACAGGGATGCGATTGTTCAAGCATGATCATTGTCAATCAACAACGAAAACATTGTACATGTACATTTTTCGTGATTCTTTTACAATGCTCATGCACTGGATAGTGTTTGATAATGCATGACCATTGTTCATCAGCAATGGAAACATTGTAATGTTTTTGTGTTTTTTTTAAAGCGTCCATACTTACTTTACCATTTTATTTCTAGTCGCACCCAGCTGAAAATACTATTAAAAACTGAAAACTAATATTAATCTACGCAAAATTATATTACATTTATTTACATTAGTATTTATTGAACTTTCATATAACAGTTTGACTTAAGGCTAGTTAACAAAATGGTGATAAATAATTAATATTTTAATATGTTGGCTCAACAACAGGGGCCCAACGAAGTACAATTATTATTTTATAAATAATTATATTTACCTACATAAATTGTGAGTGTTGTCTCGTACCGTACCTATGCACCGTTGGCTGTATTGACTTCAGGGTATTGAAATCCGGGTGTCGAATCTAAGCAAAATTTCAAAATTATGAGTGGTAAAAGTTTACGAGAAAAAAACTTACTTTAGATGGCGCTCACAATCCGGGGTAGACCACGGCCTCAATCAACAAGCGCACTAAAAAACAAAACGTCCCTATACACTACAAAGAAAAATACACTGTTGACACTCGCTCGTAACGTAATGTACCTAGTACTTGCACTTCTGACTGAATACTGAAGATTTTTTCAAGAAAAAAGATGACCGACGCCAACGAGGCAAACTGACAAGACAAATTCCGTTAAGCATGTCGCGACTGCGATGTTTGTGGTTGGTTTAACAAGAAAACATGTAAATTAACTACATTCGTGATAGTTCTACAATGTTTGTGTTTCTTTAGCAATGTTTATGCTTGGCTGCATTATTATTTCAACATTTTCGTGATACATTTAACTGAAGTGTGATACTTTAACAACGTTTCTGATTGTTACACGTGACCGCTTTACAACACGTCTTGGCAAGAATGTAGGTTGTGATAATGAGAAATATTTTTATAAAAACATGTCCGTAGATACTTTTAACATGTTCATGATACTTTAATAATAATCAATGAAATTTTACCTTGAAAATGTTTGTGTTTAATTGCACTGTAATCGTTGTACTCCAACTACGAATGTGTTTAATTTATAAGAAATATGGTTGATTTTAAATTTATTGACCATGTTTGTGTTTAATCAAAAACGCTTATGGTCAAATTAATTGTAAAGTCCCTAAGTTGTAATTTCATCCTGTTTATTGTTGTTTAACAATGAAATCAACTATTAAATTGTAGGCTAACAATGTTACCATTTTTGAAACAACTACAAACATGTTCAAACTAAATATATCTGTGATACTTACGAGCATTTTAATCAACAACGCCAAAGTAGTTGGTTCAAACATGCAGCGTTCTTTGATTTAATCACATACGTATTTGATTTGACAATTTTAAGCACATTGTTAGCTAACAACGAAACATTTTTGATTCAACCAATGTTTTTTCTTTCGGTGTACATAGTTCAATCAGGCTTCCGGACTACTGATGCAGTGTTTTCCAAGCTGAGGTACTGGCGGTCGCGGAAGTGGCAAGCATGGTGTCAATAATGGCAGTACCGCGGAATGATATTACCATATTTATTGACAGCCAGGCGGCTATCAAGGCAATCTCTAATAATGAGATAAAATCCAAACTAGTTCGCCGCTGTCGCGAAGAGCTCAAGGCTCTTGGCTCGCAGCATAATACGAATCTCTGCTGGGTTCCTGGACACAGGGACATAACCGGCAATGAGAGGGCTGACGAACTGGCAAGAAAAGGTTCTGCAATGGACCTAGACCAGGCACTTCAGTCGATCAAACCACCAATCTGCAGTCTCAGAGAACGAGTGGAATACAAGATCCGAATGAAAGCCAACATCAGGTGGAAAACACTAACCACCTGTGACATATCACGGAAGATGTGGCCAGAATACAACAAAAGCAGGACCAACAAACTTCTGCGATACGATAGAGTATCGCTGTTTAAGATTGTTGGCGCCCTCACTAGTCACAACCTTCTAAGAAGCCACACAATGAAACTAAATCTCAAGAACGACGACATTTGTAGAGGCTGCGGTGAGTAAGAGCCCCACGAGGATACCCCTCACTTTCTCTGTGACTGCCCGAGTCTCTGTCACTTGAGGAATAGAACACTTGGAAGTTACTGCTTCCAGAATATCCAAGAACTCTCTAACGTCTCAATATCCAATCTTTACAGGTTTCTGAGAGCAGCGAGATGGTTGGACAAAGTCGAGTAACCACGGGAAGGATGAAATAAAGCCAGTACAACACGGCTAACCCCTTCGAAGGGTATCACAATGGGTCCACAAGGACCTAAGTGGGGTGAAGAGGAGGCTACTTAGCTTCACCAACCCGTTACCTAACCTAACGTCTAATATCAGGTTATACGGCTCAGTTTTTCAGTGTTTGTCATTTTTCAAAAACCAATTTCAAACAAAACGTTTATTTAAAAATCACTTAAATTATAAAAACACATTTATAAGCCTTACGACTAAAATTTCTTAGAAATTACACTTCTTTGGAAAATTTGGAAGAACTTTTTCTCAACACCTATATACATTTATGTCTTTTGTTTCACTTTAGTTCGTTATCACCCATCAAGTATATAGTTCGCATTCACCAAGGTCTCCAAACACCTGTCACATTGCGCTGCATAGTTGCTAATTTTTGACGCTTTCTCTCGAAAATTTGATTTCGTATTTTGTTCAAAATGTCCTTTTTAACTTGTTTTGTTTTTATTAGCGGCACTGTTAAGTAGCTGGTATCGTTGTCACCCACAATCACAGATTCAGATTGATCCTGCTGTTCCTCTGTATCCACTAAAACTCTATCGCAACAATCCTGTTCCGAAGATCGGCTGCTCGTGATGTCTTCACTTTGGATTTCTTTCGAACTGCTTCTGTCCTCTTGATTCGCCTTGAATTCAAAGGGTTTCTGAAATAGCAAGACAAACCTTAAAAATCTATCGAGCACTAGGTATACTATATCACTTACATTCTTTGACTGTTCTGCTAAAATTCGACACAAATGCAAAATCTGTTCCGCTGTTATCCTTCTCTCCGCTGTTGTGTTTTGCTTAATCCTCTCGCTAAACGTATCCATATTCACTGTATACTTAAACATCTCTTTCCGTTTACTACTTTCGATCCATTCACTAATCCGGCAACTGACAGACTGATGTGCGCACAGCAAGTGATTCCTTCCTTATACGTCCTCAAATTTTTAAATTTCGAAAACAAAATCACATTTCCCGCTCGAAATTTCACCCCTTCCACATGGCACTGCACTCATGATGGTGTATGATCTTTTTTTAGGTCTCCACAAGTGTGATACAAAAGGAAAATTCTACAGAAAAAAAAAAAAAAAACACAACAATCACTGCCAACCGATGTTTAACTCACATATGGATGCAAAGTATCTGTAAATATCTCCGAATCGTATAAAGTGTCTATAAATACCCAATGCATTGCTATAGTGCCGCCCGATAATAATATGTCATCCATACGCTCAGCACTGCACTCTGCAGGGCTTATTCAGATAAAAATTTCAAAATTCGTATACGTTATACGCGGCCCTATAAATAGATCATGGGAAGACACTTTGCGCTCTTGTTCTGTACTCAAGAACGAGGAAAAAAAAGCAACAATAACAACGAAAATTATTGTTTGTGTCGAAAACACACAAAACACAAAAAAAAAATTATTAAAAACCAAATGCTGATGAGCGGCAGTAGAACAGAATTCATGGCATCGGGAGATAAGTTCCCATTTTTAGAACTATTCGAACACATGTTGCGCATTTTTGGACTATTTTCGAATTTTATCTAAACAAACACCAATGGCACTTAGCGATGGAATATTCATGGTAATTGTTTGTTATGATAAGATGGGCTATGGGCATAGAATTATTATTAAGTCGGAATGAAGATACGGGATGAATTGAGATTTACATGAGTGTATCTTTGAGAATGAGTGCGTGCTCGTCTTAAGATGGTTTGTTGGCTATTGTTGCTGTTATTTTTGCTTTAACCCTTTAATTTGGTTAATTTGGTAACTTCATTCAATTGGTATGGCAACATTATCAGAAATTAAAGACATAAAGTTGTCTACTAAAGAAAAGTAAAAATGAAGTTTTCCAGATATTTTATACGATCTGATATCCATATGGGCCGTTCAACATTTGTTCGACTTCTGAGAGTGCTCCTTACACTATCTGAATGGTGTCGGATTAGGGGGCGTGTCATTCCCTAATACAACAGACAAAAATCTTGATACAAAAAAAAAAGAAGATATTTTTTGACATTGTATCTTGTAGCAGCCATAGTTAAACAAATTTTTACATGGACGTATATCGCCTGCGCGACTGTTTGCAAAATCTTTACGGAACTGTTTAAAGGGGCGTGGCATTAACCAAAATTACTCCAAATTATATGGTGCGCTGTTTTTGGACTGGCGGTATCACCGAGGCGGACTTCTTCAACGTCGCTTAGTACGCAGCCATGTCATCGCAAGTCAACTGCGTAAACATTGTCAAGTCACCCCCACAAACCAGTAAGAAATAGACCGTCGACTCCTCCCACATAACGGACTTTGCCTACAAGCTGTTGGCACCATAGGATTTATTTATGTGTTGGGCCTGTATAAATCAAAGGGAAGAAATTACGGCACACGCATACTTATTAAAATCCTATGGCAGTTGCACCTGGCAGTGGTTTATAACAGTGGGGCTGTGTTCTGAAGGTTTCTTCTTTTTTTCAAGTTACACTTCGTTCACATCACAGTTTAGTTTTAGGAAATATTAAATTGTTCAAACTGTTGATATCAATTAAAATTGGCGACGTAAAGGAATATTCACATGAGAATGAACAAACGAATTGATAATAATATGCGAACAAACAACTTTTGATGCATTTATATAACAAAAAATTGCTCATTTTACTATTGCAAGAGTACCTAGAATAATAATAAATTAATGCGTCAAAATATGGGAAAAACAAGTTTGAAGTTTGAAAAGAGTTTAAACAACGAAATTTCGAACTAAAACTGTTTGCCTCGAAGTAAAACACCCTTGGTGCGAATTTTCACAAGTTTATTCAAAATTCAGACATTAAAACCCGCTCCACAAACTATCAAATACAAAATTCGTTCGAACTTATGTAAACTTAAATCAAAGATTGTTGAGTAGTAGAAATTGATGTTTGAACTTGGCGAACTGTTGCGACAAATAAAGTGTTCATGTGAATGGACTGTCAAAACATGTGATAATATTCTTTTCACTTAAACCATATTAATTTCGTGAACTATTACATATATATTTTCATGACAGCAAAAAAACAAAATTGGTCCGGAAAAGACTAGTTTCATTTTGACACTTTGTTTTGACTGTCAATTTCTGAAGCTCATCATTCCAAAGTTCCAGGAGCAATTTTCGTGATTTATTTTTCACTTTGGTTTATTCACGTGGTTTTCCTTTATTTGTTATTTTGTTTTGTTATTAGACCTGTTTTATTGCACATCTATCTCAGTGAAGTGAAAAAAGTAGAAATTTTAACACGCAAAATTTCCAATTCCAAACTTTTTGCGGTGAACGAAAACATACTTTGTTTGGAATTGAAAATTTCGTTATTTAAACTCTTTTAAAACTTGTTTTCTTAATACAATTTGATGGATTAATAATTTATTCTACACTTGGAATAGTAAAATGAGCAATTTCTATTTATAAAAACATCAAAAGTATTATAAATGCGTGCAAAGTATTTTTTTTTCTGATTTCACGTCTTTATTTCAAGTGTGAAATGTCACATTGACCTCGTCGTAAGTTTACCATCTCGGTTTTTTTAACATCTTGTGTGATTTTTCATACAAAATTTGACAGTTCATTTACCACGTTCGTTACGACGTTGCATGAATACCCCTACTTTATAGATGTGCAATAAAACAGGCCTATTGATGAATAAATGCTGAAAAAGTTAAAGTTTTTCGGAGACAAGAATAAAACACAACCAACTCGCTGAAAAGAAAAAAGACGCGAGCGTTTATTCGAAATGAACTGTAAGACAGAGAAAGCGGTATCACAAGGTAATTGTAAGATAATGTTCTCGTGTTAAACTAAACCACTATTCCAAAAGTTATCCCTTAGTTGGTAGCAATTTTAACAAATTTGCTGGAACGTAAAATAAATCGCCAGCGATTTTTTTTTTCATTCTCTTATCCCTACCTCTTTTTTATTCGCGGGTGATTTGTTGTTGCGATGAATTTCTTGTGAATTGAAAAAAGTATTAGTTTTCGAATGAGCGAACGAAATATTATCAACGATATAGATTATATTTTCGCTCAAAATTAAGTTTAAATTACTCTAACCAGCCGTCTAGCTACTTGCAATATGATTTTATCTAAAATGTAAACAGTACCTAAACTTAGTTCCCAACGTTTCTCAACACATCCCAATAAATGGCCGCTCTTATGTTTTATTTACATTCCCGCCATTAATTTTGACATTTACACGTATTCACAGACAGGGTAATTTTTTCCGGGGAGAATCGGGTAGGTGTACGGAAAGTCGGCGGTCTAGTTCTCTGTGGTTTGTGGTCACCCCATTATGGGAAGCACTGATTGACCGCGAGGTCACTGGTCATAGTGCAGGAAATAGTTGAGATTTGCAGTAAAATTAAAGAGAAAAAAGTCCCCGGATCAGATACTATTCCAAATGTAGGACTCAAGGCAGTACTATATATAGCAAACCACCGCATATGAGCATTGAGCAATCATCATTATGTCCATATCACCAAATCTGCCTGCTAGATATGTTGGTACAGCAGCAATCGAACAAACGGGCTTTCAGAAGGATTAATTAGTTTCCAAAAGAGCTCTCAATAACGCAATTAGAGTGACAGTTAAAACGGCACAAGAATTCATAAAAAAAAAAGATGGAGAGGCAGTGCCAAAAACTCTTTCTACAAATTGGAGACATATCAGAGATGCCGACTCATCAGCACAATCGTTTCCATTAATGTTACTATGCCCTGGAACCCACGGTAACTTACAACTGATCAAGTGAGGCCAGCTACTTTCAGCTACTTTCAGCATTTTAGCGCTAACTTTGAGCTTATATTGATTGCGATGATGCCTTGATGGCAGCTTCACTGAACCAAATTTGGTAGTGATATTGACAAAAATGCACGTAGACTTGAAGAAATGGTGATCAATATAAGGTCAACACCTCCTGTCCGTTGTTTTGACAAATATTTTGTTATATTTAGGAAATATTGTCACTTTGACGAAAGTTTCATCAACATTAGTATTCTTCATTTTAAAAAAATATTCTTCAAATTGAAAAAAACATTCTTCATTTCGACTCATCGTGCATTATGAATCAACGAAATTTTCTTCATTTTAACGGATTCTCTTCTTTAAATTGAAAATCATTTCTTTATTTCAACAGTTCACTTTATTCATATTAAATAAAATATTCTTCAATTTTATGCATCGGTTTTCTTCAAAATAACTACTTATTCATCAATTTGACACATTTACTTCTCCAAAATGATGCGTCAAACTGATAACAAAACAGAAAAGAGACATTTTTTAAGGTTAAAAACATTTTTTTTTATTTTTTAGCATTAGGTAAATATACAATTGAACGTTTTATTTTAACTTACATATTTATGAGCGAATTCACTTGAAATTGATTTTTGCCATACCTAATTGGATTTGATTTGATTGCAGGTTTATGGGTAAAGGTCCTAGCTAAACTTGGAACAAGTAAACAAACTGATTAACGTTTGTTTATACTTTATGACATTGAAAATACAACGACTTACTTACCGTCCAGTTATGATGATATGTAATTGGCTGGATGTTGTTTTTCTTGACGCATTTCCTTAGCACATACCCCACGGTTTATCGAACTAGGAGAAAGCTAGCCTAGAAAAATATGATAGCTTTGGGAAACGAATTATAATAAGAAGTAAACGTTTATAATTTGAAAAATAAATTTATATTAGGTAGGTACTTACGTTTTTCTTATACAAACGTGTCTGTTAAGTTTGCTCAGTTGCTTCGCTTAAATTTCTAATTTCTTTGACACGACTTTACTTTTTCATCACTTCACTTTCAAGAACAAAAGTTATAATATCAGAAACTTCTTCAATTTGAAGAAAATACGAAGAAAAATCCATATGGATTTATGAAAAATTGTTGATTTGAATAACTGATTCTTCAAAAATGAATAAAATATTTTCTTCAGTCTCACCTACGGGATTTAGTTGAGTCAACGATTTCAGTTTGTCAATATGACGAAATTTCATTCGTTTGAATAAAATGCTAAATCGGACCACAGTTGAAGAAATTTTATTGATTTTGAATATTACATTTTCAATAAAACGAAAAATGTCATGAAAAATTGTCGATTCGAATAATAAATTCTTCAAAGATTGACAAAATATTTTCGTCAATATGACCTACGCGATTTGGTTCAGTGTTGTCAATCTATATAATAAAAATGAAAATTCAGACTGACAGATCATCAACGCCCAGCGTAAACCATTTGCTCTGGAAAGCTGAAATTTTGCACAGAGGTTTCCTTTATGATGTATACAAGCATTGAGGAAGTATTTTTTGAATTCAACCCCTAAAGGGTTAAAAGTGGGGTCAAAATTTGTATGGGACCATTTTTAGATATTTTTCATCCGATTGACTTCAAACTCGGTTTGTGTACTTTATGCGTCTGTTGTCTGATTTGAGCCCAGGCCTCGCGGATAGTTAGTGGTTCTAGATCCGTTTATGGCGGTATCGGGAAACCTAAGTGATTTTGACTTTTTAATGTGTTTGCCGACCTATCGTATGTCTAAATTGTTAAGTTCGAGACCCTTGTCACCCGTTAATCTAGTTTTGTAGGGAATTGTACTACAAAATGTTTTCTCGTGGCCTTCCCTCCTTCAAAACAACTCCATAACGTATCCCAGTATTGATTATGCTTAGAAAATGTGTACAAACGGAAGACTTCCTGTCTGTCTGGTCCAATCTCCTTACTTCAATAGCAATTTATATTCTGCTATATAGGCAAAGTGGATCGGTTACAGTTTGCTTCCATTTATAATTCAGTTTGTTTAAAAATTAGTATCTAGAACTTGTCAAAAACATTGCCTCGTTCACATCCACCGAAGAGACAATAACGCCAAGAGGATCTTCAAATTCCCAGCAGCCAGAGGGCTTGTTTGAATAGCTACTGTATCTCACAAGCTATGGATCGGGAGCCAGTTAAGTAAGTAAGACATTATCGACGGCATATCTAGTTTGTTGTCAAACATTCCTTATTCCTACCATATATATTGAAAGCCTATTAATTGCATTGCATTAACTCTAGATTCATAAATATATGGGTCTCACACAGACCCTCTCAGTTGACTAATCAGTGATAACATGAGGTGTGACGTGCGAAAGAGATACAAACACGCGTACCTTTTAGTACCTTCCTAAAAATAAGAAAGCTTAGTGTCGCGCAAGTTTCGTTGGTGCATAAAAGTTTAGTTTTCGAAATTTGACGTGCGAGAGGTCTGAGGTAAGTATGTTTAAGAATAGTGTTACAATTTGTTATAGTTACGTGGCCTCGATGTTACTTTTTTGAATATGCCTGCAGTCAACTTTTTTGTCATCCACATACGTAATAGCAGCCGTAATAAACAAAAACCACTAACAAAGGGAGCATTTGTAAAAGAGATATCACGCAAATTGATAGAGCCTTCGTTGGGTTATTATGGTAGCTTTGAATAGCGAACGCTTCTCACGCCTTCCCATTGCAACAGTATAGAACCATAGTGATACAGGTAGCAAAATTTTCCTTTAGCGGACATTGTGAATCCTTTATTCAACGTGCAATTGATTGAAAATAAATTCACTTTCATTTCAGGAACATATTCCTTACCGTTGTATGCTTCTTTATACACTTTTCCTTCACCTTTTGGGCCGATGACTTCTCCATTGCCAACTTTTACTGGTCTCTACTTCTCAAATTGTTTGTAGTCCCTCAACCACTCCTTGTGAAAAGTCATATGGTCTGTAGCACCTGTGTCACTTAGCCAGACATATTCTTCGTCTAATTCCCAAAAAGCATCTCCTACAAAAGCCTCTGCTTTGTTTGTTTTCTTGAAATTGTTGTGAGATTTGCCAAATTTCTTCCTTTCAGGACAGTTGCGTCTGAAATGTCCTGGCTTGTGACATTGGTGACATTTCCCATAATCAAGTTTATCCTTGGAATTTCCCTTATCTTTACTCGGCAAAGATGTTTTCATACTGTCATTCCATTTTGCCGATGAACCAGATTGCTGAAATCCTTGTCTAGACTCCTCCATACTCAATCGGGTTATCAGATTCTTGAGAGTTCGCTCGTTTTTCGGTGTGGACTCCCACACTGTATAAAAATGATTGTAACTTTCTGGAAGTGTCATCAAAATTTTTGTAATCACCATGTTGTCAGCAACTTTTTCTTCTATGTCATCCAATTGCTTGCATAATTTCTGCAATTTCAACACATTCATTGAAATGCTATCGGCAGGATCTTTTTCGTAGCCGAAGAAACTTTGCTGCAGGTGATGAGCTGCCACTTCAGACTTCTGCTCGAAAATGGACTCCAACTTCGACCACATCTCAGCCGAAGTTATGCAGTTGATAATATGGTTGGTGAACGTCGGCCCTACACTAGTAGCGATGACTTTTTGAGCTTTAAAGTCTACGTTCTCCCAAGCATCAGCGTTGTCCTCGGTTCTTGCAGTTGTGGCAGACACAACTCCCCACAACCTTCCTGCCTTCAGAATAATTGAAGTCTGGAACTTCCACCCAGTCCAATCATCCGTATGGTTCAGCATTAAGACTTTTTCTTGACTCATTGTTTCTCCGTAAATGTATCCAACGACGATCCTCAGGGGAGTTCGTTGTAGAGGAGTCTGGCTGTATTTGAAATCGCTATCTAAATTGCCAGATATCGATATTCTTATCGATGACTACACTCGCTGAAGAAATGCTTGGCTTCTCTAATTCCATGAGGCCTAGAACTAGCTTTATCAAAAAATCATAATTTCCCTTTCGCGGTTCATTAGTCCCACATTAAGGAAATTACAAAAGACATGCCTTCATATACCTCGCTACGCCGGATATTAAATTTGAATTTAATAAATTATGCCTACATCATTATCGCTCTACGAAGAACGGTTTAATTATGTAAAACATCACTTAAAACTCGGTAGATTAATATTCGCACGATGAGTCCTGCAAGAGCCAATATTTGGGGGCCCCCTTTGTACGCAGGCCATAATCACACTTAAGCTTCCTTACCTAATTGCCATTAAAAGATAAATCCCATTGCGAACGATTTACCGGAACTAGGTATTATAAAACACCCTCCACCAAAAGGGTTGCCGCCTTATACCTCACCCTAAATTATTTTCCATTATGAAATAATGTATGAACTCCTGCAACGATCTAATCCTATACCGAAGTCAGTGTTATCCACTGACGAATGAAAATTCAAAATGATGGGAGCTGAAATATTGTCCCACCCACCTAAACGAAGACATTCATTGGGTTAATCAATCTGTTAATTTGTACTCATACCACTCGCATGTCCTCCCGTCTAGTATGCCATGTAAACACAGCGCGTCAAAGTGACTGCTATGATTGGTACGAGTATGGTAGGAAAATCATCTACATACAAGCAGGTGGCGCCGCATACACAAACACAAAACATCTTGTCATTGCAACAGTTATTGAACAAAATACAACACAAACTGCATTCAATAAAGTACATCTCACGTAGTTGAGAGTTAGAGATGTGTCTTTCAACAGACGACCCTTTTGACCCTGCCCCTGCCATGTGTATAGCACTCATGCTCGCATGCAGCAAGTGAAACCATAAAGAATGTCATCTGTTGCTCGGTGCGGTGCTGTGTGTTTTCGGAAAGACAGACCAGAGAGCGTATCCAATGCCTGTCAGCTAATTTTAGATTCGAACGCATACGAAAAGTGTGGGAAAACAATTTCCCAGAACATATCACAGATTCTAAAAAAAGGATAGCGACAGCAATGGATGTAGTGCACTGCACGGTGCTGATAAGAACATTGAAAATGGTGGTGCATGCGGCGCAGAATGTGTGAGACACCAAATTGCGTCAACAGTTATATGAAAATCAAGAGTGACAGAAGTAGGATTTAGAAATATGTTCATGGATTAGTATCCATTCGCTTTGGAATGGTTATCGAATGTTTTTCCAGCCAGAAATTTGGTGTAGGAAAATATCTCCTATAAGGGAAATATATCTAGATACCTACGTAAGATACGAGGGTTTTTTGATTAATCAATACTTTGATCATCGTTTTTCAATACCGCATTGTTGAAACTATGGTTATCGATGCTACAAATTGATCTTGGTTAGAAAGGACTACGCGATCTCCAGCGAACCACTGCACTGAGCGAATGCGTTCTCCTATTGCGAACTTCCAAAATGCCACATTCACCGTTTTCAAAAATTCATCCTATAAGGGTTGAAAAAAGGGGTGAAAACATTTCTAATTCGACCTTACGATGCTCAACTTGTCATTATGCTCATAAATCTATGTATAGGTCAATTTAAAAAAATACTTTTAGTTGTTTGACTTTTGACAATACTTCACCGACTTAAGTAAGGCGCTTACTCTGAGCCCCTTCCAGGATAAACCTTGCAAATAGATTTGTTATTTTTTTTTGTTGCGGCCGGCAAAAGCACAACCGACCAGTTAGTTATTCACTCTCAGAATGATACTTGAGAAGGCTTGGGAGTATGCTACATCTGTTTACGCATGCTTCGTAGATTTGGAGAAAGCAAACGAACGAGTCCCTCGAGGTAAACTCTGGAGTGTGTGGCAGGGCAGGAGTATGGAATTGACTTCTCTCTTGAGAGCAATTCAATCTCTCTACACAAACTGTAAAAGCTGTGTTCGGGTAAACGGCGTTAAATCAATACCTTTCACCGTGGGCGTTGGACTTCGCCGGGGGTGCGTCTTGTCTCCTCTCCTTTTCATTACTTATATGGACTGGCTGTTACAGCGCAGTCTTGGCGAAGAACGTTTCGAATTGGGAGATCTGGGGGTAAGTCATTTGCTCTTCGCTGATGACTTGGTCATCATTGGGTCCTCTCAGACTGAACTTCAACGCGCACTCGATCGGTTTGTAGCCGTTTGTGTTGAAGCTGAGATGAAGGTAAACGTGAACAAATCTGAAGTAATGGTCGTCTCCAGAACGCCTGTTCATTGTTCAATGCACCCTGAAACAGGTGGAGAAATTTATGTATCTCGGGGTCTTATTCACGAGTGATGGAAGGAGCAATGCTGAGTTTTCCTGTGGGATTGGTCAAGCTGGATCAATTTTGAGACAATATACAAGGCGTTCATTCGCCCAAAACTTGAGTACAGTTCTCACATATGGTCTGGTGCGCCCAAAACCATATTGCGCCTACTGGATAGGATCCAAAATCGTGCGTTAAAACTTATCGGTGACATAAATATCGCGAACTCTATTAATTCGCTTGAACATTGCAGAAATGTTACGTGCCTCTCGCTGCAATGCACCCCTTCAGCAATTCAACCGCAATACTCGCCATGCTAGAAATGCTCATCAGTTTACCATTCAGCCTATCTTCGGACGTACTATGAAATATAGAGGTTCATTCATAAGCCGTACAGCACGAATGTGGAATGCTTTACCAAACTCTGTTTTTCCTCCTTGTTACAACTTACAGACATTTAAAACCAATGTGCATCGGTTTCTCCTATCACATCTATCCTCATTTCCCTAACGCCCGCGCTGTGTAGTTCACCCCACATTAAAAGAGTAGTCATAATCTCTTTAGTGCGTGTCTATTATAAAAAAAAAAAAAAAAAAAAATAGCAAAACAAAAAGCGGTTTATTGTAGGTAGGGTGGGCTACAATATGATAATTTCTTTTTAAAATATCTATAGGTACCTAAAAGAAACACAATCTATTCAATACATTTCAACAGTTGTTACTTAAATCTTCCGTTTAGTTATGAAATATTATTTCATTTAAATAACTGCCTCGGCTGGCTGGTCATTAGGTCAACCTGATGTCAACCCAATTTTTCACTACATGTTAATCGTTTCGGCCCTTTATTTCATAATATCTTTACTAAGATTGTTTTTATGTATTTTAATCGTCTCTAGATTGTTTGTATAGCATCGATTTTTAGGGGAAACCCCCAAAAAATAGACCAACGGACTCAAATCGCAGCTCTGAACCACCAAAAATCACCAAATCGACTAATTACACGATTATCGCACATGAACTTAGTGTACAATAAATAAATCTATTGTGGATCGGCTTGTGTAGTACGTAGCGCCATCTTTCTGTAAGCATAGCTTGCCCAAGTCCAAATCTAAAATTCTGACCTAAACCGATTCTTTTCCAATATACGGTTCATCTATTACAACATCAATTGATCTAAGAAAGCCTTGCTTCTTGCATTCATTCGTAGAATTGTTCCGCTAATCCACTTGAGGCTAGTTATCTTTTTAGGGCTCTATGTTTGACACTATATTAAAAGTCCTTGAGATGTCCATGGCTACGGCACCTGATTCGCCATTATGTCTGATTGCGTTCTTCTATAAGTGGGTAACATAGCTCAACAGGTCTAAAAAAACGACGACTGCAAAATGTATATTGGCTGTCATTTATTGATCGGTGGCTCTCTATATACTTGAGCAATGTTTATTGATTTTTTCACTTCCCTGGGTAGCATGGTGTAAAATAAAGCTGTTCGATGGTAGATTTGCGGCAAACAGTAGAATGCGGGCGGTCTCCCAGGAATAAGGAAATACCTTCTGGGAGTACGACATCTTGAACAGCTTACATAGCAAAGGTGCAAGCTCTGGTACACAGTTTTTGAGTATACATATTATAATTGAAATTATGTCGGACCCCATTGACTTTTTACCAAACCAGGACGTTGGATATTTTTTGTAAAATATTCTCTTGTGTAAAAGGTTTAAACTCCTTCTATAGATTCCAACAATACGTCTTACTGACAGTTTCTGCCAAGAATGAAACTACTAAAAAAATACTTAGGATACCTACCTTAAGTATCGCGTGACTCTTCGCCTGTAGATATTCTATTGCAATACATTTATATTAAAAATACTTACTACAGTTTACGTTACGGAAACTCCTAAGACCCTGTCTACATTGGCTTCAGAGCGCTGTCTCTTTTTATCATTACTTGCGTCCTCACATTATGTTTCAAAGTAATTTTATCATGTACAGCCTCCTGTCTATGTCGATGCAAAATGTATTTCTTCATTAGATATAATTCATCAGCATCAGCAATTTAGAAAAAATATGTCAATTGCCTACTTCACAAGTGACTCTGAATAGTCAAAATGAGGTAAGACATTTTTATCAAATCATTGCACTATGCCACTTCCTCTCTCATCTCTATCAGTAAGTAGATGATAAAAGGAGGTAGCGGGCTCAGACTTATTTAGATACTGTCAAAATTAATTTTAAATAAAACACACAATTTCTTTTATCAATTTTTTTTTTAATTAATAAACGGCACACATACATAATAAATTATTATTATTTTTTTATTCTTATTTATAACTCTATTTCATATTTCATCAATATCTGTTAACTTTTCTCATAAAAAAAAATCACAAAATTAAATTTTCAACTTTTTACGATGTCTCAGGTTTGCATTAGCGTTGCTTACTATTATTTTTGTTAATTATTAATTTTCTTTTTCATAAATCTGTACATTTCTAAATAAAATCCGTGTTTTTTTTATTTTCTACAACAATCTATTATTTTTGGTTTTAGAATTTTCTATTGCGGTTGGACAAACTGAAATCAACAGAAATTACTGAATAAATAAGGCTTATATGTCTCTGCGTTATGCTAATGCATGTGATTTTTTTTCTTAACGATGTATATATTTATTTATTTATATATCCTTTAATTTTACACAATATGTTTCTTTTGTTAAAAATTCATAAACTATATGTATTGATTTTTTTGTTTTGCTGTTTTTGTTTTCACAATTTATTTTACAATGTATAAATGCTTTTTACATTATATTGTTTTTTTTTATTTTCCATTTTTTAAAGAATATAATGAAATATTAAAATAACAATAGTAATATTGTTTAATAATAATTTTTTTTAATAATTTATCACTAATTTTTAAATATTGCTTAAAATAGGATTTTCCTCGACTTTTTTTTATTTTTAATTATCGATTTAAATGTTTTTTTTTATTAACAATATTTTTTTTTTTTTTGTAAGCAGAAAATAATAACACTTTTCGTTCAATGATTTTATCTTTTAATAGATAATAGAGGATATATATTTTTCTTATACTCACAAACTATTATTTATATTTATTTACACAAGTGTTATGTATAATTGATTTTTGGTTTGCAAGAGGTTAAACCTTAAGCAAAAGAATTAGAAAAAAAAAAACATTTGTTTTTGTAAGCGTTCTGTTTTCTGTTTTTTTTTTAGAAGAATTTCAGTGAGGGTTTGAGGTGACGTCTTATTCTTAGTTCATTTCATGAATAAGTATTTAATTTTCTTTTTGTAACGTGATGAATGAAGTTATGGTAAATTATTTACTTTGTTTTTTCAGTTGTACTAAGTTTTATAAAATTTGTGCAATTTGTGTAGGTTTATATAATATAAAGTGCTGGGTAGTTTTTATGTTGTGTTTTTGGAAGTTGTTGCTTTCGGGCAAATTGGTTGTAGCTAGTAAATATTTTGTTTGTATTTGAAAGAAGATTCTAAGAGTTTTTAATATTTTTTTTCTTGCTTTCTTTCTTGCGAATAAATATTATAAAATTTGCATTTAGCTAAAAATTACCTAGTTGATTAAGTTGATTTTTTGTTTGTGTGTTTATACGTTACGACTTGATGCGTAGCAAAAAAACAAAGTGGGAATATAACTATATTACAATGCGAATGCAATTGTGGGGTATGTGATGTAGAGAGTGTATGCAATAAAACTCTTTGGAGGTTGGATGGATGCTGTTTTGCTGGTGAGTATATTTTATTTATATATTAAATATTCATTTTAAATATTATACACATAAGAAGGCCTCCAAATAATTTTATCGAAGTTTATAGCTTAAGTATTATTATAAAAGTTTAATAGATTTTATTTTGTTTTTATTTATTTTTTATTGAGAATAAGGCGTGCAAAATATCCAGCATTATAGAGTCGAAGAATTTTTGCAGATTATTTTATAACAAAAAGACTTGTAGAAATTAGTGGAGAATTATGGTGAATTGTGGTAACAAAAATATTAGATATTTGTGATTGGCGCCCAGGAGGTATTGGAAGGTATATTTTTTTTAAAAATGCTGCATTACATTCGAAAATAAATTAGCTGGCATCAAAAGGGGGAACTTTAAATTGCAGGCATTCAACATTCTACTCGCGACTGCAAAATTGAGGTTCAAAAAGTCGCTCATGGTAATTGGCATTGGATGGAATATGGGCAACAATTATGTCTAAATACATATACAATGAGGCTGTGACTTTGCTTCAGAGCAATAAAAGGACCTCGCAACCAACATGCCGTGCGCCACCGTGTATGTATATTGTATATATGTCTAGCTGGTATGAAAGGCATTTTAGTTGTAGATCAAAACCGCCCTGGACTGGGACACCACGACAAGTAAATAAAAGTTCCCCAAAAATAAAGCAGACTTTAACTGGCGCCCATAGAGCACGTTGTATCAACTTTAAATGAAGAAAGTACGAACATATACTAACGAAAAATCACATAAAAAAGTAGGTATATCGAGAGCCAGAGAGAATAAGAAGTATTGTGTTAACTGGCGCCCAAAATATGTAAACAAATAATGTCTTAAGATATCATAGATTTCGTTTGATTTCAATTTTAGGGACTGGAGCACTCGTTAATTACGTAAGGCCCAGTAAAGCGATTGATTGCTTTTACTATTGTGAGCTTGCCTACTAAACGAATATGGTCAACTGAACTAGAAATTAAATTGCATAAGGAAGAACAGGGGACACCAGTCTCTGGAAACCTTTAGTTGATTACCTCTTTCAGGATCTTGTTAGAAGTCGTTAAGACACATGCATGTCGAACAGATTCGTAAGTATAAGCAAATGGCTCTGTGAAAGTGTATAGTACGAATAAGTGCAACTTACTGAGGACCACTTCAAGCCAAATGGTTGACGATAAGTGTAAATGCAAACACAATACCTGCTACACCATGGCCATTGCGTAATACACGCCAATTTTCATCAACCTACATCGCTATTCTAGGTGCGCACTCCATGGAATTGTCCCAACTATTTATTGCAGATATAATATGTGTGTTGGGAAACCATAAAGCTCGTGTTGGTCAGATCTTAAGCTGCCAATTAAATATGTTCCTGTTGTAAATTTTTTTCGTTATTTCACTCATCTTCTGTGCAACAATACGGGCCTTTACTAATAATCATCAATCAATCAATAAACTTATCCTTCGAATATTTGTTCGCAATAGATAGTTTTACATGGAAAATTTTTCCACTATGAATTCGAAAACAATATCGCCTGGATAGAAAATTTATTACTAGTACTTCGATGTACATATTATATCTACAATCGTTAAAAAATGTGTAAATCCTTACACCGATTGGCGATTTCGATATTTCCATTTGTGGCAGATCCTACCAAACAATTTCAAATTTGTTCGATTGATTATAATTTTACGTTTTTATTTTTCTGACAAAATATTGGTCACAATAGACAAGTTTATATGAAAAATTTCACCAGTATAAGTTCGTACAAATGAATTGTTAGCATTAAGACTCTTGTTCTTAAAAACATAACTTGTTCTTTAAAAAGCTTCAGAAATTTTACAAAAAATGTGATTACCTCTCTAATATTTCTGCTCCCACTTTCACCATACCGTACACTAAAACATCCTCAAGTGTTTCCCAATTACCTTAAGCATTTAAGCTGGAAAGAAAATTATACTCATACAAAATTAAATATAAAATAAATACAACATAGTTTTGAATTGTTTGAACACCTTTTACGTATTGAAATTGGATTTTCTTATATACTTATGTACACTATAATTTTTTATGTTAATATTTTGCATTTACTTTAAAAGAATCATGAAGAAATTATGGAAACTTATTTCACTTTCTTAGGAAAATATTCCCTCTTGCTGCAAATGCGGCACTTTCCAATGATTGTTTGCAATTATATATCATATCACAGAAAAATTGTACAAAACAATTCAAAAATGTTACAAAAAAAAAATAAATAAATGTAAATCAAATAAAATTTGTATGCAAATATAATACAAAAGTCGACAAGAGGCGGAAAAAATATTATCAGCTCGATTATACGGAGATATTATAGTACAAGGGCTCTATATAGAAATCAACCAAATGCAATAGTTGGAATTGTTTGAAATTATAATAAAACTTTAATACAGATACAAGGTAAATATTTATATAGGTTATCATATTTTGTATATATATATATATATTTTTTTTTAATATCATTTAAATATAATTAGGTATATAATAAAGCTGAACCACATATAGAAAAGAAATTAAATCAGAATGATGATACATACTATTTGAGGTGTATATATATATTTTTTAAACTTTAAAGATTGATGTATACTTTTCTGCTGTTCGAGAAAGTGTTGGTGGTGGTGTGTGTTAAATATTGGATTCTTTTTTAATTACTGTGTATTTTTGGTGACGTTTTGCTGCCATTTTTGTAGTTAATTAATATATCATTTTTAAAAAGTTTTTACTAAAAATAATTTCGCTAAAGGGATATCATGCCGAGTTATTAAGGAAGAAGAAATAAAATTAAAGAACATTTTAACTGAGAAATCATGCAAAAGAGAAAAACTGGTCGCATTCGCTGAGGTAAATTTGTTGCATAAGAAATTTAATTTTAAAAAAATTTAAGAAAAAGAAGAATACAAACTTTAATCCATGCAGCATTCAATTGACTTTTTTTTAAAGTTTGGAAAAATATTTTTAAATGTATCTAACTTAAGGCGAATTTTTCAGAATTTCAATGTGCAAATATCATTTTCAAACATTTTGTGTTTTTTTTTACTTGTGAGAGGAGAGAAAGTTTTTAAGGTGCATTTTTGTATAAGAAAATATTTAAATTTTAAATGTTTTTTTTTTTATTTTTACTCAACTCTTACAATCAACAATTTTCTAGGGAAACAAAATATTCATCGGATAATAAGAGAAATGAATGAAAATGACAAGTACACATTAAAACATGTTCAGAAACGAAAAACAAATGCAAACGTTCTATGAGAGGCTAGAAAACACTTTTTTTTTTAATTTTTGTCTAATTGCAATAATGTCGAATTTTCTCAATTTTTTTAATTTAATTTTCTTTTTTGTTTGTTTTAAGTAAAATTTATTAAAATTTTCTTTTTAATTAGGTAAGTATTTCTAAAAAGTGTTTATTGACTAGAAATGTTCCTAAAGCACAAACAAAAAATAGGGGGAATTCAATTTTTCATATTTCGTTTGATGTAAGCTTTTTCAAATATTTTTTTTTTTTGTGTTTATTTATTTGATTTTTTACTTTTAAGTACTAAATCTAAGTTTATTTTCTCTTTTTTTGTTGAATAAAAACTCTACCGAAGATTATTGTAAGTACCTAGTAATTTACAGCGCCTTAAAGATATTTTTTTTATTCATTTATTTTTTATTATTTTGAAAACGCTTAACTGTTAGAATTTTATTTTAAAAAATATTTTTTGTTTGGTGTTTTTTGTTGTGTACTTTTTTATTATAATAATATAACGCGAACGTTTTCCCTTTTTCCAATGTAAATAGATACTTTAATAGTTGTTAATAATTTTTTTAAGTTTGATTTTTTATTCAAGGTAGATTTTTTACGAAATTTGATTCATTTTCTGTAGAGACAAAATTATTTATTAGCTAGCTAAGATGTTAAAGTTGATGTTGAATTATTTTGACATTTGTAAAGATATATTTTCCTTAAAAAAAAACTGAAATAATTCAAATGCCTATTGGGTTAGACAGATTTGCTTGGTATAGTAGATAGAATCAAGGGAATTCAAGTGGAATAGGTTAGAAGTCTTATACATTTTGTCAGAGATAACTTTCTGTTAGCAAGAATGATTACTTTAAAGGTGCAAAGAAAGCGAATGAAAACCTCCCCTGAGCACATCTTTGTACTTGATTGATTTTGAAGCGAGAAACACCTGAGAGTGTAAACTTTGGAAAAGTTTGTCTTAGTTTTAGCTGAGTGATAGCTTTCAGCCAGCTTCCAATAAACTAAGGGATACATTTTTGAACTCCATTTGTGTTGATTTACATAATGCGACTTTGGGAGCGGGGAAACCGTACGAAGGACTAAGTGTGTTCAAAGTATCAACATCGCGGGTCTCTGCAAATTAATATATGGCCGCGAGATTCGTATACAGAATACGTGAGGAACTCAATGACGAGCAGCTATTTCTCCGGACGGAGCGGTGCATGCTTCGGTGGTTTGGTCATGTTAAACGCAGGTCCCCAACTAGAATCCCACGACGTATTATGGAATCCGTACCATCTGGCAGGCGTCCTCTAGGTAGACCTAGGATGAGATGGTTAGATCAAATCCATAATCTCTCCTTTACCCGTGTGGGGATTGCCCTTGATGTTTTGGAGTCGATGGCGGAGGATCGAGAGCTATAGAGGGTCCACTTAAGCAACATACACCCGCGACCCACTTAATGGATAAGCGGACCATTTGAAAACGAATGAATGAAAGCGAGCAGGGATGTTAAACGATAAAGGCCACTATTAAGAGACCGAATAATAAAGGAAGTCGACAGGCATTACCAAAAATCATTTTTAACATTCAACTTAAAAATATTGACGGTCACAATAGATAATATGGAAATGTTCGCCATTGTGAGTTCATAAGATTAAAACTAGAGAAATTCTTCTTTGCCAGGGCTCTGCGTTCTTTTAAAGAAGAGGGCCAGACCAGACGTACACATTCTACGCAATTCTACAGATTTCTGCAAGCCAGGAAAGATACATTTACATACATACAAATGCAGATCAATATCTTACAGTGCCAAAAGAAATTCCTGTGAAGGTACTTCTTCCAATATTTAATGGGGGTAGGCCAATACTAATGACAAAGGGCTACTTTAGGGGTTTTCCTTTCTTATGGCGTCTTGTGTGTCGTATGAGACCTTTTCCTCTCATACCCATCTTCAACCTAACCTAATTTAATGGATCTACATCGGAGATCTCTGACGAGAGAATAGCTTCACATCAAAGAAATTATATCATGAAAAATGTTGCGCGGTGTACTCATAGCTTACTTTCACAAGTTCAAAGGACAGATTCTAAAAACCCCGTCAATGTTTCTATACAATCGCAAAAGACACAAAGCCCTGAAAAGTCATATAAATGCACAGCAATTGATTGGCATCTGTAATAAAGTGCTGCGTAATGGGAACGGCCTTCCTATAATTTTTAAGGTCGACACAGGAATTTGGATAAACTAAACATGCCAGTTATGAGTGAGAGTGGCCAGTGGTAAGAGTGGATCTACATCCCACAGTCTGAAACCTAAAGCAAACTCTGTGGGAGAATGACGATACTGCTAATATTTTGCTCCAAATTTAAGGCAGTCCATAAAAAATAAATAAATAGGTGGCGCAACAGGCGGGTGACACCCAAGGCCTAGCTTCTCGCAACCATTCGTTTTGTGTGAGTTTCTATTTTTGGGACGAATGGAAGGGACCTACAATTTTATGCCGAGTCCGAACGGCTCAATTGAGAAGCTTTTTCATGACAGGCATACTCTCGGATGTTTGTCAGACGTTCGCGAGAGGTGGCGCAGTAGAAAAAACTTTAAGATGTAATTTGGGTTTTTCCGGGGATCGAACCTGGGATCCCTCGCACAGTAGTCCAACACACTAACCACTGCGCTACTGCGCCCACAGTCCATATTCTCATATAATATGACACTTGTGATTTTGTATACCATTACCTACTCAATATAAAAATCATGCCACAACTGCTTTGCTCACTATCAAACATTATAGATGGTCACTAATGACAGTATATTGACAGAGGTCACAATTATTGTTAGCCATGACAGATGCACCTTCTGTATGTGTATTGATGTTTTAATGGCCGAATTGATTTTCGAACAGTTTATGAGGAGGTATTAGTGAAATAGACTTGTTGGCGCACCATGTACCTTACAGCGGAACCGACTTACACCCAATCTAGCTGAAAACTGCTGCGAAAAGAGTTTAATTTCAAATAGCTATTCTGAACATTTTCGAACAAAATTCCGTGAATTCATCTGTTTACAGAGAATGTGTATCAAGCTTAGTTAACCTCATTTGCAAAAAAGCAATTTGAAGGGGAAACCATCAGAAAAAGTCCGAGTACCTGTGTTGCCCATTCCCAATTTCGAAAAGTTCAAATATCTGGGTCCTATGATCAATAGTGAAGGAACCTGTGATGACGATATCAATCATCGCTTGAGCGTAGGGTGGATGAAGTGGCGGAAAAACTCAGCCATCTTCTGTGATAGAAAAATGCCCCAATAAGCTGAAAGGAAGGCTCTACACCGCAGTTGTACATCCGGCGCTCACATACGGTGCGCAAAGTTAGACAGCGTTCAAATAGTATGAGAGCAAATTAACGGCAACTGAGATAAAGATGCTACGCATGACAGCAGGAGTAACAAAGCTTGATAGAATAAAAAGTTCAAAGATCCGAGGAAGCCTTCATGTCAAAGAACCCATCTCCGAGAAAGTTAAGCACGACCGGCTCAGTTGGTACTGTCAAGTTCAAAGCAGAGAGATTTCGAACAAAATCCCAAGAATTCATCTGTTTACAGAGAATGTGTGTCAAGCTTAGTTAACCTCTTTTTCAAAAAAGCAACTAGAAGGGGAATGTAAAAACCAATCTATCATACCGCTTATAATGTTTCGTTATATATGAATATTAATTTATTTTTGGGATTATCTCAATTATTTTCCCTTTTCCTTATACACAAAACTTATGCCTTAAACGTATCAACGCACCTTTGAATTCGACCCGGTATACGAACCTAATTTTTTTTGTTTTCAAAATTTCGTTGAAGATGTATTATTAAATGTACATCAATAGGTGTATGTACGATGTTTTTCCTTAAAAAATATAGCTGCCTACTCAAATTCACATATCCTTTCAAAGGACACATCGATCCATTTATACATAGTTGACTATGTACTTATTTTTGTTGTCGTTTCTCTGTGCATTCAGATAGATCTTTTTGTCGGATGTCGAATTTTTGTTCTGATCTTTTCTTTGTATAAGTAGAGAAGCTAACTTTGTTGTTGAGTGAGTTTAGTATTTTAGTATTCTAGGAGTAGAGTAGTAGTCAGTATTATTATTATTATTATTATTTTGTAGTAGAGAGAACTTAATTAAACTACGTATCTTTCGGTTAATCACCACCTAAACTTAACGCCTGAACTATACGTGGATCAGCTTTACTACCCTCACGAAATTCTTCCAGTGTTAAACGATCGTCATGATTTTTATCCATTTGATCGAAGATTTTGTCCACACGTTTTTGTGGGGTATTCTCGTCCTCTGTTTGGGGCTGTTGACCCTGTGTGTATCGGTTGATTGTGGAATTGATTGATGGGCGTTTTAGGAAAAATAAAAAAAACATAATTAAAGTTTTGCTTATATATAGACTAGTGAGTACTTAAAGTTTTCAAAAGCATTTTTTATAGATGAGGAAAATGAAAATGAAAATATAAATTAATAACACAAAATCCAAAGCAGAGGAGAAAGTTTTTATAGATTATTTTGTGAGGAATGCTAATTGTCATCCATCTACTTACCACCATTTGATAAATGGCATCCACAATGTTGTACATTTCATCTCTGGTTATATAGCCATCATTGTCAACATCGTACAGTCTAAACGCCCCTACAGTTGTTAAATGAAAGCAACAAACAAAAAAATGTATAGAATGAAGAATATTTTAGCCTGACCAGACGATTTGAGTTATTGTTCTGCATGGAAATATTTTTGTTTTGGCGCGGGAGGATAACAAAGTTGGTTATTGCTTGGGATGGACAATGGACAATGGACATGCATAAAATAACTATTAGGGTTTGTATCTTTTGGAATGGAAATAAATTCGGTAAACAATTTATAAACATGAGTAATTTATGAATAAAGTTGTTGACATTAAAAGTTGTAGGGATCTAAATTTAATCAGAAGGAAGTTGCAACACACGCACACATGTTGGTAGGGAATTATTTATGCATAATAATATTGAAAATGGTTGGGTACATAAATAGATGAAAGACTAAACTTTAAACATAAAATCCACTCATAAAGTCTGGTTCCTAAGACTTTAAAAGTCGCCAGTTTTATAAGGCTGCAGTGGTCGAGCCCCATTAAATTTTTATGATTGGCCCATTAATATATTTAATGGTATAGAGATGGTGATAAGTTGTGCTCTCTGGAACGGAAGTAACGAGTCTAAGGACCGGTTTGTTGAATCTTTGATAACTGTAATCAATGCTTATACCATTTTAGTAACCCTCGAAGCAAGCAAAAGCCTAACTAGCACACGGTTTTCTCACCTCAATATTCACAAGGAGACATTGGCGGCCAATAGATCAAAAACCGTCAGAAAAAGTCCGAGTACCTGTGTTGCTCATTCTCCGATCCACTCGGACCTATTTCAAACAATTATTTGAATGGAAATGTGCTTACCAAGTGCGAAAAGTTCAAACATCTGGGTCCTATGATCAATAGTGAAGGAACCTGTGATGACGATATCAATCATCGCGTGAGCGTAGGGTTGATGAAGTGGCGGAAAAACTCAGCCATCTTCTGTGATAGAAAAATGCCCCCCAAGCTGAAAGGAGGGCTCTACACCGCAGTTGTACGTCCGGCGCTCACATACGGTTCGCAATGTTGGACAGCCTACAAAAAGTATGAGAGCAAATTAACGACAACTGAGATGAAGATGCTACGCATAACAGCAGGAGTAATAAAGCTCGATAGAATAAGAAGTTCAAAGATCCGAGGAAGCCTTCATGCCAAAGAACACATCTCTAAGAAAGTTAAGCGGCTCAGTTGGTATTGTCATGTTCAAAGGAGAGATCCTTCGAATACCGTTGAAAAGGCCATATCTATCAACATTCCAATGCAAGCTCGAAAAAGAAGCAGGCCTAAAAACTCCTGAATCACATACAAATGCAAAAAGCATTTGATCGGCCTCAGTGATGAAGTGATCCAAAACAGGGAGGCCGGCGTTAGGCAATAACGCCCAAGGAAATAGCGCTCAAATCGATTTGGAAATAACGCCAACAAAAAACTCGTACAATTTGTTGTTGCAAAATTTTTCGTCGTTTTGGGAGTTATTTCCTTTCCAGTGTTCGTTTTTTTGACAAGCAGTAAAGCCCAAAATAGTAAGTGGAAGTGCATACATAGTGGAATAAGTATGGGGGCATGCCCCCCTGCAACCCCCCGGATTGGGTTTTCTGTTTGATTTTGGAGTAGGTGGGAGTTTGTACTGCAAAATAACCTCCAATATATCAAATTCCACACATACTCCAAATCTGACAATAACCCCAAGCAGGGGGGTTGCATATGCATTAAACTGCAAATAATTTTTGGACTTTATTTCCATCTTGTTGTTTTTTGGGCGTTATTTCCAAATCGATTTGGGCGCTATTTTCTTGGTCGTTATTGCCTAACGCCAGGGAGGCCTGCCGATATTTACTGAGGTCGAATCGGCGAACCCTACAGGCAGACCAGTAGGGATGTAGTAAAGTGGGAATGTTATGATCCCCATTCAGATCAGATCATAAACTCGTCGAAAAAAAAAGAAGAAGAAGATCCAAAACCATCAGCCAAATTTATCATATTCCGAGCTGCCAATATAAACTCCTTCAAAGAACACGGAATAAATCGATTTTTTTTTTTTTGCGGACTTAAGGTTTCGTCAAACAGAAGACGTTATTAACGCCGCAGTGAGATTATTTTACGCGGCGGTAAGATTATTTTGACGCGACGTTCTCAACGCCGTAATTTTCTGTAATTCTGTAATTTTTCACAAGAGAGCGTTGCACCGCTGCGTTTGACCATCGCGGTGAGCTCAACGCGGCGTTGACAACGCGTTGTGTGTGACAGGGGATGTGTATTGTAGTTTATTACAACGCAGCGGTGGAACGCGACGGTGAAATGCGGCGTTAAAACGCGCTCTGTTTGACAGAGCCTTAATTCATCGATAGCGTTGGCATAGCTTGAATTTCGTGGCAGATTTTCCGGTTGCCCGGCACCAACCGGGGCACTACGACGTTTAGCGACTCGCCTAATAGAAGAGTATGAGACAGCCACGAAAGCTAACCTTGGCCGACCTCGGAGCACCCATTCTGCCACGGGCCAAACGACTACTGTTAATGGCAAGTGCTACAGAGCTATACTTACTTACTTAGATGGCGCTACAGAGCTATGCTCAACGAATTTCCCCTTTCTCAAATGAAATTCTGACTAACCGGCAAGATCAGGGGCCGAATCGTCTCATCCGCCAACGAGCGGAGTATACAATCGATTGATTCCGTGAACGTATAGCTCGTTCACGGATGCTGCGATTCGGCCCCAGCTAATATAAACCATTCCAAACTTCTTTTTGTGCAGTTTTTTTTTATGTCACAAAACTATGTCAAAAAGCTTCGGACTCCAGAATCCCTCAAAGAGAATATCCATCAATAATGTGAGGACTTATCGCCGGAAATTCCGGCTAAAGTGATGGCAATTGCCATAAATCGGCCCCGAATGGAAAAAAATGTGAAGACATCAAATAAACATAATCGAATAGCATAACCAAAGATTTTCATTTATACAAAAAATTGCAGCCAAAGAACATCAGGTGACAACTTTCGCTATGTACGGAAATTTTATGTTGAACCCCTACAGTCGGAAAAATCGACAAGAACTTTTGTCAAACATGCCTTAGGCCTACTGTCCACGTAGCTGCACTTCATACGCACGCTTTCGTCATTTGCGTCTTGGTGTACGCTTGCTTGCAGCTTCCTTGCAGCTGACATATACACAAAAGAAGCTCTGTCCACGGAGCGCTAAAATACGCTTGTCGTCATTTGCAGCTTGCATTGCCGCTTTGTGGACAGTGGTTCGTTTGTTTATATGGAAGCTGCAAGGAAGCTGCAAGTAAGCGTACACCAAGATGCAAATGACGAAAGCGTGCGTATGAAGTGCAGCAGGCCTTAAACTTTCAGGTAGCCCTATCCCGCCTTCATCAAATATCGAAGACCAACGAGGTTACGATGATAAGACCCCATCAGATCAATAGTAGAGGAAAGAGCATGGCGGAAAAGACAGAGCACGAGAAGCGCACGTTGAAGGAAATAGAAAAAAATTTATGGAAATTTTACCAAAAGGTAAAAACAGTGTCTACTAAATGACAAGAACAGAGACCTATGCACAGATGACAAAGGAAACCTCGTGCTCGTAATAGAGAGCACGGCAATGACATTTAAGAGACAATGGCAAAGACGATACAAATTCCACTGTCAGGCAGAATGAACCATTCAATCTGAACGATCAAAGCCAAGTTTCCGGTAAATTCTACCAAAATGAGGTGGGGATAATACTATCTAAGCTCAAGTTCAAAAAGACTTTTGGACCAGATAGCCTGCCAACTATAATCAGTGCATAAGCCCATCTCCAATATTCGTTCGGAAGAAAGTATGCTTGATAAATGGAACGTCAGAAGTTGCATTAGAACCCTCACTGCTCTATAAAGGTCGGAAACAATCTCACCGAGATCTTTGATGTTAAAAAGGGATTTAGAAAGTGTGATGTGCTTTTAACTAACTTCTTCAAATTCTCAATTGGCCTAAAGTGGTAAAAAAGGGGGCTGTGTCAAGAAAACTTTACTCTTAACTCTTTATAAGAATATTTATATAGCACCCTCAACTGCGAAGCATACATGTATATAGATGACTATAGCGTCTTCATTACGCTTCTACCAATTTGTAAGTTGCTACTGGTATTTTAGTCAAAGATAGTCTGCATTGCCTGTTCAGTACGATATCACTTCCTTAAATTTAGGCAACACCAATGAACCATCTGTGTTCCGTAATAGATTATACCACTCTGATCTATTTATGGATGCACATACTATTAAACCTTACTGTCCTATGCTTAGAAAGCAACTAGGCAAAGACATAAACTGATTGACATTACCTCAACCATAAGGAAGTTTGTGTAGGTAAATTTATTCGATATGCCTCAATCGGATTACATCCTATACAGCTCATAACTCGATTACTCATGTCAGTTATCTTACCATCCCTTGGGGGGGCTCATAAATTACTTAAATCATTTCAACTTACAGTGTAACTTCTCGTCCAGATTTCCTCTCGATGTAATCGATAACGCCCGAATGAATTCCTCAAATTCTATCGAACCATCCTGAAATGAAAAATTCAAATTTCCTGATTAAAAATTCACAAAGCACCTACCGTCAATTGATATCAATTTCCAATCAATGGCATTGATTCCCCCATCATCATTGATCATGATCACATTATTCTTAAGCAAGTATCTATATCTACACCACCCGACTATAGATTTCTGCTTCAAAAGTGTTCAATGAAATATAATCCTGCACCGTATCCTCTTCTCTGTGGCTCCCTCAGTTTTACTAATTAACAAAACTAATGCATTTTCAAGTGAGCCAACAGTGTGGACATTTATCTATATATCCTTACGAATCTCAAGTATTCCTGGCATAATAACTTTCAATGGAATTCAAGATGTGCCATCGACTTTTCCAGCCTTATCCACCCACATCCAACTAATGCACATCACATTCTAATTACATTTGAACCTATTTGATTCATTTGACTTGCGGTGGATGGGTTCAACACTGGAGCCTTATATTGTTTATCCGCTTGAATGGTAGACATATCCGTAAACAAAAACCCACCAAAGCAATCGTTAATGATCACTGGAATCGATTTGATATCAATTAAGCGGGAAGTTTGGCTGGTGGGGTTTTAACTGACGCAGCTGTTCCCCGGGGAATTACTGAATGCCACTTGTTTTTGCTGCTCAAATTACTTACAACGCCTTTCCGGGCTGAAACTTGTTACCCTGCTTCAGCAACTACCACTTACTGCACTGTCACACCCAAAAGGATATGAAAGCAGTCATTTTCCATTTAATTACTTCTGCCGACAGGATTTATGCTTGTCATCGTTCTGCGTCAGTTTTTGTTTACTTCCCGTTAAACACCCAGTCACCCACCCGTCTAAAGCCTCTTTTTCGTCAGCAAAAAAAAAACTACTCATCTTCCCCACGAACTACGCACTATACACCAACACCCAAATGGGGTAGGTGTTCTGTTCATACATAGTGCGTCTGGTTGATTGTTTTTGGGGGGCGATGCCGTTTACTCCTTCTATTGTATACTTACGTTGTTCTCGTCGAAAACCCTAAACACAAGTGACGCAAATTTGCTGGGATCTCCTTGTGGGAAGAACTGTTTGTAAATTTTGATAAAACCCTAAAACACGAAGAAAAAACATGAAATCCGGTAACACGACGGAGTCAACCAGGCACATCCATAGTAGCACGCACGTCATGAGATATATACATTTTTTTTCCATCCCAAGGGGCAGTTTTGTGCAACACGAAAGTCGATGTTATAGGTATAGACAGTAGACACATCAGGATGAAGTTGAGTTCGTTCAGCATCCAAGAGAAAGAAAAAAAATTCGACGGAAAAAGAAAGAAAGAGACAAAGTTCAGTGATACGAAAAAAAAAAATGTTTTGAAATCTTTTCATAAAAAACAAAAACAGAGTTTCAGGACGGAGGACATCAGTTTGAAGGAAGGTGTTAAAGAACAGTGATTGGATGTTTATTTTTTCCTGATGATGATGATGATGAAACAATATGTCGGAGGATATAATGAATGGGGAATTGGTAGATTCGGATGGAAGGCAACCACACAAGGTGAAGTGTCAAAGTGACACTTTTAGGGATGAGGGTTATTGGATCGTACTTACTTGTTCTGTGAGTAAACCGTTCGGACAGTCTTTTAGAAAACCTTTGTGCCTGTTGATTAGAAAATAAGAACAAAAAAATACAGGATTACCATTGTGTTTTTAGTTTTTGAGTAGGATCAAGTTTGGAAAATATTCTTTGATGTTTCTAGAGGTTTAATATGAATTAAAAAAATGTTCCCAAAGCACGGATATAGGGTGTTTGATATAATTCTATTGGAAAAACTAAAATTCACTTGTATATTTTAAAAATAGATGATAATCTACTGTATGGGCTTTTGCGTTTAGTACCTGTGGGTATGGAATTTTGTTTACCCTCCAGAGGAAGGTATATTCACTTTGCCATTACATTTGTAACGCCAAGAAGGAGTCACCGGAGAGCGGAGACCCCATAAAGTGTATATGTTCTGAATGAGGATTACATTCTGAATTGATTTAGCCATGTCCGTCTGTCTATCTGTTGAAAACACGCTAGCGTCCAAACGAATCGACCTAGGCGAATAAAATTTGTTAGAGGGCTCCCTTTTACCCTTTTACCCATACAAAAGTCAATAACTCGCATATGGCAAACATGTTGCATAAGTTTTATGCAGTGGAGGGTAAGGAGGCCGATGATAAGACTTACTTGTTTAAAATGCTGCTTAATACTTTAAGAACAACATCCCAAAGAAGGGAAATACTCCGAAGTGTGCCGATTGCAGATAAGCCGAAGATCCATTCGGCTATACTGTGTGAACGCCAAAAATTTTTCGCTAATAACCTGATCGGCCCATATCAATAATCAATGCCCTTTTTAGGCCGGTGAAAGTTAAGGATCAGGGATTCCAGCCAAACTTGTCCGTGCAGGATTACGATAAAGAAATCTCGTTGCTCCGTGAAATTGGGAAAGAACACCAACCTTTGATGTTAAAAAACGTTTAAGACAAGGGACATACTATCATGCAACTTCTTTAACATTTAAAGAAATTTTACGGAATTCAAAAGTTTTTAGTTCAACTGTGGGCATGGGTATGCAGTTGATATTGAAAGGCTCAGCGAGCTGTCAGTGGCGAGTTGCAAGCATTGAAATGGAGGCGGCAAAGATGGGTCTGGCTGTTAAAGAGGACAAAACGAAGTCCTACATTCTGTCAATGAGAAAGAATTGCCAACATCGGCGACTAGGGCAAAACGTCACAGTGGACAGATATAAGTTCGAAGTAGTTACAGACTCTATTTACCTTTAGGCTCCACAATTACAGACATCGGCGTAGAAATCAAGCTACGAATCAATCTTGCCAATCACTGTTTCTTCGGGCTAAGATTTAAAAAGGCATCTAAGAAGTAAAGATGTATTTTATATAACCAAGGAAATATTATACAAGACCTTAATCATCCCGGTCCTGACCTGATGTATGGTGCAGAGAAGCACCATAAAAGCAGCACCGAAAACTGATGAAAACCTCTTGGCACGCTTTGAAAGAAAGATTCTTCGAGTGATTTTCGGTCCAGTTTGTATCGACGGAGTGTGCAAGAGGAGATTCAGAGACGAACCTTACAGGCAATATAGTGACGTTGACCTGGTCAAAAAGCTCTAAATACAGCGACTGAGATGGCTGGGTCATTTCGAGCGCATGAACAACAACGCATCAGTCCGACGAATCTTTTAGTCCACCCCTCAGGGATGTCTCTCCATAATTGGATAGCAATCTCAACCAACTTGTTGTGCATAACTGGAACCAGATAGTTGGGGACTGAGCTAGCTGGATAAGGCTTGTTGGTTGAGGTTGTGGTCCACCCTGGACTGTGAGCGCCATCCTTACATATAATAAAACTGTAGGCATTTTCTTTGTCAGCTAAAAACTCGAAAACTACTGGACAGATTTCGATGAAACTTTTTTTAAATGTTCCTTAAGACTGTGAGACTGCTATAGGCTATGTCGTTTATAGCCACGTCCTTAGGAACAGTTTTTAGCCAAAATGTATTTTTTGAAGTGAAAATATATACATACACATATACCTTGCTACGAATGGATGTTTGTACTTTTGCGATCGTCAAACAAAAACAAAACAAGACTAGCATACGTATACTACACATTCGATAAGGGTTGATTTGTTTTCGCAGTGAGTGCTATGGTCAGTTGTATATTATGTAGGTATGTATATTATGATTGTATGTCCGATGAAGGATGGGGATGGGGTGAGTCGTGCGTGCTGCAGAATGGCATGGGGTATATTAATAATCTTCATAAGAGAAGAGACGTATAATACAAAACAGGTTTCATTTCAGAATTTCATTCGATATGTGGTATGGTAACTGTGTTGGGTTGGGGTAGGTAGTTGTTTGGATTCTATAGGAAGAGGGAAGCAAAGGAAAGGAAAGGAAATGCAGTATATTAAACAAGTAGCAAGATCAATGAGAGGGAGGGCGATGCAGAGGGTGCACTATAATGCATTATAATATCCAATGCATTACATCCATTATCGCATATCGCCACACAACGCAGTAGGAATTTTATTCTGATATGACGTAACAGGGTAGGGTTGGGGTAGTTGTTTGGATTCCGTAGTTCTACTTTGGGGTTGTTGTCGCACATCGAAAGCAATTTTTCTTGAACAGATAGGTACCTACTGTGTATGAGTGACTTACTTCTGTCCAGCCAGTTTGTGAAATCTATATCTATACATATAATAAAACTGTAGGAATTTTCTTTAGCCGTTAAAAACTCGAAACCTACTGGACAGATTTCGATGAAACTTTTTTTTAAATGTTCCTTAGGACTGTGAGACTGCTATAGGCTATGTCGTTTACAGCCATGTCCTTAGGAACAGTTTTTAACCAAAATGTATTTTTTGAAGTGAAAATATATACATTCGAGGGTTGATTTGTTTTCGCAGTAAGTGCTATGGTCAGTTGTATATGTAGGTACATATGTATATTATGATCGTATGCCCGATGCCGGATGGGGATGGGGTGCGTGCTACAGTATGGCATGGGGTATATTAATAATCTTCATAAGAAGAGAGACCAAATATAATTTTGTGCGAGCGGGCAAGGCGAGCACGGGTCCAGCTAGTCTAAAATAAAGTAAGTAAGTAGATACTAATACTTCGAGAAGGCTATTGGCTATATGGCTATACCGATTATTGCCAGGTTTACTTTTCGAAGGCATTTTTGACGGAAATATACTTTTAGGCATTATTACTTCTGACAAACACAAAAGTTTCTCGTACCATTAAAGGTATATGCTATGCAAAGAGGATGAAAAAAAAAACAAAAGTATTTACATGAAACAAATTTTCCCTATCGTATGATTACTTTCGAATTTTGAAAAGCCAAAGGGATTTTCATTTCAGAGGGTCAACCTTGTAGTCGGGGACTCTTTGGGCGTTAGTTTCCGTTTACTAAATATATCTTAGCGCTTAGCCGTTGGAGTTTTCTTATCAGGTCGATGTCCCTCTATAGCACGTAATTTAAATTGTTAACTCACCTTCTCCAAATACCATCAACGCAAACAGGACTAAAAATCCCTCGAAGAATTATTCGTTAAAAACTGCCGATTATGTTTAACCTTAAAGTTGTATTTGTTTATTATGAATTTCCGCCATGCGACTAATTGGTCACTCATTCCAAACTCAGATGGAAAAAAAGTGACAGGGAGTAGGGAATAGAACGAGAAGCGGTCATGCGCTTGGTGGGGCATTAACTCAGGCGTTATGGATTATGACAGCTATGAGCGGTAAAGGGAGACGTGGTAGGTGAGCGAAAAATGCATACCGAAGTTTCGTACTAGACTCGAATATAGGTACATAGGAGTCAGAACTGGCTTAATATCTATAGGTATAAGTTTGGAAAGTTCTCATGAGAACTTATATGGAAACTAGCTATCTATAATATTGTGGACTATATACACTGTACAGTATCTCTAGCACGTGTCATCCCATCAGTCGTAGACCTTTTGGCTTTTTATCAAATTTATGTAGCGTGCCGAAGTTTTGGAGCCTCTAATGGAGTGAGAAATAGTGTGAAAATCCCGCCTAAATTAAATTTTCAGACGTGGACAAAATATACAGATCAACTAGGTACGTGTCTTAAAACAATTGTGATCTAGGTTGAACATCCTCATTTTAACTAATTATAGAGTGACCCCCTTTAGTCTCGGTAAACAGCGAGCAAATAATGCGTCCAGGCAGATGTGGTGGTGTACTGATGAGCCTATACCCACCACATATCGGTGCGAAACGCATTTGAAGTTGAGGGAGGCCACTTAAATGTTTAATAATACTAATTATAGAGCTACACGAAGTTTCACTCCAGTCGCCATGATGCCTAGGTATATTGTTTTTCAATTGCGTCACTTTTTACGGACGTCTGAAATGTAACCTAGAGTAACTTTCTCAACCCCTGGTGTAAGATTTGGTAACATTTTACGAAAAATTTTTTGCATCAGCTTCTGGAACTTAAGTCGCCAGATTTTGTTTGAAGTTGAGACTAAAGTTTTGAAAGGATCGCGATGGGCCCTTATGGTGCCTAGTGCCGTATGAGACTTATCTCGCATTTTAACCTAACCTAGCCTACACTACGATTTCTAATAATTTTTCGCAACAAAATTGTATAATGCTTATTTGTATATTCTTGTTGTCCGTTTAGGAAATGTAGACGTTAACACGAGTCAACTACGTATGATCCTACTGTACTGCCCCTAGCATGTAAACTGGAAACTAATATTAGCTGTGTTTTTATGAAACCTCGCCAGCCAGTAGTTGCCAGTAGTTGGCAGTTGAGGCAAATTTCACATGCTAATTAAAACAACAACCTGCTGGCAACTGCTGGCAACAACTCTTGATTTTCTCCCCAGCCGGAGAGCTGCTGGCTGGAATATGGCTATATTCAATTTGCAAACAGGTGACACTAGTTGCGTTTAGCGTGGCTAAATTAGAATTTCCGTACAATTTGCTTAAATCATTATTGCGTTCTTATGTCATGCACACAACATTCCAGAGAAAAATGTCAGAATTTATCTAATATTTCTACCAAATGCATAATTTTATATGAAATTCTGGTTTGCTTTTAGGCTTATTGCCTAAATTCATTTGGCTCGGCTGGCATCATCTTGCAGGCAATTGTGCTGGCAACTGTCCAAATGAACGGCTAGCTGGCGAGGTTTCAAAAAAACATGCCTATTGACGAGGCATATGTGCTGAGGATAGACTGGCGAAGTACATGCGCTGCGTATCAGCTGCACAATCGGACCGGATGCATGTTTAGACGATACAGCTCGATAAGCTATTCGAAAGGAGCCATGGGAGGCAACGATGGTCAGTCTTTTGGCGAACGAAAAGGACAATTGAAATCGTATTCTTAACAAAAAAAACTTATTATGAATGTATATATAAATCGAGTTTTAATTAAAGGTACCGGCCTATAGTTTGTTGGCCGAAGTTATAAAGGGTTTTCCCATGAGAGGGGTTATTGTTAATGGCCCGGTATTTCGGTAGCTGTCACTTTTGAAGCTTTTATTCTTTGACATTTGACAAGTAGAAACTACGCCATTACTAAAAATGGAACGATACACGCTTCAACAACGCATTGAAATTATTAAAATTCACTACAAAAATGGTGAAAATCTTGCAGTCACAGTTCGCAAAACTAAAGCAGATTTTGGTCGTCGTGAAGCACCTTGTCGGCCCGCAATACAGAAATTGGTGGAAAAATTCGAGCTGTTGGGAGAAGTGGGTGATGTGAAGAATAAAACCCGCGCACGTCGCTATTGAACAACTGAGAATATTGCTGCTGTAGCCCAAAGTGTTGAAGAAAACCCAGGTTTGTTCATTCCTTGTCGTTCTTTGGAATTGGGCATTACACAAACGTCATTACACCGTAGGTATTTTGCATAAAGACTTGGGTCTTAAGGCTTATAAAGTTTAGTTAACACAAGAACTCAAGCCGGCCAATCATCAACGACGTCTCTGAATCATTGTTTGAGAGAATTACATTAACAACAACTCGTGACACAGTCACTTTGGTAGGAATGACAGCTATTTCGAACTACACCACTAATTCATCATCAGACTCCTTTAATTGAATTCTGACAGTCAATTCTCCGTATATATCCACTTGGGAAGACATTTCTGTTTTCCCCTGTCAGGAAGTGAACTTGCACCTCGATTTTTCTCAATTGACCAAGTGACTACCACTTGCGCTAATTGAGCAACGAATACAAGCCCGCCAACTGGTGATTCTGATTAGAACGGAGGAGAAGACCAACCTCTGTGCGTTGTTGTTGCTACGAGGTGTTTTTGTTTATTGTCGTTCTCTCGGTTTTCTTCGCCTCTTCCTTCTTCGCCAACAGCCAAGCGTCGATTCAAGACCTCAAAGATAAAATTCGTGAGGCTATCGAGGACATAGGGCAGCCACTTTGCCATTTGGTTATGGAAAATTTCATGAAAAGGATATGGTCCTGTAAGAGTGCTCGTGGCGGCCATTTGGCTGATGTTGTTTTTCATTATTAACGGCTTACCTTCCCCTTTATTATGAAATAAACATCCGATCATTTATCTCAAAAAATTAAATTTTTCTTTAAATACCAAAATAACACCTCTTATTGGAAAACCCTTTATTTTGTTCAATGCCTACAAATCACCAAATCGTTACCTAAGTTAAATTTTAGTGACTACAGTCATAGTAAACACACCTGTGTATCATTTTGGCACCCAAGACCCGTGCATTTGCCTAATTCCTCACAAGGCTCTCGCTGCAGTCTCATTAGTAAGCTTGATGTTTGATTTTTAGTGAAGCCCTACCCCAAGGTATGGGTAAGCACTACGAAAGGGTATGAGTAAAAGGGAATGCCTACTCAAGTCCCTAACAACTTAAAAACTTAAAATATCTAAATTATGCACTTACACAGCTACATTACGTGTTATATTCAAATTCAAAATCTAACTTACCATTGTCTGATTTCTTTTTCTGTGACTGAAATGAAAAGAGAAAACAAAATCACATTAAAACGTTTCAGCTACAATTTCTCAGCTTAAATATTTAATATTCAATAAGCAAACATTTTTACATGAATTCTGAACATATGTTTATATAAATTATGTAGCTTGACTCATCTGCCTTTATAGTCAAAACGAAGAATCCTTTTTCCACCCACAAACACTTAAAATATTTAAAATATTACAAACCATAAAAAAAGAGGAAAAAGCCTCTTGTAATGAAACTCAAAATTATCCTTTGTGTGCTTCAAGGCACCTACATACCTCCGTTGTCGTTCGAATATAAAGCCGTTCACTCTGCATCACGTATCCGTTATGCATGTGCAATTCTCATATACACAAAAAACCGAGAGGGAAGGTAAGAAAAAAAATAAAAAAAAAATATGTATGAATATGGGAAGTAGGAATTATTTACACTTGAATTTCTCTCCATTTAACGAGGTCCTTTCACCCAGTTTTTGCCTCGAGGTCGACACTGTGTCCCCTGAAACTAAACCTATTCACCTATCTTTTCATTCTGTTTTCAGCATTCACGAGAAAATAAGGCCACGATAGGTAGGTTCATGTATTTCGTCTGTGTTCAGTTGCCGACTACCGACGACCGACGACGGTATGGATTCACTGAGTAGTCATGTTCATGCACCTTCAGCCTTACGGAGGAGACGAGATTGATATAATATTTGGGCGGTGTTGCCTAAGATGGGTAAGCTTAAAACAAAGACTGATGTGGGTAGGTATCACTTACAGTTTCATTTTATTTGATCTGTGGAATGGGACCAAAGTATGACGTCAAATTGAGAAATATCTATCTTAAGATCTCAGCTTGCATTTTCTACGTAGAATGATAAGAATAAGAACCTCTGACATTTTGTGGTTTATTAGTATGTAAAGGATTTATTACACCTCCGGGGGATAAAATTAATTGGATGAGATAGATTGCGTTTAATCGATATTCAGACTAGTAAGGAAAAGTCTTACCCCAAGAAATCGAAACTGATGAAGTGTGTCCTTGGAAGGTAGCTCAAAGAGATTTACAAATGTATGTACTGTCAAACTGGAAAATCTATATCTCTAACCATCAAATCTCATCACTGTCTGGACAAAATATTCGCAGTCACATTACAAATTAATTGACCCAGTTGTTCATGTTCATGTTGCCAAATAAAATAAGTTTTAATTTGCTTTTAATTGAACCATGATAAACATCATTGCAACTGACAATGCGGTAATCTAATCGCAAACCATAACTTCTAATAAATTACTCAAAAGCAAATAAAATTAAATTTTAATTATTCGCCTAAAGTCGAGCGGTACTAGTGGTATAACATGATAGAGCTCTACTGGTATAGGTATGTGATGCGATGTTTTTATGTCACTAGATACGAACGAGATCTCATAAATTTTCCAGTTTAATGACTAAATGTGCCATCAGAAGTATCTAGCGGATTTGGTGTTGTCGATGTTGTCCTTGTTATGCTGGGACGTTATGCGAGTTTAATGAGTCACTTCAACTTGATTGACAGTAATAGTAGTTAGACAATGTTGCAGTTTAACGCTTTTAATTAAATTAAATATAGAGCAGTTCCTATTTGTCACAGATTTATAGTTGGAGCTTTTGACGCGAAGTTATAGTGTGTTTGTGGTTTTTTTTTTTCTGTGGAGATTCTATATGGACTTTGAGGTTATAGTGGTGAATTGAGGGCCTCATAAAACGCTGCGAATATTATTTACAAATGGGCCAATATGATATACAAGATAAACCAATTCATTTGAAGGCGAAGTGACTCTATGGTGACTCTCAGGTACGATCCCCAGATAAAGGCAAATTACAATCTAAGCTTTTTTTATTACACCACCATACATTGAACTAGTTACTAGGGCGCCTTTCTTTGGTCGCTGTTCCAACTGCTATTATATCAATGTCATTGCCCAACGTGGCTACGGTAGAACCTTCTTTTTCACGTTTAGATAATAATAGGTTCAAGTGGCCGAATAGGTAGGTGGCCGAAAGATGGCTCTTTGTTGCACCTTCGCTAAATTCAGCTTAACACGAAAGAGTGGATAGACTCACTCGACATAGCACTTCACGAGACATCTTATGTTTGCGAAACTTTCAAGAGAACATTCTCAATTACGTCAGTTATGCGATGCATTTGATCGTTCGGCGAAGGCTTTATGCCTTTAAACCCACACTGGCAGTTAAGGTGTAACGTGTAAGGCATTATTCTTCTATAATTGGTGATTCTTCGAGACTTTTCCAATGGTCCTAGCTAGTGTCGGAAATAGGCACAAATATAGTTAATGCAAGTTTTATTTTTCGTTTGCGTGGTTTGAGGTGTAATAGCGGATCTTTTTATTTTAAGCTAAATAGAATTCGATACCATTATATAAAATAAAAATTTAGCTTCGAACTCAATTGTTGCTGGCTTATTGGTATAGACCAGGGATGTAGACTGTAGAGTAACCCCAAGACCAAGTCCAGGGATTCATATCAGACAATCTTGGAGCCAATTGACTTGAGGTAATGAGTTCCCAAACCTTAGCTTTAAATATCACCAGTATTTTGGTCGATATGTGACATGTCGTACTGGCCTGCTGAAACTACGTGTCGCCAAAACCCGAACGATCCATTTATCGCCAAATAAACTCAGCTACCATGGCCCAGTTGGACATTGTTAGTCTCTCTTGGTTATTCAACGAATTTCATTCGATTTCTAATTACTCCAGAGATCAGTCAGCTATACGCAGCTGAATCGTTTACCGCTCCATGGTAAAATGGTGAATATACAATACGATTTTTGAAACATTGAAACTGTACCTATTAAAAATAAAAGAAAAATTGTCCACTTTATATTAACACTGTTCAACCAGAAACCCAATTATGAATAAATAAATTTGTATACCTAACAGCCAAAAATGGTCTGGAATAGGTACCTACTCATTTTTATACGTTAAAACAATTATTGGAAAAAGAAAATATAAATAAATTATGTATAGAATAAAATCTCCCCACCAAGGCTGTTGAAAGGGAATTGTAAATTTATAAAAAAAACTTGCAGATCCGCGACTGCTTTACTTAAGATTTTAATTTAGAAATAGAGATTTTATATATACATATGTACATATATATGATATGTATATAATAAAGGGTGTCCCATAATTTACGCAAAATTTGAATTTTGCGCCAATTAATGGTACAGTGATGCCAACGGAAGAAAAATAAGCTGACCGTTTGGGGTTATAAAAAATTCAGTGCTATAAGAAAGAACAACGCATTTTCATTGTTAAGCAATATTTTAAAGTCAGTGAAGGTTTGTCAGCTACAGTCGTAAATTTTTGAACAAAATATGGCCGTCGTAGTGATTTAAAACTATCAACTATGAAGAGAATAATTAAAAAATGCAGGCAGACTGTATCAATTAGATATCTTAAAAACTCTCGGTTGCCTGTCACAAGTCTTTAAACAGAAAACATGTAAACAGTTCGCGAGAGTATTGCTGACAGTCAGTAATACATATCAATTCGACACCGTATTTAAGAATTGGACATTTGGAGAAGCTCTCTACAGTAAAATCTAACCAAAGACTTGAAACTGCTTGCTTACAAAGTTCAATTGACTCAAGGACTAATTACTACTACCATGCAGCGCGAAGAGAGGTCGTTGAATGAATTTTGGAACAACAACAAGTGGATGCTGATTATTCGAACAAAATCATCTTCAGTGATGAAGCTGATTTTCATCTTAATGGATTTCTTAAAAGTCAAAATTGTCGCATTTTGAGCTCTAAAAACCCACGAGTATTTGTAAAGGACCATTCACATGGCAGCGAACGAACGAATTGATGAAATGTGAACAAACCACTTTTTATGCATTTATGAACAGAAAATTTAACATTTTACTACTCCAAGATGAGGATAATTAATTATTCCATCAAAATTTATTAAGAAAACAAGTTTATAAACAGTTTAAATAACGAAATTTCGAAATCCAATTTTTTTGCCGCGAACGAAAACACCCTGGCGCGAATTGTCAGTCTATTCACAATCCACATCATTTAAGCCGCATTCCACAAAGTAGCGAATAAAAAATTCGTTCGAACTTAACCTTATTCCAAGAGGAGGATATCTTGGAATAATAAAATGTGGAATTTTCTGTTTATAAATGCATAAAAATTGGTTTATTCGCATTTCATCAATTCGTTCGTTCGCTCCCATGTGAATGGTCCTTTAAGAAACAAATCAACTGGCATGTTATTTCTTGACATTGAAAAGTCGTTCGATTCTGTGTGGCACAATGGCCTTATTTATGAAATGATACGTTTTAATTTTTCCAATTTTCTTTGCAAAATACTCCAAAGTCTTTTGTCAAGTCGTTGTTTTAGAGTTCTTCTACATTAATCAATTTTCATGCTGGTGTACCTCAAGGATCTGTTCTAGGGCCAATTTTATACAACCTGTATACTTCGGATTTCCCAAGCTTGCGGGAATGTGAAGGTGCTATATAGATGATAGGAGTATAATTTTCATCGGAGTTAATGTTAAGACGAATCCTCTAAGAATGCGGCTGAAATGTTAGCTGAATATTACAATAAATAGAAAATTAAAATAAACGCGGACAAGCCATTTTTTCATTATTTATAAACTGAAAATCACTTCTATCAAACGACAATAAAATATTAATTTACAAAGTTATTTTCCAAGCTATTTTACTTCATGGATGCCAAGTTTGGAGTTTTTCTGCTGATTGCCATATAAAAAGCCTCCAGATATCCCAAAATAAATTATTAAAAATGATGCTCAATCTGCCTTGGCATCATTCCACATTAGAGTTGCACAATAGAACCAAAGTTGAACTGATATCCGATAAAATCGAAAAGCTTACAAATACTTTTATGATGGAACTTCTCAGATAATAGACCGATAAACGAACTACGTGTGCTGTATCATGCTGCTCCATAAATATTACCTTATTTATTATCTTATTTATTTGTTAAATTATTTGATAATCTATTTTTTGTAAGTTTATTTATTTGTGAATTTGTTTATTTAGCAATTTGTTTATTTCTTAATTTATATACGTGTTTGTTAATTAATTTATTTATTAATTCATTTAATTATTAATTTATTTATCTGTTAATTTATTTATTTGTTAATTTATTTATTTCTGCACAATAATTGTTGTTCATTGGACAATTCGTAGGTAGGACTCTTTTCTGGTTCTGCTACAAAGTGGAAATTTTAGTCTTCCGCTGGGAAATTTTAACATCAAGAAGCTGTTAGAACTAGGTATTACTACGGAGAGTCAGGAAGAATTTGTTTCAAAAAATTCTACATTTATTGAAAATCGGAGGGACATTATATTTTCTGAATTTTGAACGATCGTCGTTGATGTTAAAACCAACAACATTGAACATTGATGACACAATTTTGGTTTCGATTCGTTGGATTAAATATATGCCGCCGCAAATTTCGTGATAGAATCAACTACATATAGCTAGTCTTCTAATTGAATGCATGTGTTATCATTCCACTTTTCCATCCCCTTCCATCACCTTGGAAAACCCAAATTGGTTGAACAATATTCACATACTCCCAATTAAAGGGGGAAAAATGCCCAATTTCCATAATGGAACCGCAATAAATCTTTCCCCTTCTCTGTAATCTCCTGAGGATATCACGAGGTACTCTCGTTCTTATTCCGCGCTTGGAGATAAAATCACGTAAATGCCATAAGCAAAAAAAAAACATGGAACGAAGTCAGGACTTCAATTACCCAACGCCAAAATTCCCGCATTACGGCATTACACATCAAGGGAGTACTCTTGTCAGGTGTTGAAGGTTACTGCGTCGTGTATCCGTATCGTCTACTGAGATAGATGAGAATATCACCCGTAGGCGGAATATTAAAGCCAATGTTCGCAACAAAAGGATAATGTAATCTGCCGCAATAACAGTGCAATACAACAAAAGAAAAAACATCCTATATCTCGACTAAAATTCAAATAAGCTACTTTTTCTCTTTCCAACATCAGAATTTAGGATATAGGTATCTACATATTATATTGCAGAGAATTCATAGAATTTGTTTTCTATATGATTATCACGCAGAGTTAGCATGGCTGGGAGAACATCAACGCCAACCTATGGTAAAGTATATTAGAACATTTTGCCACATCTGTTGTCATCACCTGCCGCATACAATTCTTGTATTGTCAGGGATACCATCTGCATGTGTATCTGATGATGGTATCCAATCCACATATAAAGTTTTTTTTTGCCATTCCACGCCAGGCATTTGGCTCTGGAGCTCTGAGTATTTTTCGTACATATAATTCAGCACTTCTGCCTCGAATTGAATTTCATGTACAACAGTGCGTGGGGATATAGATACATTGCCATTCAAGGTAGATGTGGGTGGTTAACTTTGTGACAATGTGAGGAGAATATTGTCATTCTCGCGCTTCCATTTCTATTCTATTGATCGAAGAGTAAAGAAATATCCGCAGATACGCATACAAAGATTGCCCACATTTGTGTAGCTCTTCCCTTCGGCTTTTAGGAGGTAATGAGCTTGAAATAAAATGGATGATTTTACGTCGCCTCGTGTAAGGGAAATTGAAGACGCGAGTTTGCGGTTAGTGCCATATAAAGTTAATCCTGAAAAGTAATCGTAATCCGCAATATGTGCAGAGATGATACAACTATGCAGTGGATGTGCCTTCAAAAGTAGGTACATAATTTCGAGCCCACCTCTCTCACTTGGGTATTCCGAGTTAACCACCAGTCTAAACCCAGATTCTGAAGTTTAATTCATAAAATCTGTAAACGCACACACATCTCCTTTATTCCGTAAATATTAGATTGAATTTGAAAGAGAAAATCCCTAACTAACTTGGAATATAATACTTTTCATCTACGAAGCTTACCCCACCACAACACGAACACACTGCCAGAGATTGAGAAGAAAATTCTAAAGGATTATAGAGCAAAGTCCAAGGGATAACACTTGAAACAATGAACCATCGAAGGAGCATTTCTGCAAAATTGAATCTTATACTTGATGTTAAAGTTTCAACATGTGCTGGGATGGGATATGCACAGTTGCAACTGCACACACAAACCAATCTCAACAGAAAGGATAATGCCAGTAAGTAAGTGTATTTGTTCAATGGTAGGGAAGATATGATTTCAATCAAATTCCCCCACACATGGCTTTGATTCTTCGAAAGCAAATCCATATTTATCCTATTCGATCGGATGAGACTCTTGAGATACGTTAACTGGATGCAGATTCAAATATCAATCACCAATCACACATTTGAACGGGGAAAATATGCAAGCCTGCACAGGCACACATTGGTTACCGTATTTGGAATAGAATTATGATGACACGATTGAGGAAACAAATTCGCTTGTATGCAAAACTTTTGCCAAGATAATAAATTTTGCATGGATAGGAGAGGAGAAGGCAGTGAAATACAGCAGTAGCTATTTTTAATGCTGGGAAGAATGACTGGGAGTAAAACTTTTTGAAAAGATTCGACCTACAATCTAAGGAAACTTTTCACTCCGTGGTTAGCTGTTTTTATTATTTATAAAACGGTTTCTCTATGTACTAGACAAATTCTTAGAGAGCCACCGACTCACCTTAGAAATGGGGTTCGTTAAATATAAATTTTAAATTTTGTCCTGTCAAGTCTTTTGCGGCGGCAAAACAGAAGTAGCGGTGGTAGCTTTATTTATGCCAAGTTTTGTCTTACACAATGTTGGATGGTTAATTATTAGCCCTTCAGCAATCGCTGGGCTATTCAAAAATCAGTCCACCTTTATAAGCAGTTAGGTCTTCGGCTAACCACCAAAAGTATCGCCTCAAAGTTTGGTGTAACGTGTAAAGTTTTTCTACTTCCACTTTCATGAGTTTGTAATTGCTCCTAGACGAATGACATACAAATTTCTGACCAATTCGTTTCTATAAATCGCCTTCAAAGCTGGAAAACACAAATGCACTTCAATCAAATTAATGCTCTACAGCGCAACAGAGAAGAATGAAGTCCCATGGGAATCTCCTTAGATTGATAAGTCGTAACTAAGTAAATGTCTTCTAAGACCAGGGAAAAGATAATAATAATTGTTGTTTATTGGAAAATTCGTAGGTAGGACTTTTTTTCTGGTTCTGCTAAAAAAGGGGAAATTTTATTCTTCTGCTGGGAATTTTTAACATCAAAAAGCTGTCGGAACTATCATTACGGAGTCAGGAAGAATTTATATCAAAAAATTCTACATTATTGGAAATCGGAGGGACATTATATTTTCTGAGTTTTGGAGGATCGTCAAATAAAAATAAATAGGTGGCACAACAGGCGGGTAGACATCCAAGGCCTAGCCTTCTCGCAACCATTCGTTTTGTGTGAGTTTCTATTTTTGGGACTAATGGAAGGGACCTACAATTTTATGCCGAGTCCAAACGGCTAAATTGAGAAGCTTTTTCATGACAGTCATACTCTCGGATGTTTGTCAGACGTTCGCGAGAGGTGGCGCAGTAGAAAAAAACCTTAATATGTAATTTGTGTTTTCCGGGAATCGAACCTGTGATCCCTCGCACAGTAGTCCAGCACACTAACCACTGCGCTACTGCGCCCACTTTGAAGGATCGTCGTTGATCTTAAAACCAACAACAATGAACATGACAAAACGTTGGTCACGATTCGCTGGATTAAATAGATCCCGCAATTTTCGCGATATAATCAACTACTAATTGAATGCATAATATCATTCCACTTCCCATTTCATATCCTTGGAAAACCCAAATTGGTTGAACAATATTCACAGGGAACAGGGAAAGGACCGTTGGCTGAGGACCTCAAAGTTATAGGTGACAATTGTGAAATTCTATTCGATTCGTGGATTTTGAGTCTCCCTTCATGTTAACAGCATACAACTTGGTTAAGCCGTCATCTTATATAATAAAACTGTAGAAATTTTCTTTGGCCGTTAAAAACTCGAAAACTACTGGACAGATTTCGATGAAACTTTTTTTAAAATGTTCCTTACGACTGTGAGACTGCTATAGACTATATCGTTTGTAGCCACGTCCTTAGGAACAGTTTTTAGCCAAAATGTATTTTTTTTAAGTGAAAATATATACATACATATATACCTTGGTACAAATGGATGTTTATACTTTTGCGATCGTGCGACAGGACAAACAAAAACAAAACAACACTAGCATCATCATCAACAGCTTGAGCAAACACATTTTATTGTTTGATACCCAAACTTTTGAAATTAAGTCTTTCTCAGAGTATTCTCCGTATAGCATCTTACTTATTTATTTAGATGGGGCTACTGTTTAGCGTGGATCTCAACCAACATGCCTTTCCAGTTAGCGCAGTATTTTGACTAACTGCCTCGAGTTGCGCACTCCAAGTCAGTTGAAGTCTACTTCAGGGCTGACTTTATGCGACTAAAGTTGCATTTTTTCCCTTTTTTCTTTCTATCGCCAATGAGACCACTTTTCCAAAATTGTCCATATTTGCCCCTTTTCTGTATTTCGTTGATAGTTCTTCCCATTTTGAAAAAAAGCACCTTTGTGCCATTTGTGGGCAGATTAGTATTTACCCTTTTTGTACGCAAATCTCCTTTTTTTTGCGACTTTTTCAAAATCTTCGAAGTCAGCCCTTACTTCCACTTGTGCGCGTCGAATAAGACGGGGTCTTCCTCTACTGAATGTTTCCTCTCTATTGTAGTCGAAGATTCATCAGGTTTGAGCGTTAGTCCGCAGCTTTTGTTTTACATGTTGTAGCCATTTTAGACGACTGCACTGTTCGCAAAGCTCTCCTTCTCTGAATTTCGTCTACGACAATGGGTTCGAAAACCACTTAAAAAATTTAAAAATTCGCGTTCAAAACAACCAATGATACATTTATTCGCCTTCGCTAGCGTCTATACTTTTGCCCCAAATAGCAAGACTGTGAGAGTCTTATCTACAGGGTCTCCCTACTAACTAGTCCCTATTATCATCGCAATTTTTTATCACAGCGCTTCATCCTTCTTTTGCTTTTTAGCTATTCTGTAGGCCTGTGTCTGTGGCCTAATAGACTGATATAAAGCCAAAAATACATGCCAAAAATAAGAAACTGATACACAAATATTGTTCGGAGGCAGCTACTCACAGAACTCAGGTCCTGTTACATGAAATATTATTTTAAGACTTCAGCTAATAGTTAGGCTCTATGCATCCAACCGCCACTTCAAAAATCACACCAAGCTATCACAAGTTCAGGATCATTCTTCTGAACTTCTTTTTCATGACTTTGTGTGGATTTGGGTCTAAGCATTCCACATGCAGCTCCGAACGTTGATGTCCCCTTTACGATTTGCTTATCTTTGGGTAAATGAACCTTGGGGGATGTTAATCGAATATTCCAGAGTCTGTAACCGATTTCGGAAATTTTGCCAGCTGCACTGACTAGTATTGAAAATTCTAAAACACCTCAGTCCTCATATAAAAATATGTCGGAGTATCCCATGAAAGGTGCTTGCCATTCTAACAGGTTGAAGTCATTGATTCCATTAGGTGAATTTATATGTGCCAAGCATTGTGCTTCTGAGTGGATCATGTTGGACCCCTAGTAAGTGCTCATCCCGTTTACAATTCTTAAAAGTACAACACTCGCGCTTTTAAGTTTAGGAAGCCAAATCTGGTTAGATAAGACCAGTACCATTTTCATGTTACCAGTCAGTGCCTACAGAAAATTCCTCGGAAAATTCCCACATGCCCAACATGTCATTTTCTGAGAATGTCAAAATATTTATGATGAAGATGTCAAATCTGTCAGAAAAATTTTAAGTTACCTTCGTTTCTCCTCATTTTCTATCTTGCTAGTTGCGACAGCCTGCACTTTTCCAATAATGACACTTTCCACGGTCATTAAGTAGTAGTAACTACCTAGAATTGCCTCATATTGTATATGACCTAGGACATAAGATGGGATATTAGGAGAGGGTCCCATTAAATGACCCTGGTCCACATCTGGTGGTCATGTTGAACCAACAACATACTAACAAGTCTTAAAATGGCTTTCTTTATTGTTCACCAACATACTTCACCGACTTTTCACATCACATCCGTTTTCATTGTATCCTTATAACTTATAAAGTCCTTCAGCTAAGCACCACTGAGCCCAGCATCCATTTTAACATTATGTTACAGCAATTATTATTAGGAAGCATCTGCTACTGCTGTGCCATGTTTTATCGTCTGTTGAGAATATCAATTTACCTCGCCGCGTTGGACAGCAACAAGGTCCTTTATTCATCTCAAGGACGGCTGGAAAAATGAAAATATCTCACCACTTATTCCACGGCTGGGTATCATTTAAATTCCCACAATAAAGTGCTTACAAAAGACTATACACTTCCCAAAATTATCATTTTTTCTTTATTTTTATTGAGTCCTTTTTTTTCTTATACCGCTACCGCACCCAGGTGAAATTCCTTGATCTGGGTACCATATTTACCTGTGTTAACGACTCCCACAAAACAGTAATTTTCTCAGCTATTGTGCGAAAAAATCCTTGTGCGATGATGAGGTTGCAGTATACGAGGATATTGTGCGGCTAATCGATTTGCCCAAAAGCCCGACGGGCAAGAAAATGGTTTGCTTCCAATTTAATATTAATTTGGTATAAGAGGACAAGAGAGAAATTTGTTTCTTTTATCTATGTCTAAGTCGAGTGGTCCGTATCAATATACATACAGCCAAATCTACAGATACAGGCAATTTGTACATTTCATTGCGGGTGGATGTGTCCTTTGTGATGTGATTTTCTATAGCATTGAACATTTCTCAGCCGGAAGCAAGGATATGTTTGTGTCATGTCATCTAAGACAGAGGCTAGTCTTTGTGTCACTGACCGCATGAAGAAGACAATTTCCTGGCTCTATAGTGAATGGCATTAGGGACAACAAATGGAAATCCGGCCAAAAACGGTCAACAGGAGATGGATTTATTTGCTTAAAATATTGACATGAATGCTTATTCGTATTCTTGAATGGGGGTTGTTACGATTTGGAACCGTGCTCTCCTGAATTGACGGGAGAAGAATACCAAACGGAGAGTTAAATAAAAAATGTTTTTTTTTGTTTTAATTCTGAGTTTTATTTGCATCATTCAATTATTTACTAAAAAGGTCCGCTGTCTTATGCGGGACTGCGACCTTTTAGGATGTAGGTTGGACAGAAGTCTAGTTCGAAATCTTCTTCTCGTATTCCGAAACTTAATGTGTCCCCGAAATGGAGTTCTCTTGTTCTATCAGGGGTCAGCTTTTCTCCATGAATGTACCAAGGTTCCACGAGTGTAGTGATGGTCTACTATATGCACTCTCTGATCGTTGAGATCAACATGAATCGCCGCTTGAATGGGGGAGACGAGTGGAGTAGATAAATCTAGTATATTTGGATATCCGTTGCCTACTTTAATAATTCCAAGGTGCAGTCGGATTTCGGTTTTCGATACTGTATTAAATAATTTCCATTCTTAATCTGGTACATAATATATCGACTCCATCTTATAAAAGGAGAAAGGCAACGAGAAGTTAGGTTGGAGTCTTGATGATGTTATAAGCCTTCTTGTGTGAATGGATTGATTGTGGTTGCTGGTGGTTGTTGTTTGTTGCTTGCCAGGTAGGCTTCACGCCCTAAAGTTTATTGTTACACCTGGTCTTTTCGTGCACTACCCAATGTTTGCCTCTGCGTCTTCTAAGTGAAACCGCCAGGTTTTATCTTCTTGGGACTTTTTAGAACTTTTTTTATTCACTTAACTGGTGTGTAGGCCCAGAGACGCCTCGAGATAAAAAGTATTTCTCGTGAGTTGGTTAGGTAGTTGGGTTGGGATCGTGCTTTTTCGTGTCAAAAAACGAAGAGTAAAAAAAAATAAAAGATTTTTTGATTTAATTCGAATGCAGGGCCTGAGTTTCTTTACTTGGTTAATTTCAATAATTTACTAAAATGGTCCGATGTCTTATGCTGGCCTGCGACCTTGCTTATTAAACTCTGAATTTTAACTCTGCCCTTTTTTTTCCATTACTTGTCCTTTTATACTAATTTCACGTATATGGTTTTCATCCCTTCCTAGCATACATGACATTTGTAGTTGACACCTTCCATATGAAATATTAGCTTAGCTTAGCTTAGCGTAAAGTCTTAGCGTATCCTCATATGGAACTTATATGGAAAGTGCGTCTTCATCATAAATTTAAATTTGTCAATCGGCAATCAATGACAATCAATAGTAAAAAAAAAGACACGAATTGTCCCAGATACAGTGCAATGGTTCCTACGGTCATTTCCCTTATTCACTGATCGCGTACCTGTTACCATTGAGTTTATACACATAGAGGAATCATGTTGGTTATCCAATACTCATAATAGATGTCGCTACCATTACCACATCGGGAAAAATTTAATATAATCGAATGAGAGAGAGAGAGAACTAATAGAAACACTCAAGGACAAACTTAAGAAATCTACCCCACTCAATCAAATTTTATTTCATTTGAGTCGAAGTAAATGAATGTAGGTAGGAATGGAATTATGGAATTCGGTGTGGATGTATGATTATTGCTTCTTCATACAAATTATGGACTGAATTATGAACATGTCATTAATTTTTTTTGTAACTAAACTATCATTAGTAATTGGCTTGCGTTTTTTTTTTGGAGACATTAAAATAAATTGAGGAACGCGGGATTTTTTTTGATATTATTTTAGGTTTATTCAAATTGTGAGGGTCAGGAAAATGTTCTTCATTAATTTCAGAAACTTCGGTAAAATTTGAGAAGGATGTATGTATTACGAAGTGGATTGGAATAGACCCTTAAACTGCGGCCTGGGGGCGAACGATTTCCTTCTAATGATAGACGGTCATCGTTTAGAAATGGGGAAATATTGGGGGAAGAACTATTTGCACTCATTTCTCGTGTTGCTATTTTATTTGTTTCGGACCTGTGATACGACTTTTTGGGGATATTAGGAACAATATTTAAAAGTTGTTTGCACTTGTTATATCCATATCCGTCTCATTGCAAATGCAAACCTCAAATGGAATGGGATATGAATTGGGGCTTATTATTTTTGATGTACCCCTTACCTACTCTAATATTAGAAATGTAAAAATGTTTTTCGCAGAATTTAATCTGAGTTTTTACATTTCCCAATTTTTCCAGCAAAATATTGCCTGAGTGTTTAATCAAAATCATCCTTCTTCCATCACCTGGTCAAGTGAAAAAAGATAGGGTGGTTCCAAAGGCGTACGTACTGTAACAATTTTTGTAAGAGCATATGCACGAACACATAATTATTTTGTTATTTTCTTTTCGACACGTCCAGACTGCAAGAACAGGAACTTGTTTTACACAAAAAAAAATGTATAAATGTATAAAATGAAAATCATTTGCGCAGTAGCGCAGTGGTTATGGTTCTGGACTACTGTGCGAGGGATCCCAGGTTCGATCCCCGGAAAAACACAAATTACATCTTAAAGTTTTTTCTACTGCACCACCGAGCGAGCGTCTGACAAACATCCGAGAGTATGACTGTCATGAAAAAGCTTCTCAATTCCGCCGTTCGGACTCGGCATAAAATTGTAGGTCCCTTCCATTCGTCCAAAAAATATGAAACTCACACAAAACGAATGGTTGCGAGAAGCTAGGCCTAGGGTGTCTACCCGCCTGTTGCGCCACCTATTTATTTATTTTCTTTAGGTGTTAAATGGGCATCATGAAGAAAGAGTAATAGGGAAAGAAGGGATCCCATGTCCAGTCGATGAAGAGGAAGTTGGCTTGGATATAAAAAAAAAGTTATAAGCAGACCACTGATTGTGTTGGCTTATACCAGAAAAGTTCTTCATGCACCAAATCATTAACCAAGTACGGGTGATAGGAAACATGTCCAAGGTTTGCATTGTCAACTCCATATGAGCTATCTACAAAATAGACAATACTGCGGCTAGAACTATGCGGCACGTCCCTGTTAAATAACCGATATAAGGTCCTATGTATAGTGGTCGGCACAATTATTTACACAAAGGTAAAGTTAATTCTACTCATAAATTTGAACTTACTTCATGTAAATTTTGGCACCAATGGAAAGGTCATTTAAATTCCGTTTGAATGATACAAAACTTTCCTTAACCCATTAAGTACCCATTGGAAATTTATAACTTTTGTGAAAGTCTACTTTTTTTACTTTTTTCCTCGGTATCAAAAAAAATGTTTTGATGCAAAAAGTTTCTCCAAACAATTCTAATAGTGACTGCAAAAAAATTTTTTCAAAAGTCTCTTCGCTAATATTTTTTATGATTTTTTGATCTCAGAAAAATTTTGTATAAAAAGGAAGAAAAAGTGGCTAAAAAAGTAATTTTTAGCAATTTTCAAAAAATCATAAAAAATATTAGCGAAGAGATTTTTGAAAAAATGTTTTTGCAGTCACTATTAGAATTGTTTAAAGAAACTTTTTGCATCAAAACATTTTTTTTTTTTGGGACCGAGGAAAGAAAGTCAAAGAGAAGGTTAAAGAGAAGAGCAGACAAAATTAGGTATAGTTGGTTTTGAAGAAAGTAAGGATGTGGCTCAAGTCAATATATGCTTAAGGCGGAATAAAATTAAGAAGTTGGGCCTGGTGGAAATCCGATTTTCTAGCACTCCCTTGTTCTCCTCTACACTGAGTTAGCCAACAAGAAAATCATTGTGGACAGATAAAGAACGGTGTTCAATCGATAAATTTGCACTATCCTCAATAGCGGATGTACTCGTATATTCTTCAAAACGTACATTTCTCAGCCTGGTTAATGTACGTGCATCCTATTAAGTGGATTCCATGCGAAGCTTATCAATAACACTTTCACTTTGATATGCGTCGGCATTACTCACGTGCATTTGTCACATTAGGGTGTTTTTTGGTTCATCGCAGTTCAAAACAATTGCATATAGGGGCATAGAGCCATAAATTTATATTCAAGATGTCGCTATTACGTTTCTACGAAATCCAACATCACAATTCCCAATGATCCACAAATTCCCCGTCAACCTGTCGCCTTTTCGGTTAATAGAAGTTCAGGCCTTTAATATAGTTCCCATATATTGAGCTCGGCCCCAAAAAATTCACTTAACATACTTGACAGCATAAACAGACGAGCAGTTCGACTTTTTGGAGACTCTACACTCACTTCGAAAATGCAACCGTTGTTGGTGCACAGAAGACAAGTCGCTGACCTTTGCTTGTTCTATAGGTACTTCCATGGTAGATCTTCCGAGGAAATCAAAGACATTATCCCTCTAAATGCGACCTTCGGGCGCACCACAAGGCAGGCAATTAATGCTCATGAGTCATGACCACACAGTACACTCGAAAACCGCGAGGACATCAATTTTCCAAAACTCCTTCTGTTACAGGACAAGCAAACTTTGGAACTCGCTTCCTGTAGATATATTTCCAGAAGACTACAATTTGCAGGAATTTAAGTGCAGAACTAACTTACATCTGCAAACATCTCGGGGCGCTCTTGAAGCGTTATACGTTCGCCTTTTCCGGGAGAAGCATTAAAAAAAAAAGAATGACTGCCAAACGAGCCATTATAAAAACTATTTTCCAAATAGGCAAATTTCATCGGAGTTCAAAATTTATTACTTTCCAACGAGCCATAAATTTCCCCCAACCTGTCGCTTTTACGTTTCGCACCCTAGTCCAGCATTGCTGTCCAAATTAACCATTAGAAGTTTCACTACATTCAGTTTTTCATTTCAACGAAAGTCAAAATTCTTTCGCAATGAGCCATTAATTTGCCTTCAACCTGTCGCTTTTTCGTTTCATCAAAGTTTGCAATGACTGCATAACGAGTCACTTCCAAAACAGCCATAATATGAGCAGATTGCATCATTACTACTCCCATATTAAACTAGTATTGGCCAATATTTCCCCAACGCATCCTTCTTAACATAAGAACATTCCCTTAAATATTTTCCCATCTGTTACTTGCCATCATACACCTTGGGAATTGGTTGAAAAGAACGAATTATTATAAAATTTACTCATCCTGTTGTAAATGATGCCATAAAAACTCATCTCTGAAACAATAATTCAAAAATGTTAGTGTCAAATTTTTTTATCGACATCCTTATTCATAAAACATTCATCACCATCATGGACAACTTTTTACGATCACATTAAAAAATGAATGGACGTGGCGGTAAAACAAACTTAAGGTGTTGCAATATACATACCTTTCCCCTTTAAACGCTTCGAAAAGTTTATGACACCTACTTGTTGGTATGAACTTTTACATCACGTCAAAACCAATTGCAGCGTTCGCTTATATTTTGAAGGGCGATGCTCGTTACTTAAATTATATGGCACCACTTTGTTTCTAATACCTCGAGTTATCCTTGCTAAATTCGCACAAAATTTGCACTTGTTCTTTTAATTTTGGCTCTTTTTCGTCCAGACAGCTTCCCAAATGTAATGTATTCTACAGAAACACCATCAACCCCTAACCCTCCATCAGTTTAATTACATTTTATGCAACAACAAGCAATCAAAAAAACAAAATGCAAGGATGTTGTTCTGCTGTTGCACGGATGTGATGCTGATAAATCTCTGGGGAGCAAGAGAAAATGGAAAATTCTAACCCGTGCTAACATCATGACAAAAGAACGAACAGAAAAAAAAAATGGTATGTTCCAACAGGAGCAAGAGCAACATGGAAAACACTCGTTCGCAATTAAAAGACAGAAAACGTTTTTTTTCCTGTTGCTGCTGATACAAAAAAAAAAAAAAAAAAACTGCAGCGGAAATTAAATCATACTCTCTATCTCCCTACCCGTAGCATTTTTATGGTTTTACAGTGTAGGCGTGAAGTTACTTACCCCAAAGAGAGGTTACAAAAAGTGTGCACCGAACTGGCCTGCACTACATTGAGAGGTATGTGTATTGTTGCTGATTTAGGGTATCCCTCCCAATAAAATGAACAAATTTCTGAAGTGGAGTGTGTGTACTGAATTTACTAGTTTTTTTTTTCGGTTTATTGCACTAATTCAGGAAGGTCCTTCGGAAATCCCCCATTTTTATTTCCGTAAAGCGATATCTGCTGACCAACAACTGTTATATCATTGCCAGGGGTTGTTAGTTCAGTGCCACACTCGACTGGCATAGTTGGTTGGAGTCCACCCCATTCTAGTGTCTCTTGGTGATTCATGCAAATTGTGGGTGAAATCAATTTATCTCCCCCGACACCGAGGACATGTGTGTGTATGTGCTGTGCATCTGCAAGCACTTGCTGTGTGCATTGCAAATGGAGCTTTAAATGTATTTTGTCACATTCTGTGAAATGGCCAATGGGGTTACGTTTGAGGTAGCATGGCTTTGGCATAACATTATTTAACGGGGATAATGTGGTTATGCAATCATCCGGTTACGAGGTTTTTGTTGCAATTAGGTACATAGAAGCCGATTCAATTTACAGATAAGTGATTGTCATTACGTGACTTGAGCCAAAATATATATGATCTTTATTACTCGTGTTAAGGGTCGTAGTTGAGTGAAACTACAATCAGCTTAAGTCATCCAGAAGCTGGGAGTTTAACTTAAATTTGGGGCATATTCTCGAATGCTATTTCAAAACTAGTTATAGCTTCGTCAACATAATGTGCAAGCGTGATGATAGAAATAACAAAACTGCGGTTCAAGATAAACACTAACCTTCATTCTCATAAGACCATAAGATGACCAGACCTCAATGATCTTAATTTTCCATGTGGTGTAGCATGGTTTAAGTCTTCCGAGGAAAACGCAGACGTGTTGTGTTTTATTTGATGTTTATTTACTTGACTACACTCTACATTTAAGTAGAGTCATCACAAACTTGGAGAGCGTAGTATGCTGAAATGCGCATTCCTCATTCCAAGTATCGCATCGGGTATTCGGGTAGCGAGCAATACTCGTGACACCCGGAACCGGAATCTCTCGGTAGGCAAATAAACACACTACAGTGGATACACTCGCTCGAATGAACCATTTGCCCTGGACGATGAAAGCCAAGACTCCGGTCCACCTGACTAAAATGAAGTGAGGATAGGAATATCAAAGCTCAAGTGCAACAAAGCTCCTTGACCGGACGGTTTAACTGCCTAGCTTTTAAAGGCAGCAGGAGATGACTTGGTGGAGAACATACACCAACTCGTCTCCGAATTTTTTTAGCGGAAAGTATGCCCGATGAAAGGAACCTCAGTATCGTTTATCGTTTGGCCGATCCACAAGGAAGGAGAATCTTTAAACTGCGCCAACTATAAAAAAAAATCAGTCTACTCAATATCCCCTATAGGATTCTATCTGCTGTATTGTGTGAACGTCTGAAACCATTTGTCAACGAACTGATTGGTCCCTATCAGTTGGTTTTAGTAAGTCTACAACTGAGCAAAAATTCACATTACGGCAGATCCTAGAGAAAACCCAAGAAAAAAGTGAAAAAGAAAACAGAAATGCAAATCGATACTCACAGTCTTTTTATCGACTTTAAGGCCGCATATGAAAATATTTCTACAGACGAGCTATACAGACACTTGTCTGGTTTTGGCATCCCTGCCAAACTTGTCAGATTGAGCAGAGTGACGATAGAGATCACTCGCTACTCCAAAAGGTCGAAAACAATCATAACCAAGACCTTTGATGTCAAAGAAGGATCTAGACAAGGTGATGTGCTGTCATGTTCATGTCAAATTTTTAACATCATACTTGAGAAGATTGGGCTAAACTTTCAAGGCAACAGCAGGGGCACAATTTTCCAAAAGTCTGTGCAACTACTTGCATACGCTGACGACATTGACATCACTAGCAGAACGCAGCAAGCTGTCACTGGTGCGTTTGCAAGCTTTAGCACAGAAGCGGCAAAAATGGGTTTAGTGGTGAATGAGGGCAAAACAAAATATATGTTGTCAGCAAGAAGGGACACACCTACAACTTTGAGGTGGTTAAGGACGGGTACATGTCATAACGCCCGGTGTCATAACTATGACACTTTTAAAATGATCATATCGACCGCCGGGCTTTAAGTCACTTTTTTGTAGGCTTTATGACACTATAGAAAGTTCATTGACACCCCAAAATGAAATAATACCCGAAACGTATGGGGGGCATGCTGCCGCCCTGCAAAGCCCAACATGCTTGGGTTTACTGTCAGATGAAGATTTGAGGTGTTATTTCCTTTTTTGGGGCCTTGCGCCCGGGTGCGCTATGACACATTGAGAGTTGGCGATATGACACTTTTTTAGACACCGGGCGTTATGACATGCACCCGTTGGGGACTTTGTCAACCTCGGCTTCGATAAAAACTCTGACAACGACACCACCAGTAAAATTCAAACGAAGGATTGCACTTGCCAACTGCTGTTTCTTTTGCGCAAAAAGGCAGCTGACCAGTAAGGTCTTGTCAAGAAGCACTAAGGAGACTCCATATAAGACCCTCATCAATTCCAGTCCTGTTTTATGGTGCAGAGGCATGGACGCGGATGGTAACAAAAGCGGATGAAGATCTTGTTTATCGTTTCGAACGCAAAATTCAGTGACGGGCTTTGGATGAGGAGATTTGACAGCGAACTCTACGAACTGTACAGCGCCATTGACATAGTCAGAAAAGTACGTACCAGTCAACTAAGATATGGCCAATGCATGTTGAGCGGATGAAGACTCCATGTTAAATATATAACAAACTCATAGTGTAGATAACTCTCAAGGAATTTAAGGTAAGGAATAAAAATGATTAAGGCCCATACCTACCATGACGTATCAACCAAACTATCTAAGGTACCTCTACAATTATAATGGCTAAATAATTCTCTTCACTTCCCATTTTAGAGATATTAAAAATATTCTTTTATTTTATTTTTATTTTATTGCATATTAAAATTACTTCATCATTATTTTTCATTCCACTAAAATGCAGCGAGTCTGAGAACTTTTTTGTCTTCTGTTCTGCATGGAGAACATTTTAACTCGTTTCATTTTTGTAACAGTAGAGCTTCTTCAGGTTGTTAAAGTTTTTCCATTTATTTCTACAACAAAAGTTTTTCTTCCGTTTTATTATGTTTTGAAAAACTTTTGGAAAACATATTGCTATGGCACTCCGTAGTAAGATGCATGGAATTATTATGATAGATTAAAATTCAGTTTTTTTTTCTTTGTCTGTAAAAATAATTGCAACTTTCCCGTTGAGATTGAAATCCGTTGAAGTTATTATTACTTGTGATATTTACTGACTATGAAAGGTGCATAAAAGTTTACGAGCTCTTAAGAGCATTCATATGAGTACGCAAATGGCTGTGCTTGTGTTATGCAATAAAAAAAATTCAAATGAACTTCTGCAATAGGTATCTACTTGCATGAGTTCAGCTTTTTTTTATCTGAACAGGATCCGGTTAGTTATCATTATCATCATTATCATCATCATCAACAGCAACTTAGGTCCATTGCAGCAACAACGTGAAAGAAGAAGAGATCATCAACAGTGCAATAAGTGAATTAGAATAGTTGACGAGGATAGCTTGTCCAGGCATTAATTGAGGAAGAGCTGTCAAAAGAAAGCTTTCACATATTGCCAGAGACTTCATACGCTGACGTAGTGCAGGCATAGTAGAGACCTTGGGACTTAACCCTAGAAAGGTAATCTTCGTCGATTCGACGAACATGAATTTAATTTTTTCGATTTTTTCTTCGATCTTTATTCCGATCGGATCTTTTCTCCGTGTCACACCAGCCATCTATAAGATCTTCTAGTTTGTGGAATTTCGTCGAAAAACCTGTTTGGGTAAGTTTAGTTTTTAGTTCGTCGAAACGACGAAGATTACCTTCTACGTAACTTTTAGTGTTCGATTAGGCCTAGTATTTAAAAAAAAAATTTCAACATAATTAACGAACAAATAAGAGAGGACAACGAAGAGGTGCAATAAATGTAAAGGAAAGGGAACATTTTTACATATTGTCCTTAAAAATATGGCACTTGACCAAGTATAATCATACGATACGTATAAGGAAAGCATATGCTGGCAGCATAAAGTTGAGCTTTGTAACAAATGCTCAAAATGAATTATTTTGTTTGCGATGTATTTTATTTTTGTTCTTAAATCAGTTAACTTGTAAGTTCTTTTGATTTTATGTTATAGTTTCTTATTTTCTTATTTTTCCATTTTTTTTTTTTATAAAAAAAGTATGAACAGATCTCAAAAAACAGAGGTTCGTCGAACACATTTTTCAATATAAAGGCAAAAGTTTTTAAAAAAAATTTAGGTACTAAAAAATATGCTAACCTTTCTAGGGTTAAACTGGGAAATTGGACGTAGGTAAATTAAATTATTTTGGAACCTTAAAAGAGATTCTATACTCTTGTAGCCTTATTTCCAAAGTGGATGTCAAGGCAACAAGACAAAACCTAAGACCTGTAGAGATGAAGCAATGAACCATGTAATGTAGTCAATAGGTATTGACGGTATGTCTGTCGCCTGCAGAAGTGGCTGATAAACGGCGACAGAGATCAAAATTCTGCTATAAAGCATAGCGAACTATTCTGGGTGATCACACAATACGTCGTATTCGGAATTTTGTTACAAACCCCGAAAGAACTATCACAGAATCCGTCGTAGTGGACATTTTTGCTACAAATTTAATTCGTAGCAAAAATGTCCACTATAACGGATTCTGTGATAGTTCTTTCGGGGTTCGTAGCAAAATTCCGAATACGACGGATTCTGTGATCACCCAGATTAACTATCAACCACTATGGTTGAAACAAAAGAATAATATAAAATGGATTAGCCATCAGTTTTTCGATATGGGAAGATCTTTTACTGGTATTGACAAGAGAACTAAACCAGGTCCATGGAACTGGAAGTTTCTGGAAGCATAACCAGGTATTCTCGGGTAAGCTCTCCAGCAGTTTCTTATCTAGGGTCACTTTCAGATATTTTGTTTCATCGAAGATCTAGATAGTGATATAGTTTGGCAATAGTTGAGTCATATCGGACAAAATTCTGCACCTCAGTTGGATTGATCCTAAGGCCATTCCAAGTGCACCGTTAATCGAAGATTCCTAAGGCTGTCGGCAGAGACAATCTGTTGTCAGTCAGGGGGGGCAGTTTTTAATTTCTTATATTCTTTTTATTTAAATCGGAGATTTGTCGCGAGTGACCGACTTAGAAGTTTTTTGGCATCCTATCTGAGTCTCTACAGTTCTCCGACTTATAAGATGTTTTGGTGATTGATTAACCGAACACCGAACCGAATACGTTAGTTCAAAACATTTGGTGATTGATACAACACGTAGTTAAGTTCTGAGCAGCATCCTCGACCTTCTGTCTCATTCTGAGTATAGAAGGAGTTTTGAAAGACTGTTCTATCTCTTCTCTAAATCAAATGCGGTTCCCTTCTCCCTTACAAAGTAATAGTTGATAGCATTTGATTTGGAGAATCATACCCTAACCATACCAACCATCACAGGAACCTATAAGATCCCACAGAAACACTCCTTGTAGAACTATGTATCTACTTTGTAATCGACTTGAAGTAACGATTAGAAGACGTCAAGCTAAATACTGCCTTTCTTCTCTCCGTGACAAAGGTTAGCTGAGAACAGTATTACTGATCAGATCACCATGTCCGATGATAGTAAGAAGTCTAGTAAATGGGTTCCTCGTACATTGTATTTTATCCATCATGGCCATGGAGGAAGTAAGTTGATGGAATGACGACGGTTATCCATTCTCCGTTCGTTTTGTAACTTCTAGCTCCAGCAATCAAATACAGGCAACAGAATTGTAAAATCTTGTTCGCTGAGAGAAAGTTTGATATAATTAGACAAGTCTTTCAGATCGGTCGTCGCAAAGTATTAATGTACCTCGGTACCCTATACACTTTAAAAATCACAAATACCTTTCTTGTATAGCTGTTATGGCCATTTAACTTGATACACTAAAATTAATAATAGGGTGCCCAATGTTCTAGTTTCTTTGGGGGAACCCTGGACTCAACGAATTCTATTCCACCCCTCAATAAAAGCATGGCACAAGTTGGTCAATGTTGAGGTAGGTACAAATTATGGTACAGCTTGTAGAGTTCGCCTTTAAATGCCTTTCTGTCAATGCAAACGTGACCAAAAATTCATTTAAATATTTTTTCGTTAAAAATGAAAAAGGATAACTTCATCTAAAAGGTTAACTTTATCATAACTCACTAAGAAGTGTCTAGTAAAACGTTCGTGTATATGGGAGGCACAGTTGTAACTCAGTCCCTATTTCTTCAGCACAAAAAGCTATACTATTAACGACATTTTTACTGAAGAGCTATAAACATCATCTCTAAATTCAATTTTATTTTTTAGGTACATATATGCCGACAGTACTGACAACATTTGTGTACAGTGTTACATGTGGATCTGTAAATAAGTCTACTGCGGAGACTGTAATTTATTTGAAAAGTAGCCGCGGAAGAGCCAAGACCTCTAATGGCGTATTCTTTTGTTATGGTCGTTGGTTTCTATTTAAACTGGTAATTTGGGTTGGTCGCTCCGCTCTGTATTCTATATCAGAAGGCACTTCATCTTTCGAATGAGTCTACACATCCATAAGTGTCAACATTTATAGTCAGTACACATCTCTTAATTGCAACGCAAGGCCCAACCACATCTACACCGATCTCTGAATAGATAAATTAAAATTCTGTAACCTTTTAAAAGGCGTCTCTTTCTTACAGAACACTTTTATGGTTATGATATGATTATGAATCATTCTCGTCCTTGACTTTCACATAATGTCATTTCGCTTTGACTCGTAAATCCGCAACTTGTTTACATTTCCGTTTCAAATTGTTTGCACATACCCTCAGTCTGATTACAATTTCAACTTTGTAAGTAACAAAAAAAGAAAGCTTAGGTTACATAAATCGCGCTGAAAACGCTCATTTAAAAACGACTACCATCGCACAAAACAACAACAAAGTGAAAAAATTGCAACCCAAAATTGCAATGTAAACAGTTTCAAAGGAAAATCGATTTTTAAATCAACCCCATATAGCTTCCTGTGCAATGGCTAAGCTACAAGGATACTATGCGAATGAATTTTCAATTCTCTTTCGATTTACTGAAAATGTTTTCAAGGACTTTATTGAAAGCGCAGACAAAAAAAAAAAAACAAATCTCCATTCAAAACTTCAGCTTTTTCAATATTGTTCCGTTCAGTGTTTCCTGTTTTTGTTCCTTTTTTTTCGTTTTTAATAATAGTAACGCGATTTCTATAACAGGATTTTATAAGAGGCTTTCTAGGTAAGTCCTTATGCATATGTATTCGAAGCCGATTTGGCAAAAAGTGATTTTTATTGGTATAGGGTCGCTTCTATATAATATGAAAGCAGAAATGTGCAGCTAAACTGCCAATATCCTTGTTGTGCTGGAGTGCAGCAACAAAAGTAGAGGGAAAGGAAAGTTACCCTCAAATTGAATGCCAAACATTTGTAGTGGATATGCAAAGTTGCAAGCCGCTGAAGTTCCGAAAATACCGGAAATGGAGTTACAACTTTTGAAGTTAAATTGCTGCATGCGACTTGGATACGAAATTGAGTTCAGACTGAGGTCTTATAAAAGTGAAGTAGAGCAATTTGTGGTGGTGCCTACGACGCACTTTAACTGAACTTAATGGAAATAATTGTTGACGAGTTCCAAACTAGGATGAGAAGAAAAATAGTTGGCCCAACAGGTCTACATATCACTCTAGGCCTGTCTTCTCAAATTGCGTTTGCGAGTAGAAGAATTCAGGAACTGCACTGACTGAAGTGGAACTCTCGACAGATACAATACGCTGCAAAAAGCTAACGAAAAACAACTAAAAGTGTTATCATCGGCCTGGCCGATGCTTTGATACCCTCCACTGTATGTACTTTACAGGGACACGCATGTGTCTAATATTGTTTTTGTATGGGAGGTACCAGAACTACATACTGGACGGGCATAGCCCATTTTCAATACCAACCTGACGACCGTAGAAAGAAGTCCTCTCACAAATTTTCAATCACCTAGGTTGATTCTTTTGGTCGCTATCGTGTTTTCAACAGACGGACAGACGGATAGGCAGACAGACAGACAACATGGCTAAATCGATACAGAATGTGATCCTGATTCAGAATATATATATTTTATGGGGTCTCCGTTGACTCCTTCTTGGCGTTACAAATGTAATGGCAAAGTGAATATAACTTCTTGGTGGAGGGTATAATGACGTAATCTTGACAGCTGTAGCATACGAAACGGACATGGCCATGGGTAAGTTGGCGCAGGACAAGGAACATGCTAAATCTCAACACAGCACATATCGGAAGTGCTAACGCTGGTCACTCTGTGCAAGGAAGACATGTCGCGAGTTTGGCTGAGACACAAGGTCTTTCCATAGAGGTCCATACTGTATCGAAGCTGGAAGGAGCTGAAAAGATAATTACATGCTCCAGAGATCAGCAGATTCTAATCATTGCACTGGAATATACTGAAAATTCATCTAAAAATTCATCGATCAACATCAACATCAACAGAAGACGGACTCTGTTCCAAATTAAGTGCCAACTGGGACAAAAACACTTGATCGACAAATGGATAGCGGGAAAACACAAAGGCCGAAATGTTCCACTTAAAGAAACGCTTTAACCATGAGTCGAGGATTAAAGGTTACCACCTGTAAGAGCTGTGTTTGAAGGAAGTTGAGACAGGTGGCACATACATTATAATGTGTCAGTGTCCGGTAACCAGCGGGCTGGCGTTGACACTTGGAGTCGAAAACAAGGAAGCATTAATTTTTTTCATTCATTTTCAATGGTCCGCTTGTCCATTAAGTGGTAGGTTGCTCAAGTGGACCCTCCATAGCTCTCGATCCTCCGCCATCGACTCCAAATCATCAAGGGCAATCCCCATACGCGTAGAGGAGAGATTATGAATTTGATCTAACCATCTCATCCTTGGTCTACCTAGGGGACGCCTACCCGATGGTATGGATTCCATTGCACGTCGTGGGATCCTGGTCGGGGACATACGTTTAATATGACCAAACCACCGAAGCATGGACCGCTCCGTCCGAAGAAGTAGCTGCTCGACATTGAGTTCCTCACGTATTCTAGTATTTCTAATGGGATCTCTACGGGTCACACATGCAATACAACGGAGAAATCTCATTTCGGCAGCTTGTATTCACGATCTTATTCTTTCGGTCATTACCCAAACCTCATGACCATAGGTAAGAGTTGGAACAAACACCGAATTAAAGACTGACAACTTAGCTTTGACACCAAGTTCAGTCCTCCTGATAACAGAATGAGCAAGCTGTCTCAAAATCGATCCAGCCTGACCAATCCTACAGGAAAACTCGGCATAGCTCCTTCCATCACTCGTGAATAAGACCCCGAGATACTTAAACTTCTCCACCGGTTTCAATGGGACTCCACTAACATGCAGAGTGCATTGAACAGGCGTTCTGGAGACGACCATCGAGTGCACGCTGAAGTTCAGTCTGAGAGGACCCAAGGATGACCAAGTCATCAGCAAAGAGCAAATGACTTATCCTCAGATCTCCCAATTCGAAACGTTCTTCGCCAAGACTGCGCTGTAACATCCAGTCCATATAAGTAATGAAAAGGAGAGGCGACAAGACGCACCCCTGGCGAAGTCCAACGCCCACGGTGAAAAACGCCGTTTACCCGAACACAGCTTTTACAGTTTGTGTAAAGAGATTGAGTGGCTCTCAAGAGAGAACCGTCAATTTCATACTCCTGTAATACACTCCAGAGTTTACCTCGAGGGACTCGATCGTATGCTATCTCCAAATCTACGAAGCATGCGTAAACAGGTGTAGCATACTCTCAAGCCTTCTCAAGTACCATTCTAAGAGTGAATAACTGGTCGGTTATGCTTCTGCCGGGACGAAAGCCGCACTGCTCATCTTCTAATCGTACCTCGACCACAGCTCTGCAACGCGTTTCCAGCACCTTGGCAAAGACTCCCTGTAATTGGAGCAATCCCTTTTATCCGCCTTCTTGAAAAGGGGCACAATCACCCCGATCTGCCAATCGCTGGGAGTTTCGCCGCATTCCCAGGCCACTTTAATGACACGAGAGAGCCATTTCACCTAAGGCCTTTAGCATTTCTGGCCGGATTTCATCCACTCCGGCAGATTTGCAAGCTTTTAGCGATTTGATCGCAAAAGTGACTTCCTCTACCGTGGGACTTTTTTCCGCCCTGCTTAAGGCGATGGATGTGTCATCCTCAATGCCCTGGATTGGATTGAGGAAATCGGAAAAGTGCTCGCTCCATCTGCGCAAGATGTCCTCCTCATTAGAAAGAAGTGTACCATCTTTGGATTTGACTCCTTCGATAAACAAGGAAGTACTGTGAAGTAATTCCACAGAGTTTTTCGTGGTAGAATGGATAGTGCTAGGGATTCGATGTAAGGAGGTGGTGTGTATCGATCTAGACTTTCCGTATTTACGGTTTGTGCCAAAGTTCCCTGTGATCATCAGGTAATTCCGCTGTAGTTCTCACAATTCATAGTATCTTCTGTCTTGGAAACGGGGTACACTTCGCTGAGACCCCATTTATCTGGCATACCAAGCAAAGAGTACAACCATGGTTTCCACAACTTCAAACTCTTTTCCCTTGTCCAACCTACAAAGAATGGTAAAATCTAACCAAACAATATTATCCCCTTCTCGATGGAACGCATCCTCTGCCTTATTCCCAATAAATCTTGTTTAAACTCTGCATGGTTCGATAAGCCTTTTTTGTTTTCCTTCCCAATGTTTTAAACAAATCGGCGTGGCATAGACCAACATTTTTAAATTTACATTCTTACTCTGTAACAAATTGAAAGTCCAATTATATACCCATTTCAAAGCGCTTGTCAAACAAGCCCGTAAAATCTTCCATCTGCTCGTGGCAAAACTAAGCCAAAACCTTTGTCAATTTAATTACAAGATTCCCAAATTAAACTTAAATTCCAACAAACGTAATTAGTCCTCTGGAAATGAAACTTTCCATGACTTTATAAAGCGCCATTCCCGAAAATAGTTTACCAAAAGAAACTCCTTCCTCCGCACTGTTTACAACACCACGAGCGGTAGGAATTTAAAATGCTTTTCTAGTTTAGTCCTTCGTTGGAAACACCCCCAACAAAGCTGCGGTTACATTAAGGACAACTTTTGTGGTAGCAAGGGAATCCCATTAGCGGGGAAAAGTGCATCACACGGTGCACGCTAGCTCAACGATGAAACTGTTGATGCAAGTCCCATGTCAGATACTATTACCTTAGGGATGGTACGCGAAAGATGCATTGTCCTGTACATCAGGTTATTCTCGTTTTCTTCAATTTAATGGTTGAATTATTTTAAGGACATCATATTGATATTTACGATCCATGAAACTGTCATTACACAGAATGCATAAATTTCAACCCAAACCTCTATGGGGATGAAGTAATAAACCCAAGTCCTGCTTCCTCTCATATCATATAGACGTTTTTTCTCTGCTTGCTATTCCATTATAATACTACTCGTTTATGTAGCTGAACGGCAATCGGTTTACTGTTTGCACAAGGCGTAGACTGCATGTGTTTGCCGTAGGAAAGGTTTTATTAAAAAGTTTTTTTTTTTACATTTTTGCACCCGCAACTAACCCTCCAAACACACTTGATCCATGGGCAGTATGGTTGATTTCATAAAAGCGTCTAAATGTTGGGTTGTTTTTTTTTTTTTGCATAAGCCCCAGCCAAGGATGTGTAATCGATATTCTGTATGTTGGACATCATCAGATTCCCCATGTGACCGGCCACTTTGTTTAGATGAATATTTTCCCTTTCTCTCAGCGCCGCATTTTTCAAGGAGATTTACTGCGGTGCGTATACACATATGGTAGGTCTTCAGAGGGTTGCTTCGGATTTGAAGGACTAAATAGGTCATTAGTTGTGGAACACTGAATGGGTAGAATTTCTTGCTGGCGTTCTTCAAGGGTCCTTTCTGCCGTGACTAGCACGTAAGGTAACTGCGATGCGTATAAATATTCCAGCAGCGCGGTTAATATTTTTCTTTTTGCTATATTTTGAGAGTGAATAATTATGAATAATTAACAAGTTGTGGGCGGCTGGCCTTGGTACTTTGAAGGGTTGCTTTGGGATTTTACCTTGTGGCCATTTCAGTGGTGGGTGCGGTTATCTTTGGTCATAGGTGGAATATCTCGGGCTATTCGAGATTAAGGTGAAATTTGTTTTATATACTCTTCGGCTTAGTGTAGGTAACTAACTTGAGGCGAATTTCAATACACCTTGGATATTTCAAATGTGTATGACTTTTTAATAAATTTAAATATTCTGTGATACCGCGATCTAGGATAGATTTTGTACCGTATCTTATCCTAAGAGACACCTCACCTCAAAGGTTAGTAAATATCAATAGTAGGTGAATTTTAACGAAAGTTTTGCTTTGTGAAAAAAAGCTTCCTAATCAATGCAGTGTCGATCATTCATAGAAAGAGTCAACCCCCCTCAGGCAGATCCATTCATGGAAAGATTTAATTTGTTAAGATGATATCACAAGTGGCAGTGGCTTGTGAAAAAGCTATTGTCGGAAAAATGAACGCACGCGTTAATGGGTCTTACCAGGGTTTCATTTTGGAACACTAAGACAACAAGTTTTCTTGTAGACTATATTGGCCCACAAGATCCTTATACTACATTCGGTGGTGGCCTTGGTGTGTGAATACCGAGTTTAGTACTGATAGTAAGCTCAAATATTTCACCTCTGTAGATAAGACTAGGTGGTAAGCCTTTGGTGATGATAGGCTCAGAGTTTACCTATCTAGAAAATATACTAAGACGGATTTTCATGAGTTGCTAAAGAGCATTTTTTAATGAACCATTCTAAAAGCTGTAGTGAAGCTTGCTGTCTGGCAATAGTGAGGGTAGTGCTATCAAATCTGAACTAGTCAGGAGCTGCTGCACAATGCTCAGAGCACTATGCGCGCAGAACCAGGTCAGATTGTGTTGGGTACCCGGACACTGCGATATTGAGGGTAACGAACGCGCTGATGTTCTGGTGAAAACCGGAGCTGAGCTTCCACCTAATGAAGCAATTGAGGGCATAAGACCACCAATAGCCGTGGCCAAGAGAATTATTCTCGAGGATATCAAAAATAGGGCAGATCAGAGATGGTTGAATATAGTAGGGTACATGGTCTCAAAGCCTCTGTGGCCTAAGCTAGATAGGAAAAAATCTGTAGAATTATTAAAGCTTAGCAGATCAAGGCTAAGAATGGCAATAGGGATACTCTCCGGACACTGTCTTCTAAGAAAGCACGCTATGAGATTAGGTCTAACAGATGTGCAGGTATTGCGAAGACCTATAGGCCACAGAGGATATAACTCACCTCCTCTGTGAATCTCAAGCTATTGCTCGGTGCAGGAGGAAATACCTTGGTAGGTACTTCTTCGACAATTTGGAGGTGATTGGCCTCGCGAACAAAATTGAGGCAATTTTCAGGCTCTGTAGGGAAATTAATTGTTTGGGCGAAGTGGTTTAGGTTATTTGACCATTATGGTTCCCCAGAGATGGCGATGGGTTCAATATGGTGCCTAGTCCAATGTGATGAACTCACACCCTATTTAACCTAACCTAACCTATGATGACTACAAATAGTAGTCGCCAGATAATAACCGTGGTACTTTAGCCTATTCAATGGGTAAGTAGTGTTTTATAATTCATTAAGGGAATCATACTGCCTAAAAGAGGGTGATGGCTGCAGTCTACCGAAGTGTTCTTTAAAAATTTTCAGCATCGAGTGTGATTCTAACTCCGTATTCCTATTTTGATCTTTGCAGGCTTCCGTTGGTAATAATTTTCTAACTTCTGGTGAAACTTCCAAATATTGGTTCTGCATTAGTAACCTTCAAAAGATTCGACCGTCTGCTTCTCGTCGGCTTCACTGCCGTGGCGGCACTTCTGATGGCACAATGGTCATTGGCAGTATTGTCACTACGGACACACTGGTCATCTGCACTTGATGGTAGGTGATGTGTTTTGAGAGACGTGGTTGGTAATTGTTCTGGTGGTCGACAGCGAAAGTAGGATTGTGACGTTAAATATTTTAACAGCTTCGGGATATCCATTGCCCTACTTCAGCTACTACCTAGTCTATGTTAACCGCTGAAAATATTCAGACATCAAAGGCACTTATGCGTGAAATTTTAAAATTTGGCCCTAATACGGATAGAGACTAGCAGAAGGTTTAGGTAAATACCAAGACTTCCTACCTAAGTCTTCCTTTAATCACAATTCTGCATCCGAATAGACGCTTGCCTTAATCTATTTAGCTGGACCTGGTATGGACAAAGACTAAAGGTAGTAAGTAGTACACGATATGTAGCAAGCCAAATACGTGCGTATGTAGAACTGATGCCATTTTTATTAGCTCTCTTTGTGCAATAAATATGGTATATAAATGGTCCGCCATCTAACGTTTTTTTTCAACTAGTGCTTATTTCGCGAATGGTAACACTTAGCTCATGTCTGATTTGACAGATAATTAGTTTTATCCTTCCGCTGAACGAATATGGTTGTGTATACGCTTGAACAACGCTGGGAAATATTGCGACATTACTTTAAAAATCATGGTAATGTTGCAGAATGTGTGCGAAAATTGCGTACGGATTTTGGAAGAAGAAACGCTCCGTATGTTCGTTATCTTGTGAAAAAAATTGTCGCATTTGGGGCACAGAAAACCCGCACGCATACATTGAAAAACCGATACACCCAAAACGAGTCACTGTTTGGTGCGGATTTTGGTCCAGAGGGCCATTTTTCTTCGAAAATGAGCAAGGAGTGGCCGTTACAGTCAATGGCGATCGTTAACGGGCCATGTTGAACGAATTTTTGTTCACAAAAATTTAAGAGGAGGATATTGGCAACATTTGGTTTCAACAGGACGGCGCTACGTGCCACACAGCCGAAGCTACACTCGATGTTTTGCGCCCTGTTTTTGAAGATCGCATTATCAGCCGCAGAGCTGATGTCGTTTGGCCACCGCGGAGCAGCGATTTGACACCATTGGACTATTATTTGTGGGGTGCCGTTAAAGATAGGTGTTACGCCGACATGCCAGAGACAATTGACGCTTTAAAGGACAATATTCGTGAAGCCATTGGTGAAATACAGCTGCACACAATCGATAATGTGCTTAAAAATTGGACCGATCGTGTAGGCTACTGCATGGCCAGCCGAGGTAGCCATTGGAATGAAATTATTTTCCATTATTAACCGGAAGGATTGTACTTTCAAATAAAAAAAGAAATAAATTTGAGAAAATATTCAGTAGCTTTTTTTATAACATTTTCAAAAAAAAAAAAGTTATTTGGCGGATCCTTTACATAAGTGCAGAACAAACATACATCTGCGAGCATCTCGGGGCGCTGATGAAGCGTTATAGGTTTGCCTTTCCCGGGAGAAGTATTTAAAAAAAAAATGTGTATGTGTGGCTTAACGAAGTCACTACAAACAAAATGATAGAACGGATCCAACGTATAAACCTGGAAGCTGTTTGGCGGACTGTCTACGCTCCACACTGATCACTGCACTGAATGTCATGTTAGGTTTATTACCTATTCAAGTAATTGGAAGTAAGACTGAGTGTTCATCGTCTGATCCATTCAAATTTACCCCTATTTCTGCCATGGATATCATCTGTTTTTGCTTGATATGATTGCCTAAAACTGCATTCAGTATATGTTCCTAGATCACATGCTACCGAAATAAGGATTCCATAAAATCTTCACTATCATCACCCCACCAAGGGGGATAATATAACCCCAATTCACCACGGCTTGACCTAGTCTGGTACATACGTTCTAAGTTGGAGTAAGGAACATTTTTCACTAGATTCCAACTACGGCTTTGCTGACAACGAAACAGCTGACTCACTGGCTAAAGTCGATACGACAATGCCACTTATCGGACCTGAGCCATTCTCCTGAGTTAGTAAAAAATATTTCAGGAACCACATTAAAAGTTTGGCTCAAATTTAAACTAATGAAATCTGTCTTAAAATATCTGGGCAGAACTGTATCATGCAATTCTTCGAAAATTCTCCTCATGAAAGTCATATATTCTCATTAATATGAACAAAAATAATCCGAGAATCCTTACAGATATAAACAGTGTCCATGGCCTCATAAAAAAACATCTTCACCGAATTGGCTTGTCACAGGACATCACGTTCACGTATAGACTATGTCTAGAGAGTGAGGAATCCGCTCTTTACATACTCATGGAATGCCCGGCTGACTTTCGTCTCAGAATAAATATCCTTGTCGAGGAAAGCGTTACTTCAGCAAATTTTGCTGACATTCCCCCGGTCTCTAGGACCTCTCCAGGGAAGGCACAATGCCCATGAAGGCTCTCCCGATTCTGTCTATCATATAGCAATAGCAGTCGACGTAGTAGATTACATAGTTCTTCACTTTCTTTTGATAGCTTTAACATCGGTCTTGTACCAGGCTCTCTAGCTCAACTAGTTGGTTGGTTATAGTTATCCATTGAACGTTTGCTCTTTATTTTTCAAATTTAAGATACGACAATTCCCTTCCACCTACCTGTAAAGTGCATAAAGCTTGACAACTGTCCCCCTCCACTAGGCATATTGACAGCGGCTAATTAACAACGCAATTGCTTGTGATTTTTTCATTTCATCAACACCATAAATCGTTCGATTGTGTGCACTCATCGAATTGATTAATAAAATTATTGAAAATGCCACAGGCGAATATGATTTAATAACCTGTACACTGGTTTGCATATTAAAATGTTTTTCTTTTTTTTTATCAGTGAAAATGTGAAGCGAACAACAATTATTTTCCTCCCCCCAACAGTATGCTCGAGAGGATGTTGTTGTTTATTTTCCTAGAATAGCAAACAGATAACACTTGCACAAAACATATGCCAACACTCCATTTGTTCATGTATCCGTAACTAAATGTATAAAATATTGAAATACCTTAAGCTGGCCCAATCATTAATCCCATCCAAAAGGACGAACAAAATGGGAATCAACTATAATGGGATATATTTTGTTAAACGATAAGGATCCAACGAGGATTGTTAGATATTTTCAATTCGTATATAAATTCAAGTTCAGGAGCCAGGTAAGCGGTTGTTAACCTAAAAAAAAATTATATAAGCCACAAAAAGGCATTCATTGGGTTACCACAGTTTATGTTTTACACAAAATTCCGTGCAAACGATAAAATGAATCCGAAATGGATTGCATGGAATTTACACCCTTAAATATGAAATTTATCCCATCAATTTCAGAATATTTACATTTTTGCCAGGAAATTAAATAAATTCAACATCGTTTGGCACCTATACATTTATACGCAGGGTGCAAAGTGAGGGAGCTTAAGTACACAATGGGGCGAGGATGTACATTTAAGCTAGTCAAGCTGATGGCGATTAATATAGGATACAACCCTAATATTTCCCGTTTAATCTTCTTGTTTATTGATTTTCTATTTTTTTTTTCTGTATAAAAGATATAGGCTGCGATTTTGTACGTGCCTTCTGGAGGAACATTTGCATAAAAAAATAATTTGCCAATTCCTTTTTCGTTCAATTTTGTCAGTTATTTTTTTTTTTCAGGATATCCCTTCTTTGGTTCGTTTCTTTTTACTGTCGAATAGGGATTTATTAGACAAATTAACAGAGCTTATTGAAAGTTGACTGGTGTAGATCATATTGATTATGTATTCAGATCACAGTTCATTGTGTAGGGAAAGGAACACTGGCCTCCCTATGGACTTCCTTTTGAGCTGCACAGAGTTCGAAATGTAGCTTGTTGGATTTGATTGGCTGATTAGTGATTATGTTGAGTTGATTTTTTGCATTTCAACAGCAAGGTGAGGTTTGCTTTTTGGTGTAAGGCTGAGGTTAAACTCGCGGGATCCAAAAGGAATATCCACACAGTTTGAATAAGATATGAATAACTTATTCTTATAATACTTAGGGCCAGTTTCAAATGTTCCGGATAATGTTTCGTATAGTTAGCCGACACATCAGGCTATCCATCAGATAAAAGTAGCTGATATTTTTTTTCTGTTTCATCGTCAAAGTGTCTGCTAAACTATCCGGTAGAAAAATTTATCAGGCAATAATTGTTTGACAGGAATGGAAATGATGTTTTTTATCGTTTATCACATTTTTAAGCGAATTGTGTCGTTCTAGTTTTGGTAATTTCGCATGGATAAATTCATTCATTCAATCATTTTCGATACCCCGCTTATCCCTTAAGTGGGTCGCGGGTGTAGGCTGCGCAAGTCCAAGTGGACCCTCCATAGTCTCGATTCTACGCCATCGACTGTAAATCATAAAGGGAATTCCCCATACGGGTAGGGGAGATATTATGGACTTGATCTAACCATCTTATCCTGGGTTTACCTAGAGGACGTCTGCCCGATGGTACGGATTCCATAGCATGTCGTAATATCCTGGTTGGGGACATGCGATTAACATGACCAATCCACCGCTCCGTTCGGAGCAGTAGCTGCTCGACATTGAGTCCCTCACGTATTCTGGTGGTTGTGGTATGAAACCTTTTGTCCGATAAACAAATGAGGTCTCGATTTCGACTTTTTGGTTTTTCTCAAGGATTTGTCATATGAATATTCGGAAGCGTGAATTTAAAATAAAACAACAACAAAAATGTATGCTCAAGTTATTCAACTTGTCCACCATTATCAGTTTAATTGCAGCTGCACAAGTACAAGGTTGCGTTAAAGTCACAATCCTATCGGTATGTGCTATAATTTTTGCAAATGGCCGCAAATGTTAATTCTACTTTGGAAGAACAAACAAATACAAAATACACATCAACAACACATGAATCGCTGTACTCCTAAGGAACGTGGAATAAATCTTTTAAATCTTACGAACTTTTACGAATTTTTTACGCATTTTTACTCAATGTCGTTCTTCAACTTGAAAAATTCGTAAAAGAATGCGGCTTCGAGAGAGCCCTCCACTGAGAATCTTACTAGTTTTTACTCAACAAATTTCTTTGCGTAACACGGCCATTTTTTCGAGTCATTTAACTGACGCTCTGACATAAAAATCGCGTCACATAGCAGTCATTTAAATGGCGTTCCGTGTGATCGCCATTTTTGGGATACCATTTTCAGCGTCATTTAAATGACTAGGAAACTGGCGGAGCAAATGGCATGAATTTTGTGCCATTTAAATGGCGGAAAAAAATGGCCGTGTGATCGCTCTTCAATGACGCCTAGGACAAATGACTAAACTTTTTGGCTGTTGCGCCATTTAAATGTCAGCCTCCAAAAAATGGCAAGGCTCCAAATTCATGCTATGCCAATTTTCTACGCAAATGGCAAATGACAAAGCATTTAATACGATATCTGTGCTGATATCATTTGTATTTTTGTCTCGTGGCGAAACGTGTAGATTAGATTAGATTAGATATTAAGTCGGGAGAGCCTTTATTGGGCTCTGGCACTGCGGCCTCTCTAAAGGGCCATATTGTGCCTTCCCTGGTAGGTTCCTAGAGCAATCTTTTTACTCCGGAGACAGTCAGGAAGAATAGTATGTATCTTCTCTAGGGCTATTCCAGCAAGATTTGCTGAGTTAACGAGTTCTTCGCCAAGGACATTCTTTTTAAGGCAAAAGAGAGCCGGACATGCCGTGAGAATGTGAAGAGAGGTTTCGTCGCTCACCAGACATAGTCTACATGTGGTGAATATGGACGAGTATTTGCCTAGACTGACTGAAAAGTTCGCTTGAGGCGATTCTCCATAAATGCCAGATTCAGTCCCTGTATCCATCTTGGACCCGTCTGTATACCAGACTCTTACCTTGGAGGGATGATGATAGAGAGGATAGGATAGAGGATAGAGAACAAATAATTGAATTGATTGGCTGACATACGAAGTACGTTGCGATATAGTTCAGGTTCTTCTTCGCGCAATTCGAGTAGTAATCCAGCGCAAAAAGCAATCTTCTCGCGATGGCTCAACCACTTCTACGAGCGTTGGCTCGTAATCAAGATCGTCTTCTTCCAGCACACACGCTGCTAAATACGCCGTCTCCGCAAATTCCACCATCATCCCAAAAGTTCTTTTTGTCATTTTTTATTTATGATAATAATTTTTTTCCTATTTAATTTAATTAAAAAATTTGCAAGTATGCGTCGTGGGCCGTGGCCGAGAGAAAAACTCTAAATGACAGTAGCTATATTTTTCTCATAGGTCATTGCCGTCTGATCACAAAACAGATAACTGACGCGAAATCGAAATAATAGGAAAGGTGCCATTTGCCATTTTTATGAGGCAAGTCAGTACCGTGTGATCGCCATTTTTCGCTCGTCATTTAAATGGCATCCCAACAAAAATTCTAAATGACTCGCAGTGTCCGTCATTTGATTTTGGGACAAAACTGACGATGATAGTCATTTCGTGTGATCGCCATTTTTTCAATGACGAATCGTAGCTTCAATGTCGCTCTAATGCGACAGTTTTTCCTGACGTAACAGCGCCAGTTAAATGACTCGAAAAAATGGCCGTGTAATCGTAGCTGAAATTGAAACAACTGTCAGTCGCCTGAAAATTGACAGATGATTTGAAATTTTATTTGAAATGTGTTTAACGACTATTTGCTTTTGTCTCTGATTTCCTGCGATATGAGAAACAAATTGGTGTGAAAATGGTATTAGAAGGCGGGAAAATAATGTAGTTTTTTTTTTTTCTGGAATACATGTAGTTCAGTCAGTAAATACTCTTCCACATACTTGGATTCATACTCACATGCAATTCATGGAAAACTAAAATGCATCTGTCATTTTTCATAGTTACTACAAAAGCGTTCCCTTACGTTTTCGTAAGTTTTTCTCTTTGAGAGAGAATTCATTCCCACTATTGTCACTTTGACAGTCTTTTCCATTTTTACTACAAAAGTAAAGGAACAGATCTCTTGTTTAAATTTTTTTGCGGAATAATTCATCGGTGGTATTGACGTAGCGTGAATTTCGGAGCAGATTTTTTGGTCGTTCGACACCAATTGGACAAATTGCCAGGACTCGCCAGCCCCGGAGCAACCGTTCTTCTAAGAATATGGCAGCTGTGGCTAAAGATCTCGCCGATGACCTAGGAGTATCGACTATCGAACAGATGACGTATCACGCAATTGGCCATTAAACGGCTGTCTTTTCAGAGAATTTTTTATGAAAGACTGTAGTATGTTCGCTTTCAAAGTGCATGTAGGTTATCAGCTGTTAGTTGTTGACCGGCAATCGTATGTGACCTACACTTAAGCTTTCCTGAATCTTGACCACAAGGGAGACAACTTTTCATCGTCAATCATAATTTGCGACGAGCCATATTTCAATCTCTGTAGTTATGTTTTTTGTCTCGAGTTTATGTCTCAGACTCTTGGACCCCTTAAAATAAATATCTCTCAATGGTCATCAATTGGTCATCAATTTTGCCACTTAGCCAACATAATTTTCTCGACTTAATGGAAAATAATTTAAAGCAAAACAAACGATTCATCATTTTCATTTTCAATGGTCCGCTTGTCCATTAAGTGGGTTGCGGGTGTAGGTTGCTGAAGTGGACCCTCCATAGCTCTCGATTCTCCGCCATCGACTCTAAATCATCAAGGGCAATCCCCATACGGGTATAGGAGAGATTGTGTACTTGATCTAACCATCTCATCCTTGGTCTACCTATAGGACGCCTATCTGATGGTACGGATTCCATAGCACGTCGTCGAATCCTGGTCGGGGATATGCGTTTAATAAACGTTTTGCTATCATAAAAAAATTACAGCCAAATAACATCGGGAGACAACTTTTGTGCCACCTTGTAGTATGGTCTATCTCCTCTAAGTGTTGGAGGAAGTACATTCCCAGAAATTGTATTCGACTGCAACATATTGCCTCGCATTCGCACAGTATAAATGTATCTGTCTGATCTTCCTCAGCTTGCAACTGAAAGTAACCTAGTCTGCCATTCTAAGCCTCTTGGGATGTGTTCTAAGATCATAGTGCGCTGATAAAATTTCGACCAGTATCATGAGTTGTTCCCTGCCGAATTTGAGAATTCTCCTAGATCTTTTACGATCGAATTGAGGCTAAAAAGGCCTCTCCTCGTATCAATTTTATAGCTCTTCTCGCAAACGAGCTTGCTCGTAACCAACAATATCGCAGTGCCCTGGTACTCAACACAGTCTCACTCGGTCCTGACTGTAAATTACCTTGAGTATGGTGCGACAGTTCGTGACTTTTTCAGAATTATTGATGTTCGTAGATTCCAGTGCCTTGATTGTGGGCTGACTATCTTCCAGATATAGATCTGATCCGCATTAGTTCTACCGCAGAACTTTTGATTGAAAGACGCTGCTTGGAACCACTTAATAGAAGGAATTGGTATTATGTATTCTTTAAAGGACTAACTATGGCAGGTGTCAAGATATATCTTTTTTTTTATTATTAGGATTAGCGTCTTTTGTGCGGGAAGTGCCAAGCGCCAATATCTTAAATCTTTCATATAATGCTAGCAACAGATCGAATAAAGATCCTTCTTGCATTAACATTCATATTTCCTTTGGGTTAAATGGATTTGTATCTCATTTCGTTGTACATACGGAATCCCATTTCGATTAACTATACTAACTCCTGTTGTTCAAACGTCATTAAAAATTGTGTTGAAGGAAATTTCTTCCGCCAACTTTCTTCAAATTACACTCGGAGGAAGAATTTTTTTATTGGCAGACGATTAATCCTCCTGTAACAGAACTTCGCCTACAAGATTAAGATATCGACAAAAACGACACGGAAAAGCCGAAGACAAGCCCACATTGACACCACCTAATTGATTTACGCAATCAACCCCCATTAGAGAGATAAACGCACTCATTAATTACTCACGTCCATTATAGGTTATCGTTTATCTTCACAGTTGTACTGTACCCCTGCTGCCCCTGAGGGCATTCACTTTTTTTCTTCTTTCTTTTTTTGATATAAATTTTTTCCTACCAACAAAATGATAAATTAATCTGATTCTGGAAAGTTAATTACATAATCGACTGAGGAAAACGAATTTTCACAAAAAAAAATGTTGCGTATACGCCAGAGGGTACATCACCATCATGTCGCCACAAAGAACTCATGTTATTTATCCCTCAAGTAGAAAAATCATTCTGCTAATTGACTGGATGTCATCTAAAATGCCTGAGGTTAGGTTAATGGTTTTCTTTTCAATTCATGTGAGCAAATCTGCTTACTATTTGATCCTGTTGACTGTGTAGTGTGTTTTGCTTGTGTGGATGTGTGTAATGTTGTTAAATACGTTTTCGTCGACGGCATATCGGACTGATTTAAGTGGTATAATTTTGTAAGAGAATTTACTTTCTCCCTCAGGGTCAGTGTGAGGGGGGGAGAATAAATAAATTTAACAACTACTTCGAGCAGAATAAATTACAAGAAAATTTAATCCTCTTTGGCTGGCAAAATGTCGCTCGGCAAATTACTTTCAACGCCACACACGAGGAAATGATGTGGAAAATTAAAAATAATAAAGAAAATGGAGGAGATGGCAAAAACGAAATTCTCCTTAGCTGATATATACACCTATACATAGAGGGATTTTGTTTTTTTTTTTTTTTTTTGCAGTAACTTTTGTGGCGACTCATAGCCTAATCCCTGGAGTGACTTTTGTCGTTGTCAGTTTTGCGAAACGAATACTCACATCTTTACAGATAGCAATCTCCCATGGCAAAAAAAAATAAATTCGTTTCTTCCTTTTGTTTTGCAGGGAAATTGAGGGAAATTCCTTGCGTGAAATATCGCGTTGAATCAACAAAACTTATAAAACAAACGAATAGTGCTGTTGGAGAAAATTCCGATATCGCTTTTGTCTCTGTGTGATTGACTTGTGACGCCACCGAAGCGTATTTTCTATTTAATTCACTTTTCGCTTCCGAAAACGATCGATAGAAATTCATTAGATGGGTCAATATATCCAATTTTGGTTTCTGAATTGGTTTGCCACTGAACACGTGTTTGTCGTAAATGTTGATGTTAATAAAATCAGCGGGTGAACTCATGTGGGATATATTTTCGGATCAAATTATTGTGGCCATTGAAATTTGTTGACGAAGTAAAATTGTTTTCATTCTTGGGTTGAAATTAAATAAAATACCATACCATCTTATTAGAAGGAGACGGGCTTGAGTTTTAGCCGACCATGTTTGATGTTTCTCTTGACCTCTCAGGAAGTGCAAAAGGTCAGTGGCAATACTGGCAAATTACTATTGCTATCAGAAGCACCAACCCCGATGTATTGAGCAACGAACTTTACAGGCTATATACATCGACCTTAAACTCGTTTGAAAGTCTATAATACAGCCTATAATACGGTGCCTAAAAAGACCTCACCTTAAGTGGTGTTCTTAGTAGGAGAACAACCTCAATTAACTTATTGAGCGTAACTCAAGGCACCTAGGTAACAATTTAGTTTCCATAAGGGTCAAAGGCTTCAAGCTTTTTAGAGGATTTTTGAATTGACTTTAATTAGCAAGCTTTATGCATAAAACTATTGTTTTGCAGACTTCGATTTACTAACTTCGACAGGCCTTATAGTCACCTTGTTGAATAAGAACATCCTACTTCTCTGTGCTGGCTGCAAAACCGGTACGCAGGCTCTTCGAGACAGCGAAGGAAACTTAGTCACAGAAGCGCAGGGAATAATAGATGTGTTTAAGCAGCATTTCCAGCAGCTGCTTAATGGGCATCATGTAGAGAGAGTAATAGGGCAAGAAGAGAACCCACGTCCAGTCAATGAAGAACTAGTTCCACCACCTAGTAAAGAAGAAGTTGGCTTAGCTATAAAAAAGCTTAAGAACAACAAGGCCGCAGGCTCTGATGGTCTACCAGCGGAGCTCTTTAAATACGCTGGTGATGTTTTGGTAGGGAGCATACACCGAATCATCAACCAAGTATGGGTGGAAGAAAACATGCCCGATGACTGGACTATCAGCTCCATATGCTCCATCTACAAAAAAGGCGATCCTATGTCTTGCAAGAACTATCGAGGCATATCCTTGCTAAATGTTGCATACAAGATCCTATCCAACGTACTATGTGAACGTCTAAAATCGTTCTGCAACACACTAATCGGCACGTACCAGTGTGGCTTCCGGCCCGGCAGATCGACTATAGACCAAATTTTCACACAAGCGTTCACGGCGATTGAAGAACAGGCGAAATCCGTTGGGCTTGAAGTAAATGAGGACAAGACTAAGTACATGCTATCAACAAACAAACAAGCATCTGTCCACCGCCTAGGACAAAACGTCACTATTGATAGCAACAATTTCGAGGTAGTTAAGGAGTTCACCTACCTCGGAGTAAACGTAAACTCCACGAATGACACCCTAGTGGAGATCCGGCGAAGAATTACCCTAGGAAACCATTGCTACTTCGGTTTGGCAAAACAATTGGGTTCAAAAACTCCTAACTCGAAGGACGAAATGTGTGCTCTACAAAACCCTTATCCTGCCAGTTCTGCTTTATGGCGCCGAGTGCTGGACGATAAGCAAGAAGGGAGAGCTGATACTGGGCTCCTTCGAAAGGAAAATACTTCGGCGGATTTTTGGCCCTGTGTGCGAGGAGGGCGAATGGAGGAGAAGATACAACCGCGAACTCTATGAGCTGTACCAAGATGTGGATGTAGTCCAAAAAGCCAAAACACGTCGACTACATTGGCTCGGCCACATCGAGCGAATGGACAATAATGCTCCAGCTAAGAGGGTCTTCGAATCCCAGCCCCCAGGTTCGAGAAGACAAGGAAGACCGAACCTCCGTTTCATAGACCAAGCCATCGCGGATGCCAGAGCGCTTGGTCTGGACAATTGGAAGCAGCGTGCCCCGGTTCGTAGAGGATGGAAGGCTGCAGTGTCTCAGGCAGAGACTCTTCAAGGGTCGGGAGCCCGATAATTAAGTCAGTAACTTCTCTGTGCAGCTTGTACAATTTTTCCCAAATGCCTTAAAGAAGCCTTTAGAGCTAATATCTCTAAATAAGCCTTATAAAAACACTATAGAAGTTACAGCTTATTGAAATTAAAAAAATTGGACCTTATTCAAGTTCAATAATTGATAGTTGGACCTGGGGATAAGATTTGTTGTACTTGTTGATTAGGGATGTAGTCTACGAAAGACTGTAAGTAAAAGTAAAAGCAATAATGCCGATACAATTGGTACGAACTATCTCGCGGTATTTAGAAACAAAACAGTAAATCGACTGCGAGACCAAATATGTGCCTTTAACAAAAACGGACATCCAAAATCAACCAAAGTGTCAAAATATCACAATTGACATCTGTTCAAAATAAAAACGGTCGAGGTACGGATCGACTAAAGGATGTCATCTAAGAATGAAAAGATTCCGTAAAAGTTTCGATATACTCCAAACAAATTTGGTTTCAAAATATCCAGTCCTGGTCCTGTGTATTAATTTAAAACAGATTAAACCAGCGACAGTTGCCTCTCTTTCTATACCACATTAGTCCATCCATACAAATCTGAATGGAATAATTAAATATTCAAAAGTCAATAATGGTTTTAGATTAGTGGAGTGTTGAACAAATTGGTTAGAGGGTCAATGGCGGTACCAAAAAGTGGCAATAAGAGCAACAAAATAACAATGCATACGGTACAAATCACGTAGCTTATAACTTCCCTTCAGGTAGATAGATATTAATTAGCCCATTGGTCTCGGCTAATTAGTTCGTCCTTCGGGCGTGATTGGTTGCGGCCGCAATCCCAATTAAGCCGTTGCGATAATTTATATTTTCCATGGAAACGGAAACCACTTTCGGTAACGGCCATTTAGCATAGTGGCTATCGGAATGCAATGACAACAAATTACAATTTGCTGAACTCTAATTAAATTATGTTATTGTATTTTGTGAATCGAATACCAATAGAGCAATTTTGTGGTTAGCTATAAATATTTATAGGCAACAATTAAAATGTTCCAGGCTTTAGAATTTTGATTAACTTTCGATGGGGTAGGTATTAACATCCATGGTCTGTTAGCTATTGTCACTGCCAGTACCGCAGCTAGGAACATGATTCTGTAGGTATTGAAGGAAGTCTGAATGATCTAAATAGGCCAAGAATTTTAGAGTAAAAAGCTGTTACCACCCCCACATTCAGCTTGGAAATATCTGTATAGATGGGTATAGAGTTGATACGATGGATTTTGGTCGGTCGTCTTGGCATTTCTACTAGAGAAACGAGTGATAAAAATGGTCTTATGAAATACAGATATTATCATCATCATTTTCAATGGTCCGCTTCTCCATTAATCGGGTGTAGGTTGCTCAAGTGGACCCTCAATTGCTCTCGATCCACAGTAACTTGCCATCTAAGATTTTGTGGAAAAACGTTCGTGAAATAGGTGTTGGTGGACGGACCGATTTTGTTTTCAGAAATACTGATTTAAATGAGCTTAACAACGATTTTGTCAAAAAGCATACTTCAGCTAGAGTAAACTCATGGTCAATTCAGTCTTCCAATGATAATAGTGTTTTTGAGTTTGAGTTTTCACGTATCGAACCTACAGATATAGTTAAAGCTATCATGTCTATCAAATCCAAGTCCGCTGGTCTTGACGAAGTTCATCCTTGTTTTATTAAGATTATACTACCTCACATTCTTCCAGTACTTACACATATTTTCAATACTATTGTAATGACCTCTTGTTTCCCTAGTGCGTGGAAGATCGCTAAAATAGTCCCAATACTAAAAAGGCAGGGAACTTCACAGTCGCCCCCTGAATTTCGACCTATATCCATTCTACCTTTCTTGTCAAAAGTTATGGAGGGGCTTATTCATCATCAGATGTCGTCATATATACAGCGTAATACCCTACTATGTAAAAATCAGTCTGGTTTTAGGGTGCAGCACAGTTGTACTTCAGCGCTGTTAAAAGTGTCTGATGATATAAGATCGTCTTTGGATGAAGATAAAATCACTTTGTTAACCTTATTGGATTTTTCCAAAGCTTTTGACACGGTCAATCACTCTCAACTTATCTTTAAGCTTAGAATAATTTTCAAGTTTTCTTCGACTGCCGCTAAATTAATTTCCTCTTACCTATCGGGAAGGAGTCAAGCTGTGGTAGTAATTGGTTTTGGTTTTTGGTTTGGTTTGGTTTTCAGATTTCATACTGACATCAATGGGGGTGCCACAGGGATCTATATTAGGTCCTCTCTTATTTACTGTTTTCATTAATGATCTCCCTGCTTGTTTAACTCATTCATCAGTTCATATGTATGCAGACGATGTTCAAATGTATATAAGCTGTAAGTTGGGACTTATTGAGGATGCGTTGGTCTGAAAGAAATTCCTTACAGCTAAACCCTAAGAAATTTCAATATCTAAAAATGGTATGGATACAGTTGGTTTACCAATTGTTAGCTTAGGCAGTGATGTTATTGAATTTACAAAAAAAGCAAAGAATCTAGGGATTTGGTTCGATTCCAGGTTAAGGTGGGATGATCATGTTCGCACTGTGATTGCAAAGATATATGGATGTTTGAGAAATTTGTCCATGACGCAACACTTCACGCCAATAAAAACAAGATTAATGCTTGCTAAAGCACTGATTGTTCCTATTATAAGCTTTGGTTGTGAAATTTTTTGCAATTGTTCGGCTGAAACCAAGAGAAAATTTAATATTACATTTAACAATGTTACTCGGTATGTTTATGACCTGAGGCGCTATGATCATAATATCCACTTACAAAAGGAAAATTCTTGGTTGTACTTTGGACATGTACTTAGAATACTGTACTATCAAATATTTGCATAAGATTGTCGTAACAAAATAACCCTCTTATCTTTATGAAAGGCTTCGTTTTTCTAATTCATCTCGATCTTTGAGTTTTATTCCTCCGGCGGGCGGAGCCGCGGTTATTGCTAGTTTTTTTAATAAAATGATTTAAAAAATGTTAAATCGCGTTTTTATTATTTTCGCACTTATCTTTATAATATATCCCTTTATGGAAAATTGTCTATTTCTCTGTCCAGTGTTAACAGGAAATAGATACACATAAGACTGATTTATTAGAAATTATTTTACTTACAACAACACAAATTCATGAGACTTACCTGTAAAAAAGTAAAAACAAAAACGATTATTTAGATAATGTTAAAAAAAGCTTTTGATGTAGACCTAATAATAAATTAATAGTTGGCGCGACAGGTCTATGCAGAATCCTACTTCTTGCAACAATTGGTTTGTATGGTTTCTCAATTTTGAGCCGAATGAAAGAGACCTAAGATCTAAGATCTCTCTGGAGAGCTATAGTGTGATGTTTGCCAGACATTGGCGAGAGGTGGCGTAGTAAAAAAAAACTCTTAGACCTCGAACCTGACACCCCTCGCCAGTAGTCCAGGGCACTAACCACTGAGCCCACAAGTTATTCAAATGAAATCATTCTCAAGAAAAGAATATACGCGTGAACAAAATTCCAAAAATTTTATGCGCCCCTAAATCTTAAGTAAATACACTGCCAATTCTTTTTAAAAATGTTTGGACTAAATCCTCACAAAGACCAGACCAAATAAATAAAACCAATTTTACCATTTTTTACGAAGAAATCAAGAGTCCTTAAAAATGCTAATTAAGGTGAATACAAATAAAGACGTACTCCCTGCGTTCCATAGATCTGTGCGATTTGGCTGTCACTGCATAAAATCGAAATGCTCTCTTACCAACAACTGATTGATTCACTAACTAACGATAGCATTGAAATTCTCTGCCTCGTTTCCTGCAGGAAATCAATCAGATGGAGACAATTTTCCTCTGCCGTTTGCTCATTTTATTTTCAAATTACTTCTTCATGCATCCAATTTACAGTGAATCAATTGATTGTAGATTCTGATAAGAGTTCTATGCCAGCCAAAGGGATTGAGTTCAATTTCAGCCTCGAAGGAAGCAGGAAAAAAAAAACAAAATTTGATATTCAAATGATTGAAGGAATAAAGTCTTAAGTGGTTCATAGTCGTCTTGGATATTGGTTGTGATTTAAAATGAGTTCTGATTCGATGAATGAAAAAGGTCGACTTGGAATTTAAGAAAAGCATTTAATTGGATACAGAGCGATTTGCTGTCTCACCTGATTAATTGCATCGACGGGTGGTTTGTGAAATTAATTTCACTTTGTTACACGAGACAAATATCCAGTTCGGTGGAGAGATTTCCAGCAGACAGATGAAAACGAGAAAGGAGCAGGAAAATGATTTATTACCATTAGTTTGCACTTTTAGTTGACTTCAGATACCTACTACTACTTAGTCGATAAAACTTACTTCCTGCTAACACTCTCACTCCTTTTGCTCCATTGAATTTCGATCAAAATTCTCCAAATCAACTTGATATGATTGATGATTTGTCATGAATTAAATCTGAACACAAGGTCGGTTATCAAATTCGTTCCTAGTGACTTAGGGAATATTGTGACACATTCGATTTAAAAACATCCTTTCGGATAGCCTTTTTAAAATTTGGTATCGAAAATTCATCCGACCTCAAAAAAGACAAACATAACCTCCAGTGAGTCGTTCACACAATAGGGCAAAGGACACTGTCTGTTCTGTTCTTTCCTCAGGCCACCAAAAGAGATTGATATGCCTTTCGCCAACACACAAACACAATCCAAACTATAGTGAACTACAGTGCTTAACAAAAGGACATTGCCTTATGGTATGGTTGACTGAGAGGCAAGTTGGCCTTACAAGGATATACGTATACACACAACTAGGATGTTAACAATTCTTTTGTTTCGATGCCAAGTAGTAAAGAAAAATGCACTCAATCCTTTTGTTTCTTCGCAGTTTTATTGTTGTTTTTGTTGCTTACAAAAACAAAAAATAAACACTTCAGTTAATTGAACGTAGAAGAAAAGAGTAGAGAGACAACAACAATAAAAAAAAGCGTAGGTATACAAAACGCAGAACAATAACAATTATTCCTTGATGGTTGGGTCACAATAGAAAGTAAAATGCACAAACATTCACTTGTATTAACCCTGGTGAGCCCCACAGAAGAGACGTGGGAGGGACACACACTATTAGGACTAAATGGATATTATTGCATTTTAGAAAATAAATTTAATTTTAATACAGTTACGGAATGGTACGCTCGACAGCGTAGGTCATTGAAGTTGAATAAGCGAGCGAAAGGAAACCGATAATGGAAAAGAGAACCCAACATAAGGAGGTCTAATTTGTGTTGAAATAAAAATGTTACGTATACGCCCTACGACTTAGGTAATTGTTTGACACACATGTGAAATTAAATTTTCAAGAAGTGGACAAGAAACTTATGTTGCTAACCTGAAACCGTTCGTCGGCAGCTTGGGATAATATTATATATTATACATATATATTATATATGTGAGTTATAGGTTATGCCGAAGCAAGGCATACGTTTCATTGAACAAATTGATTTGTTCGTCCTTCAATCAGACCGTCTTGCGATAAGGGTAGTAAAGCTTTGTTCGTATCATAAGTTTGTTGTGCGAATATAAAGGAAAAATTCTTCTTGTTAGGTTAGGCTATGTTAGAGGAGCAGTTTGATGTATGTAGCAATTTTCACCAAGAAGCCATTAAGGCCCATTTTGATTACCCTTTTGTAGTACATGATAGGACATGCATCTAACAAAACCATTCGGATGTGTTGATGAATCTTTTTAAATCTGATAGAGGTATCGTTGCTGATCTTCCAAGCCGTCAAAGAACCGTGGAGGGCTGGGCAGTGACAAAGGAGATGATTCACAGATTCCATTTCCTCTTCATCTCTGCAATTTCTACAGAAATCATTTGTGAAGATACCTAGTCTATTGGCCATGTTCCCAATTATGCAGTATCCGGTTATTACCCCGACTAGCACTCGGATTTGGTTTCTATCAAAAGATGTTAGGATCTTTAACCTTTTAGTGTCGATTGCGGGATACAAGCTACGAGTTATAGTACAACCGGGAATGTTGTTCCATCGTTCCTTAGCCAAGCTTAATGTGACATTATCAATGAACCCCTTAGCTGCGTTGAAAGCTGGTAATACTTCTCTGTCAGCTAATTATAGTACGTCCATTTCAGAGCCGCATCTGGCCAGTTTATCTGCTGCCTCGTTCCCTTCTACAGCAACGTGTCTAAGAACCCAGCAAAGCATTACTATGTGATGGTTTAATGCTCTCAGTACTGAAGGGCACTGGCTTACTGATTTGGAGTTAATCGCTTTAAGTTATGCTTGGCTGTCCACGCAGAAGGTGATTTCCATTGCTGGTAGTTCCCTCGCTAAGACAGTTTGCGCAGCTTTCTTAACCGGAAAACGCTACAATGGTCTGCCAGTCGGTATGAGTGGCTGATGTTTAATTCTTCTGAGAAGACTCCTGCTCCCTATTCCATTTTCCGTCTTTGAGCCATCTGTGAAGATGGGTATACCTTTTATGACAGTACTCGGGGAGAGCCAGTCCTTCCAGTCCGGTATACAGACCGTGGAATTCTTGTCAAAGTCATACCTCGGTTTATTGTAGTCTGTGAGTGGCATGAGTCCGCTCTGATCAAAGATGTGAAGTATGCGTGAATGACCGAATGGCTCGGGCTTCCAAATTTTGTTCTCTCATAGTCTGAGAGCACCTTTGGCTGCCATGTTCTTAGTATATAACTCGATGGGTTGTAGTTGTACATTCAGCAACGTTTCTAGACCCATTTGTGGTGTAGATTTTAGAGAACCCGTTATACCTATGCTATGGATTTGGTGTTAACAGCCTCCATACCATACAACTGAGCCATAGGTCAGAATTGGTCTTACAATCGCGGTATACAATTAGTGCACTATGTTCGGTTGTAAGACCTATTTCTTCCCGAAGGCCTTCGCGCAGGCGTAAAAAGCATTTAGTCCTTTCTTCATTCTTTCCTCCGTGTTCCGTTTCCAGTTTAATTCAGAGTTGAACACGATACCCAAGTATTTGGCTTCGGGTGAGAGGTTAAAACGAGTGCCTCTCAATTTTGGTGGTTCCCACTTTGGTATCCTATATCTTCTGGTGAACAGGATAAGTTCAGTCTTGTTAGGGTTAATACAAATTTTAAAGATAGGAAAAACCAATCGAACAGTGCAATTCGCATTTTGTTCGCTTCGAGCTCCCATGGAAAATGATTTCGTTCGCCGGCAAATTCTCTGGCGATACATGTTTGGTGTAGAGTAGTTGAGAACCGGGTAGTTGACATTGCAGGGAAAATGCCAATGGAGGTAACCTCATCCGGCTTATTAAAAATCAACACAGAAGAACAAAATGTGAACATCCAGAAAAAGCACTTAAGAATGCAAATCTTCAAAGTTAAGAATTCTGTTAGAATGGATTCTTCATTCAGGATAATTGATTTCTAGTATCAAAAATTAATGGGCGTCATGTTATGCATCTGACCTCTTTCTCTTGGGGTACGGTCAACGAAGCCCACATCAAAGATAACAGCACAACCTTAAGGTGCCTGTCCATTTTAGAGTACTTTTGCTAGTAAACTCTCGAGATTTACTCTCGGGTGGCTGTCCATTTGAGAGTAATAATTTCGAGATTTTAATCTCGCGAGTTCTGCGATAACATTTTGAGAGTAGATTCCCTCAGTTTACTCTCATAACCGTGTCCACTTGATATATTTCGTCTGCTAGTTAGAAACGTTTTACACGCACCGATTTTTGTCTTATGACACTCTTAATGCACTTATGGTGCATTAATACGTCCAGTGTTTTCACTTTAGTGCCTTGATTGTCAAATTGTCTTTGTTTCCTTTTTTCTCATTCGTCGTTCGCGGTGGTAGCCGCATTTTCGAAGCTCAAGCCGCACACAATTCGAAAATAGAGCAAATGCAAACGTCTAGCGCGACCGAGTACGGTTTAAGAATAGATAAAGCAACGCTGAAAATTACGAAAGAGAGGGAAAAGAGAACACAAGAATCGGATGGGAATTCGCGGCCCATTCGTGTTCGGGTATCCCCTGCACTTTTCATCCCTTTTACTTTCTCATTCTCAAGTCGTAAGACAAAAATCGGTGCGTGTAAAACGCGTCTTACCAGTTAAAATGTATTCTTACAAGCAAAAGGTTGCCGCTGCGTTAATAATTATTAGCACTGCTATTAAAACAAAGAATAAAGCAAAAACGAAATGCTGGTGAAGGGACTGTTCTTGCAAGAGGGCTTCAAATTGAAGATGCTCATCAGGAGTTCAGGGATTTTAACCGTTTGACAACAAGTGAAATAGAACATTTATAATTATTCAATCTGTTGGGCCAAATATTTGTAAAAAGGATACCAAATTAAGGAAAGCCCTGGTATGGCTTGTGAGTGTGTATGGCAATTCTATAAATTGTTTTATTTCCTCCGATGTCCATTGTTTTGCAATTTCGACTCTCGACAGTTGCTCGCAAATTACGAACCATATTCGAATTTTGCGAGCTAATCTCCGATAGTGATCAGAACATGTGTCCACTTGCGAGTAACTTTCAAAAGGCTCGAATCTCGAGAGTAAAAAATTAACTCTCCAGGAACTATTCTCAAGACTATGTCCACTTGCGAGTTTGCTTCCGAGGGCTGCTTGAGAGCTTCTCGCAGCACTTTTACTCTCAAATGGACAGGCACCTTTAAGTTTCAGATATTTTCAAGCCTCTCAAATTACGACGCTTCTTGGAGCCAGGCTTTTTAAGATCGATGCCAGCCCGCGTTCAACTGGAAATGGCTAGCTTCCTAATAATGCTATCGCAAACATTCTGGTGGTCAGAGAGAAGATGCAGTATACACCAATAGGGACGGTTTCTTGACTTAGTTATCTACTTTGTGGGAACCGCTTGAAACGTATGCCTTAAGGCACAATCACATTGAGACAAATGTTAAAAAAGTTAGAAAAGTGGAAAAAATTAAAAAACACACGCATATTTATGCGACATCTATCGCGAAGAGTTTTCCCTAAAAGCTCTTTCTTGACACTTGGAATATGTCAAGAAATATAGCAGGCTTCATTTTTTTATTTTTCATAAGTGTCAAATATTTGTGAAAAGTGGAAAAAGACACTGAATGACCCTATCCCCGAGTTGGAGGACGCAACTGCTGGAGCAACTCAATTGGGTGACGGTGCAACCAGCCAATTGATTTAGTTTCAAAGGCCAAGCAGTTACGCGGCGAAAAGAAGGCACGCAGAATCATGCTGAAATTGGATTTGAAGCAAATCCAAGGCGTCAACCGTGTTCGTCGCAAGTCGAGGAACATTTTGTTCGTCATAAACAACCCCGATGAGTACCTACAAGAATCCCCACAATGACACAAACATCATCTTTGATGAGGCCCAGATCGAGGGTCTTTTATAACAAGCTCAAGTGGCCACCGATGAGAAGTTCAAGGCTCCAGAATTTGCTACCGTTGACACCGTGGGCGTAACCACCTCAGTGGCACCAATCGCCGAGAAAGAGGTAGAGAGAAAGAGGTAGATGAAACTGGAGCTGACGAAAAGGACATTGAGCTAGTCATCACGCAAGCGAACACAACAGCCATGATAATTCGAGAGCTCAAGAATAACAATAACGATATTGTTAACGCGATTATGGAGTTGTTATAAGGTGTCCAATTCACTTTGTTTCACTATAATTTGAATTTTACCCGCCTTTTGAGATCATTCGTATTTAATTCACAACCCAAGTCGAACAATCAAAAGAAAAACAAAAAGAAAAAAACAATTTTATTGAAATATGTACGTGCAAATTTGTTTTTTTGACGTTCGAAATAAAGCTTTTTGTAACAAAAAATGACAAACCATCAAAGGAAAGGTATGTTTCCTCAAAATAGTTGACTTGCAGAGCTATCTGCTGGGGAGATTATGAAAACTATTTTTAGTGTGTGTTGGTTTTTGTAGCTTTCAAAATGATAAAGCTCAGAGCTCCTTGAGCTTTAAAAAAATTTATTTTGACAAAAATGAAACGGAATTATAGAAAGTAGTTGATGTGATAAAGGGAGAAATAATATTATTTTGAAACTTTGTTTACTTTTTTAATATTTTCCTGAATGTGATTGTGGCTTTATTTACATCACACACTACACAAAACATAAAACATACATATAAACATACAACACACTACTACTGTTTCGGCCTCACACTTATTCGACCTACCTGTCCTTTAAAATATAAAAACGGAAAAGCCTTTGTATGGTTTTCAGCCGTAAGCGTAAAATACACGACGGCGAAACCTCGCTAATAAAAATTTCTTTTTCCGCAAAGGACTCGGGTAGTGACTTTTCCGATAATCGTCTAAGGAGGCAGACGTAAACAAAAAAATAAACGAAAAAAAAAAATATATAATCGAAGGAATCGGTGGTGAAAAGTTAATAAAAAAATAGATTTCGAAAAAAAAAATATCTTTCGTTTTTCCATTAAAGAAAAAGAGAAATAAATAAAAGGATATTGTCCTCTAAATAACAGAAAAAAAATTGCCTAATGAGAATCCTTACAAAAAAAAAATATGTACCTACCTATTAAAAGTGATCAAAAATGTCCTTGCTATACATACAAGTCGGCTCTCACATTGAGGCAACATTCAATAAGCCTACTGACAATAGGAAACATTCAAAATTATCGCTCACAATTATTTTATTTTGAATTAAATTAGAGGTCTCACATCAGAGCAACTAAATATCGCTTGAACGAAAAATGTTGCTGATTGTTTATTGGCAGTTGCTATAGTAACTATAGTTGCTTATTGCTTATTGCCTCAATCTGAGAGCCGCCTAACTCTTCTCAACCAAAAACATAAAAAGTGTATCCATAGATATTGAAAGTAAAAATGTCCTTTAGTGTAAATAGTGTGTCTGAGAGTTGTTGAAGAGACTGCGAAGGAGATCCTGTTCTTACGTGCTACGTCCATCTACCTGATTTGACTTTCCGATTTGGTTTTCTCAAAATTTGTTTTCACTGTTCTCTCTTGACTTTACTGTTAATTTTTGATGTCTTAAGTGTTTAAGTATATACTATATACGTATATGACAAAGTTTTAAGTTCTAAGACATATGATTTTCTTTTGTTTCTTTTGTTCCATAGTGTAAATGTTTTAGTTAAATTTTTGTATATGGTTCTTTTATTTCTTATGAAGGAACTCGTATATTTTTTCAGGTATTTTTTCATTTGAGGATAGGTATTCATTTTTCTTAAAAATGATATTTTATATTCCCAATATTTTCCCAAAGATTCTTTTAGACAGCTTTACTTTCATTCTTTGTAAATATTTTTTTTTACAAAATAACTTGTAGAGCGACGACGAGATATTCGGGTGAGAAATCTATTGTCGTAACATCTAGCAGTGATAGTGCGAATTCAGGTATCATTCTGCACCTCGAATGCAGCCATAGCGCATTCTTCCACATCCAGAGAATACAGAATTTCCTTCACCACACTATCATCAGTGTCATCATTCCCTTGATATAAAGGTCAACATTCAATAAATTTTGGTCATAATTATGCCAGCATTGATTAAGACAATTTTGTACCACTTGTAAGATGCAATGTAATCACAGAATTACTGTCGTGTTTCCAAAATGGTTGACCACCCACCACCGGCCGTTTAATAATTAATTCCACAATCATTTCCACCCAGAGAGGCCTGTGTGCTTCATGATAATATTTCACTTCTTCCCTTACATCGGAAATTTCATAAAAAAAAGAGATACACTTGTCGTGCACGAGAATTTCCTTATTTAATTGTATCCGAGCACTCGCTAAAAATGGGTAGAAAATCCCATTAATTATCTCACACAGTGGAATTTTAATATTTTTTTTTATTGAGTCCTTACAAGGGTGACAGAGTAGGATTTTTTTTGCCCCTATACATAGTAATTAATTCTTCTTCTGGCCATGGTCAAGCGAAATGAAACAAAAAGGCGACTGCATCCGACCGGTCCTGCAACACTTGACAAAGAGGAAGTAATAACTTCGTCCACGGTGCGATATGCTGTTGCTGCATCCATGCAAGCCGTGCATTTTAAGTAGGCGCCCACACAATCTCCAACCATCCTCTAGCCATATAAGCCGACTGACTGGTTTTCCCTAACTACAACACTAAGAGGATGAGACTTTTAATTTATGGCAAAAGTTATTGTCAACAAAATGCGTCCACTGGACTTGGTGGGAGTAATGCCGGCCGGCCGGTTGGGAAGAGATGCCCGACCCGTGCCAGATTTGAATGCGAAATCAAGTAAATTCCGCTGAGATTTGCTTTAAGAAACGACGATCCGCTGTAAAATGAAATTACCACCGGGATAGAAAATATAAAGAGGATGAAGGAATTTAGTAAATGAGCAAATGTAATGTAAGATGGAGGCGGATTACATTTTCTATCTACGCAGTTATATGATGCGGACAGACGGAAAATGAAATTAGGTATTTTGTATGGATGTACAGTACACAGTGGAAAAGAGATGGGTGACGGATTTTGATTTGCATTACACTTGGAAATTAGATTGTAGAAAGATGGCAAATGAAATAGACAGAGCGGGGTAAAGAAAATGGAATGGAAAGATTGAAAAGGAGGATGTTAGGAACAACAACATTTTAGTTATGAATGAAGTCAAAATTCTAATAGACTCACATGCGAGGTCCAATTATGTTCAATATAACCACCGGAACGGAAAGTTTTTCTTTTGATAAAAATTCACGTTGACCAAGAAGACCTATTGCACCATATGGGCTACGATCTACGAAGGTATTTTTAGCCTTATACGGTTTCTGACTCCCTTAGAATGTTGATATTGCTACAGGTAGGGAATATTTGTGGCCTGCCTTAAACTTGCGATGTTCTCCCAGATTGATACCGATTTAGAAGCAGAGCAGAAGGTTACAGATTCGCCAAAAGAAGTTTCTGAAATTCTTCGAGTCAGTTCATCGGCTCTCTTGTAAAGGGTCCGCCAAAGAACTTTTTTTTTTGAAAATGCTATAAAAAAAACTACTGAATATTTTCTCAAATTTCTTTTTTTGTTTGAAAGTACAATCCTTCCGGTTAATAAAGTAAAATAATTTCATTCAAATGGCTGCCTCGGCTGGCCATGCAGTAGCCTACACGATCGGTCCAATTTATAAGCACATTATCGATTGTGTGCATCTGTATTTCACCAATGGCTTCACGAATATTGTCCTTTAAAGCGCCAATTGTCTCTGGCATGTCGGCGTAACACTTATCTTTTACGGCACCCCACAAATAATAGTCCAAACGACATCAGCTCTGCGGCTGATAATGCGATCTTCAAAAACAGGGCGCAAAACATCGAGTGTAGCTTCGGCTGTGTGGCACGTAGCGCCGTCCTGTTGAAACCAAATGTAGCCAATATCCTCCTCTTCAATTTTTGTGAACAAAAATTCGTTCAACATGGCCCGATAACGATTGCCATTGACTGTAACGGCCACTCCTTGCTCATTTTCGAAGAAAAATGGCCCAATTATGCCTCTGGACCAAAATCCGCCACAGCAGCAATTTTCTCGGGTGTACGCACTGATTTTGACTTTTCACGCTTTGGTTTATTGATGAGGATGCCAGTTTCTTTTACTTTTTTCACAAGATAACGAACATACGGAGCTGACGGCGCTTCTCTTCTTCCAAAATCCGTACGCAATTTTTGCACACATTCTGCAACATTATCATGATTTTCAAAGTAATGTCGCAATATTTCCCAGCGTTGTTCAAGCGTATACACAACCATATTCGTTCAGCGGAAGGATAAAACTAATTATCTGTCAAATCAGACATGAGCTAAGTGTTACCATTCGCGAAATAAGCACTAGTTGAAAAAAAAAAAAACGTTAGATGGCGGACCCTGTATTTGGTTGTATTCGTAAAGTAAAATGTTTGAAGGCTATATGAATAGTCTAGCAGCGGACCGAAGTTAAAGCTTGGATTAGGTCACCCAATGCCTCTAGCCCAGATGGTAAGACAGAAAAGTTGTTTGTGCCCACTAACTCATCTGGTAAAAATTATCTGCAATCAATATAAGAAGGCAGTCGAACGATTTCTGAACATAATCCTACCGCAATGGGGATTATTTTAAGGGCATTCAAAGGTTCACACTTCAACCCTAAAGATCTTCGACCAATAAGTAAAAAAAAATTAAATAGGTGGCGCAACAGGCGGTAGATACCCTAGGCCTAGCTTCTCGCAACCATTCGTTTTGTGTGAGTTTCTATTTTTTTGGACGAATGGAAGGGACCTACAATTTTATGCCGAGTCCGAACGGCTGAATTGAGAAGCTTTTTCACGACAGTCATACTCTCGGGATCGAACCTCGGATCCCTCACACAGTATTCCGGCACACTAATCACTGCGCTACTGCGCCCATAAGTTTATCATTAGTCTTGCTTAAAACTAATGAAAGTATTGATTGATTGGTACCTATTTAGAGGCTTTTGTTAATCATTGTCTGCGTTATATCCTAATAATTGACATCAAACAGAAAAATTGGCACTAGAAGCAGTGCATCCAATATGGCGAGTTGGTAGCCCAAGAACAACTTGAAGGACCTAAGTTCAGTTAAAGAATTTACAATAATGAACACAGCTCAGGTATCGACCTGCGAGTATAGGGAGATGTTTAGAAAAGGTTGGCTCTCTATGCTTCAAGAGGAGTTAAAGTGTTGGTGCTAACAGCAGTTACCAAAACATAAGAAGAAGCTTTCTTTCAGAAAACCCATTATCTTCCAGATATCAGAAATGAATTAGCATCAGATTATAGCATTAAAAATCAGACTCTATCTATCTCTATGGATGATAAAAACCCGGTTCAGAAATGCTGCATAGTTATATATTGTAGCTTTATTAGCTACTGAAAATATATCACGAGCTTCCTTTAATTATAAGAAATATTCAAAACAGGCCACCATAATATTGGGTCTCATATTCAGCAACGTGCTTAGTGTCGATACGACCGGCATAACTAATGATACCAACTATACTGGATTTTCCAGTTCCATACTGGATTCAAAGTCCAGATAGGTACTGGATAAATTTCAATACTGGATTTTATACTGAAATTTCATAAATTCATTAGTATCTTATGAATGCGTTGCGTACTACGAATATTCGCCCTTATTCCGAGTGGCTTTTACGACGATTTAAAACACTCCAATTTATTTTGAGAATTACGAGTACGACGAACGTCATGTGAGAAATTTCTCAAATATCTATTATTTAAGGCTATTAATCCACAGAAAACGACGGTTTTTGTTGTTAACAAAATGGTTTTTAAATGGGGAGTCTTAAATGTGGTCGCCAAGATCGAATGGGACTGTATATAGCTACAATCGAGTCTGTACCACCATCAGGACATGGAAATTATTAGCAGACAGTTTTTGTTAGCAGCACTTTAAAGCTTTTGTGGAGTGTTAGCTGGGCTAGTCCTCAATTAAAATGTTTTACTAGGTACACCCTTTTGGTAGCTACCTTCAGCCAAGAATCGCACAGCAAGTTAAATATCGCCGACACTGACGGTGACATATTGCACTTTCCACGAGCTTATCTATTTTATTTTGTACAATGTAGATTTTATTAGACATTCTAAAAAAAATTTTGAATTTTAAAATAATTTATTAAATTGAGTTTTTCAAATGAATTTTCGTCCATTTTCTGACTTATTTCTGGTAGATCAAATAGGATTTTATCGCTATCTGTTTTCGGATGCGAACAAGATCTTATGACCTCGTCTTCATTACCAAAATATTGCTAGAATATACTTTTTTTAAAGAAATAAACTGAACATTTATTTCGAAAACGGTTTGGATCGTACGTGGAATGTGAATTACTTACCGACGACGTCGTACCCTGTCTTTGAAGTTGTAGAATAAGTCTTGTAAAATAAAACGCCCAAATTACGACAAACGTTGTAAAAGTATACAGTCACTCGGAATATGGGTGGTTGAAAAAGCTCTTTCAAAAATGAACACTCGGGCGTATGTTCCAACGCACACATTCACCACACATAATATGCCAAATGTAGCCGTCAAATGTGATTGTCAAACTTAATTTTTTTCATTTTTGTCATCGTTTTTTTCTCGTCCAATTTTCAACGGTTTATTTCAATTCAAAAAATGGTACCAACCCGTGAAAAGTGCGCGTTAAATTCGGAATTAAGAAAAATTTAGCTGGGAATTTAGCGGACATCGAAAAACATTTGGCGTCTTTAGAACACAAGAACGCACTAACCAAGGCTTACATAAAATCGCACATGTTGCTTTGGCCCACCAAGATACGTGCAAAGTGGTGTGGGTAGGGCATCCCACCCACACCATAAAGACGAACCAAAATTTTCTGTCGTCGCAAAAAAAAAGTCTAAGGGCTTTCAAAAAATCGTAAACAGAGCCGCGAAGTCAGCTGATGATTGAAAAGTTAAAACGGTACTGTAATGCGCAACTTGAGCAAGCCAAAGACCGCGCTAATTAGTTGAGGTTGAGTAATGCAAACTTAATGCAAACTATCTTTTGAAATTGTTTTCAAAAGACTTTTTTTTACCATCAGAGAGTTAGCGTCCTTGTGCATCAGATGTATCCTATGTATATGTCAGTTGGACTGTTTTTCAAAAGATGCTATTAAAAGTGCGTGCATCAGTTACCACTTAGATTCTGAAACGCTAGGACAGTCTGACAGCTATACCTGCTAGAACCCCTTGGACCTATTTATTACTGATTACGAACTACTGAGCGTGATAAAATTACTACATTATATTGAGTGTAATGCATGGGATTGAGAGAGACAGAGTGTAAAATATAAAAGGGATTGAGAGAGAGTCACCCTCCGCTACTTATAGCCACGAATGAGTGTTTTCCGGCAATAGAGGCCTACGCACGATATGCACAAAAAGTAATTTCGTTGCTAAAAAAGTAAAAAAAATATCAGTACCCTTCGAAGAGATAAACCACATCAAAAACAGACAAAACTATCGGTACTCTTTTATGACCACAAGAATCTACCCCTTTTATGATTAAATTCCCAAATACTACACCACAGAAGTAAAGATAACGCAAACTTTCACAGCAGCATCCTCATTACACTGTCGCCACACTCGATAGGAATGCCTAACCCTAGTTAACATTCGCCCTTCATACCAAAAATCTATTGACATGAGTACGACCCGATCCTATAACAGGCATTACATTCACCATATTATACAATCCGTGTCTGTCACCCTCCTCCCCCAAGCTAGAGAGTCACCTTTTGTTTTTTATTATGCCAACGAATCTGATATCCTTCATTGTGTGTAGCAGCCAGAATTGCCCAATCTCCCTATGGCATGGATACAGACACTCGTATGAAAATCAAAGCCAATCGATATAAATAAGGACACTTGGTGGTTTATTATTATTTTCATGTTTCACATAAATGGAGATGCATGCCAATGCCCGCATAATAGTGGCAATCACGCAAATGATGTTTCTGATGATGTGCGACAACGTATCCTATTTGGGTCTGCAATCAAGTTAAATATGTCTTTGAAATGTACATGTACATACATGTAGCTATGCGAAACTATTTAAAATGAATTTCATCCAAACAATATGAGAGCACTCACGTGTGGATAATGATGTCTCATCAAATGATATCCTGCGACGATGGCTTCCTACTGTTTTATTCATACACAATCAAAGTGGGATATGGTATCGAAATCGAATGTTTACCACAACGTTACGTGATATTTGTGTGTGTGTGTGTGTGTGTGCGGGAGGGGTGGGGGTGGTTAGACAGGCATAGTTGCTGTTTTTATGCCATCAATGTCGTGTCATATTCACCGGATGAATTCGAGTACGTAATTATTTCCACCAATGCGTGCGGTTCTCAGGGAATTAATTCCAATGTTTCTGTGCGCGATGTCGATGCAAATTATAATTGAAATGCACGCATGATGATTTTCGTGGGAATGGCAGATCACAAAAATGTGACAAGAGCGTGTTTTTGTTTTTTTTCAGTGATTTTTTTATCAGCTCAGAGATATCAATCAACCAAATGTAGCCACAGGTAGTAAATTTAATTCAGCGCTCGACTAAACAATTTTTGCATATACAACCAACATTCAATCCTGGTAAAAAGAGCTGCATTTAGCTATTGAATGTTTTAACAAGGAAAGATGAGACAGAGTGTTCCTATGGTGTACCTTTGGTTCTTTTTGCTCTATTCATCGTTGATATTGTTGACTGCTTACGATGGGTATTAAATACGCAGGCAATTTAATAAAAGCTCGTCTTTTTGCTGACGATATTGTGCTCTTATCATTTTCCTCTGCAACTCTAAAGCTGATGATCAACTGATTAGTCGAATATTGCAGTTTTTGGTGTATCATTGTTAACTTTGAGAAATCTAAGCTGATGCTGATGACTTCTAAAAATGGCGGAGGAAGAAACTATCTTAACGAGCACTAGTCTGGTCATTCAATGGGGAACAAATTGAAATTGGGAACGAGTACAAGTATCTAGGGATGTACTTGATACAGAATTTAGGTATGGAGGAGTACCTGTAGGAAAAACGTACCAAAGCAAAAGCAGCCATAAATACAGGAAAAAATACTTTGCAAATAAAGATTTTGTTTATAGTAGTGAATTCAAAGTACTTGAAGAAGTCACCGAGTCCATTTTATCTTATGCAGCGCATTCTATTTAGCAGCTGAAGTTTGGGGAAGTAAAAGGCTAAGATATTATATTGAGTGCAGTTTTCACATACCTTTCAGTACGCCGAACTATTTATACAAATTATCAAAATACAAATCGGCTTCCTTACATGCTTAAGGTTCTTAAGATGGAAAACAGATCATCTACCCTTAAATTAATTAGCAATAGCAGTTCTAGCTATTACGGAGACCATCACAATATTGTGGAATCGAACTGAATCTCCACCCGGAAATACCCCAAAACTGAAAGCCAATTCCTAAAGACTTTATCCAAAAGGTGGATCTGCAGAGAAGCGTCAAAATCAACACTAGAAAAGTTAATAGTCGTTAGTGTTGTGCTATAATCTAAGCTAAAATTAAACTTTCGAGACGATCACAATATAGAGGTGATCCCAGTGATTTTGAAGCTTCGAGGGAAATTGATCCAATTAAATTCTATCCCACATAGGAGCGTATTTTGTCCTTTGTGGGATAATCCAATACAGCTAAAAGGGAAGATGTCTTTAATTTTTTGGGTATATGCCCAATTCTGCCGAAAACAAGTAGAAATTTTTTTGGAGTACCTATATCGTCGATTATATCAATGAGTTTAATGTTCCAAAATCGCAGTAAATTATCGAAACAAGATAATCATCGGGATCTTTTAAGCCCTCATTTTGGGAGATCCACGTCCAACTGTTCTTTTAATGTAGAAAATAAGAGACAAAAAATAGAGAAATTGAAAATAACTTATAAAAAAATGTCAACGGCTATACCATGATTTTATTAATTTTGTATTAAAATTTTTTTTAAGGAATTAACAAAAATCATTTAACATATACAAAATCTATATGAATTGCTAGGCCATGGGTCGGGATTTACTTGGATCTGTTAAGTCTAATTACCGTATCCAAAGAACTGCAACTTGCATCCACTTTTGGATCTGTTCTTTTGTGCAACTGAACCTATTTCAGCGCCTTACAAATTTGTACGTACACGTGTTTGTAAACCAATTCTTTTTTTTTTTAGAAAAATTGTAAATTTTGGTTAATTTAGGAAATCGATGAAGTGCCTGTCTAGTGTCTATGGGTCATTCTGCACTAGTCGGCATAAGAATTTTGACAAAACTTAATTTAATTTTACTCATAATTTGAACTAATTTTGACATCAATGGAAAGGTCATTTAAATTCCGTTTGAAGGATACAAAACTTTCCTTAAACCATTAAGTACCTACCCATCGAGAATTTTGATTTTGTGAAAGTCTATTTTTTTGATTTTTTTTTTCGGTCTCAAACAAAAAGTATTTTGATGCTAAAAGTTTCTCCAAACAATTCTAAGAGTGACAGCAAACAATTTTTTTCAAAAATCTCTTCGCTAATATTTTTTATGATTTTTTGAATGGGATGATCTCAGAAAAGGAGGAAAAGGCGACTAAAAAAGTCATTTTGAGCAAATTTAAAAAAAAAAATGTATTAGCGAAGAGGTTTTTGAAAAAATGGTTTTGCAGTCACTATTAAGCTATGATTACACGGCCATTTTTTCGAGTCATTTAAATGGCGCTCTGACGTAAACATCGCGTCACAAAGCAGTCATTTAAATGTCGTTCTGTGTGATCGCCATTTTTGGGATAACATTTTCGGCGTCATTTAAATGAGTAGGAAAATATCGGACCAAATGGCATGTTTTTAGTGCCATTTAAATGGCCAAAAAAAATTGCCGTGTGATCGCTCTTTAATGACGCCTTGGACAAATGACTAAACTTTTTGGCTGTTGCCTCATTTAAATGGCATCCCAACGAAAAAAATGAATGACTCGCAGTGTCCGTCAATTGATTTTGGGACACAAATGACGATGATAGTCATTTCGTGTGATCGCAATTTTTCCAATGACGAATCGTAGCTTAAATGTCGCTGTCCTTAGAGCGCCATCTTTTGGGCGATATTTTTGCATATTTCATCGAACATGTATACTTTTGCATATTTACTTTTAAATAACCTCCATAATTGTCAAATATTTTTCATAAAAATCATAAGATTTTCATTATTTTTCAATGACATATTGCATAGCTACTTAAAAAAAACTGTAAGTATTATATAGAAAAAGAAAACCACTCAAACAGGAACTTTGACATAATTAACAATCGATTTTTGTAAGTTAGTATCAATGGTCGAGACTACAAACGCAGCAAGAAAATAAAATTGAATATTTTTTTATTTATATATACCTACAGATTTAATGTTACCATACCACATATATCGAATGAAATTCTGAAATGAAACCGGTTTGGTATTATTTCTTCTCTTATGAAGATTATTAATATACGATACCCCATGCCATACTGCACCACGCACCCCATTCCCATCCGGCATCGGGCATACGATCATAATATACATACATATACAACTGATCATAGCACTCACTGAGAAAACAAATCAACCTTTTTCGCATGCGAGGTATACGTATATGCTAGTGTGGTTTTGTTTTTGTTTGTCGTGTCGCACGATCGCTACGTGACTATGAACGACATAGCCTATAGCAGTCTCACAGTCTTAAGGAACAATTTAGAAAATGTTTCATCGAAATCTGTCCAGTAGTTTTGGAGTTTTTAGCTGACAACGAAAATGTCTACAGTTTTATTATATGTATAGATTGGAATTTTGAGCCCAGATGAGATGGGAGATGCGATTTTAAGTAAAGACTTTAAGGAAACCTCGATAAAAGCTGATAAAAGCATAATCAAATACTGCTCCATTTGTGGTTAAAGCGGCTCAGGTTAGAGCTTATACTTCACCCAAAAATAATACACGTTATATGTTTTGCCCATGGACTCCATAGAGTCTGGTAAAAATTAGGACCGAATATGTTGACATTATATTAAATTCAAATACTTCCGTATTATAAAAGCATCCAGCCAGACTTTACATAACCAAGATAAGAAATAAAACCAGGATTAGAGCTTTTTCCACAACCAACCATAACGGCATGGGGGACACCGAACGAAAAGTTCAACTACAACGCCAACAATTTTAAAAGAATTATCGAGTGTTTTGATGCTTTGGTTGGACAACGAAGATTCAGTTCAAATTGCTAAAGATCTTTTTGAAAAAGAACGATTAAAAGATGACTATATTTTCCAGGCATAACGCACTGAGTTCCGAGCATATTTTAAGCACTTAAAACTGATTTTCTAATGTTTATTAAATCCAAAACATTCATTCCAGCAGCACTGTATATGAGCATTTGGGTCACGTATTACGGTCAAAATAACATCCAATCGACGTTTAAAGCTTAAACTTTGTAACGAATATACGTACACCTTATACGCTGGAGAAAAGGACGCGACCCCGAGAATGTACTTTCATATCCTTAAAAATATATATCACAACAATAGTTGCTTTATCTCAAAGAGCGAGTATGAGAGCTACAAACTGCTGGCGCCAAAGGCGACCCTTTTTATTCATAAAATGTATCTGGGTTAAAAGTTCTTGACTATAATTTCGAACTTATATATTATACAAAAAGATAACCTATCTGGCTCTCTCTCTCTGCCTTTGTTTGTTTATTGCCATTAACCCAAACAACAGGAACAGACGTGTTACACCGTGGTTAGAATTTATGTTTATATTTAGAAAGGATACACCCATATACCAAACCATTATCCAACGGTAATGTCTTTATTATTGGCAAGAAGAAAGACAGTACAAAACACCTTGTGAAGATAATTTCCAACCAAAGGGATAATATGTTGGAATACCACGTGTGGATAAGCACATGTGGCGTTTTCCAACAGGGTGAATTATTTATTGTGCAACTGCACTGAAGTGGGTCGAAATGGTTATGCAAGTTTTGTAATTTAATCCATTAAGGGTTAACCATTGCAAAGGGTGGGCAAATGCACTTTGTGTCACATGCGAAGATCAACTAAAGGAAGACAGATGTCATTATGAACAAATTTTGAACAAAGTAGGTAGATAATTGAGGAAGTTTGTAATATAAAAAAATGTACCTACAGAGTTAGTTAATACTGGCATTTGTCATTCAATACCAGTGAGTCTCAATTTTGTCATCATCATGCAATTAAAGGTTTTTCTATTTTTATGTTTTGTCTCTCTTGACTTATGAAATAGTTTGCATAACGAAAATTCCTGCATGTTTATTATGGGCAGTATGGTTTTCGTTGTAACGAAACGTTCCCTTCGTACCATATTCGAAATGATACACGATAACAACATGTGTAAAACCTGAATGTATCTACATATATATCAGTTCTTTGAAGTGATATCTAGGTATGGACATCGGATACTAGATAACACACGATGTGTTAGTATGATGACACCCGAACCGGACACATGTAATTGAGTGAGGATGTACACAAACACTTATATGTATAGGTACTCACGGCAGGCCCAGGCATATGATTTATTGTGACCATAAAGACAAACAGCAAATCTTACCCCGAATATTGGCTGGTATAATAAAACTCTCGCTAACAGTTGTGAAAACAAATAGTAGACGAATTCAAATGACATTCGGGGAGGCTATTATCAGCAAAAAACTTTCTCACACTATCGAAATTGTTGGCAACCAATTCTCAAGGCGTTTTCGAAGGTAAGATCCTATATTGGGATGCTAATCTGATTTATTAGCCCGGCAGTATCGCACTATTAGTGGGTGGACTAATATCGTACGTATTCAGTCCACGGAGTCCCGCTGATTGATTTCACGCACTCGGTGACAGTGTTACCTACAGGAATTCTTACAAACTGTTCAAAACAGTGTCCTCTTACAAAACTGCGAGAAACCTACTATTTGGGCATAACCCTGCCGATTCCTTCCACTAATTTTCGAGATTTTTTCCATTCTACATTTTAAAATTTGAAAATGAATTTGATAAATCTCAAATGAAAACATTTCGAATGGAACAAATTTGAAATGAAGACACTATTAGGACTTGAAATTTGGCACCCTAACACTCTTTACGAGATTTTTTTTTAAAACCAAATTTTGTTTCATTGAAAATATTATATTGACCACTACCATTGGCTAAGATGTAGTAGGCATAGGAAAAGCAGAATTATCTGACTATACTCTGTCCAATTTATATTTTCAGTACAGGCCGATACTCTCACGGCACTCAATCGCAAGAATTTGCTTCTGAAATAAAAGCCGAGCGGCTGATTTACCAAGGAATTGTTGTTGTCATTTTCGAAAAACCCACCACAAACAGTCTGCTTATGAAGAAATTTTCCTCAAAGCGCATACGAACCACCATGACCAGTTTGTCAAACAACCCCTGGCAGAGGCAGAATGAGGATGAGATGATCAATGATCTTTTCATGTGCTGTTGCTATATCATCACAGAAAATAAATATGTGTTGCGTTGGTGTGTGTTTTAAGCACCTCAGAAGAGTGTTTCCATATTCATTTCCAATACAATCATTACTGGTTTTCTATGGATTTTGTTAAAGAACTTTCGTGTTTTGTTGCTTTTTAAAGCTTTTGATTATGTGGGATTTTGCCACATTACTCTTTTTATTTCTTTGTATTTCCGAAGGATCTGTTTATATGAAGTTAAACCATTTTTTCGATTTTGTCTTTTAGACATGAGGTTTATCCATGAGGTGTTCAATTCATTGTCAGTGCAACAAGTGATATTGTGATAAATTAATAGTGATTATTAAGGCAACCGGATTCATACCTACAAAAATGTATTTTATACAAAATTAAGCAATTTGAGTCCTATTCTTTACAGCATATTTGTGCATATTTTTTGTGATTTATTTTTACGTTAAAAGAGATTGAGCCTTCTGGGCAAATTAAAAAAAAAATGCTCCTACTATCTTACCTCTTGGTGGTGTGAAAAAGATAGATTTAACTTGCCTTAGATTTAGTTTAATGTTTAGACATGTTTCTGTTAATGAAATCTTAATAAAGAGTTGGTAACCCTACCGATATTTGTAAGAGAATTATGCCAATTTATAATGCTGACTACGGCAATCATGATCTCGTCAATGTGATAAGTATCTAGACTCATAATATAAAACAACTTCTCCTGGTGATCAATGTCTTGCTCAAATGGTAGGAGCTGGGAAGCTGATATTTTTGAAACAAATTTCCTTGGCCAAAGTGAGCACTTAGAAGCGATATGTGGCAATTTTGAGCTCCAAAACGGAGAAACTCGGTCAATATTTCCGATATAAAAAATGGGGAAACATGTCTATGGGTAACATTTGTTTCATTCTATCGAGTACGTAGCGAAACACACTAGATACACCTGTAATGTAATAGTTACACATCGGCTAGAATATAATATTTCGAAAGTGCCGACTCGAACGACGGTTTTTACGTGGTCGAAGACCCGCAGGAGAGAGTGGATTTGATGGGCGCTTTCTTCGAGAACGTGTATACTGTGAACAATCCAGTTCGCCGTAATCACGACCTCGAGGAGAGGGCCTTTCTGAACCACATTTATCTGCGCACCGAACTTCATAATTGGCGATCCGAGAACAGCGGTTTCACCGTGTTCAATGACGACAACCTTGCAAACGGCATAATCGCCGATGAAAGGACAAATTCCCAGTTGTTCGTGAGCAAAGATGAACTCTTGTGTATCTTTGAGTCACTTAAAAATAAAAAGTCGGCGGGAATTGACAGTGTCCCAAACGTCGTATTAAGACACCTGCCTCTAGAAGCGATTGAGATCTTCGCCACGCTATTTAACAATGCGCTGAATAATGCATATTATCCAGTGCAGTGGAAAATGGCGGTGGTACATCCTATCCCCAAAAGGGAGAAAGATAGGACCAACCCGGCTAATCTTCGGTCAATTAGTTTGCTCCCGAATGTTAGCAAGGTATTCGAAAGGGTCGTTAATAGAGCTCTTTTAAAGTGGGCTGAAGAAAATAAGATTATTCCGGACAATCAGTTTGGCTTTAGAGCGGGGCATGAAACGATTCATGCCGCGTCAAAATTGGTGTCCGACATTCAGTGGCACAAATGCAGGAACCAATGCACGGGTGCCTGCCTGGTCGACTTTGAGAAGGCCTCGACACCGTATGGTTGGAGGGGCTCTTCTATAAGCTGACGAGGATGGGTATGCAAAAACCATTGCTATATATGATTTATGACATGCTTATGGGAAAGAAGTTCGTTGTCAAAGCTGGCAACGTGACTTCGAGCAAAGTCTTTGAAATTAAAAACGGCTTACAACAGGGAGCGGTGAACTCTCCGATCCTGTTTAATATTTACACAAGTGATCTGGTGGGTTCCCTCAGACATGCTATAGCGTACGCAGACGATTTAGTGGCGTACAGATCAGGTCCAAAAGTTGAGGTCATCAACATCCTTTTGCAGCGTGACTTCGATCAAATTAAGAGGTATTGCGATGATTGGAAATTGAAAATCAATTTCGGAAACAATCCCGTTCAGAACTCCATTGGCTAGGGCCTCTAGGGATACCAGAAAAAACTGGCGAAAATTAGCCATTATTGGACAAAATGGACAACCATTGGCGGTGCGAAACGTGGTCAGATATCTTGGCATCTGGCTCGACCAGTATCTATATTTTGACAAACATATAGATGCTTGTCTTGCTGGGGCCAAGAGAGCTTATGCTCTGACAAGGAGACTGTTTCGCAGCAGTCAACTTGTTTCCAGAGTAAAGGTCATATGCTACGTGGCCCTTATAAGGCCGATCATCGCTTATGGCTGTCCCATTTGGTTTAATATAGCGCCTTCCTATATGGAAAAGATTCGGGTGTTTGAGAGACAGTGTCTCAGGACCTGCCTAGGGTTGTTTAGAACTCCCGAGTCTGAGTACATAAAATATTATCCCAACAAGACCCTATACGATGGGGCTCGATTGAACAGGATTGACAATTTCCTAATTAAGGTGATTCGAAGGCACGTTGCAAGGGCGATGGCCAACGCTAACAATCTGATCTCGGGTGGTTATTACCCGAATTTATAGTACCACGAGAGTACGCTCCGGTCTGGCTTTATCCCGCCTGAGGCATTTCTTCATGCAGACATGAAAGGGTTAGTCCAGAATAAAGATGGTGTGCCGGTATTGTACCACAGCCACCGCGGCGCGAGGGATAAGCGGCTCATCTACGACGGGTAAGCCGCCAATGCTCAGGAGCTCCTCCGTTTTAATACCGCAATTGCGGATAGGGACACGGTTGATACCTTAAAGCAGTTCACCGAATTTTGGTGGCTTGAGGAAGAGGTGAGGGCAGACACGCTCTCCCGGGTCGGTGCGTTACCTATGTAACATCCTCCATAGTTTTAAGCTAGTTTGTAAGTTAGTTAGGTGTATTTTAGGTGGTTTTTGGGAGGGGCCGGGCTCGTCAACATGAATGAGTGCTACCGAGACTTGACCGACGCTTATGGCCTCGCTCGAGTCCCGGCGGCGCGTGTGCACATTTTGGCGACTGTGAGGCGCCCATCGACGCAATCGGGATGGTGACTAATCGAGAGATTGCTCATCACCCTGATTATAGGTAATTTAAGTTAAGTAGCTTAGGTAGTTTAAGTAGTTTTAGGTAGTTTTAAGAAAAATAAAATAATAAAGCATCCAAGTTTTAGCCAGTTTTCTTGGAAATTAAAAAACAGCGCAATAGATATAAAATAGATAGATTTAAGGCCGAAAGGCAATAGTTATAAGAATATAGTTAAGTATAGAGTGCTCGTTAAGAGCCAGTAAGCTAGATTAAGATACATGTTAGTTTTAAATTAGATTTAGTCATTTTTGTCTAGTAAGTAAGTTTAAATAATGAATGAATAAAAATGAATTTAAAAGTAAAAGTAATAATATTTCTAATGTCTAAATACTAGGCCCTCAAAGGGGGAGCTTATTGTTCCGTGCAAGGTGCTCGGACATTTTTAAAGAGCTCTTTTAAATTAGAAGGATAGCTTTCGACACTATTTTGTATTCTTCCGACTTAATTTTAATTTCCATGCCCAAAATAGAACTAGCTACTAATTTGTATACCCACTCCGCAACTCATATTAGAATTATTCACTTTTGAGAATTTTTGTGAATTCCACTGTGCCCAACTAAAGGATCAAACAAATTTAAAAAAAAATCCACAACAGCATAGATGATGATCCCATTAAAGGGTAATTGCATAGTGCACCTTTTTCTCATAGTCTCACCCAGCATGGGTTGCACTGACTAGTTGTGACCTAATTTACGTTTCCCCCAACACGACGACATGACAGTCAGAATCGTGCTTGTGTTTTCTTTTACTCCTCTTCTTTCACATTCAATCTCTTTTTATTATGCCAACAGTGGAAGGATAATGCTAGCAATGAAATGTCCTTTAATGGAGTGTGTACTGTATCCACCCTGTAGATAAAACCTCCAGCTCCTGGTAGTAGTATTCTTTGTACTTATTGTTCAGTTTCTCCCTTTTTAACAATTGCTTGACAAGAAGTTTTTGGAGCTTGAAGGGTGATTATAAAGAAAAAAATGCTCTTCGACGCCAAATGAGATTATTAGCTTCTGCTACCATCAACTGGTTGATTGGAAATGCAGCGCGACAGGAATGAGTATGCACAACACTGAGAAGGGGTGAGGGATGATTTGCTTCTATAGTCAGTGTTATTACTTTAGTTGTTGCATTGTGACCTGTATCCATTTGCATTTTTAACCCCTTTGTTATCAAACTGAGGACAGAGAGTAAAAAAAGGATAAAGAAGACTTTATGTCATTCAAGTTATGGTATGATGTGGTCTAGTGGTTTTTTTATTATCATTCTTTTTTTTATGTTGAGAATTCAGGAGGTGAAAGAATTTTTATTTTGTCCATTCTATTTAATAGCGTGTCAAAAGGCATGGAGACAATTTCATTAAAGTTAAAGAGAAAATTTAATAAAAATGTTGACACAAGATTAAATAAAATTTTTGTTATGAAAACGACGTGCTATCCTACCGACATTTGAAAAAAAAAATCAACTAAATTGGTTGAAAGTTACGGGCGACCGGCAGAGGGAAACATACAGTTTTTACCACTCTGTTTTATATAAATAGAGAAGAGATACAAATTGGAAGAATTCTTCAAAGTAAAGAAAAAATTATTACATACAGTCTTCTATAGGCCTTATAACCGGACACAATATTTTGAAAAACTTCATATTTTTGACTTAGGTGGCTCTATAGTCTCGAATGGAACCAATATGCCTCTCCAGTTAGCCCGATCGTTGGCTAACAGCCTCCAGTTGTGCACTCCAAGTTGGTTGGGATCTCCTTATTTGTGCGTGCCCACCACCTAAGGCGAGGTCTTCCTCTACTACTGCATTGTATCTCCGGGTTGGAATCGAAGACCCTTCGGGCCGTGGCATTGGTGTGCATTCGCTCTACATATCCTAGCAATCTAAGTCAAGTGCGATATGTACTTTCCTGACCAGGTCGATATCGCTGTACAGCTCTTAGAGCTCGCTGTGAAATCCCGTCCTCCAAAGCTGCTTCAGTGCTTATATTTATATGTACCCAGTAACAGCTCGTAGCGTTCTCTCAATGATATCAATGTCGTCAGCGTATGCATTATGCAAGTAGTTGCATAGACTTTTGTATAATTGTGTCCCTGGTGTTGCCTTGCGAGTTTCGCACAATTTTCTGAAGTATGATGTTGAAAAGCCACAATACAGTGCATCGCCGTGTATAAATTCTTTTTTGACCATCGTCATTCTGCACAATCTGAAAAGTTTGAAAAACTTGACATGACTCTGTACAGCACGTCTCCATAATGCTGTCCTACGCGGCCTTAAAATTAATAAATTGATGGTTTTTACTTCCGGGCCACACTGATAGGGACCAATCAGTTCGTTGACAAAGGGTTTTAGGCCTTCACACAGTACTTCAGAGAGATTCTTATATGAAATGCTGAGGAGACTGATGCCTTTACTTGGTGCAGTTTAGAAGATTCTATTCTATTCTATTGTATATTCTGAAATACCCTAATAAGGAAATGAGAATTAGACATGACCTTTCCATAAAATGCGGTGACGAAGACGTGTATGAGGACGATTAACAATTTCTTTCTTTCTCTGCCTTTGCAAAAATAGAATCCTTGGAAGGTGCTTTCTTAGGACTTAAAATAACTTTCTGACATGTCCATAAATGGAATTAATAAATTTGTATATGGCCTAGGGATAACTTGCAAAGCCAGCAGTCCAGCAATTTTTCCAGCCATTTAATGTGAGTTGATATGTTCCCTCCGGTGGCATGTTGACTCTCGACAGCTACTCGCAGAATACGAATTTTGTTGGAATTCAAAATATGTGTCCTTAAAGGTGCCTGTCCATTTGAGAGTAAAAATGCTGCGAGCAGCTCTCAAGCAGCTCTCGAGAGCAAACTCGCAAGTGGACATAGTCTTGAGAGTAGTTCGCGGAGAGTTAACTTTCTACTCTCGAGATTCATGCCTTTTGAAAGTCACTCGCAAGTGGACACATGTTCTGGTCACTATCGGAGATTAGCTCGCAAAATTCCAACATGGTTCGTAATTTGGGAGCAGCTGTCGAGAGTTGACATGGCAAAACAATGGGCTTCAGAGAAAATAAATCAACTCATAGTATTACCAGTACACACTCACAAGCAATACCAGGGCTTCCCTTAATTTGGTATCCTTTTTAAAAATATTTGGCCTAACAGATTGAATTAATATTGAAATATATTGTTAAAATCCCTGAACTCCTGATGAGCTTCTTCAATTTAAAGCTCTCTTCCAAGAGCAGACCCTTTACCGAGTTGCCGACGACGATCTACCCATGGTTTAATCCAGCATTTCTTTTTTGCTTCATTCTTTTCGTTAAGAACAGTCCTAATTAACGCAGCGGGCGGCAACCTTTTGCTTGTAAGAATACATTTTAACTGGTAACCAGCAGACGAAATATATCAAGTGGACACGGTTATGAGAGTACTCTCAGAAAATCTACTCTCAAAATGTTATCAAAGAACTCGCGAGATTAAAATCTCGAAATTATTACTCTCAAATGGACAGGCGCCCGAGAGTAACTCTCGAGAGTTTACTAGCGAAAGTACTCTCAAATGGGCAGGCACCTTTAAAGAGTGACTCTCAAAAAGTTGGTATGTCGAAAGTTAAAAGTCACCCGTCTGTTAGATACTCTCGAGACATTGTCCATCCATACATACTTGGGAGTTTGCCCTCGAGAGCTACTCGCAGCGTTTTTACTTTCAAATGGATACTCATCTTAGTATCTAAAAACAAAAAAAACGTCGGCAAAGAAGAGCACCCGTCTCCCTATTCATAAGCGTCACAACCTGTTACTATTTCCAGAACATTTAGAACTAACTGGTGCTTCTATCTCTACCTCTCATTGACCTACGCCGGTTTTCGCTGATATCAGGCTGACTGAAAGCAGTTAATAGGAATTCACAAATGCAGGAAGACTGCACTCCAGAGCAAACCACCATCGTAAAAAGCTAAAATTTCAATTTCTAACACTGAGGAGCATCCGCTCAATTTCGTTGAACGCGTCCTGTTCAAATCACATATTTCACTTGGAACCACTCAATTCCATTGTAAACACAAAACTTTTTTATAAATTCACTCCCACAACAAGTGCAAAGTTGAAAGAACTCCTTTCGCATAGAAACAGAAAGAGAAACAATTTAAATAAAACTATCCTTGTGGTGAACAAAAGTCAAACAAATCCAAAACGGATGCAGCATGCATTCGTAATAATATATGTGTGTGTGTGCCACAATTGTATCCATACATAGAGCAACTCAAATCCTGAACACAATCATGTGTCGCTCAAGCTGGTTTGCTATTGATTCCCCTCCTACGTTTGGGTATATGTTTGCTCAACATCAAGGAATATTTTATTACCCCTGTGAAGTGTGCTCTGTTATAATTGTTTTTGTGTCCTTTTCGAGGATCTGCGCTACTCCGTTGGCTTTACATCTTTTTAGTGAATATTAAAATGGGTTGCTTCGCTTTAATTAAACTTTGAGTGGTATCATGGAATACAAATTTAATTACTTAATAGAAGTTACAAAATCTAAGCAATTCCACCACAAGATCTAATTTCACATTCACCCCATTGGAACTGCACCATCCTCCACCTCTTGCCGACCGCACTGAGAATAAGGTTCTGCTTAAATTAACCAAAATCTCTCATTTAAATGACAAACAGGATTTCCATGAGAGGGTTTTGCGTAAGCATGGGAATCGCTCGCCCCTTAATACGCACACAGTCACTCACCAGTTATAGAAGAGGGCTGTACATATTTTCACGGCTTAAGTAAGCTTTTGTGTTTTTGTTTACTTCTCCCCAGGAATGTTGTTTGTTTTGTTATGCTAGAGAAATATTTATGCGGTTAAAGTTTTCCGTATAACTTTATGTTCGTTTCTATGCGTGGTCTTTGTGTTTAGTTCGGGTCTGAGGGAGCACTTTTACTTTTGGTGTGTGCGGTTGGCGTTTTTTGATTCTCATTGAACCATTCAACAAAGAGGTGGGTTTTCCATATAAGTTATGTGGGCTTGTAGATAATGTTTTTTCTGGATGGGCGCACATTGTTGTCCTCAATGCGATTTAAATAAGCAATGTGTACCTAAGTGTCTTTGTTGAACGTTAGCTTCGTCCTTATTTTGTGTGCATGGTTTAAGTTCCTTTTAAACAATATCTGGAAAATAAAGGGCGCTCATTATTAGCCAGGGAAAATTATGCTCAGATGCTGGATGAGGGGAATCAAGTTCAACCAAAATTCACAAAAATTATAATGAACTGTGATGACTGATGAGTAATCATCAGGCAACTGGCCGACTTATATATGGACGTTATGGGGACAATCTATGTGTAAGGGCAGCCTTTAACGAATATCCTTTGATGTCGAACCACATGACGTTCACATCATCCAACAGAAATTGGTAGTAGTGATATGTTAATGGTGATTTCAATGCTATCACTTTTCGAATAAGTATCAATTGTACTGCAGTGGCGCAGTAGCGCAGTGGTTAGTGTGCTGGACTACTGTGCGAGGGATCACAGGTTCGATTCCCGGAAAAACACAAATTACATATTAAGGTTTTTTTCTACTGCGCCACCTCTCACGAACGTCTGACAAACATCCGAGGGTATGACTGTCCTGAAAAAGCTTCTCAATTCAGCCGTTCAGAATCGGCATAAAATTGTAGGTCCCTTTCATTCGTCCCAAAAAATAGAAACTCACACAAAACGAATGGTTGGGGAGAAGCTAGGCCTATGGTGTCTACCGCCTGTTGCGCCACTTATTTATTTTTTTTTTAAATCGATTCTACTGCCGGCTCCCAATACAGATAGATACCTCTTGGTGAGCCTCATTTGTATTGGCATCGCCTCAAATTTAATAATTTGCTTGTTGACGTACCCGTTTATCTAAAAATGTGGCCTTTCGGTCAAATTGATTTTTTTGCTAAAATCTGATTCCGCTTTCAACTGTTGCAGAAACCAATAAGCAGAACTACACACGGCGCGGGGCGCCTTGTCATTTTGTGGTCATTTTCTTATAGGTCTTAGGTCAATTATATTTTGTGCGAATATAGGCTCAAGTACCGATGCAAAATTTTCGCCGAATTCTTGTGCGTGGTGTGGAATTGACTGCTTCGGGTTTTTCTGCACATTCGGCATACAGCGGCGATATTTTTGGCAGATCTTGAGTTTCGTTAGCCTCAGGCTGATTATTCACTTAAATGGTCCAATGGAATTTGGAAATCAAACTGTCTCAAAAAGTTGGAATCTCGAGAGTTAAAAGTCAACCATCTGCGTCTGTTAGATACTCTCGAGACTATGAAAGGTCCATACATACTTGAGAGTCTGCCCTCCGATGGGCGACATAAGTCACCAAATGGCGACTTTTCTACTGTCGGGACGCGTGGCGACCACAATTCGAAATAAGCGTTTTTTGGGCCCCTTTCACAAATACAGGCGACATTGGGATGCATTTTTAAAGATTAAATTTCTTTCTCAATAACGCCCAACAATTTTGAAAAAAGAAGTATAATACATACATATTTGCGTGTGTTTTCAGCTTCAAAAATTCTTGTTGAATAGTTGTAGTAAATAAATAAATAAATAGTTGGCGCAACAGGCATGAAGACGTTTGTGTGAGTTTTTCTCTTTGGGACGAATGGAAGGGACCTGCAATATTATGCCGAGTCAGAACGGCTGAATTGAGAAGATTTTTCAGGACAGCTAACTCTCGGATTTTTGTCAAACTTTCGCGATGTTTGGTGGTTAAATGAAACGCGTTCGTATAATTCCAATGAATTCAATGTTTTTTATTTAAATATAGAAATGTAGGTAAATTTACCAAATTTCATAGCTAAGGCTGTAGTATTTTAAATTACTTGTATGGTTCGTGCCATTCTCCGATTTCCATTCCCACCCAATTCCAATTTGTATGGACAATGCACATCAATGTTAACAATCTTACAACTTTTGAAATGTATTTTTTTTTGTATCGCAGTTGCCACGCCCTTTTATCCAATTTTCACTAAATCTCACAGAAATGCCTTTGAGCCAATAAGAAAAATGTTCTCAATATTTGAGCTCAATCTTTTCAGTGGTTTTTGAGATAGACGGCTTCGAAAGAATTTCTTAAAATTTGATATAATTCTGTGGTTTTCGAGATATATACTATAACCGTGGCCTCTTTCTGTAAATTAAAAACTTGTTACGCGAAACAATTAAAACACGCAAGAATATTTCGTTAGTCGTTACAAATCTTTATTTATCTCTACTTTATAAATGCGTCCGCACACTGCGCTTGTTCTTCGTCGACTGACGATCTCTTTCTCTAGATGGATTGAGTGCAACTCAAAGCAGTTTTTTTTTCTTTAAATTTGGTGGGACGCATTTTCTGGCTCGGGCGACCTTTTTTGAGACATTTTTAAATTGTCCAACGGTAACGCTGTATTCGAGATCTAAGTGGCAGAAAGTTTGTCAAACTTGAAAAATTGTTCGCCTGGAAAAGGTGATTGCAAAGGAATAACTAAATAAATGTTTATCGAATTTAAAAAAAAAAAATAAACAGGAAAAAGATTTACCTAAATTTGTCCTTGATCATTTTGAGCTGTATCATCATTCTACTGTGTTATTCTCGAGCTGGGCCATGCTCAAAATAATTCGTCAGTCATCGCCAAAAAGTGTCTGTCTACCATCTACTATGCTATCAATATGCATGGCTCAGTATGTTTTCTATCCGTCGCAGCTAGTTTTGTACGTTAATTACTTTTGTCTTCTTCTTCACCATGGCAATGTGTAAGTAGTGGCGGATTGAGGTAGATTTTTCTCCATTGTTGGGAGCGTTCGAAATAAAGCTTAGCACGCTCATTATCGCCTTCGTAATTTTTTTTTTTTTTTAAATACTTCTCCCAGGAAAGGCAAACCTATAACGCTTCATCAGTGCCCCGAGATGCTTGCAGATGTATGTTAGTTCTGCACTTAAATTGCTGCAAGTAGTTGAGCATTCTTAACAGAGAGATGAACTATCTCGTATCGTGGCCAAATCGATGTAAGTATTTCTAATAGCCGCGGTACTCAGATAGGAATTCCATAAGATGATAGCTGCATCTGCCATGTTATCAATTTGTCCACACATCGATGACAAGGATCAACTTAAAACCCATTTTGGATTTTACACAATTGCATCATTTAGCTTGGCACATAGCTATTTAAGCTGACCTTTTATAGCTCTTTTTTTGTATTCATAGCAGAAGCCTCCTGTCTAATTGAGTCACTTCTAGTATGGATTCGATCCATTTTTTCGATTGGAATCAATTCTGCTATAACGAAAGCTGCGAATCTATCCTAACGAATCTCCAATTAGCTGAATTAAAAGTGGTTTTCATATCCAGAGTGAAAAATGTACTCTTTGGCTCCAAAACGCAATCTTTTTCCTTCATTCGCTGTACTAGCTACTATGCTTTTGGATCGTTTTTAAAAAAAAGTTGCAGCCATTTTGGAGCAGTGGTTTATTTGGGATTGCCATCTAATCCAAGGCATTCTTATCGCCTCGATATCATCATCTGATAATGTCTTCCATTATGTTGCTTTCAGAATTATTGGGCACGTTAATTGAGGCCAACTCTAGACCTTTAGCTTTATCATAAAACCATCGTATATGCCGTTTTCCAGTGGTTTAGTAGTGCGGTATACCCTGCTTCCTGCTTAATGTATGTTTTAAGCACGCGATTCTAAATTCATTCAAATGTTGTTGCAAGTTAGGTTTCACCTGGATCAATGGATTTTAAATCGCTCTTTTACACATGTTGCTCCGAGTGATTTTATCTCTTCATTCTTGAGAATCGCAAAACCGAAATCCCGAAAACCTAAAAGATTCTGTCCGACTTCAGGTTTTTTTTTAATTTTCTTAACGATATATCTGAAATGTTGATGATATAAATTCGAGCACTTATAGTCATCGTTTTATAGGGCATTCGAATAAATATTAATATCGATGCTGTCGAAAATGAAAGGCTACTGAATAACCCGAATTATATTCAACAAGTCTCTACATATCGCCTATAGCACCATTATTCATTTATTAAAGTTTTCCAACCCTTATCATAAAATTTAACAGCAATATATTAAATATCGCATAAAGCGAACAAGAAATCGCCATAAATGCTCATCGCTCAGACATAAAACTTGCCCGAGTAACCCACACCAACCACCACCACCATCATCATCATCGTCGCCTGGGGGTCAATATTTTCCATCAATAAAACCACAAGCACCGACCCGTCACTGAACGCACTTTGAATATTAATCGATCAAATAAAACACAACAGCAAGTACCAAAAACGAGTGAAAGTCTTTAAAAAGTCTTATAGAGCACCCTCTGGCGTATACGTAACATTTTCCAACTCTTTATGAATGAACGTGATACTAAAACAAGTCATTACTTAGCTCTGGCTATTAATATCCATCGACATTTCCACCATCAAAGTGCGAGTGAAAATTATTTTAAGCCAATGGAATAGTTGTACCGAGAACATGGGCAGCAGTGTCATCGTCTTATTACGAAAAAATTTATCATTATAATTTATAGCCCCAAAAAATAATCAACCAAACATGTCTTTGCAAACGAAATGAATGGGATAAAAATGGCAGGAGGGTCATTCACTACGCGCACATAAATCGCTCGCGATTGAGGGTAGGTACATTCAGTGGTACGGGGCCGCCGGAGGGCCACTTCGAAGGGTATTAATCAAAGAAGCCGAGAATTTCATTTATATTACACCACCAAATAGAAGGGCAAACGGTAATGATAGAAGTGCCAGCTAGTAATAAAGGAAAGCCACTTATACCACCAGACACTGCCGTTATAGGGCTAACCAATGTAAGGCCTTACAATTGACTGTTAGTAAAATATCTGCAGGGCGATCTTAACGTCGTCCTTTGCAGTGAATTCATTGTGAAAGAGAAAAATAAACATATATTATCACGGCTGAAGGATACTTGTAACAGCTCTAGAGTCCCATCTACCACAGTATTTACACCAAGATACAAGGAAGATGTAAAGTTTATCTACTCGCACGTCTCTGTGTTTACAGTGAATGCGATTAATGAGGATGCGAGGTGTGTATCTACATGTGAATTGTGTCGCAAAACCTCCCACATAGGTACCTCTATCTCAGCGCTGACTTTATTCAACGCACGTATACCTATAAATTAGTCAAAAGAAAATGTAATTCTGACGCACGAAATGACGAAATACACTCCGGCGTTGACATGGAAATGGAAACCAAAAGTACTCATATACTCGCATCCCCACTTAACAACGCACACACCTACATTTGGAGAGCTACTCAGATTCGAAATCGGATTCCTCGATTTCTTCAATGAACCCCACTTAAATATTTATCGAAGTTTAAATTTTTGAAATTTCAGTGCGGTTCTGTGTGGGGTAATGTGGTATTGACGCCCTTTAATTGACGTAAGTGGGGCTCTGTTCGATTTCATTTGGCTCGAAGGAGTGCTGAAGATTGAATCTGTTTTTAATACCCTGTGGACATGACGAATGGCTTTGCGTTGGTGTCTAATTTTAGAGCTGGTATCCCAAGATATCGTAAACAAACAGGTATTTTTTGGAAGCAAGTGTAAATCATATTTATATACAACCGGCCTATATGCGATTCATTGCAAGTGAAAAGACCGAGAGGAATATTTTTATAATTTTTGTGGATCTACACATAAATATATGCAATGTCTGGCATTTTCTCTGCAACTTTCTTTCGAAGATTTATGATTACCGCAACGGAAATTGGAATACGTTTTCGGGTGAAGCAATAGGCAGAGGAGATGATTTTTTTTGTGTGTCGACTTTTGTTGATTTATTTTCCTTATAAAGTTCAATGGAACATGAATGCGGAGTCTGTGAATGGAACATGAGAGGGATAATGTGATTTTAAGAGTGGCGCATAAATATTGAATTTGGTAGACGTGTCCTTGCAAATAAGAAGTGGGGTGTGTTGTTATCTGATGATGGTGTCTCTATAAGACATACAATTTGTTTGCAATAACAATGAAAGTTGGAAAATATGTCTTTCCAAAGAAGATAGTAGCAAGTAGTCAATCTTCTTAGTTATTTACGGTCGAAAATGTATGGAGAATAACTTTTAGATACATGTAGGATTCTTCAAATTAAACACAGACACTTGGATAACAAACGTTTTTATTTAACAAAACTTGCTTCTCGCCCGAGTTGACGCTGTGGCGATGCGTCCGTACAGTTTAAAGGTTTAAGACAAAATCTACTTAGAATGCAAATGCAAAGACAAAAAAAATTAAGAGGGACGCATGTTAGAGGTACTTATTTACTGCCTCGGTCGAATGATTTTGAGGGGAAGTATGTTGTGTTCTTCGTTGCGTATTGCGTGTATGTGTGTCAGTCTGTTACGTTATATTTGTCCCGTACTTTTATGTTTTGTTTTGTAGGGTGATATCCTACGGTTTGGCCCCATCCCACATACATGACATCAAAAAAGTGAATTTCTGGGTTTTCACCCTCAGTACTTGTAACTCTAGTGCAGGGGGGTTCCGTGCACTAATTTTTATAACCTATCATTAGCGATACATCCGTAAAGGAATTGAACTTTTGCCCGTACACTAATATTTTGTGCCCTGGTGCTCATTGCTTCAATTGGAGCAGGTGGTAGTACCCTTGCCGAATTGGCTTTAAAAATGCATAGAACGATAAAAATGCGGGAAGCCATTCACTACACACATAAAGACAGGTGGCCTTTCCTGGAGAGATATTAATCAAAAATGCCGCGAAATTCATACTACACCATAGAAGTGGTAGGGGAACGAATAAAGGGGTTTCTAAGACGAATATTAAAAACAGGAATTTTTTTCTAGAATCTGTTGACGAGTGCATCGAATTTCGAAATAGAACAGGAACTTGCAGGGGCTTAGATAATTGCTTACTTTAGAAGGTAATTTACAAGAGAATTTAGTCAACCGTAGCACAATTATAGACAGGCTTTAATAGAACCAAAGTGGCCGACCTTCTCCACATTGAAGAGGGTTGTGGCGACATGGTATATTTTTGCGCAATTTTATATAAGTCGCCCAAAACATCTACCATCTATTCGAATCATCGTTTTTTGTAATTGTAATTATTTTTTTTTTCTCTCTACTTTACCTATAAAGCTACGATTACACGGCCATTTTTTTGAGTCAATGTCGTAGTAGAGCGACTCGTCATTGGAAAAATGGCGATCACACGAAATGACTATCATCGTCATTTGTGTCCACAATCAAATGACGGACACTGCGAGTCATTTAGAATTTTCAGTTGGGATGCAATTATAATGACGCAACAGCAAAAAAGTTTAGTCATTTGTCCTAGGCGTCATTTAAGAGCGATCACACGGCCATTTTTTTCCGGCCATTTAAATGGCACTAAATACATGTCATTTGGTGCGACATTTTCCTAGTCATTTAAATGACGCCGAAAATGTCATCCCACAAATGGCGATCACGCAGAACGACATTTAAATGACTGCTTTGTGACGCGATTTTTACGTCAGACCACCATTTAAATGACTCGAAAAAATGGCCGTGTAATCGTAGATTAAGATGTAAGAGTTGTACGAGTTTTAAGAGTTATCTACTGCAGAGTAGATAAATTTATGATATGCGTTCTATTTCAGTATTGATGTTTCATGGCTTTTGTTTTAGAATGGTTCGCATGTACAGAAAAAAACGGAAAGGCAAAGTTGGTCGACTAAGTATATGGAGGATGCTATCAATTCTGTCTTAACTGAAAGAATGACCTTTAAAAAAGCATCTGAACGGTTTCAGGTAATTTTGATTTTCTAAGACAAAAGCATGGTAATGATAACAAGAAAATTGTCGAAGGTTCCATCTTAAACCCTCTAAAGATACGTCAAGGAAAGAAAAGAAAATGCCGAATCTAAGATCGATAAGTCGGAAGGAAAATTCAAGGGCGGTTTTTCCTATGAAGAGGAACAGGTTTTCGCAGATTGTTTACCTAAAGGATAAGCAAAGAAGACTTTTTGGCTGCTTTTGAGCTAGCTGAAAGAAACAACTGCACTCAAAACTTCAATAAAGACTCGGGAATGGTGGGAATCCATTGGCAAAGGACTATATCCTAAGAAAACCCGAGGCAGCATCCGGAGCTCGACCAAAGCCTTTAATGAAGTAGCAGTGAAAAAGTTTTTAGACCTTTTGACAAACGTGATCAAAGAAAACAAACTTACTGCTGCCAGAATTTATAATTGTAATGAAATGTTCTTAAAGATTATTGCGAATAAAGGACAACGACAAGTAGGTGTTTAATTGTCTGCAGAGCGAGGAACGACTGTCACTGTTGAAGTCTGTTGTTCAGCAGCTGGTGTTTCTATGCCTTCAATGTTGGTTTTTCCAAAAAAAGAAAAAAACAACGCGAGTTTGAGATTGGTTTGCCATCAGGTGGCTGGGCAGAAGTTAGCGATTCCGGATGGACAACTAGCTATATTCTTTGCAAATGGTTCAAATTGTTTATAACGTTTTCAAGTGCAAAAAAAAAGAGTCTCCTGTCATACTTTTGCTAGACGGTCATGCTTCTAATACCTAGAACCTGGAAGTTATTAGACAATGGTTTAATTTTACTGTGCTTTCCACCACATTGCTCCCACAAGTTACAGCCTCTCGACGCTACTTTTATGAGACCATTAAGCATTTATTTATAAGACGTTGGCTAAGGTCTAATTCTGGAAAATGTGTGACCCTATTTAAAATTTCTTCTTTATTCGGAAAATTTATTAATGAGGCCAGTATCAAAACAGCCATTAACGGACTTAAAAAAAAAACTGTCATCTGGCCAACCAATATCAACGTTTTCACGGAAGTGGATTTTCTTCCAGATGCAAGTACTAATATAGAACTAATTGAAGGTGATGATTAGAGACCGGATTATATGCAACATAAAAAGCCTAAAATATGCATGCAAATATGCATGAAAAATGCTGGAAATATGCATGAAAATTGCCAAAATATGCAAAAGGAAGTGGTAAAAAAATAGTATTTTTGTTTTAGTTTACATAGTTTTTTTATTTCTAATTCAGCATAAAATAGTTGAATAACATTCTTGTTATAATTAAGAATAATTTAAATATTCAAACTTCAAATATTTTTATAAGTAGAAAGGGGCAGTTCTACAATTCTACATCCACTGAGGTAACTGGGTACTATTCGATCTGGGTGCTATTATGTTAGCAATTTTTGTTGTTGGCAAAAGTTCACCAGTCCCATTAATAAATCTATTAATCCATTCTACCCACCGCTTGAAAGCCTGGGATGTTATTCAAACCTTTCTTTAAGTTAAGTGTGAATTCTGCTGTCAATTTGGAGTTCATTCCACGGATTTTATTTACCTACTAACTGAATAGATTCAATTAATACTAAACAATTGCATATAATCCGGTCTCTAGTGATGATCATACGAAGGAAGATGGAACAATACCTATCAGCTTCAGAATCTGAAATTCAGACACAAACTGAAATGCAATCCGAGAGTCAAGACCTGTTTGTTCCTGGATGCAGACCTCATCCCTAGCCGAGCTACAAAGAATGCTGAAAGGAATGTTTCAGAAGAACCAGTAGCGCAGGTTTTTCATGGATGGGTAGCTCCTTTGAATCTCCGTCTACAAGCAGATAGATAAATTCAAGCACAAGTTCCAGGAAAAGCTGCAAATGAAGCTGAGAATATTATTCCAGAACCGATAGCTGGTTATTTATCGATGCAAAAAAATGCAAAGAGTAAAGCATATCACATTCTACCCCATATACTGGGGCAGGACGGGAAAAAAAGGTTACATTGAATATGCATTGTTTTTTTTGCATTATAAAAAACATATGAAACTGAAAACAAGTACATATGGATAAAAATAAAAGCTGAAGTTATTCAGTTAAATGATGTTTTAGTTCCTAAATTTGCAGAAAATATACGGTGTTAAGGCAAAACTGCTCGGTTCCGCCCCGGGTTCCCCTACGTGTTTTTTATTCTGTTGTGTATTATTTATGAAAAGCACATTAGAAAACCTTTGCAGAAAAATAATGACAGGAACAACAATGACAACAAGAGACAACACTCTACTCTGACAAGAAATCGACGATTGCATCAACAGAAAGCATGGAGCGTTAAATTCCTACCCGACAGAGATGCTAATCTCATTTGGATACTTTTTATCCAAAGGTCTAAAGAAGGCAATGAGCAGGTATGAGAATCCCTTTTATACATTCTGTACAAGGGCTTTGAAAGACACATGCTGAAGCAGAAAAATTGTGTAGAATTGGCGTCATTCAACATAACCATCCCGATGTAACAAACAGAAGCCGGATGGCAATACTGTGTTAACCTTCATGAAGAAGCAAGTCCAACAGGAGCGACATCGTAATATTTGACTCCAGTCCCTCAATTAACAAGAGGAGACATTTTAGTCAGTAAGAATCTGACATAAATGCGGTTTTTTCCTTCCGACTACCCTAGATACAATAGATCTGTCAAAGTCGACTTGCTTAAAAAAAACACACCAAAAAGTATATTAATATATCTCGGAGCAAAATCTAAGTGTCATACAAATACCGAATATAGTATCTCTCAGTGAGAAACCAAATGAAAACAAAGGTTGAGAGTTATTAACGAGCTCTATCTGCGCCTATTTTCTAAAAGATCTACCTACGTTTTAAGTTTCAGCTCTCTAGGTCTAATAGGTTCATCTGACAGAGACTGACATATAGAGAACAAACCTGGACTTGGGTAGCATTTTTGGTGATGATCGCATAATTTTAAGAAATAACCTCATTTTCTGAGAATGTTTATGATTTGTTAATGCTCATATTAAAAGCGACTCCTTGGCAGCTGAAAGTCTCCATTCCTAGTCCTAGTTCAAAGTGACACATTTCGTTACTTAACTTGTTTCCGTTTCCAACTTAAAATCACTGTGACTTTTGCGACTCTTGGTCATAAACAAAATTCGTAGAACCACAAATTGCTTCCATAAATTGGCCCACAGTTTGTAAGTAAAACTTAAGAACACCATTTCCTGTCGACCATTCGCAAAAACACAACCACTGCAGTGGTAATATTTTTTTTTTCTTATTTACCCAAATGTTATGCACTGGCTTTTAGGAAAATTTGGAACTGAATTTTCTAATAAATCTCCAGAGCTGGCAGTTGTCCAGGGTCTCTTATTGCCTTACCACAAAATACACACAAAGTAACTTGGACTTAAAACTTCTTGCGTCTAAAGGTCACCACTTGTTTATTTTTGTTTTCTCTATCTATTCAGCTAAACCCCCTTTCATCCCATTTAATTGATTACCTTTAATTAGGCTCAAAGAAACTAATGAAATAATATAGCGTAGTAACCCCCACCCATCGATTGAACTGAAAAAGAAATGCGTCAAACAATCTAATAACTAGGGGGGAGCAAAATTGTATCTGGGTGCGACGATAATTCTAAAATAACCATCAACAAATACAAAGTCAAATGTTGACATTTCAATTTACGATAATTGCCAAACTGCATGTTTTGTTTTGCGACGAACGACGAACGAGGAACGCTTTTGTGGTAGCTACCACCATCCCCCTGACTAGGGGTAGGGTATTGATTTGGTTACACTATGGGTTGGTACAGTGTTTTGATAAGTCGCCAGCGGGTGGATTAAAAACTTTCTGAGGTTTAATGGCAATGGTAGTGGGGAATTTACGACTGCTGGCTAGTGAGCCTTTTGTTGCTTCGAAACACAAATTCGACAACTCCCATATATATAGCACTGCCAATTGCCATCGATTTATTTTTTTTGGTATAGCTGCTGTCGCAGCTGGAGGTGAAACAAATCTCATATTTCTTTGTTCTTTGTTGTAACAGCTTTATAAGGTGTTCAGCAGTAATCGGGGTTTTTCATATTGGAATTTGTAATAAGTGGCTGTTTTTACATTCTACTGATATTATAATATATCGTTGAATGTGCGGGGTACAGTGCTTGATTTACGCTACAGGTTTTACCAAAAGAGAAGTAGGTATTGGGGCATGTTTGGCATATGGTTTCCAAGGAGCGTAAAAAACGCTTACTTTTCAGTGAGCATATAGAAAAAATCATATGCAGATCTTTGGGTGCGTTGAAAAATTATTAAGTCAATACCGTTAAAGCATTTCGTTGATATGCATAACATAACAACCCAGAAAATAAGGAAAAAATTATTTCTCAAGATTTTTAACAGCAGTATCAGGTCAACCATTAGTTGTATATAAAAATTTCAAATTTGCCTTTAAAATAAATTTGGTGAAAACGAATTTGTACCCTTTTCTAAAAATATTGTGAAAAAATATTTGTAAATACAAATTTGTAAGTTGGTGGTAATTAAACGAGTCTACTGTTAAATTTCATTCTCTAAAGCCCATCAATGCAAATGGAGCGTAAATCAGTACAAGAATTCTGCACCCTAAGCCGACACTAACTTCCATTCTACAGCGAAATAGATTTGAAGAAAGTAGTTATCGATAATGAAAATCCCGGACTTTCCCGGAAAAAATAGGATTTAAAAAAGAGTACAAAACTAGGACAAAAATGCGCGTCTTAATTGTTACAAAAAGATTTGAACTTTCTCCTTTTCATTGCGGTAGGATGCATGTTTTAAGGCCGTGTGCCAATAATTGCGCTGAATAAATATTCTCGGCTAATTTTCTGACACATATGAAAGTTTTGAAAAAAGAAGTCCACCATACTCAAATCCTAAAATAGAGATATTTCCTTAGGGGGAAGAGAAAAAAGAAATCAATTCCAATTTCTGAGATTTTGGAAATTTTGCTTGGGACCCGAGTTATTGGCGACAAAATTATTTCGTATTTAACAAATAAAAAGATTGTGCTTTAAGTTACGTGAATTTTGGCTCGCATTCACGGATTTTCAAAATATTGGAAAAAAACTGTTGTTTATTTTCGGTGGCTTTTTGACATCTTTGAAATATTATTTAAGGTTTTCAAACATAAGCAAAAGTCGTTCCATCTCCTTTTTGAATGGTATAAAATTGACTGGTCGACCCGGTTTCTTGTCGCAGTCATTTACCCTACGTAAAGTATACAAAATCTATTTTTCTTTTTACCAAATTGAAGCTTACCACTCATAGATGTGTTAAGAAGAATAATTATTTGGAAAAAGTATTTGCAAAATAGGTAAATTAGTGTTTTTAAATTACATTGGTTAAAACAACAACATTCTTTGCTGATGCGCATACAAAGAAAATTAATATTTCCCCTTGGGTCAGTCGAAGTTCTTTCTCTGTGTGAAGCAGAAATTAAAAAAGATAACGAGCAGAGAACGTTGCTATTATGTATAACTCCGTCTCTACTTATAAGTCGTCATAACTCATGACTTTGCCTTCAGCTGGATTGGATACCAGTATACCACAGCACAAATAATTGCACACACATAGATATACTTTTTGCGATCATGCGACAGAACAAACAAAAACAATACTACACGATCATATGAGTACCTCATTCGAAAAGGCTTGATTTGTTTTCTCAGTGAGTGCTATGGACAATGGTCAGCAGCTTTTTGTACAATTATGATCGCCCATAGCATGGGGTTGAGGTATATTAATAATCTTCATAAGAGAAGAGACATACAGCTACCAGGGTAGGGTTGGGTGGTGCCGTTGGGGTAGTTTTTTTGGATTTCATAGGAAGGGGGAAACAAAGGAAAGGAGATGCACTTCAGTAGAGTTGGTAGAGTGCTTATATATGTAGGTGAGGCACATACTAATTATTTGCATGTTGCATTTCTCTGTGTTTATGACCACTGGGCGAGCCTAGTCCATATTCATTGCCGAGCAGTTCATCAAAATATTTAATATTTTTAAATTTTACAAATTTTTCATTCAGTGTTTTCGAACCTTTCTTTTGTCGATTAGTCTCTTTTAATTTCGAATTTCCTTTTCTCTTGACGATGAAAATATTAAAAACCCGGACAATAATCTAGAAAAACTACCCCGGACGTTCCCCGCATAGACGAAAAAGACTGCATGTCCAGTCCAGGAAAACCCGGACGGATGGCAACGCTAACGTAGGGGAGAGATAAATAACTTGATCTAACAATCTCATACTGGGTCTACCTAGAGCATGCCTGCCTGATGGTACGCATACCATAGTACGTCAAGGGATCCTGGTCGGGGACATTTACATGACCAAACCACGGAAAAGTAGCTCATTGAGTTCCTCGCGTTTTTTGGTATTTCTAATACGATCTCTACGGGTCACACCAGTAATTGAAAGGAGAAATCGCATTTCGGCAGCTTGTATCCGCGATCTTATTCTTTCGGTCATTAACCTCATGACAGTAGGTAAGAGTTGGAACAAACACCGAATTAAAGACTGACAACTTAGCATTGACACCAAGTTCACGAAGGCATTAACTACCTAAAAGTTTTAGTTATCAATTGCGACGTTTTGTCCAATTCTATAACAGTAAATATTTGGTTTTGCTCTCATTAAAAAAGATTACTGCTACTGTCGCAACAACGCGCCAAAGATAACTTGCTGAACTCAGACAACGATATTAGTGTTGTTGCGCTCAGCAATTAGTGTCGTCAGGTATGCAAAAGACTTTTATAAAAATATTTAACCCTGGTGCTATACCTTGTGCGTTTTGCACAATATTCTCAAGTATGATGTTGAAGATGCCACCTTGTCTAAGCTCTTTTTTGACATCAAAGGTTTTGGTAGCATTATTGCCGACCTTATTTGAATAGCTTTTTCAATCCTCATTTTGCATGAGCTCTGGATTTTGGCAAACATTTCAAATGGCTCTATAAATGTCGACTCTTTAAATGTTATTATATACAGGGTTACCTTTGGGACACCTTAGTGTCAATTAGACACCTTTTCGAACACTCGGACACCAGGACACCTCTTCTTAAAAATAGTCGATTTTGGACACCTTTTTGAAATGTAGGAACTTTTGTAATAACCATTTAATTTTTTCAACAAATTATCTCATCTTTGACATGACATCATGTATCTTTGTATTTGAATTCCTAAATGTTCTTTGTTAGCACACATAGCGAAGGTCTGCAAGTTTTTCTCCATGGATATATGTACTGATTTAAGACATATTAGCCCGTTCGTGTTCGAGGAACTAAATCATCTTAATCTTACTAAATCATTTTAAGTCTTCAAAATGGTCAACATAGTCAAACTAGAATCAGATAATCAGACATAATTTTCTTTCTAATGTCGTTTTGTTTGAATATTAGTTTGTATGGGACACTTTTTTACCTCGCGGACACCTTTTTGGACACTTTACAAAATTTTTCGGAGGTAACCCTGATTATATATGAAATGCGGTCTTGAAATTGATAAAAATAAAATGAGTATCGATCTGGACTTATTGGGGTTATTCCAGGATCTGTCATAGTCTGCACATTTTGTCATATTACTATAAATCACTTCGTTAATAAATAGGTAGTTTTAGGTATTCAGACAATACTTCAAACAGGGTCTTATATAGACGGTGTCTATTTTTGTGGTACCCGGTCCACCATGATGAAGTTTAATTCATCAGGCATACTTTTCTCGACAAAATTTTTGAAGGAAAATTCATTTAAGTATAGGTACTCTCCACCAAGTCATCTGACGCTGCCGTTAATAGTTCATCTGTCTACCCGCCATGTGCTTTATTTACAATACAACAGTTTGATTGGCTCAACGGAAATCTTAGTTTTCATAGTTCAGGTTGAGTAGCGCGATCTGCCTGATAATAGAATCTGTATCGTACTCGCAGTATAACAATCTTAAAGATAATAATGACACGATTTTTGACATGCTGACTCTAAAATGACGTCGAATTTTATCCTAAATTCAGCATATACAAAATTGACATTTATCATTCATTCATTCATTTTCAATGGTCCGCTTGAAATTGACATGATTTTTGGCATAATATGTAATAGCATCTTAAGGATTTTACTCTCCATATCGTCAAAATTGAGTGTGACTCTATTACAAGCCTACAAGGTGTGTTGTTCCTTTTTATAGGTCGCAGTTCGGGTATTTTTTTCCATGACGCGTTCATTCATAAAACATGCGAATATCCTGCGATAGCGGCGCAGTAGCGCAGTGGTTAGTGTGCTGGACTACTGTGCGAGGGATCCCAGGTTCGATCCCCGGAAAAACACAAATTACATCTTAAAAGTTTTTTTCTACTGCGCCACCTCTCGCGAACGTCTGACAAACATCCGAGAGTATGACTGTAATGAAAAAGCTTCTCAATTCAGCCGTTCGGACTCGGCATAAAATTGTAGGTCCCTTCCATTCGTCCCAAAAATAGAAACTCACACAAAACGAATGGTTGCGAGAAGCTAGGCCTTGGGTGTCACCCGCCTGTTGCGCCACCTATTTATTTATTTTATTTAGTACTTCTTCATTTCGTCCATTTCTTTCTTTGTCATTTTTTCCGAGCCCACGAGCAGCACTCGTCCTTCTGTGAACACAATATAGCTGTTCAATAAACAAGACCGATTTTAAACGCGAATGATATGAATGGTCACTGTTGCGATGCAACTCGGCAACACTTAGTATATGTGTTTTTCGCACCCGGCCCGACTTCTCAACAGTCACAATGGAAATCCATTTTTGTTTGTATAAGAGAAAATTGTTGATATCACAAGCTCACATTGCCGCATCCACAAATTGTATTGCTCAACATGTCACTATCCATTTACGATCACACAAAATTTCTCTCCCTTTCAAATTTTATCGAAAATTGTGCTTCAATGTTAACAAACATGCAATGCCATTAATACAAACTCACTGCACCTTGTCACATTTTTAGCACTGTCCTTAAAATTTCATACACATAACGAAAATAAAACTTCAGCAAAGTATAATCAAAACTAACCAAAGTGCAACTGACCGGAAAGTAAGTGTCCACAATTGGATTTGGTATTATATATATTCTTGTGTGCATAGCATTGATTTCGCTTGCCACTTCTAAGAAGGAGGACAAAAATCCTACAGACTCTTTGGAGTCACTGGAAATAACAACCATTATACGGTTGTCACCCACCAGTAGTTCAATCAACTTACACTGCAATCGCAGTTCCAGGGAAATAATAACTCATGCAATCCTGACCACATGTAGTAGCGGGAGAGTTGCTTGTTTATCCAATTTGTCGTTTATTTGTTCAATAAAATGGATTCCTCTATTTGTTCGCCCACAGTCATCGATAAATGCAAGAAAAATATCCGAGAGAAGGTTTTCAAAAAAAAAAAAATAAGCAAATTTTCTGACGTTCAATGAGGTGGGACACAGCGTGTCCTCTGGCACCTTAAAGGAACTTGAATGAAATCAACAATATTTACTTGTACTTGTGGTTTCTCTAAAAATATTGCAAACCAAAAATAGAAATATCGAGTCTTAGACAGAGTTTTCTTTTCTTTCCCCTATTTTATTGTATTTATCCTCCTTTTGTCTGCTGGCCCAGCACATAGCTAGGTTAAATGGAAACCCATTTTCAAAATTACCATCGTTCTCTGAATGAAATTTGTTCAATGTAATCCAGCACCCCCATTTTTACAGCATAATGCCAGGGGAAATATGTCTGTCAATATTATAGTTCTATTAAAATCGAATCGATAGACAGCAATTACCTATACCATTCCCAGCTAGACACACAATCGACTAGGTACTAACCAGCTATAACAATGCTCTCTCTCTCTCACCCATAGTCGAACTGCAAAGCAAATAGTGGCACTTTACAAATTGACCAAATCATTTATTCAAAGTGATTGTTCTGTGAGAGCTGTCAATGTCAGATACAGCAATCAATAAATAATACCACACTCACATTTGGACCTCCGACCGGGAAGATTCTGTTCTGGTAATTAAGTTGGTCGATACAGGAGTGTGTAATCGAATATATTTCTTTCCGTGGTGGGAAGGTAGGCGAATACCTCCCCCCCAATTAAGGAGGGATTAGTAGGTGTCAATAGGGACTTTGTGATAGTTATCCACTTTGAATAGATGAATGTCTTATTGACTGGACTTGTAGTACAATTCATCTGCCATAATTATGATTAATAACCGGATCTCTTGTCAGGATAATGAATATGTTAAGAGGAAGATCTTGTGAAACAATATAACAATAATTGAGACAGTTGATAAATTATTCAGCAACGATTTTCCGCTCAGGGGAATTCAATCTGTGTATAGGGAACATCGTTTAATTCATTTGCATTATGATGTGAAGATACAAGGTGCTATAGCCGGAGACAAAAATCGACTAAAACCAAAAAAAATTACCTTGCCTATAATTATGTAGTTCCTTTTATCCCAAACGTAAAAATGTTGTTTATCTACTTCTCTTTTATAAATAATACTTAAGGAAGAAATCGCAAACAATAGATTTTTATATTTTGAGTCGAAATATTTGGAGCTAAGATCAGTGAGAATTTTTCAGGACTAGTCAAATTTGTTGAAAATGGAATGGTGAGCCCTTTATGGGCCAACAATAGCTCTTACGTCAACAAAGTGGGTTCCTGACACCAGAATTTACGACATGCTATATACCCTCCAACCACATAAAACTGAAAATGGTTACGAAGCTACCAAGAGCTTCGGATAATGATGAATTTATTGCTGACAATCTCGTAGAAGGACAAAAGGACAATGACATTCGGATCTGCACGTGGAATGTTCGGACCATAAACAGGCCGCGTGCCGCCGAACAATTAGAGACTGTTGACTTCTACAAAGGAGAGGCGGCTATGTCTCTCCAGGAAGTACGATGGGTTGGGTTGGGACGGACAAAGTGCGTATAAAAAACTGTGGCATTTATTACAGCATAAGAATAAGAAGGCAGAGGCTATTTGTATATACCTTACGCGGTAGACTTATGCAAGACAATTCAGGGAACGCCCTATGGTAATCCGCATCAAGACAAAATTTACCAACGCCATTAATAAAAAAACAGTCAGCCAAATTGATAATTTTACAATCGAAGTAAGAAACAGTTTCAGTATTTTCGATGTGCAAAAGTTGCTGCCTATGGAAAATCCCACCTTGCACACTCAAGCTTGAAGTAGGGAGAAAAGCCACGAGAGAGGCGAACGCTAGGTGGACCGCCCTAGAAATATGCTGTAGCACAAGAGTGATATAGCTGTCCTTCAATGAACGCAAAATCCAGAGAATGGTAGGAAAGATAGAATATCCCTTTCCACGTTCGTAGGAATCAAAACGGAGCACAATATTCTGCGGTGCTAAATGAAGAAAATGCGCTTGACGGAGGAGAAACGCTGTGATGAGGGATCTTTTGAGGACACAACCCACTTCCCATGTCACTATACAGATGTTCTGGTGTGTTGTATAAATTCCTAGGGAGATACACTTCTACCACGACCTAGACGAGCTTTCCAGCACATCAATAGACAAGATAGAAAAGTGCATCAAAGCCTTACGATGTCTAGACTCTATGTAACAGCACAGTAAGTAATTGATTACAGCACTTATAGGCAGAGTCCTAATGGGTAGGGGACAACCTTTTTCCAAGACGGGTATCACAATAGATCAGTATTGACGGGGTACTCCTCGCCAGCCTACAAACCTCGCCCAACCTAACAAACACTGTCTATGATATGCTCTGTAAACGCCTGAAACCATTTATCTACCAATTCATTGACCCCTACCAGTGCGGTTTTAGGCACAAACCAGTAAGAACTAAATCGCCGACTTCCCGTGCACCTACCCGATTCGCCCCGGAAAAAATTACCCTGTCTGTGAATACGTGTAAATGTCTAAATTAATGACGGCAATGATTTTCCATGCTATACCATGGGCCCAGGATTTTTCAAGTATGCGTGCGTTAATGGCGCTCCATTGATTTTGTACAGCAGCAATACATTAAAAATCCTGGGCCTGCCGGCAGCTTGTAGGCAAAGTCCGTTATGTAGGAGGAGTCGGTCGGTCTATTCTTACTGGTTTGTGGGTTTTAGGCCTAATAAATCGTCAAAATGAGCAAATATTCACTTTATGACAGATCATGCAAAAAAAACAGGGGTTGGGTAATCCACAATCTACATACCGATTTTAGGACCGCATGTGACAGCATTTATAGAAACGGATTATTTAGAGCAATGTCATCCGTGCCAAACTTATCATATTGCGCAGAATGACGATGGAGAACATTCGCTGCTCCATAAGGACGGAAAGGATTTAAGAAAAAGTGATGCACTCTCATGTGACTTCTTCGACATCATACTTGAGAAAATTGTACGAAATTTTCACAAGCGCCAAACTCACTAACACCAGAGGCACTATTTTTCACAAACCTGCGCAATTACTTGCATACGTAGATGACATTGACATCATTAGCATAACTTAACGAGATGTCACTGGTGCTTTCGCAAATACTGCGACAGAAGCGGCAAAAATGGATGTAGTCCATAGACATAGAAGAGGCCCAACATCGAACTTCGCGTATTGCATTGACAAGATTTAGATTGAACAGCGAACTCTACAAGCTGTACAGAGATAGCGAGTTGGTTAGAAAAACCCGAAATGGAAATGGAACCCTAGTCGTCTAAGAAGGCTAGGACATGTAGAGCAAATGGACACCAACGCTCCTCCCAACACCAACTTGGAGTGCGCATCTGGAGGCAGTTGGCCAAAGACCGATCTAACTCTAGAGGCGTTTTGGTTGAGCCCGGTCCACCCCGTACTGAGTTTTTTTTTTTTTTTTTTGGTAGAACACGATAGTGTCAATCGATCTAGGCGAATGAAATTTTGTGAGAGGACGACGTTTTGTCATCAAGTTTGTATTGAAAATGGTCAAGGAGTTCTGGTACCTCCCATAAAAACCAATATTAGACTCATGTGTAGTGTACGTACTAGCTCACATGCCAAACATTAAGCATGACTTGTATGCAGTGGAAGGTTTCAAGTTATGCCAAGCGGGTATTGCTGTCTGCAAAGTGGATTCATAACAATCCATAGAAGGGTGCCTAGGACCGATAGTTGTGGAACACCACAAGTCACTTGCTGTAATCGTCGAAATCGTGTATAAAATACTATTTCGCAAAGCAGCTGTTTTTATGACAACTAACAACACCATTCACGAGTGATAGAAGAAGCGATACCGAGTTTTCCTGTAGGATTGGTCAGGTTGGGTCAATTTTGAGACAGCTTGGTCTTTCTGTTATAAGGAGGACTAAATTTGGTGTCAAAGCTAAGTTGTCAGTCTTTAATTCGGTGTTTGTTCCAACTCTTACCTATGGTCATGAGGTTTGGGTTATGACCGAAAGAATAAGATCGCGGATACAAGCTGCCGAAATGAGATTTATCCGTAGTATTGCTGGTGTGACCCGTAGAGATCGCATTAGAAATACCAGAATACGTGAGGAACTCAATGTCGAGCAGCTACTTCTCCGGACGGAGCGATCCATGCTTCGGTGGTTTGGTTATGTTAAACGCATGTCCACGACCAGGATTCCACGACGTGCATCCACCAGGTAGACCAAGGATGAGATGGTTAGATCAAGTTCATAATCTCTCCTATACCCGTATGGGGATTGCCCTTGATGATTTAGAGTCGATGGCGGAGAATCGAGAGCTATGGAGGGTCCACTTGAGCAACCTACACCCGCGACCCACTAAATGGACAAGCGGACCATTGGAAATGATGATGATGATGATGATGACGATGATGACTAATAACACCTTTCAATACGTCAAATTAAGCCTGCTGTTTTAGTCTAGGGTTACAAATTCCAATGGCGCAGGTGCTTATTGGAGTGACTCGGGCTCATGTTATTACAACTTTGCTTGCGTCTACCACTTACTCCTAGTTGTTTCCTTCTATTTCAATAGCTAAAACCTGGTAAAGCCTTTTTCAATTTACCAGTTTTCAGGAGTAACGAAAAGGGATTTCTTCTAACAAAGGCCCAGAAAGAAATTTGTAAGACACAACATTTTTTTAAACTTATTTTTATGCAGCCACTTTATAAACTGTTAAGTTCCAGATAACCGTTTAGACAAGTCAACAATGCGCGCAAAAGATAGCAGAATATACCATCCACAACAGTGCTTGCTAATATGAAGGAGTTCCTTTTTTTGCCAGAGATATAACCGCCTTAGATATTATAATGACTCACGAAAAGTAATCCATTTTGTGTCGCTAATTGTGCACTTGCCTTTAAATCTCAACTTATCAACAACAACGTATAGAGAAACTAATGACTGCTTAAGAAGTACCAACTATGACTACGTTCATGAGCCCACTCCACCCACTCCCACTTTGTATAAATTTGCATAATATTCTTTATCGTCTATCATTAACATACTCTGGAATATTTATTCAAATGACACCGCACCTGCATTCATAAAACGACGACAACCAAAATTTCCATCATCGCCCCACACTTCAGTAATTCTCAAAGCGAATGTCCTTTCCCAGAGTTTGTGTTCTTCTTATTCACTTAATTGCATCACAAAGTGATCCCTCTCTTTATGTTATACCATCGAAATTTGTGTATCATTTTACATAATCCGACAAATAACCTTCTTTCGCTGGAAAATTCCAAATTCATATGAAAAATAATCCACTCAATTATCCTTATACACATAGATACATTAAAAAAAAAAAACAACCCTAAATACACGACGCAACAACAAAAAACAAAATATTATCCATCCATTCCAAAGCTAAATCCATCTTTTATGTTATGAAACGTTATAAAATAGAAATGGCAACAAAGTCATCTTTGTGCTGGAATTTTCATAGAAGAAAACTCCTGATGTTCTTCGTCTGACGATTGGGTACATTATCTCTTCATACTTCAGATATCAGCACTTACCACCACTCCTTCGGATTGGTATATTAAAATTCCACAGTTAGCAATACGGAAAATAATAAGTAAATTGATGTGGGGGTATCAAGGATGGCAAAGGAATTAAATTGTTCCTCGTTTATTGGACGTTGCTTCGCTTGGGCGAAAAGGATATTATTCTCGATAGGATCGAGCCTTTGAAAATAGGAAAAAGTCTCTTGGTCACGGGGCACAATGTAACCGCCACTTTAGGGAGGAAATCCCCCGTTGAACTGAGAACGTAGACTCCTTTTGTATATCGAATTGCATCGATGTGGACATTTTTACGATAAACAAAGCAAAACTACTCTCGTTTGCTTTTATCCGGCCATTAGCCTTGAAGTTATGGTGGACTAAGTTAGTGCAAATTAAGGGTTAAGTAATGAAGAGGACTGTTGGTTGTTTCAATTTAACTTGACGTAGTTCGCCCTTTCGAGTTAATTAGGTCTTTTACCTGGATAAAGTTTTACCTAAGCGAGGGCTAATTAATTGAAAATTGGCCCAATAGTTCATTGAAACTAGGACACAAATTTCTATAAATGAATATGCAATGGTTCCACAGTTCTAGGTAGGTACTGTTTATATAGAAGGGGTTACTTTGAAAGGAGGGACTTGCAATGCCGTATTGAGAAGCTGCAACGCAAAAACAAGGGCAGCGAGGGAAGAGTACGAGCCAGGGGGAGAGAGAAGAAGAAGAAGATCCTACGTAGACAGAAGAAGACCTACGCAGTATCGCAGTTCAAGGAGATCGAAGAGTACAGCAATCGTAACAATATACTGAGGTTCTGCAGAAAAGCCTCTCAACTGGCCATGTGTTTAAGTAGCATATCCAGCAGTTGCTTAATGGACATCATGTAGAGAGAGTGATAGGGCAAAAAAGAGAGCCCACGACCTGTCAATGAACAACCAGTTCCACCACACAGTACCTATATAGAAGAAGTTGGCTTAGCTATAAAAAAGCTTACGAACAACAAAGCCGCAGGCTCTAATGGTTTACATTTAAACACGGTGGAGAAGTTTTAGTATGACGCATGCGCCATCAACATTATCAACCATGGATGGAAGAAAACATGACCGATGACTAGGCTATCAGCTCCATATGCACCATCTACAACTAAAAGTCGATCCTATGTCTTGGGACGTAATATTTTAACCGGCAGATCGACTGTAGACTGCTGAGAATTTTTTAACTTCGTAGACAACCAACTGTCAGATGTCACGCAAAATGGTGCATTTGGTCTGGACGTTGATTTTCAAAATGTTCGTCGCCCATCTGACTAATATGAAGATGCAATAGCAATAGCAATTAAATTTAAGACCAACGAGACTGCTAGAGCGGATGATCTAGCATCCGTCATCTGATTTCTTGATTCATTCATTCATTGATTCTCAATGTCCTGCTTATACATTAATAGGGTCGCTTGTGTATGGTTTTTAAGTGAACCCTCTATAACTCTTGATCTATTATCACCGACTCTATTTATCATCTATAGGACAATTTCCATACGGGTAGAAAGAAGATTATAGACTTGATCTTACCATCTTATCCTGTGGCCCCTTAGAAATTTCAGATTGATACGCACCACCTCTTGCCGAATTTAGGAACGGGTTATATGACAAGTTTCTGCCTCATTGTCAAACTCGTTCGTCTGTGTAGAATGACGTTAGGGAAATCTCCCAATCCGAAAGAACACCACCGAACCTTTTGATGTTGAAGAGGTGGCACGGTGATGCTTTATCTATGCATATAATAAAACTGTATGAATTTTCGTTGTCAGCTAAAAACTCGAAAACTACTGGACAGATTTCGATCAAACTTTTTTTAAAATGTTCCTTAAGACTGAGAGACTGCTATGTAGTTTATAGTCACGTACTTAGGAATAGTTTTTAGCCAAAATGTACAAAAACAAAACCACACCAGCATATCAAATTCGAAAAGAGTTGATTTGTTTACACAAATAGTGGTAGGTAGGTAGGTAGGAGTGGCGGTTTGAGATAAAACCCAAGTACCACTATGTGCCGTTTTGTTACCACATACTCATTTGAACTGGTTGTTGTAGGTATGTCGAAGGGTGGTTTAGATCCAGCCTGTGGAATTCAAGAAGGTTATAAGTTTTTTGATGCTATTCTTCGAAACTTCCTTGAGGGATGTGAAGAACGGTTTACCCATAGTTCGCTGTCTAGGCCTAGCTAGTGCCGGACAAGCGCATAGGTAGTGAATGAGAGTTTCTTTTTCGGTTGCGTCGTTGCAACTGCGACAGTGTGTATTATGTGGGATGCCTAATCTGACTGCATGGTCCCCAATAGGCCAGTGGCCTGTGGTAATTGCTGTTATCCTGGCTATATCCTTGCGTGTTTTACTCAGGAGGTGGGTTGTTTTTCCCCTGCTATAATTTGGCCACATGAAGGATGGATATGACACAATCTGTTAGCCTCCTCCATCTGAGATTGGCCTTCGATAGGGAATCTGCGGAAATGTTTGGTTTGACTGCTCCTATTGGAATTTGTACCGATTCCGCAAGTGAGCAGTGGAGGCTTGAATTTCACCTGGCCACCTCGTCACCGTGTTCGTTTCCATAAACTTTGCTGTGGCCTGGACTGTGGAGTAGGTGCAGATCAGGGTAATCCTGAACTGATCAAGCGAGGCCAACTCCCCATGACAATCTAATACTAATTTTGATTTTATATTGACTGAAGCGATAGCCTTGGTTGCAGCTTGACTGTCGATGAATATGTCTATCTTTTGCCTCGGAGCTATGTCCGTGTGTAGTTTGATTAGGCGACTGGCTTCCCGTATAGCAAGTATTTCCGCCTGAAACACACTGGCTGTGTCCGGGAGCCTAAACGATTTTGAAATTCTCAGAGACTCCGAAAATACACCCGCACCTACTCCACAGTCCATTTTTGAACCGTCGGTGTGCAAGTCTAATCTTTAGGGGAATTCTACTTCAAAGTGTTTTTTAAAAAGTATTCTGGGGGTAATGTAATCCGTTGAGTGTGGTACTAGCTCTCTTGCTAAAGTAAGCAGAATGTTGCTATGACCGTATGATCTCGCATACCAACACCATCACAGTATTGTGATGTTTGTTATATGAAGGTCTAAGGTAAAAGATGCAGAATGATTGTGAGGGTATCCGACGGTGTTGACCGCAGAGCGCCTGTGATGCCTATGCATGCCGTTCTTTGGACTCTGTTGAGCTTGGTTATGTTGTAGGCTTTTCCTAGAGCCGGCCACCAGATTACTGACCCGTAAGTGAGGACTGGTTGTACTACGGCTGTTTACATCCAAAGGGTCAGTTTTTGTTGCAGGCCCCTTCTTTTGCCAAACGTTCTGTTGCAGGCATAGAAAGCTATGCACGCTTTCTTTACCCGCTGTTCGATGTTCAGTTTCCAGTTTAGCTTGGGATCCAGGATCACTCCCAGATAGGATAATGAGAGCGGTTGGCCGTTTGAGCGAGGAAGGGTAAAATCTGGTATTTTGGTCCTAGTAGTGAAAACCATAATTTCGGTTTTGCTCGGATTAACACCGAGACCGCACAGTCAGGCCCAGGTGCTAACCTTCGACAGAGCATTCTCCATAATTTCGCTAATTACGGAGAGAAACTTTCCTGACACCAGTATCACCATGTCGTCCGCATATCCGACTACCTTGATTCTTTCTCTATCTAAACTATTGAGTATTTTGTTCATTACTATGAGCCATAACAGTACTGAGATGACACCTCCTTGTTTTTACGCAGTGAGTGCTATGGTCAGTTGTATATGTAGGTATGTATATTATGATCATATGCCCGATGCCGGCTAAGAATGTGGTGCGTGCTGCAGTATGGCATGGGGTATATTAATAGTCTTCATAAGAGAAGATTCATTTCAGAATTTCATTCTGATATGTGGTATGGTAACAGTGTAGAGTTGGAGTAGTTGTTTGGATTCCATGGGAAGAGGGAAACAAAGGAAAGGAAATGCAGTACTATAAACAAGTAGACAGATCATGAAGAAGGAGGGCGATGCAGAGGGTGCATATTAAATCGATGTCTATACTTCTACAAATACTATAGAAATTTCCTAAGAGCGCAAAAACTACTGAACAGATTTCAATTAAACACTCAAAGTGTAATCTTAATTGGACCAAATATAAGTCTGTTTGTTTGCTAAAGGCGAGCGGCGCACGGCGAGCACGGGTCAGCTAGTTAATAAATAAAGCCTTATTAATCCTATAGTTCTGTATAGACTTTGTCGAAAGCAGGCGAAAGAAAGATTATTAGTTTGGCATTCGGTTTGGTTATATAACTTGGTCACAAATCTAAATAGCCAATTAAAATAAGTTACACCCTCTACAATTCGCATGATTTTATTAGCTTCTGCGAACTTTCCCATTGCCTGATTACCTATATGAAATCAAGCATTGCTAATCAAATACCAAATTGCTTGCTTAATGCTATTAAAATCGCAATCAAGTGAAACATGCACGATAGCTCCACGTAAATGCTTCCACAGTAATTAAGTTCTCAATTTACCACATGGATATCTCAGTCTTAATCGAAAAGAAACTTCAACATTACCTCACCGGCCATAAAGCGTTCCTTCTTTAAGCGTGAAATTTCCAATTCACTAAAGTGTACAACTTGGTACAAACATCGTTACCGTAAGTTTGTTGTTCAAAATAAATTGCCACCTTCGCATGTACAAAAACCACATTCGGAACAGTCGGAAAACGAACCAAATTCATCCCGTTTCGCTATATATCGCACAGAAAATTAATATCCCTGTCATGCTGACAATTAACTCGACACACCTACATTCTGTAGCTGTAGCTATATCTCTGGAATACACTCCCCGTTGGTAAACTATTCATAGAACTTGTAACCACCGAAAATAGCTATAAACAAAGACAATCCATATCTAAAGCTATATCCAAGGAGTGGCATGAAATTGAAACAGACATCGACCTCTGGGACCCATAAATACCCACCAAACACGCGTGCAAGAAGAAAACCCACGTTTCAAGGTTATAGGTTCAAAATTTCATTTTAACCTCGAAAACTGGGCGAAAACTATAAAATTGCGACCTACTCGCAGCACACACAAGCATACACCACACCAAAGGTGATATGGTAACCCAAATCGTCGATTTATTTTAATTTATTGCGTACTAGCCTCTCTGCTATGGCCCATTAGTCCTTCGGGGAGTTATGGGCGGGTGTTATGCGAATATACCGAACTAAAGAAAATGAAGATAAAGAAAAGTTAAAATCGAACAGCATTCATTTGGGGAAACTTTTAATGCGAAAAATAGGCTTAGGCTTAGTAGGTGAACAGCAAGCAAAAAACGCACAGGAAGATTAGGATCACAGTGTAATCCCCAAGGATGTTCATTTCTACGGCATTTTGCACTCAAAGAGAAAGAAAAAAAAGGACGATAAAACGAATGTATTCACATTTATTTATCTATTAAACTTTTGTCATTGTTAGGTTTGGACTTTTTAAAAGTCTATATTTTTCTCTGTATGATGATGGTGGGTGCGTGTGAATAACGGGGTGAAGGAGCACAGGGAGAGATTAAGAGATTTGGGTCAGGCGATAACATAGAACGAGCATTAGGGTGAATAATGTGGCTAAAGATATTATATTAAATTGTTTACATTTTTCAAGAGAAAACAATTTCATAAGGAGATGATGACAAAGTTTGGATTTTCTTTGCCTTCGAGGTAAATTTGGCAAAGTTTTCTCTGTGGGTTTATTCTTGAATTCGGCAAATAGAAGAGAAGGGGGGATTTAAGATGTCTTAGTGAAAAGGTCATGCAATAGAATTTTTTTATTATTTATTTATTGCTAGCAAACACTTCGTTTGGAAACAGTGTTAATAAGTTGTGGGAAATATTTACCTTTCGTGGGAGTTTTGAGAGCAAAAAACCAACATAAAGAAGAACCAATATTCACATACATTTTAACCTCAGATTCTAAACAAAAATTTTAACGAATTGTCCGTTTCTGTGAAAAGAACCGCTACCGGCTTCTTTGAAACTGGATTTCCAATACAATAGCAACGTTTTAAAAAAGTAATATATTCAGTTTATCAGAAAATAGTCAAATAAGGGAACTTTAAGCATATTAACATAATTACGTAGCCATCATATGTACGCTCTAAAGCAAAGTTATATTGGTTAGGGCAGGAGTTCCCTAAACAATATACGCCCTGGGGCGTCGTGAGAGTATCCTAGGGGCGTCGCAAGACGATACGCACAGGTCGCCTGCACACGAACGACGTTCCATCAGCTTGAGCTCGACTTAAAAAAAAATGTCGGGTCGGGTTCGTTCGATCTTCGATGTTCTTCGAATTTTGCGTCGAGACTTGGGCCTATAACCGTTCAAGATTCAACCGCCCCAAGAGCTCAAAGTTAACGATAATGTAATGACCATAGAAAAATCATCTTTAGCGACGGGTCACATTTTTGGATGAATGGTAAAATTGCCATATATGGGATGACGCCGCAACTAACACGAGAGGGCAATGCATCCATAAAAAGCTGTTTGGTGCGCATTTTAGACCGGCGGTGGCGTCATTGCTCCGTACTTTTTCATGACGTTGGTAAGGCCAATACCATCAACGGCAAGTACTACAGAACGATGCTGCTAACATGTGCTTCCAGCACGAAGTGGTTGTGTCACTCAGCTGCCTGGTATGGTTATCTGATCTCCATCAGAGGACACGTGAATTGGCCATCAAGATCGTGCGATTTTACCTCGGAAATTTCGTCTTGTGGCGTTGCCTGAAGTCGCAACTCAATGCGAATAAACAGCAATCGACCGATGTTCTTAAACCCAACATAACCAATGCCATCGCTCAAATTAAGCCGGATCTATGCGGCAGATTGGACCAATCGGATCCGTGACAACGTGAGAAGCTGCGGCGGACTTATCCTCAGATCTCCCAATTCGAAACATTCCTCGCCAAGACTGCGCTGTAACATCCAGTCCATATAAGTAATGAAAAGCAGAGGGGACAAGACGCACTCCTGGCGAAGTCCAACGCCCACGGTGAAAGGTATTGATTTAACGCCGTTTACCCGAACACAGCTTTTACAGTTTGTGTAGAAAGATTGAATTGCTCTCAAGAGAGAACCGTCAATTCCATACTCCTGTAATACACTCCAGAGTTTACCTCAAGGGACTCGGTCGTATGCTTTATCCAAATCTACAAAGCATCCGTAAACAGGTGTAGCATACTCCCAAGATTTCTCAAGTACCATTCTGAGAGTGAATAACTGGTCGGTTGTGCTCATCTCGTAATCGTGCCTCGACCACAGCTCTGCAACGCGTTTACAGCACCTTGGCAAAGACTTTTCCGGGGAGACTTAAAAGTGATATACCTCTATAATTGGAGAAACTCTTTTATCCCCCTTCTTGAAAAGGAGCACAATCACCCCAATCTGCCAATCGCTGGGGGTTTCGCCGCATTCCGAGGCCACTTTAATAACACGAGCGAGAAATTTAACTCCCTCTTCACCTAAGGCCTTAAGCATTTCTCGCCGGACTTCATCCACTCCGGCAGATTTGACAGCTTTTAGCGATTTGATCGCAAAAGTAACTTACTCTACCGTTGAACTATTTTCCGTCCTGCTTTTTTCAAGACTCTGCCACTAATTTCAAACTCCAATGAGCCGAAATCCAATGAAACGATAAAGCGGCAAATTGCAAGTTGGTAGCGCCCAAAAAGGTATACAAATTTCAGTGCAACTTGCAACTTGATTCTAAACTTCGATGAAACAAAAAAATTAAAGATTGTGGTGAAACTTCATATATGGCTCGTTAGGCAGTAATTCGAAAACTCGTTAAAACGAAATCCAATGAAACAGGATGAACTGAAACTTCTTACGCTTGCTGGGCTTTTGAGTAACTTTGTTAAATAGTTACAGTATCTATGAGTTTCAATATACGAATGAACTATGTACAACGCTTCAAAATATGTGTTTTTCCTTGAGTTCAAGTAACACCGCAAAGCTAAGCCGAAGTTAGTACAAATATGTATATCAAAACCTGTGTCAGCATCTTTGGCTGTCCTGCTTTATATCGGAGTCACGCTTGTCGCTGGGCCACTTTCTGTAGTATGGAGCCACGCTGGGCCGCAAATCAGAGCCATGCTTGTCGGTGTGCCGCTTTCTGTAGTACGGAGCCACGCTTTCCCGGTGGGCCGCTTCCTGCAGTACGGAGCCACGCTTGTCACTGGGCCGCATATCGGAGCCACGCTTTTCGTTTGACCTCATACTACATACCCAACGTTAGCCTCAACTTAGGAATTTAATCATTGTTAAGTTAATCATATCATAAGACATTAGTTGATGAGTTGGTTACTGAACTACCAAATACCAAAGTTTGGTGTTTCTTTGGGAATATCCGGGATCCGGCGAGTAAAACCTCGGCCTCAGAAAAAGAACATCACAAGTCATACTCTCGGATGTTTGTCATCCGTTCGCGAGAGTTGGCGCAGTACAAAAAACCTTAAGATGTACTATGTGTTTTTCCGGTGATCGAACGTGGAACCTGAACTGTAAGGTTTTGTTATACAGTATAATTCCAATGATAAGGCGATTACCAATTGGGAGCCGAAAGGTTAGAGTTATTGCAACGAATCCCCTCAATCAAACCGGATCGAAATTATTTAAAATCCTACTACCAAAAAAAAATGTCTATTTTTTTTTTTTTTTTTTTTTTTTTTTTTTTTTTTTTTTTTTTTTTTTCATTTTCATTTTTCATTTATTTGTACATAGAATCTTTTACATTGGACTTAAGTGAAGTTAAAGTCTATATAAGTAAAAGTTAAATAATTTAAGATTAAACAATGATTTATTTATTGGCTTTGCTAATTATAATTATAAATTAAAATAAACTAAACTATGCAAGTTAACAATGAAGCATGTTTTAGAAAAAGGAAATAGAGAAAATAAAAAGAATATAAACACGAAAAGAAAGATAATAAAAAAAAGAAAAAGATACAAAAATGCATTTAGGTGGCTAAGGTCAGATATCTAAATAAAACTTTATCAAATGACTTAGTTCCGCGAAGTTTTCTGATGTCCAAGGGAAGAGTGTTCCATTCTCTGACAACATAAACAAGATATTGGTTCTCGGAGTTCCTGCATGTAAACTTTGGTTGAATAAAGACAAAAGAACGAGTTGAAGTTGGGAACTGAAGTTTTTCGAACAGATAATGAGGTTCCTTGCAAATCAAAATGTGGTTTAGTGTTTTTAGGGCACAAAACTTGAAATATGTGTGCAGGCCACAGCCCAGTATCCTGTTAGTGTATTCCGAAATATGATCAAAACGTTTAAGATTATAAACATACCGCGTAATGTTGTTGAAGGCTACTGTAAGATTTCTTCGTGTTTCTGAGTTATGACAGCAGAATATCGGACATCCATGGGTAACGATTGGCAATATTAAGCTTTTGGCTAAGCTAAGTCTTATATGCTGAGGAACAAAGTGCTTTGTTAATGACAGGGTCCGTAAACATCCGTATATTTTCCCAATGACTATTTGAATATGTTGGTCCCATGTAAGCGTAGAATTGAGCCAAATGCCTAAGTTTTTCGCTTTTTCAACATATTCTAAAATAGTGTCACCTAAATATAATGCTGGGAAATAGCTACTGTCAAGCTTGTTTTTGTAGACTATCAAGCATTTTGACTTTGCCGGATTTAGTTGTAGGTGATTTCTGACAGACCATTGTGAGATTTCCTTAAGATCGCTGTTAAGTTTCTCTATTCCATCTTCTAACATTCCCAGCTTGCAGCTCAACTGTATCTGGACATCATCAGCATATAAATGTATTGTTGAGTGTCGGACTACTTGTGGGAGATCATTAATGAACATTACAAAAAGTAATGGTCCAAGAATTGAGCCTTGCGGTACTCCCGATTTTATCTCTAAGTGTCTAGAAGTTTTTTCTCCAACCGATACGGCTTGACTTCTTCCACTTAGATACGAGAGAATTAAGTTAGCTGCAGAGTTGCTGAACTGAAAATTCCGTTTCAATTTCGAAAAAAGTTTTCCGTGATTTACAGTATCGAATGCCTTTGAGAAGTCCAGGAGTCCAAGAAATGATATCAGGTCCTGATCCATAGCAATTCTCAAATCATCGGTTACTTTCAGAACAGCAGAGACACAGCTATGGTTTTTCCTGAAACCTGACTGTTGGCTACTTATAAGTTTTTTATTTTTGACAAAAGTACTTATTTGTTTATGAAGCAGTTTCTCGAAGACTTTGGATAAAAACGGCAGAATAGAAATAGGTCTAAACTCAGGTGGTGATGAACGGGTAGCAGGCTTTTTTTCTATTGGTATAACCTTTGCAACCTTCCAGGAAGATGGAAAACAGGATGTCATGATAATTGTGTTAAAAATGTGTGTAAGGGTAGGAAGAATATGGGGCAAGATTATTTTAATAAAGTATGGATGTATTTCATCTAGGCTCATAGCATTAGACTTTATCTGAAGGAGTGCGCACAGTGTGAGCTAAAGAGATGACGTATAGCATTCTGTACAAAATCTATTTGATTGTCAGCAGAAGTCATGAAATAAACATCTTGCCAGTTAACCTGCAGAACAGCCTCTTCCAACTGAGTTACGTTTATTCCCCTAAAATCCCTATACTTATAAACAGAGGGTGGCGTTTGCTGCATAGTATGTTTAAAAGTCGCAAAGATCAGGTCGTGTTTTGAGAACGCAGATGCTGACAACTGAGTGTAAAGAAGGGTGTTTTCGGGGCTACTTGTAAGAAACAGATCCAACAGGGTTGATGCGGTGCTTGTGAAATGCGTTGGATTAGTAGTGTTGATAGACTCTAGACCAAGAGTACTTATTTTGTTTGTAAATGACACCGACGTATTTTCTAACAAATCGCAATTAAAGTCTCCGCACAAGATGATTTCGCTGTAGAGGGGTGACAAATCTTCTAAGACTGTAAAAAGTTCGGATAGTTCCACATTTTTATTATAGCGGTAAGCAACACCGAACAATAGTTTGCTTAACCCATAATTGGTTATCTCAACAAAATAGTAATCGATTAAAGAATCAAATTCAGACTTAGTGACAAACTCTACATCTATGCCGTCGCGGATGTATAATGCCACTCCACCGCCGACACGACTTTTCCTATCAGCTCGATATAACTCATAACCAATCATGTCGTATACAACATTAAGAACGTTGGGCCGAAACCATGTTTCAGATACACACACTATATCAACCTTCGATCCCACAAACACATCACGAAATTCATCGATCTTCGGCCAAAGGCTCTGTGCATTAATATGACAAACTGAGAGCCCACTACATTGCTTGCAAAGAATCTCAATCATAACACGCATATTATTATTGTTTATGTTGTCATTAGCAGAAACATTGGAACCACTAATCATTTTCAATAAATAAAAACAAATCTACCATCCCAGGACATAAGAAAATCATAACGCTAACAGAATATAGAAAAACAGATATTTGACCAAAGCACCTAAAATAATTAAAAGAATAAGGAATAAGGAAAAAGAAAGCCAAGAAAAAAAAGGTTACAAAAATATAAAATATATGCAATAAAAAACAGAGGTTACGATAATACATCAACATGATCATTAACATTAGCATCGGCAATTGAGTTTAAGCTTTCCAGTGAGCTAATTAAAAGTGTCTTGTCTGCTGCAGTAACTCGAATGTAGACTCTTCCGCCTCTGGTAAAAACACTCGAGAGCATCTTTCGTCGCTTCAGCACAAGAGCTTTTCGCAGAATGTTGTTATTGTATGACGTTAAGCTTTCATTGACATAAATGCGGCTGTCAGAATCCATGCCAACGTCACGAAGACAAAGAAAACTGGTTCTATTTCTATTTTTCCAACGTTGGTGAATAGATTTTAGTAAAGTGTTTTTATCTCCAGATGTTTTGAACTTTACTATGATAGCAGCGTCGGCGGATGTTTGTTTATTTCTTGTGCGAAAAATATTATGTGGAATAGGTGTTGGGTCGCAGGAAACGGAGTGGCAAAGTTTGGAGAATAACTCGTTGAGATTTTCATTTATTACCTTAGGTATTCCATAAATAATAGCATCCGCACACATTTTTTCCCGCTCGAGTTCATCTATGCGTTGGGCCAGTAAGATTGTGTCAGATTCCGTGGGAGCAGCAGTGGGCACGGGGGTCGCTTCAAGTTGTTGGACTCGTACTTCGAGATCGGCAACGGCTTTGTTGACTTCTGCAAACCGCCGCTTAAAATCTTCCTCAATCTTATCTAGTTTCAGTGTCAGCTTATTGTTTTCGCCGACAATTAGTATTTTTAGATCCTCGATCTGCCTTGTTATTCTCTCCTCAAAGCAATTTTTGGATTTGTTGTCATTTGTTTTTGTGGCAATCAGTTTTTGCGCGGGTGAATTATTTTGCTGATTTTTGACAGCAGCAGCGCGGGTCTCAGGTCGCAGTGGATGTTGTTGTTGCGAAGCCGACATGATTGGCAAATGGCAAAGCAAATTATATCGAGAAATGAAAACACAAATAAATGAACTGGTAGCACAGTATCGGATGAGAAACAAATGCAGACGCGTAACTTTGTTGTTTATGGAGCGATAGAAATAACACTTTTACTTGAATAATTATTCGAACTTCAATTAAACTCAAACTAAATTGCGCTTAGCAAATTCGTGTTAGCTTGTCATAGTTTGACAGATTACATTTAATTCCCAATTATGTCAAAACAATTGTCCAGCTCTTCTTTAACAAACAATTTCGCCAACTGAAAGCAACTTTGCCTTACTGCACCCATATTAAATTTTCATCTGTGTCAACATAACTAACAATTCGCAAAAAAAAAAACACGAAACTAAAACTTTTGACTCACTAACCCCCAGCCTTTTGCCATGTGAAATACTTTCACGAAACTTTGTTCAAACTTACCACCAGCGGACATTTTCAAAGTTGTCTATTCTATACACAGCAATAGTTTTTTTCAGCAACAACAAAATGCATACAAAAAAAATTTTATTATATCCTCATGAAGTTTTCTTGTTTATCAATTAAAATTTTAATCTGAATTCCCTGAGTATGCATTACTTATAATTATGAGCTGGTGATGTTCACAGGAAAAAAAAATCCCTCAAGTTGCATTTATGTTACCTTTTACCACAATAATGTGGAAAATATTCACTTATGGTAGTGGAAATTTCCTTTTAAGCTGCTGCACTTAAGCCCCGTCCCCGATCCCCGTATTCCTGTTGTAAGTAAAGTTGGTCGTCATTGTTTCGTGAGCAAACTTAATTAACAACTCTTGCCATTGTGGTCAATGGGAAGTGCGTGTAAATCGACAGCTATGCAGTATTTCCCATCACAATGGGGGTGATTAATTGGAGTCAATTGTCATGGCGTAAGGATGGTTTAAAATAGTTTTGTTGGTGTACATAAATATAAGCCCAAGCCCTTTGTTTGTCAAGGAAAAGAAAAGGGAAAAAGGAAGGATGCAAAAATTGAATTGTTTTCCTTTCGATTGCCATTGAAATCCTTCAGCTACAGACTAATATGGACTTGAATTAACTATTTTATGCTCGTAGTCTACTAAGACAGACCACCGAACCGACCATATATCAACTGTTTTATTGTAAGCAAACATGTCCTTCACATATAAAACCGCATTCGGCGCCAATAAATTGCCTTCACTGTATATCTTCATAAACACTGTCACCACATACTATTTGACATCTAAGGCACCTCACACGGACCAATCCGTCTTCTGTCTTTTTATTAACTCTTTCCCCACAATCCGCCATAAAGTCCAACAATAAATGAAGGACACCAACGGTTTGTTTTTATTGCTATTTCATCCTCAGGCAAGCAATAATCTGAAATTTTATTTTCATTCAATTTGAAAAAGTGAACATAAATTCCTGAAAAGCTTTTAGTATCCTTCTGTCGCAGTTACTTATAACCAAGAAAAAGAGGAAATTGTCAAAAATAAAACTAAGCTGCTGAGGCATATTTCCCCCATCGATGGCTATAGGCCAAAGTCAACAAAATCATAAAAAAAAAATACTACAACCCCCATACACCATACACAGCCATAGACATGAATCGGGAAAAAATCGAAAAGAATTGACCGGGAATTCCTTTAGCTAAGCGATGACGTGATAGCATTTCATATCGTCCTCACAGAATGTCGAACGACCTCCTCTGTGACATTCAATCGACCAAACATCGTGTAGTGAGGAGAAAGATCAATAATTTAAAAGTCTATCGACAGGAACCACAATATGCAGTCAGACCAATGAGGAATTTGAGGACAAAATTAAAGTTCAAGGAAAATTCACCTGCAAACGGAGAGGAAGGTAGGTTATTATTGTGATGCCCTACGACAGAGTTGGTTTTGTTCGGTCAACTCAGTGGATTCACTTTGCCAAAGAAACGAAAACCCACGCTCCTTATACATAAGGGGAATATTTTATGATGATCCTTTGAAGTTCGTTTTACTGCCTCCCCAAATTCGTTGGCAGAGTGAACACTCATAAAAAATAATATTGAAAAAGTTAATACTTACAATATGTATCTGTGGTTAGTCGATCGATGGTATCCTGCTTCAATTTTGAGTTCTTCTTGCCCATGTTTATGGTGCGATGTTGGCAATAATTGAAAGGAGTACTTAAGTAATTAGTGTAGATACTTTTTATTCACTATTGTGAGCGAATTATATCGCTCTTATTATTTTCTTTATTATTTTCGTTTTTTTTTTCTTCTTTTATTCACTTGCACTTACAGGACACTAATTAGCTGAAACCTAGAAAGAGAAAAAGGCAATAATTTAGTTGATGGCAGGTAAATGTTGTTGGTAAAAGGATTTTTCTTGCGAGATGCTACGAAAATAGTTAATCCAGTTGATATTTTAAAAATATAAAAACATTTCTCTATCGTTTACTTTCAAGGGTATACGAAATCTGTGCACAAGTCCAAACACTGACACTATTTTGAGGAAAATAAGTCCCCCGGGACCTGACAAAATGGCATTCAAATCGTGTGCGGATATGTTCGTAGTAGAATGTCTGATAGAAAAAAAGGAATTTTCCCTGACTAATAGCAAAATATATGCTGTCATCGAGAAAGGACACCCAACACCGACGTCTTGGACAGAATGTCACTATTGACAGATATAACTTTGAGGTGGTAAAGGACTTTGTCTGCCTAGGCTCCGCTATGAACTCAAACAATGACACCAGCGCTGAGATTAAGCGAAGAATAACTCTTGCCAATCGCTGTTTCTTTGGGCTAAGAAAGCAATTGAGTAGCAAAGCCCTCTCTCGAACAACTAAAGTGACCCTTTATAAGACCTTAATCATTCCAGTCCTACTTTATGGCGCAGAGGCATGGACTCTATTAAAAGTGGATGAGCTTACTCTTGGTTGCTTCGAGAGGAAATTTCTTCGAGTAATTTTCGGTCCCGTCCTGCATAGACGGTGAATGGAGGAGGAGATACAACTACGAACTGTACAGGCTGTACAGCGACATTGACCTAGCCAGAAGAGTGAAGGTCCAACGACTGCGGTGGCTGGGTCATGTAGAGCGAATGGACGTGAATGCTCCGGCCCGGAAGATCTTCGAATATACACCCGACGGACGGCGCAGTAGAGGAAGACCGCGACTCAGGTGGCACACGCAAGTGGAAGAGGATCTTAACCAACTTAGCGTGCGAAACTGGATACAGCTGGCCAAAAATCGTGCTGACTGGAGACGCTTGTTGGTTGAAGCCCAGGTCCACCCCGGACTGTAGCGCCACCTTAAGTAAGTAAGTAAGAAATAGAAAAGGCTGAGTCTGGTATTTCTCCCCAAAGAGGAGTACATACATGCATTCAGAGACTAGCGTACCTATCGGGTGAAACGGGTCGATGTTAAGTGAGTAGAAAAAAGAAGGAATATTCGTTGTAGCCTACCCTTCATTTCTCAACACGGCTTTCATGGGAAGGCATGTGTGGCACAAAGAATATAAGATCACCGACAGAGTACCACAGGGCTCAGTGCTAGGCCCATTACTCTGGAATGTCATTTATGAAAGTAGTGAATGCCCAATCTTGTCCAATCAAATATAGGAGCACCTAGTCGCAGTCGAAGACAACTTTTGGTAATAGCGTTCATATTCGTCTACGCCACAACAAACTGGGTGAGCGCCATGACAACAAGGCAATTTAAACAACATATTCTCCCAGTATATAGAATATGAAGAATGAAAGTGTGTAGCGCACAAATACTACAAATAGACATAGTGGTAGAAAAGCAGCGTATCCGTATGTATGATCTAAGTGCCCAAGAAGAAGAGCCATATGCTCAAACCGACGATCTCAATAAGGATGCATAGCATAGGAGAAGGTAAAAACGGAAAAAGTACTGTCCGTCTATTCATGGCTGAATTTGTGATATTAGAACATGGTGGTCGCATAGACAGCATGGAGGCGTATAGGCTTTCAATTAACACGCATTTTGAACTGACAGTCCTTACTGCCTACAATGTTTTCGATGCACGAAAAATACCAAATATGTGTTTTTCGAATGCCCACGGTTAGGTTAGGTTAGGTGGCAATTATCCATTATATACGGAGTAATTCACTTAGACCAGATAAGGTCCATTGTGATACCACGAGCAGAGTCACTTATTTCCGCTACTCTTGGAACCATTTCGAATGCCCACGGTTACAAGACGAGAGTATGAAATACTGCGGAAAAACCTACATAGGTGTGGCACCAACCCCCAAAAACATAATTGATGAAATGTTAAAATGCTTGAGATGCGGTGGTTAAAAATACAAAGATTATCATGAGCAAAGTGAGAAAAATGAATCCAATGGTACTACCACGAATCCAGATGACAAGTCAGAGAACCCCTCTACGATGAAATCCCATCAAGAGCATCGAACACTGTTACCTGATACGGCCCCGATTTCGTGTTTCGAAAATTACCAACTCCTAGCTCTTGCTCTACTAACAACGGTACACTCCTCGCGCTGGAGCCTTATTGTCATGAGAATTTACCAGGTCACTCTTTTAACACTGAGTTTGAAAAGTTCGTTGTTGAATGTCCACCCTCCAAATCTCGTCAATGCAAACGGAACAATAAATCACTTTAATAATGAACTTGACCAAGGTAAACAAAGACCATGCTTCTGCTCCATACAAGCAGGACTTTGATGACGGTCTTATATAGAGTTGACTTGATGTTTCTTGGCAAGACCTTACTACTCGATGTTAATGTGTTGCCTTTCAAGGTTAAAAAAAACAGCGATTGACAGGTCGAATGAATGATGTGATGCAATTTTAAGATTTTATAGCGAAGCCCCCTAAGCGCATCAACTTTATAGCTATCTTTTATTAAGTTCTGTCCGATTCGTCGATGTTGTGTCCCTCGTTTCATTGACCACGTATATATGGTTTTGAAATACATTTTTGCAGCTTCTGTCCTAGTACGTGCAAATGGTTTAAGTTGGCGCACTTTTGAGAGTTTCCTAAACGCTACTGAAATTCGATTACTCTGCCATTTTTTCTAACGACGAAGTATTGGAAGTATCGCTATCCTAAAAATTTGGCTGGTGTGGTCCAGTAGCCGAGTTAAAATTGAGCTTAGATACTGCTATAAAAAAAAATAAATAAATAGATGGGACGAATGGAAGGGACCTAACCTACATACTTTCAGGACAGTCATACTCTCGGATGTTTGTCAGACGTTCGCGAGAGGTGGCGCATTAGAAAAAACCTTAAGATGTAAATTGTGTTTTTCCGGGGATCAAACCTGGGATCCCTCGCACAGTAGTCCAGCACACTAACCACTGCGCTACTACGCCCGCAAAATTGAGCTTATATACCGCTATTATAGTCACTTCATATATTATGTCGGGTGAACCAAAGTCTTGGATAAATGGTCCATGCTATAGACTTTCGATAATCCTCATAGTTGAACAGTCCGTAGAAGTGTTTTTTTCTTCATCCTTAACACCGACTGTATCTTTATAACAATATTTTCTTGCCCAACTATACAGGTCTTTATATGGGACTTGTTGCATTGACAAGTATGTTTTTTTCTTTTGATACATTTTTTGGAGTAGCAAAGCCTCTTTTTCTTTGATCAGAACATTAAAGGTAGGGGTGGTACAGTGAATTGAAAATAACTTCGGCCACAAGAGGGCCTATTGTGATGTCAGTTCACATGTTTTGTTGAAGTGCTCGTAGAAACAGTCTTTTTCATCCACGAGCCCCTGCCTGAGCGCAAATAAGAACGTAATATCCGTTAAAGATATCTGCATATTTTCGGACAGCCAAGGAGCCATCAAATCCTTCGATTCGATATATAGTAGCCCTCGACTGCCGACTGTCTTTTACGGAGATGACCAAACCGTTCAAAATCCACCTAATTTGGTTGCCGGGGCATAGAGTCATTCTAGGGAATCGTAAGGCCGATGAAAACATAGGAACAATTCAACTCGCATCCAGCCGAATAAAGCCACTTTGGGCATTCCAATCGCTACTTGTAAACAAATATTCAAGCTGGTACTGGATGCTACCGAGAGTACAAATCTGGACTAAGCTGGATTTAAAACGCTCAAGAATTTAATTTCTTTCAACAGACAGCATATTTGCACTACAATAGTACAATAGATGCCATTACTGGGCACATCCTAATAAGAAGACGACGCCGTAAGGCTTGGTCTTTTTCCAAATGATTTTTGCAGAAGCTCTATGGATGAACAGGAAACTTCTTTGTTCCTGTCCACCTCTATTCCATAGAAAGAAGCTTCAGTTATTAGCCTTCCATTCCAACGAGTTAAGTCATCTGACAAACATAGACATTGAAAGCCTCTTACGCTCAAAATGGTTCATTGATTTGTCTCCAATGATCCGTTTATCATGGTATCACAATGTACCTATGCTGGCCGAAGTGTATTGGCGTTTCTCAGTTGGCAACCACTTTCAACCAACCAACCTGTATCCACACATGTTAAAACGTCTCAATGTTTACTGCCAAAGTCTATCGCTTAAAAAAAGTCTGCACCCATATAAGGTCAACTCTTTTCTCTTTAGTAGATACATATCACAATTTGTATACTTATTTCTTTTGTATTGACTGTCTCACGCCTTGAAAAGTAGAACTACATAGATGCTGTTTGGGTATTGCAAAGATAATAGAACAATACTTTCAAATGTTATCTCACCCCCTTTTTGTCGGAATAGCAGTATTCCTGCTGAATACTCGTATCAATTTGAACTAAGTATAGCAAAAGATAAAATGACATATGTAACGATACAAGGTCGTAGTCCCAGCTTCTGAGAATACTCGTTTTTTTTTTGCTTAACGATATTATTTTCGTTCAATTTAAATATAAATATTTCAGTTGATATACATTTCCCAAAACGAAGAAAACATTTCTGCCGCCTTCTTTCGTACTTCTTTAGTATGGATGTTATTTTTTGTTTAAAAAAGATAAAAAGGCTGCATTCCTTTTTAAATCGTTTATCTAGAGATCTCTATATGTATTCTCCAATGTCATTGTTTTTATTTTCTTTACAAATTGTTTATTTGGTTTTAATAGCTAAAGAAGAAGAATTCAGAACTGCTTAGTCTAGCAATAAAAAAAAGCTATATACATATAATGTATCAGGTATAGCGTTCTTCATTATAAAGCACAAACCATTTAATTGCAAATTGTTTAGCTAGCTACATCTTTCTGTCTTCATGAATATATACATAAAACACACTCAGATAGTCGTAATTTCTAAAGTACCAGCATTAAATCTCTATAACCAGAATAAGGATTTTTGTTTTTTTAATTTTTTTTTAAGAAAATTTAGAGACAGACACTTCTGTGCAAATATATACATTCGAGGAAAAGAACGCGCCAACCCACCCACTCACCATGCAACTTAATTCAATAAAACACACTCGTTGGTTTTATATCCCTACAGTTTGGCAATGAAGTGAAATCTTTTGATTGCGAACATTCTCAGTCTCATTATGGAACTATACCCAGAAAGGAATTCCATGAAAATGTACATCTGCAAGAGGAATTTTATTCTGGCAATCCTTTTCTTTTTTTGCCAGCCTAATCCATTTTGGTGATAATACACACATGGATAGTGTTGCAATTTGCAAGGGGAAGTTTTAAACTCTTTTAAGTAAAATTAAAAAGTGCTGAAAGTAGCTGATGCATATCCTGGCTCATACTTTTCCATGGCTTAGTGTATGTATTTGTCTATAGCCAAGAGAAGAAATAGGTCCCTCTTTTGCTATCGCATTCATTGCGGGAAGACAATTCGCTAGAAATGATAATATTCATTATAACTATTTATATAGTACACACCTAGTTACAAAGTAGAATGAAAGGAGTTATGGAAACATATTTGTAAAAGAATTAAGAAAAGATGAAAAAGTTGCTTCAATGTATATGTGGAAAGTGAAGTTTTAATGGGGAAGGTTATATGTATAGTAATTTATGAAAGGAATTAAGTTTTATGTACCTACGACGAGAGTAATATATTTGCCTTGGATGTAGTTTCAAGTGCTCTAAACTTTTTCAGTCGAAAGTCAATGAGTATTCAAACAGCCTAAGGATCTTAATAAGCTACCTTTGCACAATTGATGCATTCAGCCCAGCTACGAGCAAGTAAAACCACGAAGAACCCCAAGAAACTGGGAAGTTGATGGAAGAATTGTGCCTCGGAAATCACAAGGTTCTGAGAAAAGAAAATTACGTTAAGACTAGCAAAAAAGTTAAACCTAAAAACGAGCCTGAAGTGGGATTGTAATACGGGTGTGCGATTACTCTACTAATAGTAATTGACCTGAATGTGATACGGATACCTACATCAATAACCAAATCCTTTTGCTTGGATGAGCTAAAATCTCTGTATACCCGTCAACTTTAAAAATTAAGCCAGTGATCTATCTATAGTTCCATTTCGATTATGAACAGACTCATCTAGTTTTAGTTTCATTCTGAGTTTAAGAGAGCTGACTAACATGTAATGGACCATCGCCAGCAGAAACGTGATAGAGACTATAACAATAACCATCTTCGAGCAATGGTTTCGAAATCGTTGATAAAGTGTCTTCTGATACTAGGCGTATTTTTTTGAGATTCTATAGCTAGCTCATTTTTACTTTTACATGCAAAACTTTTATACTCACTTTTGGTTTTGTTATAATCACTTCCCAAAAAAATACGCTAATTGATAGATACACACATTACCTAGGGTACCCAGAGCTAACTGGGCTGCAAAAGGTAACTAAAAATGTTGCCGAAGTAGTCTGTTATTGGCAAAAGTGTTCAGAACAGAACGAGACAACTCCTCAAATCTACCAATCATCAGTGCAGCCGCAAAATATTCACTTAACCTACTTGACAGTATAAAGAGACGAGCAGTTCGTCTAATAGGAAATCCCACACTAACATCAAATCAAGACTGGTCTATTGTATAATTACTGATACGGCAGATCTTTACGAAATTATTCCTTCCAATGTGACATGTAAGTGCTTTAACGAATGCACATCACCCGACACCCACAGTTCACTTAACAACTGCTAGTAAAGGGTTTTCCCATGAGAGGTGTTATTGTGAATGGCCCGCTATTTCTGTAGCTGTCACTTTTGAAGCTTTTATTCTTTGACATTTGACAAAAGTAGAAACTACGCCATTGCTAAAAATGGAACGATACACGCTTCAACAACGCATTGAAATTATTAAAATTCACTACAAAAATGGTGAAAATCTTGCAGTCACAGTTCGCAAAACTAAAGCATTTTTTGGTCGTTGTGAAGCACCTTGTCGGACCGCATACAGAAATTGGGACAAGTTAGTGATGTGAAGAATAAACCCCGTGCACGTCGCTCAAGAACAACTGAGAATATTGCTGCTGTAGCCCAAAGTGTTGAAGAAACCCCAGGTTTGTCCATTCCTCGTCGTTCTTTGGAATTGGGCATTCCACAAACATCATTACACAGTATTTTGCATAAAGACTTGGGTCTTAAGGCCGATCATGAACAACGACGCCAACAGCCAAGCGTCGATTCAAGACCTCAAAGACAAAATTCGTGAGGCTATCGAGGACATAGGGCAGCCACTTTGCGATTTGGTTATGGAAAATGGATATGAAAAGGATATGGTCCTGTAAGTGTGCTCGTGGTGGCCATTTGGCTGATGTTGTTTTTCATTATTAACTGCATACCTTCCTCTTTATTATGAAATAAACATCCGATCATTTATCTCAAAAAATGAAATTTTTCTTTAAATACCAAAATAACACCTCTTATTGGAAAACCCTTTATAACACTTTTTCAAAACTCGTATAGCTAGTAGGTATAAGTAAACTTTAGAACTCGATAGTATCAAACTTATCTGCAAGCATACCGGGGGCGCTGCGCTGTTGAAGCGTTAAAGGTTCACCTTTTCTGAGAAAGTAGAAAAAGACAGTAGAGTCTCAAAAAGATTAACGTGTATAAAACGTGGCCCGATGATTTTTTCGAATTGTACATTTTTTCGATCATAAAAATTTGGTTGAGGAAGACAATATACATAGTTATAAAATAAAAAAATTAAATACATATAACAAAGAAATAATTCATTTATTTAATAAAACAAAAAAATTATCAAAATTTCTTCAGAGGTTTTTTTTATCTAAAGCAAAATCAGAATCTACAGCCATTATCCGAATAACTTTCCATTCTCGGTATGTGCGTTTATTACAACCTTTGTTAGAATGGCCATCAAATGGTCACCAAAAATGCTTCGAAATGTCTAGGTTCTCTCAAACGGTGCAAGGAATATTTTAAACCTTCTAATCTGGCTATAATATATGAGGCGTTTATTCGCCATAAACTTGACTACAATTCTCATATCTGGCCTGGTGCGCCGAGAACCATATTGCGCCTACTGGATAGGATTCAAAATCGTGCGTTGAAACTAATCAGAGACACGAATGTCGTAAATTCCATTAATTCATTTGAACATCAGACAAACCTTATTTGTCTCGCACTGTTTTATCGCTTTTTTAACAAACGGGAGGCTTATTCCCAAATGCGCGGCGGATCGCTTTTCACGGCGGATTGTGAGGATTGCTGGCAATAAATCTGCCAGAAATCCGTCACCTGAATAGCTATGTATCGCTTTTGACAGCTTTTGGAAATACAAAAATATCAATCCGCCATGAAAAGCGATCCGCCACGCATTTGGGAATAAGCCCCCAGTACTCAAACGAAATTGCCAGTTACAGTCGTCCCCTTCAGCAATTCAACCGCAATACTCGCCATGCTAGGAATGCCCATCAGTTTTCCATTCAGCATTCACCATGGGCTTACGCGCGTATGGAAATTCATTGACGGGATCAGTAACGACGAACGACAGAAACTAATACATAATGCTTATAGCTAAAGACTCGACTTTCTTTTCTTAACTTCTAACTTTCTAAAGATATACCAACTGTAAGCATAACACTCATGTGTTGCTCCTTCCACAAATAATACATATAATGTATATTAGCAATCAATCCTTGTTCCATTCCGACATTTAGAAGATTTCCTACCAAGGTCCTATTAGCCTCGTTGTATGGATGAGTATAATAAAAACCAAATGCACATAAGTCAATCCCAATGACTCTGTGGGTTTAGCTAGTATAATAATCCATCAACAACCCAATCAGTAAATCTACCCCCTACATCTAGTGTACACAAATACACACTTTTACTACCTGTACCTACTCACTATTGGAACATTTCAGTCTATTCTCCTGCTGAGGCTGCGAATACGAATAGAACCTCCGGCCACTCTATATTTATCCATTGTTTACTCACATATTTATTTGCAACAATTTGTCGATTTTACCTGACTACGTAGCAAAGCAATATTTTCATTGTATCCAACAAGAAATTTATGAACCAATAAAATGTTGTTTACGCAAACAGACCATAAATTTACCGCCACCCCCGTCAGGCATGAAGGAATACCATTCGAACATATCGCGCCACTACTGTGAGCAGCCAGCAAATATAATGGAGCAACCGAAAAATTCGCACCATCGACACCGTTTATTCCAACAATGGGTGTTGCTCACTTTCGCATTATGAATAGAGAAACATTAAAAATTGTGACTGTGTGTGCCTTTGCTACTCGACGAACGACGAGTTGACATCAAGGTCCTGCGGATACTTGCAAGTGGGAGTGCTATTGTAGTTCGCATCGAATATAAAACAAGAATTGTTCCCTTACCGGATGGGAGGCTGGGCAAATTTATGATTATTACTGTTATTTTCCACTCAAAATCACATGTGGCCAACATTAAAAAGGATAATGGTGGCCATGTGACCAGGTATTGCTGTCGTGTGCAAATTTCATAATGAAAGTGCACAATAATTTCGTGATTTTTCCACATTCTGTTTAATTTATTCCAGCGGATACTCGTATGCCTCACATTCACAGTCGCATAAATTACATAAATAATAACTCACCACACGCTACATTATATAGATTTTTATTTTCCATATCATGGATGCTCTTACGTGCATGAAGGCGGCAACATGTTGCATAAGTCCCATGAAAAGCTAACCAAATCGATGCGAGTGTATTCGAGCAGAGAATTCCTGCATGCGTAAGTATGGCTGTGTGTGTTTGTGTTGTACAGCATTTCATGGATTTCATTCCTTGCACGCAAATTGCTTAGCGATAGGGAAGGCGAATTTACGTGCATTAATGACGTACCTATACCTATGTAACGTGACATTCTATTTGAAGGAACATTTTTAATGGACTCTATTTGCATGGCGATTACGATCCATGGCTGACTTTGTGAACCCTTTCGATGATGATTAATCAGAACTGCCTTCGGCCGGAAATCCATTTTCATTTCACCCAACTCGTTATTCAAAAAAAAAAAACGGTCATTATTCCCGATGTATACGGAATGGTTAACGAAAAGTGGCGCCCAACGTTAACGAGATTTTTTTTTAATTTATTTGTGTTTCTCTGTAAACGTATCTACCCCTTGTTCGCGAATGGCAGGATAGCAAATTGAATAACTAAAAACAAGTCATCATGGAGTTTTTTTGTGCAAGAGGGATCGTATTTCTGCAGCAAGGGGGGGAACAGATAGACCGTCAATTAGAAAAGGAAATACCTATATAAATTGAGAATCAGTTTTAACTCTCAATACTTTTTGTTATCACATTTTCGTTTCTTTCTATCCTTCGAAATGAAAGTTGGAAAATGGAAAGTGCTCAAATTTACAATAGAATTTTAAATGGCAACCGTTGCAGTGTTAGGTACATACTTGTGTGGATTTGTGATTTATGACATCCATCCCAGAGGAGAGGAGTCATTTTTTGTTATGTCTTGCGACCAGTGTTTTAGACTAAATTCAAAAATACACCCAGAAGACTATTTGTTAGTTTTGAATTTCATTAAAATTTTAAATGTATTTATTAAAGTACATAAATATGTAGTTGGTTTGTAAAAGGTGGTCCTAATAACATAATGTAGTGTGACTTTCCGCACATTGACTGGCACTGACGAGAGGATGGCAAGTACATTTTACAGTTCCTGCAGAAATTGTTGTAAGGAATAAAGCAATTCAGTTGCAACATTCTGAAAGAAATCCTGTAGTTGTCGCTCTACAGGATGTCTGTTCATCCCTATTTTTGCCTGGCGCCAGTTAAATCCACCACGAAGCTTATTGCCTGCATGCCTGAACCGCCCATAGAATCCGTTGTGTCCGCTCAGTTGACACATATGTCAACGTCAACGTGTTCAACGGAAGGAACAATCCCATTTAATAAGTTTTGCAGAATATTTTTAATAATTTCACTGCGTGGCAGCAGAATCATGAACCATGAACCCATGAACGTCATTGCAAAAAAAAGGGAGAATGGCGAAAGGCGTAGCTTGGAGATTACCGTAAAATGTAAAATATACAATTTACCTCACTCATTTGTACTCACTCTACTTCCGTGTCTCGCTGGACATCATCGACCGACGTTCATAGTAATGATTGTATAGCCATACACTCATTCAACTGTCATCGATTCGTTTTAAAGTTTCCATTCCAGGTCCACCAATGAATTAGGACGTTCAAAAATCTAGTTTACTAAGTTTGACAGCTCTATAACTTTATGCTGCTTAGTTTTCATTAATGTGAACTAGTCACGTGAACAGTTTTCTCAGTTGACATTTATGTCCGCAACACCGACAAATCAAGTCAAGATTTTCTTGACTTACTACTAACACTAAGTTCACATTTATTTGTCCGTAAGAACACTCAGTTTTGATATTTCTATTGAGTCATCGGAGAGCAATGGAGAGCATTTGAGAGCTCAAATTTGAGCACCTGCACCCAGCGTTGTTATACGGTCGTAAATATCGTATTTGTGACGATTTTAGAAAGCAAATACGACACTCCGATTTTTGCTTGATTTGATTTGACCTACGATTTGGTGATTTTTAGTTCCGATATTTACGATTTTCTACAAAATTACAAAACTTGGTGTAAGAACAACTACTTCCTACCGAATTTTGAAACTACGTAGGTACAAACAAATCAAACAACTTTAAGACCAAATGAAATGTGCAAATCAAGAAAAATTCGAAACAGGAAAGGCGAACAGAATCTGATAAGCATTAGTTTTGCACTTAATATGTTGTAAGTTGTAGCCTTCTGGAAATATGTTTTCATGATGCTAGTTACAAAGTTTGCTTGTTTTATGCTCTCCTCGCGATTGTCGAGGTTTCAGGAAAAGTGTATTAGTTATCTCATATGTTTCTATGTCTCAAAATACATATGTCGCATGTCGAGGAATAACAAAGTTCCTCAGAATATATGCCTACAGAAAGGTTAAAGGCTTGAATTAGGTCCCAATGGTCCCTACTTTGGCCGGCTCAAGTGGTTTAGTGCTAGATTATATATAAATAAATAGATAAATATTCCCTGCAAAAAATATGTATATTGTATCTACCATTAATTGCTGAGTTATTTGTTATTATAGATAACTGTTATGAGAATGATTACATTTTTTTAAGTTTTGTTCAATTTTCGTTGGCATTTTTTACCATGTCACCAACAAAAAAACTGGTTTCTGCTTTATAAGTTAATGGAATGGAATTTGAGTGTTAGCGCTCCAGGAATTGGAATCCTTTTTTAAATTAATTATTCTCAATCAACTTACCGTTGTTATAAGGAATTGACTTTCGATATTGCTCATATTGCTCATATTTTGTTTTGGTTTAGACCAGTATCATAATGTACAATGTACATATACACAACATACGTTGGACTACATTTTAAGCCCTCCGACTCTAAACGTCATTGTATAGCGAACTTCTCTAATAAGAACTGCTTCAGGTTATTGATCGTTATGGTGTAAGTTGCTGCAATTGGTGTTCTACTTCTTTATCTTTTAGCTCTGTAACTACATTACACAATTTTATTCGAAAATTCTATTCTGTAAGAAGACTAAAAGAGTAGCTATATTTACCATTTTACGGAAACCAGTGCGTTATCCGTTATTTTTAATCGAAAGCAGCATCTGCATACCTATAATACATTACCAATTGACCAATTTACAAGCGTTTTTCATGTTTATCAGGGTTATTAACCATAGCGCAGTGTTTGTATTTTTTGAGGCAGATACGATTATAAAAGAAGAAAAAAATCGCTTGGATTCCGCTTTCTTTCACTAGTAGTTGAACTAAGCATTACCGCTTCCAAGGCATTGAAAAAACGCAGTACGCAGCCGTGTAGACATATCTTAAAGACGGATTGTGTTTTTTTAGTAGCGTAGCGGTATTTTATTGTAGTTCTAATAATATTTTTAGTGTCCATATTAGATTTTACGAACTCAAAATTGCGCAATTTCCAAAAATGATTTTTATTAAAGCCCAAGTCCTAAAGTTTTGCATACTGTTAAACATGCTCGTAGGCGCACTCTCGAAGAAGTTATTATTAAATTGTTCTAAAAATTCACAAAAAAAAGATACTTGCTGGACATAACCGCCTTGAATGGGGGAAGTAGGATTAACCGAGTTTTTAAATTGCTGGTCGTTTGCATATCGAGTCCAAGAACGCTGATGACTTATTCGAATTCGACATCAAAAAATATCAATTTCGCAATTTTGGGACTACGTTTGAACATTTAGGGCAAGTGTAGATTCCTCAGTACCACTACTGTTGTTGAAATTTGTACGAATACTGTATACTTTAAAAGGTTCGCACCCAAGTAATGGAAACCAAGTTTTTAGGTAGGTACTAAAAGCTATGGTTGGTTTTAGGTGGTCCTCGACGAGGTGCACTTTAAACAAGAATCGGTCCATTGTACTGCCATTGAAAAGTATAGGGTGTTTACACTGGGTAGGGGTCATCTCGCGGATTATTTTTGGCAATTTATCACTTCGCCTTAATCATTTCGCAATCTTTCATTTCACTTTCTAATCGTATCGCAAAAACACCATTCCGCATTTTTCATCTCGCAAATGATAAGAAATTTCGCGGCGAAATTTATTATCATGTAATAGATTTTAAAACAAAACATTTCGCGAAATAATACAATGCGAAATAGCAAAATGCGAACAAATCACAACGCAAGATACAATTAATGAAATGATGAACTACATAATACTATACTTAAACAAATTAAAATTCCTCTTTTTGTTCAGAATTCAATTCAAATGTATTAACAAAATAAAGAGACAAGTGCCAAGATCGAAATAGTCATCTTTTTTTCTAAAATACTCCTTATTCTGCTGGTATTTGTCTAAATAACGGGAATTAACATAATTCTTTCAAAACAACAACATGCTGTATAATCATAAGCGAAATGGAACAGCGCGGGAAAAACATTGCGAAATAAACACGTAGCAACACAATTCAAAGACGGAATGAGAATTTGCGAAACAAGTATTGCGAGATAAACTAAATGCGAGTCGATAAATGCGAAATAAAATTTGCGAAATGAATTTTGTCAAAAAGACCGGCACCCGTTTACACCGAAGCTCCTGGACTTCTGCGACTTCTGCAAAAAGGGTAGGTATACTCAGAGCCAGCCTTTGGGCATACCGCATACCTAGCCATGGCATGTGTCCGCTTATAAAATTCATTAGAATTGTACATCTTTCTAAGTACCCTTATAAGTACCCTACCCTATACTAACTTATACACATTTTTACAAAATACGATAATTACGATTTTCACAACCCCAAAAACACGATTTTCAGAAAAAGTCCATAACAACACTGCCTGCACCAGTCAGATTCAGAACCCCTTGAGAAAAAAGTACATATGTCAAGAAGTGACATACCGAGAATTGAAGTTAGTTTTGGCGTTCAGGTAAATTTGAATGTAGACAATTCAACTGACTTACGATGACTAGATTGTTAAATGCGGCCAATGTGATTGTTTTGATTTCAATGTTAAATATTTTGGTAATTGCTCGGCAATGAATATAGAATACCAGTCAATTTTATGCCAATTAAAAAAGGAGATGACTTTCTCTTCACCCGGCAGTGGAACAACTTTTGCTTATGTTTGAAACCCTGAAATAATGTTTCAAAGATTTCAAAAATCCACATTGTTGTGTTGTTGTTTGTATTGCTTATGCGACAGATTTTCTTTCAATGAGAAAAACTTTTTCCAACATTTTGAAAATCCGTGAATGCGAGCAAAAAACAAAAACTTTTATATGTATCAGAAAATTTGTCGAGGATAATAATTATTCAGTGCAATTGGCACATGTTTGTGAATTTCCATCGGAATTTTTTTCCCCGGGAATCAGAAAAGTACTTTCGAAAATATGTTCGAATGTTCTGACAAAAGAGAGAGTAGAGTTTTAAAAAATAAAAATATTATTTTTGATATATTTAGAAGTGCGCATTTTTTATTAGCGATGGAAGAGCATGAGGAAGTGGAGAGGAAGATTCACGTAGAATCTTCGGTCCTTAAACAGACCAGCAACAGATATCTATTTAGGTGAAGAGCTAGTGGATATCTTCGATATATATACAAGATTATTTCTACTAAAATTGATAACTGAACTGAAAACTTATGGAAATTCCATCAGTTTCAGTCTCAGTCTTAGTTAAAGTTAGACGCTTCAATTTTTGCATTTAGTTAGACATCAGTTTAACTATTAACTGAGCTCAACGGTAATATTTACCCGATAGGGGTGAATGTGCTGCGCCTGCGCGTGTTTGGAAACATGATGCTACTGTCTGGACTCGACATTTCGTTTTCATTGAAAACTTTATTTAATTTATAAACATTTTAGTTTTAGTTTGACTGCTTAATAATAAAGATCAATACCTCGTAGAGAAAATAATTAAATTCGGGTCCCCAACGGACCCGCCAGAGAATCAGGGTTAAACCCTTTAATCATTATTTTATATAAGTGAGTTGAAGAAATAAAATTGTACGTGTACCATTTACCCAAAGTCCGTGTTTCTTTAGAAAGACCTCGGATAAGACCCCGATAAAAAGCGCATCACAATCTCTAACCTATACAACTTCCTAAAATTTTTAAAAGGTCTATTTACAATGGCAACTCGCATGTCAGTATACCATCTCTTCTCATTCGCTCTCTCTAATTCAAGACGAAGTACTGTTTCTGTTTTCAAAATAAAAGTATTCATGACAAGCCTATCTATACATATAATAAAACTGAAGGAATTTTCTTTGGCCGTTAAAAACTCGAAAACTACTGGACAGATTTCGATGAAACTTTTTTAAAATGTTCCTTAGGACTGTGAGACTGTTATAGGCTATGCCTAGACTGATTCAACATATCGTCTAATAATAGCTTAATAAACATTTTTAACTTCATCTTTTGTTTTTTTTTTTTTTACTTTTTTCGAGATCACAATAGAAGTACATACATATTTGTGTGTTCGTAAAAAGATTACTAGTACCACGCAATAACAACGACCCTTAGCACCAAGGGAAGACGTTCCCTTCGTTATTTAAATATGTGCATATTGGGCCTTACCAATAATCATTTTTAATCTTGAACTTAAATAAGTAATTTGATAGTTACAATAGTTAATGCATATTTTCACCATTGTGACTTTGTAGAAATAAGCACTCAAAATGATTATTATTACTACCGCGCATTACTTATTTTCAATTGCTACCTTATTTCTAATATACCAACACTTAACCAGCAACGCTTACCTCGAAAACTAGGCCAAACATCTTTATGTGTTCCCATAAAATTTCAAATTAATTGCCACCTATCATAAAAGTTATTCGAAATACATCTCCCCCACCATGTTCATTCAAATTCAAAGCACTTACCTATATAAGAGTAAAATAAACACCCTCAGCTCTTCCACCTTTCTACCCGAATAACGTTAACACCTTGAGGATGTTTTTGAAAACTATACACAGCCCCCTCAATGTGGATGTTTAATGTGAAAAAGATGTGTGTATGTGTTTTTATTTTTTGTCAAAAGGCGTCGTGACCTCATTCCTAAATCGGCTTTTCAACTTTTCAAAACCACCTAAAGGTGTTTACATTTTAAAATGCAAACCAAATACTCACCACATAGGTGCCCCAACGGCACAGAAGGAGCAAAACGCATTTGTGGGCGTTCATAAACTTTAAACAAAGCACGACAAAGTGGAATGAAATTTATGAAATTCAAATTATATCAGTAATTATTAAAAAAAATCACGCACACGGTTTCATTGAAAACGCAAGACCTAAACAACGAATTGAACGAACAGAGAAATCCTTTCGTTTCCGGTCATTAAGCTCAGAGTGGTGTAAAACAACAGCATACTAACTTTAAAGGTCAGTCCGGATGTCAGAAATAGAATCAGCCGTCGCGGTGTTCATTTTCTAAGAGAGTTAATGTTGGTTTGGAATATTGTCGTGTCAGTAAGTACCTACTTATATATGGGATTTGAAACACCAAGTGAATTATGGAAAGGCTCTTGAGTGGATTATTGCGTTATGCTTTTAGCGTAACAAATAAATTAACCGTAAAATTGTGACTTAAATTTATTAATTTCTTTTTGGACAAAAGCAAAAAATATCCACCATATGGCAGCGTGAAGGCACTTTCACTATACCTAACCTACTCATGCGGATAATTTTGGTGAAATTATTTCTCGCCTCGAAAGTTACTTTTTATGTTCACATAACTACACCCACCTTGTTGGAGGACAAAAAATGTTAGCAGACTTTTTCGCGGCACTCAACCTTGAACCATAACACTTCCCTGTGGAGTGTTGTCACTCCAGGCGACATGTATACAGTCACCCTTGGTGTTGTAATGGCATTCGTTATGGGGAACTGTCATACACGTTTTCCCCCTTAAGAAGAGAGAAAACTTCCTGCAATTAGAATTATCCTTGCCGAGAGGCAGAAACATTGAACATTTCATGTAATCACCCAAGAAGTGGTCGAAACTTGTATCCGGTTTATATCTTTCTCCATCGATCCTTAAGAAAACCCCAACACAGACATAACTTGAGAGAAGTTCCCTTCACTCCGTAAAATGCCAAAACGAGTAAGAGTCGTCCTAATGCCGAGGTAAAACTTAGCAGCAAGTGTGTCAAAACATCGCTCATGGATGTACACGAGAATGTGTAAGTAGAAGAAGGAAGAAAGTGTATAGCGATTTTTTAACAAGTTTCGAATTACTTGTACTTTTGTATTGGGTTTTTGTTGAAACGTGACCATTTTGTTTTTCATCTTTTTTTGGAAGAAGTTCGTCCTTGTCATCTGTGCCTCGTTAGATTTCTCTTTCATCTGACTGGCTTCCGTTTGATGTTGTAGCAGGAAGGTGATTTGAGACTTGTGTGTTGAGGACTATGAGAATGAAAAAAGAAGTTGAGAATATTTTCGGAAGCATTTTTGTTCTTATTTATGTAAGGCAGTTCCAATGGTGTCAGATACTTTTGTATGAACAAAGTTGCAACGTAACAATAGCACATACATCAAAATATGAATATTCTTATAGTGTAAAGACATGCATTCCGCAAGGGTACATCCATAGCCGCCATGGAATTTACAATGATAGCATTCCTAGACATCGAAGGGGGCTTTCAACCATCATATAGAGCCGGAGCTATAAATAACGCACTCCGCAGGGTGGAATATTTTCAGAGCAGCTGTGACTGCTAACCAGTGAATGAATTGGTGACTCTGGACCGTGGTTGTAGTGGACGACATCTACTGGGGAAATACCTCCCAATCTTACAAAACTTGATAGAATCGACATGCAATGCTGTTCAAAATGAGCTAACCAAATGGGTCATGAACAAAAACAAGGTTTAATCGAGTTAGATCTAAATTCGTCATGCACTGTCGTAAATCTCTAGATAAGATTAAGAAAGGTTCACGTTAATGTTGTGCCAGGTACTTGGCCTGAGGGACATATCAGGCAATTTAAGCGCATACAAGAGGCTAACAAAGAATGACGTTTTCTTGACAATTATAACAATGCGAAAAAGGTATGGGCATGGGCTTGGGACGTATAAAACCGACGAAGAGCTTACTTAATGTCATCAAAGCACATATCGGAAGACTTGTGGACTAACAATAAAATATACCTTATTTGGCCTTATTTTGCTTTGAAAATAATATGAAGTTTTGTCTACGAATTATTTGCCGAGTCCGAAAGAGTCCAAATTTATAGAAAATTCGGAAACTACTAAACGGATTTTGGTGGAGACTTCACTTAAAATATATTTTTAATTTGATTTTATTTTTTTTAATTATATGTACATACAAATAAATAACTAGTCAGTTTGTATACACGGCGAATCCAGAGCCGTACCCTTAGACTATCAAAGGCATTTGACCGAGTCTGGCATAGAGCCCTATTAGACAAGTTAGCGTCTTATGGATTACCACAACAACTCTGCGGATGGATGCAAAATTTTCTTCTCTTTAGCTACAAATGCAGGAGTGCCCAAGGATCTATTCTTTCTCCAACTCTATTTCTTCTCCAAATCAACGATTTGCTTGGATCGACAAATAATAATATCTACAGCACTCTTATATCCTCCATCTCGAACAGTGGGCCTTTGAATGCGGCTACATCACACAGTCAGAGATGTGAACAAATTAGTTCTCTAAATGGTGATCTGGACAAAATCTTGAAGTGGGGAAAAGACAACTTGGTTGTATTTAATGCAAACAAGACACAGCTCACAACATTTTCTGCGAAAAATGCTTCAACAGTTCCTCAGATTCAAATGGATGACCATCCAATCCATCCCAAGGACTCAATGCACCTTCTAGGAGTCACAGTCAATTCAGGAATCACATGGCAGGACCACATATCCTTTATCGCAAGAGCGGCGTCCGCTAAGTTGAGCTACCTATTTAGAGCAAAGAGGTACTTTAGCCCCAAGCAACTTCTCCTTCTCTACAAAGCACAGGTTAGACCAGACCTGAAATATTGCTCCCATATATAGAGCTCGGCTCAAAAAAATTCACTTAACCTACTTGACAGCATACAGAGACGAACAGTTCGACTTATTGGAGACACTTCACTCACATCGAATCTACAACCGTTGGTGCCCAGAAGACAAGTCGCTGACCTTTGCTTGTTCTATAGGTACTTCCATGGTAGATGTTCCGAGGAACTCAAAGACATTATCCCTCGAAATGCAACTTTTGGGCGCCCCACAAGACAGACAGCTAATGCTCATGACCCTACAGTACACTTGACAACCGCGAGGACATCAATTTTCCAAAATTCCTTTTGTTACAGGACAAGAAAACTTTGGAGGATTTATCCCTTTTTGAGGGATTTTCTGCGAATTTTAATATGTCCGAGGGATAAAGGGACATTTTAGCTATTAAAGGGATTTTCTTTCATAGTAACAAATTTCATATAATAACGATTTTCAAACACAAGTGAACCGAACTTAACAAGGTTAAGACAATACTTTCTAGTGATAAAGCAGCCATATATGTTTTGGTACCAGAAACGCGTGAAATACTTAGAACATACGAATATGAACATACCTCAAAAGAAATGAAATGGTGCTCACTCCAAAGCAAAAAAAAAACTGATTTTTATTTTGTCGGCAGGTAAATTTAATGAAACTAGTATATTTTTTTTATTTGAGAGGTCATTCCTCATTGCTTGTTTTTAGAATGGCGGAAAAGGGAGAATCATCACAGCGATCGTATAAGAAATTTGTTCGAGTTGGACGACTGACGACAAATATAAAGATTGGATAGCAAGGGTTCCAGAAAACTCGGAAAAGGCCAAGTGCAAAAATTAAGTCATTAAACGTTGTTTTTGTTTGAAAATGCGTCTCTTTTATTTTCTTGGTTTTTTTTTGTTAGCGGAGGGGGAGGGGTATTCTAGTAATCTAGCAAAAAGGTATAAAGTCCATCGAAAAGGGATTTTTTAACGGTTGATCTGGGATATTCCATCAGAACCTTCTGGCAACACTGATGGCGATATATTTCCAGAAGACAACAATTTGCAGCAATTTACAGCAATTTAAATGCTGAACTGACTTTTTTTTGTGTTCAACTTTACTTCATTCAAATTGTCATCTTATTCAGATTTCAGATATCTAAAGCATTCAAAAAAAAGCTTGAAATTGGTTTTAGACGATACATCTCCGCTTCATTTGAGCTATTATTCATCTTTCTGCTCCACCTAGAGACTAAGCTACAACAAATTAAAAATCAATCTTCTTTCCTCAAATGCGAAAAATGATTGTAGCCCTACATTATAACGCAGGTACAACAGGTATGTAGTGTTCCTTTCGGTGTACATGGCGTGTATTGTGGTCTAGTGATTGCGAAACAGTCTAATCGTAATGTTTCACAACGATTTTGCATTAACTTGTCAAAATCATTACCTCACTACGAAGAATTTGAAAACCCTACGATTTTCTGTTCTACTTCGTTGTTCGTATCCATATTTTACTTATCTATATATATAAAAATGGATCCTGATTTGTGTTCGGATACGTATAACTTGAAAACCACCGACTCGATTGAGCTCAAATTTACAGATAATCTTAGGTATTGGCCCTGGAGTGCTTCTGTGAAAATTGGTGAAAATTTGACAAAGGGGCGTGGCACCGGGCATACAAAAAAAAACATTCAAAATCTAATGATTCGAAAATCACTGAATCGATTGAGCTCAAACTTACAGATAATCTTAGTTATTGACCCCAGGGGTGTTGCTGTGAAGATTGGTTAAAATTGGACAAAGGAACGTTGCAAATTCTATAAAAAAAAAACATATTTTCATGATTCTTTTTTGTTGTTGTTCGTATTGCTGCATTTTAGGTTTACACAGAAAGAAAATTTCAGAAAATCGATTTATTCTCATTTTTCGCATTTTACGAAAGAAAATTATTATCTAAGACCTAAGCTATAAAATTCCTGTGCACGGGCAAAGCCGGGAGGGTATAGATATATCTATGTATATAAAAATTAAGATTCCGACTAACAGATGATCAACGCCCAGCCTAAACCATTTGCTCTAGAAAGCTGAAATTTTGCATGATGTATACCTTTACAAGAGGGGGTCAAAATTTGTATGGGAACATTTTTATTGACTTCAAACTCGGTTTGTATATTCTCTTTGAGAAATAAAGAAAATGTTTTCTTCGATTTTGGAAATTCTACCCTCAAAGGTGTAAGCGGGGGGTTAAAGTTTATTTTTCATCCGATCGACTTCAAACTTAGTTTGTGGTCCTTTTCTTAAGTCACGAACCGTTCGTCGTATCAATTTTAAACTTTGTAATGCGTCCCAAAATCTTTCGCCGTTGAATATACTTATCGCTTCATCTAACTTAAGCGTACGTACTCCAACGATATTCAAGCGGAATTCTGTATGAATAGCGTCATACTGCTAGAAAGTGGTGCATCTTTCTGGTTGCAAGAGTTTAATAAGATCTGGGAGGTGTGGAATATACTGAAGGGGTAAAAGCTCCCCCTATTCTGAATATGGTGCTTATCATATCCCTGTATTTTCCATCAAAGAAATATGTTTTGTCCCATAGATTGTAAACGCAATCTGCCATAGTATGATCTGTGTTGATATGCCAGCGCTTCACTAACAAAAATATTGATCATATAATCTTTGAACTGTTTTCTCCAATAAGGCATTAAACACATTTTTCAGAGATACTAACTTCTCCTTAGGTACTTTCTTAGATAGGTTTTCTGCGCGATATATAAATATAAAAGAGGGAACTAACTGACTGTGAAGGAATATCTGTGTACCAAATCCTGAGGACTGCGCGATATATAAATATAAAATAGGGAACTAACTGACTGTGAAGGAATATCTGTGTACCAAATCCTGAGGACTGCGCGAGCGAAGCCGCGGGCAAAAGCTAGTCTATATAAAATTCCTTCAGTAGATAAGTAAAAAGATTGACTACTACAAATTTGCATTGCATTTTTTGCGTATTGCATTTTCGATAAACTATTACAGCCGTATATCGGTTTAAAAAAGTGATTTAATTTAGACCCTAGCTTAAAATATTTTTCGGAATGATTATAAATTTGTGTTAAAAATTATATATCGTTGTGGACACGTTTTTACTCCACTCAAGTAGGTATACCATCTTTCGAATGCCATGAACAGAACAAGAGCGGTTGAAATAAGGAAGACACCATTTACGGCATTAAATTTTTGATATCTAAAATTTTTATAAATTTGTCCTATATCTAGCCTAAAATTTGAATACCTACAAAACAAAATAAGTGAAACGCTTCAGAAAATTTTTAAATTCTTCACAATTCAAACATCACATTTGAGGCAACAGATGCACGGTATTTTTTACGAAAAACAAAAACAAAATCCTATTTTCCATTTCAGGCAACTTTATGGAGATTGCAATTATTTTTCATATTTCACTACGATTTAGCTCGAAACACTTCGTTTTCTTCATCTCGGTACTACTCTTTTGTAATTTTCTATAGTGGGAACGCTGTAGGTGGTGGTTTTTAGGTATGACTGTTTTTTCAACGGCCAAAATTGTCAAAAATTTGCACGAAATTTGAAATACATAATAGTACCTTTGAAAGGTCTTGCAGATTGCATGTAACTGGAGCTCCATATAACTACTTATACAAATATGAATTCGACAGTAGGTTTGCTCCAAAAATGATTAAGGACAAGTCTGCAATAGAACTTTTCAGTATTCTACCATTCAAAAACCATTGCACAAGTAAGTGACATAGACTGTAATATATTCTTATCCCTTTACATAGAAAATAACTAGGATAATGTATACAAGTAAATATTTGCAACCCAAAAGATCATCTGCAATTCCATGAAGAAAACACCGAATTTATTACGTCCCATTTCATTTAATAAGATTTATTTTAGACCCTTTCCAATCCTAGTCATAGACAAAACAAATTTATTTAAACAGCCATGCATTTCAGTAAACGTATGTTACCATTCGAATAATGTAGCATTTCAATAAATCAAATTTTCTGGTTGAAATCCTTTTCTGGAAATTTATGATGTCCTCATAATATATTCATATGCGCACGAATATCATACTCGTAACATTCCGAGGATTTTATCAAATCCAAAGTGGGTCGCATATGCTATGTACATATATTTCAATGAAAAATTCAATTTGATACCCATAATGCTTGCTCACTTGGATATCGAAGAAAAAAGTTGATATCAACTAATGTCAGATATCCAGCAAAGACAAAAAATTGAAGTCATGCATTATAATATTCTTTACGAATTTCGGTCTCACAAATATACTCACTATAATCATCCTCATCCACCAATATCAATAACATTTCTACACGTGCAAGCGATTAATAAAAATATCTGTAAGCTACCTAGGTACTTCAGAACTGCCACGAATAAAATTTTCGCACTAGTTGACAATAGTGGTACTCATTGAGGAATTTTTTTTTATTCTCTACTTCAATGAGTACCTACACCTACATCCTCTAGGATGTAACTAAAACTTGTATACCAAAAAACCGAATACCACCAGAATATGCTTCATAATAATTTTTGCAATAAAATTCTTCTTCAAGTACCAGAGGTAACACTCGAATATTTTCCACAACACTTTTACGGCACAATACTCCTAATTCCTAACTTGAACTTTCTATCTTCTAAACATTAAATTATCAGCTCAGTTTTGGTATTTATTTATTAGATTTTGAGAAAATTCAACTGAAAATATCCACCTAAATGAATTATTGTTCTGCATGGGTACATCACCTATCCAATCCACCCACTTCAAGCCACTCAACCATTCTTGAAGACCCTTCTTTGGGAGATAGTTTATAGAACTGCATTCTTGGATAGGGGAAGTTTTGTTCGGTTTTTAGTGTTGTATACTGTACTATAGTCATGTCAGAGAAATTTGTTGCTTTTATTGCATTTTGTTGGAATTTCACCATCAAATTCTTCAAGTCGCATTGTTGCATTTTAGTTAAATGGAAGTATTTTCTTGGAAAGAAAAAACTTTTTTTTACATTTTGATTTTGAGTTGAAAGAGAACAGAGAAGTTTCTGCTAGCTCCTAATGTATGTTTGTATGGAGATGGAGGAGGATTTACTTTGTTGCAGGGCATCTTTGAATTTTGTAAATTTTACATTATGAAGTGTGCATTGTGTGTTAATGTGAATTGCGCCTGCGAAAAGTCAGATGGATCATGACGTTACCTAAAACGACTAAAATCTAGAATGGTCAAAATCTCGAATGCAAAAATCTCGAATGGGTCAAAATCTAGAAAGTACAAATGTCTCTAAACACTCTATCTCGAAAAAAATCTACAAAATAAAACTGCTTTCGAGATTTTTATAATTCATTAAATTTACTCCGAAAGTACTGAAGTCTAAAATGAATATTTTGTAACTTCTTTATTGAAAATAATAAATTTTTAACAAATAGTCATAACAAAACACATTCCTTTGAAACCATAACTATAACTATTCAACAGAAATCTTATTTCAAATGAAGACAGACGAAACGAGCTGAATGCTGGTAAGACGCAAGTTGGACCTTCCAATAGGCTTAAGAAGAGTGCAGCAAGTTTTTAAGGGAAATCCCAACTTTCGATACACAAAATTGCTGAAAAAGCCGCTATTTCAGTAGCATCATAAGGAGGCCAGACTAAGGTAAGCCAGAAACCACATGCCATGGACCAGGGATTGGGAATCCTTTATTTGTTCTGAAGAAAAAATAATAATAATTTGGACGGTCCAGACTGTTTCAGCTGTTATTGGCGTGATTTACGAGACGAAAAAGCAGTGAAAATGAGCCGGCACTCCGGAGGAGCAAGCGTGATCATTTGGGGTGCGTTTGGATTTGATGTGGGTATCACCCACAATGAATGGTATAAAATACAGGGAATTGCTAGAATATGCCCTAGACGAATTTCGAGAAATTCCAGCGGGTGAATATTTTATTTGTCAGCAAAACAATTCTCCCATTCACACGGCAAGAACAGTCGGCGAATGGTTTGAAGTCAGCGGGACAAGGTGTTTACCGTGGCCATCATGTAGTCCCGACCTTAACCCAATCGAAAACTTGTGCGGAATCATGGCGAAAAAAAATAAATATTCGAATGGGAGGCAGTACAGGAATGTGAAAGAGCTTAAAGCACAAATAAATAAACTTGATAAATTCTATGCCGAATAGAATTTTTGAAGTTATTGAGAACCGAGGCGGCTGTACGAAGTACTGATTTACAGTTTGATAGGTAAAACTAAAAATTTCGTCGTTTTAATACTTAAAATGCTTACTGTCTTTATACTTGTTTAGCAGGAAAAATAATTGTTTTTGGAGCTCAGTAACGATGAACCCAAAAAACAATTCATGGTGTTCGAAAAAAAAGGTTCTTTTTTTTTGTTTGATTATAAAATTTAATAAAATAAATATTTTTTTCCCTTTTAGAATATACTCCCGAAATTTCCTCATTTCGTAGTACATATAATCAAATCAAACAATGGAGCCACCCGTGTCTTTATACTTATTTCGGTCACTGTATCACTAGATTAATTCTTTAATTAAAATTAATTAAAACTATACAGACAAAAATGAGATTTGCAGCGATGCTATAAAACTAAACATTGCTCAGTATAGCTGGTCTCTATAGATGCTATCGTAGACGGCTATGAAATCTATGAAAAGATGGTGATTAACAGTTTGAACTATATGTAGGTATGGACTTGGGGTTTTTCCAGGATCTGTTTATGTGTGAAAATTTGATCGGCGGTGGATCAGTATTCAATCAGTCTATCAGTGAATAGATATAATATGAGGCTTTTTAGGCGTACCACGTGTTCTATCACAAAGCAGATCCACCCCGGTTTGGATCCCAAGCGCTCCAACGGTCTATCAAGACTAAAGATATTCTTCATCATCACAATAGTATAGGTGTCATCAAAGGACACTACATCATCGTGAGGCATCCCCTCAGCCTGAGTCTCGATGCAAAAAAAGTACCTACAAACAGGATAATAGGTACTTATTCGTCAATCCCACAGACATAACTTGAGAGAAGTTCCCTTCACTCCGTAAAATGCCAAAACGAGTAAGAGTCGTCCTAATGCCGAGGTAAAACTTAGCAGCAAGTGTGTCAAAACATCGCTCATGGATGTACACGAGAATGTGTAAGTAGAAGAAGGAAGAAAGTGTATAGCGATTTTTTAACAAGTTTCGAATTACTTGTACTTTTGTATTGGGTTTTTGTTGAAACGTGACCATTTTGTTTTTCATCTTTTTTTTTTGGAAGAAGTTCGTCCTTGTCATCTGTGCCTCGTTAGATTTCTCTTTCATCTGACTGGCTTCCGTTTGATGTTGTAGCAGGAAGGTGATTTGAGACTTGTGTGTTGAGGACTATGAGAATGAGAAAAGAAGTTGAGAATATTTTCGGAAGCATTTTTGTTCTTATTTATGTAAGGCAGTTCCAATGGTGTCAGATACTTTTGTATGAACAAAGTTGCAACGTAACAATAGCACATACATCAAAATATGAATATTCTTATAGTGTAAAGACATGCATTCCGCAAGGGTACATCCATAGCCGCCATGGAATTTACAATGATAGCATTCCTAGACATCGAAGGGGGCTTTCAACCATCATATAGAGCCGGAGCTATAAATAACGCACTCCGCAGGGTGGAATATTTTCAGAGCAGCTGTGACTGCTAACCAGTGAATGAATTGGTGACTCTGGACCGTGGTTGTAGTGGACGACATCTACTGGGGAAATACCTCCCAATCTTACAAAACTTGATAGAATCGACATGCAATGCTGTTCAAAATGAGCTAACCAAATGGGTCATGAACAAAAACAAGGTTTAATCGAGTTAGATCTAAATTCGTCATGCACTGTCGTAAATCTCTAGATAAGATTAAGAAAGGTTCACGTTAATGTTGTGCCAGGTACTTGGCCTGAGGGACATATCAGGCAATTTAAGCGCATACAAGAGGCTAACAAAGAATGACGTTTTCTTGACAATTATAACAATGCGAATAAGATATGGGCATGGGCTTGGGACGTATAAAACGGACGAAGAGCTTACTTAATGTCATCAGAGCACATATCGGAACTCTTGTGGACTTATTTCGCTTTGAAAATAGAAATAAACCCAATATGGCCGAGTTTTGTCTACGAATTATTTGCCGAGTCCGAAAGAGTCCAAATTTATAGAAAATTTGGAAACTACTAAACGGATTTTGGTGGAGACTTCACTTAAAATATATTTTTAATTTTAATTTTATTTTTTTTAATTATATGTACATACAAATAAATAACTAGTCAGTTTGTATACACGGCGAATCCAGAGCCGTACCCTTAGACTATCAAAGGCATTTGACCGAGTCTGGCATAGAGCCCTATTAGACAAGTTAGCGTCTTATGGATTACCACAACAACTCTGCGGATGGATGCAAAATTTTCTTCTCTTTAGCTACAAATGCAGGAGTGCCCAAGGATCTATTCTTTCTCTAACTCTATTTCTTCTCCACATCAACGATTTGCTTGGATCGACAAATAATAATATCTACAGCTTTGCTGATGGCAGCACTCTTATATCCTCCATCTCGAACAGTGGGCCTTTGAATGCGGCTACATCACACAGTCAGAGATGTGAACAAATTAGTTTTCTAAATGGTGATCTGGACAAAATCTTGAAGTGGGGATAAGACGACTTGGTTGTATTTAATGCAAACAAGACACAGCTCACAACATTTTCTGGGAAAAATGCTTCAACAGTTCCTCAGATTCAAATGGATGACCATCCAATCCATCCCAAGGACTCAATGCACCTTCTAGGAGTCACAGTCAATTCAGGAATCACATGGCAGGACCACATATCCTTTATCGCAAGAGCGGCGTCCGCTAAGTTGAGCCACCTATTTAGAGCAAAGAGGTACTTTAGCCCCAAGCAACTTCTCCTTCTCTACAAAGCACAGGTTAGACCAGGCCTGGAATATTGCTCCCATATATAGAGCTCGGCTCAAAAAAATTCACTTAACCTACTTGACAGCATACAGAGACGAACAGTTCGACTTATTGGAGACACTTCACTCACATCGAATCTACAACCGTTGGTGCCCAGAAGACAAGTCGCTGACCTTTGCTTGTTCTATAGGTACTTCCATGGTAGATGTTCCGAGGAACTCAAAGACATTATCCCTCGAAATGCAACTTTTGGGCGCCCCACAAGACAGGCAGCTAATGCTCATGACCCTACAGTACACTTGACAACCGCGAGGACATCAATTTTCCAAAATTCCTTTTGTTACAGGACAAGAAAACTTTGGAGCTCGCTTGAACTCATGGCGATCAGTGATGTAATTTTGAAGGATTTATCCCTTTTTGAGGGATTTTCTGCGAATTTTAATTTGTCCGAGGGATAAAGGGACATTTTAGCTATTAAAGGGATTTTCTTTCATAGTAACAAATTTCATATAATAACGATTTTCAAACACAAGTGAACCGAACTTAACAAGGTTAAGACAATACTTTCTAGTGATAAAGCAGCCATATATGTTTTGGTACCAGAAACGCGTAAAATACTTAGAACATACGAATACGAACATACCTCAAAAGAAATGAAATGGTGCTCACTTCAAAGCAAAAAAAAAAACTGATTTTTATTTTGTCGGCAGGTAAATTTAATGAAACTAGTATATTTTTTTATTTGAGAGGTCATTCCTCATTGCTTGTTTTTAGAATGGCGGAAAAGGGAGAATCATCACAGCGATCGTATAAGAAATTTGTTCGAGTTGGACGACTGACGACAAATATAAAGATTGGATAGCGAGGGTTGCAGAAAACTCGAAAAAGGCCAAGTGCAAAAATGAAGTCATTAAACGTTATTTTTGTTTGAAATGCGTCTCTTTTATTTTCTTGGTTTTTTTTTGTTAGCGGAGGGGGAGGGGTATTCTAGTAATCTAGCAAAAAGGTATAAAGTCCATCGAAAAGGGATTTTTTAACGGTTGATCTGGGATATTTTATCAGAACCTTCTGGCAACACTGATGGCGATATATTTCCAGAAGACAACAATTTGCAGCAATTTACAGCAATTTAAATGCAGAACTAACTTTTTTTTGTGTTCAACTTTACTTCATTCAAATTGTCATCATATTTAGATTTCAGATATCTAAAGCATTCAAAAAAAAAGCTTGAAATTGGTTTTAGACGATACATCTCCGCTTCATTTGAGCTATTATTCATCTTTCTGCTCCACCTAGAGACTAAGCTACAACAAATTAAAAATCAATCTTCTTTCCTCAAATGCGAAAAATGATTGTAGCCCTACATTATAACGCAGGTACAACAGGTATGTAGTGTTCCTTTCGGTGTACATGGCGTGTATTGTGGTCTAGTGATTGCGAAACAGTCTAATCGTAATGTTTCACAACGATTTTGCATTAACTTGTCAAAATCATTACCTCACTACGAAGAATTTGAAAACCCTACGATTTTCTGTTCTACTTCGTTGTTCGTATCCATATTTTACTTATCTATATATATAAAAATGGATCCTGATTTGTGTTCGGATACGTATAACTTGAAAACCACCGACTCGATTGAGCTCAAATTTACAGATAATCTTAGGTATTGGCCCTGGAGTGCTTCTGTGAAGATTGGTGAAAATTTGACAAAGGGGCGTGGCACCGGGCATACAAAAAAAACATTCAAAATCTAATGATTCGAAAATCACTGAATCGATTGAGCTCAAATTTACAGATAATCTTAGTTATTGACCCCAGGGGTGTTGCTGTGAAGATTGGTTAAAATTGGACAAAGGAACGTTGCAAATTCTATAAAAAAAAAACATATTTTCATGATTCTTTTTTGTTGCTGTATTTTAGGTTTACACAGAAAGAAAATTTCAGAAAATCGATTTATTCTCATTTTTCGCATTTTACGAAAGAAAATTATTATCTAAGACCTAAGCTATAATGGAGGGTATAGATATATCTATGTATATAAAAATTAAGATTCCGACTAACAGATGATCAACGCCCAGCCTAAACCATTTGCTCTAGAAAGCTGAAATTTTGCATGATGTATACCTTTACAAGAGGGGGTCAAAGTTTGTATGGGAACATTTTTATTTTTCATCCGATTGACTTCAAACTCTGTTTATGTACACTCTATGAGAAATAAAGAAAACTAATTTCTCCGATTTTGCAAAATTCTACTCTTAAAGGGGTAAAAGGGGGGTTAAAATTTTTATGGACAATTTTTATTTTTATCAGATCGACTTCAAACTCGGTTTGTGTACTTTCTATGAGAAATAAAGAAAATACATTTCTCCGATTTTGGAAATTCAACTCTTAAAGGGAAAAAAGGGGGGTCAAAGTTTATATGGGAAAATTTTATATTTCATCCGATTGACTTCAAACTCGGTTTGTATATTCTCTGGGAGAAATAAAGAAAATATTTTCTTCGATTTTGGAAATTCAAAGTTTATTTTTCATCCGATTGACTTTAAACTTAGTTTGTGGCCCTTTTCTTTAGTCACGAACCGTTCGTCGTATCAATTTTAAACTTTGTAATGCGTCCCAAAATCTTTCGCCGTTGAATATACTTATCGCTTCATCTAACTTAAGCGTACGTACTCCAACGATATTCAAGCGGAATTCTGTATGAATAGGGTCATACTGCTAGAAAGTGGTGCATCTTTCTGGTTGCAAGAGTTTAATAAGATCTGGGAGGTGTGGAATATACTGAAGGGGTAAAAGCTCCCCCTATTCTAAAGATGGTGCTTATCATATCCCTGTATTTTCCAGCAAAGAAATATGTTTTGTCCCATAGATTGTAAACGCAATCTGCCATAGTATGATCTGTGTTGATATGCCAGCGCTTCACTAACAAAAATATTGATCATATAATCTTTGAACTGTTTTCTCCAATAAGGCATTAAACACATTTTTCAGAGATACTAACTTCTCCTTAGGTACTTTCTTAGATAGGTTTTCTGTGCGATATATAAATATAAAAGAGGGAACTAACTGTGAAGGAATATATGTGTACCAAATCCTGAGGACTGCGCGAGCGAAGCCGCAGGCAAAAGCTAGTCTATATAAAATTCCTTCAGTAGATAAGTAAAAAGATTGACTACTACAAATTTGCATTGCATTTTTTGCGTATTGCATTTTCGATAAACTATTACAGCCGTATATCGGTTTAAAAAAGTGATTTAATTTAGACCGTAGCTTAAAATATTTTTCGGAATGATGATAAATTTGTGTTAAAAATTATATATCGTTGTGGACACGTTTTTACTCCACTCAAGTAGGTATACCATCTTTCGAATGCCATGAACAGAACAAGAGCGGTTGAAATAAGGAAGACACCATTTACGGCATTAAATTTTTGACATTTAAAATTTTTTATAAATTTGTCCTATATCTAGCCTAAAATTTGAATACCTACAAAACAAAATAAGTGAAACGCTTCAGAAAATTTTTAAATTCTTCACAACAACAGATGCACGGTATTTTTTACGAAAAAAAAAACAAAATCCTATTTTCCATTTCAGGCAACTTTATGGAGATTGCAATAATTTTTCATATTTCACTACGATTTAGCTCGAAACACTTCGTTTTCTTCATCTCGGCACTACTCTTTTGTAATTTTCTATAGTGGGAACGCTGTTTAGAGGTATCGCTTGTTTACATTTATGAAGGGTTTTTTTTTTCTTTGTTTTTTAATTTAATGGTTAATGCTCATTCATAGACGCAGTGGAGTGGCACAGTGTTTATTGCTCCTGACTATTGAGCGGGGGGGATATCAGGTTCAATCCCCGGAAATTGCAAATTTTATAAGGCTTTTCAACTTTTCGCCACCTTTCGCGGATGTTTGACAAACATCCGAGAGTATAACCATTGTATATACACACTATATATAGTGTCTATATAAAATGGTATAACTGGTATAACATGTTGCGCAAACTGCTTTATTTATTTTAACTATTTTAATTTTTCGGATTAAGAAGAAACTGTTTTCATGCCTTTAGCTACAATTCTTCTTATTGGTCGGCCATCCTCGTTCATTTAAGTTTTACTTCCACGAACTATACTCTTTTATATATAGGGCTTCAATTCAATAACTGAATTTTGTTAAGGTGATTTTTAGGTATGACTGTTTTTTCAACGGCCAAAATTGTCAAAAATTTGCACGAAATTTGAAATACATAATAGTACCTTTGAAAGGTCTTGCAGATTGCATGTAACTGGAGCTCCATATAACTACTTATACAAATATGAATTCGACAGTAGGTTTGCTCCAAAAATGATTAAGGACAAGTCTGCAATAGAACTTTTCAGTATTCTACCATTCAAAAACCATTGCACAAGTAAGTGACATAGACTGTAATATATTCTTATCCCTTTACATAGAAAATAACTAGGATAATGTATACAAGTAAATATTTGCAACCCAAAAGATCATCTGCAATTCCATGAAGAAAACACCGAATTTATTACGTCCCATTTCATTTAATAAGATTTATTTTAGACCCTTTCCAATCCTAGTCATAGACAAAACAAATTTATTTAAACAGCCATGCATTTCAGTAAACGTATGTTACCATTCGAATAATGTAGCATTTCAATAAATCAAATTTTCTGGTTGAAATCCTTTTCTGGAAATTTATTATGTCCTCATAATATATTCATATGCGCACGAATATCATACTCGTAACATTCCGAGGATTTTATCAAATCCAAAGTGGGTCGCATATGCTATGTACATATATTTCGATGAAAAATTCAATTTGATACCCTGCTTGCTCACTTGGATATCGAAGAAAAAAATTGATATTAACTAATGTCAGATATCCAGCAGAGACAAAAAATTGAAGTCATGCATTATAATATTCTTTACGAATTTCGGTCTCACAAATATACTCACTATAATCATCCTCATCCACCAATATCAATAACATTTCTACACGTGCAAGCGATTAATAAAAATATCTGTAAGGTACCTAGGTACTTCAGAACTGCCACGAATAAAATTTTCGCACTAGTTGACAATAGTGGTACTCATTGAGGGATTTTTTTTTATTCTCTACTTCAATGAGTACCTACACCTACACCTACATCCTCTAGGATGTAACTAAAACTTGTATACCACAAAACCGAATACCACCAGAATATGCTTCATAATAATTTTTGCAATAAAATTCTTCTTCAAGGTAACACTCAAATATTTTCCACAACACTTTTACGGCACAATACTCCTAATTCCTAACTTGAACTTTCTATCTTCTAAACATTAAATTATCAGCTCAGTTTTGGTATTTATTTATTAGATTTTGAGAAAATTCAACTGAAAATATCCACCTAAATGAATTATTGTTCTGCATGGGTACATCACCTTCTCCAATCCACCCACTTCAAGCCACTCAACCATTCTTGAAGACCCTTCTTTGGGAGATAGTTTATAGAACTGCATTCTTGGATAGGGGAAGTTTTGTTCGGTTTTTAGTGTTGTATACTGTACTGTAGTCATGTCAGAGAAATTTGTTGCTTTTATTGCATTTTGTTGGAATTTCACCATCAAATTCTTCAAGTCGCATTGTTGCATTTTAGTTAAATGGAAGTATTTTCTTGGAAAGAAAAAACTTTTTTTTACATTTTGATTTTGAGTTGAAAGAGAACAGAGAAGTTTCTGCTAGCTCCTAATGTATGTTTGTATGGAGATGGAGGAGGATTTACTTTGTTGCAGGGCATCTTTGAATTTTGTAAATTTTACATTATGAAGTGTGCATTGTGTGTTAATGTGAATTGCGCCTGCGAAAAGTCAGATGGATCATGACGTTACCTAAAACGACTAAAATCTAGAATGGTCAAAATCTCGAATGCAAAAATCTCGAATGGGTCAAAATCTAGAAAGTACAAATGTCTCTAAACACTCTATCTCGAAAAAAATCTACAAAATAAAACTGCTTTCGAGATTTTTATAATTCATTAAATTTACTCCGAAAGTACTGAAGTCTAAAATGAATATTTTGTAACTTCTTTATTGAAAATAATAAATTTTTAACAAATAGTCATAACAAAACACATTCCTTTGAAACCATAACTATAACTATTCAACAGAAATCTTATTTCAAATGAAGACAGACGAAACGAGCTGAATGCTGGTAAGACGCAAGTTGGACCTTCCAATAGGCTTAAGAAGAGTGCAGCAAGTTTTTAAGGGAAATCCCAACTTTCGATACACAAAATTGCTGAAAAAGCCGCTATTTCAGTAGCATCATAAGGAGGCCAGACTAAGGTAAGCCAGAAACCACATGCCATGGACCAGGGATTGGGAATCCTTTATTTGTTCTGAAGAAAAAATAATAATAATTTGGACGGTCCAGACTGTTTCAGCTGTTATTGGCGTGATTTACGAGACGAAAAAGCAGTGAAAATGAGCCGGCACTCCGGAGGAGCAAGCGTGATCATTTGGGGTGCGTTTGGATTTGATGTGGGTATCACCCACAATGAATGGTATAAAATACAGGGAATTGCTAGAATATGCCCTAGACGAATTTCGAGAAATTCCAGCGGGTGAATATTTTATTTGTCAGCAAAACAATTCTCCCATTCACACGGCAAGAACAGTCGGCGAATGGTTTGAAGTCAGCGGGACAAGGTGTTTACCGTGGCCATCATGTAGTCCCGACCTTAACCCAATCGAAAACTTGTGCGGAATCATGGCGAAAAAAAATAAATATTCGAATGGGAGGCAGTACAGGAATGTGAAAGAGCTTAAAGCACAAATAAATAAACTTGATAAATTCTATGCCGAATAGAATTTTTGAAGTTATTGAGAACCGAGGCGGCTGTACGAAGTACTGATTTACAGTTTGATAGGTAAAACTAAAAATTTCGTCGTTTTAATACTTAAAATGCTTACTGTCTTTATACTTGTTTAGCAGGAAAAATAATTGTTTTTGGAGCTCAGTAACGATGAACCCAAAAAACAATTCATGGTGTTCGAAAAAAAAGGTTCTTTTTTTTTGTTTGATTATAAAATTTAATAAAATAAATATTTTTTTCCCTTTTAGAATATACTCCCGAAATTTCCTCATTTCGTAGTACATATAATCAAATCAAACAATGGAGCCACCCGTGTCTTTATACTTATTTCGGTCACTGTATCACTAGATTAATTCTTTAATTAAAATTAATTAAAACTATACAGACAAAAATGAGATTTGCAGCGATGCTATAAAACTAAACATTGCTCAGTATAGCTGGTCTCTATAGATGCTATCGTAGACGGCTATGAAATCTATGAAAAGATGGTGATTAACAGTTTGAACTATATGTAGGTATGGACTTGGGGTTTTTCCAGGATCTGTTTATGTGTGAAAATTTGATCGGCGGTGGATCAGTATTCAATCAGTCTATCAGTGAATAGATATAATATGAGGCTTTTTAGGCGTACCACGTGTTCTATCACAAAGCAGATCCACCCCGGTTTGGATCCCAAGCGCTCCAACGGTCTATCAAGACTAAAGATATTCTTCATCATCACAATAGTATAGGTGTCATCAAAGGACACTACATCATCGTGAGGCATCCCCTCAGCCTGAGTCTCGATGCAAAAAAAGTACCTACAAACAGGATAATAGGTACTTATTCGTCAATCCCACTTGGTATTGCCTTCTTTCAGCGTTTTGTAGTAAGTTACTGTTGCTTCATCGGGTAGTTTTGAGATCATTTAGATGTCAAAGTTTCTAACTTTAGACCTTTGCAAATTTTAAAATTTACAACCTCCCACTATTTGTTTAAATATGTAAAAACCATTTCACAACGCATTGACCTTAGCACTGACTGCAAAACAGATTCTTTCATTATGAAAACTGTGCCCATTTACGGCGTTGAATTGCCTTTCAGCTAAAGCCAATATTTACCCCCTGAAAACATCTAAAATCCTTGAACAGAAGTAAAATATTACAAGAACCAAGACACCCCTCTAGATATTCCAGCTTTTGTATGTGAATCATAGAAAGGCAATGTAAACATCATAATTATGTACAAATGTACAGGTAGGTTAGCTATTAACAATCCTACTCCTATGAATGACAGCAGTAAATCGTCCTGAATATGAGAACAACTGGTTTTTTGTTCTCATCATTACTCCTTACTATGCTAAGTTGCAGATAAACGTTACAAGGACAACTAGCTGTGTATTTCTGCTTCTCGCTCTCTCTCTCTCTCATCATCATCATCATCATTTCTAGGTGACCCTAATTTCCCCCCGAACTCATATAGTTTTCTGCCTAAATAAACAGTACAACGGTACAATTTATACACGAACTTACAAATGCATGAACATAACCACGGGTTTCCTTCAAAGCAAATAAAAAGCAAACATCCTTCGAATGATAATCAATCCACACACTCACAGAAAATTAGATAGACATATGGACCGAAAATAAAATACAAGATCATGTACGTACACTTGTGATATGAATAAACTGCCTTAGCTCCTCTGCCTACTCTCAAGGATATGTGTGTAGAAATAAAAATGAGGCTAGTAGACTCACGATATGAAAAAATTAAGAGCAAAACAAAATAATAACCATAAAGAGCGAAGAATATACGACAACGGCAAACAAAAACATTTTCCCTCCCAAAAACAACCACCCTCTGTGAAAGGATATGCCTATCATCTAAAGAAAACCCCCGGCTCCTTCTGCTGGCGAGAAACTTTCCCTCGCATTACAGCCCAACCGCCCAGTGCGCCCCCCAATCAAGTCGTTTAGTTTTTATATGTAAAACACAGAAAATTACGTAAGAGTCCCGAAAAAATCGGGCAAAGCCAGGGAAAAAAACACACACAAAATATAAGCGGAGTTTTCGTCCTCTGATGTATATGGAAGAGCACTGTAGAGTCTATGGCAACTGGCACACGCTTCAATAGTCATCGTCGTCGTCGTCGTCGTTGTACTTTTTCTCGCTCACTGGCTCACATCCTTTCGCTCTCGGTATTCATCGGATGATATAACAGTGTTTTGCCTTTAGTTGAGTTTTCCTATTGCTTTTCTTTGGTTGTTGTTGGTGCTGCTGCCGCTACAAGAGTTCACGGTTCAAAGTATATGTGGGTGGGGAAGGTAGGTATGGGCCCATCAAACAGAGGATGCTTTAAAAATGGCCAAATGGTGGTACAGCGCCTGGTGGCGTCATGGTGTCTGACTTTCAATAAAAGTTGACTACAATATCATGCAGAGGAGCCGTTACGTTCATTTCTTTTTTTTTTCCTTCTTTTTCATCTAAATACGACAATAAAAATTTGTGGATTATCCTATTTGCAGAAAACTACCCTTCACACTTTTTGTCTTTGCACTTATCTCCCTTTTTATCAATTTAATTTTACCACCCTTTTGGAGGAGTTTGAAAATCACTTTACATCACAGAGTCCTTACTTGTTACCCAAAAAATTTTAAGCACATGCAGGCAACCAGTATCCTTCGAGGCACACCATTGATGCATTCAGCCTGAGAGGACCAACTATCCCCTATAGCACTTGAAGGGGTTAGTGGAGATTTTTTTTTAAATTTACTTTCTTTAATGGATTTTCAATTATCTTAAGCAACCGGCAGAAAAAGGACTTAAATCCTTTCGCACGATATAAAAATTCAAAAAGAGAATCACATTTTTAATTACCAAATAATTGAGGAGAATTCTGCACTGTCACACTCACTCACATAAATTTCACAGGAAATTAATTAATTTTTATTTTTAATAATTTTTTTTTTAATGGAAAAACAAAAATCCTATTGAAGGACACACGGGAAACAACCAAACGAACAGAACAAACGCCTAGAAGAGAACACGATTTATTTATTTTTTTTTTATTTTGGAGCACGTTGTTGTGCATAACACACGGCCTCACAACTAATACTGAAGAGCTTTTGTGCGCCTGACGCCAAGTCCTGTTCTGCCACTATCACCCATATCCTTGAGGTGGGAAACCGGGTTCGAATAACAAAAATAAAATTCAAAACTGGGGCTTTTCTGGGGAAAAATTTCCTCTGATAACAATTAAAGCTCTCTCTCCCTCTCTCTCTCTCCTTGCTGGATTTTCACTCTCTTCTCTGATGTCTTACGTAAAATTATTTGGTTTCATAATAGCTAAGGACGAAATATATATTTTGGTATTGTTTTTCTACGCTATGCCTCTCTGAAAGGCTCAATATCAGTTCAGGGGAGATAAAAAAAAATCCCAAATTTGATTGAAGCTTTTTTTCTGTGCGGAGAAAACATCCCATATATCCTTGCTACTTGAAAAAGCCTGATATTGGGTCGTGGTGAGTGCGGTGACGAATAAATGGTGGATTATAAAAGACGAGGGTGATGGCAGCGTACTGGTTATTGAAGAACAACAGCCGTTTGACTTATCAATGAACACGAGTAAAACGCAAAGCTTAGGTGCCTGTGGGCGAGAGGAGCTAAAGGTATCATGTGGTGGAGCTATTTTTGGATATCCTTTTCTGTTTCGAAAAAATCGAGTTTTTCATTTCGGTTTTGAAGGATTATGGTTGTGTTCTTTTTGCCGGTGCGGTTGGATTTGGCACTTATGAGCTAAGGATTTCGGTTTTCGACGATATGGATTCGGTAGGGGCTTAAAAATATAAATAACTGTGTTGTTGTTTCGAAAGCAAAAATAAAAGATTGTCGATATTTATTTGCCTGTCCGTTTTACTTAATTTCATGACTGAATTTTGGGTTTTGGAAAATAATGTTCTTGTTCATTGCTTCATTGTTCCCTGAGCATAAAACTACTGTAAGCATTAATGCCGATGGTAGTTTGAAAACAAATATCATTTCTATTTATATACAAGCGTAATGAATGAAGGAAAAGGACTCAAAATCAATACTAATTATATGGCTTTATTTCTGGAAGCGTTCGTGCAGGAATATTCCAATTATACTCATCTTTCGAATTATTCACCGCATTAAGTTAAATGATGATTGTTGGTAACGATTAATTATGGTGTTGGATTTGGACCTACCTCCGCATAAGAATTAAAGCCTTTTGGTATTAAGAATTTAGAAAGAATATCATTAGTTATGCTGCTTACGTATTCCATGCCAGGGAGTCGACATGCAAATTTAGCATACATCAGTTTTTGATTTCAGTAAAAGTTGTATGGGCACGCATGTAAATCATTAACGGCACTTGTTCTTGTAGTTTTGATTTTTTGCAAAGAAACAAAAAATACGTGACTACTTATGATGATCCTACTTTGTACCGATACCAAGAGAGTAACATGCTGATAGAAAATTTTTGTTTTCCATGTGAATATTTTTTGAGAATTTTTTTATATTTAATAATGCATCAAGTTCTGATTACCTACCTTAAGAGGCAACTTTTTGGCAAGAGTGTTAAATATTTTTAAAAACTCTTAGAAAACGAAAATGTTGTGTTAATTATAGCCACCGGCATCTTTGATGGCATGAATTGTCTCACTCGTGTATTGCTTCTTTTTGGCGATGGGGAAAATAGGAAATGGCAAGAATTTTCACAAACAACGATATTAACTGCAATTTCCGCAGTCTCTTTCCTTCTTCTGTTGTTGAATATAGAGAAGCTTAAGGTGTCAATTTTTTCGAACTCCGGTAAGATGTACCACAATGCTCAGAGCATTATGCAGGCAGAACCGAGTCAGATTGTGTTGGGTACCTGGATATTGTAATATAGAAGGTAACGAAAGGGCTGCTGACAAAAACGGAGCAGAGATTCCACAAATCGAAACTATTGAATGCATAAGACCACCAATAGCCGTGGCCAAAAGATTTGTTCTCGAGAGAATTAAAAATATGGCAGCCCAGTGATGGTCAGATACAAGGCCGTATCTTGAAGGGTGGATCACAGAAATTCTTAACAAGTGCACTTTTTTAAACGAGAACAGAGCAAATCCAAACAAAAATGAGCCAATTTGGCCATTTATCTAAATGCAAAAAGATTCAAATCAAAAAATTAAGCGTTGATTATAAAGACGACATTTTTATTTTGCGAGTTTTTTCGAATTTCTCCAAGTAGAAAGCACTACCGGAAAATACTTAGCTATCAAAATTCTCTCTGCATTACAAAATTTGGAAATAAATTATCATGACTGAAAACTAAAGCTAAAACTTAACTAAACAGAATTGGACAAGGGTACGATGGTGCTTCCGTTATGAGGGGTAGTTTTAAAGGTGTCCAAGCAATTGTTCGGGCGTTTTACCCAGAAGCATTTTACGTTCATTGCAGTGCACATTCATTAAACCTTGCTTTAGGACATTCTTATCAAATTCAGCCAATACGTAATACGATTGGCATAGTAAAATCGGTTGGAATTTTTTTTAAACTAGCCGCAAAACGAACACACTTGTTGCAGGAAAACATTAAAAAACAAGTAAAAGTGTTATCATCGGCCTGGCCGATACTTTGATACCCTCCACTGCATAAAAGTCATGCAAAATGTTTGCCATGCGAGTTAGTATGCGCCTAATATTAGTTTTGTATGGTAGGTAGCAGAACTACTTTACCGACATAGCTCATTTACAATACCAACCAGACGACGGTAAAAATAAGTCGTCTTACAAAATTTCATTCGCCTAGGTCAATTCCTTTGGACGCTATCGTGCTTTCAACAGACAGACAGACAGACAGACAGACAGACGGACATGGCTTAATCGATTCAGAATGTGATCCTGATTCAGAATATATATACTTTATAGGGTCTCCGGTGAATCCTTCCTGGCGTTACAAACGTAATGGCAAAGTGAATATACCTTCCTGTGGAGGGTATAAAAATTATGCGGAAACTAAATGGAAGAATTTAACGGCTATGTGTGAAACTCGATGGGTTAAAAATCATCACGGATTATTAAGAAAAGTTTAAAGGCCTAGTGGATACCTTGGATGTGTTGAGTATTGATAATGACTCTGAAACCTCATCTAAAGCTTGTTGTTTTCTAAAATCAGTTTTGACCTGTGATTTTTTGATAAGCTTGTGCTGCTTAAGTATCTATTTTGTTTTCGTACACACTACCATTGTGTAAAATTTTGCAATCCGCTTCTTGCGACCTAGTGTCAGCTCTGAACCACGTAAGGCCTCAGTTATAGCACTATCAGTAAAATGCATCCGTAGAAACACGAAACAGAACAAAACTGAAACCTTCAACCATAGCATATCATAGGAATTCAGTGGAATACTTCGTGAAACTGGTTGAGAAGTTGAACAGAAAAAGTTTTTCGTACGGAAAAATAAAGAAATTCTTTTTTTAGAAAATTTAAAGATCAATTGCTTAATTTTTTTTTGCCGAATTAGTTTTATAATGCAAAAGCAACTATTTAAGACCAAGATTGAGTTCAACGATTAAGTTAAAGTGCTCCAAAAAAAAAAGAAACAATTTTTTTACGGATGCATTTTAATGATAGCTATAACTGCAGCCTAAAGCTAGTTTTAAACACTTTTCGAAAAATTCGAGAAAATGTTAGTTTAGAATTTAAAGATATTTTTGAGACTGCGAAAGGCCTTTTAAGTATTGTGGATGAAACTGAAACCTTGAAAATTCTCCCAACAGTATCAAAGCAGCAGCATACATTTTTTTTTCAATAGTTGTTATGATTACCCTTTTGGACGACCTCATAACTCAGGTCCAAACGCGGTTCGAGGACCATAAGACCGTTCTATCATCGTTATATTTTGATCCCGTCTATTACTTGCCAAATGCAAAACAAAATTTAACAAAGAAAATTTTAAATTTTATGAAAAATGTTTGGATGGGGATAGCTTGATGGCTGAGTTTCTACTGTGGAAGACAAAATGTCATGAACAACCGGAGGCACTGCGTTCACAGAACGCCATAACAGCTTTAGGAGACTGCAGTAAAGATTTTTTCTTCCAAACATACATCGATTTTTAAAAATGTTGGCAACCTTACCAGTATCGACATGTAAACAGAAAGAACGTTTTCGGCGATGAAACGCTTAAAAACTTTTTTAAGAAACTCTACCGGTGAAGATCGACTTACTGGTGTAGCCTTAATGTCAATTCATCGGGAGATAGAAATAAATACTGACGAAGTAATTAATGTATTTGCAGCAAAGAAGGTCAGGCGATTAAATTTAGTTTTATAAAATAATTCTTTACTTCGTTATGCTGCTATAGCTTTTTTTTAAACTATTCCTACTTTTGTTATAATTACTAGTTAATAAAAAAAAATTTAATTCGAAATTTAAGGTTTTTTTATTTTCCTCAATCGCTTTTTAAAAAATGTTATTTTTTAAAGATCATAAAATCAGGAAGGGACCTCCAATTTCATGCCGAGTCCGAACGGCTGAATTGAGAAGCTTTTCCAGGACTTGTCAGACGTTCGTGAGAGTTTGGTGTATTGGGAAAAACCTTAAGATGTAATTTGTGTTCCGCTGGGGATCGAACTTGGGCCGCCTCGCACAGTAGTCCAGCACACTAACCACTGAGCCATTGCGCTCAGTACATTATAACTTCAAAAATCTACCTAAACAGTTTTTTTTTTAAATTCCTGAAAATCGGATAATAAATAGTTTTAGAGTTCTTAGAAACAAAAATTGCATCCTTCCTGTTGCATTCAACATTTTTTTTACGATGAAAATTGAAAACTAAATAAGTCTGATGATGGTTTTGTAGTTATACAATTTATTTGAAATACCTTTTGCAAGCTGCATGCAGATAGATGCTAGTTGTGCACTGAATTTATTCTCAATAAATCTTCATAGAGTCACACTGTATTGTTACAATACCCATAAATTTATGTTAAACAGATTTATTATCGTTGTGTTTCTCAATTCCACAAACATCCTTAAGTCTATACTATAAAAACTAAGGACTCCTTATTCAACTCAAACATATCTTTACAACAACAACTCTGTTGCTATTAATACAATTTATAATAGTACTAACTTTTGCCGCAAAATTCACTAATTACCGTTATGCACTGTTATAACTGTATATATAATATTTGGGTATATACAAAATTACAAGTTTTCCAATCGAAAATTAAACGAAACATTGAAATTTATCCGAAAAGTTTATCACTGGGAAAACTCCAACAATGGGAATCAACCTATATAAACCTCTAGTCTTAATTAGTTTTTGCATAATATTTCCCCCCCACCATGTTCGGTTATTGCCACAATAAATCGAAAAATTCTGAAAATAGCACACCGCAAACGGGAGGAGCGTTTCGTTTACATTGTTTGATTTCAGGTTGCTGACTCAGAATAATAAGTAGGTCGGATTTTGGGAGTCGATAAACAAACCAATGCAATCAAAGAGCCCCCTCCAACGGGTAATATGCGTGGATAACTTCGTAAAGTAAAATATTTTCACTTGATTACCATCTAGGGGTAGCTAAGCTATCGTATAGAGAGCATTATTTGCAATTTTCTGCTTTTCGAACGAAGTCAAAGAGTGTTGACTTTTTGTGAGGTATATAAACAAGTTTTTCTCCCTGGAAAAGAGCAGAGTCGGTCTTGAGCAGGGGTTTAGTAAGTAGCAAGCATAACATTTAGCTTTGTCAGTATTTATTAATTAAATTGAGTAGGTCACCACTCTGAGGCCTTTTAGAATGGTGATCGATAAAATTGGCATCAGAAATGTTTGAAAGCATTTGATTTTGAAATCAGTATTGTAACAGTAAGAGGTACAAAGAGTAAAACGTAAGAAACAAATAAGAATGTAATGGTGCTATCGGTGCAATAGGCAGGGCATATACATGAATTGAGTTGCACTCAACAATAAAACAATTTACATCAATACATCTTAATGTTTTTTTCTACTGCGCCACCTCTCGCGAACGTCTGACAAACATCCGAGAGTATACTACCGTCCCGACGTTACGACGCGTCGTAAGAAGAAAGGGCGCATCTCCATTTTAGCAGTTTTGAGATAAATGCAATTTACTCTTTTTAGTTTTCGCGCCTTTAAATTAAATGGCTTTGAAAATTTAAAAAAAAAACTATTTCTTAATAAAAAAAATTATGTAATTTTATCGTTCCTGTAAGTTTCAGTAATTTTGGCGATTACTTTGAGTAAATGGACTTGCGACTTTTTTTCTTAGTACCTATAAGCTCAAAAAAAAAAGCTTGAAGTTTTAACAAAACTGAGTTTTTGCAATAAGTTGATAAACTTTTTTTAATGCTTTTAAAGAAGAAATTAAAATAAATTATTTCACTGAGTTAGATTAGGTTAGGTTAGGTGGCTTTCCTTAAAGGACGCACTTGGACAATATTAATAGCTCCATTGTGATACCACATGAAAGGGAAGGGGAAAGTCGATAAAAAAATTTATGGGCCGAATATTGCAAATGGAAACTCTATTGCTATATTTTTTTTTGAGAGAGAAATCTGTGTATCTAACCTCGTTAAGAAGTGTTGGTGGTGTGGTAACTGAAGCAGTTAACTCAATAAAAATTAATAAAGTTACCACCTCTTGGTAGCGGTTTGTCCTTAGGGAAGTACGGAGGGTGACCGTAACAGTCTGCCCCTACCTGCTCTCCGCAAGGAGAGAGATTGGTGCGTAGCAAAAATTGGTGAATGAATCAATCCTCTTTGCTGCTTGATACCGAAAGTCTTTGTGACGGATTGTCTTCCAGAAAAAAAAGAAGTATACATGTAGCAATCTGCCAACGTTAATTTCCTTTTGACAAACCCGTCCGCAAAAGAGAAACTGGTGCGAAAAGCTTGATTGAAGCAATACTGCTTGGTACCGAAAAGTGGGTCGCGGTTTGTCTTCGGGGAAAAAGACGGAGGGTTACCGAAACAGTCTAACCCCCGCCTACATTTGTCTCAAGATGAAGCTGACTGTAATCAGTTGCTCCAGCTGGAAGTTGGTCTTCAGTGAAGGCAAAAAGGTGACCGAAGCAATCTAACCCTGCGTTATTAGCCTCTGATAGTCCACTTCTTAGGAGGGTGACTGGTTCAGTTCAAAGAAGCGTATTTAGAGAAGTCTGCTCTACAGTTTGACGTCGAAAGAGTGGCGGTTTGCTTTGGGAAAAACATGGAGGGTAACTGTCAATCGGTTTTTACATAAATCTGAAAGTTTCCTATATTTTCCCTTTGTTTAAAACGAGGACAATAAGTTGCTCTTACCATTCACTTCAAAGATTTCGTCAAACTACAAATTTCACGCAGCAGCGCAATATAAAATCCCTTTCAATCGTGAGATCTTATTCAAACGTGCCTCTTCGAACACAGCTCTTGCACATGACAGTTAAGTTAGGTAGCAAAAAAGGCGCATTCACCAACAAAAATCGTATGATTTAATGAGCCTTTTTAACGTAGTAAATGGCAGATAAGCCTTTATTACTTAGCAATAGAGCTGAGCATGGTAGATGTGCCCATTTACATTGATGATTTTAAGCCATTTTCTGTTGGAAATGTGCCCTTTAAGCTTCGCACAAAAATAAGGCACTGTTTAACGATTCCAAATATGCCGCTAACTTATTTTCTGAATTTTGGCGTTTGCGCCCTTTTTTCTTAGAAAGGCAGTATAACTGTCCTGAAAAAGCTTCTCAACTCAGCCGTTCGGACTCGGCATAAAATTGTAGTTCCCTTCCATTCGTCCAAAAAATATAAACTCACACAAACGAATGGTTGCGGGAAGCTAGGCCTTGGGTGTCTACCGCCTGTTGGGCCACCTATTTATTAATTTTTTTTATTCCGTGACGCTGATATAAGGATTCATGACCTTGCTGGAGATGATGGCCATTCGATTTTTTTTTCTAAGGTTTGCTCTTCAATTGCTACCTTTAGAGACAGTTTCTCTCCCTAAAAGGTGAGCGATAGACTATAGGAACGATTCCAATTGAGAACAAGCTTAGGGTTGTGTGGTCATTGATCACCAAGTTTCACAGAAGGCGAGATAGGACGCCACATTATGAGGTTCCTCTACTGACAGATCTTCTGGTGACAAATACTGGGGATGGCGGCAGCAAAAGTTTCGCTACTTGGGGTCTTCGTCTTAGTATACCTTAGGTAAGATAAAATTTACTAGAGGTAGAAGTGATAAAGTGTTTTGGGTGAATTGGTTTACATTTTGATGGTTCCCGAGAGATTGTGATGGGCCCAATATAGTGCGTAGTCTACTGTGATAATCTCACACCCAATACAAAACCTAACCTAGAAGTGGTGAAGAGTATTTAGCTAATCTTCTTCTCACTTGAAAGCATGATAGAGCCGAAGTGCCTATATTGTGAACTGAGCTTCAGAAGGATTTGCGGCACTAATGACAAGAAGGAACTCGCTATATGTATATTTTGACAGCTTGTGCAGAGCACTGTTCCCTGATGGATCAAAAATTATGTTCTAAAATTGGATACTAAATGCGAGATGATCTGATGAATCGGCAATCTCTTTGGAGGCTACGCACTCCATAAGACTGTTTCTCTACTAAATGTGGCTTTTGATATCTACTTACGCAATGTAGTTTAGCAATGTAAAAATGGAGCGAGGATTACCCTAGAACTCCTGTCTTATACGACACATCCACTGATATGGTGGCAGCGAGACGAGAGATTCCCGTGTAATTCCCTCCATTACAAACACGAATGCCCGCGAGCGGTTGGGCTTGCCCTTACTTCCGTAATTACAAGTTTTATTCCAAATTATACTCAACCTCTATTGCGATTTCTTGAGGCGGAAGTGTCTACCTAACCAAACGCATTAATCTTCTTATATCACCTGAGCCCATCCCTATCGGCTCTATCAGTCATCCTTATCTGTCCAATAAAATGTGAATAAGTCCCTGATCGCCTTTACAGTACATACCTCAAACTCGAATGTTATGCAGCCCCAACTAATTGTATTCTCAAGTTGACAATAAACGATTCTTAAAATTCCCACCCACATCTCCATCAACGTCGTCGTCGTCATCACGAAACCCCCCAGGGTGCGCTCGTCCACAAACAAGCCCAAAGTCCCATCACATTCGCAGGCGAAACATGACAAACTAACAAATAAAACTGAGCGAAAAACACCATAAAATATCCTCCATCATCCTTCCGCAGAAACACTTTCCTCAGCGCGGAATTCAATACAACTATTCCGGTTTCTGCGAAGCGAAAACAAAAGCACAAACACACAATCCACCAAGGCTCCGTGGCTAGGATCAATTACTTGCTCTTCTTCCAACAACAATGGTAGGCAATAAAACTTGAAATGTTTTCAAAATTAATGTCTTTCGGGACCATCATCAGTTCCTTTGCATTGTCATAAGAAAATCACTCGACAAGAGTGGACCGCGACAACAACAACAGAACACACACATAAACTATATGGTGTGGAGGTGGAGGTGGAAGTGGAGGTGGAGGCCGTCGCAAATACAATCGATTTTATATCACAGTATAGCGGTTCAATAAACTTTATATTCCCCCATAGCTGACAGCGTGGTATTGTGTATATTATTTTGAAGAAATCATATAAAAAGGACAAAGGAAGACATAAATCCTATATAAGGAGACTGTGACTGTAGTTTGTCTCTCACTATACTGCCCTCTCTGTATCAGGTTGGTGTGCATGGTGTGTGGGAGTAGTGCTATGGCTTTTAGTCGTTAGATAAATTTGCAGTACAATTTATGGCAATTAGTCGTCCTTGCCAAGGTAGGGAGACCCACCCCTGTGTAGCTTGACTAAAAGCCACTATTGCGTTTAATATCCTTGACCTGGTGTGCAAGTGCAAGAGGTTCTATTATATGCTCACGTTTCTCTGGTCGTCGTTGTTGTTTTTGTTGCTGTGGGACCCGAGGATATTTTTTTGCATTGTTCTGCAAAGTTAATTCCTCTTTATAAAAAACATAAACAAAGAAAAAAAATATTAATCCATTTTCCATTAAAGGGAAAGGTTTCTACCAACCAGGCGCATGTAAGAGAGATCACATATTGCCTGCAACAGGATATTGAAAGGTGGTTTAGCTACACTCTTTCGTTATTGAACAAGTTGTTAACTGGGATTTTATTGAGAAAAAAACGACACAACGATTATTCGTTGTAGGTGGATTTGCCAAGGTGAAGAGTATAAAGGACTTAACCACAAAAACGAATTCAATTTGTCCCAAGGGAGGGGGAGATTTTAAGTCAGTTACTGGGACTTATTTTTGGGTTGGAATGATGACTAATAGGTGCGGGTGAAGTGGATGCTTAAGGGTATTTCTTTCAAAGCAAATGTATAAATCATTAAGTTAGCGAACATGAGTTCAGTGAATGTAACTACCTAAAAGCGTTATAGGGCCCATACACGACACAGACACGTCGCTGCAGACCAATATATTTTGTTGTTGTGCTCATGTCTGCGCAGATCGTCTGTGTCGTGTGTATCCATGTCGACTGTTTGCAGCGACCGTCTGCGTGAATTCAAAATTTTTTGAATTTTTCTTGGTCTGCAACGACATGTCTGCGTCGTGTATGGTGAATTTTACACAGACGAGCGAGAAAATTCACGACGTAAACATAATTTAAAGCCTCTCGCTTGGAGAAATAGGTTCCCTCATTAAAGTTTGTTGTTTAGTTATTAATGGACCTATTTTTTATAGCAGCTTCATTCAATTTCCTTCATCCATTCGGCCAAAATTAAAGAAGTTGGCAGGCAGTATCCGCCATTTTCACGAACCGATGACCACGACGAAACGATAGAAAGTAATGTCTGTGCAGATTGTCTGCAGCGTGTGTGACGAAGGCATGTTTGCACAGACTTAAAGTCTGCAGCGACGTGTCTGTGTTGTGTATGGGCCCTATTAGTGAATAGTGCAAGTAGTTATCGAGGTATTTTCATAGAAAACTACTTCAAATAAAAGATGTTGAAAACTTTGTATGGAAAAACTTATGTTTTCAAGGGTTTTCGCGAAAACCCCGTTTTCGAGTCGGCGTAAAAAGAATACATATAACCAGTTGGCTATTATATATACCAAAATAAGTGACTACAAACGCATCAATAATTTGTCTGAGCTCGAAACAATTAATTACCTTGCAACCTTGGTCTTTCTTTTGGGAAAGGAATTCAAGAAAAAAACTGGCCAAGTGCTAGTGTCTCTTTGGGGGACCAGTTCTTTGATACATTCTAGGACACCTTAAGTGTGTCCTGATGACTTTCTTAGCTCCAAAGCCTGGTTTTGAGCTTTACCTACATTTTTTTTCCTTTTTATTTACAAAACACGTGAGAAGTGGCTTTAAAATGGCGCTTAAGCTTAAGAGAGTTGCAAACTAGCAAAAATTACCCTCAAGAACAACAGATGGAGATTGGAGATTTGTTGTAGTTACTTCTTTGATGAACGACAATATCTGGTCAGCATAAAAAAAAATAAAAATAGGTGGTAGACAACCTAGGCCTAGCTTCTTGCAACCATTCGTTTGTGTGAGTTTCTATTTTTGGGACGAATGGAAGGGACCTACAATTTTATGCCGAGTCCGAATGGCTGAATTGAGAAGCTTTTTCATGACAGTCATACTCTCGGATGTTTGTCAGACGTTCGCGAGAGGTGGCGTAGTAGAAAAAACCTTAAGATGTAATTTGTGTTTTTCTGGGGATCGAACCTGGGATCCCTCGCATAGTCCAGCACACTAACCACTGCGCTACTGCGCCCAGCATAGGGCTTGAAAAACTCCTTGGAAAACCGCGCTGTAAGCTCTTTTTTTTAACTAATGGTAGTTCCCTAGGGTACCATTACATAAAGCCATGCAACATGAGGCCATATTTCCGACACCAAATAATAGACCTAATCCTGCACGAGCTGTTCTTAATATTTTTTTTTTTTTTTTAACTTCTGACTGCCGGAGCATTAGGATGCACGTCGACCTAAAAGGTCTATTGTGCTTGACGTCAGATATATGTTTAGGTTAGTAGCGCTTCTACTTTCCTAATGTAGCTGATAATACGTTCAGCAGAGGATTTCCTTAGTTTTTCGGTACTTATTACTTCCCTGAAAAATGATTTCCTTCTTATACCGTAAATGGCCGGGCATTCACATTCACATTATGTGTTCGGCTGTTTCGTCTTCTTCTAGACATAGTCTGCACTCCGGTGAGTCGACTAAATGCATTTTATTTATAGGGCCCATACACGACACAGACACGTCGCTGCAGACCAATATATTTTGTTGTTGTGCACATGTCCGCGCAGGCCGTCTGTATCCATGTCAACTTTTTGCTGCGACCGTCTGCGTGAATTCAAAAATTTTTTGAATTTTTCTTGGTCTGCAGCGACATGTCTGTGTCGTGTATTGTGAATTTTGTACAAACGAGCGAGAAAATTCACGGCGTAAACAAAATTGAAAGCCTCTCGCTTGGAGAAATCGGTTTCCTCATTCAAGATTTTTGTTTAGTTATTATTGGATTCATTTTTTGTAGCAATTTCATTAAATTTCCTTCATCCATTCGGCATTAATGAAGTCGGACCGGCTAGCAGTATCCGTAATTTGTCTGACCCTACGACCACGATGAAATGATACAAACTAATGTCTGTGCAGATTATCTGCACCGTGTTTGGCGAAGGCATGTTTGCACAGACTTAAAGTCTGCAGCGACGTGTCTGTGTCGTGTATGGGCCCTATTAGGTGATATCGCAGACCATGGTGAACCGTTAGGTAGCCTACTAGGTTTTTGATATCATGTCTGTGAAGATTTAGTATCTTTCTGGCATCTGCTTTGAAGGGCTGAATAGCTCTTTTGGCCTGTCTTAGGCCTGGGATGTTCTCCCAATACGAAGTACATTTGTTTTGCTCCCAGCTTTTTATAGCCAGATTTATAGCTGATTTGGGAATCGAACAGAATGGTTCAGGTCCAATGAAAGGGGTTTCCGGGCCATTTCTGGCTAGTTCATCGGCTTTTTCGTTTCCTTCTATTCCCTTATGTCCGGGTACCCACCATACACTGGTTTTGTTCCTGTAACTAAGTGTTTGGAGGGAATCGAAGAAGTGTAGTACTGATTTCGAGTCAATAATGTGTGAGCTAAGGGCTTTTATAGCTGCTTGACTATCCGTGAATATATGGATGTTGGCGTCTTTAATGCCTGAATTGTATATAAGGTTTGCGCATTCTTTAATAGCATGGAGCTCTGCTTGAAATACGCTGGGACTTTTTCCCATAGGTATTGAGACGTTCCGATTTGGTCCATGGACACCAGCTCCTACCCCCGAGTCCATTTTAGAACCATCCGTATACCACTTTAGGCCGTTTTGGCGTTTGGTGGGTTATTGCTAACTCTTAGCAATAAGGGACTACAAAAACAGTCATGGTCCATTGCCGCGAGTTAAGGAGTTAATTTAAGTTAAGTCTTACGTGCAGGGAGTCAAATACGTCCCTCGCCTACATAAAGTGAATATGTAGTTCGAATAATAGAGCAACATACTGACCCTTGCAAAGTTTGGAAACAGCCGCCCATCCTGGACCTGGATGCAGCTGGCGCAATCAGACTTTTTTCTGAGAGGAGTTTTTAAAACTCTATATATGGATGCGTTTGCCAAAATCTGCATAAAATACATCTAAAATCCAGGCCCATGTGAATACAATTACAAACAAATTCGTTCGCTTAAAGAAATACTAATGTAACATATTGAGTGGTCAATTCAGACTAAAAAAAAATAAAATCCCAACACTACAGCATCATTCGCAATCGATTCAAAACACTCCAACGAACAACATTGTCCAGCTCTGAATGGGTATTCCCTGTATTGCTTCCCGTGAATACCATTCGAATACGCATAGCTCAATCGATTTCTACCGAGACCATCGAAGGATAAAACGGAAATTCATCATGCAGCCATTAGGAACAAGACAGACAACGAACTACGTAACTGTTGAGAAATACATGGCAGAAGCATGTTCTCACGTCACTTCACTCTCCATTTCACTAGAGAATTCTAATGCAGATGTATTTCAGCAACACGTGCATCAGGTCTACAGAGATCCAACATTCGTTCGGGTATAGCGTATAGCTCAACCGGAAGAAAGAACATACGACTATTCAAATCGGTCATTATGCATTCGCTCACGAGCGCACACTCCCATACACACCCACACCCAATAAACTATACACTCCTTTACACAGTTGATAGAGCACAGCAGAGAAGGATATACTGGGCGCCTTTTCATAATTTGCATAACAGTTGCATATATAATGGAAACGAAAGGCAACTTTGATTGCCATGCCATGGCAACTGGCACTAGCACTAGCACAAGTGGGTAATTGAAAGTCCCAACAACTGCCATGCGAGTGGAAGTCGTTAATGTATGCATAAAATTATTATAGTCGTTCAACATTCAGCCACTTTAGAAGGACCAAACTGAGACAATGATATTTGCCGGATATTGGTGTGATCAAAAAATGTGGCGGCAAGTGGTCCATTTTGGAATAATTAAAAGTTAAATTTGTTTTGGGAAATATTACTCATACGCCCCCCATGCCACTCGAATGCAAGTAAAAATTATAATTCAAGCATTTACAGTCAGAGCTTCGGAATTTAACTGTGTGCGCTGGGGGTGTTTATTATAATCAAAATTTAACTCACAGCGTGAGGGTGTCTATGGGATAATGAAATGGAAGAGGTCTTCCGAATGCAATAAGTTCTCCTTAGTTCATTTAGTGTTTTGGACAAGTTCAATGAGGAGGATGACTAATAACTTTCCTAATGGGACAATGGACTTAGTTTCGAAGGAGGATTTTATTTGGCGCGCAGTAAAAGTGGCTATTTGGTGTTCTTTTTTAAGTCGGACATTTGGGGGTTTTACAATACAGACAATTTGCTAAAATTTTAATTTCAAAGTCGATTTCCTATATTGTAAACCTCAGTCGGACACATTTTCTAGTCGCACAATACCAAATATCTATTTATGCATCTGCAGTGTAGGACCGACAAAGTCAACGGTGTACTTATACGATATTTGTGAGAATTGATCCTTTCAACGGGAATAAGACTCCGAGATGCCTAAACTCCAAATTCCTCTACCTGTTCCAATGTAACTCAACTGGCGTGCAGAGAACTACATCTTCATCCCAACCTCACGACAGATAGGTACTAGTCTTTTGACTGTACGCTAGAGGGTTCTTGCCCGAAATCTATACCATTCGACAGATCGTTGGTCTCCAATTAAAGGCAATTTGCCGCCTTTAATTGCAGATAAGTTGGGTACGGTTCTCTTCTGATTCTGCATGCCATCCAAGGCGAGTTCTTCTTCTACTGCGTCGTGCTTGTAGGTTGGACTTGGAGTCGAAGACTCTATAACGTTAACGATATTGTCTATTCGCTCTACATATTGTAGCCATTTTAGGCGATTGATTCACCTTTTTCTGATCGCTATTCTTAAAAAAATTCCGTCAACGGACAACGGTCGCTCGAACTTTTTGTTAGTGTTTTTTGACAATTGGCCTTATTAAAGTTATTTTTCTATCAAAAACTTAGGCCACTGAATGGCCCCGTATTCCGCTCCGACAATGCAAACCATCGACCGTATACACACATGGTAGACGGCAAAGTGTTGCTATAAGTGCAGATTTGTCTGCATTTTGAAGATTTTTATCCCAGCTAAAATCCTAAATCCCTAAAATCCAAAAATCTGCGTGCCCGATTTTGTTTTTGTTAGAACTTATGTAATTGGTTTGTTTAATGATTCTGAGCTGCGCAGAAGAGAACAGAAAATTAGAGATTTTTGCGTTCCATGATTTAGAACTGCTGTCTCCTCATGAGGCTGTACTGAAGGCGTCTACCAGAAACCTGTCAAAATTGCTTTCCGAAGCAAAATTTTTTTCTATCAAAATCTGTTTTGCAGATTTTTTTTCTTCATAATAGCAGATTTGAGTCGAAATATTTTCATGGGTACAGCCCAACAGATCTGACAATCTTACCTTAGTCGAGAAAAGAAACATCCGTCTTATTAGTTAGCGTAGTTCTTTGTTTGATTTTTGATGCGATGTCATTTCCAGAGCTTAACTTCCTCAGAGCTGAATATCAGAAAGTTCCGTCCGTATCTTCGATACTGTGCGCCCCTTCTTAATGTCAGAATATAAGATCTATTATTCTAGATAAGTCTAGCCTTCTACACGACTAAACCTATTTTTGCAGCTTTTGTACCAATATTTGGAAACATATCAATGACACATATATATCGCCTAAATCGCGTATAAATTCTCTCTCAAACGTCTCGATGAGATTGTTTTCGACCTTACTGCAGCAGCCAACGTTCCTCGTCGTCCAAACCTGACGAGTTAGACAAAGATGCATAAACATTTCTAAAAATATTATTGTACGCAGTTTTAAAGTCGATAAGACTATGCGGTGTTTGGGGAATATGAGAAATATTTGGTCAGTGATAGACTTGTACCACGCCTTTAAGCACACTGGCAGGGGCCAAACGGTTCGCTGACATTTGTTTGTTTACAAGATCGATGTATCTATGCCAGAGGGTCTCCTATTTTGTGGATCCGCTAAGCGATATGCTGAGGTTCCATTCATATATATATCAATATATGCTTATTTCTTCCAACCGAACCTTGGCGATGAGTTTGTGTATGCTCTACACCAAGTCGTTTCCGACTGGAAGGCCGTCTACTCCAGCAGCCTTTATTTACTTGGGCTGAGATATTACTATACCGCCTTCATTTTGGTCCAGATTGAAGGTAACGTTAGGTTAAAAGTGGCTCTCAATGAGAGAAACGCATAGGCCGTTATTCGTCCCATTGTGCATGCCACTGGGATTTAGGGAGCTATTTCTTTGCTTGCTATACTCATGTGAAATTGCAATAAAGCCCAAAACGATTTTTGGACTTTATTTCATTTTCAAAAGTGCAATAAAGTCCAAATCGAAGTGGAAATAAAATCCACAATGCATAAACAGTAGAATATGTATAGGGAGGGCCCCCCTGCAACCCTCCTGCTCGTCTTTCTTTTAAATAGCTGAGTGAAATAATGTCCAATGACTTTATTGCACTTTCAAAAATTAAATAAAGTCCAAAGCTTGTTGTGGATTTTATTGCAATTTCAAAAGTGTAATAAAGTCCAAAAAAGTAAAAAATTACGTTTTGGACCTTTTTGCATAAGACTTTATTGCATGGCATCCCATTTGCTGCCGGTTATGATGCTAAGAATGTTAGCGGCTCTGGTATTACCTATAGATCACTGAGATCATTGAGAAAATAGTTTCCTAAGTGGGCATTTCTTAGATTGGCCAGGGCAGGGCAACTCATCTCTGCAGCTTCTGCAGAAGTCATTGTATGGCAGACCGAGCCTTTGCGCGTGTCTGCCTAATATACAGTGCCCGGAGATGATATAAACGACTTTCGAGATGCTGGATCTATTAAGTCGAAGAAGCTCCTTGTTTTTTTTTTTTTTTTTGTGACCAGAGCTGGCCAGGTAAACTTAGCAGAATCGCAGTATCCTATATGTACATCCGCGTTTATTATTTGTTTAACGTGGGAAAGTGGTGCATACATTACATACGTTGTGCAGACTTATACTATCCACGCCAGAGGAGCCTAGCCTTGCTAGTTCGTCTGCTGCACAGTTCCCTGGGATGTGTTAGTGATCAGGAACCCAGCAGAGGGTGAGGTTGTAGGTACTGTCCAACTATCTCATTAAGAGATACGCGGCAGTCTTCCACCGCCTTAGATCTTATTTCGCTGCATATAACGGACTTGATTCCAGCCTGGCTACCAATGTATATGACGATATCCCTTTGTGATACCGAATTAATCGACAACCACGCTGTAGCTTGACGAATAGCTGTAATTTCGGCTTGGAAGACACTGCAGTGTTTCGAAAGACAGAAGGAGAGGCCCAGGTTCAATTCATCTGAAAAGACTCCGGCGCCCACTCTCTCTAGTAATAGTCCAGATTGAATTCTCGAAACACTTACCTTTGAACTTGAAATTTCAGATATCCCAGATTAGCAAAAAGTCCAACGTGTAAACTATACTAAGTGGCTACCCCGAAAAATTGGCTAAAACTTGTATCCCCAATATTACTGTTTCTAGCTGTAGCTCCACTTTATTATTAAATTCACATCCCAACCCAAGCCGAACTAATGGTTCTCAAGGAAGTATTTCCCCTGTCCATCGATCGGCGTAAAACAAACATTGCTCAATATCCATCTGAAACTGGAACTAAAAACAAAAAACCCAGTCAGATTGACTGAACTGCCCGCCATTACTAAGTGAATTATACAATTTTTCTAACACAAATCCATGTTGGCACACTTGTCTTTCTTAATCTTTCAAACTTTACACATAAATCCCCCAAAACTAACTGCAAAATTCTCTGTCCTTTAACTCACAAGAGTCCTTCACTGAATGTTCATTGTTCAATGCGTTCATATCAAAAAAAAAAAAAAAAAAAAGCAGCTGAAACAAACATGAAAATTCGATAACGAAAACTTCTCTTTATTTTAATTAACTTCTGTCATGGAGCACACATAAATCCCATCATAATGTCCTAGCGAAGATAATGCCATGAACCGAGACGCCACCCACTTATACGTGGGTAGGATGTACATGTACAACGTACTCTTATTATTTAGAATCCACAATGGACCTTCGTTTTGGGTGTGCTTTACTGTATCTTTCTCGCTCGCTTTTATCTTCTATTTCTGTTTCCCTTCTTTTCTTTTTTTTTTCTGTACGGATTCTTATTTCTGATTATCTGGGATTACCACCAAGTGCCACGAGGAGATGTAGAGAATCAGAATTGCCTATCTGTGATGCTTAGCAATGAAAATCCAGCACACAATGTGGCTCCACGCAATGTCATATAGGACGACAACGACGACCATGATAATGGCGAGCAGAGCGAGGAGAAGGACATTTATTTTATGACAAAAACTGCGAACTACATAGAAATCCTTTATACATTTTTTTTTTCTTCTCTCCCACCCGAACAGTCAGTACTCACTACTCAGTATAAAACCTTCCCAAGAGAATGAAAGGTTTTCGAATGAGATGCTACCGCCGCCGCCGCCATCACCAGACAGTGTGCACTATAGTTCTTATGGGTATTTATAGGCATTTGACCTTGATGGGAAATTCCCGAAAAAAGGATTTCTTACAGCCTACACGTAATTAATCGAAAAGCATTTTTTCATTTTCATTAACATCGGCAGCTGGAAAACATGTTGGAAATACGATTCTTTTGATTAACATAATTCAACTCTGGTTAGAGATTTTATTACCATTTTATGTCCTGTTGCGGAGGATGTTATTGTCAGCGACTATTAGTGAATTTCATGTTGTGGAAAATTCATTGTGCTCGAAAAATGATTCTGACTTGTCCTTGATGTGGTGGGCATCTTTTTATTTTATAGTCTGTGTTCAGAGAAACACAAAGGAAAAAAAATACCCCTATGTATACCCTACTCAACTCAGATTTGCATTGATTTTGTGTGAGGGCCAAGGACCAAGGGTAAGGGGTGTATGGTTTTAAATAATACATATTTTTGTTCTGGTGATAATAAAATTACGGGCGCCTGTGGTTTAAGTGAATTCTGGAATTGGTATTGGTAGCTGGAATTGATTTGTTGACTTTATATACATTATTTGTTTACATTGTTGCGATTTGATTCGTATTTTTCTTTTTAAGGTCGCCAAAGTTGTTACTGTTTTTACGAGGGTAACAAATATTGTGTACGTATTTATGTTTCTGTAACAGGAAAAGTTATCGTATAAAATTGAAAGAATATTCGCTGTTGGGATAACTTTGGAGATATTTAGAAAAGTTTCGCAACAGAAAATGTCTATATCCTTTGGGTAGGCAAAAGTTTGCAAACGAGAACCTGGAAGTTTAACTGGAATCTATATTGAAAAAATGACTGGTTGTGTAAAGGAAGGCTGAGATTTAAAAAAAAAAACTTACTTTACAAGCATTGATAAACTTGGTTTGAGCCAGAAGTGTAACAAGCAATTTTGTGGTCAACTGATTGCTCTATATCTTAGTGGTGTAAGAAATTTTGCATTTAGATTGCATTTCCACTGCTTGTGAAATTTTTTTTTTTTAAATAGATACTTCTCCCGGGGAAGGCAAACCTATAACACTTCATCAGTGCCCCGAGATGCTTGCAGATGTATGTTAGTTCTGCACTTAAATTGTTGCAAATTGTAGTCTTCTGGAAATATATCCCCAGGAAGCGAGTTCCAAAGTTTGCTTGTCCTGTAACAGAAGGAGTTTTGGAAAATTGATGTTCTCGCGGTTGTCAAATGTACTGTATGATCATGAACATAAGCTGCTTGTCTTGTGGGGCGCCCAAAAGTTGCATTTTGAGGGATAGGTAATGTCTTAGTTCCTCGAAACATCTGCCATGGAAGTACTTAAAGAACAAGCAAAGGTCAGCGTTGTCTTCTGTGCACCAAACAGTTGTACATTCGATGTGAGTGAAGTCTTCAATAAGTCGAACTGCTCGTCTCGTAGGTTAAGTGAATGTTTTGGCGCCGAGCTCCATATATGGGAACAATATTCCAGGCCTGGTCTAACCTGAACGTTGTAGAGAAGGAGAAGTTGCTTGGGACTAAAGTACCTCTTTGCTCTAAATAGTTAGCTCAACTTAGCGGACGCCGATCTTGCGATATAGAATATGTGGTCTTGCCAATTGATTCCTGAATTGACTGTGACTCCTAGAAGGTGCATTGAGTTCTTGGGATGGATTGGATGGTTATCCATTTGGAGGAACTGTTGATGCATTTTTCCTAGAAAATGTTGTGAGCTGTGTCTTGTTTGCATTAAATACAACCAAGTTGTCTTTTCCCCACTTCAAGATTTTGTCCAGATCATCATTTAGAGAACTATTTTGTTCACATCTCTAACTGTGTGATGTAGCCGCATTCACAGGCCCACTATTTGAGATGGAGGATATAAAAGATATTATTATTTGTCGATCGTTGATGTGGAGAAGAAATAGAGTTGGAGAAAGAATAGATCCTTGGGGCACTCCTGCATTTATAGCAAACGAATTCGATGATACCCCATCTACAACAACTTGGATCGATCTTCCCAGAAGAAAATGCTGCATCCAGACGCGAGTTTGTTTGGTAATCCATAAGACAGTAACTTACCTAATAGGGCTCTAGGGTTCAGTTTCCTTATTGCAATCTAGTTCTTTAAGGATGCGTTGAATTATTCCAGGCCGAAATTTCACTTCTGCCATCGATGTTTGCACCCTCGGAATATTTGTGCAGAATCTAGGGTGGAATTCTCTGAAAACATGCTAGCGAAGAGATCTGCCTTTTCTTTAAGTGTTGTTGCTAGCGCGCCGTCTTGTTTTACTAGAGGTGGAAAGGAAGAGCAACTAAAGTTATTACTGATTGCCTTTGCCATCATGGACCAGAATGCGCGTGAGCCATTAGGACATCCAATTACTTTGTTAGTGACTCTTTCGTTGTAAGTTGGCTTCGCCGATTCAATAATTAGGTTGCATCTATTTCGAAGAATTATAAATTTAGACCATTTTTTGCTCCGAATGGTTTGACCGCCATTCACAGAAAGCTTTGTTTTTCGCTGCGGTATCTCGCTTCCATTCTTTGTTAAACCAGGCGGGTTTATTTGAAGCTAGTTTTTTGATGCAATGTGGAATATAAAGTTCCATACCGAGTAAAATCATTTCGGTTACGGCTTTTGCGCACATATTGACATCGGTATCTCTAAAGCACACATCAGCCCATGTCAACGAAACGAAGAAATTACTCTCGTCCCAGTTTGATTTACTATAATTCCAAATCAATGACTTGACTAAGCGGTTTATGTTACAGAAATCTATGAATCTATCACCATTGTCATTGCGAATGCGATCCCCGAGGCCTAGCTTTGCGATCAAGTGTCTGAGACCCTCGTGACATCATCATCACAATAACGATAAACCGTTGGGTGTTTGAAAAAAAACTTCCTTTCGACTGTGGCTGAGTCGATAGATCTGTTTCGTCGCAACACGGTATGGTAGTAACACGTCGTTCTCTATAGTTCGGAATCTGGCCGGTATTACCCTAGCACCATATTGCCCTCAGGAAATTAGTCCTCTTGGTGTTATTGCGGGCTAAAAGGGCTTCCCGAAGTAGAGTAACATAGTGTTGCCTATTGCACATCGCAGATCGTACATTTCGTTGGAATTATAGAGGGCGTTCAGAGCGAAAGAATGATGTGGATAGGGTTTAAACTAAGAAGACCTTGAAGATATTCGTTTCTGCGCATATCTCAACTGGCTCTGCGAAATAAGGCCCCAATGAAATAAGGCCCCACAACAAAAATGAAATAAGGCCCCAAAAAATTACACAGGAAACAACAACAACGATTTTTAATAAAATTTGGGGTGTTATTTCCTTTTTTGGGGCCTAATTTCCTTATGAAAATTGGGGTTTTATTTCATTATGAAATAAGACCCCAAAAGAAGGAATGAAATAAGACCCCAAACGAAAAACGAAAACGTATGGGGGGGCATGCTGCCCCCCTGCAACCCCCCTGCTTGGGTTTACTGTCAGATTTGGGGTTTTATTTCATTTTTCTTTTGGGGCCTTATTTTATTGGGGCCTTATTTCCTGCAGCCATCTCAACTCAGTTTAGTCTAAAGACTGAATAACAAAATCTGAAAAAGGAAAATTTCCAATAATAACCAGGGAAATTACATAAATCACAAGACTTTCCACAGATACCGCACTTCTGATGGAACCAAAACTTCAACAAAAACAGCATCAACAAACAAAAAGCTCATCTTCGTACCAGTTGGCATATTTTATATCCACAGATCTCGTTGTGCAATTTAATTAAAAGACAAAATAAAACAACGCAATAAAAACAAGACACTTAAACTATTTTACGCATCGCAACAGCCGCCACCATCAAATCAAAGAGAATCCAAGTCTAAATTACCATAAAATCTCATTCATCTTTCTGTAGGCACGCTTAAGGGAAGATGTTGTTTACAATAAATCTACAATTCAAAGCAAAACCATGAGCTTGCACATCCATTTGGTCGTAAATATCCTTTGAGTTGGGACTTGCCAACTATACCATAAACAAAGCAGTCGTCGTTGTCGTCGTCTATCTCGTTTCTCGTATACATTGCTACAGCCAGATACAGTTAGAAATGGTGAGCCAAAAGCTGCTGGTGTGTAGGACGAAATGGAGAATTCATCGAGTGCGCTAATGCTAATGACATTGTGAGATATAATTTACATAAATCTCATTTGATAAACCCATTTGCTGTGCGAATGCGAAATGCACGGCAAAATTATGAAGGAGAGACGATGCTACCTCATCATCATCGCCGCATCAGCATAATCGAGATGTGTCTTCAAGTTGGGTTTTGACTTTTCTATTTCATGAGATACATACGGCAGGAATTGAAGGACTCTTTGATGGCAAGCTATGCAAGCTTGACTTTGGTTCGAAGATAAATGTCATGCCTGAGTAAAATATGAACTTACTTCCAGTATGGTTTGATTACAGACATAGATGAGGGTGAACGCTATAAATTCCATTGTTGGTCATTACACCAGAAACCTCTGCATTGGCTTGTAAGCAATGCGATACCCACTCTACCAATAAATCAATATCATATCCTTTATGTCCAAAGATTTACTACCTAAAATCGATCAAACTAAGTCGCAGCCGAAAGTGGTTACTTCATTAACCCGCACACCTGTCCACACATCTACCAGTTGACTTATGACCTCAATCAAATGTTAAACCCGAAATCTTTTCCGAATTATTTCGCCGCAAAAGCATATAACATTAACATCCCCCCAAAGCTGTGATGCAATCTGATGTAATCTCTTCGTCTATGCTGTGCATGGGCATGTGTGCGACAAACGTACGACTACCAAAGCAATCATCAATCTTGTTTTATTATTAGAAGGAGACGCGACAACCAATACACACAGCTCCATGTGGAGGAGGTACATACGGCCACGGGTGGATGCTGACTCGTGTGGACTCCTTGAGGGTACTAAGAAGATGCAACACATTAAAGTCGGGGATGGATGGTGTTACGAATACCCCCACTAGGATAAACAAAGTCGATTAGATGCATATGCAACAGTGGACTGAATTATCTACTGCCATGAAGGGTATTCATTCATTCAAAAAGGATCAGCAGGGTGTAGATTGTTTATTCTTTTTGTTCCCATACCCGAATCCTGCCACAACTATCGACGGAATAATTCCAATGACTTAGTGCTTTTGTTGATTTATTTGTCTGGGAGTCCTGTGGAAATGCACAGGCGAGTGTATGTGTTGGGTGGCTTTTTGTATCTGCTCTGCTGTGCCACCAAACTCAAACAAATGCTATATGGTCAGGATGCGTGGTCTGTTGTTTCTTTTTAAAGTTTGGTTTCGGTTTAAATGGCGGTGGCCTCGGCATCAACGATTTATGGTGATCCCCGTTCCAACCCTGTATGGGTTTTATTTATCTTTGCAGAAAGGGAAGTCACTGTCTCGCTTATTGATTCGTTTTCACTGTGGGAATGCGTGTTCTGGGAGTTCTGGAATTAATCAGGATGATAGTTGAAATGCTGGTGTGAGAAGCACACTTTATGGCTTAAATGGAAAGAGTATAAACTTGCTAGTGACACTTGAAATATGAAAGCGGATTAGCTATGAAATGGTCATGCTTGAGTCTAGGAGAACATTAAACTTTGGTTAGCAGAAGATTACTTTTTATTGGTTTAGATATACAGAATTTTTTCCCGTAGATATAGGGTGTACCGAGTATGGACAATCATTGTACAGCAATGGTATAAGTACTTTTGTGTGTACAAATCTTAATTTGTTTTAAAATGTAGTACTAAAGTATCATTTGATCCTTTTGTTTAAAAATACAGTTTAATATTCAGCTATTCAGCGCATGCGATCGTCTGTGATTTGATGTCGTTCGAGGTACATTTAATGTCATTTCAGAGTTGCATTTGAATATTACTTAAGAAAATGTTGCCCCCAAAAAGGGGGGCTGGCTACTTGAGTAATTTTGGAAAATGGCGAAAGCTTATAACATGTTCGGTTTTAAGAAATGTTGAAATAGATTTTTCGTCATTAGTATTACCTATAAAATTCAACCACAATATTTACTTGAAAAATGTACCCCCCTTAGATGTTGCCCCCATAAATCAGCCTATTGGGCAAAAATCTTAATCTTCTAAAATATGCTTCCAATTATTTTCTATTCTCTGTCATCGGTTAAAAATTCACATCTCTTTGATTAGGAATAATAATAGTACATACACTTAACCCCCAAAAATTATATAGAGGGGTCATTTTGAAAAAAATTAAAAATAGTTGCCTAGTAATTTATACTTCCCTACTAACGTGCAAAGTTCCAATTTAAAAAAAAATATCCCTGAGGTCTTATTTAAAAATACCTTCTTAATGGACGTCTTCGTTGTTAGTGAAATACACCCACAAGTGTTGGCGATAAGCGGTTTGCGCTGTGCGTTGACCAGTCAATCAGTCAGTTAAATACTTTATTAAGTTTGCTTTGAACATTATCTTAATTTAAAATATTTAAGACTGACTCCCCAATAAGTGTTCTATGCAAAAAGACAACTATATTGACACTTTTCATCCAGCTTCAAGACATTATAGATTAAGAAGCTTATTCAGTCAATAAAATGGGCTACAAAATAAAAGAAGATATACCTAGATAACCACCTACTCGGAATCCCAACCTCAGACGCTGCCAATACCACTAGCAGTCTGCTACTCCTTAAACCATTTTGACTTCTGGAGGAATTTTCGTATTTTGCTAATATCCTATGATTTCCGTCCGCTCCCCCAAAAAAGCATTCCCTAAAGAGCTTGCTTTTTAATGAATGATAGTGCTGGGCAGTTAAATAGTAGGTGTAAAGGTGTTTACTCCTTCTCCTCCTCATCCATGCAACTGCGACAAAAATCATTAGCAGTGAATTCAAGACTTGCCTTGCAGCCCGACAAGAGTTCCGATTTATGCTCTGCTGACATTCAACAGGTTCTTTGTCCTGCGGCGCCGACTTATCCATGACCATGTCTTTTTTGTATAGTATAGCTGTCAAAATCACGCCATCTTTTGTTAGCCTGTTACAACGCTAACGAGGAGATGTTTTATCTTGCTGTTTCTATTGGCACATAGGACTCACCTTTATCAGTAGAGAAGAGTTCCATTTTCGTGGCGTTCCTTACTAGTTCGTTTGCTTTGCACTTACCTCGTATGTCTCTATGACCAGCGACCCACGAGTGCTTGAATGGCTTCCTGACTGTCGGTGTAGGTAACGATATCTGAATTCGGTAACAATATCACCTTAAGCAGTTCATCGGCTTTGCGAATAGCCATAACTTCCTGCTGAAACACACTCCAGTTATTTTGGTGATCTAAAAGAATAGTTTAGGGAGGATAGAACTCAGAAAATCACGACTTTTACTCCGTCACCCGTTTAAGGCATCGGTTATAGCCATCAGAAAAGTCCATCCGTAAAAACACGCAACAGAACAAAACTGAAACATTTAACCATAGCATATCATAGGAATTCAGTGGAATACTTTGTGAAACTGGTTGAGAAGTTGAACAGAAAAATTGTTCGTACGAAAAAATTAACAAAATCGCTTTTTAGAAAAGTTGTAGATCAATTGCTTATTTTTTTAGATGAACTGGAGGTCTAGCACGTAACTTGATACAATCGAGTTCAGTCGATACAATCGAGCTCTGGCAGCACCTAATTTGTCGAGGATAATCAATCGTAGGTGCTGCCAGAGCTCGATTGTATCGACTGAACACGATTGTATCAAGTTACGTGCTAGACCCCCTGACTTTATAATTCAAAAGCAACATTTTAAGGCCAAAATTGAGTTCAACGATTAAGTTCAAGTGCTCCAAAAAAGTGAAACAATTTTTTTACGGATGCATTTTACTGATAGCTATGGATTCTCCTCCGATTGCAGTCGATCGGGGATACTGGTATTGTACTTAATATTGAAGTCCAGAACCATAGTTAGGTATAGTCCGTAACTTCATTACACCTCTACTCCATTGCAATTTTTCGCTCAGATGCAATGCCAATTTTGCCGCCATCTCTCTACTATATATACCCAAGGGCATGTGTGGAAACATGGTTTCCAGTGCTGCGGTTTATATCCAGGCGTCATTTGTTAGCCGATTTGACCGGCATTGAGAGGGCCGATTCCATCAAGTCCCGTAATGTTGGGAGGTATTTTCAAGTAAATATAACTTTACAGCTCTTTTTCTGCAGGATCACCAGTATTTCATTCACTGTTAGCAGCCATAGCTGCGGTGAAAGTACTCCACCCTGCGAAGCGCCGCGTTGCACTGACCTTTTAAGTTTGCAGATTGCAGCAGCCAATTTCTGAATTGATAACCCTGTTTAACAGCATATGGTTGTTCCAGTGATTTGGCCTTGTGTCAATCTTCAAATTCTCAAATGCTCACGGTCACGGCTCTAGATTATCCAAAGCCCCTTTGATGTCTGGGGAGGTTAATATTGTAAATTCGCTGATGGCTGGTGATTTTCAACTTATAGAGCTGTTTCTACCGACCTGCCCTTACAGTTACAGTATGCTGGAATTTTGTTCTTCAAGTTATTTATTTACTAGCTGGACCCGTGCTCGCCTTGCCCGCTCGCACAAAATTATATTTTGTTCATTTAAAATTACACTTCGAGTGTTTCATTGAAATCTATCCAGTAGTTTTCGCGCTTTTAGGAGAAAAAGAAAATTTCTCCCTCTCCTAGATCTTGCTACTTATTTGTAATACTGCATTTCCTTTCCTTTGTTTCCCTCTTCCTTTGGAATCCAAGCAACTACCTACCCCAAAACTGTTACCGTACCACATATCAGACAGAATTAAATTCTGAGAAAAAACCTGTTTTGTATTATACGTGAAGATTGTTAATATACCCAATCCCCATGCCATACTGCAGCACTCACCCCATCCCCATCCTGCATCGGGCATACGATCATAATACATGTACATACCTTTATACAACTGACCGCGAAAACAAATCAATCCTTTTCGAATAAGAGGTATACGTATGCTAGTGTTGTTTTGTTTTTATTTGTCCTGTCGCACGATCGAAAAGTATAAACATCCATTTGTAGCAAGGTATATGTGTATGCATATATTTTCACTTTAAAAAATTCATTTTGGCTAAAAACTTTTCCCAAGGACGTGGCTATAAATATAAACGACATAGCCTATAGCAGTCTCACAGTAATAAGGAACATTTTAAAAAAAGTTTCATCGAAATCTGTCCAGTAGTTTTCGAGTTTTTAACGGTCAAAGAAAATTCCTACAGTTTTATTATAATGTATAGATTAATTAATTTTTTTTATCAATAATATTGTCTAAGCGAAATTTATCAGCCTGTATAAGTATGGCAAACGTTTTTTGGTATTTTTAATTTTTCAAAATATTTTGTTTAGAGTTTAAGCGAGGGCCACCACCGAGGGCAGACATTATCTGCCTATTTAGTTGATGGAAATTGAATACGTTCGCATTCTTACTCGCATTTATCATTTTTCCTACATGTAGCTACTTCGATATACGACTACGAGTAATAGGCCCATAATTCAATGCCTCCTGCTTGCTTCACAATTTCCAACTGCTAATTACGGAATTATTTACGCAAACATCTAATAAAAACAAAAAATGTATAAACAATTCACTTTGCTAGCTCTGCACTTACTCATTCACACTTCGTGGCATCTTCGAACGTCTAAGGTCTTTGTTTCTTTTCCTTCGTCTTTTTTTTGTTGGTTGCTAAAGCACGCATTTTATTTATAGACATCCCCACGAAAATTAAACAATAAATACGTGTGGGCTCTGTTACTGAGTCATTTGCTTCAGAAATAAAATAGTTAATTATGAAATATTGCAGAAAAGAGAACGAAAATCGGAAATCCTTGCGTGTATCGGTCGACTTGTAGTTATGTCCTGACATTCATAAATATAAACAAGGGAATATATATACCGATGGTAACCATAATCGAAGGCCATTGACTTCCGTTGCGAACTACCCGACGCCAACAACAGGTGCCACCACTATTATTCAAATAAATTACCCTGTGTCTACCCGTAGTCGTAATTATCCACCTCTGTATGTTCATTAGAAATTTGCATAAATAAATAATCCATGGCACCCAACTGGTAGCCATAGCCGCAGTCATATATGACTTCATTCTAACCGCAAAATAAGCGGAAATGTTTGCCTATCGGAAATCTGATGATACGGCTCGAAGGACCATACAATATTTATTTAAATAAATTGCTTCTTGTTGCCCTGATAAGTTGGAATTTATTTTTATGGCGAAAATCACGAAGAGTTGTTGCGCACAGCACAAATTACAGTCGAAATTGAATAAATTAATTTGAAATTATTACGGTAGCGCCTTTATGGAAATAGAGTGCCGGGCCTGTTGGATTTTTTTCCCTCCCTCTGTCTCTCTAGCTCCCTGCTTTGGATTCCCAGGAGTGTTGGCGAAATTAGCTTTAGTACGACAGATGGGTAAGAAATTAATAAAAAAAAAATACAAACAAACACTGCATAGAGTTCTGAAAAGAAAAATAGAAAGAAAGGGAGAACTCATATTTGTTTTTGAGATTATTGTATACACAAAGGGCTTTGGAGAGGCAATTAATGTCGACACTACCACTCTTGGTTTTTGGGTCTTTCCTGCGTTTCGTTTTTTTTTCTGTCGACGGACTCTGTTGGACTAATTAAGTGGTAAGCTTTGCTGTGTTGTCGAGTCCTTTCCTCTGCTATGCGACAATGGGGTGTAGGTGTGATTATGACAGCTATAATGGATTTATATTGTTTAGGTAGGTTTGACTTTAGAAACATAACAAGATAATGGATTTGTTCCTCATGATGGCTGACAATTTATTGTCATTTTGATTAATGTGTTTCCCAATTAAATCTTCTTCTTTTTTCAGTTAAAAAAAAATGTATACTTTAATAATTTACATTAGACAATGCTTTACAATGAACTCAAAATTGCGCGTCAGGCAGGATACTTCCTTGTTTCGTATATTCTTTGCATTGTTCGAATAATGAGGTGAACTGTAATAAACTCACAATTATATGGGTTAATATACAAAAATCTGGTTCTATAAGTAGAGTATCTCATTCCTACGAATAATAAAAGGAATGAGATACAACCACAAAGGCCTTTCATGCCCCTGATTACATAATGCATTTGTAACGAACGAATAGCTGTTTTCAAAGTTTTTTTTTTGAAGGACAACGAGTAGTAGGATTGTAGACATACAAATTTTTAAAGCAGCCTTTAATGCTCTCCAAGTTAAAACAAGGCGCTCTTTATTTTAGCTAAATTCGAAACTCGAATGCTGAAGTGATCAATCATCTTGCACTAGTGTCCTGAAGCCCTTGAACTGGAAGACCGGTTCATTGTCCTGTCAACATTGTTTTGTGGTGCATAGTTGAGCAATTCTGCATTATCCAAGCTCTTATCTAATTACGAGACAAGTTCACCAAAACTTTAGTAACACTGTTGGTACAGGTACATCTAGTCTTTCTGTCGGTAGTGCATTTCCAAATATTGAAACGGAGGCGATGAAAATGGGTCTGGCTTACCAATTGTTGTTTCTTTGGGGCTAAGAAACATGCATCTAAGAAGTAAAGTTACAGAACCAAGGAGATATTTTACAAGACCTTAATCATTTATTTTCTGCTGTATGATGCAGAAGGATAGACTTATCGATTGCGGATGAAAACCTCTTGGCATACTTTAAGAAAAACATTCATCATGTGATTTTCGGTCCAGTTTGTATCGATGGTATGGTGATGGATAAGATTCAACGACGAACTTTACGGAAAATATAGCGACTCTTACTTTTACCACTACCTAGTAGCTAACTACCAAAAACAACATTCCAGCAACAAGAAAATATTGTGAGAAAATTCGACTTCGAAGGCTGCGATCGCATGAGACTACTGAATCCTTACCGACCGAGTTTCCCTTAATATCTGAAGAAGTCCCGTCTTATTCAAGTCTAGGTATATGACCAATGGCGTAGGCGCAGTAGCGCAGTGTTTAGTGTGCTGGACTACTGTGCGAGGGGTCCCAGGTTCGATCCCCGGAAAAACACAAATTACATCTTAAGATTTTTTCTACTGCGCTACCTCTCGTGAACGTCTGACAAACATCTGAGAGTATAACTGTCCCGAAAAAGGTTCTCAATTTAGGTCCCTTCCATTCGTCCCAAAAATGAAAAAAACTTACACAAAACGAATGGTTGTGAGAAGTGTGTATACACGTCTGTTGCGCCAACTATTTATTTATTATTTATTATATGTCCAATGGCAGTGTTGCCATGAAGCCATTAGAAGTTCCGCCTCTGATGTGCCGGCTGCCGGGTCTCACCCGTCGACTATTAAGAAGAATCCCATTGAATCGATGACGAATACCGACAAGCTCATGAGGTTAAGCAATAGGCGTATCTCTCAACGCTACAAATAATGACCAGGACCAAGCGAAAACACATCTCAAAAAAGGGGTTTACGAGAAGCGCAAGGACATAGGGCGATATAGATATGTCTCTCTAGGAACTTGGCTCGAAAATTTTACCAAAAGATAAAAAGGACATGCTAAGACTTTAAAGCCCGTCCCCCAAAACTGAAAACTTTAACAATGAGACATTGTTGTACAGCCACAGACGGTGCCGATAATTTGGAAGGACCGGCATGCTCAACGGCGATGATGACGACTCTCAGGCAATATGAGCGATTTAACATTTAGAGTGATAGACAAGAATTCTGACAACCTAACCAACATGAAGCGAGGAAAGCCATATATAAATTTAAATCCAATTAAGCCGCGGAAGTTGATGGCTCGAAGATTGATCATTTTAATGTTAAATTAGATGAATTGGCTGGCAGCAGGCATCACCCTTAAAATCGGTGATCCGATAGGTTCTCATCAGTGCGGTTATGGTCTGTCCAAGTCAAGCGTCGATCACACTACAGGAGATCTTTGAAAAGGCCCAGAAATACCAAGTGATACCGCAAATAAAAATCAGCTCTGCAGAGCCAAGTCTTGTTTTGGCATCGCCGCCAAACTTGCCACTAACTGCCACTCTCGCTGCTCCTGCTCCATACAGGTTGGTAAAAACACCACCACAGTTCTTTCAAAAGTCTGTGCAATTATGTACTTGCATAAGTCGATGACATTGACATAGTCTGAAGAGCTCGACGAGCTGTCTTGATGATGCATATGTTCATATTCAGGCAGATGCAGCAAAGATGGAACTGGCGGTAATTGTATTCAACATCGGCGACTTGAACCGAATGCAACCATGGAGAATTGAAAATTAGAGATAGTAAAAGAATTTATCCACCTAAGTTCTTCGGTAAACTCCAGCAATGACATCGCACTGCACATTCTACGGGCTTAAAAAGCAATTGAGTAGCAAAGCCCTCTCAAACGAGCAAATGTAAGCAGATGTTGTGTAAGATCCTTATCAGTCCGTCGACCCTACCAAGGATGGACAAAAACGCAATCAGTTGCTTCGAGCGAATAGTTCTATCCCTGTCTTGCTATCCAGACAAACACCCTCCATTTATACCTTCTAATGTCGGTATCACTCTTGCATAGGTAGGCACATCCAATTTAACTTAACGTCTCTCGTCTCATTAACTTTTATTCACATTTGCCACCTCCGTATAACGCTTTCCCTCACATTAGTTATAGCATTTCAATGCACAGCAGATGTGTTAACCAAATCGTATCAATTCGAAAATGAATTGAATCACATTTACCAACACAATTGCATTAATCTGATTTGAAACTCACCCTCAGACTTGAATGAAACCCGATGTTCTCCACAGGGATTTAATTTCCAAATGTTGTTTATCCTTTACCATGCGATTTGCAGACAAAATAAATAAATCAATGCGAGAATGAAAGATCCACTCCGGCTATCTCTGTACCGACAAATCGTATACATTCTTCATTGTCACCTTGATGTAGGTAGCTACATATATAGCCAGCCACAACATACCTTATCTCATTTCACATAGAACCACAAATTGTTGCACCCTTACCAAGGATTCCGAACTGCGGTTGTGTTGACAGTAGTTTCAGTGCCACCATCGTCGTCCTCATCATTGAATCTCATCACTTGGGAAGAATGAAAATTGCTTCCGGAACTCATGCGTCATGCACCAACAACCGACGAAATGGGGAATTTCCCTGAAACCCCGATATTTACCTTCCAATAGAAATTCATGAACTGCAAATGCAAATTTTCATAGTTAATGTCAACGACGTGGGTACGGGGTTGGGGGTGTGCTAGAAAATCATCCAAAAACGAAAGAAGGGAAGACATAGTTCAAGATAGTCCAAATGGAAAGCATTCTTCGAGTGGGAGTTGCCAAAAGAAGACATTCTCGAATAGATTCCCACACTCTTGTAGGTTGGGAGCCAAAAATACATTCAGTGATGACTTCGCTAAGGACGTTTTAAAGTGAATTTTATCTAACACCCGCACATACATTTATCAGAGTAGTAGCTTACGATGACAATGACAATGACAGAAGAAAAGGGTACAAACCTATTTATATGAGGAAGATTTAATTTGCATAAGCACAAAAGGGATATAAAGGACGAAAGGCATTGTTAAAAAAAAAATGTACCGAGTAAGGGTTGAGGTTTGCGAGTCACTTTTGGAAAGGTATACATTCTGAAATATTTAAATTATCACGTATATCCCGGGGATTTTGAAGACTTCGTTGACAAGTCAAAGTGTTAATAAAGCTTGAATTCACTGCATTACAGGAAATGAGGGGGGCACTTGCGTAGATCTGAATAATGAAGATCTGGAATGTGAGATTTTTTAGACAAAAAAATTAACGTTTTCAGATGAGAGTAGGAGGCAGGGACGTAAGCCAAATTTCCGAACTTAAGTTGACTATCCTGCGTTGTGCAACTTGCACTGAGGGTAAGGTTGAAGGTTCTTCTTGTATGACCGTTGTCAGGTGACAAAAGCAAAGAGTTAGAAAATATTTACCTTGAAGCAAATAGGCAAAATATTTCTTTTAGCCACCTATTCAGTAAGACCGATCAAGAGTAAGGACTGCCCACAAGAAAATCATAATACCATCCTGTATCACATTTTACGAGGAACTTGGCACGAAATGACAATATCGAAAGATTTCTTGACTGCTCCTAGTTTCAGGTACCTACGTCATTGGAGACGTAGACATATTGACAAAAAATAATTTGCTGATTAGTTGAACGATCCGTAAGGCATTATTCGGGAATCGGGAGGAGGTTTTATTAGATTGATTAATTATAGGTAGTTCGAATTAGGTAGGTAAAAGGTCTATGAACAACAGACACACTCTAAATATCCATGTCCCTTAAAATTGCACAAGGTTTCTTTCGAGCATATGCTGTTGCAAGTTAAGAGCTTCTTCAAAGTCAAAGTCACCGACAGTTTAGTCCATGTTACAATATGTTTATGTGTGAATTTCGTTCCGTTGTGTGTGCAAAGCTTTAGCTAATTCTTTAGCTTCAAAAACACCTCAACCATCCAGGGCCAGCCCAAGCAAACCATTAGGTAGGTGGAACGAAACTTTTGCCCAAAAGTTTTAATTAGGAAAGAATTAGCTTTGGGCCTAACAAAAGATATCGTTCATGAAATAAAGAAATTGTAGCATTTATAAATAAATTTGCTAAGCAATTTTAGAGAGACTCCGTAGAGGGAATTGCATCTACTGGAGCTGAAGCCCCCAAACCCATCCTCACTTAAACAAGACCGTTAATAAACAAAACCGTCGCTATGCTGTTCTTAATGAACACGTAATCCACGTTAAAAACGCCAACAGTCCGAGAGTAACTCTTTGCGTGTTATCGACGAACGGGCCAGATTCTTTTTTAAATCGAGATACACAAATGCGAGTTCTGATTGACCACACACTCACATTTCCGAGAGACCGTAAAGTGTATATAAGTGCGTTAAACTCACGAATGGTTCATTAACAACTGAGGTGTGAGTTGAACATTAATAGTATGTGTTCGATTTACCTCTAGACCTAGAAGCCAATAAGTCTGACAGCCACGGGCACGGACTAAATTCTCCCAAATTACGGCCTCGAATCCACCCTTGAACCGGGGTATATTTATAAGTTCGTATAAAGACGGAGTGTTTTGTGTCTTCTGTTGCCTCGCCTAGGACGTCTACGTCTACGGAACCCTTTTCCGATTATCGTAGGTTTTTTTGGTTTTTTTCTCCCTGGGAATTTATCTTGTCTTGTATGAGTCTTCCTCTCCCTTTTTTGTTTGAAACGCGGTCTCTCTCGATAAAAGAAGAAATTTTATTCCACATATCACTACACGATATCCTGTTTACGGCTTTTTCTGGGAAGAAGTTGCCTATAATTCCGACTCTTACCCAGTGTGGTTATAAACTTTTTCTAAGAATCATGTTTTTGGGATTGTGAAAATCGTAATTATCGTATTTTGTAAAAATGTGTATAAGTATAGGGTAGGGGACTTATAAGGATACTTACAAAGACGTACAATTCTAATGGAATGTCAGAAGCGGACACCATGCAATTGCTGGGTATGCCCAAAGTCTGGGTCTTAGTATACCTACCCTACAACGACTTGTGCAGAAGTCGCAAAAGTCCAGGAGCAGGCAGTGTAATCACCTATACTTTTCAGTGGCAGCACAATGGACCTATTATTGTTTAAAGTGCACCTCGTCGAGGACCACTTAAAACCAACCAAAGCTTTTAGTACCAAAAAAACTTGGTTTTCATTATTTGGGTGCGAACCTTTTAAAGTATATTATAAATTTCAACAGTAGTGGTTGGTCCTGAGTGACTGACTGAGGCAATTACACTTGCCCTGAATGTTCAAACTTAGTCCCAAAATTCCGAAATTGATATTAGTTTGATATCGAATTCGAATAAGTCATCAGCGTTCTTGGACTCGATACGCTAACGACCAACAATTTAAAATCTGGGCCCAGATCACGTAAAATGAAAACGATCGAACGACGTCGTTTCGATACTAGCAGTCTCTGTCTATTGTCACAGATATGATAGAGACGGCTTTAGTGAAAACGATATCGTTCGATCGTTTTCATTTTACGCGATCTGGCCCCTGGGTTAATCCCACTTCCCCCATTCAAGGCGGTTATGTTAAGCAAGCATCTTTTTTTGGGAATTTTGAGAACAATTTAATAATTACTTCTTCGAGAGTGCACCTACGAGCATGTTTAACGTTAGGAAAAGCTTCAAGACTTTGGGCCTTAACAATAATAATTTTCAACTCTCACCTTAAATATTCTGTAATTCTCAAGATATAATTATATCTGGAAATTTTGTAATTTTGAGTTCGTAAAATCTAATATGGACACTAAAAATATTATTAGTACTATACGCCACCGCTAAGCTTCGCTACTAAAAAAATGCAATCCGTCTTATTTTGTCAAATAGTTTAAGATGTGTCTACACGGCTGCATACTGCGTTTTTTCTATGCCTTGGAAGCGGCAATGACTATAGTTATTCTACTAATGAAAGAAAGCGGAATCCAAGCATTTTTTTTTTCTTTTTTTATAGTCGTATCTGCGACACATGGGTTTAGCCCTGATAAACATGAAAACACGCTTGCGAATAAAAATACCGGGTAACGCACTGGTCTCCGTAAAATGAGCTACCCTATGAATAGAGTCTTCTTATAAAATAGAATTTTCGAATGAAATTGTGTAATGTAGTGAAAAAGATAAAAAATAAAGAAGTAGAACACCACTTGCAGCAACTTGCAACATAACGATCAATAACCTTATTATGAGTAGACAAGTTCGCTACACTATGACGTTTATGCCCAGTTGCACAGTCAGAGTTTAAACTCTCGTTTTGGGTTAAACCTTCGTTCAACAAATTTTCGGTTTCACTGTGTTCGTTTAAACCCAAAGTGGAGTTCAACTCTCGGTTTAAGTTAAACGCCTGCATTCTGCCGTTTAAACTTTCGTTTCGCATTTTGAGGTTTATTTTGACAGCTGCTATTTCATACAGAGAGATAGAGAGAGAGAACAGAAATGCTAAATTGTTTGGGTGCTGCACTTCTTGAATTTACATGAGTGAAAAGTTGAGCTATGATTAGTTTCAGCATTACTGCGGTAAACCCACTGTTAAAAAATATCATCAGAAAATTTCAATAGATTCTCAACCAATATAATGTACTTTTCAAGGAAAACGCATTTTTTCAATTGAACATCAGGTAGATTTTAGCCCATACATAATGTAGACAAGCGTAAATTGTATTGACGTTCTTTCAATACAAATTATTTATTTTCGTGTGTGGAAATGACGATTATTTTTTTGTAATGCTACTAGTGATTTCTTTAGATTCTTCGCGAACAAAATATATTTCTATACATACTCAAATCTTTCACATTTTGTTTTGGCTGAAAAAAGACACTACCCACTCTATTCTTTTACAATGCAATTTGTTTGTCCGATTTTGAACACACTTCTCGGGACAATGCCTGTTCAGTTCAAAGGTTTCGGAGCTCATACCATTCTTGTATACAGATCTAGATTACCTACATTTTTGTTTAAAAAAAAGTAAAACCAGAACAAGATAGCCCAGATTTTCGTAGAAACACCAGCAAACAACTTTGCGCCTACCTATTACCAGACAATGACCCTAATTAGAGGCTCATAGAATCCTTTCAATATTTTACTGGCGACGGGTGACTGGATGTGGTAAAAACCCAGCGAGTTGCAAGAAGCAGTACCTGTGATCGCATCCGTCTGAATGCCACATACATTTCAACAACTATATATTATTATTGAAAAAAAAAAAATAATAATAATTACAGTTCAAACATGTGTCCAAAATAAATCAATTCACTTCGTTAATACCAAAATACACAATGTAAAAATATTGCACACATTTTCTTTTATTTACAAATGGTAAAATGGATAAAGTAGAGAAAAGCAATAACCATTTACTTGGTCAAAAGTGCGCTGGTAGAAAAATATCCCCTTAAGGGAAATTCTTTTGCGCTTCCACAACTGCGTTTAGTTAACTGGCAGATTATTTTGTACTGTGAAACTGAACGAGTTAAACCAAAAGTTTTAACTCTCGGTCAGGTTTAGTTAAACTTCAGTTTAAACTCTGACTGTGCAACTGGGCATTAGAGTCGGAGGGCTTAAAATGCAGTCCAACGTATGTTGTGTACTTTATAATACTGGTCTAAGTTTGGGAACAGAAGAGCATACCCAAACAAATACAGAAACAAAAAAAATATAATCTGGCATTTTCAAGGCTTGGGAGACGTCGAAGTTCACTTCGCCGCACCGTACATCTACCTCTTGAATCGCACCTCCAGCAGTCTCTACCTCTCTTGTTTATGAGCTACTTTTCAATGCAGTTGTCCTTGTCGGCTCCACTTTTGCTTAAGTATTTCCTCTCTCTCGCTCTCCGTCACTACGATGACCGCTGCTTTGAACACTCTTCGCTATGAGCTTGCAACTGAAGGCGCCAATAGTCTCTGTAGTGGAATGCGAAAATTTGCAGCAGCTTTGTAAACAGATCAATGGCATATGCTATGGGACTGCAAAGACTCAGTTAAAAAATTGCATACCCATTGTCTTGCATAAAATTTCAACTAAACAAAAGGCACTCTAAAACGTCGAATGCTATCCTATTTCATCACCCCAAACCAAATGGTAGTCGCAATAAGTCCAACAAGTCAATCAAATTTTTAAAGAAGTTCCACATTAGCATACATATTGTATATCCATAAATCTAGAAAAGGCAAACAACTGGAACTTAGGTAGTTTTTCTACAAGAGTTCATTGGAAATGGGTCGAATTATTAAAGACTCCATTCGTTTAGGCCAACTATTTCCAAAGGATTCGTAAGAATTCTACTAATTTGGCTATCCTTATCATACTATCCTACACCTTCAACCACAAATTCCTTATAGGAAAAACCAACAGTAAAGCCTCCAGCAAACATCAAGCTCTATCTCTCCATCAGTACTCAATGAAGAAAGCAATTGCTCCTGTTGTCCTGACAGCTATTGACTTCACTTTCTATTAGATTGCATGCATCGATTGTGACTTTTTAATCAATTAAACTGTCAATGGGGTTTGTCCAATTCAATTCTTAGCAACGATTGTGTTTCCGGTTACAAAATTCCAAAAGGGACATTCCAGAAAATTGTATTTTGCATGAAGAAATGTTCTACATTGCGGAGAATTACCTCAATTTTGTGATGAAAATGAATCATGCCAGCCAAGGATATCAGTATCCTTTTGAGAAAGTCTAGTGAACTCAAACTCAAACATACAAAAAGGGGTCAATATGAAAATATTTGCCAAAGGGTATTTATTTGTTTTGTATTATTTTCCCTTCCAAGGGAATATATTGTGTGACCAACGGGCTAACCCCTTAGCCAATACAGCATCAAGTCCGAATTGTTATGATTAGATCAATTTCGGTTTTATTTGGTCCTGGAGCTGGCTGAATTATTTTTGTTTATTTATGACATGTACTCACCAGAGATTTATCTATAATCGCTACACTTTCCTCTAGCACTTCAACACTTCACTATAACGCTAGCGCACTCTTCTCGTATTTCACTTCCATAAATAGACACTTTTCAAAAAAATCCACAATTCACCGTGAGTACTGAGTACACGTAGGTATATACGAAAAATTGCAATTGCAATCGATACAAGTTGGTAGCTTAATTCGAACGAAAAACACGCACCACCTCCACCATCCGTTTGACTCTCATAATGCCCGCACGACTATTGAGCGAAAGCGATGATGATCCACGATCTGGCAAAAGTTCTCTTTCAACCACAAAATTGCAAAACTATACGATAATATTATCGCTTCGAAGGTAGGAGAACGATTGGCTTCATAAGTTTCACGCAGTGTCCGAAATACATATTTTTTTTTTGTTTTGTTCATTCGATTGGAACTTTTGGTCAATAAAACATCGGGACGCCAATACCACCCGCGGACAGTAAAAACCTCAACAGCAGCGCGTACGGTGTGAGATATTTGGAACACTAAACACGAACTGTATTTGCATTTGGAAGGCAACAGTAAAGGCTACCTGCTACCCATTGTCCAGCACTACCAATACCCTTTACTCTCCACCATCCCCCGTGCGTGGCGGTGTCGGCGAAGTGTATTTTTGAACGAGAAGAGAAATTCCTCCCGAAAAGTTTACGTTTTTTTTTTTTTTTCATTGTTTGGAGCAAATGACGTAAACAGAGGGTGGCCCGTGGGCCGTGTGGTCCATACAGGAGCCGAGGAGGTGTTGTGGTGTATTGCGAAATCCCTATACCTACTAACCACACACTCTGATGGTGCCAGATGGTGAATTACACCGAGACGTCACTATTGCTTCGGTGTGCTTCCAAGTGTCTGTCTGTTTGACTTTGACGAAACAATCCATTGAATTATTATAAATGTACGCGCAAAGCCGGTTGCCAGGTGAGCTATATTTGACTTAAGTTTTGCGGAAAGTAAGTGGAAGTTAAATTGGACTTTTATGTTTTGTGAGCGACCATAAGATACGATATGGTAACTTTTATTTTTGCCTTTTATTTGCCTGGAAATTGAGTGTCTTAATGGCACTGAGCAAATAAGGCAAAAAGCAGATGGAATTGCACTGGAAATCTTTGGAGAATATTTTTGAAATTAAAAGATGGAGGTGACAAGGCTTCAGGAGTAAATTTTATATCTGTCGAGATGAAATGAAGTAAATTTGCATTTAGCGAAGGGTGGTTGATTTGTGCAGTATTTCACAGTCTCGAACCAGTGACAGAGCTCACTGTGCTCTACGAATTGTGTCAATATCATCGTATAGAAGTTGTTAACACCAAAATACTACACTTTAAATTAAATGTAATCTACCCCCAATGAGACAAATTTCACCATAGATGGCGTTTGTCCACGGAAGAAGTCGATCGCCATAAATGTCATTTTGGCCATCTTTTTCTTTGTCGGCTTGTGGTAATCGTGGTCTCGGCGCTTAATTCGGCCTCTTTCTTTATAAAACCATCGTACAATAAAGACGTGTTTAAAATTTGAGTATATTTTGACTATTTTTTACCCCCCGCATCATCACGCATCGTGTGACGCGATGGAAGTAATTGGACGGACTTCTAAGAAATCATGTTGGCCTGGCAGTTTCGGAATACATTATTTTCTCAAGTTTGATGTTAAAGAAGGTACATGATAGCTTATCAGCTTGTTCCAAAAATTCTTCTTTGACATCAATGGCCTATTTCACAAAATTAAATATTTGTATTTACAAGTATTTTTCCACAAAATCTGTAGAAAAATTACAAATTTGCTTTAAAAATAATTGTGGTGTCGAAAAATACATGTCAATAGAAATTTGTAAGTTGGTGAAATAATCGACAAAAGTCTGGGGAAGATTGTTTCCGACCTTAATGGAGCAGCGAGTGTTATCCGTCGTCAAACTACCGAGTTTGACAGGGATGCCGAAACTAGACATCGCCCTATATAACTCGCTTCTATAAATGATGTCATATGTTTATCCGGGATCTGCCGTAGTGGGAATAGTTGGTCAGTTATAAACTTACCACCGGTCCGGTCGGAAATTTGGTCTGTTAAGCTTGAATATAGAAATGACTATTCTTACGACATTTTGGTCGAATGTACCGAAGTCTAAGCTTTCAGTGGCCAGATTGAATGGTTCCTTCTGCCCTACAGCGGAACTTTGGTTTTTTTTTTTTATAATTCACTAGTGCTCAAGGGGTTTTTGTTGCCTTAAAATGCTAATGCACAGCACGAGTGGAAGGGTTAATAGGGAGGATAGAGAAGAGGTACAGGTGCACATTGGTTTTAAACAATTGTGGGTTGTAGTGAGAGGGGAAAACCGTGTGAGGCAATGCATTCCACATGCGTGTTGTTCGACTTACAAAAGAATCTCTATATTTTACAGTACGTCCGAAGGTAGGCTTAAGGGTGAACTGATGCGCATTCGATTTGTGACGGGTGTTGCGAAAGAATTGTTGAAGGGGCGGAATGCAGTTAGCTATTTCATCAGAGCATCGGTGGTGAAAATATCGTTAAAATAAGGAAAGGCAAGAAACATTCCGGCGATGTTCGAGCGGGTCAATGGACACCGCTATATTTCTATCGCCTATAAGTTTTATCGCGCGCTTTTGAATTCTGTCTAGTAGGTGCAATGACGTTTTGGTGCACCTGACCAGATATGAGCGTTGTACTCAAGCTTAGGCCGAATAAACGCCTTGTATATTGAAGCTAAGTCGGAGAGTGTAAAGTACTTCTTACACCGATTCAAGAAACCTAGACATTTCGCAGCGTTTTTGGCGACTTCGTATATGTGGTCATTACAACGGAGTTTGTCCTTAACACACATACCAAGTATGGAAAGTCGTTCGGTTTCGTCGATGCAAGTCCCCATGGATAATGGGTGAGGGTTAAGGGACGTGAGTCAGGGAACGTATATGAAAAACTGAGGGTGCTATCATCAGCGAAAGAATTTATTGGATTAGAAGTAAAAGACAAGAGACCATCCTTACATATAATAAAACTGTAGGCATTTTCTTTGTCAGCTAAAAACTCGAAAACTACTGGACAGATTTCGATGAAACTTTTTTTAAATGTTCCTTAAGACCGTGAGACTGCTATAGGCTATGTCGTTTATAGCCACGTCCTTAGGAACAGTTTTTAGCCAAAATGTATTTTTTGAAGTGAAAATATATACATACACATATACCTTGCTACAAATGAATGTTTATACTTTTGCGATCGTGCGACAGGACAAACAAAAACAAAACAACACTAGCATACGGATACCTGTCATTCGAAAAGGGTTGATTTGTTTTCGCAGTTCTATGGTCTGGTCAGTTGCACTTTTGTTGTAATTTTAAATGAACCAAATATAATTTTGTGCGAGCGGGCAAGGCGAGCACGGGTCCAGCTAGTTGATGAATATGAGAAAGAGTGTCGGAGACAAATTAGAGCCTTGGGGAACACCAGCATTTATGTGGTGAATTGCAGACTTGAAACCGTCCAACACAACTTGAATTGAACGGCCAGAAACGGCATTTTCGACAAAAGAACTTGGTGCCAAACTCTGTCAAATGCTTTCGAAATATCAAGCGCAACAATCTTCGTTTCACTAGAGTGGTGAAGACATTGGTTCCACTTTTCGGTGAGATAAGTCATCAAATCGCCAGTAGACCTGCTGCCACGAAAACCGTATTGCCGGTCATTGAGAAGTTTTCGTGATTCAAGATATTTCATAAGCTGACGGTTATCGGCAAAAGTTCTGGTGATTTGTTTCGAATGCAGCCGTTCAACGTTAAATCTCCTCACAGGAATTCTCCGTCTGAGATATCCCTATTCGTAAACTGGTCCAAATGTTGGCCGCTCAGTATGTTCGAACATCTAGAATATTGGAGGAGAGTCTTACTTTGTTTGCATCATATTTAATTTGGCTAATAGGGGAATTGCAGGGCCGACGAACTCGCTAGGCATGGCATAACCTTGTCGATTCTACCGGAAAAGGAGGATCTCTATATGCCTCTCGCTACGTGTAAACTTTTTATTAAACAGAATGCGATAAGCGCCACTAATCGAAGGTGGTCAAATTGCGCCACGTGCTCCATCACGAAACAGATCTGGCCCATGCTGGATTTTAAACGCTCCAACGATCTTGTAAAACAAAACAGATCCAATAAAAGCACATTAGTAGGTGTCATCACGGGACACTGCATATTTGGGAGACATGCTCTTAAGATGGGCCTCCCTTCCAATGATTTCTGCAGAAGCTGTATGGACGAGGAGGAGGAAGAGACAATTCTTCACCTTCTATGCACGTGCCCAGCTCTTTCAGCTCGTAGAAAAGTATATCTCGGAGAATACTTCTTCGACAATCTTGGTGAACTTGCTAAGACAAGCATAAGCTGCCTCCAAAGCTTCATTCTCAGCTCCTCTTGGTTCAACGGGTAGTTATGAGATCATTAGATCCTGTGGTAACACAATGGGCCTACTCTGGCCTAAGCGAAGCTGCACTCAATGCGGCCTGCCAATCTAACCTAACCTAACCTAATGTTTTTATGATGTGTTGACAGTCATGTTTCTTTATGAATGTTGAGAGCTATATAGCAACTTTACGCCCCCTCTGCAAAGGCAATTGGAATAAGTCCGATTTCCGACATGTTGTCTGTAGGCTACGCTTTTCGATCGTACTCCCAAATATGACCTACATGCCTATTCTGGGAATTGACAATTAACTCACCATGAACTATTTGAACGTCAAACTTAGGACATTGTTCATAAAGGGTTTATATGCCACCATTTCTGCTTTAGCAGTTTTGTCTTGTTCTGCAAAATCCTCATTGACATCAGCTCCAAATTATGTATGTATAAGTCAGCAAACTTCACGTAAGATATTTGCTATCTTGACTATTGCCGACACCGTTGAATTAACCCAGTGAATTCATCTGCCGTACGTCCTCTTTCTGAGGAGCTCATGTAAGACTTCTGGGACTCGCTCACCCAGTCTGGCAGACCTTCTACTATTTTCTTCTTGTTCATCGTACTTACTTACCTACTTAGATGGCACTAAAGTCCGTGGTGGTCCTGGGCCTTAATTAACACGACTCTCGAAATGAAATCGAAGACTCTTCGTTCCGAATGGTGCCTTCCTTACGGGCTCCTACTTGGACACTAGGTACATCATAAAAAAAATTAAGAACCCCCTGTGATATGTTTTCCAACTTCCATTCTAGTATTTTCTGTTTCATCACAACTTGTTCAGTGTTAACATCGTTAAAAGTTTTCATAAAATTTAACTTTAATATTCGTCCTGAAAACCTACCCCGGCTAAATTCCAACTTGACCTGCATTATGCTGGAAACTTTCAATCCACTGCAGGCTATAAATGCCGACTCCATTTTTATTGTTATTAATTATATTTGTATATGGGTCCTTGTCTACATGCGGTAGGGGGTATTGTTTTTATAGCATCCCCCGAGTGTAATCAGCAAACTGTAAATGTACATGCAAATGGGCTTCAGAAGTCATCCCGTTCCCTATAATATCTACAAACTCATTAAGGATGATAAATCATAAAGTTTTGTCCGCTCTTTTGTTTACGTTTCCCGAGTGCGTAAATATCGTTTAGCCAGTTTTCAAGTGTTGGAACTGTTTGCTGTCACATAAATTTTATTAAGCCGTATAATATATGAATATGAGCCAACAAAAAAAAAGAGCATTAATTGTCAATTAAATATATGAGTCCTTGTTTTTGATTTGAGGATTCCACAACAACCGACCACGGAATTTCTCTGTGGCTTATTATTTTTTAATTAAATTATTCAACAGCGAATTTTGACACAATTCTATAGCGTTTTAAACTACTGGCAACATGAGTTGGTCAATAAAATTTTTAAAATGGATTTTAAAGAGTTGAGGGCACTGACTGATGACTGACTGACCCCAAATTTCTCTGTATTGACTAAATTGAGTACATTTTAAAGTCAGTGGCAACAACAGTTAAACTGAGAGACTTTCGTATATAGCATGCACAGATGCTGACGGCATCCTTCGTCTCTTCCGCAAAACAATATTGATAACAATTTGATGCTGGTACTGCAAGAGCCATCTTCATGTTTTGTACCAATTTCTCGGTAATTGCACTTTATCCACTTCATCCTTCAAGCAATTTAAAATCCTCCCCATCGTGGATCAACACTATAGTGTGGTGGTGTGTAGTCCTAGTGCACATATTGCATGTGTTGCACCGCCTTTGGGTTGGTTAAAGCATATCTACTCTGCAGGGTTTCACTGCATGACGATGCCCATAAAACGTTGCCTCGTATCTCGAATGTTCACAGAGAGTAGATTCTACGACATTTTTATTACCCCAAAAGCTGGAGTAATGTTTCACTTGCAGTTGCAACCAGCAAGCATTGCCAATTTTGTATATACAGCGCCCACCAATCGATGATGGCCTTAGTTTGAGCAGACTTTACGTTCTATATGGCGCAAAGTCGAAAGTAATGGAAATGGTGTTGCACTATAAAGATGCTTTAATTTGTTTTCGATTTACCCAGAGCTGCAGTGTGTTGTAATGAAAGGGAACCTTGAGGCCATCGTGTCACTGCCTCATTAAGGGTTCTGGCTTTTCCGCACTCGGTCAGCATTTGTACACATTAAGCAAAATGTTCCAGTGAGCATTTTAATTCGTTTAAAATTGTTTTAGGGCGGGGGGAGGATGCAGTATCTTTCGGTTGAAATTACCCCAACAAGTGATAATTGCGTGTTAAGCTGTTTTAATTACTGGTGAAGCTGCCGAGCGGAAATTAGATATACGATCGGGTTACACGATAGAGAGTGTTCAAATGGAAAGTAAATTTACTATGGCCATACAATTTGGACCAACTATAGTTTGGGTTAGGGTGGCAGTTTGCACGATGTGTAATTTTAACCCAGAAGTCATAGAGGTCCATTTTATAGTAAATAAAACGATTCGAAAATGTTGATATTTTTTTGTTATAGGGGTATCTTTGATAGATCGAAGAACTGTGATCTCATGGAAGAGAAGCAGGGTTCTTGAAGGGCTGGGTAGTAGCAAAAGAGAAGTTCCACAGATTCTATTTCATCATCATCCCCGGAGCTTCTGTTTCAGGAATTTATAGATAAAAATTACGGGTCATATTTTAAGTGATGCCCAGTCAGAGTCCGGTTATTACTGCGTTCCTTGAGCTTTAAGCACCAATTATGGACCGCCAGCTGGCGACGAAGATATAACTTCGAAGTAGTTAAAGACTTTGTCTACCTAGGCTCTACAATTACCTCGCAAAACGACATCGGCGTAGAAATCAAACGAAGAACCACTCTTGCCAATAGCTGTTTCTTCAGGCTAAGAAGGCATCTAAAAGTAAAGCCCTCTCTCGCAGAACCAAGGAGATATTGTATAAGACCTTAATCATCCCGGTCCTGTTGAATGGTGCAGAAGCATGGACATTATCGAAAGCTGATGAAAACCTCTTGGCACGTTTTGAGAGAAAGATTCTTCGAGTGATTTTTGGCCCAGTTTGTATCGACGGAGCGTGGAGGAGGAGATTCAACGACGAACTTTACGGGCTATATAGCGACGTTGACCTAGTCAAAAAGCTCAAAATACAGCGGCTGGGTCACGTGGAGCGTATGGACAACAACGCACCAGCCCGACGAGCCTTTGGGTCCACCCCTGAGGGACAACGAAGCAAAGGAAGACCCCACCTCATATGGCGCGCACAATTGGAGAGCGACCTCAACCAACTTGGGGTGCGTAACTGGAGGCAGCTAGCTAGGGACCGAGCTGGTTGGAGGGGCTTGTTGGTTGAAGCCGTTGTCCACCCCCGCCATATAAAGTAAGTAAGTAGAAGCTGGCGATTTATGTAAGTGTTGTTTCATTGATTGTTCCTCCAAGAAAAATGTTCGTGACATTATCAATGAAGCTCTTAGCAGTACTGAAAACTAGTAATACTTGTCTAGGTTAGGTTAGGTTTAAGTTGCTGTCGATAAAAGGTCGACACACTAAGACCATTTAAATTCCTTTGTTATACCACAAGAATCTGGACAGATGTTTCGTCCTACTCGCTGAACCTTGTTTGAGTTTCTAATGAAACTTGGGAGCCTTCGAATGTCTAAATTTGTTAGATCGTTTATATGATTGGAATAGAAGGCTCCTAGATGGAGTCCGCGTTTTTGGGAGATAGCCGGACAAGTATCAACAACAAGTCTAAACAAAAATCGTTTGAAAATGCGTCAATCCTTATTGCATGCCTGTCTATAAGACATATTGTGGCGCTGATATTCCTTCTATCAAGAGAAATCAAATTCTTAGAACGTTTAAAATTTTGCTTTGGAGAAATCTCTTTTGTCGTTAGACATGTGGTGCCCGTTGTCTACCTAGGATTAGTTCTTTTGAGAGCTTCCAGTTTTGTGGGCATTTGATTATAGCTTTGTCTGTCAGCTAATGCGTGAATCTTTATTGCATATTCAATTCAGAGCCGCACTAGATTCTGTGAGAACACTCCTGCTCGCGTTATACCCATTCAACCGATTCTGTGTTCTCTGTAGCTAGTTCAGATTTTTGAAGTAGGATTTAGTGTTAACCGCCTCTCACTAAATAACCGAGCCATAGGTTAGAATTGGTTTCACCATATCGCAACACACTCTACAACCGGTAAGTCACACTTTACTTCGAAAGCCTTTGTATATCAGACATAAAAAGGATTTAAGCTACGATTACACGGTCATTTTTTCGAGGCATTTAAATAGCGCTCTGACGTAAAAATCACGTCACGAAGCAGTCATTTAAATGTCGTTCTGTGTGATCGCCATTTTTGGGATAACATTTTCGGCGTCATTTAAATGACTAGAAAAATGTCGGGCCAAATGATATGTATTCAGTGCCATTTAAATGGCCGTGTGATCGCTCTTCAATGACGCCTTGGACAAACGACTAAACTTTTTGGCTGTTGCGTCATTTAAATGGCATCCCAACGGAAAATTCTAAATGACTCGCAGTATCCATCATTTGATTTTGGGACACAAATGACGACGATAGTCATTTCGTGTGATCGCCATTTTTCCAATGACGAATCGTACCTTAAATGTCACTCTACTGGGATATTTTTTCCTGACGTCACAGCGCCATTTAAATGACTCAAAAAAATGGCCGTGTAATCGTAGCTTTAGTCTTTTCTTAATATTTTGTTTCTCTATATACTACTATTCCGTTTAATTTGGAGTTAAAAACAACACCCAGGTACTTGACTTTAGATAAGAGATTAATTTTTTGTGGTTCCTATTATGATACCTTATATCTCTTAATAAACACGATGAGTTCAGCCTGATTAACCGTTAGAACGTTGGTCGGGCGTTAGGCAAAGAAATAACACCCAAATCGATTTGGAACAAAAAGAATTTGCAATTTAATACGCAAGAAAGGGGCTTGCTGACTCTCTGTAACCCCCATGCACGGGGTCACTATTGGGCTTAAAGTGTGAAATTGGGTATATAAAGGTGTTTTTTTTTAGAGGTATAGAACTTTGAAATGGAATAATACAGAGATGTTTTTTTTTTAAATTGACATGAAATTTACTTTATTCAAAAGATATCTTCTGGCATTATAAATTAAATATAATTTCTGGCATATGACCGCCACGGCTGGCTCGGACGTATAGTCTAATATGGTGGTCCAATTTTCGATGACTTTTTCCAACATTTGTGGCCGTATATCGGCAATAACGCGGCGAATAATGTCAGTGGTTTCCGGTCGGCGTAGACTAGCGACTTCACATATCGCCACAGAAAATAGTCAAGCGGCGTTAAATCGCACGATCTTGGAGGTCAATTCACCGGTCCGCAACGTGGAACTATGCGGTTACCAAACATTGCCTTTAATAAATCAATTGTCGCACGAGCTGTGTGACATGTTGCGCCGTCTTGTTGAAACCACAGCTCCTGCACATCATGGTTGTTCAATTGATGAACGAAAAAGTCAGTAATCATGGCTCTATAGCGGTCACCATTGACCGTAACTTTCTGGCCAGCAGCGTTTTTAAAGAAGTACGGACCAATTATTCCACCAACCCATAAAGCACACCAAACAGTCAGTTTTTGTGGATGTAAATGTGTCTCAACATACACTTGCGGATTATCATCACTCCAAATATGGCAGTTTTGTTTATTGACGTTTCCATTCAATGCCTAACGCGCATTGGTCGACATTCACTTTAATAGTTCTGACATTATTATTATGGAAGAAAGGGTTACGCCATGGCGAAAGAAATAAGTCCTATAGTTCTGTTTCGAAACCAGTTTCTATAGGAATCAGATTTGGCTCCTTTTTTCTCATCTAATACATTTTGTAAATCAGTGCCACACAAGATCCCAGCACCAGCACGGCTTGTGCTCAGAGCCAATAATAGACAGACACAAAAATATCTATCAAAATTTATATTAATCCAAAAGCTTATGTTTTTGAAAAGTGTTTACAATTTTGTGGAATCCACAGTCCACATCTACCTATTCAGAAGATGGAATCCTAGGTTTAAGCTTTTCTCCTGCACAGATTTGTCTGCCTTCTCACGTTGGTTTTAACAAGTTGGGTGTTAAGGGATATTACGTGACTGTTTGGTGATTTCTGCCCGATTTCTACAATTTTAAAGAATTTACTAGCGAACCCCTGCACACTTCGTATCGTAGTGCAAAATAAAAAAATAGAAAAATCAGTTTCAAATTCATTTAAATCAGTGATAAACAGTTTTTATTGTAATGCTCCGTGGTACATATTTTTGGTTTTTCCAGGAATCGTATTGCGTAGAAAGTTTTCTTGTCTATCAGGAGAATGCATAGCTATCAATGTTACAAATTTTACAAACGTTGGCTCCCATGACTGTCGAAAAATAGCGCCACACCCCTTTATATACCTAAAATTATCTGTCAATTTGAGCTCAGTCATTTCGGTGGTTTTCGAAAAATACGATTTTGAAAGTTTTTTTTTGTATGGGCAGTGCCACGCCCCTTTGTCCAATTTTAACCAATCTTCGCAGGAATACTCCTGGGCCAATACCTAAGATTGTGTGTAAATTTGAACTCAATCGATTCGGTGCTTTTCGAAATATAAGATTTTTTTAATGTTTTTTTTTGTATGGGCGGTGCCACACCCCTTTGTCCAATTTTGACCAATCTTCACAGGTATACTTCTGTGCCAATACCTAGGATTGTGTGTAAATTTGAATTCAATCGATTGGGTGGTTTTCGAAATATAATATTTTGAATGCATTTTTTGTATGGGAGGTGCCACGCCCCTATAACTGATAAACCAATACACCTACAAAAACCGTATGTACTTAAAAACCTTCCACCTTTCATAGGAAATTTCCAGAATCAAAATCGGTTCACGCATTACAGAGAACATTGGCGACAAACACAATACAACTTATTTTTATATATTAGATAGGATATAGATTTGGTAGGTACCTAGTAAATTTGCTAAGAATCGCAATGTAATACATATATCAGTTTGGTAGGTGAACACAAAAAATAAACGTTTCCCATCGACACCGACAAGGGATTTTGACTATTTTTTTTTCTAAGCCGACCCACTGTTTTGAAAATGATTTATCAAGCCCTTTCTCTTTTGTGAAATTGTATTTATTCAAATACTGGTAGGTATAGCCAGCGTGACCGTTGTGCGACTAAAGTTGCAATTTGGCACTTTTTTTACCACCTTGGCACAATGATACCACTTTTCTAAAATTTAATGATTTTTGCCCTTTTTCACAATTTGGAACAACAAAAATATTAAATTTTCAAACTATTAAGAAAATTCATTGCTCTGAAGTGGCTCAATTGATACACATCACACCAAAAACAAACAAAAAACAGCCAAGCTCTGTTATATAAAAAAAAAATGTGTAACTAGTTAGCCACGAAAAGTATTGAGATCTAAATGTCCGCCAAGTTTTTAGTTTAAGAGGTTAATGTAAAAAAAAATGGAATGAATGGAATGAATGAAACTTTTGGACTTTTCCCAGTGTATGCACCACAGGATCTAGCATTCTGCCAAATTTCACGGTTCTAGGATGACTGGAAGTGTATTCATAACTTTGATGATCATCATCTAAGTGAGTGAGTAAGTCAGTCAGTTACTGTTTTTGCGATTTTTGACGTCCTGTATGTTGAAAACCACAAATGTTATAGAGATAAAATTTGGTAAGGTGGATCTTTTTAATGAGCTTGGTAAATATTTCAAGTTTGAAGTTTTTTAATTGGTTCCGAAGTCAGAGGGATGTCGAAAACAGCCTGAGTTTGTTCCTGTATAAGAAGGGTAAGTGCCTTTACTAGAGAACTTGGAAGGGGCACTACCGTAACCTTTGATAGTAAGCTTCTCCATTCGTTGATTCCTTCAACGAACAATGCGGCGCCTCCAATTTCAGAATCGGGATCAGAGCGGTCGGAGAATGATTCAGAAGATTTTGGATTAGAACCTGCACCGCTTAATGAATTGATTTGTTATGTTATTGAATTGATTTTACGTTTAATGTTTTCTTTATGGTATGTTTTATTCGACAGAATTGTTATAGTTTTAAAAATAGAATATTACCAGTACAATATCTTGTTTGTTTGTTATGTTTACTTTTGTTTTGAAGTTATTACTTTAAATTACCCTTTTTTTTCTCCGTGGCCCTTTTTCTTGCGACTTTTCTAAATTTATCAACGGTAACGATGGGTATAGCTAACCAAATGCAAAATGAAAATTATACCGGAAGTAGCCATTTTTTAAGCAACGCGTCAAGAAGAACCGGTTTCATAAACTATTAATTTAAGTGGAAATTTTTGAAGAGCCGATAAGTCAGGTATTTTTATAGTTCCATGCCCATCCCCCTTCTGCAGGAAAATAAACTTCTTCAATACTTTTTAATGCCAATCAGTTAGCAATTCATAATGGCCCTAAATGTAATCTGAAAATTATAGATTATAGATAGAAGATAAACGGCCATATGTTAGCCTTGAAATCTCTTTCAATAATCAATAAACTTCATCAACACGCACATAATGGGATACCTTCGTTCATGTCGACAGTCCAAAATGGGGTTAACAACCCCTTTGTTTCAATTTGGAAAACCCTTGCTAACCTAAAAATGTTTATCTGGGATACTCCTGTCTGCTTCGCTCTAACAAATGCTCAAAGGTGCACAAAGGTGTACAATGGGGCTATGTCCCACCATTTGTTATATTACACCCCTGACTATATAACAGACGTAGACAACGTTTCCAAGCTGGCCTCCACTGAATTTCAACCTCGCTTACACACGGAAGTAGTTCAATTTTAGTTTGATTCCCCGTCCATGGCGTAAACTTGCCCTCAAATCCTCATATTATACCACGCAAGAGAACGGCCTAAATTCGTACACATAACGAGTAGTCCTTGTCTACGTAATGCACTCATTCAGTAACCAAAACACGCTTCAAAATAGTTTCACATCACATTCACATTCTGCACAACCATATGGACACCTTCATCATCGCCCAGTGAAAGTTCAAAATTTTAACCCACGTACGTGGCGCAGCCAGGTTCGGACTTGTGAGCGATATCATTATTCAAGGGGGAAAAAACAACTAAAGTCAGCACCAACACAACAGGCTCGTCAGAAGGACCCAATAAACGAAACGGATGTGACCGTGACATGCAATCCAATAACCTGGCATTTCTTTTGAAAGGAACAAGGGGTCGAGGGCAACATGTTCCATTGCCATTCCAAATGGTTGCTACCAAAGAACACGGTAAACTTTTATATCGCAGATTAGGTAGTCTGTACAAAGTTGATAAGGGTGTTTTGAGCGCCACATATAAACGGGAGGGATATTTCTCGTGTTGTTGTTTCTGTGTAACTGGAAACACCGGTAGTCGGTGCTGCCAATGATAGGTATAGCCATTTGGCGTATAAATATACGTATGGTATGGTGTTACATAAACTACCGAAGGATAATCCCGACTTGATTGGACAAATTAAGGCAGATTTCTATTTTTTTTTTTTCTTGGTCATTCTAGACCCAAAATAGCTTTGAATGGGATACACATTAAGGATGATGGCAGTTAGGTAGCAGCATAACAATTTATCATTTGATCTGGCTTTTATTCACGCATAATTACCGTAGATGGTTGCAAACCAAATGGAAAATGAATGCCACATGGAATGACTGACCAAATCTTAAACAGATCGCATACAGCTGAGAAATTAGTATGGACACTGGACAGACACAAAGCCAATATAGCAGATATGCTAGGAAGTGAAATGGGATAGGGAATTCCCAAAAAAAGTGAAGAACTGTATAATCTATTAGAGCGATTCCTGCATGGAATAGGGTCAGCGAAGAGGCCTAATAAACTTCAGCTGGTTACAATCCGCATCAGTTTCGAATTTAAAAACATCATTCTTCAAGGTTCCGACATAGGACCTAGTAGTCCCAAGTATGGATGTGGTAAGAAGATTTGACGAACGTACCTACTTCTGACGCAAAAGGTCGCCAGAATTATTTGTTCGGTGAAATCCTTAAGATTATTCTTGAAACAATTATATGAAACTCACAACCATATATATCAGAGACACAGTTTTTACAAGTTCCGTATTGATTATTGTGACAACGCAACAAGCTGCCAGTTTGCAAGTATTAGACTGGAGGCGGCAAATATTGGTCTGGCTATTAATGATGACAAACCGAAGTATGTGCTGTCACTCTCAACATTGGCAAATCGGAAAAAATGTCACAATTTACAGATATAGGCCATTATTATGATTGTCGATCAGCGATCGTCACGACAGTTGTTGATTGTGTCGATTGATTTAAGCTATTCGTATGCACAAAATTTAGTCACTTCCAAGAGAAAGCTTCGGCCAGACATTTGTAATCGACTACAAGCGACTGTCAAATCGACAAATATCGATCGCAATCGACAATCGCAGTTCTCGATCGATCGACAGTTGTCGATCAACGATCAACTATCGACACTCACAATAGGGGCCATAACTTCGAAGCAATCAAAGACTTTGTCTACCAAGGCTCTACGATTATCCTGCAAAATGACATCGGCGTAAAAATCAAGCGAAAAATCAATCTTACCAATCGCTGTTTCTTCGAGCTAAGAAGATATGTAAGAAGTAAAGCCCATTTCCATAGAAACAAGGACATACACAAAATCATAAGCATTCCGATTATGGTATGGACCTTATTGAAAGCTGGTGACACCACTAGAGACGCTTTAAGAAAAATATTGTTTGGGTGATATTCGGCGGTCCAGTTTGTAACGATCGAATTTGAAGAATAATGAACGTTAAGGGCTATACCACTGATTCCCAATTTTTTTTTCATACCGCGACTCCCTAGAGAGTTTGAAATTATTTTTCGACGCCCTTCTAAAAGTACCTACAGATATGTGAATATAAGCTGAGCTTGCTGAAGATTCACTAAAGGATTTTACATAAAAGATTGGTAGACTTTGAAATGGAATAAAACAAGCTGCGTGCGAGGTATAAACAAAATCATTTTTTTATCTGAAAGGCCCATGTATGCCATTATTGTATGGAATATAAGACCATGTCCAGATGTCCGCCACAGCTTCTTACAGTGCCACGAGTTCGAATGGTCCAATCTGCCACAAAGATTGCGCTGAATTTCAGGAATGGCATTGGTTATGTTGGGTTTAAGGGCATCAGTCGACTGCGATTTATTCGCATTGAACTGGGACTTCAGGCAACCCCACAAGAAATAGTCTATAGCGGGGTTAAATCGCGCGATATTGATGGCCAATTCACGTCGCCTCTGCTAGAGATAACCATACCCTCAAATCGTTCTTGCAGAATGTCCATCGTGGCGTCTGCTGTGTGACACGTATGCGTCTCATCGCTGAAGATGATTTTTCGGCCAAAATTAGGGTCTTCTATGATCATGGTCGTTATCATTAACTTGGAGCTCCTGGGTCAGTTGGATCTTAAACGGGTATAGGCCCAAGCCTCGATGCAAAATTCGCCAAGTTGATGTCTCAAAAAGCCGACTTCTTGGTGCACAGCAAGGAATTGCTCTCCTGTACACTTTTACGGACTGCGGCAATGTCATCGGCCGAACTGGAGTTCCTTTTTATTACGCGTTGATTGCTTAACGAACCAACATTCATTTAAAATCATATAACTAAATATAGTGGTTTGGCATCAGTGACTGAACAGTAAACACTTAGATTAGACAGACACCACCAAAACACAATGGCTGCCACAATCTGCCAACATAAACCCGACCCGAAATTTTGTTCAAATCGAGCTCAAAGCTGATGGAACGTCGTATTCGTACCGTCTTGCGAGACCGACACGCCCCGAAGAAGGGCGTCGGGACGCACAGTTAGGGAACCCCTGGGCTATGCTATACTATATTCCCAGACATAACAAAGTCAAATGTTGTCATTACAACAAGATATTACATTCTAAGGTGTGGTATCATGAAGAAGAAAGAAAGAAAGAAAGACAGCTTCAGAAGAAACTTTTCTCATAAAAGTCAATTACACGAAACACAGCTATACAGGAAAATAGCAATTATTTGGATTGCTTATGCAAATTTCCCAAAAAGGTAGCAAATAATTGGAAATAAATAAATACATTCAAACCATTCCAATTGGAACTATACCTAGTTAAATGTATGCAAAGATTGCCACAGAAACGATCACTGAAGGTGGGTATTTGTGGAGGGTGAACTTAATTCGTCCTTCAACGACAGTTCCATTTTGCATATGTATATTCAAAATATGCAAGCACATTCTATTGACTGCCTTCGGTGGCACATCCTACAAATTAGTCCTGCAGATACTGAAAATTCCGACATGTCTCCCACATCCGAGTTTCTGGTTTCTAAATCGAGAAAAAAAATAAAAAATCGTTTCGTTGTTCTTTTGCAAAAACCATCCTCAGAATGAATATTGGCAGCAAGTTGCAATGTGCAATTGTATTTCCTTACGGTAGTAAGTAGGGTTGCCAAAATGTACGCGATGATATAGGTTTGCCTTTCCCTTAGAGCTGAGTTTCCCAAAGTGTGCTCCGCCATAAAAATGGAAGTGCTCCGCGGAAAGATGAGCGCAAAATATGAAAATTCTATCAGACTAGCTAATTTTGTGCTTCTGTAGCTTTGTCATTTTGTTCGCAACAATGTAATTTGTGTATTGATTACACAGTACAAAAATGCGTAAAAACAAATCGTGTACTCCAGAACTTCCTAACTATCAAAATGGAAACGAAAGGCGTTGATAGCGAAAAGATTGGTTTTTCTACGAAGCTTGTTTTCGAGGAAATACAAGTTTCTAAATAGACCGGAAGTTTTGAGAGCCGCAAAAGAAATGAGAGTGGACGCAAAACTACTCCAAAGAAAGATTTGCCGGACAAATAGAGCCAATCCATTTTTAATGTCCATTAAAATTAAGGAGATTGTTGCACTTAAACTCCATCAAGAACTCAGGGCGCTGTGTCGTAGAACAAAATCTTCGTGGATGCATATTCCACAAAAAACACACATTATGTCAACAAAAACCTAAGCAAGAGCCGGAATTTCGAAAGACTCTACTTTAAAAAAAACATTTGCAATTTTGGAAAAAAGTACTTTGGAGTGCCAAATCCAAGTTTAATTTATTTGGATCCGACTACTGTGCGAGAGGTCACATGTTCAATCCCCGGAAAAACACAAATTACGTCTTAAGGTTTTTTCCACTGCGGCACCTCTCGCGACTCTATGTCCTGAAACAGTCCTGAAAAGCTTTTAAAATCAGCCATTCGAACTCGGCCTAAAAATTGAAAGTGCCTTGTACTCGCCTCTAAAAAAAAATTAAAAAAACAAATGGTTGTGAGAAGCTTTGCCTAGGGTGCCTATATGACCTGTTGGCCAAATATGTCGGATTTTAGTGGAATATCTTAAGAAAAGATTGACTGCCCTTTTAAAAAAATAAAGGCTATTCCAGTAAATATCGGTAATTTTTTTATTTTTTGGAAACTGGAATTTTGAAGTCTTTGTTTTTCTGTGGCCAACTCGAAAATGAGTTAAAAATGTTTCTGATTTTTTTTTTTTTTTTAATTTAAATATTTTATAAAATGTTCAAAAGTCACCACACGTTACTTATTTCTGCAATTTAATAAAATTAATAAGTAAACAACTAAAAATAGTTATGGTGTTTTCTTTAACTACGAAGATTGGGATACTGACAGTGAAGTGCTCCGCGAGGAATTTCTCTCCAGAAAAGTGCTCTGCGACCAAAAAAGATTGGGAGATTAAAAAATTGTTGAGTATTTTTTTTTTTTACTTTGTTTTTGAATATGTGTACTCACCTTTTGGACTGGAGTTTCTTATTACATCATGACATGACACTCGAAGTAAAGAAAACAGAACCTAGAGCTTTAAAAAGTTTCATTTTTATCTCTTGCATTAAATATAAATATCTGAGATCTGAACATCTGAGATCTGAACACCAGTTATAATTTTTAGGGTCTCTCTGGTAGAGATGTTTGCACTTCGTTAGGAGCACAGAGCAAAGAGCACCTCTGAAGAAGTAGTGCTTCTAGTAGCACATAAAGCCATCCATGATCCATTCACAGTGTACAAGTTCCACGGTTTTGTGGTCTTCTATATAATTTCGGTCTCTACTTATTTTGTGTAAGTGATAAGCTGGCAGTGACAGGTAAGGAGGCCCACTAGTCTTCTGATATTATTCCTTTTCAGGCTTAGGGATTACCTGTCAACTATACTTATGAACATACAACTAACTGAATCAACAACTGTATAAAGAGAATAGACATAGACAATAGACTTGGCGATGCTTAGTTTTTGGAACTGATTTTACCTCCCTGTGATAGCCAATGGATACTGGTCCCGTCCATCCGTGATCCGTTCCGATTTGCTAAATATATAAACGTGAGTATTGTACACAAAGAATGGTCTGCCTGAATAAGTCCCAGAAGTCTAATACCTAAAAGTTCCTCAAAAGGATTATGTTCGACAGAAGATTGAATCGAAAGTATCGTCAACACTCAAGACGGCAGATACCTTACATTGAAGCTACTCTAATATTTAAGGCTGAGGTCAGTGAAGGTCTTTCATTACTATTCAAGGTTCTGATAAATAGATTGTTTCAGATAAACCCTTTACAGGATGCAATCTCAGTATTAAGTGCTAGTGGATATTACTAGTAGACATTACTAGTGGTGTCGATACAAAAAACCATCAAAGACTCCGCAACTGATGCGGAAGATTTCACAGGATCCTCTCTGCCATATTGTATGAACGTTTGAAAACATTTGTCAACGAACTGATTGGTGCGGTCTTAGGCTCGATAAGTCTACACCCGACGAAATATTCACACTACGGCAAATCCTGGAGAAACCCCAAGAAATACAAATAGTTTTGCGTGGAATAGTTCGTCAATATAAGTTCGTAGAATTTATAAAGCGCTCAGTCTACCTCTACATCGACTCTATCAGAATTTAAGCGAAGAATTCGCTGTTTCTTTTTCCAATTACATATTGTAATTCAGTAGTAAGGCATTTTCAAGAAACGATAGGGAGACTCTGTATTATAAGACCCTCGTCATGGCGCAGGTCCATTTACAGTACACGGACATACCGGAGTCGAATGAAGTTTTAGTAGTTTTCATGGATTATTTGGGCAAGGACATTTAACAGCGAACTCTACAAAGACTACATCGACTTTGATCTAGTTAGAAAAGTGCCTAAATTATCTAAGGCGGTAAGCCCATTATATAAAGCCAAGACTCTGGCTCGTCTATAATTCAGAAAAATATACATAACTAGCTTTTGCCCGCGGCTTTGCTCGCGCTGTCCTCAGGATTTGGTACACAGATATTCCTTTACAGTCAGTTAGTTCCCTCTTTTTTATTTATATATCCCGCAGAAAACCTACCTGAGAAAGTACCTAAGGAGAAGTTAGTATCTCTGAAAAATGTGTTTAATGCCCTATTGGAGAAAACAGTTCAAAGATTATATGATCAATATTTTTGTTAGTGAATATAGCATCTCAACACAGATCATATTTAGCAGATTAAGTCACTATCTATGGGACAAAACATGTTTCTTTGCTGACAAATACAGCGGTATGATAAGCACCATCCTTAGAATAGGGGGAGCTTTTACTCTTCATTAGATTCCACACCTCCCACTTTCTAGCAGTATGACCCCATTCATACAGAATTTCGCTTGAATGTCTTTGGAGTACGTACGCTGGAGTTAAATGAAGTGATAAGCATATTCAACGGCGAAAGATTTTGGGACGCATTACAAAGTTTAAAATTGATACGACGAACGGTTCATGACTTAAGAAAAGGGCCACAAACTAAGTTTGAAGTCGATCGGATGAAAAATAAACTTTGACCCCCCTCTTACCCCTTTAAGGGTAGAATTTCCAAAATCGAAGAAAGCATTTTCTTTATTTCTCATTGAGAGTCAACAAAGTCTATCGGATGAAATATAAAATTTCCCCATACAAACTTTGACCCCCCCCCCCCCCCCTTTTACACCTTTTACCCCTTTAGGGGTCGAATTTCAAAAAATCCTTCCTTAGCGATTGTATACATCATAAAAAAACCTCTGTACAAAATTTCAGCTTTGTAGAGCAAATGGTTTAGGCTGGGCGTTGATCATCTGTCAGTCGGATACTTCATTTAGATTGAATTCCAGATTACTGGAGCACAATATAGTACTCCAAATGTTTTTATGAAACTGAGTTCAACAGCTGTTTTTTTTTAAATGAATTGCTTACTCTGTCATTGGCAACCCTAGAAGTTGTACCACACAATACTACAGTTCATGTCACCAACTGTTTGGATAATAATGTTGAACGTTATCCTTGCAAACGTAAGCAATTCAATATGGGGAAGAAGAAAATCGATCACAAATCAAAAGTGACTGGGACAACTTGTTTTGATGCGCTGCATATTTTCACACAAATGGTGTCCGCTATGGCCGATATGTGGACTTTTGCCAAAGTCTAGAAAACTATTGAAAGCATACGAGTTAACCTAAGACTAGTTGAAATCAGAAATTTTACTTGTACCCTCAAACTGTTCAGTTATTTCCAATTTCCAATTGGTAGTCCCAATCCCTACCCCAAGCTCTTTGCATGAATAAAATATTATGTTGCCGCACTCTTTGGCTATCTTCATACAAATGGAATACATCCTCCTTTGTCCCTTTCCATTATGTAAGTGTGTAACTCTTCTTGTTGTCCTTCTGCTGTACCATTCCCTAGCGAGAGCTTATACATTGAGATAAATCTTTTGCCAAATGATATTCACATCTCGCTTAATCACTTTTGTTGTTTCCTTTCTTAGTCGTAAATTCACTCATGAATTGCTCATGATTACCTTTATATCTCTGACAGATGGCGTTTGTTTCTATATCATGAACCGACATAAGGTAAGGCTACATGTCTCTTAGCTAAACTAGATCGACTTGGCTCAACTGTGGAGCTTGTGCTGAGTCCTTATTAAGTTAACCACCTTCCATTTCGCAGATAAAATAGAAACAAGACAAATAACCTTGTATTCGTTTTTGGTGAACAAATGAAAACCTGTCTAACGGTAACGACTGTTATTATAGAGATTGGTGAATGTTTATCGAAACTGTATTAAATGGTCCTTAGAGTAAAATAAATGCGTTGCGTTGCGATGCTTAGCTTAAGTTTTTTGCGGTTAGATGTGATCGTTGGTGGTCGACTTAAAGGGGAGTTGGGCATTAATTGCTGAATAAAGAGATTTGTATAGACATCGATTTATCTGGAGAATTTTGAATATCTTAAATTGCTTAGCACTGCCAAAACTTGAAAGTGCATACTGTCTATTGGATTCTCTGAATTTCAGTATCTGCCATTGTTTGAATATTTGGCCAAAGGTGATTTTTTTGCGACCTAAAATACCTCAGATAGAGACAATCAATTAACGATTGCCTTTAGGCAGAACATTGCAGGCGAAATGCATTCAATGAACAACTTATAGCCATTAATAAATGAGAACCATTCCATAGTAAGCAAACTTAACTTTTCCACTCACAATTCCATCAAACACAAGTATCTATAAGCGTAGGTAAGTATCTGCTACCCGTTTCCATGTGCAGGTAAAACAACTTACACTATTGCTTTGCTAAAAAATAAAAATAGTTATACAAAGTTATAAGAACAAATTGGGACAAAGTAGAAGATAATCACTTGCCTCTCCAATTAGGAACGCCACTCCTTTGTAATTAAATCGCCATTAATGTCCTTTAACATCTTTCCCACCCCGCCGTACCACCCATTCTACAATTAGTGACAAAAAACGGTCGTTAACTGTCTTCTGCTGTCAGTTAATCAGGACGCAATCATTAACCAAGTAGAAGTAGTATCCGTGCAAAAACTCGCTAGCAAAATGCTATACGACAACCACCAATCCCATTATGACCAAACTCGACCTTTAATGCGCCCTCCATCCTCCTCAGAGGACATATAAATTTCAATTAACACGAAATGAATTAGACCTTGACGATGACGACGACAAAAAGGATGATGTCTCTAATAATGGCTAAGCCGAAAAAAAAAAGTTAAAAAAATACTCATTCTATAAATTGAGTAGGTACCAAGGGAATAATATTACTTCATCTCCAAAAATAATGAAAAAAAAATCCTTCAACTTTTTTTTTGGTTCAGTAATAACGGAAGGGGTGTGAAAGCTTTAAAGGTACTTATATAGTCAAGGCAGGCTAAGTCAATAGATTATTAATTCATTATGTGACTTTAACATTTTCAAGAAGAAAAATTCGTTTTGCATCTTTTTCCCTTTTTTTCCCACTTCACAATTAATTTCGTAACGAATTTAGGTTTGGCCTTTCTCAAGCAATGTGATGGATATTGAGGACTTCTTAGCTATTTTGGAATTTTTAACATAAGGTACTTATATGTCATCAGGTATATACAACTTTGACGCGAATGTGGCGATTTTTTTTGTTGGAACTTGTCTTACTTAAAATAGAAGGATATCGGTCCGATTACGGCAGTACGACTTTCCAATTATCCCAGTCTTTGGATAACTGCCTACAGTTGAGGTCTCCACTTTTGCGCGCCACTTAAGTCTAGATATTTTACTGTAGTGCGTTGTTGAGTTACTGTCGAAGAATCTTCGGACTGGTGCAGTAGCTTCCGTTCGCTCTATATGTCCTTGCTATCTTATACGACTGCTGCACAATTTCTTAACTATGTCGATGTCACTAATCGTACAGCTTTCGCAAATTTTATGAAACGACCGAGGATATCTTCATCCGCTTTGTATAGAGTCAAAGCTTGAGCACCATAAAACAGAACTGGGATGATCAAGGGGTCACAGACAATCTCTTTGGTTGTTTGGGATAGGAATCTATTACTCAATTGCTTTCACAGCCTTAAGTAATAACTATTGGCAACAGTTATTTCCGTTTAATTTCTGATGAGAAGTTATTTTTAGAGTTTATAGCAGAGCCGTGGTAGACAAAGTCCCTTTACTACCTAGTACGATTTGTCAATGAATTTGTACCTTCTTGTTGACAGCTTTGCCCTTTGTTAGCCGCCAAACCTATTTTACCCACCTCCAATGACAGCTCGCTGTATTTTACGTTCTACCAATTAAGTCAATATCATCGGCATATGCAAGTAATGGAATCTACGAAAGGTCGTGCCTTGTATGTTCGCCTGTGAGTTGTGAATTTCGCACAAGTCTTTCAAGTACGACATTGAAGAGGTTACATGACAGCACCTATAATGTTGTCTTGTCTAAATCCTTTTTTGAAATCAAAGGTCTCTGTGAGATTATTTCCGATTTGAATAAAGCAGCAAGTGTTCTCCGTCGTCACTCTCCACAACCTGACGAGTTTTACAGGGATGCCAAAACTAGATATGGCTCTATATAACTGGTCTGTCATATGCGGCCTTAAAATCGATCTGCACTTCTCGGGTTTTCTGTGAATATTTGGTTAAGACTTACCAATCCTAAAACCGTACTGAAAGGAGCCAACCAGTTCTTTTCAGGCACCGCAGATAGGATCTTATATGCGATGTTAAGGAGACTGATGAGTTAGTTGGCATCAGTCTCCAAAAGTGGAATTCGGGTCGTCTTCGACATTTAAAAGTCTTCACAAGTGGATTTTCCATATCCTCAACACCGACTGTGACTGTACTACAAGATTTCATTGCTTACCTCTATAGGCCTCTGTTCAGGTCTTGTTGCCTTGGCACGTCCTATTTACCTTCCTTTTGGTATAAAACTTCCGAATATTACTCCTGGAGTTGCATCTCTCTATTGATTCTTTATTGCGCGCTTCTCGTGCTCTTTCTTCTTTCCTTCTGCGTAGGCGAGGGTCTTCCATCCGCTTTTGCTAATACAGCTTACAGGTGCCGCTTTGTAGGCAAGTTGCTTTGCTGGATGTGCTTACCGTCACTTTTCATCCAACCGAGAATTTCGTGGAGTTGTTTGGGTGAAACCTAGCACATCCAGTTGCGGCGTCTCTGATGGAGATGGCTTCTTTGTATCAATGTCACTGGTCGTCGTCACTTGAAGCTCGCGCCGCATGGGGCTTCTCGATATTTGTAGGGATACCTGATCAACAAACGTTCTGGCAGTTTGTTGCGGCTGTAGCCTCGAATCTCCTTACAGTATTTTTAAAATTATTTTGTTATGGCTATGGCATTTGAGATATTCTCATTTGTACCTTGGCTACAAGAAAGTTCGGAACATAGTAGTAACGCTTCACCGCTCTCCGAAGTCAATTAGCCTTAAGTTTCGTTTCCAGATGTGATGTCCTGAAGGTTATGTTATCGTACTACCAAAAGATGCCTTTTTCGCCTATACCTACTGTCGTGTTATGCTGGGGGCTAACTATGCACTTCGCCGCGAAGCGCATTTTGTATCGATTTCGCATTTTCATACTATTCAGTTCGCCGGCGAAATCTATCGCACTTCGCTCCATTACATTCGGGCAACTATATGTAAATGCGAACGCCATTTTATCGACGTGAAATGCGATAGATTATTTGATGGCGAATTAGGTTGTCAGCGGTGCATTTGCATCGTAAAAAAATTGACTGCAGCGAGAAAATGTGGTTTTCTTGGAAAGTCGACATTTCAAACAATCGTTGTGTATAGTTGCCATGTTCGCCGCGAAGCGAGCTGAATGAATCGAAAATTAAGCGATTCGCGGCGAAGTGCAAAGTTAGCCCCCTGGGTTTCCACTTGTCGATTTGAAATTGACAATTGACGTATTTTTATGCCAATTAAAAAATGGAAATAGCAAAAAATTGCTTGTCAATGGATTAACTAACAGCGTTTGTGAATAACTGACAAAGAAACCACTGTACAAGTGGAAATAGCTGAATTGTCAAACAAAATGTCACTTTGTCTATAATTGACAGTGAAATTTAATTGTCATCGAGTTCATAAGTCAATCAACTGACAAACGATTTTTTGCCAATAATTGACATAAGTGGAAACGAACTGACGGTGGTGTCGTTCAATGACATAAACGCGAGAGCTGTCAAACTTTGTCAATCAACCGACCTGTGGAAACGCACCTTTAGTCACTAAAAACGTAATGAACATCATATTTAGGTATTTAAGACATAGTAGATGTAGTCATTGAGAGGATCATATTTTTTCATCTGTTAAGGGTATGAGCGTATATCTAGGGCTAATGTTTTCGAATTTAACTCTGATGCAGATTGTCATAAAACGTTTACTAAGGTGTCAATAGCTCGAAATGTCTTGCCTAAGTTTGCCGCGTATGACACATCCACAAGGACTTTGTTTGATCCTAGTACATCAGACCGAATACTCCGGTGTCAGTAACGCTCTTCCGCAATGTGAGAGCTGGGATATTTCAGAACTTAATAAAAGATTTGACACAAGTTTTTATAAGTAAAGAGTTTATTAAATAGTTTTGCAATTTGTTAATTGCTTATCTACATTGCGCGGTACTAATAATAATGTTTCGTATCCGGGCTAAATTTTACGAGGCCAAAACATAAATAAATAAATTGTGACCAACAAATTGTATAAAATATAAGTTCCATTCACTTTATGGATTCGAACAATTTAGTTGACACTGTGTCGGTGAAATACAATCACCATTTTCATTCCTTACATACCCATAGGCACAACTGCAACCAGTCGATGACTTGTAGTCATAATCACAGACGATATCTCCATACTTTGTACATATTCGTGTGCAAATTCCACCAATCGAACTCTGAATATCAAAGATTTCCGAGTCTCCAGCGCACGAATCTATACAAAAGCTCATGAAATAGTTTACATCTCGAGTGAGGGATCAAATTGTCTTACACATGCACTGCCCGATTGGTATACACAGTCCCCTATAGTCACGAGCATATCCTTTGGCACAGAAACACCCAGCATGGGATTCTCCCTCACAAGCGTAGCCCCAATGCCGGCAGAACTGTTCACATTTGGGAGCATTGCATTCTGGATAGAAGACCTCATGTGGACCTCGGCATATTGCTGGAAAAAAATTGGTTTTTTAGTCGATAAGCCTTTTGGACTCTCTAGGTGCTATACATACGAGGACATTCATTAATTGGAATGCAAATTCTGTTCTCATCTCTGGCATAGCCTTCAATGCAAAAACAACCAGGTGCGCTTGGACCTATTTGTGGTGGACATGTCGCATTGACATTGCTGCATGTGCGATCACATGTCGGAGCACATTCTACCCCCTGGTACACTTCAAACGGGCCACAGTAGGGTGTTGTGTCGACATTGTCTAAGGGAACAAAAATTAAAGCCTTATAGATACGCGCACTCCTTGGTATAAATCTACTCACCGGACAAGCCATGGACTAGCATCAAGAGCAAATTAGTTGCATTCATAACTGCACTGATCGATTTGGTTCCTTACGGTATACTTCCACGAATCAGTGGATGAGTTCGGTATAAATAGGCTCTACCTTTGCCAATATTCTCATTATCAGCCCATAGGTGGTGGAATCTTGTATTTTTTGATATTTTTTTGGCTAGAAGGATTGCGAAATTGCATTCGAAGAAAAAAGATAAAATGGAGATACGGTAGGAAATTAAATAATTATCTTGCCAAAGATAGATTAAAAATGTCAAGTCAATCACGAATGAGTTCGAAAGTGAGTGCCCTTCGAGTCAGCGTTGAACTGGTGGGAAGACTTTACCAATGACTCAAACTTATTTGGCTGATTAAGATTCACCGATGCTTATCAGTGAACGGAAGGAAATTTGTCACAGCCGCGAAGCGTCTTGAATCATTTTCGGAGGACAATGTACTCCGCGGTGATTTTAGGGAATTTTTTGAGTCTTGCACTTTTTTAGAGACAGTTTGAAGCATTCAACGTATACAAATTCAGCCTTCGTACGTTTGTCCTCCCAAAACTTGAAAACCAGCCATCCGATTGAGCTGAAGCGTATTCAGAATGTGTTTGCTATGAGGTGAAAAGTGCTCTTAAATCGAAAGTTTTCTGATAGATGGCGCTGGACATACAAATCTCAAAATAACACTTATTTCTAGACATTTATGGCAGTTTAAGTCTTAGAATTTGGACTTTCCTTTCCTGTTGAAATCATTTTATAAGGTATTGGCGATATTGGACAAAAGGGCGTGGCACCTCCACAAACTAAGTCCCAGACTAAGGTTGTAAAATTTGGAATATTGAAGTGAATTGTCTACAATTCCTAGGCACGGCTACAGCTTAAAGGACAGAAACCCAAACAGCGAATGAAAGTCATCCATCATTGATGATTCTACCCTCGACATATAGATGACGACCCTGGCTTGCGCAACTAAACCTCAACAACTAGCTGTGCATTAAGTTTTCTGGAGAGGCATCTCTTCCATAAAGCTACGGATATTAAAGATTTCAGTATAGATACCCACCAACTCATTAGCCCTTTCCTTTCAAAATCCAAATGACAATCCCATTAGTCTAGGTACCTCCTTATGTCTCATTGATTTCCAAAGCGAAAGGTATTCTTAATGAAGGCAATGTCTTTCAAATCTCTCCTAAGACCCATAACACACCACTGTCCGCCGAAGCGAACAATTATTTTCGTCCTTAATCCAATGAAATCTGCCCCTGCGACTAAGCTGCACATAATCACCCGGTACACAACTGGCTTTATTTAAGTTAAGCCTGCCACATCGAACATTGGACACGTGAGCACATCGGACCGGCAAAAAGGACAGCAGTATATTCAATACCACAATCACTGAAGGGGTGGAATCACATCCGGCCTATAGTCGTTTTAATTAATTCGACGAGGGAATTTTATATATAAGAATGACTGGCACTTCGTTCGAACAGATTGTAGGCAGTCAGATGTGGTGTGGAGGTCCTTTTAGTGCGGTTGCGATGATAGAAACACACCCTCCTGTCAACAGTTCTTGTCAAGGGCATGACAATGCATGGCGATACTCATCCATGCCATAGTAAAAGGGATATTTATGCGAGGACACAGTGCAAAATGTGTTCCTACATGTGTTCGAAGCTGTTAAAATCGTTATCCTTACTGGAAATAAGGGTGGCTTCGGTGATGGATATAGATGCAGAGCATATTGAAGTGTCAAAATGTTGTCCTTCTACACCTACTACACCTACACCTAATGCATGTGTTCTTGTAGAATGATATTGAAATCTCTGCTGCCTCAAGAGTGATTTGGCCGTGCATGGCCCGTGACCAACCATTTCAAAGAGGGTGTTGCAATAAATTCAAAATTTTTGTTTGAAGAGATGTCACTACCGTTGCGATGCTCATATGGAGTGAGAATTTACTGTATTGTGGTGGAGACGAAGGAGTGACATCACAGCGATAATGAAAGTTGGCTCCTAGTGCTCCAAAGTTTATTTAGTTCAGTACCAGACTGCGACGAAATGTAAATGCAGGACTTGTGATTTTATCAGGGGACGTTTATCTCTAGTGGGGAATTTTCAATTTAATTCTGGTGAAGTAGAATATCAGGGCTGAAATCACGTTTCAGTGTACGCCTCAAGCGAAGGCTTATGCGAATGAAAATTGGATCTGTGTCTTCAACGCTTTACAAGCATCGAATGCGAGTACCTAAGATGGAGAATGAAATTTGGAAGTTGTGTTAACTTTGGCCTCTTGATGAGGTGCACTGATGAGATTACTTATGAATAGATTTTTCTCATAAATTGGGTCCATTCCCATTGGGAGATTTGTGGGTAGATCTGGAGATATCGCAATTTTATCAAAAAAAAAAAAAAAGCAGCATAATTGTAGGGAACAGTAAGTACTGACAAATGCATCCTCCCAATTAGAAGTCATTCATCAAATAAATAAAATAAATGAATCCTACTCAACCAAAACAGATATCGCTATCAGATTTAAATTAAGCAGGAATGACTGGTCAGCAATCAGCATTATTGTATTTCCAATAATGAATAGATATTCATCTTATCGCGACTCCATACTAGAGGTTACTATAGACAACCAACATTGGTGAATATTTGATAAGATTAGAATCACCTGTGTACAATTAAATTTAATTGCATTACGAAACATTCCTCAAAGAGTGTATTGACACTTGAAATCAACCACCAGCGGATTATGTTTAACCTCAAATTTAAACTCGCAGTAGGGGATAACTCTATATTATCTTCTTTTGATTACGCGTATGTGTAGTTTATTGATATAATGTCAATTTTGTACCTGCGCTAAAATGTTCATAGTTTGATAACATGAGTGTACATTTTTCCGATATCCGGGGAAATTTATAACTCCAAAGAGTTTTTTTTGACAGCGAATAAGGGATCCGTCACTAGGTACTACTTAGGCCTGTTTTAATGAATATTTTTCTCAGTGAAGTATAATTTTTAGCCAGGCAGTTACAACAACTACATTCTACTTGACACTTCCGAGATTCACCATTGACACCATTTTGGTAATTTGTTCATGACACTGCCCGCGTTCCATTGACCGCTAGATGACTAGCGCGCATGCCAAACTCCATATAAAAAAAAACTGACATTTCAGCATTTGCGCTAGAGCTAGCACATATTGTGAAATGTCAGTTTTTTTTTATGTGGAGTTTTTCAAAACATCTCTAATTAGCGTGTAATTGCATTTTTTCGGCAATTAAACATTGAAAACATAGAAAGAGCCCTCTTTTCAAGGAAAAGGCAATAATTGGAGTAAAACAGAAAATGTAAAGAACTTGTGGCGGAATCTCCCACTCAAGAAAACATCATAGGTTAGTCTTGACTTTGAAAAATATAAACCAAATGTCGTAATCTTATATGTCCTTCAATCATGGTACTGGACTACAACGGTTCCATCAACTTTCACTTCCGAACACCGTTGTTATGATCTTAATTATCTTATTTTTTAAGATATTGAGGCGGCTTCCAGATGAGAAGATACTCGCTCGTTTTTAGAGCATTTTTTTTTAGATTTGTAGGATTGCAATAAGATATGTAAAGATTTTAATTTTCAATTTTAAATTAAATTCCAAAAATCTCTTCCGACATCAGCTCTTGTCATCCTTAATATTTTCTGTTGAAAATGCCAATTTCATGTTTCTTGTGATTTATTTTGTTGCTCAGAGAGCTCATTGCTGGAAAAACTATAAAGGCTTTGATTGTTATTTAAGTTTTAAGTCATATCGAGGATCCTCTAAAATCGGCGATTCTAAACTGATGTTTTCTAAATTTTAACGTCTGCAGAGTCCGATTTAAAGAGCAGTTTAGGATTCGTAGGGTATACAATTCAACATTTTGTTACAAATGTATTTTAGTCAGTTTCTTTGTAAAATGCTTTAATTACAATTGCAGAGTCGAAAACAGTTTGTCAGTATGCTGAATAAATTTAAAATGGCAGGCTTGGGCTTTTAACCTAGCATGGTAGAGGCAGAGCTAGTCTGCACAAATTATCAATGGTATCTATCCAAAAATAAGTTCCAAGCGGGAAATTTTACTTTTCAAAAAAGTAAGGTACTGAAGAAATCAGAAAAGTTTCTAAATAATTTCTGAAAATGTTATTTACCTACTTAAAAATAAATGTAAAGCTGTTTTATGATACTGAAACTATAATGCCAATCTCGCAGTCGCAGACTAGCACAGCTCTCGATTTACTGAATTATGGTAAATAATTCTCTCTGTTCAATTTCGAAGTCTAAATTTTTGGCCAAATAATTTCCAAAATGCCAAATTCCGCGTCCGCGTAGATATATTGTTATGTACAGTATACGGGTAGGCATGTACGAAGGCTCTTTTCTTTCGACTTTTGACCATTTTTTAATGACTGCCTATTATTGGGACTGATTTTCTGACTTTGAAATATTAAAACTTACATAACACTCCTATCAGCTGATTCAATGTCGGAGAAACGATGTTCATAAAAATTGGAATTTTTTCTATAGGTATAGTATTTTCCATATTTCGAAAATCGTTTAAATATGGGGTTTAAGGTCAGTTCTTAAAATGTAAAATTGGTAAAATGGTTTTTTAAATACACCTACCCTTTGTATTTAAAATTAGCTAAATAAACTGTAATTTGACTAGAGAACTACCTACCTAATTAGGGTCTTTTCAAAATATGTTTCTATTTTATTATTTCGTTCAAAGTTGCAATTTTCCAACCTAAAGATATTATGTGTAGGTACTCGTAATACATTTACAACCTTCTAAAACACTCTACTTATGAACATATTTTCGAAAAAACAACTTGACTTGATTGTACCTGCTTACTTGGTTAGTACATATTGTTTGACGCATTTACGCCATATCTCATAAGTTTTATGGCTTTTTATGATTAAGGTATAATTAACTCACATTTAAGATGAGCTAAGATATCAAACCGAAATTTGTATATCTAGAAAAATTCTTTATAACAACACTGACTCCGAGCCTCGCACATTAGACAAGTTTTTTTAGAGAATGTCTTCCAAACATCCAAGCCTATAACTGAAAATAATATAAACAATATACTTACTTAATTCAGTCGTTCGTCAAATCATAGGTCCATTCAATTCACTCAAACTAAATGGTTGTAAGAAACTAAGGTCCTATATTCCGCCTAGTATTTTTCTCATCTAGATACCTCAATTGCCTCAATATTCACCCCTATTCCCGTTGGCGTTTGTCGTAAATGACTCGTATTTCACTTCGTTTTTTAGTTAGTGTTTTTAACGTTCTTAAGACAAATTAATTCAAATGATAGTGAACTTATAGAAAATAAAAATAAAATTGTTAACAAAAGTTTAAAAAAAAAAAAAAAAATCTGAACATCATTTTAGAACGACATGAAACATGAGTCGTATACGACAAACGCCAACGGGAATAATGGTGATTATGTTCAAACATAATATACATACTACATCATGATCTAACTCTGTTAATTGACACAAAATACTTGCGAACCCAATGCCCTCTTTACTGAAAACAGAATAGATAACGATACATAGCTAGCTAGTAGCTACTTGTATATTCATCTCGTATTCGTATATCGTAAACTCATCATTCATAGCTATCGACTGCGACCGTGTTGTTAATGAATTATTAGATTGCCAATAACGTTATCTATAATTGGTCTTATGTTCTGCATAACCGACTTTAACAATTGAATTTGCGGGAAATCGTAGTGAATCATTATGTCAATAAACAATTCTTTAAAATGCAAAATATAAACACCCTTTTAAAGAAAAAATTGCCAAAAAAAAAAAGATAAAGCTAGGTGAATAAGTGAATTGCTACATAGGGAATACGATTCCTTTGGAGTTATCCAGCTTAAGCAAATGTACAATAATTTTATTGCTATCACATGTACCGACCATACAATGATTGATGGCTCAAATCAAGCTTTAGACTAAGCGAATTTTCGTCGACTTTTGGAACTAACTTAAGACAAATAATTCTACTATGGTTCACCCTTAAGTTTTTTGTGAACATCTAACAAACATCTATGCATTGAGAAATCGTCTGCTTCTCAATTCAGCAGTTAATAAATACGTCATTAAATTCAAATGGTAGGTAGGTGCTTCTATTTAGGAAAGAGATGAACCACAAAAGGTTTTTGTAAACGTTTCATTTTCTATTTTGCTTCTACTATTCATAACATACACTGCTATAAAATGTTTTGTAGTAGGTACATACTTCCATTGCACTACCTTACCGGTTTAGAATTTTGTGTACCTAATTGCGCACATTTGGTGTAAAACCTTGCTAAGCCGGAACTTCAGAAACTACTATAATAAATCAATAAATGTGGAAAGTGCCCAAACGCGGTGAATGCTCGACAGTGTTCAGTGCTTAGTTTTATTGTCCCAATTTTAATTTCATTAATGCATTGAAAAAAGTTTTAGTCAATCAAATATTTATATTTCATTTTTTGTTTTCTCCGAAATTCATTTAGTTACCTACCGATTACTGAATAGTGTCTGAAGAAAATAATAAGATTTGAAAATGTAATTGTCACTCGGTCTAGATTCCATTGCTTTGTACCAGTCAATTCGTACGAATCGAATTACAATCGACACCAGAAAATAAAATTAATGATGAACAATAAACCGTTATCGCTGATCTTCGGAAAAATGGATAGTCTCCAGAGTTATCTGATATCACTTCCCTATCATTAGCTCAATGTCTGATTAGGTGCACTTTGGGATATTTACAGATAACGATTGTGGATGGATTTTTTTATATAAATTGGACTGCATTCTTGCCAAAAAATACAAACCGCTGCAATGATCAGGGAAATTATTATCTTAACGGCTGTTATAGCTGTCGGGAAGGGTAAGTTACATTTTTTGTATTTTACTACAGAACTTTTTTTCATAAATTTTTTTAAAATAGGACAACAAATGTGTAAAACGAACGAGTCTTTTCAGTTGGTTTTTTGTGACAATATTTGTTCAACTCTTGGCCAGAAATGCACTTCATATAGACCGATGATTGGATGTTTTTGTGACGAAGGATATGCACGAGATTCGAGCAAGAATTGCATACTAAAAAGTGAATGTTGTACCAATGAAAATGAACGGTATGAGGAATCAGGATTGGAGGAGACTTGTGACGGCTACGAATCTACAATCAACGAAGGGTGTTTCTGCAATGAAGGGTATGTAAGAGGTGCAAATAAAGTATGCATAGTGAAATCAGAATGCCCATTGAAATGCAAAGCGAACGAACATTTTAAGGAAGAAGGATGTGACAGTCATTGCAATGAGAAGGACAACAAAGATTGTGAGAAGAAACCAGACTGTTATTGCGTGGAGGGATATATGAGAAATACGGAGAACGAATGCGTTAAGCAAGAAGATTGCCCCCTCATCTGTGAAAAGGAGAACGAAGAGTTTAAGAAGGAAGGTTGTGACAAGCACTGTAATGAGAAGGACAACAAAGAGTGCGAGAAGAAGCCAGACTGTTATTGCGCAGAGGGGTATTTTAGAAATTCGGAGAAAGAATGCGTTAAGCGAGAGGATTGCCCTCCCATTTGTGAAAAGGAGAACGAAGAATCGAGTAACAAGGGATGTGATAGAGACTGCGATGGTAGAAACACCACGGACTGCACGAATAAACTTGGCTGCTTCTGTAAAGTGGGACATGTACGAATGTATGGACGATGTATTCCGGTTTCTGACTGTTTACCCATTTGCACAGAGCCAAATCAAGTGTATAAGATCAATAACGGCTGCGACGAAACTTGCGAAGGTGGAACGTATGGGGATTGTTCAGGAAAAGGAGGTTGTTTCTGCGTTGATGATCACTTGAGGAATTTAAATGGAACATGTGTGCAGCGGGATGATTGTCCGATTAGGTGTGAAAACCAGAACGAAGAATTTAAGAAGGAGGGTTGTGACAAGCACTGTAACGAGGAGGACAACGAGGAGTGCGAGAAGAAACCAGACTGTTATTGTTCGGATGGGTATTTCAGAAATTCGGAGAAAGAATGTGTTAAGCAAGACGAGTGCCCCCTCATCTGTAAAAAGGAGAACGAAGAGTTTAAGAAGGAGGGTTGCGACAAGCACTGTAACGAAGAGGACAACGAAGAGTGCGAAAACAAGCGAGACTGTTATTGTGCGGACGGGTATTTCAGAAATTCGGAGAAAGAATGCGTTAAGCAAGACGAGTGCCCCCTCATCTGTAAAAAGGAGAACGAAGAGTTTAAGAAGGTTGGTTGCGACAAGCACTGTAACGAAGAGGACAACGAAGAGTGCGAAAACAAACGAGACTGTTATTGTGCGGAGGGGTATTTCAGAAATTCGGAGAAAGAATGCGTTAAGCAAGACGAGTGCCCCCTCATCTGTAAAAAGGAGAACGAAGAGTTTAAGGAGGAGGGTTGCGACAAGCACTGTAACGAAGAAGACAACGAAGAGTGCGAAAACAAACGAGACTGTTATTGTGCGGAGGGGTATTTCAGAAATTCGGAGAAAGAATGCGTTAGGCAAGACGAGTGCCCCCTCATCTGTAAAAAGGAGAACGAAGAGTTTAAGGAGGAGGGTTGCGACAAGCACTGTAACGAAGAAGACAACGAAGAGTGCGAAAACAAACGAGACTGTTATTGTGCGGAGGGGTATTTCAGAGATTCGGAGAAAGAATGTGTTAAGCAAGACGAGTGCCCCCTCATCTGTAAAAAGGAGAACGAAGAGTTTAAGAAGGAGGGTTGCGATAAGCACTGTAACGAGGAGGACAACGAAGAGTGCCTAAACAAACGAGACTGTTATTGTGCCAAGGGGTATTTCAGAAATTCGGAGAAAGAATGCGTTAAGCAAGACGAGTGCCCCCTCATCTGTAAAAAGGAGAACGAAGAGTTTAAGAAGGTTGGTTGCGACAAGCACTGTAACGAAGAGGACAACGAAGAGTGCGAAAACAACCCAGACTGTTATTGTGCGGAGGGGTATTTCAGAAATTCGGAGAAAGAATGCGTTAAGCAAGACGAGTGCCCCCTCATCTGTAAAAAGGAGAACGAAGAGTTTAAGGAGGAGGGTTGCGACAAGCACTGTAACGAAGAGGACAACGAAGAGTGCGAAAACAAACGAGACTGTTATTGTGCGGAGGGGTATTTCAGAAATTCGGAGAAAGAATGCGTTAAGCAAGACGAGTGCCCCCTCATCTGTAAAAAGGAGAACGAAGAGTTTAAGAAGGTTGGTTGCGACAAGCACTGTAACGAAGAGGACAACGAAGAGTGCGAAAACAACCCAGACTGTTATTGTGCGGAGGGGTATTTCAGAAATTCGGAGAAAGAATGCGTTAAGCAAGACGAGTGCCCCCTCATCTGTAAAAAGGAGAACGAAGAGTTTAAGAAGGTTGGTTGCGACAAGCACTGTAACGAAGAGGACAACGAAGAGTGCGAAAACAACCCAGACTGTTATTGTGCGGAGGGGTATTTCAGAAATTCGGAGAAAGAATGCGTTAAGCAAGACGAGTGCCCCCTCATCTGTAAAAAGGACAACGAAGAGTTTAAGGAGCAGGGTTGCGACAAGCACTGTAACGAAGAAGACAACGAAGAGTGCGAAAACAAACGAGACTGTTATTGTGCGGAGGGGTATTTCAGAGATTCGGAGAAAGAATGTGTTAAGCAAGACGAGTGCCCCCTTATCTGTAAAAAGGAGAACGAAGAGTTTAAGAAGGTTGGTTGCGACAAGCACTGTAACGAAGAGGACAACGAAGAGTGCGAAAACAACCCAGACTGTTATTGTGCGGATGGGTATTTCAGAAATTCGGAGAAAGAATGTGTTAAGCAAGACGAGTGCCCCCTTATCTGTAAAAAGGAGAACGAAGAGTTTAAGAAGGTTGGTTGCGACAAGCACTGTAACGAAGAGGACAATGAAGAGTGCGAAAACAACCCAGACTGTTATTGTGCGGAGGGGTATTTCAGAAATTCGGAGAAAGAATGCGTTAAGCAAGACGAGTGCCCCCTCATCTGTAAAAAGGAGAACGAAGAGTTTAAGAAGGTTGGTTGCGACAAGCACTGTAACGAAGAGGACAACGAAGAGTGCGAAAACAACCCAGACTGTTATTGTGCGGAGGGGTATTTCAGAAATTCGGAGAAAGAATGCGTTAAGCAAGACGAGTGCCCCCTCATCTGTAAAAAGGAGAACGAAGAGTTTAAGGAGGAGGGTTGCGACAAGCACTGTAACGAAGAGGACAACGAAGAGTGCCTAAACAAACGAGACTGTTATTGTGCGGAGGGGTATTTCAGAAATTCGGAGAAAGAATGCGTTAAGCAAGACGAGTGCCCCCTCATCTGTAAAAAGGAGAACGAAGAGTTTAAGAAGGTTGGTTGCGACAAGCACTGTAACGAAGAGGACAATGAAGAGTGCGAAAACAACCCAGACTGTTATTGTGCGGAGGGGTATTTCAGAAATTCGGAGAAAGAATGCGTTAAGCAAGACGAGTGCCCCCTCATCTGTAAAAAGGAGAACGAAGAGTTTAAGAAGGTTGGTTGCGACAAGCACTGTAACGAAGAGGACAACGAAGAGTGCGAAAACAACCCAGACTGTTATTGTGCGGAGGGGTATTTCAGAAATTCGGAGAAAGAATGCGTTAAGCTAAATCAGTGCCCCCTCATCTGTGAAAATGAGAACGAAGAATCGAGTAACAAGGGATGTGATAGAGACTGCGATGGTAGAAACACCACAGATTGCACGAATAAACTGGGTTGCTTTTGTAAAGTAGGACATGTACGAATGGATGGACGCTGTATTCCGGTTTCTGAATGTTTACCCATTTGCACAGAGCCCAATCAAGTGTATAAGATAAATGACGGCTGTGACAAAACTTGCGAAGGTGGTAAGTATGGGGATTGTTCAGGAAACGGAGGTTGTTTCTGCGTTGACGATCACTTGAGGAATTTGAATGGGACGTGTGTGCAGCGGGATGAGTGTCCCTCCAGATGTGGGGACCAGAACGAAGAATATATGAATCAAGGATGCGACACATCTTGTGACCTCAGATATTATGGAAATTGCCCAGGAAAAGCTGGGTGCTATTGCAAGAAGGGAAACATGAGAAACAGAGTTGGCAAATGTGTTCCGAAGCAGGTTTGCGCAGGTAAGATAGCGCTGGTTTATTAGATATTGTGTGATATACCCACATCTTATTTTCAGACGATCCACCCTGCAATGCTAATGAGTATTACGTAAATACTACGACGAAGTGTGATGTTACTTGCACTGGTTTCGTTCAATCCTGCAATGCCACTTGCTCCACTCCAGAAAATGGGTGTTATTGTGCTGATGGATATGCTAGAAATGCGGTCAACGTCTGCGTTCCAAAAAAGCGTTGCTCTCCACGTAAGAATATTAACCTAACAAAAACGAGAAGAATTTAGAAAAACGCATATTGTTTTACTTTTCCAGCTCAATGTTCGGGTCCAAATGAGCTCTTTTTCTTATCTAAGGATGCACCAATCTGCGACAATACGTGTTCCAGCTTTGGTTTATTGTGTAACAATACCGAGCCAAAAACTGGTTGCTATTGTGCTAAGGGATTTGCCAGAGACTTAAATGGAATATGTGTCAATGTACTTTCCTGCAAAGGTAAATTCACTTTTTATGATAATCTAGTGTTTTTTTTTTTTGCCTAATTATGCAATCCTTATTCTAGATATATGCCATGGTGCAAATGAGATATTCCTTCCGCAGGGCGTAGCCCCTGCATGTGATTCACACTGCAATCGTCCTTCTCATGAATGCTGTGGTTGCTTGACAAATCCCTCGCCGTCTGGTTGCTATTGCATAGACAAGTATTCCAGAAATTCAAAAGGGAGATGCATTCCCACTGATTTATGCTAATGCAAACCGAATACTTTGGCTACCTACTATTATTGAATTTATTTATTTATGTTTTATCTCTGTATATTTTTAGCTTATCTTATTTATTTTGTGTATGCTATTTAATTTGACTAAAAATATACAACGAACCAATGATTACGAATTCAGTTATTTATTATGTTTTCTATTACAGCGGGCAGATCTATAATTAATCGTATATGCCAGTAAATATAATTGGATGTGGTTTAGTGGTCAATGTGGTGAGTTCGATCCTTGCAATCTCTTTTTGAAAAGTAAAGTTATGAGAAGTCGCAACCTTTTAGTGCCGGTGCTTTCTTATGCTCGCATGTGCACTTGTCAACATCAATAATAATCTGAACAGTGTACGTGTATGTGCACCGGCACTTAATCACTTAATAAATTGAAAACATTTTCATTTCTGTAAAACACATCACCCTTAACGCATTTCCGCTTCCTTTGAAGATTGAAGCTAGCGAAGTATGTAGCTATGTATATCCAATGTCAATGTTTAAACTTTGGTCGTCCATTTAGCCGGGGTACTGTGTTTTGGTGCAATGCAAAAGATGTACGAAATACATTCTTATATATACATACTTAAATCCTATAATTCGATCTTTACAGCCGTTCCTTTATCTCGTTCAATCAACAACAAAATTCGATTTTTGGTTACAATTTTATTTACTTCGCTCTAATTCGTTCCTCGATTTAGTCCTTGTGAACTTTAGCAGCCCTTGGATCTTCGGGTCTTAATATCACCCAACCAATTTTATACCGACGATTATCCCCATCTCTGCGGTAGTAGTTAGCGATTCCGACAGCTGAAAGGCCAAGTCCTATGATGGCTAGAGCCGAGCCAGCCACTATATCGGGTAGCTCAACCCATCCGCGTTTAATGAGTGCGAAGATACCTTGTCGAACTGGTGGCGCAGACATTGTGTAGAAGAATCTGTAATAAGGAAAGTATTATTTTTAAAGAAATTAACAGAAAAATGTAGGAAATACTTGGAAATCTGTTACACAACTCAAAAAAATTTTGACAAATGCATAGATGTCAGATTTGACAACAATTCAGGCTACAAAGCAAATGAATGCATCTAATTACAAAAGTGAAATGAACGTATTCAGGTAAAGAGATGCAATAATGTTTGATGAAATTTTTTTTTTGCATTCAAACATTTTTATTATGGGAATAGTTGCTTAGGTGTATATTTAAATAAATTTGACGAAATGACAGCGCATACCTCTGATTCGGCCAAACTTGCATCCAAAGGTATTTCTTTATTGAATGCGAGCAAATATGTCAAAATACTACACTTTTACACAGCCAGTCGCAAATCCGTCGCGTCGCTGCAATTCAAAACCAATGGTGGATTTACATTACCACGCAACGCGTTTTTGCATGACTTCAGAAAGAGAGATCCCTGTTTCCACAGTCCAGGCTAATGATGTGTAAGAGTGAGACAACAAGATAAATTATCAGCGTAGTGGTGGCAATGGTGTAATGGTTAAAATCATTACCTGCTTTTGATTGTGAAAAACATAACTAATTTCAGTCTTGTATATTTTATGGGCTTTTTGGTCATTTAATAATAACGAACTATAGGTAGTAGACTCTCGTTGACGAACACTCGATAACTTTGACATCTCTAAAACCAAAACGTGAACAAATCATGGACAATCCAATAGAACGAGAAAAGTGCTTCTGGTCGATTCCACTCAGGTATTGGTTAAATGTCAAAAAATATGTATTGCTGCTGTCAGTTAGCTGGTATAAAATACATAAATTGCACTTGAATAAACAAAACATTATTTTTGCACCAATGAAGCAGTTTCAGAAGTGATTTTCTTAATTCCGGCCGCTCCCGGTCCCGGACGCTTGATTTTGCCCAATGGAAAACGACATAAGATAATAAATAAATTTAAGAGACTCGGTAGACCAGTTTCGAGCAGGACGTATAAATTGAGGTAGGGCTTGAAGACTTTTACAGCCGTATTTATAAACGTGGCGTAGAGCCTGCTTAACTTTACGCACCCTCTAAAATGCCCTTACACAGGAAAACGTTATTTATAAACATTTTTCGAATTTAAGCAACGTAGTTTTAAGGTCGCATTGGCATGAGCATGGCTAGTGACTTTTCAGTACATTTTCTATACTTACCGTCTATTTTTCTCCTGCAAACAATTTTAGGATTAATTTTCAACCTTTTGTACCTGATATCCGGTGGAAACCTCGCATAAGGGCCTTAACGGTGTTGTAAAGATTGAATTTAAGTAACTACTTTTTAGAGGTATACAAAAAAAATTAAATCGGACATTATGCCGTACGTTTTGGATCCAACTATTCTATTTATAAAGAGTCTTTAGTGACAATATGATTACGTTAAGGTGCGTTTCCACATGTCGGTTGATTGACAAAGTTTGACAGCCCTCGCGTTTATGTAATTGAACGACACCAACGTCAGTTCATTTCATTTGTTTAATTGGCATAAAAATACGTCAATTGTCAATTTCAAATCGACAAGTGGAAACCCAGCATAGTCGTGTCCCGAAAATCGGTAAACGTCAGTTCAGTACAAAATCTGTCAAAATGAACGTGCGAATAGCCACTTCGTTATAAATATAAAAATTGGATCCTAAACGTGTGGCATAATGTCCGAAAATGATTATACTGGACACGGCTGCATTAAAAAGCTTTTCAGAGGACAGTAGTTGTTATAATCTCAAATGTTTTTCAGACGTTTGCGAGAGGTAACGCAGTGGAAAAAACCTTAAGATCTACATAATTTATACGAAGTGGCTATTCGCACGTTCATTTTGACAGATTTTGTACTGAACTGACGTTTACAGATTTTCGGGACACGACTACGTAATCAACGTAACGTAATCCTATTTTCATTAAAAACTCTTTATAAATAAAAACCCAGCATAGTCGTGTCCCGAAAATCGGTAAACCGGTATCAGTACAAAATCTGTCAAAATGAACGTGCGAATAGCCACTTCGTTATAAATATAAAAATTGGATCCAAAACGTACGGCATAATGTCCGAAAATGATTATACTGGAGTTTAGAGTCCTCGCCGCGAGCGTAGCGAGCCACATACCCCAACTTGATGCAATATAAACTTTGACATTTCGTTACGTAGTCGTGTCCCGACCCGAACAACGTGCGAATAGCAACAGCCTAATTTGTATTTTTCCATGGATCGAACCTGGGACCCATCGCACTGTAGTCCAGCACACTAACCACTGCCCCCACATCTTAGAGGTACAAGAATGCAAGCGAAATGAACTGAATACTCCGTCGATTGACTACATTGTAGTTCTAGTGTGACAGAATTTGACTCCCTTTTCGTTGGTCTAGATCTAGATTGATCACATGACCAATTTGGTGATTAGAATTTCAATCTTCAGTGCGAAATAACAACTACACTCTGCTTAACAAGCAAATGTGTTCATTTAAGATGAAAATTACAGCCAAGGTTAAAAAATGTACCCACCGAAATCGAATCAAATGCTACTGACGCTCTCTCTTGACTCGATTGCCAATAGTCACTTTGTGGTAACTGCTAAATGGTTCGGTCCAACAAATGTTACAACGGGAACACAATTTTGCTTATATTTAGAGTAATAAAACAGCAAGTGATTTAGTGATTTAAATTTTCCTTCATTTTCGAATGTTTGTATTAATAAAGTACATAAAATTTGTTCGCCTATAACGTATGGTATAAAATGTGGTGAAAGTGCTCTCATTACTTTGGAAGCGTGGAAAGCGCATCCGCTTTAACCCCCACAATGAGTGGAGTAAATGCGACAAAAAAAAAAAAACAAATAATGTGTAACGAGGCGCGTTAATACAGTTTAAATTTATTAATATTAAAAAAAAAACGAGTTAAATTATTGTTGTTAGTTACGAAGAGTAAGGCTGGTCTGTTCAACAGTATCCACGATCGGGCACACGCCTTCGAGGTGCACATCTGATAATGTTATCCACTCGAAGGATCATTTCAGCGGCTTCTGACGCGGACAACAGCACCTGCCGTTTGACGGCAAATGACTCTGTGATGCCTAGCTCCTTCATATCACCGATTTTACCATTTTCCATGTCCAAACCGGCTGTATGCTTGCCTAATGCGTGAGCTGCACGCAACTCAGATATCAACTGAGCCGAGTCGTAGCCGGCATTGTCAGCGATAGCTGTTGGCAGGGAGAGGAGGGCCTCTGAAAGAAGAACACCAAAGTGAAAACAACACGTAGAGACTTTTAGATCTAGTTACTTACTGGCGAAGGCTTCCATGGCGAGGGCTTCCTTGCCGGCGGTTTCCGCGGCCTTCTTGAAGACGGCGGTGGCCATGAGTGCCTCTGAGCTGCCACCTCCATGAACGATTCGCGACTCTTTTACTGTAGCAGCGAGCACACAGAGAGCATCGTGCAGCGACCTATCAGCTTCATCAATAATCTGCTGAGTGGCTCCGCGGATCACAATAGTACAGGCTTCGCCAAGTTTAACTCCACTGAACCGCAGTAGGGTATCTTCGCCAATCATCACCTGTTCAATGACATCACATTCTCCCAACTTAACCATGGACGGCTGGTCAAAAGTTGATACAATTTCACCTCCCGTCACCAGCGCCAGACGCTCAATGCCATCAAAGTCGGCGTGCTCAATGGCCATTACGCCAGCGTCAGCAAACAGTTGTTCGGGGTAGTTGTAAATCAGCTGACGATTGATAAACACGTTGCAATTGTGACTCAGGATCTTGTTCACCTTATCACGCATCTTCTCCTTCTCGGCCAGTTCCAAGTCGGCGATCTTTGCAAGCGAGTCGACCTTAATTGAGCTACCGAATACCTTGATCTTGTCTGTGTCCATGGGAGTGTTGGCAATGAGAATCTTGGCTTTTTCTACCTAGGAATTCGGACGACATTAGCATTTCGAACAAATGAAATATACGAGTGAAATGTGCCAAATAAACTTGGCCCCTCTTCTGTTGTAGATTCCTTTTCACAAAACTCGTCAAAATGGCTGTGATATGATTAGCATGCGCACATAATTCACAACCGTTTTGACGCGTTTCGTAAAAGTTTTGCCCATCCCACCTGAAAAAGAAAACCACAAGCATGTGCCAAGAATTTTTGTCTTTCCCCCACACTCACCCTCTGTGGCTGATGCACACCAGGCTTCTTATCCAGCAGGAATCCCTCGTCCAAAAACGAATCTTCCAGTGTTCCACCAGACTTTTTGATTATTTGAATGGCATGCAACTCACCAGAGCCCTTCAGCCTCAGCACCGCGTCCACCGCCAATTTGGCAAAGAACTCCTTGTGCTGATGCAGAATCTTCGAACTCAACGTAGTTCTGGCGATATTCAAGAGATCCTCCTTGAATTTCTCATTGTCAGCCGAGTTATCCAACGACACATTTGTCAGGGCTTCGCGAGCAACTTTGGTCGCTATGCGCCATCCAGCAATAATCGTCTGTGGATGGAGCTTCTGTTCAACCAGCTTTTCAGCTTCACGAATCAGTTCGGCGGCAAGCACTGTTACCGAAGTGGTACCATCACCCACTTCCTGATCCTGCACCCTCGACATATCGACCAAAATCTTTGCCGCTGGATTGTCCACACCGACAGCGCGCAAAATTGTGGCACCATCGTTGGTCACTTCCACCTGACCGGCGTTACGGCCATGCGATACGAGGATTTTGTCCATGCCCTTTGGTCCGAGGGTACTCTTGACCAAATCGCCAATAGCTATCGCTCCAATGAACGAGGATAACCTCGCCATTTCAGCTTTCTCCTCCTGCGCATCGTTTTTAAGGATGCGGACGGGATTTAGTGACATCTCCTGCAAAATAAATATGAATAAAGTAAGTAAGGTCATTGAGAATTTAGCTGAAATCGGACATTGGTCTAACGAAGCCAGAGGCGACGTTAAGAAGAGTAGTCAGTCGACTTTAAAATGATCAAGACTTGAAAGTACGCTGTAGATGTAAAGACCATCTGGGGGGCTTTTGACTAAAAATTTCGGTTCAAAAGTGATTTCGTCATGGAAAAGAGAGCATGGAAATCACTCCTGCTCTAATTGTTTGCTTAGATTATGCTGCGCAACGCAATTCGGGGACATATTGAGTTCATTCTTTAGTGTATCGTATCTGACTAGTTCGCATCCGTGCAGATAAGTTCGGTGTTAGGGTATTTTACTAGTTTAACAACAAGTTTGGACGATTTAATTAATACAAAGAATGAAGAGTTCTCAACTGTTCTCAGAGCATGTGAAGTGGGTTAATTGACACCACCCGTCCAACGCTATTGATAGGGCGTTGGTTTCGTGTTCCTAGAGCCATTAGCAGTCAATGTGCCACTTTGCGGCTTCAAATGGATTGCCCGTCCATAGCCGGAGTTTGCTCAGAAACGAAGTGTATTACTCGACTGAATAACAGCACAAACGACCATCACGCATCCGCATCCGCACATACAATATGCCAGCAGAGTATACATTGCAACAAAATTATGGAAAACCTATTTAAAAGCAGTCTCCGGGTTGCATGAACTGATTTGGTGTAAGAACAATGTCCAGTATCGTTTAAACAAATGAAAAAATAATAATTCACTTAGAAATTTCTTTCTCCATGTTTAACATCTTTCAATTGATTTCCAAAGAACAGATGGTAAAAAAATGTCAGCAGAGCAAAACTAATTTATACACACCTACCCACCGAAAAGAAACCACGGCGTGAATGACAAATTTCTGCTGAATGAAATAAAGCCGAGAAAGAAAATGGTGGCGTTAACCATGAACATTTTTTTTCCCAATTTTGATTGAGACTTGTAATAAGGTCAAGGTTGAGTAAATGTAACACCGAAACTAGAGTACGCGAAGTAGAGCGAATTTTGAACTCAAGCATGGTTTAGAATTTCATCAACAGCTAATTGTGCGGCCATCGCCATGAGGCATCGATTTCCAAGAACTACAACAGCGAATTAGTAATTCTAACAAATTTCAGTGATGCTTGTAGGCACCCATATACTGAATAAATAGCACTTCTCAAAATATATACTTAAATAGAATTAAAGAAAGAATGGTATTTTTTAGTTTCTGCATACTTTAGCAACAACCTAACGTACGAGACCACCCGGTGAAATTTCAACCAAACGGCAGTTTACTGTACTCCAAGACAAATATTTGTAATCAATTCTTTACAGAACCACACTATAAAATTGCAGCAAGGATGAAAAAAAAAATTTTCTCTAAAATTGGACAAATTTCCTCTACCTATTTTGGGCGTGGGGTACATTTGCCGCAAACCTAACCTCACATTTAAGATGATTCACGCTTCCCAGAGCATTGAACTTTTTTTCTTTTTGATTTGCCCTTCTGGAATATTCTTTCTCCGAATCTATAAATGAAATTAAATAAATTTCAGCAGAATTGGTAAATTTTTAGCCACAGCTTGGCAATAGAATATATACATTAAGAAATATTCATAATTACGACGCAGAAAAATCGAGAAATTTTCTCACGTGCACACACATTTTTCGTTGGCCGTCGTCGTCGTTCTCGGTCTAGACACCCGGCGTAATGAACTGTTGATATTTGCCACAAAAATGCAACTTTTCATAAAACTTTTAATAAATAATTTATTGGAAAGTTAAAACACACAAACTAATAAATGTTTTTAGTTAGAAAATTTAAATTTTTTACCATTTTTCTGTTGAAACTTTTCGCCTTTACGATCACAGCACAAGAAAACACCCGAAAGAAAAACTGAAAATGGCGGTGATGGTGCGCTTTGACAAAATGACAATCGATAAGCTAGGGTACAGTGCTGAACAGGGCAGCCAACTGTGCGATGTAAATGAAATGCTTACGAAATGCGCGTGCGATGGAAAGGTAGTGTCGGCAGGATTTTTATAAGATTAATTATGGTCTGATTATATCAATGTGATGGAAGTTGTAACCTAAGTTTTAATGAAATGTTTGTTTATTTTAAAAAAGAGCCAGCTATAGCAATACGTACATACAACAGAAGGGGAAGAAATTATTTTGTTTTTTTTTGGAGCACTTAATGGATGAACACAATCTTTGTCTTTAAATGTTGCTTATGAATTATAGAGTTAGTTCGTAAGAAAAATAAGCGTTGATCTCTAAATTTTCTTGAAAAATATTTGATTAATATTTTAGTACAAACAACTTTTTCCGGATCAACTTCAAAAAAATATTCCACTGAATCATAAAAAAATGTTTCAGTTTTCTTCTGCTTCATGTTTTTACGAATGCATTTTCCTGATAGATATTCAGCAAACTAAAGTAGACGCCTAGAAGGGTTTCGATTGGCAATAATTTGTGATAGGCCTCAGTTATAGCTATCAGTAAAATGGATTCGTAAAAACACGAAACAGAACAAAACTGAAACATTTAACCATAGCATACCATAGGAATTCAGTGGAATACTTCGTGAAACTGGTTAAGAAGTTGAACAGAAAAAGTTTTTCGTACGGAAAAATATTTTTAGAAAATTTAAAGATCAATTGCTTAATTTTTTTTAACGAATTAGTTTTATAATTCAAAAGCAACTATTTAAGACCACAAAACTATCCATATCAACTGCTGCTGTCATGTCACATCTCTATTGAGCGTTGAAGATTCTACTTTACTTTTTTTTACCGCGAAAAATGTTCAATAAAACAGGCCTGTTGTTTGATATATCGGTTGCAGTAAAAGGACTTAATTAGTGCGATAACAACTAATTCGCCTCTGTCTCTCTTGTGGAAACTGTTCTATTTTATTTATTTAATTTGGGCAGCAATTTCTTATATTTAAAAGTAAAATACTTACTCTATTGCTGGAATGAGAAGCTTCTAACTAGGCTCATTTAGGTGACCCTTATAGTATATTTAAAACAATAGAAACAGTTACAACACTTTATTGAAACATATAGCAAAGATAGAGGTGTCACAAGATACTTTCACATAAACAATTTCTCTTAACGTAATTTCTCTAAGGAAAGAAAAAGGGTATACTATTTAGCAATACAATCGTATCTTAACACAAACTTATTAATAGATATCCCAAATAGATTAATGAATTCCATTCGTCTTCCGTTTTCTTACAATCTCTCAAAAACTCTTCGCAGGAACTTAAATCTCACTGACATTAATTCCAAAACGAAAACAAATGTCGCTAATCCCAACAGCATTCCAAATAGATAGAAGGCCACCATCAGCTCATCCTGTTTGATTATGGTCTGCTTGGCTTCCGGTGGGCTCATAAAATAAGACAAGTGCAGTGCTTTGTTAACCCAGCTAGTCATAAGTCCATACGCATTCATCCATCTTATCATTTCATTTATACGGTTAATCAGAAACGAATGCTTTGTAACATACATGCAAGTACTCTGAATAAGCAATGTTTCAGGCAGTGATACAAAAACACCAGCCTTATGGTTCTGAGCGCCATAGTGAAGAAAAAATTCATTCGGTTCGACGGCTACCAATTTTTCATCGGGGTGCTCCTCCAAATACGAAAAAGCCGCTTCAAGTTCTATATCACTCAGTGGTTTTAACTCAAAATTTATCTCTTTCATGTACAAAACAGTACTCATTGCTTGGTAGGTAAGGTAGCTCATAATGAATTTGTAACCCTCTTGGATGAGTTTGTCTACATTGGTAGGTGGGCTTTTAAAGAAATTATTTCGAATCAAATGGAAAATTAAGGCCTGATATTGTGCCCTAATTACCAGAGTACACAGCATCCATGTTGCTATGAAAAGCCTACCGAAATGTCGCTTTGGAAAAAACATTGACGCCATACCCAACGTTATTGCAATAAAATTTAAGCTGATGTTATTATCTGTTGTCCTTTCAATCCTTTGAGCGCAAGCTATGGTTCCGAATAGCATTCCCAAAACCAAACCGAAGGTTATGATGAGTAAAACCCAGATTTGCTCCGAAAATGGATAGAAAATCATTTCTGGTGTTAAGTAATATGGAGACTCCTGAGGAACTATAAAAAGGAGTCTCGATTGGTAGTAAGTATCAGTTGGGGTCATTATATTGGCTCTCGCAATGGTATGGCTAAAGTATCCCAAATTTATATCGACTTCCCTCTCTTGAAGCTGAAAATTCAAATAAGTATGTCGCATGTTAATTTTATTTGTTTAGTTTTAGTAAAAATTGAACAAATTAAAGGTTTGACTCAGTTTAAACAAAATATTAATAACAAAAATTTGTCATGTCATGCCAATGTCAGTCTGAGGCATTATGAAATCTAATGTCGTTTTAGGTTGGTCGTCCAGAACTGTCCCGAAGAGTTCTCCGCAATTCTGAATCAAATCCAGAAGCACATTTCTCTTCTTTTCAGGAGAAGAACTGCCAGTTGAGTGCCAATCGAACGCTTTCAGAAGCGTTCGGATTCCTTATGGCCGGACGGTTCTGGACGACCAGTCGAAAAGGACATAAAATTAATGTCGATTTTCATTCGGCTTTTACGGTTTTGCTTGCTCTCAGATTTTTGCTGCCCCAGTGGCACATGAAATTAGATTACTTTTTTTTGCATTTGTGTTGGCGTGTTATTTGACAGTCAGCTATTTTTTTATTGCAATTTGTGTTTAAAAATGTCTCTTGTTTTTGGTGAAAGTATGTGTGAATCTCACTCTCGAATCGAGATTTGCTAAAGTGATCTGAATCTTACAAAAAAGTGATTTTCTTACGCGAATTTGACAGACAGCTGATTTCTAGAGCAGAAAAACTGCTCAATCTAAAAAAAAAAATGATTTTTTCTGCCAAATGGAAATTGACATAAGATTAGTCTTACCATTCTAATAGATCCTGTTGTCTCATTTTCTGAAATTGTTCCACGTTCCTCATTTAATAGAACCTTGTATTCAATGCGGAAGTTCATTAAGTCCGCTAAAGCTTTAAGCAGCTCACCTTCGAATCCACCAATAGCGTCGGGTCCCGTTTTTTGATTATCTATTGATATAAATGGGGGTATATCAAATAGAGCGGTTTTCAAAGGGCACTGATGCATATTCCTAAGTTTTTCCGGAAAGATATTCTTATTATCCATAGTGCCATTACGATATCGATTAACCTCTACCGGGGTGGCTTTTCCGCAATGCATAGCCGTAAACGGGAAGTAAGTGTATATTAATATCTCGCCATTGGCATTTTGAATGAGAATGTCAACATTTATAATGTAATGTTTCCAACAGTAATCCAGAATTCGTTCAATGTCCTGGGGTAGTAATTGGTCCCGATTCTGAACGAATACGAAATAGTACTCGTTGATATCATAGTTCTTCACTTTTGAGGCCAGATCGATGTTTCTATAAGAAGAAAAGACAATTAAGTTAATTTGGGTAGGCTATCGGCAGGCTTTATTTCATTGCGTTTAGTGAAAATACCTATTTACTTTTATTAGGCCTAATGTCTTGAACAAAGTTTAAAGGAGCTTAAACATTTACTCACGTAAACGAATCCGCGCCATCGACAAAGATCAAGTTAAAATTTCTTTCCCCAAGACCGACATATCCAGCAGTGTTGTCATTCATTATGATTTTCACTTTCATGGTGTTATTGCATTGGAATAGGTCCTCTACAAGATCCCTGAAGTAGTACCAAGTATGCTGATGCGATCACGAAATGATAAGCACGAATGCCGAACTGTATTTCATAAAGTAATTGTCGATAACGTAGCGCAAAAAATTGACTACCTGCGTGCCGATATCTTCAGTCAGCAATTATTGTGATTGATAATAAAGAAGATACGACATATACAGAGCCGTTACGCATTCATGGCAAAAGATTTAATATTTCTGTAGAACACGCAGTTAAAAAAGTGTCCACTGGTCATTGGAACTAGCTATCAAATAAAAGTTAACCAAAACTCTTAATTCACTCGCATTAAGGGTGATTGATTAGGCGGAAATGGACTAAACTTCTGATTTTTAATAAGTTTTCGGTAATTGGGATATAGGTACGATTTTCATTAATCTAGCGACCAAAGAAAGAAGTGTTTTTTTTACAATTAATTTACGGAACTTACATAATTGCGTTATTACCTCACATGTGACAATGAAACAATGGCCGCGTTCCATTAACCGCTAGATGACTAGCCCTCATGCCAAACTCCATATAAAAAAAAATGACATTTCATCATTTGCGCTGGAGCTCTAGCACATATTGTAAAATGTCAGTTTTTTTTATATGGAGTTTGGCACGCTGCTAGTCATCTAGCGGTCAATGGAACGCGGGCAATGTCATTTAATTGACAAAGTTTGACAGCACTCTTTTATATTATTGAACAACTACGCATCCAGTGCATTTCCACCTGTCTTTGTCAGTTCGCTAGATGCTATTTCCTCTAGCGCTGCCCATTTGGAATTGTCGTCTCATTGTCAATTGTGAATTGTGGCGCTTCAAGAAATTCTTCATTACCGACAGCATGTGATGCTTTTAAAATAATTAGAATAGAGATCAGCAGCAAGATGAAATATTCACCACCTAAGTAAAATTGAGCAGGATTATTCGATCGCGAAAGTTTTAATTATTCATTTGAGTTGTCGGACAGGACTATATACCTTTAATGTAGGTACGACATCACTTATAAACTATCTTACGAAAGTATTAGGTACAAAAAACTATTAAAAGATATATGGATTTTCTATCCATCGCCGAAGATTTTTGATATCTTCTTCTTCTGATGTAAGGTTTGACGCAAGAATAACTTCCATATTCATTTTGCTAAAAAGGCTCATAAACGACAAATTTGAGCAGTCAGATCTTCTTCACCAAACAATTTTCCGGGATGCTTTAAAGGTTAAGAGCTCGGAATTCAACCATAGAAAGTTACCTACGCCAACCCACATAATGTCAAACTTCTTGAAATTTGTTGATTTTGGAACATACCTAATCAAGAAGAAATCTAGTGCGGCATACCGAAAATTTTGCACAATTTCCAGTAAATTGATAGTCAGTTTATTGCTATGATATTTTCACTGAAAGCATTACAAAACGCAAACATTTTTATTTTTACCTACCACTTCATAAATTTATTACATTCGTGAATACCTACCTGCATCTCTTACTAAAATTGTCAATAAAATAGGACAGGGATGTTATACTACATATTTTTATTTCTAGTACTTTTTTAGTTTTTTAAAATTTTGTTTTACATTATAATATTTAAATTTGTAATTTCGGTAAAAAGTGAACAATTTTTTAACTAAGCGGCGTAGACTTGAGCAACAGCGAGGTTAGCAATAATCTGCCAAAGACCATAAAACGAATTATAAATGAGCTTCTAGACAAGAATATCCAAAAGCTACAGCTAATTAAAATAAGAAAGTGTAATAATGTATAATATAAACAATAAATTAATGTATTTAATAAAATAACTTCTCACAAATTCAGAATTAAATATTTAATAATACTCAAATTTTAAAATAAATCTAATAGCCAGTACCTAGTTGAAGTTGACATAAAATAAAATTGCTATCACGTATTTCTACCACTAGATTTGTGCAAAGCTACTGATAATTCAACCAAAAATATGTACCTATTATGCTTTTATTGCAGAGTCCTTGCAATTTTTTAATTGAAAACGTCTACAATTTCTCTAAAACTTTTTTCAACATTCTACACCGTAGTGACAACAATTCCAAGCAGAAAACAATGGACGATAATAGCAATAATATTCCAAATAAGCAAAATGCCACTCTTAGCTCATTCTGACCAATTATAGCCCGCTTAGCTTCTGTCGGCACCATAAAGTATGATAAATCCAACGCCTTGCTGACCCAACTTGTCATGAATCCATAAGCGCTCATCCATCTTATCAGCTCATTCATACGGTTGATAAGAAAGGAATGCTTTGTAAGATACATGCAAGTACTCTGAACACGCATTGTCTCAGGCAGCGGTACAAAAACACCAGCCTTATGATTTTGAGCGCCATAGTAAAGAAAAAATTCATTCGGTTCGACGGCTACCAATTTTTCATCGGGATGATCTGTCATATAGGAGAATACTGCTCCCAGTTCTATATTAGCCAAAGATTTGGTTTCCAAGTTGGTTTCTTGAAAAAGCGGAACTGAGCTTAAGGCATTGTACGTAAAGTGGTTCATAATGAACTTGTATCCCTGCTGGATGACTTCCTCAAGACTGTTTGGCGGATGCTCGAAGAAATTATGCCGTATCAAATGATACAGCAGTGATTGGTATTGTGCTCGGAGGACCAGGGTGGACATCATCCATATGATGATAACGAGTTTTCCAAAGTATCGCTTCGGGTTGAGTTCTGACGGCATCCCTAAAGTCATTGCGAACATGTGCATCCAAAGGTTTCTTACTGTCACTCGGGAGATTTCTAATAAGGAATTTCGTCTAGCCCAGGTAATGATTGCACTTAGAAATCCCACGACCAATATAAAGGTTGTCACCAACAATATCCAGATGCTTGGCGAAAATGGAAAGAAAATCATTTCCGGTGTACTGTAGTTCGGAGATTCCTTCAAAACGACAAAAATTTCCCGAGATTGATAGTAGGTATCGGTGGCTGTTAGCATTCTTGCTCTTGCTATTGAGAAGACAAAAAAACCTATCGCCAGGTCGGCTTCCTTGCGTTGAAGCTGAAAGTACATTTTTGCGCTAAGTTCGTGAACTTTTATGGTAATACCAATAAGAAATTCCTTACCATTTGAACAGCTTCAGTGGTCTCGTTTTCTAAAATTAATCCACGACCACGGTCAGTATTCGATAAAATTTTATAGTCAATTCGAAAATTCATAATCTCGGACAAGGTCTTTAGAAGTTCACCTTCGAATCCGCCAATAGCATTCCGTCTTGTTTTTTGCATATCAATCGATAAAAATGGCGGCAAATCCCATAAGGCGACCTTCAGAGGACAATCATGCATATTGCGGAGCTTTGCCGGAAATATTTCATCGTTATCCATTCGACCATTGCGAAACTGATTTACTTCTACGGGTACCACTTTCCCGCAATGCGAAGGCGTAAATGGGAAATATGTGTAGACTAGTAGTTCGCCAGTGGCTTTCTGAATGAGAATGTCCACATTGATTATGTAGTGTTTCCAACAATAATCCAGGATATTTTGTATATCCCCGGGTAGTAATTTGTCTCGGTTTTGAACGAAAACGAAATAGTACTCGTTAATATCATAGTCTTTTACTTTCGAAGCCGGATCAATGTTTCTATGTGAGAAGAGTATACATATTTTTTTTTTTTTAAAGAGTTGGTAGATTGGTATAGGTGAGGTAGCTCAAAATAGGTAATCTATCTTTATACTTCTATTTTATTATAAGCGTTTTTTTTTAATTCAGAGCAGAGCATGAACTGTCAAAAAAAGTTCGTGTTTCTTTTTTAGCTCAGATCAGACACATCAGAGCTCAGAATTTGTGTTTCTTTCTTCGTTCAGAGAATGATCAGAGCGCGCTCAATGAGCTCAGACAAAATTGACTGGGTAGATGAGTGAAAAGCTTATTATGCACTTATACAGTGACAGTCACATTTGACAGAAAAAAAACAGGACAACCAAAATACCTAGTTGAAATGGCGGACGAGCATTGTTGTTCTGGCACAGAAGGTAAAAGAAAACAATTAATAAATAACCATAATGACAGCTATGTGCTCAAGTGTGTTTCATAAACAAATCGAAACGATCTATTCAGAGCTGAACCAAAAACAGAGATGTACCTAGTTACATTATGTCAATCATCGAAATTCTGTCTGTCTGTCTGTTTATTTTATTGTGGACTTAATTCTTTTTGAATAGTGTACACATTTCGCATTTCATTTCTTGCAAACTTTTTTAAACTTCGTGCTGTCACTTAAAGTGTAGGTAATCTTAAATTGACCAACTATAAGTTTGTTTGTTTTTTTGTGTATGTACAGTATAGCCACAGCCACTGTCAGAGTTGTTATTTTTTTATTTTTTAAATGTAGGTACTCACACAAATGAATCCGCAGAATCGACAAAAATTAAATTTAAATTCCTTTCGCCAGGACCGATATGCTCGGCACTAATGTCATTCATAACAATTTGTATTTTCATAGCTTCTTCGCCGTGATTGAAAATCTCTTCCATGAGATCCCTAAAGAAGTACCAGGTATGTAAACGCGGACTCGATATAACAAAAACAAACGAAGAACCGTTTTGTATGAAATAATTGTCGATAACGTAGCGCAAAGAATTGGCGATTTGAGTAGTGATATCATCTTTCACCAATTGTGATTGGGAATATAGAAGATACAATGTATAAAGAGCCGAAATGTTCATGGTGATGGCGTAAATACTTCTGAGGAATACTTTTAAAGAAATATCCAGTGAAAGTTGTGGGGACACAGTTATAATTAACCACAACAAAGTAGGGTTAATTACAGTAAGATCAACAATAATAAAGTAGTTTTCCATTATACGGAAGTAATTATCTACCATTACGATTAAAATGAAATCTTTGTAGGTAGGAATTTGATTGATCACTCTGTTTTATTGATAATTTATTTTTAGGTTATATTAGTAATTTGAATGAAATAGCTTTTACAAAATGCCCTTTAGCTTAAAAGCAACTACAGTCAAAATCGCTTACAACGACATCGGTTATAACGACGTATCGGTTATAACGACCAAATTCTTAGGTCCCGGCTGAGCTCCATTATAAACCCATTGAATAACAAATCGTTTACAACGACATCGCTTACAACGACATATCGCTTACAACGACCGATTTTTTCCTTGTTTTGAAATAAAATATTGGTTATAACGACTAAGATCGACGCAGCTGTTTGTGCGACTGCATTTTTTCTGAAACGGTAAACTATTTATGGGTCTGTACATGCGATGTATCTGTCTAGACATGTTACAGCTCACCGTTTGTTGAGATATTATTATTCTTTATTTTTGCGCTTAGTATTGGTTTTGAGTTTGTTCAATAGTAGGTGGGGAAATTAATTAGTGCAAATTTTTCTGTGTGACGAGTGGTCGAAGAGTTTTGATTTTATTCGGTTTGCATAAAGTTATCTCGTATGTATGTACATATATCTGTCTGGTACAAATAAAAACTATAAAAATAAATAAAAAATTTAAAACAGATTAATTTATGTATGCACCTTGATATCGGTTACAGCGACCTATCGCTTATAACGACCAAATCCGTCAGTCCCTTGAAGGTCGTTATAACCGATTTTGACTGTATAGCTACTCTACTTATATAAATTAATGAAGTTAAGTAATACCTTAAGTTTACGATACACGTTTCGTTAACGCTCCAAATGGCTGCTTGCGTAAATGATGGTAAACCAATCAGCGGTTTCACATACGAGTGGTAACGAACAAATTGATAAAATGCGAACAAACGACTTTTGATGCAATTATAAAGAGAAAATGTACAATTTCTATTTATAAATACATGCAAAGTAATTTTTTTCTGATTTCGCGCCTTTATTTCAAGTGTGAAATCTCACAAAGACGTCGCGTCGTCGTAAGTTTCCCATCTCGATTTTCCACCCAAATTCTCGTAGTAAGTTTACATTCTTGTGGTAAATGATTTTCCTTCCATACAAATTTTGACAGTTCATTTACCACGTCGTAAACTTACCTACCAAGTTTACTACGTTTACGACGAGTTAACGACTTTGCGTGAATACCCCTAATATTTTAATTTTTAAAACCTGGAGGTGCAAGGCAATTGCTAATGTAAATGACGTTGCTATCATTGCCTCAGGGAAACAATACGCAATACGCTTGTAAATATTCTTTAGACTACCCTAGTCCTTTTAACAAGGAAGTATTGTACATATCTCTAACGTTGCTTCTCCAAAACTAAACGGCACTCTTTTTGTGCTCACAAATGCTGTCAAGTACATTGGTATATATCGATACCTACCTATTTTTGAGATGAATAGATCCTATGTTATCACATTAAGTCTATTCTTGTCCAATTGTGGGCTCCACTCTATGCCACCCGAACCTATACATATTTCTGGAATAAAAACACGATTTACGGTAATCTACTTATTTCAAAAACGGCTTCATCGAATTTAACATGACAGAACTTACACTTCAAATAACAATATATGTATACATGAAATTATGACATTTGCTCGAAAGGTTTCACGAAAGATACAAGAGTTGCATGTACAAATGTTGACCTCTACACCTGACTTATTGTGGCTAATGTCGATTTCCATTGGGCTTTTACCGTTTTGCTCTCAGATCTCAGATTTTTCCTGCCCCAATGGAACATGAAATGAGATTAGTTGTTTTTTGCATTTGTGTTGGTGTGTTATTTGACAGTCAGCTATTTGTTTTATTGCAATTTGTGTTCACAAATGTCTCTTGTTTTGGGATTGTTGAAAGTATGTCTGAATCTCGCTCTCGAAACGAGATTCCCAAAAGTGATCTGAATCTTATAAAAAGTGTTTTTTTTTCGCCCAATGGAATATGAATTTGACAGACAGCTGATTTCTAGAGCAGAAAAACTAGTCTGAATCTGAAAAAGTGCATAAGACTTCATTCAGCTTCAGTCAGATCAACCATAGCAGAATTATGTGCGGACTTAAGCTAATGTCAAATGCATAAAATATCGTCAAAACAGATAATTTTAATGTAATCGAATCGCACATTGGCTTAAGCTGGATTAATCCACTTTAATCTGAAGTTTTATATTAAACAATAACAAAACTATTAAATCTACTTACATAAAAGAATCTGCACTATCGGCGAATATAAGGTTGAAATTTCCATCGACAGGACCAACATATCCGTCACCAATTTTATTTATAACAACTTCCACTTTCACTGAATCCCGAACATTGAATAGATATTCCATAAGATCTAAATAGTAATACAAATGATGTGGTTGCTGACACGAAATTATAATAACGAAGGAATTGGTGTATTGCATGAAATAATTTTGAATGACATAGAGTAACGATTCGCCAACATTAATGGTTATGTCACCTGTCACCGCTACAGATTGGGACTTAACCAGGTACAGCGAAAGTAAAGCCGTTATATTCATGACGATAGCTAAGATTGTTTTGAGGAATATTTCCTAATGTATGTCCAGTTAACATTTTTTGGATATTTATAGGCAAGTTAGAACTACGCAATCAACAAAAAGTTACGTCAATTATTCGTAGGTAATTAACATACTCCGCTGATACCTTTACATCAAGGTTATGAAGATTAATTACACAATTTCCCTAACTAAGCCAGTGTTTGGTTTTAGCCAAAACAAAATGGTAAGTGGGACAAAGATATTATTTAATTTGGACACTGTCTACGCTGTCCTCAGGACGCTGCCCCATTTTGACATGTTTGCGTCCTCATTAGGTAGGTATAGTAGGTATTGCATTTGTATATCACAAAACTAATGTAGAGAGAGTCTCTGTCTAGCAAATGCATGAATTTCTATTTCGTAAATTTGTGAAAATTCAGAAATAAAAATATAAACTGAATTTGTAGTGTCACTTTAGGTAGGTACAGTGCGGTTCACTTGTTTAGACGCACAAGCGTTACGTTTTATTTCTTGTTGGCAGAAAGGTACATTCCTACACTGTAAAACAAACATAATTTCAAACTTGATGATAGCCCCATAACGGTAGTTTTACTCATTTTTTTGGTTCACTTAATTAGACGCACCTGCAAAAAAGTCGAAAAACAATAAAACACCAAATTTGTATACGATATTTTGATTTTTATACTCTCCACAGGAAGGTATATTCACTTTGTCATTACATTTGTAACGCCAAGAAGGAGTCACCGGAGACCCTACAGAATCCAATTCGTCCATTAATTTCCACAGCAATCCCATGCCCAGAACTCGAATTCGAAATCGCAAAGGCGAAACGCAATTAAACGTCATCATCATCGAACATGACCCAAATCATCAGCGAATGGACCACCATGAACTCGAAAAATGTCAGGCGCACTGTGAAACAGTGATGGTCTTGGTCAGTGTTGTTCTTTTGGAGAGCATCTCTCTGGGACGCACTCCATGAAACGGTCCATCAATTTAAAAATAAAATAAAATTGCAAAACGCGAGATTCCTCAAAATATCACATTACAGAAAAGGAACCAATGGGCCAACGTCTCCTGTGCGGCGACGACGAGATCGACTCATTTCCATAAATTTCCCGAATTGAATTGAAACGACATTTGTCTGTCGTTTCAATTCAATTTGTCCGCCAAAATAGTCGAGTTCCGGCTCCCTTTAGCTCGGTGCACTCCATTTGGGGGCCCATAGTGCGACAGGGGCGCGCACAGCAATGTGATGATCTCTGGGAACTTTGTGTGTGACAACAACATCATCATCATCATTGTGGGCTAGGTCTTACTTCTCCTGACTGCGTGGTACCTGTTGTTGTTCTTTTAGCACACTATATATGCTTTCACTTTTAGGATACATCTTTTTACCATTGCAAGTGCGAGTACTCTATGGTTACCATCGACGAAGACCACGACGACGCGCATATAGCGCTCTTTGATTCTTTGGCAATTTGGAAAGAGAGATTACCTTACCGCAGGAAAACACAAAAAGATGACGATAGCGGTGGCAGAGGGGTTGGGAATACCCTCTTACCACATCTTACCGCAATGTAGCGTAGCGAAAATTTATGGCCGATCGTGACAAGTCCAATGTGCGCCTTCCTATGTAATTTTCCCTTCGCTGGGTAATGATGAAGATCTTCTTCACATTCACAGTATCACATTCTGAATCGATTTAGCCATGTCCGTTTGTATACAAAGACTAAAAATTAGGAAGAAGTCACCCTCACCCCTTAACCCGCTTCGAAAAGCGCCTCCGTTTTTGTCGCGCACATGTGGCCTGGACTTCGTAGTGGCACCGTGTGGTCTTCTCCGACGAAATAAAAATAATTTGCAAGGCCCCGATGGCTATATCTACTATTTCTATAGCCTCTGCAAAGAAACTCATCATTTCGACCGGCTGCATAGCAGAGTTCAATGTGTGATGGTGTGGGGCCGTTTCGTATTATGGCACCTGCAAATTACAATTTTTGTTAACTACAATGAATACGTTGCCTTAAAATGGCATATTGAAAGAGGCCTTTCTTAACATTTTTGGACCTCTGGCACTGGCTTGGATTTATCAACATGATAATACGCCAATACATAAAGCCCGGGTTGCTAAAACGTACATAAAGCCAAAATGTGGAGCTATTAAGCTGACAGGCCTACTCAATCAAGGTTTGGGGATGGTTGACACGTCGACTTTATGGATCGGGACAACAATTTTCGACTGCATCTAAACTAACCCAAGCCATCGAATTAGCTTGGAGCTCGATTTCGCTAAATGATTCGGCCAATTTGTATATGCATCCCCTTCAAACCAGATGTGTGAATTTTGGAGCAGAAAGGTGGCCTAAAACACAATTGAAAAATTTAAGTAGGTAATGTTTGTGTTAAAAAGAAGCAGAATTCTCTAAAATGATTTTTTCGTTTATGTGTTCCATTCAAGTGGCGCCTTACATTTTTTCGGTTTTTAGTTAACATTTTTTGTTAATATTTAAAGCTTTAGTTTTAAATCTTGCTTCTGGTCAAATCACAACAATTAAATGAACTTTAATTAAAAAAAGGGTAGGTCTCTAGCACGCTTGGTTTGTGACCAGTGAGCGATAGAAAACCGACCTTAGGGCGTCGGAGTCTCACCAGACCCCACATGTAGACTGTGCCTAGAGAGTGATGAATCCTCTCTTCACATTCTCATGGAATGTCCGGCTCTCTTCCGCCTTAGAAAGAAAGTATTCGGCGAAGAAATCATTACCTCGGCAAATCTTGCTGAATTACCCCCAGAGAAGATACTTGTCTTCTTGACTGTCTCCGGAGTAAAAAGATGGCTCTAGGACACTACCGCCGCAGTGCCAGGGCCGGTAAAGGCTCTCCCGATCAATCATCTAATCTAATCTAGGGGGTGTGCTATTCAAGTGGCGCGGAGTGTATATTCTTTTTTAAAAAAATGCGGTCAATTAACTGTTTCACAATTGACACGTTTAATTTTTGACATTTTACCAATGCAAGAGAAAAGCGACCATAGTCGACCGGAAGCAGTTTTCTTTTTTCGATTGCATTTGAAAATGACTACAACTGTACTGAATGACTATGCCGAGCACACCGAGCACACCGAGTAAAACAAATGAAAAACGGCATAAAAATCCAACCCTCTCATCTGTAGATGTCAAAAGAAGGAAGCGCGGTTAGGCCTATGACAAGAAGTGTAATCCGATAATGAGCTCAACTGACAGCGTAATGACCAAATGTCGTGGTGTAGTGTGGTTGTGCTTGTATTTATTTTTATTCTTTGTTGTTAATTTTCTTTGAAACTTCAAATGTGCTGTTTGACCTATTATCGCAATGGACGTTTGATAATGTAATAACCTAAAAATGTAATGACCAAAAAAGCCGGAAAAAAGGACAGCTGCTGTACTTTAATATTATTACTAACCTAAAACCAATACCTTGATCGCTGATTCTTTTGCTCATTTGACAGATTATCTGGTCATTTAGTGGCCATGTCTATAATTCATTGGCATGAAGTATAGTGTGAACACTGTAAAGGTATCCTACCTTAAAACCATAAAATCTCACCTTTTACCTTACAACCCTAAGCCTTCAGTAGATAAACATCAAATTCTTCACTTTTATTGAATAAACAATATATTCGGTTTCGGACATTTTTTAAAATCGAGGGAGCGAAAACCTATGTGCGCCAATTTATTCTGACTTCCTTATTATTTCAGACCAATGATTTGGGTTTTTTTTTTGAATTACATACCTGTTTATCCATTAACAAAGAGAAGTCACTATTTTAAATTACACAACGTTACGTATATTTTAATGCATTCGTTCACTTTGAATATTATTTACATGACACTTCGGTAAGATTTGAAACGTCAACTCTTTGCATTGATTGACTTCGCACAGAAAGTACAAATGCTTGATCTAGCTCCAGCATCTCCGTCAACGCCGGAACAATTGTGATTTTGAAGACTATGACTGGTACAGGGTTTCTCTGAATTTCCTAAACAAAATCACAAAATCAGTCAAAAATAGGGGGCAACAAAAAACTCACTTACCTGTCAAAACTATTGCGTCCAAATGTGCTATATAGCTCTTGGCTAATCTGAGAATTTCAATCTTTGACAACTTCCTGTCATATGGCTCTGTTGGTATCAGCGTCCGGAGCGTATTGAATGCTGTGTTTACACTGGAAACACGACTTTTTTACATCACTGAAGGGTTTTCTTTTATCAAAAAGCGATTTACTTACCTTTGAGTTCGGAATCTCTCGCGTGCGTTCACTTCCTGTCGCGGTTTCGAAGGGCTATTTGATGAATCCGATTCGCATGGACTCACACGACTATTGCTGTTGCTATTACTGTTATTGTCGTAGGAGAAATTTTGAAAGCTACTATAAAAATCCATTTTTGACGTTTCGCACTGTCTGCTCTGCACTCACGAACTGCAGTTCAAAGATTAAGAACTGATGATCACCACGCCTCTTGCGATATGCAATGCACTCACTCTTACTATAGTTGTTCTAATATCCAGACGATGAGGTCAAAACAATTAACAGTTATTTCTACAAATTTTCATTAAACAATATTAACAGCTCCATCGGCGACTTAATTAATTAATATTCCGCCTTCACCGTCGTCGTTGTCCCAGTCCACTGGTTCTGGATAACAGTCGCACTCAACTGACAGCCACAGTGAACCATATATCCAATAGTTTTATTTATTTTTTTTATTTTTTGTGTAGATATGAGTTGAGTATGTGGTCGCGTACCAGCCAGCAGTTTGGGTCTGGGAAATGAATTAAGTCATTAGCGACGACAAATAACCCATAAACACCCCCGAGTCTCTAAAGATACGGTCGTCGTCGTAATGTAGTACAAACGCCACAAACGGCTGCGCGTGAGCCGCACTCTTGAGTTCCCAATCCCAAGACTTCGCCTTTCACAGTGTGTATAGCGTATGGACGTCCGCAAATATTAAATTGTGTGCGGCTTATTATTTTAATTTCCAAAACAGAAGCAAAATAAAAGACTTCTCTCAGACAAAAGATTTGAATCAATGGGCGGTCAGTAAGGCACTGAGATAAGGGCAATGAGTAAAGTGCAGCCGCGCGCCGCACAAGGGTTGCACCTTGTAGTACTGCTAGAGCAAATACTACCACTGATGGTAGATGGAGATGCTCATGCTCAATATAGGCAGAGCGAAAGTGACAGATGCCAGTGAGTCAAGTGATCTTGTTGTTTATCGTGGTGCGGTGACGTCATGTTGGATAGAGGAATCTGTACGTTGCAGCTGCAATTGTAAAGTGGAAAAATGTTTATCTTAAAAATGACTGTATCTAAAAATAGTGGGCGTACGATGGATCCGAAAGGATTTGATAAATCAAACACTTATGGGTTTTATAGATTTTGTGGGTGTGATTTAAAAGAAACGGAAGGATGACTATTGACTATGGGACGTATTTTTTTAGGAACTAAGGTGAATGGTAAATGTATTTCTCACTTTTGTGCGTCTATTCATAGGAAACTAAAAAAAAAAACACTTAGGAAGTAAATAAGTGTAGGTATTTGTGACGTAGTCACTAGACTTGCGTACGAATCTATTCTCAACTGAAAATCCAACTTTGTAGGTAGATCTGCGGCAGAGAAGATATGCACATGCGGGCAGACATTTATCTACATCTACCTACTAGAAGTGGGCGCAGTAGTGCAGTGGTTAGTGTGCTGGACTACTGTGCGAGGGATCCCAGGTTCGATCCCCGGAAAAACACAAATTACATCTTAAGGTTTTTTCTACTGCGCCACCTCTCGCGAACGTTTGACAAACATCCGAGAGTATGACTGTCATGAAAAAGTTTCTCAATTCAGCCATTCGGACTCGGCATAAAATTGTAGGTCCCTTCCATTCGTCCCAAAAATAGAAACTCACACAAACGAATGGTTGCGAGAAGCTAGGCCTAGGGTGTCTACCGCCTGTTGCGCCACCTATTTATTTATTTATTTTTACCTAATAGAAGTAGAAAGGACAATTTTGCAAGCCGTGAATTTTGATTCATATTTCGGTGCTAAGCCAGGGGATGGTGAATTCTCCGATTCTGTTTAATATTTAGACAAGCGATCTGGTGGGTTCCCTCAGACATGCTATAGCGTACGTAGACGATTAAGTGGCGTACCGATCAGTTCTAAAAGTAGAGGTCATCAACATGCTGTTGCAGCATGACTTATCGTTCAAATTAAGAGGTATTGCGATGATTGGAAAGGTCATATTTAATTTGGTCCTTATTCCAACCAGACCCTATACGATAGGGCTCGATTGAATAGGGTTGACAATTTCCTAATTGAGGCGATTCGAAGGCAAGTAGCAACGGCGATGCCCAACGCTAATCCTAATATACTGCTCTCAAAGTGGTTATTATCCGAATTTAATGTACCACGAGAGTACGCTCCGGTCTGGCATTGTTCTGCCTGAGGCATTTCTTCATGTAGAATGTAGATGTAAGCGGCTCATCCACCATGGGTACGCAGCTCAGGAGGTCCTCCATTTTGATACCGCAATTGCAGATAGAAACACAGTCGATACCGAGAAGCAGTTCACCGAGTTTTGGTGGCTTAAGGAAAAAGTTAGGGCATCAGACACGCATTAAAGAGATCGGTTAAAGCCAGTAAGCTATAATAGGACAAATTTTAGTTATACATTAGATTTAGGCCCTTATTGTGAATGTCGATCAGCTATCGTCACGACAATTATTGATTGTGTCGATTTACTTTAGCTATTCGTACGCACAAAATGTTTTCACTTCCAAGAGAAAGCATCGATCAGACATTTGAAATCGACTACAAGCGACTGTCAAATCGACAAATATCGATCGCAGTCGACAATCACAGTTCTCGATCAACGATTAACTGTTGACATTCATTAATCATTTTTGTCTAGTGTGTAAGTTAAAGAATGAAATAATAAAAATGAATTTAAAAGTATAAAAAAGTTTAGCTCTCGTGCTTATGGAATTGTCTATTCTAAATGTGCTAGTGCATGTAACAAGCCACATGCGGATGTAGCACGGACATCATTTTTAAGTCAGCGTATGGTCCCAATGGCTACATGCCGTGTATGTACAAGCACTCTTTGTACATTCTCTGTTGACGTCAGCGCTATATACGTATGTGGGCTGCTACATGCCGTGTACTAGGACCTTAACAGATCGTAGGTGCACAAGCATTTAATTTATATGTGGGTATATCTGGGCCGGGTAGGCCCAGGTCCACACCGGACTGTAGCGCCATCTAAGTATATCTATTTCTAAGCTTGGACATGTTAGTGAACGGCTTATACCAATCCGCATCAAGGCTAAATTCGCTCACTCCTCCACAAAGAACTTATGACGCTACCAACAATTGTTTTTAAGATCTTCTCGACAAAAGATAATGAGCACTGTAGTAAGAACGACGACGTTAAAATCGACAGGCAAGCACATCTTTGGTAATACAATCGGGAGTAACAGCTATCACACTGCTTCTTCATCTTAATTTTAATAAAGAAATATGGATGCCAATTAAATTGATCATGTTGCGATGGAAGTAATGATCAGACGCCATAGTAAAGAAATAAGAGTACTGCGAGGAGATTTAACGTTAACCAGGTGCAATCGCAACAAATCGGCAGAACTTTTGACGATCGCGTTACCCTAAACCTATAGAGAAGTGCCGCAGACCTATGGTATCGATACCAAAAAGCCTCAGAGAAGCAAAGAAGCTGATGTACCAGGTTTCATCACAAACCACATAGAACTAGACCGTCGACTCCTCCCACATAACAGATTTTGCCTACATGCTGCCTGCGGGCCCAGGATTTTTCATGTATTGGTGCTATACAAAATCAAAGAAGCGCATTAACGCACGCATACTTGAAAAATCCTAGGCCCATGGTATAGTATGGAAAATCATTGCCCCCATTGATTTTGACATTTCACACGAATTTACAGACAGGGGAAATAATTCCGGGAAGAATTGGGTAGGTGCACGGAAATGAAACCCTAAGTTTGATGAAGAGAGTTTGAAACAAAATATTTTCCAAAATGGAAAAACAATGTGTCAAGGTAACGAGACCCGAAACGAGACCTGTCGAGATGAGCAAGTAGAGCCGCAGCCGGTGTTGAGGATACGGAAAAAAATATTTTGCTGGCTGTTAAACGGTGCAGACGTTCTGCTGTCCAGGCAAAAACCAAAAAAAAAAAGTTGAACTTGTACTAAAAAAAACTAGACTTCCGCCCATGATTCAATTACTATAGATTACGCAATGCGCATGTTCTCCATTTTGAACGTGACGTAATGTGGGCGTAGAATTTGTGTAGTTCGTTCGGTTTGGGTTGATTTTAATAGTCGTTTGCTTTAATTGCTCCAAATAATATTAAAAAAAATAATTAAATATAAACATTAATTGAAGTGGGTGTTTGTGCTGTGTGAGTGAGTGTGATACTAGTACAGAAAAAAAAACATTGGACACCCAGCGTTCATAGCTTCTCAAAGTAAAAACTGTGCTGTACTAAACCCAAAACTGCACTCATTCTCGAACTCCCATTAAACCCAAAAACTGCAAGAGTTTTGAGTTTGTAATCTGCATACAAAATGAAAAAAATATCATGTTATTTCGTTTCCATAATAAGGCTGATACACTTCTTGAATCATAACAAAACTTTAACAAAATATTTATCGCATGATTACAAATAAAACAAATTAAGCATTTTCTGCAAATCCATTCATAATTAACACAAAACAAATGAAAACAAAACTTCACTTCCTAATACTCTCACCATTATCTCTACCTGTCAAAATGCATTCTGCGCTCAAATGACGTAGGTGCGCAGAACGAAAGAAACTGAACATCACCATTGCGCTATCTGTAGTATGTGTATCATGACTTCCGCCCATCCGACCAACATAAGGTAAGGATTTGACTCAAATGCAGTAAAGTCTGACCTCGCCTTAGGTAGCACGCACAAGTGGAAGGGAACCTTAACCAACTTGAAGTGCGCAGCTGTAGTCCAGTTAGCCAAGGACCGAGGCAAAGGCGATTGGTAACGTAACTTAAGTAAGTACATATGTATAAGTAAACGATCTGTTTCTGCAAATTTGTTCCATTTCATCAATTATTTAAACGTTCGTCCAAACGCAGACTATATGTATCTATGGACTTGGACAGTCTTACCATTCTACAACCAATCCAAAGGGAGGAAGATTCTTTCACAGTTGCATTTCCATCTACCTCTAGCTACATACAATTAAAAAAAAAAAGCCAAACCAAAATCATGTGGTTTTAAAATCAGTCGCCGTCATCACTCAATAACGTCGTTTTTCTTTTCTCAAATCTAATTATGGATATACCAACTGACATACCTCACAGACGTAACGTTTAGTTTGTAAATTTCCGAAGTAAACATTTCGGCTGAAGTATGTACCTAATTGGATCGAATTGAAATGTGTTTTGTTGTTGTGACATTTCCACTTCCGATTCTGATCATGTCCCAAAATGTTTTTGTTATTTTTTTTTTTGGTTTCCTTGTGTGGTCAGCACACTTTTCTGATTTTGTGGGGCATTGTTTATAGTTCGCCACAGGGAATCTAAAAAAAATCCACAGCGATAGTAAAAAAGGTCGTCTTTCAGTTCAAGAGGCATCCATATTTTCCGGAAGCGTTTCCACGTGTAGAATGTAGGTGCCACAGAAATCTTGTGTAACGTAAGCATCTTGTCAACATCTGCTGCTCGAGTGCTATGTGACCCAATTTGCATTAATTCCCTGATCTGACATAACGAACATTCTGTAAAATTAAGTTGCTTAAGGGAACCTCATTCATTGGGAGTTTTAAGGGTGCATTTGACAAACACACATCTAAAGATAACTTGGTTTATTTATTTCAATTAACAAGCGTTTACTGAAAGAAACGTTTCAAAAATCCAACCTTCAAAGAGATCACTTCGCCGACAAACACAACTACTGAAGCGAGAAGACAAAATTCCAAGATCTGAAAAACACCATCAACTTGATCCATGGTTATTGGAACACCTTGACTGGGACCCGAGTTTCTCATTTCTATAAACGAATCATCGATATACTTTGACGCCCATAAATCGATTAAACCAAAACTGCGCAAATTAAATAGAACCTCATCGAAGCGATCGGTCAGGAACGAGTGCTTCGTGAAATAGATACACAATTGTTGGGCAAAGATTCCCTCCTTGAGCACATGAAAGACGCCATACTTCTTCGTGGTCATCACATAGTGACTGAGGAAATCCTTCGGCGTAGCTGTTGCATAGTGTTCATTAGTTGCCTCCAGAATTGGATATCCTCCAGCGTCTGTGATATTCATCGGAAGTACATTCAGTCGGCCATCGCGAATAATGGGAACTGCCGCGAATGTATCATGACTGGCCAAATTCACAATAAGCGAGTATTGAAGCTGAGCAAGTTGTTCTGATGTGTCGGGTGGAAGTTTGGCCAGATTCGAGCGTAAAAAATCAAACAGCAGTCCCTGGTAAGAGTTCCTCAGGACGAGAGCAGCTAACAGATATAGCGCTAGTTGGTATCTGGCGAAATTCCGCTTTGGTTCCGGTATTACAGGTGATCCCAGCCAAGTGCCGATTACATTTATAGCCCCCCCGGCGTCACGAAAGCCGAAGATGAAGTACAGCGTTTTGGGGTGATATTTTTCCAAAACAATGATACAGGCGATTGCAGACGTCATGAAGAAAAGTATAAACGTCCAAATGTAATAGTCAAAGGGATACGTGAGAATGTCGAAAGTGGTCCATGGAACGGTGCGCGCTTTAACGGTGTACACTTGCATCGTCTGATAGAAAGTGCGCGATGGACTCAGCACAGTGGATCGGTCCTGAGTACAACGAAAGGAGCCTAGGCTCAAGTGAGCGTTTTTTTCCTGTAACTTTAGAAAGAAAAATGTTTTATTGAACATCTATAATGAAATTTAGCGGAGGCTTACAATCTTGATGGCTCCTGTGACAGATCCGTTCTTAAGTACCACACCGCGTTGTTCATCATTCGGTGGGGTGACGTAAGCCAGTGAGAAATTCATTTCCCGGGCTAACTCTCTCAGCAGGTGACCTTCTATGCCAACGTACTTGTTAAGACCGGTTGAATGTTCGTTTATACTAAAGTATGGTGGGACATTCCACAGTGCGCCAACTAGCTCACAATTGTGAAAGTTTAGCATTTTAGCGGGAAAAACCGACCTGAAGTCCATCTGGCCGTTTAGTCTCACAGCATTTGTAGAAAAACATCGTTCCTCGGTAAAGGGGAAGTACGTGTACATTTGGATCGATCCAGAGCTGTCGTCTAGCAATATGCTCACGTTGACTATGTAGTAGCTCCAGCAATAGGCAAAAATAGCTTCAATTTCATGTATGTAATCGCAGTCCTTAAAGGGCTTCAAGACGACCAAATAGTACTCACTGTAGTCTTTGTCCTTGGTCTTGTCGCCGGGATTTATTTTTCTAGAAATTATTATAAATTAGTTGATTTTTTTTATACAATATACAATATTAACTATTGTGATCTACCATTACTTTACACAGTGGAGAATAAAAATGATTATTTGAAAGGCCCAGTGAAAAAGTTCGGCTTTACTAATAACCATTTTTTACCGTCCACTTAAATGGAAAATTATTCATGGAAAATATTGCCATTGTGAATTCATCAAATTTAGCATGTACACTAAAATTTGCTGTTATTAACGCTCTTTTATTCAAATCGCTAAGCAAGTGGCCTCACTAATAAATCATTTCCAACCTTCAGCTTTAATTTATCCTGCAAGTCACAATGGATAGTTTTGTATAGAAAATTTCGCCATTGTGACTTCGTAAAATTTAACGTTTACATACTCGAAATATTTTTATTAGTACACAGAGCTGTAGTAATAACCACTCCATCTAGTCTGCGGTTAAATTTTACTAGGTAAGTCACAATGGTAATATTTCCCGGAAAAAAAGTCTACCGTGACCTGCAATCATTATTATGAAGTAAGACCGCGGTACTAGATAATAATAATTTTTAGTGTCCAGGCAAACTTTTTAGAGCTCACAATGGCGAAAATTTCCATAGAAAATAATCTATTGTGACCGTAAAAATATTTAAGTTAAAGGTTAAACATTTTTATTATTATAAGACCCATAGAATGCACTCTTACCTGAATGAGCTTGCAGAATCAACAAAGAGAATATTGAAGAAATCCCAAGAGCTTACATGATGGTAGCCCCAGAGGTTAATTTGAATTTTTAGGTCGTCCACGGCTTTTAAGATTCCTTCCGTGAAATCGTTAAAGTAATATCTAGCTGGTTTGGATTCAACTTCGGCGGAGAGAGCAACTGACGAGGTCCTTTGTGCAAATATCGAGTTGCAAGTATGAAGAACCGCACTGGAAAGATGTGTGGAATTGTACTGCAGATGCGGTCCAAAGTTATATGCGTTTGAAGGAATCAATCCACATAACAGAAGAAAGAAAATTATACTGACCAACATTACGATGGTGTCTGGTTTCACGGCCATATAAACATTCGCTTTTTATAGCCTCATTCGGTAGATCTATTTCGATGTCTCTAACCCCAAGAGATGAGTTTATTATTGACATGTAATAATGTAATTTTCATGTTACGGTAAAGGGTGTAATTGCAGGTGACACAATATATGAGTACTCCAAATAAGAGTCTGTATAATAACAGCTAGGAATCTAATTGGACATTAATTGGTCAAGTGCATGAGGACTAGATTTACATACACAATAGCCTTGGGAATTGAGGCAAACATTCAAAAAGCCAAGTAAGTATGATAAATTTAAAATACATACAAAATTTAGGGTAGAAGTCTTTAAACTATTACAGAACGACTTACATTTACTTTATACTGTGCGTTTCAGAATTATAGCCCACTTCAAAAATCGTTAATGGTGTTGCTGTAAACACAAAATTAAAAAGAAAAACATTTTATGGCAAATAAAAGCTCGCGCCAACTAAGATACGACAACAACAATTTCCAAAACTTAACAAGATACAGTTAATTTTTTAGTACCTACTGAAACATCAACATTTGAGTGCTTCATATTTATAAGCCCACCAGCTCCGCTCGCCGGTCAACTGCAATCGAGAAAGCAATTTTTTCGACATGGCCAAATAAGATCTATTTTCAATTTATTATATCTCACCCTCTGGATGGTCCAGAATGATGAATGTTAGCTCAAAATACTCGGTGAAGTATTGACTAGCAATAAAAATAATTTTTTGGGTTGACCTACATAAATTTATGAGTATAATGGCAAGTTGAGCGTAGTAAGGTTGAAATAGAAATGTTCTCACCCCCTTTTTTCAACCCTTATAGGACGAATTTTGGAAAACGATGGATGGAGCTCGTAATAATTTTGACATATCTATCAACTTACAAACTTTCAGGTTCATATGGCTAACTGTTCGTGAGACCCCTCTTACTCCCCGCGACCCCTTTAATCCTCTACAATACTCACCTACCCTACGGCCCAATTTGGCCAAACAACTATAAAACAGAAAAAAAAATCATTAAAATCGGACGAATGGTTCTCTAGTTATGGAGGGACGAACAGACGGACGTTACCTTTTATAAAGTGGTATGGATATGGACTAGCTGTACCCGCCCGATTTGCCTGTGCACAGTATTGCTTAAAACATAAAGAATGTTTTTCGTAAAATGCGAATAAATCTGTAAATTTTAGCTCAATCGCTTTGGTGGTTAGATATTCGACTTTGAATGTTTTTAGCCTATCACCCGAACACCGTAATTACCGACATTTAAAAAAAAATCAACAAAATTGGTTGAAAATTACGGGCGACAGAGGGAAACAGTTTTTTCAACTTTGTTCTATATAATAGAGATACCAAAGATGTGTGAAATCGGTAAATGCGTTATGGCCTGAATCGGCGACACACGTTTATATAAATGTAGTACGGATGGGTTTTAAAAGTTCACCTTCAGGAGTCACAGTCAATTCGGGAATCACATGGCAGGACCATATATCCTATGTTGCAAGATCGGCGTCCGCTAAGTTGAGTTACCTATTTAGAGCAAAGAGGTACTTTAGCCCCAAACAACTTCTCCTTCTCTACAAAGCACAGGTTAGACCAGGCCTGGAATATTGTTCCCATATATGGAGCTCGGCCTTAAAACATTCACTTAATCTACTTGACAGCATAGACGAGCAGTTCGACGTATTGGAGAACCTACATTCACATCGAATCTACAACTGTCGCTGGCCTTTGCTTGTTCTTTAAGTACTTCTATGGCAGATGTTCCGAGGAACTCAAAGACATTATCCCTCAAAATGAAACATTTGGGCGCCCCACAAAACAGGCAGCTAATGCACATGACCTTAAAGTACACTTGACAACCTCGAGGACATCAATTTCCCAAAACTATTTCTGCTACAGGACAAGCAAACTTTGGAACTCGCTTTCCAGCGATATATTTCCAGAAGGCTTCAATTTGCAGCAATTTAAGTGCAGACCTAACATACATCTGCAAGCATCTCGGGGCGCTGATGAAGCGTTATAGGTTCGCCTTTCCCGGGAGAAGTATTTAAATTTAAAAAAAAATTCTCAACACAAAATAAATTAATAAAAATTCCATTATAAGTCTTAATTTAAATTAACAGCTATCAGCGTCAATATTTTCCCGGTCGAATTCCCGGTCGGTTCCATTCTTGTGACGTTCTAAAAGATATAGAGCGCGATTCATTTTAGAACGACACGTAAGTTCGGATTTCGATGAATAGCTCTTCAAACCGTTGTTTTCGACACTCTGATCTGAATTAGATTATTCGATTTTCTTATTCACTGAGCTTTCTTTTTATTCCTGATCGTTTCACAATCTCACAACTGCTGGACATTTTTAAGAAATTGGCAACAGCCCGTTTCTTCTGACTTCTGACTTATTTTTCCCCGAAATTTCACTAACGCTCACATTCGGCTCATTTACATCATCACGATGGTGCTTTTCTCGCGGTACTATCGAAATCGAACGATCTATGACAGTATGACTGACTACAGGCAATATTAGGTCCTACATGTTTCTTTGGTTTTTGCGAGTTTGTTCCAATTTTATTGAAAGTTAAGGCTCAAGTTAAAAAGTGAGTTATAAATCTAAAACGCATGTACATATTTTACATTTTAGTAAACGTAGCTTAAAGCTCATCATTGAGACTTCCAAGTCAAAAAAAAAAAAAAAATGAGATGCTTTTTCAGAATAGTTATACAGATCCGCACTTTTCTGAAAAATAGTATTCAAATGCACTTGTTTATATGCGCCAACATTAGCTAGGTAAGTAAAGGGTCCGCCATCTAACGTTCTTTTTTTCAACTAGTGCTTATTTCGCGAATGGTAACACTTAGCTCATGTCTGATTTGACAGATAATTAGTTTTATCCTTCCGCTGAACGAATATGGTTGTGTATACGCTTGAACAACGCTGGGAAATATTGCGACATTACTTTGAAAATCATGGTAATGTTGCAGAATGTGTGCGAAAATTGCGTACGGATTTTGGAAGAAGAGAAGCACCGTCAGCTCCGTATGTTCGTTATCTTGTGAAAAAAGTGAAAGAAACTGGAATCCTCATCGATAAAGATAAACCAAAGCGTGAAAAGCAAAAAACATCCGATATACCCAAAACGAGTAATTGTTTGGTGCGGATTTTGGTCCAGAGGCATAATTGGGCCATTTTTCTTCGAAAATGAGCAAGGAGTGGCCGTTACAGTCAATGGCGATCGTTATCGGGCCATGTTGAACGAATTTTTGTTCACAAAAATTGAAGAGGAGGATATTGGCAACATTTGGTTTCAACAGGACGGCGCTACGTGCCACACAGCCGAAGCTGCACTCGATGTTTTGCGCGCTGTTTTTGAAGATCGCATTATCAGCCGCAGAGCTGATGTCGTTTGGCCACCGAGGAGCTGCGATTTGACACCGTTGGACTATTATTTGTGGGGTGCCGTAAAAGATAAGTGTTACGCCGACATGCCAGAGACAATTGACGCTTTAAAGGACAATATTTGTGAAGCCATTGGTGAAATACAGCTGCACACAATCGATAATGTGCTTAAAAATTGGACCGATCGTTTAGGCTACTGCACGGCCAGCCGAGGCAGCCATTTGAATGAAATTATTTTCCATTATTGTTTTTCCAAGGATTGTACTTTTAAATAAAAAAAGAAATTTCAGAAAATATTCAGTAGTTTTTTTTATAGCATTTTCAAAAAAAAAAAAAGTTATTTGGCGGACCCTTTACTAACTTGAAAAAGCGGATATAGCTAAGTTGCAGTAGGCAACCATGCTGTAGTTTCTAAATCAAACTAAACTCCAAATTTCATCGGCTTATACAGTATGCAATAGGCAGCGAAGGTAACATCGGCAATTACACGCACAATGCCAAATTATTGTTGGGCCAATATACCTGCCACAAATTGGTGTCTAAAGTCTAAACTCTCATTGCCTCGCCATCATCGGTCGAGAAACTCTCTCTTTCTATAAAGAAATTACAACATCGCAATTAAGCTTAAAACATGAACATCTGTAGATTAAAAATATATAAGTCCTCGGCTGCTAAGGAATTTATACCCACGGGGAGAAAAATGAGGCCAAATTTCCTGTTGCACTTTACCCAGGAAACATAGGCCATCATGATGAATGATTATTTAAATGTTAAAAAAAAAGAAGCAATAAAACGGCTAATGGAAAAATGTATGTAAAACCAATCAGGCTAAAAAACAAACCCTTTAAAGTCATCAATTTCATATTAGCACTGCATTGGTGTTCTGCGGTAGGTATAAATAAACCTTACGACACACCAAACGAGCAACCATTCCTATTGCGTAATTCTATTCGAAACATGTACTCGTACTTTGGCTTCTCCGTCAGTATCCTGTTGCTGTCTACTCCGCTACGGAGCAATTGTAACCTTCAACCTGTACCAGACTATCATCAGGCTAACAGCCCCAATTATCAACTTGGCAAAATTGTCGCCTCCTTCGTGAACACATTTTTAACTGAGAACACAAAAGAAATCGATATTCTTACCTCCTATGAGACCGAATCGCAAAAACATTTCCAAGCGGACTTCTTAACCGTGGTGCTTCAGCATTTGGATTTTGTATTGACAGTTTCGTTTTCTGGCCTTTGGGAACCACGACGCTCCGTACTCATATTAGCTGACTCCCATATGTCCTTTCGGTAAGTGCGATGTTATTACTTTTCGTGGGTTTAATTTCTTTTTACAGGACTGCCATGCTGTCCAGTTGTAACAACGATGACGACCTTACGGGCTATTTCCTTGTTTACATCACCCAATCTATTAGCTCCGAAGAGCTTAGCTTGATCCTCAAAGACTCCTTTGAGCATCATATTATCAACATTAGTATCATCGTTCCACGTTGGGGCACTGATGACCTAGTTGTAGTCACATACTTTCCATTTTCTCACCAACGGTGCTTCGACTACAGGCCTACGGAAATTTGTTTCTATTTTGATGGTGAATTTGTACCTTTCACTGGCGACAGCTGTAAGCTGTACCCTCCGAAACTGAAAAACTTTTATGGCTGCGAGCTCATTGTCAATGCATACGAAAGACCGCCATATTTGTTTTTGAAGACAGATCCAGCGGGACAAACGTCTCTAAGTGGTTTGGAGGGTGAAATCCTAAATAGAATCGCAAGGAAGTTGAATTTTAAAATCTCTATTTTCGTACCTACTATTACGGCGATGGATGATCGAATAACTGTGGTATGTCCTTTGGGGGAATACATTTATCTGTACTTAACGTATTGTTTTCAGTTTACTTCGGGACCAGCGAACATCTCTATTGGCAGGCTGCGCGCAACAACGATTCGCCGGAGAAATGTCAGCTCAAGCGTAGACTACCACAAAAATGAACTGGTATTGGTTACACGTTCGGCAAGGTCGCTATCCTCTTTGGAGCGGCTGTTTATTCCGGCCTCTTTATATGTATGGCTATCATATATAACCATACTGAGTGCGGTATTTATTTTAGTCCTGGTGGTGGACAAAAACTTCCAAGCTGCGCGACAATTCATTCTGGGCACGGGCAATCGCTATCCGACCTATTGGATTTGGGTGACCGCATTAGGAGGACCCGTAATGTATAGGTCACGTCGAAACTTTGCCCGTTACGTGATAATGCAGTGGATCCTGTTTAATTTTTTTATACGATCCGGCTATCAGGCTTTCTTCTACAAATCTCTTCGATTGGACTATAAAGTGGGCCTACTTCCCAACAATCTTGATGACCTCATAGCCGATGGCTATGTAATATCTTCGACTGCGGACACTCGACGCTGCTTTTGGGAAGGCAGTCTAGAAGAGATTATCACCATCTATAACGGAACGGATTTTGAAGCATTACAAGAGCTAGAGGAAAGTTCTGCAAAAGTAGCGATTGTTGTACCGGAGGAGTACTTTTCGTTCTACCAACGCATGAATGCCAATAACCGATTGTCTAGGATTAAGGAACCCCTGATGGAACACATGCTTACTATGCACTTACGTAGGAATTCCTACATGAAGATACCTATCGATAGTTATCTGCTGCAAATGAGAGTCTCGGGATTTTTAACACATTTCCGGAAGATCTTTATGCCCCGATTTGATACAAAAAGTGTTACAATCGTACCGCAAAGTATCAAGGTTGCTGATATTTTTGGATATCTCCAAGTGTACGTTTTTTTGACTGCTAACAGTTTCATTGGTTTGTTCATTGAGTTTGCTTCATTGAAAGTGAAGTGTTTACGAAGACTTTTGATGTAGAGATTTCAGAAGCTGAATTTATTCATGAGCAAGGCTTTTGTTAGAGCTTTGGCATGATATTAACATAGTTACAAAATATTAAAGATTTGTCTGCTTATGCTTCATAGCTTGATATTGACCTATATTATTTGAGTTTTGTAACCAGTTTGAAGGATGAAAGGATTACACATAAGTCATTTTTTAAAAGATATGACAGCAGAAACGTAAATGTAAATTTTGAACGGCACATCCATTTGGGTCGTTTTTTTTTATTACTGTTAAAGGACACCTGCAATGACCCAAGACAGTCGTCTATAGCCCTAACTACAGCCCTTCCTACTGAGAAACAGAAGTCCTAGATTTCTTCCAGATAACTGGGGATTATAGCTTTAGTTGCGGCTAGGCCGGCCGCGAAAGATATGCTTCAATGCAATTCCTAACAGCAGAATGTTTACAAATCCTGCATAGGTTCGGGTCCGTCAAAAACCTCCTCAAAACCTTATCTGGATGCTGTACTGACCTGAATTGTTATCCAACTTAAAAGTGCTTATCTTGCGATCGCACATTTTCAAAGTTCGGGGCCTTCAAAAACCTCCTCTAAGTCTTGTCTTGCAAGATCATCGTCGAATTCGTTCCCCTGAATGCTGTTGTGCCCTGGAACCCAGTCCAGCCTGAAAGTACAAATCTTGCGATCTGGCATTCTTTTCTTCTCTTAAAGCTCATACACTATTTTTGAAGTGATTGAGGGGTTAAGAAGCCTTAAGGTGCCTGTCCATTTGAGAGTAAAAGTGCTGCGAGCAGGTCTCAAGCAGTTCTCGAGAGCAAAGTCGCAAGTGGACTTAGCCTTGAGAGTAGTTCATGGAGAGCTAAATTTTTACTCTCGAGATTCGAGCCTTTTGAAAGTTACTCGCAAGTGGACACATGCTCTGATCACTATCGGAGATTAGCTCGCAAAATTCGAATATGGTTCGTATTTTGCGAGCAACTGTCGAAATGGTAAAACAATGGACATCGGAAGAAATAAAACAATTTATAGAATTGCCATACACACTAAGCCATGCCAAGGCTTCCCTTAATTTGGTATTCTTTTTAAAAATATTTGGCCCAACAGATTGAACAATTATAAATGTTCTATTTCACTTGTTGTTAAACGGTTAAAATCCCTGAACTCCTGATGAGCATCTTCAATTTGAAGCCCCCTTGCAAGATCAGACCCTTCACCAGCATTTCTTTTTTGCTTTATTTTTTATTTTAAGAACGCAGTGCTAATAATTATTAACGCAGCGGCAACCGTTTGCTTGTAAGAATACATTTTAACTTGTAAGACCCGTTTACACGCACCGATTTTTGTCTTACGACTCGAGAATGTGATGGTAAAGGGGATGAAAAGTGCAGGGGATAGCCGAACACCAATGGGCCGCGAATTCCCATCCGATTCTGGTGTTCCCTATTTACTCTCTTTCGTAATTTTCAGCGTTGCTTTATTCTTAAACCGTACTCGGTGGCGCATCGCGCTAGACGTCTGCATTTGCTCTATTTTCGAATTGTGTGCGGCCTGAGCTTCGAAAATGCAGTTACCACCGCGATCGACGTATGAAAAAAAAAGGAAACAAAAGCAATTTGACAATCAAGGCACTAAAGTGAAAACACTGGACGTATTAATGCACCATAAGTGCCCAAAAGAGAATTAAGAGTGTCGTAAGACAAATATCGGTGCGTGTAGAACGGGTCGGGTCTAACTAGCAGACGAAATTGGACACGGCTATGAGAGTACTCTCAGGGAATCTACTCTCAAAATGTTGTCGCAGAACTCGCGAGATTAAAATCTCGAAATTATTACTCTCAAATGGACAGCCATCCGAGAGTAACTCTCGAGAGTTTACCAGCGAAAGTACTCTAACATGGACAGGCACCTTTATGGCTGTTTTCGTAATGAAGACGTTTTTGCATTTCTTACTTGGATAAAGAGTCGAGTCCCGTCATTGACTTGACAGTACACCAAAACGCAGAGAGAAAAATCTTTATTCTCCATTTGGAGAAATATCTTGAAAAATACAGTAACTTATTCATTGGACTGACAAGAGTACACTTTTCAGAAGCAGATGCATGGTTCATTGGCTGAAAGGTGTTGTCCTTGCAAGAAGTCTAGTTTCTGTCGGATCTACTCCTAAAACGCAAAGCGTTTCCCTTGAAGTCGTGACATAACGTGTAAAAGTATTTGTACCCAGTCTCATTTAATATCGCTCGTATGCTGTCAACACCACGCGGCTCCCGTAAAAGTTTCTTTCTGTAAGATATGGTTGAAACATCTTTTTGCCATCTGCTTCCAAAAAAATGTCAAAGTCTTCCTAACCTTGTTCGCCAATAGACCTCGAAACATTTTCTTTATACGTAAAGAGGCCAATTTCACGTCTCATTTGCTTCCACCCAACATGCACTGCACCAACAAATTAGGTCCAAACAATTATGTCATGAAAGGAGCTATTAGGTCACACCCCAACATTTCTAAATGTTTCAACATCAAAACCAACATTAAGCACACATAAGCCCCAACATCCAGTTCCCACACGCATACGTAACGATACACCAGCCAACTATTCTATGCATTAATCATAATAATAGAGCTGATGGCCGCCTTCCTCTGGATGGAACCATCTAAGGCAAACCAAACTAACCATGTAAATGATTTAATTACGTATACGCCTCGGTGTTTCTTCATAAGTCCTCTCCTCGAATGAAGACACTTAGACGCTCATGTCGTCATCATCAGACGTGCATGAGCAACAGCCACAACTAACCACCAAATGTACGGCAAGGCAACTTGATGTTTATCCCTGATACCATGTATAGAACGACAGAGATGGGCCGAAGGACAAAAGCTTATAGCTAGCCCTCCATATAACAGACGATGACGATAACACGATGGGTTTTTGCTCGAAACTATTATTTGTCAGTGCTTGAGTCTGAGTGAGTTTCCTCCATATAGCGTCGTCAGTCAAGAAGGAGACACATTATGCACATTACAGCATGCCATATATGGATGTGTGGCTGTCGACTGCCATTCGAAATATCCTGGGTCCTCCCTATACATTCCATCATCATAGGCATCATGAAGTGTCACTATCATATTGTGTATTTAATTATTACTACTCATTTGAGTCAAGCTGGCCAGGGTGGAGAAATAAGTTGCCCCAGAGTCGCATTCGTCTGATGTGGAGGGCTTATTGCCGTTCGTGTGTGTAATGAACTTTTGACACACGAACGTGTTGTTGATGTATTTGGTCGTAATTAAAACTGAAGCATCCGTAATTTGTGGCTTTAAGTTTGTGTCGCCGGCCGTTCTGAAATTAATGTCGGCTTTTTGATGGATGATTTTATGTGCAGTGCATTAAGTCAAACCAGCTAATAGTGGTTTCGGAACTTTTTACCCACATTGTGCTGCTAGAGAATGTTAACCAAAGGTCGATGGAGCTATAAAGTATGGAATGCAGAGCCATCTTGAAATCCGGTGTCTTATCTATCTAATAATCAGAACAGTTTTTTACAAGTCCGCTTATTTAGAGGCGCCAAGATGTACTCGGGTCACTACCAGTAGTAACTAAAGTTCGCTTGCGGGTATTCTGAACAGTCCTACACCTAAATTCTGTAAAAAAGACGAACGTTTGTGATCGCAAGAGACACCCTAGGTCTAGCTTCTCGCAACCATTCGTTTTGTGTGAGTTTTTACTTTTTGGAACGAATGGAAGGGACCTACAATTTTATGCCGAGTCCGAACGGCTGAATTGAGAAGCTTTTTCAGGACAGTTATACTCTCGGATGTTTGTCAGACGTTCGCGAGAGGTGGCGCTGTAGAAAAAACCTTAAGATGTAATTTGTGTTTTTCGGGGGATCAAACCTGAGATCCCTCGCACAGTAGTCCACCACACTAACCACTGCGCTACTGTGCCCAAGAAATATATTAATAGATATATTAAAACAGATATTAGAGAAACCGCCACCTATTGAGGCGGTTGTGGCTTTCTACATGCCGTGAACAGGGTGGACCAAGTTTCTTTTTAAAAATGCAATAAAATTAACAAAATTAATTTTTTTCTATGTTTTATGGCTTAGTAAGAGTAAGAGCAAATATTCCCATTAATTATGAAACACAACGTCGTTCAAGTAGCTGCCTCGGCTGTCTTCGCGGTAGCGCATTCTGTTACTCCAATTTTCCAAGACCTTGTTGATGGTTTCGGGCTGTAGCTTACGGATTGCTTGGATGATATTGGTCTTAAGTGCTTGAATCGTTTGCGGATTCTTCGCGGTTCCCCCCACAAAAAAAAAGTCCAAAAGGGTCAAATCGAAGTTCCGAGGCGGCCAATTGACATCGCCAAGACGGCTGATAACACGATTTTGGAATTTGATGCGCAAAAGATCGAATGTGGAATGAGCTGTGTGGCATGGCGCGCAATCCTCCATGCAGCAAGAGGTCGTGTCGGTTAACATGGCTCTGTAACGTCCACTGTTGACCGAAACGTTGTTCCTAGCCTAATTTTCAAAGAAAAATGCCCCAATGATGCAACCACCCCATAATCTGCACCAAACTGACACTCTGTGTGGATGCATTGGCTGTGGGGGTTTCCAAGCCCCAGATGCGGCAATTTGATTTGTTAACCGATATGAAAATGCTCCTCGTCAGAAAAGATGATTTTTCGCTCAAAATCGTTGTCCAATTCAAGCCGCTCTAAGGCCCAAACTGTGAAGCGATAACGAAGCGGATGGTCATGCGCCTTCAATTTGCTGAGTCAATTGGACTTTGTTAGCGAATAAACCGAGATCTTTGTGCAGAATTCTCCTCAGGCTAGTGCGTGAAATGTTGAGCTGTTGAGATCGATGATGAGTTGATGTTTGTGAATTGTGTCTCACTTTCCTTCAGTAGCCACATTCTCTCGACAGGGACCATGAGTGTTGTCCACTAGCATACCAGTCTCACGAACTTTGTGCACAAACTTACGTACAGCAGGCGCGGTGGGTGCTTCATTTCGGTCAAAACTACTTTTTAAAAAACGCACTGTTTTGGCTACGCAGCACTCAATTTGGAAATAAGTTTTCAATATTTCCCAACGTTGTTCAAGCGTAAAACGAAGGTATGATACTGACTTTCTGTCAAGATTTCGAGCGGGAAGCAGCTGTTTTTACTACGGCCTTAAGACCAATAAATAGAACCACACTTACTTTGCATTTATGTCCACATTACGTAAATGCATTGGCTTCTGCAAAAGATACACATTTACCCACCCCAAAGAAGAGGGAAATTTGCTAGGTGTTGCACTTCTCAAATAGCTATGTGTGTTTAGTAATGGAAGCCAGATTTCTGAGTAACTTTATTATAACGGCGTGAAACGCACTATGTATTAAAGAGGGTTGAAATGGAATTTTCGGTATACTTTGTGATAAAGTAGAGAAAAGCATTAACAATTTCATGCGATCAAAAATCCTTAAGAGAAAAAATGTACCTTAAATAAAGTGCTAATGCGCATGTTGGGATCTTTCTTTTGCTTTGGGACAGGCTATATTTTGTATGCTAGTCTTGTTTTGTTTTTGTTTGTCCTGTCGCACGATCGCAAAAGTATAAACATCCATTTGTATCAAGGTATATGTGTATGTATATCAGGCACGAAGGGTGACTTTTTGGGATGCGGAAGCACACAACTTTAAACTTAAAATTTAAAGTCCTTTGTTAAAAAAAAAAATATCGCCTTATGAAAATTATTTAAGGCCGAAATGGTATATAAAAAAAATATACTTTTAAAATTTATTAAAAACAAAATAATAAAAAAAAAAAATTTCATATATTAAGTCTTGCACATTAAATGCAACTTTTTTTTAAGCAAAATTATACATGATCTAGTCATAATAATCATTTGGCTCGATATAGTTTCGTATTAGTTGCACATATAAAATAAATATGTATACAATTCATTTAAATAAATAATTAAAAAGTTTATTAAGTCTTGTACTTTACATTAATTCTTCTTTCTTTTGAAGCAAAATTATCTATTATTTGATCATAAAATTTCCCTTTGGCTTGTATTTATTTTAACAATGGTTTTTCAGTCGGAATAAGGGCTTTCTTGTCCAGACCACATTTATTTCGTAAGTATTTTTTTATTCTTTTAAGATGCGAAAATGATCTGCAAACAGATGCTTTTGACACGGGGAAAGTCAAAAATAGTTTACAAGGCTTAAATTATTCAGTGAAACTTTTATCCAAATCATTACTGATTAAAAATCTTAATATTTCTTTAAGATCAGTTTTTGACCAAATATTCACGTCTTCGAAAATCAACTTTAGTTCTGTTTTCAACACTGGAATGTCGAAATTACATGGGTACTCATGAGATTGCCATTCGGGGAGACTTGTCTACTGGTTGATCGATCGTACCAATCTTGTGTACCAGATGTACTTGATCCCATATATATATTGAATTCAATCAGTATTCTAAATTTTTGGTGGGTAAGATTTCTTTGCGAAGCTGGCCTTAAATCAGCAGAGTCAGCACTTTTGGCTGTCCTGCTTTGTCTCGGAGCCACGTGTCGCTGGGCCGCATATCGGTGCCGCGCTTGTCGCTGGGCTGCTTCTTGTAATACGGAGCCATGATTGTCGCTGGGCCGCTTCCTGTAATACGGAGCCCGCTGGACCGTATACTGTATACTCAACGTTAGCCTCAACTTAGGCGTTTAATCGTTGTTAGGTCGGGACGAAACGCAAAATGCATTTGAAGTTGAGGCCACTTAAATGTTTAATAATATTTAATGCTTACTCCACAAACTTTATTAATCTCTTGAATTTATACTTGACTTGAAACATTTTTGGTATTGTTAAGTTAATCATAAGACATTAGTTGATAAGTTGGTTACTGAAATAAAGAGTACCTCTTAACCAAAGTTTGGTGTTTCTTTGGGCAAAACCTGGATCTGGCGAGCAAAACCTCGGCTTCAGAAAGAGCACATTACAAAGTTAACAGGAGAATTGGCTTTAAATTGTTTATACAAAGCTATGTCCGAACGTTTTAAAAATTCAAAACGAAAACATGACAGTGAACTAAACCGAATATCAATTTCGTTGATGACTTGGTCGACAATTGTTGTTAAAAGATCTTTTGTTCCTTTGTTCAAAGGTTGATTTCAGAACGCCTATTGCTATTAAAATTGGCCAAATTCTCGTTTTCACTCAATTTTGTCCAAAAAGAATCGAAATTTGTTGATTCAAGTAAATTAGAAATACATACTGTTTTTGAATTTATTAACTTGATTTAGACAATATTAAACATCGCTGGACTTTGGTTGAAGAATTTTAAATAAAATGTTACTTTGTGGAAAAAACTCATTGAAACAAGAGAGAAGAACAATACATTTTTTATCAGTAAAACAATATTGTTGGAGAATGAATTTCTATATCTTTGTAATAATGTTCTAATTGCCTATATCTCTTTTAATTGTTTACCTTTTTTGTTATTTTTCATTTTTTAAGATACATGAATTGTAATATTACCAAACATTATGTGAATTGCCCTATCTTTACATATCATCAAACATAAATTTGCTTCGCGCTTGCACACCTATACGTACACAATAGTGCCGGTGACCGTTTGCTTTCATTGTTCACACATGATGCAACCGACCAGCGGCACTTGCGTGAGAGAGTAATACCGGTTTGGCCCTTCTGGCTTTGTCACATATTACTTGCATTGGCACTTGCTTTGCATATTTTCCTTCTTCTGTTAGCAACCACCAAGCGCGAAACATCGTTGTTCTCATTGTTAGTTGAGTTGATGCGATTAGCAATTAATAAAATCTTATAACGTTGATTATCGTTTTTCATTCGTTTCTTTGGCTCAATCGCTATCAAAGCTGGTCCTTCTAAGAGCCGGATAAAGGCATCAAATTGTTGTATAATTTGTATATTTTTCGCGAATATATTCGTTTTATTTTGGGTGGTTGCTAGCGAATACATTTTTGTCATTCTGGAGATTCAAATTTCGTCATCTGGAAGGTAACACAAGTATCAAGTATATTAAGTATTTTTGGTGCTCTGCTTGGGATTTCGTTTGCTGTCTTGTTGCTGATTCTCGTTGCTGGTTGGGTTGTGAATTGTTGGTTCGTCGAAAAAGTTGCTGCTGTCTGTTTGGATACTTTTCGCGTGGCGCGGGTTCGGTTAATCGCCTTGTTGGTTTTTGGGCCTGTAGTTTCACTAAAATGGATGTTCTAAAACAAGCACGTGGCCATTTAAAGGGCGTTATCACAAAAGCGCATAATTTTTCGGTAGAAATGGGCAACAATATTGAGATTGAAGTTCTGCAAGCGCGGTTAGAACGTTTGAATGACACGTGGAAAGATTTTTGCCTTAACCAAAATGAACTTTTCAAATATCACGCCGAAGAAGGGTACGGTGATCCCGAGGTAGATTTCGACGTAACCGAGGGAAAATATATCGCGACCAAAGCTGCTCTGGTTAAAGCAATTCGTGCGACGATTAACTCAAAGGAGACTGCTAAAGACAATACACCGGTGCCCTCGTCCTCGAATTCCGTTACCCCCCATAAACCCCCTGAAATCGAATTACCACCAATTAAACTACCGCCGTTTTCGGGTGATTATCGTGAGTGGCCCGGATTTCGTGATATGTTTCTAGGTAGCATAGACTGCAAAATTAATCTTTCTGGCTCGCAAAAATTACGGTATTTGAAATCGTTTCTACGGGATGATGCAGCAAAGTTGTTGAATCATATTAATATTTCTGATTCCAATTATGAGCAGGCGTGGGAGAAGCTCGAACATCGATATGATAAGCCTTTATATATTATCAACGCGTATATTGAAAGCTTTTTGAAACTGCCAACCGTTACTCACGTCGATGGTGCACATTTACGTAAATTGGTAGACAGTGCCGATGAAGTTGTTCGCGGTCTTAAGTCCATTAAGGCAGAAGGTAGAGATCCATGGTTGATCTATATTTTGCTAAATAAAACCGATATTGAGACGCGTAAAGAGTGGGCGTTGGAGAATAGAAATTCTGAAGAATCCACTATCAAAGAACTTATCGCGTTTTTAGAAGAGAGGTGCGATGCTTTAGAAGCAAGTGAAACTAAAAGTCGTGTTGGTCGAAATGCTCCGCGGTCCGTAAATTCTTCAGGTAACGTGAGAAGTTTAGCGGTGACTAGAGTTTCGTGCCCTAAGTGCAAAGACAATCACCTACTTCCCCAATGTCCACAGTTTGTTAGTATGCCAATTAATTCCCGTCGTAGTTTCGTTAGGGATCAGAGGTTATGTTACAATTGCCTTGGAACACAACATTCCTCGTCCCGATGTCGGGTCCGAGCTCGCTGTTCACATTGCAATACCCGCCATCATAGTTTAGTGCATTTGGATGTTCAAACTCGGGCTTCGGACGAAGGCCAGGTGGTTGAATTATCAAATGAAGGAGGATCTTCGTCGTCTGCTTCGGTGGATCCTACACCTATTGTGAGCCATCACATAAAAAATCAAATTCACCCGGGTATTTTACCGACGGTCGTTGTTAAAATATTGGATGCTTTAGGAAAAACACATCTTTGTCGGTTGCTGCTTGATACCGGGTCCCAAGTTTCATTTGTTTCCGAGTCTTTGGTAAAGAGGTTAGGCCTTTATCGTCGCCATGCCCGCTTACCGATTTCTGGTATTTCATCAATCGCAGCAGGTGTTACTCGTGGAGCTGTAACACTTCAGTTGCAGTCTTGTATTAATTCGTTTGAAATGGAACTTGAGGCATACATTTTAAATAATATTACTTCGCAAACACCCCCTCGTTCTTTCGAAATTGATAGTCCTTTACTCCTTGAAAATCTTCAGTGGGCTGACCCCGGATTCAACAAATCAGGACCCATCGATATTTTGCTCGGATCAGACAAAGTATGGAGTATTTTGCGGGATGGTCATCGCTCGGATAAAGACGGACAACTAATTGCCCAAAATACGGTCTTCGGGTGGGTTATTACGGGTAGTATACCCGATAAAAGAGTTGTTTCGCTGCAAGTAGGACTTGACTTGGACGTTTTGTTAAAATCCTTTTGGGAAATTGAGGAAGTTGGTCCTCATCTATCCACCACCATTTCTAACGAGGAGCACGTTGATGCTCACTTCGCCGGCACATTCTCTCGAACACCGGATGGTAAATACATGGTTGAATTACCGTTTCGGTACAGTGATGTTAGATTTGGCAATACTCTCTCGGGTGCTCTTTCTCGGTTATCCGCAATGGAACGTCGTTTTTCTCGTTGTGAAGATCTTCGCTCTGAGTACTGCAACTTTATGAAAGTTTATGAGGAGTTAGGCCACATGCAACGGATTCCAAACGATGAAATTGAACCAACTTCTGGGAAGGTCTTTTACTTGCCTCATCATGCCGTTGTTACCAACAAAATAAGAGTTGTTTTTGATGGGTCCCATAAAGATACGAATGGGCTCAGTTTGAATGAGATGCTACATATCGGACCTCCACTGCAGCGTAATTTGATCAACGTGTGTATACGATTTCGGTTGCACAAATATGTGTTTTGTGCAGACATTGTAAAAATGTTTCGCCAAATTTGGGTCAATGCTAATCAACGCGACTTCCAACGCATCGTGTGGAGAGGGAGTACGGATGAACCCATTTCCCATTTTCGCTTATGTACCGTTACTTACGGTACCTCACCTGCTCCCTATTTAGCTATGAGAGTTCTCAGACAATTGGCGATCGATTACCAGCATCAGTTCCCCATAGCATCGCATTCGATATTGCATGATTTTTATGTAGATGATATCATGTCCGGTTCTGATTCTCTGTCTGAAGTCTTGGAGTTGAAGCAACAATTGGTTGAGCTATTGTCGTGCGGAGGTTTGCAGTTAAGCAAATGGAGTTCGAATTGTTGGACTATATTAAGCGATACCGACTGCAATCGATCTATTTCTCTTGATCTAGACAGCTTAACGCAATGGAAAAAGGTTCTTGGTCTGGTGTGGAATCCCTACAGTGACAGTTTCACGTTTACCATATCTTTGGAGGATCAACAGACACCAACCAAAAGAAAACTTTTATCGGAGGTAGCAAAGATCTTTGATCCTATTGGTTTCCTGGCTCCCTCTACTATCTTGTTTAAGATATTATTTCAGGAGTTATGGACTCATAAAAATAAAATAGGCTGGGACGATTTATTACCAACAGACGTAGCTGAGAAATGGAAATCGTACCGAAAGGATCTACCCTGTTTCGAAAACCTCAGAATTCAGCGTAGATGCACTTTGAATTCGAAGTGTTTTCAACTAATAGGATTTTGTGACGCCTCTGAAAAGGCCTATGGTGCCGTTGTTTATGCCCGAAGTGTGAGTGAAAGTGGGGTCGTAGAAATTCAACTTGTCGCTGCCAAAACTCGTGTCGCACCAGTGAAGCAGCTCTCCGTTCCTAGACTTGAGCTTTGTGGAGCCCTTCTTTTAAGTCGGTTAATAAAACTCATTAACTCTTCACTCGATGTCAAACCCGTTGCAACATTCGCCTTTACTGATTCTCAGATAGTGCTAGCGTGGTTCTCTTCCCCACCCCGTCGGTGGAATACATTTGTTGCAAATCGGACGTCTGAAATTTTAGACACTCTGCCGCGGTCGACTTGGAACTATATCCGCTCTGGAGAAAACCCTGCCGATGTTGCTTCGCGAGGTGTGGATCCTATCAAGTTGTTGGGCTTAGATTTATGGTGGAAAGGGCCTAGTTGGATGTGCTTGGACATCAGCCAATGGCCCCTGGCCGATAACAAAGTAGAGGTGGAAGAGGTACCAGAAGAGAGAAAGATACAGGTAGCTGCAAGTACATTATCATGTCACACTTCTCATTTTATGGAAAATCTGGCCAATAATGTATCTTCGTGGTCGAAATTGCTAAGGATTGTGGCGTTTGTAAAACGTTTTGTTAAGAATTGCAAAATGCGTAGCGAACATCGTATAAAGAGTTGCCTCTCGTGCTCTGAGGTACATATCTGCAAGCAGTTTTGCCTTCAATGGATCCAAAGCGTGTTTCAGGAAGAAATCCATGCTCTTAACGTCGATCAACAGGTTTCCACTCGGTCAAAATTATGTTCATTATCGCCATTTGTTGATGAAGTAGGATTACTGCGAGTAGGGGGAAGGATCGCTAATGCTGTTGATGTTCCTTTTAGCATCAAACATCCTATTATTCTCCCAAAGCACAATCCATTAACAAAACTTATCCTTTTAGACGCTCATGTTAAATTCCTGCATGCTGGCATTTCGCTTTTATTCAGTTTGGTCAGGCAAGAATATTGGATCATTGGATGTCGAAACTTATTAAGGAAAATTGTAAATGACTGTCTGCAGTGTTTCCGCCAGCGTCAGCATACATCTACGCAACTCATGGGAGATTTACCATCTTCGAGACTTTCGCCATCTTTTGCCTTCGTTCATACGGGATGTGACTACGCCGGACCTCTAACACTTCGACTGTCTAAGGGAAGAAAACCAAAGCTGACAAAAGGATATCTTGCTCTCTTTGTCTGCATGGTAACCAAAGCCTTGCACTTGGAAGTAGTCAGTGACCTCACAACGGAGGCTTTTATGGCAGCTCTTCGCAGGTTTATCTCTAGACGTGGAAAATGCAGTGTCATATACACGGATAATGGAACCAATTTCCAAGGGGCTGCGAGGATACTTTCCGAGATGCATAAATTGGTACGATCAAGGGAGCACAACGAGCAGGTTGCCACAGCGTTAGCAGCAGAAAACATTAAGTGGGAGTTTATTCCCCCACATAGTCCCCATTTTGGAGGACTTTGGGAATCGGGGGTAAAGTGCGTTAAACAGCACCTTCGCCGCGTTGTGGGGAATAATATATTAACCTTCGAGGAAATTTCCACTTTGTTAGCCCAAATCGAAGCGTTGCTAAATTCTAGGCCTCTTTGCGCAATTTCCGATTCCGATTTAAACCCTTTAACCCCCTCTCATTTTCTTATAGGGCGACCGTATACAGCACTGCCTGAACCGAACTATATGGACATTCCAGAAAATCGATTGGGGCGATGGGAGCTCGTGCAGAACATGATGCAAGGTTTTTGGCACAGATGGCATATGGATTATCTTACGTCACTTCAACAGCGTCCCAAATGGCGACAAGTATCTCGTGACTTCAAAGTTGGTGATTTGGTCGTGGTAAAGGAACCAAATACACCACCATCCAAATGGTCTCTCGGACGTGTTGAAGGTATTCATCCCGGTCATGACGGTCA